>CM077115.1:176088059-178792094 GCA_039619475.1 Icerya purchasi
AAAAAAGCATTTTATTGATAAAGCACCTCGCGTAATTTCGTTCTGTATTTGGTGTGTTTTAACATTCATGCGATTTTCTTTCACGGTATATAAATCGTGAATTACGTTAAAAGTAAAACACGTACGACAGGCGTGACGTCACATGTGTGGATGTAAAAATTTCACCGCTGAGAGAAAGCAAAGTCATCGCGCAGATCTTTATCTAATAATAAAATAAGTAGACATGTATGTGTTTCGTGAAGAAGAATTTGTACGAGAAAGATAAGAACTAATTTGAGCTACATGATCGTGGAATAACTTATGCAGGCATTACGTAAATACTTTGTCTGAACATATTTAAAAATGTTGAAATGTGTCGACAGGCCAGGGTTGACTATAGGACCTCCACAAAAACTTTAATAAATAATACAATATTTATTAACTCAGTTCCGTTAATATCCGAGAACTAAATGTAAAGCAGATAAATAAAAGTAAATATAGCACATTTCATAATGTATATTTATATAAATACATGAAAATCCAGGCAAGAAAAAAAAAGGGATAACACTTAATATTTAACTGCAAAATTCGGTTACACAATCAAAAAAAAATTATCCCTGGCTGCGCTTGGCTACTAAATCAGAGGTCACGGGTTCGAGACTTGTCTCAAACCCGTTCCTCCAAGTCGCTCCTAGATTTACCCAGCCTAAAAAAATTGGCTACCGGAGAAATTTGAAAAAGTAAAAGCGGCCGAGAGAAAAGAACTGGCCCCCTACTCCCATTAGTGCCGTTAGGCCTAGTACATTGTGTAAACCTTAACTTCACAATCCCTGACGTCCTGTCAAGGGTACGAGACCTGCTTTACTTTAAGCTTCTAGATAAAAAAAAAAAAAAAAAAACGCTATACAGTTAGCGATTATTATTTTTTTACTTTCTCAACCTTAAATAATTAAAATTTGTTTTTACATGTTTTAAATTTTTCTACGTTTCTATTAATATCGGGGGAAAAAAAAAAAAAATTCTCTTATATAAAGCAATAATACTGTAATCCAAAATATACCTGGATAAGTAAAAATAAGTAAACAAAAGAACTTAAAATACGCCGGAAACGATCAAGTACGTTTTGTGCGGGGCCATTTTAGAGTTGTTAATCACGTTTGTGTGTAGATGTGCGAATCTACTTCAACGAACCGAAATTTCTACAGCCGGGAGGCAGCTCGGTGATCGTAGTCAAGTAATAGTTGAAATCGTATTTTACTGAAAACTCGCAGATATTTTAGGAGCACTACGCTCTTTTTCGAGAAATCGAGTTCTGGCATTTTAATAAAACCACTGACTTTATTTAATTGTGGGTGATACAACTCGAATTTCATCTAAATTTTGATCAACCGAACAAGATCTCGTCGCAGAATAAAAGGTTATGTAACTTTTATTTTTATTCATTTTCATAGTATTTTAATAAATAAGAACAGAGAAAGAGATATATTTGAAAACAAAATATTTAGCGGCACAGACTATTATTTCATTCGGATTGAGAGGAAAACATGGAAAGAACTTCGGTTATCTCCCTGCAAGGACCGTGCAGAAAATTTCTCCGATATTTTCGCAATATAAACTTCTATTTATATCGAATTAGCGAAACGTGATCAGTAACGACCGAATATACAAAATCAGATTCTAAAAGTATAGGACATCAACAGCTCGCGGACTAGAATTCAAATGTTATCATTAAAACTGGATATCCGGGACAAAAAATAAACATTCTGGCGATAATCATGTTCGTTACAGATGAAATGAATATCCTTCCAAATGACGTAGGTCTCTTCCTCGGTTACAGCGAATTCAGTCATTTATTTCTCATTATAGATATATACTCTAATTTAGGAAAGGATTCCTGTACATTATCTTATTGTTTAAGACAACTATTCAATTCCGACCATTATCACACCTCTAAACATTCTGCCGTTCACAATTCGAAACATTTCCATATCCGATGTGAATAAACGATACTTGAAACTGTAAATGTTATAGATTTATGGAAGCGCGGTACATCTTTTCCATTTACTGTGTAGTAAATTGTTTTGGGAGCCAAAATATTTCTCACGCGATTTTTTAAATAAACTCCATGCGCTTTGGTGCTGTTTCTGTTCTGGCATCAGCGGTTTAGCTTGGCACTTGATGTGAGGGACAAACACACATTTACTTATTGACAACGATTTATTGCTTCTTGACCCCGCGAAAGGATTAAATCGAATATAAGATCGGTGGAAAAGCTCGAGGTTACATGGTCCCCGTCTATTACTGTTTCGCGCCATGAAGGTCAACTGGTACTGAAGCGCTAAAACGAAATTGGTGCAAACAGTTCAAATTTGAAATTCTAGTAACGGACTGACAAATAAACTCGACAGGTAGTAGCGCTGATAAATGCGTACAATTGGCACGAACTAGACCCTTAAAGAAACGTGTTACCGCGCTATCTACTCCAAAGATTACTTCTCCAGTAGATACATGCGACATAAAGATACTATGGAATACCCTGAAGGTCACTCCGTTACTGAAGTTGACACGGTTAGTGTGCACGGGCTACATGCGATCAACTCAAAAATACGCGTCCAGTCAGTCTTTCTCAAGCAGGGTCAACTGACTTGGCGGCCTATAGAACCTCCATAAGTGTGCACTTCTCACGCCGGGATCAGTACACGGCAGCTGCAGGATTAGTTCACTCTCAACGAAAGATCTGTTAGGTATTGACTAAAACGTGTTAGAATCCTTTTCCGGGGCACATTTCGGCGAAAGCGGGTAGAGCGCAAGCTCATTTCCAAGTGCCCTATATGTTCGGTAAACATCGATATATCTAATAATTTTAATCCTTGCTCATTTTAAATCATCGTTATTCTTGATTTTCGTATTTTATGCTGTTTCATCGTATATTTTATCTTCGCATTAAATTCTTGGTAACAATGTCTTTTTTGTAATTCTATTTCTTTACATTTTTGATTATACCTGTTTACATTCTTTTATTATTAATTTTTGTATGGTTTTATATGCTGTACTTAGTTTATCTGTTATTTATGTCGTTTATCACAGTTATTAGTTTTTGTGTAACCCATACATTATTTCTTATTATATTCGATTATAGTTTTTCATCCACTACCTTTATCACTGCGTGTTTCCATTTTGATCACTGACTATCAATATAACCTGTTTTATTTATTTCCTCGATTTCCTTTTCTAACAAGGTTCCATTTTTGATTTTCTTTAATTATTGATCTGTTACATTTCTCAGGGCTAATTTACATCTAGCTGCCAATAGTTGATGGTTCCTGTTACGGTCTGCACTAGGATATGTGTGATAGTTTTTTATTGCATTTCTAAATCTATCTTTTACTGAAATATAATCGATTTGTGGCTTGACCATGTGTGTATAATCTTCGGGCATGTTGATAGAACCATACATATCATAAATTGATATTTTTCAGCAAATTCTGTTAGTCTTTTTCCTCTATCGGTTTTGTTCTTTATTCCATATGGTTCCGCTGTTGTTCCACATCCGCGATTACCTACGTTGGCATTAAAATCTCCCGGTATAATAAAGATGAGCTTATTATTCTTTGTGTTTGTTGTTACCACCTCTTCCAAATCGCTGTAAAATTTCACAGGTATTTTATCGCATCTTGGCCAACGCGTTTCGTTGATTCCTAAGGTGTCGATTTGTGCATGCTTCTAGCGCTACATTCGCTAATTTAGCAACTTGATACAAGAACCTTACATACATTCCAGGTTGCAACAATAATGTTGGTATGTGTAATCTGTTTTTTATTATTTTTATAATGTTCACTGCTTTTGTTTGCTGCCGCGACTTTTTTTTTTTTGTCTTTATTTTTATCTTTGTCTCTTGAACTTTACCTCAATGCCTATGTATTGTTGATATTGTTGTTCTTCGATAATACTAGGGATCTTAATGTCGATTTTCCAACGTGACTGTCCTCACTTGCAGGCCAACAAGGGCACGGGGGGACACGAGTTAATCTGCATCGCTAGAGGAGACCGTCTATTACCCGATGCACTTTGTCGAGTGTATGTCATGGGTGCATCATTTAAATTATCATCTTGGCACACCATGATTTTTGAGAAATAAATACAGTGGTGATTTTCCGTTACCTTCCACTAGATTTGCTGTTGGGGTTTACTCCACTATCCAAAAAGACCCGGTTTGAAGGCACCAGATACTCGCTTACTCGCTCTAGATCGATATTCCCTAATACGACTGGGGCGCACTGTGTGAGCGAGCTGCTGATAGTCTGCTGTTATAATGCAGTAATAATGCTTAATTGGTAGGGTCGGCAAGTGAACCTCCGGCTTAACTTTTCTAATCAGCGCAAAGTCCGGCGAATAGAAAATTACCACCTTACACGACGTGGACGTACAGAACTCACTTGGTTGTTGTTTCGTTTCTGCTGTCGGTGGGACTAGCATCTATAACGGTCGAGGGACTACTTTAGTTACAACAACCTGTACCCTGTAGAACAGTAAGAGTAGGCAGAATGTAACGTTCTAATTCAAGCCATATCAGAATTCTCGATAATTGGTATATTAAATTGTATGCAAATATCAATAAATCTGTTTGTCTTCCGCTTATCACTCTCAAGTGCTTCGTAAATAATGAATATACACAAAAAAAAAATAAAATCGGAGAGTATTAGCTTCCTTAAGACGGAATTTTAAATTAGAGTATATCGCGGTGATTTGCGTTCATTTTGGACTATATCATTTTACATTTTTTTACTTCTGATTGTGTAGAAGGTGAAATGTAAATCGCGCTAATAAATTAGATCTCTTTATAAAAACGTTCACAGTCAAGTCTCTTTCCGTACCAAACTGTTCTACTTTCGCTGCGGTTCACCTTCTTGACGATCTTCGGTTTTCACGAAAATACGAAAAATTCTCGTAAAAGCGAAGACGATAAACAGTGCAGTCTAACACGAAACAAGCACAATTCTATTTCTAATTATAACTGATTTCAAAATAAATTCCGTCTTAAAAATTCCCAGAGCGAAAGCTTAGTATGATATCCGGAAAACTAAATATATTTTTTCAATCGATGGTAAGGTAGCGAGGAATTTTTTTCAGATACATTTGAACCATTCTTATAACGAAAAAGCGTCTATTAATTAATTAGCGTGTTGAAAGACACTTTCTCTTTTTTTTTTTTTTTTTTCATATCAGTTACTTTCCATCTTCGTAATTTTCATTCACCAACCGAAAGAATTTCCAAGTATTGTGCTACGTTAATTTACTTATCCTCTACGATCTATTGAACTAACGCTTAACTGCTGTTTTATCTAAATGATCAGTTAGGCAACGTTTGACTGCTGAACTGCCCTAGGTTTGCGGATAAATAACCTTTTCCTTCTATAATCGTTAATTTTTACACGTATTATTTCATCTTTTCTCGTATTACCTGGTTTATTGTGTTCTATACAAGGCCAGAAGCCACACGCACCAATACTTAAAATGCAGAGCTTATAGCTATAAAAAGTTCAAGTTAGGGTGATGAAGCGAATATTCACTAGATTATTGATATTTGATTGTTCATTTTCTGCATGTAGTATGACTTGAAAAAATTACAACTTTATCTGAAATTGATATCATTAAAATATTAACGATGAATATGGATTCTCGAAACATGTTGATGTTTTTGTAAAATATTTTAATAATATAAATTTCTGAACCTGGCAGCAGGTATAAAATGCATCTCCGAATTTGCCTGGTCGGCACGGGAGATTAGGCCAACTTCCATAAAATTCTCATTATCTCAGATTCTAAAAATGTTCTGCAATCTATCTCATTATTTTTTCCTGCTTCCTCTTTCTATTACGTAATATTTCTCATACGCTTTCTTATTCATGATCTTTTCCTCCTCCACTCGATTGAGATCGATCTTTTGTGGATTGCTGGTCATTCGGGTATTGAAGGCATTGAGGCGGTGAATTCCTTAGCCCTTTCATTTCCAGGGCCACATTTTTAGGCACATTTTCAACCCATAATATTGCTCTTCAGTCACTTAATCCAAACTATGGCTCAACTTCTATTCTTCTTTATTTTCTAATCCTGTCTCCTTTCATCTCTCTATTCAGTCATCTCTTCAAGTTCATTATCTGTGGTTTTCTTGATACTTGCTCTCTCTTAAACGCTCTACAATCTCTACTATTTCTGTCGCTTTCGCTTTAACCATAGTCTCCTTCCTGCATCATTTTCTCGATTTTCATCTGCATCTACTCCATTTTGTCCTTTTCCCCTTCTGTATGGGGTTTCCTCGTGATCCTGATATCATGTTTTATTTTAATGTTCGGCCTTCTCTGCTGAGCAATCGTTCTTCTATTCTTCGCTGTTATAATTTGGTATCCCTACTCCTTATAGTGTTGCTTGTATTCATTTCCTTCTGTTTCGGTTATTCCTGCCCTTGAAGTATTTTTATCCTCTGTCCCTAAACACATATGAATATAAATTTATTGCTCCTCCTTTCCATTTCTTGGGCTAATGTCCTTACTTAAAATAAAATAAAAAATAAAAAAAAAAAGATCTCTGTTACAAGGAATATGGAAAAATAACCGAAACTGTATTATACTAAAAATCCGGAAAAAAATGCTATTTTGTCGATAAATATTTAGTTGATATAGAGGCTGTCGAAAAATAAAACATGTTTACGGTCAAATAGTATGTAACAAACTACACTGTTAAATTGATCGGTTCTGTCTAAATTTAGCGAACCTTTTCTTTACACATAAAAACTACCAATGCGCTTCTTTAATTCATTGTTTACTTTTTTTTTCCAAAATGGGTTTGTCAACGAGAACATAGCCCAAGAAATGAGAAAAGGGAGAAAATAACTTTATAGTCTTAAACGTTTGAGGATAGAAAATAAAAATAATTCAAGGGCAAGAATAACATAAGCAGAAGGAAATGAGAGAATATAAGAAGCGCTATGAGGAGTAGGAATACTTAATAGAAACGAGTAGAAGAACGATTATTCAGCAGAGAATATCGCACATTCAAATAAAACATGATATCGAAATCACAAAGAAAGTAATTAGAAGGGGGATGAAAAGGACAAAATGGAGTAGAAGTAGATGAAAACCATGAAAATGATGCGAGAAGAAGGTTGTGTTTAAAACGAAGACGAAAAACAGCAAAGATTGTAAAGCGTATAAGAGAAGGGAAGTAATAAACCATGGGCGAGGAGAAAGAGATGGCTGAATGGAAAGATAAAAGGAGGCAGGATTAGAAAATGAAGAAGAATAATAGTTAAGCCACAGTTTGAAATGAGAAGCTAAAAAGAACAATATTATGAAGAGAAAAGGTGCTTAAAAAGCTGCTACTGCAAATGGAAGAACGGGCTAATGAATATTCATCAATTCATTACGCTCAATGCCCAAATGACCAGGAATCCACAAAAGTTCGATCTCGATCGAGTGAAGAAGGAAAAGATCATGAATGAGGGAACGTATGAGAAGTATTACATAATCGGAAGAGGGAGCGAGATAATAACTTACAGAGCACTTCTGGAATTCGATTATGAGCACTTTATGGAGAACCAAGTAGAATAGCAATAGAATCAACATAGGAAATTGAGGAAACGAAGGAAGCTTAACAGATTCAGAGTAATTTAAGGCGGGACAAAAAAAAAAAAACAATACCGATTTCATTTGCCCCTTTGGAACCGTCAGTAAAAATAGTGGTCTGCGCAGGAAAAAGAGAACCTAAAACATTGGAAAATTCAATTCTGGCGACATGTTGATGGACGGATTTAGAAAGTAAAGAAAGGTATTTAATAGGATGAAGGAAATTGGAAAAACTGAAAGAGAAATAAGGTAGTTTTTCATGGATATAAATAAATGACGAAAATTGATGAAGACGAAGAGAAATATAAGGGGGATAAAATCGGAGTTTCATTAGAGGCAAATCGCCATTTATGAAGGCTAGAAGGGTAGGAAAAAACAAGCGAAGAGGAATAAATAGACAAGCGCTTAATCAAAAAACGATAACCCAAATAGGATCCGCGAATAAATAGAGGAGGAATATGGGATTCAGCAAGGATAGCCGGTACTGGAGTAGATCTCAGGGCACCAAGGCAGATGCGAAAACAGATATTTTGAATACGATCTAATTTTAAAAGAAGAGACCTGAAAGAAGTGCCATAAATAAAGCAACAGTAGTCCAGGACAGAGCGGATATAGGATTTATAAAACATGACAGGATACAGAAATGGCCTCCCCAAGTAGTATGGGAAAGAGCCTACCTTTATATTTAAATCAATCATGGTCCGAATAAATAACTCTGAAAATAGCTTATTTTATATACCTGCATCAATAGATATGTAGTGTGCTTGTATACGTGCGCGGACATATGTATATAATATTTGAATAATTAACGAATTTTTTGATTTTGCATATAATTTCCATATTTTTAAAACTACTTTTACAAATATTTTACATATTTTCGGATTTTAAAAGTATACTTTAAAATTTTGTTTTACGTAAGAGCTACTCGCTTTTACAACTCCATGTTCACCCCATCTACAGTTAGACAAGCGGAAATGTTTAATTCCATTCGCGAGACCGTCTCCTCAAGCGACGCAAATGTTAGTGGACGGACCGGAATATCTACATTATCATTCTTAAAATCAAACAAGTTCGTACAGTCTTCGTAATACATAACAATACGAACTCTTGGCAGAGTTATAAACAGCTACATGCTATTCTAATCCCATAAACAAAAAATCCGTTTTCATTTATTTTTAACTCTTTGTTTAACGGTGCTTTCGTTTTTTCTTTGTTATATGGGCGCGCCAGCGGAATTAACCCAACAGCAAGAAAAGCTAAGTATAAAACAAAATAGCTAAGCGGTCAGAAATGGACGCAACAAAGGACTGCAGTGCAGGTACCACAAAAAACGAAGGAAAGGAGAGGATAAAGGAAGCGTTATAGGGAGCAAGGAAACCTAATGTCAAGAGCTGGCCGTATAAAAGGAAGCGTTCATTATGAAGAGCAGGGCATTCGATGAAAATGTGATCAGCACCACATATACAAAGAGGATCACAATCGTAAAGAGAACAATAAGGACAGAACAAATCGGAAGCGAGAAGACGAAAGTAGAGAATTATTGATCCGGAGACGAATTAGGGAAACAATAGAGGAATGACGACCGAAAGGAATTGAATAGAATCAAGACAGGGGCGAGGAATCGGCTGAATAAAGCGGTAATGCGAATGACGATTAGAAAATAAGGGGGGATAAATGTTCCGCCAAAGGCTGACGTGATTGGAGGTGGATAAGGAAACGATGTCTGAAGAAATGACAGCCTATCAAATTCTCCTCTCTCCACTTCAGACCCATTCCTCCTCTTACGGCGCAGTCAACAATGAATTTCTTAATTTATTGAATTCCTTTTTTCTTCGGCATGTATTGACCATTACCGATGGTGGCTCCAGGAGCGAAGATGGCGTGGGTGGTGCGTTTACTTCTTCCGTCGCTTTGGCATTCTGAATCCTTCCGGCTTCTTTCCTTCGGCTCTGTCATTTCTGCCAAGTCGATGGCCATTCCTCAGGCTATCTCTTTTATTTCTTCTTCAAGCTTTACCAATTCCTCATAATTTCGGACTCTAAAGGCGTCGTTCAAGCCATATCATCTGCTCCTTCACATTCCACTAATGGTACTATTCTCTCAATTCGTTTTCTTACCTGCACTTTGCAGTCATCCCGCTCTATTCATATTGATTTTTTATGGTGCTTTCGGTTTCCATAATAAATATACCCATTTCCTCGCAAATAGTAAACGCGTCTACTTGATTGAGGTAAAATAATCAGTTTTCCCGTGGTTAGAAATTTCTCCGAGCGCAACCGTTATGTTTTTCATCGACACTAAATTTGCCACGCACTTCATAAAGGTGCTCAATTTCAACTTGGCACAATGGTTTCTAAATCTCAATTGACTTCTTTGATACTTGATATTACTTTAGATTGAAAACAGCGATCTAAATGCAATATTTTTGATATATACTATAAATTTGTAGGCAATACATCTCCTAATTTCTATCCAGCTTTTGGCTTAATAGAGATACCGGCATACACGGAACAATGTCAAATACGTTTCCAAAAGGAGCCTATATTCCATTAGAATCGTTCACCTTAATGATGCTGAAGACGATATTAATCCGTTTGTGATAAAAGCATCTTGGCAGACATTATGAAAATCTTGTGTTCGGCTGAAACTACAGAATATTACAGTTGCTCGCATATGATCTCCCAAAACATGGGTACTTTGGTATTTCCGAGCATTCTGACCAGTTTTATAAACGTATCACCGGTGCTCACAATCACAGGAGGGATCTATCGGATCGGGTCTATAAATATTTCAAACTGAATAGTGAACTTCAGAGAGTTGAGTAAATTTTTCAAGCCCGCTCAAAGATAAGTAAAGATTTTTTGATGAAAATTAATTCTTCGTTGATTCATTTTAATTTTCTCAGTTCCATCGGAAAGCAACGAATAATAAAAATTTATCTTTTTATTACACTTATTGTTTACGTTTATTGTACAGTAAGTAAATTTAAATGCACCAATATAAAAGAAGTATTTAATAGAAAAAAATTAAATAATTGTTATACATTGGTGTATTTAAATTTACTTGCTGAACAATAAAAATTTACGCTTTATGAGTAAAAGTGCAAAATTCGGTAAAATTACTTCGTCTAAGGTACAATCACGGCAAACATGCATTGTATCGAGCGCACTGTAATATACCACGCTGGTGTTTCATATTTTTCTTTTACTATCAAACTGGCTTATTATAAATCCAGTCAAAGCGAGAAAAACAGGAACAATGTGTACATTGTACACCGATCGAGGTGCAAACTATTCGGCCATTATTATATGATTTTATTTAAGAAGATATACGAATATGTATATATATATATATATATATGTGAGGAGAGGGATTATATCCGTTCGCTGTTACTTCGACAATGAAACTGTGCGACAGGGGAAAAAAATAATAACACAGTTGCAGCAGATGAGCTCAACGATTTGTTTTTATTGTGTGCGTCAATATCGGGCGAAAACTACTTTCACTGATATCATAGTAATTAATCGGCGACATCGCCTGTGCCGTATCGTTTATTTTTATTAGTGAATTAATCTTGTTGGCTTGGTAGCCTAAATGATTTTCTGTTTTTAAATAGAGAAATTAGTTGCAGATACTTCGCGAAAGAAGTTCCACGAGTAGGGTAACGTCTGATCTATTCACATTACAGATTATATATTTAATCGATCAAAAAACGCTATCAGTAACGTATTTAAAATATACTGAAGAGAGGGAATTTTTGTAATTTTTGTAATTCTGTTTGTCTCCCATAAAAAAAATATTGTATAACCTTTACGCGCGGTTAAATTAGAACTCCTTACGCGTAATGACAGAAGTTATGATTAAACTCAAAATAAATAAGACAATTGGATCGTTAAATATGTTAACATTTTTGCGACAGAAAGTCACATTTTAATTACATTAAACATTATCAAAATCATTCCTTTTAAGCAGGGGCGGATCCAGGGAGACATTTTCGGGAGGGAAATTATTTATACAGTACGCAGTAGATTTGAGAAATACCTTGTTTCATGAAGAAAATAAAATAGCGACCTCTTTAGAAATGTAAAAATGTTTTAAAAATACATGATTATTACAATTTTTAATTTAACTTTTGTTTTACTTTTAGAGGTGAAAAATAAAACGAAATTATAAAATTCTAGCTAAAATGGTAGTTTAGAATTTAAATTGTAAATTACTAGAAAGAACAGAACGGTAGTGTATTTTTATTACACTTTACTTCTTTTTTATTTTTGTTAGTAATTCGATCCGAATTATTTGTCCGTGAGAAAGTAAAAAGAATATATATATATATATATCTATATATTTCTCATTGAACTATTTTCATTTGCATTGCAAAATAGAGATGATTAAAAATAAATAAAAAAGACAAAAGAACAACGACAGTTGCGTTTAAAACAGAATAAAAACGTAACATTAATAGTTTTACTAGAAAACAGTATTAAATATTAGTTATAATTAAATCCGCAGGTACAACATTTATACAAAACTTTTATAGTATTGAGGCTTTGATTTTTTGAGGGAATGTCGACGGTATAAATAAATTTGTATACGTGAAATATACGAATAATTAAATAAGTTCCTGGCTTATAATTTTTGATGATTTCTGGCTAGACAGGGTTGTGCGTTGAATAAGCTAATTAAATTTTATTCAAAGTACGTTTTATTCAAAAGAATCATGCTACTTTTAAAAAAGAATTCGTTGGAACGATGAGTGTAAACGTGCTTATGATCTTAGTTCTCGAACGTTCAGAACCTTTCGCTCCAATTCCACTTTGGAGAACTTTCTCGCACACAAACGGGCTAATGCCAAAACTAGATCTACAATAAAAGCCGCTAAGAGAATGTCATGGAGAAAGTACTGCTCTTCTTTTACACGAAATACCCCTCTCTCGCGGATTTGGAGTCTTGCCAGGGCCTTTAAATCTTCGTCTGCCGGTCATTCCTCTAACCACTTCCTTTCTGATGACGACCTTTCTATCTTTATCGACTCAATTGCCCCCCCCCCCTATGTTCCATGCCTCGAGGAAACGATGTTACCGTCTACTCCTATCCTCTCTCCTCATTTTCTTACCTCTCCTTTTCATATTAATGAGCTCCAACTTGCCTTACATAAGGCGTCTAAATCCTCACCTGGAATCGATGGAATTCCTTACCTTGTTCTCCAAAATCTTTCTGACAGTGCTCTTCAGTTCTTGAATTCGTTGTTTAATTCCTTTGTTGATACATGCAGTACTCCATCCTCTTGGAACACATTTATTGTCATCCCCATTCCCAAAAAGAACTCCTCTTCTTTTCAACCTATCTCACTCGCCTCCTGCCTTAGAAAGCTCTTTGAAAGTATTCTCAATAGGCGTCTCGTTTGGTGGTTGGAAAACTTGAATATCCTTCCTAGCAATACGTTTGGTTTTCGTCCGGGCCTTGGTCCAGCTGATTGTATAAGTCTTTTTGTATCCGATTATGAAAAACAACATGCAAGAATATTAATAGATGAACAATTAACAGATCAAATACCAATAAAACGAGGGGTTAGGCAAGGATGCATATTGTCGCCGGTACTATTCAATCTGTATTCTGAGGCAATTTTTGCTCAAGCTTTAGATGAACGTAGTGAAGGGATAAAAATTGCAGGCGAAAGAATTTCAGTGATTCACTTTGCTGACGATACTGCACTACTGGCGGAAAATGTAACAGACCTACAAAGGCTACTAGACATAGTTGCAATAGAAAGCAAGAAGAAAGGAGTCAGTATAAATACTAAAAAAACAAAATTCATGGTAGTTGCAAGACAGCCTAATCTAAATGAAAAATTATTTTTAGACAGCGAAGAAATTGAACGAACGGAAAAATATAAATATTTGGGTAGCTGGATAACACAAAGTAATGATTCTGATATGAAAATACGTACTCGTATAGAGATGGCCAGAAACACATTTATGAAATTAAAAAACACCCTTTGCGATAGGAAATTAAGCCTAAGGATCAAGAACAAGATATTGCAATGTTACGTATGGTCAGTGCTACTGTATGGAAGCGAGACATGGACCATAAAGGAAAATATGAGGAAGCGTATATCATCATTTGAAATGTGGTGCTACAGAAGAATGTGGAAAATACCGTGGACCAAAAAGTTAAAAAATGTGAATGTACTGGAACTAATGGGAACTGACCGAATATTAATGACTATAGTAAAAAGAAGGAAGATAAAATTTTTTGGACACTTCATGAGAGGTAAAAAATACAAATTACTACAGACAATAATAATGGGCATGATAGAAGGAAGAAGAAATCCGGGAAGAAGAAAGACCGCTTGGATAGATAATATAAAAAAATGGACCGGAATTAAGAAGAACCGAAGATCTGGTCAGAATAGCAAAAGATCGAAATCAATTCCAGCAGATAATCCAATCCATACATGATGATTAAGCAATACCCGAATCAGGTGGCACGAGAAGAAGAAGATGCATAGATCTAATTTTAAATTTCAATGCATACTTAAATACTTCACGTAATTTGTATTAGGTACAATTTTTGAATTAATTACAATCGGACAATACTCTATTATATTGAAAAGAAACTGTAAAAAAATCCCATTACAATTGAAAGAGAAAAAATGGAAAATGTACGAAAGTTTAAATATCTCTCTTGCTGCGTCACTAATAATTCGGAATTAGAAATTAAATTCCCAACAGAGACAGCCAGCAACATTTTCATAGAGTTACCGTGGTTACGGTACTATGTGGTCATGAAATTTATCTAGAAATTGAAAATACGACTAATCACTACGTTTCAAACACACTACTATACGAAAACGTCGCTCTCCTCTCTTCTATATCCAATTCTATTTTTTTTGTAGATGATATCCTTTTGTACGTGACTTCCCGTAGTAGTTTAGTGGCTAACGGCGAACTTCGCGTCTCTCTCTCTAATCTGCCAACAGCCCTCTCTAACATCCACCTTTCAACTTCTTCTTCGAAGTGTGCTTATGTATAGTTTTCACCTTGCGCCCTTATAACCATTCCGTAATTCATTTACTCTTAAATAAATGCTCCATTCCAAAATGTTCTCTTTCCGATACCTTGGTGTTCTTCTCGATGGTCGTCTTTCCTTTCATGAACACATAAATGAGCTCTACACCTCCGTCTTTAAAAGATTAAACCTCCTTAGAGTATTCTCTATGATCACGTGGGGGAGCCGATCTGTCAGTCATTATTATTTTCTATAAATCTATTATCCTATCAAAGCTCTGTCCTTTCCAAACTTGACCGAATGCAAAAATCGACTCCTTGCCCAGCAATCCTTTCAGAAGCTAATTCTACTCCATTGTTTATCCGCAGATCCTACCTGGGTTATCGATTTCTGATCAGGCATCTCCCAATCAGCTCGTTCGAACTTATCCATTCTTACATATTCCTTTCTCACAACTAGCAGTTTCGTTACTCACAGAATCCTTATTCTTGCTGATACATCTCTTCGTCTACATCGGTTTTTTCCTTGTATTATGTAATTTAATAAATCGTATTTTATCCTAAATCAAACATTCTTCATACCCCTAAATTAGTTTGTCTTCCTGTGTCCCATAAATTTTCCTCCAGTTATAATGAATTTAATTAACCCTTAATTCTATATTTCCCTTTCATTCCCTTATTTTCACTGATGTCTCAAAGAGACCAGAGGAAGTAGAAGCAGCCTTTAATATCCCGTCTCTTGAGCATTCCAAATCCATTAAATTAACTTTTTTCTACTCCATTTTCATCGCTGAATCCTTTGCTATTCTGCGCGTCATTCTCTATACCTTTTCTTCTAATTATTCCATCAATTTTGTTATTGTTTCCGATTCAAAAAGTGTATTTTTAGCCATTACTTCACCTCTTCCTTCGCCGTTGGTAGATCCAACTTTCCTTTTCATTTGATCGTTAATTTTTAAATTGTCGTCCTGTTGCTCTCTCCACATTGAGTTTCTATGAGTATCGGAACATGCAGGGACTGAGAGCAGTGAGGAGGCTGATTTGTCGCTCCAATCTACCAGCATCTTGGAATTGGAATAGACAGGTACTAGCATGTGGCATACAGAATTTGCGTTAAATAGAAGGCTTATCAACACGATGTCACGTTATTTTCAACAAAAAAAAATAAAATTCCTGTAATAAAAATAAACTTTATTTAAAAGTTTCATAATGTTATAGCTTCACTTGTTCGGATTAATATTTCAAAATCTAATCTTAATGGGTTACTAATAAGACTGAATAAAATCATTTTAAATACTAAATTTTATGCGCTAATTCTAGAGTTACGCGTAATAATTTTTATTGCTTCCCCTTCTTCAGAAAATACCTTCAGAAATTTAACTGCAAAATTAATAAATTTTCTTTTGTCGAGAACCTACACCAGAAGTTCCCACTAAAGTCAACATAAAAATTGCGAACTTTCTTCTTCTTATCGTCTGTTCGATTTATTTAGTATCTGCACATGGTATTTTCACATTATGTTGCGAAAGCCTAGTTGCTAGAGCGCTTGACTTTCGATACGAAGGTCACGGGTTCGATCCCGAGCGACGACAGAACTTATTATAAGAATTAAATAAATAATCGCTAATAATCACGTGGAAGGCAATGGCCAACCCGCACGTACAACATCATATGTGCGCTAGGTCAGTACACAGCAGACACACACGGGACTGCACTTGTATATGGATAAATCAAACGATTACTAATCGGTCCCGAACGAAGTCTTGCGCGTATACACTCCCGTTGCATATAACGATTGCCTAGTACACTATCTATACCTGTACAGCTGAGATATACGAATAGATAGTCGCCGACGCTCAGGTATTAAGTATGGCACTATAAAGAAGAAGATTTCTACATTATTTCCGTTGATAAAATTTATTCATTTTTTCTTTAACTTCTTTGGTGCCATCAGGTTGCTAGTGCACAACCGACCGTCAATTCTTTCCCTATATGACTATATCATCCCTTGCCTCCTGAGTATTTATCTCTAAACAAACTAATGTTGCTTACAGGAGATTAAAATATTCACTTATTTAGAGTTTAATTATTATTTAAATGATGTTCTGTGTAAGTAATACAGTGAGCATTCGATAAGGATATGGTGAACGCCACGCCATACAGGGTTCATAAAAGAACTTCGATATGGTTGAGTCGGTATGTATGTGTGAGCCACGTGCGAACTAACCAAATCGGTTTGTGGGTTTGACCTTAAGAAGCTTATTATTGGACTGAGTTAGCCACATTTCTTCTGAAACAATGACGCTAAGATTGGTTTGATGTGTTTCATCGGATCTAGAACTGAAACGAACTAAAACGTTTAACAGTTTGAGATGTACTGCTTGTTTTCTTAGTCCCTACATACATATCCTATTGACGATTTCATTGTTTCTTAGTAAATTCCTTCGATGCTGATTGTCTCCTTTAACTAGGTTGGTTGGTAGAATACGAGGACTCAGATTATATCGAGCACTGAAAGTTTGTATTTTACTTCGGATTTCTTGTCCGGTTGTTTTTTTCCTGTTATGATATTATGCACTTATGCCACCATGGTTTCAAAAAACACTATTGAAACGCTATTTTAGGTATGGCATTTCGCTCGGCGATTTCGCCTTTATCTCATATATTGTTGTTTTTTTTTTGAAATAACTGTAAAGGGTCCCACGAGGCTAATGCCTATATTGTGGGTGCCCAAACACTTATTATCGTTTATTGTATAAATATAACGTACAATATAATATCAACGTCCGACTATAAACTAAGCAATTACTAATAAAATAAAACAACAATCTTCTTAAATGAAGCAAATATCTTATCCTCTTAACAAAACGTATACACTTCCGATCTGGAAATTTATAACTAATAATATTATTACACAAGATCACCGCAAACATATTCCAACCCATACAAACAACCAGATATACAATCGGCAGAACAAATACAACACAGATGAAATAATCATAATGTAGCGCTATTAATGTTAAAAACCGAATAATATACGTCCCACGCAACATAGTTAACTACAATAAATACTCTATACAAATATCAAATAGGTAATTATGCTCTATTATGCCACATACACTCAAGCCCGCATACCCTTTTATATTGTATTTGGGGGGAGACCAAGAAACCTGCAAATTATTACTCCTATCTCTGCAACCAAGCAATTAACCAAATTTTTATTTTTTCCTTCCAAACTGCTAAATGCTGTTCTATCCAGATTTCCTTCGGTACCTTTAATAATAAATTCATCAATACATTTTCTTCGACATTATCTATTTTATGATTTACCCCCCGTCTGAATTGAAAGGAAAATTCTTTAGGTACTCTGGTATTTCGCTTCTTATCTATTAATGGCAGTTGCACGTCTTGCAACTTACTTTTTAGCAGCTTGTGATAACAATACATCGCTTTTGGAGGTAGTTCCTTATTTTCTATCCACCATACAGGTTCAGAAATATTCTTGTTTCCCAGATTTCTAGAGGGAGTTATTAATTTCAGACATCTCCTTATTAAATTGCTGATTTTGCTCATTTCCGATTTTTTTTTGCCTCACCCCATACTTGAACAGCATAATGAACTCTCGATGCTATTAAAGCCTTATAATACATCCTTACTACATCGTGGGGCATTAGAAATTTTAATCTATATAACGCTGGTATGGATTGCCTTATTTTTAGAGTGAGGTTATTTATGTGCATTTTCCATGTTAATGCGTTGTCAATCACTAACCCCAGATATTTGTAGCTCTTAACAACTTCAAGTAGCACACAATCGGAGCAATTATCGCAATGATTAGCATTCCCGTGTAACCAACCTGGACAGCGTAATATTATTTTCGGTATAATTTTTCTATGACGACTGGGGGTCCTTATGTACATTATTTGTGTTTTTGATTTATTGATAACTATACCTCTATCATGGGCCCACCTGGTTACATTATCCAAATCTTCCTGCAGTAATTTTTCAGCAACATGTATATTTTTGTGCTTTGTCACAATGGCGAAGTCATCTGCATAAGCAAATATAGTAGAATTTTTTACGGCAGCAAAAACCGAGTTCGTGTAGATAAGAAATAGTAATGGCGCTAAGACTGTTCCCTGCCCTAAACCCGTAGTAACGACTGCTTCTGCGCTTTGTATATTTTTGATTTTCACTATAATCTTCCGATTTGTCATGTAATTGTGAAACCATTCTTTTTGTTTACCTAATATCCCTATGTTTCCTAAATCCCGCATAAGTAAGTCATGATTCACCGAATCAAAGGCTTTGTTTAAGTCTAAAAAAGCTACTAGAAATATACTACCTTCAGCCATACCACAGTTAACTTGATTTACAAACGATTGCAGTAACATTGTAGTAGATTTCCCCTGCCGAAAACCAAACTGATTATCCGCAATAAGATAATTTCCTTCGAGAAATTGTCGCAAATGCGACGCAACATACTGTTCCAGAATCTTTGCAAATGCAGAAATTAACGTTATTGGCCTATAGTTTACAGTTTTTGAGCAATCCCCTCGTTTATATATCGGTTTAACGATACCTAGTTTTAAACCTTGTGGTATACAACTAGTTTTTATTGTGTAATTAATAATTTTGGCGAGGAGCGGTATAAAAATCTTAGAGTTACTCGTTACGTCTTTAACTCGTATTTTATCCCATCCTGGCGCTTTATTTTTGTTTAATTTCCTCAATATCATTTCTACAGATCCCTCCGTGGCTAGAGGTAAATAAAAGGATGTCAAGTGATTGCTTATTTCCTCCACTGTTGATAACTGCCTATTACAAACCGAAAAACACACATCGAGATCAGCCGTAAAAGTTTCCCGAAATTCCTCAACAGTTTCCGCTGGGTTAGTAAAAGTTTTAACTAACCGCTCGTCATTAGAAGTAGCCTTTGCCCCATGTAAAATATTGTTCACCAGTTTCCATGTACTTTTTATATCATATCCTGTTTCTTTTATTTTAGTGGTGTAAAAGTTGTACTTCGCTATCCTAATTTCCTGTATTATCCAATTTCTATACTTTTTGTAGTTTCTCCTGTAAAAGTGGTTAGTAGGATTGCCTTTGGCTCTCCTGAAATAAAAGTCTCTAATTTTTATTAGGTTCAGTATTTTTAAATTTATCCATTGTTTACTATCTTTCTCTTTTTAGTTTAGGCCTCGGCCAGGGTCGAATAAGCTAGTTCTATACAACTGATCAAAAGTTTTTTGTATGCTATTATATATCTTATCCGCTGACTCATCCTTCAACATTTTATCCCATTGGTAGGTGCGTATTTTACTGTTTAAGAGACTCCCCTGAATTATTTAAATCGCGCGATTTTCTTTGACAAAAATAATTTAGTAGAGAAGCATAACATATTATATAATGATCAGCGATTTTCGTTGTAATAACCCCAGAACATATTGTTGTTTCTTTATGTCGTACGAATATGTTATCAATGCACGTCGAGGTTACCCTATCTCGATTAATTTCTTCCCGTGTAGGTAGATTTATTAATCTAACACACCCATAGCCATTAACGATGTTTAGGAACCGATCTCCGTTACTACTTTCTTTGAATAGATCAATATTAAAATCTCCACATACAATAATTTCTTTGTTACTTATTTTCCCTAATAAATCGTCAAGTAGCACTAAAAATTCGTTGATTGGTTTATTAGGCGATCTATATATGGCCAGTAACATTATACTAACTTTACTATTTATCGATATTTCAATGTTAATATAATCGCAAGCTCTGTTCCCTGTACTAATTTGGGTACAATTATATTTTTCCGAAACAAAGATCAGTATGCCGCCATTAAACCTTTCTGATTTCTCAACGAAAAATTTACCATATCCCCTCAGATTATAGTATTTTGCTTCTAGTAAGCTTATGTTAATTTCTGTTAGTACCAATATGTCAATTTTTGTGTTGAGAGTAATTGTAACGAATTCATTCCGATATTTTTTTAGACTTCTAATATTAAGGTGGAGTAACTGTAAAGGGGTCGAACTATCATTCCCCAAATGGCTAAAGGTCCTCACCTGCTCCTCCCATTTACCTAAACTTTCAAAATTCTGACAATTTAATATATTGGGTATTTCGCACATACCTACTGAAATTAATACTTAAATTCTATTATCATAATGTTAACGTACGCAAATAACATAAACTATCTATTATACTACTATAAACTAGATTCTATTATACTATTTTATTGAGATCGTCCGAGGTTTTTATTTGAAAGGAACGCTCTTGCGGGGTTTTACGAACAAAAATTTTACCATTCTTCAGCCAAGTGAACTGGTAGTTTAGCAGCTTGGTTTTCTGCTTGGTTTCCCAAAACAAGGTCCGATAATATCTGGATAGATTTTCATTAACGAAGATTTTGAGCGTGGATGAAGTGTTGCCAGTTATGTCTTTATCCCAGATAACCTGCGCCTTTTTCTTTACCATCAGCTCATCTACGATTTTACGATTTGCTTTAACTATTACTGGGTTTGGGAAGTTTTTGTTCCTGGCCGGAAGCCGATGTACGGCCACGATATCCTCCTTTCGTATCTGACAGTTCACTTCCCCGCCAATTTTTATTACTAAATCTTGCAAGTCTTCATTTGGCATCTGCGATACTCCATGTAATTCGAAATTTTCCCGTCTTCCGTACTGCTCTAAGAGGTGAACAGTAGCTGTTAGTTCGATTATTTTTTCGTCCTTCTGTTTCGTTTCTAGCGTCAGTCTTGCAACTTGCTCCCTCAAGAATTTTAACTCTGCCATTATTGACTCATTTATTTTTAGTGTTTCATCATATTTATTAGATAAAAATTCCATCGTGCGCACCATTTCTGCAATGTTACTATCTATTTGCCTTAATCTGTCGGTCACATCTGCTCTTTGATGTTGCTCATCAATTTTACCGCTCTCTGTGGCTTGATTTTTTCGTTTCTTCTCATTCTCGTCAACACTATCGAGGCTTATTTGTCGCTTAGTCCTTCCCTTTGGCATGATTATTAATTTTATGTCTATATTGAAATACGAAAAACGAATAAAATCGGTTTTAACTTACTTCTTATCAGTTTGGTTCTTATCAGTTATTACGCTCGTATTTATACACCGAGAATCAATTAAACGATAACAATATTTCTAACACGTAACATACGTCTATTCAAATTAAACAATTTAACGTTGTACTTTTTTGAGTGTCATCTTGAGTATAAGAAACAGGAAAAAAGCGCAGGGTGCAATGTCCCGAGATTGAGGAGCTTATGACATTACAGCAATGTTATGCTAACACGAATTGTTTGGATAAGCAAAATATGCTGGAGCGTTGTCGTGATGCAAAATCTGCGACTTATTTCTCCAAAGTTCAGGTGTTTTTTCCGAATTGCCTCACACAAATTTCGTAGGATTTGTAAGTGGTACTCTCTTTATTAGAGCCTATCAATAATAATTATTAAGGAACTATTCCACTCTAGTGAAAAAGAAACGGTTAGAAGGAATCCTCGCTACCTTTTAATCACACCTAGCAAATTTTGGAGTTATACGTTTGAAATCCTCGTTTCGTCAACTTATTTTTTTTTGAAAGTGGCTTTTTTTACTTCTTTTACTTGTATAATAATTTATTCTTATTTATTATATAATTTGATATTATCTTAAATATTAAGTTTCATTATTATGAAAATGATATAAAATTTGATAATATTTATTTAAAAATTTGAAAAATTTATATAAGTGAAAAAATTTTAAATTTATTTATTCCCGCTTTGTTTTTTTGTTTCAACGCGTGTCTTTTTCCTACTTCCCAAATTCAAGAAGACACTTAAAGAACAACGTTTTTCAACAATAGATGAAATAAAGGTGATATCGCAGAGCGAGATACCACACATAAAAAGGCGTTCCAACGGCAGTGTTTCTCGAAACTACAACAGTATAAGTGTATAATATCAAGGAGAAACTTTTTGTTGTGAGGAGGGGGTTCGCCCAACATTAGATTATATTAGTGAGAGAGAAGAAGAAACAAATTAAAATTGGATACTACTAAAGACAGAAGAAATGAAAGACGCTATAATTAAATGATCGCCGGGGATAAAAGTGAAAAAATAAACGAATCACTATATGGAATAGACAAGCCAAGCTTCAAGAGTTGTCTATAAAAGTGGGAGCGTCCTATGGATACAGACCGCATTCGTCGAAGATATGATTTATATCACAGAGTAAATCAGAATCATCAGGATGGAAAGAGCAAAAAGGAGAAGGGGACATAGAAAAACGAAAAGAGAATGCAGGAAGCCGACTATGATCAAGGCGAAGCCTACAAATTTAAAAGATGTGAGTTTGAATATTACGATAAAAGGATTCAGTATGAGAGAATAAAAAGAGATAAATGTCGTGCCATCGTCTACGATGACACATCCTAGGAATAACATTAAGATTAGAAGAAGAAAATTTGGACTGAAATTAACCAGTCTGAACAGCAGATCGAACTAATGAATCAGCCAGTTCATTACCCTCAATGCTAATATGGCTGACGGTCCATAAAAAATCGATTCGCATGGAACGAGCGCTTACAATCCAGTGACAAGAGAACGAATCAGGAGAATTATGAAGTCTGCGGAATAATGAGGAAGAGGAGAAAAGGTGGACAGTAGCACACCCTTACAATCCGAGACTAGCAGAAATCTATTAGGACCATTTATCGAAGTGATGTACTGCATAGCACGAAGGATAGTTATGGACTCTGCGGTAAATATGGAGCAGAAAGAAGGCAGTTTATAAGATTCAAAATAGTTGAGTTATGGGACTAGAAATGCAACTCCGGTTCCGTTCGATGTCCTGGAGAGCAATCAGTAAAAATAACAGTATGGAAAGGAAATGAAGATTGAATGACAAAATTGTAGGCAGCAGGTTCTTATGAAACGCGGAAAGAGAGAATCTCTTAGGAGGATGCAGAAAATTGGAATAATTAAGCTTAAAGCAAGGGAGCTTGTTAAAAGAGAAAACGTAAGGAGCGAGTTGATAAAGTCGTTTGGATATATGAGAAAGAATAGGGATTTTCCTAGAGGAGAAACGCGAGTTGTGCAACATGGAAATATAGGAATTAATAAGATCAGACGAAGAAATAGGAAGTCACTTTGTCAAGAAACGATAGCCAGGATAAGATTGACTAATATATGGAGGAACCATATTGATTTTGAAAAAAACTGCAGCAGTGGGAGACGATTTCAAAGTACCAAGACAATCCAGTTTTGAAAGAGCTGTGTTGGATTCACTACTGTACAAGAAGAAACAATAATCTAACTTCGAAGTATAATAGATTTATATAGAATAATAAGAATACAAAGAACCCTCCCCCGTGACATAGAGAAAAAGCTTTAAGGAGTTTTAGCCTTTTAGAAACAGATTTGTATAAGTATTTTATATGTTCCTGAAAAGTAAAACGGCTGTTAAGAAAGATGCCTAAGTAGCAGAAGAATGATACAAGAGGAATAGCGCGAGTATTTACGGATAAGATTATTAAACATGAATTATAAGGACGCAAAGTAAAAATAAAACATGAAGACTTGGCGGAAGAGATGGAAAAATGAACATTATAAAGAGCAGTTTCTAAAGAAATCACAGTCATTAAGGTCACATTAAATTCTGAAATTAACTTAGCAGTGGAATATAGAACGATATTGCCTGCGAAGTATAGGGAAGATGATTTAAGAGAAAGACAAGCTATGCTGAAGATATAAATATTAAAAAGGATAAGGCTAAAGCAGGAGTCCTGCGGTAGATCCTGACATATTTTCCGTGAACTGAAGTAGACAGGAGTACATAGATGCACAGTTCTATTTTGAAAAAGTTTAACAATAAGTGAGATAAACTGGGGAGGAATGTTAATAGAAAGCATCTTGTCTTGAAGAGTAGAAAGATGTACGTTATTGTACGCATTGGAGACATCAACGAAGAAGGCAATAGTATAATTTTTGTTTAGAAAAGATTTATTAGTGTCTGCAAGGAAAAAACTAATGGAATCAGGAAGACCCAACCCAGGACGGAAACAAATCATATTATTGGGAAACAGGTTGTTGTGTTCCAATTACCAAACAAGTCGCTTATTCAGCGTACTTTCGAAGAGCTTCTTTAAACAAGGAACAAGGGAAATGGCTCGGAAAGCAGATGAATTTCTCTTGGGAATAGGAATAATGATAAAGGAACTCCAGAATTCTGGAACATAACCTGAATATATAAAGGAGTTAACGATATTGAGAAGGATGGTAAGGGAAGAATTGAGAAGGTTTCTGAGAATTATGAAAGACCAGGAACAGAGTTGAATGATTTGTTTAAAGAACCGCGAAGCTCGCTAATGTTAAAGGCCGAAGTAAAAAAATGGAGACTAATAATGTATGTAGTAGGGATGGAGAAAATTTCGTTAAAAGAAGAGTCATAGGAGGGACAATAGAGTCTACAAGTTGATTTATAGAGAGATTGGGGCCAAAGGAGCAATTGTGCTATGGATCCTTGAACGATTTAGCCATTTTCCAAACCTTAGAAAGAGAAGTGGTTTGAGAAAATGATAAGTAAAATTTCCTCCAGGATTTTTTCTTGGCAGTTCTGTAAAAATACCTGACTCTAACATTGGCCCTTTTGTGAGCCAGGAAATTAAACAAAGATGAACAAGAGCGAAAGATTTTATAGAATGCCGTACATTAGTCATGAGCTATTTTACAATCGTTATTCTGCCATAAGGAAGAATAATTACGATGCTTCTTTCGCGAGGAAATGTGAACTGGAAGAGATGACAGAAGAAGTGCTGAAAGAGTAGCATTGGAAAATGAATTGTATTGATAGACTGGAATTGAATTGGATTGAATATGTGTCAGAGAAGAATAACCAGTTTTTACGAAGAACCATAATGGAGCATCGCTCTTACAGGTGCCACTTATTGTTAGTGTTTCCCAGAAGCAACAAAGACTAATGTTAAAAGAAATGATAGATAGGCAAGAGAACTGGATATTGACAGACTTTTAAAATAAGTCGGAGAGCTGTCATTAAGTAGGATCAGATTGTTAAGTAAGATTATGTCTTCAAAAATCGCTCCATTTTGATTATGTATAGAACAACCCCAGAGAGGAAAATGTGAATTCCAATCGCTACCGATTAAAAGTGGGTTTGGAATAGAATTGAAGAAGGTAGTAAAAGGAAAGTTCTTAAGATCAAAGTCTAATGGAACATAAATAGAGACAAAGTTTATAGGATGAAGGAGTAGGCTATAGGAATGGAGATAATGGCTAAGTTCGGTTCATGAGAATTAGAGGGCTTAGGAAGAGAAAGGTTATGGGAAAGGAAATCAATGTCATTCTTAAGGTAAGTTGAGGAGTATCAACTATAAACGGCATAGCTACAGTGCATGGAAAACAACAGAAAACTACCATGTATTTTTATCATAGTAAATCAAATATTACTGAAAACAAAATTATTATGGGCCTAAGTCCACGGCAGACCTTCAATGGGAATAGGCTGTTAAGAATACCCAGGTCAGCTATTAAAATTTGCACCTGGAATGTCAACACGATGTATCAAGCAGGAAAAGTGTAGAATGCTATCCAAGAGATAAGTAGAATGAAGATAAATATTATGGGAATTAGTGAACTGAAATGGGCTAACAATGGAAAATTTGTAGTAAACAAACACTCCGTATATATTACTCAAGTAAGGAAGATAATAAACACCAAAGAGGGATAGGCATCATTGTCAATGAGGAAATATCCGGACATGTATCCAATTTTATCCTAATATCAGATCGTATAGTGCTGCTGCACTTTTGTTTCAAACCAGTTTGTTTAAAAGCTATTCAGATCTATGCGCCAACCGCGGATAGTAGCGAGGAGGAGATGGGAGACTTCTATGAAAAACTATCCTAAACTATAAAAAAGATTGCAAAGAAAGATCTTACAATCATCATCGATGACTTTAATGCGAAGATTAATTTTTAATAAAATATATGAAAAATGTGAATTGCCACGTGATTGACTAAAATCTGAGTTCACTACTTTACCAAAGAAATCTAGAGCAAAAGCATGCAACGAGTATAGAATTTCAAGAATTAATAAGTAGAATAAAGAAAGCAAGGCATGCATTTAATGGAACGAAATCTCCTATCACATGTAAAGACCTAAATCTGCACACAAAAATAAGACTACTCAGATGCTATGTATTTTCAATAATTTCGTATAGAGTGAAATCGTGGGACGGAAGCTGTGTCTAAAAAGCTAAATCACGAACCAAGATTAAGCTACTATAGAAAATACTTTAAATCAAGATAATGCGAAGATGAGGTCCAGGGCGAAGAAGAACATCTTGGCTGAAAAGTCTAAGAACATAGTTTGCTACAACGACTACAAAACTCTTCAGAGTAGCAGGAGACCAAAGCGGGAGAGTGAATTTAATCGCGAACATCCATTAACGGATATGTACCGAAAGAAGAAGAAGAAGAAGATGCTTCGGCAGTTCCATTGTAAGACTTTACATTCTGAAGCATTATACCTCAAATAAAGAATGAAAGGGAATGAACAATAAACCGTCATGGAGAAGATAAGATTTAAGGAAAACGGCCATCAACATGGCAAAAATTATAGTAAAAAGAATATGAAAGAATGAAGCCTTACGTTTATAGATTATATAGAGGAAGTATACGGATTGCTAGCCATGAATTTAGTTATGTGATGACCAATGACCATAGCACGTTGAAAGCGACGTATAAACTAAGCTCATGAACTTGGTCATGAAAGATTGTCGTCGATTAAAGGAGCACATAAAGATAAAAAAAGTGTATGGGGATCTCTGGACATGGGTTCAGGTATGTGATGAGCATATAGCACTATATAAAAGGATAGAATAACCGAGACAGTGAAAAATAAACATTAACGGCTTCAAGAAGATGAAACGAATTTATTAGACAGAAGATTATAGAGGGAATTTAAAAAGTCTGAAGTAATAGGAATATTGTGGTTCGCAAAGAGTTCCATAATAGAGCTTGGTAAATTATGAATATTGTTTATTTTAATAAACGATAGAGGATTTCGGATTTCCTGACAAATAACGATTGGAACTTTTAATAGTCTAGCCATTAGAAAGAGGGGGAGAACGGTCGATGGGAAGAGGCAGGAATTGAGGAACAGGTTTCGTGACATGATGTTTTTGGATACATTTACGAAAATATTTATTTTTACTTTTGAAAGATTGTACCGGAGAAGAGAACCGGGAAATCGAAAATTTTTTAGGCTTATTAATGTTAAGGGGATTATAATAGGCTGCAGCACGATGGGCATGTAAAGAAACAGCCAGAAGCTAAAGATTTAGATTTGAAAAAATTAGCTTGCTTAAAAGTGATATTTTCGTATGCCATAATCCTTTTTATTTCTTTTTGGCAAATCTACGTTGGACACTATCGATTATTTGGAGAATTTTAACCGTCCTTTGAAGTGACCATGGAGTAAACATTGATGATTAGGTAAATACTGTTTGAAAAAGAAATTAAAAATATTCGTTACTTTTTTATTACATCTCGTACATTTAGACGCGTTTTTTTTTCGAGTTTCACAGAAATAGAAAAAACGATGAAATTCGTTTTCGTTTTTTACTGAATACTACTATTTAAAATCCTCTTGTTAGTTTTCTAGGACGAACATTAGAAAAAAATTATATTTAATTTATTCGGGCAAATATACGTAAATTTTTAGCTTGAAAATTAGCAATAAAGATAAATAACTTTACATCAGTTAAGATTTGTGAAGTGGACTCATTGACCCAAGGCTTACATTCAAAAAAACTTGTTTACCATCTATTAATAAATATATCTATGCTAAATAGTAAGCGGCAGTTACATTAATATAATTTCTGATTCTTATTCAACTACTTCAATAATTACGTAATGTATTAACGGAATTATTTTACCTTTAATTTGCATTCTTAAATAATAACTTACCTGTAACGAATACTGCTATTTATTGTTCCGCTCTTATTGGAATTTTAGTCTCTTGCAGATGTAAAAGATTGCAAGTAAATTTTTTTTCCTACTATATTCAATTTAATTGCGCATATAGGTTATTTTCAGTCTGCAGCTTTATCTGATTTTTGATTTAGTATAAAGCAAAAATAGGTTTTCTAGAAAAATCTCTCTCTGAAGTTGTTTCACTTATATTTATTTTTTGTAGGCGGTGTCCTAACTAAATTTACATCTTAAGAGAACAAATGTAGTATATTTCACCGATCGTTGGTGTTATGTTTCACCGATTTTTTTGAATCGATATTAATCGGGAAAACCGATCTGGGGAACATTTTGTTGTTGCGTTTTTCTATAGCTTTCCGTGAAAATCGACGAGTTTCCAACAGGTAAGGTTAAAATAAGACAAGTAAAAATTCAGTAACAAAAATCAATTTCTAGGAAATACTTTTTTAATATAACCGAGCAGTTAAAGTGCATGAGGTGTGCTACAAATAATAAAGCATACCACTTAAAACGTTTCATTCTAAAATAACCCAGGATTTTGGAAAGTAAAATTAATAAAAACAAAAGAAAAGCTTGACATTAGTAATTGCATACAGTCATACCTAAATGCCTTCTAATTAATTCGAAATAGAAACGTTGAAGAACACTGTCAATGTAAATACAATATTTTCAGACCATTAAATGTTACAGTAATTTTTCCCCTGTAAAAGTTAATTTGATATTACGTAATAAATTTATGTTCATCAAGGTGAGTATTTATTACCGTCATGTAACTGTTATCGATAAAGCGTTAAAATGTTTTTACCGGAAGCGTTAACGACGGATACATTTATTGCTCGTTGATCATTTCGTAAGTAGTTTTAGATTGTTCACCCGTGAGCGGTTTTTATTTTTATAAAATTCTAATTAACTCGGACTGCAGAACACTATTGAGCGTAGTATTTGGAAAACTGAAAAAAAAAAAAAAAAACAAAAATCGGTACGTTTAAAACCGATTAAAAATAAAAATGGTTTTATTGGGGAACGTACACACCTATCAAGCAATCGTGGCAGCACGGACTTGAGAGAATAATCCAATCGATTATTACAGAAGTTGAAATAAGTAACCAAACCTAATTTAGAACAAAATTATTAATTAATCATTAAGTAAAATTATCTTCCTATATCTTTTTGGCACGGTATTAAGGATTGTGTGATGTCGAGAAAAAAATATTTTAATTAATAAGAAATTATTACGACAAAGTGTATGATTTATTTTGTAAGGGCAAACGACATAGAGGATTTATAATTTTTTATTTTTATGAGAAATAAAAGTAAATAGACTAAAGCGCTCAAAAATTTTGAAATAATTCACTCGAATAGTAAAAACTGTTCGATTACTTAATAATAAAACAAGTACTAATATTTGAGTAGAATGTCTATTGATTCCTCTCTTTTCTTTTTTTTTTATCGCAGAAAACTGTTTGAAAAATCCTAATCGTCCTACGGTCCTCCACCAATGCACCGTCCCGTTCCGAATGTTAATTCTGACTATAGGCTATCTCTATGTGCCAACTGCACTTCTCCGTTCGGAAGCATAAGAAAAATTAAAAAGAACATTAGCGATTTTTAGTTCGATTTGAAATTTTCCTAACAATTAAAGAAGCAGTCGTGATACGCAGCTATTTTCTAAGGCTCTTTGAGCCTAATAGCTTTCTTTGGCGAAATCGTGTTTAAATTGAAGTATTTTAAGTTTCAAATGCAGTTTCTTTCATACTGCTTTCGTATCGAGTCGTGTTTTTCGTGTGCGTGTAATAGTTCCAATAGCAGATCGAAGTTTTTAGTTCGCAATAAAGCGTTATCACTAAACGTCATCAAATATCCACCTGCACACTAAGCGCCGTGTTGGATGGAGGCGGACATTACGGGGGAGCCTGCCGCCCATAATGATGGCTCGACGATATCAACGCATTTTAATTATCATCATCATCCCGAACAGGTAAGTCTTATCGATAATATATCATTTAACAATAGTAGTACACAGGCTAACAATAATTCAATCAGCAATGATAACGTAAAAATTATTTCGGACAATTATAACTCGAATTAATTATCATAATGGACCATTTATAGTATTAATGGAATCAACTAACAAAAACTTGGCCAACCTCCATCCTTTAATTATTTGTAAAATTTTGTCGAAACACGAAGGTTTAACTTTTTTCCGAAGAAATAGAGTAAATCGGGGGTTAAGGCTAACTTCGATACAGCGGTAAATGCAAACAAATTTATAACTACTGTTAACAGCTGCAACGATAATTTAAGAGCATCTATTCCTAATAGTCTCCTTTTCAGATTCGGTATTATTCGTCAGGTTGCCGCAGATATCACTGATGAGGAAATTTTCAATTCCATAGAGTCAGATTTGGAAGTTGTTTCGGTCAGAAGAATTTGCAATAGAACATAATCCCAGCTTCTGCCAACAACGGCAATGGAAATTAAGTTTTTAGGTAATAAACTCCCTATTACAAGATTTCCAGTTGATTATAGCTATCGTGTTCCGCGATTGTGTTTGAATTTTAACCGGTACGGGCATAACTCAGTGTAGATCACGACCAAGATATCCGATTTGTCACGAGGCTCATTCCAGCTCTAATTGCACTGTACCACTGCCCGAACACTCAGTTTTAAGGTGTTTAAACTGTTCCGATAATCACCTGCCCAGCGATAAAAACTGTCCACATTACATGGAGAGATTAAAAGTCGAAAAAATCAAAGCCGCGGATAATGTCTCAACTTCTGAAGCAGGCCAAATTATAAAAAATAATAAAGTCAGCCAAGCCTTCTCATTCCCGAAAAATAACTTCTACGGACCTGATAAACATCAACACATTAAACACGAGTCTGTTTATTCGTAAACCGCGAAGAAATATTAATATTCCTGGCAAGAGTACTAAAACGCATTTTCCTAATTATAGTTGCCTACTTTCTTTCCCATCAGGTAAATCTCCTGCGGAAACATATTACACAGACAGTAGTAATATGCGTAGCCCATCACACAATCTGATTTCTCACTCACAAAATCAGATTCTTCTCATTCTATAATCAATTCATTTAATCCTTCAGCCTTCTCATCTAACCAATACAATTAAGTAGACCCACTTCCTGTCGAGACTCCAGATCTTATGCATATCTCATCAACTAATGGCAACAAAACGGAACAGCAACAAAATCCATCAATTTCCGGATTTAAGATTAAAGCAACCAAAGCTTCATCTTCATCGGCCGAAATCCCCCGAAAAATACAACGTAATAATAGTTTTAACAAATAATTATAATAATTTCGTTTCTTATTCTGTAACTTTTAACATTGTTTATAACGTACTAATTAACACGTAACTATTGTATATGTGCTATCTTTATATTTTTTAATATGTAATTTCGTTCTATTAATCGATATTCGAATTATTTAAAGGCGTCAAGGTTTACGTATCCATAGATAAATAGTAATGTAAATTTAAAACGTGTTTAAAAATATGCTTCTAGTTTCCGTAGATCCATTCCTAATCAATCCGATTTAATTGTCATTATCCCTTAACCTTAAGATTCTCCTACTTTTACGTAATTAACTCCAAAATGAAAATTTTACAGTGGAACTGCCGAAGTCTAAGAGCAAATAAGGAATGCGTTAGAGAGCCTATTATATCAATTTAAAATAGATATTACTTTGCTCTCTGAAACATGGCTCGAAGATACGACAAAAATTAACATCAGACATTTTAAAATAATTCGATCTGATCGAGAAAACGGGTATATGGAAGTGCAGCAATTTCAGTACGTAACGAAATCTCTTTTACTGTTCACAATTCTTTCAATTTAATTTTTCAAGCACCTCATCCCAATTCTGTACACATTTCAATTCCAATTAATAATTTATCTCAAACACTTCATTTAGTTTCCGCTTACGTTCCCCCCAATTTTAATTTATTTCGCACTTCTTTGGATTAATTAACTCCCTTCCGCATCCTGACATCATTGGAGGCGACTAGAATGCTCAGTCTCCTCTGTGGGAATTCGTCTCATGTAATAATAATAGGTATTTTATAGATGATTTAATATACATATAAGACTAATATTTTTCTTCTTAATGACCACCGTCCAACCTATTTCAAAAATCCGTCAATTTATAGTAGCATCGATCTCTCTTTTTCTTCACCCAATATTAGTTTCAACTGCTCTTGGAAATCTCTTGACGGTCTCTCTGGCAGTGACCACACTCCAATCATTTTGGTCCTTCAAATTTTAGACCTCTTCAATCTCCAGATTGGAACCTAAAGAAAACAGATTGGAATAAATTCCGTGCCTGTCTTGATTGCTCTCTTCTTTCTGCGCCTTCGTTAATAAATCCCATCGATCAATATGATATATTCATGAACGCAATCCGCACTAGTTTCTCCTTGTCTTCCTCTTTATCTCTCTGCTACACCATTATGGTGGAACGATTATGTAAAATTGCATTTTAAAGGGGTCTAAATACAATTAAGACTTTTCGGTCTTATCCGTCAATTTTCAATTTTCTCGATCATAAAAAAGCCAACGCAAAAGCTTGATATATTCTAAAAAAAAATCAAAAAAAGAATCTCGGAAAAAATTATGTTCTTCCTTTTCGCGGACTACTTCCTATTCTCAAATCTGGGAATTGGCCAGAGCATTTCGATCCCCTTCAAAATCACATCCCTCCCTTTATAGCATGTCAAAAGATAAACTGGAGTGCTTTATTGATTCTATTGCTCCTCGCTACATACCAAGCAGCAAAGAAACGGACGCTCCGCCAATCCCGAATAGTCTTCCCTCATATTTCCTAACTTCCCCAATTAATCTTCATGAGCTCCGGTTCTTGCTTCATAGAGCGAAAAATTCCGCTCCTGAGGTAGATTGTCTTCCCTACTTGGTCTTCCAAGAACTTCTCGGACCACGCTCTCGATTTTCTTTTTCGCTCTTTTAATTCCTTTTTATCATCTGATTTATTTCCTCCGTCATGGAAAAAGTTTATTATTGTTCCAATCCCCAAAAAAAAACTTCTTCTTCTTTTCGTCCGGTATCGTTGGTCCATGCATAAGAAAACTTTTCGAAAACGTTCTGAACAGACGACTGTCATGGTGGTTAGAAAACAATATCGTAATTCCTGATAACATATTCGGCTTTCGTTCGGGGGTTGGTCCTTCTGATGGTATTAGTATTTTTGTTTCAGATAAATACGAAAATTTCATACTAAAAAAAAATTACACGATAGCGGCATTTATTGATGTAAATAATGCTTTCAACAACGTATATCTTCCTCTACTGTATGAAAAAATGCTATTGATCGATATACCTTCTCAATTTGCTTCTGTAATATTACGTCTCTTCCTAAATCGCTCTATTTTTCTTTCTGCTCCATTCTATTGCGGTAAAAGAAAGGTCTTTTGAGTACTTCCGCACGAATCTTGCCTCAGTTCCATTTTGTTCAATATTTATACCCTGGCTACCGCTTCATCATCTATAGGCGCTTCTATCTTTTTTGCAGACGACATCCTTATATATGCCTCTTCACGTAATATTTTATCCGCTGATGATAGATTAAACAACTCCTTGACCGTACTAGAAAATTCTCTCTCTTCCATCCATCTAAGTATATCGACACAAAATTCTTATCCTCTAGTTCATAGCTTCTGCTACTTGGGAATTATTCTTAATAACCGCCGAACATTTTCGGAACATATAAGCTACCTACAGGCCTCTACTTATAAGCGACTAAACCTAGTCAAAGCTCTCTCTCGCCAACCAACTGGGACGGTGATCCGGTCACGCTTATTACGCTTTACAAAGCAATCATAAGATCTAAAATTGATTACTGCGCTTTTCTACATGGAAGTGCTGCGCAATCTCTACTCGTTAGGCTAGACCGCATACAGAACTATTGCCTAAGACATTGTCTTGGGACATTAAAATCAATGTCCCACCCCTATCAGTCGGTGGATCACATCTTGGATATCGATTTATAATAAAACGCCTATCTATACAGCCTTCCGAACTCATTAATTCTCATACTTCTGTACTTCACAATTGGCCATTTTCTTCTAAAAAGATCCCTATCCTATCGTATATTTGTTGTAGATTTCCTACAATAAGCTTCTATATTTTTCTTTTAAAATTCCTATAATTTTTCTCAGCCAGTCAACTTAACCTCTCTTTCTCCATACATAAAATGTCTCTCACGAATTCTCGCTAATCGCGAATTCATCAACATCATTAACAGCTTATACCCTCAACACATTTTTATTTACACTGATGGATCTATAGGACCGCAGGAAGTTAGAGCTGCATTTTTTGTTCCTAGTAGACGTTATGCTGAATCGTTTAAATTGCCTGTCATATCTTCAATTTACTCGTCATCAATGAGTCGTGAATCCCTCGTGGAGATATCGTGATTATGGTCTGTCCATGTGATGTATAAGATGTCGCCACTGATCTCTGTGTCTGACCATCTGGTTGAAACGCGACCACGTCTTCTTTTTCCTTCTACTTTTCCTTCCAGAATTCTGATCTCAAATCCATTTGCTCTTATTATATGACTAAAAGTATTTTAGTATTCTTCTAACTACTTCCGACGATAATCTTTTCGTTACGTCTGTTTCTTGTAACACCGAGCTGTTTGTTCTTTTTTTTCTAAACGAGATTCGTAGCATTCATCTCCAACAGTATATTTCTAACGCATCTATCTTTCATCGATATCGGATTTACGTAGAGTCCAAGTTTCTGCGCCGTATAGAAATACTGAGAACACCAGACTATAGTCTTATTTTTACTTGCGGAATCAATTTCAATTCTTCAAGCATTGCTATATACACATATATATATCCTCGATTAAGGATAATAGTAAGTTTCTAATAGTTTCTGATTCCGAAAGTGTATTGTCAGCTATATCTTCCCCGTACTGTCCCCAATTTTCTGACTCTATAATTCTTCGTACTCGATCTATGGTTTCTAATCTAACTTTATATACATCCTGTCAAATAGATTTTTTATGGTTACCAGGTCATGTTGGAATTGAGGGAAATTAAAGAGTCGACAATCTAACGTACTAAACCACTACGAATGATACTTGCATCAATCTTTATCCAGCCAATAATATTCTTTCTGTCTCCAAAAAATTATGCTCGAAATTTTGGTCCGACATGTGTGCCCGCTCGTTTTCCAATCCGCACTGCTTCTATCTTTCTATTCACCCTTCCATTCCTGATAGTTCATGGTTCCATGGCTGTCAAGTTCTTCAACGTAACTCCATCCATATTTCGTCTTCGATTTGACCATTCACTCCTCCCCGCATCTCGACACCCGGTCTTTCCTTCTTCATTTTCATTCTGTCCCCTTCATCCATCGGAGAATAATTACATATGCGACGTTAACCATGTGTTTTTCGAGTGCTCCTCTTTATTTAATGAACAATCCGTACTATACTCTAATTTACTACAACTCAATGTTCCTACACTTTATATAATATTTCTTATCGATACTTAGTTCCCAAACCCTCCAATTTTTCCAATAATTGCATATTTTCTTTGCTCAATAGCGAATAGTATAAAAAATTGAAATTATCTCAAAAAAAGAAGAAAAAAAAATCAGAACAAATAAAGACATGGGTCAATGCTCTCTTTGTTAGCCGAGCCCAGAAAAAAAAAAAAAAAAAAAAAAAAAAAAGTTTCAAATAGGATCGAAGTTATTTGTGAAAAAAGGTAGTCTCGTATAAAACATGAATGAATAAATAAAAACAATTTCTTTATATACCGATTGTACGTTCCGTATACAAGAGTGAAATTTAAAAAAAAAAATTAATCACTCTCTATCGATTCGCATTAATTTAAAACAGCGATTAAACCGAATTTTTAAATTACGTCAATTATAAACCGGATAAGTTATAACTCTGATGTAAAAGAATAATGTAAACTAGAAAAAAAAAAAGAAAAAAAAATAATTTTTTTCTACGTACAAAAAAATTAATAGCAACAGCGCTGTTTTGAAATCGGAACTATTTAATTTTAATTACTACTAGTGTAGAACGGTAAAGTCAAAAACCTAGCCGCCTTTTAAATAATACATCGTTGATCGGTTTTTCTCTTTACGGTACTAATTACATGAAGACAATGATGATTCTTTCATGCTTTGTCGCGTGCTCCAAAAATGCTAATCTTCCGAATCGAATAGACGCGTAAAACAATTTGGTTGCTGCTAACAAAAGCGTGTTCGGATTTCGTAAATACAAATTTACATATTGTATACGAATCGCTTTCAACTTGAAAAAGGTTTTTTTTTTTAATTTAATTCAAATATTTCCTGCGTTTACTATACACTCAGCTTTCAAAGGTATATCTTGTAAATGTTGATAGGAACACATTCTAGTTTTACAAGAAAAATTTTTCAAGATTGTATTCCGTGTAAATTTTCAGAAGAAACCAGTTGCCGGGATTTTTAGTGGTGGCCGAGATGCGGCGGTAATAGAAGGGAAGATTTTAGTCAAAATTCTAGCCAACGCCGAAATACCGAAAACTCACGTGATGGACTTCCAGATTATTAAAACAGTACCGAAAGACGAACGATTAAAAATGTTTAAACGTGTGCACTTCGCTATTATCCAAATTTCAAAGGTAAAGAAATTAAAATAATTGATTTTGCGAAAGCGCGGAAATCACTCATTAAATGAAAACCCGAAATTGCACGATACATATATATATCTTCGAGTACAGGGAATCCGAAAGAACCGAGACAAAAATGCACTTCTCCATTTTTATGTATGCATACATGTATTATGTGTAGGCACGCGCATAACAGAGATGCTTCGTAGGCTGTTTTTTTCGATAGGTCAGCAACTCTGAAGCAATATGAAAAAATTAAAAACTAAATCGGCCACCGGACTGATAGGCGGCAAAAAACAAAAAGACAAAATATAAGAGAAACGATAAAAATTAAGAAGCCGAAAAGATAACAGATTAGAACATAAAAAACTGAATGTTCACTAGACACGAAGAAGATATGATTAAGAATGGCAAACACTTCATCATTAGAATGAAGAGGACAGTTTGGAAAAAAATGTTAAGAAAGATCACGAAAACATGAGAAAACTGATAAAGCAAAGAATGATGTTAAGGCGTAAATGAATAATGGGAACGCATCCTACTATAAATCTAACCAGTCTAATGTGTTACATTTGTCCGAATTCATTGCTTCGAATTAACAAATCCCGAATAGAGAGACACACATAGCTTTATTAACACATTACTTTATTATGTAAGTACGCTATTGTGGTCAGTGATACGCAAGTGTCGAGTACACAGTGTCTCGTCATATTTCGTATTGCCTGGGTCGGTGTGTATGTAACTCCAACCACAGTTCCGTTTTGGAGCTGCTTTCACTCGTCGTCCTGGTAAAAGTTCTGTTATGGCGATTTCCGTGTTCACTTATTCTTTCTTAAGTTCCTTCAGAGAAGAATATACCGATCGAGGTGGTGTTTAGCGACTACCACCCGAAATCATGGCAGCCCTCGCTTGCACTATTGGTCCGATGACTCCTGCTGACCGCTCCGCTCCTTACTGTATTGCACAGGGAGAGGCTGGTGGGTATTGCGGCGAAACTGCTTGTCATCGTCCTCTCGCTAGTCTGTCATGTACAAAATAATCCGTAACAGGATTTATCCGGCTATTCACGTCGCTAAATTACAAACATTGCGTGTACATCATTGACATAGACGAAGGCGAGTGCGAGTATCATATGAAACCCTGACAGTGTGATGGTTGGCTTCATTGTTGCATGCTGCGCGCAGTCCTTCATGCACTTTCCGGTACAAGACCTGTCCGAGATGAAACGAACAAACAACTCACTGGCACCCCTGGAAATACTCGGTCACAGACGTTGAAAATTGCTTTTTCTAGACAGAGGCGCGCAATCGTGTGTAGCTGGTACCGTTCAACAGCCCTTTTTTCACGGCGATCAAAACAGCCGCGTATCTCTTGTCTTGCGCGAGAGTAGAATGTATGCGAGAGGCATTGATTATTTATTTGGTGAATAATAACATAAATACATAGTAATTTATACATAGCCATGAGTATCTCAGTTGAATGAACACCTCATGGATTGAAAACGATAAAAAGAAAATGAAAGAGACAAAAATAAACCGATATAAAAATTTAAATAAAATTATTCATTAAATGAAAAATCTTCAACATCAGAATATTTGGAAGCCATGATAAAATACGAATTCGCTGCGTGCAGGAATTTTGATAAATTATCGTTGTTTAATGGAAAACAATTTACGTCTTTAAACAAGAATTTCCATTTGGCGCACTCATTAACGATATGGGTGACAGTTTCAGGAGCATCTCCACCGGTAAACACAAATCGGTGTCTGCTAGATGGAAACGGTGCAGATAACTTTGGAATCTACCATGTCCAGTAAGAAATTGCGTCACATACGTATTAATATTATTAATTTTTATCGGATTGGTTTTAACCTCGGGGACGAAACTAAATGTTAATATTCCAGTTGAGCTATTGTTCCAGCTATTTTTCAGATAAATCTATTGTTTAGATTCAACTCCAAATTGAGATTATTTAACCCTTTGAAATACAAAATTTTATGCTACAGTACGGAATGCAGCGGCAATTGCCCTGCTATTGTTCGCAACGCATCAGTGAAAGTAGTTCTATGCGCACGGAGAATAATCAAAAGAAATTTCCCTTCGGCATAGGAACGCCTTCACTCGCATGGCTCTGTCTTCCATGCAGCCTCACTATTGTCAATATCTGTGAGTGAAGATGGTTGTTGGGCTTCTTTAAAGGTAGCATCGAGGATACTAAGTAGGCCCTTTTTATCACGACAATGTTATTATCGCTCAACGGTACGTTCGTCATTGTACGTGACTCCTTGCTTCGCACGCGTCGACAGTCCTCCAGTACGCACGTTTATTGCGAGTTTTCGACCGTACATAAACGAAGCCGTCTACAAACAGTTTTCCTCCTATAATTTTCGCCGGTTCGTGTACTTTCCTGAACGCATGGCCAACGTCTGCAACGGAGTTCTGATAAAAACAAGCTTTCTAACACGGATCGTGTCTTTGTCGAGTGTTCCTTTCACTCCGTGCATCGATACAAAATTACATTTAGCTCTAACGAGAATCTTCAGGTAACATTTTCCACCGATATCGGAAGTCTCCTTGCTCCCCAAAGTTTAACAACTATAAATTATTATATAATTTTATCCCGGAAGTAAACGTATCAATATAAAAAGCTGACTTTAATACAAAGCTGATAGGTTATGTTATTAGGAGTCAAAAAAAGAAAAAAAGAAAAATTTGTTCGGACAAAAATTTAACTGTAATATACACGGCTTTATTTTCAAATTCGCGAGGAGCTATTATTTCTATTTATTTGTATAGAAAACAAAAGTGTTTGGTCGCAAAACAATTAGCATTGACGGGCTAGAACTAACGGTTTTTAAGGCCGAAATTCACAGCTTACTGGCTCGCGATTTTAATAGGGGCTGCCACAGAACTCCACATAGCATTTCAAATGGTCACCATATATTTTGCAAAATATACCTTCGATAAAACAAAAATTTTCCGTTTCAATTTATTATCGTTTTTGAATGATAAAGTGGAACCTATATCTGATAAAAGTATTATGTATTTTATGAATTAATAAGATACGTCGTACGTTGTTCCGGTCTGTGTAGAGTGAAATTTTTTTTTCTCCCTGCTCCCTCTGTGCCTAGGCTTTCGCCATCTGGCCATTCAACATTTTTTTTTTTTTTTGGTCATTGATTTATTTATTATTATTTATAAATTATTAAAATAAATTATATTTTACAGAATTATGTTACTGAGTTTTATGTATTGGTACAATATGTAAGCAGGTTCCTGATTTGGTTCTCGTACCATCTATAGTAAGGTTATCGGCATGGTCTTATAGAATGGTAATATTTTTTCTGAAAAAAATCCTTGTTCTATGATCACCATTTATTTCACTGTGTTCAATTGAGCCAATATCTCCACATTCGCACAAATTATTCGTTATTATACCTAACTCATGTAACATTTCCGGAATTCTTGTGTGACTCGTACGTATTCGGTATATATAAATGTTCTCCGCTCATTTTATTTGTAAACCACGTCTTCTTCTGTATGGCTTTTTGTATTTCGAAATATTTCTTCCCAATATTTCTTCTAGTTTTTTCATATTAAAATTGATCCATTATTACTAACCTGCAAATTCAAACTGAAGTAATTAAGTCGGAAAGTGTAAATAAGCACATCAACAGACACATCTATGACATGGGCGTCGCCAGCAGGGAGCAGGGGGGACAGCTGCCCCCCCCCCTGGAGCCTTAAAACTTTTTAATCAACTGGCCATGATGAATATTCATAGGCGCGTAATCATGAACAATTTTCCAGAAACCCATGAATATTATGTTTTAATTAAGATTTTATTCTTGATTTTATTTTTCTTATAACTTCTTTTTCTGTCATCTTGCCCCCCCCCCCGGCCCACCGGCTGGCGACGCCCTTGATCTGTGACATCTAAAATTATTATTTCTTCCAGTCCGTCACATACCTATTGTAAGTGCGGACAGTGCTTACTATCGCCGCCCACTGAAAATTAGAGGATACTAGAGCGTTGATGTTTAACTTTTACAGTTAATTGCACCATTTTGAATTCTAATTTGTGCGTGTGCGCAGGGCCGTATCTAGACCAAAATTTTACGGGGGGAGGTTACGAAAATATTTTTATAATTATTGTAACGACTATGTGGTATTAATTGATAAGATTTCGGCAATGTACCGTTAGTTTGATTAAATAATTAGCGAGCCGATTTAGTTGAATAAATGTAGTCAGTTACCGTTAAATGATCGTAACCTATGGTCGCCGATATTTTGCTCGTCGTCTTTGAGTGACGGGTTTTTGTTTCATACTAGTCTGCGAACGTTGTGTATTTACCGTATTTTAGTCGTCGTCGTCTAAAAGTGAAGAAAAAAGGTCGATCGAATAAAAAAAAAAAATTGTTGCGAATTTATTTTGTGTCCGTGATTGAATTTCCGTGTGAAAATTTATAATTTTTTGTTGTTAAATATACGTTAGTGTTTTGGAAAAAGTTTTACTTTATTGAACACGTGGTGCGGTACCACCGTGAGACCTCCCGTAAGAGGGGGTAAATACGCCTGTGGTGCAGGGGCGGATTCGCGATTATGTTTGCTTCGTTTCCCATGTGTTTTTTTCTTTATATTAAGACCAAGTCTTCTTGGAAACAAAAAGATTTGTTTCGTCATCAGAAGCAGAATCTATCTCATAAAAAGAAGAATAGAAATTCATTTCAATAATATATATATATATATATATATATATATATATACTAGCTGACCTGGCGAACTTCGTACCGCCACAGAAATAATAAATTTTGTGTTAACTTATTAGCTGAATTAAATTTAGTTTTCAGCTTTTATTGATGTAGCCAGTGCATACGAAAGCGTCCATCTTCCCACGCTCAAAAACGTTATGATGTCTTTAAATATCCCTGCATCCATATCCTTCCTAATTATAAATCTTTTTCAAAGTAGAACTCTCCTCCTTTCTGCTCCTTCCTTTTTCGCCTCAAGGAAGGTCTTCCAGGGCCTTCCGCAAGGTTCTTGCCTTAGCCCTACTTTATTTAATTTATATGTTTCCAAAATTGGTTTTCTCTCCTTAAAATCCAAAACTTTATTTTTTGCAGATGATATCCTTGTTTACTCTTCTTCCCGTAATCTTCTAGTTGCCAATGAGGAACTAAACAGCTCCTTAAGTACTCTAGAAGAGGCCCTTTCTAACATTCATCTCTTCATTTCCGCCCCAAAATCAGCAGCTGTAGTCTTCACCCTTCGACCTTATAACCCGGGCTCATTTGAAATAAATCTAAAAAATCATTCCATTCCAATAGTCAGTTCTTTTCGTTATCTGGGTATCACTTTATCCCCTCGTCTGTCTTTCCATGATCATATCAGCCATTTATATGCTTCCTCGCTTAAAGTCTTTAACCTTCTTAAAGCTCTCTCACCTACGAGATGGGGAGGCGATCCTTCTGCGTTAATAATGTTGTATAAATCTCTCATACGCTCTAGATTGGATTATTGCAGTTTCTTATATGGCAACGCTTCCAAATCCGTTCTCTACAAATTAGATCGTCTCCAAAACAGTTGCCTTCGGCTTTGTCTCGGAGCTCTGAGGTCATCTCCTATCCCAGCCATTCTATCTGAATCCAATATCTGTCCTCTGTTCATCCGAAGATCTTATTTGGGTTATCGCTTTCTCATTAAACGTTTTTCCACTTCCTCGTCAAATATCAGCACCTCTTATTCTTTTATCCTTCGTCACTGGCGTTTTTCCTCCAATAAAATTCCTATACTATCTCATATATCGTTTCGCCTTTCTAAATTTTCCCCTTTTGTCATTCCTCATCACAAGCTTCCATTTTTTTCTTACGTCTATTCCAAATTGTTAAAGCCACCAAATATCATCTTCATGCCATGCTTCCTTAAATCCTCTCCCTCTCATATCGTCAGTATGGAATTTAATAATACAATAAACTCTCTATTCCGCGATCACTCTTTAATTTTTACTGACGGATCGAAGAGCCCGATCGGAGTTGGGGCGGCATTCTTGTGCCCTCAGTTCTTTCATTCTCGGTCTTTTAGACTTCCGTCCTTTTGTTCTGTCTTTACTGCAGAATCTGTTGCCATTCTACAAGCCATTATTTATATTTCCTTTTCTGCAAGTTCTTCCAAATTCCTTATTGTTTCTGATTCTTTAAGTGTTCTTCTAGCGCTATCTCCACCTTCCCTTTCTCCTTCCACTGATGCTATTATCCTTTCTATTCGTTCTCTTCTTCATGATCTATCCTCATCGACGTGTAGCCAGATTGACTTTCTTTGGATTCCAGGACATGCAGGCATTGATGGAAATGTAGCCGTCGACCTCCTTGCTAAAGCTGCTGTTTCCAATGGGAATTTTATTAGTAGGGTTCCAGCACACAATATTCTTCTTCCAACTAAATCCTGCCATCTTAGACTTTGGTATTCTGTTTATGTATCTCTTTTCGCTAATCCTAATTCCTTTTATCTCTTGATTAACCCTGTATTCCTTCTCCTCGTCCTTGGTTCTATGAGTTTCCCAGTTTGCATCGGTCCATAATTACTAAATTATCTCGCCTCCGTTTCTCGCATAGTCTCCTTCCTTCTTCACTAAATCGCTTCTCTTTGGCTGATTCTCCTTTTTGTCCATTGGATCCTGAAGGTTCCCAGTATGTTTGCGATGCGAATCACGTGCTCTTCGAGTGCTCCGGTTTATCTCGCGAGCGTGAGTTACTTTATTGTCATCTTTTAAAGCTTGGTCTTCCTGCTCCTTTCAACGCCTCTTATGTTCTTTCTCTACCTACTATCTCTGTTGTTCCTGTCCTAGGGATGTTCCTTGATTCCATTGTCGACAGAATAAAAATATAATTTCTATTCTATTCCATGTGTCTATTCCTTTTTGCTGGGCTAATGCTCTTTGCTAGCAAACCCAAGGGGGGGTAAAAAAAAAAAAAAAAATTAGTTTTTATTAATACTCAAAATAAATTAAGTTCAATAAATGTGCAAAAACCAAAAAGACAAATATTTTAATTACATTGAAAAGTATTTTAATTAAGCGTGGCAGCAAGACATTGTTCACCTTAGTAAAAAAAATCAGTATAAATTTATATTAAAAATTTAAAGTAAATACTCAATTTATATATACTTTTAAATAAAGTGTGTACTCTATGCAGTTGGCTAATGATGGGCTATACTCGAAAAAACGTGTTTCTAATGATCTCTAATTTCAAGTAAATTTATGCCGGTTTTTAAGATTCCGTACACACTATAAAATACAGAATCCCAATGAGATAGTTCAGAAACGACAAAAATATTTATTTATACAATAGTTCGGAAACGGTTTGACTTATCGCAATTGGATCACAAATTACAATTAAACTTCTATCTGTGACAATTTGCAACTTTAAACTGAGCGATTATCCTGGGCGGCAAAAAAACGTCTAGAATATATAATATGGAATTTAGAACGATCTCAAAATTGTAATTCGTCACCAGATAACTCTTTAAAAGCGAAATTCAAAACATAAAACAAAACACAGGAGCCCTTTATGGAAATTCAAAAATTACGGTTAAAAAATTATTTAAACCCTCCTTTTGAACCAAAAACGGCAAAAAAAAAAAAAGCGAATTTTCTTCATAAATATTTTTTTTACTTCGTACTCTGCTATTCGGAGCGGAGACAAATTCAACAAATCAAAGATCATAAAAATCTGTCCAGCCATCCTTGAGTTATAAGTGTTATAACTAATCCGACTTTGTTTTATATATATATGTAATATGGAATTCAGAATGACTTCAAAAATCACCCTTAAAAATTCATAACTCATCACCCGATAACTCTTTAAAAGCTAAATTCAAAATATAAAACAAAACACAGGAGCCCTTTTATGAAATTCAAAAATTACGGATAAAAATTTATTTAAACCCTCCTTTTGAACCAAAAACGGCAAAAAAAAAAACGAATTTTCTTCATAAATTCATCTTAAATCCGAAAATTTCAAACTTTTTCGAATAAGTTGTAACAATACGGACCGTTTTGATGGAAATTTTTATAAAGAAAGCTATTATTACAATACCTGACGTCATAACGTGTACAGTTACCACAATTCGACCTTTCGATTTCGTGTGAGCATGTGTATACTATGAGCTAAGTTGAATATAGAAGATAAGTTGAATAGAAACTAAAAAACATGTTTTAATTAAAGGGTAAAGAAGATAAAACTCAAGCTATTTTCATAACAGGTATATTTTTCAATAACGCAAAAAGTGAAATAACAGAAGCGGTATATTTACTTACACCCCAGAAATTAATAAAATAATCATAGTAATCATTTTATTTAAATTTTTAGGTTTAGTTTATTTTTACCATGGTGATCATTTTATTTATAATTTTGTAAAAATTAATTTTTTGTTAATTTCTTTTTATTCGTCCCGTATACATTTCTGTGCCCCTGGTCTCATCTCAACTATTTAAAACCCTCATATTTCGTGTATTGTGAATCTAAACCATTCTTGAATCCACTTGAACACACAAAAAATTTCATCAAAATCGGTCCAGCCGTTTAGGAGGAGAGTTCAGTCACAAACACAAGCACAGAAGAATTATATATACAATATTTGAACACTACAATAAAAACAAATAAAAATCGTCGTTTCTATAGAATTCATAAAAATTTTAATTTTCTTTTCTTTTGTCAAAAATTTAAAAGAAATAAATTTATTCTGAATTTCGGTCCATTTAACTCAAGCAATTGTGATTTCGCAGACATTTCGGGGGGGGGGTTGAAAAGGCCCCTCAGATTATAAATTTTCGAATAAATTTCATCCAAAAGTCGATTAAAAGTCTGTTTGCGATTTTTTTAAATTTTTTCCCGACGACCTTTAAGCTACGTCGAATTAGTAGTATTAAGCAGGAAAAAGTGTCAGTTACTTTTTTAGAGATACGCCGCTTTACTACGCAATAACATACGTAATACGTGAATTCATGTAATATTCGTATAACTTTGGAAATTTAAACTTTTTTAAATACGAAACTTTCCATTTCCGAAACAATTCCGATGCAGTAAAGTTTTGAACCGGTTTGATTAAAAATGTTTTAAATATTTTCCTTTTGTGTTAGGCAAATTATATAGTTATTCCGCTCTTTTAAATGATAAAACTCGATATATTTCTCGAATTAATTATTTTAAATCTTTCGGTTAATTTTTTCGATAAGAATAATTTGCAGGACCGATCGATATTCCGGCACTTATTAAAGAACATCTGTTAAATTATTGAAAATTCCTATCCGCAACCTCGTCAATAACTTCGCTCGTACTCTATTCGCTAAAGCACCGCAATATTTGTATTCAATGTATTATTATGTTCCGTAATGGCGTCTTATTATACATATAGTAGTATGCTTGTCATCAGAACTCGATTATTAATGAGAATTCTCTATTCCTAAATGACTGCTGCATTTGTGAAATACGGATACTAACTAAAAAAGCTACGCAAAATTAATTACAAGGCAAAGAAAAATGCACTGACTCATTCTTGAAATTACATTAAAAGGCGGATGATAGAGCAAGAACTAAAACAACAGATGCAGCGAGAATAGTAAAACGGAATAAATGCAGGTGAACAGCTAGCAAGAAGCGAAAAAGAAAAATGTAGTAGTAACGTAACCGTAAGGAAACCGGGAAGAAAACGAATGTTAGAAGATCAAGAAACTCAGGATGTCGATAGGTTAAATTTTCGACACCCCCCAAAAAAAAAAGAAAAAAAAAAGAAAAAAAAAAAGAAACTCAGGACGGAACGACATGAAAATTGGACGAAGGACCCTTTTCGTCCGGGAGTGGATTGATAAATAAAGAAGAAAAAAGAAAATTAATAAAAATTATCGCTGTATAATATATCGACTGCAACTTTTATAGTATGACCGAATTTGTTTAATAAACACGGTGAGTAAAATTCAAAAACAATAGCAGTCATCGTTATTGGCAGGTGTGTATAAGCAAATAGCTAAAATCGGGACCCTGCAAAACTGTGTACGTTGGATTTTTATAATGATTTCAATTAACCGGTGTGTACGCAATATGGAACGTCAAAATATTTGAAAATCTTCGCATTTATATGTAACATTCACTTGAAAAAAAAAACAAAAAAAAACGCGAACCAATGCCATCCTTTTCAACTGCATATAGAGTACCTAAATTGCCGACTTATTAGTTATCCACAAATGAAATTACAACTCCGAGAAACCGCTTTCCTTTCGATAATTTAATAACTGATCAAATCATTTTTTTTTTTTTTTTTTATTTTGGCCCGGGTTCAACTATCAAGAGCCATTTGGACACCAAACACCGGTTGATATAAGAACAAATTAATAAACGATACATAATAATTAATTATGAAAAAGGTTACAGACAACCATGGCCGTAAATGTTCAACATTACCCACGGATGGCGGGATAAAAAATCTTTAGGAAAGAGAAATTGGCCAGACTGAGCCTAAGGATACATAGAGTACTCCTGTTAATTACCGTTCGTAAAGATTGAGTACGTAACTTTAATTTCAAAACGCACATTTAATACGGTTTTTAATGAACGAAATAAGGAAATTTCAACTTTTTAGATTTCTGCACATCGGACCTCTGTCTACGAGCAATTCTATAGTCCAAACTTAAGGACTCATTAACGCTGTCTGTTCTCCGATTGCGTTCTCATTAACACGGCTACCTAGAGCAGTGCTGCCATCGAAACGCCGAAATGTTCCTGTTATCGTGGCAGATTTATAATATTTTTTTTCTCCGCTAAATCTATTTTACTACTACTATCGATAATTCGGATCAGAGTTGCACGCGCCAAGAAACCAACAAAATATAAATAATAAAAATATACATTATATTTATTATATACCGCTAGCTGAATCGTTGCGAAACTCGGAAAATTAAACGCGGTTCACTTGAGACCCCCCGGGTCTATTTTAAAAAAATGCTAGAATAACGTGTTTTTTTTTTTCTTTTTGCAAAATATTCATTAATGTAGATTACGTAGGAATCATGGAGGAGTAAGCTAAGTTAAGAAATGTACACATGTACAAATGTTGCTTTTTCTGTAATATACTAAGGCGAGGCTCGCGAAATACGCTATAACCGCTAAACGTTCTATGTAGACGCTGGGAAATCTGTCGCCGCATCGTTTTCATCTGCAAATATTACATCATTGCAGTTTTTCTATCGAAGTTGCCAAACTTGGTGAACAGTTTGTGTTTATTATGTTTTTTTTTTTGTCCGCCATTTTTTTTTCATCCAGAACTTTTTATTATGGCCTACCGTGAATTGCGGAGCTGGTTTTAATTCCAAGCTTACCAAAAAAGCTCGTAAGTCTAAGGTACAAGGGTAGGATAAAGAATAATCTGGGGTCCATCCATTCAGCCAAATCTGCGTAAGATCTTTGAAAATACTCGAACTGCATAAAATAGTAAAACGTTTAAGAATTTGATTTTTTTGATTTTCTCCCCTCTTTTCTTAGCCACTTATTACGGACCAAACATTATTTTTCTAAATATCGTAATTTCCTCGCCCTTGTTTCTCGAATCTTCCTTAAATTTTCTTAATTTTGCCCTCTCCGTAGTTACACACATAGATGAACCGTAGAATAATCTCAAAATCGTTCCGAGTTGCGTAAAGGAAAATTGCTTGTCCCTGGTCTACTAACTTTTTTCATCTTACAAACAAGCGCTTATATTAAGGTTTGTTCTCGAATTTTCCAAAAAAAAAAAAAAAAAATCTTTTCAATAAAATATTGCGTTTCTTCTTTTCTTTCGATAACACTACTTTTTCACAAATTCACAAAATCGTTAGGATTAAATTACACACACAACGCTTTTCATCTCATCTATTAGGCTAAAATTAAAAGGATCACTTTTCGACCACAATTTTACACGGTTGTACCGTGGTTTTACCGTGAAATCGGAACCGACCAATTTTAGACCACAATATTAACAACAGCCCAACTACCGCGTTCAATAGTTCGAAGATAGCTGGCGAATAGCTCAATGTGAGTTGAACTCGACCATCGACCACCACATATATCAGCCCCACACGTTGCGATTGCTGTTAGTATTGCGTTTTTTTCCATCATTTCTATGTTAAAATAGTATTACGCACGACCGACCACTATTTTGAGGTTCTGCTGTAGCCGAAAAGTATAGGCTGTGAGTTAAGCCTTAGAATTCCTTTACGAAAACCAATTTCTTTTATTTGTTCTGTTTCTCCTTCTTATGTACCTAGAATTGAAGAGCCCTTCTCCCTTTCACTTCCTAATCGCGTTCCTATCCACACACTTTCCAACCCCATCCTTTCTTTCTTTTTTTTTTTTATCATTGATAGAAAGCTCGTTATTTGAAGATAATCTCATATTTTGATGCATTAACGAAACAGTTCGAAAATATTTTTAATAAATTTGGATAAGAAATAGTGTTAATCTATCCTACGCAAAAAAAAAATTAAAACACTAACGATATATTCCAACTTCAGAATAGGAAATACCGGTATTGTTTTTCAAGTATGTAACTATTAATTTTCCTCAGTGCTCTCATCTATACGCCGAACTTTTGGCGTTAGATCTTCCTACCCCTTTCAATGCTTCCTTTATCCTTTCCTTCCCATCTCCAGTCGTTATTCCCCTCCTTCTTTCCTTTATACTTTCTATCTCCGATCGCCTCAGAATCTGAGTAGGTGATCTAGGTCCATGTAGTTGGGTCAGTGTTAACACCGAGCCCATTTATAAAAAAAAAAAAAAAACTATTAATAATGGTAATCTTTATCCAATTATTAGCAACATCGCACTAAATACGCATATCAAATTGATAATAATTTTAAGCTGCCTAAAACGGATGCTACTCTCTGCGGTGCCCATTTTGTGTCCTAGCTTTTTCTCTCTTACACCGGTATTTCTGTTTTTATCTACTTCTTAACATCTTTTGTATATATCTCGACTTGTTAAATTCCAATAGAAACTTCTTTTTTCTTTTTTTTTCACGCTGTAATGTTTGTTGACAGAAACCCGTACACAAATAAACAATTCGAATTATTAAAGCAAAGAAACAGAACTCCATTTAGATATCTATAGTCGTATATTACAGAGTTACCTTACATTTGCCGACTCTGCTGTTGCGACAGTAGCAAGTAACATTTTTAATGAATAAATAAATAACGAAATAACGCAATTTATTACAAGAGTGATACTCTGCCATCGCCGTACTAAGAAAACAAAAAATACCCGGGGGGTAACTTTTTCATCGTATATTATAAATATACCGAGTAGAAAATCGAAAAGGTTCTGTGCAAAATTAGATTTTCCGGTTTTCGGTTAAATTTTACTTAATTTAAATGAACATTATGTGAACAAATATATTCATATATACGGAACAGCTATAATAAGCTAGTGAAGCAATACTTTCCAAATACCGTAGATAGAATAAATAATAAAGATGTATTTATCGCACAATTTATATCCGGACACGGTATATTTAGAGTACATTTATATAAGTTTGTTTTTTTTTTTTTCCCCGGTGGCGCCCATGCACCATTTTTAACTACAATGGTTATTACAGCACATGGGCCAGGGTAAAAAGGCTATTTCATAGTTTAGTGATTAAGTTGTTGGTCCTAAGAAAAGCGAGTAGCATTTGTATGCACGCTGGGTCATTTGACAGTATAGTTGACAGAGGAATACCGGCAAAAGCGGAGCGGCCGAACGCCGTACATTGTAGCAGTAGGTGTTCTACCGAAGGGTAAGAAGGGCCGGAACAGAAAGGGCACGTGGGTGGGAGAGGGGTACCCTCAAGTATATAATTGTGTGAGACCGCCGTATAACTCGCAACCGATTTAACACAGCATATTGTCGACGCGTAAGGTAAACAGAAGGGAACCATCGGGATCGGCTGTAAATTTTATGCTCTTCATAAAGGATCGTTCCTTTTGCGGCTGGCTGATCCACTCAGCCATCGTACGTTCATGAAGATAAATCTTCACTTTGCAGATTGGTGGCGCTGCAAACGGCATTGGTGCGCGCAGAGCTGATTTGGACGCCATGTCAACTCGCTCGTCGCCTTGAATTCCTGTATGACTCGGCACCCACAAGAGCGTTACCTGATTTCTTGCTTGATGTAGCAGCTTCAACGTATAAAATTGACTTTCAGGGCTAAGATATTCATGTTGTCCTGTGAGGAAATCGATTTTAAAGAAGCCGAAGAGTCAGTCATTAGAAGTATGCTTCTATCTATACATCCCGACTCCAAACAAGTTACGAGGTTACTGTATACGGCGTACAATTCTGCTTCCTGTACCGAGCAATAGTCATTTAGACGCAACGAAGTGATTTCACCACCGATTTCATATGCGCACGTGGTTGGAGATGGGGAAATTTGCGGGTCTGCTTTGGAAGCATCAGTATATATGTGCAAAGAGTTGGGATAACTATTGATTTTTTCGGCAACGCGGTGAGTTATGTCCACACCCGGTCCGCGAATTATTGCCTCCAAGAGAGATGTGTCTATCCTTGCGGAAATGTCTTCCCAAGGGGGAAGTTTGTAATAAGGAGTTTCAGGATTTGGCAATTGTACGCCACTATCAATAGTTTGTTTGAATAATCCAGGGATTGGGTCACTAGGGAAAGAAGGGAGCGGAATATCGTTTGAGAAGGAATTAATTTTGTACTTATGAAGGTACCAGTGGATTAAATCGAAGAACGGATCAGGCGAAGTGGGGGTATGCCGCTAAGGAAACAAGCACTTGCTGATGGAGAAGTTCGATGAAGACCAAGAATTAATAGGATAGATGTATGATGTATTGGATCAAGTGACCTGAGTAAGGACTGACTAGCCGAGGAGTACACCTGACACCCGTAGCTTAATCTGGAAAGGATAAGGGCTTTATAAATGTTGACAAGTAGCTTGGGATCAATATTGAATTTAGGACTGGACAAGTATTTTATAATGGAGAGGTTCTTCGTGCATTTATTTTTAAGTTTGGAAATATGAGGAGACCAGGACAGAGCGGAATCAAAAGCTAGACCTAGAAATTTTACAGAACTGGAGAAAGGAAGAGGAGAATTATTGAGATGAAGGCGAATTTCTTGGTTATCTCTGTGCAGACGACTCCTATGGAAGTTGACACATGAAGTTTTGGAAGAGGAGAACTTTAGCCCATTATGTACAGCCCATATATATAGCTTACCAATTGTCGTTTGGAGGATGGACTGGGCATTGGATAGAAGATTGGATGAGATTGATATATTCAGATCATCAATAAATATAATCGGGCTGTTATTGGCGGCCTAATACAGCAGGAAATGTCATTAATAAATAGGATGAATAAAGTCGCACTCAGTGCGGATCCCTGTGGGATTCCATTTTCCATAGGAACAGGAAAGGACATCACAGAGCCTACTTTCACTTGCATTGCTCTATTAGATAAGAAATGTAGGATAAAATTGCCCATTTTGCCGTTTATTCCGGCATTTTTCAGTTTAAGTAGCAAGCCGTAACGCCATACACGGTCGAACGCTTTCTCAATGTCAAAAAATATTGTGTACAGACATTGACCATTACTTCGGGCGTGAAGAATTTGCCTTTGAAGGCTAATAAGATGAGATAAAGTGGATTTACGTGTACGGCCGCCAGCCTGTATGGAGGAAATTAAATTGTTCGATTCGAGATAAAACAGGAGCCGTCTATTAACCATTTTCTCCATTACCTTCGACAGAGCACTAATTAGAGAAATCGGACGTGGGGAGAAAGGGATCAGCATTAGTCTTAAGGATCGGAACTACAACTGCGGTTTTCCAAGCTAATGGTATGTCACCAGTCGACCATATTTGGTTATAGATGTGAAGAATTAAAATTATAAATACCGAAAAATGCACAAGATGTAACTTTTTAGGTAATATTGGGCACATATTAAACGGATGTAATCATAGTAATAAGATATTCAATAATCTATGCGCTACAGAATTAGTTACAAATCTATTTAAAGAGTTTAATGAATTCGTCCTGAAAGAAATTATATATCGCAAAAAAAAAAACAATTATATAATAATATGAAGTAATTAAGGTTAAAACTAGTATTAAGCGTTATAAAAATATTAATTTTATTGTAAAATGGAATTACAAGAAACCAAAAACTTAACTGAACGGTACCGCCTGTAATGAACATTAAAAATTGTGAATTAAATAAATAAATAACCCTACTCAAAGTTTTTGTGATTAGGGGGAAATCAAAAATCCCGATTTATTGCTAACATAGTAATTACTGCTAAATAATTAAAGCAAATATAAACGCAGTAAGCTGTGAACTAAACTTTAAATTTTACGTATGGTCTTAACTTTGTTAAAACGAACTGCACGTAATAATTTGCATATTTTCAATTTGTTTTTAAAATAAAATATTCTTAACTATAACGATTCCATAGGGAACGATTAAATTAAATAAAATAAATAAACTGACCATTAACTGAAGAATATTAACTAAATAGTGAAGTGTAAAAGTAAATAAAAATTTATAATAATTAGAAAGTCTCGGAAATAACTAAACTAACCTGCTGATTAAAATTCTTTTATATAAAAAAATGGTACTCTAGAAAAGGCTATTTTGAAATCTGCAAGTCAAAAAATTTAATTAGGAATATCCGAATTGCAATCGAAACCGTTTAGTCGCCGATAATTTAAATATTATTCAGAAATATATGAGACATTAGTAATTTACTGGTGATAATCACGCGGGCGCTTGCAGGATTTCTCCTCAGGGAGATAAGTATTTTGGCTATTGTAGAAAACACACTTCATTTCTACATTGAAACTGTGAAATAAGTTTTCTAGCTCGTTCGGAATTCATTTTTAATGAATTTTTAACATGAAATTTTAAAGTAAAAATTTTAAAAATTGCATTATTAGTATTATAATTTACGTGAAATTGGTTGTGAATAATTTTATTTCCATCGAAAATCAGCATTTGCGTTTTTATACTATAAAAAATATATTTCAAAAAAAAAAAAATGTGTTTTCTTCAAAATTTTTGCGTTATATAGATTTTTTACAGAACGGACCCGATCTTATTTTTCATTAGCTTTCCGGTTTGAGTTTTTTCTTTTCTAAATTCTTTGAGAGGAACAACGACGTAAGCCCTCTCTGCGGGCATTCATAGCAGTAGACATTTCAAAACGGATATTTTAACACATTTTTTCTCATTTAAAGTTCCCTGTTTAATTAATTAATTTTGTTTTAATTTATTTTATTCGTACCATAGGTTCGAATTAACTCGCAATTGTATAATAGATATTTGAAGAGTATGACACACCTTTTCTTATTTAATAATTTGTATGTTTTTTTAATAAAGAATTTTTAAATTATTGAACAAAAATTCTTTAAGTGTCATAAAAGTTTTATTTGAACAAACATTTCTTGCTTTAGAATATTTCATTTACATAACATATATACGCAGGGCTGTATCTAGACAAAAATTTCGGGAGGGGTTACAAAAATATTTACATATATATATATATATGTGTGTGTGTGTGCGTGTGTATTATCATAAAATATATTTATTTATAAATGGTACACTAAAGTCTTGCAGTCAATTATTGCATATGCAATATTTGTACAATAAAAATAAATAAAAAATATTCGTTTCCATAGAATTTATAAAAATTTAAATTTTCTTTTATTTTGTCAAAAATTGAAAAGAAATAAATTTATTCTGAACTTCGATCCATTTAATTCAAGCAATTATTATTTTGCTAACATTTCGGGAGGGTTTGAAAACCCCCCTCAGATACGGCCATGTATGTACGTAAATCGATAGATCGGTAAGTAGACATAAATTAATAATAAATTACTATTCCAAAATTCTTTTTGTTTAAAAAATTAAACTTAATCGTATAGAGTCTACTTTTCGTTCTGCTTCCTTATTGTACAGATATTTCGTAAAAGCAGTCGTGCATAAATTTTAAAAACATACAATCTAAATAGATTTTTGCCGTATAAAAAATTCTTATTAAAAAAAGATTTTGAAATTATTTTACTATTTCTTCGTTGGCTGCAATGCGAACGATGGTGCCTCATTCTATCGGCGCATAAGCAAAATAGACAATTAAATTATTTTCTACGCTTCTCCAGAAAATATACACGGCACCTATCGAATATAAAAGATATTATTTTCCCTTTTCTTTTTCTAGGTATGAATCTACGTTATGCAACCCTAATTTTTCTCTTTTAAAATTTTAAAAATAATTCGATAACTTATTTCGTTTAATTTTCACCGACACGTACTAAGCGAGAGATTTTCGAGATGATCACACCGTGCATTAAAAATATATTAAAGGAAGAGGAGAAATATAAACTAATTTATTCAAGCCAACATCAAGCTTGAATCAAAAAAAAAAAAAAATGCAGTTAGTGTAACCTGCGTTACGAAGCTATCTGTGTTCCTAGATAGTCAACGTCCAAAATTCTACTTTAGTTATTTTCGTAAGTTGTATTTGATAAATTAGGAAACGAATAAACCACAAAATCTGATATCGACGATACTCTAGTACTTTAGGTGATTTCAATGCATTCCAAATAAAATTTTGCTCGGTTTGTCAGTAACTAATTTTATTTATAGAAAAAACTTTTTTTTTTTTTTTTGAAAAATAAAAAAATAAAAACAAAATATATGATCACTCTCCCCCGACAAAATTAGATGAGTGTAAACTAGAAAATAACATGGGATGATGCTGAGCAGAAATCTAGATTTTGTCGATAATAGAAATTTTAATGGAGAATTATAATAAATTTTTGTAATTCAAAACAAATGAGTAACGATAGTTAGTGCATTTCTGAGTAATTTTTGTTATTATTTATAACATCGGCTTAAACACAACTATGCAGTTATCTAGTCGATCCTGTTTAACTTATAGAATATTATATAAATTAGAACATTTTAGAAATAAAAAAAAGTTGTTCATGTGAAAGCTGTTATTACTTAATAATTAGTTTAAGTTTAGTGGTAGATAAAGCATTTGATGGAATTTAGATAAGTTATTACAGTTAGAATATGACATGGATGGTGAATTGGGAGATGAGACAGAAAGGGCAGGATGATGAAGGAGCGCTATTAAATAGATATGAGTCAGTTACGACAGAATGACCGAATAAAATAATTTCTTCTTTTCATGATTTCCTATTTTTCAACTTTTTCTTTTACATTTCTGAGATAGTTTGTAGTTTGAATCGTTCTCCATTCCGCATTCCACTGTTGCGTAATTTTTTCTTTATAATTGATTTTCAAGTTATCCGCGTTAAAGATGGTTTCGTCATTCGCCTCCCTAGGAACAACGAATTTGCCCCTGTGGCCAATTTATCAGCGATTTCATTGCCGTTTTTTTGACTCGGAATCCATTTTTGTTCTGGCCCGCATAAAGAATCATCGAAAATTCCATCTGGTTAAATTGAGAACCAGTGTTGTACGAAAATTAAACATATGATACTTTGCTACGAAGTTCCGTACTAAGTACAGTGTCGATTTTGTAAAAGATTCTCCAAATCTGCTAGTTGTTGGCTGTGCATGAGCTATTTTAAAAACTATGAGATAAAAGAAGTAACTGCAGTTAATAATAAAATTAAACTTTAAAATTAAAAATATGCAGGTCAGTAATAAAAGTAAAAACTGCTTACTTACTCATTTACAAATTATATATTTTATACACATTTTTAGGAAGAATGTCTTCCACTGAATAAAGCGCGAAATAGTATAAAGAAAGGTACCTGTGAAGAAGACTGTTCCTAAAACGGATCTGAATACAGATTGGGAAGTAGGAAATTACTGAAGGAAAACAATAAATCGGGCAGATGCAGTGGAAGATAATTATAAACTAAATAAAAGAAGAATTAGTGAAACTGAACAGAAACTGAAGAAAAACAATAAAAGCGATAATTGCGAAAACGAATTATTCAACGAATGATGTAATAACGACAAGTATCTTGCGGTGACCGTCACTAACGAACTTCATTAAACATAGATAAAGCCGCTCTCAGGCGGTAAATACACAACCTCCTAATTGTCGAATATGTTAAATAACACAATTAAAATAAGATAGCAAAATAAATCAAAATAAAAGGAATAGAATTTAACTTGGAAATAAACAAAATTAATTAAGCAATAAAAGCTAAACAATTTAAGTATTAATAAAAAATAAAACAATTTAAAATAATGTAGATAGAAGTTAATTTTAACACCTTTTCTTTTCCTAACAAACATAATGAACCGTTATATATAACTACATAATTTTGAAAATGTCTGAGCAAAGTTTTCTTCGAAATTAATATATTACCTAAATATCAAAAAGAAAGTATTTCCTTTCTTTCCCTTGTAAGAAGGGCAACATAAAAGGAAAACATAGATGAGAGCAATTTCAAGGTATTCGAAGATTCATTAAAAGTGAATTTGAAAGCCGATTTCAAATTTTTCGCGATGAAATGTTCCCTTTTATAATGAGTCTCGACAAAAGAAAATGAAATATTTTAGATTTGCAATATTTTCAATATCGTAAATTGAACAATTTTCATTTAGAAAAATTATTGATTTTAAAAATTCGATATTACGGACGGATAAATTCAAAACATTGCGGAAATATTTTGAAAAATCAAAAGATTATGATCTTTTCATGATATCGACATGTTGGCCGTCACTTCCCACCAGTTTTCATCTGTAAAAAAAAATTGACTATACCATTTTGTCCGCATCCGGTTCAACTTATAAATGTGAGCAAATATTTTCACGCATGAATGTTATTTAAAATAAGAACAGAAGCAGCTTAATTATCGAAAACTCAGGTACTAGTATTTGTCTTAAAACGATTAACTATAAACCAAATTTAACTGAACCAATGTCACAAGTCCATCGCTCAGCGAGCCATTATATCGAAAAGAAATTCTTTCGGTTATGTTTGTTTTTACAATAGGTAGAGTTCAATTGTCCGTAATAATAGCGCTACCTTTTTTGGTATGCAGCATACACGTTTTTCTTATTCTGACTTTCATCTTAATTCTGTCGTAACATATTTTATCTTTATCCGTATAATTTAATTCAGTGTTAAACACCTCGATAGGTGTGATTAATAAAGACCCCCGTCAGCCGCTGCAAATAACAATCGTCATGTTAAAACATCAAATCAGAGAAATCGTTCTCATTCGATGGTGAATCGATTAATAAACATAAAAATTCCGATCCTCCTTCTTCAACCTCGACAGATTCTCCTAAAAAGATTATCAACGACAGCTCCGTCAAACCTCAACTAACAATAGTTTAATGATAATGTTCCTCAACTATTTCCCTTCTTCGAATATCCTTTCCTTATCCACCTCCAATCACGCCAGACTTTGGCGGAATATTTATCCCTCCCTATTTTCTAATCGTCATTCGTATTACCGTTTTATTCAGCCGATTTCTCGTTCCCTGTATTGGTTCTATTCTATTCCTTTCGGTCGTCGCTTTTCTATTGTCTCCCTAATTCGTCTGCGGATCAATCATTCTTTCCTCCCCTCCTCACGCTTTCGATTTGCTCTGTCGGCTTCTCCTTATTGTTCTCTTCACGACTATGATCCTCCTCGTATATATGATGCTGATCACATTTTCTTCGAGTGTTCTGCTCTTCGTAATGAACGCTCCCTTTTATACAGTCTGCTCTTGTCATTAGCCCTACTCCCTATAACTCTTCCTTTATCCTCTCCTTTCCTTCATCTTCTGTGGTGGCTGCACTGCTGTCCTTCGTTGCGTCCGATCGCCTAGCTATTTAGTTCTTTAGCTTAGTTTTTCCTATTGTTGGGTCAATGCCGCTGGCGCGCCCACAAAAAAAAAAAAAAAAAAAAAAAAATGTTTGACAACCAGTCAATTTATTTTCTTTTAATCTTAATGGCCCATATAAGAAAGTTCAGACAAAAACGTCGTTGGTTTACAGCACCTAGCGGCGTTGCGAAATGAATCTCTACTAAACCTGTAGCATAAAAAAATTTACATCAGCGGGCAGAAATAGACTTGCTAAACCCCCCTTAGCTTAAGTTATTCAAAACTCGATCCGGAATTTACGAATATTGCTATAGCGGCAATACGCTCTGCATGACTAACTCTCGATGTGTGTGCCGAATCCAGAGAACTGTGGCAAATAATTGACGAATTTAATTTGAAAAGAAATATATTTCGCAACTACAGAGATATTCTTCAAGTGGCAAAAACAGAAATACCACTATTCATACTACCACTGTTATTAATGCAATGTGTAGGTGAAAAGCCGAGCACGATGAATCTACAAGAACAGTATTGCTGCCCAACAGGAATTGGTAACTAAACGACTGGAAGCGACGAGGTCTGTAGCAAGGATCGCGCTACCCGACAAGAAACGGACAACCAGAATGAGCGGGACACTCGCTGTCGCACTATCTGAAATAAGGAATGGCCGGTGAAGTAACCGATGATACGTACGGCTCAGAATGAGCACGGCGACCGGGCAATGCGGACATAGCTCTGGAAGGAGCTATTAATCTACAGCACTATGATACTACCCGGCTGGAGCAGCAACTGGATCTGCTCTTACCCGGAGCGCTGGATAACCACTGACTGGTGTCCGTGCAAAATCCAGAACGCAACTGACTCGAAGGATGAAAATCCAAATGTTTAAATATTAATGGACAGCTTGCTCCGTAATTGTTTGTGACTGCGTCAGAGCAAGCAATAAAACCGGGTTGATTTTCCGCGATTAACACACGTTTAAAATTTGAAGTATTTATTTGAAAAAATCGAAGTCCATATCAATGAAACTGGACGACGCGAGATGGCGTTCGAGTCGTGCTGAAAGGCTGAGATGTCGAGACCTCGGTAAATTACCCGAATACCGTAGTACTTCGAGGCCGCGTTTACAAGACTTTGTTTAGAATTTCGTTTTTTGCCGGCTACTAACTTCTTCTTATATTCTGCTATTTTAAAAGATGATAAGCCAAAAACGTTCAATTTAACCCACAGCTTTAAAATTAGTAGAAACATGAACATGAAAATGAATACAAATGATATTTTTAACGGCTTAGAAACGCAGCGGCAAATTACAATAATTTTAAATCTGTTCGTATCAGTAACATCTTTTGCATTAAATTTTAGAGTTCATTGCACTTTTTTTTTTCCCCCCTAAATTTATATGGTCCATGTGCTGTGTGTAATTGCCGGGATTATTACAGCGCATGGATCAGTGCAGGATCAGAAGTGTTTTAATAGATTAGCCGCTCTAATATGGTTTAGCATATCCTGGACCTGTTTTGGTTCGTTTGACAACGCAACCGTCAGTAAGTTGGAGGTGCCTGCAGGCAGGCAATGTTCCAGAACGTGTTCAGCGGTTGGTGAAATTGAGGAATTGCATATGGAACAGGCAGAGGGAGGAGATGTTCCTTCCAGCAGATAGTTGTGGGATATTGCTGTGTGCCCTATGCGGAGTCTAGTTAATGCTGCAAACTCTCTGCGGGACATGGATATCGGTGGCCACCAAGGCTCAGTGCTCACCTTAAGTAGAGAGTAGCGTGATCAATAAAAATATATTTCTGTTTTGGGCTGATGGCTAGAAATTAAAATGGAGCATAAGTCGTTTAATTTTTGTTTTGGTGCGTAGAATATTTATAATATTTTTAGCGTTAAATCCCTCTTTTTTTTCAATTTCCTTTTTTATTTCTTCTATATCAGTAGTAGAATGTAGGTTTCTAAGTACCACTCGAAATGGTTTATCTCCTCTGACAACTGATACGTAAAATAATAATAATAATAATTTTTTAATTCTAACGTCTTAATTGTTTTATGGTAACTGTCGCTATTTTCTGGAATAATACCGGTTTTGGTCGATTTTAAGACAAATTTGTTATTCGTAGCCTAGTGGTTAAGGTGCTTGGCTACCAAACCAGAAATGTCATAAGTTATCGAGACTTGCCTCGTTCCAGATCCCAATCGCTCCCAGGTTTATATCTGATCTGAAATTGAATTGGGTACCGGAGAAATCTGGGAAAGTAAAGGCGGATAATCCAAAAGTAGAAAGGAACTGGCCCCAGTATTCTCCTTAGATCCATTAGGCTTAGTACATTATGAAAAACTTAATTTCACAATCCATAATACCCCTTATCAAGGATATATGGGACTTACTTTACTATCAGATAAAATATCGCTTCTAAACGCTGTGATATCTTTGATATTTTTTTAACCACTTTTTTTTTGTTTGTTTTATTGATATTGTTAATTATATTACACTATTTCAGCTAGTTATTTCGTTAATGGCATTTATTGTATTCGAAGGATTAATTCAGCAATCAACTATATTATTGTCTACGTTAACAAGATTTATTTTAATATGATATTATTTACTCCGATTTGGATGTCGTTTGTATATTCTTCATCTTCTTTTTTAAATAAAAAATTTAAATATGTTACACGTTTAGTTTTAGGCGATTTTACCGAAAAATTAGAATGATTAACGGAAGAGTTGTATGTTCCTTTTAGTGTGTGCTACTACTTCACTGATTATGCTCTTGCACACGAGAGTATACGTACAGGGAGGACAGGATGAGCTACTCGACGTTACTATCAGTGAGAAGTCATTAAATGAATGACTTGACTCAGCTACACCTGGTCGATGCACTTGCTGTCCGATAATGCAGCATCGTTGATAATCTGAGTGTTGACGGCGACGACCTTAGCGAGCACACTGCCAGCGTCAGCTGCGCGATGAGAGTCAGCGTTAACTAACAGCAAAGTTCGTACAATTTGAACACGCTTATCAGAGGAATAGTTAAACAGTCGTACCGATTTCTTCCAATCCAGTGATCGTTCACGATAGATTAAATTGAACACCAAAACAAAGAACTATATGCACTGACACTTTTAATTACATCTTGTACTAGCGTCATGTTCTATCCGATTACATAAGGTACACACTGACTTATTTTCGAACTGCGTTTGTGCTTTTTCATTGGTCAAAAGATTTATCACATTTATCACAATGATATACAGATGACGGTAAAATACGTTCATCTTAGTAAATAAAATGGTTACCCTGTTTGCGCAAAACAACTTTAACCGTTTCTCATTCCTTTATAGATCACAGTACATTCATTTTCGGCACATACAACTTTCACTTGAATACTTGATAAATTTTCAAAATTCTTAATATCCTCTAATGTGAACCGTTCTTAATTATAGTCTCCTAATTGTTTACCTAGCTCCTTCGCTAACATTGTTTGCAGTCTTCCTTTACGAATTGGTTAGACTTAATTGGAATTAAATTCCTTCTTCTCTAAAACGGTATTAGTGTAATATGTTGCAACTATAGACCTTGGACAGCATAAATTATCTTTATTCGTTATCTGCCTTATACACTGTTTAGTCTGTCTATCCTTCTTCAAATTTAAAATTTTACATCGTCCTGCCACCCCCCTTTTGAAATTTTTTGCAATGTGTATATGTTAAAGATACAATCGAGTAAATTAACAGATTCGTCAAAGGATATAACTTGAGCCATCTCGTTTTTCAACTTTTCCACAGGATCTTTACAAACATAATCTTTTGTTACTCTTTGGAAAAAGGGTTGTAGACGACTACGTTAGTTGTATTCGCGGTGGAAAATGCTACTTTCTATTTAGCGTATTAGCTTCCGTTTATTTTTTGTTGTTTTTTTTTTTCGAGGAACGCCAATTAAGGGCAATGACTCATCATCCAAGAATTAAGTAGAAGCAAAATGATTAAATTTTAATATGTCGAAAAATGGAGGAAATTAACTCTCTGCTAAAACTAGGACCACACCTGGTGAAGGGAAGTAAAATATGTAGAAAGCACATTAAGATGGAAGAACTTAGTATAAAAAATAGAGCGTCCTGCACAAGAAGAGAGCGTGATCCGCATCACAAAGGCAGTTGTGATCCGAGGAATGAAGAATAGAACGTGTGGAGAAGAAACAATAAAAAAAAACGAAAAAGAGGCGAAGGAAGACAATTATGATTGAAACGAAGACGTATTATTCGGAAAATCAGCGAACCAAGACCGCGATGAGGAGAGACTATGTTAATTTGTAAAAGGAATGAGAATTAGAAAAGGGAGTTAATGTCGGTATCCGACACCATGATTTGAAGCGCACTTGCTTAGACGGAAAAAGGATATTGTTAGCGGGAAATTTATTGATAGATTTGCCGTTCGAGGAAGCAGAACGAGCAAACGAGTCAACTAGATTGTGTTGCCAGTGATGCCGCTATGATTAGGAATCCGAAGAAGATCGATTTGAATGGAACGAACTAGGAAATGATCGGCAATTAAGGAACGAATAAAAAGAATAATGTAGTCGTATGAAGAGGATGAAAGGAATGACAGACGCTCATCCTCATTATTATATTTATGTCCATTTTTGGTAGTTTTTTTTTTCAAAGTTAATTTTATGTTTATGTACTTTAAGAGAAAATATATTTTTTTCATTTTTCGATGTAATTAGCCAAGGTTGACTCAAGGTCGATTACTCAATTTTCCGTTACATGAAGAACTGGAAATGTGAAATCGAACCACATACAGATAAAAAGTGTCCTCAAATGGCAACGTTATCTCGAAAGCCATCTTCACCTAATGTAATCTCGAATGAAAAACAGACCCTCCCGGATAAAAAGTGTTCTCAAGTGACGTCTTCACTGGTATAGTAAAATTCCAAAACAACAGCGCGAGCCCGAAAAACAAAAATCATTATAATTCGATCAAGAACATTTGTGGTCGCACTCCGACTATTACCAACTGCTCGCAACCATCATCTAGCTAAAATTCAGAAGAGATTTTGCCCTAGAGATAGACACACAATCATCTTTCGCGTACCACTGGCCTGCACGAAGGTGGTCAGCCAAATGTAAAATACTTTTTTAAAGTACCAGGGAATTTTGCTTCTTGCTCTAAAATTCTTAACTGTGAAACTATCGAAACATTAAATGTTTATTTCTATAAACACTATAAAGCGACCGGAAATTTCTGTAACTGAACTTTTGTTATAGATGTAGATAAAAACGAACACAGGTTTAAAATATTTTGATGTAATGCTTTTTAAAATACTGAACGTTTTATGTTTTCTCTTGTTCGCTTGTGCACTCAATCTTAATTCCTTTTTAAGATGTTTACTGAGGCAATGCCACATAAAGCTGATCATATGAAATTATCGTTTCGCCTCTATTTACAAACAACCCTACTTCTTGAAAAAATTTTCTTTTGTAATTGGTTTACTGTTATAGTGTTAATCTAACAGGAAATCGTAAACGTTTAAGAATAAATAGCACGATTCAAACATATCCGTCGTTATATGCGGAATGTGAACGCTCTCAAATTATTAACTTTTAATTATTTCTGAAAATTTAATTATACGGTAATACGAATTATCGCACGATTTTCATCGCATAACTGTCAGCTGACGTCGCTAAGACGTGGTGTGAATGAAGCAAACAAAGATTTTTAAGAGCGCTGTCAAATTAACTGCCCTATAAAGGAATTTCAAAATCAAATTTAACTAAACAAATTATTCTTGTTTCGTGCCCAATTGCGATGACAATTGAAAATGGTCCGTTCGTTTACACGGAATACTAGCGAAAATTCAGCTAAAGGGCTAACTTGATGATAGACCCCCCACAAATATTGATGATTTTTAAAAAGCAACTTGCAGATAGCGATAGTTTTGGAATTGTGCTGATAATTAAAATTTTCGGTATGTCACATCGTAACGCGAAATATTAGCAAAAAATTGAGCTGAGGGGCTAACTTGACAATAAGCCGTCAAAAGTTAAAGATTTTTAATAAATGATTACATCCGCAGTTATGCCGGCAATAAAAAATAATTTTGAGACGTACTTTTCATCATCATCAAGTCCATTGTCCTATGTAAGGGCGTGGTGGCATCATATTCCTTTTACCGTTTCCTTCCATTTATTTCGATTCATTGCTACGTGGAATGCTTCTGACAACTTCTACCCAGTTAGTGTATTTACTTGATCAGCCCATCGTAGTGGGCATCTTCCTCTGGGACGTTTTCCTTGCACCTTTCCCTGTATAATGTTCCTTTCCATGGAATTTATGTTCCTAGCTATGTGACCGAAGTATCTGATCATATTCCGATTTCTTTCCCGCAGGAGCCTGGTTCGAAACATCCAGGTTTCCAGTTCTAAAATTAGACCCTCGGGGCGCCGAAAGCTCAAAATTTTGAAAATTAATATTTTTTTCTCCGGGTTATGATATATTATTAGAAAGATCGCTATTCGTCGGGAACGAAACCGTATTTCATTTTCTTAACAAAATTTTAAAAGTTGCAGGAAAGTTCAAAAAAGCGCGAGCTCTAATTTTGTAGGCCCCTCTTTACGACGCGAGTATTATAGGTATAAATTTTTGAACAAGGTAGAAAATATGCAACTTCACGTATATTTTTCTAGTTTTGAACATCCAGGTTTCCAGCTTTAAAATAAAAACCTTAGGGCGCCGAAAGCTCAAAATTTTTAAAAAATATATTTTTTTGCCCGAGCTTGTACTCGTAATATATCATTTGAAAGATCGCTATGTGTAGGGAACGGAACCGTATTTCATTTTCTTAACGAAACTTTCAAAGTTCCGAAAAGTTCAAAAAAACAAAATAAATTACGTGTCTTTCCCCTAGCTCCGCGAATATTACAGCTGAAAATTTTGAACGCGGCTAAAAACGTGCGCATCCCCTTTCTAGTTTATAACATCTGAATTTCCAGTTTCAAAATTGGACCCTTAAGACGCCGAAAGTTCGAAATTTTGAAGATATATTTTTTTTTAATCTAAGGCATGTTATATACCGTTGGAAGGATCGTTATCTGTCGGGAAAGAAACCGTATTTCATTTTCTTAATGGAACTTTCAAAGTTTGCCGAAAAGTTCGAAAAAGCGCGAGAATCGATTTGTGACGCGAGTATTATAGCTAAAAATTTTGAGGAAAGTAGAAAATATAGGCATCCATGTATATTTCTCTGGTTTGGGACATCTAAGTTTCCAACTTTAAAATTAGTGGCTTCTGAAAGCTCGAAATTTTGTAAAAAAAAATTTTTTTTCAAGTGTATTATTATTGGAAAGAGCGCTATTTTTTGGGAACGGGCCCGTATTTCATTTTCTTAATGAAACTGTTTGAAATTTACTAAAAGTTCATTCGATTCTGAAAAATTACGTGTAGCCTCGCTTGTAATTTATGTATTGTAGTTCAAGATTTTGAACAAGGTTAAAAAAATGTGCGTCCCTGTTTTTTTTATTTACTTTGGAACATCTAGGTTTCCATCTTAAAATTCGGAACCTTAAGCGCCGAAAGCCCGAAAGTTTCAAAAATAATATTTTTTTTCCGGTCATGATCGATGGAAAGAACGAAACCATAAGTTTGATGTTCCAAACTTGAGAAATATATGTCAAAGCGCATATGTTTAACCCTGTTCAAAATGTTTAGCTGTAATACTCGCGGCGCTAGAGGGGAGGAACTGTTTGAATTTTTTGGCAACTTTAAAAGTTTCTAAATACGGTTCGGAATTATATTTAGAGACTCCCGTGGAACTGGCGTACGAATTTCGACTGTTACTGGTTGAATATCGGATGATAACATTATCTGTTGAAAGTTAATATCCGCACGAACGGCTAATATTATTTCCCCATACGCACGACTAGCAAGCACCGGATTTGATTCGAGAACTTTATAGTTTTTTAGTTTGAAATGTTGGTTTCGTTTTAAATGGATTTCTTGAATGCACGAAATAAACGGGTTTGTTAATCGGTGTTATTTTTCTTTTGGCTTTATCGGAATACGAGACTGCAGCGGTTTTTATAATTTGGTTCGGATTGTTATAATTTGCGTTAGTAGTGTTAGTACGAGGGCTAAGAAACGGAACGGGATCGCAGGTTTCGGTTTGGTTATTATCATTATGGCTTGTGTTAGTGTTGTTATGAATTGTAATGAAAGGAACGGACTCACCGCATCATTGTTTAGGTGGTACGTCCGCCTGATGAAAAACAGATGCGAATAGTATTTCGATTTGTTAAACAATTTAACGCCCTATGCTAGTAAATAAATAAAAAAAAAATATTTAATAATGGTCTAACATACTGAGAGAATCGAAAGAAAATACCGAATTGTTAAAAAATCATCACAGTAGAACGACAGTCTTTTTCACATCGCGGAACTATATCGACCTTTTTTGGTAAAGTAACCAGTTCGTCTTGCAACCGAAAGAAGTTTGATAACAAAGTAATCAAATCGCCTCGAAATTCGGTTTTCAAATTAGTGACATTTACAAAATTCGTAAACTATAATTTCGATTACCGTGTCTCTCCCTCCCATTCGCCGAGAATCCAGGATGCAATCACCAACGTACACCAACCTGCCAGCAGGGAGCACCAGCATTCTAGCAGCCGCAGCAGAGTGATACGTAGCATCAATATTATTTCTAATTAATATTTTTTGCGTGTTTTCGTTTATATATTTATTAAATGTCTTTAACGGTCGGCTATTCAAGAAAGATAGGTGTGTATGGATTAACAAAATTACACATTTTAAAAAATCATAAAACCTTAATATTAGTGTTATTAAATCTAAACCAATAATTTAAAAAAATAAATAAAAATTAAATAAATAAAAAAAAGGATTTAATTAATTTTTCTTCATAACCGTTACATTGCACTTCAAATTAGTCTCTAAGTCTTCGATTCAAATTAGTATTTTGCTTTACTGTTTTAAATTATTATTAGAAAAGATCTCTGAAATTTATTAAGATATTAAATTAAAACAGTAAAATAAAAATAGAAGTTTATTCAAACAAATTTTCTCACATACTAAATAATTATAGCTATTGTTAACTTTCATACGGAATCCTCAGCGCATGAAACCTCATGCTTGACTGAACTTGTTTAGTTATTTTACTACTAATAAGCCAAATTTCAGATTTTCTAAAACAGTTGCGACATACACTAGGTGGTATTTTTACAACTTCGAAGCCGCCCCCCAGGCCAAACGCTAACGGAACTAGCTGACTGACGGGCAGGCTATTCTTACACACCCTAAATACTATATTGTATCAAAAAAACAGGCTTTCTAGAACTGTTGCATTTTTTTGTCGCTCAGCTCCCCAACTATAAATGTACGAACACTAAACAAACATCTCTTTTATCGTAAAACATAAACATACCTTTATCAACATTCGGTTATCCGCTTATCGTTTGGACGATTTTCTTTATAGTTTCATCGATTTCTCATCGCGCAATATATTTTCGACTTTTATAATGTTCGAATTAAAACTCACTTTTTCCTCTTTTTTTTTTCTTCTGCTTAATGAAATCTCTACCGGAAAGTATTTAATTTTACTATCGCAATATCCGCCTTTCGTTCGTATTTTCTACCGGCTATGGTCAGGTTCGGATTCATTGAAATGCGCTTATTCCTCCATCGGTTTTTGAACGATTTAATTTTGGTCGCGATAATATCGTTCTTATTCAGGCACGATATGTTTGGTAAATTTTGTTCGGAAGTTCCTCGAAGTACCTTTTAATTTTCGTTGAAAAATAATGAAGGAAACAACTGAATTTAAAGATAAAGAAATTAAAATAAATATTAACTTTCCGACGGTAAAAAATATTTGAATCGATCTTTAAATGAAAATTTGATTAATACTTCCAAGTATGGAGAAGCACAAAGGTCTAACTCATCTTTCTCTCTATGCGTATATGTATATACATACATATATACACGTGTGTATATGCATGGGCATGTCTCGTAACTGGACGAAATTGTCTTTTGGCCATTCTGTGTACGTATTAGCGGTGTGTCCAGGAGGAGAACGGATTAAAATCCCCTACGTGTATTGCAATCTTTAAAAACTGTTTGTAACATCGTTTACATTATTTTTAATATGTTTAAAATAAAACTTGGCCGTAAAATATTATTCGTATCACTATAAACATCAACATCATTTTTATCGCAGTACACGTTAACCACATTTTGTGGTCGGTTGGTTAGTTTTGTTCGGGTAGAATATTCCGCCGCGCATTGACGCTTTCAAAAATTTCACTCGCTCTCGATTAATGTGACCGTAACTGACGCGCCCAAAAATAAAACAAAAAAAAACAAAAAAAACACACACAGACCACGTTCTCATAACAATTGTGTATACACGTTGTATATAAATTTGGCCCGCATAAGCATCTCGACCTTTTTTTTTTTTTTTTTTTTTTGTCCACTGATTATTCAAATATCGTAGTTGAACGAGAAACTTAATTCTAGTATGTTTTACTTTTTTGTACCGATTTCTTTCGAACGATATATAATAGAATAGCAAAATGCGTGCTTGCTGACGATCAACTGAAATTCTTTAAACCCCGGATACGTGTAATTGCGTTATACAGACAGTTCGGCGGGTATCGTAATTAGTGGAATAATTTCCAGTTTGACACGCCATCAGTCATCGAAAATTGAACAGGCTGAACGATTGAAATAATGCACTCTAGTGCTCATGAAATAGAGTCGACAATGGTAGCTAGCGGAACAGAGCTCGCAAATAACGTTTTTCATTCAAAAGAGAACTGCACAGACCGTTCATGATATCATTTATTTGCATCCGAGTTTAAATTGAGCCGATATTCGTTCGGTACTGTGAAAGAAAGTTCAATAAACTTACGGTCGAAGAATTTTTAGCGTGGTGGAAAACATAATTGCTATCGAGGAGTTACCGAAATGGTATTTTCAAAATGAGACGAACTATATCATTCGGTCAACAAGATATAATTACTGGTCGTTGTCGGTTCAGCGTTATTTATTACCTCCGATCGTTCGACGGACCATATACATGTATGATGACCAAGAGCGACTAGAATAAGTGCCGCAGCATCGAAATAACCGAATTACATTCTTTACTGGAAAATAGCTCGCCTTCCAGCTCGCGCACATGCAGTAACAGTGTTGTTGAATAAAAACCGCACTATGTCCTTAGAATGATGCTCGCGCCAGGTCTGTGTCTTGTTTCATTTCTGTTCGTCTTCCTCTATGTCAACGATTGCGCTGAAATTATGTATAAATTTTAGTCCGGTCTACCTGGAATCGGCGTTCTAGTTCTGGAACGGCATCGAGCAAAACTGGAAAAGGCTATTCCGGTCGTGTTATGTTTTAATAGTATACGCCGCTGATTTGCTTAGAGCGCGTACATAATTGTTCTAAATGAATAACTGGTACGATAAGAGTCAGTCATTCACCTGTTATTCTACAGCGATGTAATTTACGGGGCTATTTTTATCGGCGCTCTGTAATTACTTTTAAAGTAAACAGTCATGTCTATAGTGCGGAGATGCTTTGTTGATCGCTTCTTATAAATATCGTGGCACTGTTGCTAATGTCGATTTATGTATCTTCTTTTCGCTAAAAAACAAACATTTCATTACGTGCAATGTTGAAAATTCCTGAAAATTTTTTACGACCAGCGTTAATTAGCTAGGCAATTGTTCCGTATCCTGAAAAAACAATAAGAAATAGAAAATTTATACCAAGTCAAATATTATTTAGTTTCTTCTAATTCCTAGTTCCTCAGTTTTGTATTACTTTGTTGTCCAATTACTATTTTTTTTTTTTTTTTAAGCATATTCTATTACACCATCCTCTCTAGTTTCTCCTTTCTATACTGCTCGTTTAAATAATTCAGTTCTTTGTTCCCTCATCATACCATTTGAAGGGTTTCTTTCTCTCTCCTGAACTTTTTTTTTTGTGTATTCCATTGGTTAAAATAAGGCTTTGCTATTCTTCCCTACTCTCGCGCCATGCTTTTTTTCTTTAGATGCGAATAGTAAATTCACCGCGGATATTTTATAATCAAAATTTATTGATGTATAATTTACAATGAAATTGACGCTGTAACATTGCGCAATATATGTAGTAACGATTGTGATCAAACTTTTGTAAAACGAACATACCGAACGAAAGATTGTTGAGAACCGCAAAATTCTTAAACCTTCATTTTCGACCGAGTGATGTTAATTTTCTATTCGCCTGCGCTCACCAATTAACACCGCATTAATTAAAAAATTACAATTTATTATTTAAATTATTTGTAATATCGAAAACAAAACAGCGATAACTGTGAAATGCAGCAGATATTTTTTCCATATCCTGATCTTACGCGAATGTATTTTAACAGTCCGTTCTTATTTAAAATTTACCTTAAATTATTTGGGATCCCGAGTCCGGTGAAGCCCTGCGGGTCACAGATTGTTGTAACTAGAGCTATCTTCTCTAGTTGGTTAGTTACTATATGGTACTAGACCCACCTGGCAGAGAAACGAAACAACAACCACGTGGGTTCTGTACGTCCACGCCGTGCAGGGTGGTAATTTCCTTTTCAGCGGGCTTGGCGCGGATTAGGAAAGCTAAATCGGAACTCACAATACATTGCCGATAGGAAAACCGAAGGAAAGTACACCTGCCGAAAGTGTTCTTCTAGTAAATACCGTTAGGCTATTTACTGCGTAACAACTGCAAACTATCGAAAGCTCACTCGTGACAATGTGTCCCAGTCGGACTAATATCAATCTAGAGCGAGCAGCATTCGGCGCTTTATAAATATGCCGAATTGTGAAAACTGATGACTATTTCTACACCGCGCCAGAAGTAAAATCGAATTGCATCTATTAATTTTAAATTATTTATTTTCGACTACGTGCCGCTTGTGTATGTTTACTTAATAATAAATGACCTCAAATGATGATTCTATTTTATGTTACATTATTAACGGTTTTGACCGACAATTTTCATGTTCAACGTTTCCTCGAACGATACTTTTTAAATGCATTTCTTATGGGGCTTTGCAGTCGTCAAACGATTGAAAAGAGTTCAAATTAAGCCAAATTTTCGAATGTATACTAAGAGCTGGGCCGACTTGTCTGGAATTATTTTATTTGCTGAATTTTTCAACTACGATCCAACAATTCCTAAAAGTGTTACATATGTTTTTGATGTATTTTTTTTCCCCCGTATAATCAGATGACGTTATCGATTTTACTATATAAATAATCTACGAATAGTTAGCCATCTAGCCATCATAAACCATAACCGACCCACCCCCGGAAAAAAAAAAAACGTTTTTTTAAATTTTTCGCGAGGAACCCAACCGAAATTTAATTTTCTCATTAAACCATTGTATTTTCCATAAAAAAAAATGTAACTAAAAAAAAAAAAAAACCCTTTTAATAAACCAACTTTTTGCATTTTAAATATTTTTTTTTTTTTTTTTCTTTTTAATCTTTGAGCATGTCAGCTAAGGATGTTACTCAATCCAACGGTATGATAGTATTAATGATTATAAACGAAAAATATTACAAATGGAACATACGAAAGAAGCTAACAAAGGAATAATCAAGGGAGACGGAAAAGAAAGGATGCTGTGAGCGCTGTAGGGCGCAGGGAGGCCAAGACGCAAAAGACCGGAATACAGTATCGCGCGTTCTGAAGAAATGGAAGGACATTCAAGCAAAATGTGGTTCGCATCACAAATGAAGTTTGCTTTTGACGGATCAAACGGACAAAGAGGAGACTGAGTAATGGAGAAACGGAAGAGCGAAGCAGGAAGCAAGCTGTATGGTTTAACCGAAGTCTAATTATGGATGAAATAGTTGACCGCCTCACGTTGGGGAAATTTAAATACTTTGGGAGTGTTTTAGAAGTAGACAAAGTGATTATGACTTAGAAAAGTTCACACATAATAATATGAGCCTGATTTTTTTTCATAAAGATATCATTTTTATTTTCTGAGCAAAAAAATTAATGTTTAAAAATGACAGTCTTTAGATCATACACAGGTTATTCGGAAGCCACTAATATGGCCAAATCTTATCTTAAATACTTCAAAAATATTAGCCTAAGTTAATTTTAAAATTCCGGAACAGGGTCATTTCACTTACCTCAATGGGGGAGGTACCCTTTAAACTGTCGCATTATTCGTCGAACTAAAGTATTTTCGACAGACTTGGCTGAACCAAATCAATTTTGTTGCTTCTCTTTCCGCTCACTTTTAACATTTGTATAATAAATTACATAAGAAATATGAGAATGTTGTCATTTTTGATAGCAGTAATTTTAATGAATTTTCAAAATTCGTTCAGAATATTTTCAAATAGAGATAGGTACTAGTCGTAGCGTAGTATGCTCGGTTTTTTCTAAAAGTAATTACCCTTGGGATTACTACCTTGACGAATTGATTAATTAAATAAATAAATAAACGAACATTTTTTTTATAAAACGATATTTTAGAACGCGTTTACTGTATAAAAAAAAAAAAAAAAAAACTAAAAAAACTACGTTGAACAGAAATTCCACAAGTAATCGTCAGCTGCATGTAGCGTGAAGTAGCTGATTCATATGGACACATAATCAGCGATCCAGGAAAGCGATGGACCTTTTCAAAAACTTGCGATAGGATAACATATATATATATATATACGTACAGCTATCATATTCAGAACCAATCGCTGCTGGAAAAGTATTCTCCAGAAATATGGGGCAATAATGTCTCGCGATAGATTACGCCTGCGAGACAAGATTTTTGCTTGAAGATTTCTAGTAGACGCCCGCTTCTCGTGGCAACAAGTGATTCTACAATCTCAACTCTTGTTTTACAATTCGAACAAAATTTTACACGAACCTTCTTAGTGGCTGACATAAAAAATTCTATTCTGGGAACGGACTTCTTAACTTTGTACGACCTTCTCATTGATTTACATAACCAAATACACGTTGAGACGGATTCGGTACTTGTAGCGCGATCTTTTGGCGGTGTTTGAATTATAAAATATTCTTTGGTAAAATCATAAATTCGTAATCTATCGTTCCTGCGGATATCGAGGATGCTTATCGACTAAAATCAAAATTCCCGTGCATGGTCGAAGGACAAATCTGTCGGAGTTAAGAATATGTGTGTGTGTATTGTTAGTAGCGGCCAACAGCGGTAATAACTATATGAGTCCAGGGCGAGTGCGCATCACTTAAAAGGCTATGCCGAGAAACATCGAACCAAGGAAAGTTACATAAATCCCGTAAGAATCAGGCAGGGTAGCTGATGCGATATCATTCGAAAAGATTATTCGGAGATGTTATGGAAACATCGATGGGCCACTTTTATGTTACTAATTGTTTTATTCCGTTAATATTCGATTACATAGTTAGTTACTCTGTTGATGTAGTCGTCATTGTCGATTGAAAAACCGATATCGTCAATATATCTAGTCACCGCATCGCCATTTCTACGCTAAATTTTGCTTAAAATCACATCGTTTTATTAAGCATTTATAGGAAAATTGCGTTAAAATTCATTCCGTTTTGATCCCAATCTAGTCACGAATATAGATTTTTTTTTGTGTACGCGACCGTGTTTCTATGTTTTTTGAGAAAATTTTTTGTTATTTTTTTTATGAAAAATATACATTTTTTGATGAATTGTGGTCAATTAAACACGTGGTACGGTGCCACCGTAAGGCTTCCCATACGGAGGAAAGTACAGGGTCCGCAATTCTTTTATTTGGCCGTTTCATTTTAAAAAAAAAAATATATATATATATATATAATTTCTGAATCGTAAAAAAGAAAAAAGTATAAAAGAATGAAAGTTTAATGCCCCGCCGTGGAAGTGTTTCGTAGTATGGTACGGTCAGTGTCACTGGCGCCCGTAAATCTGGAAGAGAAGAATTAATCAAATCTTTTTGTTATTTCCGTGTTTGCTGACTCCTGAGTTCAAAAAAAAAGGCACAAGTAGCGCAGCGAAACAGGAACAAGTCCCGTAAACTCTACTCTACTCTCTCCCTTTGCGATACTCAGTATGTAGAATAACTGCATTTTCTTAAAGAAATTTTTCTTAGAATTATCGGATGGAAGAAAAGTTAAAATCTTTACCAAATTGTAGCCTAAAAACATTGTGAGCAACGAAAAATCTTACATACTGTTTTGTAGCTGCCAAAGGAAACATATGACAGATGTACAAGTCTGGATAATTCTCAAATTTATAAAAAATAGCATTATTGAAAACTAGTGAATGTAAAATTTATTAGAAGAGACCTTGAATTTTGTATGCTCATTTTAAAAAAACGATACGGGTGACCCCAAAACCCGTTGAACCTTCGCTTGTATATTTATTATATTATCTTACCCTCAGAAAGCAGAAACTTCTTAGACTATCCTTGTATATATCACCTTATCTGACATCTAGATACTATAACTGTTTTTCTTCTCCATTAATTTGTATTTTGTACCTGTATGTTAGGTGTAATTTTTAATTCCGTCAGTAATTCTACTGTGGTCTAACTAAACATCAATAAAAAGTTAGTTATTAAGGAGGATGTCCGTTATTAAAATATACAGTACTTAACAAATTTATAAATTTTATACTAAAATCTTTTATTACTTTAATTCTTGTTTTCCATGGGAAGTTTCACATTCTTTGTAATGTACCATTTAACTTTTAATCAAAGTTGACACATTGCGAAATAATGTTTTTTATTAATTTTTATAAAATATTCAGAACTGTTTTTCGGTTCGGTGACTTAAATAAGCTAACATTTCATCTTCATATTCAGTTGAAATATATGTATATAATTGTTATGTTTATCTTTCCATTTACTTATTATGACCCTATTTGTGATCTAAACAATCGATTGTCTCATAGGTTTGCTGATCTTGTATCTTCCATATTATATTCTCAGCCGATGCGTACGGTGACTGTGCAATATGTTTCTTGGAGTAATAATCTAGCAGCAAGACAGAAATCTGTCAACAAAAACTGTTCACGTCAATGTATACGTGCAAAACTTAAAATCAAGTGCGGCATATAAAAAAGACACTTGCTGGAATTGTTGATGATGCGATTAAAAAACCTCTATTACATGTTAAATGTACACTGATCTTTGATATAATCATGACTTGAAATCGCGCATTACGCATGCTTTCTCTGTAATTCAAAGAAATTTTAACGGTTTTATTAATTAAATTTACTTACGAGAGCCAATGATGGCTTTATTTGTTTAAAAATATTCTCTAACATCTTACTGTTTCATATTATTTGGTATTTCAGTTATTAAACCTACTTGCCCAGTTAGGTAAGTCAACCAGAAATCAACTGTAGGGGAAGTCGGGGCCCTTCGTATGCGGAGCACATTCGTACAGTAGTTATAAAACAAAAACAAAAAGTGGTGTGAACGTGCCTTTTGACAATTTCGAAATGGACCCAAATATTGATGTGACACCAGACCACATTAAAAACGGTTCTTTTATTTTGGTCAAATTTCCGAAGAAAAAATCTGTAATTTATTACATGGGAAAAGTAATAAGCCACTGTTCTCGTACCAAATTCAAAGTTTCTTATCTCAAAAAGAATTGTCAGTATCGTCATGGACATTCGTTTTCCCAAATATTGAAGATATGAATACTATATATATTACTGATATTGAAATGATTCTATTTGTCCCTAAACGACCGTCATTTTGTACTTCTAGAACTTCTAAACTGTTCACTTTCTCCATCGACTTGTCTAATTTTAATGTTTAATAATGTCTATATTACTACCTTGTTATTAAACAGCAATCTATTTCTAGTGCTAGTCTGCGGCAAAGATTATAAAAATATAATCGATCTATTAATTTTAGGTACTTTCTTATTAAGTAGAATTAATAGTTTATGAATAAACACAAATCGTTTATTTTTCTCAAAGAAGTTTTAATTTTTGTTGACTAAAAAAGAAGTCATAATTTTGTTAATTTTGTGTGTTTATTTTTATTGCTAAATAAAAGATTTTTGATTCCATTTGCAGTTTTATTGCCTGTATGAAATTACCCCAGGTGCCCTTTATGCTATATGAAAGTATTCCACATGTGGGGAAGATTCGTACGAATTCCAGATTGAACTTAAGTTACTATTACGTAATAAATAAAAGATATAATCATCTGACAATTTTTCATATTAATCTCAGATAAATATACTGTTGATAGATGTAATCAGTTACATTTTTAATACATTAGAATAAAATGTAAAAAGTCTGATCTTCCCCTGTATATTAATATTTATATATATATATTTCTTTACATTTAATTATCATTAAATCAATGGTTCAAATTCGAGAAAAGTTATAAATTATAATCTTTCTAATTTGTTACGAAAAGCATTTACAAAAGAATAAGTTAAAATTAAAATCATCATAATCGGTAATATAAATGAAATTATATTTCTATTTTTAACCATATATTAAAGTAAATATGTCATATAAAATTTTTAACTGTATTCAGAAAAATCAGAAATGTAAATAAATAAATAAGGCATTATTTTATTATAATTTCGCAAAACAGTATTATATATTAGGACTGTTCTACATTTTTAATTTATATTTCAAGTCATCGTAAAATAAAATGTTTATAACCCAAATTATAAACAATAATAATGATTACGTTACTTTTAAAAATTATAACAATTTTTATCAATGTAGATAACTTCTTCGAAGTGAAAAAAAAGAAAATGGGAATAATCGTACAATTCTTTTCGATGTGAATACGCCTCTACAATAATACGTATGTAAATAAAAATTTATTCTCCAATAGAATGTAATAATTCAAGGGTTACTTAATGATTTATATTTGCGGTTATGATTCACAGATAATAGATAAGAGTAACTGTTATTTTACATTTTTGGAATTTATTCTGTGCATTTATTAAAGTAAGATATCGTTAATTATGACAGAATTTCTTTCAATTCCGTTTAAAAAATCAAATGATATTGATTTATCAAAACCGCTGAAAAACATTATATCTTCGCATTATAATACATCTGATAGTGTAGAAGATTATAATGATTCTGTAGATACTTTTAATAGATTACGTAGCCAGGCAATATGGAAAATGTATGAGAAAAATGAATCAGCTCTAGAAATACTATACAAGTAAGTAATTTAATAAATGAAAGTAACTCGCAGCTTACAAAAATTAATTTTTTTCATCTCGTTTGTGAACTATTTTAATTTTTAACCATTTCATAATATACTGCCTTAATATATCTAATTGGTTTATGGATTCTTAATTACTACGATTCATTTGTAAAATTTAATCGGCTAATTTCGGTTTTTAAATTAAAATACAATATCAGGTTCGAAGTAGGTTCTTTAATTTTAAGATTTGATACGAGCACGAAAATTTGAAATATTATTTGTAATAGTGTAACAGGCTACCATTAATAAACATTTGTAAAATTCTGTATGATGTAAAAATAATTGTAAAACAAAATTTTTCAACTCCACATCTTAGTTTCGATACATAAATGTATATATTTTACTAAAAATTTTATGCATTTGTTCAAAAATCTTTCAACTATTTTAATGTAACTTAATGAATTTAACTTAGTGATGGTATTAATTTGTGGTTAAAATATATTTAATACGTATGTAATCTATTTTTATTTGTATAATTGAAACTGGTATATACTTTTGTCTTAGCTATTATGACGAGCTTGCAGCTTTGGATGAAAAATTTACCGGTGCAAATGTTCAGATACCATTCAAATGGAAAGATGCTTTTGAAAAGGGTTCTCTGTTTTCCGGTCGTACAAGTTTAAGTATGAATTTCTTTTTTATTATTATTACTATTTAAAATATTAAATTTCTAATTTTAATTGCCGCATTGAAACTAGCAAATTGAAATCATCTGGTTACACTAAATTAAAAAATGTCATGACCGATAAATAATTTTTAAAACAGATAATCAATGCAAGTAAAATTAAAATTCGCACAGTTTACAATCGAGATAAATCACGAATGGAAATAATAATAAGATTGCGAACAGTAAAAACGGACAGTGTAACGGAATTCATTTTTAAAAAAATATTAATTAACAGATATCTATTTCTCCTTAATCTAATATTGTTTCAATTTTCTAAAAATTTTAATTATTGTTTTAATGGAAAAAATTTAAATTTAACGAAATTATGAAGCCTGCATTTTCTTTGGACTGGAGAAGTTTTAATATTTTAATCCAACTTTGTTCATATATACGGTTCTAAATTATTCAATCTTATCGTTTTTTTTTCAAAATCTTTACACAGTTTTTAGAGTTCTTAGTAACAAAATTAATTTGAATTACAAATTTGTAATAAAATATTGTTACCTATCTTAATATTAAATTCTTATTTACCACTATAATCCTAAATAGTCTCAAAATTGTTTCCCTGCTTTGAAATGTGTAAAAAATTAGTGTGGCTATAAACACATTTTACAGTTTTTTTATAGTTATTACATTAGAGATGACATTGAATATAATTTTTAATAGGAAATATAAAAAAGGGCTCGTCATTATATATTTTCTTATTATAAATAAGTAGTGTTAATATTTTACTATTTTCATATCGAGTTGTATTTATAAAATTATAATTTTTAATATATGTTAAAAAAAAAAAAAAAATCAATGTTTGTAGGGTATAATCAGAATTTTGATAAACATAAAATATATTTTAAGCCGGTTTTCAACCTTTTTGTTAAGCGAACAACAGAAGTAGCGAAAATCTGACAGATTGATTTAGTTGCAATTTGGGATATTTAATCGTTATTTATTTATTTTCACAATTGGAATATTTTATTATTTCATCTGTAACTTTTTATATTTTAGGATGAAATTTTTTTTTATTTATTTATTTTGTAAAAGATTATTAATAAGTATTAAGAAACCAAAACGATTTTTATTAATAATATAATTTTCACTGGGATAAAATGAAAAATAGGGGAAATTAATTTTTAACTCTTTCAAAGTTCAGGAGTTTATAATAAATTATACACTATAAATACGAGTAATTTTATTCTAAATGTGTTTGTTGACATTTTCGACGAATTAATAAATACAATTTTTTATTATCCGAAAATCCGAAACTTGTATAAGTGAATAAATTTTTTGCTAAATGCCAAAATGAAAAAATTTAAAACTTCAAATATCGTCTAGATGTAAGTGTGATTTAAAAATTGTAATTTGTAAAAGATAGTCTATCAGTAATCAGTTTAAAAAATATGCATTATACTACTGATGAACTATTTTTAATTTTGTTTGAAATATTTAGCCGTCACATGTTCCAAGCAAAAATGTTTCATATATGCAATATTTGTTTTTATGTTTCCTCCCAGTTATATTTTTGATGAAGTCCAGTGAGATTATGAATATATGTTTGAGCTCGTAATTGAAGATAGCAGACTTCAGATATTCTTAGTTTTCAAATTTTTTATTTGTGGTTCTATCTGATCCAATAATATCTTTTCTAATAAAAACAAAATAAAAAAAAAAAAAAAATGTCTCAGTATTTTTTATTGTTTGCTGCATAAAATCCTACTGCTAGCCGCTTTTCTGTGTATAAAAAAAAACAATATATATGTATGTGTGTGTGTGCGTACGAATCTATGTTCACGCAAAGTCTATCTACTATATCTACTCTTTTAGTGCTGTTGTAAAAATAACTCACCTCTGATTTGCTTTTTATCTATGTTAGTATCGTGCACCGTAGATATTAATAAGTTTCGGTTTTTTTCTTCTTTTCTTTGTTAGTCTATAAAAATATACAGTTTGGCTAATATCCGTACACGCTTGATTGTACAAGGCGATTCTTTTTTTAACCGAATTCTTTGAGAATTTTTTACTTGTTTTTAGGATTCTGTACACATAGTACACATATAATGTACGGAATGTTAATAAGATGTTTCAGAAGCAACAGAAATATCAAATAAAATTCAATAACTCAGGAATGGTTAGACTTCAAAATTAGAACATAAATCACAATTAAAATTTTCTTTAAAACAATCTATTAACTTAGGATAATCGACTACTCTGAGCTCTAACAAACGCAAAAAATCGTTAAGTAAAACGACCTCATAAATCATCTAAACCTTCATAACTCACTACCAGATAACCTTTAAAATATGGGATTCAAAAATAAAACAAAACTCAGAAACTATTTCATAAGATAAAAAAACTATTGGTAAAAACTCATTAACCCCTCCCTACCCGAAAGAAAAAGAAAAGGATGTTCATGTAAGTAGTACCTCGAGTGAATGAGGAAACTAAAATATATCTTAAACGTGTACATAAAGAAGCGCCTACGAGGAAAAATACGGTCCACATTCTAACTTCATATTTCAACTCTCAAGGCGCTGAAACCTCCAAATTTTGAGAAAAAATAATAATTTTTGGTTGTTTGATGTATCAATTGAAGAAGTTGGTTATTTAAAGTTAACGAAATTATATTTTGTTTTCTTAAAAAATCTTTTGGATTTAGCAAAAAGTTTAGAAAGGTGTGAAAAATTATATCCTCTTTATGTGACTTGGATGTTACAGGTAAGGATATTGATTTAATTTTGAGCATCCGAATTTGCAATTTTAAAATAGGACCTGTAGGCTACCAAAAATTCAGAAATTTAGAAAAAAAATACAATGAAAAAATAGATATGTTTCGAATACATCCTATAATATTTTATATTTACCACTGACAAGCTTTTGGTGTGGTAATTCTCATATACCATTTTTTTTTTAGAATAAGTTGGTTTAATTTACAAACACATAATAAATAAATATTTTTATTTTAATATTGTAGTATTTACTAACTGCTTCCCTTAAATCAAAAATCCTTTTAATAGAAAATTTTCAGTCATTATAATATTTACTCTTTTTTTATAAAAGCAAAAAACAAAAGACGGCAGCCTGCAGCTGGAATAACTCAGAATGGAATAAATTACAAATATAAATGAAATATTCACATATATCATCGGGAAATTCTTTTTTATTTTTCAATGAAACTATTAAGAGCATTGTTATAGGAAGACGTCGATTCGAAGTTTAAAGATCTGATAACAATTAGAAGGCAAGCAGGAAAAGAAAGTAGATGTAAATTATGGTTATCTTTAACATACGGAGTCCTTAGCGCATGAAACATCATGCTTAACTGTCCTTCTTTTTCATTGTTGTAAATGTTCCGATAAAAATTATAATACTGTAGATTATTTGCAAGCGCAGTACTCAGAAATTAGTTATTCGTTGTCACATTAGAACCAGAACTAGAATTTGTGCATGTAATTACTTCACAATTTTGGATGATATTATTTATTTTTCATTAGCATGTATTCGAATAGTTTATATTTTTACGACTATAAAGTACCATAAACTCAACAAAGTTCCAGTTTCAACATCATTTATATTATTTGCACTTCTGCTTCGTTCATGACCATATTTGGCATTATCAATAAACCTATTCGTGTATTTTATAATAAAATCTATAATAAAATTTAAAAAAAAGTTGGGCTAAATATTTAATTTAATATTATACAAACGTGGTAAATCAGCATATATAATGAATTAAAAATCAGTTCTGCTAATTTTAACAGAAACTTGCCTAATCGGTATTAAAATAAAATTAACGATTACCGAATATAACGTATTTTTTCAGTTATGAAAATAATAAAACTTGCTTCAACTGACATAGCCAACGATTACCAATATTTTTAAACAACTGTTAACATTTTTTGCGTTAATTATTTAGGTCGGCAATTAAACTTTTTTTATAATTTCACAACCATGATGCTTTTAGAAGTGATAAATAATAAGAGTTTTATACTTATAATAGTTTCAATTTTCGATAGTGCGCGACTTAAAAATTGTAATATTTTTTAAATTATAAAATATTCTTTAGCAATAAGTTCGCTGAAGTATGAATTGGTTTGCATTTTATTTAATGTTGCTGCATTGCAAAGTGCTGTTGCTTCCGCTCAAAATTTTGAATCAGATGATGGACTGAAATTAGCCGCGAAGTTATTCCAGGTAGCTATTTTTATCATGTTAAAATAATAAATACAAAATGTATACTATTTTTTAAAACTTTATTCGGTTTATCGCGCTTTTAAATTTACTTAGATATATAAAACAAATTAAATTAAATATTTTTTAAACTTCTTTGTTCCAAATTCGCTTGAATAAGTTAATAAAAATAGGTAGTAGTTAAAATCGTTACTGAATGGATGTTTTATAATTGAAATAAAATTTGTATACATACTCGTAATATTATTTCTCAAATATAAACCATTACTAAATAATCGGTCTCTTCTTCCACTGACTTCTCCCTGAATAAACAGCGTATCCACTATCCACTTTGGTTACCTATCCAAAATATCGTAATATCCTGCTGAGCACTGTCGACGGCAATCTTTTCGGATTGCCACTCTCACTTAGTACCGAGATCGTAGTTCTTCTAGCTGTCTATGGAATATGTAGCACACACCTCTAGCATCATATTTCAAATGTATCTATACGTTTTCTGTCCGCGCTGCATAGAGACATCAGCCTTTTCATCATAGCTTTACTATCAGCAGAGTCGGCCCGAACTCTTTAAACGGCCCATTACGTTAAGTATAAACTACGTTATGTGACCTATCTTCTTTTCACATCCTCCACTATTTTCCGGTGTAGAGCTGAATATGCGAAGTAGTTCGATATTCAATTCTCTCAATTTCTCCTACTTCCGGATAGTTATTCCCTAAGTAGTTGATGATTGTTATATTGGCTTTGTTAACCAGGAGACCATATTGTGCGCTTATTCTTTTTTTTTCTGATCTATATGTCACATTTTTAATTATCGCATAATTTTTTTTTCGTACCTTATAAACGAAAAATTAACAATTTAGAAACAATTACAAAACAGTGGCTGTCCAGAAATTTCAAAGAAAAAAAAAAAACAAGCTTTTAAAACAATTGATATATTTAAAAATGTATCTTACGGATTTTGTTACTAACTTAATACTTTTTGATGATGCAGAATATTGTTTAAGGAAAGTAAAAAAATCATTCAAACTACCTTATAAATCCATTCCACTGATTTTAAGGGATAGCGACAGTTGAATAAGAAGCGATACAGAGAAAACTATAACCTTCGTCAACCTAACGCAGCGAATTAAAATCAAATTGCAAATTTCGAGAATAATATCAAAAAATTCTTAAGTAAATTTGAATAGAACTCACACTCATAGCTCTTTTGCTTATTGTCCTCATTTGAACAGATTGTGAAATAAAATTTGAAAAAACATGTATTTATTTATATTATAAACGAATAATCACGTATAAACAATTTAACATTATATTTATTTCACTTCCATAAAATGAGTTTAAAAAAAAAAAAATTAACGTGTGGTCTAACGAACGAATACACTATTTTCATATTAGTTAGAAAGAAATCGATTTTTAAACGTAATGTACCTAACGTACGGAAATATATTTATTTCTTTTCAGCGTTAATAATTTGAAATATATAATCTCAAAAAAAAATGTAAGTTCATTTTTTTTCTATATTGCTGAGTATCCATATTACATATACCTCAGTTTTGGTCCACATTGAGATTTACAGATAAAGGTTATATAAAAAACTTGCCAACTCGAATTCATTCATATATATACATATATTTAGTTGTACTAGAATAGATTTTATTATATTCGCTTTTGAACGTGATAAATTAGTGATCATTTGTAAGCGATATTTCCGAGTACAAGTACTGTATTAAACATTTTCGAAATTAATCTGTTCATAATTTTGTTAACGTTAGCAAGCGGCGGGAATTTTTCAGTATTTAAAATTAAACGTTATACAAATGTTAAAACAAGATCCAACACCCGATTTACAACCGGATACTACGAATGCTTTGGCTTCATTAATGGTAGCTCAAGCGCAGGAAGTTTTTATACTGAAAGCAATACGAGGTAAACGTGACAGAATATTACTTATTTGGTATTTATTTAGAAATTTTCATTAATTGACATCGTAGATTGGGGGAAAAAACACACTTCCGAGGGCCGAAAAAAGAAAATATTAAATAAGCATGCTCTGAGGAAAAGTAGTACACTTCAGTAAAAGTAAGAAAATGTATTTCGATTTTTTACTGACTTTTTTAGTAAAATTTTTTCTTTTTCTTTTACTTTTTTAATACTAATGTAACAAGATTATTCCTCAGTGTGTTAAAAATGTTTATTATAAAATATGTAGCAAATTTCGAAAATCCATCTTCACGGTGTATAAATATAATTAATATTACTATAATACGCGGAGTATTCAGTAAAGACTCGGACGATTTTTATAAAAATCTTACTAATATTTACAACTCCGGGTCATTTTCGTTCAACATACTTCCTTCCTAGTCAAATCACTTGTTCCATGAAACTCTGCGCTAAATCTAATCAATGTCCTTTCAAATTCTGTTTGGCTGTGGCGTATAGGTAGAAATCGCAAAAATTCCGGCGAATATGGTGGTAGGGGAGCATTTAAACACCGCGTTTGTGTAAGAACTGAGACTGCATGTGAGCCATCGGAGTGCGCGTTCCTTTTATCGTATATAGCCGCTTTACTTGGATATGTTGATGAATTCATTTGTATGCAGGACATCAACGTAGTATTCAGAATTCACTGAGTGACTCTTGGAACAACGTTATGGTGTACGCCGTTCCTTTTTTATCGAAAAAAGTAATGACTATAACTTTCAACGCACACTTGCTTCTTTTCCATTTTTGGGAGAGGCGAGCTACTTTTTTCTACCAACTGTGTTAATTGCTGCTTCATTTCCGAGTCATACATGTTTATTTATGTCTCATAAACTGTTATTACATTATCGGATTATGTAGGGTCTAATCTGGCCTGTTCCTGCCAATATCCACAGACAACAACCCGATTCGTTTTTTATACCATTGTAAGCAATCACGATATTTAGCGGGCACAGACGCGCGATAAATACGAAATATCGGATAGCAAAAAGTGAACGGTGATTGTAGATATGTCTCGAATCGCAGAAAACTGTTTAACAGTTATCGCGAATATCTTCCCGTATGATAGTAGCACCAGTAGTGGTATTCCCTTCTGTTAATTTCGTCATGGAACCACTTTTCATCTTAACTCTCCTTGAACTGCCAATGACACTGATAATATGTTGACTTTGAGATAGTTGATGTTCCATACGCTTGCTAAAGTAATTCCAGCGATTCTTTTTCGGTGTTTTATTCAGATTGAAACAAAGCGAAATAGCTCACCTCTGTGCTCTTAATTCGTCCTCCATAATGAATGAATAGGCGATTATCACTTTAAGCGCGATCACTCACGAACCAGTTAGTCAAACTGTATGTGGAAACAGTTCGTAGTTTCATATTAAAACGTTCTTGCCAACGATACCACGGTCTACGTGTTTGCATTGTTGTCAGATGAGTTACAAACAACCCACTTAGTTTAGTCTTTATTTATGCGGAAAAGCAATTGGCTAAATGTAGAGCGAAGGGAAATAAATAAATAGCAGCTTGTAAGGATATTGGTCATTGTAAGTGAAGTATTACAACTACTATAATTATATTTATACATTGAATTCTGAAACATGTGTAATACTTTATAAATAACAGTTTTAATATATTAAGTGGTGATCTTAATTTATTACGATAATTAAAACAGTAAAAGTTTATGTTTAAATAAATATAATAAATTGAGTTAGTTTTAAAATTTTTATTCGCGTTAAAGAGGAATTCCATCCGGTTATTCCTTGAAAGCGTGAAAAATTTCAGTTTAAATTCTGTTTCGTTTTTTTGATATGTTACTTCTTTAAGAACTTCATAAAATATATATGTAATTTAAATTAAATTAATATACTCATAAAACAATTATAAAATCTATTTTTTTTTGTTCGCTGTTTTTTTCTTAACCAGAGATAAACTTTTTTTTAAATTAACTTACCAGATTTTACTTCTGATATTTTAATATGCGCTAAAGTTTTAGACATATTTTACTTTAACTTGAATTTTCATATATTTTGCTTGTAATTTACAAGCGATGAAATATGTATAAACACAAAATTAAGTTACAATACAGTCGAAGCCGAATTAAAATTATTATGTATTTTATGTTATTATACGTCAAACTTCAGACATTATAGGTATTTTTCTACCGTAAACCGCTCTTTATTATAAATGTAAACAATTGAAATTGACTGTTAACATTCAGTTACTGATGTTATTTTTTTATATATATATATTACACGAACGACATATAACATTCACAATTCACAAAATATATAACATTATCTATGCTGTAAAGCACATTAAAAATGAATGACTAATATATATTTAATGCGTTTTATATATATTAATCGTTCATGTTTGATGTGTTTTATAATATAGATAATGTTATATATTTTGTGAATTGTGAATATCATATGCCGTTTGTGTAATATAAAAAATATAACATTAGTAACCGAATGTTAACGGTCAATTTCAATTTTTTAATAAACTTTAGACAGTTGGCGATATTTGAGATATTTTTAATTTTAAATAGAAAATTATTGATGTTAAAAAAAATCTTCTACATTTACATCAATTGTTTGGTTTAGTTATCCTGTTTTGAAGAGTCACAGCAGATAAGAAATTGAAAAAATATATATTCGGTGAAGAAATAACTCTGACAGTATTCAATGACTGTTCGTATATTCAGATTTCACTGAGATGAAGGTTATAATTAGTAACTGTTATCCCCACACCTATATATTTTTACGTACCTTAATATTTAATATTAATTAGGCTTAATTTTGAAGGAACCGAATGTAGAAGAATTTTCCTTAGGATTTCGATCGGTAAAATATTTCAAATTTGTTATTATGTTTTTAGACGAAATGAAAGATGCCATAATTGCAAAATTGTGTTCACAATGTGAAGAATTTTATACGGATGCCGGAAAATTAATTCAGAAAGATCATGTGCGAAATTTAGTAGGGGCACCTTTGGCCACAATGGTATGTTTTCTTAATTACAGTTTTCCCGTACTAACTATAATAATATATTTAGTTTCTTTAAATAAGCGGGAATTACTTTTTTTTTAAAACTATTGTCTCATATATTGAACAGATCTCTGTTGTACTGATGTATAAATTCGATAATAAGAAATAAACGAAATAAAATGTTATTTAAATTAATTAATTTTTTAAACGTTACATAAAATTTGTAAACATGAATTAAAATACTGTCAGTTGTAAAATGTATGTACTTCATATTTCTAATTTTGAAACTGCTGACTCTAGGTTTTACTGATTAAAATGAAATATAAATTAAAAATATATTTAAAAATTGCAGTTCTATAAATTCAAACCTTTCATTTGTGTGATCAAATTTTTTTAGAACATTTTAATTTAATGGTAAAAAAAAATATAATAATAATAATTTTTGTCATTGCAATTGTATAATTTCGTTTGTATCGAATCTATTTTAGAAGAAATTTTTGAATAGGAATTTATTTAGATTCGTATTACTGTATTAGTTGTATTTAAATTGAATTCTTTATTTTGCCATTAATAATCTTTTTTTTTACATCGAATTATATTTTTAATAATAATTCGGGAGTATTCAGTCTATTTACCTGCAAAAAATTTATTGATCCTGGAATGTGCATTTCATTTCCCCTTAAAATAATGGGTTTATAGGATGTTTTTATTCTGATAAAATAAAAGCCATAAACTTTGTTCAATTCAAAATGATTAAATCTTTCGAAACACGGTTTTTATAATTATTTCATCATACAACACAGGAACAGTTACCGAGATTGAAATTTACTCGTTCGGTTATTGTTCCTTTCTGCATTATGTCCATTTGCTCTTCTGTCAGCTTGCCGAACGAACGGGAGAATGATAATGATATGCAGGTGTTGAGTGTTGTGAAAATTTTATCTGTGTTAAGGATTCAACGTTTCTTTAATTAATTAGTGTTGATCGAGATTATGAAATTTTGAAAAAAAATTTGAATGAATTAGAATTTTTTGTAGAAAGTTGCTTAATTAAAAACAATATGAAAACAAAATCTGTAGAAAATTAAACACTTAATCCGTTAATTTATATATTCTTTTTGTTTTATTTTTTTAAACTTTTTTCTGAAAGATCCTCAGGATTAAAAACTTCTTTAGAAGATTCTACAGTGCGTATAATACAGATGTTTATAAACGTAAATTAAAAACAAAAATTTGTAAATTATGCCGCAAAAAAATCTTCCGGAAATATAAACCAAAAAAATAATAGATATATCAGCTAAAAAATATTTAGACCGTTTGTAATATTTTGTCTATAGAAACCGAGTGATAGTGTTGTTATATTCATTAAATTGTTTTTAAATATTGTTGTTATTTTTTATTTAGTGCCCACTCCAATAAGTTGATAATCATCTATTTATTTATATTATTCTGAAATACGTTAGTTTTTATCAAAAATTTTAGAAAAATGATGTAAACCTCTTAGGAAAAAGCGTCCAGAATTGTGAAACAATGAGTCGATTTTGCATCAAGACAATACAAAATACCATTAGTCAAGCAATTTTCGGTCTGTAAAAACGTCACAGTCTTTAAACATCTTTCATATTTCTTTGATTTATCATCGTACGATTTTTTCTATTTCCAAAATCAAGCCTATACTGAAATAGACCCATTTTTCAACGGTGAAAAAAGTATCAATAATGTCGAAGTTGCTCCGCAGCCTAACGGAAAACAATATACAAAAATGTTTTGAGTAATTGAATCGACGTATGCAGAAGAGTGTGAACTTGAAAAAGTTGTGTTTTGAAAGTGACAACCAATGTTACAGCGTCAGTCTCGTTAGCTTTTACTAAGTGTATATGCAGGGTGGCCATCCAACCAGGAAAACCGGGAATTTTGTCCTAAAACCGAGTAAAAAAGTAAAAGTAGTGAAAAACGATATTTTTAATAAAAAAATAACATTTAAAGCGAAAAATGAATGCATTTTTTAATGTACTTTACTCAAAATAAATTACGAAGTTCAGTTTTATTGATATGAAATATACTATGGCGATCAAATATTATCAATAGTAACAAAAAAATTCCATTAGTAATCAAGAAATGGGGAGGATTTGGACCAGGAAAACGGGAATTTAAAAATTAAAAGAAATCGTGCATTTTATATTTGTATGCTTACCAGTCTAGATTTTTTAAAAAGAACTAAGGTGGAAAATCAAAAAATAGTTGTTTTTCAGATTTTTTCTTATAGCTGAAGTTATTGTAGAAGGAATACACATATAATGCATGTCCCACAAGAACTAAGACAAAACGCCGTATGGACAACCAGCGCCATTTAGGAGAAAAAATTTAATATGAAGTTAAAGTTTTTCTTTTTTTTCGAACCGAAAGAGTATTCGCCGAAGGGTCAACATGAAATATCCGCTGCGTAACACTCGTTGGAAGTCAATGTGTTCGGTGATCGACTACAGACTACCTTTGTTATTGTGTTAAATGGATAATATCCAGATCGAACAATGGTATGCAATACGCTATTATGCGCCGGCGGCTACAGTGCTCGAAATCCAAGGTGTGTATTTAAGGGAAAAGTTTTTTGCGAGAAACAATATTGCGGTGACATAAAGCCTTTCTCGGAGGTCTGACCGACTTAAACGCGTCGATCATTTGCTGATAATTTAGCAGGTACGGTGTCCACGTGGAGTTCACGCGATACATGCCCAAGCTCTCCCTGAGCATTCGATGCAGGCTGCTTCTCGGTATGATAACCTCCTGCTTATCCTCACGAATAATGGCGGACATTGTGTTGACGTTCGTCTCGAAGGCCGAAGTTCGTGACAATCCAACATGCAGAAGAAGTGCAGCTGATTCACGACCTTCGCGAAAGACTATGCCACTGCAATATTGTTGCTCGCGGAAAACTTCTCGTTAAATGCGCACCTTGGATTCGAGCACTAAAGCTGCCGGCGACATTCTGCGGCGCACATAATAACATATTGTATACCGTTTTTCAACCTGGATATTATGCATTTAATACAATGACGCAGATAGTGTGTAGTCGACCACCGAACACACTGACTTCCAACAAGTGTTACGCAGCGGTTCTCTTTCTGTTCAAAAAAGAACAAACTTCACGTTCACATTATATTTTTTCCGCTAAATAGCGCTGATTTCCGTACGACGCTTTGTCTCAGTTCCTGTTGTACACACGCATTGTATTTTATAAACTTTTTAGTTTTAAAGTTATTTTTAGAAAGAATCGATTTATAAATGGTAGTAATTTGTGTCATGCAATGAGCTAACGAACCAGGTATCATCTCGAGTTTAGTTCATTTGAACTTTCTGCAACGCGGCTATTATTAAGCATAACTTTTTTTTATTTTCGTTTTTTAATTTTTCATCAAAATTAACGCCCGATAGTATCAAAAAGAATATATTTTCCCTCATCTAGTTCTGGTTTTATGTTTTAAGTTAAAAACAGAATAGTGCGTACCTTTTTTACTATTATTAAATAATTCGATGGTTACGGAGAACTAATTTTAAATATATTTTAATTTATGGATAGTTAAATGTGAAATTATTCGATTAAAAATGTACATTAATTTTTAACTAAATAGGTTAGCGGTAAAATTTCAATATTTCGGGGATTGGCCGAATATTTTCAAGCATTAGTTTGCAAATCGAATCAATCTATTGGAGAATCCATCACAAGATTACAGGTTTCTAATTTATTCTAATTTCTTCCTAAACTTTTAAATATAGTTTTATTTTGGGGGGGGGGGGGGGATTAAACAATCTTCCGAAAATTCATCATAAAACAAATTCTTGGATACGTTTCACTTGTTTTTATATTTTCCTGAGAACTATTCATTATTATATGATTAGATCAGTAAAATATTTTAAATAAAAATAGCTCTTTGATAATCAAAAGTCGTTTATTGAAATGCAAAATGTTGTTTGCTCGTTCATTTTAATTCACAGTTGTGATTACACTGGTCGCTAACTTGCTGTATTATTGTTTGTTATTCTTTTTTTGAATGTAACTTTATATATTAATTTCGCGTAAAAATATGTATTTTATTATTGTTATTCGTACTATTATTTTTATAACATTTTTTTTGGCTGTCTGAGCAAATAATCTTAATTAAATTTATTTTGATTTTAATCTTCAAAATGAATAACAATAACAAGTTAAAACCAAATGCTATCTATCAAAAAGCGGATGATGATTGAAAATTACCTGTTTGCATAATTCGCGGAATTTAAGTTTTCCATAAAGAATTAAGCTATTTTCTATATGTCGGAAACTAAATTGAACATGAAAGTAACTCGATTGGCAATATTTTAAATAAATTAAAAATAACAAACCCGTTGAAGCTTTTTTCTAACATATTTGTTGCACTATTAATATCTAAATCGTTTTAATTTTTTCTTAAGGAAAATAAAATAAAATTTTAACCAAACGGTAAAAGTTTATAAAAGGTTGCCTTCTGGATTCCATCGTTTTATGCCTGTGTAATAATCTGCAAATTCGTCTTTTTAATTTTTGTGTCATTAATTCTTCATCTTCTTTTTTCGAACTTCTGTTTCTTCCTTTCTTCTTTCTTTTTCTTTTAGATATTACAGTTTCTTATTAAGTTCTTCGACGTTAAATTTTTTTTTCCTCCTCGATCTTATTCGCTCTCTTTCCCACTTTATAATACTGAATCACGCGTGTCACACGGGTTATTCGGTACACCAGTGTATATATATTTTAATATTTGATGGAAGACTTAATTTAAAACTAATTTATATGGCTCAATACTAAGTACTTTTGAGTTTTAAATATTTCTATTTTTTTGACTATGACGCGGGTCTGCACGCTTAAATGTAAACTGTAAATTTCTATTTTTTTTTTTTTTTGTTTCTGTAAACTTTTAAGAATACATTTAACTAGCAGAGCAAAAAGTAGGTCTTCAAAATGAGACTGATTCGGTACCTGTAACGCGATCTTTTTGACGGTGTTCGAGTATAAAAATATTTTCTTTGGTAAAATCATTAATTCACGGTCTATCAGATACCGTTTTATTCGGCGTTATCGCGGATTGTAGGTATCAATGATGTTTATCGGCTAAAACCAAGATTCCCGTACGCGGTCGAACGGACAGTTGTGTTGTTAGGGTTGAGACTGTGCGCGTATGTATTATGGGTAGCGGCCACTAGCGGAGGTAACTATACGCGCAAGAGCTATGCCAAGCAGCATCGAGCCGAGAGAAGGATCTAACGTAACAGCAGTTTTTATCTAGTCGTCGCGTTACCATTATTGCGAAATTTTACAGGCCATGCCGCAAAATTAACCGATTTCCTCTGAATTTATCGTAAAATTTGTCATTTTGCACGTCGATTTTGGTCTTTTCCGTGTTTACGTGTACATACCGTTGTCCGATTTATGTTTTTGTAGTTTTTCCTGAACTATATCCGTTTTTGTTTTTTTTTTTTGAAATTTCATTTGGGAGAAGCCCGGCTGCTTCGTAGCAGCGATATAGTTTTTCTTTTCATCTCGATTTTTTTTATATAATTTTTTTTTAAAGCCTATTGCTTCGAGCGGAGCTTTTCCGGTTATGACGCTGCGTCATTTTGTCGTAAATCTGAGTTCTTAACAAAAAAAAAAAAAAAAAAAATGATTTTGTAATGCGATGAGGCACCAAAAAGTTTTAACTTCCCAGGAGATTTTTAAAAAACGGAGCTCTAAATAAATTAAATATGAATATAATCTAAAATCAAATTAAATCAAATCAAATCAATGGAAATATATAAATGGCCATAAATACATAAAAAATTTACAAATAATTCGAAATATGAATTGGCATAATTGTCATCGGTGATCATATATTATTTACGATCTTGTTGCTATTACTTCACACCATCTGTCAGTTCGATAAATCTGCTTTCAGTCACCTTCCAAAGTTCGTGTTTGAAAGGATGTGTTCATTGATTGCTTCATTGCTCCATAATCATATACTCGCTTTTCACTCCATACTTTTTCATTTTTCTACAGCTTTCATGTTTCATTCGAAATCGATTCAGTTTTTTTTTTTTTTTTCAAGTATCTCTTGGTAGCTCGAAGTCTAGTATCCTATCATCTGGATTGTGAATGATCCGTCTTTTATTTACGTTCTCTCCTATCTATTTCTTTCTACAAGCTTCAATCCCGTTTTCGATATGCTTACAATGTGTTAGTTGCCGATCTAGTATGAACCTCAAGTATTTCGGCGTATTTTCATGTTTTAACCTGTCCCCATTAAACATTACATTAAGTTTATTTTTTGCTAATTAAATTGAATTGTTTATCGTAAGCATTATTGTTTGAAACATTGTGATATTTTATTCAGGTCTTTCGCGAGCATAACTTCTGTAGTATATATATGGTGTTGACAACTAAATAGCCGGACTGCGCATGCTCCAGCCTTTAGGTTTGTTAACCTTAATGTTTCTGGTGCGGATGGAGCCGTACTGCATCTCTATTTTCTTTTGTTGTTCATTAATCCTTGTTTAAGTGGTGTGTTATTTTGTCAAAGTGCGACAATCATGATAAGCTTAAAAATCAAGCAGCACGTTAATCTTAAAGTCCTCTTGAAATTAAAAACATTTGCAACTGGAAGTCTTCAATTGCCGAAGAAAGTGTTCGCTGGTAATTACATATCCGCACTTACATTTTTGAATGTTGCAAACGATTTGTAAACGGCCAAAAAAAGGTTGAAGATGAACGTTGTGATCGCCCTGTGATATCGAAAATTGATAAAAACATTTAAAAAATTAACGAAATTGTGAAGAAAGACCGACATTTGAGATTGCAAACTTAACAATAATGCAGAAAGAAAATAAGATGAATTTTATATGAAGATTTTCAGTTGAATATTTGCGCAAAAATAATGCCAAAAAACTTTGCACATGAATAAAAGGAGAACGGAAAAACACCATAAAGTGATTTAAAGCAGAGCCTGAGCTGATAGAAAAATCATCACATACGACGAAACGTAGATTTTCCGAAACGACCATGAAACAAAGTGTTCATCGATGCACTGGAAGACCTCTACTTTGACGAGGATTAAAAAATTCGAATGAACAAGGAAAACAAAAGTCATGCTCATCGTTTTTTACGATATTAAGGATGTCATCGCAGTTGAGTAGGTAGAGCCAAAAGGTATTAAACTGAAATCCTCATCAAGCTGATAAAAAAGTGAGGAAGAAAAGACCAGATCTCTGAAGCAACAACTTATAGATATTGCACCAGAACAACGCATTGGCGACCAATGCACTTTTCTATGAAGCAGTTTTTAACGGGCAAAAAAATCACTGTGTTTAAACTTCCAACATATTCATCAGACCACACTCGATGCGAGTTCTATCTGTTTCTAAAAATTTTAAGTTCATCAAAAGGAATACATTTTCAGTCTGTAGAAGAGGTCAAACTTAAAACGGCAGACTTACTATCGAGAGTAACACTTGAATACCTGCAGACTATTTGAGACAATGGAAAACATGTATGTGAATTTACGACCCGAGCTTCCGTCCGTTTTTTGATACGTTTTTTTAAAAAATAATCTTCATTTCGTACATTTTGCAAATTTTAAATTATATATCATTGACCACAAACAGCTGCAACTTTTTCAATTTTTATAATTTTATAATGAAATTTCAGAGAATGAAATTTTTGAAAAGTTAAGGTCCTAACCTTCGAGAAAATATGTATAGCTCTTTTAAGAAGATACATTATTAACGTTTTTAACCGACTTTAAAAAAGAAGGAGGTATTCAATTCGACTGTATTTTTTTTTTTTTATTATTTTTTTTTGTGTGCTACCACAGAACTTTCTTCTAGGTGAACCGATTTCGATGGTTCTTCTTTTATTTTAAAGATGGTGTTTCTCATGAGATCCCATTTAAATTTGATCAAGATCTGACCGGTAGTTTTTGAGTTATCTTTAATAATACGGGAGATTGAAGCTTTTTGGATGCTTCTCATTCATGATTGTTTTCACCATCGGGTTAGATTTATTGACTTAAAATACTATAAATTTGCCAAATTACCATGGAAATGTAGCTTTTGAGGTTTTTACCGTGGAAATATCTGTTCTTATTAAAATGTTTTAATTTAATTGAATAAAAATGCACTAAAAAGTAAAAAATAAAATGCTTTTTTACAAAAAATAAATACCGACTTCAAGGTTTATTATAAAAATTTAAAAATGCACTAAAAAGTAAAAAATAATTACTCCCGATAAAAAATATATATCAGGATGATATACCCTTAAATGTGATATCGTAATTCTTATACAACATTAACTTTTTGGAGTTGACATCAAATTCATATTAAAAGAATAATTAAAAACTGCGTTAAATGTTCATTAAATTGTTCGTAGATATTGTAACATGAATTTGATGCCAACTCCAAAAAGTTAATGTTGTATACGAATTACAATATCACTTTAAGTTATATCACTCTGATATATATTTTTTATCGGGAGTAATTATTTTTTACTTTTTAGTACATTTTTAAATTTTTATAATAAACCTTGAAGTCGGTATTTATTTTTTGTAAAAAAGCATTTTATTAATATTTGATGTTTCTATTTGCATCTTTATATAGTTAATCTATTTCAATTGATGAGAAAACATACATCAAAATACGTTAAGTTAAAATTTATAATAATATTATAAGTGCTAAAGTATGAACAAAAATAACAATGAATAAATTACGCAAATAACATTTGGAACATTTAACAACGGTATGATAAATTTTTAGTAAAAATTTATTTTATGGTGATGTCTTTATCACGTTGTTAATTTTGGAAACCGTTAGTGAATAAGTTAATTTATTTTAATGCTTATTTAGTAACACGTAATGAAAATTAATTGCGCGAAGTTTATGTAGCGCGTGATAATTGAAAATTTATATATTTTAATAAGTATCGTTATACCGTATAAGGTAAAATATTTAATAAATTACTGTCATTCGGCTTAACTGGTATATTCAGTACCCTATTTTATGGTATTAAATTTGAAAATGGTTTTATAGATTTCACTGGAGTTTATGAAAGTAGGCGAACAATTATGCAATAAGACTGTTTTTCCGGATTATTTATTAAAAGTGAGTCGAACACTAGCAGAAGTGAACAAAGATAACGAATTTATTTACCATGAACGGATTCCCGATGCCAAATCATTAGAACGCGTTCCGAAAGCTGGAGGCTTGGCTAAAGCATCGCCGTTTGATCATAGCTCCCGTTTAGGTTATAAATTTCAAGGTATTCCAGTATGCTTTGATAAATTATTTAAAAAATTTTAATAACACTCGAAACAACATTTTCGAACTTTTTAAATTTGACGAGTTACATAGAATTTCTCAAAATGTCTTCCAGATTTATTCCATGATTTGACTCCAGTGTCGGTACATCAAGCTCTAGCTATGTACGATGTTCGACGAACTGACTTGATGAATAAAGAAGTAAACCGATTAAGAGAATCGACGCAGTTGATGAACAGGTTTGATTTTTCAGCTTATAATGTGAAGAACTATATATTAATTAATATTACGAATGGATGGTTATGATCAAAGGTATATAGTTTAAATTAAGTTGTGGGTCTTGAGTGTATATAATTATATATCTTATTTTGCTTCTTAGTGGCGTACAAAAATTAAATTTTGTATATTTATTATTTACTAACACTGAAAGGCTCGAACGAACTATAATGGGATTTTACATTTGCAATAATTTTTAAACAGTGGTTGGTATCAATAAGGTTCATTCTTTCACTTTCTCAAAAATTTACGTTGTTTTAAATGTGTTGAGTAATTTAGTGACAAAAAAAATATGAACTAATTTTAACAAAATTTGATATATATTTACAAAAGAAGTACCGAGTTTTATGAAGGCGGAATTTTGCACAATACACAATTCTTTGATGTACTATTTTATGCGATTGTGTATTATTTTTTAGTTGACTTTTGCACACAAAATCAAGTGGCAGCAATAGTTACCAGAAATACTACTTCAGTTAAAATAAATAAATTAAAACTTTCCTAAACGAGATATTTGTTTTAAAACAAATGAACTAAACAACATATATTTGGGCGATAAATTAACTTTTTGTCGTCATCCTTAAATCAATTCTGAATATAATTAATATATAGTCATTATGATGTAACGATAATTTGGAAACTCGCAGAAGTGTGCACTTATATTATTTTGTAAATCTAATAAAACCAACTTCTAATAAAGTAATATATAATTTATTTGACGAAAACTTCTGTTTATTGAGAAGAGAATGTTTATCCTTTTAATGAATGAAAATAAGCTTCTACATAAACATAATATATAAACTTATGCGTATACATACTTTAAAATTGGACTTTAAATTTAATTCTAAATATAAATTTTATAAATAACTTATTTAAATACAAAAAATAAAAATATTTTTATGATCCTTAGAATATTAAACATTAAAATACTCGTATGTTCGTGCACGCAGTAGCCTAGTTGTTAATGTGCTCGGCTGATGGCTATTATCGTTCTCTTCAGTGTTATTAGATTACCTAACCCTGTCAAGAATATTATTTTAGTTTTTTCGATACATACACGTTTGAGATTAATGAAAATTATACTTTCTTTTAAGTACGCTTACGAATTTGATGAATGTTCTCACCGATTCTTTCGAAGAGCGAAACTTACAAGCAAAAAGGTATAAAGTAGGAATGTAGCGAAACAAGGAGTTTGACAGAAGTCTAAATCTGTTTATAATTGTGGTATAATATATGTTTTCAATGAAAAATGTATAACGAGGAAATTTGTTATATCATAAAATATCTGACATATTCACCTTCTTGAGATTTATCTACTATCAGTGTACGTTTAAATTTTTGTTTAGGAATGTATTGATTGCATAAAGTTTTTGTTCATATAGAATATTTGAAATTTCTAAAGACGGAAATTTAAGAGAGCACCATATTTTACCTAATATTAATAATAATAAAAGATGACAACGTACGAAATGAAGTATAGAAAACAACAGTAAAGAGTCTTATTGAGAATAATATGTGAGTATACCTTAAGTTTACCTGTAAATTTCATCAGTTTGTATTCCTATTAAAATAGATTCGTTCACTGTCATAAATAAACAATTACTAACTAATATGGTTTATTAATCGAACGGAACAGGTAGATTTTGATTATGCGACTTTTCATGGATAGATTAAATTTAACTTAGAATTCCAAAATTATCATAACAGTTAAACGTGTTTGATAAGTGGTGATATTTTATAGCGTTCAAAACAGTTAATAAACCACAATGGTTTTGTGTAATCTTTGATATTTTATGGATATATAAAGTTGAATTATTATTATTTTATTTTTATTTTTTTGATATTAAAATACGTAATAGTGGTGATATATTTTTTTAGCATATTAGCGTCATTAAATTTACCAGCTGCACTAGAAGATTCATCTGGAGTCGGCCTTCCTCCATCCTTGTTGGAAAAGTCGGAAGAGGTGATTTCAAAAGGTGGAATTCGCAATATAAAACAAATGATGGATGAATTACCAGAACTTGTTGTTCGAAATCAACAGATTTTAGACGAGGTAGATAATAATGATTAATTTTTGCAACTGCCATATTCCAAAGTTTCGGTAACGTAAAAAACAAAATAAAAATTTATCTATCTTTATAAAATATTATATTTACTGGAATATATTGCACACTGGCCTTAATTTTTTTTCATTATCGAAAATCTAGCATGCCAAACCGACCTATGTAAATATTCTGAACATAGGGAGTTGTTAATAACTAAATTGTACTATGATATTTTCTATAACTACATGTGTAACGTTATATATAATTTTCAAACAAGAGAAATATTTGTTAAAACCAGCGAAATACATTCGAAGAATAACTTGGTATTGATAGTTTTCACAAATAATGTAGAAAGACCCTAAAATATGAACCTCATAATTATGCATGTTAATTTAATGCCTATGCTAAAATGTTTAAACATATATATACTCGTATTAATGAAATTTTCATAGATTACTTTAAATAGATAGCACCGGGCGTAAATACTTCTATCAAAATTTAAAACACTTAAACGACTGGTAAACTGAAGTGATCTTCCAGAAGTTTAAACCGTCTAGGGATCTATTGCAACCGATTTGATAAACGTTTAAGAGTTTTAATTCGAACTTTCAATAAAATCTAACAACAACTAATCTATTAATATCAACAGAAAAAAAAAAAAAAAAATGAAAAGTAAAAAGGAATGGATAAATAATTGAAATATGAACAATGATCGATAATATTGTTATTCAATATCATTTTTATATAACATTAATTTTTTATTAGTTTTTATTTGTTTAAAGGTATGAAAACTAAAATATATGCGTATAAATAGTATGCGAACAAATTCATTTTTAGTTTTCTTTGTTTTCAAGGCTACAAAAATGCTAACAGAAGAAAAACAATCAGATGACAATTTGCGACAGCAGTTTAAAGAAAAGTGGACGCGCACTTCTTCTGACAAGTTAAGTGAACCTATTAGGTGCAATGCTGAATCGTACAGAAAAATGTTGGAAAGTGCCAAAAGTGCTGATTCAGTATGTTATTTTTTATAAAAAAAATTATTTTTACAAAATATTTCATATATGATTTTTTATTCTAGCTTAAATTTATATTACTAGAGTTCCCAGCGTGTTATCTACGTGAATTTTTAAATTTGGTAATTTTTGCATTTATTACACAGCTTCATAATTCAGCTATTACATTATTTTTTGTAGCTTGTTCATACTTTTGTCTTATAAGTTACATTTTCATTTTTTTTTTTCTTAAATTAAATTAAATTAATAATTCGATGTTATTTATGAATAAATAATTCCCTACATTCCGCCACCTTTTAGTTACTAAAAAAAGGCCTAAAGGCAGAATTTGTTACTTAGATTATGGATGTGTCGCTTCTGAATTATAGAATGTTATTATTATTTTAATAGTACCGGTTATTTCGAATAAAGCGACAAATTTAGCTAAGGAACCAATTTTTTTCTTCTTCTGACTGAAAAACATGAATTAAATATTCAAACAGCGTACAATTTACTTGCCTTAGTGATGCACCCTATAACAGATACACAGCATTTAAAGAGGAAATATACGATACAGAAATAGTACGAATACACACGGTCAGTTTCATAAATACACTTAAACTTTAATGTCAGATAGAGGTTCATTAACATGTCTGTAACTTTTTTAAATATATACTATGCGTAATAGTTTATCATTACTTTTGTCGCTGAGATCGATCGAGAACCTCGTCACCACACCGCCTATTTTACCGAGAAACAGGTGAGATTATTCAAAAATGATTAATGTAACAAATTTCTTAGTCTAAAAAATGTTCTAATAGTGATTGCAAAAAAAAAACCTAGATACGAATGCATTATAATGTTTTAATAACTGTACAAGAAATCAATACTAAGCTATTAAGATATATAATAAATACTTTTTAGCTTAAGAATGAGTTTTCAAGAATATTTTAGTATTCGTTAAAGAACGAGTGAACACAGCGAAGACCTAGCACATCATTAAAAGCATTCCTAAACTAAGTGTTTATTATGTACATTACTAATTTGTTATTAAATTTTTCTAATAATTATTAATTTACTATTTGATCATCAAGCAGGGTGCTGCAAAAATTAATATTATTTATTAACGTAACTATTGTGTTGTAGTAGTTAGTTGTGAAAATTAACCTATTTTATTTGTGATCCTGAATTTTTACACGTTAGATTAAGTTATAATGTCATTTTTAGTCTGTTTCAAAAGATATTCATACCTAGGTGCGAATAGTTTGTTTTGTTATCGTAGTTAGACTAACATGTATATCGTATAGTTTTTTGTTGTTGTTTTTTTTTTTGTTTTTTTTGTGCATTTTTATTTTTATCGCAGTGTATATTAGTTGGCAGTTTAAGTGACACGAAATCTTTCGGTTACTGAACATATGTTCAACTTAATGTACTATTACATTTTCGTTAATGAGGGATATTGAGTTTTTCTGTAAATTTCATACTCTAGATTTGTTTAGAAATATTAATTTCATTTCATTTACTTCGCATAATGTAGTATTTTATTTTGAACTAGCCTAAATTATTTGAAGGCTCAAAAACCGACATCCAGTATTTTGTTCACACGTTATTCTACTTTAAACGCGTTATATATTCAAGGTAATACTTCGAAATTTTCTATCGTTAATAACTGTTGTTATAATTTATTCAGGGTATTTTTTTTTATTTCATTTTATTTTTGTATAAATTAAAATTTCAGTTTATCATACTGCTATTTGAATAAAGTTTAAAAATTCTGATTTTCCTGTGAGTTTACCGTTAGTTTGTAGGAGGCAAAAATTATTTTGAAATTTTTGTAAAACTCAATATTACATATGCATAAATTTTCAGTTAATTAAATTATTATAAGATGTCACATATTATTTTAAAGTGACAATTAAAATTATTAGAGTAAATATTTTATATTAAAGATGAGCGAACGTGTTAATTATTGCATTTCCTACTATACCGAAGCTCTTCGTCATAAAAGTACCATATAGTCTGTCTAACGAAGGTAGTTCACTTGAGTTCCGTTGCCGAGCATCAGTGTTGCTCAAAGCAGTGTGCTAGCAACAGGGCACGTATTTCAATAGTACCGACGAAAATAACATGACCATATTCCTGCTATTCCGCCCCGTCTCGGAAGCACTAACCTCGTTTTTGCTTCATCTCTGTATGTTTAGGCGTTCTTTTTTTCCAGTCGGTTTCCATTTAGACGAACCACGTGCTATGAAAACGTCGAATGTTATATCTGATACGCGCTGAACTGAAGAATAATTTAAGGACCCCTGATTTCGTGACGTCAACCCGTTTCGATTGTTTTACAAACAGACTTCTTTCGTTGGACAGACTATACATTGATCAATATTTTAAATGCTCTTTTTAATCCTTTATTTTTCCTTTTTCTTTTCATCTTCTTTTCCTTCTGACTAGTCTTTTGCAGATTAGTTTTTATCTTATATTTTTATTTATTTCTTTGTTTAATATGATAATGATATTAATGTATTCAAATTTTGACAAATTATAATTTACTTCATTAATTTAAAATATTGTCTGTACTAATTATTATTCAATTGCTGTTCACGATGAAAGTAAAAATTTTGGAAAAACAAAATAAAAAATATAGATCATAAAGTTACTTTAAATATAATATAAATACGAGGGTCGTTTCAAAAGTCTCCGCCACTACTCTGTGGAGAAGTCCCTAATTGAGCTACAAAAAAAATGAACTCAGCATTCGATTTGTCATGAAATTCTTTATTTCTCGATATAATCGTCATTATTATTTAAACATTTGTCCTAATGATAAACGATTTTTTCTATACCGAGCTGGTACTGCTGCGCGTCCAACTTTTCTAACCAGCTTGTCGTTGTTCTTGAATTATTCGTCATTATTGTTGAATCGTTGTGTACTCAAAAACCGTTTCAACGAGAGGAAAAGATGAAAATCAGACGGCGCAAGGTCCGGGGAATATGCTGGTTGTTCGAAGACCAATCATTTCTATTTTTCGATGTGCTGGAGCATCGCGATCGTGGATCAAGATTGGTTTTTTCATCGAAAGGCCCGGTCGCTTGTTTTTAATGGCTTTTTTCAAATTATCCAACGTTTGGCGGTAACTACCGAAGTTTATGGTGGTATCTCGAGGCATAAATTCGATCAAAAAAGGGCCGCAGCAGTCCCAAAAGACCGTGGCCGTAAACTTCTTCGCAGACTTCTCTGCCTTGCATTTTTCGGCCGCGGTGATTTTACACATTTCCACACCATGGTATCGATTTTCGTGGTTTAAAGTACTCAATCCATTCACGAACGGATTAGTTCAACATCGCATTATCAGCATACGTATTTTTCAACTCGTGTATTTTTTTACCGGAAAAATTTTTCGTAACGAGCTAGCGAATAACTGCATGTTGTTCACAAAGACCGAACGCGCACTGTAGTGGTAGCTCCATGGTTAAACAAACACTGACAGCGTGTTAATTAGGACCTTGAAATTTTTACCAGTTCCTCGCACAACCGTCTCGAATATAATGTTGTATTGTTTATCTCGCCGGTGTTACCACAAGCTGAGATCTGAAAGCGCGACGGAGACTTTTGAAACGACCCTCGTAATAATTTTAACTAAATGCAGAGTAAATTTTCTTTCCTTCCATTTATGATTTTAATCTGGCTTAATGGTAAAAAGTATTGTAAAATGTTTTACGTAAATCAAATTCGGCTAATATACTATTTTTAAAAAAATGCTCTGCGTAAAATTTTTAGATTATACGCAATCGATTTTATCAGCATGAAAAAGCAATTCAGTTTCTAAGTGACGGTAAGGAAGCTATAGAAAACGCAATACCGGATGGATCAACTGGCGGTAGTTCCCGCAATTCACCGCATGCTAGAGAATTGCGGCAACTTATAGAAGAAGTAAGTGTGTATTATTTTTATGTATATTATATATATACATTTTTTTAAATAATTTAAGAAAATAATATTCTTCATTGCTTTATCAATAACAAAGAAAGATATAAATTAAACTAAATCTTTCAAACGAATAAAACACGTTGCCAATAACCAATCATTTTTAAATTATAATTTTAATTACTTTTTATTCAAACTATTTGCTATTGTTACTATTATTTATATTTAATTTACAACCATATGTGACGTTCGCCGAGAAAAGGGACCTGTGGTACGAAAATATGGGTTTTGAGTTAAACACGGATTCTGATACCTGAAAGTGTGTAGAATAAGATGTAATATGTAGTTTTTTTCACAAACGCTTATTCCGTGTCTTAAAACGTACAAAATTGAGTGAAGAAAATTAGAAAAAAGTGGAAAAACATTAAAATTTTTTAAAAATCGTAAAACTTTTTTTCCCTTGTTGCTAGTTTTCTTTGGTATTTTTAATGACTTTATTTGCTTCGGGTATTTTTTGAGCGTGGATCTTTTTTATTTTTCCGAAATTTAGCTTTTTTCTTCGTTAGTACTTCAGTTTTTTTTATTTTTTTTTTTTTTTTTTGTAGTTTCAGTTTTCTTCTTTCTCTCTCACATCAACTTTGCTGCAGACTCCTCTACAGTTACATTCGTTGCATTCGTCTGCTTTTCCGGCTTAGGTTGGTCAGGTTTAAGAGCTACAAAATTGCGTTTATTTGGATCGGTACATAAGGAAACAATATTATCATACAGGTGTCACTTCCTTTCTAATGATAAATCATTAGGTGCGATCGGGGGGGGGGGGGGGTAAATCGTTTGCGGTAGTACGTTTCGTTGTACATGTTGGTAAAATTTTTCTTCTCAGTCGATAAATTTTTTGCAGGTAATCTCGTTTTTCTTAAGCTGATAATGGTGATATTTTGTGATACCTATTATGAATACAGAATTAATAATGTGATAAAATTAAAATTTGAGAGGTGAAAATACAGAATCACAACAATGCACCTGGTAATTGTTGGTAAACATCTTGAAATTTTGTGTCCCGCATTCGCTACTCGATTTTGCTTGCGTTCACAGCAACATTGGGTTTTTTATGGTCAAATCGATTAACGACTTCTTCAAAATTTTCGTAGCAATCAACGTTTGAACGACCAAATTCTAATACCAATTTCATCACTTTATAATCTGGGAAGTGGTACAGCAAAATTGTCTGTAAAATTTTTAATAAATTTAACGATACGAGTAATTGACTCTACAGACAGAACACCCGATCTAAGTTCTCTTGGCTTACCACTTAGTTCATGTTTTCGCTTACAGAAGTCGGGGGGTTTTCATAATGCTGGATTAAATTTTTATAATGTTTAATTCCGATTTTAGTAAATGAAGTAGTACATTTTTCTACAAATGTACGTACCGTGAAATACATAAATAACTTGTAATTGTTTAATATATCCATTACCGCTCTTTTACCATATTTCTTTCGCTGAACCTGATGATCATACATTAATTTCATGAATGAATATTGTCGATGAAACTCTAGATGACTTAAATAGACCATTCAATTTCTTGAAAGAATTGTCTACTTCCAAAAACAGTTACTTTAGGTATCAGTTTATTGCATTTTCTCTATACAACAATTCGAAATTTTCGGATTCATTTATGTCTTCGAGTGAATTATCTAATTCTACAATACTGAAATTAAAGCTGTTCAAATCTGATTCTGCAATACTGAAATTAGAGTTATTTAAATCAACATCGTCTTCCGACTTATCATGGTTTGTGTGAGTGTTATCGTTATAAATTTCATTTAACACTTCTATTTCTTTGTTAAATTTATCGGTAGCGTTCATTAACAAAAAAAATAAAATTACGTAATTTAATTAACACCGCTATTCGAAAATTACGAAAATATTTCGATAAAGAAATGAAGTCGCGAAAACAATAATAAGAACGTAACGTTACTGCCGCAATAAATATTCGAATAGTTTCGAAATAAATCGAAACTAGCGTCATACTATGCGCGAACTGAAAGTACGGGAAAACAGCAGGTCGTAAGCTTGGAAGGAGCTGAAGAAGGGTCACGTCTTCGCGCGGTAGGGTACTATATTATGGTAGTATTACTCCGCTCAAACTTTGAATGCGTTTTTCTCAAAAAACTACTTTTCGTACCACAAGTCCCTTTTCTCAGTATTTAATTGGCCTGCTTAAAAACGTTTAACTGAATTTTCAAAAGATCTATAAACTATACTTAATTTATTATTTACAGCTTATTAATGTTTATGTTGAGTTATAAAAGTAATTATTAACATATTTCTTATTCACTGTTAACAATATTTTACTGAATAATGCCTTTATTCTTTGTAATTATGATATGATCAAAATTAAAATAAATTCTGAACTCAATTTAAATAACAGTTATACTCTACCGTAATTAATTAATCAGATCAAGAAAAAAAAGATCGATACGGACACTTTTTATTGTACAGTTATTAATTTATTATTGTAGATTGAACAAATTAAAGCGCAGAGAGATAGCATTGAATTAGAACTAAAATCTGCCGCAGCCGACATGAAAGAAACGTTTTTAAAAGCGTTAGTTCAAGATGGAGCAATTAAAGAAAGCGAATTATCAGAAACACATTTGGAAGAGACGTATGGTCCGTTACAAAAAAGGATTGAAGAAAGCATTGCTAGGCAAGACATCGTGATGGCGAAGATACAAGTAAGTTTCAAGCAATGTTTGTTTCAAAGATTTTTCGAAACTAAAAACGCATTAATTTTATTTTGATGTTAAAATTAACTTTTTTTATTTAATAAAATAACGTTTTACAAATATTGTAAAGAAACCGTAAAATTGAATCTAATCGAGTGCATAACAATAAAGTGAAATATATCTCTACTTTTGGTCGTCTTGGTTTGATACAAATTTCCGTTTCAGACGCTACTATTAAAAAACAGTATCATTAAATAATGTAGTTTTCTGTGCTAATTTGCAGAATATTTTAATTAATACATGAAAAGAAAAATCAGGCTATGAATTTTTTTAAATTACGATGATTTTAAAGTAGAATATAGGAAATAAATAAATGTATATTATTGAATTATTATTTCTTAATAAATTAAATTTTTTAAAAATTCAAAAACGGCAATCTTACAAAAACCTTCATATATCTTAATAAAGTGAGTCAAGCCAGCGACCCCAAAAACTTATTTAACCGATTCCGATAGTATGTTTTTCACTTGGAAATTATTTGTTAATACACTAAAAGATAACATGATAATAAAACAGTTTTGAAATAAAAGGTATATATGTGTATATTCTTGTGAAGATTTATAAAGTTTATTAAGAAAATAAAATTTAAAAAAAAAAATAAAATAGTTTTAGGTCAATACTTTTTTTTTTTTTTTTTTTTTTAACATGGAATATGCTTTAGCCGTAACCTAACTGGCAAAAAACGTCACACTGAAGTGAAACGCAGAAAATGCCACACTTAAGTAGGGACGTTACGCGGGAGATAAATAAAAATACAGCCTTTTCTTCTAATTGTCTTAAGTCAGCCGTGTAAAATATAAAACTGTTGTCGAATAAATGAAGGAAATGTGATTACGTAGCAGTATTGAGAAATAGGGTTTTTGATGAAATGTAAGAAAACGAAAACTTTTGATGAATGAAAATAAAGCATTGAAATTACGAAAATCTAAGGAAATGAAATAAAAAATGGAAATTGTCAGGGTGGGACGTACGACACAATTGTACACGAATATGATAAAAGCCACGATCAGCAGCAGCTCGTTTACGTGGCATTGTCACGAGCCACATCTTTCGATAGTTTGTTCCTCACGAATAAGAACAAAGATCATAAGTTTCATCATGCTCGTGGTAGAATAAATATCGAGTTGAGGTACAAGTGTTTGATTGCTTGAAAAATTCACAAAAAAATAATCAGTTCAATTATATATTTTGAATAAAATAAAAATAATACTCGTAGTTGACTGAAATTGTAAATAGGAATGGAAATTGTCTTCGGTAAATAAAAAAAAAAGGAAAATTTATCAAATATCTTTTAATAGAATAAAATATTTACATATTTACACGCATATAAAAGTGACAAAAAAATGTGATTTTAACACAAAAATCACTTTTTATTTTAAACCTGTATGCAAATGTACAAACGTAAGATGTTTTGATGATTCGCGGCAAAAAGGAAAAGAAATGCGCCCGCAAAATCTCGCACTCTTAGGCGAACGTGTAGGTAAAAACGACAGACTATACCAAGCGGTTCAAGCACCAACCGAAGTACGCACGCATCATATATTAATCCCCCTCTTTCTGTCCATCTCTTTCCACCTGGCCAACCGACCGTTTTCTCTGTCTCCCATCCCTCTCTCTCTCTCTCACTCGCTCCCGTGCGTTGCCGATTTTACTTATGCAGCACGAGCCAGCACAGCCTACTATTATTTATATCGATATAGAGAGCGTAACGCAAAATGAGCCCCAACAAAAAGGTAACGCCCCCGAAGATTTTCATTTCCAAGATGTTTTCACATCAAAAACAAATGGAAGAGTGTGAAGTATCTAAACGTAAGCGTCATGGAAAAAAAGGGGGGGGGAGGACAAAACAAAAAGAAGCAAATAGGAAGAAAAAGATTTTAATTGTTAGGTTGCATTTAACATGGAGACGCGCCGATGCGGTCTACTCAACTAATGATCACGATTGGTGCGCTACTATCTCACACCTTAAAAGTATGAAAACTGAGAAATTTTGAAAATGAGTTAAAAAGTGATCGATCGATATGAAGACAAAAATGTTTAGCTTTTCATCTTGATAGCAGGGAAGCGCGTTTATGCAAGGTAGTTCATTCTTATTATTACTAGTACTAGAAACGCATCTAATTAAGTGTTATATAATGTAAACCGAGAGCAACGTTAGAAAAATAAACGTCTTTCTTAATGACTGTTGGAACCGAGCATGTACTGCAACATTAAATCGTTGCACATTTTCCACACATTTACATAACTTTGAAGCGGGATGCAGTGCAATAACTTGTGCCATCTGAAAAAATCGTTACTGGTGATGATTATGTTTTATTTTATCTTTTAAACTAATTAATATTCCTCAATAATTAAATAATAAAAATATTGAATTTGTTTTATTTAAAAATGTCATTAGCAGTGTATAATAAATCTGGCATTCTAAAAAGAAACTCTAGTTATCCTGCTGACTATGTAAAACTGAACCAAATGTCTGCTTTTAGTGGAAACCACGATACAGTTTTATTATCCATTATTGAGCAATACGCTTTCGAGTATAAAAAACCCGCGAAAACTGATATATTTTTAATGCCTAAAACTATTGGCCAGAGAATGAAATGAAACGTACATAATCTGCTTAATAAAAATTAAAATTTGGGTGCCTTTTATACAAATCTTTGTTTTTGAGAACCGAAATGCACTAAAACGGTTACTGATATCACTTACATTTTAAAATACATACTAAGCGACATAAGTGACACGTATAATTTACATTTTCTCTTTGAAATTACACTTTTAATTTTGCGAAGCGAAATGTTACCGGTGAAAGAAGGCACAGTTTCTTCTTTAGAAGGCTCGCTGAATGTGTTGTTATTTAAAAATTAATATAACTTACTGTTTGCTAAATTAAAAATTTCGTATTGAATTTATATCGTATATTAATTTTAGTCATTTTGAGGTGATTTAATGTAAGTGAAATAAGTTTAACGCAGTTTTTATGTATTAATTTATCGTTTAAATCTGTGTTCAATATGAAGTACACAACAATTTAACCTTTAAATAATATGCGTCAGTAAAAAGGTGTTGCAGAACTCGAGGCAATTTGTTGTAACTTTACAAGACCAAAAAGCGCAGAGAGAATAACTGAATAAAAATTAAAAAATTAATTTTTCGGAATTTTTGAAAGTGACAATTTGAATGGAAAATAAGAGAATTGTTTCGAGAAATATGCGATCATCTTTGCATAAATTTATCTACAATAAAAACTACTGTCAATTATTTAAATTACCGTCAATTGTATCATCGATACTATAAATAAAGAGCAATTTTTGAACATATAGAAAGTGAAAAGATGTTCATTTTGATTTTTTTTTTTTTAAGAGGGGATGGGTGGTGGGAGAAAAAAATATAACGATTTTTATTCGAATAATGTTATTAGATATTGCAAAACCAGTAGTACCGGGTGAATGTGACTGCTTTCCTTTGAAAAACAAAAAGTATCCAAAAAAGAGTAGGTGAAGAAAATTTCTTACTCGCTTATTAATTTGTAGAAATATTTTCTAAATTTGGTTTAACAATTTTTTTATTTTTTGCGACTCTGTAAATTTCGCGCAAGATAAATCGATGCAAAATTACAAGAAGAAATATTTCATTTTTACATTTCCTTTAGTATAAATCGGTGATACTGTATTTAGTGTTGCGACAGTATAATAGTTTTTTTGATCTCGAAACAGATATTTGTAAAAAAAATCATCTTTTACGTGAATTTTTTTAGAGGCGTTTAATTTTAAACGGATTGCCCTATGTAATGTACAAAAAAAAAAAAAAACGATTACCTATTTTCATTGTACGTAACATATATTTTTAAATGTTGAGATTACTCTCGTGATAAATTCTAATGTAATGCGTGTCCTTTCAATAGACGGCCAATACGGAATTTTGTAAAGAGAAAAATGATTCGAGTGCCAGTGTTGCCAGAGAAAATTTTATGAAAGAATTAGCTGCCGGCTACGATGCTTTTATGGAATTGAAGAAGAACTTGGAGGACGGAACGAAATTTTACAATGATCTAACACAAGTAAAGAAGTCATTTATTATTTATAGATAAATCCGTACCTGTTTGTTAATATTTATAAAATAAAATAAATAAATACCTTAATAACTATCTAATCCTAATTTTGTTTGCTATTAAGGTATTTATTTGTTTTATTTTTAAGTCGTTTTGTTATATTTCACTGTACATATGTGCGTGCGTGTGTGTGCGCGCACGCGATTTAGTCATTACGGTTAAAATTATCGGTAGTATTAAAAATTCATTAAAGAACACGATCGGTATGTAATTATTGGTATTAATATTTAAACGTCCTTTGCCGATCGATACGTTTGTCTTTAATGTCGGAACTGATATCTCTGCGCACGTTATGTTTACACCCGTTTTAAAAGGATTTTCACGGTAAAAACGAAATCAACGTAGTTAACTGCGACTAGCAACTGTACACACACGCGTGACTAATGTTGCGATCAGCCCGTCCCAATCGACAAATCCTGTTCTGTTTTCCAGTATAAATCTTACGTGTTTTTCTGGCTCCTAAAATTCCCGGATGAAATTTGTTCAGTATCGTATTTTTTGTTTGTTTCATTTTTTTTTTTTTTTTTATAATAGATTTCGACGGTGAGGAACGCAATTATTGAAGTTTAGAAATATTTCGATGACAGATATAACGCGGTAAATTAACCCCGTAAACCAAAACGAAACAAAATGAAAAAAAATTACCAAAAGCGTTGTGAAAAAGTAGCCTAGTAAAAATTACATGTGTTAAAAAAGTTAAACTATTAACGAATACCGTGAAATGTATAAAATTTTAGAATTGTTTTTGAAGTTTGCGATGTAAGAAGTAAAACAGCGTTTAAACAGTTCTGTACTGATACTGACGTTTCCAAAATCGTCACTTTCGGTAATGATCGGTTAAAGATCTTTTGTTACTAAATTTAATTTACAATTTTTAAATTTAACTTGTAGCAAAATATTCGCTAAAATTACTGGAAAAACAGTTGTATGCAAAAGCAACATTGCAGTTTTAAAAATGTTTTCAATGTGTGTTTTGAAGAAAATGTAACTAAGTAACGCGGGGGACGCCGATTTAAGAATTATTTTTCATACTCTACACTATTAACTAATTTTTTCGATTCCTGTCCAATAGCATCTGGTAGCTTTCCAAAATAAAATATCAGATTTTTGTTTCGCTCGTAAAACGGAAAAAGAAGATATTCTTCGTACGCTGACGCAAGATTTAAGTACCAAAACTGGACCTGTGCCTTCCGGAACGCCATATAATGGTAAATTTATTTAATTATCCATTTAGCGATTATTCCACGGTTACCATAATTGTACGTGACGCTTCTATTTTATCCGTATATGACGAGTAAATGTTGACAATTTTTGATTCTGCCGATATCATCGTTTTTTGTTTGTTTTCCTTTGAACGGGTCAGATTACTCGTGATTTCAAATTATAAGTGGCGCTTCACGAATTGTAATAAACAAAAAATTATAAAATTTTAATTTCTTACGAAAGGCGGATGCACCGAGACCTTTCATGAAAAATTAAGATTGCATAATTTTTTGTCTTTTACAATTAATATAACCATAGTTTACGAATTACCTGTCTAACCTCGAAAAAACCCGTTTATATTCTGAAAGTGACGGTAAAAAGGGATATTTTATTTATTCTACATCGGCGTGGTTTTCCTTGCTATAACTAGATAACGTAGCGCAGTTGTATATTTAAAAATATGTCTTTTCGTTCTTTAAATATATATGTTTAAATACAAATTAAATACAAGTATCGAAATTTATTTAATTATGATACACGAAAAAGCGGAGGTATTTTCTTGGATTATTAATTTGAATCAGTTTTGTTTCAGTTTGCATTATAAAATATTTTTTTTGTTGTTTTTTTTTCCTGAGAGGTAAACTGTATTTTTTATCTGAATTCTTTCTTCAGAACGTTCTCTCTTCTATTCTCAGCTTTTGAATCTTGGTCTTCCTACTCTGTACAATGACTCATTTCCTTCCTTGTCAGTTGTTCCTATTCTAGCTTCTTTCATTCAGTCAATCTTGCACCAGATTAAAATCTGATATGTTATGCTCCTTTTGAGCTATTACTTCGATTCCTTGGTTGATTGGGCTGTTGCTCTACCTTAGCGTCGTACCCATATATAAAAAAAAAAAAAAAAAAAAACCTGAAATAATGATGGGATTTATTTTTTGTGCGACTTAGATTGATCTCAGTTATCAGTAAAACCATATAATGTTGATTAGTACGGATCAAAATTTGAAACATCCGACAAAATCAATCTAGGTTTAACAAATGACCATTTCAGCTTAGTATTATTCGCATCAAACAATTCTTTTTTTACATAAGTTGTAAATCCTGCTGAGCAGTGTTGCGCAGTCCAGTTACTTCATGCGTTTACCATCATTTGTTTTCAAGATTAAGTATAATAAATTATTAAAAATTCTAATATACGCTTCGAGAATTCAAAATTATTTTATGTTAATTCGAAAAGGGGGATATATTTATATATATATATGTGGCGATGTATTAGATACATAAATAAAAAAGTATAAAAATAAAACTCACTTATTTATTTTTGAGTAAAAAAGAATGTAATAGTCTGCTGTGAAGTACCTCTCATAAAATCAAAAAATTACGGTTAAAAATACTTTAACCCCCCCCCCCCTCCGTCGGACCAAAAACAGCAGAAAAAGGAAGTTCACGTAAGTAATAGCCAAAACATTGGAGAAACCACAAAACACATCTCAAATGTTTTGAAACTTATGAATATACTTTGATTCTCCTGCAATTTAGAAGTAAATCCGAGAAAAGCTCGATCACCAGAAGATGTCGCAAGGAAAAGAAACTAAAAAAAAAAAAAAAAAACTGATCAAACATAAATAACATACAGCAATTTAGATTGTGAAATCGGGTTTGATCATTTGAAACCGTGTATCATAAAAATTCCGGGAAAAAAAATTTAGTTAATATTCCGAAAATTACCAGCATGATTCGCGAATAATGTCAAATAATGGTAAATGCACAATGATATGCCGTGTTATTAAAACACGTGACTTCAATTAAAACGCCGAAAAGAAAACCACAATCGTAGAAACGTTTAAATTTTCTGTGTAATTCATCAATGCATTTGTATGAAAGTAATTACGATAATAAGTATCAGAGGTTGCGGTGAAAACTAAATACCGAATAAGATAAAAAGAATTTACGACGCGTGCAATAAAACCGATGGCGCATACGTTGTTTTATACAGGGCGTTTCAGAATGGTTTGGCGATTTTAAAATTGGATAACTCGCAAACTGATGGCTAAAAAAAATTTTACACAAAATACAAGATGTATTCGATTTTACTTACGAAACGCCACATCAGACAAAAGACGACCATTCGCGGCTCTACACAAGACTCGCGGCGTTTTACCCAATTTTTGATTACTTTTTTTCGTAACTACAGGAGGAATTCTCGATCTTTTAATGGCTCCAAACTTCTCGGCCGGTCGCTGACACCCTTGTCTTTAGATAACACCATAGATGAAAGTCTGGCTGAGGTGGCCATTTAATACAAGCACGCTTCACGAAAAACGTCTAAAGTTTGGTTGGCTGTGTGGAAAGTAGCGTCGTCCTACTGGAAACAGATTGATCGGAAATGTCTGAGGCAGTGAAGAGTAGGAATTAGGAATGTCTTCAACATCTCTATATACTGCGCAGTGTTGACATTTCACTCGAAAAAATACGGACTGACGATTCCGCAACACCTGCCCATACAGTTACTCGTTGGTCGTGTAACAACTTCTCTTCGATAGCCTTGGGATTATCACGTGTTGGAGCGCAGTAACGATAGTTTTGTTTGCTGACTGCGCCGGTCAAATGTAAATGTGTCTCGTCGCTCATCAAAATTTTATCAGGATCAATTTCTTTGTTCTCGATTTTATCGATCATTTTTTCGGTGAATCTCCTCTTTTTTTGGAATAATTTTCAGGGTCTAACTTATGTGTCGCAGATAATTTGTAAGGATGATAATTCAAATCATACCGTAATATGCGATGACGATGAGTGGAAGCGGTTGAAATTTTTAGCAACGTTTTCTTAACAAACGACGAATGCTTATGTGGAAGCTGTGTTACACGAACGTTCGATGTGTCCTTAGGGCGCCAGTTATAGCAGTTTTTACCCAATTTAATATTGTTCCTCGTGCTGGTATTGGATATCGAGGCTATATGTTAAAATGTTTACAAATTCACATTGCACGTGTATAACACGTGAAAACAGTACTCGACAGCAAACGCACGATGTTGCACCGACCAGTACGCCATGATACTACTGAGCTATACTGGATGAAAATTGATAAACTGGACTACTAATAGAGAGCATCAACGCCGCTGTATTTTATTTTTAACGCATGCTATTCAATTTTGAAATCGTCAGAACATTCGGCCATGTGTGACAGTATCTAGTATTGGTGAATTAGTGTTTATTAAAGTCAAAATACGAAAAGTTAAAAAATTGCGGATTAAAAATTTTTACAGCTTCCAGCGGAACAACGATCTAGAAGAGACACATCTGTAATACACATTGATGAGACTATCACACAATTATACTAAATTATATTTAAAACCTCAACGTGTTAAACATCCGTGAAGCTTCCGTAGAGAACTATTTACGGTGTAAACAAATTGGAGAGGATTAAAGAAGAGTGGTATACATATATTAAGTTTCGAGGAAGAGTTTTATAAGAAAGCGATGTCCTCCTAAATAAGATCTAGGAATAATAGAAAGGAACCTTAGCTTCAGCGTGTATCGAAAGAATGAGAGATAATGTAAGAGTTCCAAGGCAAAGACGAAAACGGTATCTAGTGTTTACAGAGAAGAGATCTAGTAAGAATAAAAGATGCGGTAAATATAGATAATAACTTCGGGTATATCAAGAAACTAGTGGAATCAAGAGCTAAATTATTGTAAGCCGTAGTGGTTAAAAATAAAAGTCGGCAAACCAAATTTTAAAAAAAATTTATATTCATATTTTCATTTTTTATGTGTGTTTGTTTGTTTGACCAAATATTTACATTTTTTAAATTTACATAATTTTTACTTAATTTTACTCGGATTATGATTTTTTCTTCTTTTTTAATATTCCGTGTAGTGTCATAATTTAATGTGGCAACTTTTAGTTTTAGATTTTTTTTTTTTGCTGCCGAGAAACGTCTTTTTAAAATAGGAAAACCGCTATTATTGTCAACGGCTCGATATTAAACTCGCAACAAATTATTGTGGAAAAATGTTCTGTAACTTTGAAGTAGATTGCAATAAATTGAAATAAGCGCATGTGTGCAACAGTAACAGGTGTAATTAAATTACTCGGAGTAGAGACCATCACTATAAATAAAATCATTTCCGTGTGCGTGTGTGTTTATTGTATTATATCTGATTTTGTTCGCTGGCAATAAAAATAAAATTTTACGGCAAAAATATTTTAGATAGCACTCCATCGTCTGCTAGTTCGCAACAATATACTGCTCAAGCTCCGACGACAGCAACCGGCGCTAGTGTAGTGGATGGATATCGTTCCCTACCATATCCGGTGGTTCCACACGGAATGCCGATGCCATACGCTCCGTCTGCCGCTGCGCCATATCCGACATATCCACCTCCTCCTATGCCGATGATGTACAATCCGTACGCGACATTGCCGCAAGCGCACGGTACCGTAATATTTCTCTGACGTTAATATCGTAACCGCATTAGTTGTAGTTTCGCGGCAGTTGTTGTGCTCGCATTACTAACCGTGCATTGCTAATAATCGTCATCAATCATCGCGCATTTTCTGTGAACGCTTTTTGCACCGCTTCCATTGATTTTTACAGAACTCGCACATTTTATACTAAAACTAGAGCGATAGCATTCCGATGAACCAAGCAGAACACTATTGATGAATTTTACTTTATTTCAGGCTATCCTCATCAGCAGTATTCGCCGGCGCAGTATCCGACGCAACAGTACTACACTTATCCGCCGCCGCCCAGGCAGTGATTTTACAAGGTCCCATTGCACCGTTCGACATCACATCGAATATAACTTATAGAAAGTTTATTATACACACAACACTACCTTACTGAGATCGGTTCATGTATTATTCTCATTTTAAATATTTACTTATTTACCCTCCCGTATATTTATATTATCTGTATGTATTTACGTATTTTTTATTTCGTCAGCTACGCTTACATTATATAATGTTTTTATCTAATATAAAATATTTGTATAATTTTCTTTCATTGAAAATTTATCGTTACCTGTGTTCATTTCATGTAAAAGTTTGAAACTATGCGTACTGATGAAACTGGTTTAATTAATTTCGATCAAAATGATTTTATATTTTCCGTGCGAAAGGGATTCTTTTGATATTCCGCAAGCATCTTCAAAAATAAAATGCGTAGGGCTTTTTGTTGCCTTTTTAACGTACGTTTACTTACATAAGTTACGGGAAAAAAGCATTTTCAATGCTCCGTCGAAAGTGAATTTGCGTACGCAACCCTCTTTAAATTATTAATCGTATTCAAGTACTTGCCGATATTAATTATTTTTATATCGTTAAATTTTTGTTTTTTTTTTTACAAAGGCTCATCTTCTCGGCTGTCCCTTCAATTTTTTGTTATTCTCATACAAATTGTCTACATTTTCTGCAAGTAAACAATATTGTGCTTTTAGCAGAGACTTGGCTGTCGCTAATAAAAACTTTTAACATCAACAACTATAACTGCTATCGGGATGACAGGAAAGATAGATACACGGTGGGGTAGCATTATTAATTAAAAATTATATTAACCATAAATTACTTTCTATGGACTTAACGGAGTGTAATAATAATACTAGATCAAATGTCACTTGTGTTTACATTAATTATAAACAGTTCAAAGGGATTTTTATCTCATATTATTCTCCTCCGGGGAATGATACTGATTAGACACTTATTCTTAATGAATTAGACAATCTAGGCAACATACCCATTATCTTCACCGGTGATTTCAATGTGTTAAATACCCTATGGGGCTGCAACCGAAATGCCACTGAGGGTGGGGAAATTGTAAAAATTATTACCAATTCTCAGCTATATTTAATGAATGGCGTGGTTTCCCTACTAGAATAGATAGCCCCGTTCATACCAGTGATCCAGTAGATTTAACATTAGTTTCATCCGAAGTCTCTCTCGACTGCTCATGAATGGTCGCTTACCTGTTTCTGGGAAGCGACCACTTTCCAAATATAAAATTTACTGCAAAGCGTCAGGTATCTCGAATTCATATAACACTAGAGGAACTGTCAGCAGAAAAGTCTGGAGATTTAGGGACGCAAATTAGATCCAATTTAGGGATTTGATGAAACGAGATATTAATGGTGTTAAATCCGCGAACTCGGAGAAATATAGGAGGCACGTTCACAAAGTAAAGTTCCCACCCCCTTTAAAACCGGTTAGAATAAACTGGCGGGAATGGGCGTAGTCTCATTTTGTAGCTAAACCATTTAAGTTTAAACTAGTCCAAACCGCAATACTGTATGTTTTTTTTGTTTTTGAGTTACGTGAATTAATCATAAGTGAAATTTCGAAAGTTGCTGCCGACTATGAGGTACATTTAGTTATTCGTGTTTTAGAACCATAAAAAAAATTGCACCAATCGAAAATTCATTGACAAATAGTGGAAGTTTAATGGTCCTGTGATGAATGTTCAACATGTTCGTAAATAATGCCGTGAATTCTGAGGAGGTAGAACGAATGTAGCGGACGAGCAACGGAACAACAGACCATCCGTAATCTCGACGAACTGGTGCAAAAAATCGAAGGAACTCTGCGATCCGATTGCCGCTAAACCATTTCTGATCTGCTTGACCAGTTTCCGAGTGTATCACGAGGTACCATACAAAAAAATTCGAGACCGAGGAGGAGTTGAAAAATTTCGTTCTTACCTAGTTACAAAATTTGTCGGGAAGTTTCTACGAGGAGGGTATTTATAAGTTAATTTCTAAAACCCGACAGAAGCTTAAATTTAAAAAATGAATATGTGGAAAAGTAAATAAAATTATGCTGAATTTAATGACATGTGTTCGTTTTTTCTAGTTTTATTAGTTTCGAAAATAAAAAAATTGGGAACCTTACTTTATGAACGTCCCTTGTAGAATTTTTTGTACAGTTCTGAATCATTCCTTAGATAATTCTGTGCCTCTTCCTCGCCCATATAAGGGAAGAAATCTCCTTCTCCTTAGTGGAACGAAGGCTTTAGAAATAAAATTAATGAACGTAATACTGCTCTGCGGAGATTTCGAATGGATGGCTCAATGGACGCGTACTTGAGAACTATAGAAGGATTTCAGTTGAAACTCGTAGAATTTTGAAGAGAATTAAGAGGGGCTCTTGAGAAAATTATTGTGCAAAGTTCGATAGAGACACCCCCCTGAAAGAAATTAAGTCGTTAGCCGGGAGATTTAAAAATAAAAACTACCATTCTAAAGATGCTGCAAACACCTCTTGGTTCAAAAACTTTACAGATAGAGTAGCCCCTCCTTATGTACGTCTCCACTGTAAATGAAATACCTGATCCTACAATCCTCCCGCTTACCTCCCACTTTTTGTCTATCCCTTTTAGTTATAATGAGTTATTCCTGCCTATAAGAAATTAAAAAAATTCTTCTCCGGGTTTAGATAGCATAACATACTCTGTCATAAACAATCTAGGTGAAAACTCTAAACAGTACCTACTGGATATATTTAATGGTTTTTTACACGAACGTGTTTTTCCGCCACAATGGTCGAAATTCCTGGCAGTTGCTACTCCCAAAGCCGGCAAACCTTCTAATAAAGCATCATCATACAGACCGATTGCGTTGGCTTCTTGTTTCAGAAAATGTTCGAGATTGTGTTTAAGAACAGACTCGCATGATGGACTGAAAATAATATTTTTTCGCACGGTCTGTTTAGTTTCAGACCTGGCCTAGGAACCATCGATTGCATCGTCCATTTACTTAATGGCATCTACCTCTCCTTTTTAAACAAAGAGTTTGTAGTTGTGACCTTCTTGGATATAGAGGGGACCTTCGATAATGCCGATTCCTATTTTAGTAAAAAGGTTAAGAAAATCAGGTATCCGATAATCTAGCCAAATTCATCTGTTCACTTTTTTCAAAGAGAACGCTGTTTTTCCTTAATCCAGGCAAACACAAATTCATTATTAGGCATGCTTACAGGGGACTGGCTCAGGGCTCTGTTTTGAGCCCAATATTATTTAACTTTTATATCTTGGCTTTATTTCATACTCCGATACCTCCGAACTCCCGAATTTTGTGCCATATGCTGATGATTTTTTTTATCTATAGTATTCATAAGAATGTCTCACTGTGTTCATGAAAATCAACTTTGTGCAGCTCGTTGTAATGAAACATTGCATAATATTGGGCTTAATATATCGCCTGCTAAGTCAGCGTTTTCCATTTGTACAACTAGATTATCTTTCTCTCGTGATCTTGCAATTCACATCGGTGATGAGCATATTCCCATGGTTACCTGCGTTAAGTATTTGGGGATGCATTTGAATATGAAGCTTTCCTGGTCTCGCCACGTATTACTACTCCATAAACAAACCTTAAAAATTACGAACCTGCTTAAAATCGTTAGTAACAGCTACTGGGGCGCGGATCCTGCAATTCTTAACTTAATTTTATTTTAGTTTGTATCATTTTCAATATATGGCCATGCTTTGTTAATAATTAAATAGCTTCTTTAGTTTTCCTTTCAGATCCACATCCTTAATATTATTAGTCATTGCGAGTTTTAGATCTTGAAGGTGGCATGATCTTTACCTAATAGTAGTTGTGGTCATATACTACTCTATTGTTTTTTAATCGTATCCTTGTTATTTTCTCAAGGCATTGTGTACTTTTCGGTATAGTATTCTAAATTTCCTATTCTACTCAATTTTCCCCTCTTCCAGCATTTGTCGTTGATGTCGCAATAACAGTATTTCTTTCTTCAGCCTTCTCTTACAGTAATTATAGTGATTTCTAAATCAGTTTCTTCAATAATCATCGTATTATTTTCTCATATTTCTATTCATGGAACCGTTGATATTTTGTACAATGACTACCTTTCTTTTTTTACTTATCTCTGGTTTGTGAGCTATCCCTTGTTGGCAAACCTAAAAAAAATAAAATAAATAAATTTACTCAAATTTTTTTCAATAGATTGAAGAGATGATTCTAACGCAGTAATTACTCATTATAAAATCATAATACAATTCTAAAACTAGATTATTGCTCCTTTAACTATGGAAACACTTCCAAATCTGTACTTTGTAAATTTGTGTTCAAAATCTTTATTCATCTCTATTTCAAAGCTGCTAAGTCACCTATTTTTACAACCGACACTGAGACTACCACTTTTCCTTTATCTATTATTTTGGTTTCCTTTTCTTACAAAACAACTTCCTCTCGTTTCCTCCTCAGAACTTATCCAATTTAAAATTGGTGATTTACTTCTAGAAAAGTGGTCATTCGTTCTCATGTTTAACATCGACGTACTGAATTTTTCACGCGCATTTTTCTTCACAAATAAACTTCCTTTAATTTTAATTGCACAGTCTTTCCTCCTTCTGCTCCATCTATTTCTGCTATCTTCTTATTTAAACTTCTCATTCAATCTAGTGTTGATCTAGAATTCCTGAATACTATGAACTTCTCATTTTCTCTTCATTCTCTCATCATTTTTACTGAAGGATCAAAAGGTCTTAATAATGTCAGAATCCCATCATTTTTACAGTCTGCTAAGATCTATTCGGAAAATGTAAATCTTTTCCATTTTGTTCAATTTCTTCATGGAATCAATTATGACAGTGCATGCCACCTATTCAGTTTCTCAGTTCGTAATAAAAGATTCGTAATTATCTTACACCAAAAGTGTTCTACGATCAATTTCATCCGATTATCCTTATCTCTCCTTTGATTTTATCATTTGCCATATTCACTCAGTCACTTATAATCTTTTTCAACCTAACGAAATTTCTATAAATTTTCTATAAATTTCTAGTTATGACATTTATTTCAAAATTTTTTCTCAAATTTTGGTCCGGCTCATATTCCTTCGTTTTCCCCAATCAACTTTCTCTTTATCTTTCTATTCAATCTGTTTTTCTGCGTCATTTTTGGTTTTATGATTTCCCCTCCTTACGATGGTTCTTAATTTCTTCCTTGTATCAGCTATGCTTTGATCACCATGATATTTTTTTTTTATTTGTAGACTCGTCATATTGTAGTTTGTAATCTCTTAATAATAACCAATCGTGCGCACTCCTCGCCACATTTTCTTTAAGTGCTCCACCTTGTTTTCAAAATTCTGTCTGTTGTATTTTAATTTACTTATGCCCGAAATTCCTAAATTCTGCTTTTATTCTCTCTTTTCATATTTCTGATATCGTTCTGTCCTTAAGCACTTTATTACTTCTATTTCCAGTTGAATCAAAGTTTAAATAACCTTGTCAAATATGGCGTGGTACTTTTTGTTAGCGATTACCCCCACCACTACCCAATTAAATAAGGAATTAAAGGCGAGACCAGAGTGATCCGCACAAATTTTGAAACTTAAAAAAAAAATCATACAAAATGAAAGTATAGTAATATAATGTAAGAAAAATAAACAACTATTTTTATCCTCATGAAGTTCAAAAATAATAAAAAATGTTTTAATATCATAAAAATACCGTAAATACAACCGTTTTAATTTTTCATACTTATAAATTATAAAAGTCTACATAGATTTATTCGAGCAATACTATTTCTTAGGCGGTTACACTGTAATTATAGCCAATTATTGAAACAATATTAATGATTGTAATAAATAATGTCAATATTTCAATATTACCGCGCGAACAAGTAAACGAATCGTTGAAAATTCTTGAAAATCTTTATGGAAGAATACTGGCAAAAGAACGTTTGAGTGAAAATGGTAAGCAAACGGGGAAAAAAACAAAACATTTCTTAGAACATCATGAACATTTCAATGCTCAAAAACGTGCATTATTAAGCCGTTTACTGTAAGCATATATATAAATAGTAACTATAGTTCACAACAAATATCATTCGATTGACAAAAACATCTAAGAGAAATCTGCAAACATGTGGACATAAAAACAAATGGTATTAATAAAATCCTCAAGTTGTGACATAAAGCGTTATATATTAAAATATTATGTCCCGCTAGTTAATTGAAACCGAATCTTCTATAAAAATTCTAGAAGACTATTATTTGGAGATCAAGGAGAGTTAATAATCGAGTATATATATACTATATATAAAATATAAGATAATAAGCTCTAAATTATTATTTTTTAAATCTACTATATTTACTTTCTTCAAAAATTGAATAGGAAGTTAAGAAACAATTTCCCGCACATATTAACGTAGATATTATCAGTAAATAAATTATTTAATTGCGTTTCAATTTTTCACTACAATGCAGTTTTGTTATCCGAAAACAGTATCCTAAATAAAAACAGATTATTTGGTTTCTAATTTGTACTTTTACTTAGCCAATTATAAAAAAATAGTCGAAAAATGTAAATCTTTGAATTCGTTCCAATACTAATATTTACATTTAAAATACCCTTATTCAGACAAAACACGCAGAAAATTCGGTATATGTGACATATTCTCAAAATCGTTAATTATTTAACTGAATTTTGTAAAACTGAATTACTGAGTACGAAATTCATCTAAAACCGTCTGCGAGCGAAAATGCCTTTCATTCTAAGAATGACTGCAAAGTTGAATAATTTTCATCAAAATCTGAATGTTTAAGATGATCGATTATTTAAAAATAATGAACCTTTGTTTCACTGACGCAGAAACTACTCTCTCCAAACCCGAATAACGCCGGCAAAAACTGTTAACTTATAAACTGAAACTATACATAATATACATATGCTTAAACCAATAATTAACAACGTCAATGGTCAATAATAAATAGTGACGGTCTTGTGGTACGGAATGCATTCTAAATATTTAGCTCGTTTTCTTCTGTATTCCCACAGATAATTATCCACTAATGTCGAATTACATAAGTTTTCTTTATTGTTTGTTTTTAGCACTTCTTTCGTTAATTCCGTTATTTTATCAACTGCTACCACAGATGTAGCTCGAATTTCTACTTCTTCCTTGGAATCTTTCTCTAATAAGCCTCCTGAAATGTTTATAAAACCAAATGTTAGAAATTTACAATAATTAAAAAAAATAATAGATTTCATTTTAAAAAAATATACCATAACGATGTTTTATAAAAATTGTTCTACTACTTACTGTCTATTTTAAAAACACGCGTGCGTGCGCACACGCACACACCTATATATATATATATATTAATTACAACGTAATTCTTAATTCGAAAAAATGTCCCAAAAAAATGTCCCAATTTTATGTAACGCTAAATGTCCCAAAAAAATGTCCCAGAAAAATGTCCCAATATTTATTTTTTTAGAGGGAGGACAAAAATGAATAAAGCGAAAATTTTTAGTGAAGTACAAAAATTGAATTCCATAACATAATTTATGGATTACACACAACCATATATTACAAGTTGTGTCATAAATGCAAAAAACAACGTCAAATTTAAACATTCATCTATGTTATTTACCAATTCTTTGCTAACTGAGAAATTTTCACGCGCCATCCTTTCCCATCCTTTGCTTTATCCTTACAAAAAAGTAAATTTTTTCACCAAATCATCTATCACGTTTATTTTTAACTATTTCTTTCATTTTATTTGAACAATTAAACACACTATTTCCTGTCAGCAGATGTTTTATGCAGAAAAGCTATTGCAAAATTTCGCTCAAATCAAAAAAAAAAAAAAAATTTAAATACGCATTGAAACCAATTAATGCAGTCTTCTGTATTTTTTTTTTTTTTTTTTAACACGAAATACATTTTTAGACTCTTATTAAACTAATAAGAATCGTTACTTTGGAAATTACAAAAAACTTTCGGTATAGGTTTTTTTTAATTCGGTTATTGTAAACTGTGTATGAAAAAATACTAAGATTAAGAAACAAATTAAACGATTCCTTAAATATAACAGGTATTTTTGTCCTTTTAAATACCATCTAATTTAAATGGCATGATCATTAACTGAAAAAAAAAAGAAAATTTAATAGGTAATGTAAGATTTTCAATATTTTTACTACACTATTATAGGGTTACAATAATCCGCTACTTAACTCACATCCGAATTAAATGTAATAAAAATAAACAAAACGGCATAATTACAACTAAAATTGTACTCCTTGCAATGATTACAAAATAATATTACTGGCACAATGGTAACAAATATTTATTCATTTAAAATTAAATTTAAAATGTTTTAGCTCTTAAAAAAATCTCAAAATTCTTCAATGATTAAAATTTTTAAATTATTTCTTAGGCAATAAAATAAAATAACGCAGCTAAAAAAATTTTGAAAACCTTTTTCGTGAATTTTAAATCATCAAAATTCTTCAGAACCCTAAGAGTTTTTAGTCAAATCATTCCTTTTTAAAATACGAAAACCCGAAAAGAAAAAAAAGCAGTTAAAGCTGGTCAATATGTAATTTATTCGAAAGTAGGTTAAAAATGGACTGCTTTGAATATATTTTACTATTATAATTGGCATGTATTCTTTCATTGTAATAACTTTCCTTTAATAAGCATAATTTACAACCGTAGTTAATTGAGAGAGAAGTTGTTTTACTATAAATCGAAAGCGATTATGATAAAAATTCTCTAAATTTTCTTGGTAATAATATTCAAACGTTTATTATCAGACTAACCAATTATCTTTGTTTAGTTTTTTTCAATTTAAATTAATCGATGCATAAATAAATAAGTACAGTGTATATCGAACAGCGGCAGAAAACATTATTTTTCACACTAATCATCAAAAAGTTTTCTACAAAATTTAAATGAACACAAAATTGTCGAACACTTTAAAATTGATTTACCTTCTGAAAGTTTCAATAACAAGTTATCGGGATACTGCAAAACACCAAAATAGCAAAGCACCTGAGGTACTCTAAATATAAATTAAAATATAAACAAATTAAAAATTTTATAAAAATATCAAACTTTCCAACATATTATGCCTAAATATTGCAAATAATGCAATGCTTAATAAATGTGTTACTAAACTCCGTTTATACAACGAAATAGATGATGGATACAATTATTCTGTTTAAAAAAAATGATTTTGATCTGCAGTGTTAATGGTACTTATTTTTGCAGGAAACATCAGAATCTCCTAAAATTTAAGATCCTGTACATATATAAACGTATGAAAGAATTGAAATAAGATGTAATCACTTTAGAACGGCTTAACGTATAAACCTGAAATTGTGCGTATTAATATTATAATTAAAATGTACTTTCAGAAAACGTATAGCATTGGACAACCAATTACCTGGGGTACCACAGAACCTCATTAAGAATGTAATATATGAAATTTAAGATTACCTAAAAGATCACTTGAAAATTCATAAAATTTGAAATTTAAAATACATAACAAAAATCAAATATTTTGTCATAAAATAAAAACACATATTCTATATCCTCGAAGCAAAAAATAGCAAAAAAAAAAAATTTATTTTGCAAGTGATCCGTTTTAGAAATTTAAAAAATCCAAAACACATCTTAAATACACATATGCTATATAGAAAGAATGATTTTGTAGAAAAAATATAACTGAAATACTTCAAATTTAGACCCTTGGGACACACAAAACTAAATTTTGAAAAAAAGTAATTTCTTTCCTGGTGAGCTGTATACCGATGTGAAAATAGCAAAACTATATTCCAACTTCTTAACGAAACTTTCGACACTTTTGAAAACTTCTCAGAAGTTTGCAAAAACTAATATGTATCCTCGCCTTTGCAGCGTCCCAGTATTGTACTTAAAACCTTCAGACCAACTTACAAAATTTCTGCCAGTTCCTAAACTCAAAGCGGAACTCCTGACACGCCACAATCTTCAAAGTTAAGAAAAAATAGTTTTTTTTACTCAAGCTTGTTGTATATTAAAGGAAAGATCACTATTTGGAGCTAACGAATCATGGTTCGATTCCTAAGGGAACTTTTGATTAAAAAATTTTAAACATCGGAAAAATTTGTATACAACAATTACGAGAATATTCATTAAAAATCACCCAATAGAAAATATATATTTGTTTCAAAATTAGCATCATGCAGATCTTAATTATTATAATCTTTAACAGAAACTACAGAATTCATAGTGTATAAAACATCATAATTCACTGACATTATTTTATCATAGTTAATTAATATTAAACGCTTTATGAGAGATACACAAATATCACACGTTTAAAATGTGCGATTTACTAAAATACGAATAAGTTTAATTGGAAAATAAAGAAACTTTAAATGCCACCAACCTCTTCATCCTCCATCCTTTTTTTTTTAATATGCGAACCATTTCTACAACTTCTTTTAATAACTACAATGTACTGCTGAGATCATAATAAGAGAACAGTTTAAATGTCAGACTAAAACGTTGAACTGAACAAACTCGAAAAATGTTTTTTATCATGATTATCTCAATGCTCCGAGTTTTTATACAAAAATAACTACTTCACAAAACTTAAGTTAAAATATAAATAATAAGAAGCTAATGCCCTAAAATTATATTTTAATAAAAAATAAGTGATACAAAACGAATTACGAATTTTACATCATTAAAAAAGAAAAAAAACACAATTATTACTCTTAAAAAGAAAACAACTCAAATTTGCAAAAAACAAAAAAATAAATAAATAAAAAACTTATTATAACAGTAATAATGTTTAAAACTATCCAATGTATATTTTATACTGCTAAATATATGGATATTAAAAAGTATCACAGATTAAAAAATAAATAAAAGGAAAATAAAAATTTGAATTAAAAAAAAAATAAACAAATAAAAACCTAAAATAAATTAAAAGTAAATAAACTTAATTGTACTTGTGAATGAAAAATCTGCTGCTAGGTTAACGCTGTGGTAACCAAAGAACGCAAGAAACCAACCGAAATAATTTTTTAAAGATGAAAACCAAAAATGGTAAAATAAACGTAGTTGGCGTAAACTATTTTTAAATCCATTAAAAAAGAAAAGTAGTCTTATTTACAGAAATTAAGTGTAGATATTTAAAAATTAACAATTAATATAAGTGATTAGAGTTGTTCTCTACCAAAAATTAAATGATCCCAGATATTGTCTGGAATCAAATTGTATTTTTACTAGATCACCTATAAAATAATAGTAAAGAACGAACGTAGGCCGATGTTAATTTTTGTTCAACAGCATTTCAAAATCATCATAAAAAAGAATCCAATCAGCAGACTAATATTAGGTGGTCCCATCACACTATTTACATACTAATTTAATTTATTTATATTATATTTTTATATATTTATGTGTGAATACTGTCAATTCATTTTTTCAATGATCAACATATTAAGAACAAGTTTATGTATTAGCCGACATCAGGGAGAGAAGTACTAGATATGCTCGCAAGAATGGATCTAGTAGTCATGAATTCAGGAACCGCTCCCACGTTTCGAAGAGCAAGATGCCGAGGCACTATTCCCGATATCACATTGGCCCCACAGAATATGGCACGGAAGGTGCGACACTGGAGATTGCTAGAGGACTTCACTTCCAATGACCACCAATACATATCTTTCCACACACAAAGCATAACCCGACAGAAATCTCTGTAAGACATTGCGTCTGACCGCAGGTAGAATGTCAGTAAACTAGATACGGCCACACTACTAACAGAATTAGACAGATGTTACCAACCCACTGCCACGGAGTCCTCAAACGCAGAGGTGCTCGTTACATACACCATGGCTGCATTTGAAAAAGCTTGTAATAGTTCAATGCCAAAACTGGGCCGAAGAAGACGACAAAAGGCTATGTACTGGTGGATCGAAGAAATTGCCGAGTTAGGTGAAAAATGCATAAAATGTAGACACGTGCCAACACAAGAAGAAACGCAGCAATTGAGTCCAACAATTTCCGACAAGCCAAAGGTGACCTAAAAGCAACTATAAAAAAGAGCAAGAAAACCAAGTGGGAAGAAATAAGAGACGACCTGAACAATAACCCGTGGGATCTGGGTTACAAGATAGCTTCTAAAAAACTTGGCGGCAAAATGCTTGCTCCACCAATGGATGATAGAATCACAGTAAACGTCGTCAACACTTTATTCCCATCGTACGAACTAAGGCAGGATAGAGAGACAACTAACACGGCAAACGAAGAAGTGCCTGTTTTCAGTGTGGGCGAAGTACGAGACGCAATTAACGTGCTGAAAAATGGAAAGTGTCCAGGTCCTGACGGTATCCCTGCCAAAGCTATAAAACTAATAGGCATAATGCGCTCCCATATTCTACTGAATATGTTCAATAAATGCCTAACTGAAGGATACTTCCTAAAGCAATGGAAACGGCAGAATCTTGTACTTATCGGTAAGGGGAAAGGCGATCGAGAGTCACTATCCTCTTATAGACCTCTATGCATGCTAGACACTGCTGGAAAACTGCTTGAACGTCTTAAGCCGAGACTTGAATCCGCTGACAACGCGGGTAGCCTATGCCCGAGGCAATATGGCTTTCGAAAAGGTAGATCTACGATGGACGCTGCACGCGACGTCGCAAACAAGGCTATACTCACTCAGCAAGGCCTTCATTGCTCGCGGCCCGTTGTACTGCTAGTGACATTAAACATCCGAAATGCTTTTAATAGCGTAAACTGGCAGAAGATACTTTTTGCTTACGAGCAGAAATTTAAAACTCCTGGCTACCTTATGCGCATGCTTCGAAGCTATCTCAAGAACCGTGTGCTAATATATCAAACGCAATCAGGCTTGAGATACAAAAGCGTAACAGCCGACGCCGCGCAAGGCTCGATCTTAGGACCAGGCCTTTGGAATGCAAGGTAAGATGAAATACTATGCCTAGAGCTTCTAGACGACTCATATCTCATAGGCTACGCAGACGATATAGCAGCAGTCAACACGGCTAGAGATACCATTGAAGCCCAGCAGAAACTAACGCGAGTGATGCTGAAAACGTAGGAAGGGCTGGAAAATCACGGACTCAGTCTAGTGGTCGAAAAAACGGAGGTCCTTCTAATTACGAGCAAGCGCATACAACTCGGTATCGATTTTAACATCGGGCAAACGCCAGTCAAGACGAAGAGAGCGGTCAAGTATCTGGGAATACATATCGACCCACAGCTTTCTTACAAAGTACAAATTCAACACGCAGCAGACAAGGCGAACAAACAAGTAACAATTCTGAGTCGATTAATGGCAAATGTAGACGGCCCAACTTCCAGCAAGCGGCGACTGATGATGATAGCATGCACTTCGACACTCTTATACGGTTCTGAGATCTGGGTCGACTCCCGAAGTGTGCAACAAAGAAGGAAACCTCTTGAAGCAGTGCAGGGGACCGCGGCAATCCGTGTAGCCTCGGCTCACCGAACAGTATCTGGAGCGGTTGTGTTGGTAGTCAATGGCACACCACCAATCGATTTACTGGCCAAGGAAAGTGGGAGGCCAAGAAATTAGAACAACTTGACGTCAATCGCTCTGCAGCGATCCGTCAGCTAACCATCTATAGCTGGCAAAAACGATGGAATGATGAAGCCGTTGGCGAATGGACCGCGAAGCTGATCCTAAATATAGAAGTGTGGATAAATAGGAAGCTGGGTGAGGTTAACTTCTACTTTACCCAGTTTCTCACAGAACACAGATACTTCAGAGCATACCTGAAGAGATTCGGAAAAGCGGAGCGCCCGAATTACATCTACTGTGATTTCTGCAATGACGATTCGGAGCACACATTCTTCCACTGTACCCATTGGACATGCAAGAGAATATAGCTTGGAGTAAAAGTAGGCATCCTCACCAAAAACAACATCATAGAGAAAATACTAAGCAGCGAAGAAACATGGTCACTGATTGCAAACCATATAGAATCTCTACTGCGGTAGAAAAAGCGCGACCTGGACGCAAGTACTGAGAACAAAGTTAATATGAACTAATGCGAAGGAGGGTCGCCCTGAAGTAATGCGAGAGCGGTTTCCAAGGTGACACAAAGGAATCTCCTTGTACGGAGTTGGGTTTTTAGTGAAGACACCACACAGGGGGGGCACGACGGTGCCTCTATCGTCTGAAAGGATTTTTCCAACTTCAGCACAAAAAAAAAAAAAAAAATACTCGTAATAAAATCTTTTAGTAATATATATTATATCGAGTTATTATTCCTCTTGATGAATATTTTTAATGACCTTTACCCAATCGAATTGATTGAATTAGTTTGAAATCACAATTTGGAAGTCTCAACACATTTCTTCATTCAATTAGATTCTTGAAATTCATTTATACCAATCTATAAAGTTAAATTTTCCCGATTAACCAAAGTATCAAAAAGTTTGAATAATAAAATAAATGATCTGGCCAAGTAGGTGTTTTCGAAAAAATGAAAAACATACATCTTATTCAGCAGATTACTTCATAAAAATATTGAGTGGAAATTACATATGAAACTAAAGTTACAACAACGTGGCCAGGTTTCAAATAAGTTTTGTGCAGATCAGTAATGAAAGTTTAAAAGAATGTACTAAATTAAAGTAAAGTTGGAGCGAAAAAATGGGAGTATTAAACCGAAAAATTTAGACTGATTCTGGAAACTGTTTTAATTACAATGAAAAAAAAAAAACAAAAAACTAATGAACCGCTTATCTGTTTTAAAAGTATAAAGGCAAAACGTTTAATATTCGGACTAACAAGAATATACGCAAAAACTATAACTTCGTCAAATGCGCATTTGATATATTTAATTTTTTTTTTGTTTAATTAATTGAACACATCACCTATACATTTGTTTTACTTTTCCGAAAAAATGATTATCGAAAAAAACTTTTTGAGAAAAGGCAATCTATGTATTTGTCGAATATTTCAAATTCCAATTTAAAACAATTCTGAAATTATAAATGATTAAATTATTTTTCGACTTTGAATTAATGCTTAAAGAACTATATTAAATAAACAATTTTAACCTTTGAATTTTAAAGTTTTAATAATCATGTAATTTCACCATATTTAACACTTACACGAAATATACAACACTGGAAAAAATCATTGTTCTTCGAAATATCACTTACAGCAGGAGCACAATAAAAGAACAGTAAATTTTTACAAAATGTACACCAGTTCATTCTGCCCCTTTACAGTTCACATTGATACGTCCGTCGTCGCTACCTATTAGTTCGTATCGATTTATTTCATATTTTATTATTAAAAATTAAATAAAAAAATTCTTTTTAATTATATTTTGATTTACTGGCTGCCACTTTACACTATTAGTTTGGTTTGGTGGCTTTTTTATGTCGTATGGAATATTGATTTATTTTAATATTTTACATTCAACTGTATTTAATTTAGAACTTTCCCCCTATTAATAGATTGTGTTATTTTAATACCTGTAATCAGCGAACATGGTAATTGTGTCGATATCACTGAATTCTCCCAAATTTTTATTTTCAAAACAGCACCAGATATCGGCAATCACAATTTGAGCACGTTTATAAAAACCAACTAAGTAAATATAAAAAAAGAACAAAAGCCAGACATTACATAAAATTCGTCTAAAAATAAGCAGTAAAAAATTTAAACTATAAATTGCGTACACTCGTACATCACAATATTCTCACCTAAATGTAGCCAGTTAAATATAACATTAATATCCATACTTTTTCTCGATTAGAAATATTATTTCTGATTGATTTACTACACGAAAGAATACATATTCGGTGTGGTTTTCAATATAAATAAAAAAAATATATATAATAAATCGTGTTATTAAAAACACTTATAAAACAGTCAATGTTTAGAAAAATAATGGCAGCCAGCTACCGCGGTGTAGTTGGCAGTGGCGTTTCGTTCAGATAGAACCGCGTTCGAATCCTGCTACTACACATTGAAACTTTTAATAATTTCACTGGCCCTAAGTTAGTGTCCATAATAATAAAAAAAATGATAATATTAATAATAATAATGGCAGCAATGAAAGCCAATGTAATTCTCACACGATGTTTAACAGCAATACTTTCCGCAGCCTTGACAGTGTTCCAAAAATGTTACAAACAAAGAAATTCAAATAGCAACAAAAACGATTTTTAAAAATTATATGGTCATAATATATTATTGTTTATTAATAATGAAATCAGTATCCATAAAACATTTACTAAAAATAGTATAACTTGAGGATGGATTTTGATTATTTACAAATTTTTCATTTCGTTTCACAACTACCTTAATTGAATTTATACTCAAAGAAAATTGACAATATCAATAAACATCAGTCAGTAATTTATAACTGTTCCTCAATAAACAGTTAATAGTAGTGCTGGGTGATTATAAGATATACTAATGGAATCACTCGATTATGAATATATTTCAAGATATCTCGGTTATTATTGTTATTAAACACCTAATCATTCGAATTATCATTCAGTGTTTACATATGAGAAAATATTAAGTAAAAAAATCAACTTTCATTACTTTTTTTTTTCTTTTTAATTCCATTAATAAGGTTAAATTTATTTAGAATTATTACTCATTTTAATTTAAACGGTAGTTTTTAACAAATATTGATATCTTTATTGGCGAAATTAATAGGAACAACAATTTTTATTCAAAATTATATAACGATTATGAGATACAGTTGGATAAAATAATTGGATCATGAGAATTAAGAATATCTTCGAACACCGATTACTGACACCAGTTATGTAAAATAGCTTAATTTCAAAAACCGAGAACATCTCATAAATGCCGATTATTCACATGAATTACATAAAATAGTTTGTTTATAAAAACTAAGAACATCTCACAATTGCCAATTACTGTCATTATTTAATTTTACTAAATTCAGATTTGTATGTGGACGGATATAATAAAAAATAAAAGATTATTCTTTTAAAAAATGTGTATATAATATTTTTTTTTTTTATTCTAAAAAATATATAAAATTTAACGACAGTAGTATAAAAATGTGAACATTACGAAAATGCTGTGCATTTTTAAGGTGCTTATATAATAAGCAAATTTATAACGGTATATAAGTAGACAATAATTAAGTTTTGAATTAAAAGTAGATCATACACATTTCTACTCATGTACAAACTTACTAGATATGTTTGTACATTTTATTAAAATAAATTATACACACCTAACACCTGTAAATGCATAATTTAATGATGGTAAAAAATATAAAAAAATTAAAAAACGATGTATAATTATAAAATACCTATGTGATATATGAAAAGTTATTTTAATTGAGAAAGGAAAGCAAATTTATAACTATACATAATTAAACAGTAATAACAATTTAGAAAAATATACATAAACACATTTTAAAATATTTATGTACAAAGTGATTGTGTACACTTTATTAAAATTAATTTTATATGTTAATTAAATTTTGATGTAAAGAATACGAAATTTTCAGAAAATAGCACAAAAATATATATAAACAAAAACAATTATAAAATATGTAATAGCGTAAAGTTTGAATAACAAGTCTTCTTAAGATTTAAATTATTAAAATTTGAAAGTATCTACTTATTTTTGAAATTCATATTGGAATTTAGAAACATTATTTCCTATGAATTATTCGATTATAGTTCGTCAGTCACTTAGTATGTACCTAGTATTTGAAAATAACCTTTCACAAGTAGACAGGTACAGACAAATACTTAGCAGTACTTAAAGGGATCATCTAGCCGTGGCAATAATTTAGTTCCAGTATACTGCTTTACCATTACCAAAACTGATTATTTAGGTTCTAATAATGATGACTTTTGTAGTACTTTTTTATCAGAAAATTCCCATGGATCATCTTCAATTATGTGTTTATTTGAAGTATTTTCTTTGTCAATTATAATTGTTTTAATTTTAGGTTTATTTTGACTTATTAAAGATATTAATTGTTCAACAACCCGTTGTTGTGCATTTGTAGCATTTTCTTACGTACCGAAACCAGACATTTTAAATCGGGGATCTAAAAAAGTAGATTTCGCTACAATTTTTATAACTTCCAATGATCCGAAACGACATGATATTGATTGTAAAAGCGCAAATCTTAACCGTTCTCTTGCAGCTAGGTTTAACAAATCGTAACCTGAACGCGATCCTGGGTACGCTACTGTTTCATATTTTGAACACTAATTGAACTTTTAATTACTATCGGTATAGAATTTCAAAAATCCTATTGTTTAGAGATATTATGTTACAACTTACTCGCCAATATAGATTAAAATTATTTCAATAAAAAAAAATTATCTCCCTAAAAATTAATGTACAAAGTAATTTAAAAAAATAATAAATGTTTAAAGATAAAAAAAAAAACAAAAAAACATTAATTCCAAGCACTATTTATATTCTAACAAAGCAATTGATACATATGTTGTTCATAATATGAATGATTACTACATAGTCGTTACTCGTCATTCGTCATTCATCACTCGATTATACAGTTTACTCGGTTACTAATTTTATAATCGATTATCAAAATTAGTAACTCGTTGGTCACTCGATTATTAATATCATTCGTAATTGCCCAGCTCTAGTTAACAATAATATCTTATGACCAATAAACATTAGTATAAGAGTACATAAATTATTAACCCATATCTGCAAACATTATAAATAAATATTAAATAAGAAACATATATTTATTAAAATAATATACCGACGTTTTTTCAGAGTAATTGCTTAAATTTCTACGTAAGAAATAAAGCAGTTATATCAAAATATGTCCCTGTATCATTTTAAAATAAATATGTTTCCTATGTGCATAAATTAATAATTTTACCTTTAATATCATCGTATAAAGATTCATCTCGAAAATAAGAGAAATTACTTATTATGATTTCCAATAACTTTTGAGCGGAACAGCGACATTCTCGAATACAATTTACGAAAGATCCTGCATTGAAAAAGAAAAAATTAATAATCTAAAATTAAATATAGAACAAATTATAAGTGAAAAATTTTAATTTTTATTACATACGTTTAAAAAAACGCTTCTATTTACAGCTAAATTTGCAACTTCTTAATCCCATAAAACTTACTAGAAAATTAATATTGAATCATTGTACATATTACTTTACTGGAAAAACTAATAAATGTTTATACGATCACGAAGCACAAAAAATAAATAAAAAATCAGGGGTGTATTCCTAAAGTTTCAATAAAACAGGGAAAAATTTAAAACATTAAAAACAAGTGCAAAATAGTAAGAGTCAAAGCAATTTATTAAAATTTGTAACTAAAGAAAACTAAAATCTAAATCCGTAACTGGCTAATACGAGGGCCGTTCATAAAGTAAGGTTCGCAATTTTTTATTTTCGAAACTAATAGCTAGAAAAAACGGACACATGTCATTAAATTCAGCATAATTTTATTTACTTTTCCACATATTCATCTTTTAAATTTAAGCTTCTGTCGGGTTCTCGAAATTAACTTATAAATATCCTCCTCGTAGAAACTTGCCGCCAAATTTTGTAACCAGGTAAGAACAAAATTTTTCAACTCCTACTTGGTCTCGAATTTTTTTGTATGGTACCTCGTGATACACTCGGAAACTGGTCAAGAAGATCAGAAATGGTTTAGCGGCAATCGGATCGCAGAGTTCCTTCGATTTTTTGCACCAGTTCGTCTGAGATTACGGATGGTCTGCTGTTCCGTTGCTCGTCCGCTACATTCGTTCTACCTCCTCAGAATTCACAGCATCATTTACGAACATGTTGAACATTCATCACAGGACCATTAAACTTCCACTATTTGTCAATGAATTTTCGATTGGTGCAATTTTTTTATGGTTTAAAAAACGGATAACTAAACGTACCTCATAGTCGGCAGCAACTTTCGAAATTTCACTCGTGATTAATTCACGTAACTCGAAAAAAAAGAAACATACAGTATTGCGGTTTGGACTAGAATGTTGTAGCTACAAAATGAGACTACGCCCATTCCCGCCAGTTTATTCTAACCGGTTTATCAACGTCCCTCGTATATACATACACATAAAAAAAAAAAAAGCAATTCAATTACACGCAAAAAAAATAAATTCAAACTAGCATGAAATAAATTGCAAAACAAATAACACATCAAATCCAAAAGATTTTATTTCCAACTTTATTTTAGAAAATTGGTCAGTTATATTACATACTTAAAAAAAGTATTCAAAAAAAAAAAAAAAAAAAAATCTTGACCAATCACTTTTAAGAACTTAAAATTTACAAAACGGAGTTATCTGAAACCATCATATTATTATTGTCAAGTTTAATTGTTAAGGAATAATTTTATCTCTTGAACCATAATTTTAAGTTCTATAAAATACTGCTGCTGATTAGGATTACAATAACTAAATGTAAATTTTCACGGACCCTATTAAGTTCGTACTTGACGGTTAATTTTAACCTGTTTCGTTAAAATTGTGCACAGCAATTTCCTGTATTTATTTAATAAACAGTGAAGGCTACAATTTATCTGCGTTTGTTTTATCAAAACGACAATTTAATCATACCTAATTGTAAGTATACTGAAATTTTCTTTCATTTGACATATGATAAAACAATATAAATAAAATAGAGCTTTATCAAAAATAAAACTTTTATACTTTAATGTACTAATCAAAATCAAATAAAGATAACACATTTCTATTGCGTTATCTTAAAAAACCCATATAATACATAATCCAAATATAAACGGGTTTCAAACAGTATCTGTTACAGCACATATAACACCTTAATTACGTATTAGCAGAAGACAAATTTTTCAATAGGATTTAATTTTAAATGTTTCCCAATGCTACTTTAATTAAAATCTCTTCGCATGCAAGTACTTAATTAAAATATTAATATAATGTTTCAATTAAATACCTAACATTTTATAAGATACAGATTTTCTAGAAAAGTTTACACAACGTATATAATCGTTTTTGCCTATTTTTACATTTTTGGCCGATTTTACAACAAAATTCCCGGGTTTTCCGGTTGGGTGGCCATCTTAATCAAATTCGAAAATTGATTTTATTATAAACCAAAGAAAACAAGTGCTTTAAAATAATGCTCACAGAATTTTTATTTCTACTCCATGTTTTCTTTAGCCCACAGAGTTCTATTGCAGAATATTTTAATAATAAAAAGACATTTGAGCTGCCTACATACACCAAATTTCACTTCTACAGAATAATATTATTGAATTTTTAGACAATTCTGCTATCAAATTTTAAAACCATCTTATAAAGATTATCATTAACAAAGGAAACTAACAACTGCCTCAACAATAAAAAACAAAAATCTCAGATTTTAATAAAAAATTAATAATATCGAAAAAAAAAGTAAAAGAATTAGTAGAAATAACCACCGGTAATTTAGAAATAATAAAATCTGTTCTTTTTTAATACTTTTAATGAAAAAAAAAAAAAAAATTATAAAATATATAAAAAATACAATATTATATTATACGGGAACAGAATTAATTATTACCGAACACAGATAAGTTGCACTGAATTAATTTTGTTTCCAAAATGTTTATATTATGTAAAATGAAAATAAACGACACACTGCATTTGATTTATATAACAGCTATTACTTAGTAAAAAGCTCTTTGCTGTATTCTGTAAACTATTACTAGATTTTACCTTGTTAATTTTAATTATAAAATAATTAAAATATTGAAAATATCGCTTTTGATAACTATTTGAATTTAACGGTATACTGAATGGCCTATATTAATAATGCTGTACAATTTGTTAAGGCTAAAACATATATGTATATATATATATCGAATTTGGTAAGACTACGATTATACACCACCAATTCATGACTGTTTGTTTTAGTTCAATCGATATACTAATTAAAACAATTTAATTTTATATTATTTATAATTTAAAATTATTTGCAAATAAATGCAAACAATTTAAAATTACCCGTCCCTCAGCAAGAACGGCTAAGTTAAAATTTCCAAATAAGAAATTTTTGGTTAGGCCTTTTTTTTTAGTGAATTTTAAGCATAACAACTTCAAATAATAACATTTACGCGTATTTGAAAATAATTTAAAATTAAATTGTTTTTTAATTAGTGTATGATGAACTAAAAACGGAAACACTGATATGAACGAAAAGGCTCACTATGAACTGTTATCTACTGACGGCGTTAATCTTACCCAGAGTCATTATTTTCTAAATAGAATTTTTAATCTATTAATTTCACGCCATAAAATAATTCCGTGTTCTTTTTAAAGATATTGCAAAAATATGAAAGATACGTTTCAGACATTTTTCCTAAAATACTTCTTGTAATCATTCGCGTTTCCCACATTGTATTTTGTTGTGTGCTTAAAAAACTGCAATGCTTAATTTTTAAAAATAAAAAACATTTTATTTATGCACAATTCACTTGAAAATTCGACGTTTATTTAAAACAAATTCACTGAATGCACCATATTTATATTTGTTAATTTTAGAAATATATGTATACATATACATTTTTTTTTACAATCGCTAACTGTAAGTCATTAAATAGTGGTTCATACAATAATTAAGAATACCTTTAAATTTTTGGAGTAAAACATTTCCGCATTCTTTAAGACATTCATGCCGTTCTTTTAATAACAATAATTCGGTTTCATCATCTCCGCGTAATATCCACTTTACATCTTCATACGTTAGTTTAGAATAAATTTCTGGGTTTGTCATGTCAACCCCACCCTGCAATAATAATAAAAAAAAAACGTTTATTTTGACCGATGATAGAAAAGAAATGCAATTTGAAAATGTTCAATATTATTATTATTATTATTATTATTATTAAATTAGATTTTCGTATCTTGTGCAGCAACTATGGCTAGAGGCACGGAAGAAGAAGGAGGTTTAGATTAATGAGCAGAGTCCGGACTTATGAAGGAAAAGAATTAAGTTGGACAGTGAAGAGAAGTTGTCTTTAAGGATAAAGGGAAGAGCAGAAGGCAGGTTGAAGAATTTATTTTCCAAGGAGTATGAAGGGCATTCGGTGAGGATATGGTGAATGGTGAGTATAACACTGCACACAGTACATTGAGGAGCTTCAGTTCCATTTAGTAAATATTCGTGGGTGAGCCGTGTGTGACCCAATCGGAGTCTGATGATGATTACATAATCTCTTCGATTTGGAAGTGATATATTCCACGGTGATACTGACGACTTGATCGAGCGAAGCTTATTCGTTTGTGATGTTTGCTGTCATTTCCTCTGCCGTAGAGCCTTTTTATATAAATCTTGAGATCGGTTGCTGAAACAGGAACGCTTGGCACCGGCAGAGACACAGCAGCCTCCTTCGCAGTCATGTCTGCCAGTTCGTTCCCTCAAATACCAGCGTAGACAGGAATCCACATGAACATTACTGTCCGATCGGGTCGCGATGATATTAATTTAAGAACTTCTTTGGCTACCGGGTGTTGATCGTGACTGAACACGTTGGACAAGGCTTTGAGTGCTGAGAGAGAATCTGAACACACTACGGGCGATTGGTGTGAGCCAGATTTTATGAGGAAATCGACAGCGAGCCAGATACCATATAGTTCGGCGGATAGGATGGAAAACGGTTCCGGAAGTGAATAATGGATTATAGTAACATCATCGGAAACGACTGAACAGCCAGCAAACTTATCGAATTTAGACGCGTCGGTGTAGAAAAGAGACGAGCCGAAGGTTCGTGTCCGAATGTTTTCTTCTATTTGGTCAATGGATGCGCAATCCCTTCTCATAGTGAGCATTGAGAGATCTATCTTAATTGGGTTGCGATCCCACGATGGAATTAATGCATTCGAAAACCTAAATACCCATATATCTGGAGCGTTTATCTTTGTCACGATGTTATTAAAAATGTCCGAAACTGACTGCGACTGTCTTGGAGAAGGCAGGGTTGATGATGAGCCAACCGTAGTGATGGAAAACCGGAAGCATTAGATTGCGCTGCAAAGTTAGCCACGAGAAACCAGCGGCGAATATCTAAAAGCCATTCTGATGATTCAGAGTGCAAACTGTCAATCAGCGTAGTGCGAAATGCTTCAGTAGCCAAGCGGAGAGCTGAATTCCGAACAACATTTAGAGAGTTGAGAGCAGAAAAGCTCGCTGAGGAATATAACGCAGCTCTGTACTCGCTTTTAGACCAGATCAAACAACGATATATTCGTAATAGAGAAGTTCAGTCAGCACTATAAGAGGTGTGAGCCAATTTCTTTAAAATGTTAATTTTCCGGGTACAGGATTTTTTAATATGGTTCAAGTGAGGCTTCCAAGACAGCTTTTTATCTAAAAGCAAGCCAAGGTATATTATAAATAAATATTGTTAAGTTTTCAGAGAAATTCCAACGGAAGAGTTGATTTTGTGCTTTGGATTCTTGTCAAAAGCCTTGGATAGGTCAAAGAAGATAGCTAATAAATGAAGTTTTTTTGCCGAGGCCTCTGAAACAGTGTTTTGAATAGCATGTAATTGGTGTAATGTCGATCGATTACGACGGAAGCCACATTGGGAAAGACGAAACAGATTTTTTGTTTCCAGCAACCAGTTTAGACGATAATAAACAATTCGTTCAAATATCTTACTTAGAACTGATGTAAGCGAAATGGGGCGATAATTCTCTGCAGCTGAAGGATCTTTTATAGGTTTTAAAATTGGAATTTTAACAGCTGTTTTCCAGATTTGTAGAAATTCGTTCCTCATCCAGATCCTGTTAAAAATCTGAAGTAAGATAGCTAATGTTAATGCAGGAGCATGTTTTAACATAGCAATATGTAGACCATCGCATCTAGAAGCTGCTTCTCTAGTGGATTTGATGGCGTACTTTAGTTCTCTTAAAGTAATTTCTTTATTGTAAGGTTCTGTGTCTAAGCTTCTTGTAGGAAAATTAAACGATTGAAGGTCGGTAAAGATGTTAGGACAGCTTTAAGTTTACTGGTAGTGGTCTGCAAAAAAGACAACAATTTCGTCTGGTTTGAATACGTTCCTCTGACCTACATTAAGCATAGTTGGAAATAGGAAAGAACGAGACTGTTCCATGGACCGGATTTTAGACCACACAGTGCTGGACAGCGTTGATATTTAAACCAGGAATTTCGTTTATCTTGTTTGATAGTCCACCTGACTTTCGCACGAGCTCTTCTGTATTCTATGAGATTAGTTATTAAGGGTGTAGTTTTCAGATTGCGTAACAACTTCCGTCTCATTCCAATTGCTTTGTCCACCACGGAACTAATTTACGGTTTATTGTTTTAGGCGAAAGAGTAAATGACTGCGCTTTTTTAATTAGAGAAGAAGTAAAAGTATCAATGATGATGTTTATATTCATTTCCATTGTGGTAACATTAATGAAATTTAATTTTTTCTTTCAATTCCTTTGGACAATTAGTTAGCAATGCCACTTTAACCGATTTAGATTACTTTTTTTTTAGCGAAAGCTTATAACTTTTAGATGAGTCGTCAAAACTAAAAAGTTTAAAAAAATGTATTATCCTAGGTATTTAAATTACAAGGTGTTTTCTTTCGGTAACTGCTCAACAATTCCTATTTGACCGATAGTTAATTTTTTTTAAACATACGCTACATACAATAAATACGTCATCATTACTTCTAAAGTTATTAAATAGAAGGAAATAAACCTATATATTTAAAACAAAACGCATTTTCTATATATTTATAAACCGATTTGGATAACTTTTTTTATGTTAGAAGCAAAGTTTTCCGAAATGTGTCATGAACATTTAGAAAAATGAAAAAAGGATAAATGAACCTATTTATTTAGTAATCGTGTTTTTTCAACAGTCGACTAGTTTTTTATTTTGTCGATTTGGTTTTTTTTTTTTTTTAATCAAACGCCGCCAGTCCACAAATGTATCATTAATACTTAGCAAGTTGAAAAAAATAAATTAACTTATATATTTAAAATAAATTATTTTCTTTAGATTACCGGCAAATCGGCTCTAATACATTATATTTTTAAAACTCCACGGAACAAGAGCTCTACAGTTAAAAAATTTGTTTACTATATTTGAAGATGAAAAATAAAAATGAGAAATAAAAAAATTAAATTTTCATACAATTTACCGGCTAATGTGAAAACTGATTTTTTAAAGATTTTCATATATTCTTTTTTGATCATTATCATTACAATTTTGGTAAATATTGATTTTATTTATTGAGTTAGATTTAAAAAATAGTAGTTTAATTGCGGTAAAATTTGTTTAAATGTTTTCGATCAGCAATAATTGCGTCTTCCTCATTCGTCGAAATTTATAAGCACTGTTTTCCTCAATTATGATCTTGAAGCTAGAGTGATTCCTTTTTGTTATTTAAACACAACCTTCTACATTGTTAATTGATTTGTTACATCCACTTCAACTGCGATATCCGGCTGAAGTCCTACCAAACAATAAATCTTGCATACTAGCCAGATGAAATTTCGTAATTAACAAAATCGTCATCAAGGACTTTAACCACAGACGATTCGTTAGGTATACCTTCGGTAATAACATATAAACAACAGTTCAATGTCTCGTAATTATGAAAAAATGTAAAATACTTATCTATATACATATATATAAAAAAGTCGTGTTAGTTACACCACTTATAAAACTCAAGAACGGCTGGACCGATTTTCATGATTTTTGATTTCTTGTATTTATCTCCACCTCGAATAGCAGAATACGTAATTTAAAATAAAAATTTCGATAAATTTTTTTTTCTATGTAAAAAAACCAAAGTCTCGTGTGTTACGCCATTTATAACTCAAAAACGGCAGGACCGATTCTTTTAATCTTAGATTTGTTGGATTTGTCTTCACCCCGAATAGCAGAGTAAGAAATTTAAAACTAACTTTATTAAGAAATTTCATTTTTTTTTTGCAGCTTTCGGCCCCTAAAGGGGTTCACACAGTTATTTAACCTTAATTGTTGGATTTTATAAAAGGGTTTCTGTGTTTTGTTTTATATTTTGAATTTCGCTTTAAAAGGGTTATCTGGTGATGAGTTATGAATCTTTTTAGGGCGATTTTTCAGGTCGTTCTGAATTCCATATTATGTATTCTAAACAGCTACTTGTCGTCCAGGGTAATCGCTCAGCTTAAAGTTGTAAATTGACCTAGGTAGAAGTTTAATTGTAATTTATTATCCATTCTGATAAGTCAAACTGTTTCCGAGCTATTGTATAATTGAATAATATTGTCTTTTGTGAATCATCTTATTCGGTTATACTGATCTTTGTTATTAAGGCGAATAATGCGTTGCTGCCACGTGAATTACATTCATTTTAATGTAATTCAAATACTTTTCATTTTGATTTTTGTACGTTTATTGAACTTAATTAATTTTGAGTAATAATTTTATCTTAATAAAAAAATGAATTTAATTCAGCTAATAAGTTATCACAACATTTACTTTCTAAGGCGGTACGAAGTTCGCCGGGTCAGCTAGTTTAAAATAAAAACAAAATACTTCTACTACTTGTCAAGTAGTAAATTTTTTGATTTATAATTAATTCTTTTTTTTTTTTAAAGGTTTAATTTTACGTATTTGCAATATTAATAAAAACACAAATACACTGAAAAACAACTAACTTTTTCTTAAAAGTAATAACATAGTTTTTTTCATTTTTATTATAAATACAAACAAATGAATTCGTTTTTTAACAATTATTATTCGTCACGTTTGAGTTTTCAATTAAATTAATATGTTTGAATATACATATGAATGGTGTAAAGTATATAATATACTCGCTATTAAACTGCAATATCAGCTAGAGCAAAATCTAAATAAAAACTATTCTTAATTTTTCCCCTTTTAGTTCGCAAATAAATTAAACATTTCTTTTGCATACGAATTTCTGATTTAAATCATAAAATTAATAATTGTAACATCATCATAGATAATTATTTTAAATTTCGTTATCATTTTTATGCATTTCTAATAATTTAAAATCTATTAGAATGTTATTTTTATCTTAAATTGTTCATTTTGCAAATATTAATTGAACTAAACAAAACGCACAAAATTTATAAAAAGCAGATGCTAAAAAAAACTACAAAAATAATACTATATACTATCAAATAAAAACAACAGAAAAACATTTTAAATTTCAAATATTTTTATGTTAACACTTATTAAGTATTATTCTATAATATGCAATTCAAAAATTACTAAACAAAACTATAACATCACTTTAACCCGTAACATAAATACCTCAATAGCTCTATTAATAGCTGCGCACAATCCATAATAACCGGAATACGTTTCTCCATGCCAAGTCACTGTCCAATGTTTGTTCTCTTTTATTCTTGGAGACCAAAAGCAGTAATTAATACTATCAGTCACAAATATCCAATCGGCAGCCGAACTATCTGTACATTTTGGATGTAACGATGAGTTATTATAATTTTGAGGAATTAATCTCTTATTCAGTATCTCTTCAGCTATCTAATAAATATCGCGATAAAGTTTATTAATTTCGTAAAAAATATAAAAATAATAAATACGGTGGTTGAAATGTTACATATCGTACCTTACTACTCAATTTTACACAGGCTTCATGATCAATTTTAATTTCAGCTTTCACAGCTACTTTCTTACAGGAATTTACAACAGGTATCATATTCTTTCTTTAATTGCTTTATCATCTTCAAAAATATGCAAAAATTTCACTTAATCGTCTACATCACACAACCTGTCGTCTGTATGCGTATTTAAACATAACACTTTAAATTTTGAACAATAAAACTAACAACACACAAAACGTTAAATTTCCCTAATCTATAAGGAGATCCAGATTTTAAGAAAAACCGAAAAGAAAATGATTATAATATTATCAGTTCTTATAATTAAACTAATAAACTGTAAGTAAAGTACTGCATAAAATGGATATTAATATGAATATATATTAAACTTAAATTTTACAGTTATTTATATTTTTTTATTTTTGCGAATGGACATTAATCTCCACAAAATGGATAATAATAACAGCAGTGTGAGTATATGTTAAATTTAATTATATGTAATTGTAGATGTATAAATGTTAGTTTATAATTTTACATACTTTTTGATTACGTAAATGTGCTATCTGTGATCAACGAATTTTAGGAAAAATACAAATTTAAATTGCCATATTATTTCTGCGCGTATGAAACTAAAACAGTTGAGTTATTCTAGTATAAACCTAATTATAAGTGTTAATATTTTTAACAACTATATAGTAAAAAATTATATATGTATAAGTGTAACGCATGTTAAAAGATTGTAAATAAAAATTAGTAATGAAATAATAAAATGTAATTTATTATCATGGTATACTATATATGATAAAGGTTTTGCTAGCGGGATTTCATGTAATGTAATAGAATTTTAGAAATAATTATTATGACTAATTTCATGTAGTTGAACTTAAAATATTTTCTATGCAGTAGTGCAATAAACCTATTATATTATACTAGAAATAATGATGTTTTTTCTTTTTTTATTTTCATGTATAAAATGTTGATTTAATTATACAATTCATTTTCGTAACTAGTTTAAAATTAATTTTATAACAAAAATTGTTTCCAATGATGAGAAATCATCAATCATTTAGATTTTGAAAATAATTCTTTATTAGGGTTACAAAAATAAACACACTATGAAAATGTTGAGGGTGCTTAATGTATATATATATATATTTTTTTTTATTTATAACGTCTTTATTATACTACAATAAAATAGGGAAAACAATTATTGTCAAAAAGTGATTAGTTGAAAATAACGTATCAACTTCATATTCATTTTTAAATGGTAAATATTTAAACAACAAAATAATTATGTACATGGCACAAAAAACTACTTATTTACAAAACGTCACACATAAAACAGTGATTTGGCAAATAAAGTTCATAAACACCAATCAAGCATTTCACTTAAATAATTGCTAAAAAATAGTATTTTACATGCAACATTTAATCAATATTAACCTCTTAAAAAGAAGACACCAAAAAACAATTAAAAAATATATCCATAACATATAAAAATCAATAAAACATATGCAGTTATAAATTATAATGTACAATATCAATAACATTTTACTTCATAATGTAATTATCTGAAATCAGGAACAATCTGAAAAATTAAGAACAAAATTAATAATGTAGATATATATTTAAAATATATTAATTTCTTTAAAATAAGTTAAAATGTTTTATAAAATAATATTTTAACATTGTTTTGAAAATATATTTTATCTTAAAGATTTCATTTATCTGTAATATTAATCGAAACATTGTATTCCCATCTTCAGGTACCCAGGCATGCAAATATTCCCTTAAACACAATTTGAGGTGGGAGCTTTTAACCAAATGCACTAACATAGAAAAGCACGAAGAGGTTCTTTCTACCATCATTTTCGTTTACTACAAATTGGAGTCGTTCATGCAGAGCATCTGATAAGGAACCATAAAGATTTCATCTAGGAAAATTAAGTCAACATCTTTCTATTGTTGACGTATTATACTTAAATAGTTGCTCGTAAGAAGTAACATACTGATAACTACTTTTCTGTACAGATAATTTTAGCAAACGGTTTAACCTGACAATGGCCAATTGTGCTATAACTCAAATGAGGGCTAGCTACTAACTTTGCCTTAACACCGATTCACTTGATTTTTCAATTGGTTGAATAGAAAAGATTTCTCTGTGCCTACTTCACCGGTTATAAAAATCCTCTCTGGTTGTTTGTATCCATTAAGTTAGTTCTTCATGTTCTCTATAAGAATGAATAGCTGTCGCTGGCCCGCATTCGTAGCTTGTCGTGCTCTTTGGAACTGCTCGTTATTCATAACTATACGAGCCAATTTTTCTTCAGCTTCCTAATTTATTACCTTCTGTTGTTCAAAAACCTAAAGTACGCGCACTTTATTAAATGCTTTTTTTAGCTATTTGGCACGCTCTCGATGTTGCTATATGTGCTCGCTTATTACTTTCGGTTGATCTTCCTGAGCTAAAAAAACATTTTTTGCACTATCAAATCCGTCTAGTAATTCAGTTTCTGATCAATAGGCATTTATCAAATTGGCAAACTGTAAAGAAAATTTTCTAGATCTTACGATGCTGCGAAGCAGAGCAATCTCACAACAGCCAGAACATTTCTTACCACCTTCTTGCTGTTATCTGTCAACGTGATTAGTTGAAGACTGATCTTTGGTTGAACTTCATAAGCATCATGGTCAATGCTTTCTTCTGTTGCGTTTGCCCTTTTTTTGATAGAAAAGTTCGAACTTCATTGCATACGTCGTAAGACTTATATTCGAAAAATTATAATCTGGATGTTCCAAAGAACGTTTCTCATACCTTTTAGAGATCTTACTACAATGTCTAATGGCGTTCACAGTTTTATCAAACTGCAGCACTTTATATCGTTATTCTTCTGGTTTTCTGCAGTTGAAAACACACAATTTCACGAACTATCATGTAGAGAAATGTGACATAGACGATAAGCACATTCAGCAGCTAATACTTGTCGCTCATGTAGAATCTATACACAAATCCAAAATAGTATTCTTTATGTCGTCGCGATAGCCTAGTTGCTAGAGCGCTTGACTTCCGATATGGCGGTCACGGGTTCGATCCCGAGCGACGACAAACTTATTACAAGAATTAAATAAATAAATAATCGCTTAGTCACGTGGAAGGCAATGGTAAACCACCACGTACAACATCATATGCGCGCTAGGTCAGTACACAGCAGACCCACACTGGACGGACTGCATTTGTATATCGATAAATCAAACGATTAATATCAGTCCCGAATGTAGTCTTGCGTGTGTACACCTGCGTTGCATATTACAATTGCCTGGTACACAACCTACATCGGTACAGCTAAATGTACGAATAGGTTGCGCCAACGCGATTGTAGCGTACGGCACTTGAGATATATATATATACAGTCGACAAGCGGTTTTCCAGATTAGTTGAACTGCCAGCCGGTCCAGATAGCAAAAAATCCGGATACACCGGAGTCCAAGGTTAAATACTGCAAATTAAATGAAAAAATACAAATGACTTTATCCTATAAAAAAGTAAACATGAAAATTAACTTACAGTACATTAACTAGTTTTTAAAGAAGTCTGTGATTAAGGTCTGTGTCTTTTGCTGCATTCTCTTTCTTTCCGATATATTTCGCCAATTGCATAAACAAATGATATCAGCCGGTGGCGCTTCTTTTTGTTGAGTAGTGTACTCCACTTCGATCGTCTTCAGTCTTTCATCATATGGAATAGCACTCTGAAGGGGCTCGTTATCCATATTTTCTTCAACTGGATCCTCGTTGAGTACCATGACCGCAATATCCTCATCTGCCGTTTCTTTGATCTCGTCGCTGCCCATCCATTTTGTAACGTCATCCGTATTACCCATTTCACATCCTGAAATACTTTTTATTAGAGAAACATGTTGTCTTTTGAACTGTTCAAATCACATTGTTTGTCAATTTCATCTAATTTATCACTGACTTTATGATCTAATAATATTTTCCACTACTGCACTAATGCTATAGAACTAATCTCTTTTCACCCCTCAGATAACCAAGTGATAACATCAAGCATATTAACTGATTTTAAAGCAACCTGTCAGTCCTCATCATTTTCAACGCGCTTGATATTAGTCTGGTGAGAAGGCAGCGTCGATATTTTTTTTTAAGGTCTTTAGGATTCCTTGATCCATAGGTTGACAAATCGATGTAACGTTTGCTGTAAGAAACATTGCCTTTATATTACCATCTTGTAACTCCTCAGTTGCCGAATGGGAAAGTGCATTATCGAGAATAAGCTCGGTAACTGTTTGTCAGACAAATGTTTCGCAATTGCGAGCACAAACTCTTTGTAAAACCAAGTTCTAAAAATTTCACAGCATCTTCATTTGCAGCGAATGTAAACAAATATTCAGATATGCACTGCATATTTATAGCTGTGGATTTTATAAAAGCGATTTGGCTTTCTTTTTTTTTTTGAAAAATCGATCCGGATAATCGTGAATCGACTAAATATATATATATATATATATATATTGAGGAACAATATTTTCTGCCAATCTAGATTATAAGCTGTAATAGTAGGTCACAATGATGAAATTATTGTATCATCATCGGTTCTTAATACATGTGCTAAATTTTAGATTATTTAGACGACCGGAAGTGGATGAAAACTGAATTTAAAAAACCATTACATTCATACATGTATACACAAATACAGGTCAAGCTAATAAAGTCGTGTTAATGAAAATACTGAAATGGTGTATGTTTGAATTGTTGCAATATATTTCCCAGATCAGAAACGTAAAATATGCAGAAGGATATTACAAAATTAATGAAATATATGGTTAATAGGAAAAAAAAGTAAAGAATAATAGGGAATAACAATATGTAAAGAAATTATAGTTTAATAATTTAGCTGTTTTATATAACTGGAATATTACGTTATTTTGAAAAGATTCAACAAATGCGTACATATGATAGCCGCTAGGACATTAAATATATCTTTGAAAAAATGAGTTTTTACAAAAAATAAATACTGACTTCAAGGTTTATTATAAAAATTTAAAAATGCACTAAAAAGTAAAAAATAATTACTCCCGATAAAATATATATATCAGAGTGACATAACTTAAGGTGATATCGTAATTCTTATACAACATTAACTTTTTGGAGTTGGAATTAAATTCATGTTAGGAACAATTTAATCAACATTTAATGCAGTTTTTAATTATTCTTTTGATATGAATTTGATGCCAACTCCAAAAAATTAATGTTGTATAAGAATTACGATATCACCTTAAGTTATATCACTCTGATATATATATTTTATCGGGAGTAATTATTTTTTACTTTTTAGTGCATTTTTAAATTTTTATAATAAACCTTGAAGTTGGTATTTATTTTTTGTAAAAAAGCATTTTATTTTTTACTTTTTAGTGCATTTTTATTCAATTAAATTAAAACATTTATTTCCTGAAAGTAAATAATATTTTCGGTATAGGAAATATTAAAACTTCCATTCATTTTTCTTGTAACTTTAATTGACGTTTTTATGGAGCATTACTAATACGCCGCATAGTTACTAAAATGTACACCGAAATATCTGGAAAAAATTAAATATGTTGTAAAAAATTATTTATAATGTAACATTTTTGTTAATTAGTACTTGTAATTACGCAGTAATTCAATAATATGTCTACGTTACAAAGCTAACTTTGTACGACTTTATCTTTTTTACCGAAATACACTCATTAGAGTCAATTGGGCTCTATACCTGCAAATCAGATTCCTTTCATCACTACAATCATTTGGTTTTTACTCCTTCTTGACCACTCCATTTTCCCTTATACCATATTCACTTATTTTATAATCTGTCCGTTAATATTCCCCCTGAATCCTTGAAATTTATATGTGGAAAACGTTTATTTTTTGGTTTTTTGATTGATATATGTAAAGATTCTTTCTCTTTTTGGAAAACATGTTTATCACGATGAAACGAGAAATGGTCTTCACGTTTCATGTTCAGCCGAAAATTGTCGATCTTTCTATAACCTGTCTGTCGTAATCTAACAAAAAGTTTCGTTCAACTAAACAGCACACACAGCCATCATTTTGAAGGGAGCGAGTCATTCATACGGTGATCCCATAATTTCACATTCACGAGAAGATCTTCTTCATTTATATTTTCCCACCTCTCCGTCTCGGGCATTTTATTAAAATTGATTTATTATCACAACAACAAACTACAGTAGTTGAGTAAGGATTTCAGAGATTTTAGTATAAATATTTCTCAAATAAAATATAAAATGATTAACGAAGGAAATAAATATGATCAAGTATATGATGGATGGATTAAAATACCAAAATGAAGCAAACATTAAAATAATACAAAAAAAATTTCAAGTAAAACGTCAAAACGATGGACATTTCCCATAAGAGAAAGATATGAAGCATACCCCAACTAGTTCAGAACAATGGGCAAAACCCCTTTATTTGGTTATGAAAAGAATTTTAAGGAAAATATATTGCAATCAGAATTGTAAAAATAGGAAAATAAAAATTTGATCACATCTGTGCTATAACCTGAAGAATGTGACTATACGGTGGTAAGTAGAAGTCGCATTTAAAAAGGAACAGGAACAGGCACCGACAAAAATGCGCAATTATTTGTACAAGCAATTTACGTCAATACATAAAATATTTATACAACAGAGGTAAATATGAATCTATTTAACAGCCTGAAATGCACGTTCGAATTTAATTACTTACACGAGCGACGAAATTTTAATAAAAGATTATATTTTAGAAATTTAACACTGTAATAAAATTTTTCATATCATTCCGTCGTTTAACGGTAATTAAATTTAAAAACATAAAATAGCTAAAAACTATTTTTATCTCTTCCGAAGATGCATGAAGTACCAAAAATCGATATAACGCGTTGGGCTGAAAGCGCACTTCACGACATCGAAGTGCAAACCTCTTATAATTTCCGTGTGACAACCATCTGAAAACAATTAAACAAATTTTTTATTCGAGAAACGTGTGGAAAATATACATTACACATTTCACTGAGGAATTTCTGTATGTGTAGGCGAAGGGAAAGTTCTTATTTTATATGTACGTATAACTCCTCTAGTGCATTAAACCGGAATCACAACTATTTTTTTTTTTGCGTTTTTTATTTATTATTTAACCATAAAAATTTTAAGGAAATATGGTTGTCTATCAAATCTGATATTTAAATATTCAATTTATGTTATCTTGTTTCCAACAAAATTCGGATTCTAAAACTTCATTATTAGAGTGCCCTTTGTTCTATTGGCCGATATGATTTATGGAATTTTATTACTAACTTCACTATTTAGTGATACTATAATTTTAATTTCTGCTAAGTCTTTTCTTAAAATACACCGTAAAGTTCACCGCGCATTTATACGATAAAATGTAACGAGTTAACAGCTTTTTGTTTGATTGAAAAATATTGCTATTTTATGTTATGAAGAAAAACGTACGAGGGTTGCCCGAAATGATTTGCACTGTAGACCATAGCTCGAAACGTATTTATTTTACAAAAAAAATTTATTGCAGAACTTCAATATAATCCTCCTGCTTCAAAATGCAGGGCTCCGTTGGAGTTGAGCTGGCGAATCCGTCGGTTCACATTTGCGCCGAGGGCCCTCAGGTTGGTAAAACGGGTTCCTCTCATCGATTCTTTTAGCTTGGTGAATAGGTCGAAGTCTGGTGGACTGAGATCCGGGCTATACGGCGGATGCGGAAGCGTTTCTCAGCCGTACTTGTCCAATATCGTAGAAACTGCGTTCGCAATATGCGGCTTGGCGTTGTCATGGGGGATCGAAATTCCGCTGTTGAGCATTCCAGGACGATGTTTACGTATTTGTGGCCGCAATTTTTTTATCAAAAATTGTCGGTTATAACCTCCGGTCACACTGGTACCATTTGGAACCCGATTGGTTGCAATGATTCCCTTATCATCATATGCAAAGATCATCAGATCATCACTATCTTGACTTTTGACTGTTGGCGGCGAACTTTTTGTGGTCTTGGCGAGTTTTTTCCTTTCCACACGTGAGACTTTAATTCCGGTTCGGAATCATGTATCCAGGGTCTCATCAATAGCTATGATCTTATTTAGGAAGATTTCATCCTCTTCGTCGAACGTGCGAGCAGCTCTTTCGAGATTCGTAAGCGAGTTTTTTTCTGGTCCACCGATAGGAAGTAGGGTATCCAGCGCGCGGCAACCTTCTTTTTTTGCAGTACGTTCGTTAGAATACGATTGGCACTTGATTTAGGTATTCCAGATCCCCCCCCCCCCCTATCTCCCTTACCGTTATTCTTCGGTCTTCGTCCAACAACATGGCGATTATCGTAGCGTTAGTGTTGTCTGAAGTGACTATAGATGGTCTCCCCGACTTGAGATCATTTTCGCTACTAACACGACCTTCACGAAATCTTGCCGACCATCTCTGTACCGTAGAGCGATCTATTACCACATCACCACAAACTTCCACCAACGCACGATGGATTTCCGGCACATATTTACCGCGTAAAGTTTCAATTTTTATGTATGCGCGTTGCTCTAAAACACGAACATTTTCCAAGGTCTGTTCGGAGTCGTCTAACATTTTATCTAATGTTCGCACAATAAAACTCAGCGCAAATCATTTGGAACAACCCTCGTATTTATGTATAATGATATACAGGATTCGGTACTTTTCACGCTATATTTCGGTCATATTTGATTTATAAATTAATTTTCGATCACGTTTATTTTATTCCGATTGTAAAAATATCGTCTTTTGTTTCCACTATTACTGGCCCGAAAAAAATTTATATACACTCGCGTTTAAGTTTTATTTCTAATAGTTTAGAATTGAAGGTGACAGAACTTATCTTACCAGCTCGTGATTACGATGACTAATTTAATGATCGTCTTTCTTCTCTTTTCCAACAATCATTCCAGTTACTATTTAGTAAAATTTATACTCTTTTCTTATCGATAATAAACTGAAAAATACTCGCCGACAAGAATTAAAAGAAATAATAATAATAATAAAAAAATAAAGTCTAAAAATTTCTTGTCTGTTCGCTCACTTAGCGGCTAAAAAAAAATTGTTTATGTTTTCTTTAACGTCAAATCGTCTACTCAACAATTCATTAAATCAATACTCGTTAACAGAAAACCATTACATCCCGATTAACAACGAAATCGAGAGTGAGAATTCGTAACATTAACGTAGCGACCATCATTGATCCATCAGGCATTACTGCTTATAATAACTGGTAATTTAAAATAATAGTTCAAATCGACTATTATCTTAACATAAAATCCCAGAGGCATGATGTTATAGAAGCTAAAATAATTAATTACTAAAAAGTGTTCGTATAAGGGGATATTTTTCACCTGTGTTAAGTGATTCCAGTGAAGAGACCGAGTCAGCGAGACGAACTAGCTCAAATATTTCGCTATAAGAGATTCCAATAAATATGCTCCCCTGGACCTACACATCGTGAGTTCATGGATAAATCGTTCATAGCCCTCCTACATATCAGTGCAAATGATCTCAAAGGAATGAATAATAATATCAATAACATAAGTAATACACTGTATAAATTTAATCTGCAGTCATAATATTAAAAAAAGAAATAAATAGTAACATCAATAATATAAGCAATCAATTAAATTAATCGAATCTATAGAATAGTAACAATATTACTAGCTTTAAAGAACAAATAAACAGTAATATTAATAGTATAAAAGAAGAAACAAACAAATCTAACGTAAATAATCGTAACAATATCCACTCCTTAAAAATGATTCGTAAGCGTAACTGCCAAGATTACTAAAGCATTTAGATCAGTGTGAGCTAGAGAAAGTTAATCAATTTAGCTGTTCTTATGCAGCATAAAAAGACATCATAATAGCAGAAAAACTTACAGGTCGAATTGAAAATGCCAGTTTAATTAATTAAACGCTTTAAAGATTTTCTAACAACGCTAGCCGAAGTTTTTTTGGAATCTTCTGAAAATTTAATTTTTTTAGAAAATTTTTCGTACCGCTATAGGATAAAAACGGCCATTTCAAAAATTGAAAATGATTAACTAGTAAATCTGGTTAAAATTTAACGTTAAATCATTTGGTACATTAGCTCGACACTTTTTTTAAACATATTATTATATACTCTCCGCTTTCACTATTATTATGCGCTTGTTATTTAAACTAATTTGAGTTTTAAAAAACCAAAAATCGATCTCATTTTTCCCATTTCATAACCTTTACTTAATAACGTACATATTTTATTTAACGCTTCGACTAAGGTATTTTCCACTTCTTTAGAAATATTTCATTGTTAACCAAACAGTTATTTTTAAATCCAAATAGTCGAATTTACTAATTTAGACGCCCGTTATAGTCCTTTCTATCAATTTTTATAATTTTAAATAAAATATACCTGAAAAAAAAAAAAAAGAATGCAATTCCTGTTTATTGGTAAGAATCTGGATGACGCCATTCAACTATCCAACAATGTAATTGAGACGTTGATAACATAACCCTGTATCATGTTCTATTTCGTCAGTTTTCTAAGCATATCGCACTTTTTAGATAAAGCCTGACGTCTAAAGCATTTCTTATACATTTTAATGATAAATTTTTCTTTCATCCGTACATCAATTCTTGGCAGTGCTATAAGGAAATATTTTTAGATTGATTTTCTTTACAAATTAAACACGCCCAACATTTTAACTCACCGGGATATACGTTGTATTCGTTTACTGACAATACATACGCAATGGTTATCAATGCTAATTTAATAAATGTGTAATACAAGCATATATTATGAAAAACTAATTAGAAAATCGAAACAAACGAACAAAATAATAATAATAGTGTTATGCGTTATAAACGGGCATTTTCAATATTTCTGAATATTAAAAAGTTGTTCTATAACCTAATTATGTTAAATATTGAAGCCTCTATTCGATATAAAGCAGTCTTAAGAACATCATATAACTTTAAAGTTAACAAATTTGGACATTCTTTTTAGGATTGTAAATAACCGGTTAGAATTTGAAAAACGGAAAATAAGTGTTCATTTATAACTAAATGATTAAAGTCGATCAAATTTTACAGTTCATTTAAAAATTCGAATGCAAATTCTTCGACGAGTAGTTATTATGCACTATATATTGTTTATTTCAAACTAAGCAATAACTGATCTTATTCAAAATTCAAAGAATTTTTCAATTAATCAGACCAATCGACTTATTACCACCAGCTGTTCGGCAAGAACATTCCGGATGAGTATGAAAAATTTCCGGTCAAGAAAACAACTAACTATCCATTTAACGTAGTTTAGCCGCAATATTCCCGTTAATAGTTGAACTAAAACAGTGCTGAAATCTATTTTTTGTCTTAAATTGTATCTGCTTATTGTAATCAGGTACAAATGGTGAACCACCATGGCAGACAGGAAGAACATGAAATGGCAAAGTAGTTACTTATATTCAGCGTAAATTTACTTGCACACAAATTCAACCATCTAATCAAATTTGCAGATTTTAGACTAAGGCGTGAATAAAAATAAGTTTTTCTATTCATGCTTTTTTCCCTTTTTCATTTAAATAACAGATTATAAAAACGTACACAATACACACAGACACATACATATATATATATACATATAAAATATGTACACATATTTACATTTTTTTAACATTGTTTCCACATTGATCGGGTCAATGAACAGAAACCAATTTTGAGTTTTCCCAGGAAGCACGCCAGTCAGTCTCGAAATAAGAAGCTGAGTAAATGCAATTTGTGTCTTGCTTTTGCATGTAATGAACAGAGAGCCACCTAACTGCAAATACATATTTAGAAATAAATAATTAAGGTTCATAACAAATAGCTATTTTAAATACGCTTATGTGTTAAGTGAAAAGCTGTATAAACATACTTTCTTACTTTTAAAGTAGAATTAACAGAATTTTCAAAAAAGAGAGAAAATAATTATATCAAAAAAAAAAAACCGATATAAAATTGTTTTTTTAAAGATTTGCGGTAAAATAGGTTATTAGAAACCGGGTGAGAATTATATACAAATCATCGCTACTTAGATTCCAAAATAAAAAAGTGTATATATAAATTATTCAACCAATATTTACATAACCTTTAATACTGAACAACATAATTTCAGAAAATTTTCTTTATCCTTATTTGAAATTCTATCTAAGACTTCTGATATCACAACACCGTCAAATTCATCTTTATGATTTGGTGCAAATTCTTCAATCGTTGTATGGATATAACTAAAATAATTAATTTTGTATATAAATTACAACTTGCAATATTTAAATTGAAAAAAGGTTAGACAATGTAACATTACTAAAACATAAGAGTATTTTTAAATAAAATTAAAAACATACTCGTAATATCTAAACGGTAACGCTCTATTGTTATCGGCATGATCTTTAGCTAAAGTTATCATCTTCAAATTTGGATCAATACCAGTCACTTTAAAACCGACTGCTGTAAGTGCCTAACAAATCAATAAAAATTGTAGTTACAATTAACAGCATTTAAAAATCAAGTATTCCGAAATAGCGTAAAATAAAACAATTATGTATTGGAAATTTAAAATTTCACATCGTTTTGCGTTCATTTAATGGAATCTATTAGCTATCAATGACTTCATCATTTTTATCATTTATGATGATTTCATATTATTACTTTCATGCAGTCCATTAGGCAGCGGTTGTTAGCGGAGTACCCAGTTAGAAGGAGGCTTAATACTTGAACCAAGTCTCCTCCAAACAAGTAAATAACATAAACTCGTATATGCAAGATTAGATAATTCTAGAAAATTATTTATGTCTATGAATTGGTTATTTAATTTTTATTAGAAAAAAAAAGCAGCTTTGAAAAAAACATTATACGCGTACACGATGTGTCGAAAAAGTTCCGGAACGTTTGAAATAAATTAAGTACAATTGGATGTAAAGTAATTTATTCGAATTAACTTTCAACATAGTCATCTTCCCGAAGTATACACGTATTTGAGCGCTTGTACAACGATTCGAAGCTTCTCTGGTACTTCTCTAAAGTAATGGCTCTGAGATGCTTGGTGCAAGAAGTTTCAATTTGCGGCTACGTCTTTAAAAAATCGTCCTTTCAGGTGCATTTTAAGCTTCGCGAACAGGAAAAAGTCGGCAGTTGCCAAATCAGGCGAATAGGGGGCGGGATTGATCCGTGGGGTTTGATTTTTAACGAGATAACGCTTGACAATGTTCGCCGAATGCGCGGGCGCATTGTCATTCAACAGACTCCACGATCCGGGCTCCTTGTACTCGGGTCGAACGCGCTGAATCCGACGCTTGAGACGTTTTAGGACCCCGACGTAGTAGGCAGCATTCACTGTTGGATTGGAAGGAAGGAATTCGCGATGAATTAACCCTTTTGCATCGAAATAAACGACGAGCATGGTTTTCACCTTGGATTTTTGTTGGCGCACTTTCTGAGGCCGTTCTTGAACCACTTATACCATGTGTAAACAGTCGTACGTGATACTTCACTGAAACCATTACCGATCAATTTTTGCGTTTTCGAAAACGTTTTTTCAAAGTCTAACACCGAATTTAATCGCGGGACGAATTTCTCACTTTTCATCCATTTTCAGATTTGCACATGCGACCCAAACACACTTTCACTAAAACACGTCTAACTCGTAAACCAATCAACGGAAAGTGCTGAAATATGATACACACACTCTAAAAGGATGTAGCAATACAGTGAGGGTGTTGTTTAATAGATCGCGTTACTTGTACGCGTGCTAGAAAAAAAGTTCGGGAACTTTTCCGACACACCGTGTATGACATTCTTTGCAATAAATATTCTCATGAATTATTTGTTTTATTAGTATCTACAAGGGACATAACACATATCGAATTTAATTTTTTTTAAACACTAAATCTATACGTCGACTAGTTCTCATTATAATGTGAAACTAGTATAATGTTATCAAACCGTTTTAAGAAATTATTGTATAAACATTTACAAATAAAGCGATACGTACAAAATGGCTTTAAGAAGGATAAATACTAGTTCTAATTAATAAATGTAGTATAATTAAAATAATATTTACTCTTAACCGAAATTGTTTACCGGGCAGATTATAGCCAAAGAAATAATTGTCTGTAATTATAGAATGACAATTCGAAGAAACAATTAATAAATGTTGTTCTATTTGAAAGAATTAATATCAGAATTGTTTACCGGATTAGTCAGAAACTTTTGTTATTAATTCCCTAAATATGATTTTGCTTTTTGAGTTTGATTCTTATATTTTAAAATTATTATTTTCATATTTCTTCAAATATATATAATCATTTTAAAACACAACTTTTTTGCCTAACTTTTTTTTTTTTAATTTGCTAATATTTTAATAGATTTTTGAAGGTACTCGACATTATTTCAAGTAAATTAATTAATTATACAGTTATATTCGCGTGTGAAATGAATTCTAATTCTTTTTATAATATACTTTTATTTGTCATCTACGGGCATATTATAGAATTTGTTAAAAAATACAACTATTTGTTTAAAATAATAAGTAAGGCCTCCTAACTCCTGAAAATTATGTTTAATACAGAAATAGTACCATTTTATTAAAAATAGAATATAAAAAATCTTGCTGTCACATATTAAAAATCTAAAATTTTTACTTGTAACAAAAGATTAATATAACTTGCTATAATTAATTTATTGACTTATGAACATTCTTTCGTACATCAGTGAAAAACGGTAACAAATAACATAACGAATGTGTCCGCGGAAAAAATATTCAGGTAAATACGATTTACATTTTCATGTTATGTTAAAAATTTAAAATTTTATATTACCAAATAAAGTAGGATTTTGTTTTGTCATGTTTTCAGTTTCTAGTTTGTTGGGAGATTTTTTTTTTATACACTCTTTAAAATGTTTAAGTAAAATGTTTTTTTGTTCATTAGTCCACGGAATTAATTTTCTTTTTAATTTAGTTAATTTTGCATTATCTTCTGATATATAAGTAATTCGGTTTTACCTATTTATAGAATATTTTAATTTTTAATTCAACTGTATATATAGAAATTTAAAAGTTTGGACAGAAACTATTGTAAAAATACAAATCAAAAAAAATAAAACATATGAAATTTCAACCTTAACAATATTTTTAATTCAACATTAAATATAATATAATACAGTATTCTAATAGAAAAATATTCTAATTTTTACATATAAAAATAAAAATCTGATATATTAGCTAATGCCAGGTTAATCATTCTTTCTGAACTTATTTTGCAATTAAAAGGTAAAACACTTGCGTGTAAATAAAAAATCAGTAAGCAACTCGGTGGAAATAATCGAAATAATCACGCAAATCCATATGAACGCGGATGTATTAATCTTTTATGTTACGTTACCAAAGATTACGGACATTTCCACCGCCAAGTAAAAATTGTACACGTCATACGGATATGCACTAAAACAACTGCAATGCACTCTGATGTGCACTGCCTTGCACTATACGTGTATCATGACTCCCAAACTAAATGTATTTAAACCATTGGTAAGCTGTTATCCATGACACAGATGAAAATACATGGGATACCAATATGACGTTCATTTACAGATGTCACAGTGGTGCCAGATGTCATATTGGTTGAATTTGGTAAATGCATGGACGCCACAATAATATTTAACTGTATATATATATATACGCACATATGCACACACTCGTAAATATTTTTAATTTACATATCAACCACCCTCCATTTATGTAAGGAAAATAAAGTAAGATTTAAAATTCCACTAATTCATTTCTCGTGGTTTTTTACACTTGTTACACATTTCAAACAGGGAGTTCTTTACTAGTGCTTTATTTATTTTTACGAGGCTCTCGGCAGTTGTATGAAATAAGCCAAACTAACGGAAATTTGGAAAGAAATCGGATTAAGAGTAAGCTAAATCAATGCTACTGAAATCCAAAAGCAGTTATCATAACAGTGTATAATGTGAAGAACTTAAACGTTCCCCACTGGACTAAAATTGATAATATGCATGCCTGGTTATAATTGCCTTATGTAAAAGATTTTATAATTAACAAAGTAAAAAAAAGTTTTCATCGTTGTTCCTACCATAACAATGTGCTTATCAGGAATATAGGCGATTACAATTCCGAGCAGCTAGCCCGGATGTACATTAAATATAAGCATCGTCGGATTAAACACAATTTAGTTAGTCAGTGATACCGATAAACTATCAAGTAATGTTTTTAATGGTGTAAATTGGTTGTAATTATGATTATTTTGGGGTTTTTTGAAGTGAAAACATCTTTAGGCGCGTTTTGCCGAGAAGTAAACGTAAGTGAACCGTCACGCTCGGGTCGGTGACGCTGAATCGGGTTTACTTGACTCCAGTCGTCATCAGCCACGTTTTGCATGTAATCAGTGTAGTATTTTAATATAATACACGTGTCTTATTGTATATGATCTGTGTAATATTTAAAGTGCTTACAATTTGTGCTGCATTTCACTAATAGCGAAATATTTATGCATCAAGGACATGCTAATGTAAACAGTATCGACTAGTGCGAGAAATAAAACGGCTAACACTTTTCCTCTACCCGCCGTTTCATTAATGACCGTGTAATCAGTAATAAACTACAAAAGGAGACATAAAAATTAATTTAATTATATTAAGACTAATATGGAATAATAAAAGTTAACTTTGTGATGCCAATAAATTATATCGTGAACATTATTTAATAATGAAATATTGTAAAAATTCCATAATTACTATATTACTAATTCCATAAAATAAATACGGTTGACATTGTCGTCCCTGTTTTTGTCGATATTGTTATTTGTTATTATTAAAGTGGTTGCGCAGCAGTAAAAGTATTTATTATTTTAATTGTTTGTTGAAATTAAAGATGATAATGATGCAAACAATGAAAATAGTGTTGAAAATTAAGTTAATTTAAATTTATGTAAATATAAATACTATGTATAAATAATATAAATGTATAATAATTATTATTTCAATTAAGTTATATTTATATTTTGTACTAGGCTTGCGCAGCTCATCATATATTTTGACTAATAAATAAACCATATAAAAATGTAAATAATTATTGCTCGGAGTGAGATGTGTAAATCAGACTAATGTTAATAATTTGAAGTCACAAATTATCAAATTAAAATTTTTGATACTACAATTAATCTGGAAATTGAAAAAAAAAAAAAACTGTTATTTTATAGCTTTAAGTTTTTACTTCTGTCGGCAGTCCCCATGACTGCGCCGTTTTTTTTTTTGTTATACTTTTTTCCCTTTGCTTTTTGTATAGTATTTATATTTTCGTTAACAATATGTAAGCGTTCTATTTTTTTTATCACTAATGTAATGCGGTTAAGTCTCTTTCAAGCTGATACGTATTTTATTTTTATATATACTGTGCAAAGCTATACTTAGCTAAATATACGTTCTGTTCTGTTCTGTTCTGTACAGACGTAACATCAGATTTTATCTTGCGGCCTATATTACTTAACTTCTACTCACACCGTAATGGAAGTCAATGAATAAGAATCTCGAGCGTGTTATTTCGGTAACATATTAGACTTACAAAACTTAGTATTAAGCTTTACCAAGATAGGTCGAGAATAAAGAAACTTGAAAAAGTGCAAAATCAAGGCCAGAACCAAATAAGACGGGTCGAAACGAAAATGATACTGCAAAAGTACTTCCGTTGAATTAAAATTTTTTACCATCAAGTGTACAATGTGATCATAGATTTATACAAGAGTAGCTCTCAGGTCTGTATAGCTTGAAATTAAATACCGGTTAACAGAAAAACCTGAAAAAGATTAAAGGCGAGTCCCAAAATAAGGAAATTAGCTTAATATTTTCTTCACATCTATTGGGCTTAATACATTATGAAAAAGACTGTATAGGATTACTCACTTTAATTAATTTTTTTAGTATGCATTTATAAAGTTTTTAGGAAAATATATACAGAAGAAAAAAAATGTATCGAATAGTTGCATTACTCTTACAACGGATGGTGAAAAAAATATCGCCAAAAATTATTTTTCAAATATTACCCCGCATGTTAACTAGATAATTTAACAAACTAGGTAACCAAGCAAAGCCTCGTCTTACAACGTTAGACTAAAATTTCAAAATCATACCACCATTTTTTACTACAATTTTTAAAATTAAAATGCTGCATTTGGTTTAAACTACCAAGGAATAAATTTCTCTATCAAATATTATTAAAATTCGACCGCTCAATTAAATAGCCTCATTCATAACAAAACCCGCATTATGATATAATACTTGAAATGGCCATGTTTTTTTTCTTCTTTTTTTTTTATTTAGTATCGACCAGTATGAATAATATAAAATGTTCAACATTGTCAAAGTTGTGCCAGTGCGTATACTCGGTAAATGTGTTTACACATTTACGTATGAGGGTTTTCGTTTTTAAAATTCTTTTTTACCTAGCTTTAGTCTGGATGATGATTTCCAATAATAGCTATGATAAAAAATTAACCTATAGGACATTGCTGAAAAACATCTATGTCCCGGAAAGTCGTTTTTCAAGTAGAGACGAATTAAATAGCTAAGATCAACACAAGATATAAAACTGATAAATATAAAAAGTCTAATCTGACCAAGTACTACTACCACTGAATCTATTTTTTCATTATTTATATGTACAGTTCGATTGTCTATCATTTAATTGTAGTTTGAAATAACATTTGATTTTAAATCATATCGGTTTTTGTTCTGATTTTAAAATTCCTTCTTTCGATTAGCATAAACAATCGTAAATTTCTGCACAAACAAATTCCAGAAATCATTATGTACACGAGGTCTCAATAGATCGAATAAAAGTTATTTCAGAGGGATCTAATGTTTTTCACGCTTTGGAGCTCCCTCAATCAAGAACAATAAGAAGAATTGTTTTCATTATAATTGTAAGTGTGCAAGTCGTGAGAAAAAACGAAAAAGTGATCTACGGTGGAAAGTTGCATGTAGATGATTACAGTGGTGACTGAGTTGGGAATACCAAAGGCATAGAGGAACAGAAAGAAAAACAGTTTACATAAAATACTGCAAAAGTCCGACAATTAGTTCCAACTTGGCAAACGTATGTTGTCGTAAATCTCTTCTTCCTGTTGTATTTCTCCATCGTAAGAAGGTTATACCCAAAACTCTCACTCCGAAATTGTAGCAGTTCCCCTCTCTTTCTCCTCTCCCTTAATTCATTCCCCATCTATTTAATTAACAATTGAAATTCTTCTTTTTTTATTTTTCTTTCGCTGTTGTACTGTAAATGCATCATAATTATAATCCATCTGGCTGCAATTACACCAAGCCCTGCGAATCAATTGTTCTGGTCTGCTTTGTAACCGAAAAATTCATAAATTCGAACGTTCATCATCACAGTCTGCGGTACACTTTTATACTCTCTTTTCATTTCTCCCTTTAAATTATCAAAAGTCATATTTAAAAATAATCCACAAAGGTTACAATGTAAACGAAAATAAATGATGAATCCGACCAGTACGTTAGGTAGTGAACGATCATCGATAAAAAAACATTTCACTCAAATTCCGTCGTCACTCTTCAACAAATAATTCAAGAAAAGAAAAGCATACGTTTGTGTTAGTGAAATCAATTTTTAGGACTTGATAGTATAAACTGATTGAGAACAAAATGGCTGACTATCTGCGTAAACATTTTTCATTTTAATCTAGAAAACGGAAAATATACTAAATGATTTTAAAACAGCAGATTTAGCATTCTCAAAAGTAAAGCCGACAAAGCTGAAGAGTAAGTACTACGCACTGCTAGATAATCTTTAGAATAAAATCCTTTGAAAAATACTACAAACACTACAGCATCCAAACTTTCTCGAAGAGCAATGAAATTTCTGGCATCAATATAACACTACAGACATAGTATTTTTCTCAAAACAATGAACTAAAAAAGCAAGGGAACAGAAAATCTAATTTTAATCATACTAAACTTTTTAATACAATTTTTAATTTTTAATATCAAAATTAACAAAATCATTTTTATTAGAAAAGGAATACGATGCTTTGGAAACAACGTTCCATTTTCACATCATCGCAACGTTATAAAATGGAATTTTCTTTTTAAAACATAACAGCTTTTTTTTTTCTTTAAAATAATAGAAATAATTGTTTAATAACACAGTGAGCATTAATTTTGATTTTACACCAAATTTAATAAAGTGAAGCAAAGAATACCTTTTTCCAAAAGACATTAATCGATACTGCAAATTGAGATGAACCGCTGATATGTTTAAAAACAGTTCGGATACGTGTTAAGAATTTCTCTTGTTCTAAAATCTTCAAAATAAAAACGAAGAACAACAGGAGCGACGACGAAATTGTATGCTGTCACCTGCTTTTGTAAAAATTTATACATGGTACACTGGTCGTAACCAGATGAATTAGTGCACTAAAAAAAAAATAATGAAAAATCTTGAAACGTTCGAGGTATCGTACAACAGGCGATTACTAAAAATTTTCCAAACCATAAAAACGAAAAATTAAAATTTGCTTGTAATGGTTAAAGAAAATTCGAATTACTTAAAATAATTAAAAGAAGAAAAATTATGCACCTCGATCGTATTTTAAGGAGAACAAAATGTATAACACCGCAAACAATAAACACGAGAAAAACAGATTGCAAGAAAACGACTATCACGGCTTGAAAATATTAAAGATGAACAACTGGTCCATACAACAACAAATTACAAAGAATTCGAGTAATTAATCACAATGATTACCTAAGGTTATAAATAAGCCAGGTACAGAAGAAGAACAATTAATATACGTTAAATTACGAAAAATGGGACATGCATCACGTGCAAATAAGCAGCCTTTAATTAAAAATATATTATACAGAATTTTAGGGAAAGATTTCGGGCCGAGAGAAATACTGATAAGGAAAGTACACGAGTTGTCAGAAGCCGATTTTGATGAAATTTTGATATGTTGTAGAGTATAAAAAAATATTAGACACGTGTTTTTTTTTTATCGGCCCATGTGCAGTTTCAAGAGGTGAAAAGCACCCCTAAAGACCACCCCCAAAAATCGTTTTTCCTAAATATTTTGTCTTCAACTCTACATTTTTTTATGAAACAAAATGGAAATTATTTCTCGTGCAAAGAAGAAAGTAATCTACAGTAATTTAAGCAGCGGAGTTGCATCCCCTATTTTCTGGGGGGTGAAAATACCTTTTTTTGGTCATAATTATGCAGTAAAATATTATAAAATAACATAAAAAAATAAGAAAAACATTTTTTAACACACACAATTAAAAAATAAAATTGACGTGCTTCGGCGTTTTCATGAATTTCACCCTTAAAGGGGGTAAAGAAGTACCCTTTACAAGAAACATCAATTACATGTATCAAGTAATCCAATTTCGTAAAAAATTTGTGAGTAAGGGTTTTTGAGGTCACTGATTACGAATCCGTAATTAGATTTTATTAATTCAAAATGGCGGATCCAACATGGCGGACAAAAAAGTCAAAAAGGTTTTAATTTTAATGACGAATTGTATACGAGGATTTTTGAGGTCGCTGATTACGAATCTGTTATCAATTTTTGAAAATTCAAATTATACTGTGCTTTATAACCATACAGCCCCAAACCCCTAAAACCCAGACAGGCACTCAGCCTGTGGTTTTTTAAACCAACAAACTCCAAACTCCTAAATTTCAGACAGGCCAGAGGTCACTGCGTTATAACCATACAACTTCAAATCTCTAAACATCAGACAGGTCAATTACCCATGACTAAAACCGCACAACTCTTAAACTGCAGACAGATGAAAGACCTATTCATTGTGGTATACTGGAAAACCGTTCTTATAATTTACTTATTTAAAAAATTATCGGTACGGTTCAAGTCATGTATCTATTTATTTCTTTATCTATTTATTATCGGGAATCACTCTCTTCTTACGAAAATAAAATAAAAATAAATTAAGAAGTAGACAAAGTTAATCAGTTATATAATAATTTTTTTTTAGAATGAACCCTTATACATTAGGAGAATTACATTCAATGAGTAAATCAAAACATTTATTACTAATTCTCACAATCAATAAACAGTAAACAGTATATTAATACTATTATAGATATAATTTGCACTGCTATCATGCTCAATAAATCTCCGAGAATCTGAAATATAATAATCAACATTTTTAAAAATAAACATCTTTAACTTTTAACATTGGCTCGTCCAGGAAGGTAGTGTTCATTTTGCTCGTCCAGGAAGGTAGTGTTCATTTTGCTCGTTATAACTTTAGTCAAAACAGTCTGTTTGGGGTTTATCGGTTTAAAAACACGGGCCTGCGGCCTAACTGGGGTTTAGGAGTTTGGGGTTTGTCGGTCTAAAACAACACAGGCTGAATGCCTGTCTGGGTTTTAGGGGTTTGGGGTTGTATGGTTATAAAGCACAGTATAATTTGAATTTTCAAAAATGAATAACAAATTCGTAATCAGCGACCTCAAAAATTCTCGTATATAATTTTCCATTAAAATTAAAACCTTTTTGATTTTTTTGTCCGCCATATTGGATCCGCCATTTTGAATTAACAAAATCTGATGACGGATTCGTAATCAGCGACCTCAAAAACACTTACATACAAATTATTTACGAAATTGGATTACTTGATACATGTAATTGATGTTTCTTGTAAAAGGTACTTCTTTACCCCCTTTAAGGGTGAAATTCATGAAAACGCCGAAGCACGTCAATTTTATTTTTTAATTGTGTGTGTTAAAAAATGTTTTTCTTATTTTTTTATGTTATTTTATAATATTTTATTGCATAATTATGACCAAAAAAAGGTATTTTCATCCCCCAGAAAATAGGGGATGCAACTCCGCTGCTTAAATTACTGTAGATTACTTTCTTCTTTGCACGAGAAATAATTTCCATTTTGTTTCATAAAAAAATATAGAGTTGAAGACAAAATATTTAGGAAAAACGATTTTTGGGGGTGATCTTTAGGGGTGCTTTTCACCCCTTGAAACTGCACATGGGCCGATAAAAAAAAAACACGTGTCTAATATTTTTTAATACTCTACAACATATCAAAATTTCATCAAAATCGGCATTTGACAACTCGTGTATTTTCCTTGTGAGATCACAGTAAAATAACATTGTGACCGACATCCTAAAAATAAATGGTCTACGATCAAGATTCATAAGTTAGAAAAAAAAACATCGCTAAACATGAAAAAATGGACTGGATTTGTAGATAAAATTTCACACTTAGTAATCATTTCGGAAAAGGTAAAAAGCAACAGCAGCAAATAGTGGTTATTTATGGGCCAACAATGTGATCTCACAATTAAACATCATTTAGGTCTGTTGTAGTATAGAACGCATAACAAAAATAACCTAACCAAAAAAAAGCACAACCTTGTACTATATATGTATAATTTTTAAATTCGTGACCTTTTCTCCGTTCGAAAATTTCTAATTTACTAGTCTACGGGATTGTACGATTAACTTATGCGAATACACTGTTGCTTCGTTTATCAATGATGAACTAAACCAGCTGACACCGTTTAGTCGATGGGATCAAACCACAGAAACAAAGTGGACTTTAATCCCATTCCTATCCAATCTTATAACATTAGCGGAAAAAATTGAACGTAAATACATTATAATTTAAATACTAATGTCATTATTAAAATGTTTGTTAAAAAGTCAAGCAGGATGCATTTGTTATTATAGTAAAAATTTGTGACATGTTGATTACAATGATTATAAAACTGGTTTTAAATCTGACAATTATGCTGACAAGTATAACCGGTAATTGTTTACACTGCTGAATAGCGGTTATATATTTTACTCATACGCAATATATAAAAGCAATCGTGAAAGTTATTTATTTCAAAATATTCGAATATACAAAATTCTTATCTCTCAACCATTTTGTTGCTTACATTTAAGATTTTTACTCTTTTTTTAATATATTTTCATATTAAATACTTTTGACATATTTTTATCATTTAATCAATCTAAATTTTTTTAACATAGCAAAGAGAATTAATCAAGTAAAGGATTTTATTTACCAATTTCTTTACGTACTAAATTACTTAAAATATTATTTTAATTCCCACTTAAAAAAAAAAAAAAAAAAAAAAACTTGAATAAATTGATATGACCTAATTTTGAGAAAAATTAAACTAAGTTTTAAAATTAAAAAAAAAAAAAAACCTTAGCAAAACATATATATTGTAAATGCTATCAAGTTAAAATACCTTTCTAATCTATGTTTTACTAATTTAAAGATGAATGTAAGATATTTACATATTTTATATTGACCTACAATCGTCTATTATTTGAATCTAAAAGTATATTATAATAGCGCAAAATTATTTACTTCTGAAAGTATGCCACCTCCGCAACCAACATCTAATATTTTAATGTCTTTTAGTTCTTTTTTAGGTAACAGATGATCCGCACCTAATCGGAATGAACTAACGTAGGCATTATAGATCAATGGAACCCTATTTTAAAAAAATCAGATTAAATAAAATCCATCAGCTGAACTGCTAACGCAAAAAATTATTAAATAAAATAAATTAAATATTTGCTTTTACTTATCGGAAAGCTACCTAACAATTCTGACAGTTGGGGCCAGATTTCTAATATTCCATATTTCGATGAATTATATAACCAGCTGCGTCCGTGTAAACACATTATTTTTAAAATAGTATCATCAGTATGTAGGTACTGATGAAATATTGAACACAAAATGGAGTAGAATTATCAGAAAATAACAATAATAAATTGTTACACAGACTTATTGCAAAACAAAAAATTTAGATTACTATTTCTTTTACTTTCTTTAAATAGCTAGAAAGGGTCTAGCCGGTTAAGGAAGGTAAAAGTGCCTTTGAACCAAACTTTATAAAAAAAATATATACATCTAGGGCATGAAAAAAGTAGTTGATCCTGAAAGTTTCAGACCCCTAGTCCTACAGCGGGCTACTGTAGTCAACATTTCGTGATTTTCTTTTTTTTTTTACGATATCTCAGCCATTTCTCGATCGATTTTTAAAATTCTTGTTGGAGATTAAAAATAATGGAAAGTTCTATAACGGTAAATTTTTTTAGATTTTTAGGTGCTAAATGCAATTTTTTTTTTTTTTTTTTGGCCCGAACAGAACAGTTTATTTGGCCAGCAAACTACGCCACGACTAGATATTAAAAATTACAAATAATAGAAAATTCAGGAAGAGAAATTTCATTTTACAGTATGGTCGCAACTGCTAGCAGTGCCCACAATGCTCAATGAAACAGAACAAACACAAACAAGATTTTTTCATTCTGGAAAAAGGAGCAAAAGAAAAAATAGATAAATAGATAAATATTTCTATCTCACATTATGACCACAGTTGCCCGGCAATGCTCACAATGCATTATGAGAAAAAGGAAGTAGTCACAGCCACCCTGGACAAAGACTACAATGTAAGTAAAAATAAGTAAAAATAATGGGGAAAAAAAATCAAATAACAATCCTGTTTCTTTCAATAAACCTAAAAAGAACAAATAAAATTTTATCACTGGAACAGAGAAGATAAAAAATACACAATGGAGGATAAACACCGCAGGACATGAGGTCTTTAGAAAACGCAAGTCTCGTGTTATCGAACTGGGCGCAATTAAATAACAAGTGGTTAGTGTCTTCTCTAAAATTTTGTCGACAATAGATATTACAATCCGTGCAGTGCCCGGTGTTTGAAAAATTTAAACCCAATCGGCAATGGCCGGAGCGGAGCCTACACACAACGGTCACAAACCTACGGGTCAAACTAACCTGGTCACTAATGCGATAAAACCAAGGTGTGGATGGCAGAGATGGTTGGACCATATGAAAATATTTACCAGGCCCTAGCTCTCTACAAATAAGACTTACCCAATCCGCATGATTATCTCTTTTGTCTTTATCTAGAAGATCGAAGGATGGGATAAATGGAAACTTAATACCTGATCCAACAGCTTCTTTTGCGATTAAATCAACTCGGTCACCAAGTAGTACCCCACAGTGACCTGGAATTCAACAGAACTTAATGACTCCTCCAAGTTCGGAAATATTAAAATACTTTTCCTTAATTTCATAAATAATTGGATGGCAATTACATTCAAAGTTACTTCTCTGAAGCGACAAGAGAGAACTAAGGCTGTCCGAAAATACTACAAACTCCCCCTTGGACTGCAACACGTTTTTCACAAACTCTAACGATTTTTCAATTGCAAGAAACTCGGCCGTGAAAATCGAAGCGTTTGGAAGTAATTTAAATTTCTGCTCAGTGATACCTTCTATAATAAACCCGGCCCCTACGCCTTCATTAAATCCACGGAATTTGGCACCATCGGTAAAGATCAACCGATAACCGGCGTATAATTCTTTCGCGATACCGAGAAAAACGGAGTTCACAATGTTACCAGGCAGCAGATGCAAATTAGCTGGACTATAACTATAATACATCCTAGTTCTTTTGAGCAAGAGCGGCATTTTCTGGGGAACAAATCTCCAATCACTACTTACCTGCATTATCTTACTTATGAACTGCGGATATTTGTAATTACAATACTTAAGTACAAATTTATCTGTTAAATAATTTCTTCTAATGTGCAGAGGAGTAATTTTGGTCTTCATTTGTAGACCGATGGTAGGGGACGACCTGACGTTTCTCGTGATTAATCCTAAGCCAAGATTCTGTAATGAATCTAACTTTCTGAGCTGAAACTTCGAGGCTGATCCATAGAAAATCGCCCCATAATCCAATTTCGATCTAATAAAGCTTTTGTATAGCTGGCTTAAGATGACCGGATCACTTCCCCACCATGAATTACTTATAGCCTTTAAGGGGCTATACGATTTAATTACAAGTTCAACCAGTTTTTGAATGTGAAAAGTCCATGTTAGTTTAGGATCTAAAAACAATCCTAAACACCTAACATGCCTAGTGAACTTAATGAGTTGGTTTTGAATTAGAACACGTATTTGTTGGTAGTCAAATGGTCTAAGTGATAATACGGACACCGAGGATTTGGTAAGGGATATTTCAAAATGAATCTTCTCAAAGGAATTAAAGCAAATATCCATAGATGTTTGAATTGCCAGAAGACATTTAATGAGGCAGTTATGTTTAGAATATATTAAGAAGTCGTCCGCGTATGACAAAATTCGTGAGAAATTTGGTATTTGAATATTAAAGACAGGTAATATATACAAATTAAAGAGAAGCGGACTCAGGACGGCACCTTGGGCAAGACCTTTATAAGTTGTGCGAACCTCAACCTGTTTGGATACGGGGTTAAGAATATGGAGGGATCTACATAAAAATAAACTACACAAAAGTTTAGCCATGGGAAAAGGAATATTAACTGCCATTAATTGATTGAAAAGAACGGGGATGGAAACATTATCGAATGCCCCCTGAATATCAAGGAATGTTGCCACCAAGAAGCCTTTGTCTTGGAAAGTAGAATAAACATCCCCCAAGAATGATGTTACACAATCTTGAGTACCCAAATGTGGGCGGAATCCAAACATTCCCTTCGGAAGTATCCGCTGCCTCTCAATCCACTACATCAGTCTGTTCTTAATTATAATCTCGAAAACTTTCCTAAAGCAGGAGGCCAAGGAAATCGGTCGAAATGATGACGCCTGGTTGAGAGATTTACCAGGTTTGGGAATCCGAATGACTAGAAAACGTGACCAGTCAGAAGGTATTAAACCAGACACCAATAAATTGTTATGTATTTCTAATAGTATATTTTTGGCGTAATTACTTAAGTTCTGTATAACTGAGTAAGTAATACCACCCAAACCCGGGGAAGAATCTCGTTTCTTGTGTAGAGGAATAAAAACCTCTTCATACGTAATTGGACGGAGCAGAATATGAGATATCATAGGTGCAGTATTTCCTTTCCCGGCCAACTCCTCCCTCATTGGAACATAAGGGGAAGAAACTGCGTTTGATAGGTCAGTAAACCAACTGTCATCTTGAATCACTCGACCGTGAGAATGTGAATTTTTAAAACGCTTAGTTAGATTCCAAACTTATTTTAAAGGAGTGTTTTTGTTAAACTTCCTACAAAAATCTCTTCAAGAGTTCCTTTGGGTTTTTTTGAGGAGTTTTCGTGTCTCCCCTGCAATTTTCCTGTATGTAAGATAAGCTCCCATTGAGCCAACTGCCCTAAAAGTACGCAAAGTATCATTTCATTCTTTAACCTTAGTCTCGCATTCTCCATTCCACCAAGGAACAGCAGGTTTATTCCCTTTGTACAAGGATGCCTTAGGCATGGAGCACTGTAGCGCTGAAAGAACAGCATCATAAAATGTATAGTATTTATGTAAGGAGTTACTCACAGAATTAATTATTACCAGATTTTGATCAACTAACTCACGAAATTTATTCCAGTTCTCTTCCATAAATTTCCAACGCAATATATTATTTTCAGATTGATATGGCTGTCGATAGGATGAAATTGAGTTGTTCGTATTTATAGTGATCATAATGGGGAAGTGATCACTACCAAAAGACGTTAATAGAACTTCCCATGTACAATCGAGCGCCATTGAGGATGATGCTAGGGTTAAATCAACAGGGTTATTCACATGAAGGGGATTTCCAAGCTTGGTTTTGGAACCATCATTCAATAAGCACAGATCTGAATTAATGATGAGGTCGAGTACAGCTGCCCCTTTCGCATTATTACGGTCACAACCCCAGCACACACTCAGAGCGTTGAAATCTCCACCCACCAAAATGAGAATATTATTATAACCTTCCAACGCATCCAAGAATGTTGAGGAGTCTATAGAATGATTTGGGGCAGAGTAGTACGAAATAAATATTCCGGAAAATTGACCAATAATAACAAGAACGCTGACTGCATTTGATTTGGTACTATTGTTACCAGTTGATAAATCGAGATTAATCACCTGGTACTTGATTCCGAACTTAATTAAAATGGCCGTACCTCCGTAGCCATCCTCTCTGTCGTCTCGAAAACAGTGATAATTGGGAATGTTAAAAGATCTGTTCTTGGATAGCCAGGTTTCTGAAAGTAGGTTCATATCAATATCCTCCTGAGACAGAAAGATTTCTAGGTCACCTTTATTAGACAAAATGCTGCGTGTATTCCACTGCAACACCCGGATTATATCGAAAAGAGTGAGTTTAAAATGATCGCGAATTACCCTGTTCATATATCTATATTGCTACATATATATAAATATCGTTGAATGTATACAATAAGTTAGTATATACTAAAAGAAAAATATAATTAAATATGAAAATAAAATCGGAAAATTAATTGTCGGCTGAAATAGCCTTACCAGTTCTTCTGTTATTGGGAAGAGACTTTAACCCTTTAGAATTCACCACATTGGAGATTTGGGGATCCAAACCCTTTTTGCTTATGTTATTTGTACTACTTCTCAATATTGGTTGAATTGGTTTCGGATCGTTGTTAGTTAAAGTTGTGCTGTTGGTTAGTTTGGACGAACTAGGTTGTCTATCTAACTTTTTCGAACTGGAATGATATGTTTTTTTCCCTTCGTCAGAAGACACAAACGATACGGTACGTTTGAGACGGAAATCTGAGATAGGAATTAATTGCTTTGAATCAATGTATCCAGTCTTTCTTATAGGTTTAGGTTTAAATGAAGCGATAATATGAGATTCATTTTCTTAATTACTCTGCAAAATAGGCGGAAAATTATTTTCTTCAGATAAGAGGGAAAAACAGTTTCTTCTAACAGCATTAGAATAGAGATTTTCTTGTCGATATAGAGGAGGTATTTCTAATGAGGCCTCTTGAAAGATGAGGTTATGTGACGCCATAAGTTCGTTTATTTGAGTTTGCCTCTTCCTTTCCGGACACGAAGTATCGGTTGTTCTATGCTGATTTTTGCAAAACACACACATTGGAAATGCACTAGTACAAGCTTCTTCCGCCGAATGTTCTTTTCCTCCGCAGCGCAGACACCTGGAATTGCCCTGGCACTGTCTGGCTAGGTGATCATTTCGGAGACATCGGTAACACTGACGCGTACGTCGAACAAATGGTTCACAATGGAACCTGACGTTCCATAAAAAAACATGCGATGGTAAGGACTGGCCTTCAAACGAGATCAGTACAAAAGAACTTGGAAGATATTTAATTTCGCCCTCAACATTAGCTCGTCTACTTAATCGCTTAATGTTATTAACTACAAACGGGTAGGAGTCAATCATTTCCATGATTTGATTAACGGAATACTCGATATCCACTCCCTTGAGAACACCAAATCGTGAGACCAGATGCGCCGGAATAAAAACTCTATACCCGCTCGTAAGAAAGCAAGAACAAGAAACTAAATTATTGGCGGAATGAGGTGACGACAATTGAATAATAACTCTATTCCGGCCTACCTTCTTAATTTCAATAATATCTTTCCATAAATTATTTCTTTTTAATATTTCGGCGATTTTTAAGGCACTAATGGCTAGTCTGATTGAGTCGGGTTGATAGACTTTTTCAATAAAAACTTTAAAACCTCTATCACTATGAGCTGAATTTGTATCAGTACGATAAAAGTTAGAAATGTAATTACGAGGTTCTGAAAGTGCCGAGTTGTTCGACGTAATATTATTAGAACCATTATTATGATAAGCACTGCTATTGTTATGACCGGCTTCATTATTTGTTTTATCAAGATTGCTGTTGCTATCATTATTGTTATCGCCAGATACGGATTCTTTAGACTTACTTAACTGAGTCGTATGCAAGATGTTGCTTTCGCCGTCTTCACCGTTAATAATAGTTGTAAAATTACTTACCTCGGTGCACAGCGTACTGTTACCTGTTTCCCTTAACTTGATGGGGGATCTTTCCCCCCATCCTCGTCCACGTTCATGTGTGGTGTTAACCACCTGCAACAGCGAAAACTTGACGACCGAGCAGAAAGAAGAAAAAGAAAAGAAAGAGAGAAGAAACAAAAAAAAAGTACTACGAATTCGTTGAAATAAGTAAACGGTTTTATCAACACAAACGCGATAGAACACACTTTCGTTAACACAGTGAAATTCAAATTTTTAGAAACGTTCAAAATTTTTAAAATGTCATAAATTTTTTTTTAAAAATTCAGTAACGGCAAAAAAAATATATAACACGTATTTTAGTGTAAACTATCTACAGAAATTTTTTCAGATTTTTAAAAGTGGTGGAAGAGGTTCAAAAAAATTAAAAACATGCATTTTTGACTGAAAAACCTTTTGAAATTCAGCTAATAACAGCGGGATAGATATATGTTACGTATCTAAAGATAACAAATTTTCCTGAATTTTTGCAGATTTTTTGAACGGGTGAAACAAGTGGAACAAGTCAAAAAATAAATAAAATCATGCGTTTTTAGCTGAAAAACTTCTTGAAATTCAACTAATAACGAAGGAATAGGTATGTGTTATGTAAGATAACAAGTTTTCCTGAGTTATTTCAGATTTTGGAAACGGAGGGAACGAGTGGAACATGTCAAAAATTAAATAAAATCATTCGCTTTTGGTTGAAAAACCTCTTGAAATTTCACTAATAACAACGAAATTGATATGCATGATATTTTTTTTGATCCTCTTCCACCACTTTTAAAAATCTAAAAAAATTTCTGTAGATAGTTTACACTGAAATACATATTATATATTTTTTTTTTCGTCATTACTAAATTTTTAAAAAAATTTTTGACATCTCAAAAATTTTGAGCGTTTCTAAAAATTTGAATTTAGCATCTAAAAAACTGAAAAAATCACCGTTATAGAACTTTCCATTATTTCTAATCTCCAACAAGAATTTTAAAAATCGATCGAAAAATGGCTGAGATATCGTAAAAAAACGAAAATCACAAAATATCGACTACAACAGCCCCCTGTAAGACTAGGGGTCTGAAACTTTCAGCATCAACTACTTTTTTTATGCCCTATATGTATATATATTTTTTTAAAGTTTGGTTCAAAGGCACTTTTACCCCCCTTAACCGGCTAGACCTTTTACTTTGAATTATACATTTCGTAACATTATTTTCATTATCACATATAATATTTCAAAATACTATATGTTCGTTTTTAGTACAACTTAGCCTTACCATGGAGTAAACAAATCATACTAAATAGTTCGATGATTGGTTAGTGCTGCAGCAATTAATAGCCGAAAATAAATAATTAACCAGTTAAAACAAATATTTCAGAATGCATGTGGTAATAAATCCCAATTAAATCAATTTACGCTCGCAAAATTAAATGAAGGTCTCCAGATCTCGACATAAAATGGCAGAAATAATTTAAAATTAATATCTTGTACTTTAATGTTGTGCAATGTCAACAAAGTTATTTAGCAAGAAGAAAAAAATAATAATTTTTCCTTAATAATTCAAAATATTTAAATTATCGGAAAGCAGTTGTTTTAGAACTTTAATGTTACACAGAGAGCAGATTAAGATTTTTTTATAAACTGACTATTTTTCATATAAAAATATTTTACTACATATTGTTGATTTAAGTGCAGTTATGGATTTTTACTAGCACACTGAGCAAAAAAAATTAAAGATTATATAGTTCTACTGAATTCCTTTCCTCGCGAAAAAACATAATCATTGCAAGTTTTTATTGTATTAAATAGCAACTGTCAAAGTAAAACTTCTACGGATATTTAAAAATTTTGAAGTATCATTGAAGAAAATTATTCAACGTTGTTACCACGGAAAAAATATATAACGTAAATTCTTATCTGGAAAATGTGTTTATTTTTTAGATTTATTGAAATGGTGGAACACGCTCAAAAAATAAAAACTACATTTTTGACACTTTTGCTTTTGGAAAGTGTTGTCCAGTTACTAAGCGGAAATAACAAGCATTACATGTGACAGAAATGCTAAAGTTAAGTTAGTCATTGAGTATTCGCTCATCTGACCGTATCAAGAATAACATTCGCGCAGCAATGGAAGTTGTGCCTACCTTCGATAAATCCCGCGACACTCACTTAAAGTGGCATGATCATGTAAAACGTGTCCAGGAAACCAGCAGCAATTCGTTGCTATCAGTAGCATTTGTGTTTAAAGTAAAGGACAAGAGATCAGTAAGAAGGTCAAAGCGTAGGTGGATTGATACGATTGCAGCAAATTTCAAAAACATCAGTGTAGATCATGCTTGATATATAATCGAAAGACCTGAAAGAGCTCAGTGCAAACAGTAGACTCTCTATCAACAGAAAAATGCTAAGAAGGGGAAGCAGGACACTTATTGGTATACAATTCAAAAGAAAAATGTACAACCTATTCTTTCGCAATCAATATAAAAATGGTACATTTTTTAACAAAATAAAATAGCTAGATCTTTCCTTTTTTTTTTTTTTTTTTTTTTTTGTTTAACGAACACATCAGAAAAGGCTAGCATATAACAGCAAATTTGTATAAAAAATAAAAAATTCCAACTTTTCTTAGGTGCTGCATTTTTTACACAAGAAATTTAATATAACATTTTCTCAGAAACTTTCTGAAAATTTCAAATTATAATTATGCACGCGCGTATTGTGTTTGTTTTCTTTATATGAAATTATTAAAAATATTTAAAAACTCTTAAAATAACAACCCGTCAAAAATATGCATTTATATGTACTAACTAGAGGCAATCGCTTGTACGGGACTCAGCGGCTCGAGCCTCCCAATTTTAATAATACAAAATTGTTTCAAATTAATAATTTTTGTACCCAAAAGTGTATTTTCAAATTACCTTAATATGTTTATCAAACGAATTATGTGATCAAAAACTCATAATCATAAATCCTTACCTAACCTTGTTGCTATAACCTATTATTATAAACGAAATAGCATCCTGAAACTAATATGGTGATCACATGATTGCAGTAACCAACAATATATATAGCACAAGAGCTCTACAGATCTGAGCCCTTTTCATACATCTAAAATAAATAGGAGAAACGGTTTATTCAAAATTTTTCCGAGCTTAACTTAAAGTGACTGGGGGGGGGGGGGGAGGGGCTGTTGTTGTACAGTGATATTATTCTATAGTTGTACATATAATCGCTATAGGCTATATTATCAACATTCCGTAATAACTCAAATGACATGTGTTTCGCTTACTCTTTCTTTCTTAATATTTTTTCTTATTTATGCAAAAAGTAAAATCGCTTGCATACCACTATGCTTTTTATAATTGTTATAAATATTTTACAAATTCGATTATTTCTTGATTGATATGACCTAAACTATTTTCTATCATTCATGTTCAGTCCTCCGTTGTTACTTCAAAAAATATTTTCTTTCGTATTTTTGTCGTTTTAAAAATTTGGATCTTTACAATATTATTTAATCAACTTCAGTGTAAAAATAAAGACAGCAGTCACTTTTGAAAGACACGGAATAATTTGAAAGAATTACGTCCTCTGTTTGGATTGAAATGCGGCAGAATTCCGATCAGTCAAGAATGAAAACAAACGACGAAAAGTAGACGCAAAAAATAAAAATTCTGTTATAGAAAAAGAAATCTATGGTACGATAACACTTCAAATGAAAGAAAGATTTTCTTACAGAGATCGTCACTTAGATACTACATTATTATAAGCACTGATAATTTTACTATTTCGAGCAATTCCCCACGTTGATCTGAATTTTCTGTTCAAATGTATCCCCAGTATTAGAAGAAAACAAGTTAAAAACTAAACTGAAAACTGTCTAATAACGATATCTGATTTTTGAGGTATTATAGTGGCTGTTTAAATATGATTTCTTGCATATTTAAAAATTATTTACTTGAAACGTTTAGCGAAACCGTAAAACTGATCTAGATTATTCTAATGATTCCAATATCTGCTACAGGGACAAAACAAAGTTTTTCCATGCGTAAAAAGCTAAAATCGTATTTAAGAAATTCAATGTGAAAATCAATTCCATGTCTTAGCAATGATGTCTATATAACATACGAAAATTTTATGAGCTATTGAAAACTTACTAAAAAAAAAAATTAAGATTGCATAATTTATTTTTCAAATTTTTTGTTATTAAATACCTACTTGTATTTCATATTTTTATATACTTTGATAGTCTCTTATAAACGGAAAAATTCATATACATATTTTTTACAAATAAATAATGTTAACCTAATTTTATTCAACTTAAATATGAACAAAAAAGGAAGGTAAATTGACATCTTGTTTTTCTATTTTTAAATAGTAACTTTATAAGAGCCTCGGGTATAATTGCCATAAGCTGCCCCTGGCAGTAAAGCCCGAATAATAGATTTATAGGCACCACAATTCTTGAAATATCTATATATGAAATCGTAGTTACAAACAAAAAAAGTTTATCATATGCAAAATTCGAATCTTATATACAATACTAACCTTACATTATTTAAATTGTGTAGCCATTTAACTTGACCTTCTTCGAACCACCAATCACTTATTATAGCATCGTAAGAACTTAGCTCTTGGTCCCGAAAAGAAGAGCTGAATTTTCTAATCAAATTAAATCCAAAACGACGTCTTGCTAATAAACTAAAATACATTTATTTAATCAGAATGATTGTAATTCAGTTTTAATAAACGTTACAAATTTATTTACTGCATTAAAATAACCATATTCCTACATTATAAACACATAATTTATGAAAATTCGCAAGCATACTTTTTATAAAATCAATTTTATTTAACAATATTATTTCGAAATACATAATTTAAAACATCTTATAAAGCCATGTTTAAAATATCAGTGGTGTGTTGTAGGACTTAGAGGATGAAAATAGTGAATTCAATATTTAAAAAAAAAATTTCTGCGCTACGAACCAAAGAATTATCAGATCTTAAATTATACATGATTTGTAATTGTCTAATTCAGTTCTTAATAAACCTTTTATTCGTTCGTCAAAAATAAACAATATTTTAAAAACTGATTTTTCTTTTTTTTTCAACATTAAATCCGCCTTTTCTATTTTCAATTCCTCATACATACATAATTAAACAATAATATCACTTTGCTAAGCTATGAAAATCTGTAACAGTCATTTCAAATTAATTTATAAATACAGAACTTCAAGTACTCAAAAAGTCTAATACCATATAGAGGATTTACAAAAAAACACACGATTTTCCATCTATTTTAATTACTTTACTTATTAAATCTTTAAGAGCTACCGGCACATCACTCCCTTCTAAATAAAATTAAACAAACCTACTTATCAGTAATCGAAACAAGTACATTTCGGCTTTTTGAATACCTAATTCAATATATCGAATTATTGCTTTTCGATTATTGTTATTATTGTAATCTTTACATTATATTTTTTATAGCTAATATTTTTTTTGTCGTAAACGAATTATCTATATTTTTTAACATGAAACACGTTTTTAGGTTGAGGATACATATTTAATGATTCCCTTGTATAATACATATGTATGATGTTAATGTATTGTACCAGGTCCGTGCCCAGAATTTTGAGCGGGTCGAGGGAGGGTGTAAAAATCTTCACATACTTATTTTATAAATAACAATACATTTTTCAATAATATTTATACTATTAATAAAAAATTTTACATAAAATATTAATGAAGTACCTAAAAATATGGAGCATATTTTTTCTTTATTCTTTTAAAGGTAAAAACACCCTAAAAAATCATCAATATTTATTTTAAATTTTTGATTTTTTTCAGATTTTAGTGTATTTATCAGTTCTCATAAGGGTGGTTAACCCCCAAAACCCTATCATGCCTTGTATAGCACTATTAATGAACATTTTCCAAAGTAGTCTCTAATTATCATTTATATTCTAAAAATATGTTTCGATCTTCTACGTCTTTAGCAAAATACTTACAGCAATCAAATTTTTATTGTCAATAATTAAAAATGAGCCATTCGAAACTAAACACTCAACATGAATTATTCAAAAAATAGTTTACTTTTAAAAATATCGATCTTTTGAAATGGTTTTAATTTTGATATTTTCTAACATTAGGAATTTGTGTTTTTTTTTTATAGATGTTATATTTATCAAATTGATGTGTTAATTAATAAATTTGTGATATTTGTAATATTAGAATCAAGCATTATTTAACAATATTTAAGAAAATATTTTTTCAAAGCCTACATATATGTTTTCCTAATTCAATAATGTTCTGCTCTGATAATGAATTTTTTTAATATTAATGCCGTTCATTTTAATTTTGCCCATTTTACGATTTCCTTAAATTTGAATCGTGATTATGGAAAGTGCATTTATTTCTTTTTCTCCATTATTAGTGTCTGTTCATGTTTTGAAATTTTCATTTCCATTAAAGTCGAAATATTGAAATTTTAATAATTTATTACTAAATTCATTAGGAATCAGGCATGAATTTAGAACAGACGAAATTACATTAGCTTAACTTCACTTAAATTATTAAGGAGCTTAGAGCAATGGTCGTCAGTTTTTCATAACTGAAAAACCAACATAAATATTTTGAACATGGAAAGAGCCGCATAATTTACAACTGTTTATTAATATTTTAAAAAACTGGAATTGTAGAAACAATTATTCTTAAAATATTGAATTCCATGAAAAATAAATAGTAAAAGATATACAGGATATTTGACAAATACTTGTAGAAACTTTCGTCACAAAATTTAATTTGAAAAAAAAAAAATTCATACATCTGTCAGCATGGAAATGAGAAAGTTTTAAATAGAAATACTACTTACAGAGAACTTAAAAAGTGATTTTTTCTATCTATACACTATTTTTTAAATCATTTTTCAGTTTTGATGTTTGATTTACTCTTAAATATTAGCAGTGCCGGATTAACCACGTAGCAAGAGTAGCAATTGCTACTGGCCCCGTGTATCCAGACCCGCCTCCGCCTGAGCGTAATTTTTTGAGTGAAACTTATTAAGTCGTGTTACATTGAATTTACTTGATGTCACTAAAACATTACACTTTTTCCAGCCAAGACAATCCATTGCAGACAACCGGTAACCGATTATTTCGTTGGTGAAAATAAAACACATAATTTCATAAGGTAAACGCACAAATTCTACAAAAAGTCACTCGTATAAATGTACAGAATTTTAATCGGCTCGATAATTGACTCTGTGTGGATGGGTAGTGGAATTGAAATAGCTCGATTCAAAATTTTGAAATTGTCTATTTATTTGTAAGACTTACAGGTCAGATTATTTTTATTATAATTTAGCAATCATATACCACAAAAATTATTTTTTAGTAGTAAGTATATGTAAGTTATAAAAGTAATGAGAGGTTTCCTGCAATTAAATTTCTTATAACTATTTCGTAATCTTGACATAGTAAGATCGTCAACTTGTGAGCCAAATTCAGATTAAGCAAAATTATTGGCAGATGCTTTTAAAACGAATTATTGCAGTAATAGTTTTTAGCAGAACGAGATCTTGTGTTTCGGGGTAGTGATAAAATTATTGGTTCAATACATAGAGAATTACTTAGGTTTTCTAGAATTACTTTCCGAATTTGACATTTTTATGGCCCAACATATTCAAATTTATGCCCATAAAGGAAAAAGACACACGTCATATTTATCTAAAACATGCGAGGAATTTATCAAATTAATTGCATCAAGCATGCTGGATCAAATTATTTGTGAAATTAAGAGATCCAAGTGCTATTCAGTGTCATCAGATTCTATTCCAGATATATTGCATGTAGACCAGCTGACTCTGATAGTGCTCTATGTTCTACCATCTGGGCCGGTTGAGAGATTTGTTAAATTCTTAGACATGGAAGGCCATACTGCTGAACAATTTTCCCAAAGTTTACTAGATTTCTTAAATAAGAATGGCACTGATATCAAAGATTGTCGTGGACAAAGCTATGATAATGTCAGCAACATGAGCGGAAAATACGGCGGCCTGCAAGCACGAATTAAAAGAATAACTAAGTATGCAGAATACATTCCCTGTCTTGCACATTTATTAAATTTAGTTGCTAAGTGCGCTGTAGATTGTTGTACAGAAGCATTATTTTTTTTCGATTTCACTGAAAATCTTTATAATTTTTTTTCTGCTTCTAAATATCGCCAGGGTCGTCTTACGGAAGTTCTTACTTCGATAATTCTGATTTTGAAAAGGTTGTCGGATATTAGGTGGTCCGCCAGAGCTGATGTTACGAAGGCATTTTAATGTGGTATTACCACTATCAAGCAAGTGTTGAGTGACATTTGCAATAATATAGATCAAAAGGACAGTGTCGTAATCAAGCTTACGGACCAGTTTTAAAGATGAATAAGTTGGAAACGGGAATAATGGCAATTACATGGAATGGTATCCTAGAACGCGTGCAAGTGACTAGTGCGTCGCTGCAATCGTCTAATATAGACCTTAATACAGGGTACGCCCTTTATGAATCATTATATGGTTGAAGCAAAAGCCAAAGATGTGGCAGGTTGTCATGAATATCAGCAACAGACTTCAAGACGACGCAAGCGAAACACAAAGTATGACCATTTTAGCGGTTCTAGTACAGTTGACGAATTTGTTTAAAATGAAACACCTGGTAAACAGTTTTAAATTGAGCTGTTTGTTGTCATTATTGATAACACACTATCTGCTTTAGATAAACACATAAAAGTATACCAAAAACTTAGTAGTGTTTTCGGAATTTTTCCATCATTAAAATCTATTACAGCAGAAGAGATTTTGAAAAAAACTCCAATTATGGTCAGTACTTAAGCAAATGATTTGGAAGACAGTCCAGACGACAAATTAGTGCAGTTTGCCGAGCTACTGAAAACGGATGTGACTAGTGCGATTGACAGTTCAAAAAACGAAGCTCTGGAAATTCAATATTATAAATTCTTAATGGAAAATTTATTAGAATCATCTTTGCCCAATTTAGAAATTGCTTTGCGCATTTATTTGTCTCTCATGACTAGCTGCAGTGGCGAACGTTCATTTTCGACATTGAAGCGTATAAAAAATGAATTAAGGTGGAACACGATGAGTCAAGAACGTCTGAATTGTCTCTCTTTGATGAATATAGAATATGATTTGCTCAGAGAAATTGATACGAATGGTATTATCTCTAAATTCGCCCACATTAAATCTAGAAAAGTTACTTTGTAAAAATTTAACAAAAAATAAAAGTTCGGCGTTATTAATCGTAAGTTTTAAAATGTTAGTTTCTTATCAAAATTATTCTAAATTTCCAGGGCAATCTGAACTATGGCTTTTTGTACTTGTCAAAGGCCAACAGGGCCTATTGTAATCTACTTTACTATTAAACACTAACATAATTTGTAACCTATAGATGGCAAATAAACATACTGAGTGTTGAATTATTGTTTTACCACTTTATACTTAAGAACTCAGTAGATCAGGGACCCCTCGACAGAATTTGCTACGGGCCCCGTGCTTGCTTAATCCGGCACTGAATATTAGTTGTAAACGTTTTACAATATCAAACAGCGAATTCTTTTAGTTATTACTTAAACCCACGCACATTAAGAAATTTGTTTGATTTTCTGTTTAAAGAATGTTCACAGAGTAAATCCAAAAATCAATAATGCATTAGGGTCAATAATATTTAGCATGGTATAAAGAATTCTTATTGATCAGCGCCTAGTATTTTTACATATATTAAAAACGCTACACATTCATTAACACAAGTCACTTCGTCCTTTTTGAATTGATATATAATTTTAAGATTAATCTTTTTCTCTGCGCTCTCGTTTGTTTTATCGTCGTTATTAAGAAAATCAAAAATAAGTCTTCGTTGTTTTCCAACGAAGTATATCAAAGTAATATCCTTCTGAAAACCACCATTTTTTTACCAGTTACAAAATTTGAAATTTTATTTTATTCTAATAGAATCGATAATAAAGATACACAATCTTGTATGAAAAAAGTGAAATTATGTCCAATTTTAAACATAGAAGTAAACATTATTTTTTTTATTTATTTTTTTTTCTTGTGAAAAGAACATCCTGTACTGTATTTAACTGCTGTGGCTATTACAGTATGAAGATGCGCTGTTTGTTTTTATAGATATCTGCTTATTCTGCTAGTTCTGATAAATTGTGTTACAGATAAAATTGAATTGGGGGAATTCTCAAGAATGTTGGTGACTGTTTTGTTATTAATTGAAAGGGGCCGGTGGGGTGATAGTGCTGGATAGTCGCACAGTACGTGAGTTGATGGAGCAACATCTTGGCCACAGAAAGGACAATTCATAGGAGAGGGGGTTCTTTGCAAAATAAAATTATGCGACATGGCTGTGTGGCCTGTGCGCAAGCGGCTAAGTGTACAGAAATCTTTGCGGGAAATGCTTTTTTCTGGCCATCATGGTTTCGTTGAGGGTTTAATTAACCTCGAGAAAGTCTGACACAAGGACCAATGGGTTTTCCATGAGGATGTGAGATTATTGAAGATTATGTTCGAGAGATAAGGTGGAGGAGGGCTGTTACTAGGCAAGGGGCAATATATTTCTGCTCGGGCGATGTATCGACGCGTTCATTTCCAGAAATCCCAGCATGACTGGGCGCCCACAGAAAGGATACGGAGCACTGTCTCTTAATAAGTTCGTATAATACCTGCTGGGTTCGAATTGCTACAGGATGTTTGGTGAGGGGATAAGAGATTATCAATAAAGCCGCGGATGAATCAGATACCAGCAGGGCTTTCTGTGATGTAGGCTCTGTAGAAAGAAAATATTCCAAACAGAAAAATACTGCGTATATTTCAGCATCCAGTACCGAGCAACTGTCATTTAGTCGAATGCTTTGAATCACGTCGCAGACTTCAAAGGAACGATGAAGTAGCCTTTGGGGTAGTCTTGGCAGCATCCGTGTAGAAAATGAGGTGGTCGGGGTATTTTTGTATTGCTGCTGCTGTCAACTGAACGATATTCGGGTGCAGGGGTTTATTATACTTCGTCAGGAAAAAATTAACACCAATGTTTAAAGGGGCCCACGGCGGAATCATGGTGTTAAGAGCTAGGTTAGGGAAAGGGATTATGCTCACGTTGCGCTGCGATAGGAGGGCCAGGATTTCTGGGAGAGGGTCATTAGGGAACTCTGGGGTGTTGGGGAGGTCATTTGTGTCAATAGGACAGGCACGTTTACTAGAGAAAAGAGCGAGGGTCTCACGGTGGTAATAAAAGGTTCAGAAATACTTTAGTGGGGGAGTGCCTAACAAGGCACACAAACTTACAGACGGGGAAGTTCTATGTACGCCAAGTATCGTGCGGAGCGCCGTGTGGTGTACTGAATCAAGGGATTTAAGTAAAGAAGGACTGGCTGACGAATACGCCTGGGACCCGTAGTTTATTCTGGAAATGACTAAGGATTTGTATATGGAGAGGAGAGTTTTCGGAGGTACATTATACTTTGTGTTTGATACGTATTTAAGAATATATAGGAATTTATGACATTTAACTTTAAGATTGGATATGTGAGATCGCCAAGTTAGCTTATGATCGAACAGTAGTCTAAGGAAAGTAGCAGTAGGGTGGAAATGAAGTGAGCAATTTTCTAGATTGAGGCGGATGCTGGAAGAGTTTTAACGTCCCCCATAGAAATCAACACAGATAGACTTAGATGGAGAAAACACAAGACCGTTATTGTTACATCAGGATTGTAGTTTTGAAATAGTTTTTTGAAGGATTTTTTGAGCATTTGCTGGAAAACTGGAAGACAGGGAAATGTTCAAGTCGTCAAAGTAGAGCCGGGCGTTTACAGGCGGAGCAATACAATCATTTATATCATTGATATAAAAAATAAACAAGATTGCACTAAGGGCAGATCCTTGTGGTAAGCCATTCTCAGTTTGAATGGTGCTCGATGTTGACGAACCAATCTTAACATGGAACGTTCTGTTTGTTAAAAAATTATTCATACATGGCCATGTTTCCAATTATACCAGTTGTTGTCAACTTGGATAAGAGGCCGTATCGCCATACTCTGTCGAACGCTTTTTCTATATCGAAAAAGACGGAGTATACATGTTGGCGTCTGTGAAATGCTGTTAATATTTGCCTTTATAGGCTCAGCAGATGATTAACTGTAGTACGCTTCTTACGCCCTCCGGCTTGTGACGAGGATAGGAGATTATTCTGTTCAAGCAAGAAAAGGAGACGCCGATTAACCATTTTTTCCAGCGTTTTTGTGAGGACACTTATAAGAGATATAGGCCTATAGTTTTGTAGAAAAAGAGGATCTTTATTTTGCTTCAGAATAGGAATAACAACTGCTAATTTCCATGGGCCAGGGATCGATCCGGAGGACCAAATTTGGTTATAGATATGTAAGAGGAAGTTTTTCGCTGACGGAGGTAAATGTTTTAACATATAAGGATAGATGGAATCGGACCCAGGTGCGCTGTTTGCAGTATGATACTGGAGTTGATAGTCTAGTTCAGAGATGGTGAAATGGCAATTGTAGGGAAGTGAGGAGTCAGAGATGATAGTTATAGGTTGTTGTTCCCTGGAATATTTCTTTAAAGAGAAGGCAGACGAATATGACGATGAGGATGACTCGATTGCAAAATGATTCGCAAAAGCGTTTGCGACTTCCAACGGGTCAGATAACATGGAACCATTCTGATTTATCGAAAAGGAAGGAGTCGCATGATTAATACCGTTCAGTGCCTTAATTTTGTGCCAAATATTGTGACTGGAAGTATTTATGGAGATTGAATGCATAAATTGCTGCCAAGATTCCTGTTTTTGTGCCTAATGAGGCCCCTCGCAGCTGCACGGCGTTTTTTAAATTCAATCAAATCAGGATATAGGCCTATTGATTTGAACTTCCTAAGGGCATGTTTACGTTGGCGTATGGTTGTTCCTATTTCGGGGCACCACCATGGAACCCGTCAGGATCTGTTTGTTGGGACAGACTTAGGAATGGATGCTAGAGCAGCATTCGTAATAGCGTAGATAAAGGAGTTGATGTTCTCTGATAAAGATTCGGATGGCTCGCTAGGAACGTTTACTTTAACTGAAAACATATCCCAATCCGCCTTGTGGAATAGAAATTGAGGCTTAGGTGGGGGGAGAGGGGCTTTGGACGGGCATATGAGTATAGGAAAATGGTCGCTAGAGCATAAGTCCTGTAGCACAAAAGTGCTCAGGTTAGGGAAGATGGAAGTGGAAACAAGTTGTAGGTCAATTGTTGAGAAAGTATTGTTGGACAAATTAAAATGGGTGTAACCTGGGGGGGGGGGGGCAGTATCAGATCGTTATCTAGGACCAGTTTATTGATGACAGAGCCATGTCTGTTTTCCAGTGTTGCTCCCCACAAAGGCGAGTGGGCATTAAAATCACCGAGTAATATTAGTGGCGGGCTGACCTGTGATAGTACTGACTGAAACATATCTGCAGTGATTATATAGTTCGGAGGCATACAGCAGTTACACAGAGTTATCGGGGTGGCAGATATCTCAGGAAGATGAACGACCACTGCAATCATTTGTAAGGGGTATTTAAATTCAACTGTGTTGCTGGGACAGAGGAGTGGACCATAATGGTAACCCCTCCATTTGCTCTAAACCCTTGATCATTGCTGAAAGTGAAGAGGGAGTAGTTTTGTAGGGCTGGGTTATCGGTGGGCTTCAAATGAGTTTCCTGTAGACATACCACAGCAGGAGAGTGATTTGAAGTTGTTTTAATTCAGCAAGTTGAGGGTAAAATCCTCGATAGTTCCACTGCAGGATAATGTTATGAACCATGACCACTATTAGCTTTTCGAATATGGTTAGTCTGCTGTTTGATCTGAATCTGACTGTCTAGCAAGTTTGTTGATTAGCTTAGTGAAACGTGTCTTCATTGATCGGTTTTAAAGTAAGGGGTAATTATCTGAGAGCATGTGAATAAATCTATCTATGTCTTCAGTGAAGTTGGCTACTATACTCGCCCGGGTCGTATTGTCCTTGAATCGTTTCCATTAAGGTTACGACGTCAGTGGGAAGACAGTGGATAGTCTTTATTGTTGATGTTGCTTTCTGCGGGCTTTAGGAGTTCAACAGTAGGCAATTTTTGTTTTTTCAGTTTTGATGGTGGAGGTTTGAAATCTACGTTTGCTCCATTGTCTCTGGTTTCTACCGCATTTGGATGCTCTCTGTTTTCTGGTTCGTTTGTCTGCATTTGTACAGGGAAAAGAATAGCTCTTGTGCTATCTGTAAAGTCACGCTCCGTAGTCTTCTGAGAAGCATCAGGGGTTTCGCTTCACTTTACATTTAGAATCGGTTAATTTATATTCTTAATATAAATGAAAAGCATCGGGTGCAAAATATTAAAATCAATCAGTTTTGTATTTATTATACTAAACAGATTTGGAATAATTGAAAACGTAATACAGAATAATAAAAAAAATCACTCGTTACATTATACAGCGTTCATAGTGTAAAAATCGCGTAGGAATGAACTCTATGATCAATTTACAGTTTTTAAGTAAATATTTTTTCAATAACTCCAAAACGGAATTCATCTATCGCAATATTTAAATTCATTCGAAAATATTATAATATATTCCAATGCCTCCGATAATGTTATACGAAATACCCTTCAGTTATATCTGTGAAGTTGTTTAACAAACAAGCCTATAGGATATGTACCGCCCAGCAGTAACTGAAAGTCTGACTATTTTCACCACCTGAAATATAAATTACATATTTAAAAATGTTTAACCAAAATCAAAATATTACTTAAATATAATTAAAAATTTATAAATCAAAACACAATTGTATGAAACTAAAAAAATTAATAAAAAAAAAAAAATCATACTAACGTAAATTAATCCGAAAATTTCTGTATAAAATAATTCATTAACATTCTTGTATAGTAATCGAAACCAAAGATTTTAGGAAATCAATTCAAAACAAACGAATCATTAATATTGGTTTTGAATAAGTGAAAAAAAAATGAATAAATAATCCGAATTTTTTTACCGAAATTGAGAAAATTCACTCATCAGATTATCATTTCATTTTTTCTTTTTTTAAAATTTAAATGTTAACATTTTTTTCTGACTTACGAAATTTACAAATACCGAAAAAGTGCCCAAACAAAAAAAAACTGTTGAAAAAACAGTAAAAACCGATTTTGAGGATTTTGCTTTGTTCCCAATTCTAATGATTTTTCTTATTAAATTTAGCTCCTCAAGTCTTTTTCGCATAACACAACACATGATTTGCTTCAAATTTTGTAAAAAGATTTTTACTTGTGTACTGCGAGCAACATATTAGCAGATCTGTTTGTATTGTATATTTTACTTTAAAACACTTAAGAAATTAATGCAAATTTGTTTGGGTTTTCATTAACGAAAACTGCTTAAATTGTACAAATCACATAGTTAAATAAAATAGAAACATGCATATGAGGTATACCTGTCCTCTTTTTAAACCAAAGTATCGCGCAACCGGATCTCCGACTTGAATTCTCATTAACTGATTTTCTTTTAACTTGCTAAAAAATAATACGTTAAGGCAATAATAAACTAATTTATATTATTTAATATACACATAATTTTTTGTAAATAAAATGTCAAAACAATATGCTCTGAATTCAGTTTATTCCGTTGCTATTATTACATATTTTTTTCTTCAAATTTAAACTTCATGGACTGCGATAACGACTTAGTTTTCTTCTATATATCTTCATTTTTTTCTTTTTTTACATTCCATTAATGCGTTTTTATAATTTACCATGGTTGACATTCTACATGGTTTAATTTAAACTTCACAACTTTACAGAACCAATTTTTGTCAATGATTTAGCTTTCTGTATTACTTATATCAATAATAATGTAGCTATTGATAGCGCATCTACACCACTTCCTGCTACCCTATCAAGCGTATATTTGCAATATTGTTTTCTATCCTGATCCAAACCATGACAGATCGATCCACTAAGTACACACGAAAAAAATCCATTGAAAATTGTTACGAAAAAATTAAAAAGAGCTAAAGCAAATAATTTGCATAAAAATAGCTTGGAAATAATAAACAAAGTAAATGACGGCAATAGGTATAGTTCGCTGGCAAACTATAATAGCGCAGATATGATTGTTTTGAAATACTGAGCTGCAAAATAGTAGCAGCGAATATTTACAGAAACCTCCTCCATCACTCAAATATCATTAGCGATGTTGAGTAGGGTGGGCCAAAAAAAAACACCCGATTATGAAACGCTTGGCAAATAAAAGTTATTTAAGATAGTGAAATGTACCAACGATACAATTTTTTAAAAAGCATGCCATTTATTCTGCTTCATTAGTTTTAAACAATACATCTAATAGATAGTGACCATTTTGATTTTTACATTCTCGCAATCTTTTATAACAATTTTCAGTCTATTGTTTCAACGTTTCTTTTGAAATCGTGGAAATTTCTCTTCGAATCATAGATTTCAGTGCCTCTATATCCGCTGGTTTGTCGCTCTAAACTTTATTCTGCAAGCGACCGCATAAATAAAAATCTGGAAGAGTTAAATGCAGGCTTCGCGGTGACCAGATGAAATCCGCATTTCTCGAAATTAAGCGAGTTTTAATTTTCTTCTTTAGCAGATTCAAAATATCCGTATAAATATGCGCTGTCGCACCACCTTGTTGAAACTTCGTTCATGAAATTGGTATTTGCTTCCAGTTCAACTCTGGAAAAAAAAGCCCGCTTAACATGGTTAGGTATTGGTGGTCACTCTTCGTGACGTTTTCTCATTCCTCTTCGAAGAAATAGAGACCAATTATTGCCTTCTTCCATAGCGTAACCAGACAGTTACACGAGGCGACCTAGTAAGCGTTAGTTGAGAATTTGCGATAGCACAGTAATGCATATTCTGTTTATTAACGTGGCCGTGTAAGTCAAAGTAAGCCTCGTCGATAAGCAGCACCTGTTGTTCCAAATTAACCTCTTCATCGTCGATCATACCTGAAAATTTATTGCAAAATTCTAACCTTTTTTCCCGATCAGGTAGCAGCAATTTCTGCATTAGTTGTAATTCGTATACGTGCATATTTAAATCTTCTTTAATTATTCTTCGAAACGATGTGCCGGGAATTTTCAAGGCCATAGCTTGGCAGCGCACAGATCACACTGGGTGCGAGCACATTTTCGATGGTCTCAAGAGTTCTCCTATTTTAGAATAATTTCATGATCTGGAGGTTTATCATGACGTTTTAATCGGAATTCTTTTTTAGACACACATTGCGTGGCCACTACACTATCACCGATTTTCAAATACCGCTCGATAGCGAAGCGCGTTATTGTTTAGTCCAACAAAAATTAGGACTAAAGATTATAGCTAGTGGTGACTTTAATGCTAAGCACGTTTACGACGGTTCCAGATTAATTATTAGAAGAGATACAGGTGTTATAAATCAGCAAATGAACAAAGACGTAATTTCCTTTCGTCTGAGGAATTAATGTATTAGCTCGCGTCTCAGATTTATTAAATCTATTAAGGAATACCTAGAAACTTCGTAACTGTAACATTTAGTTTTGACCGCATCTTTTAAATCACTCACCAATAATTAGCTGCTGTAAATACAGAAGCAATAAACAAAGAGAAAGCAAAAATTACCCCATAAAATAACAAACCAGGACCGGTATCTTTTTTTTTTTTTTTTTTTTTTTTTTTTAGAATAAAATGATTTACCATACCAATTAAAATGAACAAATTAAAGAAGCTAGAAGGAAATTAATACAACTCTACTCCAGATAAAAAATTCAGCAACAAAGGTAACTATCCTAAATATATTTGCGAACTTATATCAGAGAAAAGACGAGCACAAATCCAGTGCGAAAAAAGTAGGATTCCTGAGAACAAGTACCAGTTAAACATATTAATAAATTAAGAACGATGAACTAAAAAAAAAAAAATTCTCATAAGTACGTAGCTAATCTATTCAAGAAAAAAGCTACAATTTGTGGAAGGCAGCGAAGAATATAAACAGACTAGTCAGATCTAACCAACTAATAAAACATGAAGACGGCTAATAGATCAAAAGTGGGAAATAGATAATTGATGTTTTTGCGAAATACTTGGCCAAAATTTTTAAAGCGAATAATACAAGTACAATAACTGATCTCCAAAGTAGCGAAAAAAAAAAAAAAAAAAAAGATATACAAAAATAAAAACGTTTTTTCCCGCAGAAGAAATACATAAAACAACTTAATAATAAAATATCTCCAGGATTCGATGTAACCACAACAAAAAGTTGAAAGAATTACGAAAAAGCCGATAACTCTGCTAACTTATATATGTATATATAATGCTATCTTGAGAATCTCACACTTCCCAGTTTAGTGGAAGTTCTCCCAAATAATTATGATATTAAATCCAAGAAGAAATGACACTAAGACTTCATCTTAACGTCCCACTTCCCTTTTTCTTCCTTGTGTTTTCGAGTGTAGGTGACTATCTATTTGCACGTTCTAGTTGTACAGATGTAGGCAGTGTATCACGGCAATTATTATTATGTACACTCAAGACTGCAGTTGGAACTGATTGTAATCGCTTGTTATCGCGAGACGAATGCAGTTCTAAATGTGTCTATCAACTAGCGCGCGTATGATGGTATATGTGACGGTTCGCCATTGCCTTCTACGTTACTATTAGTGATTATTATAATAATTTCTGTTGTCGGCTGGAATTTAACTCGGGACTACCGTGACGGAAGTCAAGTACTCTAGCAATTAGGTTATCGCGATTCCAAAGCTATTAATAAAGTTATTCTTTTAGAATAAATAAAATAATTGAGAGATAAATGTAACTTTACAGCACCAGTTTGGTTTTAGGAATGCACACTCTACAGAACAGCAAGTACCAAGAGTAGCAGGAATAATCAAAGAGGGAATTGAAAACAAAAAATATAGTGAAGCGTTGTTTATAGATCTTACTAAAACGTTTGATAAAATATAACATGAAGGCCTATTATATACAATTAAAGCTCTTGTTCCTGAATATAATATTTGCCGCTAAAATCGTATTTAATTGACCGATAATTTCACACCAGGCAAAATGAAGAATAGTCATAAATATATCCCATTAATGCTGAAGTCCCACAGGGAAACGTATTAGGATCCCTTCTGTACAAGATGTATGCAGCGGATCTTCTTAGAGAGGAAAATTTATAAACGACCATATTTCCGGACAACACGAGGATAATTGCTTCAGATATGTTCCCTGATATTGTAAAACTCCATACTTCAATGATCACAGACATGGAAATTCGAAATAAACCCAGAGAAGTGTATAAGTGTGTCATTTTTAAATAGAAAGGATCATAATAAGCAGATATTTTTAGAACTACCGTGGTTCTGAAGATAAACGATGTGAAATATAATATCTGGACGTACATTTAGATGTTCCCTCAACTGGAAGTTTTATATACAGAAGAAAAGAAAAGAACTGGATCCGAAGCTGAGAAAACTATATTGGCTTAGAGGCTCTAATCGCAGATGACACTAATGAACAAAGTTTTAATGTATAAAATGGTGTTAAAACCAATATCGAGTTATGCTGCGCCGCTTTGAGGATGCGCTAAGGAAACCAAGAGATTGATTGTACAACGGTTTCAGAATAAAATACATCGAATGATGTATCGGATGCCAAGATATGTTATATACGAAGTGATTCAAGACCTAAAAATCTTCGCCGTTGATGAAATTTTTGAATAGCAAGTTCGTAAGTATGTGGCGCGATTGCATGGGCATTGCAACGAACCGGTGGCTGCTCTTCCAGATACATGAGTTTCGAAACGGTTGAAGAGAATTAAGGTTCAAGACTTATGTTGAGAAAAATAAGGAAGACTACATCAATGAATATATTCCCCATACACGTGAACATGCAAAAGAGACCATTTGTTTGATAACTAACTAGGCTAGGTACAAATGAGCAAAAAAAAAAAAAAATACATATCTGGCGAGGAATTATTGTCTATTTTCATACTATTAATATTCTATTAGATCTATAGTATTACAAAAAAAAAAAAAAACAAACAAAAAAAAACGCTATTAAACTTCAAATTTAAATTATTACAGAAAAATGACCACGCATTGTACATAACTTAGTCTATAGAAATAAAAAAATGTATATAAATTGATATTGCTTACAAAGCTTTTTTAAATTATCAAAAAATTAAAAATACAAATTTATCACATATTAGTTTTATAGAAAGGATACTATCTTGTAAGTAATTCCTGTTTTTCGTCAGGCGTTAAAACCACATGCTCCGGAACCAGCTCGTGTTCAGTAATATTAATCAATAATTCGGATTCTAAGAAATGCTCTAAGATGTATTTTGGGGCCATGTCTACAAGCGACTGTAACAATTAATTAAAAAGTTTATTATTAATTATTCCTACTACTACGTTAAAAACGTAATCTACCACATGATAATTATTTATATCTTAACAATGTAAAAATATATTTATTTTATAAATGTGCGGTATATTTTATTCAGATAGTATTTACTTAAAATACACTTCTTATGGTTACTTCAAGATTTTCCTAAATTATCTGTTATCAAATTGATGCACAAGACATATGTGTGCAATAATATTTTTTGAATTCATAAGCTTTTAGATATAAATTTTGATATATCATATTTGACTTTTAATCAGTATAGCAAAACATCACGTGTGACGTTTGCTGAGAAAAAGGACCTGTGGTGCGAAAACAGGGGTTTTGATTAAACATGAATTCTGATGCTTTGTGTAGAATAAAATACAATATGTAGTTTTTTCGTGAACGTTTATTTAATGTCTTAAAATGTAATTATTTTTTCCTCTAGTCCTCAGTTGTTTTTTTTTTTGGCATTTTTTAATGATTTTTTATTTGCTTCGATATTATTTGAGCTTTTTTTTTTTTTTTTTTGATTGTAGTTTCAGTTTTTTTCTTTCCCACTTGTGTCAACTTTGTGCAAGACTCCTCTTCAATTCGCTATATTGGACTGTTTTTTCGGTTTAGGTTGGTCAGGTTTCGGAGCTACGGAATACTTTAAACGCCTTTTTCTCAAAAAATGTTTTCGCACCACAAATCCCTTTTCCGGTAAACGTCACATGTGGATTTTATTATAAAAGATGTATTATTATATTGGGATTGTATATATGCACACACATCGACGGACACAAGCACATACGCACGCACGCACACACACAACTCAATTGTTTAGATCCCGTGATGAAGATACTCCCCGAACATGATAGCCTTCTATAATTTATGCAAAAAATTTAATTTTCGTTGATTGTCATTTCTCGTAAAATGAAGTAAAAATCTTCCAAATATGATAAAAATAGGTACGGAGGTACGCTAAACGTTATAAAATATTCGATGAAAAAATGTTACATGATTTTTCACATTACTCCCATATATTGTAACAAATTCTCCAACCAAGGTCCTACCTTTTTTCAGTTTGTATTCAGTCAAACTGACTTTGTTAATGAATAAATAAAATCGCGCGAATAAATAATAATGCATAGGAGGTTTTTTCATTATTAATTTTCTTTTTCTCTTTAATATGCACATATATTCTCCGAATAAAAACCGTAAATTTTACACGAAAATTTAGTAATTACCTTTCAACGTCCTGGCAAGAGCAGAGAATTTGCTTTACTTTATTCTACGCATAGTAACTGGTAAATATTTATATAAATATAATGTAAGTTATAGTAATGAATATTCAATTTATAGTAATAATGATATAATAATTTATATTTAATGATTATAATTATTTAAACAAAGTAATTGAAAGATTATTTTTTAGGAATTTTGTGAATACGGAATAATTTACCACAACAAATATTTTTTATATTTGAAGTTTACGTTAGTTATTTAAAGAATATACGAATTAATCTGATAATATTTATATAACTTTTAAACATGATTTTTCACAGACAAAAAAATATATTTTGTATTAAGTAACACATATTTTTTTCCACGACTATGAATTCAAAACTAATTATAACCTACTGATATTAAAATTACTACTGACATTATACTAAATAAAGAAATTTACCGTAAAACAGCTAAATATCGTGAGGCATGAATTAAACGCATTATTAAAAATGAAATGAATTCAAAAAAAAAAAAATAGGGATATAATATTGGAATTATTTAATAAAACAAGATAAGAGGTTTACAGAATGCTATCCAAGTGGTATAAAAGTAACCAATGCGGTTAAGCATAATTTTTCCTGTCACTGTTATGGACGTTGCTCAGAGAAAAGTTATTACGTTTTAATATAAATAAGTCGGAAGTTATGTATTAATAAATGTAGCTACCTAAAAAACAAGTATCATACCTACCGAATCATTTGAAATATTTACTAATCGATGTTTTCTTGTACAATGTGAAATTATATCATTAAAGTGTAGAGAAAGTTAAAATTATTAATTTACAGTACCTTCAGATGTCACTGTGGCCCAAGTCTCTTCTTAAATAATAAAATATTGAAATTCTGAATAAACTTTGAGAACAATATAACAGTGTAACTTAAATCATTATTACTTCACTATTTATTAGGTTTATATAACTACAACAATTTTGATTGTTTACATTTTCGTCACTCTTGGGAATAATAAATCAGTAGCAAGCATCATTCTTTATCATACCTCCATTACGACGATATTGCGACTAAAAAGTAAAACCATCAAATTCAACCTGATTACAAAAATACTAACTTGTTTTGCAGATGGTGTCATACCCATTTGTACAACAATAATTGCCCTGTGAATATTTTCTTCCTGCATACGTTGACAATAGGTTTTAATTATTTTTATGCCGATTTTTGGTTCTTCCGGGAAAAATACAAACATTTGATCTAAAACAACGATATTTATCAGTAACCACTTATTAAATAATCTGAATTATAAAATAGAAAACGCAGAATCTACATAACTGTGCCTTTCTAAATAAACATGAGGTAGTTTTAAATTATATAAGAATAATTTTTAATTTTGTTTGCATGAATCGTATTTTAAATCTAAAGCACTGTAATTATTTTTGTTTTACAGCGTGTTCTAAATTAACTATGACACTTGAAAGAATATTAAATTCATCTTATAACGTATTTACCTGTGGGATCATCATTGTGAGCAACTAATACGATTAAATCTGATCGAGCCGGTCTTTTTTCACTAATAACATTAACATAAAATTAATAAATTTGTCAACTATAGCAAATAGGATTTTTTTAAAACGATAACCTAATAGAAACGTATTTTTAAAAAACATAATAATTTAGGAAAAAATATGTAATTTTACTAATGTATATTTATTACTAAAATTAACCGGGAGATTAAAAGTACGTTGGCCTAATGTCTGAAATATTTTGATTTGATTAATATTTAACTACTGTTAATTAACAAATTAGTAGTAAACTGTATAACAGCGGAACACGATCAATGTTATTATTTGTTTAATTTTACACTTCGTATTTTAAAATTTAAGCTCATTTTTACCAGCTTATGACTAATATGATGTTCATCCGTTTTTTAATATAAATTTTTTCTCTTTTTTGGTTCCAAACATTGGAAAAATTATATACATTTAAATAGTAAATGTATAAATTTATTTAAATTATACTTGACATTATTTGGAATGTATATTAACAGTATTTATGATATTTTACAATTAAAAATAATTGTTTTAAACACAACCAAAGAATAAATAAGCACTTTACAAATCCATAAGATGTTTCCAAAATTAAATAACCACCTAGCTTACATTTAACGTTTACCTTAGTAGTAACATATGTTTACAGTATTAAACAACACAAGTTATGAAATAATAATTAACATAAATTACTGGTATAATAGTTTTAAATTTTATTTAAACATACAATTTTAATTAAAAAGATACATGAACGAAAGTAGTAATACTGGCGGTGTTGTAGACTGTTACACATTCTTTCCAAATTAATTTTCTAAATTTATTACATACTTTTTAGAACCATTCATTCCTGTTACTTTTGTTACATCACTCGCGCTACTTTAATTCCATTTTCTGTCTTCTCTTTAATTATTACCGTTAAAAAAAATGCTCTCAAATGCGTTTTATGAACTACCTACTATTAAAATTTTTACGCATTGTTATAAAATTCGATAACACACCAAATTTTAAAAGCACATTCGAAATAAATATAATGATGCAAATGCATAACCAGTAATTATTGAACTCATTATGAGATAAACAAAATTAAATATTTATTTAGAAAGATTGCATGTTTTTTTTTTATAAACTCGATATAATTTGAAATATTTAAACTAATGACAGCCATAAATGTACAATAATTTTAAATACAATGTTTCATCTTTATTAAACGCATATTTTTTTAGCTATGAAATAGAGATCTAACATACCTACATTAAATATTAAACAGAATTTTCGAATTCTATGTACTTTCGTATGAAATATATTTTTTTTTTGCAGTACTAATTTCAAAAATTTACAAGTATTGGAAAACAAACTAGTTTTTAAAACATTCTATGTAAATAATATTATTTCACAGACCTCGGTTTGTCTCCAAATTGTTCTTTAAACTGGTCCAAAGTTTGATCTAATTCATCTTGCGTAACTAAATACCCTCGGTCATGGCAAAGCTGTTAAGAGAATAATTCATAATTAGAATGATTAACTGAATTAATGAAAATAATGTATTTATTAAAGAATTGTACAGTATAATAAAAACCTGCATAACAGTTTTCCTAATACGCCATAATTTGTATGTTTCTGGTTCATCATCCATTTCTCATAAATTTTAAAATACACATTACACAAAATCAACGAATAATATGAAATGCACTATAAAACATTGTGTATTAAGCGGAAAGGTAACCGTTATTAGATATGATTGCAATTGCTATGTTGAACGATTTTACAGATTTTTATTTGTTACCGGTAATCGTATAGTGGTTGTAATTTAAATTTTTTGATTTCTTGATTGTTAAATAAAGTAAAGTTTTAGCTCATCACTTTTGATAATATAACTTAGGGGTACATCTTTTAGCTGCTTAGATTTTTAATATAGCTTAATATGACTTTTATTACAGTTATAGTTAACTTTTATACATTATTATTAGCCGTAAACGATTAAGTTATACAATATATATTGAAACAAAATATTATTAAAGAAAAAACTTATAATCTAACCCTGAAAACGAGCAAAGGTCTCGCTTAAAAGAGCCCACTGTAGTCTATCACAAGCCACCCGTTGATATTGTACTCCTATCTGATTTCATGTCTTTCTCTTTTCCTCTTCCCATAAATAGTCCAATCTGTTATTTTCTTAGTTCATCTTGTAGAATTCATTCTTGCAATACGTCCTTCTGATCCCTGTTCAATATATACCTCAGCTTGTCCGTATTACGTATTTGTTTTTTCACAGCTAGTAAGACATGTCTGCAGGACAAGCCGAATAATAATACGGCTTAAACTTAATACGACTTATGTCCTTGAAAAATACAACTTAATCTTTCGGCTTTTGGTTGTTCAAATTTGAAATATGGTTTAGGCTTTCGGCTTTTGGCTGTTCAAATTTGAAATATGGCTTAAGCTTTCAGCTTTCGGCTTACGAAATGAATTTTAATAGAAGTTAATTGAAATAATTTATTAATTACTATGCATCAAACTATTAAGCGTTACTATTAAAACTTCAGCTTTTTTCTTTATGCATAAAAATAAAACTTTTTAAAAACAATTCCTTATACAAATAATTATGTCAAAAATGCAGAATCAAGAAATTTAAAATTTGTAAATCACTGACATCAAAAATATTTTGATTTTTCAATTAACTTTTATTTTAGAGATTGTATTTTAAAAAAAGCTTAAACCGATATTATGAATTATAACATTATCCTTCCACCAGTACTGATATATTTTATCTATCTTTGTCTAAATATCTATTTTCTTCTTCCAACTGCTCATGTCATTAATCGACTCGTTTTCTTTCTTTGAATAAATAATATTTCAATAGTACATCTAAATCTGCTATTAAAAACTACTTTAGTTAAAGCTGATAATAGTGATAGTGGAATCGCGAAGATGAAGATAAAGAGCATTTGTGAGTTTGAGTAGGACGACAGTTGAAGCTCAAGACTCCTCAAGTAATTTTTTATCGCGAATATAAGAAAAAACCGAATGAAATATTGTACATTTCTGCTTTAAAAGTAATAGCACAAATATGTGACTGGGTTTGTCTGAACGTTAATTGCAAATGTCAAATCGATTCAATTTTCTAAACCAAATTTATTAGTGGCGTTCGTTATAATCATTTAAGAGAAAAAATTTTAGTCATGCAACCTGACACGACTTCTGATAAAGTGTTAGAAGCGGCTCTAGCATTGGAAGCAGCGCATAAACAAAACTTCAAGGATTATAATAGTGAAATCTCAAACGTTCAACCTTCTATTAATAAAGTCAGTAGAACTGGAACGAATAATTTAAACGTTAGAAGCGTTCATACTTTTATTTTAGAAATAGATCGCAAGTACCATACAGAAGCGGGAATAACAGTCGCGATCGTAATTTTAATGTTAATTGTTACTCACCAAAAAACCACCTGTATGATCGAGAAAAACTTTTGAAATTAGGGTTAACAGATGTATGTTTAGTTTGTGGTAAGCCTGCTAATTATACTGCTCGTCAGTGTTGTATACGTAATAATTTAAAATGTACAAGTTGTAGTAAAATTGAACATATCACAAAAGTATGTATTTCGTTAAAAATAAAAAAGACATTAAAGTGATTTATTATGATGATAGTGTTGATGAAAATTTCCCGATCAATATGTTTGTAGTAAATACATGTCAACTAAAGGGGAATGAACTATTATTGCTAAATCAAAATAATCGGTTCGCGCATAAAATTTTTATTGATGTTAAAATAAATAATAAGGTAAAAAGGTTCGAACTCGATACAAGTAGTCCCATAACAATTTTATCGCATACGGATTTTGACAAATTAAAATGTAACGTTGAAATTAAGAAATGCTCCCAAATTCATTTCCACACATGTAATAAACAATTAATTATTCTTGAAGAATATGTGTCAATGCTGGTGACATACCGAAATAGAACATCACATGAAATACTATTTATATAGTATCGGGGAATTTTTCGCCTATGTTGGGCCGAATTTGGGTTTGTAAACTTGAAATTATAAAATGACCTAAATTAAATGATCGTTGTAGAATTGTTGGTTGCTGTTGTGCTAGTACCACTGATGGGCTTACCAAATCCGTAAGTTTGTTTGGAGGTTGTATGGTTACTGGATCACTTTGTGCCTGCTGAGGTGTATTATTAAATCTAACTAACGATAATGTGTATATTGAACTGTTTTTTCTGTACGTTTTATTGGAGCCGGGTCACTTACAACAGGAGCACATTCAGTAGGTTGCAATTGATTTACATGGCGTTTAATAATGTATTTGTTGTCAAGCCGTTTCCAAACAGTTATTAAAACACAACAGTATTATTAACTTCATTTGATTGATTTATATAATAAAGTGGATTTTTCATTGAAAAATATAAGAATTGAAACATATTTACACAAAATAAAAATGTTTATTTGTAATATACAATCCAGAGATTTTCTTATTTTTACATATGTATTTTATATTCATATGTCATATAATATCTTTCGAAATTGGATTAAATTATTTTCATTTTTACAAATTAGCAGGGGCGGCTCTGTTTTTAAGCTCATCATCGACGGAAATGTTACGTTCGAATATTATTCTTGAACTAATAACCAGGTAGAATATCAAAGATAGCAGTTTTTTTGATTGATCTATCTGTATTATCAAGGAAACAGACTGGCATTAAAAATTATGAAATTACTGCTTTTTGTTTTTTTTTAAATACAGAGTTCAAAATTTAAATTTAGAATTTAAAAAAAAAGACATTGAAAAAATAAAAAAATTGATTATTTTGTAAAAGATATGTTTTACTATTTAATGAGTATTATATTATATTAAATACTCGTATTTATGATATTTTCAATACTTGACTTGTAGAAAACAAAAGTAGTACAGTTATACATAATGATTTCCACATTGTTTAATAATAATTATATCTTCAAGTATATTACCCTGAAATATATTGTTTTATAAAATAATTATTTTTTACTTTCTTTAGTGCATTCTTTTCTAAAATTTTATATGGAAATTTTGAAATTAGTATTTAAAAAAAAGAAAAAACAATGTGTATTGCGTTACAGAAAAATTAATTCATAAGGTAAAAACTAAATACGCCAAATAATAATTTCACTTCCATGGAAAGTTTAAACTATAGTAATCGGAATGTAAATAATCTTTTTTCTCAGTGTGAGGTTAGGACAACTAGAGACTAATGTTCGTCGGATCATCGAAGTTGTTCCATCCCGTACACTCTACCATATTAATATTTTCTTAAAAAGACTCAAAGAAGGAAACTAAATTTCCTTATCACAAATAGCATTTGGAAAAAAAGTTGATTATATTATATCACTAATTTCACTTCAGCAGAAAGTGTAAACTTACAGTGTAACTCGAATATGTATAAATCACTTTTTTGACAGTGTGAGGTTAGGACAACAAAAGACCGATACCCGTCAGATCATTGAAGTCGTTGTTCTTTCTTGTACACTATACCTTATAACCATTTTTTATTATTTTCTTTGAAGATAGTTGAAAAAAAACTGAAATTATTTTATATCACAATAATATATTAAATAAATTAAATGAATAAGCTGAGATCATGGATGTGTTTTATGGCTGTAAATCAATTAAAAATTCCATGTGTCACATTTGAGCGTCACGCTGGATGTTATCATCACAAAAATTATTGCATCATAATATTCGAGCTACATTAAAAATAATTTTCTTTCAATTTATGTTTTCATAGTAAACTCTAGCCCCGTACCATATTCTATATTGTATCACAGTTTTGAGCGCAAGTTCGCGTTCACTACAGTTCCTTATGTTTACTCATTCTTACCGCAGGTGGATGACAATTTGAAAAGCAAAGTCAACGAGCAACGAATGCGCGCGACTTTCGTCTGAAAAGAAAGCTTAAAATTGAACAACGTAAGTGTAAAGCAGCAGTCGACGAAATTTCCAATGAAGTGGTTTCCGATTCGCCAAAGAAGATTTGTTGAATTTGGTCGTCGTTTCCATCAAAAATTTTTTCGGATTGTCTTACGCCCTTTGTGATGACCATCTGTGGTTCGCGCACGACACGGAACACATGACGTCGAAAGCGATCGATTTAATACATGAAAAATAGCTGGGTGAAAATCTAAACAGCATGCGCGTGTGCGATACTTGCTACAAATCGCTGCTCTAGAAAACAATTCCTCGCTTAGTAACGATTAAACGGTTTTTGCTACCCTACATTTCCATGCAATATGCCGCCTTTCTCGGTGCATGCGAATTTACCATTTCTGACTTGTGTATGGTTTGAAAGGCATTGCTGGTCAAATATTTAATATTCCGGTAGACATAAATTTGAGATTTCGGAACTCTCACGCCAGCTGGATGGATGACGACTGGTGTTCATTGTTCACATCAAGTTCTATTTGATCGATAAATCGAAATAACTTTCTGGCTATGTGAAAAAGTGGCTCAACTTTTCCATTGCTGAACCGCTGCACCGAATAAAAAGGGTACAAGTCGCTACTTAGTATAATCAACCAATCAGTCAAAGTAAATCCGGCATATTTGAAATAACAGCGTCTCTATCCGAATCTTTAAAAACATTTTGAATAAAATTTGTGCTGCCGTCGTTGCTATATCAGAGTTGCTGCTACTGTTTGAAACAATATTATTGTTATTATTCATTACGGACGAAATAATATTTTTCTCATTATAAACATTGCTGATTGGACTTATTTTTAAAACAAAATGCTTTTTTACAAAAAATAAATACCGACTTCAAGGTTTATTATACAAATTTAAAAATGCACTAAAAAGTAAAAAATAATTACTCCCGATAAAATATGTATATCAGAGTGATATAACTTAAGGTGATATCGTAATTCTTATACAACATTAACTTTTTGGAGTTCGAATTAAATTCATGTTAGGAACAATTTAATCAACATTTAATGCAGTTTTTAATTATTCGTTTAATATGAATTTGATGCCAACTCCAAAAAATTAATGTTGTATAAGAATTACGATATCACCACTTAAGTGTTATATCACTCTGATATATATATTTTATCGGGAGTAATTATTTTTTACTTTTTAGTGCATTTTTAAATTTTTATAATAAACCTTGAAGTCGGTATTTATTTTTTGTAAAAAAGCATTTTATTTTTTTCTTTTTAGTGCATTTTTATTCAATTAAATTAAAACATTTATTTCCACGGTAAAAACACCAAAAGCTACATTTCCATGGTAATTTGGCAAATTTATAGTATTTTTAACCGACTTCAAAAAAGGAGGAGGTATTCAATTCGACTGTATTTTTTTTTTTTTTTTTTTTTTTTTTTTTTTTTTTTTTTATGTGTGTTACCACAGAACTTTCTTCTAGATGAACCGATTTTGATGATTCTTCTTTTATTTGAAAGGTGGCGTTTGTCATGTGGTCCCATTTAAATTTGATCAAGGTCCGACCGATAGTTTTTGAGTTATCCTTAATAATGCGGGAGATTGAAGCTTTTTGGATGCTTTTCATTCACGATTTTTTTCACCGTCGGATTAGATTTTTGACTTAAAATACTATAAATTTGCCAAATTACCATGGAAATGTAGCTTTTGGTGTTTTTACCGTGGAAATAAATGTTTTAATTTAATTGAATAAAAATGCACTAAAAAGTAAAAAATAAAATGCTTTTTTACAAAAAATAAATACCGACTTCAAGGTTTATTATAAAAATTTAAAAATGCACTAAAAAGTAAAAAATAATTACTCCCGATAAAATATATATATCAGAGTGATATAACTTAAGGTGATATCGTAATTCTTATACAACATTAATTTTTTGGAGTTGGCATCAAATTCATATTAAAAGAATAATTAAAAACTGCATTAAATGTTGATTCAATTGTTCCTAACATGAATTTAATTCCAACTCCAAAAAGTTAATGTTGTATAAGAATTACGATATCACCTTAAGTTATATCACTCTGATATATATATTTTATCGGGAGTAATTATTTTTTACTTTTTAGTGCATTTTTAAATTTTTATAATAAACCTTGAAGTCGGTATTTATTTTTTGTAAAAAAGCATTTTATTTTTTAAGTCAAAAATCTAATCCGACGGTGAAAACAATCATGAATGAAAAGTATCCAAAAAGCTTCAATCTCCCGCATTATTAAGGATAACTCAAAAACTATCGGTCAGACCTTGATCAAATTTAAATGGGACCACATGACAAACACCACCATTCAAATAAAAGAAGAATCATCAAAATCGGTTCATCTAGAAGAAAGTTCTGTGGTAACACACATAAAAAAAAAAAAAAAAAAAAAAAAAAAAAACAGTCGATTTGAATACCTCCTCCTTTTTTGAAGTCGGTTAATAAAAAAGAAAACTACTTTCTAGCAACAAATTTCGATTTTTTTTACAATAGTTCCCAGAATGGATTAAGTTTTCTTTCGTTTTTTTGGAAAAGTTTTAAATATTTTGTTCTCGGTAAAAATACTCATGATTCTTTTTCGAAGGGTACAAATTAATTATTATTTAGAAATATTTAATAGCTTTGAATCTACAAAATTTTCGAAAAAAAAAAAAAACAATTCACCGGAAAAAGTTAATCAAGTTGGAATTTCGCTGTTATTTTAACTTGAATTCAGCCACCGTATGAAATAATCCGTAGGAATTCAGCTGATAATAGGCTATGCCCGAAAACGATTCCTTAAATTGAGGTATTTATTTTAATCTTTCCTCTCTGAACTTTCCTATTTCCTCTTTAAAATCTTCTTGTATTGTCTTTTCTCTACGTCCTTTTAATCCCGCTTTAGTCTTTGTATCCTTAAACTCAAAACTTTTAGCTTTAACGATATAGGTTTAACCAAAAATTTATTCACTGTTGTCATTACTTTTGATGTAAAAGGCGCATTTGATAATTGTAAACATTCGACAATAATCGCAATTTTAAAATCTCATAAAGTCAGTCCTGATTTAATTAAAGTAATTTACGATTATCTAACAAACAGAACTGCGGTGATCAAAATAGAAAGTTTTACTATCGAACGCAGCATATCATGCGGAGTGCCTCAGGGTCGGTCCTCGGACCAACACTCTGGAACGCATTATACTCATATTCCTGAACAGATGGAAATCTTTTGTTCGCGATATAATTATGATGCAGAATTTATCACCTTTGCTGATGATTTATGCTCTGCCCTTAAACTAAAAAAGCGCAAACGGAAGCTGATAACGTTAGAGTTATTTGTAAAACCTGGGAAAAGCTTTTTTTCTTCATTGTGGTCTCGAATTCTCAATTGAAAAGACAAAAATGATGGTTACTGGTAACAAGAAAACCACGCAGGTGATTAACAAACTTAGCGTACTTAACTTGTTATATGATAAACCTATTCCAATTGTAAAGAATTTTAAATACCTCGGAGTAGTAATAATAGATCATAGATTTAAATTTAATAAACATGTAAACAACATAACAGATAGGGCGAACAAAATCTTTTATATGCTATTAAAAATTCAGCCTAACTTAGGTGGTGTTAACTATAACAACAGAGTGATAATGTATAATGATGTTATTCGTGCAATTTTTAATTACTGCTCAAGTATTTATATGATTAAATAACTCTGTTTCTGCTATGAATAAAATTTTAAAAATTCAGAGGAAGCTTCTTCTGAGTGTAGGCTCGTTATATAGAACGGTGTCGATTGCTGCGGCTCCCGTTGTCACTGGAATCCTTCCGGCTGACTTCAGCATGCACCATGCTGCCTTATTAGCAGAATACAAAATGTTCCGAATATCACTTACCACTTCCTATAGATCTCTACAACTTTTCAACAACAATTTTAACGTAAACTTACAATATGATAATTTTCTAAACATTAATAATTTTAATAAAAACATGAAAGTAATTATTTTAAATATTTGGCAAGAAAGGTGGAATAATCAAAATAATGGCAGACTAACGTACAAATTTTTATATGATATAAATGTAAGATTTAGGCTAAAGAAATGACTAAGAATTAATTTTTTTATGTCAAGCGTTGACGGGACACGGCAGTTTTGGTACTTACTTGGAATGATTTAAAATTACACCTTCTGACATTTGTCATTTCTGTCAACTTGGTGTTCCCGATGATACAGTTAATCATTTTCTATTTGAATGCCTCTTCACTAAGGAAGAACGTTTAAAATATAATTTAAATGGTTATTGTATCGATAATAGAATTAGTATAAATAATGTTAACGGCTTAAACGTGTCGAACCGTTGCACATTCGTAAATTATTGTAATCTCGCTTTGAAGAAACGCATTACTATATAAAATGTACCTAACGTTAAGTCGATTGTACATTACGAATACCGTGACTGAGCCAATAGGCATCACGGTCATATATGTATTAAAAAAAAAAAAAACAAAAAAAAAAAACAAACTTATCCCTTGTAGGAATTGCTTTTGCTATTTCGGTGTATTCCTTAACAGTCGTCTGTCCTTTTATGAACATATTAATTTCATTTCCTCTTCTGCCCTTAAAAGACTGAACCTACTGAAAGCTCTTTCCCCAACAAAATGGGGAGGCGCGATCCTTTTCTCCTCATTTCCTTGTACAAGTCGATTATCCACTCAAAATTCGATTACTGTTCCTTTATCTATGTCTCTGCCTCAAAATCACTTCTTTCCAAGCTGGATATAATCCAAAATTCATGTATCCGTCTTTGCCTTGGTGCTCTTGGATCTTCTCAAATACTAGCAGTTCTCGCTGAGTCAAACTTGCCTCCCCTTTTCATCCGCAGATCCTATTTAGGATATCGCTTCTTGTGTAAACGCTTACCGTTATCATCTTCTAGACTTATTCCTTCATATTTTTCCTATTCTGCAAAACTGGCGTTTTACTCCCAAGAAAATTCCTATCCTAGCCCACATTGCTTTGCGGCTGAATTCTTTTTTACCCTGCACAATTTCTTATAACAATCTCCCTTACTTTTCTTTCAATTTTGCAGATCTCTCCAATCCTCCCAATGTATTCTACTTTCCTTTGTCCTCCAAATCCCTTTCCCATGCAACAGTTATACAGGAATCCATAGTTATATCGAATCCCATTTTCCTTCCTATATAGCTGGTTCGAAGGGGCCTAATGGAGTTGGAGCTTCTTTTATCTTTTCGAGCATTAAAATTTCTCTGAATCTTTTCGTCTCCCTTCCATTTGTACTATCTTTACGGCCGAGTTAATGGCCATTCTACGTTCTATAATTTATATTTCCTCCCATCGTTCATCTTCTGAATATTTAATTATCTCCGACTCTATGTGTGCTTTTAAAGCTATTTCCTCACATTTCCCCTCGCACTCCTCTGACCTTTTTATCCTCCGTATTCGCTCACTCATTCACATTCTTTTCTCTCTTCATGCTATCCGCATTGATATGCTCTAGGTCCCCAGTCATATGGGGATAGAGGGTAATGAAATGGCAGATTCCTTGGCTCAGATTGCTGTATCCTCCCGCTTTTTTTTTTGTCTAAAATTCCCGTTTCTAATTTACTCCAATTGTGTAAAAAGTTTCATGTTAGATTTTGGTCAGATTTTTACGTTTCTTCTTGTTCTAATCAACCTTCCTTTCATATTTTTCCATCCAACCTAATCTTAACACGCGGCCTTGGTTTTACGATTTTCCTTTGCTTCGCCGCTTCGTATTGTCCCTATTATCCGTTTACGTTTGAATCATATTCTTTTCCCTTTGTCACGTTATCGTTTTCATTTCGCTTTATCCCCTTGTTGCCCTCTTCATTCTGACGACGAAGCCGTCTGTGATCCTGACCATATCTTCTTTGAGAATGTCCATCCCTCGTAAACGAACGCACTTCTTTGAACTCCAATCTGTTATTACTCAAACTCTCTACTCTTTATTGTGCCTCATATGTATATCTTATCGTTTCCGTCGATCTTCGTTGTTCCTATCTTCAGTTCTTTTATCCTATTAATATTTGACACCGATCCTACATTTAACTGATCCTTCTCCCTCGTGTCGTTTCTGGACGAAGATCCTTTGTTGACATGCCCAACGGGGGGTAAAGAAAAAAAAGTGAATTTTTTTATATTTATTTTTGTTATTGAGGTATTTATTTATTTTATATTTATAAATATCAACAAACGGGTACGGATTTATTTACATTCTTAGAACGAGTTTCCTTATGGAGCGTATCGAGGTAAACGAAGGATAGTGTTTTAATTAAATTATCAATCGTAAAAATCGTATAAACGGATTCATAAGGGAATTACTAGATTCTTGGAATGTAGTTTAATGAATGAGCGAAGGAAAAAATATATTGTTGACTTCTTCTTTTTATATAATAGTTGTCAAAAATGTTCACATAATATGTATTGAAAATAGGAACAGAAATATTTATCGGTGTAGCGAAACTGATTAATTGATATGCACAACGAAGATACAATTTTAAGGAATATTTTTGTTTAAGATTTAACTGGCCATGAAAAAAGGCTTCTTACTTGTTTCCTTTTAAAAAATGAAAATACGTTTTTATTACGTTGGTATACTTATGAAATAACTTAAAAATTAGTACATGTGCTGGTAACGTTTTATTTCGGTATATCGTTTTTCGTGTCTTGTAGTAATTATTTTAACTGAATAATGTTTGTACTCGTAATATTGAAAAACGAAGGAGTTTTTAGTTTTTATCAAAATTTGGTTTAGATTCCTATTAGTAATTGTAACATTTATTCAAGTTATGTCAATTTGAATATCGGCGCGTTATCTATTCGGGAGGCGAAAAATAGAGAAACGAAATCTTCCTCTATATCGAACGAAGGTAGAAAAATATTTCAGTTACGAGAAAATTTCATAGATTCTTCAGATGTATCTTAATTTCTTTCTTAAATGTTTTCGGATTAGTACAGATTAAATCGCTTACAAAATTCTGATTTCTTTTCGATGACCTCTTTTCAACGAAAGCTTTTCAGATGTTAGTCATTTCCGCAAAAAAGACGTGGCAGTTTCACAATATTTTTCTTTTGAGCCAAGTCAGCTTTTTCTTCGTTGTCTAGAATTCTGCATGGCGAGAAACTCAAATGTGGCTACGGTATAGATTAAAGATAAACGAGTAAGCGGAATGGATATAAAAAATATATTTTATGAAGTGTGTAGATGAGAAGAACGCTTACGGAATCGGAAGCAGAAATTAGAATTTTGAGGAGACGGATATTAGGATTTACAGACCCGAAAAGATCGGACTAGGAAGTTAAGAGTTTAGCGGAAATTTGGTCAACTGTGAATGGTAAACGAAGTATTCGCAGTTTTGGGAAAAAGGTGCTTAATATTTGGCTCCTGTAGCAATAAAAATATTTTCTTCTGGTTTGGGATGACGGTCGAGAAGAAACATTCTGATTGTTTTTTAAACAAGAAATTTAACGGCTACCTTCGGTACATAGTTCCCCCAACAAGAGGAAGAAATACGTAATTTTCCTAAAATAAAAATTTGTTTAAGATACATTTTGGTCTGTAAAGAATTTTTAGCAGGATGATAAATCCTTCTTTAATTATAATCATTTCAAAGTTTTCAACTGTGTTAGATTAAGTGAAAAGTTTATACATGTATTAACCTACGTCATGCGTCGCGATCGTTTACACATTACTATACTTCCAGGAATAAATTACAATATAGGGAATTACCTACTTAAACCTTTCAGTTATAAAAATGTTCTTTTTTTCTTTGTAATTTTAGCGTTGTAATTCATGGCTAGTCACTCGTGGCCGTATAATAAGCAATATGCGAATAGTTCACTATCTTACCAATCGCCAGTAAATATAGTACCGAAATTCGCTGTTATTTTAAAAGACCTGCCGAAAATTGATTGTACTAGGTACCGCGATTTGAAAAATGTACCGTTTGTTCCACTATTGGTTCACAATACAAGTAAAATTTTATTTTGCAATGGCCAAAATTATTAAATATTATTCTATAACTTATGTTGTTTTGTTATATGTATACTGATTATCGTAGTTGACTTTTAAAATGAATGTAAACATAAAAGTAATTTAATTATAGTTTGCAATCTCATTAGCTGCAGGGCAAATGTACGAAAGAAAAGAGGAAATGAAAAAGTTGAAAAATTTTAAATTTCAATATAGTTTTTAAACCGTGGAAAACGTTTTTCTCCTTTTTACTTGACGAAAGTTTTATAGCAAATATATCTGATGATTAATTTCAAATAGATCGTTCACTTTTACTTACTAATCGCAGTAGATTAACTAATTTTAGATTTGAAATTTAGTTTTTTGAGGTAAATGAAATAATGGAATTTTTAGAATTATTACTTTAAACCGTCAAGTGGAGGATTTTCGGATTGTAATTGGTCACGTACATCTCTCCTCTTGTAAATTTGAAAATATTAAAAATTGTCTGCATGCACGTTGCTTTTTTTTCGATCTACTAGTAAAGTAAGTCCCATATACCCTTGATAAGGTATCATGGATTGTGAAGTTAAGGTTCATAATGTACAAAGCCCAACGGCGATTTCTTTGGTACCGAATTATTTCAGGCTGGGTAAACCCGGGAGCGACTTCGATCCGGAATGAGACAAGTCTCGAACTCGTGACCTCTGGTTTGGTAGCCAAACGTTTTAACCGCTAGACTAGCGCGCCACCTTTACTTTCAAAAAATTTCGGACGCTTAGGTATGTGCTAACGACAGGCTACTTTAAAATGTTTTAATCGAATATTTCGATTATTCAACGAATACGGAGCCTTTTGATTATCCAGTAGTTGTCTTCAAAATAACATTTCTTCGGAAAAGATATAATCGGTATGTTTAACGAACATTTCAGTCGTGAATATTCGAATGACTTCAGTTCTTCTAATTCGTATTAGTTGACTGTTAATTTTGCTATTTGTTGCGTCATTGATTTTACTGTATTTCCAGATTGGGATTGAATAAATGAACTTTACCAATGTAACTAAGTAAATGAGTCAGTACTTTATTTCAGATATTCCTTTTTACTAAAAAACTTGACGCTACAATGCGTTTTTTTAAACTGAGGCATCTTTTTCGGTGATCATCGCAGTGAACTTTTTATACGAGAAATTATGTATTCTGTTTAATCTTGATGATTTCCAGTTCGTAGTTTATTGTATTACACGTTGCAGTTTTTTTAATATCATCCCATCCCATGTTGTTCAATTTATAGCCAGCTACAATTATCATGTATTTTCCCTTGACTCCATAGTGACTTCCAATATTGCTCAATTTTGTTCCTATCTGTTCACATCTCTTTAATTGAACTGCTCGTTTTTTAATAAGATTTCTGTAGAACACTTTTTCGTTTGTGGCGAACTGTTTATTCTGTATTTTGCGTTCATATGACACTGTATGTCTTTTTAGTCTTGTCATTAACTTTACTATTTGTGTCTAAACGATTTGTTGCTGCTTTAACATCTATATCTTTAAATTCTGAGGCTCCCTGTCTTTCTGTGTATTCGGTCTTTTCGGTCTCCTGCATAACTTAAGCTTTCAATTTATCTAACGTTTGTTTTGATATTAAATTTCGTACCGTAATTGTTCGCATTTGATCCGTAATGCGCTACATTTTAACACTTGCTAAATCTGGGAATATTTTTACAACTGCATTATATGTGGTCTGTCTACATCCAATGATAATCATTTCACCCTTCGTAATTTCATAGGAACATCGCATAATCCTAATATTCGTATTATAGTCCAATTTTCGACGTTTTTCTGTGATCTTACATTAAGACCTATTTTGGAGAAGCATGTTCTCTGTAGGTGTAACTATTGGAGATATTAAACGATTGCTTCTCAAATCATTGTGTGCCGGCTGTAGAATTTTCAGATTGTGCAACATTTCGAACAAACATTTCCTCATTTCTTTTATCCTGCCATCCGGTAGGTGCCCACCTGTTCAGGGTCTTGCCACTGGTGGATCGCATACTGCCACACCCAGCACCAGCTTCAGATGTGCCCTGATGTTCTTCATACTTTTATCCATTGTCATAATTTCTCCGTATCCTACTGCCAGGTTAATTCTAGGTATTCGTTTGTATTTATAGATTGTTTTTAAAAATAATCTTCTTTGTTTGATTAATTGTTTACTTTACATCACCCATAATGCAGAAATTTCTGCATTTAGATTATGTTCCAAATTAGGGTATAGCAGAATGGAAGTTTTTAGTCCATTCCCACTTTTCCCTTTATCACAATTTCCTCAACTACTACGAAAGGATTTTGATAACTTAACTTTTCGCTCTCGCTTATCTTAAAAGCGTGCAGAGGTCAGTGACATGCAGGTGAAGTAGGTAAGGACGCGGAGAAGCTAAGTGCCGTTCTAAGGCTCCATGTAATAGTCTCGAGAGCCCCTTGACGCTATTGTTATTATCATTATTATCATTATTATTGTTATTATTGATATTAATGATATTACGATTAACATTGCAAACATTATTATTATTATTATTATTATTAAAACATTAAAGCTCTATTATAAATGCATTAATTCTAGGATTAGTCCTGCATCAAATAAACAAATACTGGATGTTAAAGTATTGTATGATTTTCTAATTCTCATATTTGTGTATAAACATAAAAATAAATTTAATATGTTGCTTAGAGAAGGATATACCAGGTCGTCAATTGAGCTTTATGCACACATTCCTAATTACATAAAATACCATACTATAACTAATTTATTCAGTTCCAAAGAAATTCAACTTGCTATCATCGAGTTTGAAATCTTCATCGGATTTCCCTAATTTATTGCATAAAAAGTTGATTCTTCCTATTACCAAGCAACAATAAAAATGTTTATTTTTGATTTTACTTGTCTGATTTTTATTTATTCTTTGGTGTTTATACATTTATGTCTGATTTTGTTTGTTTTATATATATATATATATATATTAATTACAACGTAATTCTTAGGCTACCTTCCATTCAAAAAAATGTCCCAAAAAAATGACTTAATTTTATGTAACGTTTGTTATATTTTATAGAATTTTTGTAATTGTTATTTTACAAATGTCACAATATTATGTAACGAAAATGTAACGAAAATGTAACGAAAATGTAACGAAAATGTAACGAAAAATATAACGAAAAAATGAATTAATTTTATATAATGAAAGTTAAATGTCAGGATAGGATTTTTGTGATTGTTATTTTTTTTGTGTTGATGCCAGTAAGAAATACGTTGTAAATTTTGATCATTTTATACAAAGTATAGAAGAGAAAGAGACAGAAATGAAAGCAAGAGGGGTCAAGGGGCACATCCCCTTGCGAGGCCAAAATGGCCGAGTTATATATATATATATATATAATGTATATAGATATATACTAGCTGACCCGGCGAACTTCGTACCGCCTCAGAATCAATAAATGTTGTGTTAACTTATTAGCTGAATTAAATTCAGTTTTTTATTAAGATAAAATGAATACTCAAAATTAATTAAGTTTAATAAATGTACAAAATTCAAAATGAAAAGTATTCTAATTACATTGAAATGAACGTAATTCACGTGGCAGTAAGGTATTTGCTTCATTGAAACGAATCGAAATGATTCGCGTAGCATTGTTGCACTACTTTCTGTTAAACTATTTGCTGGATGAATTGCACTCAAGTCGATTTCCTTCGTCGAAACACCTTTTTATCTTAATGCGAGTTGATGGACAATGTTTTTCGTCAATTTCTGAGGTGTATAAATAAGCAAACTTGATAGTTTGCCAATTCGAGAACACGCGACATATAATTGGCCATGTGAGAAGCACAGATTTTTTAGATCTAACCCACAAATGGACATTGTTTGGTCTTTCGACTTATTAATAGTCACGGTGAACGCCAAGCGAATCGGAAATTGCAGACGTCTGAATGGAATGGGCGTGTCTGAAGGGAAGAACAACTTCACTTTGAAACTTGCCGCTGAAAATGGTAGCTTCAAGAACCATTGCCTATGATTTTGTTTATGACCAATCACGTACCATTGCATAGTTTTGGTGCATTCAAATTAGTTTTAGTGTTTTTAATCTTTTGAAAACGTATCTGACTTCTTTTTAAAAATACATTGCGTTTTACATTTCGGAATATAGTTTTAAACCGTTTTAAATAATTTTGCGATCGCTTTATTTTAAGTAAAAGTTTGAAAACGTATCTAAATTATTTTTTAAAACTACAACGCGATGGAAATTCGGGAAAATATTTGTAATCAATTTTATAAAATACAAAGACATATGACGCTGAATTAAAATTAGGAATTCTAGAACAAAATCTAAAATATTTTTCGTAGTCTTAGTTAGATTAGAGTTCTGTGGTGCTAACAATGTTACAAAATTATAATGATGCATTATCTAACGAATAATTTTTGAAACATTTTGCATGTTTACTGTAGTTTATTTAAAATTTCGTGAATGTATCTAAATAAATTTTTTTTTAAAATCGTAACCAAAGTAAAATTATGTCAAGGAAATTGTTGTTAATATTTGTGTTAAAGTTGAAGACGTGTTTTATACCGAATAAGTTTTTAAACATTTTGCGTGGCCGCTGTATTTTAATTAAAATTTTAAAAAGCTCGGTGCGTAGTGATATATTTCGAGAATTATAATAGGGAGCATTTTTAAAAATTCAGACACAGTTTAAAATATACTATACGAAGCAAAACGATACTCTTAATTTATTGGTATGATAAATAGAAGGAAAAATTTGGAAAACCGAACAATTTTGACTAAAAGAAAAAACTTTGATAATTTCGGAAGTTGGATCGTCACACGAAAAAACTTTATGACACTGAAATTGCTGTGATGAAGCCAGTGGGAAGGCGCCAGAACGTGATCGACCGCTGGGATAGGGGATCAAAGATCTAAACGGAGAAATTCGGCGTTCAAGGCGCTGATGGCCTGTCTGAGGGGGTACAGGGGGTGGAATACGGTATTCGTTGGTTGGGCAGTGTAGAGGGGGTTGCTAGAACACGAATGAAGAATGTAACGATCATTATTATTATTATCATGTTATCGTCTGTGACGTCACTGCACGGCTCTGTGAGAAGGACATTTTTCTCCATTTCTTAACTCCCAGAAGTAATAAGTGAAATTGTGCTGGTTGGGAGAGGTCTTCTTCTTCTTAAGGTGCCGTACGCTACATAGCGCGTTGGCGCAACCTATTTGTACATTTTTTAGCTGTACCGATATAGGTTGTGTACCAGGCAATTATTATATGCAACGCAGGTGTACACACGCAAGACTACATTCACAACTGATTGTAGCCGCTTGTTATCGCGCTACAAGTTCAGTCCGTCCGGTGTGGGTGTGCTGTGTACTGACCTAACGCGCATATGATGTTGTACGTGGTGGTTTGACATTGCCTTCCACGTGATTATTAGCGATTATTTATTTATTTAATTCTTGTAATAAGTTCGTCATCGCTCGGGATCGAACCCGTGACCGCCATATCGGAAGTCAAGCGCTCTAGCAACTAGGCAGGTCTACCTGGTCCAATTGTGAATCTAAACCGTACATGGGCCCTCTTAAACACACACAGAAAAGTTCATCGTAATCGGTTAAGCCGTTTAGGAGGAGTTCAATTACAAACACACGTGTCCAACAATTTTATATATAAAGATATATATATATATATATGTAGTATATGAAACCGCGTTCTGTTTAAAATATGTCCGCCAAATATGCATTCGACTAGTTTTGTTTATGTATTTACTTCAGATTTTGCTTTGTTTTATTTAGCCTTGTTCTGTTTATATATTTTCATTTTATTTTGTATTCAGTTTAGTTTCATTTATGTATCTATTTCAGATTTGGTTTTAATACTGTTCTGTTTATATCTGTAAATGTAAGATTCTCTTTCGTATTTGCATTATGTATTTCGGATTTATTATAATACTAGCTGACTCGGCAAACTTCGAACGGCCTTCATCATCATTTTGTGCCGACCGTAACGATCGTGGCTACATCAACATTTGTGCGATATTTTTTTTCCAGCCTATACGGTTTTCTGTTCTTCTTATAATTTGGTTAATTGGCTCTTGGCATAAATTATGTATCTGGTCTATCTATCTCATTGGCCATCTTCCCGGAGGTCGTTTGCCATTTATTTTCCCTAGTATTACCAGTTTTTCCAAACTATCGTATTCTCTCCTCACGATGTGTCCGAAATACCGCATTATTCGACGTTTGCATATATTCCCTAACCGCATAGTTACGCCAGCTTCATTCAAGATAGATTTGTTGGTACGCCTTACCGTCCAGGGAACGCGAAGCATTCTTCTATTCTTTTCTGGTCCGTTTTTTGTAGCGTCCAAGTTTCTGCACCGTATAGCATTATAGGATATATCCTTTCTATTCTTACTCGATTACCAGTATGAGTTTTATTTTTAAGGATAAATTAGCAGCGCAATTGAGCAGCAGGTAAACCGGAACGCAACTGCTTCCGTGTTGCCGATCAACGTGAAACGGGTTATCGTTATCAGTGGCAAGGCGAACCAAGACGATTGGCCCACTCACATTGATACGATTGTTCACCGGCTGAATATTTATGCGACGCTAACACTCATGACAACATTTGGAACTGACTATAGTCGTCTGTTATCGCGCTATAAATGCAGTTCCCTAAGTGTGTCTCTACTGCTGTATATGCATTAGCGCACATATTCTGTCATCGCCCGGGATTAAACCTGGGACTTCTGAAACGGAAGCCAAGCGCCCTAACCACTAGGTCATCGCGACGAAGTAATAATAATAATAATAATAAAGATTGATATGCTTTGATTTGATTATTATGATTAGTAGTAGTAGTACTTTTAGTTCTATGTACAGATTTACTCAATTTCTGAGCGTAGGCGACTACCTATCTGTATGTTTTAGTTGTACAAACATAGGCACATAGTGTTCATGACAATTATTATATGTAACCTTACCGTACACCCAAGACAATAGCTGGAATTTGTTGTAATCGTTTGTTATCGCGTTACAAATGCAATCCTAAGCGTGTCTGCTTATACAACTAGCGCGCATATGATAGTATATGTCACTAACCATGGTACCAAATTAATGGAGAATATTATGAATTAATAGTATCTGTAGAAATTTTAAGGTGTTTTATTTTTGAAAAAAGTTATGTGATGCAATTTTTTACATAGTGTTTTTAATACAAGAGAAACATCGATTGCCATGTATTACTGGTGGACCGTGTCTAGCTGATGAGTACGTTTTGCACAACATTCATTTTCATTGGGGAAAGCAAGAAGACGACAGTGGATCCGAACATGCTCTTGACGGAGTACAGTAAATATACAAATTTTTTTAGCGTTAATAATTTTTAAATTCATGATTCGCGATGTGCTACTATTCCCTCACTTCATCAAATTATTTCTCATCTAAGGCTTCAGTTTTCTCGCTCCAATATCTCTCTTCTTAATTAATTCAATTCTTCTAAATTATTTAATACTGATGCACACATATACTCCCACACATACACATTAATGATTATGTCATTCTTTTGCAGCGGGTAATAAATAGTCCTGGTATTTTCTCCGTTGACAGAGAGAAAGTTACGAAAAAAATTGGTAAGTTCCCTAAAACGTAACGCACTGGTCAGTGTGCTTGAAGGGATAAAATTAAAAATATAATCGTAAAAAATAGACCGAAGTATACAATGAATTTTTCCCGTGAAATTAATTGAAGGAAATGTAACAGAGTTATTTTTTCGGTTGTCATTTTGAGAAAATTTTGAAATGCAAGTTCGGTTTTTGTTAAAATTTTGGATCAGTTCGGATTTTAGTTTTTTTGACTTTCACTGGAATTTTAGATCTGGCCAAAGGGTTATACAATTTCAATTACAGTTCTGATTAAAATAAAAATAATCTAAGTAATACAAGTCACTGAGTCGACAAATTATAAAAAACAAAAAAGGGAATAATCGACACTCATAAATTTTACATCCTCCACCAAAAATAAACTATAAACCTCTCAGAACGTTTCTGACCGTAAAAATGAATCAATAAAAAGTATAACACTTTGGTGTGCATGGAAGATAGTAGGAAATTGAGGTCGACAATAATTAAGCTGGAAGGATGATTTAATGGAATTTCTAAATAATATGCAATATACGAAAAGACGATTGCCTAAGACCGGAGAGAATGCAGTTAATAGGGACCTATACTAAAAATACACACTATTAATTTAAATAATATGCGTTTGAATCATGATGCGGAGTGAAAAAATAATGACGAATAGTTGTTAACGGATTTTATTAATTTACAATAGAATACATTTTCTGGTCAAAAGCATGGCAATTTTAAAAGAGTTATATGATTAACGCAAGAAAAGAAGCAAAAAAAAAACGTTCAAAGAGTTTTATCATACCAACGGATAAAGTTGTAGTATTGTGTCAAAAGAAAGTCTAATTTATTGGTATCGGCGAAACTGTAGAATTCCGATTGACTTGCCATTATTCAGCTGAGTATTTTTTAAACTGATAAGAATATAAAATATTTATTCTCGATTTAACATTTAGCATTTAGGTTGGTATATAGATATGTTTAAATCGCTTCGTAAAGCTTTCCCTCTTTCTTCCTTTTTTAATTTCATTCCTCAACCGTTTATCGTCGGTGGGGATTGAAATGCTCATTCTCGAACGTGGGGTTACAGAGTCTACAATACTAACGGCACTATCCTCGAGAATTCTATACTTTCCGATAATTTGATTATTCTTAATGACTCCTCTCCTACTTATTTTAAGAGTCCATCTAGCTTTAGCTCCCTCGATTTGATCTTTTCTTCTCCGAATATTGGCTTTAACCACAACTGGAGAACCCTTACGGGTTCCTTCGGCAGTGATCATATTCCTATTCTAATAACTCCTATGAATCTCCCCCCCCCCACACTTATGTCAAGCCTCTTCATTATTTCATTATACTCCATGGAATCTTTCTAAAACTAGTTGGACTGTGTTCCGTTCTCTCCTAGATTCTTCGCTTCCTAATTTTCATCCTGGTCTTGATCCCGTACATGTTTATAATTTTTTCTTGCAATCTATCAAGTCTGCCCTTAATGCCTCCTCCTCTTCTAGTCATCATTCATTCGCCAATCGGCGTGCTGCGTCTTCTTCTATTTGGTGGAACGAGGATTGCAACGCTGCTTTTGACCATAGTCGAACTACTTTTAGAGCTTTCCGTACGAATCCCACAACTGAAATTTTTTTTGCTCATAAACGAGCGAATGCAAGAGCTCGGTATGTACTAAAAGCCTGAAGAAGTCCTCATGGAGGAATTTCTGCTCTTCTTTCTCAAGAACAACCTCCCTTTCACGTATCTGGAAAATGGCAAGAGCTTTTAAATTCCCATCCTCTGAACGTCCTAACAATTCCAATATTTCTGATGATTGCCTATTACCGTTTATTGATTCTGTCGCTCCCGCTTACGTTCCTAACTTTGACGAATTTTATCCCGCTCCTTTTCTACAAGACTCTCCTCCACATTTCCTTACTTCTGCCTTCAACATTAATGAACTAAAATCTGTTCTTTCAAAATCTTTCAGTCCCACTCCAGGTCTCGACGGCATACCTTATCTTGTTCTTAAAAACCTATCTGAATTATCCATTAATACTCTCCTCAACTTTTTTAATGCCTTTCTTTCCAGAGGTGTAACTCCTCCTTGCTGGAATTTTTTTATCATAATTCCTATTCCTAAAAAAAGTTCCTCCTTTCGCCCAATTTCTTTAGCATTCTGTATCAGAAAACTATTCGAAGGTATGCTAAACAGGCGCCTTGTTTGGTGGCTGGAATATAACCACGTTTTTCCCAGCAATATGTTTGGCTTTCGGCCTGGGATTGGTCCTCCTGATTGTGTTAGTCTGTTTGTTTCCAGTATATACAAATCCTTCATCCAAAAACAGTACACCTTAGCTTCCTTCATTGATGTCTTCTCTGCTTTTGATAATGTACACCTGCCAGCTTTAAGAGAAAAAATGTCGGCAATTAACGTCCCAGTTAAATTTTCTTCCCTTGTTATTAATCTCTCTATCCATATTTCTTCTATACCTCTCTGCTATGAAAGAAACATTTTTTGTGGCCCCCCACAAGGTTCTTCCCTTAGTCCCACTCTCTTTAATATCTACACTATCGGTGTTGCTTCTCTTCCTTTAAATTCTTCCTCCTTGTTTTTTGCCGATGATATCCTGCTTTTTTCCTCCGCCTTTGATTTTGTAGCCGCTAATGAGGCTCTTAGTTCGTTTCTTACTACACTGGATCACTCCTTATCCTCAATTAACCTTTCTATCTCTCCTTCTAAGTCTTCGTCTATTGTCTTTTCACTTCGCGCTTACAATCTTGCCTTGCTTAATCTATCTGTAAACAATTTACCTCTTCCTCACGTTAAGTGTTTCTGTTATCTTGGAGTTTTTCTCAATAGTCGGCTGACATTCTCTGAACATATTGATTATCTTTCCTCTTCTGCTATTAAAAGGCTAAACCCGCTGAAAGCGCTGTCCTAAACAAAATGGGGTGGTGATCCGTACATTCTGATCGCCTTGTATAAAGCCATTGTCCGTTCCAAATTTGATTACTGCTCTTTTATCTATGGTTGTGCCTCTATATCTCGTCTTTCTAAATTGGACATTATCCAAAATTCGTGTCTTCGGCTTTGTCTTGGTGCTCTCAAGTCTACTCCAATTCCAGCAATTCTCGCAGAGTCTCACACACCACCCCTGTCTCTTCGCAGATCCTACTTAGGCTATCGTTTCCTCTCTAAACGTGTTCCTCTCACGTTCTATACTCTTATTCATTCCTACCTTTCAATTTATAAGAACTGATGTTTTACGCCTAGGAAAATCCCTGTTTTAGCCCTCATTTCCCTTCGCCTTAGTTCCTTTTGGCCTTACATAATCTCAGATAATAATCTTCCTGCCTTTTCTTTTAGCTTTGTCGATCTCTGCCATTCTCGCAATGTTTCTTTTGTACCTTCACTTTCCAAATCATTTCCTCAGGCAATAATTCAACAGGAATTCCACAGCATTATCAATTCCCAATTTCCATCGCATATACCCATCTTCACAGATGGCTCCAGGGGACCTCATGGTGTTGGAGCTTCTTTTATTCTTCCGGACTTCAATTTCTCTGAATCATTTTGTCTTCCTTCTTTCTGTTCAATCTTTACAGCCGAGTCGATGGCTATCCTACACTCCATTATCTTCATTTCTTCCAGTCGTCAGTTTTCTAATTATTTGATTATCTCAGACTCCATGAGTGTTCTTCAAGCGATCAGCTCCCCTTTTCCTGATAACTCTTCTGATTTCATCATTCTTCGCATAATCTTCTTTCCTCTCACTACTCCATCTGTGTTGATTTTCTGTGGATTCCCAGCCATATGGGCATTAAAGGTAATGAGACGGCCGATTCCTTGGCTCAAGTTGCTGCTTCCTCTCGTTCCTTCTTTAAAAAAATTCCATCCTCCAACTTGAATTCCCTATGTACTAAATTTCATTTTAAACTTTGGCCAGATATTTACCCTTCCTCCTTCCGTAACGATCAATCATTTTATCTGTTTGTACAACCTAGTCTTCCTTCTAACCCCTGGTTCTTTGAGTTTCCTTCACTTCCCCGTTCCGTTGACATTTCTATGATTCGCTTGCGTTTTGGCCATTCTGCTCTGCCTTCCTCTCGTTTTCGCTTTTCCCTTGTTTCTTCTCCAAATTGTCCTCTTCACCTTAATGAGGCGGCGAATTGCGACGCCAATCATATCTTTTTTAAATGTCCATCTCTTTCTGTTGAACGCGGTATCCTATATTCTTGTTTGCTGAAACTCAAGCTCCCCGCTCCTTATTGTGCATCTTATATTCTGTCCTTCTCTTCACCATCCATTCTTTATATTGTCCATATCTGACCGAATCAAAATTTAACTGACGGCTCTTTTCTTTTTTGTTGTTTCTGGGTGCAGGTCCTTGGCTAACGTGCCCAAAGGAAGAGGGATCTAAAAAAAAAAAAAAAAAAAAAAAAGCTTCGTAAAGTTTGGTATATTTTAAAAAACTAGTTAACCTGTTGATTAGAATTTGATCACCCGAGATTGTTTTTCCAATTCTGTTAAGAATCTTGTATGTTCTTAAACGTGTGTCAAATTTTCTGCTTTACAGCATCGTATGTTTGATCGCCAGTTCGGTGTTTTAATAGATGAAAGGCATCGCTATTAGATTTTTCTATATATATATATAACTCGGCCATTTTGGCCTCGTAAGGGGCTGTGCCCCTTGACCCCTCCTCTTTCATTTCTGTCTCTTTCTCTTCTATACTTTGTATAAAGTGATCAAAATTTACAACGTAATTCTTACTGGCATCAACACACACAAAAAATAACATAACCACAAAAATCCTATTCTAACATTTAACTTCCGTTATATAAAATTAAGACATTTTTTCGTTACATTTTTCGTTACATATTTCATTACATAAAATTGTGACATTTTTTAAATAACAATAACAAAAATCCTACAAAATATAACAAACGTTGCATAAAATTGGGACATTTTTCTGGGACATTTTTTTGGGACATTTTTTCGAATGGGGGGTAGCCTAAGAATTACGTTGTAATTAATATATATATATATATATATATATTCACATATTAATGCTATACAGTCTGTTCCTTATTTGCGACTTTACTGTATACACTATGTACACATTTTTTTCCCGAATAAAAAATAAATAGATGGAACTAATTCGATACGAATAGAGAAATTAACGTAATAATAAACTTATTTCATCTAATTTAGTGCTGTGTACTGTAGAATCCTTCCATTTAGATTTATAAAAAAAAGTTAGAACCATTTAAAAAACGGTGATTTTTTAATATCCTCGTTATTACATTTTAATGCGAATTATAATTTATATAACTACAGAGAACAATATAATTTATATATCAGCATGTTCTTGTAGTTCCAATATACGCTATTATGAATATCCACATACGCGTCTTTATATTTTATTATTATAATTTTTTTTATTTATTTTTATTATAATTACTCATTTGTTTCTAATCCGACTAATCATTGTTATTTCAGCTATATTACGGTTATTTTTATTGTTAATTTCAAAAACAATCCAAGATTAGCTTAGTCATAGAGCTCGAGTGTGAGCATTATATATAAATACTTCCATTCATATGCTTTTTTTTTTTTTTTTTTTTTACTTTTTTATTGGGCTTATCAGCTACGGACGATTACCCATCAAGAAGGAAGAACGTAGGAAAAAAGGAAACTGAGGACACTAAGAAAGTTATTCGGGGAAGAAGGAGACGGCCAGAACTACTATGGAGAGATAGCAAGGGAATCAAAAAAGATCGTTACTGGAACCTGTGCAATTAGCAGTCCGAAGGGAAATAAATGTGTAAACAAAAAAATATAAAGGATAACTTAAAGGAAAGGAAAACTCTCATGTCTTGTTAGCCGTTATACCTGATTATAATATATTATATCCATTTTAACTAAATGCGTGATGTAACCAGCATAAAAAGAAAAGTATTTTTATCCATGTCTGCGATTGCTGGGCAGCACCCACATAAAGATCCTCATCAACAATATGGCCGCAACTGCAATACAGTGCCCACAGTGCCCGATGAGGCAAGAGACAAGACATCGTTATTCGTCTACGGTTGCGACTGCAAAGCAGTGCTCGCAATTCCCGTCCAGAAAAGTAAAGTGATTGATTATCCATTATTCAAACGGCATCTGCGGACGACGAGATTACGATATATTAAGGATAAAAAGGAAAGTGACTCTATATCGGAAGAGGCCAGCATGATCGCCAAATAGCGTAGCGTTAATACTAACCCAGGAAGATCCGCACCACCTTGACCCAGTACCACTATGGCCACTATCCGAGCAAAGAGACCCACAATGTACTAGGTGAAAGCGGCGGGGGAACCAAAATATTAAGATAAGAAAAAGATGAGGAATTTGCTTAAATGTTTATACGGTCACGGATTAAAGACAAGAATTTAGCAAATAGCATGGATAACAGACAATGAGGGAAAGGCGAAAATAAAGGAAGCACAGGACGACGTGGGGATATTAAGGGATAGTAGATCTGAGTATAGTACCAATCTTTCGGAAGACAAAGATGCACACTCAAAGAAAATGTGATCAGCGTCACAATCGAGTGTGTTATCTACACATAAAGGACAGAGGGGAAGGAAAGTAATAGAAAACCGATAAAGAGAAACAGGGAGACAGCTGTGACCAAAGCGAAGGCGACAAAGAGAGGATATAGTAGAACGACGAAGGTGTGGGAAGTCTAGGAACCAAGGGTGTGAGGGTGGAAACGATTAAATAGACAAATATAAGGACCGCGGATTTGTAAAGGAAGGACCATACAAAGATTTCCAATTTTCAAATTGAATACTTTTTGCTATAGTTAGCAATTCGGAGGAGGGAAATCGTCGGACAAGACGCCCGGAAACCAAAGCCGAACGAGCAAGGTAGTCAGCCTTCTCATTACCATGAATCCCAGCATGGCTGGGGACCCATAGGAATCTTATATGCAATGAACGTGAATGTTGTTATTGCACAGGTATTTTATTGTGAACTCATGCTTTGTTTCGTTTTTTTTTTTTGTAATGGTTTTATCGACTAGAGGACTTACCTTCTCGTCATTTTTTTTTCTTTTTTTTTTTTTGATTAGGCATGTCGACAAGGGTTCTTCACTCAAAAACAATTAAAAGAGAAAAAAAGAATAGTTAAATACTGATACGGTTAGAAACTGATAGAACAAAGTAAGAAAGAACTGGAATAATGGAAAAGAAGCAAATTACAAGATATAAGAGGCGCAAAAAGACCAGGAAATCCGAAACAACAACAAATTAGAATAAAGAATGGCATGTTCTACCGAGAGAGATGGATATTCAAAAAAGACAAATAGTTTCGTAATTAGGACGAAGACAACAATTTGGGAAGATTGTTAAAAAAAAAACGAAAACGTACGGAACGCAAAAGACTATGGTAAAGATGCAAACGAACAGTAGACACGATAGCGGAACGACGAAGTGAAGGGAAATCGTAAAACTAGGGGAGAGTATGAAGACTCGGCTGGATGGATGGGTGGAGCGAACGATTGTTGGAAAACGAAAGTTTTCATCTTAAGAAATATTGTTTGGAAATTAAACCTACGACTTATTGATAAAGAGGGAAAAAATCGCTGAGTTACCTGTTTTTTCCAGCTCGACAAACTTTTTGGAATTTTGTATGGGGGGGGGGATGTTAACTATGGATATTAAGCTAACGCAAGTGACATTTCTGAAGTGTCAAACAATGGGATTCGAACCAGGTCCTATTTGAATGAAACACTACTACTTAATTAACTACGTCATGGTAGCGATTTTATTTCGGTGTAGTGAAAATAAATTCTATATTTACTTTACAACTAATAATAGATTATTATCCGAAAATTTGTTTTGTAGAACTGTTCATTTTCTTTACACATGGTCACACAAAAAGAACAATAAAATTGTTTTCGTTTCTTTTATCATTATTTTTCAATTTTACTTTAATAAAGCTCTAAGTAAGGTTTTTGTCTTCAGAGTCTCTTAATCCTTCCTCCCATTTTTTTTTTGAAATGTGTATATTTCTTTTTAATTACCACGGATTCTTTCGTCAAGCTAACACGCTTGTCGACGAATTATCTTATATTTAAGCATTATAACATTCATAACTTATGTTTCCTTCCCTTTGTCGTCCCCTGATCACCGTTATATGTCGTCTTCGTTTCGGTCATACCTTTCTCCCTTCGTCACTTTATCGTTTTTCCCTCGTCTCTTCTCCGCGGTGCCCTCTTCACCCGGAGGACTCCTTTTTTCTGTGTGATATCAATCACGTCTTCTTCGAATGTTCCTCACTCTCTTTAGAACGTTCTCTCTTTTATTCTCGGCTTTTGGATCTTCGTCTTCCTACTCCATACAATGATTCTTATGTTCTCTCATTTCCTTCCTTGTCAGTTGTTCCTATTCTAACTTCTTTCATTCATTCAATCTCGCACCAGATTGAAATCTAATATGTTATTCTCCTTTTGAACAATTACTTAGATTCCTTGGCTGATTGGGCTGTTGCTCTTCGTTGGCGTACCCATAAAAAAAAAAAAAAAAAAAAAAAAAAAAAAACTTAATACATATACATTAGTTCGTGTAATATCTATTACATGTTAATGTATTTTTGTCCTTATCGATATAACTGTAATCTATTCTCTTTTGTTTGGATATCTATAGGTATATTTCTTTACTTATCGTTGCGCATTCTCTTATTTTATGTTTATTATTTTTTTAATATTTCCTTCTTTCTGAAGCCATTCCTCTATTTTTCTTTTTCTTTCCCCTACTTTTTTCCTTCTCTATTATTTCTTTAGGTATTATATTTAATGTTTGATATTTGCCCGTTTGTTACCCCCTCTTCGTTCTCGCTAACGGCAGTTGGTACGTAAATCTTTTCCTCAGCTCGTATTCTGCTTTTATTTTTTCCTTCAATTCAATTTTCTTTCCTGTTGTTACATATTTCCATATCTTTACATATAAATACATTTCCCTTACGCTCATTATGTCTTCTTTTTTAATTACTTCACTTTCAGTTTTTTCTTTATGATTTGCTATTAATTTCAAGCATTTTATTTGCAGTTTATTTATTTCCCCACGTATACTTTCCTCGAATTCTATATCTGATCCTTGAATCTACTAGCACATAATAAACCATTTTTAATGTTCTATATGTTATATATTTCCTTAGTGCATTATAACGCTGGTAATATTGCCTTAATTTTCTTTGCAACATGTTCCATATGTACGTCCCATCTTAAATGTTGGTCTATCATTGCGTCCCAACTATTGCTAAAACTGCTTCTTATTTTTTCCGTAAGCTGACCGATTGCTTTCGATATGGATTTTCCCTTTTAAAAACCGTATTGTGTTTTGTCAATTTGCCCATTTTCTTATAAGTACTTCGGTAAATTATTTGCTACATATTTTTCGAATATTATTGCAATCACGTTACTTACAGAAACTGGTCTATAATTTTCATATTCACTATGTTTACCTTTTTTATGTGTTGGTCCCGTTTTCGATATTTTTAATCCATTTGATGTTTTTCCATCCTTTAATGTCTCACTGATTAGCTTCGTAATTTCCTTTACTATATATATATATATATATATATTTTAACTGTTTTCACATCTTTTATTCTTATTTCATCAATTCATATGGCCTTTGTTTTCTTCAAACTCCCAATTATTTTCCCCACTTGTTGTACATTTGCTTTAGGTATGTGCATGTTTATTTTTAATTCATTCTCTTCTATTTTTTCTAATAAAACTTTACTATATTTGTGTTTTAGTTGTTTTGTTTTTTTTTTTGTCATTTTTAAATTCTTTGCTGAACTCGTTTGCAATTTCACTTGCTCCTTGCTCCTTGCTAAAGTATTTGTTGATAGTTTCATCTACTCCTAGGTTCTTTCCTTTTCCTACAATCTTGTTTATATTTAACCGTGCTTTTCTGATATCTTCCTGTGCTGTTTTGAAACTTTTCCCGGTAAACATGTTCTTTTGTCGTCTTATTTCTGCATCCGCTTGATTTCTTTGCCCTGAAATTGAGACGGCAATACGATGTCGGAAACGGGCGTTACGAAAATTCAAACCGTCTGGCCCCCTTTTCGATTTAATTATGTTCAAAAAATGCAGGGCCGATGCACGATCGATGGTACGATCTAAGAAATAAGAATCATGGTACGTTTTTATTTCTTCAATATCGACTACCGCATCAAATCACTCCTCATGGGATAAGATAAAAGCAATTAACGGAATCAGGCGTTGTAAGTCCTTTATTCATTTAAGTGACAACGGCACAACTATATCCGGTACTACGCAGGCTGCAAAATTTATTTGCGCAATAATTTTCTTTAGCATTGTCTTCCACATCATATATAAATGTATTTAAAGCTCGAAAAGTCGAAATAGAGTCATCAGAAATATGTATCCTTCAAGATGAAGCAGCTCCATATAATTGCGATTTTATTGATACTGAACTTAATTTCCAACTCATACATCATACGCGTAATAGTTCTCCTGGTCCTGATGCTATGCATCCGTACATGTTAAAATATTTACCACCTTCTGCAAAATCCTACTTATTTCATATATATATATATAACCAGATCTGGACGGCAGGCTTTATCCCGCATCAATAGAAAATAGTCCAAATTGTTCCTATTTTGAAGCCAAGCAAAGATCCTCTCCTCCTTCATAGTTACAGGCCCATTTCTCTCCTAAATGTAATATACAAAACAATGGAGAAAATGGTGAACAGACGTCTCATCCATTTCCTCGACCAGAATAATCTCCTTTCCTGTATACAAGCCGGAGGGCGTAAGATGCGATCATTTACTAATCATCTATTGAGCCTACAGCGGCAAATTTCAACAGTATTCCGTCGCCGACAAAGCGTCCATGCGGTATTTTTTGACATGGAAAGGAAAAAAGTATTCGATCGAGTATGGAAGGAGGGGCTATTAATGAAGCTACTAACCGTTGGGTTAACTGGCAGTATGGCCAGCTATATAAAACATTTTCCAGCAGAAAGAAAGTTTCAAGTTAAGATTGGAACTGCCAACTCAACAACTATAACACTAGAGAATGGCAACCCAGAAGGCTCTGCCCTAAGTGCAACCTTGTTCATATTCTTTATAAATGATACAGTACATTGCATCACGCCTCCTGTTACTGCCCGGTTTTATATCGACAATTTGAACATTTCTTTATCTTCCAGCCTTCCTTACAATGCCCAAAATATTCTTCAAAGAACAATAAATAAATCACAATCTTGATCAAATAGCAATGGTATAGTGTTCTCTCCTTTCAAAACAATATTTACTGAATTCCTTAGAAGACGCGCTGTCTCACCTGCTATTTCTTTCACACTAGATAATAATCCTACACCCTTCCAATCTACAATGAAATTCTTGGGATTATTGTTCGATTGCAGGCTATCATGGCGTCCACACATATCAGGTTTAAAGAAAAAGTGTTTAAAATCCCTCGGCATCATTAAATATTTATCTTTTTTTTTTTTCCTACCCTGGGCGCGCCAGCGGCCTTGACCTAACAACATGAAAAATAAAGAGATATAACTAAATAGCCAGGCGGTCAGAAACGGAAAAGACAAAGGACAGCAGCAACGGAATAACTGAAGACAGTGGGAAGGAAAGAATATAGGTAGCGTTAAAGGGAGTAGAAAGACCCAAAACTAAAAGTTGGGCGTAAAGAAAGGAGCGTTCGTTAGAGAGTGCAGAACATTCGAATAGGATATGATTTGAATCACAAATAAAAGAAGGCTCAGAAGCGTGAAGAGAGCAGAAAGGAGAAGGGGACAAAGCGAATCGAAAGCGAGAAGAAGAGAGTAGAGAATGACTGATTCTGAGTCTAATCAAGGAAACAACCATGGAACGACGATAGACAGGAATAGATTGAATCCAAGGCAGGAAAAACCGGTTGAATAAGACGGAAGTATGAATAATGATTAGAGAATAAAGATGGATACATGTCAGACCAAAGTCTAGAATGATTAGAGCGTGATAGAGAAAGAATGTCTGAGGAAGGGAAAGAGTCGAGGAAAGGACCAATGCGGGCGGCTGAGCGAGCTAAAGAGTCAACTGGGTCATTTCCCTCAATATTGGAATCACTAGGGACCCATAGAAAGTCGATGAGAATGGAGCGGAACGAGAACAATGAGGAGACAAGAGATCGAATAGAGAGGATGATACAGTCAGAAGTATGAGAAGGAATAGAGAGGAGATGGCTTGAAGAACGCCTTTGGAATCAGAAACAATCAGGAATTCGTGAACCCCATTTGTAGAGGATACGAAATGAATTGCACGAAGAATTGAGATCGACTCGGCCGAGAAGATAGAGCAGAAAGAAGGAAGTCTGAAAGACTCAGAGTGCAGGAACGTAGGAGACGTATACGCACCACCCACGCCCCCATCACTCTTGGAGCCATCCGAGAAGATTGAGGCATGGGAAGAAAAAGAAGAGTTCAGCAGCTGAAGGAATTCGAAGTTGACTACATTGTGAGAGGAAGAATTAGCTCGGACTGGAAGGGAGGAGAAATTGACGGGGTGCCATATGCTATTAAAATCGAAAGAAAAGTAAGGAAGACTGTTATAAGAGGAAGCGTAGGGAAAAAATTGGAAACACGAGCAGCTATATGCGATAAAATCGGAATTCTATGAGGCGCCAAGCGCCAGTGATTTTTGATATGAAGTTAGGAAGGAATAAAATTGGATGAAGAAGTAGGGAGGCGTTTTATTAAAAATCGATAACCGAGGAGTGAACGACGAATGGAAAGAGGTTGAGTGGAAGATTCGGATAGAATCGCAGGAATAGGAGAAGATCTTAAAGCGTCAATGCATAGGCGAAGGCAGGAATTCTGAATTGCGTCAAATTTCGAAAGGAGAGACTTGGAGGCATTGCCATAAATGAAGGAACAATAGTCAAGTTTGGACCGAATAATTGATTTATATAGAATTAATAGAATGCACGGGTCTCCACCCCATCTGAACGGAGATAAAGATTTGAGGAGATGAAGTCTTTTGATCGAGGAATTATAGATATAATTAATATGTTCATGAAATGTAAGGCAACTATTTAAGAAAATACCTAGGTAACATATAGAATTAACAGTGGGAATAGGTGTACCAGATACGTTGATGTTTATAAAAGTACTATTAAAGGGGCGGAGAGCAAAAATTATACAGGAAGACTTGGAAGGGGAAAGAGAGAGGTGAAGAGTAGATAGAGCATTGCTAAGATGGGACAATGAATGACAGATTATCTGAGGTGGAATAAACTAAAATGCCATCAACAAAAAGGAGAGAGAAAGAGAGAATAGGAAGCGAAGCAATATCGAAAGAGTAAATATTAAAAAGAGTGTGGGGCTAAGGCAGGGACCCTGGGAAGCATTAAATATTTATCAAATCCTAAATATAATATCCACCCCAAGCTCTTTCTATCAGTATATAAATCCATCACCTTATCTAAAATTATGTACAGGTGCCCAGAAACCCTATACACCAAAACCTCACATTAATTCCCTATGGGAGTTCCCAATAATAAAAACAAACGTATCATTTAAAAACAATTTCAGACAACCAGGGAATGAACAGGCGAACATAATGGCAACAGATATGCACCTCCCCCTTCATCCATGGCACAATTCTTTTTGGCGAAAAGCAAACAAGAATCGAAGGAACGATGTTTCGTGTGTTACACTTTTCTGTCACAAATAAAGTCAACGGCCGAACCATGGTGCCCCCCCCCAATGAATTGTTCCCGCAGAGACTTCAGTGTAATCAACCGACTGCGGAGACAGATCATACTGTAATCTCGCACGACCATCTTCTAAATGGGTCACTTTCTCCAACGCACTTTCTGTATGAGAAGTTTCATCCCAACCGTTCAGCACATATTAATAGAATGCACAGTATTCATATCAACACGGAAGTTCCTATCGTATAAAACATTCCCGATATGCTATCAAACACCCAAACAGCAATAAACTCAATCATTAATTTTCTTAAAATAAACAGAATAGCTAAAGTAATATAGTCGCAAACCCCGCTCAGTATGTCGTGATAGCCGCAGCATTTAAATACGGCAATCTGTAGCTTAGGGGATTAAACAAAAAAAAAAAAAATTATTTTTGCGTCATCCATTTTTTTGTTGTATTTTCTTTTCTCCTGATGTTTTTTTTGTCGTCTACATTTTTTATATATATATATACTTTTTCAAATTTTTCTTTTATGTTTTCATATAAATTTTCAGCGTCCATATCATTTCCTTTTTTCTCCCACTTTATGAGTTTTAGTTTGTTTTATACTTTATTTTCTATAAAAAAGCTTCTGTATTGTAATGGCCCAAGATCGATGTTTCTTTTCTTGTGCATTCTTCCAAATTGTTTTTGTAACCCATTTCTGCCTTTATGTTCATGTATTTTTTTGTTATTGAGCCGTGTTTTTCGGTATTTATATTTATGTCTCCTATGTATATGTTGTAGAATTGTTTTCGAAGTATTTTTTAATCACTTTGCGATCTTCGCTGACGGCTCCAAAGGACCCAATGGAGTTGGTTCAGCCTTCTTTTGTCTTTCCTTAAATTATTTACAAACCTTCAAATTCCTTCCTTCTGCTCAGTTTTCTATGCCGAGTCTACTGCTATCCTGCGTGCCGCCCTTTGTGGTGCTTCTTCCCTAGCTTTTTTTCATGAAGTCCTTATTATATCAGATTCCCTCAGTGTTCATCTCCTCTTCTTTTCCTTTTCCCTCTGCTGATTACGTAATTCTTCTCATACGCTCTTTTATCCATAACATTTTCCTTTCTCAGTCCATCCAAATTGACCTACTACGAATCCTTGGGTACTCTAGAATCGAAGGTAAAGCTGGTATACTAGCTAGCTCGTCCTCTTCCACCTGTGAATTTCTCAGCGTTTTTTTATCTCACAATATTAATGTTCTCTCCACTTCAGCTAATTCCAGGCTACGGTTATACTCGTATTCCTCCTCATTCTCAAATCCGGACTCTCTCACAGTTTTCATACTCTTGCTTTTTATTTGAGTTTGTATTTTTTCGTCCCGCTTATATATATCACAATCCCATGTTTTATCCCTTCCACATCTAAATTGTGACATTTCTCATAACCTTCTAAATCATATAAATTTATTTTATTTTCATTTATATTTATCTCTCCTAAGATTAATATGTTATATTCTTGTCTTGCCTCTAGTATCTCTACTAAAACGACAAATTACTTTATGAAATAAATAATAACCTAACTTCGGGATCTGCAAGCGGCGAGGTAAAAATATGTCTAGACGATCTGTCTGTTTCACCTGCCTTCACTGTCTCCTTTTTTTTCATGCATCCTATCCATCTGCTTCTCTTTCCTTTTTTCTATGATTCCTTGCTCCTTCGTTCATTTACTATCCATTATTGGCTTATTTTTATGCACTTAAAGCATTATTACTATTGTAGTATTATATTTTACTTCTTTCCAGTAATTTGTTTCCTTTTCCGACGTTATCAGTTTTAGTCTTTTTTAGTTTTTTAACATATCCCCCCCAATATTTTCTTTTAAGCCAGCAATTGTGTCCATAGTTGACGCGCCTAAAAAAAATAAAAAAGACAAAAACGTAATTGCCTAAGCAGCAGTGTTTTATTGAAGTGGAAGACTTTCCGAATTCCAGAGCCACTCATTGAAAATACAGAATAATGATCATTTACAGCATTAGGTTAATGGCGATGTCCGTAGTTTTTTTTTTGTTTTTTTTTTGTACTTGCCTTCCGAGAACATTGATCCAGCGCCACAGTTCCAAAAATCATCGGTAAGAAAAGAAACTAGATTTTAACATGATTATAAATTGAGTAAAGGAAGAAAAGAATCATAGGGAATGTCCATTACCGTTTTCTAATTAAACGCCTTCCGATCTCTTCATCTAAACTTATTTCTTCCTATCTGTATATCAATGACCACTGGCGCTTCGTTCCTCATAAAATCCCGGTTCTTGTGCACATAGCTACTCGGGTCTCTCTCCTTATGTCTTTTCCCGCAATAAGCTTCCTTACTTTTCTTTTGATTTCAATAGTACATGTCTTCCCGTCTCATTCTCCTCTCTTCCTCTTCGTGCTAACTCCACTTCTCAGAGCACAGTGATCAGTGAATATGTCCACATATTAAATTCTTCATTTCCCTGTCATGTAAAAATTTTCACTGATGGTTCCAAAAATGATTGCGGGGTGGGCGGTGCTTTTACGGCTCCCTCGCTCAATCACTCGGAATCCTTCAAATTTCCTTCCTTTTGTTCCATTTTTTCTGCTGAAGCAGTCTTCATTCTCCGTGCTATCTCCTTTATTTCCTCTTCAAGAGGGATCTGTAAGTTTCTCATTATTACTGATTCCAAATCCGTGCTGCAAGCTATTTCTTCTCCTCCTTCCCATTTGACTAATGATATCATTTTTTCTGTTCGTGCCTCTATCTTCAACTTGCGCTTAGCACGTTCTATCCTTATTGACTTTTTATGGGTTCCTGGCCACTCTGGCATTGAGGGCAACGAAGCAGCTGACTTCCTAGCTCGCTCAGCGTCTCTCAATGGCCCATTCCTTCCGCATTTTCCTGCCTCAGACATCCTTTTCCTCTCCGCAAGTCTCCATACCAGACTGTGGGTTGACATCTACCCTTCCTTTTTTGCCAATCGCTCCTCCTTCTACCTCCTCCTACAGCCTACTCCCAATTCACAGCCTTGGTACCAATTTCTTCCTTTTTCTCGGCGCTCGGCTATTGTTTATCTAATCAGACTGAGACTTGGTCATTCCCTCCTTCCCTTTTCTCGTTTTTCTTTTTCTCTTTCACCTTCTCCCTTTTGCCCTCTCCACTCAATTGATCCTCCCTTTATATGCGACCCCAACCATATCCTTTTTGAATGCTCTTCTTTTTTTCCTGAGTGCTCTCATCTATACGCCGAACTTTTGGCGTTGGATCTTCCTACCCCTTTCAATGCTTCCTTTATCCTTTCCTTCCCATCTCCAGTCGTTATTCCCCTCCTTCTTTCCTTTATACTTTCTATCTCCGATCGCCTCAGAATCTGAGGAGGTGATCTAAGTCCATGTAGTTGGGTCAGTGTTAACACCGAGCCCATTTAAAAAAAAAATAAAAATAAAAATAAATGTCCATAGATAACGAGTTCGAATATAAAAAAAGAAAAAGAAAAAAGAGTAACCATTTTTCTTCAGTAATTTTTGAAATTTTCTTCACTTGTTTTTCTTTTTCAATTCACATTGTTTTCCCGCAGCTACTAGTTATAGGTAACCTTGTGATACACTAATCGTTTTGTTTCTGTGTCTTTAGTTTCAGCGGAGAAAATCATTTTGTTCATTATAATAAGAAATATGATGATGTCGCAACAGCCTTGAATCACAAAGATGGATTACTTGTAATCGCTTTATTTGTCCAAGTACGTACGTAATCTATGGATTGTATTTTTGTAACTTTTAGTCGATATTTTAATACATAATTATTTTCGGTAATGATAATGACTTTGTTAATAAAGAATCTTTCCAACATTCTGTTTCTTAATATAAAAAATATAGCAATTTGTAACGAAATACAAATATAACAAACAAATTTAAGAATAAAATGAATGCTTGCTTAGAAATGTTTTCGGGTATAACCCACAATTAGCTAAGAACACAACTCACTATGTGTGATCAGAAACAAATTCTAAATCATATTGAGGTCGAATAGGAAATTGATTTATATTATACAAACCGTTTTATTTCCTATTCGACCTCAGTGTGATTTAGAATTTGTTTCTGATAACACATAGTGAGTTGTGTTCTTAGCTGATGATGGGTTATACTCGAAAACGTTTCCAAGTAAGCATTCATTTTATTCTTTAATTTGTTTGTTATATTTGTTTTGTTACAAAATACTATATAATGACTTTATGATTTTCGAAGTGTATTTTTAAAAGTTGTGAGTTGACCCAATGATTCCTTAATTTAGATTATTTCTTTGAATAATATTCTAAAAAACACCGCGGTTTTCAAATGCAGCTGGCAAAATGGAATATATTCTCTATAGAGAATTAGAGAATTGTGAAATTTAATAATATACGAAGATCTCTTCAAATAAACAGAAGCATGTTTTGTTGTTTATAACAAATTTACTATTGTCCAAAAACATAATTAATGGAGCGAACTAAAGCAGCATATTTATTTGATGTTTAAAATAGCCTTGCATCTCGATATTTTTAAATTGATTTTGTTTTTATATTTTTGAAAAATTGAACTGTTTCTTTTCTGTTAGTAATTCGGTAAAAACTCTAACGTTTTTCAATAATTTAAACTTCTTAAAAAGTAATATATAATTAAATTATAGAAAAAGAAGGCGAAGGTCTGTTATCCTGTTGTAAAATTTTTCGGAAGTTGAATAATTTTATGTATAATGTTTATATACCTATTAAATGTAGAGTTCATGAATTCATTACCTTTACTAACATTTCTTTGGCTTTCTTTTTTAACTGAAAATAAATGAATATTATTAGTTCTTGAAAAACCAACAACGCATGTACACTTGATCTCTAATCGAATAGTTCCATCTTACTACTCCTTCAGTATTAATAATTTTTATTTATGTATTTCTATATTGATTTTTTCAAATTGAAAATCAAACATTTAAGTTAATATTAATAACATTTTTTATTTTATTTTTTTCGAATGAAAATAGATTATTTAAGTTCTATAGAACCTAAATAATATTTTCTTTTTGTTTTTAGCTACAAATTGAACACATTCTTCAGAAAAAAATGTTTCTAGAATATTCATTTATGTTCAATTCAAATGTTTGTTAAAGTGTTTATAACTTTATTATCTTGTTATATGCACATATTTTTTTTGTGTTTTTGATAATTGTTTTCAGGTGAGTGAAGATAGTGGCGATTTTGATGATATTATCAATGATCAGTTGTCTTTGTTTATTCGTACTAATGAACGTACCTCCTTATTCCTGAGTAGCACGTTAAAATTGTTAGGAAATTTGCAGAACAGCTCATGGTACTCGTGTCCCGGTTCATTGACGACAGTGCCGTTTTCGGAATCTGTTACATGGTTGATATTCCCGGAAAGATTTCGTATTTCTCGTAAACAGGTAGATTAATTTTTTTTTTTTTTTTTGAGCGCGTCAAAGCGGAAGTGTAATTTTTGGAAGTTTCCATATGCGGCAACGGGATTCAAACCTCGTCTTACGCGAACGAAACACCACTGCCCAACTACGTTTTAGTAACTGGTTCAAGCAGGTTACATGTAATACAGTATGTTATTAAGTTTTGCGTGAATATCAGTCAATATTGGTTTTTGCTTGGATCGAAAGAAATCTGACCGATTAAGTAAAATTCACAAACCACAAGCCGACCCATCTCTAAATAACTTCCCAGCTCACAAAAGAGCTAATGCCAAATTCCGATTTACTCTCAAAAAGGTTAAAAAGGCGTCTTGGACTGCTTTCTGTTCTTCCTTTTCCAGATTCACTCCTCTTTCACAGATTTGGGGGCTGGCTAAGGCTTTCCGAAACCCTCAGTCCTCAAATCCGTTTACTTCCGGCGTTCCGACGAACAAGCTAGATGATTTTGTTGATTGTGTCGCTACCTCCTATGTTCCTAATGTTGATAAGCTTGACCTTTCTCCCTTCGCTGCAATCCGTTCTGAGCACTTTTTAACTTCTCCGTTCACTTTTAATGAATTGTTATCAGCGTTTCTGAAAAATCCTAATTCTTCTCCAGGGATAGATGGATTATCTTATACTGTTCTCAAGAATCTTCCATTTTGGTTCTGCTCCTCCGTCATGGAAATCCTTTATCATCGTTCCCATCCCCAAGGATAGGGACTACTTGTCTTTCCGTTGCATTTCTCTCACAAGTTGTTTGAGGAAATTTTTTGAGTTCATGTTAAACCGGCGGCTGCTTAGGTGGCTGGAAAACAATAATGTCTTGTCCAACAACATGTACGGTTTTGGTTCTGGTCGAGATCCTACTGATTGTGTTGCCTTCTTCCTGTCCTACATCTATAATTCGTTTATCCAAAAAAATTATACCCTAACTACCTATGTTGATATTTATCGTTGACTGCATTCACCTTTCGACTTTTAAGAGCAAAATGCTATCTATCAATTTACCTTTCCACTTCACATCCTTAATTATGAGTCTTTTCCAAAACAGAACTGTTATTCTAAGATCTCCTTCCTCTTCAAAGTCACGAAACGTTTTTCGGGGACTCCCATGGGGTTCCTGTCTCAGCCCTACCCTCTTCAATATTTACTCTCTTGGTATTGCCTCTCTTAATCTACCTTCTACTTTCTTATTTTTTGCGAATGACATTTTTCTTTTCACAACTGCTCCTAGCATTCCGAACACTTGCAATAATATGCAAGAATCCTTGTATATTCTGCAGAATACTCTTTTGTAGGTTCACCTGTCGATCTCTTTTCCAAAATCTTTATGTATTGTTTTCATGTTTCGTTTCTACAATCCTGTTTCAACATACCAATGCCGGCAATTTACCTATACCTGTAGTTTCCTTCTTTCACTACCTAGGACTCTTTCTAAATAGTCGTTTATCCTTGACTGAGCATATGTGAACTACCTCCATTCGTCTACTCTAGAACGTCTGAATATCTTAAAGGCTTTTAAATGTTTTAAATTCCCGGGGATTATACTTATTGTTAGTTCGTTATTAGCAAAATTAAAGAGATTTTTTTACCTTTTACGAATATTGACATGTATAAAGCCAAATTTTATTTAGATATGCGGAGTCTATGAATTTCCTATTCATCTACTTTCCACGTTCGTTTGTGAATAATATTTTAGTAGACCCAATGTAAAAAACCACGTGTGAGTAACGAAAGGGATTAGTAAGCAATCTGAAAATATTTGCTGATGAAAGAAAGAATTGTCAAGTGAAAAAGAAAAAACCTAATGTTTTCATTAAATTAATAGGCTGCGATAAATTTGAAAAGGTAATTATTTTTTGTTTTTTTTAAAATTTAAATGCGCTACCTTTTGCTACACGGCGCATCCCTTTCTCGTGATAATTATTTTTGTTATCTTGGTATCTTCCTTGAAAGTCGGTTATCCTTCTCCGAACACATCAAATATCTTTCCTCTTCTGCAATTAAAAGGCTAAATCTGCTGAAGGCCCTATCTCCAACCAAATGGGATGGTGATCCTTATATCCTTATTTCTCTATATGATCCATCATCCGTTCGACATTTGATAATTTCTCTGTGGTTGTGCCTCTAGGTCCAGATTCTCTAAATTAGATGTAATCCAAAATTCTTGCTTTCGTCTTCACAATTGACGTCCTTAAAAAAAATTTTATTAGACGAATGTACGCAACATTGAACTATAATCCAACTTAGATTTAGTTATAGATTTACAAAGCGAACCTAACGCAACGAAAACTCCTTCCATGATGAATTATTGATTGTTTTTATTATCGCCAGCTTTATCCACTAGTTCCTCCGAAACAAATGCAGAATGCGGTATTGGCCTTTTTGTACGAAGAAAATGCACGAATAATGAAATCGATGTTGTAATAAAAAATCGTTGAGTTTCCGGTGAGTTTATAAATTCACTGTAAGCAATAACAGAAATTTAAGCTTTCAACGCAAATGTCTTCTGGAATTCAACTGGCTTGCCTATTCTAAGAAGCTAAATGTTTATCGTCGTTAGTCCTTAAAAGAGCTATTTTAAAGATTTTTAATAAGCAAAGGAGAAATATCGGTAAAGAAGAAATGAGGAAAATATAATTAATAGTGTTTTAAAGAAAGACGATTTAATGGCATATAAAAATAAAATAAATAAAAAACAACAAGAAAATAACGAAAAAAACCAAGAACTAAACAATAATGTCACTAATATTCATATTATTAATAATTTCGATCATTTTGATTTATATATTAATTAGTTACGTAAATGAATTACCATATGATTATACTCGTAATAAAAATGTTGTATAAAATATTAATGAACTACCTAAAAGTATGGAGCATATTTTTTTATATTTTTTTTAAACGCAAGAACACCCTAAAAATCATCAATATTTATTTAAAATTTTTGATTTCTTTCAGATTTTTGTGTATTTATAATAACTATTTTGGTTCTAATGGGATGGGTTTAACCCCCAAAAGCCACCCCATGGACACAGCCTTGGTAAATACATAAGTGCTTTTTAGATTTTTTCGAGTAAATTCTGAACTATGCTAGTCTATACGTAGTTCATATTATGCTTAAAATTTCTTTTGTTCGGTAATTGTGTAAGTGATTTATTATTTTTTTTTTTTTGTTATTAGCTCGCAATATTACGAGAAATTTTTCCTGAAAATCGAAGACAAATTCAAGATTGGAATGGAAGACCGTTAATAAAAAATTGATTTTTCCTAATTTTTCAAATTTGCTGCTTGAACAATTGCTTTATTTTGATTTTTTTTTTTTTTCACACACACACACACACATATTTATGTGTACTTAACATACTAATTACTGATGAAGTTTCATTTCGATTGTGACTTTTTTTTATCGCGAAAGTTACTTTTAAAAAGAGCATAGTAAAAAAATGAATTAATTTCATATTCGGTTAACGTGGCATGAGTAAGAAAAAAAATATTGCTAGGGAAAAAAAAACGGAATATAAGAAGCATTTATAGGGAGTAAAAAATTTCTGTTCGCCTCAAAAAAAAAGGCAACAGTAACGATAAAGAAATATACAGTCGGGATTATACAGTTACAAGAATGCTAATGGTAGTGTGGACGTAAGGGAAAATGTTGAAGAAGTTGATATTACTAAAAACGAATTAAATGTATAGGATGATACTCGTATTTTAATAGAAGGCTAGAAATCGTTGTAAGCGATTTATTTTGTTTATTTATTTATTTATTTTTTTGCTTGGATACTTGCTTCTTTTACAGATGCAATTAAGTAAAATAAAAATATTCAACGATATAAAGTGGGCACACAAAGCTCAAGCAGATAATATTATCTGGCACGAATTCTGTAAATGAAACTTATTTGACCTGTTAAATTGGTTTAAAAATTAAATTAATAATACACTCCCTAAAAATTTGTCGATATATGCAGTCCAGAAATGATAGTAACAAAGAAGCGGATTATATTAAGAGAAATCGATGGAACATTTGAATGATTCGTAAAAATTAAGTGGGAAAGATTATGACAATTTAGACCAATTATAAGAATGTCCCTGATAGACGCACTCTAGAGATGGTAGTAACAAAGGAGTGGATTACATTAGGGAAAATTCGTAGAACCAAGAGGTTCTAAAAATGAAAGATCATAATATACCGTAGTTAAGACTATAGAATAAATATACGATAAAATCAATATTTTTTTTATTGCGTCTTTTACTCCCATATCTGTTCTAAACAGTGTTGTAGGGGGAATATAATGAAACGGGGATCACTCACTCGATGCCGTTTCGTCAGCAGAAAGATGTATTCTATTACTCAAAAGAATGCCACATGTTTCGGAATCCAGAAAAATTTAATATTCTTCCTTGTATTAAAATGTGCCATTATTTATCTTTATTGCTATAGAAACTTATGTTCCTTCAGCGCTTTTAAGGAGTTTAGGTTATCTCTGTAAATATAAGAAAATATCCTTATCAATGTAAGATATTTATAGTATACTCTAATAATCGTTATTTATGACCAGAAGTTCAATGCTAAAAATGCATACTTTTAGGATCAATTTGAGATTTTAAACAATTAAATTTATTATAGAATAATAAAAAACCGATTCAGCTGCACCAGTGTTTTCTTAAAATTTAACACTAACTATGAAAATAGAAATAAAATAATTCTATTTTGAGAGTATCAAAAAAGAAGCATTAATGTGCTTGAGGTGCATTTTCATTATCTACATCTTTAAAACACTCAATATGTATGTAAATGTTGTATTCTTTCATAAAATATATTGAAGAATAGCTTGAAAGAGAACATAAAACGGTATTGAAGCCTAGTTTACCTTTTAACATGGCAGGCAAGTTTTGTAAGGTATAAATATTCACAGCTATTATAAAATCTTAAGGAGTTTTTTTAAAATTGTGATAAAGTTACACGATTTAAAAATAAATCCTTCCCTTCTTTAATTAATTTATGTATTCGCTTAATCTATCATACATTACTTTGTTTGAAGATAGACTAGGGCAACTCTTAGTGGACCACTTGACACTACAGTTTTTATTTCAAAAATTGAACCTAATACATCACTCAGAGGTAAGAACATCTCCAGGATATATAGCCAACCAATCATACATTCAGCTTTACTTGTTCTAATCGAAATCTTAACACGGTTAACAGCTGCACAACATTATCAGCGAAGGTGAACCATCTGAAGAAGAACTCATCGCACATTCTAAAATTTAATTTTCTATCATTTTCACACAGATTTAAAAATTTAAAAGTAACTTGTCGTCGCGGTAGCCTAGTTGTTAGAACATTCTACTTCCGTTACAGAAGTCTCAAGTTCAATCCCGCACGACGACAGAAATTACAAAAAAATAATTAAATTAATTGCTAATAATCATGTAGAAGGTAATGGCAAACCACCATGTATAATAACACTATATGCGCACTAACTGATGTGTAGTAGGCAAACGTACATAGGACTGCATTTGTATTGCAATAACAAGCGATTGCAATCATTCCAAGTGCAGTCTAGCGTCTATACTGGCGTTATACATAATGCTAGTACACTACCTATGTCCATATAGCTAGAATATACGAATAGGTAGCCATCTATTCCCCTTTCGGGAGTTTATGACTAATTATCATGGGCACCAAAAACTATAAAAAAATTCTTCAAGAATACGTAATATGGAATTAAAGGCAATCTTAAAAAGCATTCAAAAATTCATAAGTCACTATCAGCCAACTCTTTTAGAGCAAAACTAAAAATATAGTACTTCAGTTACAGTTTCAGCTTAAGTATAAAAAATATTAACTAATACGAGTTATAAAACTCATTCAGTAAATTTAAAAAAAGTCAATAAGTGTAACGAGCAAATTTAACACACTAAAAATAAACTTCTTAAAACAGTTGTGATAGCAAATCCCATTTTTTTTTTTTTTAAATCATTGAAAAATAAATTAAGTTGCTGAAATTATGATAATTTAAATGAACTATATAATACTATTTTAAACACAGACGGTATCTAGAAAAAATTCTTTTGGGATGAAGACGAAATTATTTTTATGCAATTATTTACCTTATTTGTATATACTTATGCATGGGCGTCGCCAGCGGGGGGCAGGGGGGCAGCTGCCCCCCCCCCTGGAGCATAAAAACTTTTTAATCAACTGGCCATAATGAGTGTTCATAGGCGCGTAATTATGAATAATTTGTCAGAAACCCACGAAAATTATGTTTTAATTAAGATTTTATTCTTGTTTAATAAAATATTAAGCCTTTACAACTTATAAATTTCATTTTTTCTATAACTCATATCCTTTTTCTATCATCTCCCCCCCCCCCCTGGTCCATAGGCTGGCGACGCCCTTGTACTTATGTACATACATATTACACTCTAAATTAGTGGAAGAAATAAGTAGTTGGTTTGAGAACTGTTTTGTTGTGCCATGATTAACCCGTGGTCTAAAAGACCGTTTTTTTTTTATTTTTTCTATTATTTTAACTGTGTTATTACCCTAGTGAAAATAACTCAGCTATTCCTAGAATAATAGATAAGCATGAGGACTAATCAGTTTTAACTGGAATAAAAATCATTGTACTTAACCAGGATAGAGTATTAGTTTACACACACGGTATATTCGACCGGTGCGACCAATATCGTTTCGATTTATTTCAGTTTGATTCTCTTTTGTCTTATGTTCTTAAGTGGTTCTCTTGTTATCATTACTCCATGAAAATTGTCGAAGAATCAGGTGCAGCTAATAAACCAGAGATGCTAACATTTTGTAACTTAGATACTGTAGATGAGTCGCAAAATACATATTCAGTCTCAAGGAAAAGTTATCCAGGGAACTCAAAGTTCGGCTCCGTAGTATTTTACACGAAAGGCAGAATAAAGAATACCTAAATATTAATTTTAGAGAAAACAAATTTACAAAAAATCAACGAAATATTCCCGGACGATGTAATTTTGGCGACTGGCGCAAAAATACAAAAAACTAAAACACAGTGTAAAAGTTGCAAGTGTTTGAATGCAAAGAGCGCAACAGTTTCAGCATGTTTTAAATGCGCAAACGAAAATAAAGAAAAGTCTAGTGGTGTTAACAATTTGATTACATCTACCGTATTATATTATTATCTATACTTCTTTCTAGAATTTTTTTGTATATGTTGAGAATTAAGTTTTTTTTTATAAAATGATACAAACTATGTTATTACAATATATTTTTTTGAATTAAAATGCTGTTTATTCATGTTAAAATAATAAAACAAAAACAAAACAACATAAAAAGGAATAAAAATAGAATAAAAGAACTAACGAACATGAAATATTTCTTTCAAAAACATAAAAAAGTAGTTTTTAAATACGTTTTTATAAAACCCGGTCAAAAAGACCGGCGCGACCTCTTGCGTTATAAAACATGGTGCGACCCCTTACGGATTAAGTAAAAAAAAAGAAACAAAAAAAAAAAAAAATAGAATAATACACGCATATCAGAATAAAAAATGTTAGAAAATATGACAAAGACATTTTCGCTTATAATATTGGTAGCAATAATTTAGCACCCTTAAAATTCAAAATCAGTAAAGCCCATTTAGAAGATGTAAATAAAATAAATTTAGTGAAGCAGAGTAAATCTTATTTAATTTTTTTAAATTGTATAATTATCATTAGTTTCTGAAACTACATTAAAAATTAATTTTCTACTCAAAAGGAAGTCCAGACCGTTTGAAGTCCCTTGCAACTATTTAATAATTGATAATCTAGAAGGCGAATGTGCAATGTAATAAATTCTAAAAAATAAAATATTATAAATTTACTTTATTAAAAAAAACAAAAATTATTAAACAATTATTAAATCATATGTCAACTTAATCCTTTATAATTATTAATATTACATATTATTTAAATATATAAAAATGATGGCAGTAGTTTTTACGAGTTAAACACATTAATATACTTTGATTTGAAATTAAATTTATATAATGCCACTAATGGGAACTATAAATCTAATTTAATTAAATTAATTTTTAGGAAGTTTAGTGACATTATATATTCTATATTATTAAAAATTTACTGAAGAATTAAAATATTTTTATTATCAATGTTTTATAAATGTAAAATTTATCGATTTTGGATAAGAAATTATCTTAAAACCTTTTATTTTCATGTATAAAAATGTAAATGTGCATTTGTTCAAAATTTTTAAATCTCTGAAAGTTCTTCACCAATTATTTTGAAACTTTGACACAATATTGCATTTGATTACATGTGTGTTTTTATATAATTTCTACACCTGTCAGTAATACACTTAAAAATAATTAGAGTGGAATTATTTTCAGTTAACATTCTGTTTGGTCTACTACAGCGCCATCTGTTGAATGTAAAAATGATGCGTTCACACCTAGAACTAACATGTTAGCTTTCATATACCTTTGCACAATTTTGTTAGATATTTCATCCTCCTTATGTGCAAAAGTGTTTCCGTAACATGTTAGTGAACATGTTAGCTTTAGGTTTGGAAGCATACTAAACATTGATCATTCCAAACAGCGTGCTTTTCAACAGCTTTGACTGTAAAAGGCGTTACATGTGACATTTTTCACAGCGCGTGTCATGCTCTTAATTTATTAAAAAACGATTGACACTGGGATGGCCAACATATTAGCTTTAGGTGTGGAAGCATCATAAATATTGTTCATGCCGAATAGTATACTTTTCGACAACTATTAGCTGCCAATTGCGTTACACGTGTCACTTTCTGCAATGCATGTCAACCTCTGAATTTATTTTTTTTTGAAAAATATGTATTTATTATTTTTTGCATACAAAACTTTCGTCGGGCTAAAACGCTTGTCGACGAATTATCCTATTGAACACTTTACCATCTTTTAAATTAACTTATACATATATTGGAGTATAACCAACACTGGGGTGTATGCATTAATCACGAGTGCATAAGCGTCGCCAGCGGGGGGGGGGCAGCTGCCCCCCCCCTGGAGCCTTGAAACTTTTTAATCAACTGGCCATAATGAGTATTCATAGGCACGTAATCATGAATAATTTGCCAGAAACCCGCGAAAATGATGTTTTAATTAAGATTTTATTCTTGTTTAATAATATATTAAGCCTTTACAGCTTATAAATTTTATTTTTTCTATAACTCATATCCTTTTTCTATCATATTGCCCCCCCCCCTAGCGGCTGGAAATGCATCTTGCCCCCCCCCTAGCCCATCGGCTGGCGACGCCCTTGCACGAGTGCAATATGTCACATCCAAATTGAATTTTTGCATTGTTTGTAATCGAAATAACCGCTTGCTCTCCTTCATCTCTGATAAAGTTGTTGGGAGAAATATAAATCGCATATGACTGAAGATATTGTCAGTTGAATATAAAAAGAAAATTTCAAATAAGAACATGGATTTCATAACAGAAATATATAACGAAACGTTGATAATGATCGAAGATTTGTGCTTAGAATTTGCAAACAAAGTTCTCAATCAATTGAGAAACGCTGCTTTGTTTGATGTAGAATTGTGTCACGAACAAAATTTACAACGCAGGTAATCTTTTTTTGTATGTACAATCAAATATTCCTAAGCTAAGGCTTGACCAAAAAGGCATTCACGATTAAATAATGCAAACTATAAATAACAGGGTTGGAGAAATCTTCTTTCTTAGATGCAACAGCACGAACTGGTAAAACGTTTCTAATTAGATTGATTCTGGCAGCAATTCAATCCCAGAATGATTTAGCCTTAGCTCTTGCATCGTTTAGAATAGCTGTAACATTGTTACCAGGTAGAAGAACTGCTCATTCCACTTTGAAGCTGCCATTGAACATGCAATCCATTGGAACTCTCGCATGCATCATTTCTGTTGTGTTTGTAATAACAGTTCGATGATTATTAATGATGTATATTCCATAATTACATTTGTAAACATGTAAAAAGTACTATTAATTATATATCGGAACATTTAAGAGCCGGCATGACATTACATAATATCTAACCTACAAATATATGTAAACAAATCATAGCATATATGCCAAATTGAATCAGTGTGACCATAACAGTCACCCCCCTGTAATGAATAAGGTGTACACTTAACAAAGAATCAACAATTAAATGAAAATAAAGAGATAATAAAAAATACAAATTATAAATTTAACCGCTGTACTGGTTTCCTTGGTCTTGATGATCGGCGGAGAATCGTTTGTTGCTGTTGTGCCGGTACTACTGGAGAGCTTACCAAATCTGCCGATTGGTGTGCGGATTGTATAGCTACAGGATCACTGTGTGCCTGCTGAGGTGTACTGATATTATTAAATCTAACTGATGGTAGTGTAAATTTAACTGTTTTTTCTGTACGTTTTGTTGGAACTGGATCACTTACAACAGGAGCACATTCAGTTGGTCGCAACTGATTTACATGACGTTTAATAATGTACTTATTGTCAAGTCGTATATGGTAGTGTAGACGACCTAATTTTTCAATTACAGTCCCTACACACCATTTCTCTGACCCAAAGTAATTTCGTGATAGTACTCTTGTGCCCACTCTGAACTGTGGCACCGTTGTCTTTACTACTGTTGACTTCAACTTAGGACGATCCACCGGTTTTAATAAATGTAATCGCGTACGCAACTGTCGTCCATAATGTAACTCTGCTGGCGACTTCCCATTTGCAAGAGGAGTCACTCGATATTGGAATAATATCTGCTGCACTTTTTCTTCTATATTAGATGGGATTCCTGCAAGCAATGCCTTAAGTTTCTTCTTAACAATCTGTACAGCTCGTTCAACTTGGCCATTGGTCGCTGGGTGGTATAGTGCTGCTGTACGATGTGAAATTCCAAGCGATGTACAAAATTCTTCAAATTCACCTGAGCGAAAATAAGTTGCGTTATCTGTTACCAAGATGTGTGGAAGTCCTTGATTTGTGAAAATACGTTTTAAAACCTTAATTGTTGCCATGGATGTTGGTGCAGATTCAAATACTTCAATATCCATCCATTTGGAGAATGCATCTATTATAATAAAAATATGCTTGCCATTAATAGGTCCAGCAAAATCTGCATGTATGCGCTGCCATGCTGCTGTAGGTGTTTCCCACTGACAGTAGTCGGTTTTTTTAATAAATCCCTGTTTTTCCAATAATTCAAGTTCTGCTTCTACTTGCGGAAGTAAAGCGTATGGCACTGGTCGTGGGGGACGATACACTGGTGATGCATCTTCTTTTAACTTTAACACGCATGTAACATCTGGAATTTTCCCTACACGCATTTCGAAAACATCAGCGAATTTTTCCTGTATTGGCTCACTAATATCAGTATGTTGAATTACGAATTCATGATCATCGTCATTTGATTAGGTAATTTTATAATTTTAAGTTTATGAATCCAAATACGGCCTAAAATAGGTGAAAAATTTTCTGACACAATGAACAGTATTTCATGTGATGTTTTATTTTGGTATGTCACAGGTATTGATACATATCCTTCAGGAATAATTAATTGTTTATTATATGCGCGGAAACGAATTTGGGGACACTTTTTAATTTCAACGTTACATTTTAATTTATCAAAATCCGTACGCGATAATATTGTTACAGGACTACTGTATCCAGTTCAAACCTTTGTACTTTATTACTTAATTTAACATCAACAAAAATTTTACGCGTGAACCGATTATTTTGATTTAAAGATAGTTCATTAATTTTTATTTGACCTGCATTTACTGCAAGCGTGTTTATCGCGAAATTTTCATCAGCACTGTCATCATAATAAACTATTTTAATGTCTTTTTTATTTTTAGATGAAATACACACTTTTGCGATATGTCCATTTTTACCACAACTGGTACATTTTAAATTATTATGTATACGACACTGACGCGCAGTATGATTAGGCTTACCGCAAGCTAAACATACATCTTGTAAGTCTAATTTCGAAAGTTTTTCTCGATCGTACGGTCGGTTTTTCGGCGAGTAACGATTAACATTAAAATTACGATCGCGACTGTTATTCTCGTTTCTGTACGGCGTTTGCGATCTGTTTCTAGAATAGGAGCGAGAACGTCCTCTAACGTTTAAATTATTCATTCCAGTTTTACTAACTTTGTTAACAGACGCTTGAACGTTGGAGTTTTCACCATTATATTCCTCGAGGTTTTGTTTATGCGCTGCTTCCAGTGCTAGCGCCGCTTCTAACGTTTTATCTAAAGTTGTATCAGGTTGCATGACCAAAATTTTTTCTCGTATGTGATTATTACGAACGCCTCGAATAAATTGGGCTTGGAAAATTGAATCGATTTGGCATTTACAATTAACGTTCGGACAAACCCAATTACATTTTCGTGCCATTACTTTTAAAGCCGAAATGTACGATGTTAACGATTCGGTCTTGTACTCGCGATAAAAATTTGTGACGCTCTGTATGCACGTACGTTATCGGATCGAAACGTTTTTCAAGAATGTTAACGAGTTCATCATACGGTTTTTCAGAAGGCTTTTGCAGAGCCGTTAAAGCAGATAATTGTTTAAATTGTGTTCGTTTTAAACAACCTAATAAGACACTACGTTTGCTTTTTTCCGTTTCTGCATTTGTACTGCTACTAGCATCTTTATTTAATCCAATGCCATGCATCAATAAAAAATTTTCTAAGCGCTCTTTATAGGAGGAAAAATCTTCCTCTTCAGGATCGAACGGTTCTAAAGTAATATTGTGACTTACCACCGCCGGTAATATTTGTGATGGTGTAGGTACGGCATCCGCTCCTGTATTAGACGATGGTAGGCGTTGTAGTATATTTTGAATGGCTTCACTCTGTGTACGTAGAGACGCCTTCAGCTGCATTAACACTTCTTCTCCGGCCATAGCACTATTTTTGGCTGATCACTTGTACGAACGAAACGAACGAATGTAACGAACTAATTTTAGACGATAACGAAAAATAGTTGTTGGAAAAATTTTCTTTATACACTATTTGCATTATAATAAATGTAACAACTTACTGAATTAAACAAAAAAAAAACAAACTAACTATGTTTACCGCGTATTTCCATTGTATACTATTTAGATGTAATATTAATTTAAGTCAGTTTATCCTCGTCGCCAAATAACTGTTGTGTTTGTAATAACAGTTCGATGATTATTAATGATGTATATTCCATAATTACATTTGTAAACATGTAAAAAGTACTATTAATTATATATCGGAACATTTAAGAGCCGGCATGACATTATGTAATATCTAACCTACAAATATATGTAAACAAATCATAGCATATATTCCAAATTGAATCAGTGTGACCATAACAATTTCCAAAGCATCTGGCATGGGAAAAGTATTGGAGAAATGCAAACTTATTATTTGGAATGAAACGCAATGGCACACAACAAATCGCTTCAGGCTCTTGATCAATTATTGCAAGATGCACGTAGAAACATCAGACCATTTGGGAATGCATTAATATTGCAGGCAAATATCACCTGTAACTCCTTGATTGATACCAGTAGATGAAATAAATGCTTACCTGAAATATTCTACTTTGTGGCAACATGTAAAAACGTTGAAATTAACTACAAATATGTGTGTATGATGGATCAGCTAAAATATGCTTGTATCAATTGCTGGAAATTGGGAACAGAAAGGTGCTAATTCATCTGACCTCAAGACAAATTTCGTTACCCTATAACTTCTGAAATTTAGTGATGTTAAAAGTATAATTGGTTGAAAAAGTATTTCCAAATATTCAAATCAATTATACGGATCACAATTAGTTGAGTAAATGAGCTAATTTCGCCACCCAGAACAAAGATGTCTATAAACTTAACAATATTATTCAGTCTGACAATCAAAGTAAGGCCATCATCATATACATATAAGTCTGTTAACACTGTTGTGGAAACAGATGAAACGGTTAACTATCCAACAAAATTTTTGAATTCACTTGATCTGCCAGGGACTTCACTCACATGCTGCCATTGAAAATTGGCGTACTTATTATCATGTTGCAAAATATCAACCAGCCAAAGCTTTGCAACAACACACAACTTGCAGTAAAAAATTTAATGAGTAATGTCAAAGAAGCAACAATCTTAACAGGACAATGCAAAAGTGAAGATGCCTTCATTCCATGCATTCCTATGATTCCAATAGATATGCCATTTCAATTTAAGAGATTGCAATTCCCAATTCGATTGGCGTTTGCAATTACCATCAACAAAGCTCAGAACCATTCTTCAGAATTGTGCGATTTAGATTTAGACTCAAATTGTTTTTCACATGGGCAATCACGCATTGCACGTCCTAGAGTTGGCAAACCAAACAATCTCTATATCTGCATAGACAATTTTTTCTTTTTTTTTTTCTTCACATCTAGAACTTACTATATATTTATTTACTAGATTTTAATGTTAATGAGATTGTGAATTTCAAGATCTGCCCATCAGTTGGTCTCGAATTTATTTATTGAATAATTATACAAGGCAATAACGTTCTTTCCTTTCAATCTGTTGCAATTTGCTGTTCGTTGTAGTAAATTCGTTGCAAGAGCATTTTCATGTTCTTTTAACTTCGACAAGTGATTTTTAGCCGAGACAATGGAACAACAAAAAATATTCTGTACCCACAAGCATTGTGAAATTAAACATATTAAAAATGTAAGCTTTTTCTTTTTTTTTTTTTCAATTTAACAAGATTGAGCCATGGCAATGTGTGGCTGGATACAGCTAGTATATATATATATATATATAATTATATGCAATATATATATATATAAAAATTCGGCCATTTTGGCCTCGCATGGGGCTGTGCCCTTTGACCCCTCTTGCTTTCATTTTTGTCTCTTTCTCTTCTTTGCACAATCATTAAGATATAAGAAAAAATTAACGGGAAGCAAATACAAAAGTTTCAGAAAATAAATTTCTCTCATTTAACTACATTACATCACGATGACACCTCAATTAAAAATAATATGTACATTAAACTTCATTTGTATTTCACATTATATTACACTTTTTAATAATCTTATCTCAATTCAACAAATAACACTACACATTGGACATTTAATTTTACAAATTCTTGTTGCAGTTGTCTTATTTTCTCCATAAATTCCTTTTTTATGAAGTGAAAGTAGTTTTTCACTGGAACAAAACTTTTTATATGACTCACACAAAATTATTTTTAAATATCACATTCAATATATTACTTACTAAACAATTTCAATTTTGAAAGTTTATTAAAATCATAAAATCGAAATTTTAAAATAATAAATACAAACCACGTTCTTAATAAAGATTGATTCTGATTGCAATTAAAATCGGAGCTGTTAATAACGTAGGGTAATTTTTAAACTAAATTTTATCGTTATCGTATCGGAATCATATTGCTTAGCTGGGCGCTTTTCTTTAAGTAACACCTATTTCTAGTTTTATCAAAAATAGAACCGAAGTTATTCTATCATAAAATTATATGATGGAAAATATTTTATTACCTTTGTCATATAGTAAATGTATTATATAATAATGTTATACATTTTAAACAGGCCTGTTTTCCTTGAAGATAAGTGATTTTTAAAGGCTAGGGACAAAAAAATTATAAATTTATGATGTTGTGTACAGTAACAAATAGTGAAATTAATTATTTTTAATGACTATGTAAATATAATAAAATTATTTGCCTTAACTCATATGATAAATAATAATAATTTAAAAAGTTAAATCATTACGGTTGAGCATTTAGTTGCGGTAATTTTCGGAGAGATAAGAATCAATGGTAATGATAATTTGATTATCATTACTGATGCCACTTACATCTGAGGCTACTTTTGAATTAAATTTTTGATTATATTTTTGAACTAGCTGTTTATATTCGTTTAAACTGGAAGCAAATATGTATTTTATAAAATAAACATTTGAAAATAAATATACGATAATTTTATGCCATTTTGTTGCCTATGGTTTTTTTTATTTCGTTTTTGGCTCCTTTTCCAGAGAAGTGATATTCCGAGATTCGACTTAAAGTTGAATGTTAGCTATAAAAATTGTAGAAATGATTAAAGCGTTTTAACAAATTAATAGTTTATTCATTTTTGTTGTTAACTATAATTTTGTTGTGTTTAGTGACGTTGTTTTTCAAATTATTATTAGATTTAGTTATGTGTTGAATAGTTTTCATTGAACATAGGTAATTACAAATAATTTTGTAAAATCTTATTATTAATAAAATTATAGATCAGTTTATTATAATGTCTCATTAATTAAAAAATATGTATTAGTGGCAGGTTAAATTGTATTATTATAGAGCTTTGCGTGTACCAAACTGTTTTTAATAGTTGATGATTTAAAGTACGTTCTAATCAATATTTTACCTATTGGTAATGTAAGTTGGTTTTAATAATTTAATTTCTTATGTTTTGTTAAGCGTGCTAAAGCAACAGGTTAAATGATAAACGAAATGAAATTATTAAAAGTTATGATAGAATTAAAAACAAGAATATTCAGTTTGCTTCAATTTAATAAAAACTCCAATGGTAAATTTTTAGTGTAATTTGTGTTTATTGATCTATACTTTACGGGTTTATGTATTTAAAAAAGTTTGTTAAGTAAAGGAAGACACAAAAATTGTCTATATTATATTAATTTAATAGACGGACGCGTTTCTAGACTTTTATACGTCATTTGCTACAGAATAATCGAAATATTAAATTAATTAAAAACTTTTAGTACAACACAATTTAAGTAATGCATGAGGTAATGATTTAAAATAGATATGTTAAACAGATGAGGCTGTATCAATCATTAATATTCTATAAAATTAGGATATAATTGAATTTTATTGAGTGTAATAAATAAAATAATTTAACTTTTTAATTTAAAAATAATCCAATCATAATGTATAATAATGTAAGGTTTTATCATCCAATTATAAATGTAAAGGAACTGCGTTTTTTAAGTTAAAATTTATTAAAATTATATTAAGGTTTTAAAAAATGTAGAAAGTGTATTACTGTATCAGAATCCCATGTTCAAAAATTAATAATTATTTATAACTAAATTCAGTCACTATACATTGCTTTCGTTATCAATTTCAAAAAAAGTAGGATATACATTGGTTGATTACGTTTTTTTTATTTTATTTTTTATATTTTCGCATAATTGTTGTCCTTGCGGACCGATTACAATGATTTTTTGTTCATTTGAAAGTGTACCGGGCCGACATCGATAAGTATTGGTAAATACACACTGAATAATTGACAGATGACTTCAAATATTATTAATTTACTATGGAAACTTAAGTTGAAAAAAAAATTAAAATATCCATATTAATTTCCATGGAAATGTTGATTCAAATAAAGAAAAAAAAAATGGAACTCCCTTAGCACTATTTAAACTCATCACTGGCGAATATTTGCGTCTTTACATTAATGCATATAACTTTTGACCATGTGGAATGATTTGAATGATTTCTTGCTTATTATAAATTGTACCGTTTAGAGGTGGAAATAATTAAAAATAGAACTAAATATTTCTGATTTTGATAAAATTCAGGTTATAGAAAGCGAGTAATTGTGTTGTTATACCGATTAAGTTATTTCAGATTATTGTAATTTGAATTTAATGCCGACTTCAATAAGTATTAATATTGTTTAAGAATAATCAATATATTATTCTGAAATAAATTATTTTTTGTTTGAGTAGTTTTACTTTTTAGTGTATTTTAATTAAATGTTTAGAATAAATCTTGAGGTTAGTATTTTTTTAAACTATTCTTTTTTTAATGTTGTTTTTGTTATAAACTGGTATAATCCACTTCAGTTGACGTGCAGACTCATTTCTCGTTCTTTATCATTATAACGTTGAAATTTTCTGAAATGTATTTATATACTCGTATATTTAATATTAGTTGAAGGACCTGTAAATTTGTCTTCGATCAGTGATTATTCATTATAATTATAATCTGAGCAAAATATGCATACATGAATATATACAGTTGAGTTCTTAGAAACGGCTTTAATGATTTTGGTGAAATTTACGAATTAGAGGTTTGTAGGGTTTAGAAATCGATTGGCCGTGATCTTATCGCCAGGAAAATTCTATGAAACGAGCACTTTTAAAAGGGAAGCGACCATTGTTCTTTTTAATGATCATATTTTTAGGGTTTATTGAAAAGTAAAAGGCTTATTTTACATAGTCATTAATAGATAAAGGTGTAGTGTCTTTGTATTTATTTATGTTTTACATAACGACAGATTGCCGTTATAGAATTACATGAGTGATAATTTGTAATAATATACGACTGTAGGTTTCATATCATGTGCATATTACTGCTTTTAAATCTGTTCCATAATTTGTAAGAATATACCTGAGGAAATCTCGGCCACTAAGTATATTATTAAATTAGCAATTTTTGTCAAACATATGCAGCTGCCTTTCAGGAAAGTTAAAATTTAATGTCGCGCTAATTTATAATAATATTTTTGGCTTATCAATTTCGATTTTTTTTTAAATTTTGTTTAAGTATGATAAATTTTATTTTACTGTGTTCATATAATTTGTACTATTTCCTTAATTTTTTATTTCGCCTACATTAATCCTTTATATTATATTTATTATTACGTTTTTATGATTTTCATAATTGTTTCTTTTATTCTTATTTGTAAATTTTTTTTATACAATTTTTTAATTTCCGCATTTTGTTTATTAATTTAAAAAATTAAAATAGTCACCTCTTATAAGCGGATTATATACGCTCATTTTGCTTTGTATTTTTTATGTAGTATTATAATAAGTTTTGAATTTTACATCATTTTTAAATGCTCCTGAAACTCATTAATAACTGAATTGACTTCACAATTCAGCATAAATCCAAGCAAAGTTTGTCACCTGATACTCTTTCATTTTTATGAGATTTTTATTTACATTACCATGATGCTGTCGTATTATTTTGGTTAAAAATATAGCATTATGATAAAATATGCACAAATGAGTTGTATTTTATTTAATTAATAAAATATATTTATTTTAGTAACAGCGACGTTGCTTCTAGGTAGTTTTAATAAACAATGAAAGAGCAACATTTTTGTCTACGATGGAATGACTTTCGGGTAAATTTTACGACCGAATTTGAAAATTTACGCGAAGAGGAAAATTTTATCGACGTTACTCTCGCATGTTCTGGAAAACTCATTAAAGCTCATAAAGTTGTTTTATCAGCTTGCAGTCAGTTTTTCAAATATATATTGAAGGTAATTTTAATTGAAGTATTTTAAATTAATATAACTGAAATGATTAATTTGACTATCAAAATTCATTTTAAATTTAATAACTTTTTCAGTGTTTAAAATATTTTTACCCTTTTTGTCTTACCAGCAGTAGCATATTGCATAACTAACTGTCATAGGATTTAAATCAGACTGTGGTTATTGCGTCGTCTGTGTAATTTTAAGCGTAAAGAGGTTACCAATTTTAGTGTAATTTTAAAGCAACTATATGTAATGGAATACCACTGAATCATTACTGCTTAAAAAGTTGGTAGCATGAGGGTAATTCGTGAACAATGTAGGTAACTCGAGGAACAAAAGGCATTTGATATGTGGCGGTAATGAGATTCCACAGAACAATACGAGATAATAATATACATAAAGTGGCGAGGTAAACATTACTAGCCCATAGAACAAGCGTCTGAAGATCTTTATTTTTAAACTGATATTAAATTGAGTGAAGAACAAAAAACAATTAAAATAAATTATGTTTCTATGTATTGACCTTGACACAGATTGTTTCAACTACTCTTTTTTTCAGTTACGCATTTCAGGCGGTGTAAAATATAAAATGATAATGACGATTGCCTTTTTTGTTTTTTTCACATTATTATAGTGTATTTCTTAGAATTGTATCGGAAAACTATTGTTTATCGCTGATTCGGTATAATTCTACGCCACCGTACAATTATATTTTTTGTAGTAAAAAACAGTTTTTTTAAAATTGCGATTTCCGTTTTTTTGAAAATATTTTCGTTTTATGTTTATAATTTTTTCTATTTGCATAAATAGTTTCAAACGCAAAGTGTTTATTTAAGTTACAAGTTTCTGTAGTATTTATTCACAAAGTCATGCGTACGGTTTAATGTCCAACAAAGTAAATTTGGTGCGAAATTTAGTGATAACAGCACGAATTGTTGATTCACCAGGTCGATTATGACGACCATAATATGGTCGTAACAAACGATGCACATTTTTCCAACAATTTGCAATCGTTACTCGTTTGTAAGTCTTTCCATGATGAAATGGCGGAGTATACTGAAAACTTTTCACTTTGACAGATGACGTTTGGACGCCAATACCAACTAGTGCTGCCAATCTGAAAAACTTAACTCTTAAAAAATCATCCTATATAAGTAATATCGCCTCTGCGAGACATTGTTAATTGTAGATTTGATTAAATATTTTTCCCGCTGATTTTGTACTCATTTGAATAAATTACGAGTTGCTCTTTTCAGTGAGATTTGTTGTGTATATCGTGCATCTGAAAAGTATTACACAGTTTGGTTATATATCACAAAACTTACAACTGTAGTTAGTTAGCTATGCAGTGTTGAAGTGAATAACTGCATCATTTATTTAAAAGGTGTGTACAATGTTAAGTAGGCTTACTGCCATTATTTCCGGGTTTAAATTGTTCATTGTTTCTTTAAGCGTAATCGGAGGAATTTACAGAGAGTTGGAACTTCTCTACGTTGGATCAAAAAATAATTTTTAAAGAAATTTTACAATAAACTATTTTAAATGTTCAGAAAAATATTAATTTGTAAAGTAACTTTTACATATATTAGATAAATTTCACACAAAAAATTCAAAATTTGTTTGTTTCATATTGTAATATGTAATTTATTTAATATGTTAAATAAATGTACCTTTTATTATCAGTAATTTTATAATGTCATATATGAACAGATTTATCGCAGAAGCGCTTTATGTGTAATCGGTGTAGCCATAATTCGTTTTCTGCCGGGGTTAGCACTACTGATATTTCTACTCCAATCAGTGTTCTTCTTTAGTTTTGGTCTTACTCCAGTTTTGTGGATTTTCTTCATAGTAGCACTGAATAATATTAAAATTTAGATATAAAAATCTATCAAAATTTATTAGTTTAAGGTGTATAGATTCAAACCGTCTTTTTATAAATTGTAATTTTGTTGTTAATGTATGATAAATGCATTTTGAAACAGGAAAATCCATGTAAACATCCGATAATAGTGATGCAAGAAATCGATTATAATCATTTAAAATTAATAATTGATTTCATGTACATTGGAGAAGTTAGCGTCGCGGAGGATGATTTACCGTCGTTTTTACAAACTGCAGATAATTTACAAATCCGAGGACTTATGGACGCGTCACACCAATATAAGGTTAGTATTAGATGAGTTTTTCCGTATTGAAGTTTACATCTTTAGAAATGTTTTGTTAATTAATGTTCGCAAATATCGGTAAAAGTACCCGTACAGTAATTGATGATTGGATTCGTGGACGTAGTTGTCTTTTTGGAAGCAGACTGGGAATTAATAAGTGTAAAAATTTGTTTAAAATCGAATTTTTTTTTTTGCTTATTTCGAATTCCATGCATTGGGCACAATAGAATCAAAGTTACAGACAAGTCAAATTGATGAAACTAATGTAATGAACGAATCACCGAGTTACTGGGAGAAAATTATAAGTTGAGAGAAAGTTTTTAATGATTAATATTGCAATTCTAAAAACGGTGTAACTAAATGAAATGTTACAAAATAATTCCAGAGGTCTAGGACATGTTTCTTTCGGATTGCCATTGGAAATGAATATTATCAATGTAATTATGAAATTTTAGTCGATTTGCATAGTTTATCAGTCGTCATGTTGTTAATGTTGAAGATACTGAAACTTTATGCATGTATAATGAAAAATGACGATTAAGGCTGGGGACACACGAGCGTTAATTTAACGTGCGTTATGACGGACGTTGCAGCATTACTAATAATGAACAAGTAGCACGAGTCACAAAACAACGGGCGGTTAGACTAATATAAATAGAACGCCTAACGTACGTACGCAAAACTAAACGCGTGTTTTAGCATAATACACACGTCGGATTATTTAACGTGCGTTAATCGAATCGCGTGTTGTTCTGTGACTCATGCTACCTGATTATTGCTAGTAATGCTGCAACGTCCGTCATACGTGCGTTAAATTAACGCTCGTGTTTCCCTAGCCTAAGTCGTTGGTATAAATTCATTTTGTGTATATGTAGGAAGCATTTATTCGTTCGAATTCATTTTTTAAAATTCAAACAAACAACTGGTTGATAAAATAGGTAACTAGTGTAAAAGAAGATGAGGTTTGTAACTCTTGTTCCATGAATTTTCACTCAAAAGTGTGTTTAATGTTGAACTAATATTTTTTTTCTACAATAATTGTATCTGATTATAAATTGTATGTTCGTTCACATGTATGATATGTTAATATTATCACAGTTTTACAACGTTTAATGAGCTGGTTCATAATTATTTTAAATGTTACGTTTACATTACGACTTAGGGAAATTTTAACGAAATGACAAAGCATCTTCAGTCAGTGGAATGCGCGGATATAAATATAAATAAAAAGAAATCTTTTAGCGGACGAAATCAGCGTTCTAATGAAAATAAACCATTTGGTGGTACTGTATCAGCTTCTGCAGATGGGTCTGTTGATTTTAATTTATCGGACGCAACTCAATCAGAAAACCGAATATACAGTGATCCTTCATTATCAGCTGTTGCATCGGAAAATGTGCGTATATTTTAATTAATTAGAAGTTATTTAGAAACATTGTGATTTTTTGCTTTAAGTGATTTGCACCAATGATACACGGTAAATATTAGTTGTATAATTTTGTATGGTTTACTTTTAATTGTAAATTTATTAATATTGTAATATCATTTGCAGTAAAACAAGTAAAATTAATTGAAACATTTGACTAAGCTTGCGTTTCAGTTGTAGCTTTTTATGCTCGATATGTGTCTTCCACAAGAGTCGCGAATTGAGATTCAATCTAAGATATTTCTCAGACCTAGACTGAGGTATTTGGATGGGCAAAGTGTATATGTAACGTGGACTACTTTCTGCTTATTGAACTTTATCTTCCAATCTTGCATCCATCGCATAATTCGGTCAAAATAATGTTGGAGAACCATTATCGCTTCGGCTTGTGTTTGTCCTGTTGCCACGGTGACGATATCATCAGCGTAGGTGGCTGTAAAGATATCGTCTGGGCGTGGAATATCAGAAGTATAAAAAGTATACAAGGCAGGTCCAAGAACACTGCTCTGTGGTACATTAGCTTATATGGATTGAAATGCGAACTTAACATCTTCACGCACAACATGGAATGTGCGGTTTTTTAAATTATGACTGAAGAAGTTGGCAGGAGTTTTGGAGTAAGATTGCGCTTAATTTATAAATTAAGCCTTCGTGCCAAACTCGATCGAACGCCTGCACAACATTTAAGAATACACCGAAACAGTACAGCTTTTTTTCGAGTGCTTACAAAATGTATCTTGTTACCCGATGTACCTGATTAATCGTTGAATGGTAACTATGAAACCAACGATCTGGGAGCTTATTCGATATATGTGGTTTAAGTCGTTCTAAGAGCAGTTTTTTATATAATTTGGTTAGTTACCATCAACAGCGAAATTGGTCTGTGAGACGTTACTATTTCTGGTGGCTTGTCTCGTTTTTTCAGCATAGCAATCTGTGCCGTTTTAAGAAGATATAGGCTATTATTAAACAGATGTTTGTTACGAACAGTATTACTTTCCGTGACAACTCCTTAAGGGGGGGGGGGGAGTAGGGTCTTGGAGGTCAAAAAAAGACGATTTTTTGATAACTTTTTTAGAGAATATGGTTAATGCAAGTTTATTTACATAATTGGTACATGATAAAGTAACATCTGAAGAATATTGTGTTAAATTTTCATTGAAAAATATAAAGAATTAAGCCAATGGCAGCAAATTTTCGTAGGCGCCTCGAAAAAAAGTTGTTTTGCGGTGCACCGCATAACTCAACACTGGATTATCGGAAATGAAAAACCCAAAGTTTTTTCATTAGTTAATGAGTTTCTGTAGGTAGCAACGGTGAGTTTTTTAATTTTTTTTTATTTTTTAATCGTTGGTAACACTTGGAAGTGAAAATACCGATTTTTGAGTAAAAATTAGCCATTTGTTATTGTAAAATAAATAATAATTAAAAAAAAAAAAAACTCGACGTTGCTACCTTGCAAATTGTCTATAAAAATAGTGTACCAAATTTCAGAACGATCGGTGCAGTAGATTTTGAGTTATAGAGTGCACCGGCTTTGAAAACGTTGTTTCGAGAAAAACGCGTTTAAAGTTTTTTATAGTATAAAATCACAAATTAAACGTTAATAAGGTAGTAATTTTTGTCTATAATCACACAGAATCATCAATGCCAGGCCCATAAAGTGAAGAACTTTGATTTATAATGTCCAAAGCATCTTTTTGCTCATGCCTACGAAGAATTCTCTCTTCTTTGGTATGTTCCCCCGCTTTGCTCATTCGTGTATTGTCCACTGATTGCGCCCATCCATGATAACTTAGGCCTGTATTGATTCCCATCTCTTCCAGAAAGGTCAGGTAAGCAACACAGCCTTCATTGAAGATAGAGGCAGCCACATGAGCTCCAAACTCAACAATAATTGTCGAACCACTCTCAGTTTTTAGCGAAATTTTCCAAATAAGTTGGTTGATACTCTCATTATTGTTTTGAGAGAATCCGCCAATACATCACTCCAAGAGAGCATCTTTGCTCAGATGTTCATAAATTAGTGTTTAATCCTTTCTAGAACATCACTTGGTAGAGCAGAGTAAGAGTGTTTGAAAAAACGCAATTCGTTTGCAGCTGCGGCTCTCTGCTATTCACGCCATGAGTTTTTGCCGCTCGGGCAATTTTGCTATGGGTGTTTGTCAGTTGAGGCGTAGTGATAATAAGTCGCCCAAATGGCCTTCTTCATTTCTTTTACAGAATGAGAATTGTAACGGATGACACGACCATAGTGAAACGTTAGTTTACCAATCAATTTAGCAGTAAGCTTGCTTTTACCGGAAAGTGTTTTCCTTTGTATTTTCTTTGCAGCCTTAGTTTCATTATCTATTACACTTCTTTTTTACTAAATCGCGCAAACGGGTCTCCATCCTCTTCTGGACGTGTCCTACACATTCCTTTTGTTGATTAACATATAAAATCTTCGCTCAGCTCAGCGTTACTTGACACACAGTATTGCGTTTTCCGCCGCAAGTACAAGTCAGTGCCTCGACCACTACCACTCAGACACAAATACGTCTCTACCCCGATGCAGCAGTGCAAACGACCGGACTTACAACAGAACACAGGAATTTTTGGTTTTGCCCGAGTAAGCATCCTTGACAAGACAAAGCAGCGATGCAACCGAGAATGACGTTTGAGAGATAGTGAATAGAGACTAATTTCTAACTGAAACCTCGTGTCGTCAAGAAATAGCATTACGCGTACCGAATCTGTTTCAAGGTATGGTTATAAACATCTACCTACCTGCGTAAATCTTTTTCGAAAAAATCAATTAAGGGATTATACAAAAGGGACAGAAAAATATGTTCTTTAATCCCGCTATGCGTCAGGGTCAGATAGTCGTTTTCGTTCTTTTAGTAGAGTTAGAGCGGCACACAGTTATAATGCCATATCTTTGTTAGTTTTGCTTCGATTTATTTGAAATTTTGACACAATATTCTTATGATGTTGTACATTCATTTTATGAAATAAAAAAATAATTTTTTTTTACCTCCAAGACCCTACGCCCCCCCCCCCTTAAGTATTTGCAGGAGCTATTTCATCAATTCTTGCCGCTTTCTTAAGATTTATGCTTCTATTAATCATTTTAACAACCTCTGTATGAGACATTAACTTTATAGGTTGTTGCGGTTGATAGACATATGATTGAATATTATTCGGCTGAAATACTGTTGCCAGATATTTTGCAAACAGCGGCTTTCTCTTGATTTCGACTCATCCATTTTCCAACTTCATTTTTATGTAGCGGTATCTGGACCATGGGTCGTTTGAAGTGTCGAGTTGCTTGCCACATGGAATAATTTTTATCAGTACTTGGGCTTAAGTCCTTCGAGGCTTCTTCAAACTTTGTTCTACCGATTACTGTAGTTAAGCGGTTCAGCTGGTTGTTGATCCGATTAAACACGTTCTTGCCTTCTGGTTTTCTTGTCTACTGCTAAACGCACCGTGCTTTTCGCCGTTGCTTAATTAGCAGCCTAACCTGCTATGGGTAACACTTTTTGAACTGTTGTGGAGTTGAAAACTGGTGTAGCAGTTTTAGCAGCGTTTTGAAAATTATTTGGATGAATTTCTGAATTTGTATTTTCAGTTTTTTTTTATTTTTTTATTTTTAGTTGGACTTTTAAGTTTATATAAGAAGTTCTTTTCGAAACTGATCTCAGTTTGTAAACTTGTCAGTAAGATTATGTCGTACCTGCTTCCGTACTACCACGTTGCTGAGTGTAAGGAGCACTAGACATGGCCAGAAGTAAACTCCCAATAGTTCTTAACTTCAATGTAATTAGCTGCTACTCTGCAAGTTATGTAGAGGTCGATGAGATTAGGAATTTTATCAGGATCTGTTGGCCAGTATGTTGGATTCCTGAATGTATGAAACTCACATGACTCTGCATTGATTGCTTGAAATAATTCTCTACCTTTAGTTGTTATCAACTGCGAACACCCATGTAGTGTGTTTTGCATTGTAATCACCTCCGAGGATGAATCTACTACCCAGCTGCTTAAATATTTCACTGAATTGTTTCTGTTTCATTGCATGCCTTGGAGGACAGTGTGCTGCCGTAAGTGTCAGTTCAGTGTTATTAAGGTATGCAACTATACTTGTAATTTGGATATAATCTTTACAGATCTCTTTGTTAACGTAATGTTTAACATTGTTTATGGCGATTATAACCGTGCCAGTGTGTGGTTTATAATGAATATCAGCTCTAAATTTTGGATGTGGCGTGAAATATGTTGTATAGCTGTGTATTTGAAAAAATGTACGATCATTGAAGTGTGTCTTAGAAACCAAAGCGACGGTTGTTTTCGTTATTTTGCGAAACATAATCATTTCTTATTCTTGTTACTTTTATGTTTTTTGCAAGCAAATTCATCAGTTTGCTAGCTATCTATTCTGGAATTCATACTTTGTAGCAGATTCCAGATGTCATCCATGGTTCTGTCCTTCAGAGACTGTTTTTCCGATTGTGATTGCTTAATTTTTTTTGTTTTGGTTGTACTGACTTTGGAGATAATTGCGAAGTTGTGGGTGTTGATGTGGGAACAGAAGCTGCAATTGTGGTTTCTAATGCATTCTTTCTAGAACCGCTACTTTTTTGGCCTTAGTCTGAGCTGCTAGTTTTTTTTTTTTTGATATATTGGACAACATTTCCATTTTGCAATATGTGTTCCATTACAATTAGCACGTTTACATTCTTGCATTTTAGGCTTCGAGCACAGTGTTGCATAGTGCTCTTTACTACATTTAACGCAGTGTGCTTGCCTTGCACAATATGTTTTGGTGTGTCCGTATACTGTTTACAGTTTTTACGCTGGATCACTTTGTTTGCCTTTTGGTGTGATGCTTCTATCTTGATGTTGGCACCCACCATGTTTTTAATTTCATATATATGTTTCTATTACTAGAATTAGGGACTAATTCAACGACGAACAACGGTCTCTAGGTGTTTTAATTGTTTTACCCAAGACACTTCCGTCCTTTGTTTCAGTCTATTCGTTATAATACATTTGTAACGTATACTGCTGATGTCATTTCTCGTGAAGGGTTTCAATGATTTTTTTCGATTTTGTTTTAGGGTGTAAGTATCTAATTACAACTTTGAAAGGGGTTTTTTATCGTGTGAAGCTGTATGTCACTTAAGGAATGATTTAATGATTTATCGTTTCTTTTCTCTCTTTCAATTTGTCCACCACTATACGAAAACTCGGCTCATCAGAGCAAATTAATTTGATATCTCCATTGCTCAGCGACCGTATGGTAGGATTCGGACAGTTTGGTTCCCCTAAATTCTGTGTAAGGTGTCCGATATCTTTATCATTACTAACAAAGATAAGCGGTATTTATGATGCTTTTTTTACCGTTTTATTAGTTTACATACTAGTGGTCTATTTTTCAGATGTACTATCAGATGTTATATTGCATATAGGTACATCCAAATGATTAACTGCTGCCGAGGTGACAGCTTCTTTATTGCTAGTCAGTTCGTGTGATTTTTGTTTTTGTTCTGCTACCAGTGCATTAGGGAGTTCATGAGCTAATGCCCTCTTGACGTGCTAGTTTATTACTTAAAAGCGTGTGACCTGCTTTTGAAGTTGTTCTATTCGTTGTATATATTTCTACTTTCTCTACTTCGTTTCAGCTTACCATTGTTGATATTGTTACGTAGTGTGATACCAGCAACTTGTGATTGTGTAGATGAAGAAGCTGCGCCTATTAGCTCCATGTGATCGTTTCTTATTATTGCTATTAAACACGACGTATGTAAAAATAACAGCGATCGATAATATATTAATATACGAATGTACGATATACTTGTCGTTCTATATCTGGCTACACTGACAAAATATTTTACCGTGCTCTCTGTACAACGATAAACTGACGTGAAAAAAAATCTCATCGATTGGAACTGAATTTTGATGGAAAATTCGATTTCACTTTAGTATTTCGTTACTCGTATTTTCTACAAACCGTGAGAATATTATTTTTAGCGTAAGCATTTTTAGAAGCACTAGCGATGAACACAGAATGCACAACTCGTTATCAAAATTTCACAACCGCATGAATTCTGCAAAGTAAAGAAAGTGCTAGAATTCATAAGAATGATTATTTATTTTGATAAAGTTATCAAATATTAGTGACGTTATTAATGGGAATTGTTAATTCTGTTGTTTCTAACGCAAAAAAAAAAAAAAAAAAAAAAAGGATAAAAAATTCTTGGTTTTTCAGAAATATGGGAAAAGGTTTTATTTGAAGAATTTACTGTAATAATTTAGAAAAGAGAAATTTAAATACACATCATTTTACGGATTATTGAAATTTGAATAAAAATGTCTTTAAAAGGTTACCATTTTAATAAAAAAATGAAAAATTGGTTTCTATTTTAATTGGTTTTATATATGCGACTGTTGCTATCTTCATAAAAACTGATGACAAGCATGTTTCACGATTGTGTCTGACTGAACTAACAAATGTGTATAATTTTAGTTAATGATGTCACCGGAACGCTAACTCGATCAAATTTAGTGAAAATGAAGTTCGATTGTTTTATATTTCTGCGATACAAGGAATGTAATAATCGTATAATTCAGTCGAATCATCCAAATTACTTGATTTATAAGCGTTAGTATTTATTTTGGAACAGGATATTAAAATGTGCATTCTGTGATGTTTTTACAACCTTAATTATGATCTTTAAATTTTGTGATTGTTTAGTTTTAGTGAAGTGTTTTTTATTTATTTATTTATTTATTATTTTTTTTAATTTCATTATTCCATTCAAAATTATCTTCCTATAGTCGTGTGGTATTACTTTGTAATTTTCGTTTGCCTGTAGATAGTACCTTTTAATGTTTTCTATTAGTAAATAAAAATGTCTATTTGTTAATATTTCCAGATGAAAAATACGAGCACAATGGGTTACTCCAGTGACGAGGATATTAAACCGGACATCGCCATTTCTTTGTTAGAAATTGATACTGCGGAATCTCATTTAGCTTATCCTTCCATGCAAAGTAATTTTATTCTTTTTTTATAGATATAAATTTTAGTGTTCGGTATTAGGCAATGTTAATTTTTTCTTCTGTAACATTAATGGCAATGAGTATAAATATTTACAGAAGCGAATAGACTCGCATATTATTCGCATCAGTATAGAAAAGAAAATTTAAATTAAAATGCGAGAATTATAGAATCATAGCATTAATTTCTAATACAAGTAAAATTTCATTTCATATTCATTAAGTGTAAAAAAATCATTTGATTATGATGAAATAGCGCGAGAACAAGTAGGATTTATTTCGAGTGAATACCGTGTTATATTTGAAACGTAAAATTGATAATCGAAAAATTACATGAATTCAGTGAACTAAGATTATCTGTTCGTTTATTTTCGGTAGAAACTAGGTTAAAACAATTCATATTAGATTTTAACGTTTTAAACAAATTACATTGTTCATCATTAAAGAGACAACTGTCGAAATAAAAACAAACTGTATAAATAGTAAACAGCTAGCTGAATGATGCTCCGAAATTGCATCAAACAAAAAAAAAAAATCCAATAAATCTCATTATTCGACATTACTACACGGTTAGGTTGAGCGAAGAGCCGTGGGGCTTAACGCGTATTTAATATTAATTTTTTTTTCTTTTTATTATTAACCGTTTTGTTAATATAACTGTGGACTTACCCTATATTACTATTAGTTAGCCGTGGCGGTCCCCGGGAAAGCCCATCTTTTATTCTCACAACTGTTTCTTATTTTATTTGCAGATTTTACATAGTTCGTAACCGTTTTTTTCTATTAAAATGTTAATGCTTTTTAATTTCTAAAGTTTCTTTAATGATCCGCGTACCACAACGTTTGCTTTTTGTTGAAATCTTAGTACCGTCAAATTGTATCTGTGTCCAGTATTTTCATGTGTTTCGCCGATGCCAATTTTTCCGTTCGCAAATATGCGTAATCTATTTTGCGATCCTTTGATTTTAAATTAATAGCTCTACTAATTTATCCTATATAACAGCTAGCACATGAGCACGGAATCTTATAAACGCCTGTCACAAGTTCTCATGGTAAGTCATCTGTAGTCGTTATTTTATTGTGTCTTTAATTTTTTCGCAAGTACCAAAAACGGGTTTGATTATTCTTTTTAAAAATTCCGCCTATTCTGTCCGTCGTAACTTTTATATAGGATAAACCGACTTTAATAATAATGATTTCTTTTATTCGTGAATGCGGTTTCTTTTTTTTTTTGTACAATATCTTTAAACATTTTTTTGATATAAAACTTAGCTTCTTTTTTACCATATTCGTTGTTGGCTGTTAATGTTTCAGTTGTTCAAGTTCTGCTAATAGACTTCTCGATTTTGTTAAAAGCGTTTGCGGTAAGAGTTTTAAACCCTCCTAATTCTTTCCGGTTTGAGAACGTTCCCTTTTATAAATCGATTATTACGGTTAAAAATTTTAAACTAATTTATAAACCAGAAAACGAGACGTTCTATAATTTAAAGTTGTACAAGATAATTTTTTTCGGTCATGTTATACATTAGTAAAAAGTTTACTATTTCGATGTTCCAAAATTATAGTTCAGTTCCTTAACAAAACTTCCAGTTTGCGAAAAGTTTAAGAAAGTGTGAAAATGAATGCGTCTTCTTTCTCGTGTAAATTAAAAGCATTGATATACGCATTTACGGGAGAATATTGCATAAAAAATATGGACAATATTACAAATTCAAAAAGTATTTGTTTTGAATTTATGTTTCTGTAAATGTAAATTAATCGAACATATATATAATCTTCAGTGCAAGATTCGTCTTTTTGGTTGATTTTGTTTAAATAAAAAAGATTTAAAAAAATTAGTAAGGAACTATTTAAAAGAATTTTAAAATGGTACTAAATTTAACGTGATTTTCATCTATTCCTAAATATTTATTACTGTTAACTTTCTATTTTCTAATTTTGTATGTTTGATTTCTTTTTTTTTTAGTTTTAAACATATCATTTTTTATTGGTAACTTAATTTTTTTATTTGAACTTATTAATTTTTTTTGATTCTGTTGAGTTTTTTTTATTTTTTTTTTAAATTAACATTAATTTTTGTTATATTTTCTATTAACTGAAATGTAAAATATTTTTATATATATTTTTTTAGGATTCTTTTAATAAAGTCAGTTGAAAAATTCACAAAAATAATGTATACATTCGTTAATTTATTTGTTTACAGATAAGTTGGATGGAGGAAAATTTTCTAATGCAGATGTTAAAAATACGACTAATTTAGAAATTAGGCAACAAAATACTCAAGGTAAATAAATTTAATTCGTACTTGAGGTCAGATAATTAAAACAAAAAGGTTTTAATTTTGATTTATTTACATAGTAATGGTTTGATTTAATATTTTTAAAATTAATTTTTCGCCTACTTGATATGCTACCTCGTTAACGAATAAATTTAAGCGTAAATTATAATAAATACTTTTCGCCGATGTATAAGTGAAATTATCTCGGAAATAGAAGTAAATTTTATTTATGAGCGCATTACATTAGGCAATTTTTAATTTCAGCAAACGATGATGCTATTATGAATAAAACTAGTTATGTATTTGGTTATTTTGTGAATAGGTTTCTGCTCGGATATTTATTATAACGGTGTGTTATTTTGTAGGGTCGTCAGATAGCCGACATCATTCGTTAGATCCTAGACCGTGTCCATCATGTGGCCGTCTGTACAGTAATATGTCAAATTTACGTCAACATATACGACTAATACATAAACCGGAATCCATAACTTGCCCGTTGTGTTCAAAATTGTTCAAAAACAAACTTTATCTAAAAAGACATTTAATTAGTTTCCATGAATTGCCATCGCCTTCGATAACGGACTGTAATAAGAGAAAAAATCACTGCGATTCAGACCGCCATAGCCGACGACAGCAGCAACAAAGAATTGTAATTAACAACAACAATAACAATAACAATAGTAATAATAATAATCATAATCATAATCATAATATTAATAATAATATTAACAGCGGCAACGGCAATATTTCTAACAATAATGGTAATATGCCAACAGATGGTATGAATACGACGGACTTGTCCGCTAATAATAATATATTTAGCTATTCGAATTTCATTGTGTCTAGTTCGATCGTACGTTCGGTTAGTGATTTCAAATCTCCGCATGAGAGCACACCTCCATCATCTTCTGTGTTCCACGGTGATTTTTTACCCTTAGCGCCGTTACCTCCACAGCCAATATCAAAGGTGTCTGATCAAGATCACAATCCGTTAAATAGTAACAATTCGCCCATTCCAAGCAAACTGGACGATGATAGATCGCGGATAACAACGATCGACAACGATTATTTTAAGTCACATAATTACGTTACCATTAATAGTTCTAGTCCAATAACACCACAGCAGCAAGTTACTACAACAGCTTGTCCGGATGGAACTTTATCCATCAATGCTAATACCAACACTAATAGTAATAATAATAATAATAATAATAATAATAATATTAGTAATAACAATAGCAATAATAGTAATAGTAGTAGCAGTAGCAGTAGCAGTAATAATGCAAGTAGTATTAATAATGTTAGTCATGACACTAATAATACTAGCATTACTAATGATAACAGCAATAGCATTACAAACGATAATGTTCACGTATTATGACAATTATAGAAAATCGTCTTTAATTGTTGTATCGAAATCCCTCGCTACGTGTAATCTGTTTGTTGTACTAATAGAATAATATTTAACCAATTTGTGAGCTGTATAACTTAAAAATCACGAGAGGAAAGAAGAACAAAAAGACAAAAAAAACGTGAAGAGGAAGTTAAATAATTAAAAGGTCAAGTGAATTATTGTATCTCAATGTAGAACTGTAAGGCAATTGCGGTTATTTTTATGTGTAACTATTAAACTTAAATAATAATGTCAAAAACTCCAAATAATTACAAATTTAGATTAATACGTAGAAATAAATTCAATATACCGATGCTCATATTTTTCGATGTATTACTGAACTAAACCGATGTTCATATTGCTGAATAGGTACATTTTTCAAGCGGTTATAATCTAATCTCTGCGCTTTTTTTTTAAGATAATCTGAAATGCGTATATTCTTTCATTTGTAATAATCGAATTTTCCGAGCAGCTAAAGATTTCCTTAGATTAAAACGTTTTCATTTGGTGGGCAACCTTTTATTAGACGAATATTTTTGTTTTCCTTCATTTCTTTATTTCGATGATTTTTCAAATTTTAGTTAAATTATTACTGAAAAATGTTCGCAATAAAATCGTGTAAAACAAAATAAAAATTAAACAATAATTAGTGCTATAAAAATTAGATAAACCCTGCTACTACTGAAATCATTATTTAGGATTCTTTAACACTTCTTCCATTATTTTAATTTACAAAATGTATTTTTTTGATCGAACATTACTAATATGAAGTGTAATTTCCGAATTGGAATTGGTAGATATTTTATATTTGAAAAATACGATTAAAAAAAAAAATTATTTAAAGTGTAACGTTTTTGGGGCCCAAATAACTACGATCATGTTTATATTATAATATTGAAGATTTAACTTCTTATTAGTGTATTAAGATTTTAACTTCAGCGCCAAAATTGAAAAAAAAAAAGTACTTAAAATTAAAATAAACATTTTGTTGTCAGAAATTTAAATTTATAATTTTTTTAAACATAATTTTTAAAAAAATGTTAAATATCTAGCACGAAATTTAGTAATTATTCGTTAATATTTGATAAAAAATAAAATACGTTATGGTATTTTATAAATTTAAATTTTCCGTAAAAGAATATTTTAATTTTAGGTCGGTTATGTAAAGATAACATATTTACATTATTACTTTTTTTTTCTTCAGATTTTGGCATCAAATTCAAAATGTTTCAATCCATATTGATAAGAAGTTAAATTTTTAATATTACAGCATAGACAAAGTATTTTGTTGCACGATGGCAATTATTATTTATGTTATCACCACGCTTTGAAATTATTTACTTTTTGGCAATTTGTTTTCTCTAAATAGAGTCATCTGATGTTATAATTACAGAAACAAAAGTTGACAAATAGGAGTTCTATGTGCAAAGTAGGTTTCCGGAGGCATTTAAATTATCGGTTATTTTTGAATAAAAAAACAAATTCAGTAATAAATATTCCATTAGTTTAAAAGTAGATGTTTTGTAAATTTTTTAACGTTGAACATGTTTAAAAATTTATGATTCACGAAGCGTTTGTTCAAATTTTAGCTCTCATTTAATAATTTTGTTATTCAATTCTTCAAAGTACTGATGGCAATTGTATAATATCACCAAATAACAAAACGTCGATTCTACAAAAAATTTTTATTTTTATTTATTTATTTTTTTAATTTCTGTATATCTAAATGCTTAATGTGTAAATTTTCATCTGAAACCATTGATATTATTTCATCTATTATAAATCGCTTAATGTATTGCCAGTTGCGTGTTTCACTTTCTAATCGTTTCCTGATGTCCTCTTAAACGTTATTGCACTGTTTTTTTTTTTCCCCGATAAGAGGTGAGAAAAACAGAATATAATATTTTTCCAAAAATTCGTCATGCAGCAACACTTGTTAAAGATGCTGGATCCATAAATGCCGGCTTTAGTAGTGTATCAACTGTTAGCTCGTGGGAGCGCTTAAAGAGTTCCTCTATCAATTTTAGGAAAAATGGTTTATCACTTTTCTTGTTACGAATGTGAGCAGAAGTTGAAGGTTTCCAGATCTTATATTTTTAATCGCAATATTGTTTCCGAAGCCTCGGCCATTTAATTTTCATTTGTAAGTTCACTCTTTTTTCGTAGGATTAAATGAAAATTCTTCTCGGCGTTATTTAAAGTATAATACCGATGCCGAATACAGAGTTTCATTCACTGTATTTCCGTAATCATGTGGTTCAGGTTTATTTAGATACTTGGCGATGTAATGTACAACCACTGTAATTTTCCGCATGCTTGAATATCTTTTTTTCCTTACCATTGGTTCAGGAGGACTGGATTGTAATTGTTAACATAATTTAACACATATTCACAAAAAAAGGGTCTATTGTTACTATTCACAAACTCTTCAAATGCTCAAAAACAAATTAAATAATTTATTGACGAAACTAAAACAATAAGCACCATAATTTTATTTTATGAATAAGTTTTTCGAATGCTTATGAATTTTTATTCTTTTTCCTGAACCAGCGTTATCACCATTGATCGAACATGAACCAACTTTTTCAATGATTCCCAAGTCTTCAGAAGAATGTAAATTTCTCGTACACTTTCACACCAAATAAACATATGTAAGTGGAAGATCTCTCGATTTTGGAGTTCTATTCTATACTGAAACTCCGAAAGTTTCTGAATTATTTTTTAAAAATTTCATCAAAGCGTTGGCGCGAACCGTGAATTGTCTTGAAACTGTGACTGGATATTTCTAAATAAACTTTATTCGTTTACTAAACAGTACATTATTACGATTTGTATTGGATTGCCTATATATGTACTGTAGCTGTTAGTTTGGCACAGAGTTTCTAGGCACGGCCGATTATCTTTAAATTTTTACCATTAAATGTATTTGCCAGTTAAGCATTTAGCTAAATTTTATTTTGTCTACTCTACGCGATACGGAAACATTTGCTTTTGTTCTGAAATCTTTACATTCGATAAAGCGAAGAATAAGTAATCGCTTTTTTGAAAATTAGAGTATTATCTGGACTTAAAAATAACCAAGAGCACTTGTGGTTCCCGGTAAGTTTCCTGAATGCATTATCCCGAAAGACAATTCCCCGAACAAAAAATTTACCGAATAAATTTTTTTCCGAATTTATTGCCCCGAATTAACAAATCCCGAATGAAAACACATTACTTTACTATGTAAGTGCAATATTTTGATACGCAAGTAGTCAAGTACAGTGTTTGTTTGCTTGTACTTATATTTGATCGCTATTGCTTTTTAACTCCTACCAGTTTCGTTTTGGAGCTATTTTCACTTACCGTCCTAGTAAAAGTTCTATATGGCGATTTTAGTGTCCGCTTGTTCTTTCTTAAATTCCTTCAGAATAGAATACAGATCGGGGTGGTGTTTACTGACTACCATCCGAAATCTATTATGTCAGTCCTCGTTTGCGTTATTAGTGCGATGACTCCGGTTGACCGTTGCTCCGTACTGGTTACACATGGCTGGTGAGTAGCGCGGCGGAACTGTTTGTCATCGTTCCCTCGCTGGTCTGTTGTATACGGATGTGTTGTCAAAATAATCCGTATCAGGTAGTAATTCATCCAGGCATTCATGTCGCTAAATTATAAATGTTGCGCGTACATTATTGGCAGGGCGAAGGCGAGTGCAAGTATCATGTGCATAAAGACCTTGACGGCGTGGTTGGCTTCATTGTTGTATGCTACGTGCAGTCCTTGCACTTTGTAATACAAGGTCGATTTTTACCGAAATAGTTAGTTTACCATGGTGCATGCATCAGTGTTGGTGACTCGATTAATACATCCATTTTAGCGCTTGTTTCTTATTTCGATTTTAAGCAGTCTAATATTTTGAAGTAAGTTTTTACAGTTTCGGTACTGCTGGGAAAGATGGTAGAGTCATGCTCATCGTTTTTTTTTTTTTAATGAAGCTATTTTGCCGTTATTAACATTTTGTAAGAGCCAAAAAACAAAATTTATCTAAACTTGTTTTGCGGGGATGTAATTTTTATATTTTATTTCTTACTTTCTCTAGTCTATGTGTTTGTATTCTGATAAAATTAAAATGATTAATGAAAAATCCGGGAGAGAACTGTTATCTGTGCTTTTTTGTGTGTTCACCATGTTTTCAACGAGTTAAAATAAAAAAAAGATTTCAATTCCACTTCTATAAATGCTGAACTGTTGTATGCAACATGTTTCATATATTCATAAGTGAAAAAAGAAACATTAATACATTTTTTTCCATTTATTCTATCGTTAAATCTGAAAATAAAAATAAAAACTATCGGATACAATAGATAATCATGAACTGATCGGGTAAGTCCGAATGATTTTTTTTGTTTTTTTTTTTCGAGTTTCTGTATAAAATCATTTTGTAATGATGGATTTCGAAAAATGATTAAAGATGGTTTTAAGAGGTTTTTCCACAATTTGTGCAGTATAATGTGATTATAGTTAAGATCTTTAAAAATGTTTGCCAATTATATGCGGAAAAAATATGTGCGATATTTTAGTTTTAACTTAATAATATTCGTAATTAATGATTATTTTTTAATTTTCGAACGGTTACAAAATGCTTGCTAACGATTATGATAAAAACGGTGGACTTTGTATGTAAATAGATTAATACTCTGTGTACCTATCATTATTTTTGTGCATTAGTTCTTATAAGGACTGTATGATTATTCATATATTTGGTTTACTGATAGTTAAAGTGTTTTTTTTTTTTTTTTGGAAGTCGTATTTTTATTTTAAGATAATAAAACAAGTTAGGACTGTTCTATTTTCTTTTCGCTAATTTTAATGTTTTTTTGTTTATTTCGTTTTTGTAGAATATTGTTTCGTGTATATTTTTCAATGTGCCTATTTAATTTTATAGATATTTATTATTTTTGTAGTTCTTATTTTCAGTACAAAATTTAAATTGGACAGAGTTACAGAATAAATGTTTTTTAATCGTACTGTTCGATTTCAAGAGACGTGGCTACCTAATGGTACATTCTTGTTACATAAATATCAGTAGTCCAACATGTCTGACTATATATCAATTTACGCGCCCGTAGTGGGATACACAATTATTTCTTCGTTATTGAAGATTTCTAAAAAAAGGGGGGGGGTTATATCTTTTCCATTTTTTTTTTCTTTTTCTTTTTTCTTTCTGATGAAAACACCTATGTTAACTTGCCTATTTCACCCGATGCAGTTACCTGAAAGGTACACTTTTAAATTTCCATGCCTTGATGTAAACTATATGTTGTAAAAATTCGGTGTATAATATCGGTTGTTACATGTTTTCTGTCCAAGCTTTACCGTGCTCAAAACATATGTTTTCGCCTCCGCCTCAAAGTCTAAAAATCTTCTTCGATCCCTGTTGTACATGCAGAATCCCATGTTCGTTCTCTATACCAGTATCCTCGTTTACTATTGTTCCTTCTTACTCCGTTATCTATGATAATTGGCGTTTTTAGCGACAATAAAACTTCAATATTATCTCTCATTTCTATCTGCTTCTTTGAGTTTTCACTATATGTTTTTACTCGTGATAAATCGCTATACGTTTCCTTCAGCTTTTCTTTGTATCTTTATTTTATTCGTTTTTATAACAATGCCACCGAAATTCACTTCACAGCGTGTTATTAAATCGTAATTCTTAAAATTGTATTTTTCTAAACCACGTTACAGTCTTCACTGACAGTTTTAAGGGATCATGTGGGTTGGTTCAGCCTTTTTTAGTTCTTTGCTAAGCTACTCTAGTCCTTTAAACCTCCTTTCTTCTATTTACTTTTCCTTTTCCATGTCAAGTTTATTGTTGTTTTAAGGGCGAATCTGTTTATTTCTTACTCTCTTATCTCTCAGAATATTCTGATTGTATCAGATTAGCAATTATACAAGACATTTCATCTCCTCTTCCTTCCCATTTCACTGACTACATAATTATCTTAACACATCCTTTGTTTCATAATTTGGACGTTCAGAGATCGATGAAAATTACTTATCGGAACCGAAAAGTTTGTTGAACTTATTTTACTGAAAACCTTTTTAACTTTTTTAAGTCTAGCAACGTTTTATGTCCTCTATACAACTTTTCATTCCAAATTTTGGAATAACTATTATTCCTTTTCATCCAGACAAATGAAGAGTGCATATTACTGTAATGGGCGAGCGACTCGAATTGCCTTATGTCTTGAGTGTAAATTTTGTATCATCATAGAATGAGCCTTGTAAGTGCAGTCGAGGGCGATACAATCACTTGTCCACGGTCGAGTTTACATACTATGTTTCTCATAAACCTGACTTTAATTCTCCTTTTATCGTCATCCTCATTCTCATGTCTAAAATGTTTACTAGATAGCGTCAAATATATCTTACTATTCTATACGAACCAGAAATTAAAATTAAAATAATTAAAAAAAAAAAAAAATTCAGAATAGAACAGGTTTTAGAAAATTCCTTTAAAATTTGAGTTTGAAGTGTTTTTAGCGGTCTTCAAAAGTTTCGAACGTGTCTGCCTCCAAATTGAAACTTTATTTTTGCTTTCATGCAAGAACAGAATATGCTATGAAAATTTCTTCTAAAATTTGGATTGTAGGTGCTAAGTGTTGAATGTTTTTAACCTTCCTCGAAAATTTCATATTTCCTATTCCCTATAAATGAACACTGTAAATTGCACTATTCACAATGGTAGCTGAGACCGCAGTTATATGTCGTGCTAACAGGCAGTGATAAAAATGGTGGCAGAAGGTAATCAAATATGAAAAGTGTGATGCGTGACTTGAACAGTAAAGGCATATGCGATTGGGTGCTGCATAGTGATGAGTGTGTGTACCTGCATGACTGATCGGGCGGGGTTAATTTCGAATGAAAAGGAATAGTATACTTGGATCAAAATTTAAATACTTACACTCAGATTTGGAAACGGATTATCAGATGCATATGGCTGGAGATGCAACGAGGAGTGGGATTTATTTTTTATAAACTAGCGTGGCACAATTAGGTTAATTTTGAAAACTTAATCAGAGTATTGGTCATGTATGGTAAGAGTGAGGGGGCAGGGTTACTTTTAGGTTATGAAAGGAAAATTTGGGTCCGGTTTTAAACTCTGGCGCCAAAAATTTGGTTATTTTCTGCCTTCTACATAGTGTGTTTCGGTTATCCTTCACTCCACCTCACGTGCTGCACTAGGATCTACATTTCCCCTCTGCTGTGCTGGAGGACAGAGAATATTACAAAGGTGTAACTTCTATGATACACCTAAAATAACTTTAAACATGTGGCTGAAGTCGCGGTTCACAAGACAGAAACTGTTATTTACCAAAACGGGTGCAACTAGTTCCTGTGGGAGCGGTCTTATTTTTACACAGTCCAGTTTCTATGCAAACACGTATTTAAAAGAGATTAATGATGTTTTGACTTAATTTAGAAAATTACCTGTAGATGATTAGTTAAAATCAGTACAAAGTGTCCAGTTTTAAATTTTTCCTATTTTGATAAAAAGACGCCAATTAAAAATAACTCTTTAGCTACTATGGAACTTTACCCTATTTTTTGTTTTGTTGTTTTATTTTATGCCTCCCCCTACTTAATAGGATATCTGTTTTTTGATAATACATAACCGAGAGCACATTATGCGCTATTTTAATATTTAAAAAAAAAAAAATTGAAAACTTTTTCAACTTTGCCTTGTTAAGATTGTAAACTGGATCCATTGATGGTGCACAATATCAACACTAATATATAAACTAAATAAGGATACTTGTGAATGCAGTTGCAACAAACATGTAAATTGTATGTGGCAGTATATTATTAGCCACTTTTTTTTATTCTATCACTATCTAATATAGTGGTAATATGAATTTATCTATAAAAGCTTCAGGAACCAATGCAGCCCATGAAAAGTTATGAAAATTCGAGTTGACCATATTAGCTGGACCATGTAGAATTCAACTAATGCTGATAGAAGCAAAATTACATAATATGACAATGAAGGTTAAAATAGCATAGATATCTTCGTGATTTCATTTGAAAGTACTGTATCTAACATCTGATTTTGTTGTAATTGTGACACATGATATCGACGGAAATACGAGCACTAATGTGTTTTACCTAAACATTTATAGTGACAACTATATTTATCTAAAAATTATTAAAAGGCGCTCATTTTTAAAAAAATTATCTGTGTAGGTACTATTAACAGCCAGTTTGTCAAAAAATGTCACGATTTTTAGCAATGAATAACGGCATTATGTAGACGTTAGATTTGTTTTTTTATTTTAGCTCCAATGTTAGGCGCTTGGATTTTTAGTGAAACTTCTTAACAAAATTAATTTCTAATGAATTTTCAAAATGCGCCGTTTTTTTGTCATATCCAATAAATGTGTAGAGAGAAGAAATTACAGCATAGCACAATTTTCGGTATTTCCATCGCTTACTTTGGACCCCTTTAATGATAAGTTTATTTTATCGAGGTAGTCCTGTAATATTTGAATCAAAACTGACTTTATTTACGGTAAAAGAAGTAATCTTATCTTATATATTTAAAGAGCCTTGCCTTGCTCTTGTCGTTGCCGTACGCTACATAGCACGTTGGCGCAACCTATTCGTACATTTAGCTGTACCGATATAGGTTGTGTACCAGGCAATTGTAAATGCAACGCAGGTGTATACACGCAAGACTACATTCGGAACTGATTGAAGCCGCTTGTTATCGCGCTACAAGTGCAGTCCGTTCGGTGTGGGTCTGCTGTGGTACTGACCTAGCGCGCATATGATGTTGTACGTGGTGGTTTGCCATTGCCTTCCACGTGACTATTAGCGATTATTTATTTTATTTAATTCTTGTAATAAAGTTCGTCGTCGCTCGGGATCGAACCCGTGACCGCCATATCGGAAGTCGAGCGCTCTAGCAACTAGGCTATCGCGACGACGTTAAAAGAAGTAATATATATATATATGTATATATATATATATATATATATATATATATATATATATCAGGGGCGTAGTGTCAATGGAAGCGATGGAAGCGCCGCTTCCCCTAACAAATTAGTACGAAATTGTTTTTTACTATTTACGAAAAGAATTCGAACCCCAGAAAAAAGATGAAGTAACTTGTTGAATTTAAGTGACAGAATTAAAAATTATTAGAAAAAGAGCAGCGCTAAATGAAAGGGCATCTGCAAGAGCGAGCAACAGAAATAGCTTACTATTTCACGTTACTACTGCCTAGAGTTGTCTCTGAACGATCTGCTGCGTACCGATGGTAGAAAAAGGTTGCGCACGCATATTCGAATGCGCCAGGTTGTGTTGCTTCAAAATTACATAATTTACGTGAATTTTTATCCGTGCGATTCCAGAGTAATGTGTATCGAGAGCGAAGATAAAATGCGCACGCATCTTCAGTCTGGAAGCGCCGAGTCAAATCGCTTCATAGTTATGTACACCGATCAACAGCGCGATTTTTGTGTATGTCAGTATGTGTGAGTACGAGCACAGTGTAGTGTGGTATTTGCAGTACATTTTCTTTGGATCGTTTTAGGATACGCTGTCATTTACTAACAGCGGAACTGGAAGCGATAGTCATCGGTCGCGCTTTTCAGTCTGTTTTGATACATGACAGAAGAAGCTATACCGGCTTGTTTATCGTATTTACGCAATTGCAAATGTACCAGTCTGTTAAAATGCAAACACTTTTGAAATTGAGGCTACATGAAATTGTATATGTATTATTGAAAAACTTCCAATGATTAGTTTTAGTTCATTAAGTTTTAAAGAAAAAATGAATAGTATTCCAAATGATAAACCAACGCTAGTTTAGAAAATTAGATTACAAAATCAAAAGATATGTAAAAAAAAAAAAGAAAAAAAAACACTTAATAGATGATAGAAAATTCGATTACAAAATCAAAATCTTCATTAGCTTTTTTTAGTATTGAAAAAGAATTATTATCAAACATTAGAAAATTACCATTTTTCCGTGATGATGTAATTGACACTTTCGCAAACAAGAACCGAAAAATTGAATTAATTTTAAAAAAATTAGACATTTCGATCCTCTTAATTCATTTTTAGTTCTGCTCTGTATTTAACCGAATTTTACGCATGCTTATTTTTATGTAAAAAAAATATTTGATCGTGGCGCTTCCCCAGTTCTGAAATTCACGCTACGCCACTGATATATATATATATATATATATATATATATATATATATATTAATCGGTTATTAGCATATATTAATTTTTATCTAGACTTTATAATTGTACTAGCTGTTTACTCACGGTTTCGCCCGTGTATCAATACCCATTTAAATCTGTACTTGGAAATTAATATAAAAATTTTGTTTCATCTGGAATTATATTTATGTAAAGATTCTTTCTCTCTTTCGGACATATATTTATCACCATCTAACAAAAAATGTTTCACGTTTAGCTGAAAATTATCAATCTTTCTATAACTTGTCTGTCGTGATCTAACAAAAAGTTTCGCTCAACTAAACACACACTGCCATCGTTTTGAAAGAGCTTAGTTATTAACATGGTGATCTCCCATAATTACACATTTAAGAGAACATCTTCTTCGCTCATTTTTTTCAACCTATTTTATTAAAATTAATTTATCACTACAATAGAAAACTACAATAGTTGAGTAAAGATTTCAAAGGTATAAATAACGTTCTCTGTAGCATATTAAAAATACGATTTCCATTCTTGCTTCCCGTTGCTCGTCTGTTCGGATGAACGTGCTTGACCAGTATGCACTCTAACCGTTTCTAGTCTTGCTTCCGGTTACTCACGGGTTCGCCCGTGTATTAACACCCCTTTAAATCTGTGCTTGGAAATTAATAAAAATAATTTTGTTCTATCTGGAATTATATTTATGTAAAGATTCTTTCTCTCGTTGCAAAACATACTTATCACCGTCCAAAAAAAAATAGTCTTAACGTTTTACGTTTAGCTGAAGATTATCGATCTTTCTATAACCTGTCTGTCGTGATCTAATAAAAATTTTTGCTCAACTAAACAGCACACACCGCCATCATTTTGAAGGGGGCGAGTTATTTACACGGTGATATTCCATAATTACATATTTAAAAGAACGTCTTCACTCATATCTTTCAATCCCTGAGCATTTTATTAAAATTAATTTAATACTACAACAGCAAACTACAGTAGGTCGAGTAAAGATTTCAAATTTGAGTATAAATAACATTCCCGGTAGCAAATATTAAAAATTACATTGAAGGATTTTTTATTTCTCTGTAAAAGTAATAGAAAACATTACTTTTTTTAAATTCTCCACAATGAATACAACAGTTAAGACATGTATGTTATTATCGTATGGTTCGATGCGGAAAGTTGTTTACAGCAGCACGTCCAGGTTACGTATCTATGTCAGCGCTAATGGTGACACTTCGTGAATATCATTAAAAGTTCAGTCAAAAGCCCGACTTGGGCATCCATGAACAATGTGTTCAATGGTTTGTCGAGGGTATCCGCAATCACAGGCAGCGTCGTTTTTAATTTTCTATCGCGTTAGCAACTCGTTACAACGTCCATTTTCAGTCCGAATGTGATTTAGTTGCACCCATTCTGATTTCAATAATGCAAAAAGTGAAGTAACAGAACGCGGTGTATTTACATACGCCAGAAATTAATAAAATGTCATCTAGAGTTCATTTTTATTTTAAAATAAGTTGTGGGAGGGCAAGTGTGTCCAACGCTCTTATTATCGTTTATTCAAATTGAACACATTACAAATTTCATCATGCTTATTATATAAATCAAAAAGGAATAAAACTAAATATATATATAAAAACATGCGCATACATGCATTCACTCTAGATACTATACACTAATACGTAAAGATAGCTTATATATTCAATTCGCATACATAATCTTTAAGAAATACAAGCAGAAAAGTAACGAAAAAGGAACGACGCAAAAACAAACAAAATAAAATCAGAAGAAAATATATGATGCATAACTGAGCTACATAAATGGAAAAATTCGAGACGTAGCTTGGTTTTTATTCTTTGCAGCATTCTTTCAGCCACTTCACTACTTCCTTTTTCAACACATTAATATGCTTTTTTCGTTTAAAATATGACTGGGGATATTATTTATTAATTGAATTAAAACCGAATCATCTATGTTATCAATTCGTAGATTTGCCCCCTTCTAGGATAAATATAATATATATTATTTTGTTTTCTTGTTATTCGAGTTTTTTGCCTGGATGGTAACTTTATATTGTTGATATTAAATTCAAGTAATCTATAATGGTAATAGTACATCTTGAGAGACATTTCATTATTTTCCTTCCACCAAGTTGATCTCGAGTCACTCTGCTTCCAATGAGGTAGTATAAGTTTCAAACATCTTTTCTGAATTTTATCTATTTTGTTGATTTCCGTTTTCTTAGCCTCTTCCTATATTTGGATTCCATATAGAATTCTGGACATAATTATTGGATTATAGTATATACGTAATGTTTTATATGAAATTACCTGCTTTAATTTATATAAAGCTGGAATTGAATGTCTTATTTTCGAATTTAAAACTTGAATGTGCTTTTTCTAGTTCTAGGATTTATCGATATATATTCCTAAATATTTGAAGTCTTTTACGTTTTCTAAAGATGGACATGAACATGAAAGAGTATTATTAGTTTCATGGAGTTCATGTAAGCATTCGTTATTATGAAGGATGATTCGCGGATCGCGACTCTTATGTTAAGTACTGTTTCGGATATGTAACAATTTGGATTTATTTATATTTTTACACAACCTCCTATCATGAGCCCATTTACTAAAATTATCTATATCCTCTTTCCAGTAATTTTTCCGTCACCTCTAACTTTTTATGTTCAATTGATAGGGCAATATCACCAGCAAAAACATATATACCTTTGCATTTTTAATGTGTCTGTATAATGAGTTAGTGTATATTAGAAAGAGGATAGGAGCCAGTGTATAGTTCTCTGACCTACCCCGAATTGAATACTTTTTTTATTACTGTTACTCCCTGCGATTTTTACTATGCTTTTCTTATTTTTTATATAATTCTTAAACCACATTAGTTGATTATTTAAAATACTCACGATTTTCTAAGTCATTAATCAGTAGATGGTGGCCAACTAAGTTAAACGCTTTAGGTAGATCAATGAAGGTAATTATAAATTGATTACCCATCGATAGTCCTACATTTGTCTTATTTATCACCGTTCTTAATAGCGTTATCGTGGGCTTTTTTTCTCTAAATCCGTGTTGATTTTCATAGAGCAGATAGTTTCTTTCCATATAATTTCTTAAATGTTTGTCAACGTAATGTTCTAATATTTTAGCTACTACAGGTATTATTGTTATTGGGCGGTAATTTTCACATTGATTTTGCACCCCTTTTTCATAGATCGGCCTAATAATACTTTTTTTAAGACCATCTGAAGTACTTGCTTCCTTTATAGAGCGATTGATCATGTTGGTTGAAATAGGAGTAAATATATTCGAGTTTTGTTTAATATTTTTTACCCTAATTTCATCCCATCCAGGAGCTTTATGTACTTTTAGATGGTTAATTATTGCTTCTATTTGAGATGTATTTGCAGGTGGAATGAAAAAAAAGGACATAGTAAAATTATTGCAGTTATTATTCAGTAGCTGAATGTCACATTTGTGTCTGTGCTCTTTAACTGAACGTATGAAGTATTCACTAAATTGTTCATTTACTAACGCAGTGTTTTCAAAATGCTTTATAATGAAGTCATCTATTGTTGTTTTGTTTTTTTTTAATAGCAATATTATTAATTATACACCATGTCTTTTTACTATCATTGTTTGCTAACACTATTTGGCTTTGATAAAACTTCTGTTTAGCATTCCTTATTTCTGTTTTAACTATATTTCGATATTTTCTGAAAAGGTTTTTATGTCGAATACTGGTTCTATTTCCTTTACTAAGTTTGAAATACTGATCCTTAATTTTCATGAAATTTATTATTTTTTGACTCATCCATTTATTTTTAGGTTTATATTTCGTTACATTTTTACCCTCGCTTACTTCCCATTTAAATTCTTTATATTGATGTAAATTCAGTGATGTGAATTTCGACTTCTAGTCCCTGTTTAGGGGGGCCACTTGATGTAAAACTCGTTTTCTCTTACTAGGTGATAATATTTATAAAATGGGCACCAGCAACGGATGTGTTCCCCTCGAAGCATTAAGCTTTTTCGAAGGTATTGTTAAAAAATTTAATACGAAAAGGAAGATATAAATAAAATCACAAAAACCATTTCAACCACGATCCTGCCCCGGAACGGCGGTGGTCTTTCCACACCGGAAATATCGTCTAGCCGACACCACGTGTCCAATAATTAAAGTTTTATCAAACCGCGTATATTTTCAAAACAAATCACAACACACAAAAACGGACGCGTACAGAATATATATATATATATTGTTATGAATCGATATTGTCCCTGTTTTGGGAGCCAGTTGATATAAATCGATTTTCTTCCTTCTTGGAGATTTTCAGATGAGGATCGATTAAAATATTATCAAAAATATATAAAAAAAATATATCAAAAACTAATTATTTCGGGCGCCAATAGCAAAATTTACCGGTTTGCTATTCCCGGAAAGCTCGGCCTGGCAGAGCTTTAGGCTTTTAATCATAAAAAAATAAATATAAAAAAACGACTCGCGAAATCCGCCGTTCGATGGCGGTATCTCTCCCGGTGGAGATATCACGGGGTAACCACGTGTCCAATTACGAAACCTATTTTTTATGAAACGCGTTTGTTCACATAAAGTTTACAAAAAACACAAAATTCCGAACATTACGATTAAACAAAAAAAAAAAAAAAACGAGATTCTGGTCAAAACTACGGATTATTACAAGCGGAAATTAACGACGACTAGAGTACAAAAGATACACGTGACGGCGTGTTCTTTCGACGACCAATTAAAAAGAAAAACCACGACGAATCATTACCGACTCGCGTGCACAACCGAATTGATCTCGTTAACAACTGAATTAAAACTTATTATCGATTTACCGTTTCTAGCACGAACGAAGATTTTTCGGTACACGGTGGGCTATTCCAAACGATATAGTCGATCGCTGAAAATTACCCCGTACCTTATCAATTAACACGCACGCCGATTTTTCTAGAACGTTCTTATATTAATATGTATTTCAAATCGGCTGCTACCCTGTCTTTCCGGGATTTCACCAATTCTCTCGCGACTCTCGTAGCTACACGCTCCGTACTTATACGTTTCGACGGTAAACGCGACCGCGATTTCCCCCGCGAAGCCAGTTCACCCCCGCAACACAGCCGACAGAACGGCTGCGTCCGGAATAACCAGGCTTCTCGGTCGAAATATCTTCTCCGATCGCAATTCACCGTCATCTATGCTGCCCGAGAAAAACCCGAAATATAAAATGAATTAAAATCGAAATAATAATTTCTACCTCGGACAGCATTATCAGAAACCGTATAAAGCGTAATTAAACCACTACAACTGCCGAATCCGTCTCACTGCCCCACCCTTATTTTCATCCAAAACAGAAGTTTTGGATCAGAATTCAGGTGCCAAAATACGAGAGGATTCGGACTAGCCGTCGCAAAGCTACGGAGTCCTGAACATATCTCCGCCATTCTATCCCGCACAAGTACGCCACACACTGTACCTTAAAATTACTCACACGTACTATACTCGCACACCACTGGGACAACACCAGGTCATGTCCAAAATTTAAGCTTCACGAGCTCAAGGCTCAGAACAATGGATCAAAAAAATCAAAAAAAAACATCAACGAAATTTAGCCGGCCGAAAGGCGGTAAATACCGAATCCAAAGTAAATCAAGAATATCTAAGTGCAAAACATCGTTGATGTCCATTCCGAAAAACCGCGGGATACAACCCGACAAAGAAAAAAAAAATGCAAAGCCCAACGGATACCCGCGAAACAACAAATATGGGCACCCGTCAGAGACTATGAAAGCAGAAAAATTTCGGAATGGACACCCCTACCATAGGCCCAAATGCCAAAACAGGGACTAAAAAACCTTTGAATCAAAAAAACAATCATTTTTCCGACGGCGCACATTAGGAAAAGCGATTTTACAGAGGAAAAAGAGAAAGGGAAGAAAAAGTGTACTTGTCCTCCACATCCAGGAAAATTGTGGCCCCGCAACGGAAGGTTTGTGCGCACGCACGAAAACCCAAAACAAGAGCACCAACACGCCCAGGCGCACTAAAACCAAAACATGGGCCCTGGCACGTGTGGCCTCGGCAAAAATGGGCACCACAGAAAGCGGAGATGTGGCCGAACCCGCACACTCATGAGGAAAACTAGAAAGGATTGGAAAACGAAATTGGAATACCGAATAGAAAATTTAGGAAAAAATGCCGAACGAAAACCATCATGAAAAACTGGTCGGAACCAGCTTTCATCCTTCCGAAGGCGATGAAACCACCTTGCATACCTTCCAAGGGCGTATGCCACCCACTTTGAATAGGAAATTTAAGATGGAGAAGCAGGAACATCTTCCCCAAAACCTAGGAAAGACCCTGGAAGCCGTGACTCGCGAAAAGGTAAAAAAATTAATTTAAATTACTGATAATATTCTCTAATGGGGACCTGGTGTACACGCAAAAGCAAAAAAAAATCAGATGCACCCCGACCTCCGGATACCGCAAGCGGTATATACTATTGCACCCGAGGTCGCGCAATCACACTCACACATTGTCCCAGCGCTAACGAGACAACAACAAAATTCTCGAAATCGACCACAACATAAACAAAATTTAGATAGCATCAGAAAATGCATCGACCATATGTCGAACTACCAAAGGCACTAACAAAACAATACCCTGCACAAAACACAAAATTCATCCAAAGGATGCCGGGTAGCGTTGTATTCACGCACGAATTTCCATAATAAAAAAAACATATAACACATAAAGAAAAGAAAATAAGAAACAATTAGCGGGACTAAGTCGACGGGCTCGCGGGACGCCTTTGCGCTTCCGGATTAAAATGTAGGAGAAAATTCATGAATATAGTAATGGAATAACGGGAAAAAAAAAAATGTAAACATTAAAGGAAAAAGGTGAGGACTCTACCACTGAGAAAACGGAATTCCGTGTACGTCCGCTGCTACAGTCTTTTTCTAATACCACGGGTTCCTGGGAAAAGAGGAAAAGAAGGATCGACACAAAAAAAATATTCAGCGATGTTGAGAAAAAAAACATATCAACCGCACTGCGGGAAATCAAAATTCGCCATCACATCGCGATTACGGATAGAGATCTCAGTCACGTATCTCCACCATTTTTTTTTTTTCAGGTACTCCGCGTTGACAAGCACGGACGGCTTAATGGCAATCATGTGTCCTTTCTGTCGAGTTCAACGGTCTGTGCCGGAATCGGGTTCTTATAGACCCACTCGCCTACTGTGATCGGTAAAAAAATCCAACATCACCCCGTGGCGCACCCAAGACTTCCATCGGATGCTATGGCCGTATGCATTATCTGCTACCCACAACACCAACTGCTCGGACCACGAGATAAAAGAAAAATAAGATTCTGGAGTACCAGGTATGCCCTTCTCTCTTACACACCCTATGGCCGCGTCTGCTTTCACAGCGCCCACAGAGTCAACGTGTCGACCGAAGACCCCTCCCGATCCGTCGAATGGACGATCAGATAATAGGATGGAAAATTTAGGATAAGAACGAATGGGAAAAGAAAAGGAAAAGTGATCTCGGGAATGGAGGATGGGATTTTAGGAAAGACCAAAACGGAATATTCCGATCGTTGGAATACGACAACAGAAAAATTCGAAGGTTTATGCCCGGCACTGAAAACGCAAGCAAACGAGCCAGAATCTCCGACTTCAGTGATAGATGCAAATAGAGAGAAAAAAAACAAGAAAAAATTAATAAATTCTATCCGGAGCCATAAGTCCGCGAAAACCCGCGAAATACCCCAAATATCAAAAAAACATAAAAAAAATAGTTGCCACACGACATCATAGCTGGCCTTAAAAAAATTTACAACTGGAAACTACATCTACAAAATAAATTCAAAACTATGAGCTATCGCCCAAATGGAGTCTACTCGGCTATATAACCGGAATATAAATTCACAGATACATAAAATATAATTGTATACATTTACACGCAGCCAAATTTATTGCCGTCACCGCAAATGGCTATTATCGTAACGGTAACCGCGACCAGCTGCAACAAACTACATCGCAACGATAATATAAATATTTATTACGCCGGTTATCCATTCTATTTGTAATTTTCTTACATATAATTCTATTCTCACCCACACCTCACGTACGCGCCAGAGCTGGGTTCCAGAGTTACGTGTACGAAGATGAAGTCTCAAATATCTTAGGACGAGGAAAGAAACAAGTTTTTCTTAAACGGGAAAAATCCGCAAAACCGTAATCCGAAGCGCTAATGCCCAGATAAAAAAATAATCTTTTAATTTTCGATAAAAAAAATACTCGAAGATGTCAAAGCAGACAAAAAAATGAACAAGTTTTTTTTCTTACGCGAGAAAAAAAACCGCAAAAAGCGCGATCCGAAGCATGTACGCCCAGATAAAAAAAAATAAATTTTATGATAAATATTAGATTTCAAAAAACGTTTAAATTTAGTAAGCGGGGAGATGAGCGCACATTACAGGTCGAAAAATGAACAAATCGAGCTCACTCAGGTGAATCGAATGCGCGATGCCTTTAGTCGTCCAAATGTAAACATAAACAAACCATATCTCGGCACTCGGCAGCAAACTCGCTAGCACGCGACACAAATCTCCAAAACTCTTACCTGGAAACGATGCCCAGGTCAACAAAACAAAACAAAACAAGAGAAAAAGTTTTAAATAAATACACAATCAAAACAAAGTCTCAATGATCTTAATTCCACCGCGAAAACCAACACAAACTCGTCCAAAACTATTTTTATATAAACGACAAAGTGACTAGAAAAATGACAATAAATACGCAAACTGCGGGAAATCAATAAAAAAACTGGCCTGACTAGAACTAATTTGGGCCTATCGGATGACTAGATAAATAACCGAACAATACATAAATATCTGAATAACATATGACGAAATACGACGCAGTACACCTATCATACCGTTCACTTCCACAACGGCTACTCACGCTCGTCCTTAGGCTATTTTTATATTAGGTTTATTTTTATGGTCAATTAATTTTAGATGACTAGAAAGTAGTTTTAATTTTCTTTGCCGTACTAAAGAGTTTATTGACTAGACTTGGTTTTTGTTTTAAATTTCCACGAGGTGTTACGACAAATCCGGGTACACGGCTGCTTCCTTGATTTCTGGATTATTTCCGACGATACTTCCAGGACCGGAAACCGCAACGGGAGCCGTGTCCCTTCCGACGAGGATTATTTACGTTCATATAGCTCACCTTAACGGGCATCAAGTTCTTGAATCTGGTCTTAATTTCTGACTTGGTTTTAGACTTCTTAAATTTTTTACTTGTAGGTTTAATGTTGTTTTTTCTTCTGTTTGTTTTGGCACATTTTTTCTTTATACATTTTAATTTTATTTTACTTTTTTCACCCTGTTTGCCTATTTTGTTTTTCCGATGCCTCTTGCGACGTGTTTTCGTTTTGTTCGTCGACTCTTTTACGTTTTTTACATCAATTTGGTTTATAAGATCTTCGGTATTCTTGATATTCTTACTTCTATTATCATTGTTATCATTGTTATTATTAAAATTATTACTACTATCATCAATTTTATCGTCATAATCATTATTTTTTAACTCGTCATGTTTATTATTAAAATTCTTGTTATGCCCCTCTTCCTCGCAGCTCACCACAAGGCTTTCGTCCCTATCCTTGTACTCCACGCTGAGCTCGACTGGTTCCTCATTCGCCTCCACTCGACCCTGCATCTGCTTTATCGAGGACCCGATACCATCCTCCACAGTTTTTATTTTATTTATTATTTCCTCCTCGACTCTTGCGACCTTGTTTTCCACGGTGGTCTTCAGTTCTTCTTTGAGTTCGATGTTGTTCTTCCGCAGTTCTTTTTCCCATCGGTCCTCTAGAAGATCAAACCTTTTGTCCAGCTTGTCGGTTATTCTTTCCTCTAGCTTTCTGTTGTTCTCGGTTATTCTTTCTTCTAGTTTTTTGTTGTCCTCTTTCATCGATACTGTTAAATCTGCTTTTAAATTTTTATTATCTTCTTTCATATTTTCCGAGAGATTTTTGAATTTATTACTATTCTCGTTCGATATACTAAGCATTAATCTTTTCAATTCGTCGAAAGACGATTGTGCGAAGGATGGCCCGGGATCCTCAAACGCTCGATGTGTCGGGCTAGGAAGGGTATATCCCTCGGGTCCAGTCTCCGAGAGACGGTCCAGAGGTTCGCGCTCAATCTCCTCATCGCTCAAATTATCGGGGATCGGATGAACCTCCCGATAATTTCCTCTCGTAACCCGTACTCTGGACATTTCACCAGACTCCATTTTCTCAGACAGGGTAGCTACCTGAGAATTACTTTGTGGGGCCTATCTACCGAGGAGAAAAAAAAATATATAATAATAATAAAATCTGCCGAAAGAAAGAAAATTTTAACCGACTTTAATGCCGTACAAAATATGCAAATGATAAAAAAAACTATAAAATATAAAGCAGGCCGAGGGGAGATGTTAAAAATAAACGCTTATCTGTTTGCTTGGCAGTTTCCCCTTCGTCCTCTGCTCCTTCCAGGTAACGTCCTTCTGACTATTCGGTGTCCCTGTTCGTTCGGGCCGCCAGTTGTTATGAATCGATATTGTCCCTGTTTTGGGAGCCAGTTGATATAAATCGATTTTCTTCCTTCTTGGAGATTTTCAGATGAGGATCGATTAAAATATTATCAAAAATATATAAAAAAAATATATCAAAAACTAATTATTTCGGGCGCCAATAGCAAAATTTACCGGTTTGCTATTCCCGGAAAGCTCGGCCTGGCAGAGCTTTAGGCTTTTAATCATAAAAAAATAAATATAAAAAAACGACTCGCGAAATCCGCCGTTCGATGGCGGTATCTCTCCCGGTGGAGATATCACGGGGTAACCACGTGTCCAATTACGAAACCTATTTTTTATGAAACGCGTTTGTTCACATAAAGTTTACAAAAAACACAAAATTCCGAACATTACGATTAAACAAAAAAAAAAAAAAACGAGATTCTGGTCAAAACTACGGATTATTACAAGCGGAAATTAACGACGACTAGAGTACAAAAGATACACGTGACGGCGTGTTCTTTCGACGACCAATTAAAAAGAAAAACCACGACGAATCATTACCGACTCGCGTGCACAACCGAATTGATCTCGTTAACAACTGAATTAAAACTTATTATCGATTTACCGTTTCTAGCACGAACGAAGATTTTTCGGTACACGGTGGGCTATTCCAAACGATATAGTCGATCGCTGAAAATTACCCCGTACCTTATCAATTAACACGCACGCCGATTTTTCTAGAACGTTCTTATATTAATATGTATTTCAAATCGGCTGCTACCCTGTCTTTCCGGGATTTCACCAATTCTCTCGCGACTCTCGTAGCTACACGCTCCGTACTTATACGTTTCGACGGTAAACGCGACCGCGATTTCCCCCGCGAAGCCAGTTCACCCCCGCAACACAGCCGACAGAACGGCTGCGTCCGGAATAACCAGGCTTCTCGGTCGAAATATCTTCTCCGATCGCAATTCACCGTCATCTATGCTGCCCGAGAAAAACCCGAAATATAAAATGAATTAAAATCGAAATAATAATTTCTACCTCGGACAGCATTATCAGAAACCGTATAAAGCGTAATTAAACCACTACAACTGCCGAATCCGTCTCAATATATATATATATATATATATATATATATATACATATATATATATATATAGACTAGAGAAAAGTTTTGTACGAAAATTCTGACAAATTACATAAAAATTTTATCACCCGAATTGGAAAACGTGCGACATGGCGCAATAAGGTTTCACGAAAAGGGTAACGCGACGATTAGATATTATTCTGCCACGCTCGACGACGACGAGAACGATAGAAGCTCTTACACGATGTGTTTTACTGAATATCTCTAACCTATAACAATTAACATCTGATAACGCTAAAAATTATGCTGATGTTTCTAGAATATCTAAATAATACTACCGCGTTAATTACCCTGCCTGCCTTTGCGGGTTTTTATAATATTCTCGCCGCTCGACATTACTCGGCACGTCTTATTCAGCGCTTCTTGCCGCACACGCATATCATTGTCTCAGCTGCTGACCACTACCACCCAGACACTATAACGTCTTTACCTCAGCGCGACCGTGTACTCGACGATCACGCCAATGATCTCGGGGATTTTCGGTATCGGCCATATAAGCAACCAAGACAAGACAAAGCGGCGATGTAAAATATATCGACGTTCGAGAAACCGAGAATTAATGAATAAATCGAAGAATAATTTCTAGCTCGAACGTCGAATAAAAGATAGCGCCAAAAGTACCGAATCCGCATCAATATATATTTTTAAAAACTAAATGTGTGTGATTATTTATGTCTCCTGCCGTTGAAATGTTACTCACCTGGCTCTAGCTATATTTAATTTTTTTGTGAAGATTATTATCGTCAAAAAAATATTTCAGAGAATTTTTTAAATGTCGAATTTTCCGACTTGAGATACCAAATGCACAACAGATCATGTAATGGTCAGATATTTTCGTATTAATTATTTACGAAGTAATTTAATTTGTTTTATACTTCATAAATATGTTATCTATGCAGGACTGAGTATTTCTATCTATCCGATCTTCTTCTCTTGTAATTACACTTATTAACTGAACTCCTCCTGCCCCATAAATTACATTTAGAAAGTTTTCCGCCTGTACATTACGAAGCAATAAGTTAATATTAAAATCACCGAAAATCAGGAAATTATCTTTATTATTTAATTTCTTTAAAAATGTTGCGCTATCATTTATGAATTCTCGCCTATGTTTTTACTCGGTGTTCGATATACAGCAATTAAACGTAAAGAATTATTTTCGCACATATCTATGTCAACCATCACCAGATCTATACTTGGCAAGGCCGTGTCCACGGGGGGAGGGGTTAAACCCCCCCCATGAGAACTGAAATAGTTATTATAAATACAAAAAAATCTGAAAAAAATCACAAATTTAAAATAAATATTGATGATTTTTTAGGGTGTTTTTAACTACTTTTAAAAGAAAAAAGAAAAAATATGCTCCATATTTTTAGGTACTTCATTAATATTTTATGCAAAAAATTTTTTATTACGAGTATAATCAAATAAAATATGTAATTTTTATTAATGTTCATATACGGGGTAATTCATTTATGTAAATTATTAATATATAAATCAAAATGATGGAAATTATTAATAGTACGAATATTAGTGAAAAATATATAATAAAATAAATATTCAAAGGAAATTTTCACCCCCCCCCCCCCTTCCAAAATTCTGGGCACGGGCCTGATACTTGGCCTATTATGTACTTCCTGAATATTGCATTTAAATTTATTATTTATAAATACAAGTGTTCCCCCGTCGTATCCCATTGGTCTTTGAAGTCCAATGCTCCTGTAGCCCACGATATTATATAAATTTAATTCATGCTTTCTTATATTTATTTTTGTTAATACAATAACACTTAAAGTTGTCTTGTGGATGTAAATTATAAATTCATCCCAATTACGTTTAACACTTTTTATGTTTAAGTGCAACACATGAAATAATTCGGTGTTAATTTTTAGTGAATTGTTTAGATTAAATACCTACGCGTTTATATTATCAGTCCATTTTTTAATATTACTATAGTTCATACAACTATGTTTACCCCAGTACTGTATTAGTGGAGTCATATTTGAGACGTAAGCTTATTTATAAATATACTCAGGTGGATGAAAAATTCAGGATGAAGAGGAATGACAATTGCTTACACATAAACGACACATATTTGAAAAAATCTAATTAACATATTGATTACCGACTTAAAGATTACAACAATAAATTATTATACCTCATCGGCAACGCGATCTTAACATAATTAACCTAAATAACCTCTTACTGCATACATACATTATGACATTGAAAAAAAATACTTATATAAATATATATATATATAATTACATGAATTTACATGTGAACACTGCGATACATCCATGCACCCATTCATTCTAACAATCGCTTTCGGCAACCTGAAAACAAAACTTAAAATACACCCTCACATATATATTACCTACACCACCGCACACCGTTTTCTCAACATAAACACACCTTAAAGCTAGTGAACGCAGGCGGTACTGCAAGCACATAATACCTGCATACCTACACCCTCCTTGCCTTTTCGCTTTCTTCCACATTCGTCGGTGTACTCAGTTTCGTTTCGATCTGTCACTATATACCTTTCCCCACCACCTTTCATTTGAACTCTGGTTTCTCTCCGCTACGCACACGTTAGGTTCCTTACTCCTGTCTTCATTATAATACTAAGCAGCCGCTTGTTCCTTATCAGGATTTCACTCTTTGTAGTCACTACTGCTTTTACTCTGTACACCTTCTTCTCGCTACCCTACCGCCTGCGTATCTGATCAAATACAATCCTGCACTTATACGAAAACACACACATACCCTTATTCCGTACATAAACTATTGACGACGTACATCTGCGTAATCTCAAAGTCATTGTTGATTTATATTCTAACTTAATCTATTTAAGTCATCTTCATCCTTTACCATGACTATCCGGTCTTGTTCGGTTTTACGAACGAAAATTTTTCCTCTTTTTGTCCAAACAAAATTGTAATTCATCGTTCTAGCTTTTTGTTTTGTTTGCCAGAACAGATGTTTGTAGTACCTTAACAAATTCTCATTAATGTAAACTTTCAACGAACTCTCAGAGTGAGTTATGTCATTGTCCGGTATTATAGTTTTCCTCCCGTATTTCAGCATTTGATCAGCTAACCGTCTCTCCGTTTGGGCTTTTATCAGTCTAAGTAGTTTTGAATTTTTTGCTGAAAATCGATGTATTGCCATGATATCCTTTTCTTCAATGACAACATTTAATTTGTTTGCAATGTTGATAACAATGTCTGTAAGATTTTCATTGTGATTCTCTGTAATTCCACGGAATTCGACATTTTCCAGACGTGAATTTTGGTTAATCTCGTTTATTACGTTTATCAATTGTTTGATTTCAATGTCTTTCTTCTGCACCTGTCCTATGAGAGTGGCCACTTGCTCGCGCAAAGCTTTTAATTGCTCAGTCAGTGACGTATATTACATTTCACTGTATAAATCATCGTACTTGTCGGATAAGAAAGAAAAAAAATTTTGAATTCTTTCATATCCGCTTGTAAACTTTTAATTCCTTCCGGAACTGATGATGCTTCAGTATCAGTCTTCTCCTCGGTGTAAAGATTTTTATAACTAGTACTCGGTGAGCTTGAGTCACTTAACTGTCTTTTAGCCAATGTTTTACCTTTTGCCATTGTAAATAAATTAGTAATATGAAATGTATAAATATGTAATAATTTGATAGATTTTACGAATTTGAGTTATCACCGTTGAATAGGTTTCTTACGCAATTACATTATTAGTGATAATTTGATCAGCGTCTGATACGTTGAATAAATAAAATACGCTAAAGCTGACTGTAAATGTTTTATAAGTACTTCGGCTGTCGTACTTGAACCTATTACAAAACAATAATCAGATATTCGAAAAGTATTGCAGAAATTTAAAAGAATGAAAATGAATGCTGGTACAGTAACTGATTGTTCGATTGCAAAACGAAAACTAGTGCATAGTACTTGCAGAAAGTATAAAGTCGCGGAAATAGATGGTAATGATGAAACCAAGAAGGAATCTAGATCTGTCTCATTGAATATAAGTGGAATAGATTCTGATCCTGAAGCTAGAGATCAAGTATACAGAATACGATATAATGTTTTTAATGTTGAGTATATGATAGGAACAAGTTTTAGTTTTATGGAACGCCTATCGCGGAAAAATATATTTAGGAAAAGGAAGTAAACGAACAATATTTTCATACATTTTAGGGCTCGTGTACTCGTATTTATTATTGTAGACAGATTTGCCGATAGAAAAAAGTATGCACGCATCATTTTTCTTCGGAGCATTTCCATTTTTTCCCCAGTAAGTATCTTTTTTACACACTTTGCATTGTTTTTGTTATGAAACGCTGTAGTTTGCGATACTCTTTTTGTCGTCTGCTCTTTCCTGTGCCTCCTGGTAGCCTTACACTCTTGGCGGCATTGCGAAAGTTTTGAGTTACATTTCGTACATTTACACCAAAGTCCAAAAACACGTCCTTCCCTTTCTCCCGACCGTTTGTAGCGAAATCGTTATTTAACTGTTAACATAATTTTAGAACGCACTGTATAGTATGAGTAAAAATTGTGTATATAAGTGAATACATATATATATATATATATATATATATATATATATATATATATACAGTGGCGGATTCACGGGGGGGGGATAGGGGACATCCCCCCTCAAAAGAACCAAAGCTTCTATGAAAAAATTTGTTATAACAGAGAAACTTAATTTACGCTATAAAAGATTTGTATGAATTTTATCTACGGATTTTAATAATTAATATTTAATAGTATTTTCTAGTAAAACTATTAATGTTCCTTTTTTATTTATTTTTAATTTTTATTTTGTAATGTAAATGAAAATAGTACAGTGAGAAATATATTTTTAACTTGCTCACAAACAACGAATTCGGATCGGATTACTAAGAAAAATAAAAATAAAGTCTAATAAAAATACTATTTTTCTTACTATTTCTCTCTTCTCTTTCTCTCCTCAACCTAATGGTTGGTGGGTACTACCTCTATTCATACATTTTTAGCTGTACCGATATAGGTTGTGTACCAGGCAATTGTTATATGCAACGAAGGTGTACACACGCAAGTCTACAATCGGAACTGATAGTGATCGTTTGATTTATCGATATGTTGCAGTCCCCCGTGTGTGTCTGCTCTGTACTGACCTAACGCGCATATGATGTTGTACGTGGTGGTTTGCCATTTGCCTTCCACGTGATTATTAGCGATTATTTATTTATTTATTTAATTCTTGCAATAAGTTCGTCGTCGCTCGGGATCGAACCCTTGACCGCCATATCGGAAGTCGGTACCGCTCTAGCAACTAGGCTAATTTTTAAACTACCATATTTAAGGTATAATTTTATAATTTCGTTTTATTTTTTTCTCATAACTAAAAATAAAACAAAAGTTAAATTAAAAATTGTAATAATTATGTATTTTTAAAACATTTTTAAATTTCTATAAAAAGGTCGCTATTTGATTTTCTTTATGAAAAAAAGGGTATTTCTCAAATCTACTGCTTACCATAGAAGATTTTAAGTATTTATATAATCCCCCCTCCTCCAATGTCCTTCTGGATCCGCCCCCGATATATATATATATGCTTAAAAATTCGAAGCTTTATTCCGTCTGAAGTCGGACAGTTTCGGTTAGTAAATCTTTTTCTTTTATGTGATATACGCTGCAAATATATTCGATTTTCTAACTAATAATTCAGATGGCCATTTAGAACAGTATGACTTCTTGCCGAGTATTAAAGAAATCGCGTTGTAAATTTAGAACGAGTTCTAGTGGAATGATAAAAAGTTTCATCGATAAGATCGTCAGCGGGATCGTCAGAGCTTTTTCTTCATTAGCGTGCTACTGGAGGAAATTAAGAAAACGAGAAGAGAGTAGTAAAGAAGGTGAACGAGATTGGTATGCGGCAGAAATCTCAGAGTGATAAGATGACGATATCGCATTTCTTCCATTTGCTTTTGTGAAGAGTGACGATTTTGCATTATGGGCAACGAGCAGCAGCGCGTCTGATAATGATAATAGAAAAATCATGGCCAGTGAAAAGCTTTTACCGGTCGCTAATGGTGTTTTCCATCAGGAGACTTGCTCTTTCTTAGAGCCTATTGCGAACGCTGCCGGCTAGTACCGACGAGAGATGTTACCGAGACGCTTTAAAAATTCTCTATAGCCTGTTCTTGCAGCCGACCGTTGCTGCTACTTAAGGAGCGGAAGCTGGCTTGCCTCTAAACCTATTTTTCCTCGTTGTTTTCCTATGAAGCGCTGGAAAATTAGCCGGCTTTGTTTGCTTTTCGGAAAGCGACCGTAGCCGGGTACGCAGATGTGGAAGAAAAATTTTTGATTAATATGATAAAATGTTCGGTAACTAGCTAATTAAAATGGGCATAATAATTGGCCTCGTTAATAACGCTCTTTTTGCTCAGGTAAGATATCTTGCGCGCGCGATTAAGACTAAGGAAGGAAGTTGAAGAATTTTTATGCTACCTCGTCTTCACCTGTTTATGGTTTTCCCCGTATTTTCGTTTTCTGGAGGTTAATTATCGCCACTCTTTGATTACACCAACAAACAGTTTAAACAATTGTAGCCGAAGTTTCGGTTCTTTCATATAATAGCTCATTCGTCCTCTACCATTTGAGAAGTGTTTCTTACAGAGTTGTTTACTTGTGTAGCACCGTATCTTCTTTGTGAGATCGTATAATTTTTGGCCATCAGGTAAAATTTGCTCTATGAGCAGAATGCTTAGGGTGACGACGCCCTTTTACCCTAATTGGTAGCCTACATTACTGGTGACCACGGATCCGTGCCTCTATAGCTTCAAGCACCGGTACGGTTAAGCAGAGGGAGGGTTTTTCTTGTGTTTTCTAAATGGATTTTACGTACTAAATTAATGAAAACCGAGAAAACAGTGAAAAAGTATTACAAGTGTTTACGTTGCCCTTCTCTTACTGTTTATTATTGTAACGGTTCTAAACGTTAGCTTGGTCCTCAGGGATGCCAACCACGAGGTTTTATCCTCGTGGATTTTCTTTATTTTTTAGTTTTTATCAAATTTTTTAAAATAAGAGGGTTTGAACAGATTACTTTCAGAACTTTTTTAAAAAGGAACAATATATTATATAAAAAGGACACCGATATTTCTTTACCGGTCGACCGCTGAAACACAGTATTAATTTATGAATACGGCAACAACAATAATATACAGAATTAATAAATGATAAAACAAAATGGTACGTAACACTGTTGCCGGCGGTGGTCCGTGGTCCGTGAATCTTCGGTGCGTTGACTGGCTGATGAATTCCAATAGTCGCGATTCGTTTATGTTTTTTCCGAATTTCACAATTTTCGTTATTAACGACTTTTTGTCACCTTTACCGGTACGACCGAACACTTTAACCAACGATAGGTAAAAAACTTCTTATAATACGAACTCTTCGGAGGTACGAGACATAACTCAGTGGCGGTAGAAAAAGAACTAACTGACTGAAGGTAAACTGCGACTCACTGACCGAAGGTAAAACTGAGACTGACTCTATAAGGCTGCCACTGCCTTTCTCCCTAAAATCTTCATCTCGATTTTCCAAAATTTCGACCGCCTACTCGACCGTGACCGCTGGACTTGGCCGAATCAGGTAGATCTTTTTTGTTTCCTGCGGGATGCTGATTGGCTGGTCTCACCGACAACAGTTCCAGGCACGCGCACACTCGCACCCGCACCACACATTCCAAATTATTTTCATTTTTGTTTATTTCTTTTATTTTTTAAAATTTTATAAGTTCCATGTAATGGAACCATTACATTATGGTGTTTAGTAGTTTATTCGATTACGTACAGTTTACCTTTATATATACATACTTAACAAAAAAAAAAAATTGATGGTATTAAAAGTGCGTATTTTATAGTTGCGGAGTAAGTTCCCAAAGAGTAAATTTATAAAACATAAATAACTTTTATAAGTAACTCTGTGCATTTTGAAGAATGCGGTTGTCCCAAGTTACTTTTTAATATAATTACAGTTGCATTGTAGAACAAGAAAAAAACTTTTCTTTCTATTTTCTTTCTAATTTTTTTCTTTTTTCTTTTATTCTTATCTATTCCTAGCTTGCGAGCTATCAATAGATAATATAAATACAATTAAATGGGGACCGCTCTTTCGGGCGCGATCGATCGGGCGCGACTCTATCGGGCGCAGACTCTATCGGGCGCAGCCTCTTTCGGGCGCAGGCGAACTCAGACCTTTTACAGACCACCTACGGTGATTTTCAGGTATCATCCGTTAAACGTTGTCATCTGTGTTAGTGAGAAATACGAGTTACCAAATACTGATATCAGAAATTCCGTCCAAAAAATACCGTTCTTCGTTAACGATTTAGTTTTTCCGCGCATATAGCATGTTATATATGCATATATAATCACAAAACACATATTTTACATGATTTTATTTGGTTATTCGCTTTTTTTAAATATTTTCAATTTTTTTTTTGAAATAACGACTTCAGCGTGAAATACTGATAAACAGATTTTCGCGATGTAAATTTAAGAGTTCTGTTAGCAACGGTGACACGAAACGGACGAAAATTATTATTATTAATAATCGGTCAAATGCATTGTCGGTTTTCTTCGTTTTTTGTTTTTTTTTTTTTGCTTATGGATAGTCAACCGTATTTAAAAAATTACAAACTATCAACTCTACGTCATTTAAAGTGTAACATAACTGGACTGAATTTGCTTCTGATACATATTCCTTATATTATCTTTCTTTTTTATTCGTATCTAACAAGTTTATTTGGGGATACGTTTATTGAAGTTTTTTCTGTTATCTACAATTTTAATTATATATTTAATTCCTTGACGAATCAACCCTGGTTCCAAAAATATATCGGAAAAAACAAACAAAGGCGCAAAAATTTTTAAACGTAAACACATTTATGTTAATACTGGGCGAGAAATGAATACGATATTTCAAATTAAAAATTAAATATCTTTGTTTTGAATTTAATATTATGTAAATGTAAATTATGGTAATCTTTAAATTAACTCACAGAATATTTAGTACATGAAACATCCTGTCCGGTTAACTTCTTTTTTTTTTTTAGTTCGTTTAAAAAAATTTTAAATTTTCAAAACACTGGACTAATATTATTTTCATAAAAATTTTAATAAAGCCAATAAGGAAGAAGCTTTCCTTGTTTTGTTTAATAATGAAGCGAGCGGCTCATAAAAGAATTATAATAATTAGAAAAATCGACTCGGCAATACTTGATGCGTGTTTTGTAGGGAAAAAGAAAAAGTAAAGTAGTAAGTTGAGAAACAGAATCGATTAATTAATTTTCTAGTGTGAAATAGTTTTTAATAAAAAAAGGAAAAGAACCGTCAATGGCTACAACCACTTTGTAATTAACACGTTTGTTAGTTACAAAACGCGTTTTAACCGAATTTTTTTCTCTAGAATTTCGTTTTTTTACTAACTTATCACACTAAATTGCAATAATACTTTCTAAATATTGTCTGTTCAGGTGGGTTGGATTTGAGTAACACAAAGCTTTAAAAGGAATAATTTGCAGGTATTCATTATTCGAATCATCGTTCTATTAATTTACATTAAATATTTATAATAGTAACTTTTTTGACTTCTGTTTCTCATCATATCGGCTTTCTTTACTAAAGGTTTTTTGGTTTTATTTTGAAAAAGAAAAAAATTCTTCAGTGATGGTAGTGAATAATATGAAAGAAGCTATATTTAGTTCTCTATATCTGCTTATTGGTAATGACCGCAAAACATAACTGAGAATTACCTTTTTCGACCTCAGTCTTATTTATTTATTTAGGCACATCAATCAAGGTCCTTTACCCGGTTTGCATTTCGATACTTATGATATGTTGTTGCAAATACTAAATTATCCGTACGCTTGCTTGTTTTCTTTTTGTATTTGCTGAACAGAAAAGTCGTGTTGAGGCAAAATGTGATCAAACAATAAATGAGTAATTGTTAAAATGAGCACGATCGCCTATTTGTTTTTATATAGTTATTTCATTAATTTATTCAGAATGATTTGTCAGTTAGCCTTAGTATATTTGCTTTTATTTTTGTTCGAATCCTTTAGGTTGCTTTTTCAGATTTAACCTCAGTTGGCCTAAAAGTAAAACGCACAGAAAGAAAAAAATATTTAATATTTATGAAAAAATGAACTTGCTCCTGCGTGCATGTTTTGTAGTAAACGAAAACATAAAATGTCGCATGAAGTAGGCATGGAGAAGAGAAGAGGATACATTTTGAACATATTTATAAGAAAAATAATATTCTAGTCCGTCGTTTTTTTTTGTTTCTTTTTTTCACATACGGCTTAAACGCAACTGTGCCGATATCAAGCTGAGTCTGTTAAATTAGCTTACAGCATACTACACAAATTACAATGTTTGGTCGTTTAGTAATAACTGAAATTTTCAAAAACCACAAAAATTGGAACAATATCCTCATTATTCTTCGATAAGGAATCAATCTTTCTTATATGAAATGGATACAGTTTTATTTAATAAATAGGTATTTTGTGTAACACGCATAAACAATATTTAAGTTACCAACAATTTGAAACCTGTAGTATTTATTGCGATAAAACTGTCGCAAAAAAATTATCCCCTCTTTCCACAGGAATGATAATTTCTCAAAATATATATATATATATATATATATATATATATATATATATATATATATATATATACACGGTACAACCAGTGTTCATACAGCTAGTCGAATTAGAAATTATGTTTTTCCTCTTTCACGTTTTCCCAACAAAATAAGAGTTTGCAATTATAACATAATAATAATAGCATTATTTACAAATATAGAAATAAACGATTTCGAAATCTTACATATACACCTAAGTAATAATAATAATAATACCTATAATACATGCAAACACTAAAGTTAACTAATTACATTATGTGCTACACCACGAAGATAATCTTCAAGCTGAAGCTGATTATAATTTGTTGCGACTTTCAACAAACGCTTGTCGCAATCGACATATTTCTTTTTTTTACTCGGTTACTTTATTAATAAGACTATGTTTTCTTCATTTTGTTGATATTATATCACGTTCATAGACGAATGACAAAAACCATTATGTGTCAATATCCTTTGCGGCATCTTTTTTTTTTCGGAACAGGAAAGTAAAAATAACAATAATGGCAAGTTTTACACGCATTCATTGTACATTTTGTTATGTTCTTCTGTTAGGAAAATTAACCATTTTCTTAGAAATTAAAAACCGAATAGCCAATCGTACAGGTTATGAACAATGCAGGTAAATAAATTTCACCCTATTCAGGATTTGGTAAAATAAACAAACTGAAGCACTACACTTATTTACAGAAAACAGTTTCATTCGTTAATTCTCCGTACTACGGTCATTATTAAGAATAGTCTATTCGAAAAATATTCTAGTAATTCTTCTTCCGCCGAAATAATAACAACTGCTTTACAATAAACCTATAGTTAATTCCAAGAAAAATATACGATTTTTTCCATGACGATTTTATCACTTTTTCTTCTTTTAGTCCTACAAATTCGCATATTGTAAAATATTCAAGGTCCTATTCATTACCTCTTTTCAATCACTCGCAGGAAATCCCCCATGGTGAGAACCGAACCGACAAAAAAAAATTGACGCCCGTTTGAGAAACATGAGTAGTTTACAGTATATCCATAAAATTATTTTCCGCATATATGTTTTTAGTGCTGTTGTATTTTTTCGGAATACTCACTGCCGATCAATATTTACTTGTTTTCTAAAATAATTACATATAACGGTTATAAAACAAATATATACTTTTAAGAATGTCAAATAGTTGTTTAAAAATCGGAAAATTGTTGTTACTTAATTATGTTAATTTTATTACTAAATGAGCTGCTTTATTGATGTTTTTGCATGGTTTAAAAATGAATTCTGGTTTATGTAGGTCATATTTCATAGTAATAAGAAAAAATGATTCCAAGTAATTAATCCGTGTTACATAACGTGCAGAATTAAATATCTAGCTCTAAAATATTTATTTTGCAGGTAACTGTATTTTAGAAAAAATAAATAAATAAATAAAAAATAAAATAAAATATAATTTTATCGCAAATACAGCAAAGAAGTTGAGCATAATGTGTCAACCGCCAAGGATTTAATATGATAAGTATGAATTATCGTAATTTCAATTTACATAATACTAAATTAAAAACAGGGCCCGTCGGTTTGGCTCAAACGAATGGGTTCCGTTAAAAATAAACATAAAAATAGAAGAATAATTTCTTAAAAGTAATAAACGATTTTTTTTAGTAGTTTTTCATAATCATTAAAGCTAATTTAATTTTATTTTTTTGCGAATGTAAAAATTTATTATAAAGAACATGGATTTCCTTTGAAAGCAGAAAATCTGTCACAGAGGGAAATTATTCCTATGATCTACTAATTCTTTCTGAAATCTTTTATTGAAATAACCCGTTAAACGAATACATAATCAGAACTTCAAGTCTTTATAACCAAAAATAATTCTTTTTGCGATATACGAACGCAAAAGAAGCATTGAAAACAGCTGGTTTATTTTCTAAACAAATTAATTACTACTTTCACGGGTGTTTTTTTGATTCATTACGCCTTAAATATGATAATTATAGAAGAAAAAAAAATTAAAAACTCAATAAGGCTAAACTAGGTCTACTTGGAAAAAAGACGAAGTCAAAATGTAACGAGGCGAATCGTGTTGCGGCCAAAACGAACCGACTCTCCAAGTAGGTTTAAAGAGATTATAAAGAAAGTGTTTTTACTCCTACACCCGTCATAAACATGTAGGTTACTAATTAAGACTTAGTAGCTGGAAAATAAAAAAGAAAATCGCGATACTGAATTTTTAATTTTGTGAAAACTATCTGCCAAGGTACGCCAGTTTATTAATTAATAAATATTCTAAAAACTTTCAATTATTATATGTATAAAAATTTTCACTGACTGCTTTTACTCGGACTTGGGTCGTTAATGTTCACCACACTAAGATTAATGAATCATTATATAATTACTAAGTCATTAATATTTTTAAGTTAATTCTAAAAACGGGGAATATGTCAATTTATATATTCTTGCTTGTACGCAATTTCAGGTAAATACGAAAAGTTTATAAAAACTGTGATTTTAATTCGTTATTTAATTTAATGAGTCCATGCTATTCAGTAGGAGCGTTATTCTGGGTTGATTAAATCATTTTGCAATGTAGATGTATCTAATATATTTACAGTTTGCCACTTCAGTCACGTGTATATAAATACTAGCGTTCCCCCAATGGTCCAAATTCGACCTTAATTATCATTAAAAATTTTAGAAAAATATATACGAATTTGTATATTTCCAAAATTTTTCTCCCACTCTTATACATTCGTTCATTATATATCTGAGAACATATACTTTTATATGTACTTTCAATACAAAAATTAAATAACACCTTAAGATTTAGTACACTTTAAAAAAGCCAATAATGATGATTATTAAGAAAAATTAAAACATTTCAATAAGAACAGATTTACTGGCTGCAGCAACTTCCTTTTTCAATTTTTGTATTACTTTTTTATTTAAATACGAAATAAAAAGTATAACTGTTTCCAAAATTTTGTGTACTGATAGCTCTAAAGATCATCAATAGTTACTAAATAGAAAAAAAAAGCAAGAAAATCGGTTAATAAAAAGTGGAGAAGACGGTACTGAACTGTTTTGTCTTTGCCTATTTATATACAGAAGAAGATTATCCATTATTTTTAAAATAGAATTTCCCGCAGTGCATTTATCGGGAATATTTAAACAAATTCAAGGTTTGAAAGATTCTTCCTTATTGGCTTTATTAAAATTTTTACGAAAATAATATTAGTTCAGTGTTTTGAAGATTTAAAATTTTTCTAAACGAACTAAAAGAAAAAAAAAAAAGGTTAGCCGGGCAGGATGTTTCATGTACTGAACATTCTGTGAGTTAATTTAAAGATTACCATAATTTACATTTACATAATATTAAATTCAAAACAAAGATATTTAATCTTTAATTTGAAATATCGTATTCATTTCTCGCCCAGTATTAACATAAATGTGTTTATGTTTAAAAATTTTTGCGCCTTTGTTTGTCTTTTTCGATATTTTTTTGAAACCAGGGTTGATTCGTCAAGGAATTAAATATATAATTAAAATCGTAGATAACAAAAAAAACTTCAATAAACGTATCCATACGTTAGCAAAAAAAAAAAAAATTAAGAAGACCGACAATTCATTTGACCGATTATTAATATTAATAATTTTCGTCCGTTTCGTGTCATCATTGCTAACAGAACTCTTAAATTTACATCGCGAAAGTCTGTTTATCACGGTGAAGTCGTAATTTCAAAAAAAAAAAAAAAAAAATAGAAAATATTTTTAAAAAGCGAATAACCAAATAATATCATGTAAAACATGTGTGATTATATATATATATATTTATGCATATAAAAACATGCTATACGCGCGGAAAAACTAAATCGTTAACGAAGAACGGTATTTTTTGGACGGAATTTCTGATAGCAGTATTTGGTAACTCGTGTTTCTCACTAACACAGATGACAACGTTTAACGGATGATACCTGAAAATCACCGTAGGTGGTCTGTAAAAAGGTCTGAGTTCGCCTGCGCCCGATAAATCGCGCCCGATAGAGCTGCGCCCGATAAATCGCGCCCGATAGAGCTGCGCCCGATCGATCGCGCCCGAAAGATCGCGCCCGAAAGAGGGTGACCCCAATTAAATCAAATGCGGGCTCTTCATCCAGTAACGTAGTCCGAATACCGGTTAATAAGTTCCGCTAAATCTAGCAGGTTAGTTCTTTTTAATTTACGCACTTGGGTATCCGCATCCGTTTTCAATAGGTTAACTGCCATCCAGTTCGTGTGATTTTCTAATCTTTCCTTATGTTTTGCTGATCAGAGTGTATCGTTTTATTGTTTACGTACCGTATCATTGTTCGCACGTTTTAGTATCTTTGTATTATTTCAATATCGCTTCTTTTTTTTAAACAACAACAAACGTATATTTATACACTTCTATATAATAATATAAAACATTTAAATTTTGTTTTATCCGTACCGAAAAGGAGTGTTTCTTACCAGATAGGAGCATGTCTGTTATAAATTTTCTTATTATTATTTATAAATAACTAAAATTTAGTTTGCGGGAAAAACAATAAAAAAAAAACCTACATACATCCGTAAATCCTTCCAGAAAATAAAGGAAGAACTATACTAATTTACTCGATAACGAATATTGCGTACGCGTCGAGAAGTCGAAATTCGCAACTTGCTTAACATTAATACGAAATACAAATAATTTAGACATTATGCAATCGCCAGACACATGCGTTTCGTAGAATTATTCCTTTAAGTTAATAGTATGTACTTTATCCTTCTATGTTTATATTTTTTGTATCTGAGCTTTAGATATCGCTTCTTGCACTGCAACCACACAGCTCAGAACCATATTCCTATTTTGGCGCAAGTATTTGGTTGTATAATATAGTATTTTATTACAGATAGCAAGCTGCAATTTTTTCCTTATTAGCTAGTATAGTTTTTTAGTTTTTAGCTTAAGTTCGTTCTTCTCTTTGTTTTTTTTTCAATGTGTTTACGCCAAGTTAATAGTATGTCTCGATAAGCGTCGATTCGATACCAGATCTTAAACTGATCAGTTGACTGTAGTGCTGAGTTACGCTACATCAAATGGAGAAGTAACAGAACATTTTCTTACGTTTATTTCTATAGAAAGTCACAAAGGGGAAGAACTAGCCATCACAATTTAATATTTTTTCGAACCAATATAACATCGATATAAAAAATTTGAGAGGCCAGTCTTACGATAATGCGTCAAATATGTGTCTGGTTGTTACAATGGTCTAAAGGCGCACATTAAGAAAATAAATCATCTCGCACACTCGTTCCATACGCAGCGTACTCACTGAATTTGGTTGGAGTACGTGTTGCGGAGAGCTGCGTTGGAGCAATCTCATTCTTCGGATTAGTACAGGTACTATACAATTTTTTTTCGGCGTCAACTCATCGCTGGGCAATTATGCTCAAACATCTTGAAAAGGGCGATGAATGTAAGCAATACTCGTCATTAGTTCTGAAAAGAGTATCCGACACAAGGTGGTGGTTTGCAAGGGCCGATGCGACTAAGGCTTTGTATCAAAAGGTTACAACAGTTTCCAGAAAGCTTTGGAGTCTATTGCTGGCGATGCGACTCAGACATTACAAGATTGAACTTCGAACGGCAGTCGATCTTTTAAAATCGCTTTCAGATTTTTTACTTTCACAGTGAAAACTATTTTTGACGATTACGAGATGAAGGCAAATGAGAAAATTGATATTCAATACAGTGATGAAAATCAGCGCGTGCGAAGAAGGAAAAGGTATCACACGATGACGGATCTGCAGAAGACGTTGTGCACAGAGCAAAAGAAAAGTTAAAAATAGAAACTTATTTTCCTGTACTAGACATGCTGCGTATAGAATTGTCGTGGCGACTAGAAGCTTACCGGAAAATTAATTCTCTGTTTGGATTTCTAACAAATTTCTGAAATTAGAGAGGCTTGTACAAAATTTAGGAAATATTACAGATTCCCGATATTGCGGAGTTAGAATCTTTTAATAAAAATGATTTACATAAATTAATATCAGAAGATCAATAAAAAAATTTTTATGCTGTATTTTATAAAGAATCTAAATTGTTTAAATTTGTAACTGGACATAAAAAAAAAGGCTTTAGATGTATTAATACGGTATTATAAGAATAAAAGTAATAATAGCAAAACCCAAAAGAATTACAATAATGCCGAATCCATAAATAAAACATAAAAAAGTATTGGTAACGAAGACGATGGTAAGCAAGAGAGTACTGATTTGAAAGAATTAACTAAAAAATAAAAAATGTTTTTTTTTTGTTTTTTTTTTATGGCCCGGCTTTTGTTAACTATCAAGCCATTAAATGTTCTATTGAACTAGTCCAAAGAAAATTTAAATAAAACTAAATCGGATTATTTTAAACCCATTTAATATCCTTTTATTATGCTGGTATTCTTATTTCATCACTGGGACCATACTTTGAACTTGTTTACGGCTTTTGTGTATGTATTTCATATACAGTTATTATTTCATCAACAACTATATTTGCCGAATCAATCTGTAAAATCTGTTTTAATATTTACTTTTCCTTAATTCGCTAACGACTTTAGAGTACATATGTAGATACTTTTTTTTTTTTTTCGTTTTTACTTCTATTATTATTCTAGTTCACTCGAACGGGAGTATGCGTGTCATTTCTATTTATGCATCATTGTTCTAAATTTATAATGTTTGTGTGGCGTATGCGAGATAAAACCAATTTGAAAATTTTTACTGAAATCACAAAAAGAACAACGAATTTTTCTGTCTTCCAGGCAGTAGCAAGGTTACTGTCACGATGTTTCTTCTTTTCCTTTGATTCCCGATATGTACGGTGATTCACGATGTCGTCTGTGAATAATTTCCATTCCGTTCTATTTTTGGCCATCATTTCCCATGAGATATTCTCCCTCAGATTCAATCCAGCTTTTTCGATTGTACCTGTGATCAAATCTTTGGAGTGTAACTTTGGACGACCACCGCACACTGTCTTATGAAACTTACGTTTCGGAACTGTTTATTTTCCATTCTTATTAAATGGCCAGTCCATCTTAGGCCGCACTTCGCTAATTGTTATTCCACTGAATAACAGCCGGTCTTTCTGGTACCCTCTTGTTGAATAAAAAATATTTCTAATTTATGCGAAGAATTTGTCTCAATAATCTTAGATGACAAACTTCTAGTTTTTTAAGTTGTTTCACTTTTATCGGCCAGATTTCTCCACTGTATAATATTGTTGCGTCTTATACACAGTTATTTTAGTAGCCGTTGCTAAATTTTCATCATTGAACACTTGTCCGGAAAGCCTGTTCTACGCTATCATTGTATCTCTTATTCTGTACATAATTTCTTCATCTAAGTTACCATCGCTACTGATAATATTTCCGAAATACTTAAAATCATTTTTACCTTGTTTAACTTATTCTTATCAACAAAGTAACTTTCAATTGTTGTAGGTATTTCCATTATCTCTGTTAAATTGATGGACAGGCTAAAATCTTTGTTTCGCGTAGTAAGTTTAACGCATTTTGTAGCTCTGAAACGCTTTTACTTATAATGATGTAATCATTCGCATACTACAAGTTCTATATAGAATGAATATAATTTAGGCTAGTTAATAATCTTCTTGTGATATACAAAAAATAAATCATACCCACATATAAGTTGAATAATACAAGTGCATCCTTGTTTAACTAAAAGAGTCTGTAATTCCATTTTCGTAAATGACCATTACCATATCATCGTCTAATTGCTCCAGAAATGATAGCAGTTTTTGTGGGCATCCAATTATTTGTAAAAATGTCCAAAATGCATTACTGTTTGCAGTATCACTGCACATCAATGAATACCACGTACAGCTCTCTCTTTATTCTGTTCTCTAGTCCTTTTTCCACAAGTTGACGTATTGCGAATATCGTATCAACTGTACTACGCTGTTGCCGAAAGCCACATTACTCTTCAGGAAGATATTTACTAACGTGTGTAGTCGCAGTAGAATGATTCTGTTCAGAATATTATTAATGGTTAACAAAAAAGATACACCTGGAGAATTAAACTAGTTCGTTTAATCTCCTTTGCTTTTATATAAGCAAAAAAAATGGTTGCGTTTTTGACATGTGTTTTGGTAGAGCACTCTCATCCCAAAATCTCTTATGTAGACTATGTAATTACGATGTTAACATCATTTGGTATACGATTTAATCCCGACGCTTTAATACGTTTTGAGCTTTTTATCGTTGATAAAATTTCTTCTTTAGATGGTGGAATATCCAGTTGATATAGTTTATTTCTTGTTTAGGGAGTGCGCGAATTATAAGCTCATTAATCGTGGAGTTATGTTTAATAATACTTCAAAATATTCTTTTCATCCGTGTTTAATTTCTTCTCTATTACGCAGCAGTATACGCTTGATGAACTTTATACAGCACTTTAACGCCTAGATATTAATTACAACGTAATTATTAGGCTACCCCCCATTCGAAAAAATGTCCCAAAAAAATGTGCCAGAAAAATGTCCCAATTTTATGTAACGTTTGTTATATTTTATAGGATTTTTGTTATTGTTATTTAAAAAATGTCACAATTTTATGTAATGAAATATGTAACGAAAAATGTAACGAAAAATGTAACGAAAAAATGTCTTAATTTTATATAATGAAAGTTAAATGTTAGAATAGGACTTTTGTGGTTGTGTTATTTTTTTTTTTTGTGTTGATGCCAGTAAGAATTACGTTGTAAATTTTGATCATTTTATACAAAGTATATAAAAGAAAGAGACAGAAATGAAAGCAAGAGGGGTCAAGGGGCATAGCCCCTTGGGAGGCCAAAATGGCCGAGTTTATATATATATATATATATATATATATATGTATATATAATATAGTCTTAATGGCTGTCTAGAATGCGCGAGTATAATTTTTTTCATGTAACATTTTAATATATTTCATTTTATTAATCCATTACTGATTTTTTAATTTTTTGGTTTTGCATTGACCTCAGCTTTTATCACAAAGTGTGTATCCATTTCTATTTGCCATATTCATTTTGTTATTTTGTCAAGCTATAAAAAATTTTACATTTTTTCTTCTACTCATATTTGAGACTGAAGCTTATTTTAGCTGTCGGCGGACCAATCTCGTGTTTTTTCATTTTACACCGGAAAATTTTTCGCACGTCAGAATTATCTTACTTTTTATACAGCCCCCTGGGTTATGCTGCGGTTAACGTTGGAAGTGATGAATTTTGGAGATCGGTGGTTAATATTGATGTAAACTTGTTTAAAATTTCTTCATCTTTTAAACGATCTATATTACAATTTCTTTGCTTATTTCTTTGCAGCCGTGGGTGATGTTTGATGTTAGGAAATCTAAATTTTGCTCTAATAGGCGCGTGATTTGTGTCCTCATCAGCACAGTACTCCTCATTGCACGAGTAGATTAGGCATTCACTTCCGTTTTGTGATAATGTAATAATCTATTAAATGCAAATATCAGAATCTCAGATATATCCATGATTCTTTATCTCTTAGTTTGGAACAAATGTTAGTAATAACAAGGCCATTTTGCGTGCATCATTATAAATTTCAATTTCATGAACACTAATCGGGTGCTTACGTCGTTTTTTTGTCCACCCACTCCTTAAATTAAAAAGCTGAAAGAATAATAAGTCGTTCGTTGGTTTTGATTTTATTTGGTATTTCTTGAATGTTCTTATAGGAAAGATTTTTTTCATCTTCAAATTTATCTAAAGTTGGCGCATGTGCACGAATTATTACTAAGATAGGATTTTTAAAAATTGTATTTTCATAACATTAGTCGATCGCGCTGATCCCATGCGGATCTTTCGATATGTATCGCGCTAATTTTGTATCATCCGCTAATCCTACTCCTCTCAGTCGCTTATTTCCAAGCGTTACGCCTTTTCACTATATCTCGTATAATTTTCTGCACTCGGTTGTCCTTCGTTAACAAGTCGAGGTTGCGCAGATGATCTGTTAGTAAACGAATATGTTACATTAACTTTAAAAAAGCGATTCCACTGATACAATTTTTGGAATATTATGCGATGCCGAAAGAACTGCTTCTTCTCTGTTGCCGGAATTTACTTTTAAGCTGTTTTCATTAACGGAAATTGTAAAAGTTAGTGAAGTCCACCGGGCGTAAACATTTATTAGTCGTTCGTTGAAAAATAGCTGAAAAGAAAAGAGTAAAAATAAATAAAAAAAGTAGAGTAACTGATACAAAAGTTGCATGGGCTATTTATTAAAAGCACAGAACAAGTATATTTTTAATTTTACTCGCCATTGCTTCCAGAATCATTTTTAAAAGAATATGAAAAATGCTTAAGGCGAAATGGCAGTTTAATGTGTAGCGTTCGTACACAATGTTGAATAACTGAAATGTGTTAATTTTTTTTTTTTCAGTAATTTCATTCGGTGACTTAATAAATTTTAGAACTTCTGCAGACTCTTCGATGATACCCAATCTACGAATGTCAATGAATTGAACTGTAAAAAAAGAAAGACCGTTTTCAGTTTTGACGCGAATCAATTGAAATCGATGGGAAGTGTCAAGAGCGTTGCTTATTTTTGATTTCGATCTTGGTTTTAGCACATCGTTTGGACCTGTGTAAGATTAGATTCCGCTAATATGAATATTAAGGTATGAAGAGTACTATTAGCAACTACGAACGTGACCGACCAATGTTCTCGGCAAACGTGACCTATAAAAAGTGCCTCCATGGAAAAATGTATCTGCGATAATTTTTCCTCGAGCAGGAATTATTTATCACGCGTACTAAACCATTACCGGGTAAAACATTAATATATACAGAGTCAGCACTGAGTGCGTGTAATATATAACGGCTGCTGTTCAAATTGTAATAATTTATTTAGACAGACGGGGATAGTTTTATCGGACTTTTTAGTTATAGAAAAAAAACAACAAAAAACAACAACAACCGGGAACAGAATTACGAGATCCAACAAAGCCGGGGGGCGGTGAATGTTTAGTGGACATCGTAAGGAATATTATGATGAGGATAAACTGTTGGTCATTACGGCGGTCTGCAGTAAACATAACGAAGTGTATATCATTACCATCATTATATAGTAAACAGTTGCACAAGGGCGGCATTTGAATCTCCCAGGAGGATTTGCCGTTGTTAGTAAATTAGATGAATTGCTGTACCAGTACTATTACCCCGGCTATATGGATGTAGGTATGGAATGCAGCGATGACAGTTTAATGGATTAAAGTTTACCTACTATATAGTAGCACTGCCCCGGTGCCCGTACTGCTCCTTGACGCCACTCTGGTCTTTTTCGTTTCATCCTTTTTTGTTCTAATATAAAGGTGATTCATTTTATTGTTTGGAGACACAGGCTCCTGTCCTCTTTTTCTATCACTGGCTTAGGACGCGCCTTTACTAGTAGTCCTAACTTTTTTCGCTGCGCTACTCCTTTAATCTCATAAATTGATACGTGACTTTTTATTTATTCCCGTTAAAACCGTCTGCATTATGAATAAATACAATTATTGTCGAGCAGAGAGAAAATTTTCGACGAAAAGCAACGACACAGACAATAATTTACATCGTATTATTAACGAAATTACGTGAAAATATAAAACCGGGAAAAATGACCAAAAAAGTTACTATTTGAAATAGTACAGTACGAGTACATGTGTAAACATACATATATACGTACACGCGCACAAACACGCAACACACGCACACACATATATTATGGCGTTTTAGCCATAACATGGCATGACAGGAAATTATAATATCAATCATTCGACAAAGGTATAAATAAATTTGTACACGTGAAATATATATACGAATGATTAGATAAGCTGCTTCTGGCTTACAATTTTCGATAATTTCTGGCTAGTCGGTATAATACCTTGAATGAGATAATTAAATTTTATTCGGAACATTTTTAATTTAAAAAAGAATACGTTGTATTAAAGTAAGAAGATATTTTATTAAAAACATTTTAGTTTAAAAAGAGAACACTTTAAATTTAAAAAAAAAAAAAAAGAATATGTTTTATGTATTTTATATTTTAAAGAATTACTGCTTTGAATTTTATTTTAACCAGTTTTTAAACTCAACCTATCCATTATGGTTGAGCGGTTTATTACAAAACTAAATAACTATAATTTTTATTAAAGTAAAAGATATATTCATATAAAAAATCGGAAGAAATTAATAATCGGTATAAAACAAGATAGCAAAAGGAGTCAATTCAGTGGAGGATTCAACAACTAGTTATTCAAGTATCGAAGAATTTACAGATTATACTCCGGCAGAAGAAGCAACGAAATAAGACCTGCACGCAAGATACCAACAGTGATTATAGTATATTTATATTTTACGATTTTTAGGTGTGAGATTAGACCATTTGTATATGTGTGTAATGTGAAGATGTTATAATTAGTGTGTGTTCGGCGTTGCGAAAGGGTCCCCTCAATTAGATAATCGTCTTATTTGTAATTCAAGCACTTTTATATTTTATATTATAGTCGTTAGTATAAATTAAATAAAAGTAGGGTAAGCATTCAGATAGACGACACCAGTTCATTTTTGGTCGTAATTTTAGTTCACCCAATGTGAATAACAGCGAAAATGAGCGAACTAAAATTATAAATATGACATGAAAAGAAGCGAAGAAACGTAACCATCATACCGAGAAATAGAGCAAAAAGTGAAATACCGGAAAGAGAATATTTTACGAACCTACTTCAAATTATCACAATTAACCGTGAGTAGCCTATGCTATGCCGAGCAAACCCTACACAGGAAATGATACTTTGTAATGAAATAGGAAAAAATATCGCAGAAGTAGACAGGAAAAATGATACTTTGTAAAGGAATAAAAAAAAAAAAAGAAATAAAGTATAAAAACCTGAAAAACGGAAGAACCTGATGTTTGATGTATAATTTGATGGCATCTTCTTCCGTATATGCCATCAAATCGAAATAGACGGGCTTACATGCCGCGTCGCACAACTCAATTTCCATGACCTAAACCAAGTGCAAAGTGGCAGCTAGAACGGACGGAAATTCAAATGAGAGAATATGAAAACAGTAATAAAGGAAAGAGAATATTTTAATAAAATGGAGTAACATAAAGATGAGATATTTAATATGAAAAATTACACACCTTAATATGATGAATTCGCTGGTACTTGGACGTAAATTCAACTGAGAGAATATAAAAGCAGTCAGACGAGAGTAGTAGAAAGTGGCGGCTAGTAAATAGAAATATAATTAAAAATAAAATAAACACGCCACCAAACCAACAGCCAGACGAGAGTAGTAGAAAGTGACGGCTAATAAATAGAAATATAATTAAAAAGAAAGTAAACAAGCCACCAAACCAAGTAAATAAAAATATAACTAAAAAGAAAATAATCAAGTCACCAAACCAAACTAATAACAAAAAGAGTAAATTTGAAATATTTTAAAAACAGTAAATTATTGAAATGAACTAAATCTAGCGCTATGAAAAGACGGAAATTGAACTAGTGCCGCGTAAATGAAAATTTAACAAAAATAGTAATTTTTTATTGAAGACAACTCACAAAAATAGTGATATTGGTTAGAAAACCGCTTACCGAGAGTTTAAATTTTGACGGGATATTTAAAAAATTGGTTTATTTAGAGATTTTTAAATTAAAAAAAGAAAAAAAAAGAAAAAAAAAGCAAACAATTTTATTAAGTAACTGGTCATTTATTTGACTGGTCGCGTAATAATATATATGTATATATAAGTCGTCGCGATAGCCTAGTTGCTAGAGCGCTTGACTTCCGTTACGGAGGTCGCGGGTTTCATCCTGGGCGACGACAGAACTTATTACAAAGAATTAAATTAAAATACTCACTAATAATCACGCGAAAGGCAATGGAAAACCATCACGTACAACATCATATGCGCGCTAGGTCAGTACAGAGTAGACACACACGGGGCACTGCACTTGTATATCGATAAATCAAACAATTACTAATCAGTTCTGAATGTAGTCTTGCGTGTGTACACCTGCGTTGCATATAATAATTGCCTGGTACTGTACAGCTAAAAGTGTACGAACAGGTTGCGCCAACGCGCTATGTAGCGTACGGCACCTAAAGAGGTATATATATATATATATATATATATATATATATATATATATATATGTATGTAAAATAAATGATTCAACATTGAGAAAATCTTGGATAGGTTACGTTTTAGGTGTCTATATTTAAGAAGTGTTTCAGAGGAGTTTTCGAAATTTTAACAAGTTAAAAAAAATAGTTACTATATTGCGAATAATTTTTACGCGTGTAAACACTTCTAAGATTAAAAATAAACAAAAACCAAAGGTATGTCGAACAGTTAAGAGACAAAAATTTGTCTATTACCTGAAAAGAAGTCTGTTGATAAAAAAAGATTAACTCATTCGATTCACTTTAATCTAGTTTTTTTTTGTGGGTTAAAAATTTGTTAGCATCAGATACTCGCATTTATAACGATTGCATTCTATGTACAACGCTTAAACGATTTTTTCATTTAAATTATTCTTTTTAGTTTCAAACATTACCAACATTCTCATTCAGGACGCAACATAGCCTACCCAATAACATACGGGATTGTCTCGCAAACACTACAACTAACGTCACAAGGGTTATAGCCTTCGTCAGAACGAGTGGTTTGACCGAACACATATAAGGTACTTCCATATATGTGCTATAATAACCTTAGTAGTTACAAACGGCGCATGTAAAAAAGGTGAGGAGGAGAATTAAAAAAAAAAAAAAACATTCTTTGGATGCTTTAAATTTTTAAAATATTACTGTTTTAAATTTGCAGTTATATAAACTTTGTATGGAATATTATTTCAGCATTTTTTTTTTTTTTTTTTTTTTTTTTTTTTTGTAAACGCAATACCCTGTACCGTGTTTAACTGCTGTGGCTATTACGAGGATGCGTGGTTTGTTCTTATAGATACCTGCTTATTCTACTAATTCTGATAAACTGTGTTACAGATGAAATTGCACTGGGGGGAATTCTCAAGTATGTCAGTGACTGTTATTTATATTGCAGCTACAAAATATTTTTTTACCCCCATACGTTTTCTTTCTTTTTTCAGTGGTAGAATAATTAATTCGCTCAATAGAGGCTTTTTCACGTAAAATAAACATATAAAATAAATAAAAATAAAATAAAAATTAATAAATAAATTGTTTAACCACAGAGATATTTGTGTTAATTAAGCCGAGGCGGTCGAGTTACTCCAAAATAAGACGCAGTTACTCCTTTTTTTTAAAAGATAGCTTCTGTTTCTTTAGTAATAATATATTTGTGTCAGATATAAAACGTTAGAAGTTTTTTCAACATGACAAGTCGCGATTGTCGCGTAATCACGAAAATCTCGCAGCTAATCCGTGAGATCTGACCTTGTAAACAAAAACCTTTTAAACATCTTCGTTCTTAAATCATCTGAAAATAAACGTAGTCGTTAAAAAGCTTTTTTCAAAAAAAAAAAAAAAGAAATTACAACATCGAATGAGCTTGTAGTAGGAATGCGTTTATATTGTATTACTGTTGAGTTTTTAATAAGTGCAATATTGCAGTAATATCTTATAGCGTAACATTTATCGTATAGGAAGTATTTTTGAAGAAATATTAAAAATAATTCGGTTAATTATTTAATTAATTTCACTGTTGTTGCAATTTTACTAATTTTCCTTAACTTCTTCACTAAGATATTTCGGCCTTTCGTAAAGTCTTATCTGGACCCCAAGCCATTGAGACATTAATGCTCACGACGTTATTCACCGCCCGGATGCCAACATAAACGTAACTTGTTGACACACATAAGATCAGACAAATTTTGTCCAGATGGTCTCCAACTCCTGGAGCTCGTCTGTCCACGAGCAACTGAGTATTTTTAAAGATACTGAAAAGGAATATTCAACCTTATACTCTACGCTCATTCGTAAAGCCTGCTTGTCGAGATTAGAAGCGACCGCAAATAGAATATGTTTACACATTCGGTGTAGTCAAAATGATATTCACTCATATCAATCTCAGTTGTTGCCTCTATAATTTTGTTAATTAAAATTGAAATCGCGAAATATGAAAATACATTTTTCAAGTTATTTTGCTAAATGAATTGAAAAAGTAGCGGTTTTCGTAATTAACGAAAATTTCTAGTCGGAAAAATGAAGGTAAATTCCAATTAAGAGGAAAGAAGAGCTATGTAAAGAATTCTAATCACAGGGTCTTTTTTTTTTTTTTTTTTTTTTTTTTCGTTTTGGTGTGAAAAAACATTTTATACGGGGGGCGTTTTTCACCGCTTGGTTAGTGAAAATTTTCGATCGTTCAGCAACATAATAAACGTGATTAATTTAAAATTTATTAATTAATTTACCATGCAAACGTAATTTGGAAAAAAAGCTAATTTTTTATAAAACATTAAAATATCTCAATGTTAATTACCGTGGAAATGTAAATTCGAATAAAGAAAACGAATTTGAAGTCACAATAGTACCCCATTTACAGGCTCATCACTGATGGAAATAGCAGACTTATCTTAACGTTACTCATACGGATGGGGAGTGAAAATTACCGTTACAGTCTATATATAGATATACTCGTAATAGTAGGGGCTGTGTTGGCTTGTGCTGCAGGAGCAAAGCCGACAAGGCACGAAAGCGAACGAGTGAAAGAGGCAACTAAAGAAAGGCAAAAAATAGTCGTTTAATTTTTTTTTATTATTAGTTTGATTTTTTTGTTCTTTTGTCATTTTTTTATACGCGTGTAAACATGTGTACGTATATACGTAAACATTTCATTCTATTAATAAAAGATATTTGATAAATTTTCGTTTTTTTTTTTTTCATTTTATTTACTGAGGACTTATTTTTTATTTTTACTTTTTTATTGGGCGTAATTTCCATTCCTGTTTATTTTTTTCAATTTCTATTTATAATTTCAGTAAATTATTTTATTTTTATTTTATTCGAAATATATAATTTAATCGATTACTTTTTTTGTGTTCTGGAAAAAAAATTTGAATAAATGTAATTTTTAAAAATTTCGAAAAAGCCGATCCTATTTAAGTTAAGAATATTTTGTTAAAAATTCTGTATAATAAATCTATGTTGCTAGGCTGATGTGTATGTTTTCACATCTTCTAAGGGAGATATTACAAGTGACACTTCAAATTTTCTTTGAAATGGCGGAAACAAAATTTTTTATCATTAGAAATTTTAAAACAATCGAATTTAATTAGGAAATGATTATTTTATTATTTTTACCGAACTTCCAAAATAGAATAAAGATTTCTTTGTAGCTAGTGAATTTTTAATTGAACGGCAGTAAGGAAAAATGTTGCATTAGTAAAAAAAAAGAAGAGAGCGGGGAAAATTATCAGCAAAAGCGCGAAAAATATTTGTAATTACCTAAACGACGAACACAGAAGGAAATGAAGAGTTTATGATGGAGCTTTTCCTTAGCGACAACGGTTAGCATGACCATTTTCCTCGTAGCTGCTCGAAAAAAAAGGTAGGCAATATGAAATAAAATCCTTTCAGGAAAAACATGAACCTTTCTTGATGAAGCGAAGTTGGATACAACCGGATTGATCTTCAACTAGCCCGTATAAAGGTCTTCCGTTATAATTTTGCAGGTTTTTTTTTGCTCTATTTTTTCCTTTACTTCTTCTTCGTAAAAATTATTTTTCCGCTGCTTCCGCTTTTTTCAGTTATTTCGGTAAAGGTCGTATCAGTTTTTGTAGATTGGTGCGGCGTAGAATTTTTTATTTATTTTTTTTTCAAGTTCTCTCTCGTTTGTACACATTCTCCTTTATGCTGAAAATCAGGTAAAATTTGTTACAAAAATTAAAAGTTCTGTAATATTCAAGAAAAAAAAGGATTTATCGAATATAAATTAAGTATATTTTTACATATTGTCAACAAAATACATGTACCGAATCGAAGTTTTTTTCCACGTGATTTTGCATTCAATATATAAAAAAGTATATGTAACTAAAATAGGCACTAAATAAATAGTGTAACTTGAAAGCGTAAGAAAAAGGAAAAGGAAAATAACGCAAAATAATCAAATTAAAATAAGGTAAATAGTAATGACGGATGATATCTTGGATTTTTATATTTGCGTAATTTAATTAGAGTTGTTGATGATGGGATCAGAAAGTGTTTGTATTATCACTGCTATTTATATAATTTTATTGTGTAAAAGAGTACCTTTTTTTTTTTTTTTTTTCAATATTTGCCGATAATACAAATTAATTTTTAATTCATTTGACGTGTGCTGTATTTTGCACATTTGTCAGAGGAGCCTACACTTAGAAATAAAGAAAAAAAGAGAAAGAACTGTCAGTCAAATTTTTGATCCAATCAGACGTTGACAATATAAACGAGCCCCAATAGTAACCGGAATGATTAATAGGGGAAAGACAGAATGCACAATGGGATGATATAGGGAGAGCTTAAGTTTTAGAGATGAGAATATAAAACCAAATGTTCGAATAAAAGGGATGAACATTAAAAAAAAAAAAAAAAAAGTGTGATCAGCGTTACAGGTACTGCCGCTTCATTCAGGTGAAGGTTTTGCAACTTGGGGACCAAAACAAGGGAAGGCGAAAATTAGAAGAAAATGGTTAAAATATAGGCGAATAACTGAAATGACAACAGAATGGGAAAATTAGGGAAACTCGAGAAACCGATAAACAAGAGGAAAATTAGGTTGAATAGTCGGGAATTGATTATAAACTGATAGCTTTGGTCTTATTTCGCCCTTTTCTTTTTTTTTTAACGGAGTTATTTTTATACTGAGATGTATGCCAAGGCCGTGTCCATGGGGGGGGGGGGGGGCACGAGAACTGAAATAGTTATTATAAATACACAAAAATCTGAAAAAAATCACAAATTTAAAATAAATATTGATGGTTTTTTTTTAGTGTTCTTACCTACTTTTAAAAGAAAAAAGAAAAAAGTGTGCTCCATATTTTTAGGTACTTCATTAATATCTTATGCAAAATTTTTTATTACGAGTATAATTAATAACATATGTAATTTTTATTAATGTTCATAAACGGGGTAATTCATTTATGTTAATCATTAATATATAAATCAAAACGGTGGAAATTATTAATAGTACGAATATTAGTGAAAAATGTATTGTTATTTATAAAATAAATATGCAAAGAAAATTTTCACCCCCCCCCCCCCCCCCCCCCCAAAAAAATTCTGGGCACGGGCCTGATGTATGCGACAACGATTGACCTCGAGTCGGGGAATTTTGAACCTAGGCAGATTTGGTTTCGTCGTAGCATGTTCGTGCCGTAGTGTGAGCAGTTCTAAAGCATAGGCTGGCGCGCGTATAAATCTCTGCGAGCACGGCATGTCCAGGCATACATGCAGCTAGCCGGTTAACTACTCGTCTTTGAGATGGCTTTTGTTCGTACTTTTGTCAGCCCGTATCTAATCGTTAGAAGAAGTTGCTGTATCACCCGATTGTTTTTGTTTTCACATTATTCGCCTGTATCGTGGAAAACTTTTCTTGTTTTCTTTGTAATTGTCACAAACGTGAATTTTATTCGCCAGTTTCGCCGATCTAGTTTTATCGGAATGAAATTCTAAACAAAGTCGCAAAATTGAATAAATTCGTACTTTATTTATTCAACAACGGTTCCCGTTTTGGGTCTACGCGATGCTGGTGACGGCGGTTCGCTACATGGTCGACGTTTTCTGCGAAGAACATGCCATACCACAGTGGTTTAGCTGTCACTTTTTGATTTTTAAATTTCTCTGACAGTCTTCGAATCATGTCAGTTTTATTACGACAGGTAGATAAAAAGAACAATCGATTAAATGTCCGATCAAAGTTTAAAATGGAATTCTTTACACAGAGCAATGAGATTAGAAAATGAATTAAAAAAAAAAAAAAAAGAACTCGCTAGTCAATAGCTGAGCATGAAGCAGCGGAAAGATAGAAAATGTGTCAGACTAGAGATGCGCAAATCAACTCTGCCAGTGGTACTGGATTACTTATATTTCTTATTTTATTTATTTATTTACTTGTTTTTATTTTGGACGCATCAAATATGAACATTATAAACCAGGATAAGTGAAATTTTTATAAGTCTCAATATGCAGCAGCGGGATATTCCATCCGAACGGAACACCACTTCCTAACCAACTGCGCCTCGGTGGTTGGCTGTGTTGGATATACATGTATGTCCTTACTTACTGATTCCGGCGCAGTCTTCGTACCTCGTGTGCAATTGTAATTCAACACCAACTCCGCTCGTTCTCCAAATACACAAAGCGACAGAATGCCCTTCATAGATTTTGACAGTTGCCCGTACAACTCAGGTTTCTCAGAGTTGAGATGTAATCATGCTGCGCCTGGAATAACAACGTTTATTGGATTGCGTCATATTTTTCGGAGTTGAAATATATTAACCTACGCACCACTTGGAAAAATAATTTTTTACACAATACCTTTTTGCTTTTTTATTGTACCTGTGACTGTGTACAGAGTTTTTTGTTTTTTTCTTTTTTTCGCTCAGGCTTCGCCATTTAGCCAGTTTTTTCTTTTTTTCGCTCAGGCTTCGCCATTTAGCCAGTTTTTTCTTTTACTTAACCCTTTATAGGGTATTTTTTTATAAAACTTTCTTATTTCTTATTTCTAATATTTCTATCTTGTGGTACTTCATAAATTTATATATACTAGTAAAGCTAAATTCGACGTTGTATCTACCATTATCTGAGTTACAGACACTGCGGAAAGGTATGCAGCTCTAATAGGATTTCTGTTCTTAGTTTGTCTCTACCCTGCTCGTAACCTATATGCCGTCAAATAAAATCATCTATTGCACCCCTTATTCCACAATTACTGCATGAACCATCACTGATAATATTAAGCCAAGTGGACGATAGTTTTATTGTGTCCTGTTCTCGATCGATTTATTGTTACTATAAAGTCTCTTTCAAAGTTGTCAGCTCTCTTAAACCCAGAGACTTTTGGACATACTTTTAAGAGTTATCCATTCCTAGTCCGGACACCGTCTGAGAAGAATGATAAAATTGAAAGACTGCTCAGGAAGGGGGGACTAAATCGCTTGAAGTGCCCTCGTGAAGTCAGAAATGATTAAATAATTGAAAAAAAGGCGGCTAAAAAAAAGGAAAATATGTAGTAGAACGTAGAATAGTCATTAATGAGTTTATAAAGATAGAACACAAAGAAGGAAGGCGAAACGATTCCGAAAATCTAAAATCTGGAAGGAGAAAATCCAATACCACCAAGCCCCATGGAGCCGCCATCAGTGAAAATGTTTACACAAGAGGGAAATTTAGAATTTTGTCGAATTCCTTTTTAACTATTGCTTAAGGAAGAAATTTAGAAAGTGAAAGTGGAAAAAACACTTTGCGAGGATGGCAAAGATTGGCAAAGTTGAAGAGAAAATATGGGGATTATTTTAAGAGATTGCACAAGACCAAAATGGACTAGGATGAAGAGAATAGAGATTTTCCCAGACGAAAAACGTCAGTTCTTATGAATGGAAAGGTAAGAATGAAAAAGAGTAGAGGACACGTAGGTTATTTTAATATTTACAGCGGTACCGAATAATTATAATATTAATAATGTTAAATATCTAAATAAGGTATAATATCTGATTTTGATATAAATAATTGATACACACGATAGAAACTGATTTATTTGTTTATTATTCATTTTTTATTGTATTTTATTATTATTATTATTTTATTTATTTAATTGCGTAATTTTTATAATTAAAAAAATTCTATTTTTTTCTCCAGTTTTAAGAAGATTCTTGTTTATGTTTCTGACAAAGATATTCTCGTTTATTACAAAATCCCAGTAGTGTACCTGGTAGGAAGAGAGTTAGCCTTAATTTTGAAATATAAGGGTGCCTATGAGATATTTATACAACAAAATTCTAAAAACAGTACTATTGTTTTTAAAAATTGTGTTTTTCTTTTTAACATTTGGAGTTGAGCAAATGCCTTTTCATTCCTCACGTTCTTTTGCACACCCGACAAGTTCGGCCTTGTTTCATTTGCACTTGTGAGTAGAGGTGTACGTTAAATAGCTCCGTACAAAATTTTTCTTCCATCGGCGTTTTGTCGCTTCGTGGTGCTCAATTCTGATACCTTCGCTATATGCTGCCGTGTCTTCTTTGTCAGGCGGCAGCACATTTATTGCGCACGGGATTGTAGAAAAAAAGGGGGTCTACTAGCTGCTTAACATGCGACAAAAAAAAAAAAATCCTTTTCGACGTTTGCCTGGAAATAGACAATATAGTAATAGTCAGACAAACCAACCAACCGAAGAACTCACCTCGCTTCTGAAACATGAAATACTTGCAATTAGAAAAGATCTGCACTGCCTTTACCTGGAAGGAGAAAACATCCGAATGAAAAAAACTACCCGGACAACGGGAGGTTCAGCTTTAGAGAAGGGTTTTCTACAGAACGTGTTGTTAATTACGTCGTCTCTAGAATCACGAAAAGTCAAGAACAACTAAGATACGTACTCATGAAATTGACATCAATGTAACGAGTGCGTTTGATAACTACTAGCGCACAGCATTATTTAAAAATTTATAAGAATTTCTTGTGGAAGATTGCACTCTGTTTAATATTTTACACCACTACCTTAAGGAAAGATCAGCAACCATTTAAAATCGGAAACGCGTCAACTCAAAAAACCATAAACAGAGGTAGTCCACAAAGGAGTGTTGTAGGCCTTGTTTTCTGATGCATACTTTTTGATGAAATATTTCAACTAGATTACAATAATAATTTAAATATTTGCGCTTACGCTGACGACTTAATCTACATAATCAAGGAGGAAACCACAAAAAGAATTAGAACAAACTGCAAATAACTTATTATTAAAATTAGGAATGTGACTAAACAAAATAAAACTACAATTACTAATTGACAAATGCTTTATGTAACTTCTTACAAAATCTACAAAGTTGAAAAGAATAATATATTAAAATACTAAAATTCGTCGAATATTTCAAATATCTAGTGGTCATGTTATGTTTAAGCATCATGCACATCAAATAACAACGAATCTGGACGCTAAATATTGCCAACTGTTAAAAACCAGTCGAAATATTTGAGATTTCAATTATAAATATAAACTAATAATCTAGTGAACAGACATAATAAGAAAAGTATTTGAGAAGTCAAAATTGTTGATTGTAAACGACAGATTGCAAATCGGAGGCAATGGGGGGGGGGGGGGATTTAAGGGACTGTAATATAAAAAATGGTCACGACATCCCTTAGGGGGATTACGACTGAAGACGATGACTAAATAAATCGTTAGTAGTGAACACTCATACTGCAGCTCAGTTTCCTTATCGATAAGCACATTTCACTTGGAGTGATTTTCATCTTTGTCAGTGTTTGAAATTGGTATTACAAAACGTATTCCAAGCTTAATGAACGTTGCGAATAATTAAATTGGATTCTTTTTTTCTCTAACTTAGCTAAAATATAGCCTGAAATTGCTCATCAAATAGGAAAACGTTTAATCAAGAGAAATAGGAATAAATCAATAGTAGAATTTGAATTTTCAACACCAGTGTCGAAATCGAAAGAGAACCTGCCTACATGGAGAGTGTAAATAGGAGGTTTAAGAAATTTTAACACGGTCCGATAGCTAGCCGTCGTGGCGTAGTTAGTTAGGCAGCGGTGTTTCGTTCGGGCAGGGCCTGGTTTAAGCTTCACTGTTGCACCTTGAAAATATATTCAAAAATTTCACTTACTCTAGATCAATATTCAGAGTTTAAAAAAAACGAAACAAAGTTCGATATATCAGAATGTATCATATAAAACGAATAAAACGAAATATTCACAACAAATAAGTTATTAACACGTAATTAAAACAATTATATATAATTTTTATCCCCAACGCGTTTCGAAGCTAACACTTCATACTCACGGGAATAATTGTAAATATAAATAATGAAGACGATGTGCCACATTTCAATTAAACTGATAAAGGTCGATATTAAAAATCGATTATTGAATAAATATAAAATGTATAAAAATTTAAAAATATGAAATATAAAAAATATAAAAAGTATAAAGTGACTAATAAAATTTAAAGAGGTAAAAAAGTAACAATTTAAAATTTGACATTAATTTTTTAAATTTTTTAAATTTTAAATATTCATTTTTCATTTTAAATTGTTACCTTTTTACCTCGTTAAATTTTATTAGTCACTTTATACTTTTTATATTTTTTATATTTCATATTTTTAAATTTTTATACATTTTATATTTATTCAATAATCGATTTTTAATATCGACCTTTATCAGTATAATTGAAATGTGGTCATCGTCTTCATTATTTATATTTACAATTATTCCCGCGGACATGAAGTGTTAGTTTCGAAACGCGTCGGGGATAAAAATTATATATAATTGTTTTAATTACGCGTTAAAAATTTATTTGTTGTGAATATACATAAACAATAAATTTAATTAATAAATGCAGTGAAAATGAAATATGCAAAGAAAAAAATCCGGGTTAAACGTAATTGTAAAAAACCTGGATGATTGTAGGTTTTTTTTTTTATCCCCTTGGGTTTGCTACCAGAGAGCATTATTAGCCCAGAAAAATAGAAGAGATACATGAAATAGAATAGAAATTATATTTTTATTTTATCGACAATGGAATCATGGAACACCTCTACCTCTAGAACAGGAACAACTGAGAGAATAGGTAAAGAAAGAACATAGGAGGCGTTGAAAGGAGCAGGAAGACCAAGCTTTAAAAGATGATAATGAAGTAACTCACGCTCGCGAGATAAACTAGAACATCCGAAGAGCACGTGATTCGCATCACAAACATACTCAGTGGCGGATTTAAGCTTAGGCTCGCGAGGCCCGGGCCTTCTTCTTCTTCTTTATCCGCCGTCTCCAAATTGAAGGTTGGCGATCCACGATTGAAAATTTTCTTTTACAATGGCCGATCGGAAGAGTTGTATAGAAGGGCAGTCGAACTAGTTGATAAGATTGTCCATCCATGAATTTTGTCGACTTCCTCTCGATCTCTTCCCATTTATCTTTCCTTCCAAAATGACCTTCAGAATTTCGTATTTGGGGCCTCGTATGATGTGTCCGAGGTACTGTAGCTTCCGTTTCTTGATGGTAAGAATTAATTCAAGGGTCTTTCCCGTTCTTTGAAGTACCTCGATATTAGTAACTTTTTTCACCCATGATATTTTCAGAATACGCCGATAACAGTACATTTCAAATGCGGTAATCTTTTTTTCCAATGATGCATTTAGGGTCCAGCTCTCGTAACCATAAAGCAAAATAGAGAAGATGTAACACCTTAGCAGTCTGATTCGAAGTTCGAGCCTCAGGTCTTGATGGGTGAATAAGCTTTTCATTTTGGTGAGAGCTCTTCTAAAAGTTAAAAGATGACTAAAATTTAAAACAATTTTTCCCGTGCGCCTAAAAGCAAAAATTTTTGAAGTTTTTCATTAATTGTGAAATTGAATTTTATTATTTTTTCTCTTAATGACATATACAGAAAAATTCTATTAACTTAATTATTTCAATAAAATTTTATAATTTTGTTACAATGTTTTCTATTTATATTGTTCTAGGGAAAGACCATTCTTCACTTTAAAAAGGGTGAAAACTTATTTGCGAGCAAGCATGAACCAAGATAGACTCAATGCGCTGGCATTATTATGTATTGAAGCACAATTAGTACAAGAAATTGAGTATGATGATATCATTGATGTTTTTGCACAAGTCAAAGCAAGAAAAAAATTATTTCGTGATCGATTATATTAGTAATTTATTTCTTAATTATGCTTTATTTTCTAATTATAAGTTATTGATAACTAATGTTTATGATATATTGTGATTGTATTTATCAAAGAATAATAATATATTTTTTACGATAACTGAAGTAAGTTTGTTATTAATATCTACAAATTTTTGATATATATATAAACTCGGTAATTTTCGCCTCGCAAGGGGCTGTGCCCCTTGACCCCTCTTGTTTTCACTTCTGTTTCTTTCTTTTATATACTTTGTATAAAATGATCAAAATTTACAACGTAATTCTTACTGGCATCAACACAAAAAAATAACATAATCATAAAAATCCTATCCTAACATTTAACTTTCATTATATAAAATTAAGACATTTGTTCGTTACATTTTTTGTTACATATTTCGTTACGTAAAATTGTGACATTTTTTAAATAACAATCACAAAAATCCTATAAAATATAAGAAACGTTACATAAAATTAGGACATTTTCCGTTACTTAAAATTGGGACATTTTTTCTAATGGGGGATATCCTAAGAATTACATTGTAATTAATTTATATACTTTAACGTTATGAGAAGGGCGGCATATCAGCATGGGCCTAGGGCGCCATCATGGTCAATTCCGCCACTGAACATACTGGTAACGTTCAGGATCCAATGAACAAAAGGGAGATGCAGCCAAGGAAAAGCGGTTTAGAGAAGAAGGAAGCAGACTATGCGAGAAACGGAGGCGAGATAGTTTAGTAATTATGGAACGACGCAAACTGGGGAAATCATAGAACCAAGGACGAGAAGAAGGAACAGAGTTAATCTGTAGGTTATAGTATTTAAATCGAATTTTATCACAAAATCATTGTTATTAAGATAAAAAAGAAAATGGTGTGAAAGAGTCGTCAAGTGGATAAGAAATAAAATAAGTCGGCAATTGCAACTTTTCAATTATGTATTCGTATCTGTCACAAAATTCTCTGTGCGCCTGGAATACATCTGTATAGACACCGATACTAATTGTAAAATTTCTTTTGCATCTATCTTTGTTTTTGTTCATCAGAAAAAGCCTATTGCTGCTTGTTTTTGTTACAACTAGAGTGTATATATAAATTAAGTAGACACACCATACTCAGCTTCACAGTACGACCAGATTTTAAAGAAATAAGTAAATTATTTTTTTTTTTTACATGTTCTTAAATTACCCAAAAACCTTTGAACCAAATTTGCTCAAGGTCTCTAATGTTCCCCGCCGATGTAATTAACACGTATCGACTGATATAGAACCGGAAGGGAGATAATATTATCTATTCAAGTGCAATCGTAGAATTTTGACTACGGCTACCCTGCATTTGTTTAAAAAGTGTTTTTTTGCACGCATATGTTTCTCTTTTGTACAAAAAAAGAAACGTAGATAAAAAATGTGACACCTAACTAACGTTGACAATGAAAGGATTGCGGATTGCCTTCCGATCACCTTTGTCCTCACAGTCAGAAAAATAGCGATCAAATTCACTTTTTAAATTTTTCCAATACAGTATCATGTTCATTTCTCATTTAATCTCAGCACACTGTCTGTCAATAATTTGATGCAGCGTATCAGAAAAGTGTTCTCTTTCTACCTTGTTGGTCTGTAGCTTGATTTTAGCCATAAACACACTGATTTTATCTTCATATGTAAATATATTGCTCGTGCCTTGTAACTTCGAATTTTCCGACCCTTGCAGTTGTTGAAGGTTCAATTTATTTAGTTGCGCGAAAAAGTGGACCAAATAAGCAAGACTTATTTGAAATTTGGACTCACAGAACTGATCTAGCAACTCTTTGTTGTCCTTGTTAGTAAAGAATTTTTTTGTACTTCGCTCTCAGTTCTTCGACAGCTATTTCTATTCGAAAGCCAACGCACTTCCGTGTGGAAAAGCAGAGTTTCAGAGTGTCGGAGCACAACTTTCTTGAGACAAGTATTCTTTTTAATAGAGTTAACTACTTTTATAGTTATTTTCATCGCAACAGCAAAGCATTCCCCGGGAGCGTTTTGGCAGCCAATGCCCGACGATGGATAACGTAGTGTATCATATTGCAAATGGATTTTTTGTTTTATCAACGCTGCAAGATCAGAGCCGCAACTAAGCGTAGCGGGGGCACCGTCCGAACAAAGTCCCGCAAGCTTTTGTCACATGTTTCTCCAAGTACTGACCTATTACATCCGTAACATGTGTACCTTGCGGCGTCGTTTCCACTTCTTGAGAAATTAATAACTCTTCTGTAAACGTTTTATTGCCATTCAAAAATCGAATAAATACGGCAAAATTCCGAAACGTCGCGGTACATTTATCATCACATTGTAGCGTAAAATAAGGACTACACTTTATCTTGTCAATAACTTGTTTTTCACTATCATTTGACATTTTTTGAATACGCGACTTGACTGTGTCGTTTGAAAATGTCACGAATTTTCTTTCGAGCGTCTTGCCCTAAAAGCTCTTCTACAGCTTTAAGCATGCGAGTCTTTATTAGAGATTCACCGATTGGGTGTACTTTTTTGGATTTTTTTTTTTTTTTTGCTAATTTACAACTAGCACTATGGACTATTTAGTAAATTTAATATTTTAGTAAAAATGGCTTGCTGAAGAGCCCTGTCCAGTGACAGGGCCTCACTTAACATATATACCAGATACAGTTTATATTAGGTCCATCACTATTGTCCTCTTCAGTCTGCGAGTATCAGCAGAATTATTTAACAATGCGGCTGCCATAGCATTGGGGTGTGACCCCAGTCTTGCAGCGTACTGTTTTGCTGCTCGTACGATTTCGTCCTTCACGTAATTTATTTTTAGGTCCTTATGTAGAGCTTCATTGGTTATGTACCATGGCGCGTTTACCATTATTCTTAGGAGTTTGTTTTGCAGCCTTTGGATGATTGCTACGTTACTCTTCTTCGAATAGCCCCACAGTTGACAACCGTATTGCCAGACTGGTTTAATAACTTGGTTGTACAGCAGTAGCTTGTTTTCCAATGCTAGTTCCGACTTCTTCCCTAAGAGCCATAACATCTGCCTGGTTTTAATGCGTATTGCGTTACGCTTTACCATTATATGTTTTTTCCACGTTAACCGTTTATCCAGGTATAAACCCAGATATTTGGCTTCATCTTTGAGTGGTATTATTCTGCCGTTCATTGATACGTTAAGTTCGTTTACTCTCCGATTTGTGAAGGTTACGTGCGTCGATTTATTTTCATTTACCTTGATGCGCCATTCCATAAACCAGTTAGACAGCCTATCGATCGACCGTTGTAGAGACTCATTTGCCTTTAATGGGCACTCCTCTGAGCACAAAATAGCCGTATCGTCAGCAAAGGTAGCAACTTCGACGTCTGTCAGGGTAGGAATATCAGCAGTGTATATGAGGTACAACAACGGCCCCAATACACTGCCCTGAGACACTCCTGCTTCTATCGGAAATATTTGAGATTCTTCATCACCGTATTTGACCGAAAAGAATCTTTCACTAAGATAAGATTCGAGGATATTGAATACCTGAAGAGGAAATTGGCATTTTATTTTGTAAAGTAGTCCATCGTGCCAAACTTTATCGAATGCCTGGCTAACATCCAAGAATATGGCGTCACAGACTTTTTTCTGCTCTAGAGATGTTACTATCTTATCAGTAATGCGGTGTACTTGTTCGATGGTTCCGTGTTTAGCTCTAAAACCAAATTGGTGGTCTGGTATTATTTTTTTCCCTTCAACTATAGGCATTAGTCGCTTGAGCATGATTTTTCCGAATATCTTAGAGAGTATCGGTAACAAGGAGATTGGTCTGTACGACGTCAGTTCGGTTGGCGGTTTGGATGGTTTCTTGACAATTATAATTTGCGAGAATTTTAACTGAATGGGAACATATTGAAGTCGTATTATGGCATTAATAATGTAGGTTAATAATACCAATCCTTTTCTTGGCAGTTCTTTTAATACTTTCGCTGAGATTAAATCATAGCCAGGAGATTTGCGAGGATTCATCAAGTTTATGACTTTTTTGATTTCTGCGGGGGATGTTAGCCTGATTGGTTGAGACATATCGGTGTTGTCTGTCCTAGGAGGAGAACTCATATTGCCGCAGTTCGGTTTGAAAGTATTGGCTAAGTGTTTACTAAATTCTTCAGCTTTCTCAAGGTCAGATCGAGCCCAGCTTCCGTTTGGTTTTCTAATTGGATGTGCTGTTTCTTTAGGTTTCTTCAAATTGCGTACTGCTTTCCATAGAGAATAGTCATTATGCGGTAAGGGAGACAGAGTAGATAAGTGCTCTTTAAAGGATTTATTTTTTAAGTTTTGCAATAACTTTTTAACTCTTTTTGTTTGGTAGTTCAGTGTTGCTTTGTCAGAAGGAAATCGATATCTTTGCCATCTTTTTCTTAGCTGTCTCTTGAGATTTACTTCACGTTTTATTTCTGCAGGATAGTAAACAGATGGTTTGTATACACTTTTATCTTTATTTGGTGTAGCCAGCCAAGCCGCCTGTTGCACGAGATTATTGAAGTATTCAATAGAGCTTTCGATATGCTTCTTGCATTTTAACGGTATTTTTAAATTGATTTTTTCCTCCAGCTGGTTACGAAATAAATCCCAATTTGTATGCTTTGTAAAGATCTTTGGTCTACAGGGTTTCCTGATAATGTTACTGCTTAGTGTCAGTCGCACTGGTGAGTGATCGGAAGATAAGTCATTGTCTGATTTTATATCAATGAAGTTTCCTGGTAGTCCTCTGGTTATGAAGAAGTCCAGCAAGTCTGGTACTTTCATTGGATCAGTTGGCCAATAAGTTGGAGTGCCAGGAGATATAACCGTGCTGTTATTACCATCTATTGCCAGTTTTAATTGCTTACCTCTTGGCAAAGTAAGCCTAGATCCCCAATATGTGTTCTTGGCATTGAAATCGCCACCAGCTATGTAGGTAGGCTCGAGGGTGCTTAAAAAAGCATTGAACTGGCTTTGCGTTATGCAATGCTTTGGTGGACAATAAACTGCTGATACGACAAAAGGTTTATTTAGTATACAATTTAGCGCCACACTAATTGCTTGTAGATGGCTTTGTGCGTATTTCTCTAATTCGTGATGTTTTATATTTCTTTTTATGATGACTCTAGTTCCTCCATGGGCCATGCCATCAGGATGATTGGTGTAGTACGACTCGTAGCCTACGAATGGAGCATGTTTTGTGTGCACAAGATGCGTTTCAGATATCAGAAGTATATCAATATCGTTTTGTATAAGATACATTTGTAATTCTGGAATGTGGTTGAGTATGCCATTAGCGTTCCACGTTACAATTTTTAAGCAAATCATTTCTTATTAATTAAAGCTGACATGATAGTGTTTAACAGATTATTTAATAATTGACTTTGTTGCTGCATCATATCTTTAAATAATGTCTTTATTTCAGCTAGGAATGTCTGAAGTGTAATAGCAATATTATCATTATTTATGTTATAGACCTGAGAATTGCTTTGCGAACATTGACGCTGGTTACTTAATAACTTTGGTAGCTGTCCGTAGAGATTGTAATTTTTTATAGACTGCGCAACCTTTATAGTTGGAGGGGTGATTTCTCTCGCAATTTGCACATTTCGGCGGTTCATTAGATTTCTTATTACAATTTAAGGAATTATGGCTTCCACCGCACTTTACACAGACGAATGCACGGTTACAGTAGGATTTTGTGTGGCCATATGTTTGACATCGGAAACATTGTGGGATTGTATCTTTTTTATGTGGGGCTTCCACTTTTATTTTAGTGTACAAACGATGCAGCTAATGTTTTTTCAGATGTTGCATAATTTGTTGCGCTGGGTCCAAGTTTAATTTTTCTAAGATTTATTAGTTTGCCTTCGAAGAATTCTTGTGGACGGTCACAATAATTCTGATGTACGGTCTTTAAATGACGTTTTAACTTTGCCGGCTTTAAAGCATCATCGGCAAGACCAGTTGTGCCTAGTACACATTGAGGTCTAGTCTCCCCATTTATTTCTATTAAAGTAAAGGCCAGTTTAATATGATCGCAGTCATACTTTTGTTTTGGTGCCATTTTTATGAATACAAAATAATTATATTATTCCCACCTACTTAGTAACATCTATGTACAACGTACATTAATACTTGAAAGTGGTCATAGAAAAAATATGGATAAAAGATACCAAATTTTAATGACAAGTCTTTGGAATTGGCGTACAAAGTAAATCGCAGTTAAAAAGAAACCTATCAGATTTAACAATGTGACGTAATAAAGTAAAATGTTAAATGCAACCTAGCATATTCATAGTACTTACTTAGAATTAACGTGTGACATAAACAAAACAAACGAGGTTTATTTTACTTACGTATTAATATCTGAAGCGGTTAATTACTATAAAGACTTTCGTAAACCAACGATATTTGCCCTTTGCTAAGGACCGTTGAAAATAAGCAAGCATTCAGAACAAAACAACGAACGTAAGTGCTAGTTGGATTATCACTAACTTAATTAAAACACAAGTAAGATCGCGGGTAGATTACGGATTTCCTATTTTTGCGAAAATACAGTTCGAGTTCATATTGAAATGAATTTCTCCTCTTGTTTCCTAAAGGTTTCTTAATCTCTGATTGTTTGTTTTAGGGCCACCAATGTGCTGATTTTCAGCTATTCAAGGTTCGGTAACAATCCTATCTTGTCTACCGGGGCCGATAAGATAAATTATATCATCCCTATCCGGCCTGCCAATAATAAGTTCCGACTAGCTCCAAGCGATGACTAGATAATTACACGGAAAAAGAACGAAAAAAATTGACAGAAAATATATCTTTCTTTTTAAAAGAGAATGCTTCCGCCCGCTACGGAAGCGGCTTCTCCTAGTCGGGAAATCGTCATCCGGTAAACAGCCAAGTGTTTGAACTTAGGTGAAATGATGTACAAACGCCTAGCAATGCGGATAAATACGTATATTCTTCCTTTGCAACGATAATTCGGTTTTGCGGGTATAAAATACGAGAATAAAATGGCAGATCACGAGCACTCGTTTTCGCTAAGTTTATCAAAAGACGGCACACGGCTTAAGGACGAAAGAACGGTTGCCCGGTAGCTTCTATACTGGTAATATCGACTAGCTAAGAAAACGCGAGACACGGCGGTGCATTGATCGGATAGAAAAACAGTAACCATATACGAGTATCAGCGATTTATTTCGCTCGCAAGCCCGGCTCCAGATCAAACATTTAATAATAATAGTTTAAAATTCAGAATTAAGATAACGCTATTGGCATATAAACCGATATCAACTAATCATACACACTACCACTACAAACGTAAATTTGCAACCTTCTTCAATAATTCCTTATCCCTCAAATATCTTGACATTTCTCCCATTAGTGAAAATTTACTGCTAAAGCCCGATTTTGTTCATGCAGAAATCTCAAGCTGGCAGTGTTTCCTCGGAATAGAACTTGGTTTAAATTCCGCTGCTCGGCCTTGAAAATATACAGAAATCATTTTAAATAATTTTCAGAGGCACTGTGTTAATACTTATTTTTGCATGGGCGCCACCAGGAAAAAAAAAACAACTTATTTTTGACGTTTCGGACAATAACTTAGCCAACGATACAATAAACACGGTCTTATACATATGAAAATTATATACAGACGTAATGAACAAGAAATGCCGAACAATGATAAACGCAAATCCGAAAAAAGCAAAAGTTGACTTTGTCGGTTTATTGTTTTATTGTTTACCATTTCTTTTGATTGTTTACTACTTCTTTGTATAATTTTTGTATAAAACCGTATTTACTGTTTCGTTAGCGTATATTAAATTTCTGAAAGTTATGTAAAATGATTAATAATCACTGTGTGAGAACTTTAAACATTTAACAATACCTATATAGAAAGTGATCACTGCATTGTATTAATTTCCACTGATAACGAGCTCAAATAAAACAAGTAAAAGAAAAAAAAAATGAAAAAAAACATATATATATGTATATAAACATTTTTTTTTTTCTAGAAGTAGTAATCCATTAGTGTATCAGAGTCATTACATGCCTGTAAAAAATCAGCTATTAAAAGTAAATCAATAGACCTAATTATGCAGGAGCCCTTCATGCGCTACACATCTGGTTATTATGCACTTTTCGTGGAAATGAAGCGTAAAAATGGCGTAAAAAACGAAAATGACGGAATTCGGAAAAACTTATTATTAATGGTAAGATAAATGAAAATTAATTGGCTCGTGCGAAGACAGTGTTTTCCGGAAAAAAACTTACAGTTGCTCAAGGAGAAAATTCAAGTCACATTGATAGGCAGCTATGCGAGGTGTGTTTTTTAAGAAAGGTTGCTTTCAAGTCGTTGAAGCAAGATGATGCTCGCGCGCTACTTTTGTATGATTTAGTGGCAGCAAACTTTTAGTTATTTTTTACATGCTTACTGCAATGCTTAAGCGATTTATAATGAGCGGCATTTTAAGGACATTTTTTCAAATGAAAATGTTAATCGATGTCTTGTTTCGGCTGAAAATCCTATAGAGAAGAAGTTAAGCTGTTTGATCGCATTATTGGTGGAGATGTTCGCGAATGTCAAATGGAAGCAGACAGCCGGTGACACTAGTCGTACTGAAAAGAAAAATAATCCGTAACGGAGTTTTGCAGCAAAAAATCACATTCAATATTTTGCAGGACGGGAAATGTGTGCCTTGTTAAATTTTCGGGCACTCCGCATTGAAAAAAAAATCGACGAAAAAGAAATCGAAATGTTGCTTGTTTTCCGACCGCGTAGGTGGTGATGGCCGCGACTGATCAATTGTGATTAGATAATGTTAGGAAATTTTCGAGCATACTTGTTTTGTAGCCCTACAGCTTCGTACTGAAAACTGGTTGCCACTTAATTTCAGAAAATAGTTTGTTTTGGCACCACACGGTTCTTCGGGAACAACGGAAAGAATTATATCGCATTAAGTAGTTTGAAATAAGGATCCAGAGGTTTACGAAGATGTATTGTTCTGAACCGGTTTAAATCAAACCGAAAATCCGTATAAATCAATGTAGGCATACAATATTTTCCTAATTTTTGTTAACTCCTCTAATTTTTAGGCATCATATCTACTCTGTTTCCGGATAAAATAATTTCCTTTTTTATTTTACAGATTGAGAACAATCCGAATTACAAACAAAAAAATAACTCTGTAGGGTGGAACGAACCTAAATGATAATAATTATAATTTTAATTATCCATTCGTAAAACCTACAAGAATGCCGCCACGTTTTCGTTGATATCGTGGTCGTAATCTTGAATTTATTTTTTAATATTACTATTTTCCCCTTTTTTCGCCTAACTAGCATCATACGGTACAGCCCACTGGCTAGAAGTGCTTTATAGATTTTAGAAACTGAGGACTCTGCCAACTTGCGAAGAATGGTTTGCCAAAATTGAAGGAAGGGATACGTCAGGAAATGATCTCTGAGCACCGAATTTGGAACATTCGGATAACATGTGTTCGATTGCGAGTTAAGTGTCGCAGCTTTTGTTGAATATAAAACTACGAGTGAGCAGGGAGTCATGTGTTAGGGTGCGTGTGTACGAATCATTTCGTCCTTCCGCGTAAAAAAATGGCATGAGATGGAAGAAGGATAAATTTCTTTTAGCTTATTAGTATCGGCAACATAGAATTTTCGAGAATGAATTTGGGATAAAGAATTTAAGTGCGTTTTTTAGATCTACAAGAGGAATAGGGATGTCGGTAATAGGAGAAACATTTAAGCCTTGTTTCGCAGACCGGTCGGCTATTATTTTAATATTATTGTTTAATTAGAAACTAAAAAATTTCGTGTGGTTTTTTAAAATTTACATTACCCAATTTCCTACATAAATTTTTTGTAATCGATCGGCCGCTGAAAATATGCACGATTTTAATTTTCCGAAAATAACACGGTAAATAACGATTAATTAAATATAGAATATAAATTGCACGTATCACTCTGCTGCGACTGCTGGGTTGTCGGGTGGTTCAGTCTGGATTCCTGTTGGAACGCGAGGAGAAGACGCGGTATTCGAATTACTATATATTTTACAATTATTTACGAACTTTATTACAAGGTCGAGTTTTCAGACGATTTGGTTACATGGTGTATGGATCGAGTTTCTTTCGGTTGCGAGATGATCTCGTTGTTCTTACCAGAAGTGGTTAATATTTTACCGCCGCTACACTGACTTTCGACTTATGCAACATCCGACTCAATTTTCTAATTCGTGTTATGTCTTCTCCCCCACAATTGGGATATCGCAATCAGTTTATTGCTGCTCAATCACCGCGCGCATCCCTCAAAGGCGAAAGGATCCGACAAGCCCCAGCCAGTATAATTGGATTACATGATAATGGTAACGAAATGGTTAAATTTCTTCTTTGATGGAAAAAATTGCAACATCTGTCTTGTGTGGATTCATATATTTCTTGTGAATCTCGCTCATATTCGAATAATGAACCGCAATTTATTGGATATTTTAAATATCCCTTAGAAAACGCTTTCATACTTGTATACTATTATAAGCAGCAAAATCCTGAGGTATTCTCGTTCGAAACTGAAAATTTTCGTGTAATATTTGCATGATGTAACAAAATGTGGATGGTTAATTGTTTTAATTGCACCTCGTGTACTTCAGATGTAGCAAAGCATTTACAGATGCGGAAAAAATCACTAAAAATAACATTGAAATTGTTTTAAATAGCAAATTTCATCAATTTACCTTCCAACTTTGATGAGATAGTAATTGCGTTATTTATTGTCCGAAACCGCGAACGAAATGTCATAACGAAATTAATTCCTTAGATCACGCTTTTCACAGTATTCCCTGTCACACTTTTATTTTCGATAAATCAGACTGGCCAACGACTGTTCTTATTTTGATCGCTTTAGGTCCATCGTTTACCCTTTCTTATGTTGCGCTCTTAAAGTTGATGCTACGAATTGGCAACATTATGAACGAAATGTTTAACAACATTGAAATTTCCATTGCTACCTAGCACAACTGACTAATAAATAGTAAGGTCGTTTGAAAAATCTCGACTGATAATCATTATTTTTTCTTAAATAAATTCAGTTCCACTGAGGCAGCTTAAACGTACAATTTACGTTCTATATACATATATTCCACGCAAAAGAATTACCATTTAAAACTATATTTACATTCATTTTGCGAATTCCGATTTTATGGGCGCACGTTCACATCAACTCTGCTAAATGTAAATGAAATTGAAATTGTCTAGAATCCGATTATTTACCAATATTGTTATTTCATAAAAGCAAACTGATTAAGATATTTTTAAGGCTATTGATTTTAGCATCTATATGTGCTCTTTTTAGGCAGGATACCGTCTTCTTATCAATAAACCACATATTTGCTTAACTACTGTTATTTATTTCTTTCCTCTACTTATTAACTTTCTTCTTAACTTACTTGCCCCGATTTCTTTTCACCTTTTTAAAGCTTCTTTCCTTCTATTTATTTTTTATGCTTCTTCTCTTTTTGTTCATTTCTTACATTTTAATTTTCATTTTACTTTAATTCGTCCCTTTTTTTTTTTCTTTTGCTACTCTCTGTATATTTTTCATCTCTTTATCTTTCCTCCTGGCATTTTTATTATTGCTTTTTCTTTCCTCTACACCGATTATTTTCTATAATTTCCTATGCCCGTTACTTTTAATATTTCACAGTGGAACTGTCATAGTATTAGAGGCAACAAAAATTCATTAGAGTTTGTCAGACATTCATAATATTAGTGTTGCTCCTATTTGCGAATGTTGGATATGAATATTAATTTTTCGAGGGTACATGATATTCATATGGTGGATCTGCAAACCTTATTAACGGCGTTTCTTTTAATACCTCTTCTAGTCTTAATCAGCCTAATATTGTATATGTTTTCATCCCTTCCAACTTTGTTCATTCGCTCAACATCTCTATGTTCTCCTTCTAGTTGTGGTCTTCGTTATTTTCCTCTTATTCCGTTTCTCATTTCTATTTCATATCCATTTATTATTGGCGATACTGGAATGTTCGGCGTCCCTCATGGTGTTGCTCAAACCATAACAACAGTGGTACTGTTCTTGAAAGTCTCATCTTTTCTTTCAATGATTTCTCTCCTACCTATTGCAAGAGTCCATCTAGTTACGGTTCCCTAGACCAGAGTTTCCCAACCTTTTTTTCGTCGAGCCTCCCCGAATTATAAATAACATTTTTATGCCCCCCTTAATTTTTTCATTAAAAAAAGAAACGCACATTGTTTTAATGACACTTATTTATTTTAATTCGAAGTTGTAGAAAATAAACTTTAACCAACTTTAAAACGTTTTTATCAAAATAATTTATTATAATTAAAGCACTAAGAGATACTTGAGATTGCATGTTCTGCCCAAGTTGGTTGATTCTAGGTTCAGTTTCTGCCAGAGCTAGCGTCAGGCCGCTATAAATGGCAAGACGATTTTGCTGCTTAGTTTTAATTAAAACCATAACTGAAAACCCTGCTTCACATAAGTAAGTCGAAGAAAAAGGAACAAGTATTCACAAAGCAAGAGAGGCAACTTTGGAATTAACAAGGAATCGTTTGATACAAAATTTCTTCAATGTCAAGAGATGAAAGTCATCTTTCGTTGTCGAATCAACCTTCATTTCTAGAAATTCTTTCTGAACTTGTTCTGGTAATCATAAGACATCAACAACAAATGAGTTTCTGGTCGTGTGACATATTGGTGACTCTGAATTAATGTCTCGATAGTATCGGTGAAATTCGTTTTCCAGCGCTTGCAAATGAGTTTATATTTCAACTTTAAAATCTTCGTCGTTTTTTTATTTTTAATTGCTTTGAATAGTCGAGAAAAAGATATTATTACATTTTCAACAGATAGCATTTGATTCCAAAGTTGAAGCTTAGATATGAACCCTTGAATATAATCATAGTTACTTATTACAGTGCCGTTTCTGCCTTGAAGTTTCAAGTTTAGCTGATTAAAGGCATCAAATATATCAGTTAAATAGGTCAACCCCCATTGAAATTGTTCATTGATGAACATTTGCAAAAAATCTCTTTTTTTCTTTGAACTTAAGAAAGAGAATGACCTCTTTTTTCAATTCATAAAGAGCGAGCCAACATGTTACCCTTCGACAACCAGAGTATTTCTATGTGAAATAGAAGGACTCTGTGATCAGAATTAAGATCCTCGCAAAGACTGTTCAAAGTACTACTCTTGATGTAGTTTACGATCTTTATAACGAAATCCAAAGTCTGGCGTAATTTATGTGGCAATGTTTTGGAAGCCAAAGCTTGTCGATGAATAAAACAATTAGTACACACTATCGCGGAATTATTTTTCTTGAGCTTTTGAGCTAAGCCTGATCGTACACTTATCACTGCAGGGGCGCCATCTGTGCAAAGTCCAATGAGTTTATTCCAATCCAAATCATTTTTTTCGATGAAATCAGATATTGAATTAAATATATCTTCAGATTCAGTGCCTGCCGTCAAAGATTAGGAGTACAAAATCTCTTCTTCAATGTGATCTCCACTGATGTAATGAACATAAACTATTAACTGTGCACAATTAACGATGTCGGTGGATTCATTGCAACTAATGCAGAAAATGGTGATAATTTTACTTCCGTCCGATGTTTAATTTACGCGTTAAATTAATTTTTCTTTCGCGCCTCCCTTGACATATCTCTATGCCCTCCTAGGGGGGCGTGCCCCCTTCATTGGGAACTCCTGCCCTAGACTAAACATTTATATCTCATACTATTGATTTTGACTACAATTGGTCGACCTTAATGGGCTCTTATGGTAGTGATCTTTATTCTAATTACTCCCCAGAATCTTCTTTCTCCCCTTCCTGTTTCAAACTTTTTCACTACCCTTGAAGGAATTTATCTGCAACTTATTAGGTTTTTTTTCATTCCTCCATCGATTCTATGCTTCCTAACCTTCTGGATGGCTCCGATCCTGTATTCTACAAATATCTGTTTCTAAATTTTATTACAAATGCTCTTTTGTTCTCCTTTTCTCATCATCACAATCTGGTGCGAGATTGAATTAATGAAAGAAGCTAGAATAGGAAAAACTGACAAGGAAGGAAATGAGAGAACATAAGAGTCACATTGTATGGAGTAGGAAGACGAAGATCCAAAAGCCGAGAATAGAAGAGAGAATGTTCTAAAGGGAGTGAGGAACATTCGAAGAAGACGTGATTGATATCACACAGAGAAAAGGAATCCTCTGGGTGAAGAGGGCACCGCGGAGAAGAGACGAGGGAAAAACGAAAATGTGACGAAGGGAGAAAGGTATGGCCGAAACGAAGACGGCATATAGCGGTGATCAGGAGACGACAAAGGGAAGGAAACATTTCGAACCATCTGGTCAAAGGAGGTAAGGGCTGAACGGAAAGATAAAAGGAATTCGGATTTGAGAAAAGAGAAAAATAAATATCATTCCATAATGTCATGTGAAACTGTTTGGAAATATGATTAATGTTGTGAGCAGGAAATGTATGAAGAGAATGTCCGTTGGAAGCTCCTGAGCGAGCCAAGGATTCAGCCATCTCATTACCCTCAATTCCAGCATGACTAGGAATCCACAATAAATCAATTTGGATCGAACGGAACAGGAATAATGCGTGAATTAGATTGCGAATGAGAAGAGCGAAAGGTTGTTCAAAAAAGGGCAACGGTAAGGGAGAAGAAATCGCCTGCAAGACACTTTCAGATTTAATTATTAAAAGGAATTTATCCGAGAGGAAAGAAGAGGAAAAGATAAAAAGAATTGCATGAAATATGGCAGCAAATTCAGCAGTAAATGTAGAATAGCAGGAAGGAAGTTTAAAGGATTCCGAGTGATTGTGAGAAGGAAAAACAAAGGCAGCACCAACCCCATCAGCCCTCTTAGACCCATCGGTGAAAATAACGGAATGATTGGGATATAAAGAGCTTAAAACCATGTGAAATTCAGATCTAACTATAGAGTGAGGAAGGAATTTAGCAGAACTTGACAAATGAAATACGTGAGGAGGATGTAACAGACTGAAATAATTAAAAGAAAAGTACAGAGATTTATCATAGGAAAAAATATAGGGAGAAAAATTGGCAAGACGGACAGAAATGAAAAATAAAATTGGAATTCTGTTTAATTGTGAGAGATTGAGCAGTAAGCAGCTATAATGCTAGAGGAAAAAGATGGAAGACGTTTAATTAAGAAACGATAGCCTAGATAGGATTTACGGATGAAGAAAGGGAGTGATTTTGATTCGGAAAGGATGGCAGGAATTGGAGTAGATTTACGTGCATCCAGACAAAGACGAAGACAGGAATTTAGAACGCGGTCAAGCATTAACCGAAGAGACTTAGAAGCGTTGCCGTATATATAGGAATAGTAGTCCAACTTAGAAAGAATGAGAGACTTATACAATAAGGAAAGAATGTAAGGATCACCACCCCACCAATACGATGAGAGTGATTTTAAAAGATTAATCCTTTTAAGACAAGACGTATACGAGCGACTAATATGTTCGTGAAAGGAGAGACGGCCGTTAAGAAGCACACACAAATAATAGAAGCTCTCCACAAAAGGGACAGGATAATGACTTAAGGTTAGATTGATTGAGGAAGGATTATATGAACGGAAAGTAAAAACCATGGCCGCGGATTTATGAGGAGAGACAAAAAGATGAATATTGAAAAGAGCATTTTCTATAGTGGATAATGACCTATTTAGTTCTAAAACAGCATCTGTTATGTTGAAAGAAGAAGAGTAAATAAGGATATCATCAGCATAGAATAGAGACGATGAATTTAATGGAAGAGAAGCAATATGAGAAGTATAGATGTTGAAGAGAGTAGGACTAAGACAGGAACCCTGAGGAAGACCACAAAAAACTTTTCTTGAAGTGGAATAACAAGAAGTGGATAGATGTACAGTCCGGCTTTGGAAAATATTAATAATAAGGGGAACAACATAGACCGGAGTATGCAATGACAGCATTCTATTTCTGAGAATAGGGAGGTGTACATTGTCAAATGCACTGGAAACATCAATAAAGGCTGCGATAGTAAAATTTTTGTTTATATAGGAATTGTAAATGTCAGAAAGGAAAACACTAATGCAATCAGGAGGACTAAGACAGGGACGGAAACCGAACATATTGTTAGGAATTAAGTTATTGTGTTCGAGAAACCAGACAAGCCGTTTATTTAACATGCTCTCAAAGAGCTTTCTTAAACAGGGAGCAAGTGAGATAGGACGAAAAGAAGAGGAATTTTTCTTTGGTATGGGTATAACGATAAAGGCATTTCAAGAAGGAGGAGTGGAACAAGAAAGAACAAAAGAATTATATATACTAAGAAGGGTCTCAAGAGATTGAATAGAGAGGTTTTTTATAATGAGAAAAGATATACCATCAATACCAGGGGAGGATTTGGAGAAGGAATTACTTAAAATAGCACGAAGTTCATTAAGACTAAAGCTAGAAGATAAAAAGTGAGAAGTAGAATTAATAGAAGGAGAAGGAGAATGAAGCTCTTCGAGGCTGGGGACATAGGAAGGAGCTACGGAGTCCATGAATGAAATGAGTCTATTTTTCGGAATATTAAGATAAGAAGGTCGTTCCGATGAAGGAGTTCTAAACACTTTAGCCATTTTCCAGACATGTGTCATTGGAGTAGAGCGGGAGAAAGAAGAACAGATCTTTATCCAAGCGGTTCTTTTTGAGCGTTTAAGAACAAACCTAGCCTTAGCATTAGCTCTTTTATGTGCAAGGAAGTTGGGAAAAGAAGGACAGGAGCGAAAAGATCTAAAAGTGGAAGTACAGAGATCGAACGCAGACTTGCAATCATTATTCCACCACAGGGATGAATCATATATAGATCTATTTTTTAATGAATAATGGTACGGAGAAGCTGATAAGGAAAGAGCAAAAGAAATAGATTGAGTGAATGACTGATATTGGGATATAGGATTCCTGTCAACTTTGATAAAAGGAAGAGATGAATCGACAATACGGCGAAACATCGACCAATCGGTTTTAGGAAGGTACCATTGAGGAGTATGAAGGAGTTCAGGCTACACAGGAGGAGAAAAGTTGTTAGAGGATATGATAATGGAATCATGGTCGTTTACATTAAGGTTTTCCACGAACAGTTAAAACCGAGGTTAGGAGATGTAAAGGTTAAGTCAATTGAACTAAACGTAGTTGGATTCCTGTAAAAGGTAGGAGAATTATCATTTAGCAGAAAAGGATTATTACGGAGAAAAATGTCTTCAAGAATAACACCGTTACTATTATAATTGGAACAACCCCAAAAAGGAGAACGAGCGTTCCAGTCTCCTCCTATAATAAAAGGGGAAGGAAGCGAATAAAAAAAAAAAAACAGAAAAAGGAAAGTTCCGAAGATCAAAATTAGGAGGAATGTAGACAGAGATAAAGTTAAGAGGACAAGCAGAGTTGTTAGGGATGGATATATGAACTAAATTAGGAAGTAGGGAGGAGGATGAACTGAATAAGCGAATATTGTGAGAATAGAAAAGAATGTAATTTCTAATCAAAACAGCAGCTCCTCCGTAGTCGTCATTTCGACAGAAACTGACTAAGGTAAAACCTCTAAAGTTGATGTCAGAAGAATCCTTTAACCATATTTCAGAAAGCAAAGCCACATCGATTTTGTGAAGGTCCAGCAAGCCCTTCAAAGCATCCTTATTGGCTCTAAGACTGCGACAATTCCATTGCAGAATATTAAGTTTGTAAGCCATTATGAATATAGATCAGGAGTAAATTAAGATAGGCGAAGACTTGATGATGAGAGTGAGTGTAGGTAAAAAAGTATAATGGGTTAATATAAAAGTAATATGACAGGGCAGTAGGGAAACGGGATAAAAAAAAAAAAGAAGTAAGAGAATGGAACACAACGAAAGAGAAAATGTACGCTTTATAAAGGATGAAAAAGTGTAAAAGAGGAAAAAAAGAGAGAAAGAAAAAACAAAAACAAATAAATAAATACAGTTCAAAATATAACAAAATTTGAAATGTTGTATATGTTAATATATTACAAAGCATGAGGCATAAAGCTCTGGAAGTTGAAGAGATTTTTCAAGTTCGGATGAAGCTGCAATGTTATGTCTAGCTAAGAGCTGTATGAATGCAGAGGAGAAAGACTCAACTGGGGAGGAAATTTACGAGGGCATATTATTAAAAGAATCATCGGAAGTAACAAGACCAGCAGAGTTATTCAAATTAATGGCATTAGATTTCAAAGCCCAACCATTAAATGGAGAAGGTATGCGATTGGACGGTAGAGACGGAAATGGAGGAGAAGTTTTAGTTTGCGGTTTTTTATTAGATTGACGGTGAAAGTACTGGCCTTTTATTGACCGTGGTGCTTTCATCTGAGGAAACATTTTTTCAGATGAAGGATTTATTAATGAAGGGACTGGATCCCTGGGTTGAGCAGCGGCTCTGTCAGCGTGAGAAAAGGCTGATGATGCAAAAGATTTACTTTTCATGTCGCAAGCTTCTTGGAACGGAATGTTCTCATAGGCCATAATACGTTTTATCTCCTTTTGTCGAAGCCATTCAGGGCAGCGTCGATCCGAAGAACGATGATCCCCTCTGCAATTTCGGCATACGGGAGCGGAATTAATCGAAGGGCATTCTGAGATTGAATGTTTATCGCTGCAATGAACGCAGTAAGTTGAGGAACTACGACAAAGATTAGAAGTATGACCAAAACGATGGCACTTATTACATTGAATAGGAGATCTAATACTGGGCGGTACCTGAAAAATTAATCTAAAAATAGAGATATGCGAAGGAAGAACGGAAGAAACAAATTTAATCTCTACCGATCGAGTGGACAGACGAACACCATCCACGTTTTTAGAAATTCTTCTAACTGAAGCAACAGGAATGGACGAGGTGATACCTTCCATGATATCTTCCTCCGAAAAGGAAGTATGCACATCAGAAATTATTCCGAATCGGAAGAAAACATGATTGGGTACGAATGCGCTTTAAGGCTATTTTTCATCATAAAATCATATTGATCTAAGAATTTATTAGCCGTAACCGCAGAGGGGAATAAAACCGATAAGCGGTTCCCACCTTATTTTTTGACGTTTATACATTCCGTAGTTGATTTAAACAGCAACTTAGCTATGGCCATAGGATGTGCATTTCCCCCCAATATTTTTTTCGAGATTTTCTAAATATATTAAAAAAGGACCAGGGTGGTCTAACGGAAAGGTAAGTTCATTATTAATATTATTACTAACCATATCGTTAACATGATTATGATTATTATTATTATTATTATTATTATTATTACTGTTACCACTATTGTTAATGTTCTCTTGTGAATTACTAATATTAAAGTTTTTGATTGCTTCAAAGACATTAGCGTTATTACTATTTTTACTATTATTATTGTTTGAATTATTGTTATTATTGCTAGTAATTTTGTTGGGAGGTTTGGATACATGGAACTGCGACAGTCGTAGATCCTTATTGGGGAACGACGTAACTGGCGAGAAAGGATCAGACGGTTTGCGTTTCATGGGAACGTCAACCTCCATCAGGGGAAGAGATAACCCCGTCTTTAACGGTTTAGTATCCTTAGAGGAGGCCGCCTGGCGGCCCCCACTAGACGAGCTCATCGAATACGCAAATAAACAGGTAAATTAGAATAAAATAAATAAATAAACAACTGAAATAAAATAAATAAACAAAACTGAAACAATAATCGAAATAGAAAGATAAACGGAACGAACTCACCGAATAAATCCTTATCAAAAAACTACTTACTTTAGCTGTTCACTGTTTGGTGGATAATATTTGTAAGAGTCATTTTTTTCTTCTTCGGACGTCCTATGCCGACAAATATTTTTTTAAACGACTTCTGTGAAACCGCAAAAAAACTGTTCGAAAAATCTTCGAAAAATTATTTTCTTGTATTTGAAGAATTAAATATATGCGACAGAAAAAAAATACAAAGTCAAAAAGTATTAAAAAAAAAAAATTATTAAGTAGTTCTAATAAAATTGTCTATAATTATGTATATTTTATACTAAAATTTTATTTGAAAAATACTAAAATTTGGATTTCCGCTTTTTCTTCTTCTTCTTCTTCTTCTTTGATTAACGTGCCGTGTTGTACTGCCGCCTAGGCCAGAGGCACGCATAAGACAAGGGTTAGATGGAGTGGAAGAGGTTAGTGGTCTTGAGAAAACGAAGGAGGAGTTCCATTTTGTCGTTTCGATCAGACAGGATTTCGGAAAGGTTGGACGACTGGAGAATTTATGCTTGGTATGAATTATATAGGTGGGACAGGTGACGAGTAAATGTTAGATTGCGACAGGAGAATTGCAATTATAACACAGTGGGATAGGTTTTTTTAGACAGGAGGTGACTATGAGCGATTTTGGAGTGATCTAGGCAGAGATTTCCGCTTTTTAATAACGCTTGTAATTTTTTTCTGGGTACGTCACTGCTCAAATTGATTAAAAATACAGTTCTATGCAGTTTAACTAATTTGTAGCTGCTATTAACGTATTTTATACTATCTATAAATCGGCTAAATTCATATATTACGTTTTGTGTGGGAGATTTTTAGTCGTTGTACATTATAATGTACGGGTTAAGCATTCTATTTGATTTTTGCCCTTTGTAACGTATATTTTGCCGTAAACTTGTTATTTCATTTATGTATTATTATCGATTTATATGAATTAATGTTCGGTGTAAACTGTTATAGTCTTCTTTTTTCTTTTGAATAAATCGATATAATATGCGGGGCTGGGATACATCTTTTATCTTTTTTGTAAAATTTTCATGTGTTTCATACGTAATTAATCTAAATAATAAATAAAGAAAAAACAAGAAATTAAAAGTAGCTTTAATGCGAAGGTTACAAAAATTGGAAGGAAATAGAAATAAAATAATAAAACATGAAAAATCGGAATGCGTATTTTTGGGTGCGAATGAAAGTGGAGTAAGTGTGCATTACTATTTGCGAATTTATTAGTAAATGGGAAAAAGATACAAATACAAGAAATCCATCGACGAGTATGAGTTGGACGGGACTAATAATAAAAATAACTTAAATATTGTAAATATTTTTATACGAAATATACCTTTTTATAGTTATTAGCCAATTTATTATTACATTTCATTGTCATGTTTATTTTTAAGTAATACATTATATTGTAAAAATCCAGCAGCTATAGAGAAATATGTGCGGTGAATTATTTTTTTAAATTAACACCTCTCTTTATTACGTTATTATCAAAGTAATATTAATTTACAATAACTTTTAAAAAAAGGTGGATTAAGTGCCCCCTCCACAAAAAAAAAAAAACAAAGAAAAAAAAAGGAACCGATGGTGTCTCACTAGCCGTTAATTAATTCTCATTAAACCGAAATTGATTTTTTCTTTAATGTTCCATCTTGCGTGTACGTCGATTTGACTATTTACCTCGACTGCACACAATTAGAATTTGGACGCTGTCGACAAATTTCGAGTCCGTCAAATGATTTTGCAATTTTCCGGCAACAGATGGCGCTGTCGGTCTATTCTGTAATTCGCGATTTATCGCGCAGGGGGTTGGTTTAGTTGTCAGCTACATCAACCCCTTTCAACGCACCGCAATTACCGTCTAACGATGAACATTTCCTCTCAGCACAGAAAAAGGATAATATGTCAGTAGCGTTTTTGACTTCTGTCTTATAATAGTGACTAGTAGAACAAACGTAATTTCTTCCGCTATTAGCTCGATTGAAATAATTTTCGTACACATTTGTTCGGGAAAATTAAAAAAATTACATTATAACTCATTTATTTATCGATCAATTAATTAATTAATTAAATTTTTTGTGTAGTTTGAGACGTAATTTTTCGTGTTTTTTACCTGATATTTTCTCGTGCGATTAAATATTTCGTTTTTTTTTTTTGATTTTTTATCATCTGCGCAGAGCATCGAAGTTTTCTGTAAATGTAATTTCACTGGTAAGATACGCGCATTATTAATCGATTCGTTTAAACATTAATCTATGTCTAAACCACATTTCTAAAGTTGATTGCGATATTTGTATTTATATCTGAGTTTGCAGCAATCCTTTATTAGAAAAATATAATTTTTCACACGTTTTTTGTTTTTGCTGTTTTTTATTTTTTTCCCCCCAGCTATAATCAAATCTTACGTTCAGTTTTTCAGTCCTTTCCGTAGTATTGATACTTTGTAGATAAACTGAGGCTCGATATAGGTAATTATTAGTTTGTTCTTTGAATCTTTGTGGAATCCTATAAGGAAAGTTCCGCTAAATTATTAGATTTGACGGTCACTTGTGCTCAAACAGTTGTTCAGAGTTCTGGACTATTTTTTGAAAATGGAAGAAAAAAAGGACAGTAGACTTTCGTAGAACTGGAAATTAGCGATGAGTTCGGATTTTTTGCTCGGAAATAATTTTAAAACGAGATAAAATTGCTCAACGACGTAAAAATTGTAATTAGCGAAGATATAAACGATAAAGAAAGAAAAAAAAAAAAAAATTAAAAACACACATTTTTATGAAGATGCATTTAAAAGAGAGAAATAATTAGTTGTTGCTTAAGCTTTTGTCACGAAAATTAAAAACGTTGAATACCGGTGATCGTAATTTTTTAAATAAAATTTTAGTACGTAAAAATTTGCTTAAATTATTTTTTTGTAATATACTCATGACATTTTGTAGTCTTACTCTTCTGACGATTCCCATATTTTTCGCTTACACACTAACCCCGTCATACGCTGCTTGTTTTCCTTCTAACATCTACTCCGTGTATTCTATGGAGTTTTCTGTCACATCACCTCTATAAATGTCCGTTGTCTCTCATCGGAACATTCTGATTTTTAGCATTCCAAACGTGTATAGTATACGGTATCCTAAAAAGATGATTCAGAAGCGAAAAAATAGTAGATTAAAGTATGCAATAACTCAAGAATGACTTGACTTATGAACTTCGGATTTTGACCATAAATCAAAATTAATTAAAATTCTCTTTTAATACAATATATAACTTCAGCTCAGTCGATTACCCTGAGCGCTGAAAATCGCAAGAAACCGTCAAGAATATACAATATGGAATTTAGAACGACCTTAAAAAGTACCTCTAAAAAATTCATAACTCGGTAACGTATAATCCTTTAAAAGTAATATTCAAAATACGAAACAAAAATCAAAAATTTTTCATTAAATAAAAATGATACTTATAAGTACCTATTTAAATAACCGCCTTTGGAGGGCTAAAAGCAACAAAAAATTAAAGAAGCATGTTCTTGTAATAGACCGGGTAAGAAAGTTGAAAAAACGATAATATATCTTAAATATGAATGTAAAAGAGCGTTTTAGAGGGAAAATATAGCCGATATTACGAGACTTACATTTGCACCACCAGAAACTGAAATTTTTGGAAAAACCTTATTTTTTTCGGGGGCGTGTGATACATCGATGGAAAGATCGCTATTTGACGAACCGTATTTAATTTTTTTAAAGAAATTTTCAAAATTAGCGAAAAATTTAAAAAAGCGCGAAAAAAGACGTCTCTCCCCTTACGACACGAGCGTTGTAGCTAAAAGTTTCGAACCAGGTTATAAATACACACATGCTCGGTATTTTCGTAGCGTCTGATACATTCGCATTTCCATCTACAAAACTGGTCTCTCAGGGCGTCGAAAACCTCAAAAATCAAAAAAAAAAAAAAATTGTTTTCTTGGGTGTGCGATATATCGATCAAAATTTTTAGAATCAATTAGTGTATAAATTATATACAAACATGTTAAAAGTAAATGTATTTATTTTAATTTTTTTGATCTTTATTAACATATCGGAATTTATTTTAATACAAAATTTTCAGGAACATATTTTTCCTTTCTAAAATTTTATCTTAACTATTCATCAACCGATATTTATTAGAACGTAAGTATAAAATCAAATTAACAAGAAGGGGGATTTGTCAGTCATTGTTTATACATTTTTTTTTGTAGATGCGAAAAAATAAAGTAAGACGGAATTTGAATCTTAAATATTACAGATACGAATAAAGTATACATTATCGGGAGAATTTTTGTTATTTTTATTTTTCAACGAAACTACTAAGATCGCTGTTTTCGGAAGACGAACACGAATGGGATGTAACAGAGACTGAAACAAGTTATTCGGCTGTTGCATGTACATAAAGCGGAGGTTTGTTTTTTAACACTGTCTGTGATATTTCTTTAAAATAATGATTTCGGCGATTATTAAATCAATAATATATTTCTGTTTTTTTTTTTTTTTTTGTTTGCGCCCAATATCAAACGAAGAAACAATTTTTGATTTTAATTTTTTTTATTCTTGATTCATAATTTATTTTGAACATTCTGCAGGTAAATAAGCATCACTTAGCAGTCACATCGATATTATATTACACCGAAAAATTTGCATGATTGGAATTATTGTTAAATATTTAAAAAATTACGTAAAAAATCAGTTATTTAAAGAAATATATTTTTGAAATGACAGAGAGAATTTTTTGATTTTAACGGTACCTGTACTTTTCAACAGAACGGTTGTCTAGCAAAAGTAAAAAAGACGTGTATATTTTTAACGTAAAATAATATCGAAGCTACAATATAATTTCTTCTTATTCATTACGAGACACTTTTCGTATTAATAAGTTTGTGTAGATTTTTCCTTACGTAGGGAGCAACAAAATGAACAGAGATAGAAAAACAAAAGGCTGAAATTATGAGAGAAGAAGAAAAATAAAGCGCCAAAACATTTTAATAGGCGCAAAAATTTTTGAAAAAAATTAACTGAAAATTCTTTTTGAATCTTCTACCGTTAACTGTTGCAACTTGGTTAAATTAATTATCTGCAGCGATACAGCGATACGTAATCCATTCTTTCTGTTCAATTTTAGCAATTTCTCTATTTTGACAGCTTTCTTACGACTGGTTCTGGCCTGATGTTAATACTGATTTATCTTCGGCTTTAGTGTACAGTCGACTGGGGGTTATTTTACTCCGATTTGAATGGTTTTAGCTGCGTTTGCCGAATGTAAGTATATATAAGCACGACATTCTGTAGACATCGGAAACTAAAAATTTTCTTTCATAAATATTATCTACAATCCGTTTCTTCTGGGAGTAAGACTTTTTTACTTTTTGTAGAACGGCCAGGTATTGTATAACTCACTTTTCTATTTTATTGTTTTGAATTGGGAGAAGACTAATTATCGTTAGATTTTGTAACCATCAATATGATTGTCCAGCGAGCAATTTGAACGTTATTAGATAATAGGTTAGTGAATAGGCGCATATCACCGTCATCGGTATAGAGCAGAATGGTTACAGGCAGCGAAACATATAGCTATGCAATTTATAGGAAGGGTATAAGTAAAGTAAAGTAAGTCCCATATCCTTGATAAGGTATCATGGATTGTGAAGTTAAGGTTCACAATGTACTAAGCCTAATGGATCTGATGAGAACACTGTGGCCAATTCCTTTATCTCAGTAGCCTTTATTTTCCCAGATTTCCCTGGTACCCAATTATTTCAGGCTGAGTAAACCTGAGAGCGACTTGGATCTGGGACGAGGCAAGTCTCGATAACCTGTGACATCTCTGATTTGATAGCCAAGCAACTTAACCACTAGGCTACCACGTTGCCATAGGAAGGATATAGCAGGGTAAGATAGTGAAAAATTCCCTCAAACCAATCGTTATAAAAACTATACCATCGTGTCCGGCATCGGAAAATACTATCATCCTGAAAGTTTCAGCACGCTAACCTTTAAGAGGCGCCACCTAGGGGAAAAAATTTTAAATCGAGTTTTTGATGATATCTTGAGAACCAGTGGCCGATATTATTCAAGTTTGGAGCTCAAATTGAAGATATTTCAAACCCCTATAATTAAAAAATATTTTCAGACTTATTCATCACAAAAACCTAACCTAAAAATCCATTTGAAAATTTCAAACCGCTATAAAAAAAAAAAACAAACCTAAAACAAACACCTCGCTGGAAAAATTATACGTCGTGTATTTTATTCCAAACCACCCTCATGAATTTTTTCAGATTTTTTAAAGGGGTGGACGCACCTTAAAAATAATAACAACTGTGTTTCTTTTTGCATTTTCGGCCGTATTTAGCTGCTATGAGCTGATGAGAATATTTTTTCTGCCCTCAGATGTATACAAAATGATATAATAACGTACTTTCCAGTATTTTGGACACAAAGAATATGAAACGAAACATTTAATTCTCATTTTTCTCCTAGTTTTTCATTTTTGTAAGTTACAAAATACTGAAATGATCCGTCTTGATTTTCAACTATAATGACTTATAAATATGGTCCAATATATTAAAAACAAAGTAGTTTACGAAAAACTATCCAATTTAATTCATTCGGATTTTTAGAAGTTGTGAACACTCCTTAAAAACTAAAAAAAAACGTGTTTTCTTTTTTGCATTTTTGGTCGTCTTCTATGATGCGGTTGGAAAGGTTTTTTTGGTCTCAAGTTTATACAAAAAACTTTATAAATACTTTCCAGTATTCTGGACACAAGTAATATGGAATGAAAAAGTTTTAATTTACTTTTCTACTATGTTTTTGGCTGGATTTTTTAGTTTAATATCTTATAAAATACTGATGCGACAAAATAATAAATGAGATCAACAGTTAAATCAAAAAATTAATTAATTCGGATACTTTGTTCACTATGTTTTTTTATTTTTTTTATTTTTTAGGTTAAACGATTTAATAGTTCGTTACAGTATTTTAAATAATAAATAATATAAATAGAAATATTTAAAAACCTAATTTCCGTTTTCGTATTAGATCAGTTTATTCTTACAGTGATGTAAAAAATAAAGTAAATTAAAAATAAGCAATAGAATTTGTATTTTTTTTTTAAACCGAAAAGTACTGCCAGTATTTTGTCATATATTTTAAACATAAAGAATATACAAATAATTCTTCGTCGCCGTCTTCTTGTATAACTGGTATATGATGAACAGCATCGAAAAGTTTTGTAACATGTTCAGCAGGTTTTTTTTTAACTTTGATAGATTTCGTGCATGCGGTAAGTAATATATTACTGCAGCGACATGTGCATAGCAGCCAGTGGTTCACATACCATTAGCACACTCACAGTAATATGGGTCAGTACTATTCGATATATACTGTATGTAGCAGTTATATGTCTGACTAATCATGTGACGAGATCGTATTTGAATTTTGATAATATCTGGTGAATCCTTCAGAAAATTGATTTCTTCAGAATCGTCCATCATTTCAACTAGATATAAAATTACTAACTGTAATTGATAAGTGCCAGTAAAAAGTAATTCCAAATTTTTTCCTGTCAACTCTGGAAAATCCACGACGTTGTAGATGTCAATTTTTGAAAAGAAACTTTTCGGCGATTCCACACACTCTTGTCATCATCTCCAAATATACAGCATTTTCCATATTATCGTGATCCATTAGCTAAGTTAAAAAAACTTCGTCGGTGCTCACGCGGTAGCAATCGTGAACCAAATTCATTGAGGAACAAAAATAAGCGATTTTACTGTACAATCCAGCATCTTCAGGCAATTTCGATTTTTGTACTACTAAACCGTGGACGGCTTCAACAATCCAACGAACCATTATTACTCGAAGAAAGCGGTTTTGTTATGCATTGCGAACTGATTCTCTTTTCTTTTTAACGAAGCCAGACAAATATGAACTATTTCAATATATTGGAGACGTGAAAACAAAAAAACAACCAAACAACCAGCAGAAAAATGAGATTTAAATGTTTTATTCCTTATTTTTTGTGTCCAAAATACTGGAATGTACTTATTATGCCATTTTATACAAAACTGATGCTACAAAAAAAAATTAGCTAATGGATCACGATAATATGGAAAATGCTGTATATTTGGAGATGATGACAAGAGTGTGTGGAATCGCCGAAAAGTTTCTTTTCAAAAATTGACATCTACAACGTCGTGGATTTTCCAGAGTTGACAGGAAAAAATTTGGAATTACTTTTTACTGGCACTTATCAATTACAGTTAGTAATTTTATATCTAGTTGAAATGATGGACGATTCTGAAGAAATCAATTTTCTGAAGGATTCACCAGATATTATCAAAATTCAAATACGATCTCGTCACATGATTAGTCAGACATATAACTGCTACATACAGTATATATCGAATAGTACTGACCCATATTACTGTGAGTGTGCTAATGGTATGTGAACCACTGGCTGCTATGCACATGTCGCTGCAGTAATATATTACTTACCGCATGCACGAAATCTATCAAAGTTAAAAAAAAACCTGCTGAACATGTTACAAAACTTTTCGATGCTGTTCATCATATACCAGTTATACAAGAAGACGGCGACGAAGAATTATTTGTATATTCTTTATGTTTAAAATATATGACAAAATACTGGCAGTACTTTTCGGTTTAAAAAAAAAATACAAATTCTATTGCTTATTTTTAATTTACTTTATTTTTTACATCACTGTAAGAATAAACTGATCTAATACGAAAACGGAAATTAGGTTTTTAAATATTTCTATTTATATTATTTATTATTTAAAATACTGTAACGAACTATTAAATCGTTTAACCTAAAAAATAAAAAAAATAAAAAAACATAGTGAACAAAGTATCCGAATTAATTAATTTTTTGATTTAACTGTTGATCTCATTTATTATTTTGTCGCATCAGTATTTTATAAGATATTAAACTAAAAAATCCAGCCAAAAACATAGTAGAAAAGTAAATTAAAACTTTTTCATTCCATATTACTTGTGTCCAGAATACTGGAAAGTATTTATAAAGTTTTTTGTATAAACTTGAGACCAAAAAAACCTTTCCAACCGCATCATAGAAGACGACCAAAAATGCAAAAAAGAAAACACGTTTTTTTTTAGTTTTTAAGGAGTGTTCACAACTTCTAAAAATCCGAATGAATTAAATTGGATAGTTTTTCGTAAACTACTTTGTTTTTAATATATTGGACCATATTTATAAGTCATTATAGTTGAAAATCAAGACGGATCATTTCAGTATTTTGTAACTTACAAAAATGAAAAACTAGGAGAAAAATGAGAATTAAATGTTTCGTTTCATATTCTTTGTGTCCAAAATACTGGAAAGTACGTTATTATATCATTTTGTATACATCTGAGGGCAGAAAAAATATTCTCATCAGCTCATAGCAGCTAAATACGGCCGAAAATGCAAAAAGAAACACAGTTGTTATTATTTTTAAGGTGCGTCCACCCCTTTAAAAAATCTGAAAAAATTCATGAGGGTGGTTTGGAATAAAATACACGACGTATAATTTTTCCAGCGAGGTGTTTGTTTTAGGTTTGTTTTTTTTTTTTATAGCGGTTTGAAATTTTCAAATGGATTTTTAGGTTAGGTTTTTGTGATGAATAAGTCTGAAAATATTTTTTAATTATAGGGGTTTGAAATATCTTCAATTTGAGCTCCAAACTTGAATAATATCGGCCACTGGTTCTCAAGATATCGTCAAAAACTCGATTTAAAATTTTTTCCCCTAGGTGGCGCCTCTTAAAGGTTAGCGTGCTGAAACTTTCAGGATGATAGTATTTTCCGATGCCGGACACGATGGTATAGTTTTTATAACGATTGGTTTGAGGGAATTTTTCACTATCCTTTTTTTTTTTTTTTTTTTTTTTTTTTTTGAGCGGCATTGACCCAACAACAAGAAAACTAAGCTAAGAAATTAAATAACTAAGCGGTCCGAAATGGATGCAACAAAGGACAGCAGTGCGGACACCACAGAAGATGAAGGAAAGGAGAGGATAAAGGAAGAGTTATAGGAAGTAGGGAGAACTAATGACAGGAGCTGACTGTATAAAAGGGAGCGTTCGTTACGGAGAGCAGGACACTCAAAGAAAATGTGATTAGAATCACATGTACGAGGAGGATCACAATTGTGAAGAGAACATTCAGTCGAAGGCGATAGAACAAATTGAAAGCGCGAGGAGGGGAGGAGAGAATGATTGATCCGGAGACGAATTAGGGAAACAATAGAAGAACGACGACTGAAAGGAATAGAATGGAACCAAGACAGAGAACGGGGAATTGGCTGAATGAAACGGTATTGAGAATGACAATTAGATAATAGGGAGGGATAAATATCTCGCCAAAGTCTGGCGTGATTGGAGGTGGATAAGGAAAGGATATCTGAAGAAGCGAAATGGTTGAGGAATGAATCAAGGCGATCAGCAGAACGAGCCTTACCCTGCTATGTTCTATTTCGTTCTTTGTTTGATGATCTTGATGACTCAGTTATGTTGAAGCTGTTTGAATAATTGTTCACAATGATGTTCGTTCCGAACATCATTAATGATACTGCCGAATTGTCAGTGGAAGGTGCTTTCAAAAACAATTAACAAATATTGCCGATGGCGGGATAGCGTGTTATGATCGGCCTTTTATGGTCTTGTAAAATTTGTTCGTTTTCATTCGGCCTTAATTCAGGATAGGAGATGTTTTTATTTGTACATTATTTTTTTTAAAGTTTTTGCAAGAGAATGTTTAGATGAAGGATACACGAATTGGTAATTTTGAGGAAACCAAACAAGTTTTCGTTAAGCTTTGCGACGAATAGTAATCTATCTCCACACCATTAAGGAATGAACAGACTTCGTGTTAAAGTATGATAGTAAAGTTGAAGATTGTAGTTCGAATTGGAACAGTTCCGGTAATCAGATGTCGGTTGATTTAAGAGAAGGGTTTGGTCTTAGATTTTTTAAGAGAACCGGAGAAAAGGTTGAATTTTCTAATTTATATTTTAAAGTAAGTGTAAGAAGTCTCAATTTATTAGTTGAGACGAAGGTGGCATTTCAGTGTCTGAGACATTAAGAAAAAAATTGGAACTGGAAATTTAACATTCTACGAGTTCATTTTAACAGTAAACTTACCAAACCCGGTCAAATGACCGTTTTTGAAATTTAGTTTCGATTTTCGTGTATATTTTAAATTTTTCTATAATATACATACAACCCATTTTTCAATATTCACGAATTTCTTTATTGCTCATTTTTTGAAAAAAATTCATAGTATATCTAGTCTACCATGAGCGGTTATTTGACTGGTTGAGGAATACGGTGAATATAATAATATTTTATGGCGTGTTTACATTTGATTTCTTATTTATGACCCGTTTGATTTATGTTTTTTTTTTTTTTCATTTTTACTTCATTATTTCTATATTTATCTCCAAAAATGTCAAGACATTCGAAAAATATCAAATTATTAAACTAAATAAGTAGTATTGACGAGGATTGCTAGGAAGATGGCCAGGAAGTTTCCGATATTGATGATGATACAGCGGAGAATTTATTTGACGGCGGTAGTGTCGAAGAGGATATTTCGGATGTATCAAGAGGACAAAAGAGAAAGAGAACTGTAAACAATGCCAAAAATGAAAATGGAGAAAAGATTGAGACTGGTACGGGCGGAACTGTTTGGCAAAAAATAGGAGGACAGTCTAACCGCGGAAAAGTACCGATGTATAATATTTTCAAGGAAATGTCACGGCCGACAGGATACGCTAAAGAAAATATTATGAAGGGCAAAGTTGACTCGGAATTTTCCTTGATTTTTGATAATAACATGATTGAACAGATAAGAATATATATACGGAATTAGAAGCATTTCGAGTGCTCGAAATGGAATGGATTTTATCTGCTGCAAAATTACGTGCATTTATTGGACTTTTATATGCACGCGGTGTATACGAGGCTAAAAATATAGATTTATCTTATTTATGGAATCAGAAATGGGGTCCGTCATTTTTCTCGACAACTATGAAACGAGTTTACCGAAGTCATGCGGTTTATTCGGTTTGACAACAGAAATCAACGAAGCAAATGCTTACAAAATGATAAGTTCGCTTTGATGTCTGAAGTTTGGCTCAAAATTTATCAAAAACAGTCAAAACTGTTACAAACCAGGAATGTTTCCAACCAAAGCACGTTTCAGATTTACTCAATACACGCCCAATAAACCAGACAAATTTGGCATAAAATTCTGGTTGGCTTCCGATGTAAATAGTAAGTATATAGTAAACGGCATCCCAGGCCTGGATTTAGGAAGGGGTCTGGGGGCACTGCAACTCCGGGCCCCGTCAAGAGACACCCACTTCCGACATGTAATAAAAAATTAATCCATCATTTGTCATATACATCAACTCTTTTTTAAATAAATTAAATTAACTTTACAGGAGCAAGTGCATTTTTTAATACATTTATTTGTTAATAATTTTGTATCCATTTTTATTTCCTCCTAGAGAAGGAAACTTCGTAATAGTAAAATTTCGAGTTCCATAAAACGTACCAGAAATTTGTTTTAAGGTATAACGAGTCGGAATCTACGTTTTTAGGAAATGTCTGTATGAATGTGTATGCGTGTGTACACGCGCAACACACGCTCACATACTATCCTTTTATGCAAATCTTTGGTTAAAATTTACTGAAAAATTAATTGTTTACAATTATATATATATATATATATATATTTTTTTTTTTTTTTTTGGCATCGACAATTCTAACCATTGTCTATATGATATTTAGTTTTCTCTTCTTCTTCACCCGCCGACTCCAAATTGAAGGTTGGCGATCCAAGATTGAAAATTTTCTTTTATAATGGCTGATCGGAGGAGTTGTATAGAAGGGCAGTCGAACCAGCTGATAAGATTTTCCATCCATGATGACAATCTTGTTTACATTACTAATTATATGTCAATTCGTGAATTCGAAATAATATAATTAAATTAAATTAAAGAAAATTTAGTTATTCTGTAAACCTGATAATTTTGTCACTTCCGAAAAGGGCCCCTAATATTTCCGTAGCCCCGGGCCTGTCATACATTTAATCCGGGTCTGCAGACTTCCATATTTGGGAAAAGATGAGGGAAGAGAATCATCGGTGGTGCCACTTGGGCAGTTTGTAGTTTTGAAATTAGCAAAACCATATACCGGACATGGGAGAAATATTACTATTGACAATTTTTTTACAAGCATGTCATTAGCAAGAATACTTCGAGCAAAAAAAACTACGCTTGTCCGAACTATTCGCAGAAATGAAAGAGAGCTACCAAAATTAGCGACAGAGCCAAATGATAGTAACGCTTTTCTACAATAATACACAAATCTACAGATTCTATTCTTACAATTTACAAAGCTAAAGCTAATATAAAAGTGCTGATGCTTAGCATTCATCCGTTGAAATTGAAGAAAGTGATAATACCAGAGACAATTAGATTTTACAATAGCACGAAATTCGGTGGGGATGTAACCGATCAAATGGCCAGAAAATATAGTGTAAAATCTAAATGTCAAAGATGGCCTTTACAGGTATTTTTCAATATCCTGGATTTAGCCGGAATAAATGCTTGGATTTTATACAAGGAAACGACTGGTGAAGAAATATCGAGGCAATCATTTTTATTTCAATTGGCAGAAGAGCTTGGGGCCAAATATTAGAACGAGAAACGGCCAAGCAAGGAATGTTCATCAGAAAACATAACAAAAACCCCTACGACTATAAATTCATCTGAACGGAAAACTTGTCAAATAAGAATGTTAGCTGATTTAAAGCCGGTATAGACTACAAAGGCGTACTACTCGGATTGTTCGATGGCAGTTAAGATGTTGCAAATGGTAAATTTATCGGGCGGTTTTTCAATGCGCGTCGCTTAAATTTTTCGATTAGCAGAAGTTGTTTCGTAGCCTTGACGAAAACTGGTCAAGTCTCTTTTATAAATGCGCGCGGCATTTGCGAAAAAACATTAAAGCAGCTTTTTCCTCGGCCGGACCCGGTTCGTACCGTTCTCGTCAGACGATCCTTTTTAGTTGATTATAATACTTGAACTACATTTGATTATTGGTGTTGCGGTGTTTTGCGTAGAGAGGGTTTTCTTATCGGCGGTACTCCAGATTAGCGGCTACGGAATTATCATTAATTACCGATTTTTCGTGTGCAGTTTGCGGGAATGATGCGTTGGTGTGAGCATTTAAGAGGCAGTAACAGTGCGACTGCGTAATATGTGTGCGCGGGTGTGTCGGAAGTATCGTCGTTAGTCGCATTGGCAATCGGCGTATCCGTCGGTGTAATTTGTGTGTTTTATCTTGCTGCTGTATATGTTTACCTGGTCGATTTGTTTTGAGCAGTCGACTGATTTTCATCGACTTCTGCGGTTGCCTTCCTTATTTTCGATTAGTCGCGGCGACGGAGGGATATTATTTAATTTAAAGGGTAACTCCGAATGGGATAACGCGAAAACAAAATACGTGTTACCCCCCGCTGGGCTGGAGTGATTTGCTGTAAATAGGGAAGCGAGTAAAATACAAAATGTGTATCGCTATGCAAAATAAACAATTTGCGATTTTTAATTACTGTATAATAATTAAAAGGACTCTTTGTAAACAACGCACCTCGCCACGCGCACGCTGAAAGAATTTATATCGTTACATATATATATATATATATATATATATATATATGTGCTGTTAAAACTATTACTGTATAATAATTAAAAAGACTCTTTGTAAACAACACGCCCCACCACACGCACGCAGAATAAATTTATATTATTACGCATACGCGCAGTTAAAACTACGCTTTTACACAGTTAAAAAATCGGAAGGTATTTTTATTTGTTTTCAAGTATTTAACCGAAATATTTTTTCGATTTATAGTTAATCGATAAAGTCGGCTAGTTTTGGAAAGGCTATAAATTTTTTTGTTTATTGAAATTTTCACGGGTTATGGGGACGACGGTATTTATCAACGAAACTGTACAGAGGCAAAAGTTGTTATACTTTTTTAAAAATTTGCTTTGGATCATTGTAAAAGTTAACGTACTGCGACGAGTCCAAATAAATTAAAAACAAAAAAAGAAAAAAATACCAAAAAGAAAAATCGCATCCGTTGTATAATTGACTACTGCAGCGACTATATTTCTAACTCTTTATGAACATACATACTGCGGTTTATTTTATTTCTACCGATCGGATGGTCATTTAATTAACCTATCTCTGTATTGGATAATGTTTGCAACACATTTCTTCTGTAGAGTGTGTACTGAGTCGAGTATTTTCAACAGTCAAGCTATTCATTTGGGTATTTAGGAAAGCGAGTTTCTCTTTAATGTGATAAATCTCCGAATGATATGCTGCTGTTATCCCGTTTACAAGATTTTTAGGATCTTTTCCGACGCCATGAATATAGTTTGCTTGAAAAGCTCCTATTTCACCGTACGTCGATATTGCTGAAAGCGTGTCATGTTCAAAGTGAAAATTCGGCAAATACTTAACAGTTTCACATCATTTCACAAATTTTAACCGGTTGTAGCGATGTGAAAAAATCGCTTTCTGTTAAAATTGTAGCTTCCGGTGCAAGATGTGAATTGAATGATGCAGCTGATTTTACTATTACTTCATACCAGAAATATTTTTATGACATAGACATTTTCATCTCCGAAATCCTATCAATTATATTCCCTTGATTTTTCTTTTTTTTTAAAATTATTTTTCATAAAAACTATCAGTTGAAATGTATGTTTTCAACCATGTTCTTTGATTATCAATATATACTTGTACATATTTATTACGAACCGTAATTAAAAAGTTATGTGATAACGAGGGTATATATGTGCGAGTGTATTGTTCTTTTGATATCGTACTTATTTCCTATTTAAGCTGGTCATTTCTTATTTTAAAAGTTTGCTTGCAGGGTGCGATTAGAGACAGTGCGGTACCGAAGAAGTGCGTGTTTTTGATATGTAGGGATTTCAATATTAATTTACTTCTTCATAATGTTCAAACGGATAACTTACTGAACGTATTTTACGGGTCAGGAGGGGTACAGCTAATAAGTGGAATTACAAGAGAGGAAGATCGGGTGCAGAGAAGTACTCAGTCACGTATAGATAATATATTTATGAAGTTTAAAACTAACGAAATTACTTCTGGAATAGTCAATACGAAAATATCTGACCACTATATCATCTGCAGTGCTTTTCATATCGCGAACCGGAAAATAACTCATTATAAAAATCCTCTGAAATGTGTTTTTGAAAAAGAAAGATTGTAGAACTAAATTATCAATTATAACTGGAGCGAAGTAGGTAACTCCTTAACGGTAAGAGATTTGTATTTGAAATCCTCCTGATACACCTAGGGCCGAGAATGCGAATAAATTGTTATAGCTCGTGCGTGTGACAGAAAAGCTGGACTGTTGTAAAACGGTGCATTTAAACCTGGAAATTTTATTTTTATTCGGCCTTTTCCACAACACCACATAAATCTGGACGATTCTTCTGAAAAAAGTCTCGCGCTGCAATGGCGGCATTTGTAACCTTCATTCAACGATGTTTGTTTTAAAAAGTAATTTATATTTTCACTTTTTACGTTATTTGGCATACCTCTGGGTTTTGAAGTTTTATTGTGGTTTTCAACGTTTTTTTTAAAATTTTTGTATTATTATCATTGTCAAATTTTTCAACTTTTTTGGCCTACCCCTTGTTTTGATTTTATTTGTATTAAGGGATGAAGGCGATGAAGTTTCATTTTGGTTTTCATCGTCTTTTTTGGGCCTTCCTCGTTTGTTTGAAATTTTAAAATTTTTCATAACTTTTTCTGTTCTTGGTCTGCCGATTTTTTCAACCTTTTTTAGGCCTACAACTTGTTTTGGTATTATTTATAGTTGAGAAGGGAAGCGATTCATTTTTAGAAACTATTTCTACAATGTGAGGACGCATCTGATCTACAATAGAATTTTGTGTATCAGGTTCGACATTTATGAAAAATAGCTAACGCAAATGCCAATAGAAATTACTCCGCAGTCTGTCCCATTCGACTGCTGCTGCACGTTGTGGTGGTAAACAAACTCAAAATTTTGTTGTAATAGGTGACCAAAAAAAGTTTTTCGCTCATTTGTAATGAACTGCCGATTCAACCTGTCATAAACATGAATCGAACAGCCATAAAAATGGAAAGTTACCCAATGAGTGATTTCAGCAACAGAACTTGCCGGTTTATCGGGCAAGATTTGCAAAAACTTGTTTGTAATTTGAGGAATGGCATCGTGTGTATGCCCATGAAATTAACGTCAATCGGGGAATACAAAGAATTTCGCGTTATAATTTCAAGAACTTCACTGATTCTTTCTCCTGATAAATAATCTTACAGTTCCATCTCAAATTTGAAGTCGGCCTAAAATACACCCAATCGTTTAAATATATGGAAACTTTTATACCGCAAAATTTTGTCTAATTTTGAATAATTACCTTTCTCTTTTATTTGTTAAAATGCTTCTTTGCTAGGTATTATTTCAATTCGAATGGAATAGCGTAAATATCTTTAAAGAAAGAAATAAATTGTAATACGTATTCATTAGGGTGTCCGTTATTTAAAAAAAAATTGAAATTGAGAGAGTGCACCCCCTAGATCTTTTCTTCACAACCTTAAACTATTTTCCGAATTTTTTCAGATTTTTAAAATAAAATTAAACATACCAAACCAAACACATTGTTTTCAAAAAACAGAATTTTAAAATACACTCACAAATATCGTAATGGAATGTATTGAAAGTAAATGAAATTACAAACATTTTCAAGGAAAAAAAATTTTTTGGTTGAAAATTGAATTTTTGGCAGGGGTTTGAAAAATACGAAATTTTTAAACAAATGCGTTTTATTTTTTCTACAGGTGGAATGTATTTGATCCCCCCCCAAAAAAATTCTAATTGCGATATTTGTGAGATCACTTTAAAATTATTTTTTTCCGAAACAAAGTGTTCAATGTAAAAGCCTTTTGTAAATATCCATATAAAACTAAAAGGGTCGGGGGGTCGGTTTAATTTTTATTTTAAAAATCTGAAAAAATTCAGAAAACAGTTTTAGGTGATGAAGAAAAGATCTAGGGGGTGCACTCTCCAATTTCAATTTTTTTTAAAATAATCGACACCTTAGTGTTCATGTTTCCTATTTAAATTTAAATATTATCGTAGTATTGATTTTTTTCTTACCTTGTTTCTGATTTAAAATCGTCGAATTTCACCACAAATACACCAACTTCGAAATATAATCTTGTTCTGATTTAAAATCGTTGAAATACCCCAATAATATACAATAGAGGAAACAAAAGAAGGATTGTTAACAAAAGATGTTTCGTCTTCGTCCACTATGAGTAATACGCGATAAAGGAAAAGCCAGCTGAAACTTTCAGGATGATAGCATTTTCCGATGCCGGACACGATGGTATAGATTTTATAACGATTGGTTTGAGGGAATTTTTCACTATCTTTTTTTTTTTTTTTTTTTTTTTTTTGAGCGGCATTGACCCAACAACAAGAAAACTAAGCTAAGAAATTAAATAACTAAGCGGTCCGAAATGGACGCAACAAAGGACAGCAGTGCGGACATCACAGAAGATGAAGGAAAGGAGAGGATAAAGGAAGAGTTATAGGAAGTAGGGAGACCTAATAACAGGAGCTGACTGTATAAAACGGAGCGTTCGTTGCGAAGAGCGGGACACTCAAAGAAAATGTGATTAGCATCACATGTACGAGGAGGATCACAATCGTGAAGAGGACAATCAGTACAAGGCGATAGAGCAAATCGTAAGCGTGATGAGGGGAGTAGAGAATGATTGATCCGATGACGAATTAGGGAGACAATAGAAGAGCGACGACCGAAAGGAATAGAATGCAACTAAGACAGGGAACGAGGAATTGGCTGTATAAAACGGTAATGCCAATGACGATTAGAAAATAGGGAGGGATAAATGTCCCGCCAAAGTCTGGCGTGATTGGAGGTGGATAAGGAAAGGATGTCTGAAGAAGGGAAATAGTTGATGAATGAATCATTAAAATTAATTGCGCGTACTTTTGGTAGTAAAAAAGAAGGTAAACTCACGAATTTAACTAGAAAATATTGATTTCAAATTTGGTTGCAGCAATTAAGAAAATCAAATTTTCATAAGAAGCATAACGTAAAAAATTTGGTAGTAAAGTACGTATAAAAAAATTGAGATCGTAATGAAGATACGATACCGGATGGTTGATCTGACTTTAGTATACGGGAATGAAACTACAAGATTGTTTGAACATAAATTCTCGAATAATTAAATTAATGGTTAATTTCGTGAGAATTACAAAATCCCTCATTGATTAGCTGTGTCACTGGCAAAATAACCGACGAATATTCATATACGCTATCCAAGTTCCTCGAGTATATCGGCCTAGTCGTAGGTGCGTTAGAACGATAGTCTAGAAAGATGCAACGCACTTATACGCGTATATATATATATTTCGTTCGTAAATCGCACATCGGATTTTAGGTACTATTTCGATATCGGAAATCACAAGTATGACACGATTATGTCGAAGACAATGTACTATATACGAGGTAGATCGAAGTACAAGCGTAATGAATAAGTAAGAGGTAGAATAATACCAACGTGCAATCCAAATGTTGTTCATATAGAATAACGACTTTTAATAGGAGTTATTAACAACTAAAAATTAAAAGTGGGATAGATGGAACCGCGCAAAATAATAGGAACATTTCTGAAGTGGTGGAAAGTTCAGTTCGTTTCAGTTACTTATAAAATTCCAAGGAATATAACTGGGGAACATTTAAATACCTCAACCTGACAATCGATAGATCTCTCACATGAATAACTATGTTATAAATACAACCGAAAGAATTAGACAATAACAGCATTCCAACAATATCAGAGGCTTTCGTTTATTTATTAATGCGATAGTTATATCGAGAATCATTCATGGAACAGCAAAAAGAGCTAAATAATCAGCTACGACGTTGTTTAAAATTAATAATACCATTAAACGAACGGAGTTTTAGAAACTTCAAACGGTGCAAAAAGTATAATAAAGTGTGTCTCTAAAGATGCCGTTCTACCCGCCGTCGACTTCTCGAATATCATATACGATGCATAGCAAAAAAAATAGTGTATATTAATTAGATATTAAAAAGATTTTTTTTTTGTTTTTTCTGGACTGAGCAATAAACCGTGTTTGGCCATTTATACATTAAACTAAACAAGACTGATTTCTGTAATTATTTTTGGAATAGTAAGAATTAATGAATACGTAAAGGCAGAATCTATCCGTCGAACCATCTATCCAAGCTATTCAAATAAAATTATGATTATTCCTCACAAAATGTAAAAATACCAAGCAAACACGACCATAATTGTCTTAACATAACTCGCGAATGCCAGTACAGATTAATTATGAAGAAAAAACTGGTTAGACCGAGCCCCGAGTGGGTTACATTTTCGAACTGGACTGAGCAGTAAAAGTACGGAATACAAATTAATATTATAAGTGATAACGTTTAATACTTTCAAATAGTAAAATCCCCGTAGGTTCATGACCAAAATCGATCATACACCCTAGCTGACTTGTTCCAAAGTACAATGTTATTTTTATTTATTAATTTATTTTTTATTATTATTTTTTTCCTTATATACGTGCATAACTATTTTTATAGGTATATTATAGGTACACAATTATCATTAGTCAACGTACGGGAGGAATTACTTTAACTTAAACTAAAATTTGATTTTTATGAATAATAAACAATGAAGGAGGTCCTCCAGATCGTAGCAAAGTATATGATGTATATAAATATTAAATTCCATTGAGAAGAATTAATTGCAAGATCGACAACTTATTTATAGAAAACAAAAAAAAAAATATATATATATATATATATTTGGCCATACCTAAATAGACACTTACAATTAGTCAGTTTATCTGCTTGGAATGAAAAAAGAAGAAACAAAAAAACGAAATTACAACTCCAGTTTTGCAGTAGATTGGAAGTAAATGATTCGGCAACTGGGAGTAATAAATCGTCATTTACAGAAGACGCAGCAGTCAACGTTGATATTATACTTCAAAAAAGAAATTTTCGAATAACAAAATAATAATTCAGTTCAAGTTGTATTTAAACACAACAGAGATAGTGTTTTAAATCAATTCTAAACATTAGTTACTCGCAATGTTCAAATTTTGTGAATAGGCTCAATTATATTTGTTACGGCCTTTTTTTTCCCTTTTTTTAGCTGCACAATTATAGCCTATTTTAACATAATTTTTCGTTAAACGTAGTTTTAATAAAGTTCATTTTTTTCACCAAACAAAAAAAAACGATATTTTTAATGGAAAGGATTTAAGATTAATATATTAAGAAATTTCATTTAAATTCAGGACTAAAGAAAAATTGTAATTTCATCAATCCCACAAATCATATTGAAAATTATATTATTTTCCTCTTTATTTACATTTATTCCTTAAAAATGCTGATGAATTTTGAGTTATTTTGTACAAAATAATTTGTAACATGTTGTGAATAAAATGATTACGCTTTACTCTGCATTGTAATACACTGGGAATACTTTGTTTAAAAAAAGAATATGATAATAAATATAACTACAAAATTGCAGGTAGGCGCACTAACATCTAAAGAAGATCACAGGACAAAAAAGATTGATAATCACTGATGTAGGTCCTAAAAATAATGATTCAGAATTTCGATAATCGTATGAATATATATATATATATATATATGTATATGTATATATATATATATATATATATATATATATATATATATATATATATATTCTCTTCTGCCTTGCTTTAATGATTAATTTTATTGCAAGTTTTAATATTTGTTCAATTCTAAAGATACATTCAAAAAATAAAATAAAAAATAAAAATTTATAAAATATTTAATTAATGCATATCTCAAACCATATACTTGAAAGTACCCTTCTCCCACCCACGTGCCCTTTCTGTTCCGGCTCCTTCTTATCCTTCGGTGGAACACCTGTTACAATGTGCGGCGTTCGTCCGTTCCGCTTTTGCCGGTGTTCCACTTTCAGCTATACTGTCGAATGACCCAACGAGCATACAAAAGCTACTCGGCTTTCTTAGAACCGACAGCTTAATAAGTAAATTATGAAATAGCCCTTGTCCCCCTAGCCCATGTGCTGTAATGACCATTGCAGTTAAAAATGGTGCATGGGCGTCACCAGGAATTTTAATAAAAAAAAAAAAAAAACCTTCCATGGTGTTACGGTAATTAAATATAGTATGCGAGTTAGCTGTTTATTCATACAATGTAAATTTCGGTTTATTTTAAAGCAGATATCTTTGTAAATGCTTTAACGATGACCCATTTTTATAATATCGTTTTATTAATGGTCCTTGCTACAGGTGTATCGAATTAGAAAAAAATTAGTGAACCAATCGTCAAAAGCTGTACCGAAAAATTTAATTTCTTTCCGATTTCAATAGTCACATTATATAATAAAACAAACTTTAATAACAAACAATAAGGGCAAAATAATTTATAAAAATAAATTAGATAAACTAAGTTAGTTTTAGCTGATGATGGGTTATGCCCGAAAACGTTTCTAATTAAGGTATTTATCTAATTTATTTTTATAAATTATTTTGCCCTTATTGTTTGTTATTAAAGTTTGTTTTATTATACAGTTTTAACAAACAAGTATGTATTCAACTACATTTAGTCACATTATAGTTCGCTTTTATTAGAATTCAGAAGTCAATAAATTTTATTAATGCTAAGAAAAATGTTTTTTTTAAAAAAAAAATAAATACCGACTTCGAGGTTTATTATGAAAATTTATAAATGCACTAAAAAGTAAAAAATAATTACTCCCGATAAGAAAATATACTATATCAGAGTGATATAACTTACGATGATATTATCGTAATTCTTATACAACACTGATACCTTAATTAGAGTCGGCATAAAAATTCATATTACAATATCTAGGAAAAATTTAATGAACATTTAATGCAGTTTTTAATTATTATTTTAATATGAATTTGATGCCGACTCTGATTAAGGTATTAATGTTGTATAAGAATTACGATAATATCACCTTTAAGGGTATATCGCTCTGATATATATTTTCTAATCGGGAGTAATGATTTTTTACTTTTTAGTGCATTTTTAAATTTTTATAATAAAAACCTCGAAGTCGGTATTTATTTTTTTTGTAAAAAAACATTTTATCTGACAATTTTTAGCGCTATACTTGAATTTTTTTCTTGTTAAAAATCAATTTTTCTTCACGTTATTCTTCATACTTTATGCTTAAAAAAAAACCTATTTCTTTATTTTGAACTGCATTTCCACGGTAAAAACATCAAAAGCTACATTTCCATTGGAAATTTGGCAAATAATCATGAATGAAAAAATAATTACTAAAAAAAACAAAAAAAAAAAAAACGAAGCTAAATCTAACCCGACGGTGAAACCAAAACCATGAATGAAAAGCATCCAAAAAGCTTTAATCTCCCGCATTATTAAGGATAACTCAAAAACTACTGGTCAGATCTTGATTAAATTTAAATGGGACCACGCGAGAAGCACCAGATTTCAAATAAAAGAAGAATCACTAAAATCGGTTCACCTAGAAGAAAGTCCTGAGGTAACACACACAAATAAAAAAAAAATACAGTCGAATTGAGAACCTCCTTCGTTTTTTGAAGTTGGTTAAAAATGACGACAGGCAAGAACAAAATCCTCTTAATAGGTAAATTATTTTACATTTTAATTATTTTCCATTTGTTAAGGGAAAAAGTCGGTAATTGTGTTGGAATGGTCGAATATGACGAAGAGATTCTAGAAAGGGGAGTAGTTAATAACTTTTAACAATTACACGTGCGGTGAAACAATTACAATTTGTTATTACAGAAACAAAAACATCAGCGAAGAGCTTCGTAAAAACTCGAGTTTTGTTTTGTGTTTCAGCTATCGTCATCTTATGGTTTTACTAGTGTCACGGCAATTTTATGCTAAAAGACATTATTGTACAACGGCGGACCCTAGCCTTATTTTACATAAATAGAAAGTTTTGTAACTTTTAGGTTTCGTCTTAATATGACGCAAGCGCGATTAAATTTTAAACTGATGTTGCCAGTAATAGAGTAACACAGCAATGGGAGTAAGAAAGGAGCAGAAAAAACAATTTGAAGCGGTCGGGTCTTTTTAATTTTCCAATACGCGCGAACGATGACTGTGTTTTAATGTAGGTTCTTCTTTTGTTTAAAAAGGCAACGAATTTTCAGAGTACGAGTCAGAGTAACATATTTTTCTTGTGCTTATTTCATTTGAAATACCAATTAAATTATTTCAATTATTAACAATATTAACATAAATAGAAATCGTAAAAACGTAAAAATATACGCCAAAATTATAAAAATTCTAACCAGTCTCGGATAACTTGATCCATATTTATCGCAATGAATTATTCAGGAACCAGGTACTATTTTTTTAATGTTTTTTGTATATTTTTATGTTTTTTGTGATTTTTTTTTTATGTATTTTTAAAAGTTAACACATACACTAGGTATTATCGGTTTCGACATGGAACAGCGAATTATTAACGAAGTATTACGTGAATTTTTCTTTTATTTTGCCGCGTTTCACGTACTTTTTTCTAATAACTTTTAAAATCGCTCTAACAAATAAGAAAAAAGTTAAAATTCACCTTTTCACACAATATTATTAAAAACTATGTTAGAAATTCATTAAATAGTGGATAGTCCGCTGAGAAGGGAAGGAGCAGAGCTTCAAAAGATCTCAAGTGCAACTGGTGAACATTAGTTGATTCTATGCGTGATCTCTTTTAAATCTTATCGTATTAGCGAGTTTATCAGACTACTAAAGTCAAAAGCGAAAATTGTTTCTGCGTTTTGATTTCTTTTTTCCCCCAAAAAAACGTACGGGAATGCACGATAAAATTCGGAGGGAGTTCTGCGGTAGTAATTTTCTTTCAATTTAACTTTTCTGATTAATTATTCCTATAATTCGGAAACTCTCTCATTATCGATCAGTTTCTTTCGGTTAGTTTCCCAACACCGCGATTCATCTTGTTAATTTGAAGTGCGATGCAGAGGAAATTGCCTTTATCACCTTGAATCTCAGTGCTGTTTTTATCTCCTCAACAGGGTTTAATCAGGATGGATAGCTTTATTAACAAATTCACAGTTTTATTCGCACTATATAATAAAGCCCTCCATTTAAGTTGTTACAATCATTATAGTATATTGTGTTACTTATGTAAATTTACCTTTTAAAAAAATTAGTAAAAATATGAAATATATTAAATTTATCAGATATATTATTTACTAACTCGTTAGCGCTTTTTTAAAATATTGCACTTTTATTATTACGACGACCCTTTAATACATATATGATAAATATCAAATTGCACAGTTTCCTAATTTTGAAATGTTATATATATTTATTCGAGTAAACCGTTTCATGTGTCCGATAATGAACTGAACATTACACGGAAGTTCGGTGTGAATTTTTTATTGTTCATTCTATCCAACATGTCCGAATAATAACTACTTGCGTATAGGCAGATACACGCACGCACACGCAGTTCCCGTATAATCCTCCTATAAAATTCGAAATTGTTCAGTACAGAATTCGTTTAATATTCCGTATCGCGTTTTTGTAATCGTGAATTTTATTACTCGGCGGTGATTTTTTGTTTCTTTTTCCCATGAGATTTTTCCTCGAATTACGAATGCTACACGTATTCAAAAATCTTGAAATTTCTCTGTAACCTTAAAACACCTGTCTTTGTCTTCATTAAAAGGAAACGTTCATTCACTTCGATTCATCTAAAATCGCATTATTTACGCCATGCGCAATTCAAAGCATCTTTTGATAACGTGACATTTCAAAAAGTTCAATACTCCGCTAATAAGAAACAATAATTTTGTCCGAGATCCAGACTCGTAAATGATCAACGACAGTATTGAAGTTTTAACCAGCTCTTAATTTTTGGTTTTATCGCGGGTGTGTCATAACTTTTTCATATTTTTAACCAGTATCCCAATAGCCTTGCTTTCGCTTTGTCGATTTTTCTTTTTATTTCTTTTTATTTCTTTTTATTTCTTTTTATTTCTTTTTATTTCTTTTTTACAGTTTCCTGCGTTCGAAATTCAGTTTCCAGTTAATGTATTTAATTTATCACGGTGCGTTGCATTATCCACTTTTTTTAACCTGTATTTTCTTTTCGGTGTTAAGCTTCCAAGTTCTTTAATTAATTTTCTCTACTTTTTTTGTATTAATGAAGTCGTTTCTATCTAAAAATTTCCTAATAAAATGGTCTATGAACGCCATAAGTCTCAGATTACTTTCAATATCGATTTATTATAAGTAATTAATAATAACAATGACAAATGCGCGTTTTTTCTGAAAAGACCCATTTTTGAGTTCTAACGCGTTCTTCGGATGTTTCACATATAAACGGTGTTATTGCGAAATTTATTTTATACCCAAGGTATTTTGAAATACGCATTTCCTTTATTAACGTACTTTTCGAATTATACATATATCCCATTGTAGTTTTTTGTAATTTAGAATACACGGCTCATCGAACTCCTATTTTATATGGTTTTCAGTAGATTTCTCGTTCGATTCCACGAGGTAAAACCTAATTGCTCGTCTACAATATTTCTCAATTTAACTGATTTAAGCCTTCAGAGCTATCCTTTTAGAATATGATTATGACAGAGACTTATTTGTATAACAACTTTCCATTTTTACTTCGTTCACTATTAATATTTTAGCTACATTTACTTTGGATAATATTTTTATTTCGTTGTTTATGTTTATCAGACGTTAACTTTCTCGCGTGTTTTGTTTAAGTCATTAAATTTCACCAGCTATACATTTTATCACCTTCTTCTCGCTATACTCTTTGCTTTTAATGTTTCCTCGATCTATTGCTTTTTTCAACGCAATAATATCTAATTGTTTTTGATCCTAGTCATGCTTTCCTGGAATGTTCTCTTTCTGTTCTTATTCCTCCCGGTATTTCCTGTATCTCGCGCGTCCTTGCCTGCCCGTTATCCCTGCTATTAGTTCCTTTTTATACTAACAATGTCCGATCGAATTAAGATTTAACTAAATATAATAGAAAAATATTTAAAAAAAAAAAAAAACAACTAAAAAAGTAAAGTAAAAATTCATTTATATATTTTCTTCTATTAGAACGGTATTATCTGCAACTTGAATTATTCAATATTATTCCGCTTATACCGTTATTTTCCCAAATTGTTTTCCTAGAAATCTCTTCTAAGAACGCCCTAAATTGGAATTGGGAAGTGGATCTCTTTATTTTATCCCTCTTTCAACATTTTCCTTTTTTATCTGTTATTTTGCGGATATAATATATATATATATATATATATATATATATATATATATATATATAAAAGTCGGCCATTTTGGCCTCGTAAGGTGCTGTGCCCCTTGACCCCTTTTGCTTTCATTTCTGTCTCTTTCTCTTCTATACTTTGTATAAAATGATCAAAATTTATAACGTAATTCTTACTGGCACCAACACAAAAAAAAATAACAACCAAAAAAATCCTATCCTAACATTTAACTTTCATTATATAAAATTAAGACATTTTTTCGTTACATATTTCATAACATAAAATTTCATTACATTAAATTGTGGCATTTTTTAAATAACAATAACAAAGGTCCCACAAAATATAACAAACGTTACATAAAATCGGGACATTTAAAATATAGAAGAGAAAGAGACAGAAATGAAAGCAAGAGGGGTTAAGGGGCACAGCCCTTTGCGAGGCCAAAATGGCCGAGTTTATATATATATATATATATATATATATATATATATATATACACCTATATCTTTAATCAAAACCGTATAATCCTCTGATTTATTAGTGAATCCTATTCTGATTCGGGAGGTCAAAGACTTGTATGTTTTTTTCATAAAAGCTAAACTTATATTTACCTTCGCTCTATGTTTTTGTTTTCTTTTCACACCCTTTTCAAACTGTCATCTTTATCCTAATTACGAAACTATTCAACTGTATCTTCTTCGAATTTTAAATATCCCTTTTTTCCCGATTGAACATTCGCTTTGTTTAGGTTTCCTAATGATTATTGCGCCTTATATATCCTGCCATTTCTCTCCCTGTTCATTATTCTAGTTCTCACAGTTCCTTCATTTTATTAATTTCTGATTCAATCAGTATTTAACCAGCTTTTTTTCTTTTTAGGGGAGGGGGTGGGAAGGCGTTCCTCATTTTTCTTTGTTAACTGATCATAACTTTCTGATGATCTTTTGTTGTGGAGCTTCATAAAGGAGAAACATTGTGTATACAGAAAAACACATTTCTTTTTAAAAAACGCGTTGGAAATAAATTCGTTTCGAAAACTGCTCGAAATTGAAAATATGTTTTAATCTATAACTAATAAAATTTGGATAAAAATTTTTTGAACAATGATTACACCTTTTTTTTTTTATTTATTTATAAATTTACAAATATAAATCTAGGCACCGTGTGTAAAACTACCTACAGCTAGACTCAATGGAAATTACAGAAGGCGGTGCAGTCTGTTCGATGCTGCAAAATTCAACACTGCCCGAACCAAATCCGGGTGGTTTGATAACAGATGGTGGGGTGAGGTATGACTAGTGGTACGGGAAATATGCCGGTACCATTTCAGCAGATGCTCTACGGTTGGCGAGACCATGAATCCGCAAAGAGGTCAGGTAGACACGGCTCCTTTACGCTGAATCTTAATTGTCTATAGCTTTTTAATTTTTCTTCCTTCTCGAACTTTTCCGAGCTTTTGAGATTATCCTGATTATAAGAAACTATTGGCTTCGAAATATGTCGGGGCACATTATAATTTACATGTTATTTTATAAAAAGTGTAATGTGAATGTTATTTGTCATCAGTATATAGCGTTGAATAAAATAGCTTACAGCACACTGTTCATTTCAGGCCCGGCATATTTAAATTGTTCATTTCATACCTTAGTTATGTTATTACTTTTAAACTTTTTAAATATTATCGTCACGTCCGTTTTCATGAACTTGTTTCATTTGGTTTTGTACACTACACTTGGAATTAGTACTACTTCCAATTAGCAGCCTAATTTTACTGTACGGGATATCAGAGTCACTATATTCCATAACTGTTAGCGTCCAAAAGATAATGATTAATCATTATTTTTTTCTTTCGCAATTGTTTTCTGCTTACAAATAACCTAGCGCATTGTGGTATGTGCCTATATTACGGACTAGGGGTTAACACTGATGACGCGCACACAAATATTCCCAAGAAAATCTCATTATCATACAATACCCAGCAAGTGCGTAAAATATTCGTATTATACAAGTTGACGATATTGTATCGTTTAATAATTTTCTAAACATTAAATGGTGCGGTTTATCAAAAAAAAAGAATAAAAGGGATTACTGTGAAGAGTTAAAGGCGAAGTCCGAGGGAGAAAATATAGTCGTGAAAACCGAACAAAGGAAGAATGAAAATAAGCGAAATTAAAAAGAGAAGACAAAAGGAACGAAATGGAGCGTTGAATTCTGTAGCAGATATTTTTCAATTTCACACGAACCAGAATTAAGATATCGTAGCGCTAGCCGTGATTTAAATTTAAAATGACACGAGGCGTAGATATGCCCAAACAATGCTGTCAAGTGTCTTAATTCGATGAAAGCATCATTCTAGTGGAAACGTACGAGGAAGAAAGGAAATAATACCCAAGCTGACGGACTACAAACACTTGTGAAATTCTCGGCAATATACGTCAAGGGAATAAATGCTGCCTAGGAGGGGGAGGGGGCAGAGGAGACTTTCGTGTCATCGAAACTACAACTATGCCTATAGCGGAAACCTATTTGACCGAATTTCGAAGGAAACAGCAATCGACTGACAGTCTGGTCATAGTATTGAGGTTCGTCCGTTGTTAGGAATTGTTTCGAAAATGAGAGTGAAACTAGTTGCATTATAAATTCAGATTGCAAATTATTATTTGTAATGAAGAATCTTTTTTCATACTGTTTGTTAAATATATAAAAATATAATAAGTTAATAATAACAAATATAATAAACAATTATAACAAACGAATAAGATAAATTTTCTTACTTATTAACGTTTTCGGGCATAACCCATCATCGAAAACGTTACTAAGTAAGAAAATTTATCTTATTCGTTTGTTATAATTGTTTACTATATTTGTTATTATTGACTTACTTTTTTTTATTATTTGTAACGTTCCTGTTTTTACGGTTTTGGGGTAGTCTGTACGCCATAAATAAGCATAATTTTAGTTGAATGTTCGAAATTGGAGCAATGTTGTAACGTAAATGTAACACGAATGAGAACTCTTCGTTATTCACTTTTCAAAAAAAAAGATATATAAGAATATTTTCATATATAAAGCAAATGCCTGCAAAAAATTATTTGTTCACTGAATTCGAACTTGCGCAAATTAATTCCGTATATTTCGTATCTAAAACCATTTTTCTTATGGTAAATAAATTTATTCTTAATTAAGGATACATTTTAGTACCAATTTTCCACAAAAATATCTGTTTCCTTTTTTGTACGAAATTCATTTTAATTTTTCTACAACAATCATTCTTATTGCATAAATACATACTTACACGCAACGATCTAAAACGAACATAAACTTTCAAAGCAATCGTACAACAGCGATATAATATCGACCGAATCATCCGAAAAAGAAACCAAATTGATTTGAATCTGTCCGACATTGAATATTAATTTTTCAGAATCCGTCGAATATGTATTTTAAAAAATCAGTTGTTATCCCCATATACGGCTGAATAATCGAGAACTAAGCGCGGATACGCATATGATATTTTTTTTTTCTTAAACTTATGCCCAGTGGGTGAAAAAAACAGAGGTCGGCTAGGGAACCGTTTACATTTGTGTATCGTACGGATATCAAGTAATTTTATTCATTTTCATATCTGGCACGCAAACTACACTCACAACTATATTTTGTCTGGACTTCTTCTTTATCAACGTTCCCTTTATGCTATTTCGTTATCTCGCTCAATGTCTCTTATACTCCAAAGTTTAGAACCGTGAATACGTTTAAGAGTTGTCGTGTGTTTCGTGTGTTCTTTTATCGCACATAGTGTAATTACGCCGATAAATAAATTAGTTCGTACTCACGGTCGATTTTATCGCAAGTGATTAAATCAGCCGCGATCGGCTTGCTTATCAGCAAGCCGGTTTCTCTCACTTATCTACTAATACTATCAAAATGTCGGTTCTCCGTTCGCCGATACTTCGCCGCAAATCGCAGACCTCAAATTCCACCGTTAACAGCAATTCTTCGACCGAATTAAATCCGCATTCGACGAAATCGGGCAACAGTCAAAATCAGCTAACATCAACCCATATAGACGCTATATCTGACGAGCAGCAACTAACAAGTAGCTACCAAATGGAGGAGACAACAAGTGAGAATATTCCATTATCTACTAACGCTAATTTTAACGATAACGTTATTCGTATTCGTCGAATAGATAATGAAAACAACAACTGGCAGTTGGTACAAAGAAAACGTACAGCACGTTTCTCACCGCCACACGCAAATGTATCCAAACGTCCACAATTCAACAATAAAAATAGATATGCCCCATTCTTATACACAAATTCCGAAGACGAAAACGATGAAAGTATAAATGTGCAAAATGAAAATAACAAGAAAGACACATTTCCCCAAAACAATAACGGAAATAATAATAATAGTAACAAAAATAATAGCAGCAAACAAAAAGTTGCAAACAAACCAGCGTCTATTCCGCCAATCTTAGTTAAGGATATAAAAAACTATTTAAAATTCGTTACGCTTTTAACTCAGGTTAATAACGTTAAATTTACGCTAAAATCGACAAATACCGGTGTAACGGTAAAGCCGAGCTCACCAACTTGTTACCGTACATTAACAAAAATCCTAGCAGAAAACAAATACAAATTTTATACGTTCCAGCTATCGGAAGACAAACCCTTTCGGGTAGTTCTTAAAAATTTACACCACACCACTGACGCCAGCGAAATCTCGCAAGCATTACAGAACTTAGGATTTTCCGTTCGTACAGTAACAAACGTAATAAGTAGAAGGACGAAGTCCCCCTTACCAATGTTTTTTATAGACCTGGAACAGTCTCCTAAAAACTCAGAAATATTTCAACTAAATCATCTCCTCTATACGGCTGTAACGATTGAGGAACCCAGAATAACTAGACAGTTAATCCAGTGTACACGGTGTCAAAATTTTGGTCATACAAAAACTTACTGTAATCTCCCACCTCGTTGTGTTAAATGTGGAGGCAAACACCTAACAGTTAACTGCAATAAAGCACCAGAAGAAAAACCAACTTGTCTATTTTGTCGCGGAGACCATCCGGCGAGCTATAAAGGATGTGAACACTATCAACAAGAATTCAACAAAAAATTCAGGCAAAATGCAAGACCTCAGTCTTTCGATATACACAGCACAAATGATTTTCCAGACACGTTTAAGCAGTCAACATCGCTCTCATACTCGAATGTTGCCAATATTAACTCACCACCTCCTCGGACTCCCCAAACCTCTGAACGACAGAGCAATGTACCACAGATGATTAATCAACAGCAACAAATTAACGACACACTAACATCATTTCTTACTGAGTTCCGCAATTTGTTAACGCCTCTAATATCAATGTTAACCAAGTTAATGGAAAAACTAATATGAATCTGAACAATATAAGCACCAATTCGCTAACAGTAGTGTTATGGAACGCAAACGGAATACAACAAAAGAAACATGAGCTCCTTCATTTTCTACAATCGAAACTTATCGACATCGTCCTATTAACAGAAACTCACATCATTCATCCGGCGAGTTTCAACCTACCTAATTACAAGTGCTACCACGGAACTCATCCCTCTGGCACAGCAATGGGAGGAGTTGCAGTACTTATTAAGCATAATATAGACCATTATTTACACTTCACCCGTCAAACAGACGCTTATCAAGCTGTGGCTGTTAAAATAAAAACCCTAAACGGCAGATTAGTTACAGTTTCAGCAGTCTATTGTCATCCTGGGCACTGCATACCGAACGAAGAGTTTACACAGCTATTTCTTCATCAAGACAGTAAATTCATATGCGGAGGGGATTTTAACGCGAAGCATCCTCACTGGGGTTCAAGGATAGAAAATAAACGAGGGAAGCAACTGTTTAATCTCAATAGGACACTCCGGCTAGAAGTAGTTACGCCAACAACTCCCACATATTGGCCGAAGCATACTAATCGATTACCTGATTTGTTAGACTTTTATTTTACTAAAGGACTTAGTAATATGTACAAAACCTGCTCAACTATTACAGATCTCTCCTCCGACCATATACCAGTTCTACAAGTCCTTGATATATCACCAATTTACACAAATATTAACAATCAAAAACGAAACAAAGTTACCAACTGGAACCAATTTGAAGTTACACTGCAAAATCAAATTAACTTAAACATCAAACTAAAGACAGAACAAGACATCGACACCGCTGTAGATTATCTAACCAATACAATCCACGACTCCTATCAGAAGTCGACGAAACAGTTGAATATCCTGGCTAAAAACAACACTATACTTCCTATTGAGATACGCGAATTAATCAACAAAAGAAGAAAAGCACGCAGAAAATGGCAACGTAATAGATATCCGTCCGATTATCAAACGTATAGGCAATCTTGTAGGCTACTAAAACAGTCAATTAAGCAATATAATAACTCACGCTTCAGTCATTATTTGGCAACCCTAAATAAAACGGACTGCTCTATCTGGAGAGCTACAAAAGTTTTTAAAAAGAAGAGCGTTCTTCCATATCATATTAAAAAACCAGATGCTAGTTGGGCAAAGACTGACAAGGAAAAGGCTGAAACTTTCGCAGATCACCTCGAAACAGTGTTCCAACCCCATCAGCCAGAAGATCCACAACTATCTCAGAAAGTCTCAGAGTACAACAACGGAATAATCCACTATTGTTCTAACCGCAGACATATAACACCGAACAAGCTTTATGTGTGTGTTAAGAACTTGGAAAACAATAAGTCCCCTGGTGAAGATGGTATCACAAATTATATGTTGAAACATTTACCAAAAAAGGGATTACTATTGTTATTGTATATATACAACTCCATGCTTAGATTATCCTACTATCCAGACAGATGGAAAAAGTCCGTAATTATCCTCATTCACAAAAACGGAAAACCAGTTACAGATGTTTCATCATACAGACCAATAAGTATGTTGGATACGTTTGGTAAAATTTTCGAAAAACTCATCAAGCCAGTCCTCTTCACCATGGCAAAGGAAGCGATTCCAAACCATCAATTTGGTTTTCGGCCGAAACACTCAGCTATTCATCAGTGCCACAGAATAGTGGATGCGATCGAATCGGTCTTCCAGCGTGGACTGTACTGCTCAGCTGTGTTTCTTGATGTTGTTAATGCATTCGACCGTGTATGGCACGATGGATTATTGTATAAAACCCGGAACAACTTTCCTATCGAAATTCATAAGCTATTGAGATCATATTTAACTAATAGGTCGTTTCAAGTAAAAATTAACAACTCTATCTCTAGCAAACGACGGATACGAGCCTCAGTACCCCAGGGTAGTGTCCTTGGGCCGCTTCTTTACAACATATACACCGCTGATATGCCCACCACGTTGTACACATTGCAAGCTACATTTGCGGATGACATAGCGATATTAGCCAGCCACAATGACCCACGCGAAGCCTCGAAGTACATTCAACATCATTTATCGATTCTTCAGCAGTGGACACTCAAATGGAGAATCGGAATCAACGAACGTAAATCCTCCCACATCACATTCACAACCAGACGTGAAACATGTCCGCCAGTCAGGTTTAATAATAGTATTATACCGCAAGTTGAACACGTGAAATACCTTGGACTATATTTTGATAGACGCCTATCATGGAACCTACACGTAATCAACACAAGGAAAAAGTTAAGGTTAATACTTAAGCAGCTGTATCCTATAATAGGAAGAAAATCCAGTCTCAGTCTGTCAAATAAAATGTTATTATACAAAACTACAATAGCACCAGTATGGAAATACGGTTTAGAAATTTATGGTTCAGCCGCCAAAGCTCATATTGACAAAATCCAGTCGTTTCAATCCAAAATGTTGAGAATAATGACCAACGCACCGTACTATATTCGCAACAGTATTATCTATGACGATCTTAACATTCCTACAATTACGGCAGTATACTTACAACAGTACAATGAATTCCACCGCACATTTAGCCAGCATTCCAATCCGTTAATATCGCGAATGAAAGCAACGGTACTTCCTGACAATCCAGCCAGGAGACTCAAGAAAAAACAATGTCGTGACGCTATCAATTCTAACGTTAACAATTACCTATAGTTAAATTTACAAATAATTTAACAGAACAACGGTGTTTATTGTAACACGTTGTTGCTAAGTTCTGTTTTGTTAGTGTTAGCTATTGCGTTAATGACCTTCCGTACAGGTCGGTACGCAAAAAAAAAAAAAAAAAAAAAAAAACAAAAAACAATAATATCTACCAACAAGATCTGATCTATGTAATAAATTAAATGGCAGACGCAGAAGGTCTCGTATTTTTTTCAAATGCGACAACTGATTCACCTCTAAATGTTGACGCCGATATTGTTCTAGCCGGGTATAATACACAAAAATGTTTTTTGTTCTCACTATGAAACTGAATGTGACTTCCGAAATTTAAATTATTGCAGTCTATTTGGACCTTGGTTTTAAGCGTCGTTATCTCTCTGAGTAGAGCGGTATGCGATTTATCAAAATGGTGTAACAATGTTCGAATTAATATAAAAGTAAGAGAAGAGTCTACGAATTTCTTTAAAACTAGCCTGTTTCGTATTTCGACAAACAAAAGTAATAATTTTCATTTCGGTAAAATTAACAGTAGAAACTAAAAGATCGTTTAATTCTGCGTTGCAAAACCAAAGAATACACATCCCGAGATCACGTTTATACGAATTTTGACACGAATTTAAATGGTTTGCGTACCTCTACCGAACGAGGTTAAGGAGAATAAGCTTAAGTTGCGGAAAAATACAAATCAATATTAACAGTATTTTCCGATTTGGACATTGTGTACGTTTTCTAATTAAAAATATATCGTTCGACAGGTCAAGTCTGTAGTAGCCGGAATTGACATTCGGAAAAATGATGGCCTATGTGATGATTATGAATCCTTCAAACAGTTTGCCAAGATGCAATTTTTTTAATTAGACGGTATTTTTAGAGGAAATTTGACATATAAGGTTTTTATATTAATTTAATAATACTTTGTTTAAAACTAAAAGTTGAAATTAATTTATAAATACTGTACTTGTCATGTATAAGCCGATAATTACTTTACACAATTTTTGATTTTTCCGTTCATATTTTTATTTAAATTCGATCAATAATATTCGTGTCGAATCATGTTCGATTACGTTGTGAATGTTTGAATTTAAAAATATATTTTTACTGTTTAATTAATATATCACAATTAAAAATGATTATAACTATACGAAATAGTGTTGATAAAGAAATAAAATAATAAATGTAAAAAAAAAAAAAAGAAAACATTTAGATTTCCCCCTGAGTCTTTAGTATGTACAGCGGAGTGTATCGCTTCATGTGATCATTGAAGCTGATATTTGTTAGTAGAAAATATTTGACAATCAGCGTCCGTCTAAATCACTGCATTTTTTGTTAGTAATTTTACTTCACACATCTTCTCTTTATCATATAAAATTGAAATTCTGACATGTTTTATATTATGTTTGACAAACAGAAATGCTTTTTACCGACTTCGAAAAAAAATTATAAATAAGTTCGTTGCGTATATGTTGTTTTTTTTTTAATTCGCGCATAATTTTTGCCCATGCGAAAGGATATTAATGTTTTCCTTTATTCATTCGCAAGTTTACCGGTCAGTGGTAGTATCATGTAAGTACCGATGAATATTGATAAACACGGAGTGAGTAGTTATAAAAATAACCTGCAAAAGGGGAGTGTGTCCTTAAAAACATTTCTAACGTAAAAGCATAAATTGAAAAAAAAAAAAAACTAAAATACTATTAACGTTTATTAGTGATGTAAAATAATGTGAACAGACGTCCAATCAGTACAAGTCTTAATCAATGATCCTCAAACTCGAGGAAAAAGCCTTATGCTACTATGTATACCCGCACATCAAGGGATCCCAGGTAATAAAAAAGCCGATACCGTAGCCAAAAAGGCTACAACCATGCTTAAACCCCAAGAAGTAATACCAGTCCAACTCCATGAAGCAAAAAAAAAGTATCCATGAAACTGTGAAAAACCACTGGAACAAGAGGTGGCAAGCCATCAGCTCTAAGCTCCATTCGGTAAGACAAGATGCACACTCACCAAGACCAATGATTTCAACGAATCGATCAGACCAATGTACAATTATTAGACTTAGAACTGGCCACATCAGAGCGTCGCACATTTATCATATAACTAAATAGGAGTCACAAAAATGCCCATACTGTGATCAAAACCTTGATGTACGTCATATTTTAATAGAATGTCGCCCCCTCAGGATAACTAGAGAACAATTCAAATCCCGGAATCTATCAACGACACACTTGGAAGTACAGAACATTTTCTTAATACTTCAAAATACATTAAATCCACAAACGCAATTAGCTTCATTTAACTAAATGTCTTCCCTTGTTTAATTAATGTATAATTAACTAATTCGGAATTCTGTAAAACTTATATATATATATATATATATAAAACTCGGCCATTTTGGCCTCGCAAGGGGCTGTGCCCCTCGACCCCTCTTGCTTTCATTTCTGTCTCTTTCTCTTCTATATTTTGTATAAAATGATCAAAATTTACAACGTAATTCTTAGTGCCATCAACACACACAAAAAATAACATAACCACAAAAATCCTATTCTAACATTTAACTTCCGTTATATAAAATTAAGACATTTTTTCGTTACATTTTTCGTGACATATTTCATTACATAAAATTGTGACATTTTTTAAATAACAATAACAAAAATCCTATAAAATATAACAAACGTTACATAAAATTGGGACTTTTTTTTGGGACATTTAGCGTTACATAAAATTGGGACATTCTTTTGGGACATTTTTTCGAATGGGGGGGGTAGCCTAAGAATTACGTTATAATTAATATATATGTATATAGTGGTCGCTAAAAACCTAGTTGTTATAAAGCGACCATAAATAAACCAATAAATAAATAATAATGTGAACAGAGTCTCCTTAGAGATATATTTTCTTTGCTTTAATATATAATACTCGTAACTAGACAAAAATTAGCTAAAAAGTTTTCATTAGAATGTGTAGGAAAACCACGAACACCTGAAATTTTAGAATTAAAGTGCTATTAACGACTTGAAGTATTTTACCAGTGATGTTAACATGTAGATTCGTATAAAGATAATGAATATGAAATGCTCAAAGCGTCGTTCACCCCAGCTCATTACTGATGGAATGTGAATATTATTCCTGAACCAATACCTACAGCTCGGGAAATAAGAAAACATTTTAATTTAGCCTATCAGTATATTAAATCACTTGAAAATAATTACTTTGTTAAATAGAATATATTGTATATATATTTTTTAAAATACCAACTTCAAAATTTACTTTAAAAATTTATCAATCAGCAACCGTAAATTAAGCTAAAGTTTTGTTAATTCCGAGAGGCAAAGGAAGATAAAGTATACTGCAGGTTCTTTTGAGAAAAGTTGTTTCGTTCTGATCGCCCGCATAACTGCCAGTTCCGCTGCTAAAACTGTGTGTCAGATTCTTCAATTTAATGCTGAAAAACACGCGTCTTTTGAACGTAGCACAAATTGCAATAGTACCACAGTGGTGTTGCATATTGGAAAGAGTATGTATAAACAGCTATATTTTATAAATGAGCATTTATTTCTTTTCACGTTTGTGTAGTGGAAATGAGTGAAAAATTTATGGTGTTTTTATAAAAAATGAGTGGAATGTGTGAAGGTTTTGCGATAAAAGCGGGGATAATGGAGAGAAGAAAGAAAGAAATACATGTATATAAACGGGCACTATTGAAGCTATCGTGCCCAACACACGAACTTCTTTGCTCGCGCAGATTGCACAGCGAACAATAAAAGCAAATATAGTGTGTGCATCAATAAAATGGTTTATAGCACGGAGACGAGAAAAATAAAGTGATTAAAGTGTTAAAGGTAACAGTTAGAGATATGTAAAATAGATAAAGAAATATGTATGAAAAATTTAATAGACTTACAGCCGAAAGTTCGTCCCGGTCTAGCGATGTTTACGACTGCTGCGTACATTACGTCACTTTCAATATCCCCTTCACAGGTTTTAATACATTTTTTTTTTTTTTTTTTTTTTTTTTTTGGAAATCCAATGCAAGTGTTTGTAATTTGAGCAGAAAGAGGGCGAACGTTCAACGTTTGTGTACATTCCTGTCCGGCAGTGTCGAAGAGACACGGCTAACGAAGTTGTTGAAACATAAACCTGCCACCGGATTCTTTAATTTTTAAAGTGGAGTAATCGATGAATTTATTTCCAGTTTTAAAAAGCTGTACAGTGACTTTATGAGCTGTAATTTCATGTACTCTTTTGAGTATATAAAATTACGGCTCATAGAGTCATTGTAATTTTTCGTATTCTAGAAATTTTGGTATTTGCAACAGAATAAATCCCCCCTAAATGAAAATTACATAAAATAGGTAATTTAATAAATATTAAAAATTAACATAGGCATCGGAAAGAAATATTTCGAAACACAGAAAAGCACGCAGAAAAATGATCCGGAATGAGAAGAGCATTTTTACTTGCCATACATATCGAATTCAAACAGGCCACACATAAGAATTCCGGAGATTATAATTTCGGAACAGTATCAGATAATTTATAAAAATGTTGGACAGATTCTTCTTCTTTGATTAACGTGCCGCGTACTGCCGCCTAGGCCAGAGGCACGGATAAGATAAGAGTTAGATGGAGTGAAATAGGTTAGTGGTCTTGAGAAAACGTAGGAGGCGTTCCATTTTGTCGTGGCGATCAGACAGGATTTTGGAAAGGTTGGACGACTGGAGAATTTATGATCGGTATGAATTATAGGCGGGACAGCTGACGAGTAAATGTTGAATTGCGACAGGAGAATTGCAATTGGAACACAGTGGGATAGGTTCTTTTTTAGACAGGAGGTGACTATGAGTGATTTTGGAGTGACCTAGGCGGAGTCTTGTGACAACGATTTCATTCCTTCGGTTGTTAGATAATGAGGTGTTTTCCATGATCGAATAGTATCTCGAATTGAGCGCAGCTTGTTCGTGTTTGGGATGTTGGTCCACTGTTTTTGCCATGTTTGAAATGATTTTTGCGCTATATGAGCCTTTAGATCCATTGACGGAATTTCAATATTCGGTACCGGAAAGAACAATGAGCCTTCTTTTGCCGAAGAATCCGCGAATGAATTCCCCTGAATCCCAATGTGTGATCTGATCCATGCGAACGAAACATGGGTACTTGTACTAAAAAGAGTGCGAATAATTTCCTTGGCTATTGAGTGTTGGTGAGGAGAGTTGTATTTTTGAATTGATGTGATCGTGTTTAATAAGTCTGTACATATGAGGTGTATTATTACATTTTCTATTGCAAGTTTTATAGCAAATAGTCCCGCCGAAAGAATAGTGAATAGTACTGCAAGAGAGTAACGGAGAATAGTTTTTTTTTGTCGGATGCTATTCCACAACCTGTTCCTTGAGGTGTTTTGGAACGGTCAGTAAAAACTATTTTGCAACTGTCATATTTGCTGATCATGCATTGGTATGCGAAACGTAAAATGTTCGGACATGTTTTTCTCTTTTTGAGAATTGCTGGAGTTGAAGACCTATGTCGAGATGCAGGTTTATCCATGGAGGTGTTGGTGCTATGATTAGTCGATATGTCGGCGGGAAATTGAATTGCATCGAATCTAAGATTTCAGTGACTTACTTATAGAGAGTGGGCACCGATATATGAGGTGATGGTCGACGCGAGTTCAGCGAATGAAGGTTGACCGACGACTTAAGACGACTCCACGTGTTTAAAATGCTTCGGTCTCTGTAAATATTGGGAGGAGGAATACCAGCTTCACAAAGAATGCTAACAGATGGAGAAGTAGGAAAAGCGCCAATAGCGAGTCTTGCAGCAGTATGATGTATTGTATTGAGTGAGTTGATGATATTTTGATTAGCCAAAGAGTAGATTACAGCGCTATAGTTGAGCCTCGATTTAATCAGTGTTTGGTAGATTTTCAATAAGGAGGAACGACCTGAGCCATACAATGCGCTAACCAGTTTACGAATTTAGTTTTTTGGCGTAGTCTGTTTTTAGTTGGTTGATATATGGTTTCCGTGTAAGTTTTTCATTCAAAATTATTCCTAAATATTTTACGCTATCTGATGATGGAATGGTTACGTTGTTTAGTTGGACTGAAATTTCACGACTACAGCGACGAACTCTGCAGAAATGAATAGCGGTAGTTTTCGTGTTGGAGAAATTGAAGCCGTTGTGGACCTAGTAATCTGTCGATTGTTTCCTGTGGTATTGATGTTCTGAGGGACAAGTCTGAACAGGAGATGAAGATAGCTAGGTCGTCTGCAAATAAAGAGCATTGGACAGGTGGGTGTATTTGTTCCGGAATGCCGTTTATGGCTATGTTGAAGAGAGTAGGGCTGAGAACGGAGCCCTGAGGTACACCGTTCTGTAGATCATGGCGAACTGACTTAACTGAGCCTTGTCAGATATGAAATTTTCGACTCGATAGGAAATTTTCGACGAAGTATGCTAGGTGACCACGAATTTCCCAGCCATGAATAGTTTCTAGAACTTTTTTATTTCCAAGTATTGTCGAAGGTTTTGGAAATGTTAAAGAATATTGTCAGCAGATGATTTTTACGAATAAATGATGTTTGAATGGATTGTTTGAGAAAAAGCAGCTGGCCGATCGTTGATCTGCTCGCTCGAAATCCGCATTGTGATTCAGCCAGGAGGTTGTTAGATTCGATGAACCATTGCAGTCGTGCGTTTATGATCCATTCTAGGAGTTTGCACAGAGCACTAGTAAGCGAGATAGGTCTGTAGCTGTCTATTAACATCGGATTTTTATTTGGTTTTGGGATCGAAATGATTTCGGCAGTTTTCCATGAGTCAGGGAACGTGTTTGTTGTCCAGATATGATTAAAAATTAATAATAAGATGAAAATAGCTGGCTCAGGGGCATTTTGGAGCATGTAAGCATGAATGCTGCCAGGTCCGATTGAAGTTGATTTCAATTGTTTGATGCCTCGTTGTAATTCTTCGTGCGTAATAAGATAGTTATAAGGTTCTTTATTACCAGAATGGAAATCGAGTCTTACGGAGGCAAGATTTCTTTTGTGATTAGGCGCTTTTGATGAGAAATTCGAGTTGCTGGATTGAAAAGCTATAAATTTCGCAAACGATGAAGCTATTTCGTTTAAATCTGTGCTTATATAGTTATCCAATTTGATACTAGCGGGAATTGGTGAAAAGTTTTTCCTATCAAGTGCTTGAATTTTTTTCCAGACTGTAGTGGTAGAGGTGAAACAGTTTATAGTTTGCACGAATTTCTGCCATGAAATTTGTTTGGCCTGTTTTGAAGTGTATCGTGCTTTAGCTCGAAGTTTTTGATAATTAACATGATTTTCCAGAGATGAAGCGGCTTTTAATTTTATTAGTGCTTTTCTTCTATTACATATGGCGCCGGAACAATCTGAGGTCCACCATGGGACAGCGTTTTTACGTAAATGTGGAATTTGGGGAGTCACGAAGTTCGCGTGGTTTACAATCATATTTGTGAAAGATTGGACGAAATTTTTGGTGTTTGAAGTTTGACCGACTTCGAAGCTGGCAGCTGGTGGAAAGGTTGAGCCGTATATTTTCCAACCTGTTTTACGGTAGTTGTATTTTATGTTTTGAGATGAGGATATAGTTTTGCTATGCTTGTGGTGAACGATTACGGGAGTATGATCGCTTCTAGCGCGATCATCATGGTTGAAGACTTCAACAGCGTTAAGAATGGTTGAGGTGGTAATAATTAAGTCCAACATTGGCCATGTCTTATGAGAAAAGTTATAATGCGTTGGATCCTCGGGATGTAGCAGAGCGAGATTGTAGCTAGAAATAAGTTCTTCAATGATTCTTCTTCTAGAGTTGTAGCATGATCTGCCCTAAAATGGGGAATGGGCATTTAGATCTCCGCAGATAAGAAAAGAGCTTGGAAAAGCCAAAATGAGTTCGCTGATGTCTTCTCGAGTGATATTATCTCTTGGAGTGAGTGGTGATGAAAGATATATGGTTGCTGCAACAGCCTGTATGGTTGTCTGTAATTGAAGCTGGTTGAAATTAAGGTAGTTTTTAACGGCTAAACTTACTCCTCCAGATGCCCAGTTTGAAAATATGATATTGTAGTTCGGAAGATATAATGATTTGTTTATTCTTAAGGTGTGTTTCCTGCAGACATATTATAGTTGGATCATAAATAGACTGGATTAATTTGAGATCTTCTAGATGCCTATAAACGCCCATATCTCGTTCACATTTGAAAAAAATAGATATTCACTATGGAGATGATTGGACTCCAGTTGTCCCTAGGTACTAGAGTTCTGCAATCCTTTCATATTTTTCTGAATCTTGGTTAGGTGTACTTTTGTGGATCTATCCTTTATGGAGAGGTGAAGTTCAGCCAACATCCTGATCATCGAGTCGCTAGGAATTTTGAATTCGTCGGCAAGAATTGATTGAATTCCTAGAGCATATTTTAGACATGTCCACAAATAAAGCAAAATTAGTGGCAGAGAGCGGTAGGGAGGTTTTAACGGTGATGGTTGGGAAGGTAAGGTTTGAGAGGATGAATTTTGAGCCATATTAGCAATCGGACTGAGCAGATTGCTGGTAATTTAATACACACAATGATAGAAATTGTTACTTATAGAAGAACAACAAAAAACGTTTTAATCAATAACGCAAGCGATAAGATAAGATAACAATGCACAAAGATGAACGTAGAAAATAACACGATTCTCTTGGACAGATTGGATGGATTGAACAAACTGTTTTTGATATTTTAAAATACTTAATAATCATGGAACCAACCGATTTTATCGAAAAAATGTATTACCCCATACACTTTAGGACTATGCTTATAGCAAATTGGTTTACATAATCCTTTATTGGTTTGTTAAAGCAAAAGGAGTGAGGCCCTCAACGCAGGTCAGACGATGGAAACTAGGAGCGTAAAAAAAACTCGAGATCTTCTAAAACCTGTCTCTCACATGTAAGGAATATTAAAATATTAAAAGAAAATGAGCACGTCCTCTCCTAAAATGTAAATTGTTTGAGAACACTTTTTTTTTGAATTGCAAAGTTATAAAATAATAAATGCTTTACTGACGTTAAAAAAAGAATCGATTTATCACAAGTTTGTTTATCTAATTGCAAGTCAGAATTGGTTTTTAAGTGTTTTGTTTTATTTTATACAGCTCAGAACAATCGATTGAAAAACAAATTATAGTTTTTATTTTTATTTATTTTTTTTGTGGGCGCGCCAGCGGCATTGATCCATTAACATGGACGCAACAAAGGACAGCAGTGCAGGCACCGCAGAAGATGAAGGAAAGGAGAGGATACAGGAAGCGATTTAAGAGAGCAGGGGACCTAATGTCAAGAGCTGGCCGTATAAAAGGGAGCTTCCATTAAGAAGAGCAGGACACTCGAAGAAAATGTGATCAGCATTACATATACGAGGAGGATCACAATTGTGAATAAGGAGAAGGCGACAGAGCAAATCGAAAGCAAGAAGAGCGAAGGAAAGAATGGTTGATCCGGAGATGAATTAGGGAGACAATAGAAGAGAGACGGCTGAAAACGGTAATGCCAATGACGATTAGAAAATAGGGAGGGATAAATATTCCGCAAAAGTCTGGCGTGATTGGATAAAGAAAGGATATTTGAAGAAGGGAACATTTTTTATTATTCTCTATAACAGAAAATACCTTCCGAATGGATTTAAGTTAGTGGTTAGGAATATTTATAATTTGTAGCGGTTGGAGATGAAAAGAATAATCAGAAGAACCATTAGCATCAGTGAAAACCGAACGTATTTTCAGGGAGCACCTTTTATTGTATTCCGGCCTCAAATTAAGTTGGGCAAAGCTTCAAAAAGTTTTGTTCGAGATCGAAAGCCAAAGAAATAAAACGTAAAAAATGTATGTTTTTTAGGAGTATAGAATGATTCCGGGAAAGAGAGCTGGATAAAAAGTAGTTAAACAGATTAAGAAAAGTATTAAGATCTTGTCCAGACAGATTTTTAAGAAAAAGCAAAGATACATTAAGACCATCGAGGGTTGAAAGAATTTATAAGGATATACTTGTACGTTAATATTAAAGGCGAAAGTAAGAACGTGAAGAAGGCAATTAAGGGGAAAAGGGATAGATTGTAATTTCATCAGAGTATTCGACATAAGCGAGCACGATCGAATCTATAAAATATAAAATTTTTTTAAGGAAACGTTTAGATCAGAATGATATTCAGAAGACAGAAATCTTTTATCTCCGGTCGGAAGAAATATTCTAGGCAAAATATGCAGAACTTTTTTACCAGTGAAGATCTTTTTAGGGATTTAAGCATAAATTTAGCCCCCGCATTACCTCGTTTATAAGCGCGAAAATTATTATCGGTTACCGGATTGGAGCGGAGAATTATGGTCAAAAGTAATTTCCTATTCGGCTCATTCAAGAAGAAAAAATGTTCTGCCACCACGATTAGAAGAGAAAAAGCGGAAGTAATGGAATGTAGAAAATAATTATGACGATAGAACAAACTGAAATGTTAGAAAGCGAAAAATCAACAGAAGAAACAGAAATCAGTCTGATTTCTGATTTAGATTTATTTCACCGAAAGTAGTGAATAGGTATGAAAACAGATAATAAAAAAAAAAACTAAGAGAGTAATTAAAATTCGAATAGCCTAAGAGTCTTCCAATTATAATTAAGGCCAAGGATAGAAAAAGAAAAATTGATTCGAGGGAGCTAGAGCTAGCTTGACTTTTTAAATAAGTCATTAAAGGATACCGTGGCATCTAAAAGAATAGAGTTGCCCAAGATAATATCGTTACAATCAAAGTTTGTATCCTTAAAAGCGATATCGAGCATTCAAAACATCTCCCCTCGATGATAAAAACTGGCGAAAAAGAATTTATAAATAAAGAGGAAAGAGTGAAAGATCACAGTTAGGAGAAGCATACATAAATAGAAATTATTATGAAAGGACAGGGAAGGTTACATAGGTGATAGGAATATGGACAATGTTAGAATGAAATGGAGTTGCAATGAGATTGAGAGAAACGCAGTGAGTGTGAAAAGATGCGAAAATGAGAAATGTGTAGTAGAAGAGAAAAACTTTGAACGGAAAGAGAAAAGAAATACAAGAAATAGTAACAATCAGTCGAATCTAACAAATTAGGAAAGAAATACAAGGTGTAGAAGAAAAAGAGCAGTGAAAACAGAAAAATGCTGAAATGATTAAGAGCATGTAATGAAGAAATTAACGGAGAATACCTTTAGTAAAACTGCAAGCGGCAACGAAGGAAAAAAATATTGCAAACATCAACAAGTACAGTGTCAATGGAAATTATATTGCTTCGCTAAAGCAACTAAATAAACGACCAGTTTAATAGGATCCAGTGCGTGTGTGTTATTGTTGGCAGTTGAAAATACATATAATTACAGCTCGGTGCAAAAATGCTGCGAAATACCTTGAGCTGAGTGGATACGAGAGCAATACGAAAGAACTCGTGCCAGGAAGAATTTAAATAAAAGCAAAAAAAAAAAAAAGGGAATATGCAGTTGAAGACTGTTAACTTGGAAGTTTTATAAGAAACAGTAAAAGTAACTGAAAAAATAGGCCAGGTGATAGTGGAGTATACGAGAGAAAAAAAGAAGAGAATGAATGAAGCGAAGAAGAAATTTCGAGAATCTTATTACCTTTTCATTAATAAATTTAGGTGATTTAGAAAAAAACAGATATTATTCGAAAGGAAAAAGAACAGAGGGTCTATAAAGGAAGAGGAAGACGCGGTGTTCTTTGAAATGTAGAAGCGCATTTTATTAAAAGTGAAATAATAATGAGGTATGTGAAATAAGGATAATTAAGAATACGGGAACTCTGCAGAAGTTATTTACTATGGTATCATTTTCATTGAAGGCGCGGTCGAATTGTTCAGAACCCACTTATTAGATAGAGATGGAACAGGAGAGGAAATTGAAGAGAAGGTTTTTTAGAGGTCTTAGGTTTGTGGATGATGAGGAGTTAAAGTGGAATATGGAAGAAGGAGATGAAATTTAAAGAGAGAGAGAGAGAGAGTGAGAGGGTTATTAGAAGGGAGAGAAGCAAAGGCTTTCATATGAAAATGCGTGAAAAACCAAACTATTATTTTTAAAAATCGCAACTTCTTGAAAAGAGATACCATTAAGCGCTTAACTTCTTTTTGAAGGTGGTTGCTGCACTCGTAGGCAGGACCTTTAAGGGCGGAGAAAGCATAAGTAAAAAATATGCCACGACATTGCTGTACGTTGTGGCCGAAAGGAAAATATTTTGAATACTGCGTAAGTAGAAGAACACCAAGAGAAACAGGAAACGAAGCTCGAATATTGACGCAAATTAATAAAGGATAATTTTAACGGCTGTAGAAATTTGACGAATGAATGTGATAGATACTGATGATTCAATTTTCTCGAAAATAATATCATTATCAGCAAATTGTGCGCAAACGTCTGAGCAGTTGCCTACCTATAAAGAGACCTATTAGGCATGTAAACTTTAATATTATTGGTTGAAAAAAAGAGGCAGTTAGTGAAAGAAAAGCTTTAGCAGAAGACACTGAAGGAAATTTGACAATGAGATGATGGTCTTTACTTTCAGAGACAATATGGTTGGTAGAGGAAGGAGCTAGATTAATTGAGCTAAACAATGGAAGCTACTAATATTTTTGTTCTCTGAACAATTTTCAACGTGAACAATAACAGGCGCTACGTGAAATAAAATATCCTCGGCACTACCAAAAGTAATTGTAACCATTATCATTATTATTAATGTTTTCAATAAAACTTTCATAAATTTATAACTAACGTATATATTTATTTTCTTACTTTGCGAATTTAAATTCAATATACTTTAAACGGTTATTCAACACATCGTTTTATTATATTTCTCAATTGGCTTACTTAATTGTTTTTTAAACCCCTTTTAGCTGTATTAGTGGGACTATTAAACGCTTTTTTCAATTTTCTTAATTTTTCGGTAGTATTTTTTTTTCTATTTTTTTTGCGATGTGTAAACATATTAGTTTTAAGACCTTGTGAGATTTTTTATGTCACCGCGACGACACGAGATTCTAAGTTTATGTGTAATGTAAGTGTCGCTGGTGTGTTCACAAAAGTCTGTGGGTGAATTAATTTACTATTTCTTTTTACTTACTCTTATGTAGCCAGTTATATATAGCATTTCGAATTGCACCCACATTCTGTAATATTACTGATGTTTAAACACATTTCAGCTATTACAAATCCATAATTTCATGCATAAAAGAAATCGAAAATCAATAAATTTTCTTTTTTATTATTTACAGTACTTTTTCATCGTACCTTCGAAATAAATTTTCATTCTAATTATTGCGAGATTATAATTTATCGTTATCAAACCAGTACACTAGTTTACTGTCCCCCGTAACTTATTTTTTTTCTTTCTGTTTTTTAAATAAAGCCGTGTCTACGGGAGGGGTTTTGGGGGCTACCCCCACCCCTGTGAGAACTGCATAAGTTATTTTAAATACACAAAAATCTGAAAAAATCTGAAAAAAATCAAAAATTTAAAATAGATATTGATGTATTTTTAGGGTGTCCTTACCTTTAAAAGAAAAAATATGCTCCATATTTTTAGGTACTCATTAATATTTTATGGAAAATTTTTTATTACGATTATAATCAATAACATATGTAATTGTTATTAATGATTTCATTTATGTAAATTATTAATATATAAATCAAAATTATGGAAATTATTAATAGTATGAATATTAGTGAAAAATGTGTCGTTATTTATGATAATAAATATGTGAAGAAAATTTTCAAAACCCCTCCTTTCAAAATTCTGGACACGGGCCTGATTCTAAGTATGCAACAGCTTATTTTCTAGGGGAGGACTTATATGTATCTTTTTTTTTTCCTATTATACGACAGAGCTGGCACGAAGATGAGATTCTGAAGACAAAAAAAAAAATACTTTAAATATTTTGGTATTTCATTATTGAGCGGAATGAACAACTGTTTAAAAAGAGACCCGTCTACCAAAACAGTTTCATAATCAAAAGCGAGATGGAAAAGCGGAGCGGGTGGAATGGAACTTTTTTTGAATAAAAACCATTACAAGCGCAATGGAATAAATAGAGAACTGCAAAAATGAATGGAAAAATTGAGCAGAATTTTCAGCATTTTACGGACAGAAAGAAAATGCTAGAAGAAAATGGAATGAATGAGTCACATTTTTCTTTGTATCCCACTTTTTCAGATCTGTATAGCGTAAAGATAAAAAGGATGCGCTGTTATCAGGGCAAGTCGTATTTATCAAACTAATGTATTCGAAGGCCGAACTGTGTAACGTAGCTTTTGTCGTGACTTAGTGCTGAAACAACTTTTTTTTCTTTTTTTTTTTTTTTTTTTTTGGGCTTGGCCGACTAGGTGCACTACCCAGGACAACTGGACTAGATTAGAGATTAAATTTTAATCCGGTTAGAAATCGATGACAGAAAAGAGACAAGAATAGGAACCACATTGGATGACGGAAAGCTAAGATACAGTTAGCACTATATGGAGTAGGAAAATTCAGCTTTAATAATTAAACGTACAGGATATTACGTTCGGAGGAAAAACTGGAACATTCAAACAGTACGTGGTCAGGATCACAAACGAAGGAACAGTCATTAAAATGCAAAGGACAATAAGGGGATGGGGAAAGAGCAAAACGATGCCGCGAGGATGGGAATAAAGTATGATTGAACCGCAGACGCAGATAGCGATGATAAAAAAACGTTTAAGAGTAGGAAAATGATAGAACCAAGAACAAGAAGGGGGTCTAGGCTGAATAAAAAGGTAAAATGAGTTAGGATTGGAAAAGGAGCGAGGATACACATCCGACCAAAGTCTGACATGCATTCTTTTGGAGAGAGGGGAAGTATAACTTAAAAACTCTAAACAGTATCTATAAATTTAATACGAAAGCAGAAGTTTTTTCTATTTTTACAAAGTTATTAATACAAAATGTGGAAAAGTCAACTCATAATTTATGCTAACGTTGTAAGTTATATGTTTTTTGTTTTTTTTTTTCGTTTATCTTTTAAACTTTTTTACGCCTTCCCTTATTACTTGTAGCGCTACGAATCATTTACACGGCATAATTAATTTTTTTTCATGCGATAATTTTAAACGATAATTTTGTTCAGCAAACAAAATTCCCTAATTCGTTCGGAGATTCGTTCGCATGTAGGCATATAATAAAAATGGGTGACCTAATTTTTTTGCTTTAAAATCGCCTAAAAAGGGAAAACGTTATTTGTAATTAACGAACTCATTCGGGGAAGAATTTATTGACAATATATTAATGAGAATTGACAGACGACGTAGGCGATGAATTGTATTAAACTTTATGACGTCATGAGACGCTATTAACATGCCGCGAATAGAATAGATTGTTCGAACGATAAATTATGAGGGCGGATTTTATTCGAGGAGTTTGCCGCTGTGGTAGGTAATTATTAAAATATCTCTCTATTATTATATCCGTTTATCAAAATGTGGCAGTAGTGCGGCGGTAGGGAACAGACAACGGAAGACAAAACCAATATCATGCGAAACTGTTTGCCTGTCTTAAGATAGATTATACTGTTAGAGTGACAAGAAACACAAAGTATCCTCATAACAAGAGCCGCAAGTCCGAAGATTGTGCGCTAAGATTAACACGCAGTTCCTGAACGGTTAAGAACGATCATAGTAAGTGCAGGAACCTGGTTAGAGTGAAACAGATGCTTACGTTCTATTTGAAGAAACTTGGAACGACCGGGGCAGATGATAGAACGGATGAAATAGATTATTTTCTAATCCTTTGAAATATTCAGTTCAGTTGTTTATGCGGAAATAAGATGTCTGAAAATGCGCTGAAATGTTCTGGAATATTCAATTGTTTGTTTCTTATTGTCCTCACCGTATTACTGTTAAGAATTATACTCCACAATTCACGTTATATTTTAAAATGATAATAAAAAATCGGTTCATCAATATTTTATTCGAAAATAATATTTTATATAAAAAAGCGGGCTTAGGCCTCTGCCCGCTTTGTTGAAAAGCTCCTGCCGCGCTCGCTTCAATCACACCCTGCTACTTGTTACAGCGTGAGAAATGCTTTTTGAATGTTCTCGCATCTTAATTATTTTTGGCTATTTGATTAATATCGAAATATTTTACAACTTTTATATTACAAAATAAAATTTGAAAAAAAAAAAAACAAAAAGAGAAAATATAACTGAGACACTGAAAAATAAAGAAACTTTTTTCATATCTAGAAAGATTAGTATAAAATTAATCGCTGATCACTTTGTAATATTTCAGTTTGAAATAAATAAGTGATGAAAATATTTTCGCTATTAAACCTTCTTATATTCAAACTAAACGACACTTCACAAAAGTGTCTATTCCAACCGTGTAAGTATTCAGAGTTTTAAATGACTCTTATGTTCTCTCATTTCCTTCCTTGTTAGAGTTGTTCCTATTCTAGCTTCTTTCATTCAATCAATCTCGCACCAGATTAAAATCTAATATGTTATGCTCCTTTTGAGCTATTACTTAGATTCCTTGGTTGATTGGGTTGTTGCTTTTCGTTAGCGTACCCATAAAAAAAAAAAAAAAAAAAAAAGTAATCCGGTCCCAATGACTTTTTTAAGTGTTTTGCATAGATTCTCCCTATTTGAATAATTTTAACGTTTTACTTTACACTTTTTAACTCCCCCAACAGAGATGTTCTATACAGTTTAAACCACAACTTTGAGTTGGGCCCCTCTGATTTTTTTATGTTTTAAAGTATCTCTTACATACTTAGATTCTTACTGATATCATGTAAACGCACTGTTTCGTTTAGCACATGGGAAAACATAAAAATCGTTAATTATTGCGTCAATTCGAGCTATTGGCCCAAGTTTGTTTGTGAAAACCAAAAACCATTACGTTACCGCTATCGTGTTTGACCCCGTGGGTATTTGTTATCGAATATTGTGTTTTTTTTTTATTATTATTTCATTTTTAGGGCCATGATAATATACTTGATTCTGTCAGAAAGAATTAAATTAAATTTTCCTTCATCATTCCATAACATATCAGATCACTTTAAACCTGCCTATGATTTACACCGTTTTCCAAACGCTAGTTGAACTTTTGTATTCTTTGCAGATATTAAAGGCTTTTTTCTGGTCTTCGACCACTTAAACAGCTTTAAGCGTCTTCTAGCAGTTGACACATGAATGTTTATGTCGTCGCTTTTTGTAAATAATTTTTTATTTTACGACCGTCTTAGGTCAATTGTTTGCAGACTACATTTTCATTCTTATATCCATTCTTTATTGTTTTTCCTTATGCGTTTTTAAAACGATCCTTTTCAGTACTACCGACATTAACTCAAATCGATGCTATTATATTTTTTTTCCTCTTCAAATTTAAAGTGTTTAATTATTTATACAACAGAATTGATTGTCAAATACTTTTGAATGCGGAATAAGTCATGTTTCCGCAGTGCTGTTAAATGTAAACAAACGAGTTTGGTACCTGAAAATAACTGCAGTTATCGGTTATCTCTGATCGTCTAAGGATCTGAGTCTTTCTTTCCTCTCTGTTGCGCTGTTCTTGGGCCAATGTCCATGTTGACACAAACCCATTAAGAAAAAAAAAACAACTGCAGTTATATTGCTCTCAATAATATAGTAAACGTATTTTTTATATATTTTCATAATTAACCAAATGACAATGAATATTATATTGTCAAAATACTCTGCTAATTAGTTTTTCTTCTATATAAAGGACGAATTCCTCCCAGTTTAATATTTTTATTATGTACATTGGTGTTACATATTTATATGTGTTTGTGCGTGCATTCATATTCCCATATATATATATATATATAGCTGAAATTATTACAGAATAAGTTGTGTGCATGTATATATATATATATATATATATATATATATACATATATATATATATTGAGACGGATTCGGCAGCTGTAGCGTTTTAATTACGTTTTATACGGTTTCTGATAATGCTGTCCGAGGTAGAAATTGTTATTTCGATTTTAATTAATTTTATATTTCGGGTTTTTCTCGGGCAGCAGAGATGCCAGTGAATTGCGATCGGAGAAGCTATTTTGACCGAGAAGCCTGGTTATCCCGAACGCAGCCGTTCTGTCGGCTGTGTTGCGGGGGCGAACTGGTTGCGCGGGGGAAATCGTGGTCGCGTTTACCGTCGAAACGTATAAGTACGGAGCGTGTAGCTACAAGAGTCGCGAGAGAATTGGTGAAATCCCGTAAGAGATAGGGTAGCAGCCGATTTAAAATACATATTAATATAAGAATGTTCTAGAAAAATCGGCGTTCGTATTAATTGATAAGGTACGGGGTAATTTTCAGCGATTCGACTATGTCGTTTGGAATAGCCCATCGTGTACCGAAAATCTTCGTCCGGGCAGTGCACTATAATTCGATAGAGAGATTAATTTGGTTGTTCACGCGAGTCTGTTTATTTCGCTAGTCAAGAATGAACACTCGTTTTTAATTGTTGTCTTAAGATCACGCCGTCGAGTGCATCTGTATTACCCTAGTCATTGTTAATTTCTGCGTGCATTTATCGTAATTTTGCTCGAGATTTCATTTTTTTGTTTAATTGTCATGTTCAGAATTTGTTTTCCCTGTTTTTTCCTCATTTTCTTGTGTAAATTTTGTTTAAATATATACGTTTTATAGAAGGCTTCATAATTGGACACGTGGTAAGCCCGTGATATCTCCACCGGGAGAAACTACCGCCATCGAACGGCGGATTTCCCGAGTTTTATTTTTTTATTTTTTTTTATTTTTATCAAAAGTTCTCCGGTAGTGGCAAGCCGTACTTTGCCACTGGCGCCCCGTAAGCTAATTTCTTTTATTAGTTTTTTTATTTATTTTTTTTTTATCGTACATCAACCAAAAAGTCGATTTACATCAACTGATTCACATCAACTGGCACCCGAAATCAGGGGGCTCGAGAAGAGGGATTTATAACAACGGGCGTCCGGAAAAGTGACTCCATAGTCGATTTATTACAACTATAAAGGACGAATTCCTCCCAGTTTAATATTTTTATTATGTACATTGGTGTTACATATTTATATGTGTTTGTGCGTGCATTCATATTCCCATATATACATATATACATAATATATATATGTCGTCGCGTTTGGCCTAGTAGCTAGAGCGCTTGACTTCCGATCCGGCGGTCTCGGGTTTGATACCGGGTGACGACAAAAATTATGCGGCGCTAGTTTAGTACGCAGCAGTATAGACACATTTGGACTGCATCTGTAGCGCGATAATAAGCCACTATAGTCAGTTTCCAATTGCAGTCGTGCGAGTGCGCTAGCGTCGCATAGAAACACTCAGCCGGCGAACAATCGCATCAACGTGAGTAAAGGCCAGTCGTCTTGGCTTCGCCTCGCCATTGGTGGTACCTTTTGTCACGTTGTCGGCAGCACGGAAGCCAGGTTGCGCTCCTGCTTACGTGCTTATTCATTGCGCGGCTATCCTATCCTCTAATTCTCCTCCGAATTAGAAGATAACTCATACTCGGAATTTCGAGTGAGCTAGATGATGGTGATATATATATATTATAGCTGAAATTATTACAGAATAAGTTGTATGCATGTATATATATATATATATATATATATATATATATATACAGTGTGTGTGTAAGAGAGAGTGTATATGTGTGCGAATTATGTTATATAAGAATAGAGTAAATGATGAAAATGTAATTTTTAATAATAATATGTATAGTAATGGTATGTCGTGCATTGTCAACAAGCAAATGCTTGATATATTTTTATTTATTTATTTATTTATTAAATTCTTTAATATCTAAATTGCACCTAGCCGATGATAACTATTTAGCAATTATTTTTAATATCTTGTGCTGCACATAGCTTGAATAGCAGCTTACCCAGTGTTAGGTGCTGAAAAAGAAGTTTTATTAGAACTTTTAAGCCGCCGAACTTCTAGTGAATTGTCCAACAACCCAATATGTTGTTCGGGTGCGTTTCTAATCTGTAGGCATACTTCTTTCCATCGTCGAATATTTACTTCTTGTACAAACTTTATTCCGAGGTCTTTGTAATGCGTTAAATTGGTAATGTACCACGGGGCGTTTACAACCATCCGGAGGATTTTGTTTTGGATCATCCGTTGTGTGATTGCTATGTTACTATTTTTAGAACAGTCCCAAAGCGGGCAGCTGTAACGCCAAGCTGGCTTTAAAATCTGATTATAAATTACGTAGTAGTTCTTTTTAAGCAGATAATTCCGACTTCCTGTTTAGTAGTCAGTATAGTTGTCTTAACTTTATATTTAATTCGGTCCGTTTTATACGTTTCTTCCGTGTTAGGTGTTGATCAAGGTATACACCCAGATATTTCACATCTGTTTTTCGCGGAATTGTAACATTGTTCAGGACTTCCGTCGGACCGATTTTTCTGTTAGTGAAGATTATTTGCGCTGATTTACTTTCATTGGTTTTGATTTTTCATAATTTGAGCCATGACGAAATTTCAGTAATCGCTGCTTGGATGGTATTCCGCGCTTTGACGTGCATCTGAGCTTAAAATCGCGGTGTCGTCAGCAAACCTCCACATTGGGGGAGGTGTAGGAATATCTGATGTATAAATGAGATAGAGTAATGACTCTAGCACACTTCCCTGTGGAACTCCTGCTTTTATTGGATATATATTTGATAAGTCAAACGATGCATAATTACACGCAGAACTTATATATGAATATATTATATATTGTTATATTGCATGAATGATCTAGAAAAAAAAAATTGTGTTCTTACTTTTTCATCAATTTATGTGCATGTTATTTCGCTGCTTCTTCTCTTCTTTAATTTTCATATATATATATATATATATTCCACTTCTGAGTTGTTTACTTTTCGGCTGATGTTTTATTTTCATCTTCGTTTTCTGTTTCATTTATTTCACTTTCAAAACCTCTGAAATATATACCTCAACTTAGTTATAGAAATTTTCTGTTTTACTCTAATTGTGATGTTTTCTTCTGTATCTTTACATCATATTGCTAATATCGTATTTTTGCTTTATTTACTTCCCCATTAACCATGCAACTAAATTCCACTGTGATATCTATTTCTATGTTTATATTTTATACATTTCTATGTTTTTTCTTTGATATTTAATGAATATTTCGTTTATGATTTACAGTTTTCATGGTTTCATTTTATTTTTCTAATGTTTTCTTTGCAAACATTACCCTTAATTCTATAAGCCCATTCGTGGAGTTATTTATTTAATTTAAAATAAAATCGTAACAATTTAGTAGAACAGAAACCATCCGATTAAGTTTCAGTTTTTTAACCCTATTTTATAACTTTTATTTATATTATTGTTATAAAATGTTATTTAATACAATTTAACGCTGTTATTTTTGTATTTTATTCTTTCTTTATAAAATTACTGAACCAGTTTTCTTTCGATTGCACTAATTCATCATAACCTCCATATATTTCAGTGTCTAGTATGTTACATCTATTGAGAACATGCGGCATATTGTCTTATTCATTGCATCCGATGCAGTGTTTGATTCTGTAATATTAAATATTTTTTAAGGTATGTTTTAAAATTTCCTTACCCTGATATGAACTGTAAGTTGTAAAAATTTCGTATATTATAATATTTATTCGTTAAATTGCTCTCCAATTGATGCAAAAAAAACTTTGTTAATTCCATCCTGATTGGAACACATATCTTTTCACTGCCTGCTTTGTCCTCAGTTATTTCCTGATAAAAATTTAAATTAAAAAGCGGAAAACGAATTCATTTTGAACGGGAACTTTCCGCATATAGGAGATTGCAGGTCAAAGCGCCCGGCAATTTCAATAAACGTAAAATTAAATTTCGTTTTATAATCAACGTAAATGTTTTTAATATTTGATTATATACAACATTTTTAATTACTGTTCTATTCATATATTCTGTTGATGGTTAAAATGATTTTCTTAAATTGGTGCTACTGTTAGATTATTGTTTACAACCGGAAGTAACACCACCAGTTAAAATAACGAACTCTGTTTATCGATAAGAATAAAAACTAATTATTAGAATCCTGAAAAGAACTTTTCTACATACGCAGTAACGAAACGTAACTCGGTTAACGGTAAAACACGGAGCTAATCGATGTTAATAAAAACTAAAAGTATCCCGTCGTATACACATCGAAAAAAACGGATTCAGATAACAACGCACTAAAAACACGACTCTAAAAGTATCAATAATTAATTTGCACGTTCGTATTAATGAAAACTAAAATGTTCAGTTTATATTATGAAAAAAACGGATTCTACCGAAACTCGATCAAAAGAAAAGAAAAAGTAAATATAAAAATTCGGTATCACCTCGCCGAAAGAAAAAAAAAAGCGAAAAGTATATGTGCACCAAAATTTCACCTACTTGCAAATGGCTATCTAAATTTAAACTTCTAAATGAAAATTATGAAAAATAATCAAAAACAAAATGATAAAAATAAAGTAAAATAGAATAAAAAACTGAATTAAAAAATAAAGTAAAATGAAGTAAATAAAAGAGAAAAGTGGACTGTAATTACAATCTAATCAGTTTTAATTGCCCTCTAATAATTACTCTTTCGTGATTTTATCATCTTTCAAGTTCCGTTTCGATTGTATGTTTTTCGGGATGTTAATTTTTTCATACTATATTACTGCTATTCGGATTGTGATGTTACATCCCTTGAAGATGTTTTTAGTCATTTTTGGATTTCCGATTTAGCTAAACTTCTATAGCTGCGTAAAATTCCGAAATTTGCAATGTGACGTCATCGCAGCATTTTCTTTTTCTTTTTTATTATTATCATGTCACATCTGTAATTACTTATTTCGACTGTTATGTTTCCTGTTATGTTATATGTATCCATTTTAATAGGTTCTTAAATGCAAAAATGTAGTAAATGTCACATTATCCGGTGTAACTGAATTTAAAATTTATAAAGATTGATAAAAAACAAAAATCCTTCCAACTGTTTCCGATATAAAGTTGTTATTGTAAAATTTGGGTATACTGGTTTTTTTTTATAATCTGTAATTTATAATTTATAATAATATTCCAATTAAAACAGTAAAATTAAAAATTTCATTATGATAAAATTGAATTCTCGTTTAAGTTTTATTTAGTTTTCGTTTTAACTAAGTGATAAAATCATTTTCACATATTTCACGCTACTTGCGTTCTTTATTGCTTCGTCGAGAACAAAAGCGCGATGGTCGGGCATCGTCGGTTACATCGTGTTATAGAGATGTATATTGATACTCCACCTTATCTAGTCCGTCACGAATTAATCGGCTTAAGTCAAGTTTTTAAAGAGTCAGCTTTACTTCTAGTTTCTCAAGAGAACCCATAAATGATAAGATTTACTAGTCAATCTGCGATTTTGTTTGTCGTTAATATCAAGATAAATCGGATGAAACTTTCATTTTTGCAACATTTAAGGCAAGTTTTGTTCAACATCTTGATACTTCCGTGCAGGATGTTTTTCTGGGTCACTTTCATCTGCTATGCACCTGTGAGAGTATCGATAATCGCATACAGGTGTTGAGGTGCACTAGGTGGACGTTTTTCCTTTTTAAATCCTTAAGGGTTATTCATATTCTTTAAAGTATACCATACCCTAGTACATTTTACAGAAACTTTATTATTTTAACACCTCTTCGATCTTATTAGGGAAAGGAAAAAAGTAAACTAAATGAAGAATAAAGATAAAATTATTATTAAAAAAGTAATTTGATACGACTGTATTTCGATGGAATTAACTACTTTTTTTTCGAAAAATAAAAAAGGAAAAAACTCAAGCCGGTCGACAATGCATCTTCGGTTTCACTATGAATTGTTACTTTGCCGACTGCCTAATTGTTATTTTGCGATGAATGATGGGCGATTTATGTATTTGTTTTGTGTTATTGCTTATTTTCGGCGGTGTCTTTATTATGTGTTTATTTAGTGGCGCATATGTACCTATATAACGTTAACTTACTTATTCGGAAGGTTTTGGCGGTTTGGTCTAGAATTTCGCGGCACTTATTTTTTTCTAGCGCTATTATTAGCAGTTCGTTGAATTATTAAGTTACTGCGGTGTTAAGCCTTTTCACGGTGGATTTTTTTCTCGTTTATTTATTTCGCGCGGTTTTTCTTTTTTTTCTTCTCGACGGCCGAAAAATATTAGTTTTTCCATAGCGCTCGAACGGCTTTAAATCATATCTGCAAAATTTTAGCCGGTTATTAGAAAAGAAAAATAATTTACGATATTTAATGGTTTTTTTTTTTTTTCGCTTGGAACATGTTCCTGAATGTTGTAAAATAGCTCAGATTGGTATGTTCTAAAAACGAGGAAAACCGGTAGGAGATATGCAGCCTATCGACTGGTGTCACTATTATCAGCGATATTTAAACTATTTGAAAAGCTACTACATAAGGCTGTCAAACTGCCAATGCGCTTATTAGAATACACGCCAAGCAAAAACTTTTTTTTTCGGACGCTTTTATTGTTATTAATATTACTCGATGTATTTGGCCAATAGTAGAATGCTGACTGTGTATTTCATAGTTAGCATTCTACTATTGTATGAATACATCGAGTAACGTTAATAACAGTAAAAGCGTTCGAAGGAAAACACTTTTGCTCGGCGTTATTTCTGAACAGTTTCAACTATTTGTATTACCCACCTCTACGCAAGTACGTCGCCACACTATCTTCGGTTTGTGGGATATTTTCTTTCGCCAACGAAGTTGCTACTGAGTGCCTTCCTACTACACGTTTCCTACATAATTCTTCAACGTGCGGCATTGGCGTGCTCACACTCTGGTAACTGCAAATACAATGGCAAGTTTCTCAAGGAACCGCTGATACATCGTTCGTCCCGCAGCCAATCTGACGTTTCTCTCGTTTGTTCTGAGTCGTCCTCTACCACCATTGGCAGACTAGTCGACGAAGCATCCCTCAAGTTTCCGTGTATAGTAAAGTGATGCTTTGTCGTGAATTACCGAAGACCGCTTGGGATCTGTATCCAAGCCAAACCTAAGAAGCTAAACCGCTCAAGTAAAATGCTTGGTCGGCACTAGCCACGACGACCTCTCCATTCAGACAAAAACGTCCGGAATGTAGCAATACATGCATTGTCCTTGCTGGGCACTCACCGTTCATAATTTCATTCCTCTACTATTATTTCCTTGGTGGCCCGCTTACGGGCAACCTGGCTAGCGAATTTTCTCGTGCTGAAGACAGTATTCCCTACGACTTAATCCCTACACTTCTTCAACCAGTAGAGTGTGCCTTTATCCACACTAGATAGTCTAGCGCCGAAACACTCCTGCTGCGATGACACATAAAGTCTCGATTGATGTTACACAGGAGTCTCTACACAACGTAGGTAGCGTCGCGCCGCCCGTGTTGGATGACGAAAATGTTTGGCTGCAATCGTGTAAAAGTGCTGGCATAGTACGACACACTATTCGACCGTGCCCTTATAAACCATTTTTGCCGCGCCGTAGCTCAGGCCACGATGTTTCCGTGCCACAATCTTTTCGTGCTACAGAGGTAATAGATTGAAAAGCGACCTTCGCCTTGGTTCGAATATACTGGATGGTCATATGTTATTCTTAGCCGCAAGCTAAATATTATGCCAAGGTACTTAACCGTCTTCCTAAAGAAAAACTAACTGATCGCAATGTTAAAGTTGAGATTTCAGTTAAACTTTTCCGTGCGCGATTCGGTGGCGCTGAACGCCAAGCCGTTTCTAGTAGCTCAACGATCAGCTAACCACAAACGGTGATCAGCCGTTTCGCACAATTCCTTACGAGAGTTATCGTCCACCAAGGTCGTCACATCGTCCGCATATGCCACTAAATAAGCCCTCTAAGCCAACTCAGTCGTAGGGAAGTGTTGAACAACAGGAGCTAGACAACGAGCCCAGTACGAGACCTCTGCAGAGACATCTGTACAGAAACTGCTCAAATTTAGATCGCTGCGTCAACGGTCGCTAAAATAACTCGCGAATAACGCGAGAATATTTTCGCTCAGCCCGGCATCACGCATCTCGTCTATTATCTTACTCCAACCGGTCGTGCTAAATGCTTCGATGATGTCAAGAAACACGCCCATAACATACTTCTCCGCTGACAACTCAACGGTGGAAAGAAGATCATTCACGACATCTTCTGTGCCTAGCCCAGGACGGAAATCGAATTGCCTTCAGTCCAACCAATCCCGACCATCCAGCATAGCCCTCAGATGTCCTAGCATAAGTTACTCAGCCCGCGCATGTTCCTCAGCGCCTCAACTACGTTGATGTTCGCGCGCATTACTGTAAGCTCTTGGAACTTACCACCGAACATGCAGTACTTAGGTTGTATGTTATTATAGTATGATCGATCTGGACGGCGTAACGTAGGGTACAGCCAGAGATCAAAGTCAAGATATCTATTATACGCATGGACACATCCAAATTGCGCCTAGCTTAGTGCGGTATTTCTGGATATTGAACAATTGAGCAAGCATTCGACTGAGTATAACATCAAGGACTTCTTTCGAAGCCAAATCCTAAACTGTCTTATCCGTCTTTTAGAATCATATCTATCAAACAGATAATTCCTTGTATTATGTGGAGAAACTAAATCCGCCTTCTATTCAATACAGATAAGTGCATTGCAGTGTAGCGTTCTCGGACCTATTCTATATCTTTATACACAAATACTGCGATTGCAATTTTCATTGATAACGCAGCAATATTATCAGTAAGTAACTTAATTAACAGATTAAATCAACTGAACGAGCTTCTCATCACTTGAATCTTTATAAATGAACAAGTGTCAGTCTTTGACTCAGCAAAATACTTAGGTCTACATCTACGATGCGAAACTAACTTAGGAAACCTACACTATATCCAAAGCCCAACAGATTTGGGGAAAAATACATGAACTGTTTTGGCTTGTTGGGCGATATTCCAAATTGAAGCTCGAAAACAAGCGATTCATTTATCAAGCCACCTTAAGATCCGTTTGGACTTATCGCATACAGATATGAGGGCGTCCCAAAGCATCAAAAAGAAACATTATTCAAATTTGTTCAAAACAATTCCTCCGTATGAGATAAATAACGTTTGACGGTTCTTGCGAAACGAATCCTTGTGTACTGATTTAAGAATTAGGTGGGTCGGCGATGACATTGGAGACACCTTTACATCTATTGCTTTTTACTCAAAATTTAAGACGTCTCAAACGTGTTAAACGAAACGATCTTATCGAATTTTAAAATTTTATTGTATACAAGCGAATATAAATAAATAGGTGACTTATTCTTCTGCAATATGTTGATTTAATTTTAGTTATAAATATTACTTATATAGAAATAATTCTAAGATATTAGCCATATGTACTTCTTCCGTAAGGTACTTTCTTATATATATGAAAAAAAAAAAACAACTTACATATCAATAACCACTAGGCTATATATTTATTTACTAAAACATGTTCAACATTTATGCATGTTTATAATATTTTTCAAAAAAACTAAAAAAGGCGGTGCGATCCGGTTCCGTTGCAAATTCAGGAATCGTGTGTAGCGATAAAAGTTTAGTTGTGATTTATCCGGTTCTATTTTTGTTCAGCAGTCGTTACTTCAAAAAACGAGATTATGCTTTTCAATTTACCCTTATTCCGATAGATCTTACATTTTACAAGCTAGTTTTTCAAAAAAGATTAGCATACTTTTCGTATAAAAGATTCAACTCGTCACTTCGTACTTATGAAGTTTTCGGCGCTGGTTACTAATCTAGTTGAATGTTTTATATTTATCCTCGTTTGTGTACTTTTTATAGTTTAAATCTCGGCGAAAGAATAACCAAACAGATTCCAGTTGCTTTTCCGTTATCGCAGTTTTCTCGGCGGCGATTCAGTAGTATGTATTTACACTCGGTAAATACCTATTCGGCGGCTGTTCTAAATGCCGCATTTTACGCTAGCATAAACGACTGGAAGAGTGCTGTTCCCAATGTCAGGATTAAAATTAGCATATGGAAAAAGTAGACCATAAATCACTCTATGAGAGAAACGGACTCCACTCGATTCGTGAGAAACTACAGTGACAATATAGGGGGGAAGAGTATTAATAAGAGAGAACTGTGCCTAGGCGAAATTAAGAAATAACATATCGGTGTGGAAACGCTAACAGAAGGATCGCTCAAACCAGTCAGTTGTTAATTAAAAAGCCAAAGGTGAATCCTGGGAATATTATCTGCATCCTTAACGTTCTTACTCGTAACGAATAAAACGAATATTTTATAATGTAAATTGATGTGTACTGTAAAAATTTTCCTTTTAGAGTTGGACATAATTACCCCAACAAATACAGGTGCATTTGTTATACGCTGTTGAGCCAGCTTGTAGCACACTATTAACACGCATAGTAAAGTAAAGTAAGTCCCATAGTATCATGGATTGTGAAGTTAAGCTTTTCATAATGTACTAAGCCTAATGGATCTGATGAGAACACTGGGGCAAGTGCCTTTCTTTCGGCCGCCTTTACTTTCCCAGATTTCCCTGGTACCCAATTATTTCAGGCTGGGTAAACTTAGGAGCGACTTGGATCCGGAACGAGACAAGTATCGATAACCTGTGACACCTCTGATTTGGTAGCCAAGCACCTTAACCACTAAGCTACCACGCTGCCGTGTACAGAGCAACAAAGTACATATCGCTTTATAATTTCTGCCTTTATTCATTGATGCACTACTACGCAGTCAAACATGAACAAAAATTGGGTCGTCGTCGCCGCTTGATGTTTTTTCTCTATTGCATGTTATGAAATCTAGCTGAGTTGTAATGAAAACTTATACCACACGCAGAAACATATGTGATTTAGCTAAAATCGCGCGCTTTTACCTAAAATGCTGCTTTTAGTCTGCATCAGCAGTGATTACGATAATAAGTTATTGTAATATATTTATACAATATATTCATACACTTATATACGCTGGTTCCTATACGAGCCCACGTACTAAACAATTTTTTAGGCTTTTATAGTGCACAACATTATTTCACACATGTGCTCTGTTTTGCTTCGTTACTTTAACAAGTGTACTCATATAGTGTTTTTCCTTGTTTACCTGTATACATTTAGCCGTATAATTATCTGCAGCACGTGAAATTGGTAAATTACATTAATATTGTGTGAAAAATTTTAATTCTCAGCTGTAAAATGCTAGTAAAAGCTTCGAACTGATGAAATGATAGACCGAGAAAATAATATCATGGGAAGCTGTGAAAAGACAGGTGTTCCTATGTGGTAAAATAATATATTTAATTGACTTGACAACATTTCTAATGAATCACCGGGGAAAAACTATAAATTTGACAGGATGGCCCTTTCTGTTATAGGCGTAGCCGTGTTTCTTTTTGACTTGAGATTTTTCTCTGGTAGCCCCAGTTTTTTTTATAACATGCAAAACATGTACTGCTATATAGAACAATGTTACTCAACTAATGCCTGCTCAGCTCAAGATATATGTACTTTTTTTAACCCTCAGCTTACTATTCTCAAATCTGCCTGTTAGTACTATAAGCTAGAAGTAAATGTGTTGACTCACTCAGATGGTGTTATCACTTTGTATGTGCTGTTTTTCCACAGTTGATATGACACTTATGTTCTATACAGCAGTTTGTTAATAATGTCAAGGTCGGCGAGAACGTGTGTTTCTAGTGGAATTCATATTTTCATTTATTTATAAACTATTCTGAAGAAATCCTGAAGCTGACATAATGGAAAGATCTAAGAATGATGTAATAAATAAGTTGATTAATCAGAGCTGGTGTTACTTCTGCACACATACGATTTTTTATTCCCACTCCGGGTCACAGCCGATGTCCATAGACACACATTCTTGCAATGAACAACCTAAGAAGTAGACATGCTGTTTATCGCTGATAACACTCAAAGTCAGAGATGATGATGTTAAATTGTATAAAGTGAAAATTAATGTAAGCGATAGTTTTAAATGCGTTTGATTTAATTATCATTTGTTTTGATGGTTATGTAAAGTAGTTGCTGTTCAAGTTGAAATGAATCGCGGCTCTCGCGGCTGAATTTGGTTTATTTTTTTATTTTTTTTTTTAATTTGAGAGATAGCAAACGCGGAAAAAACACAAAAACTTAATTCATGGAAACAACAAAAAAATTTAATTAATTCTTCTCTTCCAGATTTACAAGCGCCAGTGACACCGTCTGTGCTACACTACAAATAGCTTTCCCGCGGCGGAGCATTAGGCTTTTATTCTTTTATATATTTTTTTTTTTCCGATTCAGAAATTATACATATATATATACGAGTATATATATGTATTTTTTTATTAAATGAAACGGCTGAATAAAAGAAATTGCGGACTCGCCCTCGCACAACGGGCGCACTTCCCCCGTACGGGGGGCTTCACAGTGGCACCGCACAAGTGTTTAATTCACCACAACTTTTATCAAAAAAACATCTATTTCAAATAAAACTGGCGCAAATTTTCTCAAAAACAAAGAAACACGGTCGTGTACACAAAAAATCGAAACGGAACGAATCTTAACGCAATTTTCCTATAAACGCTTACTAAAACGGCATTTAAGCAGACTTGACCGTAGAAAACGGTAATACGGCGACTAGATATATCTACGGTAACGATTTTCAATCGGTTTGACCGTAAAAAGCCGCGACATTCAGCGTTGCGTCGATAGAATGATATAAACGGTAATCACGCAGCGACTAACTTCTCTCGCAAAAACGTCTCAAGTCTAAAGAGCAGACGGTTGGGGATGAAGTAGCCTCTGGGGTGGCCTTGGCAGCATCCGTGAAGAAAATTAGGTGGTCCGGGTATTTCTGAATTGTCGCTGCTGTCAACTGAACAATATTCGGATGCAGGGGTTTATTATACTTCATCAGGGAAAAATCAATTTTCAAAGGGACCCACAGCGGGATCACGGTGTTAGGTGCCAGATCGGGGAAGGAAATTACGTTCACATTGTGCTGCGATAGGAGGGCCAAGACTTCCGGGAGAGGGTCATTAGGGAATTCTGCGGTAATGGGGAAAGTATTTATGTGGTTAGGAAAGAAACTCACGGTGGTAATAAACGGTTTTGAAATAATCTAGTTGGGGGGTCTAACAAGGCGCACAAACTAACAGACGGGGAGGTTCTATGCGAAGGGGGGTGCACTGAATCAAGCGATTTAAATAGGGAAGGGCTGGCTGAAGAGTACGCCTGGGACCCGTAATTTATTTTGGAAATGACTAAGGATTTGTATATGGAGAGAAGAGTTTTAGGAGGTACATTGTACTTTACGTTTGAAACGTATTTAAGGATAAATAGGAATTTATAACATTTAACTTGAGGTTAGATATGTGAGGGCGCCAAGTTAGCTTATGATCCAGCAGTAGTGCAAGGAAAGTAGCAGTATGATGGAAATGAAGTGAAGAGTTTTCTAGATTGAGACGGATGATAGGGGAGTTTTGACGTCCCCTATAGGAATTAGCACAGAAAGACTTAGATGGAGAAAACAAAAGACCATTGTAGTTACATCAGGATTGTAGTTTTGTGATAGTTCTTTGTAGGATTTTTTGACCATTTGCTGGAAAATTGGAAGACAAAAATACTTAAAATGAACTGAACAGAAACGCTTCTTGCTGGAATGTTGCAAGTAAGGAGATGAGTTGGACGGGTTGATGTAAAATTCAAGTGCAGACGCAGAGTAATTTTAGTTAACTGTGACTTTTAATGTATTTTATTCGTGTAAGCTTTTAGTATCCTCAACCAAAAAATCCACATGCATTTAATGGCGTCATAAAAAATGCATTATTCCCCAGTTATCGTATCACTCTTGCCAAAAAAAAAAAAAGGGGAAGACATTATTCAGTTACTCTTGTGGTTTTTAAGGAGATAATTACCACTATTCGATTAACAGCTACATAATGTGAGACATTTCTATTTTACATTTCCAGCTATAGTTTGTCTCCATCGATTACTCAGAGACAACATTCGGAGTAAGCTTTTCGGCAAAGGTTGTGAGAAAGGAGCTTTTTTCTTATGTTGATTTTAGTTTAATATTGAAAAAAGAAAAGTATACTATTGACGAAATTTTTATCGACCAGCGAATTAGCAAAGCCTGGCAAACCGTCTGAGGTGGTCTCATCATTTACACCTATCAACTCGCTGCTTTCTATCCTCTCAAAGATACTGGAAAAATTAATTTTAAAACGGTTGTTTCCAATATTATCTACCAATACAATTATTCCCGATTTTCAGTTTGGTTTTCGTAAGCACCACGACACTATAGAACAGGTTCGCAGACTAACGAAGACTATTGAAAATAGCTTGGAAAACAAGAATATGTGTACGGCCGCGTTTCTGGATGTCCAGCAGACTTTCGATAGGGTATGACATCAATGATTATTGTATAAAATTAAACTTCTGCCTCCTCATTGCTATCTACTATTTAAATCGTATATACAAGAAAGATATTTTCGAGTGAAAATAGCCGATGAATACTCAGATATTTTTCCGGTAAGGGCCGGGGTCCCGCAGGGGAGCGTTCTGGGTCCAATATTGTACTTAATCTACACGTCCGACTACCCCATGCTTGATAATACGGAAGGAGCTTTGTAGGCGGATGACGAAGCCATCTTGGCCGTTGATAAGTGTGAAAACACAGCCACAGAATAACTGCAGGAGTCACTTCGGCATGTAGAAAGTTGGCTAAAACGATGGCGCATCGCAGTCAATCAAAGTAAGTCGACTCATATTTCATTCACAAATCGAAAAATTGAACGCCTGCCAATCAAAATAAATAACGTCGTAATACCAAATGCCAATAACGTAAAATATTTAGGCATGCACTTGGACGCTAGGTTGACCTGGGGTACTCACATTCAGAAAAAAATCGAGCATTCGAGGTTTAAAACTAGAACCATGTCGTGGCTGTTAGCAAAGAGATCGGGCTTGTCTTTAGACAATAAAACTCTAATATATAGAATAGCTCTAAAACCGATTTGGCTGTATCATATACAGCTGTGGGGAATACAGCGATATCAAAGTAGGGTGCTGAGAGCCATTACTGCAGCCCCCTGTTACGTCTCAAATTATACCCTCCATAATGACTTAAATGTCATGTTTGTGGAGGATGAAATCAAAAAACAAGCAAATAAACATGTCGCCCGACTTAGCATTCATATGAATCCACTTGCTACCAATTTGCTGGATAACTCCGGTGAAATACGTAGACTGTGGCGAAATAAGCCTTTAAGCCTTGTCCAGCCATTATAAGGTTCAGACGGAGTACTACTAAGTACTACCCCTTCACAAAACATTCTTCATCACATTAAATTAATCGCTAAATATGTCCACTAAAGTTGGTCAGTTGTGATGGAAAAAAAAGCGAATTGCAAAGGAATGTTAGAAAATGACATACTGACACAGAATGGTTTTATTAATAGGTGGAGGAAGACATCATTCACTTTTATCTGTGCTACTGATAAAGTTATTAATTGTGTCTCTGAGTTGACTGTACAATCATTATTTGGAGAGTATATAAAAAAAATAATAATCCAACAAAATACAAACTCTGTTCACTTATGAAAAGAGATATTACATACATTTGTTTTTTCTTTATATTTTAAAATCAGACTAATACAAAAGAATGCTTATCTTAATTGTAACAAACGATAGTAATAAAAAAAATATTAACAATAATGATGTCTTTGGAAAAAGCCAGAAAAGTTCTTTAGTAAAATTGGATTTTCAAAATTAATTAATTGCTCTGCATAAGTTTTCTTTCATTAATCAGCCTCTGAGCGGTTCCCAAAATTTTTTAACTTTTTTTCATTTTTTTTTTTTTTTTTTTTTTTGGTGTTCATTAACGATTATTTAAGGACAAAGTGAAAATGGTATTATGGAAAAAAAGTAAAGAGAAAAGAAATGGCTGTTTAACTTTACCAAAAATAAAACAACGTAATTATATTATTTTTTCAAAAAGGGTTTGAAGATTTTTTAAAATTTATAATAGAATTTCAACTTCTTTTGTGTTCTTTTTGTTTTCTTCTCTCTTTTTTTTTTTTTTTTTTTGGAAAAAAATAGCTGACAGATAAAAAAGCTGCTGCGATGCGAAATTATTAGCCAAACAGACAGTTTAATTAACTTGGCAGTTAAGTAATTAGCGAATTCAATGAAGCAAAATTATCACCTTTCGTTTCGCTTTTTTTGCGAATCTTATTCACTCCAATAGATAATTTTTTTGCATTTTAACGACAAACAAAGTATTGTTTTTTACGTGTTTGATAATCTCGTTCAAACTGTTCAGAAGTTTGGGCTCTAATGAAAATTTTTCTATCGCTAACGGTTAAAGATAAATTTATTACCCGCGAAAAACAACGACCTGTATTTTGGTAAAAACGAAAATGCGGATTCAAAAACCAAAATCGATTTTCATGCTTTAATGGATTTCTATTTTCTATTTTTTTTTTTTTTTTTTCGTTAAAATTATTCCATGGAAGAGCCTCTACACGCTCGTTTTTGGGGCATGGGGATTAAATTTTCATTGCGCGTTCTTACAAAATCGTTTGTGCTATTCAAGTGTCAGGTTACTCGGCAGTTATTATAATTTTCGCCAACATCCTTTCGATTTCAATTAGCTACGAATTGCATTAGCTCTGCTTGAGCCGCGAGAATATTCTGTAAAGAAAACGTTTAAAACCGGCATTAACGTGCTTTTTCAGTAATTGATAAAAATTCCATTTGCGCCAACGTCTATTTCTTGAATACAGTTATTTTTTCTGAGTTGCAGTATAAGTGTTCAAATTTTTCTCAATTTCAAAGGAAAAACCTTATTTCGTTCGAAGCAGTTTTTTTGCAGAAATTTTAAACCTGAAAATTCCTGTTTTAATTTTTTTTGTATGCTTTCCCGTGAATCTGAAATTATTTAAAAAAAGAAAAGGAACCAAAAGAAGAAAAAAAAATACATAAGAAAAAACACTTAAACCCGCTTGTACAAAAGTTTGTCGTTTTCAGTTCTATTATTTTTAATAACATCCACGTAGTGATATTGTACTGAGAAAAAGATGAACGATGCAAATTAACGAAAATTTTTCTTCAGCTGAAAGGCATCACATTAAATTTATTCGTAAACTGACTCATATAGATCCGGTATTTATATATATACTGAACAGTGGCTCTGGTTTTCACTGGTAGAAGATGCAGTGTACTATTTACCAGTGTGTCAGGTTAGATTACGCGTGTTTGAAAGAGAGAAGGAAGTAGCAAAATATTTAAGTTGGGTGTATAATCAAAAAGAGAGTTGTTTCTATAGAAAAAAAAAGATAAGGTTTCTTTCTAATTGCAATTATAATTATTTTTCAGTTTTCTAGCCGATCTCGCACATTTCTGGTCATATATTCATTCCGTATAAAAAAAAAGGGCAGACGGCCTATTCTTCTTTTTTCGAGGTCTATTATTCCGCTTCTGTAGCGGAATAAACCGGGATCTGCATAACTTTCGTCGATTCAGTATTTGCTAGGTCGGAGTTTAAATGTCCCGAATTATAGTCGGAGTTGCGTCATCAACTCCGCTGTGGGATTAGATCCGCAAATACATATCCTTCCACACCTACTCATCACTAATACCAGTATTTCGGGGTATCGAAAATGGAAAAACAAAATTGGACAAGTCGTCCAAAGATCAAGGCATATAAAGTAATGTTAAACTACCGTATCAGCGAAATAGATGACTAATTGTTATTCCAGAAAAGTTGAAAAAGGAAGTTTCAGACACAGTGGACGATATTAAGTATATATATATATACAAAACCCCACGGAGCGTGAAACGCACCACAAAGTTCACCAGAGAACTTCAAAGCTTCTCCACTCTTACCCCACCATCTACTTGCACGTGGTGCCCTTGCTAAGCTGAGTAACCTGGTTGAAATCCGCGGTGTAAATCCCGGAGGGAGATCAGGTCAGGTGAACGAAATGGGGGTTTGTGTAGGACTAGTAATGGGTCTAACTTATGATAGGCCTTTCCAAACCGGATAGAGACAGTACAGGTTACCTACCCTACGGACGGCGCCGAATGCTCCTAATAGGACTCAACAGCGGTACTCCTCACCCTTGGATATAAAATTATTGTCCGATATTTCAACTGTAGACCCGGGTCCAAAGGTCGTTTGGGTTTATATTTTTCGCCGCAACCGTCTATTTATGACATTTCCAGATTCGAATTTAAATGCTAGGGCGTACTCCAAAGAAATATGCAAAGGTTACCAGTTCAAGGGAGAAATTGGCTAAAGAAGCGAGCTCCGCGTAATAATAATTTTGGTAACAATAGCAGGAAGGCTCTAAGGGTCAATCAATCTCAGGTGCCGTACGCTACATAGCGCGTTGGCGCAACCTATTCGTACATTTAGCTGTACAGATATAGGTTGTGTACCAGGCAATTGTAATATGCAACGCAGGTGTACACACGCAAGACTACATTCGGAACTGATTGTAGCCGCTTGTTATCGCGCTACAAGTGCAGTCCGGTGTGGGTCTGCTGTGTACTGACCTAGTAGCAACGATAAATGTAGGCAGGTTAACTGGACGCAGTCGAGAGATATAGCAGATATGCTTAAGTGTAGGAAAATTGACATTGCCTGCCTACAAGAAACCAGATGGAAAGGTCAAAAATCACGAGGTTACAAGCTCTTTTACTATAGAGATATCAATACACCAATGACGTGGCCATAGCAGTAAGTGCGGATCTAAGAAATAAGGTGTACACAATCAATAGATGTTCGGACAGACTGATTGCAATTACCACGGATATAACTGCTGGCCCGCTCCATATTCTGTCAGCTTATGCCTTGCAGAGTGGTTGCGCCGAAGGGCTGGAAGACTGTTTTTGGTGGGAACTTCAGGATCTCATTACAAGCTATCCACCGAATGAGAGTGTAGCTTTATGTGAAGACTTAAACGGTCACGTAGGTAGCTCCAGTAATGGGCACAGATGTCAATAAAGGTTAAGGCACACGCAATGATGATGGATTACGGATAATGTATATGGCAGAATCTAGCGATCTTATCATTGCTAACATCTTTTTCAAAAAAGTGGTAGTTACCCACCTAGTAACGTTTACTAGCGGCGGTGAAACCAGCCAAATTGATTTCTATTCAATTCGGAGGCGTGAACTTAAATTCTTACTGGATGTAAAAATGATTCTATCGGAATGTGTTATTGCACAAAATAAACTGTTAATAGCTGACTTTAGGTTTCAGTACCGATCTGGCGGATCGGTAGGAAGAAGAAGCGTGACCTCGCCAGAGAAGATGAAATAGTGACACTAGGGAATCACAAACAGACAGTGGCCCAAAACATTTTATTCCCACCAGTGTCACTAAACAGAATAAATGATATATCTGGAATGATCTAAGCATGTCCGTTACCGCAACTGCTAGCGCTGTTTTGGGCACTTATGAACAAGGCGGCCAGCGTTACGACAAGAAGGCCTGGTTCTGAGAGGACGAAGTAAAACAGCTCGTCATCGCAAAGAAAAAAGCTTTCAAAGAATGGCAGGTGCACCAAAGACAGGGCACAAGATCAGCATATTTGGTTGCAAAGAAAGACGCAAAAAGGGTAGTTGCAGAAGCCAAGTGTGTCTTTGTCAGAGGCCGTAGTACAATAGACGCAATCTTCACATTCCGTATGCTGTTATATGGCATTCATAGATTTAGATAAGGCGTATGACAGTGTCCCTCATCAGTTAATTTGGTATGCCTTGCGGGCTCATGGAATTCCAGAAGCATTGATAAAGTGGGTGCAACTACTTCATGAGGATGTATCCAGTAAGGTTAAATGTGCAGTGAATCCGATGATTGGAGTACATCAGGACTTTGTACTCTCTCTCCATTGCTGTTTAATGTGGTTTTGGACACGATTATGCGAGACATACAATCACCGGTTCCTTGGGCACCATTGTATGCCGATGATGTGGTATTGATAGATGTAACAGCTCCAAAAGAGAGAGAGTTCAGATATATAGTGCAATCGACTGCGAAACTTTGGTTTAAAAGTACTCATAAAGAACCCGGCATATCTGTCCACGTACACTAGCACAACTGACTCTTCTTCTTTATCCGCCGTTTCCGTCTCGAAGGTTGGCGATCCACAATTGGAATTTATTTCTATCAACAGCTATTTGGAAAAGTTCTAATGAGGAACAGTTGAACCAGTTGTTAAGATTATCCATCCATGAAATTTGACGTCTACCTCTCGATCTCTTCCCGGCAATTTTACCATTAAGTAGTATTTTTAGAATGGTATGCCTAGATCTTCTTAAGATATGTCCCAAGTATTGTAATTTCCGTTTTTTGATGGTTCGTAGTAGTTCAAGGTTCTTTCCCAGTCTATTAAGTATTTCAATATTCTTTACTTTTTGCGTCCATGGTACTTTCAGGACACGTCGGTAGCAGTACATCTCAAAAGCGTTGATTTTTTTTTCTAATGTTGAGTCTAGTGTCCAGCACTCACAACTATACAGTAGGATGGAGAAAACGTAGCATCTCAGAAGTCTGATTCTGAGTTCCAGTTTCAGTTCTTGACGCGTGAATAGGTTCTTCGTTCTTATTAGCGCTCCTCTCGCCTGCTCAATCCTGCTACGTATCTCAGGTTTGGAAGTGCAATTTTCTTTAAGTATACTTCTCAGATATTTGATGCGTGGGACTTGTTCAATTTTTTCACCGTTTATTTTGATTGAGCATTTAATTGGCTTCTTCGAGAATACTATTGCTTTTGTCTTAGATGAAAAACTGGCTCTATCGAAGTTAATGGTGAACAATTGGGGTCTTATGTTCAGGCGGACGGCGGAATATCTAGTGCTGTTTATAACCGCATAAACACGGAGTTAGGCACCGGAGTGTGCTATGTGATAAGCGCGTACCCATTCGGTTGAAATCAAAAATTTACCGCACCGTGATTCGTCCAGGAGTTCTATACAGCGGTGAATGCTGGCCAGTTATCATTATGGGCATGCGTCGGAAATGCGTATGTTAAGGTGAACGTCGGGCATTCGCCTATCTGACCGGATTGGGAACGACCGCATATGTGCGGCTGTGGGAGTTGTGCGCCCATTCTTGACAAACTTTGGGAGAGTCGCTTAAGATGGTACGGACATGTATTGCGAACCCCAGGATTCCGGAAGCGCCTCGCTAATATTAGTAGGGGCATATATAACTTGCAAGTGCTTGAAAAAAGACCAGTTGGTAGACGAAAACGGACACGGTTTGACCCTAATTTCTGCCGATCTCAGAGTTACCGGTATTGACCAGAGAGTCTGGCATTCGACCGAAACAACTGGAGCCGTTCCATTCGAAAGGCGGACCCCGCACGAGCGGGAAAATACTGTTGAAGAAGAAGAGATAAAAAATCCTGTTTGTCGAATAAGGAGGTATATATACGGTAGCGGTTGTTTAGTTACTTTGAAGATACCTGTTACTTGTGTTGGTGTGACGATTATGTACCTGCTCCAATCTTTGTTAGCTTTGACTTATTTTAAAACGCAGCTAAAATATTTGTATGTATGTATATATATTTATTTAAAGACGCTCGACTTCTAGGTCATTTGCGTCTACCGTACATTACAATTTATAGATAATAATTATAAATAATTCTGCCATACGTAAACTAAATCATATCTTCCGAAATAGGTTGACAGCTTTTAGGAATCTAAAAGTACTTTGGACTGCAGCTTCATCATTTCCAAGCGCCTCTTTGACAGTAATTCTTCTTGTACATGCGGATGAAAAAGCTTCCTCGCGCTCCTTTTGGAGTTTTGGACATACGGAGATGACATGTTCGATGGACAGACTTTGAGTGTTACAAAGTGCACATGATGGTGGAGGTTCATTTTGTAGCAAGGATCCGTGTGTTAGTTTTGTGTGGCCGATGCGGATTCTGCTTAACACAATCTCTTCTTGCCTGTTTTCCCGGTGTGATGTTTCCCAATGTTCCAGTTCAACTTTTATTTGCCGTAACTTGTTATTCAATTGCCTATCCCATAAGTTTTGGACATTATCCTTGATTGCGACCGTTATCTGTTTTTTTGCCTTTAGTAAGTCTTTTTCATGTGTTGTTACGGACCGTATTGTATTATCCCAGGGCGGATTTATAGGTTCGGATGGAGTGGCAGTAAGTCGATTGATATGTAGGTAACTGAGGTAGTCAGTACACCTAACTCCGAACGGTTTGTTTCTGTCGCGATAGATCTTAAGTAGATTCGGATGGAACGTTTTGTAGTAATTTATATGGCTCCTATTGCCGCTGATTTTCACATAATATTTCAGTGCCAATAACATTCGACGGTGTTTTAGTGACATCATGTTTGTTTCTATGTGCAAACTAATAATTGGACTCGTGTAAAACGCCCCGCTGCTTATTCTGAGTGCGTTATTCTGAACTGTATTCAGCTTCTTAAGCGTACTTTCCGCTGCTGTGGTGTATGCTATCGCACCGTAGTCCATTATTGATCTGACATGAGTTCCGTATAAACGTAAGAGCAAGCTTCTGTCCGATCCCCACGACTTGCCTTGCAGCATTTTTAACAGATTAAGAGCTTTTGTACACCTCCGTTTCGTATCTTCTATGTGTGGCTTCCAGCTTAATTTGTTATCGAATATGAGTCCCAAAAAAGTCGTTTTAATTTTATTAGATATGAATGTGTCTTTCAGTTTTAGTTTAATATCGCGTACTGGAGCTATCCTGGTAAAATTTATTACACAGGTTTTTCCGCTGGAAAAGTTTATGTTTTTAGTAATGCCCCACTTTTCAATTGCCGTTATGATATTCTGTAATTTTCCTTCTATTTGTGTGATGTTATTTCCTCGCATGTAAATCGCTAGATCATCTGCAAATATTGAGTAGTTAACTGGGTATTTGATTAGATGTTGTATATCGCTTAGGGCTAGTATGAATAGCAGAGGGCTCAATACTGATCCTTGCGGTACCCTAAAATATTTTAAAATAAGTATTTCTTGTAAAGTTTGGGGTAATCTTCCGGATGTCAGTTGTGAAACCGAACCAACCGAGAAAAAACGAGATAGTGGAAGCCGGACTATTTCCGGGTAACTGATACTGCAAAATGATCAAGAAGAAAACGAAAGGAAGATTTGTTCTGATAAAGCTTATTCGGCGTTACAAACTTAGTTGGACTTTACCAAAGATGGCAACTGTTACAATTCAGGACATTTTGATTTTCCGTAACTGGAGGGATTTGGCTGGTCAGCAGCGAATTACGCAAATTATTTTAATAAAAAAAAACAAAAAAAAAAACAAAAAAAAAACACATTTATTCTTTGTTTTTATAAAAATTAGTATTTCATATTGGTGATTTTAAGAAATGTTTTGCGGTTCACTTTCTATGAAAAATAAATAATTTACATACTATTAAAAGAGTTATTTTTGTTCCAATATTAAAGGTACATTCCTTGTGCGTACTTTATTCGGCTTTACTACTATAAAAATAAAAATTCGGATTAACCGTCGTAATCCGACTTCCTCCCGTTCTAATTAACTCAGTCGGTACTGCGGTAATAATAATAATTGTTTTTATCAGGCACGCAGATAAAAAAGAAAAAAAAAAGGGAAACAAACAGGTCATTTATTTGCATATGAATAGGCGGCGCTTTCATAAAACGAACTTATGTAGAACTGGTGCTAGACGGTGACACGCGTCAGTGAAAAACGTACAAAATAACGCCCGAGTGATAATTGTATGTTTCAGATAACGAACATACAAGCCCTCTTCTACAAAAAAAAAAAAAGAGAGAGAGAAAGAAATATATTTCTCAATAAATATAAAACGAGGTCTCCAGTGACGCCACAATGAAACAACACGCACTCGTGGTGATCTCTAATTCCGGTTGTAACCCATTGACCGCGTTAATGCATTTTACATGGAAGTCGTATTTTTTTATAAACACATTTCAATTTCAATTTTCATGAATATATATAATGGGGTGGGGGTGGGGGGTCAACAGTTGTAAACTTTGGGAAAAAACGATTTTACGACTCAAGAATAGATTTAAACGATGAGTTCCGGAATATTATTTTCATAAATAGAAACTCGAATAAGTAAATAAATACGAATTTTTCTTCTTCGCTTTTTTTTGAAAATAAACGGCATAGCAGATTTTATTCTTCGCAGAGAGTGGCAAAAATAAAACTTGGCCATTTCCACTCACATTTTTATTACGTATCGGTTTGCGTATTAATTCGAACAAAACATTTTTTTCCATTATTCCTCCGCCAATAATGGAATATTAGCGAGAGATGGTACAGTTTCCGGCGACCCGTTCTCTTCCTTTCTTCGCTGAATTTACCAGCACTCGAGTAGTCTGATGTTGAGAGTTTTCCTTTTTTTTTCTTTTTAGCTAGCCACTGCCGATCTTTTGTTCGTTCCACTGTAAAATGTGTTTTCTTTTCACTTCCGTTATTTAATAATAGCGAGATGTATTTAAGCGCGCCGTTTACCAAAGCTTACTCTCTCGACAACGGACATAAATCTAAAGCTATTGAAGATTTCCCATACGAAACGGATATTCGAGCGCGGTTTTTTGTCTCCCGTTATCGGCCGCCTCGTCGAAAACTTCCAACGTTTATGTCTATTGAAAAAGCTTTGGTTTCTTCTTCGTGCGAATATCAGGGGTCAACTAGGCCGCTCGCCATTTCGTTAGTATACTCGCCGCTGAAGCTGGCTGTTGCCGCTTCAAATTTCGAAATTATAATTAATATCATCAGCGTATTCGGGCGGTATCATTGAATTTTGTTCTTTAGTAACGCAGCGGAGCGAACAGTATCGATATAGTTTAATGACGGCGATGAAATTAGCCGATTAATGATTAGTCAGTGCCGTCGTCAGTGCAGTTTGCTCGATCGAGTTTTAATAATTTTGCTGATACTTTTTTGGTTTTTTCATATCTCATTCGGCCAACCCAGAGTGTGGTGCTGTGATAAATCGAACATGCTATTATTAAAATTTATATGGTAGATTGTATAAATTAATTGACAGTATAAACATAGCTCTCTTTAAACGGGGCAAGTGTTCAATATCTGAGAGCAGGGTTTCACTAATGCGGTCTTGCAATATTTCAAATGAAAAAATAGAAAAAAAAGAAGAAATTCGTAAAATATACTAAAGCAATTTCAATTTGAAGCGAATGAAAGCACATTGTATAGCGTACCACCAAAGGAAGAAGATGCGAAATCTCTCTCGTTTGTGATAACTATAAAAAAAATTTTGGAATACCACTAAACCGGGTAACTGTTCTGTTTGGATATACTTTTATGTGGGAATTGATATGAAATTTAACGGTAAATAGATTCCGACGCATATATCGCAAGAATCTCCTCGAAAGGAGAATGTAATTCTGCATTTTCCTGCGTTGAAATTTTTGTTTGCACAGTGTTACGGATTCGGTATGTACATCACCATCCTACGACGATGTTTGAAGTTGAAATTAATTTCCGGTGATATTCTACTTCGGTTACGGCATAACCGTTCAGTTTATTCGCGCCGACTAGTATGAACGGCGAGGGACATCTATAAAATCTCGTGTTTCTAGCGTCAGTTATTCTAAATCGGTTAATAATAATAATCTAGAAAGTATACTAAAATCTGATCATTATATGCTTCGACGTGTTTTTCAAAGCTGACATCTAATCACGGAATGTTTAGTCCGTTATTCTGGATTTAATTTACACAATATTTTTCAATCATCTCATGTCTTCTGTATATCTATTTTTGCAGCATTTAGAAGAAACATATATGTATATGGGGACAACCTAACTAAAAAATATAACATAAAATTATATACTTTAATTATTTTTGCTGAAAACAATAATAATACTGAAAATAATATATTAAATTATTTCCATAAAATACATAAAAATATACAATACATTATGAAAAAAGCGGAAGACAATAAAAATAAACTTGCTAGATATCATAATAACCAAAACAAATGATAAACTAATATACAGCATATATAGGAAAAACCACCGACACTATAATAAACAAATGTCAAACCATCCTAATCAACATAAACACTCATACTTCATATATGCTATAAATAGATTAATAAACATCCTATGAATTCAAATAAAAAACAAAATGAAACAAAAATATTAAAAACAATCGCACTATTTAATGGTTACAATGAACAAATAATTGAAAAATTAACAGATAAAATAAAATCAAAATTGAAATATAAACAGAAAAATAATATTAACAACAAAAAGGGATGGATAACATTTACTACTTTTATAAATAACAATATATACAAATTAAGTAATTTATTTAAAAAAGAAGAATTAAAAAAAATAGCATTTATAATAATCCAAAAAATAAAATAATCTCCATAAATAAAGGAAATAATAATATATACATATATATGAAAATAGTGGTATATATAAAATAAACTCTGATGATTGTGAGAAAGCATACATCGGGGTCAAACAGGTAGAATAATTAAATGTAGATATGACGAACACATAAAATCATTTAAAAACAATGAAATAGAAAAATCCATTTATGCCGAACATTTAATAAAAAATAAACATAAACCGAATTCATTAGAAAAAAAACGGTCACAAATATAACAAAGGTAACGCCATGAACATAGCTGAAAATTATTATATAAATAAACATAAAAGTAATATATTAAACGACCATATCGTCGTGATAGCCTAGTTGCTAGAGTGCTTGACTTCCGATATGGCGGTCACGGGTTCGATCCCGGGCGACGACGAACTTTTATTACAAGAATTAAATAAATAAATAAATAAATAAATAATCGCTAATAATCACGTGGAAGGCAATAGCAAACCACCACGTTCAACATCATATGCGCTCTAGGTTAGTACACAGCAGACATAAATAGGGGACTGCACTGGTAGCGCGATAACAAGCGGCTACTATCAGTTCCGAATGTAGTCTTCTTGCGTGTGTACACCTGCGTTGCATATTATAATAATTGCTTAGTATACAACCTATATCTGTACATCTAAAAATGTGAGAATAGGTTGTCCACCAACCGCGAACGGTTGAGGATATAATGATGATCCCAAATAACAATAGCCCACTTTTTAATATAAAATTTTAAAAATGTTATACATATTTATATTTATTTATATCATTAATTGATCATTAAATTTCTTAAATATACATATATTACATACTTTACATCTGTTTTCAATACTTATGACATATTAACTCTATAACTGTTATTTTAAACCTATATATATATATATATATACATATATAAACCATTTTATTCCCTAGATGACCTCAGTGTGAAATTTGTTTTTGATCACACATAGAGTGAAATATGTTTTAGCTGATGATGGGTTATGCCCGAAAACGTTACTAAATAAGAAATTTATTTTGTTCTTATATTGTTTGTTATAATTGTTTATTATATATCAGTTATCATCATAACTTATTATATTTCTATATTTAACAAACAGAATGGAAAAAGATTCTTTATTATACCGTAGTATTGTTGTTATTTTATTACTGCACCATCGGCATTGTCCGAATTCAGGAACTGTTATAAAAAAAAAGGAAATCACCTCATCGCAAATTATAAAATAATTTAATATTTGTTTTTCTTTTTCATATTTTTCATTATTTATTTTGTCATTACTATTATTTTTAATATGGTCGTTACTTTTCCTCGTGTCAATTTTTAATCGTTATACTATTTTTATGTTAATCGAATATTAATAATCAGGCATGGATTTAAGGGGGGGGGTGTCTAGGAGGGGGTGCAGCTCTGGGCCCCGCCTTATAAAGGGGCTCCCAAGGGGCAACCACTTCCGATATGTAATAAAAAATTAATCCATCATTTGTCATATACGTAAACTTTTTTTTAAATAAATAGAATTAATTTTACAGGAGCAAGTGCATTTTTTAACACATTTATTTGTTAATAATTTTTTGTATTCATTGTTATTTTCTCCTAGAGGAGGAAACTACGTAATAGTAAAATTTCGAGTTTCGTAAAAACGTACCGGAAATTTATTTTAAGGTATAACGAGTTCCTCTACGTTTTTGGGAAATGTCTCTACGAATTTGTGTGCGTGTGTACACGCGCAACACACGAACACACACTATCCTTTTATACAAATCTCTGTTTAAAATTTGCTGAAAAATTCATTGTTTTCAATTATATATATACATATATATATATATGTATATATTTTTTTTTTGGCATCGAAAATTCTACCTATTGTCTATATGATATTTAGTTTTGTTTACATTAATAATTATATGTTAATTCGTTAAATCAAAATAATATAATTAAATTAAATTAAAGAAAAAATTTAGAGTTATTCTATAAAACTGCTAATTTTGTCACTTCCAAAAGGGGCCCCTAATATTTCTGTAGCCCCGAGCCTATCATACAATTAATCCGGGTCTGGTAATAATCGACCTTATTTATAATCGGTATTGTTTTATATTTCATTTTCATGTCGAAATTAACGTTGTAAACATTTCGCAATCATGAAATTACCAACTTCGGAACGCATCGGAGCGAATAATAAGTAGTTGAATAATATTTTATAAAAAGTGTTTTTTATGTAATTTCGTTTGCTAGCCAGTAGTAGAAATAATGCGTGTTTTGCACACCGCATTTTGGCTCAAAGTCGCGGTAAATTTTCGTATGTATATTGCTTATAATTCGAATAAATTTAAGTAAAATAAAATACCGTTTTTTTTTGTTGTTTTTTTAATCGGGTCGTTTTAATCTGTTTTTCTTGCCTTCGTTTTTTAACGAAAGACACAGTGAGCCACGTTTCGGTGAAATTTAGTGTTCGTGTCCTGTTTTCTTTCTCTTTAGTTAATTTAACTTTTCATTATTCGTATTAACTGACGGCTGCGTTTCGAAACCTAATCCGGTAAACTGGAAAAGTTACAATTTATTATAAATTCGATCCTTCGGATCCCGTTTCATGGGGACACTTCTCGGACTCATGGGGATGAAAGTATTCTCTATAATTCGTACAGAAGAGTCCGTTTTAATTGATCATGTCAAATTTTATAACACTTTCAGATTGCGTCGTCATTTCTAATTGAACGATGCTTTATGCCGCAACTGGCGGATTCCATTAATAGTTTTCGTGAGACACACATTCGTTACGTAACATAATTATAAACAGAATAATGATTTTCTTTTAATAGTCATTGAGTTTGTTTACATAGTTTTTGGTTATTTTCGTTCAAATTATTGAAAAATTTATTTCACTCTAATAAGCTGTCGGGAATATTTTCAACTTGAAATAAAATAATTAGAACGTAAAGAAATAAGAGTGAACATAAAAGCGGTTCACGAAATTAAAACAACGACAGAATACAACCAATTTATACGAAACTAAAGTAATAATAACACTAATAAATTAACAAAATTACGAGGTTGTAAATGTGTACGAAATATCTGTTAATGAAAAAAGCTAATAGAATAAGATCTCGTGGAATTTAATTGTGATGTAAGTTGTTTATTGTGTTACCGCCTGGGTTACAACGATGATGATGCTTGCACGGAGCAAGGCATTTTGACTTTCTTTTAAAAAAAAACTTCAGCGGGCAGTTGTAAGGAGTTTGGCTTTTGTTGTTATTGTTTGCTATCATCTCTTTTTTTTTTTGTATTTATTACCCATCTATATTTTCGTTGTTCGACTGGTTATTTTTGCAGACCGCTTTACACAAATTTTCCCGTAAATTTTTGTGGAAATCAGACCGACGATTTCTGCAACAACGGATTTGTTTTCATTTAAATCTGCTCTATGTTGCTACATAGGAATGATGTAGGAGACACTTTGTTACTACTAAAGTGCGAACCATAAATTACTATTGTTGTACACGAGCATAACCAGGAAGGGATTCTGAAATAAACGGAATCTCCGCTGACAATCTGTTTGGCTATAATACATTTTCCACTTTCTGCTGTAACGATCATACTTATCGCCTCAGTAATAGCCTAGCAACGCTTGATAGCGGTTTCGTTTCTTGGACTGAGTTTATATAATGTCCACTTATCGGCGCGCGGTCGGTATACCTTGGGTTCATCGTGAGTGATCAAGGTATATACTGCAAGCCGTGTTGGTATGTTTACCGCTTGGAGTTAAGGAGTTTTAGAAAAAAATTTAAGGTAGTTTGAAAATTTCCAATAGACACCACTACAACTTTATTGCAATTTGTCTTCCACTAAGACGATAATAAAATACGCAATAGACGTTTAAGATTTTTGTATAAGCGGTTTTAAAAAAGTTGACAGTTCATTTTTTTGCACACGATAAATACGATTTTTTAAAATTACACGCATATCCTCGATTAATAATTCGTCGTTCATAAGGAAATTCGCTGTAACTAAAATTCTCTCGATCTTTTTTAAAAGCTAATTATTTTTATTTTTTTGATTTAATACGTTCGATCTAAGTAGTAAGAATGATTAATTGTAATTTTGTTTACTAGAATAAACGATAATAAGAGTGTTGGGCACTCACGCAACGGGCATACTTGCCCAGTGAGACCCGCAACTTATTTATTTATATAAAAAAAAAAAAAAAAAAAAAAAAAAAAAAATTGTTTGAAAAGAAAAAAATAATTTTTTCCCGCCGTCTCGATAGTTCTCTTGTAGCCCATAGGGAGATAACTCAACATTTTCGAAATGTATCCCTTGCGAATGATTCGAAGAATTTACCGTACATGTACGTATCGAGGTTTATGATTACCTAAAAATTTTCAAATTTCCATACGAAAGTTTTAAGAGGAGATGAGAAACAGGACCATTAATAGTAGACTATTGCATGAAGTTTATCATATTGTAACAGCTTGATTTTTTAACGGTATACAATTTTTTTTTTTTCTTTCGAAAATAATACAAAATGTACCGCACAGAAATTGAAAATCAAATGATTACGTTTCAAATAATTGCATCAGTTTAATATTATGCTACGTGTATATGACGTCATTACAGATAGAAGAACGTAAGTTAAAACAACGTTACAGTCTCGGGTGGAAATTCTTAGATTCGAGGCACTGTCAAAATGATCGAATATCGGCTGAGTTGAGGTCGAGATACTTAATTTATAATTTGATATGTCATCAGCGAGTGTCTCGATGAAATCTTCATTTTTAACGGCAATCTTATAATTATCTAATCGCACAAAAACCGAAAAATAATAAACTTTTTGCAAATAGACCAGATGTTAAGAACGTACTGGAATTGTATTTAAATTAGACTTGTATCCAGCGCACGCTAAATGTTGCAGACTGCGAACTTTTTCTATTTAAAAGAAAAACCGAAGATGATATAAAGTAAAATTTATATTAAGAATAAAAGTAATGTTTCGATAATAAAAAAAATTATTTGTATTATAATTTTTTATGTTTTTTTTTTTTCTTCAAAAAAGTATGTATTTATTAATTGAAGTCAGATAGTGGACACTGAAAGAAGAATCCTTCAGCGTCTCCTTCCCAGCGTTAGCTTTTCTTTTTTAGTCTAAAACTATATTATTAACTAAATTGATGTACTAATTTGTAAATTAGATTATCACGCTTTTGTCATCGAATAATTCGCATGATTTAAGATTGCGTTGAAACGAATAATACTGATAATGTACAAATCCAATAATGCTCTACAAGTTAAACATTGAAACAATATCGCCAAAACAAAACAGGCAGTGGCTTTATAATAGTGAATATGGTAAATGGGTAAAAAACGGTTTTAAATAACGAATGCGCTAAATGGATAGTACAGATTATTAACGAACATGGTAATGCAGTCTAAATTAATTATTCAAAATGCTGTAGTGTTTATAAGTTTCTTATTACTCTTTCATCTGGTAAATATTTGACAGGTGCAGGTGAAATTTTGCATGAACGTAGTACTTTTAGATGTGCAAGGAAAGCCGGATTATTGCCATTCAGGACAGTTTCACTTCGTTTCAGGTTTAACCGTTCACGCCTTAATACGAATTCTGTCTTTTTTTATTTCTATTTTGGGCGCGTCGACTATGGACGTTAATCTAACGCAAGTGAAATTATTACAATTTTCAGTGTGCGGTAGCGGGATATCATATTCGAACGAAACACAATTAACTAATCAGCTAAGAACTGTGAAAATACTTTTCAACTCGTAGAGAGTGGATGAAACTGGCCCATCGATTAAAAAACTAATTATAACAAAAGAACGGTCAGATCAGTCTGTAATAAACTTTGAAAAAGTTAAATACATCCGTCGTCATTTAACAGCAGAATAATGCACCTGTATGTTAAGAGAAAAAGTAGTAAAAGAAAAGTGTACTCAAACGTTTTTATACGGAAAATTGTAACCTGCTAAACTTAAGTTATTATCGTAACAAGTCCAAATTAATTTTCTAGTACCGCGTATTTAGATTTTTGTTTATTTATTTATTTTTTACTATTTTTCCTCGTCATTTTCGCTTTAATGTTTATGACTCTGGTAACAGCTGTCGAATATATCAGTCACTAACATAATTTTCGATAAAGGTACATTCAGAGTTACCTTTATTTATTTATTTTTGGGCTCTTCTTATTTTTTTTTTTCTCTTCTCTGCAGTGTATAAAATTCAGTTTAAATTTGTTTTATTTCTTCACTTATATTTCCTTAAATACACTTGGATTTCTTTAACAACCTTCGTTAGGAATTCCGTATAATTTTTCTCTTTCTCACTAATGGAATTCTTTTTATTATAATTACAACACCCCAGTTAACCGTTGAACTTTCGTTAGAGATCAGCTAAGGTATGTGATCAATTCGTGAAGCTAAGCATATAGTATCGATCTTGCTACCTCAATACATGGGACATTTACTTTTGCTGCTCGATCAAGTTCGAGAATTTATTCTATATCCGAATCGGTCTGACCTCTTAATTATTCTACACAAGAATTTTACGTTAAAACATTTAAGGCATGTTTTTCGGACATTTGTATACTGTAAAAGGAGTAATATTATTTTTATTCGAATACCTTCGATGCATCGACTGATATTCTGCCTCTGTTTGTTTTTTTCCCGTTGAATTGCCGTTTTTAACTACTAAGGTTATCACGGTGAGAGCTGCCGAGGCTACTTAAAAACCCCCCAACAGTCCGCCATCCTGAATGTACTTCTTCAAAGTGTTGATTATTTGTTGTCTAATATTTTCGCTAACGATATGAAAGAGCCTGTAAGGATCGCATTAAAACTACGACATTCGATGAGGATATGTTGTACCGACGGATATTTTAATTCAGCGTGGTATAGACATGTGTTAGGGGGAGTTACCCTTTGCAGTATGTGGTGTCATGGCTTTTATATTCGTTGTGTATTCGACACGCGGGCTATTTGTCGATGGCCACCATGGTGTTCGATCATCGGCTTTATTTGTGCGTAAGAACGTAGTCTTGGACATCCATTCTTTGATCCGCTGCTCAGTTATTCGTTCTCATAGAAATGTTGTTAGGCCTTGAGATGTATGCGGCATCGGAGATAACATAGCAGATCGAGCTTCTAGATAAGCGCGCTCATTTCCTTCGATTTGAGTATGTGCAGGGACCCACAGAAACACGATCCGGTAGTCATCCTGCTCTAGCAAAAGCAGAGTCCCTTGAATTTTTTTGCGCCATTGATTCTTCCTCGTTATTATTATTTTCTAGATTTTGTATGGTAGTCAGAGAATCTGTAATAACCAGTATCTTTTTCTGTTGAGCTTTAGAACTGTAGTACTCTTCGAGACAGAGAAGAATTCCAAACATTTCCGCATCCAGTGCTCCGAACAAGCATCATTTAAACGAACCCCTACTAGTACACCATCAATTTCGTAAGCGCACGCTGCTGGTGACAATTTACCTCTATAACACGCCTTAGATCCGTCTGTATACGCCTTTGTAAAATCTTCTCATATCTGTTAATCACTTCAATTGCCTTCTGTTTGAGATTTTCTGCAGATGTTTGTGAGTTATTGTACTCTAAAACAGTGATACATTTATCTTTATTGGGTACTAGTCCCATGGTAGGAGCAGTGGTAACCTATCCGCCAGGCACGGAAGGGGAAAATTATATTTACATAGCATTTTGTTTACTTTTGGGAGTACATCGTTGGGAAAAGTAGGTTTGAAGGGGAAACCTTGCTTGTTCATTATTTCTTTTCATCCTTAAATATTACATAGAAAAAAAAAAAAATTGAGAAAAAAGGAAAAAACAATTTTATTTCGGTTTATATTAATAGTTTGTTGTCGGGCCGACAAAAAAAAAAAAAAAAAGAATCTCCAACTTGTATAATACATGCAACGTAGAAGGAAATGTGAGCCATAAATTGGCGAAAAATATAAATACAAAGGAATAAAGAATGAAAATATGCATACATTCAAGCATGTGGAAAATTCGGAAAACTGCGTATATAACGTAATTGAAAAAAAGGCATCGAATAAATAAATTCAGTTGTAAAGTATATCAATAAGTCGCTCGTTCAAAAATAGTTTCAGGCTAATACGTACCGCATAAAAAAATGAAACGCATCTACCCTTACGTAATTATGTCACAACGGATGCTCGTTTACGTACGATTGCTGTAAACATCAAAATTTGTATATTCGTACTAGATTTACAAAAAAAAAAAAACAAAAAAAAGTACATTCATTGCAACATATTTATTAAAATGGTAATTTAGACTAGATTCATTTTAGATGCAGGCTATGGTAATGATTAACCCCTGATTACGGCCTTAATTTAAAATGAAAAAAATCTTTATTGGAAGTAGAATTACACAGTCATTCTGGTACATGTAATTCATAGTTGTCTATAAACGCTTCGCATTTATAAAATTTTATTTATTATGAGAGATTAAGGAAAAGTCGTATACATCTTTAGTAAATGTAATAGATTGCTCTTTAAATGATTACTTAACCGGCTATGCTCATTTTTCTGTTAATTTGAACACACTGAAGTTTTTGCAAACAATCTAAATAATTCGAAGATATCCGTGACCATATATTTAGGAAAAATTAAAAATAAAAAAACCCAGAGAGAAACACAAGATTATTGAAAATTTTGAAAAATCTAGTAACGGAAAAGAACGTTTTTTATAAACTAATGAAATTCGTCATGAAAATAACTAATAAAAAAGCAGTTTAAAAAATATCGTGCAGCTGCAAGAGACCTGATTCGAGCCAGAAAGCAGGAAGTATGGCAAAAATTGGTAGAGTCTATAACGCAAACGACAAATAATCACTATATGTGGAAGAAAATCAAATCTATAAATGGAACGCCAAATACCCTTAAAAATCCAACAATAAATGATAATGGAACATTAATTACCGACCACCAGCAAGTGGCCAATCAGTTTGCGAAGTTCTTCTCCACAGAATCATCTATGGACAAATATACGAAAGAGTTTCAGGAACTAAAAGCGCATATAGAGCAAAATAAGGTGGAATTCAAAACCGATGGTGATGAACCTTTCAACCGCCCGTTCACTTATGATGAACTCGAATTCCAACTTCAATTTCATACAAAAAATAGTGCACCTGGCATAGATCAAATCCACCCCTATATGATCAAATACGCGTCGCAGTCCGCTAAAGAATTACTATTAGAAATATACAATCAAATATGGGATACCGGTGATATACCAAAGAATTGGAAGGTTGCTATGATTGTCCCAGTCTTAAAACCTAATAAGGATCCGTGTTCGACACAGGGTTACAGACCAATTTCCTTAATAATAACGTTATCCAAAATACTAGAAAAAATGGTCAACAGACGCCTCCTATATTTCTTAGAATCTAACTCCATCCTATCGCCTATACAAGCTGGAGGACGCAGGTCGAAGTCAACTATCAACCATTTGATAGGTTTACAAAGACAAATTGTATCAGCCTTTCATCGCCGATCTCACTTGTACTCAGTGTTCTTCGATATAGAGAAGGCATTCGACCGTGTTCCGAGGTTTTTATTACTTCAGAAATTAAAAACGGTCGGAGTGGACGGTAAGCTGGGGCGATACATTCAAAGCTTTCTAACCGAATGATTAATACAAATAAGAATCGGTTCAGCAATCTCAGAACCCATCTCTATTGAGAATGGAATTCCGCAAGGCTCTGCTTTAAGTGCAACCCTATTTATATTATATATTAATGACATCGCTGACTGCATAAAACCTCCAGTAGTAGGTAGATTATACATTGATGATCTCAATATATCTCTTTCCTCTGATAATCCTTCTCTAGCTAAATCCATATTACAAAAAACAATTAATAAATTAAGTAAATGGTCTGAGAACAACGGATTAATGTTTTCCAGTCAAAAATCTATATGTGTTGATTTCCATCGAAAACGCCAACCTCAAAACCAAATACAACTGTTCCTAAAAGAATCGCAACTCCAGTTTAAATCATCAGCAACCTTCCTGGGAGTATCACTAGATCCCTCGTTGACATGGAGATACCACGTAACTAATCTAAAGTCAAAATGCTATCATTCCTTGAATATAATGAAATGTTTATCCAACCGAAAATTCAATATCCACCCAAAGCTACTACTAAACATATACAAAACATTAATACTCAGTAAAATCAATTATGCATGTCAGGTGTACTCATCAGCAAAGAAATCAGTATTAAAGATACTTGATCCAATACAAAACTCTGCGCTTCGCATTATCCTGGGAGCACACCGTACTTCACCTTCATCCAGTTTGTGTTCCTTAACGGGGATATTACCCCTAAAATACAGTCGCTCGTTACATAGCTATCGTAGTTTATTAAAGTGGTCGACTGAAAACAAAATAGTTTGCCCCTTCAAACCTGCTTTCCCCAACGATTTACTACCAAAAGTAAATAAATTGCTGCGTAAACATAATGTACCCCTTCCGTGCCTGGCGGAAGCTAAGAGGTTACCACTGCTTCCACCATGGGAACAGTACCCAGTAAAAATAAATCTATCACTATTAGAGTACAATAACTCGCAAACAGCTATAGAAGATCTCAAAAAGAAGGCAATTGAGGTGATTAACAGATACGAAGATTTCACAAAGGTGTATACAGACGGATCTAAGGCGTGTACAGGTATATTGTCACCAGCAGCGTGTGCCTACGAAATTGATGGAGTACTAGTAGGGGTCCGTTTAAATGATGCGTGTTCGGCACTGGATGCAGAAATGCTTGCAGTTCTGCTCTGTCTCCAGGAGTACGACAGTTCCAAAGCTTAACCGAAAAAGATTTTGATAATTACTGATTCTCTGACCACCATACAAAATCTACAAAATAATAATGCAGAAGAATCAATCGCGCAAAAAATCCAAGGGACTCTGCTATTGCTAGACCAGAAGGGCTTTCGGTTTGAGTTCCTATGGGTCCCTGCACATACTCAGATCCCGGGGAATGAGCGCGCGAATCTAGAAGCTCGGTCTGCTATGTTATCTCCAATGCCGCGTAAATCAGGAGGCCCAACAACACTCGATATTTTCCTACGCGAAAGACTAACTGAGCAGTGGAGCAACGAATGGATGTCAAAGACTACGTTATTGCGCCAAATTAAGCCGATGATCGATCCATGGTGGCCGCCGACTGATAGCACGCGTGTCGAATACACAACGATCAATCGGCTAAGAATAGGGCACACAGCTAAAAGTCATGACCACATACTGCAAAGAATAACTATCCCTAATACATGTCCATACTGTGGTGAATTAAAATACCCGTCAGTACAACACATCATAATTGAATGTCGCACTTTTAATGCAGTCCGTCCAAGCACTTTCACAACGTTATCAGAAATATTAAGCGACAAATCATATAACACCTTGAAGAAGTTCATTCAGGATGGCGGACTGTTGGGTGGTCTTTAGGTAGCCTGGGCAGCTCTCACCGTGATAACCTTAGTAGTTAAAAACGGTATTTCAAAAAAAAAAAAAAAAAGCAAAAATAACATAGTTTACCCGCAAATAAACTCTAGCCTCACGGTGAAAGTAAAAATTACTGTAAAAGTTCAGCGAGCTGCTGCTATATATTATTTAATTTTATTAATCTAGTTCAGATAAATTCAAAACCGGGGCACAGAAATAAGCAAAAATAAATTATTCAGTTACTAGCAACTGCAATTTACGACCATATTGCTACACTTACTACTTCAAGTGGTCGAATTTTCATCGAATTTGCGTTTAGTCCGCACAAGATAATTTATAATTTTTGCACTTTTGACATTTTAGTTCAGATCTTAGAACACATTTTAAACGCTTTTCGCTTCAAATTACTGCTCAAAGAACAAAGAGTTCTTTGAACTGAAATTACTGAGAATAGTACGTTTGCTCCAGTTTGAGTCGCAGGCGTTAGTGTGAACGATGCATTTCACATGATAAACATACACATGGGCATGTATATACATGCATATATATATATATATATTCAGAAAGAGAGAGAGAGAGAGAGAGCCTATAATTGAGTGTGAAATTTTAGTTTTGTTAAAAAGCTCTTCCTTCTTTTTATGTTCTGAACTTTCTAAAAGCTTTTTCATAACACGCAGACATAGGAAAAGAGTATATAAAATTTTAATTTGCTATTCTAGAGGATTCAGGTGTAGTAACACGATTTGTTGAGGAACCATTAAATTAGCTTTTAGATACCTTCTTTCCATATTTTTTGATATTTTTAAATCTACTTAACACTTAAAAATTCATTTCCATAATACTGAAACGAATCGATGTTTATTTTGTCGGATTACGTCCCGTTTCGCCTAAAGGTTCGCGGTCGTAAAATTTCGTAAAAATTACCTCTCGGGTAGGACGGTTTTATCATTTGAATGAAAATTGATTGGCAACATCGCCGAAATACAAGTTTTATGGGGAAAAACAATTAAAAAATAGCAGTGAAAAGGCAATTGTTTTTGTTTTTTTTTGAAAGAAAAAAAAATCATACCGGAAACAAAACGATTATCGTATTTATAATTCAGATGCAACCTAAAGTAAAAACAGTAATTATAAAAAACATAGATTCATAATAAATATTTAGAACTAAATACCAATGATATTCAGCAGATAAATAATGCATATCCGTTGGATGAAAGAATCTTTACGTTTTACATATAAACATTTTTGTATGTATAATCAGTTGTCGCGATGGTCTAGTTGCTAGAGCACTTGACTTCCGTCACGCAAGTCTCGGGTTCGATCCCGGGAGACGACAGAAATTATTTCGAAAAATCGAATTAAGTATACTCCCTATTTCACGTGGAAGCCAATGGAAAACCACTACGTATATCATCATATGCGCGCTAGTTAGTATACAGCAGACCATACACGAGACTACATTTGAATAGCGATGTAAATTAAACATTTACAATCAGTTCTGAATGTAGTCTCGCGTGGGTACACATTCGTGGTGAATATAACAATTGCTTAGTGTACACTACTTTTTCTGTTTTGGTTGGGCGATGGGAGACATTGGCCAATACAAAATAAAATTCGCTTGAAAATCTTGTAAATCGTTGATTTTCATATTTGTTCGCATCGTTTCCAGGAGCATCTCGTGGAGGTTTTTGCCAGGCCCCCGTCGTCATGGGACGGAAGAACTATCTATTGTAAGCACCTCGGCGATGGCCTTATGCATGTCCGCAGCAGAATATGCCTGCCCTAGCAACATTGATGGCAATACAAGCCTGGGCAGTCTGGAGAACATTGAATCGAATTCGCTCAGGCTGTGCAAGAACAAAGACAATCCGGGGGAAATAGGGTTTGACGACGGATTCCACTTGTGAGTATTGCGAAGCGCAGACTATGTGGACCATCTGACGGAATGTAGACTAGCCGGGATTCGGTGTAACACCGAAGCATGATGAACGTGGACCACAAGGCGGCCCTAAAACTAGCAGAATATTGGCTCAAGAAGATTTAATGGTTTGGATTCGAACAAGAAATACACTACCCATATCTGTACATCTGAAATGTACGAATAGGTAGCCGATGACGCTCAGAAGCTGAGTATGACATTATACTAGTATGATGATATATAATCAACTTTCGCTGCTCGCTCATTATAGGGAAATGATACCATTCGCGTTGATTTTATACTTGAAATTCCAAATTTTCAGAAGCGCTTCGCATTCAGAAATTATTTTCCATCCACCGCAGTGCTATATATAGATATATATATATAGATATATGAAATGACGGAGTGCGCATTAAAATGCTAAAACGTTTTTAAAGATGAAACGGGAGGGTTATAACATATCACCCTAGATTATTTTGTCTTTATAATGTTTTGCGCGCAAACACGTTTTACTCTAGTCTTATTTCGAGTAGATTTTGTTTAGTATTAATGGTTTTTCATTTTTTTTTTTTTTTTTTTTTTTTTTTTTGATTCGATATTTATTTTACGCCTTAGATATAGTGTTAATTAAAGAAGACAAAACTGAAAAGTCACCAAATACTAAACTAAATCTACTTCAAAATAAGTAGCTACATGCTTTTTTTAAAATTTACAACTAAGGTTCATTCTATAATCTCCTCATTGTCTAATCAAAAAAAAACATTCATATAAGCCCTAGTCTGCTAATGAATTTTTTCCCGACAAAATATTAAAAACTATTTGACAATGGAATAATAAAAAGTCAGTTTCAAAAAATTATGAGGATTTTTCTTACTTTCACTTTTTTTTTTTTTTTTTATCCTTGTAAACTCATCTACGAGTATTACAGATTATCGATGATTCTATTCCAGGGCTATTTTTCATCAATTCTCTAACCAGTCCGAAGTAAACTACTCAAAGGGAGAAATAAATCCGCACTTTTTATCTTAAAAAATAATGAAATAAAAAGAAAGTGATTCACGTTCGCGTTTCAAATAATTTCCGTTCAGGTTAAAACCTCCTTATTTTCCGAAATTCAAGTAAGGGCCAATGAAGAAAATGTAACAAATCATAATAATACTTAATTCTCAAGAAATTCTTTTTTTTTAATACGTTTATTTATTGTCGCTCAGCAACTCTGGCTATTTGCGACGAATACATAAAGTTTACATCTTATAAATAGAGTACATAGCGATTGATTTTAAATATTTCATAGGATTTTACGACAGATTTAAATTTAAGTTAGTTTATATCTTATATTATACAGTACAAAGAGGTTGACTTTAAATATTTCATGAGATCTTTAGAAACCAATTCATCATCGCTCAAAATGTCGCAGAGCGATTTTCCCTCGAGGTTGCAGTTTTTTCTATGTTCCACATATTTTTTACATTTGCACAGTAGATGTTGTACGGTAATGATTTCGTTGCAAGTATGGCATTGAGGAGTTTGTGTTTTTTCCAAGGTGTATTTATGCGTTATCGAACAATGACCAATTCGGAGACGTGCTAGAACGATTTCTTCTTGTCGATTGGTTCGATACGATGTTTCCCAATGTTGCAGTTCCTTTTTGATGAGAAATAATTTATTTGAACTGTGGGTTTGTTGCCATTCGGTTTGCCACTTTTTCTGAATAATTTTCCTAATTGATTTGGTTAACAACTTGTCCTCTTTTTTCGCCTTATTGATGCAAGAATTAGCGAGTTGAAAGGTAGGTCGATCTGGCGAGTGGATGGTATAAATAGGTTGAGTGTAATTCAGTTCTGCAATTAATCCCATACACTGTATCGGAAATGGCTTTTGGATTCTGGATTTTTTATCATACTGTTGTACAAAGTTTGGAAACATGTTCTTTTGGAAGGGTTTGCGGTGTTAGCTGTTAATTTGACGAAGTGTTTTAGCGACAAGAGACGTCTTCTGAATTTTAAGGGTAAAATATTACTCTCAGCGTGTAGACTAGCGATAGGACTGGTATGAAATGCACCTGTAATGAGGCGTAGAGCGGTGTTTTGTACTGGATTTAATTTTTCGAGATGATTTGTCTTCGCGCTATTATAAATAACTGATCCATAATCCAGCTTGGATAAAGTCAATGCCGTATATAGGTTTTTCAATGTTTTCCTGCCTCCGCCCCATTTTGTGTGTGCAACCATTTTTAGTACATTTAGGGATTTATAAGTTTTTATTTTCAAGTTTTGTAAATGATGTTTCCAAGACAACTTGCGGTCAAATGTCATTCCAAGGATTTTTATGGACTCGCAGCTTGATATGGGAATATTGTTTAGCTTGATGTTACATTCGGGAGGAGCAGAACGTTTGTTGCTGAAGGTAATCGCTTTGGTTTTGCTTGTTGAGAAGGATAGCCCATTAGCTAGAGCCCATTCTTGCAGTTTATTGGTGGTGTTTTGTAAAGCGGTGTTCAAACTACATAAATTCGAAGATGTCATATAGATGACTAGGTCGTCGGCAAATACTTGATATTTAACTGGTGGTGCAACAAGCTTAGCTATGTCTGTTATACCTATGATGAATAAAGTAGGGCTGATTACCGATCCTTGTGGTGTACCACTTTCTTGAATTCTCGGGGAAGATAAGATGTCTTGGATCCGTATTTGGAATGTTCTAATTGATAAGAAATTTTTTATGAAGTACAGCATATTTCCTTTTATATTCCATTCTTCCAGCATTTTTAGAATTTTATATTGCCATATTCGATCAAAGGCTTTTTCAAGATCGGAGCTTACCAGCATAGTAAATTGATTAGTCACAAAACCATCACAGATTTGTTGATGGAGCCTGATAAGATGGTCAATCGTATTTCGACCTGAGCGGAAACGGTACTGCAGAGGGTCTAGAAGATTTTTTTGTTCAAGTGTCCATTTTAGCCGGTTGTTTATTATTTTCTCCATAACCTTGCATAGCGTATTTGTTAATGAAATAGGTCGATAGCTGGCTGGTAAGAGTGGGTCTTTTTCTGGTTTTAATAGGGGGATAATGTGAGCAACTTTCCAGCTATCTGGTATCTGATTCGAACTCCATAAAAAGTTGAAATATTTGACTATAGTTTGAAGAGAATCAACATTCAATTTTTTGATCATTTCTATGTGGATATTGTCCGGTCCAGCTGCCGACGATTTCATATGTTTTAAAGAGAAGAAGAGTTCATTATAGGTGAGGGGCAAATTGTATTCCTGAGGACTAGTCTCGATGCAATCGACTTCTCGTTGTTCGGCGGCCTGTTTTTTGTTTTGAAACGATATTGAATAATTTTCCTTGGATGATGATTGATAGAAATGATTCGCAAAGCATTCGGCTATGTCTTGCTTTTGCTGGATAAATTGTGAGGTTGGTTTAAGTACCGTGATCGAAGTAAAATGTTGCTTGTTTGAAATCATTTTTACTTTATTCCAGACTTCTTTTACCGGTGTATGGACGTTAAACGAGGATGTAAATTTGATCGAGGACTGTTTTTTTGCTTCTCGAATAGTATGTTTACAATTTGCTCGAGCGATTTTAAATTTACTTAAATTTTCCTCCGTAGGATGACGTTTAAAACGGGTGAGAAGGCGGTTTTTTTGTTTTATTGCAAATTTGCAATCGTTATTCCACCAGATTGTTTGTTTCCTTATTATGTTTGAACTATTTTTGGGAATATTTTTGTCTGCAGCACTGATGATTTGATTTACGATTACATTGTTCATCTCGTTGGCATCTGTGCAATTTCCCGGAAGCTGTAGGTTTACGGAGTTCGTAAAGTTAGGCCAGTCAGCATCCTTGATTCTCCATGTTGGGTATTTTTTATTTTGATTGATGTCGACGACCGTTTGGATAGAAATTAAGATGGGAAAATGGTCGCTTCCGAAAAGAGTGGGGAGAGTTTGCCACTCAAGCATCGGAGCTAGGACACTGCTGTATATTGAGACATCTATAGCTGACAAGCTTCCGTTGGAAGAGTTGAAGTGAGTTTTGACTCCATTGTTGAGCAGGGTTAGATTGTGACGGTCTATAATCTTTTTCGATGATTCTTCCTCGATCATTTGTGTACTCCGAGCCCCATATAAAGTTATGAGCATTAAAATCCCCACTGATTATAAATGGAGTCGGTAATTGGTTTATTAGGTGGTCTAGGCTGAATTCTGTAATTTCGTCGGAATGATGAAGGTACAAAGAGCACAGGGTAATTTTGAGTGGACTTCTTATAGTGATCGCCGCTGCTTGTAAACTTGTTCGAAGGGTTAATATGTGGTGGTATAGGTTATTTATGACACCAATAAGCACACCACCGTTAGCAATTGTATCAGTAGCTACGTCAGTACGACATAAAGTGAAGTTTTTTAAGTTATAAATTTCATTTTTTTTCAGTCTAGTCTCTTGTAGGAAGATGAAATCTGGGTTATTTTGAGCGATTATAATTTGTAGTACCGGAAGTTTACTGCGAAGACTATTTAAGTTCCAATTTAAAATCTTCATAATAAATCTATCTGGGTGTTCCATTCTGCAAGTGGTCATGCTCCAGTTTTTTGATAATTTTTGTGAATTTAATTTTGGTACTTTTATGGGTAAGAGGAACGCGTATTTCTTTCAACATCTGAATCAGTGGGCGGACGTCGCTAATCTGCATATCGTCTATTACTTGTGCCACATTTTGCGCACATGGTCCTTTGCACATGTCAATGAAAATCATTAGATTTTGAAAGTTGAGAGGGTATTTATTTTTATTTTGGGTGATGTGCTGTTCAAGCGGAGCAAAAATTTCTGTTAAAGTTGGTTTCGGTTTACCAGGCTCGGGTTCTGATTCAGTTTCTTCATCAGATTGCGAGTCAGATTCGTTTAGGTTTGGAGCTGATTTGGGTGGCTTTCTTTTCTTTTTGGCCGATTTATCCGGTTTTTGGTGTGCAACGTCATTGCTTTTCGTCGAGTGAGAAGTAGATGACTCAGGACGAGGTCGTTTGAATTTTTCCGTTTGCAATGGAGGAAATTGTGTGGCCTCTAAATTGTTATTACGTATGGCTAAGTTCGATTGGAAATTAGAATTTGAATTTCCGAAATGATCAGCACTTAATTCATCTGTTTCTATATCATGGGTTGCGTCGAAGTATTCCAGACCACTTGGGACTGTTTCGTCTTCTGGGCAATTCTCGGCTCGATGCCCTCTGCTATGGCATTTGAAACATGAGAATTCATCACATGTGATAAAAATACGATGATTTTGCCCGTTGAATTGAATTAAGAAGGAACTCGTAATCTTATCTTTATCTATTTCAGTATTGGTGTAAAATTGACGTCGCCAACTTATTATGTGACCGAACTGTAGGTCGTGCGGGTTTAGTCTAAGGTAAGACAACGGGGTGGTTATTTCCAACTTTAGTTCATTTCTTACGTAATCCTCTAGGATGTTGTTTGGAATACATGGATTGACACGCGAGAAAATTATTTTTTTCATTGGGTTTGACAGTCTGCGGCATTTAATGAAGTTTGACTCAATTTTGAATCCTTTATGTTTATCAAAAAATTTATCTACGAGTTCTTTTGATTTTAAATGAATGATTATGCGATTTTTACTGACTTTTGACGCCGCGATGATGTTCTTAGGATTTTCGATTATACTGGTTTTAGTTAACGCAATCAGGTAATCACGTATTTTATGGTCGTTTATACAATTAAAAACCATACCTTGTTCTTCAGTTGGATGCTGAATTTCCGTGATCGGAGAAATTTTGGTTTTAGCTATCTGAGCGTAAGATGAGTTGGTTTGAACGTTCATGCTCGGTGACGTAGATAACGTTGCCGTAGTGTTAGATAATTGCTGGTCGGCCATGCCGACCGGCGTAATTGATACCGCCGATGATTAAATCCGATATCACGACGAAACTCGAATAGCGAGAGTCGAAAATTAAGAGATAAGATTATTATTATACAGCTATTATTGTTTTATTACTTTGAGAGAGAAACACGAACGCGAAACACGTGAACTTCACTTTAAAGATGTCGAACGTAATTTTCCAAGAAATTCTATTTTAAGTTAAAACGTATTGTATATGTTTTTATAAACGGAAAACAATAAATGTGAAATAATGTTTTGTAAGTAAAACGGAAAGAAATTTCCTCTTCTGCAATCAAAAGGCCAAACCTGCTGCAGGCCCTATCACCAACCAAACGGGTGGTGATCCTAATATTCTTATTTCTCTTTATAAATCCATCATTCGTTCCAAATTTGATTACTGTTCGTTTATTTATGGTTGTACCTCTAAGTCTCGACTCTAAATTGAAAGTAACCCAAAATTCATGCCTTCGTCTATTGGTGCTCTTAAATCATATCTAATTCCAGCAGTTCTTACTGGATCTAATACAGCACCTCTTTCTATTCGTAGATTCTATTTGGGCTATCGTTTTCTTGCTAAGCGTCTTCCACTCACGTCCTCTACTCTTATCCATTCCTACCTTTCTATTTCTAGGAACTGGCGTTTTAAAAAAACCCCTATTTTATCCCTCATCTCTCTTTGGTTTAGTTTGTTTTTCTCTTACAAATTTTGACAATCTCACCTAAATATTTCTTTTTTTTCATTTCACCGAACTCTGTCATCCTCTTAAAATGTTTACTATACCTACGCTCTCTAAATTGTTTCCACAGGCAGACCGTAATTAGACAGGAATTCCCCAATGCTGTCAATTCTCAATTTCCATCTCATGTAACCGTATTTACAGATGGTGTTCGAAGAGGTCGTGTCGGGGCCTCTTTCATCCTTTAGAATATTTTCGTCTGCTTCTTTTCTGTTCCATTAAACGAATTAATGATTATCTTACGTTCTCTATTATTTTCATTTCCTCAATTCGTCTTTTTTCTAAATTCTTAATTATATCTGATTCCATGTCTGTCCTTCGGGCCATTCTCCCTTTCCTGATCATTCCTGTGATTTTATTATTCTCCTTGTGCGCTCACTTATCTACGTTCTTTCTTCCCTCCACTCCATCCATACTGATATTTGTTATCGGCTCCCAGCTATTCGGTCATTTTCGGTAATGAGTACTGCTTGGCTCGGGTTGCTGCTTCTTTCCACCTAATTTTTTTTTAAATCCCACCCTCTAATCTTTTTCCGCCGTACAAAAGTTTTCATCACAGATTATGGTATCAGATATTTACGTTTCCTCTTTTCCTAACAATATTGTTCCTCTTATCTACCTGTTCAACCTATAGTCGTCCTGATAACCTATGGTTCTCTTTGTTTTCTTTACTCTGTCGCTCTGTTGTTGTCTCCACTGTTCGATTGCGTTCTTAAACCATAGTCTATTATCTTTCTCTGGTTTTTGTATATCCTGTTTTTTCCAAAACTAGGCCGAACAACTTTACGATTTAGCTGGTTTTCAAATTAGATAAGGAACACGTGAAAAAGGTATTTAACGCGAGAGCGTACGACTGTTCACTTTCCGTATACATTCTTTCTATTCTGTATAACTGATTCATTTCCCTTTTTAATTAAATACGATTTAAGTTTAACTGAATTTTATAAAAAATGTGTGTTAATAAAAAGATTTCTTCTCAGACATTCGAAAACACACTTAGAAAATAGCGTTACGTACTTTGGAAATATAATGTGTGAACAACTGTTTTTGAAGACGAACCCAGTCGCATCGGAAGAGTATAATATTCTGACGCTCATTTCACTTTTAGAATTGTTATTACAGGAGGAATGCCAATTATCACACTGGCAATAGCAGGAAATAAATGACCTTGTTTCCTTGAGGGGAAAAAAAAATGAATTCGTACTTTTTGTAAATTTTTCCAAAATAACTGTAAGAATTGTTGATTTTATTTCAGTAATTTCGTTATTTTTTCATGATTATTTCTGGGAATATTCCTTTCTACTGAAAATAATTTTAAATAAGTAAATCTCCGATAATAGTTTTTCCGATAAATAATCTTTTTACACAACTCCAGTTTTTTAAACTACTGTATAACAACTTTCTGGAATTATGCGGCTTTCGGAAACACTTCGAAATCACTGCGTTGGCTCTTGGATCATAAAAAATTGAAGACCAATCGATCTAATTGGAAACTGGAAGATTTGAGAAATACCCTTTGTTTCACAAAGAAAATCAAAAAGCGACCTTTATAGAAATTTAAAAATGTTTTAAAAATACATAACTATTACAATTTTTAACTTAAATTTAAGCTTACTTTTAGGGGTGAAAAATAAAACGAAATTATAAAATTCTAGTTAAAATGATAGTTTAGAAATAGTAAGAAAGGTAACATTTTTATTAGACTTTACTTCTTTTTTATTTTTGTTAGTAATCCGATCCGAATTTTTTGTTCATGAGCAAGTAAAAAAAATATATATATTTCTCATTGAACTATATTTTAATTTACATTACAAAATAAAAATTAAAAATAAATAAAAGTGGCAAAAGATCGACGATAGTTGTACTTAAAATAGAATGATAAAGAAACATTAATAGTTTTACTAGAAAATAGTATTAAGTGTTGATTATTAAAATCCGTAGGTAAAATTCATACAAATCTTTTATAGCATAAATTAAATTTCTCTGTTATAACAAATTTTTTCATAGAGGCTTTAGTTCTTGGGGGGGGGGGGGGATGTCCCCTATCCTCGTGGATCCGCCACTGTAAAATATCTGCTTCGTTTAAAAAAATATTCCATGCTTCAGTGTGCCCATATTACCCTTCCTCACTATCTTTGTTAGCCTCGTTAATTTCCTCAATTTCTAATCTTTTCCTCATATAACTCATAATCTTACGCGTTAGGTAAACTCTATGTTGACATGTTCAAAGAGAGCAAAAAGCAGTCATTTCGTCCGGTGGTGTGTCCAAGGGTTTACATATCTTCCCCTTACAATTATTATTTTTCATAAATACTTTTTTTTTTTTTTTTTTTTGATAAAATTTTAATGTGAAATACAAAATTCAGTTATAGACATTTATAATTCCACATATTATCCAATCCTACAATCCAATTTGGACATCGGGGAAAATTCCGAATGCTTGGAAAATGGCTTACGTAATTCCAGTTTTAAAGCCCGAAAAAACCCCACTTACCTGACAGTTACCGCCTCATTTCTCTGACTAGTTTTTTATGTAAATATTTTGGAGAAAATGGTAACCGCTCGTCTTATATGGATTCTGGGAGATAAGAGCAACTTCTTGATCCAATTTAGTTCGGGTTCAGATCGCAGAGATGCACGACGGGGACCTTCTAGTAAAACTCCAGCAGCAAATTTGTGGCGGCTTTGTTTCGAATCAGTTCACAATAATGCTCATAAGCCTTACGCTGGAGAAGGCTTTTGATCGTATTTGGTGACATAAAATCATTAAAACCCTAGTAAACTGGGATGTTGCAGGGGACATGCTTAATTTCGTGAAAGCATTCTTGATAGACCGCACGTTTCAGGTTCGGATAGAAGATATCTTGTCATCCCCTAGAAGTCAAGAAACGGCACTCCTCAAGAGGCTCGATAATGAACATGACCTTATTCATAGTAGGCATTTCCGACCTGACCAAAATCATCGAGTCGCCCGCAAAATATAACCTTTTCGTTGACGTCCTCACAATATACATGACATCTGCAAATCTGGAAAGTTTAAGAGTTCGTCTTCAAAACACCACAGATAAATTACAAGAGTGGTCTGAAAATCGGGGCTTAGCCTTCTCAACGGAAAAACAGCTAGCATTATTTTCAACAATAAACGCAAATCCCCTCTCGACTGCAAGAAAATAGCCCCATTAGATCAGCTCAAACTATAAAAATCCTTGAATTGGTATTTGACAGGAAGCTGGTTCAGGCACATCGATGAACTTAGATCGAAATGTCAAAAATCTCTCAACGCCCCTAAAATGACGGCTCATACAAAATGAGGCGGAGATAGGAAATGCCTACAGAACCTCTACTCCGCTCTTACACTGTCTAAAATGGATTACAGTTCGGTCATATATAGATCTGCTAAACCTAATGTGCTGAACAGGTTAAATACTGTTCAAAATCCCGCCTTAAGACTAATCTCAGGCACACTGAACTGCAGTCCAATTCCTTCATGCAGAAACTAATGTCCTGCCCCTCAAACACAGACGGTTATTGCTGTCGCTGAAATATTACTTTAATCTGGCCTGAAATCCATCTAACTCGTAGTATCAAAAGACGTTTGCTCCGAATTATGTACAGTTATACGGAAAATATTCAAAACGTGTAAAGCCTCTGGGGATCGAGTGTCGGAATGCTCTTAGCAGTTTTCAGTGGACGGCGACGATCCATCTACGTATGGTTGAAGCCCCGCCGTGGAATGCCAGTATGCAGCAGTTATCAAAATTTAGAGTCCAGATTAAGAAAAACCGCCAGAATCTGAAGACCCAACTGAAAAAAAACATGTATACTCCCCGGTAACACGAATGGGAGAAAAACTGTCTCTCGCAGGAGCTGTACAAAGTCAAGGGAAACCTTCGGCGATGGAGCACTTCACACAAACATGAGGAAACAATATTAGCTCACCTGCGCATAGGCCACTACACACATAGCTTTCAAAAGAAACCTAAACCTACTTATGTGAAATTTGTGGAGTGCTGGTTACGGTGGAGCATCTTCTCACCTTATGCCACAAATTTCGACAAGAGAGAGCTACGTGTTTCGAGGAGGATGCCGGTTTGGTGGATAATTAAACGGCGCGTGGAAACATTTTTAAATTTTTGAAGCTTACCAGACTTTTCCCTCTTATACTGTTTTGATGTATGTATATCAGCGTTCGTCTCCTTTGCCTTTCCGTTTTTCTCTTTCTTTTGTTTATTTTAATTTCCTATTTTGTGCTTTTCATTTATTAGTCTATTACCTATAAGACGTAACTTCTTGGCGTCGCAAAAATAAATAACTAATATAATTCCACATATTTTATAAATGCAGAATAAGAACTTTTCTATTTCATCAACTAGATAAATTAACAACTGAACCTTTATATCGATGTAGCCGAAGGTTCTTAACGGGAATTACGAATTAATTCAACTGTCAAATTAATATAGAAGAGCAATTAGAATTAATATCTTAGTGAAAATTGAAAATGAATTTCGATCTGTTGCTTTATAAGCGCGCCAGATTACTACATAGCATAGTAAGTAGTGAATAAATAGCGACTCTGGCCTTTTTGTGACGTCACAACCTCAATTCCTGTCCCAGAGGCGAAAAGTCACCTAAGTATTTTATTCGGGAGGCAAAAATTCACCCAATTTTTTATTCCAACGCTGAAAATTCACCCAAGTTTCCCCCCAATTTCCCCCAATTTCCCCCAATTTTCCTCAAATTTTTCCAAATTTTTTGCAAATTTCCTCCAAATTTCACCCTACAGGTCCCGCTCGTTTCCGATAAACCGAACCGATTATAAATTAACCCAAGTATAATGTTTAAAGCCCGAAACTAACCCAAGTCCCCACTCTTCCCTCCCGCCCACAGCGATACCGCGATTTTTCAAAATTCTATGTGTAAGTATAAAAATTCCGAAATTAACCCAAGTGTAATATTTAAAGCTGAAAACTAACCAAACCCCTGCTCGCCCTCCTGGCATATCTCTAAAGCGCACGCGCCGTTCCCCCGCATTTCCGATAATTCAATGCGTTTAAAAATTAACCTCAATATAATATTTAAAGCCAGAAACTAACCTAAACCCCCCTTCTTCCTTTTTTTCCATTCGTACGTATTTTTTATTTTTCAGGACGTAAGTATTATAAAATTACCCTAAGATTTTTTTTTATTTTTTTATTTCTACACACTCGCTTCAACCATCACTATATGTGACGTTGCATGCAAACACTTTCAAAACCGTTGAAACAGGATCTTAATATTCTTATAATTTCTATTCCAGTCGATACATTATTACGGAACCACGCCCTACATGTACACACTAACATAAACACACTTATACCCATATCCTTGACTACTTTGTTCGTATACACATATGTAACCGACTTTCTCCGATAGAACGACATTTTTCTGACGCAACATTTCCACTGCCACAACCGATTCAAAGGTAGTAAAAGCGCACGCATCGTTCTCGCACACGTGTCGATCGTTCGCGATATCGTGATTTTTTTAAATTAACCAAAGTATAATATTTAAAGCATGAAACTAACCTGAGCTCCCCGTTCACCCACTTTGTACCATTCAAATGTATTTTTTTATTTTTTTATTTTTTTTCACGCCTAAGCATTATACAAATTAGTCTAAGTATATTTCTCATTTTCTACGGTTCCAAAAATTTTTCTTCATTCTCCGATCGTTAGAAAAGCACACTGACAGATCACACACTTATATCTATCATATATTATTTTTTCTCACTTACGATTATTTTTCCATCTGTAAGTATTTATGTATGTTTCCCCCAGTTCTAAAAATAAATCCTTCGATGTCTCGCCCCTCAGCGAATGCACACCGTCCGATCCCGCACACATTCCGCTGTCAATAGTTTCTCTGTCGTTTATAATATTTTTTTTTTTCCGTCCGTAAGTATTATAAAATTAGTCAAAATATATTTTTTCAATTTCTACGGTTCCAAAAAATTTTCCTTATTCTCCGATCGTTACAAAAGCGCACTGACTAGTGATGGGCAACTTCGAAATGTTTCATTCGAATTATTCGATTGTTCGATAACTTCAAATGCATTCAATTGTTCCAAGTTGCATTCGAAATGTTATTTCATTTGTATAATTCATTCGTATTCACAACAATCATTCGAAATGTTATTTCATTCGTATTCACAACAATCATTCGAAATGTTATTTCATTCGTATTCACAACAATCATTCGAAATGTTATTTCATTCGTATAATTCATTCGTATTCACAACAATCATTCGAAATGTTATTTCATTCGTATATTTCATTCGTATATTTCATTCGTATTCACAACAATCATTCGAAATGTTATTTCATTCGTATTCACAACAATCATTCGAAATGTTATTTCATTCGTATAATTCATTCGTATTCACAACAATCATTCGAAATGTTATTTCATTCGTATAATTCATTCGTATTCACAACAATCATTCGAAATGTTATTTCATTCGTATAATTCATTCGTATTCACAACAATCATTCGAAATGTTATTTCATTCGTATAATTCATTCGTATTCACAACAATCATTCGAATTAAAATCATTCGAATCAAAATCATTCGAATTAAAATCATTCGAATCAAAATCATTCGATTGTTTCTTTTTTGACGATTGTTGATTGTTTCGTTTGTAAAAACATTTCGAAATCGCACATCACTAGCACTGACAGATCACACGCTTATATCTACCATAGCGTTAGCCACCACGAAAGCGAACCATTCGATCCCGTGCACACTCTGCTCTCGATAGTTTCCCTATCGTTCATAATAATTTTTCCAAGCCTAAGTATTATAGAATTAGTTTAAGTATATTTATTATTTTTTCTCACTTACGATTACTTTTCCATCCATAAGTATTTATGTATGCTTTCCCCGGTTCTAAAAATAAATCTATCGATGTCTCGCCCCTCAACGAAAGCACACGCATCATTCTCACGCACATGTCATTCGTTCGCGTTACCACTTTTTTTTTCAAAATTAGTTCAAGTATATTTTATTATTTTTCTCATTACGATTATTTTCAGTCCGTAAGTATTTCTGTATGTTTTCCAAGGTTTTAAAAATTAATCCGAACAGACATCCAGACTGTTGTGAAAGCATACTATCTATCCCCCCCCCCCCGCACAGATTCTATATTACTCTATTACGAGTTCTTCAAAAATTGATTCAAATATTTTTTTCATTTTTTTTTTTTTTCAATCCTAAAAATTCATTCTTTCTACCCCCGCCCCTCCCAGCTAAAATTACCGATCTTTCGTAATCTTTATTTATTTTATCGATTCTAAAAATTAATCAATGGTTCACTCGAAAGCGTACCATACATTCCCACACACATATCTTCTATCACGAATTTCCCTATTGATCATGAACATTTTTCAACGTTAGCCACAATAGCATATCAAATTGGTCTCGTATACGCACCACATGCAGTTCTATATGTTTATTTTTTTATTAACGATCTTTATTTTTTTGTACCTGTATTACTTTTTCCTACACAGTCATGTCATCATATACAATTAACATTGTCAAAATAATTTTAACCTTTCGAGAAAGAAAAATCTCCGACCAATAAAAAAATGTTTATCAACATCACAATTATTTTTAATATTAATCGTTCGCTACAAACATAATTTTTTCGATCGTTTCAAGACATTATTGTTTCAAACGTCAATCCCTCTTTTCCAAGAATCGATAAACTCTGCAGGTATACATCTCGTCGTCGCAACAACCTTTACCTGCATGACTCGCATACCTTCAAGACCACTTGTACATTGCTCGCACGCTATTTCCCATTATTCGGTACAAGAATATTTTTCACACTCCCTCACATACATATGCGCATACACTCAAAGTCCTCGATTACTTTGTTCGTATACAAATATATTCAGCTTTCTCCGACGGAACAACATTTTCTGATGTAACATTCCCACTGCCGCACATAATTCAAAGGTAGCTAATGAGATAGACTATCGAACGGAATCATTCAAGCAGCCAGTATTAGTTTTATGTTAAACATGTCTATTTTGTCGAATCTGTGTTCACGCATTATTAAAAAATTTACGTCAACGTTAAAGAAAATAATTTCCTACGTTTTTTCTCTTTTTTTCTCTATCATTTTTTTCTGTCTTTTGTCTTTTCTTTTTCTCTTTCTTTTTCTCTGTCTTTTTTTTCTGTCTTTTGTCTTTTCTTTTTCTCTGTCTTTTTTTAGTGAAAAGTTTGAAATACATATTATTCAATCGTGAACGCTAATATAGTTAACGTAAGCAACAACTCAAAATCAATTAAGCACGCTGAATTTATTTGCAAGTGATAGCGACTCGCATACGTCTTCGTCACTTCAATTACCGCAATCAGATGATGGTTATTCTTCAACAGAATCAACATCTTTTGCACATAAAATCGTTGGTCCAGTATTATTGTCAGATCAGATGGATATAGCGGAATATTTTGTAGATTTCAGCTTCCATAAGGATTCTGATTATGGTTTTCTAGTAACCGAACTAGCGATGATTGAGATGTCTGGCGGGAGGTATTTACATACGCTATACAAGCCAAGCAGAGCATGGCCTGCATCAAAAATGCCTCATTTACAATGCTCTTCCGTGAGTCATTACTTGAAAAACCCCTCATTATTTCCCTGTCGGGAAGAAACATTCATGGCACGCGATATATTCACAATATTGTCCGAAAAACCGAAGGCTCGCGTATATATTTTAACCACTTATGCAAAACTTATATTATGGGAACTTAACGAAAAGTCTGAATTGTTGCGTGACTTGGACTACGAACTCGTTAATATGGAGAAAGTCTTTCGAGTACCTAGTATCGATGATTTATATCAAGAATACTCTGGTATAAGCAATTTGCTAACTTGTAAACACCATTATGAGAATGATATTTTTCATTGTGCGGTGAAAAATGTTATGGTGATGAGGACATGGCACGATCACGTTATCCGTCCGCTGAAGCTTATGAACAATCTCAATATAAATGATTTAAGCCAGTTATTCATTACAGCCACCAAAGAAATGATAATTACATTATTTCCAAGTTGCATCGGGGACATTTATATATTTTTACCGGACAGATTAAAACAGGATGATACGATAAAATCATTTCTACCATGCTACGATCACGAACATGATAAAGAATATTATATCGACGGTGATACATTACGCAGGAGTACTCGAAATTGTGTCAAAGTAAAAGATTGCGACGACTGTCAACATTCAATTCATACGGATTAAAAATTCAATAAAAGGCGCGGAATTTGAAAGATGGAGTTGTCTAGATCCTACGAAAGTTGAATATGAACATAACAATTACCTTTCAATGTACCAAAGTCAGCTTTCGCGCAGTATGTATAATATGTGAAATAAAACCATATTTTTTTCTTTTACTCGCATTTTTATTTTTATCATTTCAAAATCTTTTACATTGTTTCACATAAATTATAATGTATGTATGTATATATGTATGGAATTTTAATATGTAATAATATACATTTCCTACATTTTATTTTATTTCATGGTCATATAATTACTTTAAAATTATTTAGATACACCGCAGACATTATAGTACAGAACACATCATTTATTATTTCATTCTATTTCAATTAATATGTTGTATGGATGAAATCGAATCAATTTATGTAACTGTTTATTTAAATTTAAATAATCTTTTTCTTTTTCTTTTTTTTTTTTATCTCTCAGCATATGCATGCGTGTGCTTGCATATACAAGTATGAAAAAAATTATTTTTTTTTATTTTTTCCTCGATATGAATGGTAAATCTACGACTTTATTTGAAAAAACGGTCAAAACCTGATACATAGATTTCAAACTTTGATGGAAATTTTCATAACATGTTCAGTTTACACTTATTATTTTAAAAAAAAAAAATATTTTTCATTATTATTCGTATCGCTTAAATAGACTGATACAACAGAGAGAGAAAATAAAAAGCTAAATTTTTACATGTGAGGGAGGGAGTTGATGAAAACGTACGAGTCTTATTATTTGGAATACAGATTACGAAGGAAATTTTTATACAATGTTTCGTTCTAAGATTTTTTCATTTTTTACATTTAAAATTTTTCAATACGAAAATATTTCGAAATCAACACGAACGTCTACGAATAGTCTTCATCATTATAGAAGCACCTGCAGATCATGTATCGACACTGCATGCGCGTAAGGGTGAGTAAATATGTGTGAATATGTGTGAACATGTGTGTATGTATGCTTGAAATGTGCGAAATGGCTAATAAGAAACAACCGTTGAATCGCAACGACAGGTAGAGATCCGCTTATAGAATAAGAGAGTGAGAGTGAGATAAATTATGTACCTTTATTATTGCAGAACTGCACTGCAGTGGCAGACATGAAATATCCGTTAGCATCCTTTTCGAGGCAGTTTTATAAAAAAAGCCGAAAATTAGCTTTAAAACTGGATGAATGAGATAGTTGATAATACACATACCATTAAGACCGGTATACGTGTATGTGGGCATGTGTGTGAGCGCACGGTTAAATGAATGACAAAAGATTATTAACTGCATAGGCATTGTTAAATACAACTATACTGATTTATCCGTAAAACTAACAAATTTTACCGTTGTTTTCTTTCCTTTTTTCTTCTTTCGCGTTTTACAAAAAATTCATGTTAGTTCTAAAAATATTGCTAAATTCAAATTAAATCGATCATGTTATTTTATTTTTTATTTTTGTTTCTTTAAACAATGTGTTACGATCGTATTTATCTTACTCAATCTTTTACCTAATATTCTAACGGTTTTGGACAACAGCAGAAATATGCAAGTTACCATGGATGTATTATATTTTATTCGTGTATATGTGTATACACGCTTTCTATACAAGCATATGCAAATATCAGATGACGGAAATGTATGATAATATAATTTTTTAAATCAATGATTAATGTATTATTAATTTTTTTTTTCACCCTATAATATACAAAATAACAACATACTTGCTTTTACAACAATATTTAAATTCTACAAAAAATAAATGTCCCCAGGGTGGGGAGTAAAATATCATGAAGAATCACTGTTTTTTGTTTTTTTTTCTTTGATTCACAATCTTCTTTTTCTTTATATTATTTTTTATTTCAGAGATTTTTTAAATTAGTTTTCTTTTCACTGCAATATGGAATCTGTTAATTTATTGTACATGCTATATAATATGATAAATGCTAAAATTCGGAAAGTTTCTTTAAAGAAGTAATTGACAGAAGAGTATACTTTTGAAAACAAGAGAGTGAAGAGGCTATACATAAAAAGCAATATGGTGCATTAAACATAACGAAAAAAAAAAAAAAACAGAAGAAACGTAAACACAAAGACTATTATGTTTTTTCATTAATCTATTCAATTACAACCTTTTTTTTTTTTTTCATTCATCTATATTCTAAGTTCCATCATAAGTTTCAATTTTTTATATGATGCCTACTAATTTCTATGTTTACTTAATTTATTTACTTTTCCACGAATGTTTTTTAGAATTAAATTTTGAAAAAATTAAACATCGCACCTGCGTCAACTATCACATTAAATACATGTAGAAATTTTCATTTCAAACACTGCCAGAAAATAACATGGGGTTTTTTTTTTGCTATTTTTTAAAAATTTATTCATACTCTCTCTAATTATAGCTATTTTTACACCATTTTTCTTAACTTTTACTCATTTTTATATTCTACATACAATGCTTAAGGTATTAGATGATGCAAATTCTAAATACATCATATTGCTATCATCTCTGTTTATTTTTTTTTTTATTTGTTACTCGTTTTTTTATTATTTTCTTATGTACATGTATTAGAACTAGTGATGTGTGATTTCGAAATGTTTTTACAATCGAAACAACCGATAATCGTCAAAAAAAACAAAAAACAATCGAATGATTTTTGTGGATACGAATGAATTATTCGAATAAAAACCGGAACCATCCGAACACAAACGAATGAAGTATTCGTTAAACATCGACTAGATTCTTCCGAGAGAAATAGCATTTGGAATGATTGTTGTGAATACGAATGAATTATTCGAACCACGGAACAATCGAATGCATTCAAAGTCATCGAACAATCAAATAATTCGAATGAATCATTTCGAAGTTGCCCATCACTAATTAGAACCCATATGATTTTACAATAAAAAAAGTGTTTATACTCATTATTGAAGTTGAATATAGATAATATTTACATTTAAAGGAAAAAGAAAAAGTTATTTTTATTATTCCATTCGCACGCGAAAAAAATGATGAAATGTAAAATATATATATAATTCATGTAATATATTTACAAACGATTAACAAGAATAAAAGAAAATTAATTTAAAAAATAAATAAATATCACAAAAAATTTAAAGATGGAAAAATTACAAGATTATGATTCATACAATGCTCACAAATTGGCTCCTTTAATCGGGTTATGTTGGAATTCGAACAAACTTGCATGGTTGCATTGCGGACAATCTTTGATTAAGGTGGGATGTACGGCACTGAGTGGAAAAGAATCTGGAATATCATAGCTATGATGTTTAAAACACGGTAAGAAGCGTTTGATACGTCGATCATTCTTCAGTGCTACAGGTAATTTATTGTAAAAATCGCAAATTTTTTGAGGGCATACATTAATTAATATCTCTGCAGTAATATTTTGCATCAAGTCGTACGTAGAATATTTTACTAATGATAATATAGGTCTAACATTTACATCGTACCATTTCATCATCACATATACATTCTGCAATGAACACCTATGTATGTTTTTATCCGTGTGTGCATCACATTTTACAACTCTTGATATTCCTTTATACATATTATTTAATTTCCTTAAATTGGGTATACCGAATTCTTTTTCTAAATTAATAATCTTGAATCTTGAAAGTGATGTTTCAAATAGTTTTATCCATATAGTGGTAATTTTTTCATTTCCTTTAATGTAAATATTCAATGGTTCCAAATCTTCCAACACATTTTCTATATCACCGGCAATAGATTCGTAATTGTAATCTCCTGCATTCCATGGAATGGAATGACAGTTTTGAATTATCCTCATGTTTTCTTGTTTTTTATTATTGGATAATACATCCCATTCGAATGGAGGCTTGTAAATTCTATGAAATTGAATTTCACCATCGATACTTATTATTGAAAGTTCCTTAATGATGTACGTATCATTATCATATTTAAAACATTGAATATCGATAATTACCTCACGTGCTACTATCATTGTTACAGTTGTTATTAAAGAGAAAAGAAAAAAAAACTAAAACTTTTAATAGTAACTAAAATTTAAACGTGTGAAGAACACTAATTCGTGAAACTAATAACAAGCGAGCGAATACAGTTATTCAGAGAGTTGACATAATGTCTACCTTTGAATTAGATGCATTCGATGAAATGTTGCATCAGAAAAATGCCCTTCAAACGGAGAAAGTTGATTGCATACATTGATGAATGAAGTTGTTAAGAACTGGTACATACATATACATTTTGTTTGTGGTAGGGTATGCATGTACACCTGAGATCTTACATATAAGTAAGGGTCAAGATCCGGTTTTAACAGCTGTATCAGACGATCTTAACGTGCAGCTATGTACATGCAGGGATAGACTTTAATATAATCATTATCGATGGTAAACGAGAACATTAATTCATTTTTAAATTTTAATATATATCGTCTTCCATCACTAATAAGATAACATAAAAAACTACTAACTTAACTGAATATATCCTTATTCAACCAACTTTTCCTCAATTATTCAAATTTCATCATCTACACCAGCATTTCACACTTTTTTAGATGTATGCGATAACAATAATCACTCAACCAATTCATTAGGATTGTCTGAGTAATCGATCGGTGTATCTTCATGACATACTCCGCCATCAGCACAATGCTTAGTCTTTGCTCCATCATAGTAAATTTTTACACTTGAACCATTAGACTGAAACATCGGACGTATTATTTTTCTGTATTTAGGAAGTGTAGTACCCTTTAATACACCAGTAGCACGTAAATGAGCTCTAGTACACTCAAGTATTTATTTACATATATAGATCTAAATCATTATTTTGTATATTTATTCTCATCCATATGCGATACCATTAGTAAATGAAAGAGTCCGGGTGTGTAAGGAAATTTTATTTGCTTACTTCCTTTTCCTAAATAAATTTCACCATATTTGCAGTCCCAAGAAATCAATGTCGATCCTATCAGATACTCATCAATGTTTGTATCATAGCATATTCCATATACTTGATCATTCAGAACAAGTTCATCAAAATCTGTATGAAATGAATCTACTTCACTTATGTTAAACGACTTAGCTTTGAGTTTGTTTTTTAATATTTTCATCTTTAATTTCAGACTCAGCGTCACTTCTCTGTTTACTATTAGACAATCATGCGATAGTGAATCATTATTTAGAGGCCGCAGGATACACTCCAAATCATCAAATATAACAAATGATACAAATTCTTGCTGTTTATGTTGTTGAAATCTTAATATTTTATTCTCCTTTGTTGGCATAACAACTGTAGCAAGAGTATTGGGTGAGATTTACTTTCAGTCCAGAAATTTGTCGGGCCAATGTTACGTTTAGAGATAATCTGCTCCATCTACTTATATTGAATTTTTAATAACTTATATATAACATGAAGTATATTTTAAGTATTTAAAATAATATGTAATATAAAAAATATATAATTTTTGATAAAATTATTTAATGTCTAGTGTTGTAGAGTAATTTAGTGTAGAATGTAAAAAAAAAAAATGAAATCCGAGTGGAAACCAATTACAAGTACTTCAGCCGCCATGTTGGAACCTATTATGAAACCATTATTGGAAATTCAGGAAGAATTACAAAAATCTGAAAGATTAAAATGGATTCTTATGGAATAAATGATAGATCAATAGTAAAAACGTCAAAAACTGTCTAATAGTAAACAGAGAAGTGACGCTGAGTCTGAAATTAAAGATGAAAATATTAAAAAACAAACTCAAAGCTAAGTCGTTTAACATAAGTGAAGTAGATTCATTTCATACAGATTTTGATGAACTTGTTCTGAATGATCAAGTATATGGAATATGCTATGATACAAACATTGATGAGTATCTGATAGGATCGACATTGATTTCTTGGGACTGCAAATATGGTGAAATTTATTTAGGAAAAGGAAGTAAGCAAATAAAATTTCCTTACACACCCGGACTCTTTCATTTACTAATGGTATCGCATATGGATGAGAATAAATATACAAAATAATGATTTAGATCTATATATGTAAATAAATACTTGAGTGTACTAGAGCTCATTTACGTGCTACTGGTGTATTAAAGGGTACTACACTTCCTAAATACAGAAAAATAATACGTCCGATGTTTCAGTCTAATGGTTCAAGTGTAAAAATTTACTATGATGGAGCAAAGACTAAGCATTGTGCTGATGGCGGAGTATGTCATGAAGATACACCGATCGATTACTCAGACAATCCTAATGAATTGGTTGAGTGATTATTGTTATCGCATACATCTAAAAAAGTGTGAAATGCTGGTGTAGATGATGAAATTTGAATAATTGAGGAAAAGTTGGTTGAATAAGGATATATTCAGTTAAGTTAGTAGTTTTTTATGTTATCTTATTAGTGATGGAAGACGATATATATTAAAATTTAAAAATGAATTAATGTTCTCGTTTACCATCGATAATGATTATATTAAAGTCTATCCCTGCATGTACATAGCTGCACGTTAAGATCGTCTGATACAGCTGTTAAAACCGGATCTTGACCCTTACTTATATGTAAGATCTCAGGTGTACATGCATACCCTACCACAAACAAAATGTATATGTATGTACCAGTTCTTAACAACTTCATTCATCAATGTATGCAATCAACTTTCTCCGTTTGAAGGGCATTTTTCTGATGCAACATTTCATCGAATGCATCTAATTCAAAGGTAGACATTATGTCAACTCTCTGAATAACTGTATTCGCTCGCTTGTTATTAGTTTCACGAATTAGTGTTCTTCACACGTTTAAATTTTAGTTACTATTAAAAGTTTTAGTTTTTTTTTCTTTTCTCTTTAATAACAACTGTAACAATGATAGTAGCACGTGAGGTAATTATCGATATTCAATGTTTTAAATATGATAATGATACGTACATCATTAAGGAACTTTCAATAATAAGTATCGATGGTGAAATTCAATTTCATAGAATTTACAAGCCTCCATTCGAATGGGATGTATTATCCAATAATAAAAAACAAGAAAACATGAGGATAATTCAAAACTGTCATTCCATTCCATGGAATGCAGGAGATTACAATTACGAATCTATTGCCGGTGATATAGAAAATGTGTTGGAAGATTTGGAACCATTGAATATTTACATTAAAGGAAATGAAAAAATTACCACTATATGGATAAAACTATTTGAAACATCACTTTCAAGATTCAAGATTATTAATTTAGAAAAAGAATTCGGTATACCCAATTTAAGGAAATTAAATAATATGTATAAAGGAATATCAAGAGTTGTAAAATGTGATGCACACACGGATAAAAACATACATAGGTGTTCATTGCAGAATGTATATGTGATGATGAAATGGAACGATGTAAATGTTAGACCTATATTATCATTAGTAAAATATTCTACGTACGACTTGATGCAAAATATTACTGCAGAGATATTAATTAATGTATGCCCTCAAAAAATTTGCGATTTTTACAATAAATTACCTGTAGCACTGAAGAATGATCGACGTATCAAACGCTTCTTACCGTGTTTTAAACATCATAGCTATGATATTCCAGATTCTTTTCCACTCAGTGCCGTACATCCCACCTTAATCAAAGATTGTCCGCAATGCAACCATGCAAGTTTGTTCGAATTCCAACATAACCCGATTAAAGGAGCCAATTTGTGAGCATTGTATGAATCATAATCTTGTAATTTTTCCATCTTTAAATTTTTTGTGATATTTATTTATTTTTTAAATTAATTTTCTTTTATTCTTGTTAATCGTTTGTAAATATATTACATGAATTATATATATATTTTACATTTCATCATTTTTTTCGCGTGCGAATGGAATAATAAAAATAACTTTTTCTTTTTCCTTTAAATGTAAATATTATCTATATTCAACTTCAATAATGAGTATAAACACTTTTTTTATTGTAAAATCATATGGGTTCTAATTAGTGATGGGCAACTTCGAAATGATTCATTCGAATTATTTGATTGTTCGATGACTTTGAATGCATTCGATTGTTCCGTGGTTCGAATAATTCATTCGTATTCACAACAATCATTCCAAATGCTATTTCTCTCGGAAGAATCTAGTCGATGTTTAACGAATACTTCATTCGTTTGTGTTCGGATGGTTCCGGTTTTTATTCGAATAATTCATTCGTATCCACAAAAATCATTCGATTGTTTTTTGTTTTTTTTGACGATTATCGGTTGTTTCGATTGTAAAAACATTTCGAAATCGCACATCACTAGTTCTAATACATGTACATAAGAAAATAATAAAAAAACGAGTAACAAATAAAAAAAAAAATAAACAGAGATGATAGCAATATGATGTATTTAGAATTTGCATCATCTAATACCTTAAGCATTGTATGTAGAATATAAAAATGAGTAAAAGTTAAGAAAAATGGTGTAAAAATAGCTATAATTAGAGAGAGTATGAATAAATTTTTAAAAAATAGCAAAAAAAAAACCCCATGTTATTTTCTGGCAGTGTTTGAAATGAAAATTTCTACATGTATTTAATGTGATAGTTGACGCAGGTGCGATGTTTAATTTTTTCAAAATTTAATTCTAAAAAACATTCGTGGAAAAGTAAATAAATTAAGTAAACATAGAAATTAGTAGGCATCATATAAAAAATTGAAACTTATGATGGAACTTAGAATATAGATGAATGAAAAAAAAAAAAAAGGTTGTAATTGAATAGATTAATGAAAAAACATAATAGTCTTTGTGTTTACGTTTCTTCTGTTTTTTTTTTTTTTTTCGTTATGTTTAATGCACCATATTGCTTTTTATGTATAGCCTCTTCACTCTCTTGTTTTCAAAAGTATACTCTTCTGTCAATTACTTCTTTAAAGAAACTTTCCGAATTTTAGCATTTATCATATTATATAGCATGTACAATAAATTAACAGATTCCATATTGCAGTGAAAAGAAAACTAATTTAAAAAATCTCTGAAATAAAAAATAATATAAAGAAAAAGAAGATTGTGAATCAAAGAAAAAAAAACAAAAAACAGTGATTCTTCATGATATTTTACTCCCCACCCTGGGGACATTTATTTTTTGTAGAATTTAAATATTGTTGTAAAAGCAAGTATGTTGTTATTTTGTATATTATAGGGTGAAAAAAAAAATTAATAATACATTAATCATTGATTTAAAAAATTATATTATCATACATTTCCGTCATCTGATATTTGCATATGCTTGTATAGAAAGCGTGTATACACATATACACGAATAAAATATAATACATCCATGGTAACTTGCATATTTCTGCTGTTGTCCAAAACCGTTAGAATATTAGGTAAAAGATTGAGTAAGATAAATACGATCGTAACACATTGTTTAAAGAAACAAAAATAAAAAATAAAATAACATGATCGATTTAATTTGAATTTAGCAATATTTTTAGAACTAACATGAATTTTTTGTAAAACGCGAAAGAAGAAAAAAGGAAAGAAAACAACGGTAAAATTTGTTAGTTTTACGGATAAATCAGTATAGTTGTATTTAACAATGCCTATGCAGTTAATAATCTTTTGTCATTCATTTAACCGTGCGCTCACACACATGCCCACATACACGTATACCGGTCTTAATGGTATGTGTATTATCAACTATCTCATTCATCCAGTTTTAAAGCTAATTTTCGGCTTTTTTTATAAAACTGCCTCGAAAAGGATGCTAACGGATATTTCATGTCTGCCACTGCAGTGCAGTTCTGCAATAATAAAGGTACATAATTTATCTCACTCTCACTCTCTTATTCTATAAGCGGATCTCTACCTGTCGTTGCGATTCAACGGTTGTTTCTTATTAGCCATTTCGCACATTTCAAGCATACATACACACATGTTCACACATATTCACACATATTTACTCACCCTTACGCGCATGCAGTGTCGATACATGATCTGCAGGTGCTTCTATAATGATGAAGACTATTCGTAGACGTTCGTGTTGATTTCGAAATATTTTCGTATTGAAAAATTTTAAATGTAAAAAATGAAAAAATCTTAGAACGAAACATTGTATAAAAATTTCCTTCGTAATCTGTATTCCAAATAATAAGACTCGTACGTTTTCATCAACTCCCTCCCTCACATGTAAAAATTTAGCTTTTTATTTTCTCTCTCTGTTGTATCAGTCTATTTAAGCGATACGAATAATAATGAAAAATATTTTTTTTTTTTAAAATAATAAGTGTAAACTGAACATGTTATGAAAATTTCCATCAAAGTTTGAAATCTATGTATCAGGTTTTGACCGTTTTTTCAAATAAAGTCGTAGATTTACCATTCATATCGAGGAAAAAATAAAAAAAAATAATTTTTTTCATACTTGTATATGCAAGCACACGCATGCATATGCTGAGAGATAAAAAAAAAAAAGAAAAAGAAAAAGATTATTTAAATTTAAATAAACAGTTACATAAATTGATTCGATTTCATCCATACAACATATTAATTGAAATAGAATGAAATAATAAATGATGTGTTCTGTACTATAATGTCTGCGGTGTATCTAAATAATTTTAAAGTAATTATATGACCATGAAATAAAATAAAATGTAGGAAATGTATATTATTACATATTAAAATTCCATACATATATACATACATACATTATAATTTATGTGAAACAATGTAAAAGATTTTGAAATGATAAAAATAAAAATGCGAGTAAAAGAAAAAAATATGGTTTTATTTCACATATTATACATACTGCGCGAAAGCTGACTTTGGTACATTGAAAGGTAATTGTTATGTTCATATTCAACTTTCGTAGGATCTAGACAACTCCATCTTTCAAATTCCGCGCCTTTTATTGAATTTTTAATCCGTATGAATTGAATGTTGACAGTCGTCGCAATCTTTTACTTTGACACAATTTCGAGTACTCCTGCGTAATGTATCACCGTCGATATAATATTCTTTATCATGTTCGTGATCGTAGCATGGTAGAAATGATTTTATCGTATCATCCTGTTTTAATCTGTCCGGTAAAAATATATAAATGTCCCCGATGCAACTTGGAAATAATGTAATTATCATTTCTTTGGTGGCTGTAATGAATAACTGGCTTAAATCATTTATATTGAGATTGTTCATAAGCTTCAGCGGACGGATAACGTGATCGTGCCATGTCCTCATCACCATAACATTTTTCACCGCACAATGAAAAATATCATTCTCATAATGGTGTTTACAAGTTAGCAAATTGCTTATACCAGAGTATTCTTGATATAAATCATCGATACTAGGTACTCGAAAGACTTTCTCCATATTAACGAGTTCGTAGTCCAAGTCACGCAACAATTCAGACTTTTCGTTAAGTTCCCATAATATAAGTTTTGCATAAGTGGTTAAAATATATACGCGAGCCTTCGGTTTTTCGGACAATATTGTGAATATATCGCGTGCCATGAATGTTTCTTCCCGACAGGGAAATAATGAGGGGTTTTTCAAGTAATGACTCACGGAAGAGCATTGTAAATGAGGCATTTTTGATGCAGGCCATGCTCTGCTTGGCTTGTATAGCGTATGTAAATACCTCCCGCCAGACATCTCAATCATCGCTAGTTCGGTTACTAGAAAACCATAATCAGAATCCTTATGGAAGCTGAAATCTACAAAATATTCCGCTATATCCATCTGATCTGACAATAATACTGGACCAACGATTTTATGTGCAAAAGATGTTGATTCTGTTGAAGAATAACCATCATCTGATTGCGGTAATTGAAGTGACGAAGACGTATGCGAGTCGCTATCACTTGCAAATAAATTCAGCGTGCTTAATTGATTTTGAGTTGTTGCTTACGTTAACTATATTAGCGTTCACGATTGAATAATATGTATTTCAAACTTTTCACTAAAAAAAGACAGAGAAAAAGAAAAGACAAAAGACAGAAAAAAAAGACAGAGAAAAAGAAAGAGAAAAAGAAAAGACAAAAGACAGAAAAAAATGATAGAGAAAAAAAGAGAAAAAACGTAGGAAATTATTTTCTTTAACGTTGACGTAAATTTTTTAATAATGCGTGAACACAGATTCGACAAAATAGACATGTTTAACATAAAACTAATACTGGCTGCTTGAATGATTCCGTTCGATAGTCTATCTCATTAGCTACCTTTGAATTATGTGCGGCAGTGGGAATGTTACATCAGAAAATGTTGTTCCGTCGGAGAAAGCTGAATATATTTGTATACGAACAAAGTAATCGAGGACTTTGAGTGTATGCGCATATGTATGTGAGGGAGTGTGAAAAATATTCTTGTACCGAATAATGGGAAATAGCGTGCGAGCAATGTACAAGTGGTCTTGAAGGTATGCGAGTCATGCAGGTAAAGGTTGTTGCGACGACGAGATGTATACCTGCAGAGTTTATCGATTCTTGGAAAAGAGGGATTGACGTTTGAAACAATAATGTCTTGAAACGATCGAAAAAATTATGTTTGTAGCGAACGATTAATATTAAAAATAATTGTGATGTTGATAAACATTTTTTTATTGGTCGGAGATTTTTCTTTCTCGAAAGGTTAAAATTATTTTGACAATGTTAATTGTATATGATGACATGACTGTGTAGGAAAAAGTAATACAGGTACAAAAAAATAAAGATCGTTAATAAAAAAATAAACATATAGAACTGCATGTGGTGCGTATACGAGACCAATTTGATATGCTATTGTGGCTAACGTTGAAAAATGTTCATGATCAATAGGGAAATTCGTGATAGAAGATATGTGTGTGGGAATGTATGGTACGCTTTCGAGTGAACCATTGATTAATTTTTAGAATCGATAAAATAAATAAAGATTACGAAAGATCGGTAATTTTAGCTGGGAGGGGCGGGGGTAGAAAGAATGAATTTTTAGGATTGAAAAAAAAAAAAAATGAAAAAAATATTTGAATCAATTTTTGAAGAACTCGTAATAGAGTAATATAGAATCTGTGCGGGGGGGGGGGATAGATAGTATGCTTTCACAACAGTCTGGATGTCTGTTCGGATTAATTTTTAAAACCTTGGAAAACATACAGAAATACTTACGGACTGAAAATAATCGTAATGAGAAAAATAATAAAATATACTTGAACTAATTTTGAAAAAAAAAGTGGTAACGCGAACGAATGACATGTGCGTGAGAATGATGCGTGTGCTTTCGTTGAGGGGCGAGACATCGATAGATTTATTTTTAGAACCGGGGAAAGCATACATAAATACTTATGGATGGAAAAGTAATCGTAAGTGAGAAAAAATAATAAATATACTTAAACTAATTCTATAATACTTAGGCTTGGAAAAATTATTATGAACGATAGGGAAACTATCGAGAGCAGAGTGTGCACGGGATCGAATGGTTCGCTTTCGTGGTGGCTAACGCTATGGTAGATATAAGCGTGTGATCTGTCAGTGCTAGTGATGTGCGATTTCGAAATGTTTTTACAAACGAAACAATCAACAATCGTCAAAAAAGAAACAATCGAATGATTTTGATTCGAATGATTTTAATTCGAATGATTTTGATTCGAATGATTTTAATTCGAATGATTGTTGTGAATACGAATGAATTATACGAATGAAATAACATTTCGAATGATTGTTGTGAATACGAATGAATTATACGAATGAAATAACATTTCGAATGATTGTTGTGAATACGAATGAATTATACGAATGAAATAACATTTCGAATGATTGTTGTGAATACGAATGAATTATACGAATGAAATAACATTTCGAATGATTGTTGTGAATACGAATGAAATAACATTTCGAATGATTGTTGTGAATACGAATGAAATAACATTTCGAATGATTGTTGTGAATACGAATGAATTATACAAATGAAATAACATTTCGAATGCAACTTGGAACAATTGAATGCATTTGAAGTTATCGAACAATCGAATAATTCGAATGAAACATTTCGAAGTTGCCCATCACTAGTCAGTGCGCTTTTGTAACGATCGGAGAATAAGGAAAATTTTTTGGAACCGTAGAAATTGAAAAAATATATTTTGACTAATTTTATAATACTTACGGACGGAAAAAAAAAAATATTATAAACGACAGAGAAACTATTGACAGCGGAATGTGTGCGGGATCGGACGGTGTGCATTCGCTGAGGGGCGAGACATCGAAGGATTTATTTTTAGAACTGGGGGAAACATACATAAATACTTACAGATGGAAAAATAATCGTAAGTGAGAAAAAATAATATATGATAGATATAAGTGTGTGATCTGTCAGTGTGCTTTTCTAACGATCGGAGAATGAAGAAAAATTTTTGGAACCGTAGAAAATGAGAAATATACTTAGACTAATTTGTATAATGCTTAGGCGTGAAAAAAAATAAAAAAATAAAAAAATACATTTGAATGGTACAAAGTGGGTGAACGGGGAGCTCAGGTTAGTTTCATGCTTTAAATATTATACTTTGGTTAATTTAAAAAAATCACGATATCGCGAACGATCGACACGTGTGCGAGAACGATGCGTGCGCTTTTACTACCTTTGAATCGGTTGTGGCAGTGGAAATGTTGCGTCAGAAAAATGTCGTTCTATCGGAGAAAGTCGGTTACATATGTGTATACGAACAAAGTAGTCAAGGATATGGGTATAAGTGTGTTTATGTTAGTGTGTACATGTAGGGCGTGGTTCCGTAATAATGTATCGACTGGAATAGAAATTATAAGAATATTAAGATCCTGTTTCAACGGTTTTGAAAGTGTTTGCATGCAACGTCACATATAGTGATGGTTGAAGCGAGTGTGTAGAAATAAAAAAATAAAAAAAAATCTTAGGGTAATTTTATAATACTTACGTCCTGAAAAATAAAAAATACGTACGAATGGAAAAAAAGGAAGAAGGGGGGTTTAGGTTAGTTTCTGGCTTTAAATATTATATTGAGGTTAATTTTTAAACGCATTGAATTATCGGAAATGCGGGGGAACGGCGCGTGCGCTTTAGAGATATGCCAGGAGGGTGAGCAGGGGTTTGGTTAGTTTTCAGCTTTAAATATTACACTTGGGTTAATTTCGGAATTTTTATACTTACACATAGAATTTTGAAAAATCGCGGTATCGCTGTGGGCGGGAGGGAAGAGTGGGGACTTGGGTTAGTTTCGGGCTTTAAACATTATACTTGGGTTAATTTATAATCGGTTCGGTTTATCGGAAACGAGCGGGACCTGTAGGGTGAAATTTGGAGGAAATTTGCAAAAAATTTGGAAAAATTTGAGGAAAATTGGGGGAAATTGGGGGAAATTGGGGGGAAACTTGGGTGAATTTTCAGCGTTGGAATAAAAAATTGGGTGAATTTTTGCCTCCCGAATAAAATACTTAGGTGACTTTTCGCCTCTGGGACAGGAATTGGGGTTGTGACGTCACAAAAAGGCCAGAGTCGCTATTTATTCACTACTATAGTAAACCTTGAATCCGCCATTCTGGACATTCTGCTAAAGATACAGCACTCAGTTTATTTGGCTTAATATACTCGATATTATTCAGCACACGTACGTCAAATTTTCCTAATTACACCTAAAAGATCACTTGATAGATACATTATTTCGATTTGAAAAAAATGGGTATAGGTTATCGATCAAAGGTGGGAACGTGCAAATTATAAATTCAGCATTTTATCATATGTATAAAAGAAATAAAAAAAAATTATAAAATGCGCGCGTAAAATAATTTTTTTTTTTTTTAACAGAAGCAAAAAGTTTCTTTTTACATTATTAATTAAACTTTAAACGCTCAAGTTTATAAGTTTATTTAGGATTTTTAATATTGAAAGGTATTTTTAAGCCGCGTTTTCCCCTTTTTTTTCTTCTTTCTTTTACCACACCTTCGATGTTAAAATGTGAAATATTCGTTCGAATTGAGCTGTTTCGAAGTTTTTTTTTTTAAATTTTTTATCACGTTCTCTTTTTTTCTAACAGGTTTTTATTTATTTATTTTTGTCTTTTTCCCGAAATGGGTGAACGTTCCCTGTCAGGCGCCCGCAGTTTTATCTATTCTTTTTCTTATTAGTGTAGCTGACTGAAAAAGAATTAAAATCAAAAGATATTTTTTAATTTTCTCCCTACTATCAGCTGGGAATCCTGAGTAAACGATGCGCTTTTAATTTCGTTTTTAAGAATAAATAGTGAAAGGTTTTACTTAAACGGCTGAATTAGTCAGAGGTTTTTCAACTGTCTTTGACTTGCTGCCGCAGGGAATATTTATAATCGAATATTCGTTTATTTACTTTTTTTATTTTTATTTTTAAGACTTCATCCCTGTGGTGGAATAATGATTGCAAGTCTGCGTTCGATCTCTGTACTTTCACTTTTAGATCTTTTCGCTCCTGTCCTTCTTTTCCCAACTTCCTTGCACATAAAAGAGCCAATGCTAAGGCTAGGTTCGTTCTTAAACGCTCAAAAAGAGCCGCTTGGATAAAGTTCTGTTCTTCTTTCTCCCGCTCTACTCCAACGACACATGTCTGGAAAATGGCTAAAGTGTTTAGAACTCCTTTATCGGAACGACCTTCTTATCTTAATATTCCGAAAGATAGACTCATTTCATTCATGGACTCCGTAGCTCCTTCCTATGTCCCCAGCCTCGAAGAGCTTCATTCTCCTTCTCCTTCTATTAATTCTACTTCTCACTTTTTATCGTCTAGCTTTAGTCTTAATGAACTTCGTGCTATTTTAAGTAATTCCTTCTCCAAATCCTCCCCTGGTATTGATGGTATATCTTTTCTCATTATAAAAAACCTCTCTATTCAAGCTCTTGAGACCCTTCTTAGTATATATAATTCTTTTCTTCTTTCTTGTTCCACTTCTCCTTCTTGAAATGCCTTTATCGTTATATCCATATCAAAGAAAAACTCCTCTTCTTTTCGTCCTATCTCACTTGCTACCTGTTTAAGGAAGCTCTTTGAGAGCATATTGAATAAACGGCTTGTCTGGTTTCTCGAACACAATAACTTAATTCCTAACAATATGTTCGGTTTCCGTCCCTGTCTTGATCCTCCTGATTGCATTAGTGTTTTCCTTTCTGACATTTATAATTCCTATATAAACAAAAATTTTACTATCGCAGCCTTTATTGATGTTTCCAGTGCATTTGACAATGTTCACCTCCCTACTCTTAAAAATATAATGCTGTCACTGCATCTTCCGGTCCGTTCATATAATCCTTCCTCAATCAATCTAACCTTAAGTCATTATCCTGTCCCTTTTGTGGAGAGCTTCTATTATTTGTGTGTGCTTCTTAACGGCCGTCTCTCCTTTCACGAACATATTAGTCGCTCGTATACGTCTTGTCTTAAAAGGATTAATCTTTTAAAATCACTCTCATCGTATTGGTGGGGTGGTGATCCTTACATTCTTTCCTTACTGTATAAGTCTCTCATTCTTTCTAAATTGGACTACTATTCCTATATATATATATACGGCAACGCTTCTAAGTCTCTTCGGTTAATGCTTGACCGCGTTCTAAATTCCTGTCTTCGTCTTTGTCTGGGTGCACGTAAATCTACTCCAATTCCTGCCATCCTTTCCGAATCAAAATCACTCCCTTTCTTCATCCGTAAATCCTATCTAGGCTATCGTTTCTTAATTAAACGTCTTCCATCGTTTTCCTCTAGCATTATAGCTGCTTACTGCTCAATCTCTCATAATTAACGTTTTACTCCCAACAGAATTCCAATTTTATCTTTCATTTCTGTCCATCTTGCCAATTTTTCTCCCTATATTTTTTCCTATGATAAATCTCTGTACTTTTTTTAAAATTATTTCAGTCTGTTACATCCTCCTCACGTATTTCATTTGTCAAGTTCTGCTAAATTCCTTCCTCACTCTATAGTTAGATCTGAATTTCACATGGTTTTAAGCTCTTTATATCCCAATCATTCCGTTATTTTCACCGATGGGTCTAAGAGGGCTGATGGGGTTGGTGCTGCCTTTGTTTTTCCTTCTCACAATCACTCGGAATCCTTTAAACTTCTTTCCTGCTATTCTACATTTACTGCTGAATTTGCTGCCATATTTCATGCAATTCTTTTTATCTTTTCCTCTTCTTTCCTCTCGGATAAATTCCTTTTAATAATTAAATCTGAAAGTGTCTTGCAGGCGATTTCTTCTCCCTTACCGTTGCCCTTTTTTGAACAACCTTTCGCTCTTCTCATTCGCAATCTAATTCACGAATTATTCCTGTTCCGTTCGATCCAAATTGATTTATTGTGGATTCCTAGCCATGCTGGAATTGAGAGTAATTAGATGGCTGATTCCTTGGCTCGCTCAGGAGCTTCCAACGGACATCCTCTTCATAAATTTCCTGCTCACAACATTAATCATATTTCCAAACAGTTTCATATTACATTATGGAATGATATTTATTTTTCTCTTTTCTCAAATCCGAATTCCTTTTATCTTTCCGTTCAGCCCTTACTTTCTTTGACCAGATGGTTCGACATATTTCCTTCCCTTTGTCGTCCCCTGATCACCGCTATATGCCGTCTTCGTTTCGGCCATACCTTTCTCCCTTCGTCACATTTTCGTTTTTCCCTCGTCTCTTCTCCGTGGTGCCCTCTTCACCCAGAGGATTCCTTTTCTCTGTGTGATATCAATCACGTCTTCTTCGAATGTTCCTCACTCCCTTTAGAACATTCTCTCTTCTATTCTCGGCTTTTGGATCTTCGTCTTCCTACTCCATACAATGACTCTTATGTTCTCTCATTTCCTTCCTTGTCAGTTGTTCCTATTCTAGCTTCTTTCATTAATTTAATCTCGCACCAGATTGAAATATAATATTCTTATTCTCCTTTTGAACTAGTACTTAGATTCCTTGGCTGATTGGGCTGTTGCTCTTCGTTGGCGTACCCATAAAAAAAAAATATCGAAGCGGTAATTTTATCAAAAACAACAGTCAAAAATCCGGTGAGTTTGAACAGAACGACAATCTCCGAACTCCTTTTGAAATTTTTTAGCTAGATTATAGGTGTGGTGATTTTGCGATATCGAAAACCAAAAAATAATGTATCGTCTGGAGATTTTTCATCTCCGGGAGTACATCAGTTTGATGTGTTGGAAGATTTTGTAGAAATTAAGTATTAAATGCGTTCTTGTTTGTATAATAAAGAAAAATTAATTAAAATGGTAATAGCACATAAATAGAACGTAGCTGAATAATTAAAAAACATAAAAATGTTTTTGTTAGTGTTTTCCTAAAATGCGATGCGCTGATGCAACAAATTCGCGGTGGAATGTGTATAATTTTGCACGATAACCGAAATGAAAGAAATTCAATCGGGTACTACGATCGAGAGAGATGGTTGTGTGTCATATAGACACTCGGTAACTCATTGAATAAGGAAACAGATATTTAACGTTATTTTTAAATTTGTGAAAATCTTTGCTATTACAATGTTTTTTTGAAAAAGGTGTGTTCGATCAGAATGGTAGCAGAAATACTTAGGCTAATTCGAAAAGATAGGAGTTTTTCTGAAACATAGAAGGCAGATATGATATTAAATTGTTTGGTATCGTGATAATATCGCTAAACTAATTCGTATCATAGCATCGTATTTTGATGACGTACAGCGCGGGTAAGAAGGGGATAAATGCTTTGATATGTTGCTTTCGTAGGTTCATGCAACGATGATGATAGGAAAAAATGATGTACGATCGGTAAAATGGAGGGATGAATTTTGTGCTCAGCGTACGGTGACTAATCATAGCATTATCTTTTGGTGACGTGCAGGAGGAGGAAAAGGGATGATCAGGGCTTCGATACGAGTAAAAATATGAGCAAAAACGGGCGACTGCTATCGTAGGGTCTTGCAGTGATGGTGATGAGGAAAAAAATTATGCACGCTCTGTTCAAATTGAAAGGCGGTGATGAGAATTTTTGGCACCGAAGTAGTTTTAAGTAAACGGAACGTCGAGTAAAACGGAACTTTACTCTGGCGAATTACTTTTACAAATGTTCGCTTTGTTCAAATTTCTCCAGTTCTATTCTTCCTACTTCGCGATTCTATAACAATTATCATCTGCGATGATCCTTTAACAAAAGTTGTTACGTTTCCTCATTAAGACGTTTTACCGTTTTACTATTCATCGCAATATTGGATAAGCACATTAGTTATCTTTTTGGAATAGTACAGCCTCATCAGATTGAGGGCCTTCTCATGTGATGTATGTTTGGATATTAGAAGGGTCAACCTAAGAAGTAAGAGTTAAGGTTTTTCTCTAAGGAAAATTAGCGATTGGTTGGTTTCACATTAGGGTGAATTTTAGAATTCTAGTTCCTGAGCCAGAAGTTGGATTAGATTTTAAGAATTTGACCAAATAATCGGAACCAGTTTCGGAATGAGATGAATTTTAAGACCTTGGAAGAAAGTTTAAATTAGATTTTGAAAATTTTGTCCGATTGTTGCAGCTGAAGAGTGAGGGTGGCTTCGGATTTCGGTAAATTTTGTTGGGCCTCTGGAAGAAAATTTAGGTTAAATTTTGAGCTCCTGTACCGAAAATTATGTTAGTTTCGGTTCTCTCTACGCCCGTTTTCGAGGTGGCGCATCTCTTTGTTTCCCGAAATACAGATAAATAAGCTACTTACTTTAAAAAAAAAAAAAAAAATTAACTGAAAAATTTTACTCATAGAATAAGATTCGGACCAACATGTACACACATCATCGGCTAATAGCGATGTACTAAAACCTATTTGAGCAGTTAAAATTGGTTGCTTAACTTAAAAAAAAAACCGATGCGAGATGGAGCTCTAGTGAGAAAATTCACCGCACTATTCTCGCATACAACGATTAAAATCTAGCAACTTTTAATTTAGTTTTTATTTTCCGGTTTTCGTTTATATTTATTTATTCTTCGAGTACCCCGGCGATCTGTACGAGTAAATCTATGAGAAATCAGAAATGCTTGCTTACACTTCTTTACTTGTGTGTGTGTGTGTGTGTGTAAGTTTATGCGAGATGTATGAAGTAGCGGTAATAATTTTAACAGTATTATTCTGAAACAGCCGTGATAAACTGGTACTAGTAGCCCGAATCCGCTTAAGCGAAAAATAGAAAATTCCAGTCTTGCATTTTTTTCGTCTCTCTTGGGTTGGCGTAACTATTTTTTCCCACGTTGACATTAAATTTCGCTTAAAAGCAGAACTGTTCTATCGCTTCATCTACTGATCTTTTGATTCCTCTCCGTAACAGTTCATCCGTCTCCCGGGAATAACAATTCAATTCCTTTACATCGTATTCCAGAACGAAGAGCTAACTGTTATTTTCCCCACTGCTACCGTAAAGAAATGTAAAGCCGAAAAATTTTTCAGAGCGTTTTCGTTTTGTCGTGTTCGCAACGGAGGTGACGAAAAATGTCTGAACTGCGAATGGCTAGTAAAGATGGAATGCTGTAATGAAGCGAATGCCGGGTACTACTGTAATCCGCAACAAACGATTCTTTGTAGAAGAGGCGGAATTTCGCTTTAAAGAAACCAATCTGAAGTCGCTCTTTGCTCTGAAAAGCCGTTCAAAAGAACAATAAGGCTGTTCTTTCGGTTTCTCTTGGAACAATAATATTTCCCGACTTTGTTGAACGGAATATTCTTGCTAAACTCGGCACGATGAAAAGAAGACGTATTAATATACCGGAAAGAAGGTGTGGCACATTTTACTTGTCGTCCGCCTTAGTTTCTGGAAAAAGAACTTAGTTGGAAAGAGTTTTTTCTTCACTTTTTAACTAATAACGCGGCTTTTTAAAAATACCCTGTCTTACTTTAATCGTAAGTTAATATTCATAAAAAGTAGAGTTCCATATTCGCCGGCAGCGTGTTATGGACTATGAAATTAGGCGTTTCAAAATGTACACTAAGCCTAATGGATTTGAAGAGAGTATTTCGGTCGGGGGTTCTAACTTTTTTCGCTATCATCGATTTCTCTTGTGTGCACCGGACCTGCTCTATTTCGAATATTAATTGTATACGAAATCGGGCAGCAGCAACGTGAATCCGGAAAAAGGGGCAAGTCACTCCTTAGCCGAGCATCTTAACTACTAGGCTAGTGCGCTAATATCACTAAAAGCCCAATAAATTTCTATTTCGATGTTAAATATGGACAAATAAATGCGATAAAATAACGAAGTCATAAACACGCAATAACAAATGTAAATGTCTAGACACGTTTTCGGAAATTTCTCATCTTCAGCCAGAAAATGTTTCTTTATTTATGTTTATTTAATGTTTCTTTTTGTGTTTATAATTTTGATTATATTATTTAATAATACCGCGTGGAGAAATATATTGCAACATTATTCCGTTTATTATTCTTCGCTCGATCCATACAAATTTTCGATAGTCAGGCATTCCAGGTTGCAGTCAACTCCCAGTTAACCGGTCTCGATTTATCAATTAATTCTCAGCCCACAATGTTCTTATTTTGTCAGCACGTTCATTTAAGACATGGCGCCCAAGGTTCACTAGTCTTTTTGCTTTCTAATCCTCATTCTTTTTATCAACCGCATATTATATCCTTCTTCAAGGCCTTGGTTCCATGTCTTAATCAGAACTTTCTTCCTATTTTTATCCTTTTGGTTTTTTAATTGTTTCTTTTTTCCGTTTTGATCCACTACAGACCATAACTGTGTTTGCGACACCGACCATATTCTTCCGCAATACTCGCCATCAGTTCTTTACTAGTGTAACTTTTCAGTCTTCCAACCTCTTAGTGTGTGTTTTACACCTCTTTTTGGCCTTCCGTCATTAGCTGTTGTTCCTGCACTAGACTCCTTCATTTCTTCAATTTCTCTACATATTAAAATCTACACTTTATTCTCATTTTGAACGGTTTCCTTAGTCTGTGGATCACATCGCTTCTGGTTAACATTCTTAATTGGAAAAAAAAAAAAAAAATCAACCTACATGTTTCAGACTAGCATGTTTTATTAACAACAATGTTAAAGTTAGATACAATTCTCTAATCGACGTATACACTTATCTTCCCCGTTGCTCTTAAATTCATCCGTTCACTCAACATCAATAAAACGGATCATTCTAAAGAGCTTCTTCCGTTTCTTACTGAAGAGATCAGAGTCACTGGATTTCATAACGGACGAGAGTCTCGGGTGAATGGAGTAACGTTTCCCAGCCGTACATTTGTTAATATCGTGTATTACTACATCGCGAAGACGGATCATTCGTTCTATTAAATCGTCTCTTAAAAAACCGCAAAATACCGAATTATAAACAATTCCTCAATGTTTGCTTCCCCAGCAGTCTTTATTATCGAACGTTCTTCGTTAAGAACAGTTGCCGCAATAATCGGTTTGTTGCATTTCCTTAAGCGGATTGTTTGAAGCACGGAAGCTTTGGAATTTTTGTGATCACTGAGAAATATTTCTTCCGAAACAATAACATTTCATCGCAGGCGTGCGACGGCAATGTTTCTCTATTTCAATGCGCGATCATCTATGATCTGCGCATTCTTCCATACTTCAAATAAACAATTGTATGGAAAATCGCATCGCAATATTTTACCGCGTTTAGTACGCTTGAACGAAGAATTTTCCAGAGCTCTTCTTAGCAACATGGCTGACAGCATTACTTTGAAAATTCCCCGTATATGCATTTTATGTATTAATAAATTTAAAATTTTCGATGTCTACACTTAACTTCATTCTTCACATGATACCACGGAAGATTACAAACCCTTCGCCGTTTATATCGATATACATATATATATATATATATATATATTCGTTTTAATTACGCCACGTCATGTGTAATTAAAAGCGCACCGTTTTTTGTTTTTTTTTTTTGGGCTCGCCCTTAATCTATAGGCATTAACCCATTCCAAAATAATAAATTAATCTATTTAAGTTAGAATCGAATACGGTTAGACAGTGCGGACAAGAAAGAGACAATTATTCGAATAATAACCGAAGGATGAGGAAATGTTAGTAAAAAGGAAGCAGTGTAGGGGGGGGGGCGGAATATTAATTCTAAGTAGATTTGTGTATAAGATATATCGTTCATGGTATAAGAAGGAGCACTCGAGAAAAACATGGTTAGCATCACAGTAAAAGTTGTCGTTTGGGGGATGAAGCGGGCAAAAGGGGGTAGGTGATAGAAAAGAACGGTAACGGGAGGAGGGTAGTAGGCTATGTCCGAAGCGCAACCTGCGGTTTAATATAATGAAAACAAAAAAAGTTGAGAAGAACTGTAAAAAGATATGTTACAAAAACCGCTTTCTGCGACTTCGCCTTTATTGCTGAAATACTCGTTAGAGTTAACTGAGTTCCGTTTCTGAAAATCATGGTGCTTCTATCCCGACCAATCATCTGCTTTTTATTTCTACTTCACCATTCATTCCATGCCCTTATTCTATATGCATTTATATCGGTTTTTTTTTTGTTTTTTTTTTTTTTTTTGAGGTGGTTTAAATGTGAATAATGTTTATTGTTTTTTTCAAAGAAGCTTTTCATTTATGTAAAGGTTCTCTCTCTGTCTTTAAGAAATCTATTTATTCAGCTAAAAATTCCCAGTCTTACTGTCGCGATTTAACAAAAACTTTTGCTCTACCGAGGAACGCACACATAACAATCGTCATTTAAAAATCACGTAAAATCATCAACCGACACACCTAGTTCTCTTTAGCTTATGCACTATATAATTCAAATCGGTTATGCGAGTTGCAATCTCCTATAATTACGTATTTAAGAGAACTTCACTCGCATACAGATTTTATTTTGTATTATCCAACCCTTCCATCGAGCATTTTATAAAAATTAGTTTATTACCACAACAGTAAAGCACAGCAGTTGAGTAAGGATTTAAAATTTTCGGATGTAAATTATATTTCCGGTAACAACTGTTAAAAATTCTGTTGCGGGATTCCTTTTTTTTATTTCAACGATTTAATTCGTTTTAATTGCTTTTTGTTTTACGCTCGTGTAATTTAATTTTTAAGTGTAATTATTGGAAGACTGAAATTGCAACTTTCATCAGAAGAAGGAGAACACACGATCAATGGAAAAAAGTTCTGGAAAAAAACATAAGGCGAAAAACACAGTGAATCAAAATGTGTTGGAGAGTTTAATCGAAGAAAACAAAAATTAATGTTAGTTGTCTATAATCAAAAACAGCAGCAAGTTAATTATTTAGATAATGAGGATTTAGTCGGTAAAGTAATTCATATTATTGTATTTTTACAATGTAGGCGCTTCTTTATTTGAATTTTTTATTACAATTACTGGGTGATGGTAGGCAAACCGCGCAGGGGACGCAGCTCCTAGCGTAAATATATATATATATATATATATACATCCCCTGGGGGCACTTCGGTACAACCAGCGACCCCGAGCTCAGGGGAACGGGCGCGTCCACAGGCAGCGGATAGTGGAATGGCCATCAGATATGACGGTTAGCTGCGAGTAAGTTTCGTAAGAAATAAATAAGCAGTCGCGGAATATCTTATATATATATATAAAAATCCCGTGTCGCAAATGTTTGTCCGCGATAAACTTCAAAACTACTCAACCGGTTTTAGTGAAATTTTGCACATTGTGTGTGATTTGGTCCAACTTAAAAGATAGGATAGTTTTTATCTCGATTAATGTCCTCAATATTTTTTTATTGCAAATGAAATGGTTCAATAGGATGACAAAATAAGATTTTTGAAAGTTTTATTTTTAATTATTTAAATTTTGCTAGTTATGTAAAATGTTTTGACTATTTTTTTTTTTTTATTATTGTAAAATTAGGTTATTGTTTAATGTGAGTGTTTTGCTTTTCTTTTTTTGTTTAAAAATGGTATTTCTTTTATGTAAAGATATAGGTAAGTGACGAAATTTATTTAGTCTAGTTCGGACTGATTAGCGAACCTATTAATAGATAAATTTAAGTTTAGTATTATATCGCATTCATTCACATTCCGGTTATGTGTAGGTCCTCATTTTACGATTTCATTAAATTTTATGAAACAATTTTAAGTTTCACGAGAATTAAACGGCGCAGAATAACGAGAAATTGCAGTTATTTTTTGGATTTTGCTTTGGGCAACGTAGAAAATTAGAATATTGACAAAACGTTTCCTCAATCTGCTAATAGCAGACAAGCCAACGTTCAGGCAGGACAACGTCCGCCGGGTCAGCTAGTATATATATATATATATATGTATATATTTTAAGAACTAACTCTCAATAATCTCTTCTCATATTATGATTCGTTAAATATTTATTACCACTTATCTTTACTATTATCATTGGCGCACTGATTTTTATCACCACTTTTATGCCGCGATACTATTAAAATTGTAATTGTTATATCAGCGCTTAAACATAGATATCAACACAACAATTAGGTGAAATAATTTGACGCTGCGGGAAAAAAATGATGTGCTGTCGATGATATCTTACAATCCTCAAACAAATTTTTCGCGTCAACACCGATAGCAGTTTAAAAGTTAGTGTTTTGATCATTAAAAGTCATTTACACATAAGATTGTAACTACCGGCGTTGTAAAAATGTCAAGCCACAGTATTTGTTTCGTAATACCATTTTTAATTACAGGATAATTTATGATCTTTCGAAGGAATTGTATATTATATATAATATTTATTCAGTTATGGTTCTACCGAGATAGTTCAGAAGGTGCTATTAGCCGCGGTTGGTTAATATGTTTGTTCAGGCCAATAAAAAAAAAAAAAAAAAAAAAAAAAAATAAAAAAAAACTTTATTCGGCTCGTTGCTTTCGGTATGTGCAGTGTTGGAACAGAGTATACAATCGAATCCTAGTAGTGGTAGAGTAGGTACTGTGTCGCAATTGTGTTAGTGAAGACAATTTAACGCGGGAGAGGAATTCAAATTGTAGTTGGGTATGTTTCATGGCTCTATGCACTATACAGGTACTTGATACCAAGCGCAAAATTCTTTATTAATGTTTCTTATCACGGGATTCAGGATAGGATTCAATAATATTTACAAAAATGGTAGATTCCTCTCCTGGCTTATTCATATGCGCTCGCGGGTCGGCGTATGACAGACATAATACTTGAGATTGCATTTGTGTCGCGTTAAATCAAACAGTTACAATCAGTTCCAAGGGAAATTTGGCGTGCATTCGCGTTGCACGTAAAACTGTCATGAACTAGATCTCTCCAACGTGAGAATGTAGAAATAGGTAGGATGCTCAGAATCGACCGGCATGACTCAAGTCATTCTTGATTCTTTATTTAGTACTACAAAAGTGACGGAGACGAACGGTAACGGGTAAGCGCTGGCGAAGCAATGTATTTATTACTTGGCATTTGCATCTACCTAAAGGTTTACACGAGTGACATTTGACTGTTTCTTCCCGGTTTGAAATCAAGCAGCTATTTAAAATAAGATTAATCAGTGATCGGAAGTTCTTGAAATGGGCCAAAAGAAACTCCCCGCAATTATAAACGAACGAGATGGAGTAACAATTATCAGAGTACTCTTCTCTGTGTTTATTGTTCAATATTTCAAACGATACATTTTACAGGCAAACATGAAAAAATAAATGCGTTCGGATTCGACGTTATTGTGTAAGTGTATATAATACTCTTATGCAAGCACGCGCGTATAGAGAATTTTTTCGAAACGGATTCGGTTAAATCCGTTTGTAAAATACGATTTTCCTTTCGAGCGATTTAATTTTGATTTTGCGCGAATCGCTTTTAATTTCCGAAATAACCTTTCTTGTCTCATGCACAATTTTTTACTTCAAAATTTAAATCTTGCAGTTTAATTTTAAAAACTTGTGGCTGACGCAGGTTTTTTGGTTTTTTATTTCCATAGTTTAACTTTGGAAAATAAATTTAACACGATTCTACCGTCAGGTTGCCTGTGAACTACCTCAAAGTGAGCTTAACACATTCGGATGTCTTCGTCATTCAGTTCGGTCTGCGGACTATCGTTGATTTCCTGTAATATCTTTCTCTCTATTAGATGAAATAATGTTTTACAATAAAAAATACATTCTTTCATAATTGGTATAATTTTACCCAGGTGGCGCTATATTTTTTCAGAAGATTTACTATGTGAATATACAACGAACGAATTATGAGCCCATTCGATGTAAGTACAAATTAATTAAGTAAGTAGAGCTGCTATTCTTGTTGCTCGAAATAATGAAGTTGGAAACAACAGTGCATTATTATTTCTGATTAGATTATTGTTAATTAAAATTTCTTTAAATTTATTAATATAATACGTTTCCGCGTTATTTAATAAATTATTATTAGTTATATACGTTATTATTATTTCTAAATCGTCTTTAATTTTTTAATTTTAATTCTGCCGCAGAGTACATTGTAATTAATAAACGTAAATTAAAATTAAATATTGAAGACGATTTAGAAATAATAATAAAATATATAACTAATAATAATTTACTAAATAACGCGGAAACGAATTATATTAATAAATTTAAAGAAATTTTAATTAATAATAATCTAATCATAAATAATAATCCACTGTTCAAAATCAATATTTAATTGTAACGTATATCGATATATCGAATAGATTATTATAATTAGGACATATTTGTATTCGTATATTATTTATCATTAAGTTTAATTTTATTATTGCCATGATTACGGAGTAACTCCGAGACATGTCGGTGTTTATTGTATTTTTTAAATAATAATTTTCTGTTATAAATATGTGTGTTTAATAAATGTTAATACAGAAAAAAGGGATATGCCTGTCTATTCAAGATACTTTCAAGATCCGACGGTGTAGGCACATTTCAAAAGCCTCTATTTTCTTGACTGGTGTTGTTTTCAGCTTCCAGCTCTCTGCACCATAAAGCAAAACTGACAGTATGTAACAACGTCGTCATTTTGTCTCCAGTGTAATTTCACGCAGCAGTTGTTTCATGTTTTGAAATGTACTTCGCGCTGTTTCTATTCTGATTTTAATCTCATAATCAGGAGTGTAATCGTCTGCTAACTAGCATATCTTAAATATTGAAATTTCGTTAATCTTTCAATCTCTTCTCCTACACCATATGCAACTGTGCATTCTGTACTTGTTTTTTGCTAATAACCATAAATTTAGTTTTCTCTATATTATTCACAAGTCCCATTACTTGTTTGATTTTTTTTTATTTAAAAATATTATCAGACAGTTATACTGGAATCAATCAGTACGCGCGAAAGCTGATCAGCTAATAAAGCTGTACATTATCTATCACTTTCAATGTTATTTAATTTGTTTTCGAAAAGCATTTTTTCCGAGTAGGAAACGGAACTGCTGACATATTTGACCATTTCATTACTTAAAAGAACCGGGCTACTCTATGTCGATGCACCGGGGATCATTTTCCGACCTACCACAATAAAACATAGTTTTATCTCGATAAATATAATTTCCATTACCAGGTCATCGAATTTCTGTGTTAAGTCTTTAATCATTTCTAGGGTATTAATATTTCTTATTTTACCAGTTGACACATTCTATGTTGCAATTTTTCTGCATGTATCACTCTTATTGACCAGTCGCATATGTGAAGTTTGATTTGCACCATAGCATGGCCGGTGTCGTATGTTTCACACTAACAGGCCCGGAAACTAGGTGGCGTCGATTGCTAGTCGGGTCATCTGGCACGGCTATATTTTCTATTTTGCTTGCCATGATGGCTTACCAGCAAGACATAGTGTGGTAGTTTCCCCTTGCTTTCCTTATTATCACAATATTATAACCGTTTAAAAATCTAATACTGATTATCGCCTGTAAACATGGGCGTCGCCAGCGGGGGCCAGGGAGGGGCGGCTGCCCCCCCCCCTGGAGCCTTGAAACTTTTTAATCAACTGGCATTGATGAGTATTCATAGGCGCGTAATCATGGACAATTTGGAAAACTTATGTTTTAATTAGGTTTTTATTCTTGTTTAATAAAATATTAAGCCTTTACAACTTATAAATTTTATTTTTCTTATAACTCATATCCTCTTTCTATCATCTTGCCCCCCTCCCCCTGACGGCTGACAACTCATTTTGCCCCTCTTTGGCTCATCGGCTGGCGACGCCCTTGCCTGTAAATATTCTAATTCAGAACTTGCCAACATTGTTCGTCTTCAGCTCTGAAAAAGTACCGGTGTCGGCTGTTGACCTACACCAAAACTACCGAGGACTTAGCAGGATATGGCTTTTATAGCGGGAAAACTCGACGAGGGTTAGATTTCCATCGGATTTTTGTAGAGTTTTAATAAACAGGTCATCAAGCTGTTTATCCGCACCCTCCTACTTATTTCCCTGTCAACACTGCAATCACGTACCTAAGGCTTTTCACCAGTAGCCGCTTTTGGTTCGCGACTGCTTATTTGACTGATGTCTTATTCGCAGCGGGTCTACATATCTGTAGGGGTCTTTCCACCGTGCATAGCCACCTGTGAACGCTTCCGATACCGGTAAAGCTCCGGTTCCCTTGGTGTTACTAGGACCTCCCCAAGGCGGGTGTTTATTAATAATTTCCATTAATATTCACATTTTCGCTTCTTTTTAGAAAGCATTTGTGTTTCGTGTAATTATGTTCTTTCGCACATCGTCGTAATGTTGTTACTGCTTAAGAACGCGTTGTTTATGCCATTTTTAGATTATTTCGCCGCGTGATGATTCCTTGAATTTTAATTTTGCATCTGCAAATGAGATCGTAAGTCCGTAAAAGATGGTTTGATTTTATTGCCGATTTTGTTTTTGATTGCCAATCGTTTATCTTGAAGCAATAGTTTTATAGTTGATCTTTTTTTTTTTTCAATTGTTCGATTGCCACGCATCATCTCACTTTACTTTATTGCTGCGCGATATTACCCGTTATCTTATTTAATTATCGCCGGTACAAATTTTGTCAATACTTTTAGCGTCGGGGGAGCATTCTTTCTAAATGTTTTGCAATCGTTGCAGCGATCAATTGAAAAAATACGCGTTAACGTTTTACAAAATAAAAAAGAACGGTTTTTTTGAGTCGAAATAATACACTGTGCAATTTCGTAAAAATAGAACGATAAAAATAAAAACTAGCTCACTCGGAGTGGGTAGTCTTGTTTCAAAATAAGAACTGATAAAAGGCAGAAAAAATAGAATAAAGGCAATAAAACCGTAAATAAACAGACGGAAGAGGAAAACAATAAATTAAGAAAAGAACTGAGAATGGTAAAATAAACAATGAACGACACGCAAAAGCAAACAATGGCCGACCGTTCGAAAAGTGAGCAAAGTCGTGACACCGGTTAAAAGAAAATACTAGTGCTGCTAATAATTCTCGCCGCGTATAAACTAAATGATTTTACGGCTTAAGAGGAGTGTTGACTTCTTCCTTTCAGTTTTAAATGATTTTGATTTTGATAACGTTCAGTTGCATTTATATGCCAGAAAAATAACATCTTTAAAACGCTGAAAGAGCTTTATCAATTCACTACTATTGGCAGAATTTGAATTTCCCGAATCGAAGACCGTTTACGATCTAAGATGACGTTAATTTCCTATTAGTTTCCCGCGCAAAGATTGTATTTGATAGTCACGTTTCAAACTAATCTGATATTCAGTAAATTTCTTGTGCTATAACGACATTTTCGTTATCCTTTTATTCTGTTTTATTAAAACTCTTCTAAAAAACTAATAATTCTATTATATATATATATATATATATATATATTTCTATATGTATTTTTTCTTTCTTTTAACTTTATTCATTCTGGCACTATTTACTTGAGTTGTTGCAACCGCTTAGGTATTGCCTTTCATGCTAATTCAATACGCATATACCTTAGTGGTTGATTTGGGCTGTGACCGAATCCGAAAACCGTGAGACGTCATACAGTATGGCGCGCAGTAGTTTAGTGGTTAAGGTGCTTGACTACCAAACCAGAGGTATCATGAGATTTCGGGAGTTGTCTCGTACCGGATCCAAGTCGGTCTCAGGTTTACCCAGCCTGAAATAACTGGGTACCAAAGAAATCTAGGAGAGTAAAGGCGACCGAGAGAAAGAAACCGGCCCCCCTACTCTCATTAGTGCCGTTAAGCTTAGTGTGAACCTTATCTTCATAATCCGTCAAACCTTACCAAGGGTGTATGGGACTTGCTTTACTTCATCGTACAGTATATCGGTATTTCATGACTTCGGGTTGTAATCTCTTGTTATCCACCTAGTTTCTGTTATTCATTCGTATTTGAGCGCCTATTGCACTTGAGTAATAACGTGGTCGGTTTCCTTTTGCTGTTTATTCTATTCAGACTTTCGCGCTTTCCGTTAAAGAATTTACTGCCATATCACCTTGAATTATTGACGAAAAAGTTGAATGACATCAGTAGTTTTGTCTGTAATACCTCTAATCAACGATCTAGCAGATGATTTCTGTTTTTCCAACTCGATGATATTATTCAAGAGACCTTCCGAACGTTATTCCGTTTATATTCTCATTTTCACCAACATCATGTTCATTCGTATAATATTTCGCGTTGTTGACTGAATATTTTGACAAAGATTGTACTTTTTCCAGACTGATTCGCATAATAATAATATCACTTTTGTCGCGGTATATTTGTGGAATTCAGTTAGCCTAACTACTTATTCTATCAGTTGAAAATTTTCCGTTTTGTACAATTTTTAGTCCGCATGTATTGCCTCCCGCCCTTTTGTTATAAAACATAAATATTAAGAAAGAAACACTACTGATCAGTATTCGCGGTCGGTATCACGCAACCGATAAAGGCCATAGTTCGAACTTTTGTTTCCTGTCCGAATAGGTCCTCGACGTCGATCACATCTTTTTTGAATGTCCATTCCTTTCTGTCGAACGTTGTATTTTATATTCTTGTCTACTGAAACTCAAGCTTCCTACTCCTTATTATGCATCTTATATTTTGTCCTTCCCCTCGCCATCCATTATTTCATTCATCAGTTCCTCTATATAGTCCATATCTGACCGAATCAAAATTTAACTGACGGCTCTTTTTTTTTTCTTATTGTTTTTGAGTGTAGGTCTTTTACTGGCGTGCCTAAAGGGAAAAAAAACTCCACTTGTTTCATGGAAAACTAACATTTTATTAACTTTTTCTTTGCAGTCCAGTTTTCACTTTTTGTCCAATTTCAACTGGAAACAATTATTATACGTTTAATTAATTCTTTTTCATGAAAAAATAAAACTGTTTTTCCGCTCCATTAATGTTTTTAGTTGTATTTTTATATTTTTTTTTTTTTTTTTTATTGTGACTTTCTGAATTGTTTTTAACTATCAATATTTTTTTTGTCCGCCGGTAATGTGGACTCTACAATTGTAGATGTGGCCATGGTATTGGATAGCAAACTCCTTTCCTCTTCCCTTTGGCACTGTCGTTCCTTCTCTTATTGGTATGCACTTCTAATTGTTATTGTCTCTCCCCATCCTTAGTATAGTGTTCTCAGTTAGGTTCCATTCCCTGTAATTTCTAGTTTGCTACTATGTACACGTGTTGATGGGCAATCGTCCGTTGTTAACTAGGGCAAAAGGAAAAGAAAGAAAAAAATATATTTTTCAATTTCTTAGATACTAGGTTGTTTGTTTTTAAAAAGTACAAAATGAACTTCGCGCAAGTTAGTGAGTTTGACAATTAGAAATTTCATATTCATTCTGAGGAGCAGCTCCTACTAGCACTTAAATAGTATATTCATTTAGTTCTGAATAAGAAATATCGCCTTTTCCCCCTCGATGTTAATAATTAATAAAAAGAAATAAATTAACTAATAGCAAACTGAATAAATATAATATACTTATCTGCAGTACTGTTTCTGCCATTTTATTGTTCGCGTTTACATTTTTATTTTTCCGTGATAATTATTTCGGTTGTGTTTGTGTTTTATTCTTCTTTTCCCAGCTGAAGATGGGCTGCGCCCGAAAACGTTACTGAGAATAAGTACATTATATGTATTTATTTAGTAGTTTACTATTAGTTAATTTATTTCCTTTTATTGATTATTAATAATTTCTAGCAAACGGGTATGGATTTTAACACTATTTTTAAGTAGCTCGATGTATTCAAGAAAATTATACTCGCAACCATTAGAGGGCATTTCGAAAGCAGTAACATTACAGTCGGTTATATTTTTCGGAATTGAAGGAATACAAAAACGTACCAACCAGTTGAAATAATCAGAGCTTGAATTTTATTTTCGTCTCTTATCCCACTTCGAAAGGAATTAAGAAAGCAAGTAAAAAAGAAATGTGCCATAAAAATTGAAAATAGTTTTCTTTCTCGCTATAGTATACGGTGTACGGGATCCAAAATTTTACAAAAATTGCATGAAAACATAGAGCTTATAATTAATGAAATGGATTATTAAGTAAAAATTAAAAATATTGGCTGATAGAGTAGTTAGAATAAATTTACTTATTCCGGAAGAATAACGCAAACTAATAAAGGGAATTTAGAGAATAAAAAATTGTATTTTACACTTTCCAAACGAAACCCCGAGACATATTTATAAAGTAGTAATGAAGCATTTGCATCGTTCTATTGACAAAAACTGATATTAAAGAAGAATTACAATCATACGGTTTTCAAGGTTGTAATATTCATGACATAAAAGAGCATCATTAGATCACAATACCGCTGCTATGTTTTTAGGATTCCGTACACATATAATGTACAGGCACGAAATCATAATAAGATGGTTCAGAAACAACAAAAATATTCAATTAAAATATCTAATAACTCATGAATAGTTTGACCTGTAAATTTCAAAATTGGTTCATAAATTACAATTAAAATTCTATCTATGACAATCTAATTTTTCCTCTTTTCTTCATCCTATTAACTGATCTTGTCCCTCGATTCCTCCTAAATCCGTCATTCATAATGTTGTTAGATCAGAATTTTTACCGAATCTAAGCTCTTCTTTCCCTAACCATTTTTTGATCTTCATTGATGGCTCAAAGGCACCCAATGGCATTGGTGCAGCTTTATTCTGTCCTTCTCTAAATTATGTCGAGTCCTTTAAACTTCCCTCCTTTTGCTCAATCTTCTATGCGGAGTCCTCTGCTACTCTGCGTGCCCTTCTTTTTATCAGATCCTCTCCTCTCTCTCGCAATATCCTTATCCTGTCTCGGATACTCAAAGCCTACTGCAGACTATCGCACTTCCTCTCCCTCCTCACTTAAGCGACTACGTTATTCTTCTTATATTCGTTCCTTGATTCATAATCTCTTCCTATCTTAATCCAAACGGACTTCTTTTGGATACCGAGTCGTGCCGTAATTGAGGGTAATGAGTTAATTGACTCATTCGCTCGGTTATCTTCCTCTTCCGGTAGGTTTCTTCCTGTTTTCTCGTCTTTCAATATTACCCTTCTGTCTGCGGCAACTCATTCCAAACCATGGTTTGACTCTTACGCCCCGTTTTTCCCAACCCGGATTCCTTTTTTCTGTCTATTCACCTGGTTTCTTGACTTTCCTTCCATGCGTCGCTCCAACATCTCTGCGATCTGCCGCCTACGGTTTGGGCACAGTTTGCTTCCTTCCTCGCTTTTCCGTTACTTTCTATTGTGCCGTCTCCTTTTTGTCCATTGCACCCCTCCAATATTCAATTTCCGTGTGATCCCGATCACATAATGTTCGGGTGCTCGTCTCTTGTAACCGATCAAGCTACTCCTCCCTTTTATAAATTGGTATTCCCATTCCATATAGTGCTTCGTTCACTTTCTCCATTCCTTTTCCTTCTGTTGTCCAGGCTCTTGATTCTTTTTTGTCAGCTATCTCTGATCATGTAAAGATGTAAGTTTCTTGCGTTCTTTTTCCTTTGTTCTTGGGCTAATGTCCTAGTAGACGAACCCCCCCCCAAAAAAAAAAAAGAATCTATAACTTCGAGATAAACAATTACCCTGGCCGGCAAAAAAACCCGAAAACCATCAAGTATATGTAATATGGAATTTAAAACGACTTCAGCGATCCCAAAAAAATTCATAACTCATCATCACATCGTTGGAGAGATTGGTATTTGTCTGGAACGAAACTGAATTTCATTTCTTTAACAATACTTTCGAAATTGGCGAGAAGTTCAAAAAAGCGCAAAAAAGGTGTGTCCTTCTTCCCCTTTGCGCGAAAAAAATCAGATTTCTTTGTTTTGAATTTTTTATCATGCTAGTTGTTAGAGCGTTTGGCGACCGTTATAGAAGTCCCGGGTGCGATCCCGGGAGACGACAGTAATTACTGCGAAAAATTAAATTTAAATACTGGTGCTATTTAACGTGGAAGGCAATGGCAAACTATTACGTATACCATCATAAGCGTGCTAGTTAGTACACAGCAGACACACATAAATAGGACTGCACTTCTATAACGATATAAGTGAAACAATCGAAAATACAGCTGCAAGTGTAGTCTTGCGTGTGTACACATTCATACTGCATATAAGCAATTGCTATGAGCGCTATGTGCCTATGTCTGTACAGCTGAAATGTACGAATAGGTAGTCGCCGACGTTCAGGAATTAAATATGTTATTACGATGATGATTATGTAAATGTAAATTATAGTTATCTTTAATGTAACATAAGGAATCCTCAGCGCATGAAACATTAAATTTGATTGAATTTGTTATTGCAGATATTAAACCGAATAAAAACTCTGGGCAAATTTTTATCTTAAAATCACTCAGTAGTAGAATAATTTAAGCTGCATCGCCAAATGGAAAGCTTTAGTTCCACGAGGTGAAAACTGCTAACAGTTATATACTAAAGCGTACTGTATAAGAGTGTAAATTTTTGCAAAATACAAAAAAGTTCCGAAATAGCAAGGTAAGGGCGGTCTATGTGGAGAAACTCATCTTGCGAATTATGGAAATTGTGAAATACATCAACGATTTGTACAAAGCAAAATTGATATTACGAATAGAATAAATCAATCTATCAAGCAAATAAGTTATTCGGAAGTAATGACGCATGCCGCTATAAGCGAACAGAGCAATGGTAAAATACAAACTATGTGCAGGTCTTTAACATAAATTAGTCACGGCAAAAATTTTGGAAAAAAAACAGCAGATTTCTTCTATAGATTCAGCAGAATTCCTAACCAAATTTACAAGTGGTTCGATAAATGCTTACTACATTGGTGGAAAAAATGATTAAATAATGTCCGGGTGACTGAAAATAGCTTAGTAGAACGTGGATGTCTTAAAAATCAAACAACCGAAGTCGAACAATTCTTCAATTCAAATCCTGATAGATGTAATCTTAGTCACTAAACTTTACCGATAACGATTGTTTCAAAATAAATATTTATATTACATATTCTTATTCATATCCTTCGGGGAAATCGCTAGATGGTTCAACGATATTAATAAAATCTAATACTACATCTTGAACTTGATAATTTTAGGGAATCTGCAGAGGGCCCATATTAGCATACAAACGATGAGTGGTTAGCTTGTGTTATTGGCTGTTTACTGTCCCGGCGCATAAAATAACCACAAGCCAGTTCAGTATATACGTACAGGGATTAGGAAATAAGAACTTCTGTCAGGCGCGAAGTGAAATGCCAAACACACAACGTAGAGTTCTAGGGTAACTACTATGGAGGGACATGTGTTTAAACAAGCACCGAAAAATGACAATAAAAACTACATGTCAACGAGAGAGGTGAGCATTATTATTATTTTTCGAAACTCGTTATTTATTCAGATTGAAATAATATCTTAATAAATATTAAAATAAATCGCGAAATAGTGTCAAGAGAATATATTAAATTATCAGTTGATAACATTTTTGTACTGAGTTGGCCTATATGTTTTCGTAAAATACTGTTTTTAATTTTCGTTTAATTTTATTATTTATTTCTATTTACGTAATTATTTTTCTTATCGACGTGAATATTTATATTGAATTCATTACGTTTTACTGAAAATAATATTAAGTCTGAACTTTGAGTTTATTTTGATGTTGTCATTATAATTAGAGACGTAAATTATTTGAAATACATATATTTGAAATGCAAATAGAAAATGCGAAATAGATATTTTTATTTAGAATTTGAAATACTTTTTTCCAAGACGTACTTTCTATTTTATTTGAAATACTTTATAGAAATATTTAGTATTTTTTTTTATATAAATATTTATGTGTAGTATTATTTTTGAAATACTTTGTATAAATATTTAGTATTTGTAAAATGCAAAATGTTTTTATTAAATTTTTTAATTTGTGTTTCGTATTTTTCATTATTAAATTTGAAATTACTTTATTTATAAATGCACCCATCCTAAATGTTGCCAACATCACCAATAATTGTAATTAAAAAATAGCAGAACAATACACAGAATATGTAGAAAATACAAAAAAAGTTTTGAAAAGGGTTGATTTTGTATGCACCACTGCTGATATATGGTCATCATCTAAGAGAAGCTATCTGGGTGTATCGGCTCATTGGATTGATTATGATAATTTTGACCGAAAAGGCGCTACTCCAGCTTGCAGGAGGTTTAACAGAACGCATAGTTACGACAAAGTAGCTGAGCTGATTGTGGAGATTCATTCTGAATTTGTTTTAAAGCTAACAAAAGTTGTGAAGACTATTACCGATAATGGATCAAATATGGTCAAACCTTTCGAATTATATGGACAAGATTTAGATTCAGCTTTTATTCAAAATATCGAAGTTGTGCATGATAATATGCTAGCCCTGAGACAATTTCTGGAGTCATCTGAAGATTTTGAAGAGTTGCAGCTGCCTAATCATGAAAGGTGTGCCACACATACGTTACATTTAATATCTTCAAGAGACATGGATACGGATAAATCCAAAAGTAATTCATACAAAAAACTTTATGATGCAGCCATGACAAAATGTCAAGCAGTTTGGAATCTGCGTTCAAGATCTCCTAAAGCATGTGAAATCTATTTAGAATCAACCGGAAAAACTCCCACTTCTCCATGTTCAACACGATGGAATTCATACTATAATTTTATTCAAGATTTACTCGCTGTAAAGGATACCCTAAATGATACTTTAAGGAAACTCGGATTGGCAGTTTTTAAAGAAATCGAAATCCAATTTCTCAATGAATACATAAGCTGCTCACGGCCTATTGCTGATGACATCAGAAATTTAATTATTAATACAGATGTCTTATGACAGAACTAATGAGGATGCAAAAAATTCTAAACAATTTGCAAATGGATAACCCTAAATATTGCGCTGCGTTGATAAAAGTTATTAAAGAAAGTCTAAATAAATGTTTTGAGAGATCTTATAAATTAAAGGAACCAAAAGCAGGAGATGGTATAATAGCAGCCATATTTTCAAAATGAAATGTGTTCCAAAAGCTAACAGTGAATACATTAAAGAACGGCTTGTTTCAGAAGTGAGGAAGATAAAGCAAGAACAAGAAGATGAAACGACCTCCCAACATATTAACTCTAATAAAAAGAAGGAAAAGATTGAATCCTATTGTATGTTAGTTGAGCACTCTGATTCTTCAGTAGCCAGCGATAATGCCGATACTACAATAGACCTGGAAACATTACGATATTTAAAAGATAAAGGCAATACTTTAGAATCCTTGCACAGATATTCAAATGTAAAAACACTCTTTCTTAAATGTGATACTGGCTTACCTGCGCCTGTTGAACGACTATTTTCGTTTGGTGGAATGATTACGAGAGGCCATATAGATGGAACATGAAAGATGAACTCTTTGAACAAATAGTGGTGTTAAAATCAGTGAAATAAAATATTTTATTTGAAAAAGTTATTTTGAAAATACGTATTTTGTATTTTATATTTAAATATCTATCTATCGAATCGTTTCACCCCATGTAGGGGTATCGTGACCATGATCTGTTACCCATATACTTTCATTTAAAATCGTTTTGTATTTGTATTTGAAATAGAAAAAGTAACCAAGCATTTGCAGTTTGAATTTAAATACTTTCGATAAATTATTTTGCACATCTCTGATTATAATACAATTACGGTGGATGAAATTTTACGAGTTACGTAAAATTAAAAATCAAGAAACGACAATAATCCCCGGAAATACACGTGAATTAATGAAAGTGATGAGAAATTGAAAGAGGTTAGAATATTATATATCTCGAGAAGTTTGAACTTTTACACCGTCCTAAAATCACAGTGTAATTCGGTATTTCAAATAAAATAACGAATTTAGAATTTTAAATCGGTGATTATTTTTTCAAATGCAAAGGGCGATGAAATATTTAATTTAAAGTATTTAAAAAAGTGATGCAATATTTAGCTTGTTTTTATCGCCACGGTTTTATAAGATTTAACATGTGTAGACGGATATTTTTTCGTTGATTTTACTTGGGAATATGGAAATTTCGATTTAGCCGTTCGACTGAGGAAGAATTTATCAGTTACAAGGACTGTTCGATGTAGAATGAGAATTATTATTTTCGACTTTTTGCGTTGGCGTAACTGCTTTTCAGTTTCAATTCGACCGGGAATTTGACGACATAAGATACTTCTATAAAATTTGGCGTAATTCTCTAAAATTTATGCCAGAATAACGAAATATTGTAATCATAAAAGCGATGGTCGGCTAAAGGGATTCAGAATTCATTTCAGATAATTGGTTATTTAAATTTTTTGGTTTTTTTTTTTCGCGTGTTAAAATGAACTCTTTGTTAGCTTTTCAGCCTCGTTTTTATTTTATTATTTCCATCGTCGTAATATTTATATACATCACTAAGCCTGTTCTGTCCGCAAAAACTTCGTACAGCCTTCCGGTATGTTTAACGTTATTCGAATTTAAATTAACACTTTTGTTCGGTCTGGTTTTCACGAAATCCACGAAATCCAGCCACAATATTCTTTTATTCTCTGAATAATCAAACCTTTTTCAATGTGAGCAAAATCTAATATTTCACGAAACAGTAGTTTCGCTGAGAAGTTCTCTGAACTCGGATAAAAATGAGTAAACAAAAAAATAACTAGATTGTAAAGTTGGATTAAAAAAAAAAATGCGAATAAAAAAGCGAATAGTAATTATGTACAGATTAGATTTTGAGTCAATAAGTTTAGTAAAAAAAAGTCAGAATGACGCTATTTTAACATTTGTAATAATCTGAACTTTCCCTTGTTTTCTAAAAGGAAAAAGTCTTTTTTTTTTTTTTTTTTTTTTTTTTTTGTCATTTATATATTGCACTAATTTATTCAGAGACACCAACCTAATAGAGAAAGATATAAATTGCGAATCATGCTTTATATTTTTACTTACACGTACTGTTGAAGCGTCCATCTACGATATTGCACAGTTATAACAAAATAATGTAAATAAGAGTTAAAAGTTATTAAATATATTCATAAACAGTAGTATGTATAAAAACGAAATTTAACTTAATTTATAACATATACAGGGTATGTCGGAAAAGTTCCCGAACTTCTTTTTTAGCACGCATGCAAGTGATCTATTAAACAATACCCGCACTGTATTGCTACATCCTTCTAGAGTGTGTGTATAAAATTTCAGCAGTTTCCGTTGATTGGTTTACGAGTTAGACGTATTTTAGTGAAGGTGTGTGTTTGGGTCACAGGTGCAAATCCGAAAATGGATGAAAAGTGAGAAATTCTTTCCGCGATTAAATTCTGTGTTAGACTTTTAAAAAAAACGTTTTCGGAAACGCAAAAATTGATTGATAATGGTTGCGGTGAAGTATCACGTACGACTGTTTATACATGGTATAAGCGGTTCAAGGGCTCTCAGAAAATGCGCCAACAAAAATCCAAGGTGAAAACCATGCCCATCGCAAATCTTGATGCAAAAGGGGTAATTCATCACGATTACCTGCCTCTAAATTAAACAGTGAACACTGCTTACTGCGCCGAGGTCCTAAAACGTCTCAAGCGTCGGATTCAGTACGTACGACCTGATTAATAGGAGCCCGGATCGTGGAGTCTGTTGGATGACAATGCGCTCACGCATTCGGCGAACATTGTCAAGCGTTATCTCGCTAAAAATCAAACCCCACGGATCAATCACGCCCCCTATTCGCCTGATTTGGCACCTGCCGACTTTTTCCTGTTCCCGAAGTTTAAAAGTGCATCTGAAATGACGATTTTTTAAAGACGTAGCCGCAAATTGAAACTTCTTGTACCAAGCATCTCAGAGCCATTACTTTAGAGAAGTACCAGAGAAGCTTCGAATCGTTGTACGAGCGCTCAAATACGTGTATACTTCGGGAAGATGACTATGTTGAAAGTTAATTCAAATAAATTACTTTACATCCAATTGTGCTTCATTTATTTCAAAAGTTCCGGAACTTTTTCGACACACCGTATAAGTCGGTTCAAAGTTTTTTTTTATTTATTTATTTATTTTTTTTTTTTTTTTGGATACCAGCTAAGGAATTACACCGAGGAACAATGAATAAGTTAATTGGAAAATGTTTATTTCTGTTTGTTGAGTTTCATCTGGCATTGTAGGCACTGCTTCGCAATTGCGGCCATATTGCAGAACGATAACTTATTTTAATTTTTGTTTTTGGTTAATTTTATCGGGCATTGTGGGCGCTGCTCTGTAGTTGCGACCATATTATTGTAGGATGGAATTTCGTCTCCTGCCTCCCGCTCCTTATTTATTTATCTACAGTAATTTTTCATTACAAAATATAATTATAGCGTAGTTTGCTAGCCAAATGAACTGTAATTGTTCGGGCTAAAAATGAAAAAAAAAAAGAGAAGAAAATCGATTCGGTCAGATAGGGGAAAGATAAAGGAATCTGAAATAATGGATGGCGAGGACAAAATATATGATGCACAATAAGCAGCAGAAAGCTTGAGTTACAGCAGACAAGAACATAGAATACAAAGTTCGACAGAAAAGGATGGACATTCAAAAAAGGATATGTGATTGGCGTCGCAAACCACCGCTTCGTTGAGTTGGAGAGGACAATTTGGAGAGGAAACGAGGAAATAGCGAAAATGAGAGGATGGCAGAGCAGAATGACCAAAACGCAAGCGAATTATAGAAGTGACAACAGAATGGCTGAGCGAAGGAAACTCAAAGAACTAAAGATCAGAAAGAAAATTTGGTTGCATAAACAGATAAAAAAAGAAGGAGGGGGTAAATATTTGATCAAAGTTTGAGGTGAAAAACCTTTTACGTAGGAAATTTAAGTTAGAGAATGGAATCTTTTTAAAAAAGTAACGAAAGGAAGCAGCTAACCGGGTCAAGGAATTCGCCGTCTTATTGTTTTTAATATTCATGTGACTGGCAATCCACAGCAGAACAACACAGATGGAGTAGCGAGAGGAATGAAAACGGATAAGATAGCGTTTGCGAAGAATGATGAAATCGGAAGATTGATCAGGAAAAGGGATCGCTTGAGGAGCACTCATGGAGTTAACCAAATAATTAGAAAACAGACGACGGTGAGGTAGAACAGAAAGAAGGGAAACAAAATATGATTGGTTTATCTGGCAGCGCGTATGATTATATGTCGAATTAATTCTATTTAGGCATTTTTCGATGTTAGAGAAGTTCCGGAGGAAAAATCATGATTCGCCATGTATATCAAGCCTGTAGCCAATGTTCAAAAGAAGGCAATCGGCGGCACAGAAGTTACGTTCCTTCAAATCTTTCTTCGTAAAAAAAAAAAAAAAAAAAAAAAGCGATAAAATCTAGCAACTCTACATTATTTTTTAGCTTATTGTTATAACTAACAATTTACTATTCGAGGGAATAATTTTATAATTTTAGTATACTTTTTAGTTCACTTTTATAAAAATAAAAATTACAAATCCTAGTCATTCGCCCTTAAGGAATAATCAATATATACGAAAGTACGTCTTCAAATTTCTCAAACTAGTTTATTACTAATTCTATGTAGCGTAATTCTACTTTTTTTTCATTTCGTAAAATAGTGCGGAAAAGTTCCGAAGGGCGTTTGTCCTCCGATATCCCCCTTCAACTACCTGTCTGATATATGAATCTCGGTGGTGTGTAGAAAACAAATTCCAGCGCACCAGTGCTATGCGGTTCGAAATTCATATGTTTAATCTAGAAACGAGAATTTTCCCGCGGCGTGGTAATAAAATAGTTTCACGTATATTCTAGTGATCAATTACCTAGAACGTGTATAGAACGGCATAATCAAAGAGATTGTCGAAAGTACTAGAGGTGTCCGGTGATTTATTTCTAATCGTATAAGACGGTATTCGGTTAGGCGGCGCGTTAATTTGAAAAATTTTGGGCACAGAAAAATTTGTTCGGCAAGCGACCGAGTTAAAATAGCACACTATCACGGAGATTAGAGAGCGCGACCCTAGTGGCCATTTAGAACGGCAAAGAGAGAATAATTAATGAGTTTTTCCGCTGAGAAACGATCTCAGATGCGTGCTGTAGCGAAACAGGTAGACTACATATGAGATAGAGTAAAAGAAATCGCAAAAGCTGGAGGAGTCTTCGCATTAGTCCATGCTGTTTCTTAGAACCGTGGTAATTTCAGCTACGTCCATTAAGAACGAAATAATTCCGTGTAAAATGAAGTGGACCGAGTTGGAGTTGATACGCACTATGTTAAATTAAATCGTCGTTAAACGTCAGCTCGGCTAACAAATGGGCCTCATTATTCGGGTAAGATTTCGTTTTATGTCATTTCCTGAAAATATGCGCACCATTTGCTAAATTGCTTTATTACCGAGTTACGACACGGCGCTAGGAGGTGCCAAAGAATGGAACGCGGGTTCACGTTTTTTGTTCGGTTTCTTTTTGCTCTTTTTCTGTCCGGCGGGTTAACGCTATTAAATTAAGTGGAAGCGAATTATTTTTTACCGGAGAAACAAACGGGTTTTCTAAATATAAATAGGCAATTTTGTCGTTTTTCTCCAGCTGGCTCCTTTAATAGCGGCCACGTTATTCCCAGCTGCAACCTGGAGGATAGAAAGGCCAAAGAGAGCTTTAGACATACTCCTTTTCCTTTCACATCGTCATCAAACCTATAAGGGAACAACACGATAAGGCATCGTTTGAAAAACTAATGGATCCGAATAACGTCTCACGGTAAAACCGGTTCTTGTAGTCTAAATTACTTTCAGAACCCCTTCGATTTCGATCGGGGGGGGGGGGTCTCAAGTTTTTATCCGCAGACTTCACAACGAAATACGCATCACGCTTTATCTTAAGTACCCCATCAGTTATTCTTGAACACCGAGCAGAGTTCTTTAACGCGCCATGATGACTTTGGTGACAATAGAACGCATTTCCTGAACATACCTGACGGAGTCTGCTGGTTTTGCGGCGTTAATTCTTTATTGAAAGTAAAGATGGAATATTTTTAAATTTATGGTTTTTTTTTTTGTTTTTACACTAAATAAATATCACTGCAAATTATAAAAATACACATACAATTGTTAAATTTTTAATATTCATAAGCTATAAACGCGCACAATTTGACGTAGTTCTTAACATTAAATTTATCATTATGAAACTTTAAATTTCGGTAACGCTATTTTTAGGTTATGCCCGTTAGTACATAAAAATATTAAAAATATTACATGTGCGCCATAAAATTTCATCTTTTTAAAGCTCGTTTTAAATAAAATGAAAGACAACAGATTATTTTTACGATCAAAATTAACGTTTAGCTAAAAGTTTGACGCCCCCCCCCCGCCTTTTTTTTTTTTAATAGAAATGTTTTCCCGTGGGACGAAGTGTTTGTATATAGGCACCAAACACATTTACAAATATAATTGACCAAAATTAAACTTCAACAGAAATTCATAACTTTTAATAGCGTTCTCTTTAACTTTAAATCTTTCTGAATTTTAGATTATTGTCTTCCATTTTATTCTTTTTCTTCTTATCATATAATTGTCGGTTATATAAGAAATGCGATAAATAATAATACATAATTCTTAATTATAATTCTAGTTTCAGTTTTCTTAACTAGTCTATAGCTCCGATTTTTAGTTCATTTATATCCTCTAACGTTAAATGTGAGGGTACAAATTCATTACAGTCATCCCCAGTATATGTTGCATTGTCTGTTTAGAATTTCCGCACTGGCATGCAGCTGTCGTTCCATTTTATTAAATCTTATCTGCAATGTACACATGATACAAGATATGTCTGGTTTATATTTAACGGTCAAAATCTTTGCAATCTACATCTCATTAAATATTTAAAACTTCCACGGCGGATATAATTGTGAAAACAATTTACAGTAGACACCGTCAGTTTAAAAAAAATTAATTTTAAAGCTGAACGTTTCGGAAAGCTAGATGATGTTAAGTGTGTAAGCTTTCCGAAACGTTAAGTTTTGAGATTAAATTTTTTAAAGATAATGGATACTGTAAATTGTTTTCCTGATCTACATTTAGTTTGACCTATTATTATAAACGATGAAATCGCTGCTCAATATCGATGTTTTTATTTTCTTATTAGCTGAAGTGATTTAAATTTCTTATTCAATAACTAGATGTTAATCCTATAATGAAATATAGGCAACATAAGTTATGTAATTCAAGAACAAATTGGGAAAATTTTGCCGCACGGGTAGGAAATAACATAAATCTAGCAGTTAAACTAATATCTGAAAATTATATAGAAACGGCTGTTAATATACTATTAACCGATCTTATACAAACTGCGTGTGTTAGTTCAATGAAATACAAAACATGTCACACAAATAAAAATAAATATATCCCAACGGAAATCAGAAAATTAATAAAACTCACTCGAGCAGCAAGAAGATGGTGGTAGCAATTTCGGTATCCGTCATTGAAAACAATATACAATAAATTACATTTTCAACTAAGAGAGCAAATTAGGAAATACAAGAATAATGCATTTCAAAATTATTTAAACTCCCTGGACACTCGGAATAGCTCCCCTGTGGATGATAACCAGAAAAATATTACAGCAATCCCAAGAAGCCCACAACATAAGACTGGAAAACGGTAAGTGGGCTAAAACGGATAAGGAAAAAGCAGATGCGTTTGCTGCTCATCTCGAAGCTACTTTCATGCCTCATGATGATAGCAATCCAACACACTCGCAGTTTATTCAACATTACTTGGAGCAGCCGTTGCAAAGTCATCTGCATAGTAAATCATTTTCTCCGGGGCAAGTATACAAATGTCTAAAGGAAGCTCCTATGAGAAAGGCACCTGGACTGGATGGAATAACTGGAGAAATCTTGTCCCATTTGCCAAAAAAAGCTGCCACTCTGCTTTGCTATATATTCAACGCTATTTTACGAGTAGGTTACTTAACAAAATTCTGGAAGAAATCAATTATACTAATGATTTTGAAACCTAACAAGCGTCAAACTTCGGTATCATCATATCGGCCAATCAGTTTATTGAACTCATTATCGAAAATTCTGGAAAAGTTAATCTTATAAAGAATCTGTTCGTTGTTAATAATTAATAATATCATTCCAAATCATCACAGTTCGGATTCCGGGTGCAGCATTCAACTGTCCAGCAGTGCCACAGACTGGTGGATGCGATTTCGTCAGTACTAGAAAAGAAAGAAGTATGTTCAACGGTTTTCCTGGATATGGGCCAAGCATTCGACCGAGTTTAGCACATGGGGCTTTTGTATAAACTTAGAAAAATTCTTCCAACAGATATGTACTTAGTCGTTTTTATCTTATTTACAAAATAGGACCTTTATGGCAAGAATCAATGATAAAGTATCCGAGGGAGAAAAAATTCTTACGTCCGTCCCGCAAGGTAGCTTGTTGCGGCCGGTTCTCTATTCGATTTATACCCCTCTGACTTGCCAGTATCAAACCAGACTATCATGGCAACATACGTAGATGATATAGCCATATTAGCTTCGAACATTAATCCTATACACGCAAGTATGGCCGTACAAAATCATATAGATAGAATTCAAAGCTGGGCCAGAGACTGGAGGATTAAATTTAGTGAGGAAAAGTGCGCCAAAACAGGTGACTTTTACAAATGGATATATCACATGAAACTAAAGATAAATGACATTGAGATCAAACATCAATTCAGTTAAGTATCTCGGTATGTATTTGGATCGCCGGCTTACGTGTTCATATTGCGCAAATCCGTAGGAAAATCTTTACACGCGCCAAACAACTGACTCCATTAATAGGAAACAAATCTACCCTAAAAATGTAAAGTTGAAAAGATCTGTCTACTCGATGGTCATAGCACCGTTATGGAGGTATGGACTTGAGTTATATGGGAACTCTAGTAAAAGCAATCTCTTACAGATCCAAAGTCAACAGTCAGTTATTCTCCGAACAATCACGTCAGCTCCAAAGTATGTTTCTAACTTAACCTTACATAATGATCTAGATATTCCATATATTAAAGCAGTGCACGTCGAACAGTATCAAAAATTCTTTGAAAAATTAAAATTAAGTACTAACCCAAACATAAATAGAATGTATATTAATACTGTTCCGGATAATCCAAGACGAAGGCTAGGCAATGGTGCCGTGACGCCCTTCCTATCACTTAATAGCATTTATAAGTTGAATTATTCAGTAATATAGAAATATTTAACTCGTTACTTGTATAAGGAACATACTTGCTGTATCGTAGTTACGATAATGTTGATCCTATACTCGGAATAGCATCTACCAATACTCTAATGACAATGCATAACCGCATCTGTCGCTATTGTGTGGGCTATAAGCTTTATATATTTCTGGACTCCTATGAGCAATGACAAGTCGCATTGTCGTTATGGGGGCCGGATACTGATATTATATATTTCCTAGCACATCCTCACAACAGAATTGGTACCTTGGACCTAATTTTCTCGTTGGAGGGATTGGCCTGATTTATTTGGTAGGTTAAAGTGAAAGTCACTGGCGCTGTTTATGGCCTCTTAAAGCCGGTACAGTAGAAAAAGAAAGAAAAATTTCTCGTTCAGCAGTTCATTCCTGTATTATACGTTAAGCCACCAAATAATTTTAAACTTTCATTTTATAAAAATTTCGAAACCCTTTTGCGTGCTATTTATGTTTCGAAATACGATTTATTAATTCCGAAACACTACGCATAGAAATTTATAATCTCAGGAAAATTTTTTTAAATTAATTTCAGTTTCATCAGTTCGTTCTTTGATTCGTTCGTTACTTTTAAAATTCGTTTCCGTAACTCGTATAATTTGTTGATAAAATTACTGTTTTAAAAAATTGTTATTTTACAGGAAAACGTTGTTTCAATAACCGCGGTTAAAGTGTGTAAACCATTTTATGCGTGATTATAGATTATACAGCTATATTCTCGGTCAGTTAAGTGTTAATCTGATCAGTTCTTTCTTCCGCTTAATAGTTTCCATTATTATGAACTACAAGTAATATGCTTCATAGGTGTGTATCCTTAATGTGAACGGGAGAGTGTATTAAGCCTGAAATATTAAACCTGTCTAAAATTAGAGACTTCGTTATGAAAGAGCTACACCCGTATTCTGTAGATTTTAAAGAGCGCTTTGCGAATATCGCGGCCATTTTGCAAAATCGGTGCTGGTAATTGTTCGATGGTGCGGACTGTTGCATCCGCCTTTGATATTTTTTTTTCTCATTGGTCAGTTTTTTTTTGTTTTTTTTTTTTTTTTTTTATGCTCTTGCAGGCACAGCGTGTGTTAGCGACCAGTCAGCAATTATTATAATAAGATGTACAGGATGATGTAATGGGTCCGTTGTTTTTCGTGCGTCTGTCTTTTCTTTTAGATATTATTTCATTCTATTGTTTCTTACTCCCTTTTTGAATTTGAAGTTATCTATCACCGGTCCGTATATAAATTTTTGTTATCGGTTGCAATACAAGTAGCGGGTATTCGTGACGAGGACTTCTCAGTTTAATATTTTTACCTTTATTCATTTACATTATTATTGTGCGTTCGGTTGTTTCATTCTGCGTTCATTTGTTGGCTTCAGATTATTTGTTGTACATCTAATTATTTTTCTGATTATTTGTATCAGGTAGTAAGTTTACGATATAAATTTTTAAAATTTATTATTTTCCATTTTATTTATTTGGAATTGTGCGTTTATTAAATTCGGTTCGTTTGTACTTTATTCGAGGACTATTTTATAATTGTGAACTACTGACTTTTCCAATATATGCTACTTACCTATGATATCATACAGTGCGGTCATGCTGCTGAGTAGCATTTAAAACAAGTAAACCAACTACAAAAACCTATATTAGCACTATGTAATGGGAACTCGGAAGTTTCAGGGTATAGTTGTTATCGCTTTCCGAACTGTATAAAACATGCGTCTTCTTTTGTTTGTTTTGAAGAACAAACCCAAATTCAACATCTCATGGGAACAAGTAGACAATCTAATCGGGAGAGAACGAAACCACCTAATATAAATAAGAATCACATCCGTTTCCCGGCCCTTTTTATATGGGCGCTAAATTATTCAATTCTTTGCCCTTTTACCTTTAAAACAACATCTAATGAATTATAAATATAGGAGAAAACTACTTATTGATTTCATTTCCAGTAAGAGTACTCAGTAATTTTCTAACTTCGTCGTTCATTGTATTTCTATTGTTTTGTTAAGTTTCCGTTTATTTTCTTTCAAAGATTTATTAATTGTAGTTCCCCCTCTGTAGTTAGCACATAAATATACCATCTTCTAATGTGAAACCCTGCCCATTTATTAGGTAACTTCATAGTATCACCAATTACGTTATAGAGTACAACCTCTTCCACATATTATTTTGTATTTTTATTACTGCACATTTCGTTTTTATTACATATAATCTTCAAGGATTTTTGTTACTTCATACACTTATTTTTTATCTTCTTGTTTTTTTTACTTTTATTTTTATCTTTATTTTTGTTCTATTTATTCATTAACATCTACGTTGCCCTCTCCAGAGTGTGCACTCGAGAGAAGATTATATGTATGCATTAGGGTAGTTGTGGTGGGTTGAGTTGGTGTGTATTTGTTCGTTTTACCGTGCGTGTTTTGTTTTTTGTTAATAGAGATCTTTGGGCATGGCTAATTGTGAACATTTGTGTGTATATAAGAATATGTGTTTTAGTACATGATGATTTTTCAGGTATTTAGTTATGGTACTTAAACTTGTATTACTAGTATATATATTTATTTCATCTTGTAAAATTTTAGTACTAGTTCATCACATTTTATTATGATCATATTTAATTTAGAAGCGATAAACCCTTTTACTTCCCCTGTATTTTCTAAGGTATTGTTTTGTTTATTAATTTCGTTTTTTTATATATTTTTTTGTGTATCACTCCCTTTTCTTTTGTATTTTGCTCCTGATATTAACTGCAGTTTTTATTATTTACATCGGAATTCTTGTTTATATCTATAGTTACAAGTACTCGTAAATTTCAGTTTTGCCACTTTTTAGCGTTTAAATTTGTATCAGATCACTCGCGCAATATTACGCACATGTGGTTTTGCTTGTAAATAATAATAATAATAATAATAATAATAATAATAATAATAATAATAATAATAATAACAACAATAATAACAATAATAATAACAATAATAATAATAATGTGTAACAAGAAATTTCAATTTTTTTTGTTTAGTTTGCTTTGTCCCGCCAGATCAAAGTGCTTAACGAACGTGCAAAGAAGAAATAGAATTCAAGGAAGGAAAATGTAACAATTGCTGGAAAATCTGTCCGAAAAACAAGTAAATAAACAATTCCCATTTGAATAATTAAACATACGTCAGATAATTACGTTGCGGTGTATGTTAGTAGCTAGAAGATGATCAATTGCTGATGAAAGAGGAATATCTCACACAATAGTGGACTCGAAGAGTATTAAAATCCCGAATACTATACTTAAATACTGATAAGAATGCTCCAACCAAATGGGGTGGTGATCCTTATTATCTCTCTATATAAATCTATCATTCGATCAAAATTTGATTACTGTTCATTTCTCTATGGTCAAGTCCCGACTCTCTAAATTGGATGTAATCCAAAACTCTTGCCTTCGTCTCTGTCTTGGTGCTTTTAAATCCTCTCCAGTTCCAGCAGTCCTTGCCGAATCTAATTCACCATCTCTTTCTATTTGCAGATCTTAATTGGGGGCTATCGTTTTCTTACTAAGCATCTCCCACTCACGTCCTCTACTCTTATCCATTCCTATCTTTCCATTTCTAGGAACTGGCGTTTTGTACCTAGGAAAATTCCTATTCTATCTCTCATTTCTCTTCGGCTCAGTTCGTTTTGTCCTTTTCGTAATGTCCTTTGTCAATTTCCCTTATTTCACTTTTAATTTCGCCGATCTCTGCCATCCTCCAAATATGTTTACTGTTCCTACGCCCTCTAAGTTTCTTCCGCAGGCCCTAATCAGACAGGAATTCCACAGTTTTATCAATTCTAATTTTCCCTCGCATGCAACCGTGTTTACAGATGGCTCGAAGAAGCCGGATGGTGTCGGTGTTTCTTTTATCCTCCGAGATTTTGGCTTTTCAGAATCTTTCCGCTTGTCTCCTTTCTGCTCCATATTCACAGCCGAATTGATGGCAATCCTACGTTCCATTATTTTAATTTCCTTTAATCACATTTCCTCCAAATTCTGACTGCTCTTCAGGCCATTTGCTTTCCCCTCTCTGATTATTCCTGTGATTTTCTATACTCCGCATACGATCACTTATCCACGTTCTTTCTTCCCTTCATTCCATTCAAATTGATTTGCTGTGGGTTTATCTGCGGTAATGAAGTGGCAGACTCATTGGCTCGGGTTGCTGCCTATTCTCACTTCTTCTTTGAAAAAGTCCCTTTGTCCAAGCTCCTTCCGCTGTGCAAAGGTTTTCATCTTAGGTTTTAGTCGGATATGTACGTTTTCTCTTTCTCTAACAATCGTTCTTTCTATCTGTCTGTCCAACCTAGTCTTCCTGCCAATCCGTCGTTCTCTTTGTTTCCTTTACTTCGTTGTTCTGTTGTTGTCTCCGTTATTCGCTTGCGCTCTTAAGCCATACTTTATTATCCTCCTCCCGTTTTCGTTTTTCATTGGTTGCTCTCCCCATATTGTCCTCTGCACTCGAACGAAGAGTACGTTTGCAATGCGGATCATGTGTTTATTAAGGGTTGATTCCTTTCTGCTGAGTGTTCTGCTTTCTACTTCAGTTTGCTGAGACTTGGTCTTCCTACTCCATATTGCGCCGCTTATGTTCTATCTCTTCCCTCTCCACAAATTGTTCCTATTATTTGTTCCTTTCTCCTAACAATATCTGGCCGTATCAAGATATAAGTGATTCCTTCCTATTCTAATTGTTTCTGGGTAAAGGTCCCTGGTTACAAGCCCCAAAAAAAAAAAACAAAAAAAAAACAACTGATAAGAATATAAACATGTGTAATAATTTCTGGTTTTTATTCCCGGTTTTTAAATTTAAATCAGTTTTGCCAACGCCGCAGATAAATTTTTTAGATTCTCGATCATTTCCAGAGATTACAAAACGCTCTGTGTAGGATGTAAATGTATCGAGTTAATTTTACAAATAAATCGATATGCGGAAAAATATAACACCGTGTAACTTCGGAAATAATAAAATTTTCAAAGTAAATATAAAAGACCCGAATTTATTTTTGTAATTTTTTCGTCATTATTTATTTACCGGCAGGGACTTTGTAAAAAATTTGTCCACAGTAAGGAAGTTGGAGATGTCTGTTTAAATATTCACCCTGCATTTCATTCGAGCTAATTGGAAAAAGGGCAGTTGCTAAGATTAACCGAAACAAAGTGTATCAGTGCGGAAAGAATTTGTTTAATAAGCGGCGAGAGTTTTTAATTTTTTTTCCTTGCATCGTTAACCGGCAAATATTGAAGGAAATTTTCGCAGAATGAAAATGGTTAAAATTAATTTTTCTCTTTCGAAGAATTAATGTGCTGCGTGCAGCTCTTTTTGAAGGATTCCGATTGTTTCAGAATTGTAAGGAGCGCGACATCTGTGTCGCATGTTAAATATTTTCGGCTTCCTTCGGAATTTCCACAGGTACAAATCGCGACAGCAGCGCGCGGTAAATGAAAATCTCGAAAAACGTGCCCTACAAGTTTATGCAGTAATTAAAAATACTTGCATTTCGTAAAAATTAAGGCAAATCATTGCTGAAAGTAATATAACATAAAATAAAATCGTGTTCTCTTTTATGAGGCCATGGAAGTTATTTCTCGGGGCGCAATGGGATTTAATTAATTTGGAATTAATTGTTGTAATAATTACAATAATAATTGCTACCAGAATACGTCAATGTTGTTATAATTCACGATGAATTAGTTACCACTAATTTCATTTCTACCGAAAATTAATACTCACGTTTTTTACTATATAAAGAAAATGTTTAAGAAAAAGTGTATTTCCTTTAAATTTTCACGTTGTACAAAAAATTTCATCACTAAATGGTCATACCGGTTTTCTCTAGTTCACCTACAGGGTAATCTACAAAATTCTAAAAAATGAAATAAATGAAATAAAACAATCCTTTTATATTTAGAGAAACCAAACTGCACTAACTGTCAATAGGGAAGCACTTGGTTTTCGCAATGAATTGAATTTTAACACACTAAATAGTGACACGAAATACTCCTGCAGAAGCTATAATTAACTATAAATACTTTTTAATATTGATGTTAAATATTTCGAATCTTCTACATCGAGTGATTCACTGAACTGTTTTAAATGGTTCGTACAACGAAAAAGTTTCTTACACATAATTTTTTCAATCCTCACTACGACAGTTTGAATAATATGTTTAACGGACAAATATTTTTGCTCGCTGCAACACTTAGATCTACCAAAGTTCGTAATGCATCGCCAGTCTAGCTTACCCAGAGATACTTCGACCGGTACAAATAATCAGTGACGCCCGAGGAATCGAAAGGAATCGAAGTTATAATAATGAAATTTAATAATTAATAATTTACTAATTGAAAACTAATTTCAATGATTTTTGGTAGAGTGGTAGTATACCATATGGGTATAATAAGTATGTGTAAAATATTAAGATGTAATATTGAAATATAGTCGAGAAAAACGAACTACTTTTCCAACACTTTATGCACAGGTTATATGTAAGTTGTATAACATCTCGTTGGCGTAAGTGGTAACGTTCACGTAGTGTACACTCGTATACGCGGGTTCAAATCTAATTGTATGCTCTTACTTTGTTCCTTTTTTTTTTTTTTTTAATATTTATAATTATTTAATTTATTAGAAAAGTAAATAAATAATTTTTTTATTTATCCATTCCTTTTTTTTTTATTATTATTTATTCATTTTTTCGATGATTTTTTATTATAAATTTCATTTCTACTATTTAACGTCTAATATTTTTATAATTTTACCTTCTATTGAAGTTATTACTATTTGAATATAATAAGCAAATTTTGTAATTTAATTATTTATGATAGTTAAAGGTGGATCTAGCTGTAAATAATTTTTTTAATTTATACAAAATACTTATAATTTATTTATTTACTCATTCATTAATTTTTGTATTACTTATTGATTGTTTCAGCGCTTGTTTATTATTTATTCAAGTTTAATTTTTATTGGAACAGAAATCAAATTAATGAAATAAATAATAAGAAAGCATTGAAAAAATAAATGAATGAGTAAATAAATAAATTATTTATTTAATTTTCTAATAAATGATTTAATTATAAATATTTATGTAAAAAAAAAAAAGTGGTGGGGGGGGGGGGGGAAATTAATAAGTGCGCAGAGTTAGATTCGAACTCGCGCATATGAGTGTACGCATCGTGAACATTATTACCATTTACGCCAGAGCATTTTCAAGCGAAATGTTATGTGACTTACGTATAACCTATATACATTAAGTGTTGCGGAAACTGAGCTAATTTTTCTCGACTACTATTTTTTAAAGGCAGCGTGGTAGCCTAGTGGCTAAGGTGCTTGGCTACTAAGTCAGAGGTCACGGGTTCGAGACTTGTCTCGTCCCGGATCCAAATCGCTCCCAAGCCTACCCAGCCTGAAATAATTGGGTACCAGAGAAATCTGGGAAAGTAAAGGCGGCCGAGAGAAAGGAACTGTCCCCCCTACTCTCATTAGTGCCGTTGAGCTTAGTACATTGTGAACCTTAACTTCACAATCCCAACGCCCTGTCAAGGGTATGGAACTCACTTTACTTTTTTTTAGTATTCGCCATTAATATTTTACACATAGTATACTATCGCTCCACCAAAAATCATTGAAATTCGTTTCCACAATGCCGTAGGGGCTCCTTGTAAGATATCATCAAAAGATTGCACTACAAATACATAAAACAGAAGTTTCAAATACAACCTAAGGTTCTCGCCGGTGAGGGGGCACGCCCAGTTGGGTAACACCGATACGACAGAGTACCTCGAGATCGAATTAACCGTCGCAGAGAGTAACGAGAAACACGGACAGAAAATGAAGTGACTTAACGTTCAACGAATCACACGTAGAATCTACCTCGACACAACTGCACCGAGGCTCTATTAGTAATATCTCTCGACTCGCTAGGCGGTCGAAAGGAATATTGACTAAATCTAACTCAGGAAAGACGGGGATATGTGGACTACATTCCACCAACTTCTTCCGAAGGTTACAGGTAATTGATGAAACATTGGCGACAGAAAATTTGACGCCTAGAGAAAGAGAGAGGATATCTAGGAATTCAATTGCGCCTTACGTTTGTTACAATGGTACATGCTGCCGTCGCAATAGTTCCTATGTATGTTGATGATATATTTATGATCGTCTAACTGTTGTAATAATTTATGCTAACTGATACTAGTTATTTATGATTATGTATGCTTTGAGAAAATGTTTTACTATTGACTACCCACCATTAACTCTTTAACCCCAATACCAATTCTACCGTTTGTGCGTGTTTATATGTGTGTTGATGATGCATTTACTACTGCCAAACCAATGTAATAATTTGCTAACATGCTTGTGTGTTTCTATGTGCGTTGATGATGTATTTATGATTGCCTAACTAATGTAATAATTTGTGCTAACCGATACTAGCTGCTGCTTTGAGAAAATGTTTTACTATTGACTAAACACACTTAAACTTTTCCAACCCTGTACTAAATCTGTTGCTTACATGTGTATGCTTTGAAAGTGCTTTATTATAAACTACCCAATGCTAATACAACTTGCTAACCCAATATTATTACATCTACCACACTTGTTCCAACAAATATGTCTCCAAGAATAATTTAATATGTTGATTAATTGAAATTAGGATAATCTTTGCTACCAATGCTTGTTTGCATGTATATAATTTGATGTATGTCCAACCAAAATAATTGTAATAACAACATATATGTGGGGGTATATCTCAGCTTAGAGATTTTTTTTTCTTGGGTGACCATGTACATGTATGTGTACACTTTCTAATGCAATGAAGCAATATCTATACCCCCAAAATTATTAATCATAACAGATACAACCCAGCTAATATACACCAGTTTAGTATAGATTAAAATTAGAAAATCAAACTGACTGCATGAATCAAAGATGATGAAGCACACATTCTACCTCTCACCCCCAAATTTTATTATTTGACAGATACAATCGCACTCCCAAGAATTCCATAATACACATATTCCCAACCAAATAACACCATCATCTCAATAACTCACCTAAGCTGCTGTACCACCACTTGCTATACAAACACCAGATTAAAAACCTAATAATTTTTCTATAACATGACTCCAAACATCACAAACAGGGATTAAGATATATATTGTATCATAGAAAGAAGCGCTCAATTTAAACTAAAAGCACTCCTTTCACACAAATTACACCATCTAGGGCTAAAATACTCAGTGTAATTTGTGTGAAAAGAGTGCTTTTAGTTTAAATTGAGCGCTTCTTTCTATGATACAATATTTATCTTAATCCCTGTTTGTGATGTTTGGAGTCATGTTATAGAAAAATTATTAGGTTTTTAATCTGGTGTTTGTATAGCAAGTGGTGGTACAGCAGCTTAGGTGAGTTATTGAGATGATGGTGTTATTTGGTTGGGAATATGTGTATTATGGAATTCTTGGGAGTGCGATTGTATCTGTCAAATAATAAAATTTGGGGGTGAGAGGTAGAATGTGTGCTTCATCATCTTTGATTCATGCAGTCAGTTTGATTTTCTAATTTTAATCTATACTAAACTGGTGTATATTAGCTGGGTTGTATCTGTTATGATTAATAATTTTGGGGGTATAGATATTGCTTCATTGCATTAGAAAGTGTACACATACATGTACATGGTCACCCAAGAAAAAAAAATCTCTAAGCTGAGATATACCCCCACATATATGTTGTTATTACAATTATTTTGGTTGGACATACATCAAATTATATACATGCAAACAAGCATTGGTAGCAAAGATTATCCTAATTTCAATTAATCAACATATTAAATTATTCTTGGAGACATATTTGTTGGAACAAGTGTGGTAGGTGTAATAATATTGGGTTAGCAAGTTGTATTAGCATTGGGTAGTTTATAATAAAGCACTTTCAAAGCATACACATGTAAGCAACAGATTTAGTACAAGGTTGGAAAAGTTTAAGTGTGTTTAGTCAATAGTAAAACATTTTCTCAAAGCAGCAGCTAGTATCGGTTAGCACAAATTATTACATTAGTTAGGCAATCATAAATATATCATCAACGCACATAGAAACACACAAGCATGTTAGCAAATTATTACATTGGTTTGGCAGTAGTAAATGCATCATCAACACACATATAAACACGCACAAACGGTAGAATTGGTATTGGGGTTAAAGAGTTAATGGTGGGTAGTCAATAGTAAAACATTTTTTCAAAGCATACATAATCATAAATAACTAGTATTAGTTAGCATAAATTATTACAACAGTTAGACGATCATAAATATATCATCAACATACATAGGAACTGGAATGATTACATGAAGCGACTTAGTAGGGGTTAGAAAAAAAAAATTTAAAGGTGGCTGGTTAAAGCCTTTCCCCTAATCCATGTTTTTTGGTCGAGTGGTGTTACTGAGTGAGGGAGTACATACGCATGTGTCTACAGAGAAAGCTTATGATTGATTCGTAAGGGTGGCTGGTTAAAGTCTTTCCCCTAATCCATGTTTTGGTCGAGTGGTGTTACTGAGTGAGGGAGTCCATATGCAGGTGTCTACAGAGAAAGCATGTGATTGATTTGGGGTGTGATGAGACATTGAAATATATGGATTTAGGATTGTAACAGTGAAGATGTGGCGAGCAGAAGAGTGTAATTGGAGTAGAACATGACGGTACAGTGATGAATATTGTGAAAAGAGTGTGATCATATGATTAGGTATTGACTCTTGATTAGTTGAGTAAAAGGGGCATGGTCACATGACTAAATACTGGCTCCTGATTGGCTAATCTCCTAGAACGAATGTTTCCTATCTACTTACGATGACACTTAAAGATGACCTGTCAATAATACAATCTGACACTGTACTCTCGTAAAGATCAAGGCACTCCTCTTACCACCTCCTCGCATAAACGCTACCTGCTTCGAGTTAGCATCCTTGCCTAGCTGGCGCCGTAAATCGACGCAATGCACATACACTACATTCTCCCCCCCCCCCCCAACACGAAACTGACAACGTTTAGAGTAATTTATTTAGATCCGCCTTGGATCGAATGTGAAGTACGAGATTTTGCCTGGCCCTTCCTAATATAAATTTTCCCTTTTCTCGACCAATCGAAAATTCAGTAGTCTATCTTTTTGTTTCGCCTTCCACAGCAAGTCTTTGTAGTACCTGGACAGATTTTTGTTTATACAAATAAACCTGGCGTTCACTGCTTAAATTGTTGCCAACTTATTTGTCTAAGATGCGGCGTTTCCCTTTGTTTGTCTAAAATATTTTATCCGCTATTCTCCTGGATGTCTTTAATATATTATCGGTTTCGGTAATCTCACATTCCTTGAAGGTGGTCTGTGCGCCACCACAATGTCATTTTCCTTGAGCTCGACCCAAATTTTCCGACATACTTGAACAATAATTTGTTGCAAGTTCTCATCGTGCGCTTCCGATATTCCATGAAACTCAACATTTTTGCGGCGGCCGTACTGTTCGAGCTCATGAACTGTGATTGTGAGCTCTAGAACCTGTTGGTCTTTTTTTAGGAGTTCGCCTGTTCATTTTTCAACTTGCTGACGTAGAGCTTTAACTTTCGTTATCAAGTCCTGTTTGACTACTGCACGGCATCATACTTGTCTGACACAAATTCAATACATTTTTTCATGTCACAAACTTCGCACTTTATCACGTTTACTGCCGACGCAATCGATGTATTTTCCATCTCATCTCTTTCGATGAGGCAGCATATCTCCTGTGCTTTTTTTAATAGCCTCGTCACTCTTATTAGTTGCCTTTTAATATGCTGTTTACTATTATTTTTAGCCGGCATCGTTTATTGTGAAACTTGAGATGAAAATAATAAATTACTATACGAACAAACAGGTTGAAATACGAGGTAATGAAATAACATTATAAATAAGTCGTCCTACTTGTTGAAACGGTTATTCTTTCATATGCGCTGATAAGAAATAATGAACACGACAATAATGCACCCTTTTCGAAACATGTTATTTAACTTAAATGTGACAGTCACACCGCGGCGTATTCATACATCAGTACCGGAAATGCACGGTAGGACGGAAAGTATGCAGCGAATACAAATAAGAGGAAATCATTCGCCGATTGTTTTGAATTGGAATACTTTTATATTGCAATGCAGAATTATCCATTACAGCACATACGGTGAAGTAAAGTTACATCAAGGTTCAAGAGTGCGTAAAGAGAAATGAAGTTAGTCGAAAAAAGTGAACAGAACTGATCACGCTGAATTAACACAACGTAACGTTTCTCCGTCTGGTTCGTTGTCATGGTGTTACTTAGTTCGAGTCGCAGTTTCGTGATTTTCTACTTTCAATACAAATTATGTGATAATTTTCAGCTTTTAATGTACTTCCATGTAGTGCAAGACAGATGGCACTTCAGTATACATCACTCCGATTTACTGTACTATTTACTGGAAGCGGTTTTAGCGATCAGAACCGTAGTCATCAGTTTTGCCGCCAACCAGCAGCGTGTCCTCGATTTGAATTATACCGAAGTTCAAAAAAAAAAATGGTCGTTCGGGAACTAGAGAGACAATGAAAGCTTTGGGCTCATAGAGGAAATTTAAGGGCTCTCACTTTTTGTCGCTGACGCTTCTTGGTTTATAAAATGATTAAATATTACAATTCGAGTGATGCTTCTTCTGGGCTAATGCGAACGTGTCAGCCTACGTTAGCGAATTATACGAATCGTTGTGTATGACACTGGCGCTTCATTTCGTTTATGAAGTTCAGCCGAAAAGGTAGACAGAAGTGAAATAACGATTAGTAGTTTTCGCTGAATTAACTAAATTTTTGTTTTCGCACCGATGAATAAAATTCTCAACTCGGAATTTATCCGAGCTCGCTGGTGACTTGCTTAAACGGACACCATTTGTTGTTTACCTTTTCCCGATGCAAAGAACTCCAGCCTTCGTCTAGGAGGCGCGCATAATATGCTTTACATTGGTGCGGAAAATTCAGTGAGGCCGTTTAGAAGTACCGCGAAAATAAATTGGAACGACGTACTTTATTCAGCGGAGACTTTTAATATAGGCGAGAAAATAAATAAACAAAAGTACGGTGGTTATTGACGCAAAAATATTCCAAAGGGCGCAGTTTTCGGAGTAATTTAATTAATTTCCACGCTATATCTGCGCTGGTCATTCCGTATGAATTGTACTTTCTGCTTAATTTAGTCGCTGCCAGCAGCACCCTCTCCGAAATAAAGTAAACACAGGCTGCATAAAAAGAAGCAATCTACCGTAGAAACTCGATACAGTATGTGTCGGTTGCTTTTAACTGACAGTGTAATGGATCGGCAGCTAAACAACGAGGTAGAAGGTGCAGCGCGTATCCTGGGACCTGAAAGAAACTTATACCAACGTTTATTTTCAGTTTTGACCGTTACAAAGCCGAAATTTATTAACCCATTATCGCGGCCACCGATTTGACTGTGTACATTCTTTTTACTTTTCAAGGCCGATAACGACTGTGTACTTCCTTATGCCTGTCCCTCTCGATCGGCATGGCTTGCAGCTAGTTTTAATACTGACGAATAGATTCCATTTTTAATGAGTAACTGATGAATATTTTGCGAAACGCACCCTCCCCCCCCCCCCCCTTCATTCATCTTACTAGAAACTCGCACAAGTACAAATATTAGAGAACAAGAAAAGAGGATGCGGCATAAAAAAGAAGATGGAGAACTTGTGCACCGCGGACTGGAGCCGAAATAATAACAGTTCATCACTTTTAATCATTTTGGATTTAGTATAGCGTTTGACGGTGCTCCGCGGTTTTGCACATGACTACAATTTAAAAAAACTAAGATGAAAAATTATAGTTATAAAATATTTGCCTTTCAGCTTTACTATAGTTGACTTCTGTTTCTTGATATTTAGTATGTGTACCGCCAACCTACAACGATATCCAAATTTGAAATTAGATTTCGGTGACATTTGTTGTACTTTGGTTATCATGGGTATCGTCTTCTGTTCGTTTTATCGATGGCGGATGGGAGCGGTAATATACGAGTCTTAGAGCATTCTAAATCAATTAATTTCTATAATTCGTTCGTTCATGTTAAAAATTTTTGGTCGTCATTACTCCGTTGCGTTAGAATTAAAACTATTTTGCAGCGTAATAATTAGAACAAATACGCACATTCCATAACAACAAACTACAGTAATTGGTAAGAGTTTAAGATTCGAATGTAAATAATATTTCAGGTAGTAACTATTACAATCGCTGTCGTAGGATTCTTCATTAATTTCTCGATAATATTAGTTTCTAAATATACTTCGTTTAAAATGTATTTTTCTGCAAAACATTACTGATATACTGCACAACCTAAATTTCGTATACCGAAATTTTTAAAAGAAATCAGGGGATATCATTGTGAAGAATTATTATCAGTGTAAATACTTTTGCATAATTAATACTTGCGATTATTATGCAATGATTTACTAACGGTGTAAAGCTGCTTCGTACGACTTCGAACTTCCTTGCTGAAATACTTATTATTCAACTTCATTTCTAGAAATCTCATTACTTTCACCGTTACAATCATCTGTTTTTTACTTTATTTCATTTTCGTCGTACTATTCGCTTATTTTACTTCCATTTTTCCCCTCGTGTCTTTTCTTATTGACGACTTTACCAGCATTTGGCAGACTATTAATCTCTTCCCTCTCCCTCTCCAGACCAGCTCTGTCGCACATTCTACAATCCAAGCCGAAATCCTCCACTTGCTTGATACATCCTTTCCTTCTCATCTAATATGATGGTTCTAAAAATGAGAATGAGGTGGGCGGTGCGTTTACCTCCCTCTCACTGCATCACTCTGAATCCTTGAAGTTTCCTTCCTTCTGTTCTATCTACACAGATGAGTCTATCTCAATTTTACGTGCAATCTCCTCCATTCCGTCCATAAGAGCGATCAGTTAAGGTCTCATTGTCTCGGTGTTCATCAAGCTATTTCTTCTACTCCTTCTCATTCCTCCAACCCTATTATTTTCTCAATTCGTTCTCTCATCTTCAATCTACTCTCATCCCGCTCTATTACCATTGAATTTTTTGTGGGATCCTAGTCTATCTGGCATCGAGGGCAACGAGTCAGCGGATTTTCTAGCCCGTTCGACCGCCCGCGATGGTCCTTTACCCTGCAATTTTCTTGCCTTGGACATCCTCCGGTTTTTTTCCTCAGCCAATCATTCCCGATTATAGTTGGACATTTATTCTTCTTTATTTTCTAATCCTGCCTCGTATTATCTTCAAATACAACCGGTTCCCTGTCCTCAGCCGTAATTTCAATCCACTTCTTATCAGCGCTCCGCGATCGTTTCTTTAATCAGACAACGATTTTAAATACGATTTTTTTCTCTTCTTTTTTTGATTTTTAATCAACACATTTATGTAGAGTTTTTTTTCTCTCTAGGAAACGTTCTATCTGCGTCCAACAAAAAACGGTCCTCACGTTCAGCTTCTCAATCATTCTATAACATGCCTCTGTTACGATTTAACAAAAAGTTTCGTTCAAAGAAAAGGCAAAATCATAGCCTTCAATTTAAAAAAAAAAAAAAAAATCAACACAATTCTCTCCTCTTTATCTCACGCTCATAGAGAATACTCCTGTTATAAATCGGTTGCAAAGAAGTTTGTCACGCGGTAGTCTATAAGAGAACATCTCCACAGAACCGTTTTGTTCCGTGTCTTCATACCTATCAGTTTATCATTGTAACACAAAACCATAGTAATCCAGCAAGGATTTAAAAGTTAAATATAAATAATAGCATAACTATTAAAAATTATGTTGCAGGATTATTCTATAAAAAAAAACCTTTTTTTATAAAAAATTCTGCAACAGTATTTTTTATTTCTTTATAAAAACTAATATAGAACACTTTTTTTCAAAAAAGTTTCCGTACCCTGTACAGTAGCTTTAGATTTTATCATACAGGTTAATGGTTTTTTACTAACGGAAGGGGGATGAGAGAGAAGACAGTGTTCATACTTGCACCGGAAATGAATAAAAAACGTTGGCTAACATTTAAATTATATTCACCTTAATAAATATTTTTTTTAAATTTTTACACTGAATTTATATATTTATCATGTTAATCATTTCGTTAAAAATATTTAAGCTCTGTCGACCTTTGCCATGTTTCCAAAGAATATTTTCGTTTACACTTTCCAAAGTTCTTCCTCGAACCACAATTGAATAAGAATTCTACAGCACTACCAATTATCTGTTTCCTTCGCATGCAACCATTTTCACTGATGGCGGCTCCCGGAGGACTTATTGGAGTTTCTCTTATTCTCCCGGATCCTAACCCTTAACCAAACTATATCGTCTTGCTTCTTCTTGTTCTACTTTTATAAAGGAATTAATGACTATCCTATGTTCCATTGTTTTCGTTCCTTCTAATCGCCTTTTTATTTCTGACTTTATGAGTACACTTTAAGCCATCTGCTCCTCTTTCTCGATTACTCTTACGCTTTTATCATTCTTCGCTACTACACCATGTTAATTGTTTGCGGGTTCCCAGCCATACACAGGTATTGAGCGTAATATAGCGACTACTTTTCTAACACGAGTTACTCTCCCTCTTGTTTCTTTTTTTTTCTTTTTTCAAATCCAATGTTCTAATCTTATGTTCCTGTATAAAAAGTTCCATCTTAAATTTTGGCCATATATTTTACACTTTTCTCCTTCGCAACGATCTGTCTTCATATCTGTTTGTCCAAACGAATTTTCTTTCTGTTTCCCGGTTCTCTTTGGAGTTTCTTTCGCTTTCCTGCATTGTTGCCGTTTTTATTATTCATCTACGCTATTTTAACCATACTCTACTTCTTTTCAACTTTCCTTGATTTCCCCTCTGTATTACCCTCTCCATCTGTAAGAATCAATAGTGTCTGTGGTGATCACATCTTCTTCGAATATTTCTTTCTTTCAATCCAACGTTGTATCCTATGTTCTGATCTATTTAAACTCGTACTTCATGCTCCTTATTGCGTATCTTATATTCTGCTTCTCTTCTCTTTCTATCATTTCAACGATTGATTCATTTATCTAAGCGCTATTAAAATTTGCTTGACTGTTATTTCTTTTTCTTTCTTCTTTTTTTCTAGTTTTTTTTTTTTTTTTTTTTTTTTTTTTATTGTAGATTTCTGGCTAATGTCTCGGCCTCTCCTCCAAAAAAAAACCCAAAAAAACAACAAAATAACGTTTTATAAGAAGGAAGTTAATCACACTTGCTTGGTTTTACAGTAAGCTATTAATGTACCGTTAAATATTAATATTGTTTTTAACTTTCATTAAAATTTTTATTGAAAAATATAAATTTATTTTAAATCTGAAATAATAGCAACCTACTATGACTGGTGAAGACCATACCCATAACTCTTTCTACGCTTACACATTTTAGTCATAAAATTAGCTGTGTGTCGGTAATACTTATTATGCTCGTACACGAACATTCCACGTAGAGTTATAAAACAATTTGTCTATCTATTTATTTGTTTGTTTGCAAAAAAAATCTATCTCCCCTTTTTTTAACTATGCGAATAGTCTTTAGAAGACGCTTCGATTGACATTTAACTTCATATTTTGATTAGTTTTTACAAAATAAGTAAATTATTTTTTTCCACGTTTTCTTTCATTTTCTGAAAACTTCGTGACTATAATTTTCTCATATATTGAATAATGTAAATCAAAAGTAAATCGTGTACCATTCATTCAAGCACAATCGTATCCCAAAATTCTGTTTACGATCTATGTACACGTACATGTTTAAGAAGCATCTTTTCGGATTTTTAGCTAATAAGTGTATTGTAAAATCTGCGTTTTTACGACGAATCCTGATTAAAATATTTCATCACTGAAAATAATGGAATTAAAAATTATGCCAACCTGAATGGGCAAAAATATTATTATCAATAAAAAATAAATCGCAAGTTCGCTGCTATGCTAAAAACCGATTGCTCAATTCTTTTTCAACTATTGCATATTCCATGTCTGCTGTTTTATCCTCTTTTTGTTTTTTTTTTAACATCTGTATTAATACCAAAAATTACGATGAATGATTTTTTTTTTGTGTAAATCCACAGGACGGGTAAGCAGTAATGAATTCAAACGTATGCGAATATTAGTATCAATCAACGAACTCCCTACAAAGACATCAAATTGCATTTGGTATTACTGGCCGAGACGTTACAAATAGAGGTAACGTTGTACGAAATGTCACTTTTCTCTGGTATTTGATACGCAGCTCATATTCCATACTTTATTCGAACCGTTTTCATTTTCCGTTTTAAATGATACCTCATGGGGGAGATTTGCTCATTGAAACTCTAGAATTTGAATAATAATAGCCCGATGGACTATTAACTTGGACGCTAATAACCGCAACCGCACTACAGATAATGCTAAAAGTGAGTCTGCTAACGACTGCTATCCTACAAGATGACTACTTTTAATTATCAGAATATTCATAAAAGATCCGGGGAATCGACGTCGGTTTACAATTTTGGAAATATGCTGAGTTCGCCGTTAATGACGAGTTTAATCGTATTAAACATTTTTTCGAGCAGAATATCATTGTTTTTGTCGATAACCGTGCATAAATTTGGAAGAAGCTTTCCAAGAAAAATATTAACAGTTCCATTCATTAGTCAAAGCAGAAAATGATAAAAAAAACAAAAAAAAAAAAAAAAAACACCGGTAAAAGGTTACCCAGAAATGGAAAAGAAAAAACAGCTAACGAAATGGAATGCAGCCAAGTATAATTCAGATTAAGAACCGGCTGAAGACTTAAATAAATTTGGTGGATTTATATATACCGATTATTTATTTATTTGTATTTACTATTCTATTAAAGCGTATCAGCCACTGTGGGTTACTAGCACCGATCGAAAATGTTATTATATAAATTTAAATACAATTATTGCGACAATAAGTAATTTTTACAACAATATTAAACAATTAATTAATTTTTATTAAATACCCGATGCGTTTCGAAGACAAAGCCTCGCTGTTAGGGTGGGATAGAAGAAAAAATAAATCAGGAAGATGTAAAAGAATGTAAAGAACGGGAATTTATGATATGTATAGGTGAGTGGGGACTTACTACTTAAATGAGAGATCCTTCATGGTTCTTGGTAAAGCCCGCTTCCAAATGTGCGAAAGAAATTTGAAATTTTATTTTCCGAGAACTTTTTCATACATTATTTAAATCTAGTCAAAACTAAAATCTAATTCCATTATAAAGAGTTCTGGGTACCGATGATACAGATCTATATCGAGGGATGATTTAACAAGTCTACAACACTAGAACTCGTGAACAAGGGACTCCAAACAATTGAAAATCATTTCAGTGTGTGTGCGTGTGTGTGTGTGCGTGTGTGTGTGCGTGTGTGTGTGTGTGTGTGAATATAAACTATTAATAATAAATAAGTAGTATGGTGAGATTATCGAAATATAAATGAAATGTGTACGACTATGTGTTATTGGATTTTCAGAAGTACACTACTCCACCTATTTTGGCTGACAAAGAAAATAGGCCAATTTGTGTTCCCCAAGATAATCCCACCATTAGTAATAATCATTTTCGTACACATACCTTTGCTTTAATTTTTTTAATTATTCTATTTTCATTTTTACTAATATTCTTTGATTTACTTTTCTAAATGAGAATAGCTAACCTAAATATTCTTTAGATGTTCAAATAATATAATACTAAATTTATCTTTATCAGCATATTTCTTTCTAGTACTAAATATTAAATATATATTCCCTCGAGAAGATGTTTTTACTATATTAAATTTATATTCAACCTTAAAATTTTTGTTATAATGCTTATAATTTTATTATTTTAATTTTAAACAATCACAATTAAACTGTAATTAACTGAATGGTTGACTGGAAAACAAGAATAATGTTGTAAAAATGATGAATATACGAGTTGGCTGCTTTTCAACATTTCAAGGTTATCGAAAGAATGAGTTTATCAGATAAAACAGAAATCACTCTATCATCAAGCGGTTCTCTTAAAGGCACAAATTTACGGATTTACCTTTTCTATATATTCTTTACCCTTGCATTTTCAATGTTTCGGTGTATTTGCTGTTGTTCCGTTTTAAACCCTTCACTACTCCCCCTCTTTAATGTAAAAACAAAAATACCTCACTGCAAAACTTGGCCGTATTTAGCCATTACGATTTTCGCTGATATTATTATTTTTATTATTATTATCATCATCATCGATAAAATTTATAAGTCACGGTTGTTAGAGAGTTTGAAGAATAACGATTAAAAACATTCGTATTTTTACTAATATCGAATTTGTAAAAACGAATTACTTCAACCTTTAATCTAAAAGTGAGACTGACTCTTTAAAATCTTAAAAGCTGTACCGATTTCGGAACTGACAACGACATACTCACTTTTCAACGTTCCCCACTAAGTTACTTTAATTTATTTCCTTTGAAAGCAGTCCATTTAGAGGATAACAGTTTAGAACAAAGTTGAAGGAACGGCACTTGAAAAGATGTTCAAACGGGATCTAGTGTTTACTATTTCGGCCTATTTAATGAAACTTAAAAGCTTTGTATTAACTTTAATCACTTTTCGGAAGTCTTCACTATAAGCCAAATTGCAAGTTTTTCTGTTTCGTAAAAAATAAAACAGATATTGTTAATCCCATTTAATAGTCTAGTAAATTATTTATTTTATTGTTTCTATCGTAGAATGAATATCAAATCATTAACTTAATTTATTTTCGATAAGCCGGTTAACTTTCTAAATGACACACACACATATATATATGTATATATATATGTATCGATGTTCGGTATTTGTGGCGCTGTTTGTCCATAACATTCGAATTAAAATCGTTCTTTCAAAAATCATTATTTTTTGATCTCGTCGAATGCCATTTTTTGTTCCCATTGCCGCGGTTTTATCGGGTCACAGACTAGGTAGTGGTCGGCAGCAGAGACGGTGCATGGGCCAGTGGCAAAAGCAAACATATATGTTCGCTAAAGGTAGCTTTTTCTTGATTGGCTGTTCTCCGTCACAAGTTAAACACGTGCTCAATTAATCTAGTTTTACAGCGTCACGCGCTCCGGTTTTCAACCCATAAGTCAGTGTCGTGCTTGTATTTTTTTCCGGCGTTTTTTTGTTTTTCATCTTTCTTAAATGTTTCTGTGTTTTTGTTTTTCTAGTCCCGCAGTTAGTCAGTCGTTAAGAACTTCGGTTTCATTCGGATAGAACCGAATTTGAACCCCGCTGCGGCACATTGAAACTCTAAAAAATTTCACTTGCGCTGGATTATTGTCCATAGTTGACGCACTCGAAATAATAAAAAAAAGAAACAAAAGCTTCGTCCGTTCAGAAGGTTGCACTATTAGTTCATAGGAGAATATAAGCGTTTTCAATAAGTGTTCCTTTATTTTGTCAACCTTCATACCGAAAATTTTATTTTACTAGCGGAACCGAATAACGGTCTCATCCATTTTCGCGGTGAAATTCCTCAAATGGAATTTTCGGGCCTGCTACCTGCAAGATTTTTTTTTTTTTTTGACTCGTAAACCGGGGACCTTTGCACAGAAACAATTACAAAAAGAAGGAGTTAATTATATCTCGATACGGTCAGGTGTTGTTGTGGAGAAGGAAACGATAGGATATAAGAGGCGCAATGTGGATTAGGAAGACCAAGTCACAGCAAACTGGAGTAGAAAGCAGAACACTCAGCCGAAAGAGTTGAACACTTCATAAACACATGATCAGCATCGCAAATACGCTCTTCGCTTGAGAGGATAATATGGAGAGAGACAACCAACGAAAAACAAAAACTGGAGAAAGATAATAGACTATGGTTTAAGAACGCAAACGAACAGTGGAGGCAACAACAGAATGACGAAGTGAAGGAAACAAAGAGAACCACGGATTGGCAGGAAGACTCGGTTGAACAGACAGATGAAATTAATAATTATTAAAACAAGAGAAAACGTACATATCCGATCAAAACCTAAGACGAAAATTTTTACATAGCGGATGGAGATTAGAGGATGGAATTTTTCTTAAGAAAAGAGGTGGGAAGAAGCAGCAACCCGAGTTAAGGAGTCGGCCGCTTTATTACTGAAGATGCCCGAATGGCTAAGAACCCACAGCAAATCCATTTGAATGGAATGAAGGGAAGAAAGAACGCGGATAAGTGAACGTATACGGAGTACAATAACGTCACCGGAATGATCAGGTGGGGAAGAAAAAATGACCTGAAGGGCGATCATGGAGTCAGACATAATCAAGAATTTAGTAGAAAGGTGATTAAGGGAAATGGAAATAATGGAACGTAGGATAGCCATCAACGTGAATATGGAACTGAAAGGAGGCAGACGATAATATTCTACTCGGTCCTTCTTTGGTTACTTCGCGTGACGTGTTTCTACGGATACTTTAGAGATTTCTTTTAAAGCCAAATGTTTAAATAAAAGCGAACACCTTAATCCGGACATTGTATAAGATCACACTGGGCCTCGAAATCAAAAGTTACCTTATTCAAATAAATTGCTTTACCAGTTTCCGGAACAAAGGGACTTTAGTGTAATAATTCGTAGAGACTCGGAATAAAAAAAGATAATGGAGCGTCGCACTTACACATGCATGTTTGTTTTCACTGCATGACAAATTCGGATGTAATGTTTTTCCACTGCCATAATTAAGACAAAATCTTTTCTACACGCAGCATGAGTTAAATATCCAATATCCAAGCTTAGGTAAATTATTGTAGTATCAGAAATGAACACAAGTTTCTCTTTCTCTTTTTCCATTGTATGAATACGAAATTTATGTATAATTTTCCAAAATTGACCTAAGAATACTCTACCAAAAATTAACTTCGACCCTTTTTAATGCAACAACGTTTTTCGAAATGTAGCCTAAATATTCAATCATCCGAAATTACCGCCGTTTGTTCCCTTACGTACACACACACACACGCACAACCATTCATGTACATACCACACAGTCAGTCCTTCGTTTGCCATCGCTTATTCAAAAATATTCTGAAACCAGCGGGGACCGTGCTTGCACACATAAATATACACATACACGTTCCCCGCACACAGCAACACCAAATTGTTGTGCACAGCAATATTCTCCGATTCTTACATAATTGTATAATTTCTTTTCATTTTCAATGATTGGAAGAAGTGAATTTTCTGAGACTGCTAAAGACGTTTGAAACTCGTTATTTAGAAACAAAATTTTAAAGGAATTTATTAAGGTGCGTTTGGTTCTTGTATTTTAATTTATTTTATGGGCCGAAGTCGAAATGAAGTCAGAAATCCGAGGCAAGGAACATTCAGAATTTTAAGGGATCGCTAAAAATGTCCAAAACTAGACACAAAAAACCTAAATATTAAAAAATTGTTTTTTTAAAATTTTTAATTTGTAATTCGTAAATATGACAATATATATGCTGCTTTCTTTCGAGTGAGTTGGACATTAATTGAGAACAAAACGGTATTTATTGGTCTACTTCGTCTTTATTCGAGAAATTCTTATATCGTTTTTGGTCTAAATTCTGAAGCTGGTCATTTTTGTACGTGTAGTGGTGAAATTCGGTCTGAATTGATGAACCGCACATTTATTAACCTCGTCAGTGTTGACGGTAATAGGCTAAAAAGAGGAAATTGTAATCGATAATTCTCTTTTGATCCTCTATCCTTTACAGTTCTTAACTGTCCACGCTGTCAGACACACTTCAATGCCTGTAATATTATTTGTTTTTGTACTTTATTTATTTTTTGTCTCTTACACATGTATAACACGATTACTGTTCTCGTTCCTTTCTCTCTCTCTTTCTGGATATTTTATTCTTTATGAATATCGCTCAAAAATCGATATGGCCGAATACAATAACGAAAAGCGTCGGGTCAATGCCATGGGCCACCGGCACAGATTCTCACTAAACTTTCTTTACTGTATCTTACCAACTTCAAAATCCGACTGACTGTCTCCGTCCAGCGGCAGTTCCTCGAGCGCTTGCCTCCGGGTTGTGTTACGTCATCCGTGACGTAACGTTACATATTGCTCCACCACCCCCGGCCGATCACAGTATCCCATACACACGCACACACACATTTATACTCGCACACCTTATTTGCTAATTGAGTTAGGGTTTACTTAATTATTTATTTATTTCATTTTATTATTTTATATATATATATATATATATATACTCGGCCATTTTGGCCTCGCAAGGGGCTGTGCCCCTTGAACCCTCTTGCTTTCATTTCTGTCTCTTTCTCTTCTATACATTGTATAAAATGATCAAAATTTACAACGTAATTCTTACTGGCATCAACACAAAAAAAAAATAACACAACCACAAAATTCCTACTATAACATTTAACTTTCATTATATAGGGTGATTTTCTAAGAGTTAAGTTTTTCAGGTTGGCAGCACTGGTTGGTATTGGCGTCCAAACATCATCTGTCAAAGTGAAAAGTTTTCAGTATACTCTGCCATTTCATCATGGAAAGACTTACAAACGAGCAACGATTGCAAATTGTTGAAATTTATTATCAAAATTCGTGCTCTGTGAAAAATGTGCATCGTTTGTTACAACCATACGCCAATACCAACCAGTGCTGCCAACCTGAAAAACTTAACTCTTAAAAGATCACCCTATATAAAATTAAGACATTTTTTCGTTACATTTTTCGTTACATATTTCATTACATAAAATTGTGACATTTTTTAAATAACAATGACAAAAATCTTATCAAATATAACAAACGTTACATAAAATTGGGACATTTTTTCGAATGGGTGGTAGCCTAAGAATTACGTTGTAATTAATATATATATATACATACACAGTATGTAATGTACACATTACAATATATTTACAGTGGCGGATTCATGGGTGGGGGGGGGGATAGGGGATTGTGTTACTGTAGCTCCGTGTTTTTCAAATACCTAAAAAAGAAAACCCTAAAGCAAATAATCTACTCTACATAAATTAAATACTTAATAAACGTCTGTAGAGCTTATAAAACAATTTCTCACAGCGCCGCTGTTACTCTTATGGGAGTCCTTCCACTAGACCTAAAAATTAAATGTGGATCAATCATTTTTACCATAAAAAACCATAAACATTTTGCATATATTAACGATCATGTCTATCAAATAATGAACTTTTTACCTCTAATAAATCCTCTTTAGAACAGTTCCTTAACTTACACATAAAAATGTCACTAAAAAAACTCAAAAGACACATTAAAAACTATTTCATGTCTATGTGGCATAATTCCTGGGAAAGAGATACGGCAGGTTGGCATACCCACGGGCTAATCCCAAATATTAGAACAGGCTTACAGTTAACATCTGACTTTTACACTACCCAACTTCTCACTGACCACGGACATTTCGGTGCCTATTTAAAAAAATACAAAATCACTGAAGACGACAAATGTGACTGTGGGGAAATTGAAAACGCCAATCATGTAATCTTTCACTGCATTAAGTATGACGACATCAGACACTTCAACATAGAAAACCTCAATTTGAGGAATTCAATTTCGGCAACTAAATTTCAATAATTCGCGTTCTAAGTTTTAAAACCAAAATTTATGGGCAAAAATAACAACCTACAATAATTTACATTACTCAATTAAATAAAAAACATTACACTTAAAATCTACTCAATAACACGTATATAATTTTTAATATTAATACCCGGACAAGACAATCTAGCCTAAATGGTAAATCAAACCGAAATAAATCACACGCGTCTTTCAGAAAAAAAAAAAATATATATATTTTATTGTCCATTAAATAAGTACACAGTGTATAAACCACCAGATCATGTAGCATTACGTTTCTCAAACCCCAATATAAAAAGAAAAAAGAAAAAAAATTAAAGTTTATTACTTAAGCTTTATTGTAAGAAGGTTCTAGGTCAAAATTAAGCTTAACGGTGGTGCTTGGCTTAGCGCCTTTGTACGCAAACTCGTATTGTAAAAAAAAGCGCTATTGAAATACAGCTTTTAATCCCCCCCCCATGTCTCTCTGGATCCGTCCCTGATATATATATATATATATATATATATATACTCAGCCCCTCCACGTGCAAATCAGTGCAGAAGCTTACGATTATAGTATAATGACATCATTTTAATTTTTTATTTTCGATCTGCTTGTTAAATATTTTTTAATTTTTTAGTTTAATACCTATTGCTGTGTAGAGAAATAAATATCAAAGCGATAGAAGAAGTTTATAAACGTCATGGAGGCGTTTTAAATTCCAGAGACCACTGAAAACATTTGAAACTCGATATTTAGATTCTAAATTTTGAACGAAATTCTTGCAGATTGTTCTGTTCTTAAATTACATTTTTTTTTAACGTTTTCATTTTAAATCCATCGTTTCTATTAGATCATAAATAAAATAAGACTGATAAAATAGGTGTGAAGAACTGAAAAAAATACTAGAGTTGAATGAAAACGTTCAAAATTTGACACTTTGAATCCAGGTTTTTTGAAAGAATTTGCTAGGGCGCAATCTGTTCTTATATATATATATACATATACATATATATTTTTTTTTTCACTGTGAACGACATGCATAAACGATTCTTTTGTATACCAATATATAACCCTACAGTTGTTTAATAATCTAATTTTCACCGTGCAACAACGTATTAATGCTTTAATTATTTTTTTCTCCATCATACTGGATACATCTTTGCTGTTTTACAACCTCACATAATTACTAATCGCCGATCGATGTTTCATTTTCTTCCCTGGACTTTTTTTGATATTAGATACATCATTTTTCATCCTGTTTAACTAAACTATCTTCGATCGTGTACGCATATCAAATCTCTCTCCTGCGTGCTATCTCTCTCTCTTTCTCTCTTTCGCTGTAGATAATTCAGAAATTAAACATTTACTAATGCATTATGACTAACTTAAAAATAGGTAGCTTTGTATGTCACATTCGCAATAGTAACCTAATTGCTAACGCAGTTTTCACAAATTTAAATTTCAGTCATCACTAAAACAAGACAATCAGGTTTTTCACTTTTTTTTTCTTTATCTTCTATTCTAAACATTTTCCAATAATTTGTTTACAGTCACATATTAGAAATCTATTAATTTCACACCTATGTTTGGCAGTATAATGTGATAATAATTCAAAAGTATTATAGTAAACAATAAATGAGTACACTTTTTAAACGTAGCAAGTCAAAAGACTCTTTATTCAGATAGTATTTTAAGATAATGAAAATGGAAACACATAAATTGTATTCAACATAGCTCGTTAGCTCGTTGCTTTAATAAATTATAGTTTCTTTTTTCTTTTTTTGCTCTATTCCTTCTCAGTTCTGTTGCATGATGCGGTTTTGCGTATGTCACTATCCACAAAATATTGTTACTCCTTATCGTTTTATTATTATTATCATCGTTCATTAATCGTCTAATTAGAATTTTCGGAACTAACAAAAATATTCATCCCGCAGATTGCTTAATTTTTCATACTTCCTTTACTCTTGTACAGATGTAAAATGCGTACTATTTCAATTATTCTTTGAACTTGGATCACTCATAACAGAACATCGTGTCCATTCATTTTATCTCGCTCTAACATCAATGTGTAAATCATGTGTCCTCTTCATTCTTGCTTTATCTGTTACCTTACTCATAACTTGTTGTACCGTACAATATAATTTGCACAGATACATCAGTCATTTTTGTACCAAGACATTTCTTTGGCACATGAATGAGTATGTACGTATGGCAGTCTATTCTTATGCGTTGAACCAAGTTAAATCAGCTTGTAAAGTGTATTTGTTGTTGTACGGTAATTAATTTTAAATACCAATTTAAAACAATTATTTAATTTATCAATACCCCGACGCGTTTCGAAGACGAAGCTTGATGATCACGGGAGTTATTATAATATATAAATTTAATAAAGACGATGCTAAAATATAAACAATGAATAATAACGGTTAAAAGTCGATGGTTTATATTTTGGCATCGTTTTTGTTAAATTTATATATTATAATAATTCCCGTGACCACGAAGCTTTGTCTTCGAAGCGTGTCGGGGTATTTGACAAATTAAATAATTGTTTTAAATTGGTGTTTAAAATTAATTAATGTACAACATAAAAGAAACAACGGGTGAAATAAACAGATATAGTGTATTTGCTGTGTCATGAACCAAGATTAGTCAATCAACTACATCTGAAAAATAGAGAACTAATATTCAACTAATAAACGGGCAGAAAAAGTATCATACAGTCATGTAGCGCAAGCTCCTGTTAAAACTAAAATGCCACCTATCTTTGTTAGTAACGTCAAACATATCGAACGCCTTATGCAAAATTTAGGTGAACTAGACTGCCCGAATCCAACCATATAATTGTTGAGCAATGGAGATACTAAATTAATTTGCTCTAACGAGCCAAGTTTTCGTATGGTAATAAAGAGATTGAAAGAGGAAAAGAAATCAATAAATCATTCTCTAAACGGCATACATTTTTACACGTGTCAGATTAAAAAGAGAGCTCCTTTGAAAGTTGTTATTAGGCACTTGCACCCTACAACAAAACTCGAAAAAATTATTGAAGCCCTCCGCGACAAGAGATATCAAGCAGCATACGTTACGAATGTGCTACTAAACAAAGTACTGAAACGAAGCAGAGAGGAAGTGTCTTGCGAAAGACAATTAAAATACCTACAAACCGTTGTTCTTTGTCAAATTGGCGCCTAATTCTAATAATGGAGATATATATGAAATTGACAAGCTGATGGGTGTCAAAATCAAGATAGAAGCACAACAAAAAAATTGAACGAGTGTCTAGGCTTCACGCAGATACATTGATACATGAATATATTTTATGGATAGCTCCGGCTTTCCATTATTCTTTCACTCGACATTAGAATTATCTAGGTTGTTTCGTTGAACCGTCAATGACTGGCTTTACATCTGATGGGCAGCGACGAATGTGAATGCCGACGTGTTTATGATTTTTACTGTACACAAAGCGATAAAGACGGCGTCAATGCACGTGAAATTGCGTGACGTGAAAATAGTTGGTTCATTCATCAGTTCGAGTCCGAATTATGCGTGCATAAATTCCACGAATGTAGGACCGTGCGACCCTCGTAAATCTAAGTTAAAATCATCACCAAGAACTTCGATCATTTCAGTGCTTTGTACAGAATTTACGTTAAACTGATCGACGTCTATGTTGCGGAAGAAGAGGCGTATAGCCTGAGGAAAGGTTCGGTCGATGAATTCGCGATTCACGAAACAGGCCTCGATCACTTCTACTCTGGCAATAAGGGTTGACCATCATATATCTTGGTTAGTACAGATAAAAAGGCGACATCAGTTTGTCGCATGACTTGTACGAGCAGGTAGTAATGTAGTGGCTGCCAGATAATTTCGTAGTAGAACTTTTTACTCGATCGCTTGTAAATCTATGTTTGACACACGCGCGGTAGTTGATGGAGGTCGCCGGAAAACACTATGTCCATACTCGCGAATGGGGGTCCATGATCATGCATAATGGGTTAAAGTCAAAAATTTTCATTCAAGGAGAGCGCACCCAATCATACTACACTCGTCGACGAAAACGATGTGAACATTTGCGAACTCTGTGCGAAACGCGTCAGTGCTTCCGCTGGGAGGCCCATAATATTTTGTGAGTTCCTGATACGAAAAACAGCGAGTACAGTGGATCCGATATAATATATAAATAATACTTTTTTTGCTTTTCTATGGTAACATTTTATGATAAAATTTTTTGGGAAATTCCGTGTGATATTTCGTGGGACGAAAAAATTTTAGGAAAGACCCCTAGCCATAAGATATATTCATGTCAAAATTATACAGGAATGGATACTTCATTTGGTTTGTATGCATATTAAGAATGGAGCAAGAATGGGCAGCGGTTAAATTGTAAAGCCGGGAAAGTGTATTCAAGCTGCATTTGAATATTTTCACTCCAATTTTTGAGCTTGTACAGAGGGGGAGGGATTTTTGATTCTGGAACAGAATACTTTAGGTCAAATTTCTGTATTTTTACACACAAATGTGAACTTGTACAGTCAAAGAAGAAGGGGATCCGGTTAATTTTTGAAACCGGGATATCATACTTAGAGGATAATTTTGAATATTTACATTCAAATTTCGGGCCTGTACAGTAAAAACGTTCGTTGAATAAGGGCGTAAAGCAGGTTTTTTGTAGCATTTGGACAATGAACGTTCGCTAGACTAGTGAACTTCAGCAGCCGCGGCATTTGAGCGGTCCGGCATACATAGAAACGGTAGAGGGGATATTTTTCAGAACTCGAATGGTATACTTAAACAATATTTACATAATTACGCTCGAATTTTTGAACTTGTACAGCAGGAGGTAGGGGAGGTGGCTGCGAATAGTTTTTCACGCTGGAATATTAAATTTACTTTAAAATTTAATATTTATATTCGAATTTTGGTTACCCTGGCACACAGCTCTTGGTCTGCGACGTCGTAGATCCTAGCCGTCATAGAAACTGACTACTTATATGTATCTATACATACATGCATATGTATGAGCACATAAATGGCATGCGCCGGAGGTAATAAGAAAGAAGCGTTATGAAATATTTAACAGGAACTGTAGTCAAAATTGTTATGCAAACTGCAAATTATTTTTTCTCCTAAAAATAACGCAAATTGAGGTCTACTTCTCTACAAGTGTTACAGAACTACCACTTGGGGGAAATCTTCTAAAGTCTGAGATAGTTAATATTTTATAATTCTTATAATTGATTCAGATTTACTTGGTATGCCGTTTTTACACGTTATACATGATTGATATAAAAACGCTACGCAGTACATGATGTTTTAGATTAAAATCAACGAGGTCATTTATATAGTCCCGTTTATTGCTTAACATTAGTAGTCAGGGTATCGAAGATTTCGGAACTATGATTTTTATAATGCACTAAGCCTAACTGATGTTAAAATAATATCCGGTCATTTTCGTTCTCTCGATCGTCTTTATTTTCCTATATTTTTGTAACATGCACTTCGATTTGAAATTGAGCAATCCTGGAATAACATGTTTCAAGCTCCAGTCATTCCAATATAGAAGACAATGTCTCAGTTGACTCTTTAGCTCGCTGAGCCGTCCGCAATATTCTTCGACTCTTTCCCTTCTTCAGACATTCTTTCACTATTACGTCCTTATCATTCCAGTCTTTGGTTGGACATGTATCCATCTTTATTCTTTAATCGCTATTCGCAGTACCGTCTTACTCGACCGGTTCCTCGTTCCCTGCTTTGGTTTCATTCTATTCCTGTCTCGTCGTTCCACTGTTGTTTTCTTGATTAGACTCAGGATCATTCATTCTCTACTCCCTTCTTCTCGTTTTCGATTCGCTTTGTCGCCTTCTTCTTTCTGCTCTCTTCGTGTTTCTGAGCTTCTTTTTATCTGTGATTTTAGTCATATCTTTTTCGAATGTTCCACTTTCATCAACGAACGCTCCCTTTTATACGCCTAATTTTCGGCTCTGGGTCTTCCTACTTTCAGAACGCAACCTATATCCTTTCCTTCGTATTGCTTTCAGTTGTTTCACTGCTGCTCTCCTTTGTATGTTCCATTTCTGACCGCCTTACTGTTTAGTTTTACCTATTGAATTATCATGTTGTTGGGTTAAGGCCGCCAGCGCGCCCAGGGTAGATTTATAAAAAAAAAAACGCATTTCAAGCTGCAGCGTCGCCCATACGGCGTACCTCATTCATCGACCATATATATATTAATTACAACGTAATTTTTAGGCTACCTCCCATTAGAAAAAATGTCCCAAAAAAATGTCCCAATTTTATGTAACGCAAAATGTCCCAAAAAAATGTCCCAATTTTAGGTAACGTTTGTTATATTTTATAGGATTTTTGTTATTGTTATTTAAAAAATGTCACAATTTTATGTAACGAAAAAATGTTTTAATTTTATATAATGAAAGTTAAATGTTAGGATAAGATTTTTGTGATTATGTTATTTTCTTTGTGTTGATGCCAGTAAGAATTACGTTGTAAATTTTGATCATTTTATACGAAGTATAGAAGAGAAAGGGATAGAAATAAAAGCAAAAGAGGCCAAAATGTCCGAGTTATATATATATATTCACTAGCCGTTTATTTACATCCGTTTAGATATGTATCTAGAAATGAATATAAAAAAAACTTTTGTTTTTTTTTAAATTTTAAATATTATAGTAAATATTTTTTTAAATTTTTACTTTATTTTATCTCACTTTTTATATTCTTTACAGTTATACTATTTTTGCAGGTTTATAGAGCTTTCATTATTGTAATTGAACAGCCTATTTACTTACTCGTTAGTTGTTGCTTGCGGCTTTACCTGCGTATTAATACTTGTTTACGTTTCTAATTTTTCTCGTTTTCAATATGGTGAATTCTAAATTTTCACTAAAGAGTTATTTTCTCTATTCGGTTTTCCTTTCTTTTAGGAATATTATTAATGTAATAATTAAAACAAACTTTAAGCACATTCCATAACAACAAATTACAGTAGTAGAAACATGTTTAAGATTTGAATGTAAATAATATTTCAGATAGTAACTATTAAAACTGCTGTTGTAGGTCTCCTTATTAATTTCTCTGTAATTTTCGTTTCCAAAATGTTCTAGTAAAAAATGTATTTTTTTATATAACACTACTAGTATACGGCGCAATTTAAACTGCGTATACTGAAATATTTAAAAGAAATTAAAGAACATTATTGTAAAGAATTATTTGTAATGTAAATGTTTTTGCATAATTAAAACTTGCGATTATACGGTGATTCAAAAAGGTTGTAAAGCTACTTCTTGCGGCTTCACTTTCTTTGCTGAAATACTTATTAGGGTCAATTGAACTTCATTTCTGATCATCACATTATCACATCACTGCGATCATCTGCTTTTTATTTTTTCTTCATCATCATCTACTTACTCTCTTTTCTTCCTTCGGCTTTAATTGTAATATTTATTTCTTTTCTCGTGGTTTTTAATTAATATATTTATGTAAAAATTCTTTAAGATTCTTTTTCTCTCTGAGAAGCATGTTTACACTGTCTAACTGAAAGTGATTTTTGAGAACGAATAAAATAATTTATTAAAATTTGGGTAATATAAATAAACAACCTGTACGTACCACACTGTTTCCGGCGGTAATCCGTGGTTGTTTGATAGTCTGGTGTTTTTCCCATGATTAGGGCTGCGATGATCCTACAACGGGATCCTTTTTATCTTGAGCCGAAATCGTTGCCAACAAATGTTCATAATGATTACGGATCGGGTTTTTTCTATTGAATCGACTGAAACGACTTTACTACCGGAAAACACTTTTTGTAAGCGATTGCTGCCACGATCAGGGAGAAGTCAAACATCAATAATACTCCACATACATACATAATATATATATATATATATAATCACAAAATACATATTCTACATCATTTTATTAGATTATTCATAATGGTATATTTTCCGAAGAATTCCTGATACCAGTAAATGGATGTTTTATAGTGACATAGAAATAGATCTGGAAATCAGTGTTTCTGACCGACACAAATGATAATATTTAGCTGATGATACCTGAAAATCACCGCAGGTAATAAAAACGTCCGAATGAAAACCCCTGCTCGCTACCACCTACACGATTCACGCCTAAAAAATTCTCCATCAAAAAGATTCATGCCTAAAAGATCTTGCCTAAAAGCGGGTGACCCATCTGCAGTATGTACAATGTAATGTATTTACAACGATTAGCTGAATATTATTGGCCTTTCTATAACCCGTGCTAACAAATATTTCCACCCAATTAAGGGGGGGGGGGGGCACACGTATCATTTGGAAAATATATAAAGTTAGCCGCTTCTTTATCTTACGCGCATTGAATACTTCGTTATAAATCGGTTGCAAATTTGTCATGCGGTAATATCCCCTAGTTACATATCTTACGCGCATGCCTATTTTGTTCTACGTCTTCAGACCACTCCGTAATATAAATAATATTCCCTTGTCAACTATTAAACATTCTGCTGCAGAATTCCTTATTTCCGTGTAAATGCTTATAAAGAGCAGGCTTTTTTTGTTAAAAATCAATATGCTGCGTGCAGCAGGTAGGCTAGGAACAGCGCTTGTATATTTAGGTCCTGTCATATAGATACATTGAATCTCAGTGACGCAAAAAGAGAAGAAAAGGAAAATGGTGTTCTTACTCGCGCCAGGAATGAATAAAACGTTAGCTTATATTAATATTTACTATAATTACGATTTTATATAAATTTTATGTTCAATACTTACCGTGAAAATGATTTTATTTAAAATATTTACCACAGTAACATAAAGAAAGTCCCATATATCTTTGATAAGGGGGTATCATGGATTGTGAAATTATGCTTTTCATAATGTACTAAGCCTAATGGATCGAGTACTGGGGCCAGTTCCTTTCTACTTTTGGATTATTCGTCTTTGCTTTCCCAGATTTCTCTGCTACCCAATTATTTCAGGCTGGATAAAGCGATTCGGATTCAGAACGAGACAAGTTTCGAATCCATGTCCTCTGATTTACTAGCCAAGCACCTTAGCCACTAGGCTACCGTGCATTTAGCACAATAAATATTTTATTCAGTTGTTTTTTTTCTATTTTGTCGAATGTAAATTACCTACCTATTTTCTCCGCGCTTCATTGACATGAGTCAGTTCGGTTAAATTACACTATAAACTTATAAATTATACACTAAAACCTTGTACGGAAATATCAATCTGTCCATTGGCGAAAACCTAACAAGATCGGCTCGGTAGCTGGTGAGATTAGCGCACACAGACTGACTGGCAGACGGATAGCTAAACAGACGGACACATTGTTCGACTTTCACTTTTATATAATATGTAGAAAATGTATAGAACTGCTAATGAGAAAGGGACAAAAGCTGTGAAAGAAATTTCTTAGCGAAGAAGTTATATATGTATGTTCGTTAGGTAGAGCCATATCGGAACGAAATTTGTCATTGACTATATCGATGTACATATTCGTCGCCGGAAATGTGAGCAGGCTCGAAATTGAGTTAAAGTTGGCGGTTTTACAGTTGACAGAAAGTTGGTGGAAAAGTTAAATAGCTCGAGAGAGTTCGGAGAAACAAGACGAGTTTTGGGAAAATTGTATTCGTTCCGGAAATGTTACTACTCTATGACACGGTGCGAATGAGAAAAATGGAATAGATGAGATTGTGAATCGGGAGCAATTTGTCGTGCAGTTACAAATTACCTGGTTTGCCGGTATTTGTTGTTCGTTTGGGAGTTATCCATTCACCGCTAACACCGGTATTAATATTATTTTTCATTATTCCGCTACCTCTGTATGTACCGTGTGCCTTAGTGCTAGTGGATAGTTTCGAATTACATGCGGGAAAAGTATTTTCTGCAGCTTGCTACGAGCACGTCAAATTCCTTTGAAAACTATCCTCTACGCATTTGCACATCGCAGCGTGAGGCAAGCTCGTATTTCGGATGAAAATAGGCTAGTGTGACACCAGCAAGTGTTTCCTTTCATCGGAAATAGACGGAGACCGTATAGATTACTTTCCAAGGTCCGCATTGTCGTCTCTTGCCTAAAAGGATTTTTTTAAAAATACTCGCGCCCTTTTGAGAAAGTTGATTTTTTAGACCTTTTTTTCTCGTTGAATCGTTATAAATCTCAATTAAGCGCACTTGATAAAGCGGAATGTTAGCGAAACCGGCGCGGTAAATAACACCGTTCCCGGTACATAAATGTTTACTTGGGTGACGTTTCGTTTACGCTGCAAAAAGCGTTATTTATTTCAGATTGCGTTTTTACTGGCGGAACTGTGCAAGGCTTCTTTTGTGTCAGTACTTCATTGTCGTCATCTAGCCGTGAAGGCTCGAGAGTGGACAGAAGTGAAGCTTTCTGAAATGAAATTAGTGAATTATTGAACTGAAACTAACCGTTCTAAAGGAAGATTAATAGCCGAGTTTTCTCTTTTTTCCTTCTTTCTCCTAGACTACCGCATATATATATATATATATATAAAAATAAAAATAAATAAACATATATATATATATATATATATATGTGTGTGTGTTTATATGAAATAAAATCATGAGGGACTTCATTACCACTGCATTTGATTCCATTATTTTAGTGAATATTACGAGCAATAAGAAATATTCAAAATTAAATACAGCCCAGTAATATTTATCTCTATTGGGAAAAACTTTTTTTTTCCTTTCAATTTATAATAAATTTGCCAGTCATAATCACAGATACCGAAATGCAAGCCTATTACATTGTTCATCCTAGGCCAGAAATATCTGGAAAAACTGAACCCCTGTATTTTTAATGAATCCGAATTACTAAAATGTGTTAATGTTCTTCCTAAACTCCTGATGGTATAATCGCCAATAGTGACGTAGATTTTTACTTTGCAGCGAGTGATTTTTGCTGTTGCAGAAATATCTGTTAAGAGAATAAAGTGTTTACTTTTTTTTTTTTCCTTTGAACGCGTCAGTAGTGAAAATCACCCAATATGAAGAATTGTAACTGATATTAGGAAAAGATTAGAAATTGAGGAAATAAAGGGGCTACAACGGTTGTAGGGGAGCGGAGAGCAAGGATAACGTGGGCAATGTAAGTGGTAGAGAGGCCAAGGCTCAAAAGATTAGAATAAACAGGGTCGTACGTTCTGTGGAAAAAAAACCAGAAATATAAAATATCATCTGTACAACGACATCCCGTATATTTGAATTGGCATAATAATAAAAACCCGTTTTATAAATCGCAAATATGTTTCATCACAAAATAAAAATATTATTGTTTTCCGTTACCATGTTAAATAAGCATTTTGCTTATTTTTTAATAAAAAAACAAACATTGGTCGCCTCCCTTTTACAACTGCTCGTTTCGTGGAACTTTTTCGATGATAAATCCTCGATCAATTGATATTCCCAGACCTAAAAACTCTTAATTCGCGAATTTCATCAAAATTGTCAGAACATTTTTTGAGAACCCAATTACAAACATATATTTTTATATATATGTGTATATATATATATATATATATATATATATACTTGGCCCTTCGGGACTCGGAATGGGGCAAGCCTCCTTCAACCCCAGGTCTAGTTCTTTTATAATTCTTATAGAAGAGTAAACTTTTTCATTGGCTACGCCGTTTGACAAAATTTTTTCGTTACATAAAATTGGGATATTTTTTCTAATGGAGGTTAGCCTAAGAATTAAGTTGTAATTAATATATATATATACAAAGGACGATCAATAAGTAAGTTACACTTCGCGATAAAAAAAAAAAAAAAAATCGTAAAAAATATGTGAATACATTTTTGAAATTTATAACATTTTCTGTATTTTTCGACGTCATCATCATTTGGTCGAAAACCCCAGAGGGGTGTCGTGATCATGGCGACGCCGATTTAATTATTTTTTCGCCATTGCTCGCGATTCTCTGCTTTGAAACAGGACATCTGTAAGCTCAGACCCGTTACATCCTGTATCGCATTGGTCCATCGCGCTGGTGGTCGACCTCTGGATCTCTTGCCTTCCACTTTCGCCTGTATCAGCCAGCGCTCCATTCCATTTTCTCTGCGCATAAGGTGTCCAAAAAATTTCATCTTACGGCTGAGTATTCACTTAAAATATTCAAGCACTTATCGTAACGTGGTATCAATTTTTCGATGCCTTGTTTGAAAACGTCCGTCCAACTTCGGCTAACCAATTCATGACAAAATTCTTCACTTCATCGTCGTTCGCACAACGCTCTCCTTCCAGGACTGTTTTTAAATGATCAAACCACATGGAAGTCACAAGGTGATAAATCAGGGAGGGCTGTAAGCTGGATGTGGGCATAATTCTCATTTAAATTTTTTGATCAGCTCTTGTGTTATCCGGGCAGTATGCTGTGTAGCGTCATCGTGTATGAGAACGATTCCTTTACTCAATTTTCCTGGTCTGCGATTTTTTATCGTATTTCGAAGGTTCGTCAATATTTCACAATAGGCCTCGGCATTTTCTATTTTTTTTCTCTGTTTTGTTTTGATTGTGGTTCTTTTCGGTGTAAATTCTGTGTAAACGATGCCTTGAGAATCGGAAAAAACCGCCAACATGACTTTACGCGTGATGATTGAGTTTTTTTCTTTCTTCGTACGCGGAGATACCGTATGTTTCCATTCACTCCAACTTCTCTTCGTTTCCGAGGTATAATGATGAACCCACGTCTCATCTTCCTTTGATTAGTTGGTCCAAAAATTGTGATCCTCTTCGTGCATATCGCTCAAGAAACGCCAAGGCGGTTTGGAAACTTTGAGTTCCGTGTTCATCAGACAGTAAACGAAGGACCCAACGTGAGAAAAGTAATTTTTCATGAATAATTGTACTCACCGTACGGTACGAAATGTCCAGTTCTTTTGCAATGTCTCGGAATTTTAACCTGGCGATCCGAAAAAATGAGTTCCGACGCGCTTAACATTTGCCGCTGCGTGCGAAGTTGACGGCCGACCGTTGCACGCTACATCCTCCACATAATCTCGTCCTTCCTCGAATATACGACACTATTTGGACACCATGGGTCTCGACATTGCTTTATCACCGTAAAGGGATTATGATTTTTTGTCCACTGAAACCGCACCACACTTCGTTTCGCAATGTTGGACGGCCGATTCACACGATGGTCCATTTCAAACAAACACCGTAAACGAGCCAAACGAGATACCGGTTTCATTCTTTCACGAGGGGATAGAGAATGAAAACCGGTTTTGTTTAAGCTCGAGCGGGGGGGGGGGGGGGGGTTGTACGTTAATATAGGTAGAAACTACGTGCGAGTGTAACTTACTTATTGATCCTCTTTCGTATATACATATATACATACATATATATATATATATATATATATATATATATATATATATATATATATATATATGTATATATACAGTGAGCAACATAAACATTAAGACAAAAGTTTATAAAAATGAAAAGGGCGATATACGGAGGAGAAAACCTGGTATAATATCGAATTTATTGAAAAACAAACAAATGAACACTACTGATCACAAATATGATAAAAAAATAATTAAAAAATAAACGTAAAGCAAAAAAATTACGGCCGATACGAAAAAAGTACGTAACGAGACAGCAATAAAAACATTGAGACAGCGTGACTCATTCTATTACCGACGACGCTGGGTTTTTCCTGATTCACTGCAAACGCTAATAATGCATGCATGCGCGTGACCGATACTCTTTACGTTGTTTAACAATTATTTTCTAGTACGCAGCTACCTAGTACGTACGTATAAATTGAAAATTTTTGAGCGTTCGAAATGAAAATGTCAAGAAAGTGAAACACTTCGTTTGATAAGCGTCAACTAGTGCTGTTCCGTCATGTGAAAGGAAAACCGGTTCAAGAGATTACTTCTCTATCAAAAAATGTCACGAACTACTGTTTACAGAAGTATTAATAGGTTCAATAAAGAAAGCAGAATCAATTTTATGAAGCCATCCGGACGACTGCGAAGCTATCGGCTCCAGATGAGCGTTTTATAGTGCGTTGTGTCGCAAAAAATCCAAAAATAAGTGTCCCTAAAATTGCTACCCAGTTATGCGCAAAAAGTAGCAGTACAATTTCAGGGCAAACGATACGCCGAGTTTTTAAAAAGACGGGTTATAATTCGCGCACCGCTAGATTCAAACCTTTTATTAGTACGATGAATCAGAAAAAACGCCTAGGATTCGCATTAAAGTATAGTGATGTTACTGAAAATTTCTGGAATAATGTACTCTTTTATGATGAGTCGAAATTCAATATTTTTGGTAGCGACGGAAATAGAAAAGTGTGGATAAAGACGAATACTGAATTAGAAAAAAAGAATCTCAATATAACGGTTAAACACGGTGATGGAAATGTCATGGTTTGGGGGTGTTTTGCAGCTTCCGGTATCGGCTCGCTGGTATTTATTGATGATAAAATGAATGCCGATATGTATATTGATATATTGCGGCACAATTTAGATGCGTCTGTTGAAAAATTGGGCATCAGGAAAACGTTTAACTTTTATCAGGATAACGATCCTAAACACAAGGCGCATAAAACGCGACTATGGCTGTTATATAAATGCCCGCGTGTACTCAAGATGCCACCTCAATTACCCGATTGTAATCATTGTAATCCAATCGAACATATATGGGATTATTTAGATCGAGAGGTTCGGAAAACTCCTATTACTAGTGCTACCCATCTCAAACAGCGGTTGCAAGAAGAGAATGGGCTCAAATTCCAGTATTGTATTTTGAAAAACTGGTTTCGTCGATGTCGCAACGCTTGAGTGCTGTAATTCAAGCAAAAGATTTGCATACAAAATATTAGGAAGCTGTTATTTTAGAATTTTTCGTGTTAAATTTTAGTTCTTAATGTTTATGTTGCTGTCTCAACATTTATGTTGCCTATTTTTTTCGTATCGGCTGTAATTTTTTTGTTTTACGTTTATTTTTTCTTTTGCTTTTTATCATATTTATGATCAGCAGTGTTCATTTGTTCATTTTTCAATAAATTAAATATTTATACCTGCTTTTTTTCTCCGTATATCACCTGTTTCAATTTTTTTTAACCTTTGTCTCAATGTTTATGTTGCTCACTGTATATATACATATGTATATATATACAGTTTGTACGAAAAGTTCCCGAACTACCGCTATAAAATCCGTACTAGTTGCGCGATCTGTCCGAAATTCCCGGTACTTATACTTCAATGTTGTGAGAAGAGACGACAAAAGCTTCAGGTCGCTACCTGCATGTATTTACTCAGCAGACCGCCAGTTGTGAATGAACCTTTGTGTACCATGTCACATTTGCCATAATGGAACAAAGAGCCGCGATTAAATTGTGCTTTCTGTGTGAATCAGAAACGTACGAGTTGATGAAAAAAGGAAAAGAGCACTGCCAACTTAATTTTCTGATATGAACAATTCCGTTTCGGAAACGTTAAAGTAAAAGTTGTTATTAAAAATTGTATCCTTCATAAAAAAATATTACCGGAGCTTAAATTGCTTCGCAGATACTGGTTATAGGAAAATCTTATAAAAAAGCTTAAATTGCAGAAACGCATTGTGTTGTAGAAGATTTTCAGCTATATTTCGGGTTAATAAGTAGTGTTTGAATGAATGCCAAGCGTTGAAATTCCTCGCCAAATTTTGGGCATATGGAGTTTTTATGGTTTCTTTGGTTCCTTGTTATTCGAGCGCTGCTGCGATTACTTGCACACTTGGTCGTAAATGGCCTGGAAATATATTACGAGACTTGTGAAAAACTTCCTGCTGAAAAAGACGTAAGTAAATTCACTCTTAGACCTAATGGTTGGAAAATATAAGAATTTTAAGCTGCACTTAAACAATTTAACAGCCGATCGTTCACATATCACAGATGAAAAATTTTGTAAACAAAATTGAAAATATTCTTCTTCTTCATATTATTATTATTATCACATACCCGAAGCTGGTACCCATAGGCGTTGAGTGAAATGAATCCATAGAAAGAAAAATACACAATACGCGGATATACACAATTTCATATTAAACGAATAGACACATATGGCGCAGAGAGACGTTCAATAAATGGATAAACAAGAAACAAGTTCATAAACTTTTATTCTCTTACGAATGGAAAAGCATTGCACCAACGTATTCTCGATGCATTATAAAAATTTAAATGTTTCAATAACCTCCAGACTGATTCCTACCGGTAATATAATTGAGCAACTGATGGCTCCCGTATCATGTTTCGTTAAGTAGAGGTGTTTCGGTCGAGTGAAACTGAATTACGCTGTAGCCGCTTACTGAAAGTATAGAAAACTATTATCACTTGGGGTTAAGGCCTACAACTGGAAAACTCAAATTAAAAAAAAAAAAACAAAAAGCAAGAAGTATTTAAAAAATTAAAATTAATACGAATAAAAATGTTTTATTCCTGTGAACAAATAAAATGTAAATTTAACATTTATCGAAAGGTTATACATATTATTTTGGAAATTTTATTACATGTCTATGTTAATATTTCAATTACAATAACGTATGTGAAGTTTTGGTAAGTAGTAGCCGTAATCAAACTGCATCACTTATATTCCACTGAATGAGTCTGTTTAGTTAAGCAAGCATCAACGTTTAATTCACGACTTCGCCAAATTTCACTGATTACTTCAATGCTCCACTCACACATGTGGGACCGGTAAAAATACAAGCAAAATGAAAGAAATAATTTAAAAGTCAAAATGTTTTTATCTGCAGAAGAGCCGATTTATTTTATTTTCTATTCGACACAGCCAACTATCGATTTACTATTTACTTATTTTCAGTTAATTAGCTTATTTATTTTACTATTTTAATCTGATCCATGTGATCAGAATTCTTGGCAGCCGTAATGATTTTCCTTACTCTCAAAAATGAATTGGCAAATATTTAATTACCAAACGTAGATTAAATTAATATCAGAGGTTTTCCTCAAGTATTCGGGATATCTATCATATATCGGTAGTTAATACTCGTAATATAAGCCGTTGAAAGACTTTCGTATATAGTCAAGAAGAGAAAAAGAATCCTAAAGGATCTCAGAAAGACAATTTTTTAAATCAAACTTTATCAACTGAAAGCTAGATGGTCCTTAAAACAAGCCAAAAAATGTCTTTGAATTATTTTAAATTTCCAATCTATCCATGTCACCGCACAATTTATTCGAAGAAAATTCAAAGCAATACAATGTTCCTTTGATTTTTACTTATGTAGCTCCAATAATAAACGGAAAAATAAAAACTGACTTACCTTTAATAGTCCAAATTTGCAAATTATTTCGCTATTGACGGCAATCTTCCTTTCGTAGTTTCTTAAGTATAAATTTTATTCAGTCCTTCATGAAATTTTCATCTGACAATACTTAATGTTTTCACAATTTCTGTTCCATTAAAAAGCTCAGAAAAACAATCAGACTGATTAAATTATACCTATGTTATAATATTAAATAAAATACGAGAAATTTCACAAATTCAACTACCCCAATATAGGCAGGAGTAATTACTAAAACAAAATAAAAATCAACATCTTCGTGATAATTTTAGGATTTACGTCAGTAATCTTGTAAAGTATCAGACTAAAGTTCTAACCTGAAAATCAGAATCTCTCAACCTAATTTCAGCGTGGCTCCCACTATCATAGTTTCAGACCACTGGTAGTCAAGTGCTGTATTCGCTACGAAGTCATTTCTTGAATTATATAGTAAACAATTATCAGTTTATTGCTGCGTTTTTCGGTCTGATAAAAGTTTATTCTGACTTAAAATATTATCAGTTTATCATGGAAATGTAATTTGCAAAAAAAGCTAATTTCTAGTAAGACAAAAAATTAAAGCGTTATCAGTGTTAATTACCACGGTTAAATAAAAGAAAATCAATTTGAAATCGCTATAGTGTTTCATTGACAAGTTCATCAGCGACAGAAGTATTGAGCTTTTACATTACTTCGTATAATTTTTGACTGTTTAGGCCGATTTTAACGATACCCTCTATTTATTGAAAAGTATACTGAGAAGTGGTGGTCTTACACGGTGAACGGATGAGTATCAGTGAACACAGATACTCAGCAGTCATCAAATAGCGCAAAAAAGGGGTCTCCTTACAGACATACTTTCTTTTCATAATATAACCATGCAATTTGAATTTGGTGTTGATTTCAAAAAATTAATGTTATTGTGTTATTTATTGGTTTATTTATGGTCGCTTTATAACAACTTGGTTTTTAGCGACTACTATATACATATATATATATATATATATATATATATACATATATATATATATATATAAACTCGACCATTTTGACCTCTCTTGCTTACATTTTTATCTCTTTCTCTTCTATACTTTGTATAAAATGATTAAAATTCACAATGTAATTCTAAATCGGTTGATATGAATATAATAACATAATCACAGAAATCCTATAAAATATAACAAACGTTATATAAAATTGGGACATTTTTTCGAATGGGGGGTAGCCTAAGAATTACGTTGTAATTAATATATATAAGTTTGCCCTGCGGGGCACAGGTTGTTGTAACTAGAGTCACCTTCTCTAGAAAGTAGTCACTCGACCGCCATATGGTGCTAGTCCCATCGGCGGAGAAACGAAACAACAACCACGTGAGTTCCGTACGTCCACGTCCTAATAACGGCAGACTATCAGCAGCTCGCCCGAGACATATGTGCCCCAGTCAGATTGGTAAATACCAATCTAGAGCGAGTAGGCGAGTATCCGGCGCCTGCAAACCGGGTCCTTTCGGCTAGGGGAGTAAACCCCGACAGAAAATCCGGCGGAAGGCAACGGGAAACCACCGCTGTACAATTCCCTAGTAAACCATGTATAATCAACAGAATGGAATAAGCAGTCACGGAGCCGCTCAATTTAACGGAGTCGGACAAGGTAAGAGGGGACGTCATAGCGGGGCCCCTCAAATCTTCAGCGAGCGAAACCCCCGCATCGGGCCAAAGGAATATAAGAACAATGATGAGGATAGGAAAATTAGAAAATATAAAACAAGAAATGTCATATAACAAAATAGACGTTTTAGGGCTATCAGAAACGAGACGGCCCATAGAAGGGTAATTTAGAAGCGGAAATACGCACATAATACACTCTGGTAGTAAAAACGGACAAGGAGGTGTGGCAATTTTATGTCAAAAGCATATCGCCGATGCTATAATTAGTGTAAATATAGTAGAGAACAGACTGATCAAAATAGAAATAGCAGCGAAACCAGTTAATATACTAATAATATAGGTTTACATGCCAACCACTGCAGCAGATGACGAAGCGGTAGACGTTATATATGAACAGATAGAAAACTTACTAAGAGGAACCGCAGCAGATAACAATACAATAATTATGGGCGATTGGAACGCAGTGGTTGGCGAAGGAGAGGATAAGCCGGTAATAGGTAGTTTTGGATTAGACAAAAGAAACGACCGTGGACAATGCCTGGTGGATTTCTGCAAACAGGAGCGGATGGTAATAATGAACACTTGGTTTAGGATGCCATACAGAAGACGTTATACTTGGAAAGCACCGAACGACACAAGAAGAGCTCAAATCGATTATATACTAGTTAAGGAGCGTTACAGAAACCAAGCCATAAAGTGCTGCACATACCCGAGTGCGGACGCTGATACAGACCATAACCTACTAAAACTTACAGCACGTGTTAGTTTTAAACGCCCAATTCCCAAAAATAGGCCAAATAAATGGAACCTGACAAAAAAAAAGACGATATGGTTAAAAGTAAGTTTGCAGAAATGACCGATAAACTTATGGAAATGGAAGAGCAAACAACAGATGTAGAACAAAATTGGTCAATGGTAAAGAACTTAATAACCCGTGCGGCAGAAAAATTAGTTGGGAAGAAACAAAATAAACAATGTAAACCATGGATAACGAACAAAATCCTAAAGATGATGAAGGACAGAAGAAAGCTGAAACCTACAATGAATACATCAAGCGAAACCAAAAGAAAGTATAACGCATTGAAAAACAGCCTAACTCGGGAATGTAGGAAAGCTAAAGAAAAATGGTGGGGGTCACAGTGCGCTGAAATTGAAGATGACCTAAAGAATAGCCGTATGGATATTGCGTATAGGAAAATAAAGCAGTTCTCTAAACGAGATACTGGGGTTCAAAAACGCACACTATACAAAACTAACGGGAAACCATATCAAAGTTCTGTAGAAATAGCGCTGACATGGAAAAGATATATGGAGGATCTGTACGAACAAACAACAAAATGGGCCATGGATAAAATGCATAGGCAAGAAGAGGAAGGCGATACTCTACTTCGAGAAGAGTTTGAAAGGGCCTTGCATCAACTGCCAAATAACAAAGCTACAGGAATAGATAACATACCAGCAGAGCTGTGGAAAGCTAGCGACCAAAAAGTAAAGAACATATTATTTAATGTGATACAGAATATAATGAAAACGGGAGTATGGCTGGAGGAACACTGCCAATCAGTTATAGTTCCTATACCCAAAACAAGAAATGCAAAATACTGCAAAGACTACAGGACCATTGCTCTAATACCACACGCGTCTAAGATACTGCTTAGGATAATCAAAAAGCGTTTGCAACTCCAAATAGATCAGTACCTAGACGAAACGCAATATGGTTTCAGAAAAGGTCATTCAATGCGAGACGCAATTGCTCTGCTTCGGATAGCAGGAGAACGCATGATAAACTGCGGCAGAAGTCTATATGTAGCCTTCATAGACTACGAGAAGGCTTTTGATAGAGTGCCTTGGAGAGATCTTTTTACGTTGTTAAGCCGAATAGGATGTTCAAAACCATTAATTAGAACAATTTATAATTTATATAGCAGACAAAAAGTGGTTGTTAAAACCAATGGCATCGAGTCGGAAAAAACAGAGATAAGTAAAGGAGTGAGGCAAGGATGTTTGCTGTCACCTGACCTATTTAACGCATTTGCGGAAATGATTATAAATGAAACGTTCAACGGATTTAAAAAGGGGATTAAAATTGGAGGCAAAAGATTGCATGTAATTAAATTCGCCGATGACCAAGTATTACTTGTAGGCAGTTCCAAAACACTTGCAGAAATGATTAGGAAATAAGATGTAGTAATGGAAAAATACGGTATGAAAATTAACACTAGGGAAACAAAAGTGATGGCAATTGGCAAGGCCTGTCCGCAAATAAAGATAAAACTAAGAGACGACATAAGAGAACAGGTAAAATCATTCAGATATTTAGGACAGTACATAACACATAACATGGATTGTTCCCAGGAGATTAACAATCGCATAGCAATGGGGAAAAAAGCTTTCAACGACAAATATACACTTATTACGCAGAAAACAATGTCTGTCAGCATACGCAAAAACATGGTTAAAACTTTGGTTTGGTCAGTGGCGCTATACGGTGCGGAATCATGGGTAATGAAAAAAAGAGATCGCGATAAATTAGAAGCATTTGAAATGTGGTGTTGGCGGCGCCTTCAGAAAATTAGTTGGGTCGAGAAAATAAATAACAAACTAGTACTAGAAAGATTAAAGGAAAAAAGAAGTATACTACAAAATATCCGCGAGAGGCGACTTAAGTGGCTAGGTCATGCATTCCGTCAGAACCAAAATATCCTGAAGGATATTATTGAAGGCAAGATAATGGGGAAAAATAATTATGCTGCATTCGCAAGAAAAATTAACACTCTTCAACAATAAAGAAGTACATCTTGACTCATGATCGATTTTCCTGTAGTTTCATAATAGACGGACTAAAAATACGTAAGACTGTGCAGTATTATTTCTCATATATCAAATAAGCAGTTACCTTTGTTACAGATCGTTTCAATTCGAGTGTTATTATCTCGTCGTTCTTTGTAATTCAGTCGACCACTCGAAGTCGTATTCATTTATGTAACCAAGCCATCCGGGTTTGCTTACATGCAGTACATCTATATATTTTAATCACTTCACTTCCATCGCTGTGTTTTTTAATTTCGCAGCTTTTTATGAGTTTTGAACATTCTACGTTTCTATTTTAAACTTTTCTTGGCTAAGTTTTTCCTCGTGAAAGAGAAAAATTCACCACTAATATAAATCTTCAGTAAAAATTTGATGTAATTAGACTGATAAGCTATCCCGTAGCCGAGTAACATTATGCTACTATGTTTTCAGATATAAATATATATATACATATGTGTATATGTATTTTTTTTTTTTTTTGCTTTTTAGGAGAACAGTATATCGAATCTAATAACAAATCTTTTTAGATCAACTGATAAGTTTTAAAAATTAATACCTTCTTTCTTTCCGACATGCACTTGAATCTGTATTATTATTTCAGATTTGTTATAGTGGTCCTGATAAAATCAGCGTTGTGAAACAGATGAGATTTATTAGCGGTGGTTAATAATATTTCACACATTTTCGAGGTATTTTTCGGAATTTTAAAGATGGTGTTCATTTAATCTGAAAACCACTTAAAATTATTATATGCACGTTAGTTTTCGATAATCCAAAGTAAATTCGTTAAAAAATCTCTTATAATCGAAAATCGGCGAACGTTACTTTTTACCGTCGAATAAGAAAATACGAGAAAACAAAAAAAAAAAAAAGCCCAGTTAAACAAATTTTATCCGATAAAAGTCATCGTGCTACGATTTAAGTGATCAATACTATTTCGCCCGGACTAGAACTGAAAGTAGAGATTGTGCTAATCTCGTATACTGAACAATGATCGGAACGAAATCTAAGCGAAAAAAACGTCGATGAACGGAAAATAATGAAATAACACAATTGAAAAGGATAAGTAAAATTTCAGGGAGAAAAACGCTTCGTAATAATGTGAGCTAAATTCGGAGTAAATTGAATCAAACGACAATAGAATGAGAGAAAATTGATTTAGAATCGGCATGTCTACAAATTTATTTTAAAATAAAGTAAGGAAATTGCACGTGAATTCCTATCTGCGAGAGAAAAAGAACCGTTTTTGTAGAAATATACGCTGATCAGACCTTAAACATAGCTCTTATGATTTGCTTCTTTTTCATTCGGTCAAATAGTGATATTTCTTTTCATTTATAAATCGGAGAAAAGATTGCACGCGATTAGTTTAAGAGGCAGTGATCACAGCGGGGCTTGAAAAAATATCGTCAACTTTTTCGCGATTCTATAATATAAAAATATAAGCGAATTTCGTAAAATAAAATATAATGTAAGTCCCAAAATTAGCGAAACTGTAATAACAAAACTACCGTTTTTTGTTTTTTTTTTGAAAATGTTTTTTCGATTTTTCATGACAATTTGTTATTCGGGTGAATATTTTTTTTTATTTTTCCTTCTGTAATTTAAAAATATTCTCTCAGATACAAAACCAGCGCAAACGATAAAACTATATTTATATTCTCTTTTAAACAATTAAGAAATCATTTAGTTTAACAAATAAATTTCTTTAAAATCACTAGATCGGGTGAGAATACTTCTTTTTGTTTTTTATTTAAATACTGGCGAATCTAAAAAAATAAATTTAATTTGCTTTAAGGGGTTACGTCTGTTTGAAAAATGTTTTTAAGCAATTTTTTTTTTATTGATTTAAATAAGGTAAAAATATTCCGAAAATGATATCTAATAGTAATTGTAGTCCAAAAAAAATTTTAAATGACTCTTAGAAGCAAAATTTCTGAATCAATCTTAGATGCTTCGAAACGTCTTTGAAAGGTTTTTAAAACACTCGTTACATAAATTATATAGCCGACGGAGGTTCTAAAACGTTCAGAGGGGGGTCGTTAATGGTAAGCCGTGTAATGGTGTAACAATTTTAAAAAAAGAATGTGTTAGGCACGTCCAAAAAAGAAAATGGGTTCTCGACCAAGAAATTTATGAAAGAAAAATAAGAGAATCGTTGGACAAGATCAGCATACGACTGCGAAATTGATTGACGAGCTGTCGCTATGGGCTGGCTATTCGCAGACATCGAGACTTAGTTGAGGACGTGCGGAATAAAATTTCTACAGATCAAAATCTGCAGCACGAAAAACGTCTCGCTGGAGAAGATTCTTGATGCTCTTGGCAGAAAGCTCGCGCCGACAAGAGTATTACGGAATATAATACTCGCATAAACCAGTTTTACCAATTGAAAATTTTAAAGTTGTGAAAAAAATTTATGATGATTTGAGTGTCGAAGAATTACTTTCACGTTGCCCTGGAGAGCATACACGCAAAATTAGCAACCAGTTTTTCAACTCCGTCGTTTGGACTATAGCGCCTAAAACAATATCTAATGGCAAACGTACCTTAGATAATACGGCATGGCTAACATAGCTACACAGAGTTTTATACAACGATAGTTTTCAAGGATTACTGAAAATTATGAAAGTGTTGCATTTAGTAATCGGTAATGAACTATACAATTATTGTTCTGAAATCGACGAGTTCCGAGTGAAAGCCGCGAATTGCTTATCATCAAAAACGAGAGAAAACATTAGGCCCAGACATAAAATCCTTACAGAGAAAGCGAAAATGTTAATTTGAAACGAGTTGCTTTATGGTGCTGGGGTAGCAGGAAAAGGTTAAAAAATCAACAAGCTCCTATTTTAAATATTTCACTTATTAAATCGATTCCAAAATTTTGAATGCATTTTTCTCGAAACCATGTTTTTTAAATCGGCATTTTTCAATTTTTATTCGTTCGACTTGAAATTTGAACTGTAGCCTCTTCGATATATTTTAAAGACACACGATTTTAATGATTGATTAAAAATTACGTTTTTTATAAACATTTAAACGTCAATTTTTTATTTAAAAAAAAAGAAAAAAAAGTTCAAATTTATGTAAATTTACGGAAAACGAGTTTCTTTTTTAATAATCGTGGATACTTTACTGACAAATTTAGTGTAAATTATGAAGAAAAATTTTTTTTTTTGTCATGGGTGCAGATAAAAAAAAGTTATTCTGCAAGCTGAAGACTTTCTCCAAAAGAAAAAGACGTGCTGCTTCAAACGTCTCTATTCTGCCGCCATTTTGGGGAAAAAACAAATTAAAACAAAACAAAAAGATAGTGCGGTCGTGTGACCCCGCCAGGAACGAAGTTCCTTACGTTATTTTGTCAACTCTAAACGTGATTTAATATGTAGATTTCTATTGATTCTATTAGTGTATTTTTGTCACTCCAAAAAATGCTATCCTCTTTCATTCAACTCTCCTCTCTCTCTAATTTGTATATTTTATTTTTTATCATTTTTTTCAATGTAAAAATGTAAAGTAAGGATTTAAATCAAAAAATTTCATTTAATAAATTAAATATAAAATAGTGAATTATAAATTATATAATATAAAAAAAAAAAACTCGAAAACCTAACGGCAGATCTTTCTCAAAAAATTATTTTAGACGTATTTTATAACATATTAAAAATTCAGCTTTTTCAGATTGTCCGAGGAACCTTAATTAATAACAAAAATAGAAAAACAAATAAATGGTTTCTTATTCTCATGCGAAAAATATACATCATACTTGGCAAGATTCACATTTTGTTATGCTTTTTTTTTTTGATTCCGCCGGAATTGTTGTAGACGTTGAGCGTTTGTTTTTGGTAATTTTTTCATACTCTGAAGTTGATTTTCGATTTTTTTCTCTTTCAATACTTATTTCGATATTGAGCATATGATTTCACTATTATCTCTCTGTAATGCATATAAATAGTAAATAGTGAACACTCGAATCACACGTATATTAAATGTGTAAATTCTATTAAGTTATCTTCTTCTTGTCCTCAATCCGTGGATAAACTTTTATGATGTTCGATCCTGTTAATTGAACTAAGCATTAGAATTCGGCCTTTCTTTTTAAATTTGTATAATTTTTTGCTGCTGTATCTTTTATTATTTGCCCGATGAATGTTTTTCTGGGTCTTCCTCTGCATCGCCCACTTTCCATTTGCCTTCCAATATTTGTACTAGCGTCTTATTATGCCGGAATAAATGTCCTATCCACTTAACTATTCTTCTTTTTAATGTATTCATTAGAGTTATTCGATTCGTGTATTTCTTTTAGTACCTTTTCATTTGTTATTTTCTCCATCCAGCTAATTTTTCGTATCCTTCGCCAGCAACACACTTCGAAGGCTTCGATTATACATTTGCTTGTTTATCGTCCAAGTTTCTGACCCGTACAGCGGTATACTCCATATATATATATATATATATATATATATATACTTTCACGAAACACTTCTTAGTTTCCAAGCTTATACTTTTTGACGTCAGTAACGATTTCTTTTTATTTAACGCTGTGTTTGCTAGATTAATTCTCGTTACTATCTCTCTATCGCTTCTCCCATCTTGTGTTATTATGCTTCCAAGATATCTGTGGACTTGTTTTAGCGTCTTTCCATTAATTTGTATGTTTACTATTCCCTGTTTCTTATCACATTTCATTACCACTGTCTTCTCTTCATTTATCGCCATATTGTATTTTTTAATTACTTTTGTCAAATATTGAATTGTTTCTTCCAATTCTTTTCCATTGTTTCCCACGATTGCTATGTCATCGGCGAAGAGGAACATCAATGTTCTTATACCTCCCACTTTAATTCCCGATTCTTCGTTTTCTTTAACTTTCTGAATCATTTTTTCAGTGTATACATTGAACAGCCTCGGTGACATGCAACATCCTTGTCTAACACTCCTTTTCCTATTGTTACTTTCGCTTCGTTTTCTTTACTTTTTATTATTGCTATTTGTTTTTCGTATATAATATCTTTATTATTCTTCTATCTTTGAAGTCTATTCCTATTTCTTCCAAAGTGTTCCATAGAAGCTCCCAGTTGACCCTATCAAATGCTTTATTCATGTCGATAAATGATGTCGGTTTCGGGTATTTCTAGTCTTCTTTCTACTATTTGTCGGATTCCCAGAATCGCCTCCCTTGTTCCTCGATTTTTCCGAAATCCATATTGATCACGCGTCAAAGTCTTCTTCTATTATCTTGTTAATTCTGTTAAGTATAACTTTTGCCTAGTATTTTTGATGCCTGCACAAGTAAACTGATTACTCTTTGTTCTTTGCATTTAATTGTTCCGTCCTTCTTCGGTATTATAGCCATAATACTAGTACTACTGAAATCGTTGGGGATCTGTCCCATTTCATAGATTTCCATTATTAAAGCATATAGATGGTATTTTGCTTCTTTATTTAATTTTAGTAGCAACTCGCTTGGGATATTGGCACACCCTGGTGCTTTTTTATTTCTTAATTGTTTAAGAGCATACTCTATCTCTTTTCATTTGTTATAGGTGGACCAGAATTATCCTCTGCTGTCGGCATACTGACTTTCTTTTGTTTTGTTGGACCGCTACTTCTGTATAATTCTTCCGTATATCTTTTCCACCTTGATACTATGTCTTTCATTGTAATTAGTATTTTCCCATTTTCATCTTCTATTCCATTTAATTTACTTTTAAATTCTTTAAATTTTTTTCTTATTTCTATGTTTCCTTTTCTGATATTTTCTTCTATTTGTGCGCATTCCGCTTTTATAAATTCTTCCTTCGCCCTTCTCGCTTCTCTGTTTATTAGGTTTCTATATTTGTTGTAGATTTCTTCCCCTTCGTCTATATTTATTGTTCTATATTTTCGTCTCATTTCCATTAGTTCTATCAGTTCCTTTGTTATCCATGGCTTTTTGTATTCTATAATTCTTGTTCCTAGCGTTTCCTTTGCTGTTCTAGTTATGGCTTCTTTGGTCATATTCTATTTATCATTAATGTTTTCATTTTCTCTCTTCAAACTTTCCGAAACTTTATTCTGATACATATTTTTTATGTCATTAATCTTTAATTATTCTATGCACCATCTCTGGTCTTTATTCTTGTTTGTTTCCCTCTTCCTTTTGTAATTTACTTCTGCCTTCATTATCACTGCTATATGATCGCTATCTATATCCACTCTCGGGTATGTTTTGCATATCTTCATTCGGTTTTTAAACCTTTTCCTAATTAAAATGTAGTCTATCTGATATCTGTTTATGTCTTCGGGCATTTTCCATGTACATATATCCTCCGTGGTTGTTATTTGAACATTGTATTACTTCTAGTCTTTGTCCTCGTTTGTTTCTGATTCCTATACCGTCGTCCTGAACTTGTTCTCCTTCCTTTTCTTTACCAACTATTACGTTTCAATCTCTGAGAATTATAAAATTCTCCTTTTTATCTATATAATTATTAATCATATCTTCTATTTGTTCGTATATTATTTCAATTTCTTCTTCTGTATAACTAGACGTTGGCATGTATATTTGCATTATTGCTGTGTCTGTAGGTACTGCTTCTAGTCTAACCATAATTATTCTGTCATTATATTATAAGTAATTTTTTACTTTATTTCCTTATTTTTTATTTAACATTAGTCCAACGCCGCTATTTTTCTCTTGATCACTTGAACTTATAATTCGCGGTATTCACTACTCCAAAAGTCATTTTTATTATTCCACCTTGTTTCGCTCACTCTCATTATATCAATTTCAAGCCTTTTCATTTCTAATTTCGTATTTTCGAGTTTTCCGCATATGTTGAGAGATCTCACATTCCACGTCGCAATCGTCATGATATTCTGTTTATTTTTTCAATTGATCCTTTATTTTCGGTTGCTTTCCAGTCGTCCTCTTTTCATATGCAGCTTGGTTACCCACGGCCCTTTTGGTAGAATACACTACCGCTGGCATAGCCCACAAAGTCTTAGGAAAACGCAAACCTCCCCGCCGCGTTAAGGCGGTGATTCCTAAGTTATATGATTTGTTAAATTACTTTTCTAAGTTTGCATTATTTATACTTGCTGCAGTTTCTGTTTCTCGACTTTCCAGTATAAAATTGTAATAATGATACAATGTGAATTCTGTTTATGAATTAATTAAAACAAAAGCAATAAATAAATCATCAGACTTGTTGAAGTGAGGTAATGTCGCACCAAAAAACCGCTCCAATTTTCAAATTCAATTAAATTTGCAAGTGTTTAGAATTGAGCTTATACAGCTGACCGCTCACAATTCTTGTTGTTCGAATCTCGATACTCGTACGCACGCGCGCACACATACACACCTATATATAATAGAAAGAGACAGAGTGAAGGAGAAAGAGAGTGAAGGTCGCCTGGAGAACGCATAACGCTTTTTTCGTGTCGTGATGATTTCTGCTAGTTTACTCCTACCGCCAAGCAGCGTAAAAGAACATCGTTCCAAAAATTATATTCTACACCTCATTATGTGTATAATAGATCCTCAAAATCTCATTTTGATTAAAAAAAATTCCAAAAAATGTCTATTCTTCGTGAATTTAAATAGATGTAACCCCTTAAACAATTAAAATGCCACTTCAGCTAAAAAGTTCTTGAATACAATAATATACTGTTCGTTTCAATAAAATCTAAAATCTCCTATTCGCCAATTTCACCTATCACTAACCCCGGGGTAGTATGGTGTTAGTTTTCATTTCTATTCTGGAACTTCACAACTGTTTAGTCCCTACGTGTCATTAGAGTCTAAAAAATTATTTTTACTTGCAGATATACATATTTTTGACTACTCATGGTGACTTTCAAATTGAAAGTAAGTTTTGTAAAATACAGAAGATTTAAAACGCCTGCTAGAGAAGTTATTTTTCAAACGTTTCCCCACTTTTTCAAATGAAATATTACAAAAATCATATAAAAAACCCTCTTAAACTACACCATTAATCCAAAAACACTTGTCAATTCTTCAAGTAAATCTCTTGAATCAACTTTTCAGTCACATTGTAAGTTTGGCCCAAGTGTATGAAAATTAGCTAACTGAACGGGATAATTAAAGACTAGAAAAAGAGAACCATGCCGGTTTTCGTAATCTTCGATGAAATTCCATATTGTTTCAGATGTACATCGGGGAAGGCCATGGGGCTGGAGATTTTTTATTATAGCTGGAAAACTCTAACCAACCCGTATCAGAAATTTTGTTACCGGTATACACAAATCAAAACTCAGTTTCAACAAAATTAAAAATAAGTCAAAATAACAGTTTAATATATTGCCTCATTAATTGAACCATTTGTACCGAAAAGACCCCCCCTTCGCATTCTCAGTCAGATTTTCATCTGGTAATCATAAAATAGATATAACCCCGTACTCGCTCGTACCTTTGTAATCTTTATCCAAAGCTGAACAAGGAATATCAGTTCCGGAAGAAAAACAACGGAAACCAAAAAACAAAAACTGTAAATGAATCGCAAATCAATTCAAATATTTCAATGTCAACCACAACGTAAAAGAAACAATAAGAAAACTATCATAATTATTTATGAAAAAAAAACAAAAAAACTATCAATAAAAACTACGAAAACAACAAAATACACTTTCCTAAATTCTACAAACTTTGCTCTTCTCTTCTCGATATATCTTCCGATCTGCGAGCAATTTTTCTTGAATGATTTTAGGATTTCATCAGCGGATGATATTCTGTAGATGATAAATAATCATCGCGAACTGCGGTAGTGCACGGAAATCAAAATCCATTGCGACAAAACAGAAAACAGAAACATAAACAGTTTTCATCGACAAAAACAACCCCCCCCCCGTGTTTTGAGAAATAAAAACAGCTTCTAAGCATTTTTTTTGAAAATGACTATTTTTAGAAGAAACATTGTCCTACGTCGAGTCAGAGAGATCAAAAAAAGACGTTTTTTTTTGTTTTTTTCGCCCGGTATCCAAACCATGTGTGGTCACTTTCAACTCAGATGAGCTCTAAACTGAAAATAACCTTCTTATTTTAAACATATGAGATAAAAAACGAAACTAAAGGTGCACAAAACAGAAAAAAAGGAAAAAAGAACCCCAAACTACTACCATCTAAACCGCAATATTACAATCGACTATGAACCTGAGTAAGGCAACCAAAATCTGGTGGTTCCTACAACAAAGTAAATAATGAATATTATAAGTAGGAAAGACCATCAAGGAAATTAAGTCCCCGAAAAATATATCTCCAACAACAAAATAACCAATGATTGGTGCCCTCTGAGTAAATTAATCATGACCACTGCAAATTAGATTAGACGTTTTGGAAATTTTGCGGAATTCGCGTATGTCCGATGCAAAGGTAACAGATCAACAAATTTCCTAGTAAGCCTCACAGGATGGCTAGCGGTACATGATAATACTATAGAGTGCCTTGACGGGGGATAGTTGGTTGGACTGTATCATAGTATTTATATCATTTACCCACTCGACATCCAATTCATAGGAGAATTAGAAGATAAATATCAGCGCAATTGCACGTAAACCGGAGTGTAATCTAACTTTCGAGCTGCCGATCAACGTGAGATAAGTACCTATATATGAGTTATTTTTTATGTTTATCCAATTTTGTCGATGTTCTAATTTTCCAAAACAAATCAGTAGAAGGGATGAAAGGATACCTCCGGGAACAACTTCCTTGACCCACAGATCGATACTATCATTTCCCTGTATTCCACAATGACTCGGAATCCAACAGAATTTCCAATTCATTTCCCTTTATTGATTACCTCTTAAGACATTTATTTCTTATTTGCGGGTGTAATTTATAGCTAAATGAACTTTTTTTTTTTAATTGGGCTCGTCAACCGAGGGGACCTTCACCCAGAAACAATTAAGGGAAAACGAAAGTTATATGGTGAGGCGATCAGCTATCGCTAATAAGAAGGAAACAATGGAGGGGATAGTAAGTGTAGAAGGAAAAGACAGGATATAACGAGCACAAAAAGGAGCAGGAAGTCCCAGCCCAAGCAAGCGGGAATATAGAGCCGAGCGCTCCACCGAAAGAGCAGAGCACTCAAAGAGCACGTGATCGGCGTCACAAACAACCGCCTCATTTGAATGGAGAGAACAACATGGGGAAGAGCTAAATGAACTTTTTTTTTTCTTTTTTGGGCACGTCAACAGTGGAACTTATCCAACGCAAGGGATTGTACATTATTATATAAGGAATAGATTAGAAATTGAGGAGATAAAGAAGGCCAACAAAGGAAGTATATTGAGAGAGGGGAATGCAAGAATGGAGTGGACACTATAAGGAGTAGGAAGGCCAAGGCGCAGAAGACTAGAATACAGAGTAGAACGTTCGGAGGAAATAAAGGGGCATTCGAACAAAATGTGACTCGCATCACAGGTATAATTGAGCTCTGATGGGTCATAAGGACACAAAGGAGATTGAACAATAGAAAAACGGAAAAGAGAAGCCGGAAGCAAACTATGATTGAACCGCAGGCGAACTATAGCGGAAATAATCGAACGGCTAAGGTAGGGGAAAAGATTAATCCAAGGAAGAGAGGAAGGGAAGGGTTGAACAGCAAGGTAAAAAGATCGAGGATTGGTAAAGAATGAAGGATAGAATCCGGTCCAGAAATCGTAATGGGAACGATACGAAAGACAGTAAAGAGTTTGAGCAAGAAATCTACTAATGAATAGACCATTGGTCGCCGCCGAACGTGCCAACGAGTCAACTAACTCGTTGCCAGGATTTCCGCAATGACCAGAAATCCATAGTAGATCAATTTCAACAGAACGGGATGCAAATAAATTAGAAATTAAGAAGCGAATTTGGAGAATAATGGGATCAGTGACATGAGTAGGAAAAGAAGAGGAGATAGCCAATAAAACACTTTTCGAGTCCAAGGATAGGAGGAATTTAGAGATGTTATTTGTCGAGGATGTGAAAAGGACTGCCTGCAGGATAGCCATGGATTCGGCAAGAAAAATAGAGGAAAAGGAGGGCAACCGAAAGGATTTGAAATACGTAAATGCGGGGATAATGAACGCAGCCCCAACGCCAGCATCAGGCTTCGAACCATCCGTTAGAGGCTGCCACTGATAATTAGGTGTACCTTTTATCGATATTAAGTGAGATTGTTATAAACTCCAAAGCCTTATCTGTCAGTAGCTCAGCAGTATATATATCGTTACCTCAAGCGGCAGCCTAAACTTCTGTAACATTATATCCTCGATAATAAAAGTTGCACCTACTACGCTACCACGTTTCTACCAGCAGTAAAATGATAACAGAATCGTAATAATGGATTAGATAATTAAATCACAAATTATTGACAAAAGGCGAAAGGTTTTGGTTATTCAGTTCTTTAAATAAGCTCGTAATTAATCTAGCAGTAAAAAAGTTGATATCACAGTGAAATGTAAAGCAACGGATACACACAAGTACGCTGAGCTATATCTGTAATATAATTGTTCGTGTTTTTAAAAACTGAATCCATTTAGTTGAAATATGTAGTTTTGCCCTCTGCAGCAAGCAGCCGTAATTTCAGCACAGCTTTTTACCCTACCATTATTTATTTCGTTAAATTTCTTGTTCATTTCTCTGGGCAATGTATCTACACGTTTTCAGTATTTAGGACAATTCCTTTCTATAACTTTATATTTGTATATAACAGGAGAATTTCAAGTAGAATATATTCTCCGCTTTTAAACCACGAATTCTGAAAAGTACAATGAACGAAAGAGGATTCCAGTGAAAAATGCTTAATATATAGAACGCTAGTCGCGCCCGTCGTCTAATACAGTTTATTTTCAATCTGATGATTTTTGTTCACGTTAATTTTATGTTTCCTTTTCCGATATTATCACCAAGAACGCATCAAGCAGCTTCTATACTTCCTCCAACAACAGCATAAATAGTCAATCATATCGAGAGCATTTAGGGGAAAATAGGTACTTTTTTACTTTGACCGAGCTTCCAGCGGTACAGTGTACGTTTTTTCACAGCGAAACTGTGACTACGCTACCGCTATTTTATTGTAAGTGAAGTTCGCACAGTTAATTTATAAATACGCTCGAAGAAATATATTATACGAATAATAGCAGCGGTAGCGCAGCGAACTAGTAAAATCAGATCAGCAGTTTCGAAATTGCTTAATCCGTGTAAACAGATGTATTCGCTTTTAAATCGATTTCTTAATGCAATTTAATTCTAAATAAATTAATTTTTTTTTTTTATTGTAATTCACACTTTAAAAAAGTAAAGTGAGTTCCATATCCTTGACAGGGCGTTGGGATTGTGAATTACAGTTCTTAAATTAAAGTTACTTAATAACCACCTTTATTAATTAATTTATTTATTTATTTATTTTTTGAATCTATTTTGCATTGTTCTTTTCTGTTGTTTATATAAATTATTTCCGTTATCGAAATTTAAGTGTATCAATTTTCTTTTACATAAATTTAATTTTTATTCTTTGAAATTTAAAAAAAAGATAGAAACTCTTAATTTGTTTTTTGTTGTTTGTGTAGTATGCCGTGTTAATTCGATTTCGACATTTTTTTGTTTTAGAGAAAAGTACCGGAGAAAAAATTAGAATTCGCTACTACTGTTGCCATCCTTCACGGTACGTAAAAACAAAAACCATACACATATCGATATTTGAAAACTTAGGTTACCTGGCAGAAGTAATAAAAAATTTTTAGCAGTAACACGTCAAGAGCGCTTTACAACCTGTGGTGAGATAATATTTTGGATCTGCATGCGAGCAGCAGATGGAAAAAAGTCTAAGCCGGCAGATCTACCCCGGTCGGCAAAGAACCACGCATGTGATTCAATTCTCATTATCGCACTACCCATTTTGTTTTATTTCAAAGCGAAAGGTGTTTCGTCAGGGTTTTTAGTTAATTTCTATTGCATGTTGAATTATTTTCAGTGAAAATCACTGATTAATTAATGAAATCGTGAAAACGACCCGGAAGGAAACTGAAAAAAACCGGTTAAAGTTTTGATGTATTGTATTCTCCTAAGGTAAATTTAATTTCCTTCTTTCTTAATGAGCTTAAGAATAAGAGGAATTCACAGTGAATACCGTAGATCGGCAAAATTATTAACGGTACATAATAGGGTGTGCTGTTTCAAATGATTTCATCATATGACTATCGAAATTTGGAATAGTCCCGCGCCGGGTAACCTTAACCTCACAATACCCGACGCCCAGTGAAGTGTATCGGACTTACTTTATTTTACTTTGCTTCACCGCGGTGGGCAAAATATGGGGATGATTTTGTGGTTATACTCGAAAACCGGCTTTCAACAATTAAGGCACTGAAATAGAAATAATCGAAATTTCGGAATAAGCACGGTTAGATTATTATGAAACCAGAGCTATGCTCGATGGGATAGTAAAACTTCCGCATGCTGACTGAAGTTAAAGAAAGATTATCATCTTGTTTATTAGGACATAAAGTAGTTTCAAGTAATTTATATGATTTGTAATTTTTAAACGCTGCTTTTTATCTTTTTTTTTTAAATAAGCTCATTCGAGGGATTTTCGTGATTTTATCACGTTCACAGAGTAAAATCTGCCACGTTTAGTTGAAATTTAAGATTTCATTAAAATCCGAAAGTTCCATTTCCTTTGTTGTTCCCGTTATTTCTACGCTCAAAATCGTACGCTTTCTGTCACTGGTTAACTGTTCTACATCCGAATTTTAGTTACAAACACGTTCGCGCCTAGTTTTCATTGTCTTCCTCGCGTATTTTCTCATTATTTTTTTGAATCCTTGTACTACAATATTGTTTGCAACTTCAATTCACGGCGCTAAAATTTCCCGGTACGCGGTGGTCCCTCACGTTGATAAATATTGTCCGGCAATATTGTAAAAGTCAGTTATTGCCTAATGTGTCGGTGTTCTACTTCCTCGTTTTTATGTCTTTTGCATCGTTGGTCCCGTTCGTTAATTAAATGAAAGAGTTTGTTTTTTTTTGTTGTTTTTTTTCAGACAACGTAACGTAACCCGTTTTAAATCCGTTCTAACAATGGACCGTTTTCATTCAAGGAAAGTAGAACTCGTTTGCCAACTATTCGTTTGCGATTGCAAATTTCGAGAAATTACATAATAATCGTAATTTTCAAAATGCGATTATTTCCGACAACGTTATGAATTCTGCGAGTTTTATGCGACACTTAACATGTACATATCGTAACAAATAGAAATAATTATCGTTCCTTCTCTTTTTTAATTAACAGCGGGGCTATAACGATCGACAGTGGCCATAAAAGTCGCTTTCAAACTAGTCGTACGTTAAAAGAACAGTAAAGCGATTTTTGAGTAATAAAGAAAAAAGTTATTGAAGTGATTTTTCCGTATCGTTTTTTTTTTTTTTTATTTCGGTTTAGTAAACCTGGTACGATGATAATTTCCTATGTGGTGCGGCTTTGATATTAAATAAACAAACACCTGCAGGCGCAAACAATTAAACCTTAATAAAAAAAAAAAGTAAATAAATATATTAAAAATCCCAATAAAATTAACAAATACTAAAATGAAAATAAAAAAATAAAAAAATAAAAATTTTATCCGCTATCTTCCCCCTTAAAATTCTTCAACTTTTAGGTATATAGAAACTCGACTTTTTAAAAAAATAACAAAAAAATCAAAGTTATTGATAAAATCAAATTATTCTAATAACTTTAAAACTCCGATTTTAGGGCTCATCGTTATTTCGAGTCCCTTTCTTAACGCATACGTGGGTCACATCTGATGTTCAGCAAGTAATACTAGAGTAAACAAATATAAAAATCCAACAACAGCAAAAGTCGCTTTTTCCAATTCGAAATTTTAGAAAATCTGGCTATTCTAAATAACCAACTAATGTGGTTTAAAAAATATATATAAAAAACAGGAAAAGCGTAGTAAAAATCGCAGGGAGTAATAGTAATGAAAAAAATATTCGATTTGGAAAAGGTCAGGGAACTCTATGCTTATTTCGAATGTACACTAACTCATTATACAGGCACATTAAAAATGCAAAATGTTTTTTGCTGATGACATTGCGTTGTTAATTGAAAACAAAAAGTCCGAAGTGGCGGAAAAATTACTGCAAGAGGATATGGATAATTTTAGTAAATGGGTACATGATAGGAGGTTATGTGTAAATATAAATAAATTTAAATTGTTACATATCCGAAATAGTACTTAACACACGAGTCGCGATTCGCGAATCATTCTTCATAATAACGAATGCGAACTTCATGAAACGAATAACTCACCTTCATGTTTATGTCCACCTCTTGAAAACGTAAAAGACTTTAAATATTTAGAAATATATATATATATTGAAACGGTACTACGCTGTAAAGCGTAGTCTCGCGTCCAGGGATGCCACCACGGATTTAGTCCGCGGAATTATTAATTATTATTTTATTAATTATTATTATGATAGTTATTATTATTATTAATTATTAGATTAGCCAAGAAATGGGTTTCGCTTTAACGGTTTGTATTTTAAAATTTATCTACACCTATTTTACTGGGACGGTATACCGCTAAAAACACACGTTAATTAAACTAGATACGAACATAATATTACGACGATTAATAAATATAAAATAATTCAATACGTATCTCTGTTGTCGGCCGGGAGGTGCAAGATCCTGAATGACGGTGTCTCGTTGGTCCTTTAAATCGGTTGGCATGCAGAGGAAATTCGGTCCGCGGTATTTTAAGAACAATTAACGAATTGTACTCCGTACACCTTTTTAACTATAACAATCGGAATTACGAGCGTTCGCGTTTTTTAACAGTCGACTTACAGCCAGTGGCCAACTTGAGCGGATTCTTCATTTTTTTTCTGGTCCGATGACCAAGACCGAAAACTATAACGTGCCAACTTCGACCGTGACAAAAATTAGAGTCACTTCGACCTTTTTTAGACGGTTCTGCTTGCCCTCGACTCCGGCTCATTCCAGTCGTTATTTTTCGTCGGCATGTTTTTTACAACCTGACCGCCGGACTCGTCGGAATTGCGACAAACGAAGCCAATGGTCGCGGAGATCCTTTGACGCATTCAAAAAGGTCGTGCCTTCCCGGAATCTTTACAACCTGCGATGTTTTCGGGCTTTATTTTTTATGATTCGTAATTCTCATTTTTTCCGAATAGTCCTCCGTGGGTGGCGATGCAAAATTCCTTTCTCCCTTGCCGACAACAGGATTACACACATACGCACACTTACGCTCACACCATTTGCCCGATATTCTATTAAATTACATTTTTAATATTTTATTTACTTGTTTAATAATTTTGGTTTTATTTTGTTAATTTTTATTTTTTCGAACCATGTAATGGTCACATTACAATATATATATTTTTTTTTTATTTTTTTTTTATTATTATTACTTTAATAAGGAAATATAACAAACTAGAGTAGCCTGCGAATTAGCTTATGGCTACCAGTAGCGATTATTTGTATATATGTTTAATTTTAAATAATTCAGAAATGAATACAGGAAATTGTTCTAGTAGAATAATTTCATTTAGTTGAAGTGCACAGTCAATCATATACAATTGTCGCAGGTGGTTATACTTGCTACACGTGTATATTATATGCTGAACATTTTCTACTTCATTACTTTTACAATTACAACATTTACTGTCTGAAATAATATTTAATTTACTTAAAAAGTATCCAATGGAACCATGACCTGTGAGTATTTGAGTCATATAATAATTTACTGTAATGTTTTTATTTTTAAAGCGTTTTATTACGTTAGGAAAGAACTTATTTATTAATTTACCATTTGATAGAGTATCGTATCTTATTTTAAATTCATTAAAAATTTGTAAATCAACTTGCTTGAGAAGTTCTTTACTTATAATACCATTATTTTCTTTTTTAGCATTAAAAACTAGAGATCTCTTTTTTATGTAAAGATCGATAGGTAAGACCCGTGCTATGGTCTGAATTGCAATATTTGAAGCAGTTACATATGAAGAAGTTAAATCAATTAGAAATTTCCGATAGTTGGAGTTTACGTTATGTATTTGCTGTTTAGTTAACCGGTTATAGTAGACATCAGTACAATATGAGTATAATGACTGCACTAAACCTTTATAGAGTATTATCTTAGATTTATAATTTAATCCCCACAGCTTACCGCCAAGGGATTTAAAAATGTAATAATATTTATTAACCTTATTATTTATGTACTGTATATGCTTATTGTACTTTAATCTATCGTCTAAAATGAATCCTAAATATTTAATATGGTCAGTAGAACTGAACGTATGATTATTAATTTTAATATTATTGTAACAAATTTGGTCAAGGTTTTTGTCTCGACCAGGTATCACCATGATTTGAGATTTGGTGATCTCAAATTTGAGGTTTAAAGCATTTACTATTGTTTTAAGTTTACAAATAACTTCATTACAATTAGCAATGTGGGACGACAGAGTCGAGTTACTAGATAAATGTACGTTGTAGACCAAAAGTAAATCATCAGCATAGTTGTATAAACGTAGGCCTGCGTATATATTACTTAATTTAGAATGGATATTAGAATATAAAATATTCTACAAGACCGGTCCAAGAACTGAACCTTGTGGAACGCCAAAATTGTTTTTAACATCAACAATGTCGTTTTGATAGGCCCACTTTACTCTCCTGTTAGTTAAATAATCGTATATTAGGGTTATTACGTTAAAACTAAAACCATTTACAATTAATGTATCAATTATCACTTGACGATCACAATTATTAAATGCTCCCTCTATATCAAATGAAATAATAATAGACGGATTATTCCGTTGTTTGTTTTGTAATAAATATATATAAATTCGAAAATAAGACAGTCAATTCTAGTTTTATACAAATTAAAGCAGGTGCTGCCATATAAAACACGACGTATATACTACAATGCAATTGAACGTTATATCAGGAAGCGATTAGAAATAGAAGAAATGAAGGTAGCCAATACAGGAAGAACAGAAGCAGAAGGAAGAGCAAGAATGTAGTGGGCACAGTAAGGGGTCGGGAGGCCAAGGCTAAGCAAATTAGAATAAAGGACTGCGCGTTCCGAGGAGACAGAAGAGCATTCGAATAGAAGATGATTTACATCACAGGTCAAATTTACGATAGGAGGATGAAACAAGGGAGACTGAACAATATTAAAACGAAAGAGAGTGGTAGGAAGCAGACTGTGATTAAAGCGGAGGCGAATTATGGAACAAATATGACAGAACGGCTGATGCAGGGAAAATTAATAAACCAGGAAGAAGTGGGTGGAGAGAGTTGTATAGCAAGGTAAAAGGAGTTAGGATTGGAGAAAAGAGACGGATAAAGATCAGTCCAAAAGTCATGGTGAAAACGATAACAGGACAGAGACATTGGGAATCTGTCTATAAAACGGCCATTTATTGCAGCTAGACATGCCAACGAATCGGCAAGATCGTTAGATACCGCAGTGGCCCGGAATCCAGGTCAGCTAGGATAGAACGGGATGTTAATAAATTATAAATTAAGTATGAATATAAAAAATAATAGGATCTGACGATGGTTCAGAGAAGGGAGATGAGATGGCTAATAAAACGATTTTCGAATCAGAGCATATGACGAATTTTGATAAATCGGATGTTAAGGATATAAAAAGGATAGCACGTAAAATAACCATGGATTCGGCTAAAAAGACAGAAGAAAAGGAAGGAAGTTGAAAAGACTCAGAATAGTTGATATCAGGAAGAATAAAAGCAGCTCCGACACCTGAAGCAGATTTTGAGTCATCCGTAAAAACCATGCCGTGAGCTGGAAAAAGTGAGTGCAGAGTTTGGTTAAATTCGTTATGTATTACAGGAAACGGAAGAGATTTAATGTTAGAAAGAAGAGAAAATAGTTTTGGAGAAAACGACAGTTCTATAAAGTTGTAAGTGAAGTACGGGGATTTGTTACAGGAGAGGATAAAGTGAGAAAATAGGACAAGTCGAGAGGATATGTGTGAAAGAATTGGAATTTTTCTAGTAGAGATGGCTGAAAGAGAATGGTGCAAAGAATGAAAACAAAATGCGTCCCAATTCCCTACACTGAGATAGTTCAATCATACAGCTACTGATTATATACTTATTCTATGTTGTTGTTTTTGTGTCGTTTCTTTATCGTTCAACTTACTGCTTGGAATTCATAAAGAAGATATTGCTTGCGAATGCTATCATTATATATATATATATATATATTTACTAAGACATATATTAATTAAGGTTTATGTAATTTCGATGTATATAACAAGCATGTATAAATTTGTAACGTGTACAATCTGAATAAAAGATAAGAGTGTCGGGCACTCACACAACGGGCATACTTGCCTTGTGAGACTCATAAACTTATTTTAAAATTTAAAAAAAAAAAACAAAACAAAACATCGCAGACACAAATTTTGCCGATATAAGCTGTGTACGGGAAATGAACGAATAGCGAGAAAAAGGACAACGCAAATTGGGCTGAGAGAGAAATTGCTTACCTGCTCCCGGGGATTGAGTCGTCCTATAAATGACATATCACCCGTGACGACGTTCTCTTTGTTTGTTTTTTTTTTTTTCTTTTTTTTGGCGCGTCAACTATGGACATTAACCCGGCACATGTGAAATTTCAATGTATGTCAGCGGGATATTATACCTCAACGAAAGACCGCTGCCTAACTAACTATGCCACACGGTAGCTGGCTACCGTGAAGACGTTTCCCCTCCTACGTACAACTTGACTAAGTGGAACGGATAAAAACTTTACATGCCGAGAATGAATTCTATTATCTGTTTTTGTTTTGCTTTTTTTTCTTCTCAGCGATTCCGCGTCTATTTTCGTGCACGATAACGAAAGGGAATATGAAACAATTCATACAGGCGGGCAGAGGGGCTCAATTTAATGGACCGTAAAAGACGGGCAGAGTAGAAGAGCGATGCTGCTGGTAGGAAGTTACGCAACGACTAAATGTAAACGGGTATTGAACAGGCGCTCGCTTCAGATGTCAGATACTTGTCATCATTAACACTATTTTTGGCGCGTTGAGAACGATAAAGGCATTAGACGAAATAGAGAAGACTGAAACCGTACGAGAAGAGGGAAGCTTTACGGAATCGTGAAAGTTCTGCACTGCTACTTGCCTCGGTGGAAGTCGTGAAAGTTACCGAAAGTACAAAGAGTTGCCGTTTTATAAAAAAGATTGAAAAAAAAGGGGGGTATTATTAGCCGCGCCGATTGTACCAGAAAAAGTTCCGGAGCGGCGCCGAATTTTAAAATGTCGTTCCAACACGCCGTCATTCATTTGAGCTTTTTATATATTACGTCACCGTTGTTTTAAGCTCGCTCGCTCGGCTAACATTTCAACACGGACAAAGTGAGATGCATCCAGCGTTGCCTTCACGGCTGTCGTAAATCTCCTCCCCTCATCCTAGTTGAGAGTGATATTCAAATTATGCGCCATTCGTTATCACCCGGTCCAGAGATTGTAGAAATCGCCTATTCCCTATCCGATTCGTGCGTGTCGTCGCTTCCTAAACGCAGAGTCACCTGATAATCTTTAGTCAAGTTAGAACCATTACAAATTTTCAGGTATACGCGTCTTTCGAGAGGTGAGGGTAAATAAAGGGCACGTTAATGGCGCTTTCTAGTGCTTTCCCGAGATTGAATAACTTATTTGCATTGCTATTTTTCCAAGGGGGCCCTTTCACACACTTTGACATGAACGCTGAAATATTTGCGATTTTACTGGACGAAAGAATTCCGATGGAAGCATTTAACCGTTTCGTTGCACAAACGTTTGGCGCGGAAATAGAGTACTTTTTAAAGTAACTCAGCAACCGCCTACGGATCTGTCGCTGCCTCGCCTCGACTCTTTTCCGATACTTCTCAAAATCGCTGCCCCCCTCCCTCCCGTAAGAATATTTGCATATTATTTAACTTGCCGGCTTACGACTCAGTCGAAATCGTTTGAAATCCCTTACCCCGGTCCGGTCGAAGTAAAAACCGACGCTCCTCGTTTTTATTAATTAAGCGTTAATTTAAAATTTTTCTCTTTAATAATACATTTGTTTTTTCCATGCGTAAACCGAAATTACATACGAAAATTATAAAGACGTCCGGAAGGAGCGGATTTAAGTTTTATGACCACTTCGTGAGCGAAATTTAGATTCCCAGCGTTTGTCGTATCTAGCTTCGACGCTCTGGCATCTTTAGAAGTGAAAAAGCTAGGGCAAGAGCGAAAAGTTCTGAAAAAGGAACAAATTTAAAAAGCGGCCGTTTTGCAGTCGCGGTTACGCACCATAATGCCGAAGTGGTTTTCGACTAGAAGAAGAAGAAGAAGACGAGTTGTTGTACTTGCCAAAGAAGTAGTATCGAGCAGCTGATTTTAAATTGTGATCCACGCTGATCATCAATTTTATCGAGTGAGAGAGAAAGAGAGAGAATCCATTTTGAAGAGTGAAGAGATGTTTGTAACAATTAAAGGAGTTAAAAAAGGACGATGATTCGGGGCGATTTAGAATTAATGACGAATACCCAGAACTTGAAATAACACTAGGTGAATGACGGCTGGAAATGAAAAAAGCAAAGGAATTTCAGCGCAGGTAAACCCCCGTTGTTATTAAAAATGAACTTTCAAATTTACAAAATTCGAAATAATACCGGAAAAGCCCAGATGACTTAAAGTATAGGCGCGGATTCCCGAAAGGAGAAAGCAACTCTGTCTTCTCACATGTTTTTCAGAATAATCAGAAGAGAATACAGTATGAAAAAAGCTTTTTTCATTCTCTAAAGGCAATGCCTATTGTGTCCTGTTGATAGCCATTTTCCGAATTTCTTGATATTATCGAATGAGGAAGTTTTTAATCGAGAACAAGAAGAAAGATCACTCTTGAACACGATTAAGAAAACAAGGCTAAAATGGATAGAACATGTGTTATAAGACATAATAGCCTACTGAAATATATCATAGAAGGAAAAATAGCCATGCGCAGACCGAGAGGAAGACCAAGACGTACGCTGGTGGATACAATCGAGAAGAAAGCAAATATCAAGACATACGCGGAACTGAAAAGGCGAACAGCGGATATAGGAAAAGGTGGAGGACTTGGACGATAGGGGCGAACCAGTCAAACGACTGAAATACCGATCGATCGATCATTGGTTGGGAACTGTCCATTAGCGGTCGTTCATGCATGTAAATAACCGTTTCTAAGAATTGTTATAGACTCGCAACGATGTACTCCCAAAAGTAAACAAAATGCTATGCAACTGTAATTTTCCCCTTCCGTGCCTGGCGGAAGCTAATAGGTTACCACTGCTCCCACCATGCGACCAGTACCCAGTAAAGATAAATGTATCACTGTTTTAGAGTACAATAACCCGCAAACACCTGCAGAAGATCTCAAACAGAAGCCAATTGAAGTGATTAGCAGATATGAGAAGATTTCACAAAGGCGTATACAGACGGATCTAAGGCGTGTTATAGAGGTAAATTGTCACCAGCAGCGTGCGCTTACGAAATTGTACTAGTAGGGGCCGTTTAAATGATGCTTGTTCGGGGCACTGGATGCAGAAATGTTTTTGCAATTTTGCTCTGTCTCCGGGAGTACTACAGTTCTAAAGCTCAACAGAAAAAGATAAGGGTTTTTACAGATTCTCTGACCACCTTACAAAGTCTAGAAAATAATAATAATGAATTGCACAAAAAATTCAAGGGACTCTGCTATTACTATAGCAGGAGGACTAGCGGATCGTGTTTCTGTGGGTCCCTGCACATACTCAAATCCAAGAAAATGAGCGCGCGAATCTAGAAGCTCGGTCTACCATGTTATCTCCGGTGCCGCATACATCTCAAGGACTAACAATATTTCTATGAGAACGAATAACTGAGCAGTGGATCAAAGAATAGATGTCCAAGACTACGTTCTTACGCACAAATAAAGCCGATGATCGAACACCATGGTGGCCACCGGCAAATAGCCCGCGTGTCGAATAAACAACGATTAATCGGCTAAGAATAGGACCTTGATTAACTCAAAAGATCCCTGTGAATATAGAACTAGCACATGGTTATCAACAGCCCCACATACCAACAATTATTCCTGGAAAGCAAAACCAAATATGAGGACCACACATTCCTCTATACATAGGCGGATCAATCAAAGAAGGCCAAGCAGGATGCCCACTTACCACAGAGACCGAGGACTGCATATCGACCAGACTCCCTAGTCAATTTTTAATCTATAGCTGTGTGTTATATGTTATATGCCAAGCCTTAGAACGTATCAAATGTGGTTCCTCAGACGCCAAGTACGTCATATGTTCTGGTTCACTGTCTAGTCTAACAGCACTAAAAAACTATAGTACCAAAAATCCATTAGTCCAATTCTTAATCAATGATCTTCAAACTTGAGGATCAAGCATTATGCTACTATGGATACCGGCACACCAAGAGATCCCAGGCAATGAAAGAGCCGATACTGTAGCAAAAAATGTTACAACCATGTCTAAACCCCAAGAAGTAATACCAGTCCAACTCCGTGAAGCAAAAATAAGTATCCACGAAACTGTAATAAACCACTGGAACAAGAGGTGGCAAGCCATCAGGTCTAAGCTCCATTCGGTAATATACACTCACCAAGACCAATGATTCCAACTAATCGATTAGACCAATGTACAATTACTAAACTTACAACTGGCCACATCAGAGCGTCATACATTCATCATATAACTAAAGAGGAGCCACAAATATGCCCATACTGTGATCAAAACCTTGATGTACGTCATATTTTAATAGAATGTCGCCCCCTCAGGACAACTAGAGAACAGTTCAACATCCCGGAATCTATCCCCCACACACTTGGAAGCCCAGAAAAGATTTTAAAGTACATTAAGAATGTATATTTATCGGTTATCGCTCCAATGTGGAGATATGGATTAGAGCTATATGGAACAACATGTCGAAGCAACCTCCTTAGGATACAGCAACAGCAGTCCAAGATTCTCTGTACAATGGTATCTGCGCCTTATTTCGTATCCAACGACACATTGCATGCGGACTTGAATGTTCCATACGTGAATGAGGTTTATGCGGAACAGTACAAAAAGTTCTTTGAGAAACTTCAGTTTAGCTCGAATCCACTTATATACCGAATGTTCACTATTGATCTTCCAGCCAGATCCAGCCGGCGACTGAAAAGGAAAAAGTGGTGCCGGGATGCACTTCCGATAACTTAAGCGCTATTATATTGCTCTCGGAGACACTACGCATAATCGTTATGTAGTGTGAAAATAAATAAATTAATAAAATAAAAAAAAAAAAAATAAATAAATAAAAATAAATAAATAAATAAAAAAAAAAAGGATAAATAAACCATTTTCTTCTTAAGACCTGAATCGGCATTTCGTTGGAACTGTCAGGTTAATATTCGTTTCCTTTTCCTTTTCTATTCATTCCACTTTTCCCCAATTTTTCCCCCCTTTCCTTATATTCTTATATCACCATTGTTTATGGCAGACTGCTGTCGGTACAATGGAAAAAAAAAAAAAAAAAAAAAAAAAAACATTAAATCCATAAACGCAATTAGCTTCATTTAACTAAATGTCTTTTCTTGTTTAATTAATGTATAATTAACTAATTCAGAATTCTGTAAAACTTATATATATATATATATATATATATATATATATATATATATATGTATATCTAAAAACCTAGTTTGTTTTTATCAAAATTCCTTTTTTTAATCTATTATTCGTATGTGATGTTCAGTCTGCAATACCTCTATGTACAATTTAGTGTCTTCGAATTGCATTAATGTGCATTATAAATGAAATATCGCCCGAGAATATGTTGCAAACAATTGTGAAACATGAATATCTTCACTTCAACATGAATTTCTTTTAGTTTTACGCGTACAATTTTCTTGGTAGAGTTAAATAACTAGAAACATAAAATGAAATGAATATTTACATTTTATTAATTTGATTCCTCCCTTTTTTTTCTCGTTATTTATCTCGCTCGCTGACGACAATTTAAAAAATCGATGACTTTTTTGAACCATGTTGTGTCAAGCGCTTTATCTCGTCGCGATAATCTTATGAGCGTTCAACTATTATTGACAGCTCCGATTCTCAATTTACAGATTAAAAAATAATTTGAAATTAGTGCTCAAATTTAATGGCAGATCGAAAAAAGAAGGAAAAAAATGCTTCCTTAAAATCCAGAATGTAGATCGAAATTATCAGTTACAAGGTCGTTCGAATATATTCGTATGAGTTGTGTTATATTATCTACTAATATTAATGGTCCAAATGTGTACATATGTACATATATCTGTGAGGTTTGTTAAAATGACTAAAAAATTTCACTTAAATTGCTCGAGACTTTTCGGTCTTTTGATTTACCTCCGGTTTTGACAGTGAAAGCCTGAAATTTCGGTTACGCAAATGTTTCTTTTTCCAGTAATTACTTACTCGCAATATTGCTAATGAGACTAATAGATTTTTTTTTTTTTTTTTCGTTTTTTATCCAGCTCCACTGTAAAAATCTGTTCGCCGAAAGAGTTGAATTTGAATGCAAAAATATAGAGTAGTTAATTATTCCGCTGGATTAATGTGTCCAAAGCTGAAGAGGTCAAAATGACCAAAACAAAAGTTCTTATTTTCTAACGCGTTCTGCTACTTATAAATTCAGAGTAATTTTTCAGTGGGCGCGTATTTATTTATAGTATTCTGGACAGAGAGATTATGACGACGGTACCTGTTGACATGTGTTCCCGCTTAATCTGTCAGAAGTTTAGCTTTACTTTTCAGGACGAGGGAGTAAAGTTGTCCCATTGCTACTAAAACGGAGAAAGAAGTTAAGTTTACTCTCTGTTGAAGAACTGTTCTAAAGACCGCGCTGTTATTTTTTACGATGAGCGTACATAAATTAAATGTAGCGTTTCTTTCTACGTTTTATCATTGTACGTGTTTTAATTGATGGTTTATTTACGCGAAACGTTTAACTGGAATCATTAGCACTAACTCGGAAATATTAAATAATTTAAATTTAAAATTAACCTTTTAAATTTTTCTGTAACTTTAAAAATTACTGAGTTGAATTGTAATTTACAGCCTTATGTATCTGCACATTTTGTGGTTTAGATTAGTTTACGCGGGTACATTAATGCTGAACTGTTTTCTAACAACATTTGAACCAGTTTGCTCTTATTGGACGGACTACGTGTTCAGTTCATAATCCGGTTATGATGCAAAAAGAGTTAAATACCGATACGAGTTTGCTTTTTTTTTTGTTGGTTTGTTTTTTTTCTTGAGAAATTTCCGATTAAAAATACATTCGAGTTGTTATAACTAGAAACGGTTTCGTCCGAAATTATAGTTATAACGGTATTTAGTGAATAGTGATCGTTTTCATAGTCGGAAAATCGACAGCGCGATTTTTTGGGCGCATGAGCATGTGTTTCTGATAAATGGGAAGTAGACGACGATTTGTAGATTAACGTTAAGTTCATCGTAAAAGAACAGAGCGGCAGAATGCTATGGCGGTTTACTTCATTTATTGGTCGGTTTCAATTTTGCGCTATTAGTAGCGTATTTGTTAACAGTTGGCGCACACGATGAGCTCGTTCTGTGTAGGGTCAGATTATTATTATTGAATTTAACCTGTAATTGCTTATTAGAATTCTGCACACATACGAGTATATAAAGGAAACTACTAGGAATGGTGTCGCCTTCCGATACCATTCGGCTTTAATTAATTGTTTCATTGCAGTTGGTTTTACAGGTTCAACGAATAATTTCCTTGGTCATCTCTGGCTTAGAAAATATTTCAAGTCACTATTCGCATACGAATTAGTTATTATATAATTTTATTAATTTAGAATTTATATTAATTAAATACTGGATTAAAGATACTGGAACATTTTGTTGTGTCTTGAGGCAGGTTAAAGGCGATATTGTTAAATTTTAACTGGTGATTGGAGTGGGGTGGAGAAATTATTTATGGTTGGGAATACGTTGAGATAATATGCCTCGTGCAGCGGAAATTGTCGCGCGTTGTTTTAAAATTTAAAAAAATCAAAACCGGTAGTTTAGTTTGCAAGTGCTCATTGGGCTCTCATGGATAAACAAAATACAATCAGTTACATCATTTATGAATAATGTAAACAAGATCTCCCCAGAGCTATCCTTGTGGGCTACATCATTTTCCGTGCAAATAATCGATACATGGTTCTATCACTAAAAAGTTGTTAAGAATTTATCGATTCTGCCATTTATTTCGACGGACACTGGCTTTTCTAAATGCGTTCGAAAGTTTTTCCCAGGGGTGGTCTTGCTTCTACACAGAAAGACATTTAAAAAAGATTAATGATGTTTCGATATAATTCGGAAGACTACCTAGAAGTAAAGAAGAAATTAAGAGTCGGGAACTGTAAAAAGTGTTCGGAATAAGAGGATAAAATCAGTATTGCACAAGTAGGAATAATAAAGCTAAGGTGTTGGAAGTAAAGTACGGAAAGTTGAGACTTAAAAGGAGAGAATATGATTGGAAGTGCACAAACGCACACACCACACGATTGTCATTAGAAAAATCTAAAAATACGGAGCGTGTTCATAAATGAAAAAAAAACGACAGTGTGAAGAAGGAAAGGTATGATTTAAACGGGAGTCGACGTAAAAAAGGGATATAAAATGAGCATAAAAAAAAAAAAAAAAACAAATAAAAAAACAAAAAAAAAACAGAACGAAGAGCAGACTGAATAAGAAAGCAGAATTCATCAAAATTTTTAATGTAATTTTTCAATTAGCAAATATTAGTAGTGTACTTTACGATAAAGGAGACCCTTGAAATATATACTACCAGCTCTCTCATTTCTCTCAATGCCAATATGGCTAGTGATACAAAGTTAATCCTAGTATGATAGGAATAAGAGAGTTTGGAAATTATAAAACAAGTATGAACGTTGGTGAAATTGTAAATGGAACGAAAAAAAAAGCTGAAATTGATTGTAAAACACTTTTGGAATCGAACGTAATTGAAAATTTGACTGATAAGCTGAAAAATGGATTAATTTCTCTTGTTTCTGTTCATATTACGTACTTTAAAAACGAGTTGTACATATTCGAACTATAGTGTATAATTTTCGGTATGGCTCGCAACTCGGGCCGTGCCGCTACATCACAATCAGCTACAATTCCTCGCAAACAAGACTAGCTAAAACACAAATTCATCATCTCCGTCAACTGGTTCCAAATCAGACATCATAGCAGTAACAGCATCATCAGCAACACTAAAACTATCAACACCATCAACTACTACAACAACAGATGTGCTAGGTGAACTCAAGTTCGACAAATCTCAGCTAGTGGTGGTAATAGGCAGGTTAATATGTATACACACATCGGTTATCAGGTTGCACTTTATTATTTAACGATAATAATAAAGATTTAATTAGCTCGGCGGAAAATGGTCGCTCCTATAGTTTTATCTCATGACGATAATCGTTGGAACATTGTCAAGAAAAGGTTCCAAGGGAGAGTTGGTAATCAATAATATAGAAACCGGAGAATATGGGGCGATGGTTGGCTTCGCAGCTCAAGCAGAAAATTTTGGTTAGATTTCATTATTGTTATACTTAAGATTGGGTTGATTTTTTGCACCGGTATACTGATCTTAGATTGTAACGTTGGAATAATCACTATTTCTTAAATAGTAGAGGAATCTTTTCGATTAAGGATGAATTTACGGGGTTATCCCCCCCCCCTCAATTTGAACTAAAATAGTTATTATAAATACACAAAAATCTGAAAAAAATCAAAGTTTTAAAATAAATATTGATGATTTTTAGGTTGTTTTTTTTTTTTTTTTATATTAAAAAAGAAAGCGAAGAAATTAAAATACAAAAACTTTCTTCCATTAACTTACGCAGTATGGATGCGAATTGTGGGGCTGCCGTGCAAAGAGCAATATTATGAAAATTCAAAGATACCAAAATATTACTCTAAGGTCAATCGTTGGCACCCCATGTTACGTAAGGAACAAAACCATTCACGATGATCTTTGCATGGATTATGTAGCTGACGTTATCAACAGGATGGCAATAAAACATCAGGAGCGATTATATAACCACACAAACTGGTCTGAAATTGGCCTACTGGATAATTTGTTACAAACGCAAGTGCGCAGACTAAAAAGAACAAAACCTTTATAGACCTCTTAACGTATCAATGAACGGCAGAATAATGCCACTCAAAGATGAAGCCAAATATCTGCGTTTATACCTGGATAAACGGTTAACGTGGAAAAAACATATAATAGTAAAGCGTAACGCAATACGCATTAAAGTCAGGCAGATGTTATGGCTCTTAGGGAAGAAGTCGGAACTAGCACTGGAAAACAAGCTACTGTTGTACAACCAAGTTATTAAACCAGTCTGGCAATACGGTTGTCAACTGTGGGGCTATTCGAAGAAGAGTAACGTAGCAATCATCCAAAGGCTGCAAAACAAACTCCTAAGAATAATGGTAAACGCGCCATGGTACATAACCAATGAAGCTCTACATAAGGACCTAAAAATAAATTACGTGAAGGACGAAATCGTACGAGCAGCAAAACAGTACGCTGCAAGACTGGGGTCACACCCCAATGCTATGGCAGCCGCGTTGTTAAATAATTCTGCTGATACTCGCAGACTGAAGAGGACAATAGTGATGAACCTAATATAAACTGTATCTGGTATATATGTTAAGTGAGGCCCTGTCACTGGACAGGGCTCTTCAGCAAGCCATTTTTACTAAAATATTAAATTTACTAAATAGCCCATGGTGCTAGTTGTAAATTGGCAAAAAAAAAAAAAAAAAACACCTTTGCAATAATTATTCAAACACAAAGTTACTAATACAGGGACTAGTCACTGGACTACGAACCCTTCACGTCAAAATCATTTATCATATCAGCTACCGATAGTCAATAGGCTAGAAATGGCATCTAAGAAAAAAAAAAAAGAAAAAAAATTAACTTACGCATGATGTTGAAATGTGTACATTATGATGTAATATTTCATTAAACAGTTATTAATAGTTACGTCAAGATTCCAGCATAAATATTGTAAGAATTAAAATTCAAAACTTGTAATCATAATGTTGCTGTTTAATATAAATTATTATATATGCTTTTAATAAATATCTTAGAACACATTGTTCCTTTTTCGCATGCATATTGCAACATCAAAACCCATTAATATTCTAATCTTAAATAAGTGTGTGTGTGTGTTTTTTTTTAAATTGAAATATAAAACAGTAGATATTTAATATATATATATATATATATATATAATTACAAGAAGTTTTATCCGAAATTTTATCCGGAGTGAAATACTCAAAACTCAAAAAATTATTGTTCAACCAGCTGTGTGGAATAACATCAAAGCATAGTGGTTTACTATGAACTACAAGATGGTATGTTAGAAGCACTATGTATATAGAATTTCTCAAACACGAAATTCAAAGAAAGCAACCGAAACACTTCAACTATCACGTGCAATTAAAAATTGTAAATTTCAGTTCAGTCGCCTCAATTCAAATGAATTCACCAGAAAATTATTACAAAATTTCTAGTTTTGTACCATTGCTAAATAAACTGATTACTCACATTGAAGCTAAATTTATTCAACGCAAAAACTTACTTGGAAACAACTTTGAAGTCAGCCAGCCTAATTTTAATGAAGCAAGTTGCCGTGATTTTTTTAAAACTTGTGAATCGGTGATTGAAACAATCAGTGGAGGTAGCTGCGTTACAGAAGTGAAGATGTGGCGAAAAAGAATCGGAAAAACACTTGAAGGAAAATGGGATATCTGTGTTATCCAATAGTTGTAGCGGTAATAAAGCATTTTCTAGTGTAAATACACTACAGAAAATTTTAGCTATGTTGCATGTTACAACAGCTACAGCTGAGAGATCATTTTCAACTCTACGACGGCTTAAAACTTATCTATAAGAAACTTTCAATGTCTGATGAACGACTAAATGACCTTGTTTTATTAAATATTCATAGAAACATTGATATTTCTACCGAAGATGTAGTAAATGAATTTGCAAATTCAAAACGGAAAATACACTACCAAGTTAATTTTTAATAATAATTTTGTTTGATAAATTTGTTATAGACATAAGAAATTAAGTTTCCAAACCTGTATATTGTTTTCTTTTGTTACTTCACTAGATGATAAGTTTTTACTTTTTTAAAATCTAGTCTGTGTATTCTGAAGTATGTTTATTTTAATTTTTCACATAGTTTTTTATACAAAAATTTTTTCTTTCCTTGCCTTATTTTCTTAAGATTTACATCTGTTTCAGTTAGTTTTTAATTTTAATTTTTCTCATCATTATAGATGTTGAATTGAACTTCCTAAAATTTCCCCTGTATATTCTTAAATGTTTTATTTTTTACAACATTCTGCTTTAAATGTTTAGTTTGTATTATTTTAAAATCTTCTCCATATCTGTAGGTAGTTCATTAATACTTTATGCGTAAATTTGTTATTATAATTAATAACATATGTAATTTTTATAAATGTAAGGTAGTTCATTTATGTAAATTAATAATATATAAATCAAAATGGTGAAAATTATTAATATTATGAATATTAGTTAAAGTGTATTATTATTTATAAAATAAACACGTGGAAAAATATTCAATGAAATGTCACACGTAAACCTAACTCTACCCAATTTAACTCATCCCGTGTGGGTCATTGCTGCTTTTGTAACTGCTTACACTAGTGCGCATTAAAGTCGTAAACTGAGCTCGATCTTATCAGTTTAAAGTCGGCTTATGCATTATTCCGTAAAAAACGATAGTGATTCGTCGTCATTTCCTGCTCAGAATTTAAATATTACTACGTACTTGGTACTTTTTTGGTCACCTACATATTATTTATTCCACCAACGTCTACTGACTTCTTAGCACTCGCTAAGGCAAAATTACGCTGTAGTAGATTGTATTTATAGGAATACAATTTAGAACGAAATGTAGTTTATTAGTGAAAAGACCCTCAACTTCTCACAAAGTGATTCCCTAATCGCTGAATAATTTTTTACCAGGGCAATGTATTATCTTGTACCGTGTTGTGAATTGAAGCGATTAAACGGTCACTTCTTAGTTTTGGAAGTAAAAAAAATATTAAAATTAACCAGTTCGAAAAAAGAAGATGCAATCTTTATATGTTTAATCGGTAAAAATGCGTGTGTGAGTGTGTGTGTGTGTGTGTACGTCAGTGACGACTACCTGAAAAACATAGATCATCAACTCCTCTGTAAGAAAAATTTATATTAAGGCTCTCGAAAGAAAGTTAACTTAAAACGTTCCAATAAACTGGTTTATGTGCGAAATGTTTGTATTTATTCAAAACCACCGAAGGAACGAGCTTTATATTAGAAGTCGCAAAGACCGTGTTCAAAAATTATATTTCAAAGAACCTGCGAATAGACAAGATCGTGTTATGAATGAAAATTACGAATAATTTTGCATTGTGTCTTAAACGATGAACGTCCAATTTTCTTCCTATCTCGGTTATACTACATGCTTTACACCTGCACTTACTCATGCTGCCTCTATTTCGAATATTAAAAATGTATTTTCTCATTCGCAAAAAAAAGAAGAAGCGAAAGCGAAAGAAAAAGTTGAATGTAAATAGTTTAGCTTGCCCCGGAAGTTGCTCATCATTGTGTAGTAGATAATATTTGCGTCGGTTCTGTTGCAAAATTGAAACTAATAATGTAAACTAGCAACAACCGGACGTCAAACTAGGGGGCGTAGCTTCTTTTACCGTGCTGAAACTTTTAGCAAGTTGTTACCACTTTTCGAATTCGAATCCCGTAATGCGATCCGTTTATGCATGGAAATATCCTTCGGAACGCGGGAAAAATCCGAAAACTAAAAATCGCAACGAAAGAGAATAGACATAGTACTGCAAATGTTAACGTGTAGGCGAAGAAACGCAGTTTCCCTCGCGACCTATACATATAAATTTGCATTGTCAAACAGCGAAAGCAATCACGCGGGACAAAGAAGTTTTAGCCTAATGTATGGAGAAAGAGAATTTGTTGTGAGTTCGAATGTAATATAGGTGTCGCTGAAATAACGTGACAAGTATAATCGGATTTTGAGCTGATTGAAAATTATCCGTACGAGAACTTGGAGTTGACTGAGGCAAAATAACTTTAGGAGTCCAAATTAATTGGGGAAGGGCATTTTTTTTTTTTTTTTTGCAACCACGATGCCGATAAGGCATAGTCGTGATATGTGCAATATTCTTAGCAATAATTAGGGGCTATTTTTATTTCTAAACAACATGGCCGATGATTTTAAGAATTTCATTACAGATTTAAAATTCGACTTATTAATAACCATTAATTCTCCTACCATGAATATTATATTCTTTACGAACATCAATTAAGTAGGTGCACTGAAATAAGGCATGGAAGACCGAATCCGCTACATTCATGTCGCAAAATACACGCCTGTCATCGCTGACAATGTTAAGTCTTTTCTCATAGAGACGAAAATTACCATGACCGGAAAGAGCACGACTGGTGAAGTAGTTGATGTCTTAGTTTTTTTTAAACCAAGCCTTACTTTTATATCAGGAAAAAACAGGTACGTTCGCCTACCAGTAGTTTGATTATTAGAGGAAGAGCATTAGTAAATAAATGATATTCATGCAAACCATTGGGTAGTTTAAAAACTGTGTGGTACTTTTTTTTTCTTTTTTTTTTTTTTTTTTGTCCCCCATTCGTAATACGATGGGGTAAATACACGAATAATTTATATAAATGACAGTTCTGTCCAAAGCCCGTCCATTTAAGTTTATGGAACTCCGACGGACTGCTGTTTTACAGTATTAATATTAATTAGTATACATAAATTTAATATAAGCGTGTACCTGTATTTTACGGTGATTTATTTCGACTATCGTAAAACTATTGAATATTTTTAATAGCTTAGTTACTAATTGATCATTCAAAATCAAAATACCTTTATTGAGGAAATTATACATAATCATTACAAAGAAAAAATAATTATTTATAGATAAAATTTCCTCGGCCTGTGCAAAGCAAATTGCTAATATTATTAAAATCTGTATTACTAACAGCCGGAAAATATATGCTTAATATTCACAGTAAAGAGTTACGCGTTGCACAGTTAGAGTGTGCAGTTTTATGTTTATATAAATAATCTTTAAATAGCCCATGTCCCCCGTAAGAAATTGTACATTAAAAAAATTTGGCGTAAATACTATATTATGTACAGAGTCTATCATCTGTAGTTGGAAAAAATTTTTTTTAGCTATACCGTTATATATTCGTCCCACTATGTCTGAAATGTATTACTGATAATACTTATTTAACATAAGTGTTGAAATCGTTTAAGTGTTAACGATTTTTATTCGCGTATGAAGTATAAGGTTGTGTTGATACTGTACGTTATGAAATTCATGATTTTTAATATTATTTCTTATTAAAAATATGTCATTATGTTTCTGTATTTCAATAACTTAATGGTTTAATACCTGCAATGACGGTGCTTGCCATGTAGCTGGTAGTTCTATAAGTGGTACTGGTATAATGTTTCTAAAACAATGAACTTTAGAACTGTACTTAGAAAAATATCTGCCTATATAAAAATGCACTTGTTAAAAAAATTTGGCCGAGGTCTTTTCATTAATTCTTCTATCTATATGGATTGACTTTAAACTGTTTTACACTTAACGCTTTATTTTTAAAAATGTAACAAGGATGTTTTTTTTGTACATTACGTTACTGAAATTTTGATTGATTTCAACTTTATTGTTAATTAAAAACGTGTTTATCTGTTTTCGCAACTCGTATTCATTGGGCATAATACCTGCGATAATTATTGCAGAAGACATGTAGCTAATTGTTCTATATGCTTTAATGAGCTTAATAGCTGCAGCTCTTTGAAAACCTTCAAGTAGATTCTGAAACCTCCTAATCTTTAACATATCCATATAAATAATACTACCGTGAATAATATTTTGGTGTAAAATTACACACTTATAGAGTAATATACCCTTTTTATAATCTATCCGGTTGCTGTTGTTGTATAGTTTATTGAAAGATTGGCATAAATTTCTTGATTTTATTTCTGATATAATTAAAATTGTGGTAAAATTTTAAGTTCTTATCCGTAATAACACCTGTTATAAAATTATAATTATAAAATATATATATATATATATATATATATATATATATATATCGATCATATCGATATAAGTGTAAATAAACATCTTATGATAAAATACAAAACAGAAAGAAGTGATATACACTCCTTGATAAGTGATAAAGATATATTTACGTGATAATACTTTTTCCGATAATTAATTATTATTTCATTGTTCATGACTACACACGTCCGTATTACATTTATAGTACATTAAACGCCGTCCTACGTTTTTATATATATGTACATATGTATATTTATCTTCGATTATAAATTGCGTACCTGTCTGATTATTTTGTGATCGCATAACTTACTCAAATAATAAAGAGGAGTTACAACAACAGCTAAATATCTAATTTGATTTATGTACCTCTAATATTTAAGCCAAATTTCGTTCGATTTAGTGTGGTTTTTTATCAAATCTTTCTGTTGAAGAGAATATAGTTTTACTTAATTTCAAGATAGCAAATTTCTTGAGCCACATTTCAATTTTTGTGTACACTTGATATATTTTATATAAACGTTATTTCTAAGCACATCTTCTGGTTAATTTTAATAAATATTCACAAATTAGTATATACATAAACACAGAAGTTATTTTACTATATTAAATTCACAATAATTTTAAACGAATAGTCCCGACATGTTTCGAAGAACAATGCTCCATATAATCATGAGTACAGTATTATGAGTTAAAGTTAAAATTAAAATGAAGCAAAAATTTTAAATGAATATAGGGGCCGTTGTTTTTTGCAGAAATGCTACCCGTCTTCAGCTGGGGGAAAAAAAAAGGAAGAAAAATGTTAATTAATGAAGAATATATAGAAATAAATCGCTTATTTTCATTTAAAATAATTTTAGTCGATTTACAGATCATATTCCTTTCCTTTAATTTTCAAGTTGGATATTTGCGAAAACAACGTTTCTAGCAAATTTTATTTAGTAATTTACGTTTATAGTAATTATTCATTATTTTATTTTATTTAAAAAAATGTCCTCTTCTCACGTCCACCTCGTATATGTATGTCATACAATGTCACGATTCTTTTGTAAGGGTAGATTTAAATATTTAATAAAACGATATATACATTTCTTTGAAGAGCAGCGTGTAAGACGTTCACGATTTTCAACGTTAATCGAGAAAATCGAGAAAATCAAGAACAAAAGTGAGATTTTTTGTTTCGTTCAATATATTTAAAATTCAATAAACCAGACTGGGTAAACCTGAAACTGAATTTCGCCAGTAAGCGAAATAACAGACTGGCGACATGGTTACTGGAATTTTCTGGAGATTTATAGCGATTTGAACGTAGAATTTCGTAATTCGCGATTCCATCGTTACGTGATATGCGTAGAAAACAGTAATGGCTGAAATTACATTCGTGCACGCATCTATGCGCTCGAGGATTAATGTAAGTTCTCCGTTCTCTGAACGGCAATATTAAAAACAATTTTATCGCAACTTAGATTCAAGCTGGTGCCTTTTCAATCCGAACATTCAACTTTATGCCAAACTGAATTATTTACGCCTTAATTTTTCGGAAAAATACGAATAATGTATGCACTTATGGTCTTATTTCTTCGTACGCACTACAGAATTGATTGTGAATTTTAAGTATTACGATAAACAGAGGAACTTTCTTCGGTAGTGTAATATGAACATTTGTTTTGTAAAACGTTCTTTCCTTCTTTTATTGCTAGATACTTTGAATTGTTTTTAACATAGTCATAGTCATTGCAATTTAAAAATCTATTTTCCATTTTCTGACATGTGTTATTCTTTTTAGGAAGTCTAAAATGTACCTCGCACCAGTTTGCATTTGACAAAGCAGTTTGCAAACTATACTCATTCTAAACAATAGCTCGCTTTCAAACAGAAAAAATTAGACGGAAGGAGAATTTGGGAGCTCATAAAGGGGATAAGAAGATAAGGAATCATTTCTTCTTATGGTGCAGTCATGGGATAACCTTGTATATTCTAAGGCGTACCCTAACAACTATCCTCTTTCATTAACAAATTTCATGCTATTAGTTAAACTATGTAAAGGTAAAAAAGACGCAATAGCATAATTAAAGGATTTACAGATGATATAGCTGAGTGCATAGCATGCTGATAGGTAACAAACCCTTACTGAAGGATAGATCTACGGTAGCACAATTTGTAAAATTCATAAAAGTCTCTCGATCGCTTATTGTACCTTTGGAAAATTCATAAATTTAAAAGTAAATATACAACTTACGTATGCATTTCGAAATATTAATATCTAAATTAAACACAATGGGAAACAGTAATTATTCAGATACAACACTATGTTGAAATTGTAATGGTTTATTTTAACATTACGAAGATTTCCTTAACCTTATAACACAATATGTCCCTTTAATATTTTGTACTTCAGAAGCACACTTATTTCATCAACTGTGCAACTCTTACGGTGAAACTGTAAACTAGTATGAGAGTTCACGGAGAAGGAGTTCTTATTGGAATTAAAAATAATGTTTCCAATTGACTACAATACTTTCACGTACAGGCCACTGCAGTCTACGTACGACTGAAACACATAACTATCTGTTGCATCTACCTATATCAGCAAACGAAAACATAGTTGCAGATGAATTACAGGATGACATCAACAGATTACCAAAAAAACTTTTCGAAGAAAAAATGGTAACAGTAAGGTTGTTTGTTCTTTTTCTTTTTTGACCACTGATGAAATTCTATGAATAAGTTGAAGCTGTATAATATACTAGGGAATTGGTCTCGCAGGCCGCTTCGCGGCCCGTTCTTTCGGACTTTAAACTATATTACTTTGTAAATTTTCATAAAGTCTGCAACGTTCGCATATACTAATTTTTTTTGGAAAAAAGAAGTACACCAATAGGTCAATTAAAAAAGTGGGATTTAGATTAAAATATTAGTGAACCCGATAGCTGTGTAATATATGTCAGAGGAATATATTACATTTAATTATTTTTTTAGGTAAACTTTAGTATGCAGGTTAAAAAGAAAATCAATACGGTAAGCGAAAGTTGAAATATATCGATAGGTTATCTGAAATTTGATATTCTAATTACAATTTAAAGCACTTTCCTTGTCAGTCGACCGCTAAAGAACTACATAATTATAATAATAATAATATACAAAGAGTTTTGTGGATAGTATAAAGGAAATATTTAAAACAATACGTATCACTGTTATCGGCTGGAGTGCGATGATGGTTGACTTTGGTATCAGTTCGCTGCGTTTCTGATTCTCGAGATCAATAATCACTCGACTAAATAATTAATGCAGCCTACTTATGTATAATTTCGGTGAAATATAACGACGAAATTAGCCAAGCAGTATTAAGAAGAAAGAATTTCTTTTCTCAATAGCCAGATATTTTTTCATAAATTCATAAACTATATATGTTCATGGATTTCAATAATGATTCAGTATACATAAATAAATAAATGTTGTCAGAAATAATATATTATTATACTAATTCTGTTCACACGGAAACGTCTAGGACACAATGTTCTATAATCATAGTTTAAATATTTAAATTTCAGGAACTGCTACATTTCCATTGTAGCTAACACTGATAATTTTTGTTATATTCTTTTAAAATTTTGGATATTTCATGTTTTTCTTGTGTTTTAATGAAACGACGTTGATTAAAAAAAAAAAAAAAAGCTGTAGCTGTTATGAGGGCTACTCTTTTTTCTTGTATCTTCCCAAATTTTGGCCCCTAAATATCAAAATATTTCGAATTTCTTATTTTTCCTGTATTTTGGAGACCTTATGCACAGGTTAAGAAGAAAATCAATACCGTAACACATATAGATCCGGCTGCAGAATTTTTTAAAAAACATTTTCTTGAAGCTTGATTTTCAAATTTTTCAAAATTTGGACACTTTAATTTTAAAATTTCGGAGGTTTCATATTTTTCCTATATTCTTACGATTAAAATACATCATTTAAAAAAAAGTGAGCTCCCAGCTACCATGGAAAGGGCTGTAGATTTTTTTTTTTTTTAGTTTCCGGGATTACTGCTTTAAGCGTGTATTTTCCAAAATTTTGCTCCCTAAATATCAAAATTTTTCGAATTATATATGTTCTCCCTATTCTGGAGACCTTAGTGTACAGGTTAAAAAGAAAATCAATACCGCAATTTATACAGAATGGGCTATGGGATTTTTTTTTAATTTTTTTTTTAAATCTTGATTTTCATTTTTTTCAAAATTTGAGCCTTTTAATTTTAAAATGTTTCAGGTTTCGTATTTTTCCTATATTCCAGTAGTTGAAATACATCATTTAAAAAATAGAGAGAATCTCCAGCTACCACGGAAATAGCTGTGGACTTTTTTTTTAGTTTCGAGTCTTACCACTTTAAACGTGTATTTTTGCAAATTTTGATCCCTAAATATCAAAATTTTTTGAGTTTCTTATTTTTCATGCATTCTGGAGACCTTAGTATGCAAGTTAAAATAAAAATCAATACCCTAACTCATATAAATCCGGCTGAGGAATTTTTTAAAAAATTTTTTCTTGACACTTGATTTTCACATTTTTCAAAATTTGGGTCCTTTGATTTAAAAATTTTTAGGGTCTAGTATTTTTCCTATATTCTGGCAGTTGAAATACATCATATAAAAAAAAAATGAGCTCCCAGCTACCATGGAAAGGGCTTTAGACTTTTTTTTAGTTTCCGGGACTACAGCTATAAGCGTGCATTTTCCAAAATTATGGTTCCTTAATATCAACATTTTTCGAATTTTATATTTTCTCCCTATTCTAGAGACCTTAGTGTGCAGGTTAAAACGAAAATCAATACCGTAACGTACATAGAACCAGTTGTAGAATTTAAAAAAAAAATTTTTCTTAAAACTTGATTTCTATATTTTTAAAAATTTGAGCCCTTTAATTTTAAAATGTTTGAGGTTTTGTATATTTCCTATATTATAGCGATTGAAATACATCATTTAAAAAAATGACTGATCCTCCAGCTACCATGGAAAGAGCTGTGGACTTTTTTTTAGTTTCCAGAGTTATCGATTTAAGAGTGTATTTTCCCAAATTTTGGTCCTTAAATGTCGAAAATTTTCAAAGTTTAAGTTTTTCCTGTGTTCTGGAGACCTTAGTATGCAAGTTAAAATGAAAATCAATGTCGTAACTTATATAGATCCGGCTGAGGAACTTTTTAAAAATATTTTCCTTGAAATTTGATTTCCACATTTTTAAAAATTTGGGCCCTTTAATTTCAAAATTTTGGGGGTTTCGTATTTTTCCTATATTTTAGGGATTGAAATACACCATTTAAAAAAAAGAGGGACTCTCCAATTGCCACGGAAATGGCTGTGGACTTTTTTTTTAGTTTCCAGGGTTATCGCGTTAAGCGTGTATTTTCACAAATTTTGTTCCCTAAAAATCAAAATTTTTCGAATTTTATTATTTTCCTGTATTCTAGAGATCTTTGTATGCAGGTTAAAAAGAAAAGTAATACCGTAACTTATATAGAACCGGCTATAGATTTTTTTTAAAATTTTTTGCTTGAAACTTAATTTTTACATTTTTCAAAATTTGGGTCCTTTATTTTTAGAATTTTGGGGATTTTCGTATTTTGCTCATGTTGAGTCATTGATGCACATCATTTTTTAAAAAGAGTGACCTTCTAGCTATGGTGTAATAGCCTGTGGACTATTTTTTATCGCTTTATCCGTGTATTTTCCCCAATTTTGGTCCCTAAATATCAAAATTTTTCAAATTTCGTATTTTTCCCGTATTCTCGAAACCTTGACACGCACGTTAAAAAGAAAATCAAAACTGTAATTCACATAGAACCAACTGTGTAATTTTTTGAAATTTTTTGTCTTAAAACTTGATTTTCACATTTTTCAAAGTTTGAGCCCTTTAATTTTAAAATTGTTGAGGTTTCGTATTTTTCCTATATTCCAGTAGTTGAAATACATCATTTAAAAAATAGAGGGACTCTCCAGCTACCACGGAAATGGCTGTGGACTTTTTTTTAGTTTCGAGTCTTACCACTTTAAACGTGTATTTTTGCAAATTTTGATCCCTAAATATCAAAATTTTTCGAATTTTACATTTTTCCTGTATTTTGAAGACCTTAGTGTGTAAGTTAAAATGAAAATCAATGTCGTAACTTATATAGATCCGGCTTCAAAATTTTTTGAAATTTTTTTTCTTAAAACTTAATTTTCACATTTTTCAAAGTTTGGGCCATTTAATTTCAAAATTTTGGCGGTTTCGTATTTTTCCTATATTCTTACGATTAAAATACATCGTTTAAAAAAAAGAGTGGCCTTCCAGATACCACGGAAAGAGCTGTGGACTTTTTTTTAGTTTCCGGGGTTACCGCTTTAAGCATACATTTTCACAAATTTTGGTCCCTAAATATCAAAATTGTTCGAATCTTTTTTTTTCCTTGTATTCTGTAGACCCTAGTGTGCGGATTAAAAAGAAAATTGTTACCATAACTCACGTAAAACCGGCTGCGGGATTTTTTAAAAATTTGTTTCTTAAAATTCGATTTTCACATTTTTCGAAATTTGGCCTTTTAATTTTAAAATTTTGAGGGTTTTATTATTTTCTTATGATGAGACGGAGAATATACTTCGATTGAAAAAACAATTAACCCTCTAGCTAGTATAGAACGGTCTGTACGATTTTTTTTCTTGCAGCTTTATATAATAGAGATACATAAAGGAAAATCGGATCTGTCAAAAATTTCATGTATTTGCGATCTAGTTCTAACAAACATGGCCGCAATGCTTTAACATAGCCCACACGAATGCCGAAAGAGAATGAGTAGGAAATTAAAAACTGACCATTTCCCAAGTGCAGCAGACACTGGAGTGCGACTGAATAGCTAATGTTAAGAAAATGCGTAAAGCCGAGAAAAGAAAAAGGAAAAAAACTAAAAGGAAACAATTCAACTGTTTCAAGCCAGTCGGAGAAACAAATCTATTTTCGGAAAGTTACGTATGTATCAACTAAGTATAAGTATATATACGTGTGAACGTTGCACAGTACACCACTAGACAAGTAATAACCAGTTCGGGTTTAGTCGCGCGCGTTCATCAGAAATGGTTGTTAGAAAACTCTATGATATTATTCAATTAGCGCAAACCAAAAATTTATTTACACTGTTGTAATTACTTTTGATGTAAAAGGCGCATTTGATAATTGTAAACATTCGACAATAATCGAAATTTTAAAATCTCATAAAGTCAGTCCTGATTTAATTAAAGTAATTTACGATTATCTAACAAACAGAACTGCGGTGATCAAAACCGAAAGTTTTACTATCAAACGCAGTATATCATGCGGAGTGCCTCAGGGTTCGGTCCTCGGACCAACACTCTGGAACGTATTATACTCATATATATTCATAAACAGATGGAAATCTTTTGTTCGCGATATAACTATGACGCAGAATTTATCAGCTTTGCTGACGATTTATGCTCCGTCGTTAAACTAAAAAACGCAACGGAAGCTGACAAGGTTAGAGTTACATGTAAAACCTTGGAAAATCTTTTTCATCACTGTGGTCTCGGATTTTTCAATTGAAAAGACAAAAATGATGGTTACTGGTAACAAGAAAACCACGGAGGTGATTAACAAACTTAGCATACTTAACTTGTTATATGAGAAACCTATTCCAATTGTAAAGAATTTTAAATACCTCGGAGTAGTAATAATAGATCACAGATTTAAATTTAATAAACATGTAAACTACATAACAGATACGGCGAACAAAATCTTTTATATGCTATTAAAAATCCAGCCTAACTTAGGTGGTGTTAACTATAAGAACAGAGTGATAATGTATAATGGTGTGTTATTCGTACAATTTCTAATTACAGCTCAAGTATTTATATGATTAAATAACTCTGTTTCTGCTATGAATAAAATTTTAAAAATTCAGAGGAAGCTTCTTCCGAGTGTAGGCTCGTTGTATAGAACGGTGTCGATTGCTGCGGCTCCCGTTGTCACTGGAATCCTTCCGGCTGACTTCAGCATGCACCATGCTGCCTTATTAGCAGAATACAAAATGTTCCGAATATCACTTACCACTTCTTATAGATCGCTACAACTTTTCAACAACAATTTTAACGTAAACTTACAATATGATAATTTTACAAACATTAATAATTTTAATAAACGCATGAAAGTAATTATTTTAAATACTTGGCCAGAGTGATGATAGACTAACGTACAAATTATTATATGATATAAATGTAAGATTTAGGCTAAAGAAATGACTAAGAATTAATTTTTTTATAAGTCAAGCGTTGACGGGACACGGCAGTTTTGGTACTTACGTGGAACGATTTAAAATTACACCTTCTGACATTTGTCATTTCTGTCAACTTGGTGTTCCGGATACAGTCAGTCATTTTCTATTTGAATGCCTCTTCACTAAGGAAGAACGTTTGAAATATAATTTAAATGGTTACTGTATCGATAATCGAATTATTATAAATAATGTTAACGGATTAAACGTATCGAACTGTTATGCATTTGTAAATTATTGTAATCTCGCTTTGAGGAAATGCATTACTATATAAAATATACCTAACGTTAAGTCGATTATATATTACGAATACCGTGACTAAGCCAATAGGCATCATCACGGTCGTATATAAAAAAAAAAAAAAAAAAAAAGTATAAGTATACGGTTTCTAGTTACAAATTTGAACAAAATTACTAAGCTACGGTGATCAGTACACGTAGCAATGGATATATATACAGTATGGCGGATACATTCCAATAGTCATTAATTCATCCCAATTAGGGTGATTCTACTATGTTGAAACCAAAACCATGACTAAAAAACAAGTGATTAATGTCCTCTCTCAAACTGGTATTCGTATAATTGTCACAATTTCGGTATGGAAGACCTACTATGGAAAAGTTTCGCAACACTCTAGAGTGACCCGCGCGCAGTCTGCAAATAGCCGTAACAAATTTACGAATTATACCAGGCGTCACTAAAGACGAGATGTGGACAAACCAGGGCAGAGATGGTTGAATAACTTTGTATATTCTACCAACACTGGGATAAGAATCTATGAAAATTCGCCAGTCCGCTCTAATATGCGTTTTAATTTTCTCTATTAAGTTAGTAGATGGGATATATGGGAACCGATCTCCAGATAATATACACTAGCACTTTTAACTACCGCATCAACACTATCATTAAGAAGAATACCGCGGAGGTAACCAGAAACACTTGATAATTCCACCATGCTGTGCGATACTCAAGTATTTATTCCTGATTTCCAATACCTAGTATTGACTTTTACGATTAAAATGATAACCATTAATAGTCAAAAGGGAGCTACGACTATCCGAGCATACAACAAAATTCCCATTGAAATGGAGGACTTCTGAAATATATTCACAGGCCTTTTCAATAGCCAAGAGCTCCGCCGTAAATACCGAAGCCTCGGGAGGAAATCTAAATCTTTACGCAAAAATATTCGGGATGAGAAACGCAGCATCCACATCTTGCTTGGTACCTGGAAATTTAGCACCGTCCGCGAAGATCTACATACAGTGGGGTAACTGAGATTGCATGATACTTAAGAAATGATAGTTAATTGCATCATCGGGAGGTAAATTAAGTTTACTTAATTTTTGAACAGAGTGAATATTAATATCAATATCGATTAAGTTAATATCATACGGAAGATTGAAGTACATGGAAGGAAAAACGGGAATCAAAGAGCAGCGTTATATATAATATATTTGCTAATTCTTTTAATAAAAAAAAAGGAATTTGTTTTATTGACAAATCTCCATTTTTTGTGCAGATCCATACCATTAACTATTAGCGGGTGATTAAAAAATTAAAAAATTGATCAGCTAAATCTTTTCTTCTAATATGTAACGATGGCACCATCGTCTCCATTCAAAGGCAAACTGCGGGGCATGACCTCTAAGGCGGTTACCTAATATAAGCCTCAATCCAACATTCTGAAGAGTCTCTAGCCTTTTAAGAGGAGAAGCTGCAGCCGAAACGTAAAAAACAGCACCATAATCCAACCTGGATCTCACTAGGGATTTATATAGTAAACTTAAGATCACGCAGGGTCCCCTCTCCAAGATGAGCTACTAATCGCTTCTTGGGCTAATTGACTAACCCAGTTAAAAAAAAAAAAAAAATATTATTACCTTTTGAGCTAATTGAATTAGCAAATGACGGAGGGATGAATAGTAAAACGGTATTTATTTATTCGGTTCGTTCGAAGGTTTAACTCGTCTCCGGTTGGTTCTACTTTTAGCAATAGATTAGGGAAAGGTTTACCTTCATCGACAGAAGAATCCGGTATTAATTTAAATTAGTCAAGAAAAAGTAATCATATTAAAAACAGAAATGAATTAACAGCAAACAACAAAAAACAAGATAACACAAACCAGATAAAATAAAATGTAGAAATAAAAAAATACATTATAGATAAGTAAACGGAACAATGCCACCAATTTCTTCAACCGACGACAGCACTAGGTAAACTTTATCATAGAAGACAGTTTCTCGAGTCGGGTCGCAAGGGAATTACCACATTTTATTACGAGGAAAAAAAAAGGAAAAATAAGTTATAAAACTTTTTTATTTTACTTTCATGTTTTGTAAAGTAGAACATTTCGTCCCACAGTAAGTATTGTTGCAGCACAGCGAAAGAATGTGACAGCAACATAAGAAACATTGTTGTAGCAAGAATCCATATTTAAAACGGTCCATGTATTTATTGAAATGTATTATATATTTCTTTTAATTATTTATTTAAGCTCGTTAACGATAAATATTAACCCAGCGCATTGATAATATTCTACACTTATCACTGTGATCACAATCAACCTATTTGTCTATAACATGTATTATTTAAATAACAATCAACAACCATTGTTCTTAAGTGTCAAGATTAAAGTCTTTTTTGCACATAGTCGACCTTATCAATCTCTTTTTCCAAAATCTTTGTACCTAATAAATGAAAATATTTTTTTTTTCTTTTTTTCCCCATCCGGCCAATCTGTAGTTTTTATTTTTATAACCAGAGTTGATCGTTTGCCGTAGTCATATAACCGATTTTTAATACAAGCTTGTTTATTTTATTATTGCTTGTTTTTTGTTTTTTTTTTTGAGTGTTTAACATTACACTGGTTTTCTTTTTTCTTTTTTTTTTTTTGGAGCGAAGTTCCTTAACGCGGTTTGCGGTGGGAGTAAACTGGCAGAAATCGTCACGTAAGGAAAAAACGTTAGTTGTCTTCCGGGTGACCTTCTTTCTCTTTCCTTCTGTCTCTTTCTATTATATACGGCCTGTGTGTGTGTGTGTGTGTGTGCGTGCGAGTATCGAGATTTGAGCAGCAAGCATTATGCGCGGTCAGCTGTATAACCTCAATTCTAAACACGTGTAAATTTTATTCAAACCTATTTTTCGTTTTTGTTGTTTTTGTTTTAATTCATACGGGATTTATATTGTGTCATTTTTTATCGTATACTTTATGAATGACTTTATACTTGTGTTCACTTTTTTTTTCTTTTTTTTTGCTATACCCCTATGGTACGCTGCGGCTATCACGCCATACTGTAACGAGTTTGCGGCTATATTATTTTGCTGGTTTGGGTGTTTGATAGCATATCTGAAAGTGTTTTATATAGCAGAAACGTCCATATTTATGTAAAAATGCTGCACATTCTACCTATAGGTACGGTTCGGATGAAACAACTCAGACAGAAAGGTTACAGAAAGGTCATTGTGTTGAAGAAGGTGACCCATTTAGAAGATGGTTGTGCAAGATTGCGATATGACATGTCCACAGGTGACTGATTGCTCTGAAGTCTCCGCGGAAACAATTCGCTGGGGGCCATGGCTCAATCGCCGACTTTACTTGAGACAGAAATGTTTGACACGCGGTCCATTGTTCTTTCTATTCTTGTTTGCTTTTCGCTAAAAAGAATTGTGCCATTGATGAAGAGGGAGGTGAATATCTGTTTTGAGGAGCTGGTAAAGCTAACTGCACCATCATATTCGCCTATTCATTCCCTGATACTCCTGCATGGCTAGAGGCCCGCATAAACGTCACCTAGCCTTCCATCTTCTGTACGTCGATAATACTGCGGTGGATTTAGGTAGTTAATATATTTTTTGTTTTAGGGATCGATATGGCTTCTAATGCTACCAGGAAGACAGTAATTGTTAATGCCTTTTTGATATTAGGTTGACAGGAAGAGGGACATTGTATATCATATAGGATAACATACATTTCTGCATAACCTCAAAACTTTGTATACATGCCAAAAATTAATTGAACTACTCTATCCAGAAGCCAAAAACTAACCTCATTTCGAGAACTAGAGCTCACGAACTAACTCAAATTATATTCTGGAACCCCAAAATTAACCCCAATTAACACAAACGATAATTCAACAGAATTTTCCGCAAACGTCCATCATAGTCACTTGTTACATTGTTTTCACGTATATATTATTAAGTATATAATTCATTGTTATCATTCTTATCTCAACTCTGTTTTTCTAGGAATAACAGAGAAATTCACTTTGATCCATTCTTATCAGTTGATACGTTTCTAAAATTCAGGTGGTTTGTAAGTACTATAGAATTAACCTAATTGTATTTTACCAGTTCTAAAAATTCTTCCCGCTTTTCTACCTTTTTTTTTTCTTTTTTGCCAATTTTATATAATGTTTTTTTTATTTTTTTAATTTTTTCTACATGGAACCTTATATAAACTAACGATTTGTTTCCAAATTTCTAAAGTTAGTTTTAAAAATAAATCTGAATATACTACCATACCAAAAACTAACTCTACAGCCCCCATCGTTATTTTTGTTTATCGTAAATAATATTTTTCCTATTTTTATCCCCCCTTCAAAGTCCGTTGAATGATAGAAGATTAGAGTTTACGAAAATACTATCATTGCCCACTTGCCTAAAAATTCCACTTCTTTTAACTGCAATACGAAGTATATTTTTTAATTATTTTCATATCATTGAGCAAGAAATTTATTATTGTTTTTATTTTTTTTAGTTTTGCGTGCATGCTAATGTTATCGCTACGGTGACATCTATGAAAATGCGCACCGTAGGCCGTCAGTCAAAATTAGTCGAAGTATACTATCCGGTTGGCTAAATTAATATTCCATCCCACTTTTTTCTTTTTATACCGCATGTATCCAAAAATCCCAGCGAAAAATATTCAAAATGAATTTAAATATACGCTATCGAAAAATTCATTTAATTCCTCTCTTCAACCTTTTTAACTATTGTACGTAATATTTTTCCAACTGTATCACTTCCGCGGGGTTATCTGTTTCTGCAACACTATACAATATTATCAATTTTCACAATTAATACAAATATGCTACCAAAATTAATGTACCGCTCACTTTTTTTCCTTCCATCGTACATTTTCAAAAAAAAGAAAAGTCCTGCAGCATGTTTCAAATTGACCTAATTGTACTATCTGGGTACCATAATTGAATCAACTTCTCATATCATTTTTAACGATTGTACATGATTTTTTTCTGAATCATCTTCTTCTTCTTCTTGAGCCGTCTTCGCTATCGATGGTTGGCGTACACATCTTTCACCAATTTGATCCATGCGTTCCGGTCTCGTGCCAGATGAAAAAGTATTCCTGTCTCGGTAACATCTATCCATTTTTGGATGTTTGAAATCCATGTCGTCTTTCTGCGGCCAACACCACGAACACCTTCTACTGTACCGATCAGTATCGTTTTTAATACACTCGTACTTCAGCCCCCGCATCAAGTGACCCAGATAATTAATTTTCTTTAATTTTATTAATCTGATTAGTTCACGATTCTTATTCATCCGTTTTATAACTTCTTTATTTGTAATTTTTGCTGTCCACGGTATAGCAAGTAATCGTGTCTATACAGCCATGTCTCGAGCGCTTCTAATCATCTTATTTGTTCTGCCTTTAATGTCCAGGTTTCTGCAGCGTATAATAGCGTGGAAAAAACATAGCACTCAACTATTCTCCACCGTAGTTCAAGTTTTATATCATGACTTCGCAGAAAGTTGTTTAGCTTATGTTAATCGCGCCACTTCAATTCTAGACTTTATCTCTAATTCGGAGGAACTTGTAATCCAACAACCGAGATATTTAAATTTGTTCACTTGTTCTAGTGCTTCAATCTCAATTTTAATCCTTATGCGTGGGGTGTGTTTTTTGTCCACCAGCATCACTTTTGTTTTTAGCACATTAATCGGCAGATTGTATTTTTTGCAGGACAGATTTATACGGTATCAAGTAATTGTTGCAAATCTTCTATTAATACCGTATCGTCGGCATTAAGTTGTTTATTATTGATCTTTATGCCTCCGGTCACATTATCTAGCGCTTTTTTAAATACTGTTTCGAAGTATATATTATACATCAATGGGGGAACAGAATGCAGCCTTGTGTAACTCCTTTTTTTATCTCTACATCATCCGCGTAAGTGTCGTTCACTTTCACGCGGGCTATTAGTTGTATCGATTTCAGGTCTGTTCCTGTTTTTATTAATATTTCCATAAGTTTAACATGATTTACATTATCAAAAGCCTTTTCGAAATCAATGAAACATAGGAAAACCGGTTTCTGTCCGTCTAGACATTTTCCTATCAGGGTTTTATTGCCAAATAACGCTTCTCTTGTGCTAAATGCATTTCTAAATCTGAATTGAGTTTGACCAATATTCTCTTCAATTTTTATCCAAACACGCCGAGTATTTTAAGTGCGCACGACATCAGGCTAATCATTCCGTGATCATTGCACTTCCTCGCGTTGGGTTTCTTTAGCAATGCTATGAACGTTGACTTTAACCATTCCGCCGGTAGTGTTCCAGAATCATAAATTTTATTTAACAGCCTCGTCAAATGCTGCAAGTTATTTTCATTTATTAGCTATAAACATGCTGTCAGGTTCATTATATGCTGATATGATTGTATCTGGACGTACATCTCGAAACAGTGTCTTGGTACAGTTCTTCCATACTTGTAACTTCTCTTGTCTTGTAATTGCGACATTTCCTTGTTTATCAACAACACTAATTACTGTCCTTCTTCTCCATGTATTTGTTATTTCTTTTATCTTCTTATGCAGTTGAAAGTCATTGTGCAGTTTTTGTAATTTTTCTGCGTCAATACATTGTTCTGTTAACCAGTTTGTCTTAGCTTCCCTTACTTTCTTTTGTATATATATTTTTTGATTTGACTGTATTTATTCAGATCTCGATTCTTATATTTTCTCCGTTCGTTCATGAGGTCCATAATTTCTACTGTCATCCAGGCTTTTTTTGGTTTTGTTACATCTGTTGTTAAATTATCCGTCATTGTTTGTTTTATAATTCCCTCACATTCATACCATATTCTTTCTATATCCTCTATTTCTTGTATTTTGGAAGAATTTAGCCGTTTATTAATATACATTTTAACGTTTTCCTTAATATTTGACATTCGAAGTAAGTCTTTCATGATTCCGTCGTTAACTCTCTTATTTTGGGTTTTTAGACGTACACAAACATTTCCTACAACAGAGTTATGATCCGAGTCAATATCTGCACACGGGTACGTTTTCACCCATTTCACTGCATTCCGGAATCTTTTGTTTATTAATATATAATCAATCTGATTTCTAATTATATTGTTACCATTGTCTGCTGGTGATTTCCACGTATACAATATCCTTTTAGAAAGTTTATACCATGTGTTTGTTACGATACATATATTCATAGTCTATACAGAACTGCATGAGTAAATCTCCTCTTTCATTCCGCGTACCAAGCCATAATTACCGATTATATGCGCGACACGACCTTGTCCTATTTTAGCATTAAAGTCGCCTGAAATTATGTTCCCTTCATGCTTTTTTAGCTTTTTTAGCTTTTTTAGCTTTTTTAGCTTTTTCTGAATATTTATCAAATCTCTATAGAATAATTGGATTTCCTCATCCGGTTTGTCGCTTGTACCTGAATTAAATTAATATTTATAGGCTTTGCTTTTAATTGCAATATCATACGTCTGCTTGATATTGGAGTCTAGTTATATACCGATTCCGATAGCTCTTTTCTAATACATATTCCCACTCCATATTGATATGCTGGTTTTCCGGACGTATTACCAGAATAGAATAAAATTGATTTGTCCGTTGCACATTTACCATTATTTGGCTTTCTGACTTCACTTAATCCCATGATATCAATTTTTAATCTGTCCATTTCCTGTTCCAAATTTTTTAATTTTTCTCCTTGGTATAACGATCTTACATTCCATGTTCCAATCCTGATATCTTTCTTACCAAATTCTTTATTTTCCATCGCAGGTGCGGAGATTTTTTGCACTCCTGCCCCATTTAAGAGGCGCCGTGAGTCGGGGTCATTTTCAATTTTATCTGCTATAGATGTGAATTTACTAGGAAAGAAAATTTAAATTAATGCGATAGTTTTCCGTCGCTTTCCGCATTTGTTCATTCAGCCGCTCCTAACATGGAGAACAGACGTTGTCGGGAAGCCGCTCCACTGGAGACTGTCGCGCCCTATCGATTGCTATTCGGTTAGCAGGTGAGGCATATTTATACAGGAGGCCTCAACTCGCCAAGGATTAGTAGGTAATCGTAGGAAGACAGAGCTTTATAGACAGTTCCCAACCTGTCTCTCTGCCTCCTCGTGCCTACTACCCTGTCGCTACTGGAATCATCTGTCTGAGACTTTTCGCCAATAGCCGCTCTTGGTCCGCGACTGCTTATTTGACCCATGTCTTATTCACAGCTAACCTACATATCTGCAGGCCATTCCACAATCCGCCACTCGTGGATGCGCCCCGTTCCGGTTTGAGCTCCGGTCCGGAATGTACAAGTACCACCCGGCGGGGTCTGAATCATCACTATTGCCAAATCGTACGAAAGCATTTTATCCATTTTTACACACATCGAAGCTCTTACCCTTTCCTGCTTTATATCTTCAAAATTTTATACTATAGTATAAAATTAATCTCAGTGTGTACTTGTCCTTGCAAAATTGATGTATTGCACCCCCCTTTCTCTTCCATCGTACGTTTCCAAAAAAATCTTACAGCATATTTAAAATTATCCTAGGTATGTTATTTTAGTTCCAAAAATGGTGTGTGGGTGTGTGAAAGTATTTATACTTGGAATATATAAAAGAGCTAATAAATGGTACAGGTCTGGTTATAAACGGAGAAAAGTGAGATAAAAATATTAATCGATAATATGTATATCATCTCAAGCCGTTTTTAAAAAAACTCGAAAAATCAGTTTCAAAACGTAAGAAATGAGATAGCTGACAAATATATATAGGGTGATTTTCTAAGAGTTAAGTTTTTCAGGTTGGCAGCACTGGTTGGTGTTGGCGTCCAAACGTCATCTGTCAAAGTGAAAAGTTTTCAGTATACTCTGCCATTTCATCATCATGGAAAGACTTACAAACGAGCAACGATTGTGATATGGTTGAAATTTATTATCAAAAACCAGTGCTCTGTGAAAAATGTGCATCGTTTGTCACGACCTGGTGAATCAACAATTCGTGCTGTTATCACCGAATTTCGCACCAAATTTGGTGAAAACAGCACGAATTGTTGATTCACCAGGTCGATACAAACGATGCACATTTTTCACAGAGCACTGGTTTTTGATAATAAATTTCAACAATTTGCAATCTTTGCTCGTTTGTAAGTCTTTCCATGATGAAATGGCAGAGTATACTGAAAACTTTTCACTTTGACAGATGACGTTTGGACGCCAATACCAACCAGTGCTGCCAACCTGAAAAACTTAACTCTTAGAAAATCACCCGTTATATATATATATATATATATATATATAACTCGGCCATTTTGGCCTCGCAAGGGGCTATGCCCCTTGACCCCTCTTGCTTTCATTTCTGTCTCTTTCTCTTCTATACTTTGTATAAAATGATCAAAATTTACAACGTAATTCTTACTGGCATCAACACAAAAAAAAAATAGCATAACCACAAAAGTCCTATTCTAACATTTAACTTTCATTATATAAAATTAAGACATTTTTTCGTTACATTTTTCGTTACATATTTCATTACATAAAATTGGGACATTTTTTGGGACATTTTTTCGAATGGGGGGTAGCCTAGGAATTACGTTGTAATTAATATAAGCATGATTGTTGTGTGGGTGCAATGTAGGACGGATGACAATAACCTGCAGAGGTATCGCTATATTACTTTGTAGTGATTTATATCTAAGGCTATCATGTTTTCCCGATGTTATTTAAACTGAATTTTAAGATAGATTTAGCGAGAGATAGGATTTCTTCTGGGGTGGTGAAAAGCGTGATAATGATGAACATATGTGTAGTGTATTTTTGTAATGTGTAGCATTTACAGTATTTAGTATAAGGCTGTTTTTTGATTCGGGATGATATACTTAGACTAATTTTGAATCGAAAATAAAAAAGTAAAAGATGAAAATTGAAAATCTTGGATGCGATTTTCCAAATAAATTTGTGTTACGTTCAAATATTTACTTATACACAATCGATGATTTCTTTATGGTATACATAATAGATAAAAATATAAATAGAAAAGTTTGCTAGTATTATATTAATGTAATACTTCTAGAAATAGATGTGTAATTATATGCGCGTTACCGCGAATGTATGAATATGTGTAGTGTAGAATTTTTAATTCCATCGTCCACTCTTTTTTGGTGTCGTGTTCAGAGCGACCACCGAATTTTTTTTTTATTATCATTATTATATTCGACTTGGACGACCGTGTTCAGACATTTTTTAATCATTATGATTATTATTATATGCGAACTAGAGCGGCCAAGTTATTTTTTTAAAACTGCTAGAAATGATTATGCTGACTAGAAGCGTACTCATGTTTAATCATTGATATTTTTTTTTAACTAATACTATATCGAGCATTTAGACAACGAATTAAGTCAAATGTGAGTACGCCTCCATTCATCTATTATCATTTTACATTAGCAAAAATTATATACATTGCCGCCTAGGTATTTTGCATTAAATTACGTTTTTATAATATTGTGTACTTTAATGTTAATGTTAATATAGAAATATCAAGTTTAAAGTAAATAATGACAAATTTATAAATTATATAATTTATAAGAGAACCGTAACAGAATATGATCTTAGTTCATTGTAATAGTATATCAGAGATTTCCCGGAAATTACCTTCGCAGACGGTCGCCCTGAGCACGGTCGCTCTGAACACGTAACCCTCTTTTTTTACATTGCGTGGTTTTAGTGAGCGTCGATTTAGCTTTGAAATTAATTATAAAATAAGATCGGGAACCGTACACTTTTAAATTAAAATTTGGAGAGAAAATCGGCATAATATTTTTTAAAAAATAGGAAAGTTTAAGAAAATAATATATCGTATGAATACTTTTCTTTTTCATCAAGAGTTATTTTGATGATCTTAAAGCCCAAAAAAAAAAACAAAAAAAATCAAAAAAAACAAAGAAAAACAAAACTCGAGGAATCTGTTGAAGATATGTAGTAAAGTAAAGCTTGTATAATAGAGAACAAAAAAAATAAAAATAACAATATAAATGTTAAAAAATTATATTATCATACATCCTTAGAGTTCGGTATTCTCATGAGTTTGAATAGGTGTGTGCAGCAGTGAGTATCATGCGTCCGCGATATTGTGTACATTTTTATTTATGAGCCGGTAGAATAGAAACTGCAATAAAGCAAGCCAAGGCAAGAAAAGCGGTAGGACCCGATAGCATACAAGTGGAACTTCTGAAAATGCTGGGACCCGCAGCAATCAGAAAAATGACAAAATTCTTCAACTCTTTCTACACTAGCCAAAAAATACCGCAAGAGTGGCTAGAATCCAGATTTATTGCCCTACCGAAAACCTCAAATGCATCCAAGTGCGATGACCATAGGCTGATAAGCCTTATGAACCATGTCTTAAAAGTATTCTTACGCATAATCCATAGAAGAATAGTAAAAAAATGTGAAGAAAACATAAGGTGGAATCAGTTTGGATTCCGCAATGGCATGGGAACACGGGAAGCATTGTTTTGCATGCAAATGCTAATACAAAAATCTCTTGATTTCCAAAAACCAGTCTACATCTGTTATATTGATTTCAATAAGGCATTCGACAGAGTACAGCATGCAATATTAATGAAAGCTTTAGAAAGCGTAGGTATAGACGACGCAGATTTAAAAATACTACAATCCCTTTACAGAAATCAGCTCGCAACAGTGCAAATAGACGACCAACTGACTGGAACAATACCAATACGGAGAGGAGTCAGACAAGGCTGTGTGCTGTCACCGGTGTTATTTAACTTATACTCGGAGATGATATTTTCACAGGCTTTAGAAGGACGGGACAAGGGAATAAAAATTGGAGGAGAAAACATAACAGTGATACGCTTTGCAGATGATACTGCACTACTGGCAGATAACATAGAAGATCTGCAGGAGCTGCTGGATTCAGTTGCCCTGGAAAGTAATAAAATAGGGCTCAGTATAAACATTCAGAAAACTAAATTTATGATAGCCTCCAGACAAGCAATTACAAATAAAAAGCTTGTCCTAAATGGTAGAGAAATTGAACGGGTGCGGAAGTACAAGTACCTAGGTTGCTGGATAACAGAAGATAATGACCCTAACACAGAAATAAGAACGCGCATCGAAATGGCCCGAGAAGTATTTATGAAGATGAAAAATGTATTATGCGATAGAAGATTAAAATTGGAGATTAAGAAAAAGATATTAAGATGTTATGTGTGGTCTGTGCTCTTATACGGTTGCGAAACCTGGACACTAAAAGCATATACGGAAAAGCGCATCTCGTCATTTGAAATGTGGTGCTACCGCCGGATTTGGAGGATACCATGGACCAGAAAGATGAAGAATGCGGAGGTGCTACGATTAATGAAGAAGGATTTAGTATTAATGAATATAATTAAGGAACGGAAAACAAAATTCCTTGGACATTTCATGAGAGGACCAACTTATGATCTACTGCAGATAATAATGATGGGGACGATAGAAGGGAAAAGAGGACGAGGAAGAAGAAGGATTTCTTGGCTTCAAAATATCAAGGCGTGGACTGGAGTCACAAATGTACAACAATTATTCCAGGCTGCAAGAGACCGGGACTCATTCCGCCAGTTGGTACGGACGATGAATGGTGATTAAGCTATACCCGAATCGGGTCGCACGAAGAAGAAGAAGAAGAATATATAGAAACGGTGATCGAGTGAGATAAATGTGTGTTGTCGTTTTGTTAATTTCGGTAACACCTACTTGACTCTATGCTCTTGCGAATAGATCAAAGCCGAAGTGGACAAAGAAAAGGGAAGGATAATGGCATGAGATTGTATCCGGATACATGGTCTAACGTAATTTAAGGTCAAGTACAAAAGCAAACGAAAAAAAAACAATTTAACATGATCGTATGAATTCGAAATTATCAATATTTCCGGAACTCACAAAAAAGAAGTCTTTGCGAAACCTGTAAAAACATTCGGTAAAATATGATAGTTTTACATCACGATCACTAGGATGTTATACAGCGATATCTATGTAGGTTATTATCTGTCACCGGTTTTACAACGCAAAAACAACAGTGTCTTAATAATATATATATATATATTGTCAACTATCTCATTTCTTACGTTTTGAAACTGATTTTTCGAGCTTTTTTAAAAAACACCTTGAGGCGTTGCTTATATGTATTATCGATTGTTATTGTATTATGGTTCTATTGTAACAAAGGCACATATTTCCACCTCACTTTCTTTCATTCTATAATCGAGTCTGCACCTGGCATTGCGATTCAACAGTAGTTTCTTATTATCTCTTTTGTATATATTTCAAGCATACATACTCTTACATACTCATTCACATGCAATGTCGATACGTTTTCTGCAGGTCTCTCCATAACGATAAACACTACTCACTGACGCTTCTGTAGATTTGGAAAATTTATGTGTTGAAAATTTAAAAACGTAAAAATAAAAATGTTCGAACGTAATATCGTACAAAAATTTTCTTCAAAATTTATATTCGCAGAATCGAGTTTCGTAACAGTTTGTTTAAGCCACAGGATTAAAAAATTAGATGTAAAATCAGGACACGATACAAATATCTTCATTTAAATTTAGAATCTAACTATCGAGTTTCAATCGCTCTTTTAGTAATCTCGGGATATTTATATTCTCAGAAATAAAGAAATTTTATTCTCTTCATACTTGTATATATAAACAAGTATTTACGCGGTTCGATTTGAAAAAAAGGAGTAAAAAAGGGAAAATAAAAAATAAAATTCATCGGTTATGCTCTCAGATAATATCCTCGACAAATAACATGTCTAGGTTCCTCCTATCCTCGGACTTGAAAAGCGTTTTATTGGCTATCTCCTCTCCCTTTCCTAAATATGTTACTGATCCGATTATTCTCCAAATTCGCTCATTAATTTCTAATTTATTTGCATCCGGTTCTATCGTAATCAATCTACTATGGATTCACGGTAATTGCAGCGTTCTTGGCAACGAGTTGGTTGACTCGTTGGCACGTTCAGCTGCGATCAATGGTCTATTCATTAGTAGATTTCCTTCTCAAAGTTTTTGCTGTCCCTCTTATCGCTCTCATCATGATTTCTGGGCCGAATTCTATCTTTCCTTCCACAGTAGCCTAGTGGTTTAGGAGCTTAACTACCAAATCGGAGGTCACTGATTCGAGTCTTATCTCGTTCCGGATCGAAGTTGCTTCCAGGTTTACTCAGCCCGAAATAATTGGGTACCAGAGAAATCGGGGTAAGTAAAGGCGACCGAGAGTAAAAAACTGGACCCCCTACTCTCATTAGTTCCGTTGGGCTTAGTACATTGTAAACCTTAATTTCACAATCGCCGCGACGCCCTATCAAGAGTATGGGATTTCCTTTACTTTACTTATTTTTTATTTACCAATCCTCGATCTTTCTCCCTTTCTATACAGCTCTTTCCTTCCTTCCTTCCCTGGTTTAATCTTTTCTCCTACCTTAGCTGTTCGATTAGTTCCTGTGTAGTTCGCCTGCGGTTCAATCATAATTTTGTGTCCCCATGACTCTCGAGAACTCAATTATACCTGCAATGTGAATCACGTCTTGTTCGAATGCCCTTTTATTTCCTCCAAACGTTCTAACCTTTAATCTAATTTTCTGCGCCTTGTCCTCCCTACTCTTTATAGTGCCCACGCTATTTTTACAAACCCCCACTCCTAATATAGTTCCTTTGGTAGCCTCCTTTTAACAAAAATATTATATACAATCGGCAAATAAAAAAAAAGGTATAAGAGCGGTAAGAATTTTTAGAACTGGTAAAATACAATTAGGTTAATTCTATAGTACTTACAAATTACCTGAATTTTAGAAACGAATCAGCTGATAAGAATGGATCAAAGAGGATTTTTCTGTTATTCCCAGAAAAATATGGTTGAGATAATGAATTGTACACTTAATTTACGTGGTAACGAGGCGACAAGTGACTATAATGGACGCTTGCGCAAAATTCTGCTGAATTATCGTTTGTGTTGATTGGGGTTAATTTTTGAGGTCTAGAAGAAAATTTGGGTTAGTTTCTGAGCTTTGGTTCAGGAAGTGGGGTTAGTGTTTAGCTTCTAGCTAGAATATTTTTGACTTGCGTACATGGTTTTAGCGTTGTATCTAGCTGCTCCATTTTCTGACTGCTACGGCCTAAATAGAACCGCAAAATCGATGATGTGCTTATCAATTCTACTAATATTTCAGTCGTCAGTCGATAGCTATTGTCACTGTTATCCATCTGGGTCGTTGTAATGAACTCGTTGAAGTAGTGAGCATCTAAACTACCTCTGGAATATTTTGTTAGTCAGTCCAACAAACCATGAAACTGCTCATCATCTAGGTCATACATTAATTTTACGTATTAATTTTTGTCGTTTTTTTTTTTTTTTGCTTTATTCTCTTTTGATTATTAATTTTTTATTTTGTGCTTACGGTTTATGAATGATGGGATTCGTTTTTTTATGATAAAATGAATAAAGTTTTTCTTTCTCTCCTACCCTGGGTGCGCCAGCGGCCTTGGCCCAACAACATGAAAAATTAAGAGATAGAATTAAATAGCCAGGCGGAATGAATAAAGTTAATTAATATAAATTTACGAATAAGCCAACATTTTTTTTTCGTTCGCGCCATCTGATCAACTTGTATTTCTTATTTTCTTGTTCTTTCTCAGTACTCGTAAAGCTTGTTCTTTGTAAATAATAAAATGTATTTATTTGGTTTCCTCCGCCATTAAACGGGGGAGTATTTCGTCTATTTCATTTATTTTTTAATTTTGAATATTCAATAGTTACCATTCTTCCTGAATCATCCCCGACTAATTAACTGTCTATAACTTCATGTAATATCGGTGCTTTTCGATATTGTTACAGTAGACGGTGCGGTACAAAAAAAAACGACAAAAAAAAATGTTTCACTTGACGAAAAAAATAGGTAGCAAAAGCTAATTAAGGAGAGTACTATTAAAACTAAGATTTATTTTTCTGTTGAAGTATTAGCTTCCATTTTAGATCATATTTTATTTTACGGTGTTTTCGTGGGAGGAAGAATGCGATTTCACGGCATCACAAGTACTAAAATAGTGAAATGTGTCTGGTAAATGAATAGCTGACAGTGTGCAATACGCACGTTGACTACGTTATTTCGGAAAATATTAATTATTTTCGAATGTACATCTGGACTAGTGGGTTAATACGGCCGGAATGATTGAAAAGAATATTTACAACTGAGTAATATATATATCATGCAGTAATGCTCAAAACGAAAAACGGATATTATAATGCGCGCACAATGCAATTATAATTCTGAGTTGCCGTTTAGATGGCTATCCATATGTCATTGTGCCCGATGAAAAGGAGTCGACAGTTCTGATAATAATATCTAGAGCAGATCGGGCTTGAAGCCAAACTTGTCATCACATTACACCTTCTATTTATAAGCGTCGCTAGACCCGCGTGCTGTACATTGTTGAAACAAGTGCCTGCATATTAATCATTATGCTGAGCATTTTACAATTCGTCCAGTTCTTTCATCGCATACCGGAACAATGGAGTGTGCATTGCCATTCTGCTGGTAATGGTTCCCTGTCGCTAATGTATAATTAATGCGTGCGCCGGCTTCGCTGGACGGGTTTCATTCATTTTAAGTCAATTTATATGTACCTTTTTTTTTTTGTTGCTGTTCTGTGTAGAATGACGACAAAAGCTAATTTTTCCCGAAATTTCGACTGTTCTACAAAGCTATCTTTTACCCAGTTTTACGAATAATGTTAATAATAGCAATAATAACAATAATAATAATAGTGATATTTTGAGAACTTAAAAAATTCGTTGCTTTGACTAATTTTCCATGTAAACTTTTTTTTTAAAATACGTTTTTCAAAAAGTACCGTTCTTGAAAGGTTGTTAAATAATCGCTTCCCCTAAAAAATAAAAATAATGTTCAGTTAAGATTCTGAAAAGCTAACGATGTTTCCCATTAATGTGACACATCCAAATAGAATGAAGGTGTTCTAGAAATCGTGTAGTCTGCTATTTTTCACTCAACGGTTTCATAGTGTGCAATAATATTTTATTTATAAGAGGGGCAAATCGGAATAATCGCTGGTTAACATTTTTGCGGACAAAGTAGTAATACAGTAATAGTGAATACTTTTTCTTCTTCTTCATCCATGGTTATACAGTTCGAAAGTTAGTCTTCCTGCGACATAGTAGACTGGAACGTCTAAATATGTAAGTGATTAAACCATCGCTGAGATTTTTTTGCCTACAAATTTTAAGGAGATGACGACTTCTTGACCTTTTCCCATTAAACTTCCTCTACGCGGGAGATAATATTATATTAAATATTATATTACTTCGGCAATACCGTTTCAACGGCAAGATAGCATTGTAAACAAGCAGAGCTTAAAAAATATTAATTGCACTTGGAATAGCAATAGCGATGGAAATTTATGTATAATTATAAATCGTATGTTGATGTCGAATTTTAAAGGTTACATAACGTAATCATTTAATGTGTTATAACCCGCTCATGTCTATTATTTTTGCGAAGTCCTGTTTTCGGTTGTGCAACTAGCTGCTACAAATGTTCTTTTATCTGAAAAAAGGATTTGAAACTGTGTGCGAAGAACTGCGCTATTTATTATTTTTTCCTTCACCGTGAGATTTCGTCTGAAAATAAAGCGTAAACTAAATAGCAGAAATTGTAATTTAAAAAAATAATAAATGGCAGTTATGAAGCTTAAACTTTTAATAAAAATAATTGTTTTGCGTATATTAATAATTCTAAAAATCTTAACATATTTTAATGAATTTCAAAGCGAGCTTCCAACTTATATCTGTAGAGGTTGTTTTTTATATATTTATTTCAAAAATGAGAACCCTATAGACGATCTTCTCAGAAATGCAATTCTTACTGATCTTCAGCAAAAAACTAAAACGACGGCTATGATTTTATTACCTACGTGAGTACGGATTTCGAATTATATCGATCATATTAGGCGCTCTCCCGGTAATATCAGTGAATATGAGTGTCAACATATAGTGCTAAGTAGAAGTTAGTTTGCGCTATACAAACAGGTGCGTGAGCACATTTGGCGATGATTGTTTAATTCGAGGTCACTTTTATTGGTAGGAAAAAGAATTTGATCGACATCACTTTACAGTGATAATTTTGTTGTTATCCTCGTTTTTATTTAACATAAAATCTGTGTGCTTCTCTTATCATTTTTTGTATTATAAGGAGATTTTAAAAATAGACAACTTTTTGCCTATTGCCGATTTTCGAAGTACATACTTCTAATAGAACAGTTGTAAGCAGAAATGAGTCCTGCGTATACCTTTCCATTAAATAAAAGTGACGTACCTAACGTACCTCATAATTATAAAATATGAAATGTTTATATGGTACGTATACAACGTGTATACGGAATTATAAGAATTTCCGGTGTGAACGGGAACAATGGAATTATATATTACATATAGAAGATGTGGAAAATTTAACAGAAATACATCTCTTAAAAAAATCTGGAATTTATCGAAACGGTTTAAAAATATTCGTAGATCTTATTTAGGCTATCGTTTCCTTGTTAAACGTCTTCCTCTCGCATCCTCTACCCTTGTTCAGTCTTATCTTTCGATTTATAATAGCTGGCGCTTCACTCCCAGCAAAACCCCTATTCTGGCTTTTATTTCACATCGTCTCGGTTCATTTTGGCCGTATATTATCTCGTTCAATAATCTCCCTTATTTTTCCTTCGACTTCGCTGACATCTGTCATCCTCCTAAGGTATTTATCCTCCCCTCATTTGCAAAAAATCTCCCCCATGCCGTAATTAAACAGGTATTCTACGGCACTATCAATTCCCTATTTCCCTCTCATGTTACCATTTACACGGATGGTTCGAGGGGGCCTGGTGGTGTTGGTGCTTCTTTCATCCTTCCTGATTTTAACCTCTCAGAATCTTTTCGACTTCCTTATTTCTGTTCCATATTCACAGCCGAGTTGTTGGCTATCCTTCGCTCTATTATTTTCATTTGCTCGAATCAATTTTCCTCTAAGTTTTTAATTATTTCTGACTCTTTGAGCGCCCTTCAGGCCATATCCTCTCCCCTTCCTGATCATTCGTGTGACTTTGTTATCCTCCGTATACGTTCACTCATTCACAATCTTTCCTATCTCCATTCAGTCAATATTGATCTGCTGTGGGTACCTGGCCACTCGGGCATATTTGGCAATGAAGCGGCTGATTCCTTGGCTCGGGCTGCTGCTGCTTCCTCTCGTCTTTTTTTTAAAAAAATTCCATCCGTTAACCTGCTATCAGTTTGTAAAAGCTTTCATATCCGATTTTGGTCGGATACCTATGTTTCTTCTTTTTCCAACAGTTGTTCCTTTTACCTGTCAGTCCAGCCTACTCTTCCTTCATATTCATGGTTTCTTTTACATCCCTCCCTTCGTCGTTCTGAAGTTGTTTCCATTGTTCGTATGCGCTTTGGCCATTCTTTGCTGCCTTCTTCCAGATTTCGTTTCTCCTTGATTTCTTCTCCACACTGTCCTCTCCATCCGGATGATGCAATTATTTGCGACGCCGATCATGTGTTCTTCCAGTGTTCTTCCCTCTCGGTGGAGCGTTCTGCCTTATATTCTTATTTGCTTAAGCTTGGACTTCCTACCCCTTATTGTGCATCCTATATCCTGTCCTTTCCTTCCCCACTAATTATTCCTGCTATTTGTTCCTTTTTAGTTAAAATCTCTGATCGAATCAAAATATAACCCACTTCTTTCCTTACCTTTTGTTTCTGGGTAAAGGTCCTTGGTTGACAAGCCCAAAAAGAAAAAAAAAAAAAAAAAAAAGCATGCCCAGTCAAGGGATATGAAAGATGATGGCTAGTTTGAAGGTTTCACTAACATTATTGCTCCTGATTACGTTCCCTTTCTGGAGGAAGCGATTAGCCCAAATATCTCTAACACTACGGAAGCATTTCATTTTCTTAATCGCCCTATTACTGGTAAGGAATTGTTTTGCCCGTTAATCAATAAGAAGGATTCTTCCTCTGGGTTGGATGGAATTACGTACTCTGTCTTAAATAAATTAGGAGAATAGTCACCAAAGTCATTATTTAACCAAGTTTCAGTTAAAGCTAAAGTATCGTAATTTTGATTTGAATTTGCTAAATTTAATTCAGTAATTCTCGTTCTAAGATCACGCACGTTTTGATAAAAGCGATCTACTATTTTCTCATTCATATTTTACCAAGTTAAAAAAAGAAAACAAAAAAAAAAAGGTCTAGATTGAAAAACAACAGCAAAACAGAGACAAGGAGTATTCCGCTAGACGCTGCCCTGATGGAGAACACACTGCACCGAGCAAATACAAACTAAACACACACACACACACATATCTATACAACAAGCATAAACCAATCACATATTTATCATAATAATGTATAACGCATAACATAACGAAAAGGCGATAGCAAAAGTGATGGCAATGCGCTTAAATTGGAAATCTTGCGGCGCCTATTATTTTGTCGTCCAGTAATCAACTAGCCTTCGTAGAATGATATGTTTACCTGGACTGGTATTATCGGTAACATAATAAATTCTACCATCAACCGTCCACACTTGTTTACTTCCGTACTTAGTAGCTAACTGTTTAACGATATTCATCCGAGCAGCTGTGAGATGTTCCTGCATCACGATATTGGACCCTTTTAGCATCTTATTGCTGCTAAAGAAGTCCTTTTTATACCTGTAACCGGTAAACTTGACAATAACCGACCTCGGAGAAACAGTCACAAAATCCGACTTAGACCCTCGTCTCCTTTCAATACGATGTGATCTGCATATAGTATCTTCCGAAATATTAATAGATAATTCATTTTTCGACAAGTTTATTACCAATTCGTCCGTACACACTTACGCTCGTTCTCCGAAATACTACCGATTACCAATATATTCCTCCTACTATACTGCTCCAATTCATCTAGTTGACTATCTATATTACAGCTAATACTATGTAGTCCGTTATTAAGCTCCGAAAAGAAGTTCTTTAACGTATTATTGACTGCCTGCATTATGCTGTCGACTAACGCAGTTCTTATATTCTTATTCAAATTTAAATTCGATCGTTGAAGCGCTTGTTACCTTGATCTGTCATCTTCGTATGGGACATACGTGAGTTTCACAGAATTTTCAAAGTCAAACGTCAAATTTGATTTGCAGCGATCACGAGATGATTAATTACTCGGAATACATCAATCATCTTTTATTTTCTTGTAAATTATTTGACAGACGCAGAGTTACATTTTTCACGGACTTAATTTCTTTGACGGTCTTTCCTCCTTACAATATTCATTATTTACTTAGTTGTAGGGACCACCAGATTTTGGTTGCCTTATTCAAGGTTCATAATCCATTGCAATATTGTGGTTTAGATAGCAGTTGTTTAGAGCTATTTACTTTCTATTTCATATATTTATTCATTTTTATTCTATTTATTTTATCTATTTATTCATTTTTATTTTATTTATTTTATTTTTTAATGTCCTTCTTTCCTCAATCAATTATTCCAGACTTTGGTTGGATAGATACTTTTCCTCATTCTCTGATCCCACTTCGCACTATTTTCTCATACAGTACTCAGTAGCCTTGGGTTCTTTCCATTCCGTTCAGTCATCGATCTGCTACTATCTCCTCAATCAGATTAAGAATTAATCATTCTCTTCTCCACGCTTCTCACTTTCGTTTTGGTCTATCCCCTACTCCTGTTTCCTCCATAACTCTAATTTACTCCTTTTAAATGCGAAGCACACTGTTTTTTTCGAATGTTTCTTGTTAGTGAACGGTTCTCTTCTGTATTCGAAAATCTTGGTTCTTGGCCATTCAGTTCTTTACAGTGCTTCCTTTATCCTTGCCTTCTCATCCCCATCATTAATTCCCTTACTTCAATTCTTCGTTATTTCCATCTCCTATCACCTCAGAACTTAATTTCCTAACATAATAAATTCAAATGCTTGAGTTAAAGTTAAAAAAAAAAAAAAAAAAAATTACGAGGAATAAAAGGAGCCTGTGGAGTATTGATATTAAGAAAAATTGTGGCGGATAATAGAATTTCAACCATTTTCTACAACTTATGTTACACTAGTCAAAATATGTATAATCAGATAGATACGGAAAAACCTGATCTAAAAGTATAAAACGATACATGTAACGTAACTTTAGTACATGTTTCGAATATATTAAAACAACGGGTAATACAATGTACCATACATAACAAATAAATTTACGCTACTACGCGATTGCAGTGTAAGGCATACCGGATGGACAAAAGGCAATCTGCCACAAAGCATAAAACGAACTATTCCCTGTTATCGGAATATAATGAAAAGGAACGTATTCTATAGAATTTTTATAGTTAACCGTTAAAATTCTACATAAAATGATCTTTTAAAATCAATATACAGGAAATCGTTTTGGCTCCTTTCATCGACGATTTTATAAATATATCTGTACAAAATTCATAAGGAGTAGTAAATCTATAATCTACAAATATTTTTATTGATATGAACTTGCGTAACATATTTGTAAGGTAAATTATTGTTTTTTTTCCTCATCATTTTTTTATATATTTTATTATTTAAATATTTAATAATTTTTAAATACATATGTAACCCATATTATGTACAAAAACGAAAGTTAGAAGTACGGCGGTTATGCGGTTTTTTAACATAAATGTATTAGATACATTTCGTTTACCGTAGCTGAGTCGGTGAGAAACTGCATAAGAAAAATAACGAAACGGAACGAGAGATACTAGTTGAGTGTAAAGTATTGAGCTGATGACTATTGTTCTTATTAATACTAGTAAGTTGTTGTTGTTGTTTTACCTATCAATATGTAGTGCAACATTGACTAGAGGCACGGATGAATATAGGTTAGTTACAGGATATTAGTAATGTTATGAATCTGCTAAATAGTTTTTCGAAACAGTTCTATTTATTTTTCTAGTCTTTTTGCGATCAAAAAATGTTCTTGTTCATTGAACAGTTGTCATTCCAATATTGAGGGCAATGACGCAGCTGACTCTTTAGCTCGCTCAGCCGCCCGCATTGGTCCTTTCCTCGACTCTTTCCCTTCCTCAGACATTCTTTCTCTGTCACGCTCTAATCATTCTAGACTTTGGTCTGACATGTATCCATCTTTATTCTCTAATCATTATTCATACTACACTCTTATTCAACCGGTTCCTAGTTTCCTGCCTTGGTTTCAATCTATTCCTACCTGTCGTCGTTCCACTGTTGTTTCCTTAATTAGGCTTAGAATCAATCATTCTCTACTCCCCTCTTCTCGCTTTCGTTTTTCTTTAGCTCTTTCTCCTTTCTGCACTCTTCACGCTTCTGAGCCTTCTTGTGTTTGTGACTCAAATCACATCCTATTCGAATGTTCTACACTCTCTAACGAACGCTCCTTTCTTTACGCCCAACTTCTAGTTTTGGGTCTTCCTACTCCCTTTAACGCTACCTATATTCTTTCCTTCCCATTGCCTTCAGTTATTCCATTGCTGCTGTCCTTTGTCTTTTCCATTTCTGACCGCTTGGCTATTTAGTTATAACTCATAATTTTTCATGTTGTTGGGTCAAGGCCGCTGGCGCGCCCAGGGTAGGAAAAAAAAAACAAAAAAAAAGTTGTCATTGTATATATTTGACAGATTTTTAATGATTTATCGTTAAACATTAGAGGACAATGAAAAGCTGGTCATAAAAATTTTATTTGATTTCGGATCGTTTATATCATGAAAAGCCTAAATCATTTTTATTGTACTAAAAAAAAAAAAAAAATCGGGGAGAAAATTTAGAAACTATTTGCCGATTGAGAGTCGATTTAAATTCTTTTCAATATGTTTGCGCGTGTGTTTTGTGTTTAACGGAATGCTAGAATATTTGAAAATTATGTCTGCGCAACATATAATGTTACCAGGGATGGATGTAATAAATTAAATCGACGCGATCAACCCGTTTGTATTCGAAAAGCATCGATGATAATGTTATTCAGAATAATTAACAAGGCCTAGAAAGGGTTCATTTCAGTCTGCAATTTAACTCGCCAAAGTCAAACAACGTAGTAACATTTAACCAATAACTCTCACAACGAACATTTAACCCGATTTAAAATTTTAATTAAATGTCAACACTGCTCCGATAATAAATGGAAAACTATTCGAATTTAATTGAACACTTCACGGTTTCTTTAGCTATCGCTTCTAACGAAAGTGTCCCATTCTAAGTAAAAGGAACAAAACGATTATTTTACCAAATCGCTTTCAGGCATGGTTCTGCAGAATATTTGTGAAAGCTCGCGATTATTACATAACAATCGTGTTACTGTTGCGCTTGCGTTTATCAATTTCAGTTTAAATAATTTTTCAAAAAGGAAATATTCAAAGCGAATGAAGTGAAGTGGGTAGAAGTCCCAGGAGAAATTGCCTTTGATATAATAAACTATTTGTACGAAAAAGGGCGTCGAAGTATAAACACCAAACGGACCTACAGTTACTTATGCACTTGTTGTAGAAAAGTTTTTGAGTCATTTAATTGAAGAAAAATCTTATAAAAATACTCATTGGATTTTTTTTTTTTGGTCCCTAATTCGTAATACGCCGGGGTAAATATATTTGGAGAATTTATACACCGATAATTTATATAAATAACACTTACGTCCAGAGCCCGTCCATTTAAGTTTATCGACCCCCCCCCCCCGGTAGGCTGTTTTACAGTATTAATATTAATTAGTATACATAAATTTATTATAAGTGTACATGTATTTTACAGTAATTTATTTCGGCTAGCGTAAAACTATCGAATATTTTAAATAGCTCAGTTATACTAATTTATCATTGTTAATATTACTAAAATCTGTATTACTAACAGCCGGAAAGGATATGCTTAATATTACCAGTAAAGAGTTACGCGTTACACAGTTAGAGTGTGCAGTTTTATGTTTATATAAATAATCTTTAAATAGGCCATGTCCCCGGTAAGAAATTGTACAAAAAAAAAGTTTGGCCTAAATACTATATTATGTACAGTCTATCATCTATGTTTGGGAAAAATTTTTTAGCTATGCCGTTATATATTCGTCCCACTGTGTTTGAAATGTATTATTGATAATACTTATCTAATATAAGTGTTTGAACCGTTTAAGCATTAACGATTTTTTTTTCATGTATGAAGTAAGGTTGTTGATACTGTATGTTATTGAATTTATGATTTATTAAGAATACGTTTTTCATAAATTTAACCGAAATTGGATAATAATGGTATAGCTCTCTATATGAAGTAGACAAGTTTGGATTTTTATTCATTTTAAATATTATAACAGTTTTACTTAATTTCCATTCATGAGGATAATAACTATATTTAAACGGTACATTAATAACTTTCGGTATTACCTCTATAGGGTAACAAATTATGAAATCTTTTAATAAATCCATTTGGTATTCCATCAAGTCCTGCTAATACTTTATTTTTAACTTGTTTAATAATTACGTTAACCTCTTCTTTAGTAATCGATATGTTTATGTTAGGTTCGTGTACTTCTGTTTTAAAAGGTTTCAAATTACGACTGAGCTTACTTTCACAGACATGCAAAATGAAAATTCTGAACAAATTAATACCGAAACATGTTTATCAACCAGCAACAAAACAAATACGAGTAAGGAAAAAGAATTACGTAAAATAATGCAAAAGATTAAACTGTAAACACAAGATATGTTAACACACCAATAGCCGAAAAAATAACACAGAACAAAAAAATGATCTATTAACCTTTACCAATTTCACTATACTAATGGATATGGTTAAAGGTTAGCATAACCCATTAGATGTGATACAAAGTTTCACAGATGATATCGAAGGATTAAAAAGAATGTTAGCGGAAAACTGCGGATCGTTGCAAAATGGGCAGCAATGAAAGGTCGATTTAAAAGACTACTAAAAAAACTGAATAAATCAACTGACGACTCGCCATAACAGTGACTCTGAAACTGAAGAATAAATTTCTTAATGTGGAATTAGGAAATATATAGAGGTATTAATGATAATACTAGTACGGTAGGCGTAGTAGCCTAGTAGTTAAGCTGCTTGGCTACTAAATCAGAGGCGTCATAGGTTATCGAAACTTGTCTCGTTCCAGATCTGAATCGCTCCCAGGTTTATACCTAATCTGAAATAATTTAGTACCGGAGAAATCTGGGAAAGTAAAGGCGGCCGAGAGAAATGAACTGGCCCTATTATTCTCCTTAGATCCATTAGGCTTAGTACATTGTGAACCCTGACCTCACAATCCATGATACCTTATCAAGAGTATGGGGCGTTCACTTTATTTACTTTAATAATGCTATTGTTTCAGTATTAATAATAAACATATTATATTACTATTACTATTAGTATCAGCAAATGATTAAGATTTTACGATACACTGAAAATCACTCTAGTTTGCCTAGAGATGTTTTACTAAAAAAATTGATACCTAAAAATGTAGATATTATATTTATTTGTGATAAGTGCAAAAGTAATTATGTACCCACAAATTTTAGGCAAATAACACCAATAAGTTTGTGATAATTCATCGATTAGAAATACCGTTAAAAACTAAATTTATACATAATATTTTGAACATTATTATTGTCGAAATTGATAATATTACTTTTGCTTTAACGTACATATCGCCAAATAACGTATCCACTTAATTGATATGTATGTATAGAGTAATACTGGTTGCGTTAAATCTGTACTTAATTAAATCTGGAAGGAAAACTTGTATCTTCATTTTAGCTTGGTCCACAGGTATGGCAGAAAGGCTGCGGAATATTTACTAGGAATTGAATTTGTTTTCGTTTATGTTAGTTTTTTACCAGTAATATTTCCTTCGCAATTTTCGGCTGGTTTCTTTCCATTTTATTCCGTTTTTGTTCCTTTTTTCTTTTGTTTCTATTTTTTCATCTAATGATATATTAAATTTTTACCCTTAACTGGTATGGTGTTTTTTACTGACTTTACTAGTATGGTGGGGTCAAATTTGACCCCTAAATTAATTTTTTTTTTTAAACATAAACAAGGATGTACAAAAAAATTATATTCACCGTACTGCAAAATAAGGGAGAGTATATAATAAGAAAATACGAAGAAAAAAAAAAAATTAAAAAACATATTAGAGGGTTCAAAAAATCGAATTACCAAAAAAGCTACGAAATTTTAACTAAGATAATAATCAGAAAAAAAAACACTATTCTATACTATCAAAATGTTTACCGGTAATTCTTTCATGAAAAAACAGTCACGGAAAACATGAGTACTATAAACACATTTAAATATACTTTAAAAAGAAACAAAATATTTCCGCAACAAAAAATACATTAAAGTTATGACACTAGTGACCTTAATTGCTAATAGCACACTATCACATAAGATGAACAAGAAACTGATACTATGTGTCGTCACTCTTCTTTATGTATGAGAAGTTAGCATAAAACAGACAGCAATTTACTAGCACCCTCTGCTAATGAAATATTGTACTTTGATTTCATCAGGTCGTCACATTTGACCCAGCCACACCAGTTAACGGTTAATGCGTTATCCATGATTTCGCCTCGTTCACTTTTCACCGATGATCTTAACAAAAGCTTAGCAGGCTGATTTTCGTGTATTTTCTAAAATTTGGTAATATCGCCTGTTTAACGTGCTCGGTGCCGCACATTAGAAATTCGTTCCGACTTTAACGCTTTTCATCAGGTCTCGTTCTTCATTGGTCTAGACCAGGCGTGGTCAACACGCAGGGCGCCCCGTTATATTATGCGGCCCACCGGGTAATTTTATATTTCTATCGAGAAACTTTTATTTCTGACTCTGTATGCGCCCGAAAAAATATTAAAGAAATGAAAATTCGCATGTGTCATTGTTATCGTACACGAGTGCGACTACAAACTCCGGTTCCATATTTGACATCCGCGAACGCCATATGTTACCGAAAAAATCGGTTTCGTTAGTTTCTTCGCTCTTGGCAATGTAGGAGAGCGGAATGATGCCGTCGAACGGCGGCTAGCAAGGGTTGGCCGTGAGAAATGCACTATGTTGTTTTGCGAGTGGAACGGCCGAGGTGTGCGGTTAAAGTACGTGCATCGAACTGTGAGAATTGAGAATGAACGAATTCTTTCGTCTCCGTGAACAGCGAATTAGCAGTTCTCGGGACCAACAGTTCATTATTCTTTGCTGCATGAATCCGCCAAAAACCGCTTCGCGCACGCTCGAGTCCATCGGTGCGCGAACGAACTTCTTATTTTAAGCGATTCTCTATTTATGTGTTAGGTTTGTTTTTGACTTCCTGGCGTGTTTACCGCTGAGCTTTTTTGTTGAATAAAAGTGGCATCTGGAGACAGGGATTTTTTTCGAAAAATCCGACATTTATTCAAATGTGGGTCTATTAATGCACGTAAAGTGGAACACATTAGTAAGAATTTAAAATGTTACAACTGATATAAGTTATAAATGATCAAGTTTCAAGTTATCGCTCTGTTTGTATTAACTTAAAAAAAAAATAATTATTAAATGGATTTTGATAACGAGTAATTTTTTTTTTGAAATTCTTTTTCTGAATTTTTCGTCATTTTGCTAGTTTCTACCGCCTATTTTTCAACTTTGATTCGAGAGTTTCTTCTGGTGCTGTGAGAGGGTGTCGCATATAGTGATATAAAGAATAAAAATTTAGAAATGCGAAAAAAGTTTTAAAAAATTAGTAACGTATCGGAGTTAGAAAGAATGTTACGCAGATGGAGACGCATATTATTTTGTTAAGTGTGTAATGTAAAAACGTAGCATCCGAGGAAAAATGTTTTTCGACACCGTAACACATGACTAGACTCAAACACGTGAGTAGAATATGTAAACGAGAAGTGTGACGTCCCCGCAACAGCTAATTCATTTTTGTTGTGTACAAACTTGTTAAATCAACGATTAAATTCGGTTTCGGAGTAATAGTCGGATATCAGAAATCACGCCGAAAAAATTGGGAAAATATTATCTGGCATAAAAAGTGAACGAAAAACGATATTCCCGATTTTCGTGAACCCGCGAAAATTAAATACGTGGCGCGATCACGCATTTCTGGATGTTGGGCGCACCTTTTCAATGTAAAAAAGTATTTTTCGCGATAATAGGAAGAATTTCGCTTTTGAAAATTTGAGCATTTTGCGAATGCTTTTAGTAATATAACTAGCCTATAAAATTAAACTGAAACTACATTATCGATGTCTTTTCGTAAATGTCGAACTGGTTAGAAATTTTTAGGTATTTTTTTCGTTTTTTTTTTTTTTTTTTCATTTTTGCGTCATTCCTTTTCCGATCCTAATTATAGTGAATCATTAGAAAAACAAAAAAAAAACGAGAATACCAAAAATAAAGCAAAATATTCTCCAGCTAACATTTATTTCCATTTTTTTAACATTTCAAGATGAATTCGAAGAAAAATTGTTGCCGAAAGCGAGAAAATTAATGATCGTTGGCAAACGATTATTTTCTTATAATGCAGAACCTATAAAATTAATCTCTAATCGGTAGAGAGATGATTCTGCATTTTTAAGGAACATAACGTTAAAAGGCATCGTGAGACAAAACATATTAAATATGTAAATGTCAGTATAGGAGTTTTAAGTGAACTGCGCTTAAATCGCATCGGAGGAATGCTTTTGGCGAATGTTTGATTGATGATCATTACAACAACCATCTGTCGTTGCGTTATTTTGTTTCCGTGTCAATTGCAAAGAAAATAAAATCATTCGCAGATGGTGAAACGGTGAAGGGCCCCTTTGGAAGCAGTTATAAAAGATGTTTCGCTCGATAGAAGAAAATCATTTTCAAGCATCAGTCTTTCACGCCAAACCATGTACCGCATTGATGCAATTTTGCGAGAAACTAATTCAAAGCGTATCCCCGCGGCTGGCATTTGATGAAAATATAGATTGGCATATGTCAGCTTGCGATATTTGTTTGCGGTGCGAATGATTCATCCAAGTGACAGAAAAAATGTTAAATCTTTTAAATTTAAAAGACGCAACTAGAGAAAATAATGTTTTCGAAGCGATTGAAAAATATTCAGCCGAAAATTGCTTGTGCTCTTTTTTCATATAAAAAAACAGACGGAGTACCTGCTTTGAAAGGTGAAAATAATGAGTTATAAAATGACTTATAAGCTAAATTTTAGAGGGTATGTTTTTACTAGGGCTGGTGATTTTAACGGGTATACGGATAACCCGGTTAACCGCAGTATCGGTTTAAACCGATCATTCGAGTGAAAACCGTGTTCGCGGTTTTTACGGGTACGGTTAACCGTATGAAACGGTTACCCGTATTAATCGCGATTTCGGTTAACCGTATGAAACGGTTACCCGTATTAATCACGATTTCGGTTAATCGTATAAATCAGTTAATCGTTTTAACAGTTTTATAATAAAATTAAAAAAAAAACTTTTAAATATATCTTTATAACTATAATTTTTTAATTTATTTAATAAACTATAAAATTTTATTTTAGAGGGTATAGCCGGTTAAGGGGTGTAAGAGTGCCTTTAAACCAAAAAACTTTATAAAAAAAAATATGTATAAATCTAGGGCATGAAAAAAGTAGTTAAAACGGGAAGTTTCAGACCCCTAGTCCTACAGGGGGTTCCTGTAGTCACCATTTCGTTATTTTCGGTTTTTTTACGATATCTTAGCCATTTTTCAATCGATTTTAAAAATTCTTGTTAGAGGTTAAATATAATGGAGAATTCTATAATGGTCAATTTTTTTAAATTTTTAGACGCTAAATTCAAATTTTTAGAAACCTTCAAAATTTTTAAAGTGTCATAAAAAATATTTTAAATTTCAGTTACGACGGAAAAAATATATAACATATTTTGTGGTGTAAACTACTTATTGAAATTTTTTTAGATTTTTAAAAGTGACGAAGAGGTTCAAAAAAAATGAAAACATGCATTTTTGACTGAAAACCATCTTGAAATTCAACTAACAACAACGAAATAGATATATGTTACGTATTTGAAGATAACATGTTTTCCTGAATTTTTTCGGATTGTTAGAATAAAAAAATATAGAAGTTCTGCACGAATTTAAAATTCCCATAATAGCGAATTAGGTAACACAATGACATATTATGGTTTGCTTCCAGTTGAAGTTTCAAAGGTTTTTCAGACAAAAATGCATGTTTTCATTTTTTTGGACTTGTTTCATCTGTTCCTGAAGTTTGAAAAAATTCAGAAAAACATTTTATTTTAATATATGTAACATATATGTATCTATTTTGGTGTTGTTAGTTGAATTTCAAGCGGTTTTTCAGACAAAAATGCATGTTTTTATTTTTTTTTGAATCTCTTCCACCACCTTTAAAAACCTGATAAAATTCACCGTTATAGAACATTCCATTATCTTTAACCTCCAACAAGAATTTTTTAAATCAATTGAAAAATGGCTGAGATACCGTAAAAAAACCGAAAATAACAATATTCGGCATTCTATTATTAATAATTTTCAAGTGATTTGCTATTGCCGAAGGAGAACCACATAGTAAGTTAAGACGGCTTTGCAATAATTACATATTGCGTCTTTACTGTCTATGGATTTTTCAGCATGATTCCATACCCAACTATTTTTTTTTGGCATCTTGAATTGAAAACGATATCAGAATAAAACTATAGCTTAAGAAAATAAATCGTCGAAACTAACTTTCAACCACTTAATACAACTTTTTTCCGCAATGCGTTGTAAATAAATCGCACTGGTTGGAGCGGACTGTCTTTAGTAGCACAGCATCTGTTGCATTGCTGAGTGACTCACTCCCGTAAGCAGTGCGCGTACGCGAGTGATTATGAAGTAAGGTTTTAACTCACCGAGCTGCGGTTTTCCCGTAAATAAATAATTTTTTGAAACTAGGATTGATGTTATTAAATGACAAAGCGATAACAACAAAACACGAACTATTTTAACTAAATCCCGCAATGATATTAATTACACAACAATCCAAAAGGAAACGAAAAAAAGATTATTATTCCTATTATTATTTAATCAACATTATGATTAATACGAATATCGTTTCGTACAATTAACCGTATCCGTGAAAACCGTAAAACCGATTTTTACCCGTATCATCGGTTTTTAACCGTAACCGCGGTTACCGGGTTACCCGGTTTTTAACAGCCCTAATGTTTACTACTCAAAAAAGTATGTGCTTGAGGATTACTTATGAATCACGTTATTAACTTTATAGATTCAAAGGATTCTTTATGCGTATGTGGTGATATCGCGTATTTTACCGATGCCAAACGGCTAAGTTGTGGAAAAATGTTAAAATTTCTTTTTTTTTTAATTTACAAGAGAAAATAGGTATAAACAAAAATTTACTCCTAAATTAAGTTATGACGAATTGTTGGACACCTATGTATACTTTTTAGTGTAAATATAACAACGGAAAAACTTCAAAAAACTGACTTGCAAAGTCAATAAAATGTAATAATCGATGTTCGCATTTTTTGTTGGAAGTTGTTAAGAATGTAGAGGAACCGAAATGCTGTCTTGCGGAACACTAGAAATCGATATTATTCGCTGCAGTCTATTCTGACTGAAATATTTTGAAGATAAATGTGACTTAATAAGTACAGTGGCTTCATCCGACGCGGTTGCTTTGAAATATGCGAATGCCATGAAATTGGCACGATGACTCTTTTCGAAACTCTTTTTTGTTTCTCTTCGCAGCAGTAACCCCATTTATCGAGTCCACGTTGCGCCCACATCTGTTGGAAATATGGTCTGATATTTGTGTATCTTATACTTTTCAGACCGACTTGCACTTTGCTTCTTATTAAAGATTCCTCCGCACACTGTTCAATTAATCTATTACTGTTTTTTTTTGTTCCCTGTAATATTTACTACTGTTTCCAATTTTTGCATAAATTGCTAGAATGTTCTGCCGCGTCGTCAGCATATAAGTTATTTATTATTCGGTATTCTCTTTTCATATTTTTTTTTTCCAATTATGTGTAGCATATTCTTCATGATATGGCAGAGCTTAAATACGTCAAAAATCAGTGACGATACAAAATACTTCCTTCGTGATTTTAAATGGATTTAAAATGGTTTTATTTTTTATTTTTATTTTTCCTTTTTTTAACTTAAATTCAGACTGATAACTAACAATGCGAACAGAACATGTACTATTTAAATTAAATTAATAACATGTTTTACAGTGATAAACTACGTATTATTCGCAGTTCTAGTTTACATAACTTAAATAATAAATATATTTTTTTTCTCGCGTAGTCTGTTATTTACTAATAGGAATTAATGTAATAACAGAAGTTTAACTTGGCGCTATTACTGTTTCCATGTACATTTCTCGTTAATCAGATTTGATAAGGAATTTGACAATGGCTTATTTCACCAGATGCAGTCGATTTTTGTGTACATTGCCGTTTTTTAACCCCTTCTTTCGGAGTGTATACAACAAAAATTTATTTATTTAATTTATTAAAAATAACTTAAAAACTTTCGTAGCTTCTTGAATTCATTAAGTTCCGAATTATTTCTTTATTCAGACTTAATTTGTTCTAATTCAATAGTTGCCTCGAATCGAATTTTGTTCTCTAAAGAAAAATTTTTACTATACACACGACCTTTACTTACAAACTTTTAAATATTCTTTATTTCTTTGAACAACACAAATGCGTAATACTATCGTCGCAAGGCGAATTATTTAATATACTAACTGGATCCAATTAACAGACACATGTAACTCTACATGGATAACACTAATTTTCACATCAAATTGACCTGTATATATATATACAAAAACAATAATAATTATATCGAAAACGAAGCAACCATTTTAATCGTATAGATATACAAATTAACTTTAACCCATTTACTTCCTGAATCTCTTGGTTTTCTCGAACTGATCAACGAAATTAGAGCCAAATTTAAATATAAATTTAATAGGACGTGAAACATATATGTAAATACGCTTCTAAATTCTGAATAATAAAGTAAGATTATTTAAATAATGTATTGTCAGTACATGTATTTTTGAGTTTGAGGTAAATTAGATGTTAACCGAGAGTAATTTTTGATAATTAAAAGCAACGGTAGAACGGAATGGCTAAAGTAAAAGTATCATTCGACACACGCAGACTCTTCGCTGATGAGAGAAGCAACCTGCAATCGGAAACACACCGAACCACTTCGCTGTTGATCAGTACAATTTGCAGTATAATTCCCCCCCTTAATGCTAAGAGCGTGAAACCATTACAATACGCATATATACATGTGTAAATTTATTCGATTATCAAATACGGTTTATTCTGTAGTTATTTGTTGTAAGGTAAAAGTGTGTAATTTATTATGTAAATGACGTGTAGGATTATTTTATTAATCCGATTATGATCATTAATAATTGCTTTCAGTTGTTAAAATATTTTCCGAAGGCTGACATAAATATATTTGTTTGCACCGTTCTGCGGGACGTCCGATAAGTTTCCTAATTGTGAAACAGCCCGCGATATTTCTATAATTTAACTGTTTTTTGCTTACGTCACAAGGCATATGGTATAAAAAGCTTACGGAAGAGTTAAAAATTAATATATTAGCAATATTCAGAAAACATTGTGAATTAATCAATAACTCGGGTTGTATAATATAGCGAAATATTTGACTGGAAAGTTTAAATAGTAAACACGGTTTGTAAAAAATGACAAAGACGACCCGAGTACCGTGATAAATGACGCAGTAGACGTTCAAAGAGACTGCTATATTGCAAAGTATCATATGAAGAGGATACGCAAACGACCTAAATAAATGTAAACAATCAAACACGGTACGCTGCGTGAAGATGAATTGAATATATTAATAACGGAGTAGAAAAGGCTATTCGAACACTCTCAAACGACATTTTATACTACTGTGGTTTTAGTTCTATATGTATATTCAACGCGTGCTAGGAAAGAGATTACACAATTAATAAGCTTGTGAACTAATGAAGAAATATTTATAGAATTATGCAAAAAAAAAAGAAAAAATTCCTTCATATAATTTTGATCGGAACTAAGATTTTCTCTCGTAGATCTACATAATATTATAGTTACATCTGAGTATACACTCATACCTCGTTTTACGCCCTAGATAGGTTCCGGGAAAATTGGCCGTAAAGCGAAAAGCCGTATAATGAAATGTTTTAATACAAATTCATACAAACTGAATAGGATCCGTTCCAATTTCTTATAGAATGATAGAATTTTTTTATTTAAAAGCCTTTTTTGTTTTACATAACAATCATATGTGTGTACAATAGCAGAACTTCAAAACAATTAAAAATTATATCAAATTTATTATCTAAAATAAATTCGTATCGTATGAAATTATTCAAATTGAAAATTAAAGATATTATATGTAAAATTCTAATCTGATGTTAGAGATGTACGTGAAGAATCGGTAGACTGCAATATACATTATCGCTTTCCGCCCTTCTAGAATGATGTATAGTTTAAAGAATTGATCCAACGTTGTCTGACTTAACTTGTTTTCAGCTTCTTTTTTCAGCTCGTTGTAATAAGGAATGACTGAATTAATTTCTATTCTAAAGTAGGATGTTTATTCCTTGTTGGAAAAAAGAAAGTGCCTTCGTCAAATGCTCCAATTTCAGCACTTGGCATACGGCAGGCTCTGGTTCTTGGTTTTCATCAAGTGCACCTTCCGTTTCAAGTTGAATCAATTCCTCGAATGAAAGTGATGCTTCCCGTCAGCGCCTAGCAAATCAATCACATAATTTTCTTCTAAATCCTCGAAATCAAGATCATTCGCCAAAACTAAAATGGTTTGCCGAACTTCGCAAAAAGAATCAACTTCAGAGTTATCAGTTTTTATGCATTCTGGCCATATTTTTTTTTTTGCAAACATAATTCATGGTAGCTGAATGCAATTCCTTCCAGGATTCGCCAATGTTGTCCACAGCATCCTTAATGTTGTAGTTTTTCCAAAATTGTTTCAGTGAAAGTCCATCATTCTCGTTTTACTTAAAAGTTTCTGAAAAGTTCTACGCGAACAATAAGCCTTAAAAGTGGCTATTGCACCTTGATCCACTGGTTGAATTAAAGCTGTTGTATTTTTTGGAAGATACTCAATATTCGGACAAATTAATTGAGTGTCCTGGAGCATTATTCGAAATAAGTAATGCTCTTGCGAATACTTTTTTCTTCTGGACAAAAATGATTTTTAAACCTGTCTTCAAAGATTTTCTTAGTCATCCAAACTTTTTTAATGGATCTCCAAATGGCAGATAATATTCTTTTTTGTTCATCCTTTTAAAAGCCCTCGGATTTTCGAAAAGATAAATTAAAAGCGGTTTTAGTAATACGACTTCTGGTTTTTTTTTTTGACGTAAAGTGAAAAGCCGTAAAACGAGCTATGAGTGTACTGTTAAATACATCTAGTGTTCATTTTTTTTTATTTATTTTTTTTTAATAAGAAAGATAAAACAAAACTATAGATATTAAAAAAATGTACGCTGGTAATTTAGATCAGTATTTAAACTTGCAAATAACTCACCGATATATAGAAAAGCCGATAGTATTTTAAAAAAATTTGGTTTTATGATTTTCATACTATCATCCTCGGCGAAGCAAGAATGTCATTGTCGTCATTTTAAGCGTGACGCTAAAACATTAAAGAGATTACATGCCCATTAATAAAGATAAAAACTAAACGGATTAAAATTATCATTTCTTCAAAATAGGGCACTGCGAACCATTACTGCAGCCCCCTGGTACGTCTCAAATTATACCCTCCATAATGACTTAAACGTCATGTTTGTGAAGAATGAAATCAAATAACAAGTAAATAAACATGTCGCCCGATTTAGCATTCATATGAATAGTGCTACCAATTTGCTGGATAACTCCGGGTGAAATACGCAGACTATGGCGAAATAAACCTTTAGACCTTGTCCAGCCATTATAAAGTTCAGAGGAAGTGTACTACCTCTTCACAAAACATTCTTTATCACATTAAATTAATCGCTAAATGAACACTAAAGTTAATAAAAAAAAAAAAAAAAAAATTTTTAATAAAATTTTTGATAGAAAAAAAATATTACCAACCTAATTGTTCGAATTTTTTTTAGAACTTTTTTTTTTTTAAATAACCAAGATATAAAGCGAAAAAGAGAACAAAATTAACAGACGAAAAAAACAGAGCTTGAAAAAGTCTCAAATAGTTTAATCTGTCCAGAGTTCGTTATGTTCTTTTTTAAAAGAATAACGAAAAGTTCGATTAATTCGGACAATTGCATTCAGTATGCTGTAGAGGATAACAGCCGTTCCGATTCCTTTGATTCTTTATTTTTGTTCTTTTTTTTATTTGCTAAAATCTATAGTAAGCCAAACAGTGCATCCATTAATTAATACGGTCCTTTTTCCTGACGTCAAAAATTCATCGTTTATGATGTACTTTTTCACGAAAGCCTATATTCACAAAAAAAAAAAAAAAAAAAAAAATACCACAAAAAATACACTATGAATTCAAACTTGAACGAAATACTGCTGCTTCGAATTCATTTGACGTGTTGTTACAAGTTAATTAATTCGCCGCATAGAGACGAAGTACGCATTTGCTCCTTTGCAAGTTGTCTGACCTTAGTCTATGGGCAAATGATCAACAGCTGACTAATAGCAAACAAGTCAAAGCTACGAAAAGGAGCCATCGAAATAAATGCATTAGCCGTCTGAAGCGTTCGTTCAATGAGTGGAACTGGATGTAGAGATGAAAGCAAATTAAAAATGGTCGAGAGGCCTTTTTTTTTTTTATAAAAAAAAAAAAGAAAATATCGCGTCCATTATTTTGTCTTTTATCTTTCGTTGTTAAGGTGTTTTTGAAAAATAACTATGAAATTCTAAGAGTTCTCGGTAGAGTACTGTTTTGGCAAATGACACACATCCTCAACAGCGCACTTTTCTCGGGTCAATTGCTATTCTGGTTAATCGAAAGATTGCAGAATATCAAAAGCTTTCACGGACCCACTCCTCGTGTATTCGGTAAATTTCGTCAGATATTTCCGGAGCTATTTAAGGAAATTACGCGATTGTTCTCATGTTTCGTCGGTCGTTTATTCCACGTGACTAAAGGCCTTTCTCTCTTCGTTCTCTATTCATTTGAAACCTGCATTTTCGATTAATATCAAAAATTTCAACAGTTTTAACTTCAAAATTCAAGCGAATGAAAGCATTTGCTTCTAATCGATTATCTTTCTCGAACGCGTAAGTTCTTCTATGTGCCAACGCCAGTCACTTACGTAACGGCAACGCGTTTTGAAAAAGAATTTTGTTCTCAGAAGAATTAACTTTGTCTCTGAAAATACGTCCATTCTTGCTCGATTTGCAGATGTTCAGATTTCTAACCGAATGAGGTCAACTGCGATGAACGGTGATATATCATGAGCGAAGTAAATATGGAAGATAAGAACAATTGCAGGAAGAAGCTTTTATCGTGGCCATTGTATTTATCTCAAAAGCGAAAGTGTCTGCTGCCGGTGTATATCTGTATTCGAATCAATCTTCTGAAACATCTACTGACGAAACGATGGAATTAATATTCGCATCGTACAGTAGCGATGGTTAATCCGGTTAATTTTAATTTATGCGATCAAATAGTAATTAAAATAATGAAAATTTGATTTTTCAAATGTTACAAACTGAATTCATTTGGAATAATAACAAGTTAGAGAGCGCAGCACTGTTTATGTTCCGAACGCGATTTTAATGTACTTTAGCTGAATAGGCAGATTCAAAGAGGAGCATCATACTAAGCTGCAGAATTCGTTCACATGTTAAGTAGCTGTAAAATGGGGCAGCTGGAGACTCCCGCTAATCCGAACCCCAATTTATGTCCATGTGATCAAATTTCACCCAAATTCCCGTCCAGGTGCTCAAATTTCACCCCAATTTGTATCCATGCGATCACATTTAACCTAAATTCCCGTCCAGGTAGTCAAAATTCACCCCAATTTGTGTCCAGGTGTCCAAAATTCACCCAAGTTTCCCCACAGTTCCTCTGACTTCCACCCAATTTTCCTGGACAGTTCCGCTTATCCGAACCCCAATTTGTGTCCAGGTGCTCAAAATTCACCCCAATTTGTGTCCATGCGATCAAATTTAACCTAAATTCCTGTCCAGGTACTCAAAATTCACCCCAGACCGCTAATCCGAACTCAAAATTCACCCCAATTTATGTCCGTGTTAACAAATTTCACCCAAATTCCCGTCCAGCTACTCAAAATTCACCCCAATTTATGTCCAGGTGCTCGAAATTCACCCAAGTTTCCCCCGATTCCTCCCAGTTTCCTCCGGACGGTTCCCGCACATTTCCAGTAAACCGAACGTCCAAACAGTGTCCAGAGGTCAATAAACTATCCAAAGTGTTATTCGGGGGCGCAAGTAACCCCAATTAGTGTCCAGGTGCTGAAAGTTCCCACAAGTTCCCTAAATTGCTTTGAAATTCCCCCGTACACATCCTGCTCATTTCCGATAAACTGAACAGATTATTAATTAACATAAGTACATTAATTAACGTCCGAAAGTAAACCAAGTCTCCACTAGCCCCGCCCACCCGCTTCTTTACAACGAATTTTTTTAAAAATTCCGAGGCCTAAGTATGAAAATTCCAAAATTTAACCCCAATATATTATTTAAAGCATAAATCTAACCTATAACTCCAGTTCACACCTCTCACACGTATATTTCGATCACGCGCACGCTCCGGTCGCCGACACGAAAGCGCACGCGCCGATCCCACACATATTCCAATCTCTGCCGGGATATCACACCCACACATACGCGCTCCGTTCCCGATACCGCGATTATTTCTTAAATATTTCAAAGTCTAGGTATTCATAATATAAAATTAGCCGAAGCATGATGAAGACATTGTAGGATTTATTTTTAGAACCGGAGGAAAATAAAAATATTATGAACGGTCTGAAGAAATGATCGGGAGTGAAGAAAATATATAATTGGAATAATTCCATAATACTTGGAGTTGAATAAAAGTTATTATGAACAGTATGGGAACTAACGATAGCAGATGGGTGTGCGGGAATGGACGGTGTGCATTCATAGCAGTCACATAAAAAAATAATTACCTCTCAATATGAGATGATGGAGGCGTCGGGAGTGTCGATCGGGGGTTTAATGGTCGTAGTAAAAGTAAATTGAATGCGATATATTCGATATTAAAACAACGAAATTGATCGGAAAAGAGGGTGGAAGGGGTAAAGGAGACTAAGGATAATTTAGACTATAAAAATAATTGATTTGTTAATTTGTAAATGTTTTGGATAACCGGTTAGGTTTAGACAACAGAGCAGGGATTGGGTTATTATGTGAAAAAAAAAAAATAATTAAAAAAATAATTGAAACAGCGTAAACGGACGACACGTGCGGGGGATCGGCGTGTGCGCTATCGCGGCATGGAATGTTATGTTAGATATATGCTCGCGATCGGGACGTGCGTCTTGGCATATGGCAGTAAGATCGGGGAATCATGAAAATAAAAAAATATGCTTCGGCTAATTTTATATTATGTATACTTAGACTTTGAAATATTTAAGAAATAATCGTGGTATCGGGAACGGAGCGCGTATGTGTGGGTGTGATATCGCGGCGGAGATCAGAATATGCGTGGGATCGGCGCGTGCGCTTTCGCGTCGGCGACCGGAGCGTGCGCGTGATCGAAATATACGTGTGAGAGGTGTGAACTGGAGTTATAGGTTAGATTTACGCTTTAAATAATATATTGGGGTTAAATTTTGGAATTTTCATACTTAGGCCTCGGAATTTTTAAAAAAAATCGTTGTAAAGCAGCGGGTGGGCGGGGCTAGTGGAGACTTGGTTTACTTTCGGACGTTAATTAATGTACTTATGTTAATTAATAATCTGTTCGGTTTATCGGAAACGAGCAGGACGCGTACGGGGGAATTTCAAAGAAATTTAGGGAACTTGTGGGAACTTTCAGCACCTGGACACTAATTGGGGTTACTTGCGCCCCCGAATAACACTTTGGATAGTTTATTGACCTCTGGACACTGTTTGGACGTTCGGTTTACTGGAAATGTGCGGGAACCGTCTGGAGGAAACTGGGAGGAACCGGGGGAAACTTGGGTGAATTTTGAGCACCTGGACATAAATTGGGGTGAATTTTGAGTAGCTGGACGGGAATTTGGGTGAAATTTGAGCACCTGGACGGGAATTTGGGTGAAATTTGATCATATGGACATAAATTGGGGTGAATTTTGGACACCTGGACACAAATTGGGGTGAATTTTGAGCACCTGGACGGGAATTTGGATGAATTTTGATCACATGGACATAAATTGGGGTTCGGTTTAGCGGGAGTCTCCAGCTGCCTCATTTTACAGCTACTATGTTATCCGTCGATTACATAAGTGCCGGCGTTTTACGTTAGTATATTATAATCAATAATCTCTTTTCATTCGCTTAAAACCACAACTCCGCTAGTTGGCGAAGAATATTCGATATAGCTCTGAAAATATTAACACGGGCGAATGAAATAAACAAAACTCGACCGAAGCAATCTAAACTATCACATCGGGGGAACGTTAGTCGTCGGAAAAATTATAAATTAAAACCAGTAACACTAAAGGTAAAAATGAAAATTTACAATCGTATCGTTCAGTCATAGAGGACAAATGAATAAGTACATGGGTTCCACTTTATTATTATTGTACCCATTTTGTTTTAATACACATCGTCGCTTAGAGCTTATTCTGGTTACTAGCGATGTCCGAGACAGTATGAATATTCCTTAACCGAAGATGTGGCCATGTTGTTTTGGTAGTAGTTCATAATATGAGATATTTACTTGATATTATAAAATGGTAGCTGTAGACACGCTACTCACTTATAATTTTACCAGTATTTTCTTACTTTGCTTAAGACATTGTGCACTCCCGAGTGTATTGAATTTTTCTGGTTTCCTGATTTTTCTTAACATCCGCTTTTGTTCGTACATATTTAAGAAATGACCAATTTGGAAGACAACCTAGTTTAAAGCTACAAATAAACAATTGTGATAGAACAACACGCGATGTAAGAGGGTTACTGCAGACTGAGAAGCTATGTATACTTGAAAAAAAAAAATTATAAAGCGAGGTATCGCCGTTTGTTGAGTTTCAGAGACACACTGGAAAGGAAGAAGATATTTTGAGGCATCTAAATATGTTTCGTACATCTCAGGCAATGACGAATAAGGCCGACAGAGGGTACCGGAGAAATTAGCCTAATATGTATGATTTTATCAAAAAATGTTACCATGGAAATGCAAAAAAGTATTATTTATACATATATATCGGATCCACTGTACTCGCTGTCTTTCGTACCAGGAACTCACAAAGGAAGCACTGAACGCGTTTTGCACAGCATTCTCCAATGTTCGCATCGTTTTCGTCAACGAATGTGATCGAGTCCGCTCACCTCGAACAGAAATTTTTGACTTCAACACATTATGCATGATCATGGACTTCCGTTCGTTTCCGGAGACCTCCGTCAACTACCGCCCGTTTGTCAGACACAGATTTACAAGCGATCGAGTAAAAAGTTCTACTGCGAAATTATTTGGCAGCCGCTACATTACTACTCGCTCATGCAAGTGATGACAAACTGATGTCGCCTTTTATCTGTACTAATCAAGATTTATGATGGCCAGTCTTCCCTGCCAGAGTAGAAGTGATCGAGACCTGTTTCGTGAATCGCGAATTCGTCGACCGCACCTTTCCTCAGGCTATATGCCTCTTCTTCCGCAACATAGACGTTGATCAGTTTAACGTAGATCCTATACAAGGCACTGAAATGGTCGAAGTTCTCGGTGGTGATTTTAACTTAGGGTTAGGGTCGCACGGTCCTACATTCATGGAATTTTTTCTACATCATGTAATTTCACGACACGTCGACGCACTTGAAACGCGCCACTATATCTCCTACTCTGGTACGCATTGTCCTCTCCTTTCAATAACGACGCATACCTCCGATGTCAACGTTGTCAATGTTTTAAATAGAATTTAACTGTTGTCAATGATACGAATAATGTAAATGATGTTAATAATGTTGTAAAGACTGTCAACGATGTAAATGTAAATACCGTATCTGTCTATCTACAGAAAAACTACGGAAAGATGGAAAAAAAGAAAATAAATGAAAATTGTCTCACTGTAAAGTTAGCAACCAATATTATAAGATCCGACAGGGTAAATAAATTGTGTTATAAAAGAAAAAAAGATAGAAAACACCTGGTGTGATACCTGCCTGAGAATCAATATTACAAAATGTTGCTTCCGAAAAGAAAAACAATTAGTTTGTTTATAGGAGAATTCGTACAGGTCAAAAAGAAATGGGATAGAAAAAAAAAAAAAAAGTAAATAAATAAATCAAAAAATGAAAAAAAAAAAAGAAGATTTTCGAACGAGGATTTAAAATTAAATGCTGTACTAAGAACGCCAAAACGTCTCGCATAACTTTTGTTATTTCGTCTGTTAAGGGGCACAGAAAACTTTTTTACGACTTTTCTCGCAACAGGGCGCTAAATTAAAAAAATTATTTTTCTTCTTCGAGCGTAAAAATATGAAAAATTTCAGAAGGCCTAGACTGTGTTAGAAGAATTATTAGAACCGAACGAATATCGTTAAACTTAATCGAATCAACGTCGGAAACTGTAAAATAATGCAAAAAGAAGTCCTTTTAGCAACAGATGCAGAAATTGAATGAACTGTTCGGAATAAAATCTATTTTTCATTGAAATTTTTTTTAAAAAATCGTTTCATCTTTCAGCAACTGCTACACATTTCTGTTGTGTCTGTGAAAATCTTAAAATTTCATATTCCGTTATGAAATTCCAAAAGACTAAATGTGCATCATCGCACAAAATAGCGTATTATTAAAACGACATTAATAAATAAAATCCACACAAAATACACTTTTTATAATATAATATTTAATTCTGTCATGTTAAAAAAGGTGGCAACTACATTTCACTTTACAATATCGACCATAGAAATCATCAGAATTATTATGCGTTCACAATAATATTAGAAGAATTAAAATGTAGAACGCCAAGAGTTTATTTTACCGAGTGAAATATACAGAATATTTTCCTTGAAATCCAAAATTTGAAGTTAATATTCTAGGCGTCAATCACGTTAACCGGAGACTTTATATGGCACATACGTCTGAAATAAATTTACCGAGTATTACTCATGTAGTACTACGAATCGTCCGGTATTATTGCAAGAACCAAGTTAAAATGGCGATTATGACGTTTTCACACTTTCGGACAGGGTTACGAAGATTCAAAGTATCTATTATTTTGAATACAATCCAAACGTACGCTTTTACCGCGTGTATGACCAGTGCGTAACGTATGCCAGCAGCGTGTGAGTATTAGCAAAAAAACGCTAGAATTAAAAGTAAGCGTAAATAATTGCGTAACGATGACAGGAAATAATTTGAAGATCAAATAGATAAAAACAAGGTATATCTGAGAGATATAATAACAGAAGTGATGGTATTGTTAAAAAAAAAAAAAAAAAAACGGAGGTAGCGGTCCGGTTATATAGCTGGAACAATAACAAGTTTGAGTGACAAGTTAATTAAAATCTCACAGAAACTTGATGGGAGTGAACTATCGCAATGTCTGAAAAGAACTAGCGGATGCTTCCGTTCAATGATAGCAGAACAGAATTAATAAATAGAAGTTACAGACTAGTCGGAGTTGATTAAAGCAGAATTTCTTTTATAATTTCCGATATTTAAAAATTGCCAAAGTGCCTTTTTTCCCTTTTATTGAATACTTTAATATTCCTACATTTTGCGCGGCTGAACGAACCTAAAATGAACGAGGGAAATACAGCGCGTTGAAATGATTTTAGATTTTACTTAAACTGTGTACAATTTTTTAAAGCCTGAAATTTGCATAGCGACCCAGCGGGAACTCCGATACTCCTCAACTAACAACCTGTTTCCCTGGGTCTAAGTATTTTTTGCACACAGGTACTTCTCCTCTGGCACTGGGGGTTGTGTGATGCATGGCACGTAAAGCGATGGGTAAACCCAACATGAACGGTTTCAATGTAGTAGTGAAGAATTTATTTAAAAAAGAAAAATCGGTAATGTTCAAACAGTCATCCATCATGATACGCATTTCCTATATGTACACCGCATACTATACTATCTTTTGCTAACCGAAGGCTGCCCCTTAGGCGTTTTTAACAGCTTTCGTATGAGCGGACGAAGAGACGAATAACTGGCGTCGAGCCTAACGATGAGAATATTAATCGGTGGACGAATTAATATTCGGCTTTCGTCCACCTCTGAGGGGTGCGAGCTTTAGAATAACTTTCCACAGAAATCTAGATAATTTTCACCGGATTTTATTTTTTGTTTTATATATTTTTTTTTTTCAACTTGCCGAAGAAGGAAGTTATTGTAACCGTCCTTGAAACTCGAAATTGGAAAACGATTTATTCGTAATTTCGAGTAGGAACATTCCTGAAAAGATAGAAATAAAGAGAAAACATTTTTCAGATAAATTCTAGTCGGTCGTTCTCCTCCGCTTACTGCTTTTGTGCGCACATTCGTATCCGCGTATATGCGCGTACATTTAGGCTGAAGACGGAATATTATGGCACGATTACGCTGGAACAGATGATGCTGTTATACCTTAATTCGATGCGTATTCGAGGCCATTAAATTTTGAGAAAATTTGGTTTAGGGAGTTCTGAATAACTAAAGGAAGCATGAAAAAAATTAATTTAGCTATTTCGTGAAAACTGAACGACGATGACGTTATGTCTGAAGTCAATTAACGCACCTTTTATCAGAACATTCCGATTATGAAATACAAAAAAAATAGCAACAAGCTTTTCTTTCAAGAAAAAAAAGAAATTATTTATGAGCTGAGTTGATGTCTTTTTTTTTTTTTTTCCCCTTGGGTTTGCTACCAAAGAGCGTTAGCCCAGCAAAAAGGAATAGATACATGGAATAGAATAGAAATTATATTTTTATTCTGTCGACAATGGAATCAAGGAACAGCCCTAGGACAGAAACAACAGAGAGAATAGGTAGAGAAAGAACATAAGAGGCGTTGAAAGGAGCAGGAAGACCAAGTTTTAAAAGATGATAATAAAGTAACTCACGCTCGCGAGATAAACCGGAGTACTCGAAGAGCACGTGATTCGCATCACAAACATACTGGGAACCTTCAGGATCCAATGGACAAAAAGGAGATGCAGCGCAGGAGTATATTGCATTCCAGTTTGTAAAAGAATACATATATTCTCCTGTTCCCCCTACACCCGTTCTGCATCATGCCGTTAGATCGGAATTTGTACAAACCTTAAACTCTCGCTTTTCTAACCACGTTATAATCTACACGGACGGTTCCAAGAGCCCAAGTGGAGTTGGCACAACCTTTCTTTGTCCTTCTTTAAATCACTCTGAGTCCTTTAAATTTCCCTCCTTCTGTTCAACTTTCTGTGCCGAATCTATTGCTATCCTCCATGCACTTTTCTTCATCAGATCTTCGAAGGTCTCTCATAATTTCCTTATTCTATCAGACTCTCAAAGCGTGCTACAGGCTGTTGCATCTTCTCTGCCTTCCCACTCTACCGATTACGTAATCCTTTATATACCTTCCTCGATCCATGACCTCTTTCTTTTTTGTGCAATCCAGGTTAATTTCCTTCGGATCCCTAGCCACTCCGGAATAGAGGGAAATGAGTCAGTTGATTCATTAGCTCGGCGAGCTTCTTCTTCCGGCAGATGCCTTACAACTTTTCCATCCATCAATATTAAGTTTTTGTCCTCTGCAGCGTACTACCAATTATGGTTTAACTCCTACTACTCCTCATTCTCAAAAACCCGGATTCTTTTTACTTGTCCATCCAGCCTTCTCTTTCTCTTTGCTCCTGGTTTCTTGACTTCCCTTTTATGCGTCGCTCCAGCATCTCGGTAATATGCCGCCTTCGCTTTGGGCAAAGCTTACTTCCCTCGTCGCTTTTCCGATTCTCTCTCGCGCCATCTCCGCATTGTCCTTTGGATTCTCCTAACAGCCAACTTGTATGTGATCCTGATTACATAATGTTCGAATGTTCATCATTTTCATCTGAACAATCTTCCTTGTACTCCTCTCTCTTATCAAGCACTACTCTCTATTGTGCTGCATTTATTCTTTCCCTTCCTTCTCCTTCTGTCGTCCAGACGCTTAACACATTCTTGTTGAATGTTTCACGCCGCAAAGAAATTCTGATTTTTTCTTTACTCCTATTTCTTGGGCTTATGTCTTCGCTGACGAACCCATTAAAAAGGGAAAAAAAAAAGAATGATATCCGACAATGCTTACAATGCTTGATACGAAAAAGGAAGTAGCCACACCGAACAAAGACTATAATGTAAGAAAAAAAATTAAAAACGAGAATGTAATAAATAAATCGATAAAGAATAAAATGAACTAAAACTAACATCAACAAAGTAATTAACTCTAATGATTAAGGGAACAGGGAAAAAAAATAAAAATAAAAAAAGACAAAAATTAAAACATAATCCCGTTTCCTTCAATAAACTTTTTCTTTTAGAGTAGCTTGAAACTGGGAGAACCAACGCCATGATGCCTTTTAGACCCAATCGGTAAAGATCAAGGTATAAGAGCGAAATAAACCGAAGTGTATATATTTTTTTTTTTTTGTAAAATTAACACTAAAGTTAGATTGGAGCATCATTTCACTCCAGGACATTATTTGGTTATTAATTAATATGTTTCGTTGTTTACTAATTCATGTGTTGGAATTTCTGAATATTAGAGGTATTTAATGTCATTTTAACATTACATTTTTTAATAAATTCTTAAAACCAAAGAAACTGCAAATATTTTCATTAAGTATAATCAGTGAAATTCCGGGTAAACTTAAATTAGAGTCTTGTAAATATTAATACTTTTTAATTTACTTTTATAAGCTACTACTTTATCAAAAATGACAATATTTCATCAGTTCTTTTAAATACATCATTTTCAGCAACTAATCTGTAGACACCTGCTAAACAGAAGGTCCCTTTTATCGTTAAAAATTACAAAAGTTGACTAACAAGAGAGCGTATTTTTAAAAAATAAGCCGCTAAACTCGCAAAATCTGTTAAATTGAACTCATAAAAATGTTGTTAAATGTGGCATTTGAACATTTAAAATAAATGAATCGTAAGCATTTTAACACATACATTGTATAACATATTCACGCACTGTGATCATGAACGATAAATTCAACACTAGTCAGTGTTTACATTTTTTATATTTGTTTTTTCAATTTCTATAATGTATTGGATGCTTTTATATTTTTGCTATTAATTGAAATAAATGAAGTTTATAGGCGTTATATTTTTCAGGGCGAGGTAAAATAAAATACTCTGTCTGTCGCCAGTTTAAAATCTCAAGTTTAGTACTTTTGATTGGTTAGTAATTACAATAGCTTTTTGGTTTTAATTATAAGGCCGGACACATGGAATCCAATTCATCTGTTGAAGTTTTGCAGTAATTTTCGGCACTGCCGAAGTGACTCTACGGCAGCTTCTGAGAATTTCTCCTTAACGAAAGTTTGAAGGATTGCTGTTCTTTCCTAACGAGAGTCGGCAGGAGGTTTTTAAATAATATCCTTCTCAACGAATCTCATTAAATGTGCTCGAATAATTTTCTGAAGTGTTAAATTGCGTAACGTGAAAGTTTTCATCGAATTGCCGCGAATAAACAGAATCAGCTTCTGTTCAACGCTACTGAGGAAATCGGTAAATTGTGGCTTTTGAAATGACAAATTTTGTCGCTGTGAGAGCGAAAAGTTTGTCTAAGTTGGAATAATGCGACTACGACAAATGTACATTTCTCGTCGTCGGTGCGGGGCTACCATTTGCTCGCATTTTTTCTTCGCAATTCTTTCGCACGTTCTTTATCTTTCACTTTTTCCTTGCACCCTTCACTCATTAGTCAACTATTTTCTTGTTAACTTACCGTGACTATTATCCGCTTCCTCCGCTCTTCAACACATCTTTATCAATCTCAGCAATCCGTTTTCTTTTATGCACTTTTGCTTCTGTAATTAAATGACTTCTACTTTTCAACCTTACTTCCTTTTGTTTACATTTAAAACTTTATCTTCCTTCCTTTCATTGTATTTCGGATATTAATAAAACATGAATTCAAAGTGACTAATTTCTTTCATTTTCTTCATTTATTTTATAAAACTACTCAGGCGCATACACACGAAAACGCAGAAAACGTTTGGAAATAAATAGCCCGGATAGAGCAATATTAAAAATATAAAAATCACACTTACACGATTAATAAAAACTACGTAAGAACTAATGATACGCAATGCCAAACTTTTGCCGGAATAATACAATTGTAACAGTAATAATACTTGTAATAATTGTAAAATTGGTTTAATTTTTTATACCTAATGTATAAAAAGAGTTATATAAACCACATTTAAAATGAAGTTTGTAAACCGGGAGCTACTAGAGTATGCGAACATGTAGGTTTAAAAATCGTAATTATGTGATTCATGTATATTGTTTAATCTAATAAATATTATATTATTTACCTAGCAGTATAATAATTAATGACAATAACCATAATAATCAATTTTAAATATCATGTCCATTAAAATTAAATTTGCACAAGTCTTGGGCCTATTGGTATAAAATTACTATAAAAAATAATTTTACTTTAAAATTTCGGTAATTTATGTGCCAACATGGTAGTAGTAGTTAAGGTGTTTGGCTATTAAACAAAGGGCATGGGTAGAAAACTTGTCTCATTCCGAATCCAAGTTGCTTTCAGGTTTATTTAGTCTGAAATAATTGGAAATTAGAAAAATCTAAGAAAACAAAGATGGCTGAGAGAAAGGAACTAGCCTTCCTGCTCTTATTAGTGTCGTTGTACTTAGTGCATTGTGAATCTCAAATTCATATATAAATAAGTATATAACGCTATTTATATTAATTATAACGTAATTCTTAGGCCGACCCTCATTAGATGTAATGAAAAGGTGTACCAATTTTATGTAACGAAAGTTAAATGTTTTTTGTTTTTTTTTTACCTTACACTATACCAGCACCGAGTGCCATAACCAGCGATGATGATTAGAAAGGAAGTAGAGGAGGAAAACAGGGAAGGGAAGGAAAGGAAGGAAAGAAGAGAGGAATAGAGGGAGATAAAAAGTTAATGCGTCTAAAAACTCCAATGAGTTTAAGTAGCAGCGATGAGGGTGAAAACATCTGGAGCAGTTGCCTTGAACTTGCATAATACCAATGTAGTGCCAACAGGCTGATTACGCCCATTTCATCAGGTGATCGGCAGGGCGTCCCGACACCACTTCCGTTTTTTAAATCTCCTGGGAGGATTTCCTGGTAGGCTGCGAGTGTGCATTCGGTTTATATTTGGATTTGAACTGAACTGCAACTTGTCGAAAAACCGTTGGTATTGCTGGACGTACCCTTCTTTGACGTATGGTATTTGTAAGTCGGTATGAAGCGTTGAATTCGAGATGTATTTTGGAGCAGATGCGATAGAGCGCAGTATCTTGGACTGCTGCTGCTGGATCCTTAGGAGGTTGCTTTTACACGTGCTACCGTATAATTCTATGCCATATTTCCAAATTGGCGCCACAATTGAAAGATAGATGTTCCGCTTAGATTTAAGGTGCAGTGTTGATTTTGCAGACAGCAGAGGGTAAAGTAGTCTAGTGCAAGCTATTATCTTTTTTCTAGTTTGAGCTACATGATAACGCCACGTCAGCCGTCTATCCATATATAAGCCGAGGTACTTGACAACATCTGTCTGCGGAATTTCCGCCTCGTGCAGTTTTAAACTAGGGCACGTAACCTGCTTGGTGGTGAACGTGATATGCTGACTTTTTGACGGGTTAAATACTATACGCCAGTTCTGAGCCCATTCCAATATTCTATTTAAATGAATCTGCGCTGCTAAATTGGCATGGAACGGGTTACTGTTAGCCGCGAGAATGGCTATGTCGTCCGCAAATGTCGCCAGGATGGTTTGACTTGATGTGGGTATGTCGGCGGTGAAGATGGAGTAGAGCAACGGACCAACTATACTACCCTGCGGCACGGATGATGCGATACTGAACTCCTCCGACAGCGTCTCGTTTATTCTTACAAAATATGAACGACCGGACAAATACGCTTTAAAGAACGCATAGAGTTTTTCGGGGAGAAACTGACGTAACTTGAAGAGCAGACCTGGGTGCCAGACCCTGTCAAACGCTTGGGAGACGTCTAAGAAGACCGCAGAGCATATTTCTTCTTTTTCGAGTGCAGCAGATATCCCGTCGACCAGCCTGTGACACTGTTGCATTGTTGAGTGCGCATTACGAAACCCGAACTAGTGATTCGGGATTAGATTGATCTCTTGAATAAGCGATTCAACGCGTTTTGACACTAGCCTTTCTAGAGTTTTTGAAAGCGAGGGAAGAAGACTAATCGGACGGTAGGAAGTTGTTGCAGTTTGCGGCTTGCCTGATTTAAGTAACATGATGATGACCGACTTTTTCCAATTCTTTGGAAAGTATCCCAGCCTCATTATGCTGTTAAAAATATAACACACGAGCACAATTGTCTTCTTTGGCAGGTGTGATAAGATATCTGTAGTTATCCCGTCCAGACCTGGCGCATTTTTTTGCGGGGCCGATAGAATAGATTGCAGTACTTCTTTCGGCGAGAAGTATTTTATGGTTCCCTGCGACGTTGGTTGTTTACGTAAAGCATCTTCCACAAATTCTGAGTGATCACTGTTTGCATCAGGATTAGGTTTGAATGTGTTGCTAAGACATAGGGCAAATGCATCAGCTTTCTGCTTGTCTGTCTTCGCCCACTGACCAGTGTTTAATTTAATATTGAACGGCTCAGGAGTTGGATGTAGCAACTTCCTCGTTTTGGCCCATAAGGATTTGTTGTTCCCATTCAGCGACTGTAGTTGATGATTGAATAAATGATTTTTATAGTCATTAATTTCTTTTTTTAATGTTCTTTGCAGCTCATTGTATAAGTTCTTGGATGAAGGGTAGCGATTGCGCTGCCATTTTTTTCTAGCATATCGGGTTTCTCTTATCAGTATTCTTAACCGTATGGGAACGTACAGGTCCTCATTTCTTTGGCCGCTGCTTGTGCGAGTAGAACTTTTGCATGCGTTTTGAATTATTTCCGTTAGATTCTGCACCGCCCTATCTATGTCGTCTTCACACTTCAGCCTAATATTCAAGTTTACATCGTTTTCCACTAAGCTGGCGAAAGAGTTCGAATCTATGTGTCTGCTACTAAGATGCCTCTGTTTGCAAAGTGATTTAGCCTTGGTGTCCAGTATGGCAATCACCGGAATGTGGTCCGAAGGAAGATCAATTACAGTTTTGCACTGTTTATTTTGATACTGGTGTAGTCCCCGCGTTACAAAGAAATCTAGGACATCGGGTACTCTGTTGGCGTGATTTGGCCAATACGTCAGTGACATAGGTGTAAGAACGCCGAGCGAGTTACTGCAGAGAACTCGAGCTAGTCGACGTCCTGGCGCGTTAGTTGTTCTCGAACCCCACGTAGAGGATTTGGCATTGTAATCTCCACCGCATATGAATGCATTCCCGAGCTCTCTGAACATTGCATTGAAGTCCATTTGCGGTATGTAGAATCCAGGATGTGCAGCCACTGTGAGATCCTCGCGACCTGTCTGGATGGTGACTGCTACAATTTGGTACGCATAGTTATTTTTAGAAAATCTTTTATATTGGCAATATGAGCTTTTTACCATGACCATGGTGCCTCCATGAGCCGTACCGTCAGGATGATGCGCTGTATATATGGTATAGCCGTTCATCTTCATACTATGCGCGTGTATTAGGTGAGTTTCAGTGATCAAAGCGACATCAACCACATTCTGATGAAGGAAAATTTCCAAGTTGTTTTTCTTACCAGAGACACCGTTCGCATTCCACAGCATTACCACCAGGGTGTTTTGAGTGACTGTTTTTGCATTGTATATCATTTATGGGAGGAATCTGTCGATGACTTTTGTTAACAGCGATATTAGAGGGTTTATTAGTGTTTTAAATTCGCTTAAGAAAGAACTCAGCATTATGGAGATGTTTTCTATATTATTGTTCCTACCATAGTTGATGCTGAAGTTTTCCTGATCACGAGGTAGAGAGTTACTAACGGTAGGCGCTCCCTTAATACCTGCATTACCGAATTGCAGTAGAGTTCGTACCACTATTGTTCGTGGCAGGTATTTCGTAGTTATTCGCGTTGCCCACTGCGATGATATTTGCGTAGGTCGGACGAGTATTGTTAGCGTGCTGATGGTCGGGGTGTTGCATTTTATGTGTCGCTTCACTACCCACCCGATGCTGGGCAGTGGACATCCAGTTCTTGGGAAATTGCGACTGCTGTTTGTACACGGGGCAGCCTTTGAAGCTTGCCGGATGGTCGCCATCGCACAGTGCACATTTTGCCGGAACAGTGTTATTTTTAGTGCACGCTTTTGTGTCATGCCTGCCAGCACACTTGACACACCGTGTGGGCAAATTGCAGTAATTTTCGGTATGGCCGAGGAGTTGGCACCTTTTACATTGTTTTAAATTAGAGCCTCTCTTTGGTTCCTCAAAAACTACCATCGTGTTCAACAAGTGTCTGATGTTGAAGACCTCGGCGTTGTTTCCTGCTGTTGCAAGATCAACGAAGAACATGGGCAGCGGTTCCCTGGTTGTGTGCCTTAGTATATTGGTTATTCTTATTACCTGAAAACCGAGCGGTTCTAAAGCATCTTTTATTTCACCTAACTCTGTGGTGGCGTGTAGATTTTTTAGAACTACTCTGAATGGTTTATCCTCGGATAAGGAGTAGGTATAATAGTAGTAGTTATGTTCTTTAAAATTACGTATAATATTTCTATAGCTGGGCGCGTTATCTGGTTTAACGGTTACCCCCGTTAAAGTTGTTTTTAACATGCATTGCGTATCTGGGATTGCCGAAAGAAATTTTCTGAATTCATTATAGTTAGAAATGTTTTTGACCATGATTGGTGGGGGCTTTTTAATTTTATATGAATTATCTTTACTATTTTGAGAATTGCTTAGTTTACTAGTTAGGGCGTTCGTATTCGCCGCGGCTACAGATGTATTGTTAAGGCTATCTTCTGTTAGCACCATCTCTTGATCGTTAACGATCTCCCCTTCATGATTTAAAAATTCGAAGATATTACGCTTAGAGGAGGTGTTTTGCAAAAGAGTTGGTTTCTTCGGCTGCTTACTAGTACGTTTAGGCAAGTGCCAAGTAGTATCCTCACTATCAGTAGTGGTGGATGTATTAGACATTTGCCGTTTAATGGCGTACTGACCATCGCCCTCTTTACGTATTTTTAAGGGTTGGACGTAATGTCAGCCGTTGGTAGCTGCTTGAGCGACGATATTGTTGCTGCTAGGCAACTCCGATGCGGATGATGGCAAATGACGCTGGTCGCTGATTTCGGTAGTTTGCGGAGATAAATACCTGAGCTGAGGCGGAGGCGAACGGAACATAGTTGAAGCGTATATGCTCGCACGCGAAACGCGCGCTGATCGACAGTAACGACTAGTTTAGCGGTGCAGGCGGTATGCTGAACGCGGCTACCCCTACGGAATCGGAGGCGAGCGCACGCGCGCGTGTGCCGTAGATACAAGGTTGATAAGCAAGAGGATAAACAATTAATAATGATACGTATAAATGGAACGAACTTACCGGCCGGTTTAACAGCGATCGCTGATAACGTTGTCCACTGCTAGCTGATAAAAGAACACAGAAAACAAAACTTTACACAATTAAATCATCGGAACAACCAAGTTAAATGTTAGAATAAGATTTTTGTGATTATGTTATTCTTTTTTTTTTGTGTCGATGCCGGTAAGAATGATGTAAATTTTGATCATTTTATGCAAAATATATAGTAGAGAAAGAGATAGACGTGTAAGCAAGAGGGGTCAAGAAGCAGAGCCCCTTGACCCCTCTTGCTTTCATTTCTGTCTCTTTTTCTTCTATACTTTGTATAAAATGATCAAAATTTACAACATAATTTTTACTGGCATCAACACACACAAAAAATAATATAACCACAAAAATCATATTCTAACATTTAACTTCCGTTATATAAAATTAAGACATTTTTTCGTTACATTTTTCGTTACATACTTCATTACATAAAATTGTGACATTTTTTAAATAACAATAACAAAAATCCTACAAAATATAACAAACGTTACATAAAATTGGGACATTTTTCTAGGACATTTTTTTGGGACATTTAGCGTTACATAAAATTGGGACATTGTTTTAGGTCATTTTTTCGAATGGCGGTAGCCTAAGAATTACGTTGTAATTAATATATATATATTAATTATAACGTAATTCTTAGGCTACCCCCCATTAGAAAAAATGTCCTAAAACAATGTCTCCATTTTATGTAACGAAAAAACGTTCTAATTTTATGTAATGAAAGTTAAATTTTAGGATAGGATTTTTATGATTATGTTATTATATTTATATGAACTGATTTAGAATTATGTTGTAAATTTTGATCATTTTATACAAAGTAAAGAAGTGAAAGAGACAGAAATATAAACAAGAGAGGTCAAGGAGCATAGCCCCTTGCGAGGCCAACATGACCAAGTTACATATATATATATATATATATATATAGGAAGGCAACCTGCATGCGCGAGACTGAATATCAGTGGTTGTAAAGGCTTTACTTAGCCAAATGAAACAGATAAAAATAGAGCTTCGTTTCTCAGGTCTTTCTCAGACTTAACGATTTTAGGTTTGCAAAAACCTGAGGTTTAAGTTTAGAATGAAACTAGTCTTAAATGTGTAGTCTCTGTTTGTTAGCCGATGTTAATTTCATCTGCTTAAATTTTTTGAATTTAAATGTTACGTCAGCATGATGTGGTTATTTTTTATCTGTGTACCAAAATTTTGGTCGTAGTAACCGATTTTTACTCGTTATAAGATATAGAGGTTAAAACGTTGGCTATCCTTCGCTCTATTATTTTCATTTGCTCGAATCAATTTTCCTCTAAGTTTTTAATTATTTCTGACTCTTTGAGCGCCCTTCAGACCATATCCTCTCCCCTTCCTGATCATTCGTGTGACTTTGTTATCCTCCGTATACGTTCACTCATTCACAATCTTTCCTATCTCCATTCAGTCAATATTGATCTGCTGTGGGTACCTGGCCACTCGGGCATATTTGGCAATGAAGCGGCTGATTCCTTGGCTCGGGCTGCTGCTGCTTCCTCTCGTCTTTTTTTTTAAAAAATTCCATCCGTTAACCTGCTATCAGTTTGTAAAAGCTTTCATATCCGATTTTGGACGGATACCTATGTTTCTTCTTTTTCCAACAGTTGTTCCTTTTACCTGTCAGTCCAGCCTACTCTTCCTTCATATTCATGGTTTCTTTTACATCCCTCCCTTCGTCGTTCTGAATTTGTTTCCATTGTTCGTATGCGCTTTGGCCATTCTTTGCTGCCTTCTTCCAGATTTCGTTTCTCCTTGATTTCTTCTCCACACTGTCCTCACCATCCGGATGATGCAATTATTTGCGACGCCGATCATGTGTTCTTCCAGTGTTCTTCCCTCTCGGTGGAGCGTTCTGCCTTATATTCTTATTTGCTTAAGCTTGGACTTCCTACCCCTTATTGTGCATCCTATATCCTGTCCTTTCCTTCCCCACTAATTATTCCTGCTATTTGTTCCTTTTTAGTTAAAATCTCTGATCGAATCAAAATATAACCCACTTCTTTCCTTACCTTTTGTTTCTGGGTAAAGGTCCTTGGTTGACGAGCCCAAAAAAAAAGAAAAAAAACAAACAAAAAAAAACATATAGTTTTAAGGAATTCTGCTGAATTCAACAATATTCATTTCTATAACCGATATGTCGTGGTAGCCTATATCGTCATAACCCATTTTCACTATACTTTAAATAATTAAGTGTTTTTATAAAGTAGGAAAAGGAAAGTTACCTTTAAAAATTATTGTATATTAAAATGCTTGAGTTTAAGAATACATTATACATTAAATTTTAAATTTTCGTAATTTGGGCAGGTTTATTTAAAGGTTTCTTCTTGTTTTTTTTTCTGTTTTTTTCGTAGATTGAAAAAAACGATAAATTTTAAACAGAATTATAAGTTTATGCGGTACTTAAGATCATTTAATTCGGTAAGAAATATTATTGAATTTTTATGTAACGGTACACTCGAATGATTATGTTTATAACAAAATTTAAATAAACTTTTCTCTCCTACGGTATTTTAATTCAATATTTTTTACAGCATTTCTATTTAATATTCATTAGGAACAAAGTAACTATTTTGCATATCACAAAAAAATCTGCGAAAATAATCGCTAATTTCATTTTTAAATAAATAAATTATTAATTGATTCATTGATCAACGGTTTTTAATGGGTTTTTTTTCTTTTTATATATCGCCTAAAAAAATGATACTTGCAATAGTCGCGTCTTTTTTTGGTATATACATTATATATATATATATATATATATATATATATATATATATATATATATACTAATTTAGCGCGTAATGAGAATTTATTTAAAAATTAGCCCACCTAAACGATTATTTTTCGTTTTATGAAATGGATTTCAAAAACGAAAGGAAAAAAGAAAAAAAAATGAAACATATATACCAACTTCAAATAAACTTTCGTGACGCAAAAAAAAAAAAAAAATTCAATCGAATCGAATGAAAAAATTAACTTTAATAACTACGAAAATTTTTAACCGAAATTAAATTATATCAATCTTGATTCTGCAATCCAAGTTCAAAAGTTTTGTTACGTCAGCTTCTACAGCAGAAAATTTTGTTCGTATCCAGACGAATTTTATATTAAAATTTAGGAATAACTTTTTACCGTAATGAAATTAAAGAAAAATCGAATCAAGTTTTTTTTATTTTTATTTCCGAAAAATCGTTTTAAACAATTTAAATTAAACTTTTTTAATGCGACTGTGAAATTTTCAACTGCTTTATGTAAAATTTAAATATTATCCCCACTTCCGTACATAAAATTAAAAATAGATTAATGATGAAAAATTCTTTTTAATTAAACGGAGAAAAATATTTAAACGGTTATTACATTTTTGAAACATTAAGAAATTAGTGCCTAATTAGGGGGTGCATTTTCTTCGTTTTATGCCAAATAGGATGTTAAACAAAATATATATAAGAAACTCCGGCACTCAATGGCGATTAACCAACAACAGTAATTAACTGTTAACAAATTAACAGATAGAGAAGAATATTAGGTAGCGCAACTAGCAGCGAAGAACCGTTATGTGTTCATTTGTTAACAGTTAATTACTGTTGTTGGTTGATCGCCATTGAGTGCCGGTGATTGTTAATTAGTACGATAGTTGGCATAGCCGTTTTAGTAAATTGTGATTCAGAGATCGGCTGCGCTTTTATAGACCACTGTCAGAGGATTACTAATTAAATAATTGGCCATCAATCTTCAGTTTGAACACTTGACAAACATGGCTCTCATTTTAGAATTAAAATTAATAAATAAATTTCGGTAAGTATAAAATGAGATGTATGCACTAGCTGAAATAATAATTAATTGATCCGGCAGAGTAATATGTGCTTTCCTAATCACTCGTACTGATGTTTAGAAATGACGCGCGCTAGATTGTGGTTGATATTGTGCGCGATTTTGGAAGTAATGATACAAGTTTTTTCCGGCTTACCAGTGCAATTCACGCTCGAAGATGGTTAATTAGTAGAACTGTTTCCGGTCTGCTTAAAAATATTCGAAAAGCGTCAAACATTTAATGGGAAAACAGTTTCCGTTGCTGAAGGAAAAAGTTTAAATTATTCTCGCGTGGAGAGAAATTTTGAAAGAGAGAATCGGCGATAGAAATTAATGCGTTCGTGTTAGTTCAGGCTGCTGATCGAAAAATTTATGTGTTTCATTTATAGTAACCATTTTCGTTTAAACCGTTTAAACGGTTTACAGCCGAGTCGATCGAGATTAATACGAATTAAAGTGTCGCGAAAAACAAAACTATCTCATACGCGGACAAGGTAATCATCTCATTGCTCGGTTAATAATAGGTGGCGAACGTACATATTTCGAACGATGCAGTGTTCCGGTCGTGGTTCCGTGAAGAAGGTTGACGTATACGCAGGTGAATATTGTCGAATGAGTTATGATTGCAAAAAGCAGTTACCGGAAATTAAACGGTACCGAGTAAATCATTTTGAGAGAAGTCTTGAAGAAATTTTCGTGAATTGCGCGCCGAAGTAATCTAAACATTATTTAATCCCTGACGCGAGCGAAAACGCTATTATTACGACATTCTTGTTCCAGTGACATCATCAGCTATAAATCTTAAAGTTATTTAAGGTGACGGCATTAATCTGAAGGTATCCGAAAATAGCAAACAAATTTCACCGCTGTTGCTTTACGCCGAAATTTACGACTCTCCTGAGTAGTTTGCAAAAGAAATACACCTATTTCAATATACATGTATACATTCGTGTGTGTGTGTGTGTGCGTGTATTCGTTTGGTTTAGTCGAATTTATTCAGGCTATCCAGGTTTGAAGTGTAATCAGATTTAAACTAAATTTTCAATTTCCGAACCTATGTGTGTTTGCCGTAACAATTGAGTAGTAGTACCAGAGACGACCGTCATTTTATTTCGAACGATATTGCGTTGCCATTAATTTCTCGAACCGTTTTGCTTTAAATACTCTTATTTATCGGCCGAAAGACTTTATCTTGCACCGGTCTTTTCGAAATTATTGAAATCATTAACGATTTTAACAATCTATATTGCCGCCGCTCCTACATTTCACACAGTTCGGCAAATCTCGGATCCGACTAACACGACTGCACTGGCACTCGTAATCAAAACAGAGTCATTGACGCATCACATTATTAACCTCCAGTACCTACATATGTTGCATTTTTGTTGGTGAATTTGGAGTTTTTTTTTATTTTTTTTATTTTTTTTTTTTGGATACTTTAAATATTTAAAAAAATCTCTAGGGAACACCGATCTGAAAATAGATCGGAAGATAGAAATGCCACACAGGTGGTCGCTAGAAGCTTCTTTTATACTAGAACATTTTATTTCGCCGAAATCTTTGAGGAGCAGATGTTTTTATACTTTTGACACTCCCAAATGGACAGAAAAACTTTAATATTTCTTTCTACGTGTCTGCTCAATCTGCAGCAGGATGTATCGTGCGGTATAGAGGTGTGATATTGTTCATTATCTGAACAAAAGAAAAATATAAGTGGTCGACGTAGCTAACCACGCGCGTATCACTTATCAAATGTGCTGGTTGATAAAGAACAAAATTTATTTTAAATTTCTGCAATGAATAACGTTTATTTCTTTCGTGTTTATCATGCCAATCACATCTTTTTTTGAATGTCCATCTCTTTCTGTTGAACGCGGTATCCTATATTCTTGTTTGCTGAAACTCAAGCTCCCCGCTCCTTATTGTTTAATAAATGAAAATAACAAAATTATACTTTCCGAATTTTAAACGATTATTATTTAAATATTTTCGAATATGTTCGAAAGAGATTGCTCTTTTTCATTATGATATCGACTTTTTTTTTTTTTTTTAGATCCCCCTTTGGGCACGTCAGCTAAGGACCTACACCCAGAAACAACAAAAAAGAAAAGAGCCGTCGGTTAAATTTTGATTCGGTGAGATATGGACAATATAAAGGAACTAACGGATGAGATAATGGATGGTGAAGAGAAGGACAGAATATAAGATGCACGTGTACTATTTATGATATACCGCTACACGTCTTTGAATAATCGGACAGTGAAAAAGTAGTCAGATCCGCTTAAATATCTAAACTGTAAATAAAAGCTTGTTTCATTTTTTCTACGTTAGTTATCGGTGGTAAAATGCGTTTTTTTGGGGTTTTTTTTTGTAGGTTTTTTAATTTTATTTAACATTATTCGATAACTGAGCCTTCCAAATTACACTTAAAGCTGGGAATTGTACCAACTGTAACTGAAGATCAATATATTTAAAAATGTGCATAATAAAAAAGATAAGAGAAATAATTGAAAACCCGTTGACTGCTTCCTTCCAGCGAGTGTTCTTGTGCTACTCTTAAAGTGATGTTCACAATCACAGAGGTGCGAATATTGCGAATGGAAAAATATGAAAATAATTAAATACTAAAAAAAGTGTAAAGTCATTATTTATGAAAAGTAATATAGATATTTAAAAATATTTCTAAATTTAAATAACGTATTAAATATTTAGCTATTATATTATTTGTATTGATGCATTAATAGATTTTTACATCACTGTACTTATAAATAAGTAATTACTTTCATTCCACGGCTTTGTCGCGTTATGTTGCTTATTCAGTTAAATGAGGTGCGACATCTACTGGCTGTATGCGACTGTGTAACGGTTGTTGCAATTCCGACAATCTGGAAGCGCATCTCGCCGGTCAGTGATAATTTGTTAAAAAAGACGCTGCGGACGATTGACAGCAGCAGGTAGGCATACGTGCAATCATCAGTCGGGGCGTGTTGTTGTTTGTAACTTGTAACGACTTAACTAAGACCTAGTTTTACGCTATCTTCGCTGTGACATCGGATCGGTTTAATTTTTATCGTTTAAATATAATACGTGGTAAAAAAAGTATCAGAATTTTTTATGCGAGATAAAAATAATTTGTTGTTGTATAACACCGAAATAAGCATTTAAAAAAATACTCCTTCTCACTAAGAATGTGGGTCCCAGTGTCTTTTGCGAACGTGACGATTATTTCGGCAAAAGACAGGGTCAGAAAAGAAATACCGAAAAAACAAAATGAAATGGAAAATACGTATAAAGAATTTTGTCAAGCCAACGACGACGAAATCAATAACATTCTGTCGTAACAAATTAGCAAACGTAGACACATCAGAGAAAACGATATTTTATTTGAATAATTTTTAAACTTTTTACGTAACACTGTCGAAACTTGTAATATAAAAATATTATAAAACAACTTTGAATGAATTTCCGAGATTTTTACACCAATTTCTCGCTGCTGACCCCACTACTCGATCTGATCGGTGCATCGTGGCGTATCAGCCGTGAACGAAATGCCCGAGATAAATGAAACAAATGTATAATCACGAAAATTAATTTATAATCTCCAGACATCATAGTGAGATGACGACGGTACACCTACTGAATCCGTTAGAACATATAGAAAAACCGAACAGACGGTAACCAAAAGCCACGCTATCACTCTTTATATTGCAAGGGACCCCTGTGTATCTTATAATTCATTAATGATTGCAACAGAAGATCCTACAACGCTGGCAGAAAGAATGTAAATTACTAACAGTTGTAAAGAAAACGCAAAATGATGTATCTAGGACACGTTATGAAGGAAAATAGATATGAAATACTGCAACCGATGTTTCAGGGAAAAATAGAAGGGATACGGAGATCGGATGCAGAATATAAATAGCTGGACGGGAATTAATGAAATTAACTAATGGATATGGCCAGAGATCGAGTGTTTTACTTTGTTTTCATTTTAAATTAACGTTAGTAATATATACTGCGATCATGAAGCTATTCGAAACGATTCGGTGTTTAATAAATTAAATATATTATATTATTGTTTCACAAAAAGCGTATATTTTCCACATGGTTCATTTGAATAAACAACAGTACCACGCCATCTAAGCGGATATGGCAAAGAAAGAAAGAAAAAAAATGTTAAATTTTTTTCGTAAAATTATTATATTAATAAATATAAAGATATCTGTTTTAAACGTGATTTACCGATTCATGATAATCCATTATTCACTATTATATTTTTGAGCCGTCTTCTTATGATACATTGTAAAATAATTATTATTCGTATTATTACCTTTTTTTTTTTCCATACGGTCATTTTTTGTTTACACGTCAATTTTTAATTTTTAACCATACCATATTTGTATATTTTTTAATTGATCATCTTTTATAAGGCATGAGAGCTTTCCTTTCCTGTAAGGTATCCTGTATATTTTTTCGTCTACAAATTTATTTCCCTTCGGACCGCTAATTGCACGAGTTCTGTACCGATCTTTTTTGACTCCCTTGCTGTCTCTCCATAGTAGTTCTGGCCGTCTCCACCTTCCCCGAATAACTTTCTTAGTGTCCTCAGTTTCTTTTTGTCCTACGTTCTTCCTTCTTGATGGGTAATCGTCCATAGCTAGCAAGCCCAATAAAAAAGTAAAAAAAAAAAAAAAAAATATATTGTGACTTTTTGATTGATACTGTTTTATAAATTTTTTTCGGGTACAAATTAACCTTAGTAAACATTAACGAATATAGCCCCTAATTAGTAATTAAATATTCGTTTATTGGAAATGTTTTTTATGTGAATTATTAATCAATGGAAACAATGTGTATTTGAAACTGTAGACATTAAACGGAATATATATTTGCCGCGCTTTATCATTTCATTTAACATTCCGATTCCCCTCGTCAGCTCCTTCTGCTACCGTTTTTCTAAACAGCCGACTAACTTTCCATGAACACATTAACTCTCTCTGCAATTCCTCCTTCAAAAGACTCAATCTCCTGAAAGCTCTATCTTTATCCAAATGTGGTGGTGACCCTTCTATTATCCTAATCCTTTATAAAGCTATAATTCGTTCCAGGATTCATTACTGCTCCTTCATCTACGGAAATTCCGCTAAATCTCTCCTCGCTAAACTGGACAAAGTTCAATATTTCTGCCTTCGGCTGTGCATTGGAGCGCTAAAATCCTCTCCTATTCCTGCTTTCCTTTCTGAATCTGCGATACAATCACTTTTTATTCGCAGATCGAAGCTTAATTACAATTTTCTAATTAAACGTCTTTTTATATCCTCATCTAATCTTATCTCCTCCTATCTTGGTATTAAAAACCAGTGGCGTTTTGTTCCTCATAGAATCCCGGTCCGTTCTCTTGTAACAGCTCCAATTTTTCGCCTCATTTCTTTCCTTATTCCAAGCTTCCTTACTTTTCCCACGACTTTACCAGCATTTCGCAGACTATTAATCTCTTCTCTCTCCCTCTCCAGACCAGCTCTGTCGCACATTCTACAATCCAAGTCGAAATCCTCCACTTGCTTGATACATCTTTTCCTTCTCATCTAACATTCTTTACTGACGGTTCTAAAAATGAGAATGGTGTGGGTGGCGCATTTACCTCCCTCTCACTGCACCACTCTGAATCCTTCAAACTCCCTTCCTTCTGTTCTAAATTTACAGCGGAGTCTATCTCCATTTTACGCGCAATCTTCTTCATTCCATCCATAAGAGGGATCAGTAAATGTTCACTGTCTCCGATTCCAAAAGTGAATAGTGTTCTTGAAGCTATTTATTTTCCTCCATCTTATTCCTTATACTCAATTATTTTCTCAATTTGTTCTCTCATATCCAATCTACTCTCATCCCGCTCTATTACTATTGACCTTTTGTGGATTCCTAGTCATTCTGGCATCGAGAGTAACCAGGTAACAGACTTTTTAGCCCATTCGGTCGTCTGCGATGGTCCTTTATCCTGTAATTTTCCTGCCTCGGACATCCTCCTTCTTTTCTCAGCCAATTATTCCCGACCATGATCGAACATTCATCCTTCTTTATTTTCTAATCCCGCCTCTGATTATCTTCAAATTCAGCCGGTTTCCTGTTCTCAGCCGTGGTTTAAATCCTCTTCTTACCAACGTTCCGCGTTCATTTCCTTAATCAGACTGCGTTTTAATTACTTCCTTCTACCCTCTTCACGTTTTCGTTTTTCCCTGTCGTCCTTCGCGATTGTCCCCTTCGTAGTTCCATCTTTATTCCACTATATATTGCAAACCACATCTTCTTTGAATGCCCCGCCCTTAGTTCTGAACGCTCTGTTATTTACTCCAAAATCTTAGCACTGGGTCTTTCTGCTCCTTACAATTCTTCCTTTGTTCATTTCTTCCCATCTCCAGATATAATTCCTGTACTTCAATCTTTCCTAAGATCTATTTTTAATCGTCTCTTTATTTAACCCTTTCTACAATTTCTGTAGTTGTTGGATCAAAGCCGCTGACGCGACAAAAAGAAAATATATAAAATAATATTATTATTTATTATTTTATATTAGAAAAAAAAAAAAACGCAAATTATTTTTGTGCCCGCTTATTCGGAAAACGATGATTTTTACACGATGATTCGAGTAAACAGAAATCCTGCTCCCTATAGTGCTGCATCTGTTCTCTCCTTTCCTTCGTTAACTGTTGTCGCTCCCCTTGTATCCTTCATTGATGCGATATCTGACCGCGTACGAATCTGAATAATTAATTCAGCAATACTTTCCTTTCTTGTCGAACATGGGTCAATGCTCTTTGTCAGCGAGTCCAGAAAAAAAAAAAAAAAAAAACAGAAATAGGCGGTAGCCGAACAGCAGCAACTTCCTGTAATGAAAAATAACTGTAGTTATTGGCACCTAGAGAAGAAACTTTATTAGAAACTGGATGGAAACAGGTTCAGGGTGTTTCGGTAGAAATCTATCATAGAGAAATTGGATTGGACATTAATATAAGATAAATGTGAAGTAAAAGTTAGCATTAAAACCGGAACAGTTATGTAGTCGAACAGTTTGGCAAAGATAAATTTATGTCACAGACATAAGGCAAACACTATTAATCGATAACGGACATTTGCCAATAAAGGGCATTAATTATTTCGGCTATTCCCTGCGAATGATAAGTACGCAATTTACCAGGTCGAATTGATCGTGCTAGACTAAAACGTTCACAGAACCGCTTGTCCCAGTATCTTATATGTAACTGCATCGGTTAATTTAAATCATTCCGCAAGTTTCGATTGTAAATTAAATTCCGCCACTTCAGCTTGCCTTCAACTTTCTTTTCGTATCAGGCGTTCCTTTTTTATATATATATATATGTATATTTTTTATTTAGTCGTGGAAAAATTATGAGGAAAAATCGGATGCAGTTTTTATTTTTTCCTCTTTTTATTGTTTGTAAGACAGAAATAAGCTAATATTGCGGGAACGATTATATATGTATATATTTATGGGCGTCGCCAGAGGGGCAAGGGGGCAGCTGCCCCCACCCTGGAACCTTGAAACTTTTTAATGAACTGTCCATGATTAGTATTCATAGGCGCGTAATCATGAACAATTTGGAAGACTTTTATAATTTTATTATAAAAATTTGCCAGAAACCTACGAAAATTATGTTTTAATTAAGATTTTATTCTTGTTTAATAAAATATTAAGCCTTTACAAATTATAAATTTTATTTTTCCTATAACACTCATATCCTCTTTCTATCATCTTGCCCCCCCCCCGGCTAATCGGCTGGCGACGCTCTTATATATATATATATATATATATGTATACACACACATACATACATACATATTAATTACAACGTAATTCTTAGGCTACCGCCCATTCGAAAAAATGTCCTAATTTTATATAACGTTTGTTATATTTTATAGGATTTTTGTTATTGTTATTTATAAAGTATCACAATTTTATGTAATGAAATATGTAACGAAAAATGTAACGAAAAATTTAACGAAAAAATGTCTTAATTTTATATGATGAAAGTTAAATGTTAGAATATGATTTTTGTGGTCATGTTATATTTTTTTTTTGTTGATGCCAGTAAGAATTACGTTGTAAATTTTGATCATTTTATACAAAGTATAGAAAAGTAAGATACAGAAATGAAAACAAGAGGGGTCAAGGGGCACAGCTCTTTGCGAGGCCAAAATGGCCGAGTTTATATATATATATAAATTCCCATAAGATTTCAGTAACTTTGATAGGACAAATGTTTACGTTTTACAGCTTTTCCCTTTTCTTTTTTTTTTTTTTAACGTATATATTTATTTATTTATTTATTTTACATATAAAAATTTAATGTGGTTAGCGGTGGAAACTATCCAGTTAAGTTTCGGTTTCCTCCCCTCCACATTATACAATCATTAATCTTATCTTAACATATTATAATATTAATATAAATTGGATATTGTATTTTCTGTATTCCAGTTCCTTTTTGGTCAAATTAATGAGTATGTTTGTTTTTTCCGCTTTTCCCTTAAAACTCGAGTTTTTCGGTTACATTTGTAGAATAATAAGTTTGAATTTGAAATTAAACACTTTACATTAATTTTACAATATCATTATCGAATTCGTAAATAAATTATTAAGTTTTAATCATTAGCCGTTCGTTGCACTAAGTTAGGACATTTCAAGGACATCATTCTAGGGATATTGCGTAAAAAACGAAAACAAAAAAAAAGGAATACGTTCATTTCCGTAATGTCTCACCTCAAGCATCCTAAGAAATGTCACAATTTCGCGAAAATCACTGTGGTTCTTTTTCCGTTACTGAGACGTAAAAACAATATTTAGGGGTAGAAAACGCTTTACCACTTCATTAAAACTAGGAAATTAACTCTTAATTTGAGATTAATTTTCGACGATTTTTTAGCATAAAATTCGTGGTAAAAATATTAATAATTACATAAATAAAGTGTACAATTTACGCAAAATGTGTTGCAAATAATTTTACTTCCACTGAAAATTACAACAAGCGCATTTTTATTTTATAAAGAAATAAAAAAAAAAAAAAAAAGAAAATGTATTTCCTTTAAATTTTTGCGTTGTATAGATTTTATTACTGAATAGAACCAATCTTCATTTTCAATCATTTTCTCTTTGAGTTTTTTTCCAATCCTTCGAGAGGAAAACGGCCCCCGCTGACCCCATTTATAAGCGCCCATGTATTTTTTAATCGTACATGTATATGAGAATTATTATTATAATCAAATATATATAACCGGCCGCCCTTTTTAGATTGAGTAAAAGAAAAAAAGAAAAAAATAAATATACGCATAAATGTGTGCGTATGTTAATTTTAGAGAAGTGCCGGTTCAAACGATTCATATCGTCATTTTGGTGAGATTTCTGTGCTTTATTTAATTTTCAGTTGCTCCACTTTTTCCTATTTTGTACTGGCGAAACATCGAGCAATTTTTAATAACGGGAAACATTTTTTTTTTCCCCCGATTTTCATCCAAATACAGAAGCAATTACTATGTTAGATAATTCATGCAACACAAGAAGGTTTAAGCGGAATAAGCCCTGTGGGATTATTTAAGCACCATTGTATTTACATTCTTTTGAGGCTTCTCTCACCGGAAGGATAGCTTATTCACGTCAATCCTTTATGTCAAAATTTCTGGATAGTTCATAAGAACTAGTTGTAATTTAAGCAAAAAAAGAAAAAGAAAAAAAAATTTGTTTTTGGAATGAACTCTAATGGTACGTTTTTGAGGAACATTTCCTGTTTAAATAAACAAAATGCGTTAATAGGTAACGCGCACTTCGATAACGTGTAAACTATACAAATATAAGTGGTAAAGAAAATGTTTATGTTTGCAATTAAAATTACATATTTTTTATTCATTACAAATTGAGCGAATTTTAATTGTTAATGTTATATTTCGTGTTGATTTATTAAGTTTTATAATATAATTACGTTCGAGTTCAATAAAATTCAATATAGTATATTTGTAAACTGAAAGGGGGAAATAGTCAGGACCGTTAAATAGTAAAACCAAATGTTAATTCTAGAAGAAGGAAAACAACGATGAAATAAGAATAAATAGAAAAAGATAGTGTAATAAAAAAAAATGTTTTTTTTTTCTTTTTCCTCCGTCGTACCGGCTTTAGGAGACCATAAAGAGACGCCAGTAGTGACTTCAGTGTTACAGTATAGCAAAGCAGAAAATACAATGCAGGTCAATCGTTCTAATGAGAAATTCGTATGTAAGATAAAAATTCTGCATTGAAGATGTAATAAGAAGTACTTACAATTAGAACCCAGACATCATGGTGACAAATGCGGTTAGGCATTGCCCATAGGGGTGTCTGGTTAAAGAATTTATATTATTTAGGATACAGACACTATGGCAACAAATGTAATCAAGGAAAGCTTTTAACACAAATACCATAGCGACAGATGCATCTAAACAATGCTCAAAAGAGCACGGTTTTAACGCTATTTTAGATAAAGTATTGGCACTGTTGTAATTTGTTCGTAACAAATTGAAAAAGAGTTCCGAATACTCATAATAAAATAAATTTGGTAATAATCGTCATTAGGTGATAGAAAGGGCATCGCGGTACCATTTTCTGCATTTTAGCCTCCTTTTTGCATTATCCGGGAGAGTGTAGAATACGAATTCTATTTATGTTTGGATTTGTATTAAACTTTAATTTTCGGAAAAGACTTCTGCTATTGCTGAGCATGAACTGCTTTAACAAATGGAATATTTAAATTGTAATGTAAAGTTAAATTAAGGATGTATGTTACGGTGCCGCCGTGATTGTGTAGAGAATGATTAACTGCTGCTTTCGGATCTGCGCAAGATTGCTTCTACTAGTTTTCCCGCATGACTAAAGACCATACTTTAAAATTGGCGCCGTAACCATCAAGCAGACAGATCTTTTCAAATTTGAATTTAGTATACAGAGATTTTCTTACAGATTCTGCACATAAAACCGCCATGTAAGCCGATGGTCCAAATACATACCCAAATACTTAATTGAAATCTCAGTGTTGTTTATTTTTATTTTAGAACAAGTGATAAATCTATTTGAAAAAGTTACTTGTTGGCACTTTTGCTTGCTAAATTTGATCATGTAATTATTGGCTCAAATTTGTATTTTATTTACGTGATTTTGAACGGATGTACTTGTACGTATTGGATCGATGTTTGAGGCTAATATAGCTGTGTATCATCTGTGTAGACTGCCATGATGGTTTGATCTGATATCGGCAGATTCTAGTAGGCTACCTTGTCGGTCAGAGACTAGAATTTTTTTTTTTTTTTAAATATTGTACCCCAGATTCTTACAAAAGTTTCTATTTGTAAATATGAAAAAAAAAAAGTATATATCCATTGGAAGATGTTGCCGCAGTTTATAAAATAGCCTCGAATGCCAAATTCAATTGAACGCTTGAGCCACATCCGGGAGGTTAGCAGAGCACATTTTTTTCTCCTTCAAAACTGACGATACTGCGTTAATAGGCGATTTAGCTACAATAACATTTATCCAATCGGTCAGAAAAAATTAACCTTTATTTGAATATTAACTAAAACGTAAAAACTAAAAAAGCGCGTAAATCAACTTTTATATTCGCTCACAACTCACTACGTCAAGTGAAGAAATTTATATGTTTCGATTTTTTATTATAACGAGATGTGTAGTCAGTCTTTTTATAATATATTTTTTTAATAACCTGTAGGTTTCCAAGAATTTCGTTATGTTTACAATAAGTATTTAATATGTCACGCTAACAGCACAACTGGAATAAAAAAACAGTTATTTGCACCATTTAGGCTATTTTTTGTTTTTATATTATCATGGCGCGTTATACTATATACCGTTTTTAAACTACCCTCACTTTACTTCAAAATCAGCGTACTGCTGAAGAACCAACCCGGTTAAATAAACCGTATTTGTTCAGGCCAATAAAAAAAAAAAAACAAAAAAAAAACCAACCCGGTTATTCTTATAAAATACAAAATGATGGCACAATGTTAGGTTCGGTATGTTTTTCTAATACCGCTCCAAAATTTATTCCAATGATATTTTCACTTTTAAGGCTGTGTTAAACCGCATAGCTAAGTGGTGCTACAGGAGTCGATTAGTATATACTACTTCATGGTAACAGTCCATTAATAATGTAGAAAGGGAGTATAAGAAAACAATGGTTTTTAACATTAAACCTTTTTTTTTTTTTTTAATAGTATCTTTTACCCATAAGGACCATTATATATGTCCATGCCGTAAATAGAACAGAACAGAACAGAACGTATATTTGGCTAAGTACAGTAATACAGTATTTATAAACAAAATGCGTACCAGCTCGAAAGAGACTTAACCGCATTACATTCGAGTGATAAAATCGTATATTTACGTATTGTTAACAAAAATATAAACACTATACAAAAAAAAATACAAAGGGCAAAAAAAAAAAAAGTATAACAAAAAACCCAAAATAATCAAAAATTACAACCAATTGTTACCATTGCAAACATTACTTAACAGCCTAGAGATATCACTAATTAACTAAATTGTGTTTAATCCGACGATGCTTATATTTAACGTACATTTCGGGTTAGTTGCTCGGAATTATAATCGCCTATATTCCTGATAAGCATATTGCTATGGTAGGAACAGCCATGAAAGAATTTTTTTGCTGTATTAATTATAAAATCTTTTACATAAGGCAATTGTAACCAGTCATGCATATTATCTATTTTAGTCCAGCGGGGAACGTTTAAAATACACTGACAACACCTATTCTGTAGTAATTTAAATTAATTAAAATCGGAGTTTGAAATCGAGCACCAAACTGGAACTGAATAAGTCAATATTGGTCTAATAATACTTTTATAGATAATAAACTTGTTTGCGGTGTTTAAGTAAGATCTCCGATTGATAATTAGGTACAAAGCTGCAATGGTTCTATTTGTTTTCGCTTCAGCGTATTTTAAGTGTTTCTTAAAAGATAATCTTTTATCTAGAATTACACCAAGATATCGAACATGATTAGCCCATTTAATCCTGGTGCCATTAATAATCAATTGCCTTGGAGGGGTGGGATATCTACGAGTAAAAAGTATTGCTTCTGTTTTAGTTGGATTAATTTCAATTTTCCATTTTTCCAAAAATTTTGTTGAACATTGCTAGAGACGGCAGAATTTCATAAAGCTACATGTTAATTTGGTACAGAAATAAAAAATTTCGGCTTATAAATTTTTACATATGAATTGAACAAAAGTCGTTTTCCGATAGCTTCTTAAGAATACAAACTTGTATAAAACGAAAGAAATGATCTAGTATTCTATCGCGATCATTCGAAGTATCAGCAAAATGTTTAAATATTATATACTAATAACTTAATCTTAGAAGTTTCAAAGGTTGTTATACTTTTCTTCCCCTTCTCAAGTAACTAACACTGAAATGAGATAATTAATTTAATTAAGGTTAAATAATTTTTTATAACTGAGTAATGGTTCGGTAATAGTCAATTTTAAAATTAAACATTACAAAATTGAAGTATTTTATTGAATTCGGATATAACAATGAATCAAGTATAACGAAATGCTCATTCATCTTCATTAATGCTATTACAACAGATCTTTATTGCATATATGATGTGCGTATATATATATATATATATATTTATATTTATATACTTAAATATATATGTAACTTGGTCCTTTAGACTATGTCAAGGGAAAAGCTCTCTGCTGCCCCATTCTTATCGTAATTCATCTACAATACTTATAGATGAGCTGTCTCCATTGATGACATCGTTCTTACCTTTTCTTAAACCAGTAGTAGTGAAGGATTACTATTTTCCGAAAATCGCTGAACTAAAAACTACAAATACGTCATTTTAACGATAATTTATTATATCAAATATATCTGTGTGTGTGTGTGTGTGCGTGTGAATGTGTGAGTAAACGGAAATTTAATCTTGATCCTTTAGATCTTGCTATGGGAACGCACAAATGAGGCTTTTACAATTTTTATAGAAAAATCGCTTTTAATTATATAATTTTCTAATTAGTCCGTTGATATTTTCTTCTTCTTTCTCTCCTGAACCTTATGGTTGGTGGGTATTAAAATGACCATGTTAGATCCATCTTCTGGAAGCAGGCACGTGCTTTTACGGTGATATAACTTTCATCGTTTTTTACTTGGTGCATATTTCTAAGTCTTGGTCTGCTTTTACTTCTTCTTCCGTTCATTGTTCCTTCGATTAATGTTGTCGTCTATTTCGAATGTCTGATCAGATATCCAACCTTTTAATTTCTTTTTATGTTGATCGTATTCCAGATTTCGCGTTGTTCACTTATCTTGTGCAAAACTTCATCATTAGTAGTTTTACTTGTCAAAGGTATCTTTAATATCTGACACCAACACCATCATTTTCTCTTTTTAAAATCTTCCATGTCTCTGCTCCATATAGAGCCACACTTCAGATAAAGCTTTTTATAAAAATCTTTCTGGTATTAATTGGTAAGTTTTTTGATGCAAGAAAAGGTTTTTTCATGGAAGCTTTTTTCGCGAGAGCAATACTAATGTCCTTCTTGCTTCGACCATCTAATGGTATTATACTTCTTAAGTAGGGGAACTCAGTTACTTGATTTATTCTCCGGTGATTAAAGAGAATATTTATACTTTGTTTTCCGAATTTTGTGCATGACCTTCGTCTTTTTGGTACTTACGTTCATTCTACATTTTTCTTGTAGAGCTCTACTTAACACATTTGAAGATTCTTGTAGTCCTTTCTCGGTTTCCACTATTATTGCTTATCGTCAGCAAATCTTATTGTATTATATATTTTACCATTTATATTTAGTCCATTTTTATTCTTTTCTAAATAACATTCTATTGCCTCCTCAATATAATTGTTAAAAAGAATCGGTGAAAGATTACGTCATTGACGTATTCCTTTACCTATCTTTGTTTTTTGTCTAGCATTCAATTCTCGTTGAAGATTAAACGGCATCTAGATTCTTTAATTTTTCTCAACGCAATACATCCTAGATAAGTTTACACTCTGCTTCTTACCACAAACATTTTCTCAATCGAAGCTATGACATGTTTTATCGATTTTCGATTAATCCATCGTTTTTGTCTCTTTTCATCCATTTCTTTGCGTTTCTCTTACTCGCTATTGGGCCCTTTCGAAATTGATTTATTTGCTATACTTAATCACGCCCGAATTGAAAATAAATATGTAGTGTTACTGACTGGTTTGTCATCTCTTCTAGTCGATATATTGTTACGCATTCCAATTATAACGTTCAATTTTTCTCTTTACTTTTGTTTTCTAATAACCAGTTCCATGTTTTTATCAAACATAAACCCTCTTCTTCTTCCCAAGACATTAATTTTCTTTCCGCTTTAACGTCTATCTATCGCCTTCATTCTTATTGTATTCTTTTCTTTTTGTTAACAGTTTTCTCTTTCATCTCTTCTCGTGAATATTTTTTACCAGAACAGTTAAATTTAGTTTCCTTCAAATATCCTTCCTTCTAGCTAATCGACTTGTTATCCTATTTTTGTCTGTTTTAAATCCCGTCAATCGTTTCTCACATCCTTTCTTCCCTACCATTTGTTCTATTTTAATCGGTTGCTCCCCCGGACTGCATTAAAATTTAGTTCCACACTCCGTATTTTTTAAAGATTTTACTGTGCGATAACATTTTGGCTAGTGCTTTGCGTGTACACAACTGTAAAAGAAAAAGTAACAATAAAAAGATAAGAAAAAATAAAATTAGTAGGTTTTCCGAATGTTCATTACTGGTTCAATTTCGTTGATGCGAATTTTTATTAGTTTTTTATGCGGAAGAATGTTCATTGTCGGATTTAGTTTTTTATTCATTTATTGGCGTTGATAAGCGCCCACTGTTTGCGTTTTTTTGTTTCTTTTGATATTTATTTACTACGGTAATAAAGTCAGTTTGTTCGTTTAATCGCCCGAAAATGATAATATTTTAATTATACATTTTATTGCCTCTACACGAATGATTCTTCGTGTTGATTTTACGGGTTTTACTTTTTGTTATCTTTTTTAGCTGGTAGCAGCAAAGTAAAAATAAAAGATTATAATTTTAACGATTTCCATCAGTCTTATTTCTTATTTTCCTTCTATAGTTCTAACTAAAAATGTGTTTCAGAACGAGAAGGAAGCTAAATGCGAAATTCAAAAGAATCATTTTTGTGGGAAGATGTAATTTTCCATTATCATCTCTCTCTCTCTCTCTCTCTCTCTCTCTATATATATATATATATATATATATATATATTGAAATGTGTACATTACATGTATATAATAAAATTATAAATAATTTAGTAAAAATATATATATATATGTAAGAGAAATTTGGAATATGTAGTGCGAGAGGGAATATGAGAATGCTTGAAATCCTCTTTGTCGGCCAAGGGGAGGATACACGATCACGCGATTCGTCTGGAGAAAGGCTCACCCCGATAAATGCTGGTGATTGACCACGTGGAGAATATTGTTTCGGTGTGAAATTAACAGATTAAGTTGTCTCTTGAATATTCCGTAGCCGTAACCCGTGACCAAGCGTTTACCTGTAAGTCTGCGTCGCCGCATCGTGGATCATCACCGACAAATAGGATACGTACAGTTTAAATTATAATTAATGTCGTAATTATTCGGCGACATATTTCTATGTATAATAATTGTGTTTTTTATTGGTCGACCGTCGAAGAAATATCGGTGTAGGTTATCTTTAATATATCTCCATTCACAATTTGAACAACTTATTCTTAAAATATAATACAAAAAAAAATAACAAGAGAAAAGAAAAAGATAATTAAAAATATGAAAGTATATGTCCGTGGAAGTTAATTCTGCGGTGGCATCCCTAAGGGCATAGAGAAAACAGCTAACGTATTACAATATATATATATATATATATATATATATATATATATATAACTGGTCAAAGGGTGATGGTAAAGGCTGCAGCAATTAAAATTAACTGCAGTTACAACAATAAACATGTATTCAATTAATCAAAATCACGCCTGCTTTTTCTATACGCTGTTATAATAATCGAAGAAAAGTTCAAAACCAGTCAAATAATCTATGTTTTATTTTTATTATTTTAATATATAGTACATGTAAAAGTAGGATATCATTAACGAAGAATAGAGAAAAGTAATTCGATGGAAGTGAAGTAAACTAATAGCGTAGATGATGAAAAAGGAAAGACTGGGAGAACAACCATGGGAAGACCGACGAAAAACCTTTCTTGTAACGTAGAAGATGGAGAAGATAGGCGGAGAAAATCCTTCACTTCGGAGATTAATAATAAGCGAAGAAAACTAAACTGAAACGTTAGCTGCTGAATTTTTTCTCTTATGGTTGGTAGATGCACATTATAAAATGCACAGGAAAAATTGATAAAGGAAGCTAGAAGAATAATGCTTTTGGGTAAATGATTTACATATATTAGAAACAAAAGAAATAATACAATCAGCAAGGCTAACACCAGGTCGACAACCCAACATATTACTAAGATATAAGGTATAACAATTTTGAAAGAAAAGATTTCAGTTCGTTAATATTGCAGAGAAAAGTTTGCGGAAAAGGAGCAGAATACAATTCGTCAAAAGCCGAAACATAAACAGAAGCAACCAAATCATAATTAGGCTATGGTTGTGCGGTTGTGCACCCATTTCCACATTGTCAAATTCTCGCATGGGCTATGCATTTCTAACATCTAATATGATATTATATCGTTAACATACCTGAAATTCATATGGCTTCATCGGATATGAGAGCCTGTCTGTAATGATGAAGCTATCAAAAAGAACACTGGAATTGGTCAGAGGATGCTTAGAGCATGAAATTTAAAAGCTCTAGCTATCCTCCAGATATTGGAAAAAGAAAAACAGAAATTCTTCTATAAAAACTTCATCGATACTTTCAGTATTTGCTTCTGGCCGTTTATGAGTGTGAACATTTTCGATTGTAGGGTTTGAACGAAAGGTTCTAAAAGTTGCTCGACTATGATCAAATACAGCGTTGCACTTTTCGTTTCCTAAAGAGGAAAGGATTTCTCACGACGATTAGAGAATAAATGGTGTGGCGGAATGAGGAGGAAGCACTAAAGAGAAGCGTGTCAGATTACAGAAAAAAAAATTATAAACACGTATGGGATCAGAACCAGGTTAAACGTTAGAAAGCAGAGAATTACAAAAGAATGGAACAAAATCCGATTATTCCATGAAACAGAATTAAGAGTCCTGAAATAAGTATGAGAACGAAGATTGATAATGGTTTAATAGGAATACGATCAGCTCTGTCGGAACGCACAAGGTCTTCCAGTTATAGTTAACAGTAAAAAAAAAAGTCAAATTGAGAGGATTAAAGATATACGAACCCTTTAAAATAGGAAGGAACGAGATTATTTAGTATGATCAAACTGTCGGAAAGAATAGAATTCTCGAGTATAGAGTGACATTGTTGTTGTAGACTCCGCAACTTCACGATGGAGGATGAACATTCCAATCACCAACTATGGTGAACGACTGTGGGATAAAATTAAGGCAGTTATGAAGGTCATAGTTAGGAGAACCATAAATAGAAATCACATTAAGAGGACTAGCAAGGCTGCAGGCGATATAGCAATGTGAATAATGTAGGTTAATTAGGACTAGAGAGAAATAGGAATGTAATTTTTATCGATCATCAGCAAAATTTTAATCAAAAATATTCATTTGATATTTTAGTTATCACAAATTAATTGTTTCATTTTTAGAGTACGATACAAATGACGATCAGTCAGAGCAAAATTTACCAGAGTAATTTATACACAATTATAATTATATATATATATATATATATATATATATATATATATATATATATATATATATATATATATATATATTGTAAATATTATTACTTTATGAATATAGAACAAAAAAAAATAGTTGTATTTCGTATTATTAACCTACGATCCATCCAGAAAATTACTAATGCAATTATATAGATCTCTCATTCGGAGTAAAATCGAATATGAATATCCAGCTCTCAATAACGTATCCGACAAAACCTTGGCCATCATAAAACCAATACAAAACGCAGCCATACGAATGTGTACTGGAGCTCTACCATCCTCACCAATAGATAGTATATTTTGCGAAGCAGCTGAACTTCCCCCACAATTTAGGAACAATTTGATCACAAACAGGTTCTTCTTATCTGCTGTAACTAACCCAACAAATTCAGTACAAAACTTGATAAATTCGTACATTAAAAACCCTTCGCTGCAGGTTGAAAAACCAATCACCAATTTTCCTTCTTTTCTAAAAAATAATGAGCTAAATTTTTCAAACCTGAACCAAGAATATCCAAAATTTCCATTCTGGTTATTACAAACCCCAGACATAGATTTTTCTTTAATAAACTACAGTAAATCCGAAGTCCCACACCATATAATTAAAAATCGTTATCACGAAAAAGTTACTAATTTTCCAAATTATGTGCCATGCTTTACAGATGGGTCAAAAATCGGAAATCAATATACTGGATATGCTTTTTCCATCAATGGAGAGGTTAAAAACTTCAAACTTCATAAATGCTCTTCCAACTATACAGCTGAATTAATAGCAATTTTTCACTGTTTGAAAAGCATAAAAACGAAAGAAAAAAGCAAAAATTATCTAATCCAAAGCGATCAGTAAGCTCACTAACATCCATCCTGAACATTTTTTCAACTGAAAGATTTGTCCAAGATATTCACCAACAACTAAACAAGCTAAAATCTCGAAACATTAATATCAAATTAATGTATATACTCATTCATATCGGAATCCAGGGAAATGAAATAGTAGATAACCTGACCAAAACCGCGCCTCTACACCCTCTCCTGTAACCTCCACCACAGTCACGGACATCAAACATTTACTAAATCAAACCAAAATATCTAATTGGCAAGCATCATGGAACACAAAATCCCATAACAAATTATTTCAACACAAAAAATCCGTACAACCTTGGAAAAACCTCTCCGAACTAAATCGTCAAGAAGAATTAATTAATCATCAGACTTAGAATTGGACATACGAAACTCACCCATAATTACCTCTTCCTAAAAATCGATGAACCCCCTTGTCAGTTCTGCAACTCCACCCCCATCACAGTCAAACACCTTCTTTACGAATGCCCTAACATTAATCAAATCCGTCTAGAACTAAAAATCCCCTTAAATAATACAACCATCCCTGACAACCAAGACGAAATTTAAAAAATTCTTACCCTGATTAGAAAACTAAACTTAGTAACCAGCATTTAAAATACCTACCTGACACTGGGTGTAATAATCATAGCCATTAAAAACACCCAGTATAAAAATAATAATAAAAAAAAAAAAAAAAAAGAAGAAAAAAAACCTCGCTTTAATGAAGTTTTCCCATCTGTCGTGTGGATTTAAGCACACACTAATTTTCTTTTTTATTATTACTGCATAGCCAGAGGTGTTTAAAAACGAACCAATCATCAAAATTGTTACCTGCGAATATTTGATGAAAAAATCATTTAAAAAAAAAAGACGGATTAAAGTAACAAAATACGAATAGTCCAGTTTTAAAGGTCGTCTCACAGTTGACCGTAAATAGATAAATATAACAAGAAGTTTTTTTGTTTTTTTTAACCCCCCTTTGGGCATGTCAACAAAGGATCTTCGCCCAGAAAGGAAAGGAAGGAGAAGGATCAGTTAAATGTCGATTCGGTCAGCTATTAATAAGATAAAGGAACTGAGGATAGGAACAACTGAGATCGACGGAAACGATAAGATATACGAGGCACAATAAGGAGTAGGGAGTTTGAGTGACAGCAGATTGGAATATAAAGAGGTGCGTTCGTTCACGAGGGATGAACATTCAAAGAGGATATGGTCAGGATCACAGACGGCTTCGTCGTCAGGGTGAAGAGGGCAATAAGGGGAAAGAGCGAGATGAAAACGAAAACGTGAGGAAGGAAGAAGAGTATGATTCAGACGTAAACGGATAATAGGGACAATAACGGAGCGGTGAAGCGAAGGAAAATCGTAAAACCAAAGCCGCGTGGGAAGATTAGGTTGAATGGAAAAATAAAAGGAAGGATGATTAGAAAAGGAGGAAACGTAAAAATCTGACCAAAATCTAACATGAAACTTTTTGCACAATGGGAGTAAATTAGAAACGGGAATTTTAGAGAAAAAAAAGTGAGAGGATACAGCAATCTGAGCCAAGGAATCTGCCATTTCGTTACCCTCTATCCCCATATGACTGGGGACCCAAAACATTTCAATGCGGATAGCGTGAAGTGAGAAGAGAGTGTGAATGAGAGAGCGAATACGGAGGATGAAAAGGTCAGAGGAGTGAGAGGGGAAATGAGAGGAAATAGCTTTAAGAGCACACATGGAGTCGGAGATAATTAAAAATTTAGAAGAAGAACGATGTGAGGAAATAAGCATTCTCCGAAGTTATTTGTTCTCCCCTCGGACATTAAATCTCTTCCTCATCCTGCCGTTCAAAACGAATTCAATCACGTATTATCCTCATACTTTCCTTCCCATACAATTATCTACACGGATGGTTCGAAGTCTGATTCTGGTGTTGGGGCTGCGTTTATTATCCCCGCGTTGATGTATTCCAAATCCTTTCAGTTGCCCTCCTTTTCCTCTATTTTTCTTGCCGAATCCATGGCTATCCTGCAGGCAGTCCTTTTCATATCCTCGACAAATAACGTCTCTAGATTCCTCCTTTCCTCGGACTCGAAAAGTGTTTTATTGGCTATCTCCTCTCCTTTTCCTACTCATGTCACTGATCATATTATTCTCCAAATTCACTTCTTAATTTCTAATTTATTTTCATCCCGTTCTGTTGAAATTGATCTACTATGGATTCCTGGTCGTTGCGGAATTCCTGGCAACGAGTCAGTTGACTCGTTGGCACGTTCGGCGGCGACCAATGGTCTATTCATTAGTAGATTTCCTGCTCAAACTCTCTACTGTCTTTCTTATCGTTCCCATCACGATTTCTGGACCGAATTCTATCCTTCATTCTTTACCAATCCTCGATTTTTTTACCTTGCTGTTCAACCCTTCCCTTCCTCTCTTCCTTGGATTAATCTTTTCCCCTACCTTAGCCGTTCGATTATTTCCTCTATAGTTCGCCTGCGGTTCAATCATAGTTTGCTTCCGGCTTCTCTTTTCCGTTTTTCTATTGTTCAATCTCCTTTGTGTCCTTATGATCCTCCAGAGCTCAATTATACCTGTGATGCGAGTCACATTTTGTTCGAATGCCCCTTTATTTCCTCCGAACGTTCTACTCTGTATTCTAGTCTTCTGCGCCTTGGCCTTCCTACTCCTTATAGTGCCCACTCCATTCTTGCACTCCCCTCTCTCAATATAGTTTCTTTGTTGGCCTTGTTTATCTCCTCAATTTCTAATCTTTTCCTTATATAAGGTACATTTCCTTGCGTTGGGTAAGTTCCACTGTTGACGTGCCCAAAAAAAAAAAAAAATGTGGATTATGGAGCGTAAAATGGCCATTAACTCGTCCGTAAAGATAGTACAAAAGGAAGGGAGACGAAAAGATTCAGAGAAATTAATGCTCGGAATGATGAAAGAAGCTCCAACTCCATTAGGCCCCTTCGAACCATCCGTAAAAATAGCAATATGGGAAGGAAAACGGGATTCGATATAACTATGGAATTCCTGTATAACTGTTGGATAGGAAAGGGATTTGGAGGAAAAAGGAAAGTAGAATACATTGGGAGGATTGGAGAGATCTGCAAAATTGAAAGAAAAATAAGGGAGATTGTTATAAGAAATTGTGCAGGATAAAAAGGAATTTAGTCTCAAAGCAATGTGGGCTAGAATAGGAATTTTCTTGAGAGTAAAACGCCAGTTTTGCAGAATAGAAAGATATCGATACGAATTCGGTATTTACGGCGCTATCTAGCGATGATGTCGAGCTAGAAATTATTCTCCGATTAAAATCATTAATTTTCGATCTCTCGGCATCATCGTATTGTTCGTTGTCGGCGGAGAATACGGCCGGAATATTTATACGACCGAATTTGTTATTTCCGATTTCTGTTGTATTTCTCGCCTCGGGAAGTGTTAAGGGGTTGTGTAAGTGTCCTGGTATGTGCGGTCTGCGACAACAGGATAGCGTCTGTTGGCCGCGCGAGCCGTGTGAGATGAGTGTTACAACGGCTATGTAATATTAAGTGATAAGGATTTCGGCAATGTACCGTTAGTTTTGTTAAATTATTATCGAGCGGATTTAGTGAAATAAATGTACCGTTAGTTACCGTTTGATTGAGCACGAAACGAGTCGTCATAACACTAGTCAAAAAGTTCGTTAACCTAGTCGCCGTATAGTAATATTTTTCGTGAGGCAATTTTGGCCGACTTTCTTGTTAAACTCATTTTATTTTTCGGGTACGCGCTACTACAGTCAAATTTCATGTGAATTAATGTTGTTATACCGAATATACGTGTTTTGAGACAAGCTGTGTTTTTTATTGAACTCGTGGTGCGGAGAGGCGGATTCGCAATTATTTGTGATAAGTTTCCGGTGTGTCAATCATATAAGAAAATCTAGTCCTCTCATAGAAGCAGAATCGTCAACAATAAGAACAATCAACCAAAAGAAAAGACAAGAGTGGAGAAGAGAGAATTCATTTCACAAGAGAATTCATTTCAATATGAAGGAATAAGTTTGGAGGATGATAACGGTAAGCGTTTACACAAGAAACGATAACCTAAATAGGATCTGCGAATGAAAAGGGGAGGCGAGTTAGACTCAGCGAGAACTGCTGGTACTCGAGAAGATCTAAGAACACCAAGGCAAAGACGAATACAAGAATTTTGAATAATATCCAGCTTGGAAAGAAGTGAATTTGAGGCAGAGCCATAGATAAAGGAACAGTAGTCGAATTTGGAACGGATAATCGCGATTTAAGGCAGTTCATGAAGTTTGGAAGATTCTTTTTTTTTTTTTTTTTTTTTTTTTTTTCTACTCTGGGCGCGCCAGCGGCCTTGACCCAACAACATGAAAAATTAACAGTTATAACTAAATAACCAGGCGGTCAGAAATGGAGAGGACAAAGGACAGTAGCAATGGGATAACTGAAGGCAATGGGAAGGAAAGAATATAGGTAGCGTTAAAGGGAGTAGGAAGACCCAAAACTAAAAGTTGGGTGTAAAGAATAGAGCGTTCGTTAGAGAGTGCTGAACATTCGAATAGGATGTGATTTGAATCACAAATACAAGAAGGCTCAGAAGCGTGAAGAGGGCAGAAAGGAGAAGGGGACAAAGCGAATCGAAAGCGAGAAGAGGGGAGAAGAGAATGATTGATTCTAAGCCTAATTAAGGAAACAACAGTGGAACGACGACAGATAGGAATAGATTGAAACCAAGGCAGGAAACTAGGAACCGGTTGAATAAGACGGTACTGAGAAAAGCGATTTGAGAACATAGATGGATACATGTCAGACCAAAGTCTGGAATGATTAGAGCGTGATAGAGAAAGAATGTCTGAGGAAGGGAAAGAGTCGAGGAAAGGACCAGTGCGGGCGGCTGAGCGAGCTAAAGAGTCATCTGAGTCATTTCCCTCAATATTGGAATGACTAGGAACCCATAGAGAAAGTCTATGGAAATGGAGCGGAACGAGAACAAAGAGGAGACAAGAGATCGGATAGAGAGGATGATACCGTCAGAAGTATAAGAAGGAGGAGAGGAGATGGCTTGAAGAACGCCTTTGGAATCAGAGACAATCAGGAATTTGTGAATTCCGCTCGTAGAGGATATGAAATGAATTGCACGAAGAATTGAGATCGACTCGGCCGAGAAGATAGAGCAGAAGGAAGGAAGTCTGAAGGACTCAGAGTGTAGGAACGTAGGAGACGTATACGCACCACCCACTTTCGATGGATATCAAAAAAAGTAATAATTCGTTTTCACTAGTAGACTGTAATGTTTTATACGGAATGAGGTATTAAGTGAAAAGCTAATGATCGTTACAACGGGAAAGATTGACAGATAGTTGTATAAATATTACAAGGCGGTTCAACAAGTAAGTTCCCTTTTTGACTATCTCCGGAATTTAATGTTTTTTCCTTATTTTTTTTTTGTAGATCCTATTAATTTTATTACAAATGGTTTGCAATAAAAGTTTTAATTTACGCTCGGCGTTCCTATTGAAAATGTGTATGACTCGACCTCAACGAGTAAAATATCGTCGAAAGAGATGTTTGAAAACGCAAATAAAAAACACGATTTGAGATATTAAAAATATATTGGTTAGAGAGACAATTAAATCATCGTTACTACTAATAAAAATTACGTTATATAAAATTGTTCGTAATATTCGTTTAATAATAATCATTTTTGATTCTTTGTACTGAGGGGCTTATTTAAACGCTAAAAAGTAAACAAAATGTAAGAGGAGACTATTTTTCGTTTATCAGTTACTTCTTATTGTACTACTAGTTGCTCGAATTACGAAAAAAAAATTGCCATTCATTTTCATTATTAATGTTTTATCTGATTTTTTTGTTTTGTTATTTTTTATTTAAACGTTTTGTAACGAGAAATTTTTTAAACTCCGATATTAAACAACTTTATTAAGGGAAAATTAATTTTGTCATCGTAAAATTTTTCTCAAAAATTTACGGTTCAGTGAAAATATTTGTTGACTAGAAAAATTAAACGTACGGTGGTATGTCACAATGAACTTTAATTTCGTCTCCGAGCTGTAGGATAAAAAAAACAAAAAAGGCGTTTGCAGATGAATTTAAAAAACAAAAAAAAAAAGCTTTCATCTTTTTCTGGAAAAAATAAAGTTTATACAAACAGAACAACTTACTGCTATTCTTTGTCTCGCGCGTGTTGTTAAGTTAAATACTTACTATAAAGGCCATAGGACGATACACATAGTGAATCGACCCCCCCTCCCCCCGGAACGATATCTGGATCATCTTTTGAGAGCATATTGGTACTAATAAGATACACGTTGGTCCTGCAGGTTTCAGACCGCTACCTATTTTGGTTTTTAAATGAATCGAGAACAACGAAAAATTCAAAAATATTTTTTTTTTTTTTTTAAACAGGATTTAAATGAAATTTAAACATATATTGAAGGTATGTAAAGACTATACTCAGAAAAAAAAACACATTTCCGTAACCTTCATAACAACCACTAGAAACAGGCAATTTTTTACGAAATTATTTTTTTCCTTCACGATAACGTTTTCATACAAAATTGAGCTTTTGAAATACATCTTAAATAGCCTTTATATGGAGGAATATGTTACAAAAGAGAATTTTCTAATGAAAAATGTTGACAACAGGAGATTTTCATAAAACGGATTAAAACTCGGATAAAAAAAAAAAAAGATCAAAAAAAGGCGGAAGAAATTGCCTTTTTCGTCGTTAATTGTCTAATGCATACAATCTGGAGGTGCAAAGGAAAATTTAGCAAATACGAAGCGGATTCTTTTCCCATTTTTAATTTATTTAAATTCGGCTCCTCTTAAAGTAGTGCTGAGAGATGTTAAAAAACCTTTACCGGAAGGGTGTTTTCGAAAAAGCTATTCATTTTTGCATTGCAAAATAGCCAGCTTACTCCACGATAAAATTCGATTAATCCGCAAATTTGATTATGCAATGACGCGACAGAAGAAATGGTACAAAACTGTTCTTTTTTTGTTTTTACTGATAATAATGCGAGTATTGTGCAAAACAAATCGGTATGTAGCACAGCTCACCGGATAATGCTGAAATCACACAATATGAGAAAACGGAAAATTTCCGTCAAAAGAGATTAGTATTCTGAAGTAAAAATTTTTCTTTCGAATTCGTTTCATCTGATATGCAAGCATTTATCTTACGAATATTTTAAGTTCTAACGAAATATATATGCGCACAAAAAATGGGATACTAAGGAAATATTATTATGTAAATGACGATTTAAGCCAGATAAAATGTCGTGGATATGGTTCGTTAGGCAGTTGTTTCGTTCGAGTATCCCGCTACCGGACAAATTCCAAAGATTTCACTCTCGCTGGGCTAATGTCACCAGCTGACACGCTGCAAAAAAAAACAAAAAAACAATAACGATTAATAGTGAAATATGCCACGAACGTTGCAGCTGTTTGAGTTACTAGATTACAGTTATTTTTGGTCTAAATACATTTATATTTTTATACATTTATACATTTAACAAAGTAATTAATTCACAATATTATGCCAAATATAAATAACGCACATATATATATATATATATATATATATACACATACATACATATATATATATACATACATACATACATACATACATATATACATATATACATATATACATATATATATATATACACACACACACACATATATATATATATATATATAATTCGGCCATTTTGGCCTCCCAAGCGGCTGTTCCTCTTGACCCCTCTTACTTTCATTTCTGTCTCTTTCTCTTCTATACTTTGTATAAAATGATCAAAATTTACATCGTAACATAATCACAAAAATCCTATCCTAACATTTAATTTTCATTATATAAAACTAAGACATTTTTTCGTTACATAATTTCGTTACATAAAATTGTGACATTTGTAAAATAACAATTACAAAAATTCTATAAAATATAACAAACGTTACATAAAATTGGGAAATTTTTTTGGGACAATTTTTCTAATGGAGGTAGCCTAAGAATTACTTTGTAATTTTAATATATGTATATATATATATATATACATATAGTGCCTACGGTGTTACAATTAACTTTATATCAACATCAGATGTGCTGAATGTTCTAAATACATTTACTCTAACTAGTCATTAAGTAAAGATACTTCCAGTTATTGCAAAAATTCTCGGAATACAAGCTGCTTTGCAGGTATGCAGCTTTATAATAAATTTGACCGGCGGAAAAATAAATAACTAGCAAAAATATGCCCGTGTTTTCGTGATATATATACATATATATGAACTCTGGATTTCGGATCCTGTGAAGGGGCAAGCCCCCTTGACCCGCAATCTTTTTTCTTCAAAAATTCTTTTAGAAAAATTGTTTCAAATTGACTACGTCATTCTTCTCCGTCTCTTATTTTAAAAAAAATCTTAGTAATGGCACAACATAGCAACCTTTGTTATCTTATATAACGTGACGAGACATAATCATGGGACAAAAAATGTACACCCCGGCGTAAGAATGACACAGTCATTAATTTATATATATATATATATATATATATATATATGTGTGTATGCGCGTGTGCGTCTGTGTGTATTTATTCTTTTGTTGTTTTTTGCCTCGAACACGGGGTTTAAATAATTTTTTATCCGTATTTTGCTTTTAATTTTATATTTTGAATTTTACCTCTAAAGGGTTATCGTGCGCCGTGCTATGAATGTTCATGCGATTGTTGGGGTAATTTTTAATTTCGAATTATATATTCTTTACGGTTTTTTGCATTCTTTGCCGTTCACGGTAATCAATTATATTAAAATTATAGATTGCCTTAAAGGGAACTTTAGTTTTCCGAGGTGTTGAATTTTATTTGAAACGTTTATTCGTTTCCAAACTATCTTATTAGAATTCCGTATATTATATATGTATGAAATTCTTAAACAAAAGTAGGTGTCAAATATTTAAGCAAAATAAATAATTCAATAAAATTATGTAAAATGTGTGTTTTCGGAACATAGATAATACATATGTATGTGTCATATGTTCTAAATATGTGAAAAATTAAATCGTTAACGAGGATCAGTATTATTTGCATGAAACATTGATGACAGTAAATTGATGTTTTACAGTATTGCAGAAATAAATCTGGAAAACCTCTTTTCCTATACACATAAATGAAAATGTTTGGCAGCTGGAAACACTGTAGGAAATTCGTAATAAAGTTCGGACAAAAATCTTCGTTCATTACCGCCAAAACGATCTATGTCGAAAAAATTTCTGCCGAAAAGAAGGTGACCACGAAAAATCTGATCTTCAATCATTAAAACATTCAATGGAACGTCGATATCGAATTTTTAGGAATAATAAATATGATGAATGTCGGTCACAGAACTGTCAATCAGAAATAGTCCACGTTTTTGCTTACACAAAAATGTAATTGTCTCGCGTACTCTTTAAGAAGATTTAGCCAGCACACCGTCTACTTCACAGACTGATAATTTAATGCGTCTCTTTATTTCATGAAAACATTCATCGTAGGCTACACCAGATAGATTAATCTCAAAACCATTTCATATGCGTCTGTAATCAACCCTAGTACGGCTATATCTTGCTCAATGGTAGGCAGCCTTGGCATGATACACCATCTCTTCCAGTGTTAAATCTTTTTGTAAATATAGATAGGGAAACGGAAACATTGGCAGAAGTTCCGTCAAGCATTGCTGAAGAATAGCCCGGAGAAGTTATTATTCAATTTAATCGGAATGAAATGTGTGAACATATCACACCGTGAGAAATACATATACGCTGAAGTCAGCGAAGCAGATAATGTGCGAAACGAGCAGGATTTTTGAATATTTTTACGATTATTAATTTAAAGGAGTAATTTTTTTTACGATGTAATTTTCAACCACACAGTATAACACTTTCAAGCCTGTGCTTGTTTATTAACTAATGAAGAGTTTATTCGTAAGGTTAGGACATTAGAATGGCCATAGGAGATGCAAAGAGCTGATAACAGATGAACCCTAAATAAAAATACTAAAATGGTACTAAAAAGAAATAAAAGGGCCAAGGAAAAAACCAAAAACTGGAGTCGTTCCATCAAATAGATTAGCACAGAACAGAAAAACTTGGAAAATAACGAAAATAAACACCCGAGAGTTTTCAGTAACTCTAGAATACTACTACTACTACTGCTACTAATAATAATATAATAATAGTACATCTAAATCTATATGTATGCACATGAGATTTTAAAAAATATTTAAATACATACTGTTTAATAAATTTGAAGAATTTTTATCTAAACACGTATTAATATGACTCAAAAATAGTGGATTAATAATTCATATAAGTCCCGCTTTTTCAGTAAGCTTATTTTTCATTCATGTGTAGAATACTTCACGAAGGCAAAATTTTTTAAATTGTCTAAAAGTCAATCGTCAAATGTGCAGTCAGTCGCGATGACGCCTTGTACAAATGATAGTCGTGGAAAATAAATAAAAAATATTGCTCGATCACCACTAAAAAAATGCACAGAAGACCAAGAAGAGTCGTTACTCGAAATAAGCGCAAAATCGGTATCTATTGTTAAATATGAATAAATAACAAAAAATATCCCTTTTCCATGACCGTAAAGGTCCATTATTATTAGGGTTGTGTGTATGTTCATCTATGTTACCGGGTAATATAAACATCAAAAACAAACACCTTATTAATCGCAGTGATTGTACAGCTAGATATAACACAATGCGCTTAACGACGTTTCTGCTTCTTGTGTTACTCAATTTGAAGGTAAATAAATGAGGTTTTTTTGTACAAACCGAAAAAGACATAATAATACTCCCCATCCTTATTCTTGCTGATTTATACCTAGTCTAATTAGTTATCAAACGAATAGTCTCTTTTTCATGTTCACGTGTATGGGGAACATATTTTCTTTAATGTAGTTCTCCTTATTTTTTTTTTTTTTTTTTTAATTGGGCTCGTCAACCGAGGACCTTCACCCATAAACAATTAAGGGAAAACGAAAGTTATATAGTGAGGCGATCAGCTATCGCTAATGAGAAGGAAACAATGGTTAGGATAATAAGTGTAGAAGGAAAAGACAGGATATAACGAGCACAAAAAGGAGCAAGAAGCCAAAGCCCAAGCAAGTGGGAATATAGAGCTGAGCGCTCCACCGAAAGAGCAGAACACTCAAAGAACACGTGATCGGCGTCACAAACAACCGCATCATTTGAATGAAGAGGACAACATGGGGAAGAGGTCAACGAGAGGCGAAAGCGTGAGAAAGGTAACAAGGAATGGTTAAAGCGCAAACGCACAATGGAGACAACAACAGAACGAGGAAGTGAATGAAACAGAAGGAACCACGGATTTGAAGGAAGATCAGGCTGAACGGACAGATAAAAAGAGCGACAATTAGAAAAGGAGGAAGGGTACATATTCGACCAAAATCTGAGATGGAAATATTTACACAAAGGCAAGAGATTAGAGGATGGAATTTTTTTGAAGAAGAATGTAGAAGAAGCAGCAACCCGAGCCAAAGAATCAGCCATCTCATTACTTGAGATGCCAAAATGACCAGGAACTCACAGCAAGTCAATATGGATCCCATGGAGAGAAGAGAGAGTCTGAATGAGAGAACGTATGCGGAGAATAGTAAAATCACAGGAATGATTAGGAAGAGGAGAAGAGATCTCAACATAACTCTCGAACCTTAGTTCTCTCTAACCGGTTCGTAACTGGTTTATCCTGGAAGAGCAGCTGCCAACTCGTCGCAATGTCCATGTAATCGCACCGCATGTCTCTGAGCTTGTTCTTCAATAACTTCATTAACCGCGGAGATTTTTAGGTCTCCATGTATCAGGTCGTTCGTAGCATAACATGGCATCCGATATATCATTTGAAATATTTTATTCTGAAACCGTTGTATAGTTAGTCTATTAGCTTTCTTTGCACATCCGCAAAACGGCGCTGCATAGGTCCATATTGTTTTAAATACCATTTTCTATATTAAAACTCTGTTCTTTAGAGTCAGTTGCGATTGGAGCCCTATAAGCCAATATAGTTTTTTTATTTTCTAATCCAGCTTCTTTCTTTCCCTTTATTTATGAATCTTCCAGTCGAGAGCCCGATTAAAGTGTACTCAAAGATATTTCACACTGTTTCCTTTCAGAACTGCGTTTTTTTTTTTTTTTAATTTCTGGTTGTTATGATGCCTTCTATTCGAAAATTATACATGTACACACTTATCTGGGTTTATTTCAAATTTCCACATCTTTGGCCATTGCAAAATGTCGTTCACGTTTTTTTGTAAAGCCGCGGTTGCAATGGTAGGCCCATTGCTTGAACCAGTTATCATCGTATCATCGGCAAATGTAACCATTTGCACAATTTCCTCCATAGGAAAATCTGCTGCATACAGCTTATACAAAAGAGGTACCAATACACTATCCTGCGGGACTCCAGCATTAATAGAATACATTTGTGCGTATTCTTCATTTCGCTTGACTTGAAATTGTTGGCCAGTTAAATAAGATTTTAATAATAGGTGGTATTTTTCAGGGCCCGCCGCTTTAATTTTGTGTAATAGGCCTTCATGCCATATTTTACCGAACGCTTTAGTAATACCTAAAAAAAATCAAATGTTCAATTCCCTCTTTGATTATTTCTACCACTCTGTGTATTTGCTATTCTGTAGAGTGCGCATTTCTAAAACCAAACTGGTGCTCTGGGGAATCAAATCGTTCTCCTCAAATATTTCGTTCAAGCTAACAGATATTAATTTTGCTAGTAGCTTGGTCAAAACAAAAAACAGTGAAATGGGACGATATGACGTTACTACCATCTTTTGCAGGCTTTAATATCATAATTATTCGGGAGAACTTTCATTGAATAGGGAAGTATGAGACTCTGAAGACGGAATTTTATATATATATATGGTATATATATATATATATATATATATATATATATATATATATATATATATATGGTATATATATATATATATATATATTTATATATATATGGTATATATATATATATATTTATATATATATGGTATATATATATATATATATATATATATATATATATATTTATATATATATGGTATATATATATATATATATATATATATATATATTTATATATATATGGTATATATATATATATATATATAAGTCAACAACTTATTGACTTTTTTGCTAATTCTATTAACACTTTTGCTCTGACCATACCAAATCCCGGAGATTTTTTATTGTTTAGTAGTTTTATATATTCTTTCATCTGCGTGGGGGAGAAACATTTTCATTTTAGTACCTTTTTGTCTACTTTGGAGATCAGTTAATCGTTATATTATTCGCTTTGTAAAAATATTGATCAAGTACTTAGCAAAAGCATTCGCAATCTATTTTCCACTTTTGGCCCGTTGGCCGTTTTCTTGTTTTAACGGTTGCATAAATCTGGTTGGTCTATTTATGTTCTTCGCTGCCTTCCACACAAACTGCAGCCTGTTTCCTGAGCTACTGATAAATTAGCGAGTTACTTATAAAAAGTTTCGGTCTTTAGTTTATTTAGTGCATTCCTAATTGTTTTTGTTAAATATTTAACTCTTGTTTGTTCTCAGAAATCCTTCGCCACCGAATTCGTGCTCTTCTTTTCTCTACTACAAGTTTGCGAAAATGTTTTGGGTAGTTGTCTTTGTAACTGTAACTTTTATCTAGAGTGAAGTTAGAGTCTGCCGTTTGCAGTTGCTCATAATAATGATAAATAAATAAAAAAAAAATCTTAAACTCGATCAGCTATAATTATAATTATCTATTTTTCGCAATAAATCAGTAGACTAAATCATTTCATTTGCTTTCGAAAATACGATGAAGATTGATTTTTTACACTGTGTTGAATTTAAACTTCAGGAAACCTGTGAACCGGCTTCCAGCAGGAATGACTAAAATAAACGTTGCATTTGCACCCTGGATATATATTTATATTTTTCTTTGCTATGAGATTTTCCGCATTGTACATAACAACTTCGCCCTAAAATTTCTTATTTGCTGTTAATAGAGAACAGGGAACACATTCATAACAACCTGTCCAAAAGTTATTCGCCTAATTCGCATTCTAATCTGCTTTTTCGGTTCTGCTACTACGACTTTTCACATATTTGCTGGTCTATTATCTACTCCATTTACCGCCTTTACTTTGATCGTAGTCTGCTTTTTATTTTTCCTTTCAATTAAACTTTTTCACAATTTTATTCTCTTCTCTCGACTGGGTCAGGTTTGATCGGTGGTAAGAATTTCAATTTTTATTTTTGACTTTTAAGCTTTGATTTCCCTACTCCTTGTATTTTCCACTTCAATCATTCACATTTCTACCTTCATCAGTAATATATCTTCCCTCATCCGCTTAATTGCCGTATTGGAATATATATATATATATTTTTTTTTTTTTTCTTTTTGGCTACTACATGTTTGAATAAAGTCTTCCTTTGGAAATTTTCAAAAAAAAAAAAAAAACGGAAAACAATAATGCAAAGGCGGAGATAAATATTAAAAACTGGTATTGTTTTTCCAGAACGTACACCTTTAATTTTTAAAATATAAAGATATTTCGCTCTGAAATCCTTATGAAAAAGAAATATGGAAAAAGTACAATAGCATGGAACAAGGCTTAAAGCTTTTACTTCAAAATGACTCAAACTTTTTATAAGTAACTTCGAAAGCTAAATGTCAAAGCAGACAAGAATATGTAATTAGAGTGTGTGTATGTGCGGCGAAGCAGATTTTAGAAAAAGCTGGTATTGTATAGAAGGTAAATTAATTAATTTCAGTCAGTCCACGTCTTAAATTCCATATAAGGCGGCAGAAGCATCGGCTTATCCTGGAGAAACTTGCGACGAAATCTCGATAGGAGAACTGAATTTAATTTAAAAATCTACAACGGCGAAAAAATTATCAAACGCTTTGTTCGAAGCAGTGGAATTAGCTACAAATTTCAGCACAATGTCGCGTTAAACTTTGTCACGCACGTTTCCCACGTAATCTATAGTCCGTGATCTGGTTTACAGTGAAGTTCCTTAAACTGCAAATACTTTTTTGATAGAGGCAAAAGTAGACAGATGTATATTCGAATTTTTCGTGAAAAAAACAAATATAAAAAGTTCCCTCGTTTGTAATCAGAGGTATAACGCGATGTCTTAAGTCCGCGCGGGGGGGGGGGGGGGGCAAAAAAGAAGTATGTATATTTTTTCATTACTATGTTTTAGAGTAATGGTTACGTCAAAAAAAAAAAAATAATAATTTTTGTCATACTTATTGAATGTGTGTAAAATGCGAACGATAGTATTATTAATAATTATCAAAAATAAATATTAATAACGATGTATATATGTGTATATTTTTTACTTTTGCTAAATTACATTTCTGCACAATTCTCGTGTACATGGAATTACATTAAGCCAAGCCCGCCGTTAGGCTTAGTCCTGGCACATAGTACTCCATTTCTTTACAAGAATTTTTATGTGTTCAACTGAAACTGAATAATTTCTTTGGATAATTTAGCCTATTGAATTTAAGTTTAACCGTTATATTTAAGTTGTTGTCTAATAATTAACAAAATATATTCGTAATAATGCCTCCTTCGCGCACTTACATTTGCTATATATATTTATGTACATATATGCGTTTAATTAATAGTTATTATTTTATTCTAGATATTATAATTTCGTATTTTTAATGATGATCGAGCAACATTTTAAAACTGTTTGATTATATCTTGATTATAAAGGCCTAGTTTTGTTAAAAAATTTAATATTTATAAGCAGAATTTATATAGTGTATAATGAGTTATTTCTCACATGTGTAATTTTCACCTAAACCGAATCTTAGTAAGTGTACTTTAATTTTACCGTAGCCGATTAATAGTTGGACTTTGTAAAAATCCGCTATTATTTTTCTTTTTCGCTTTTTATTTATGAAAGAAATTGAATCATACGTATGCCTCGAGTTTATCATTTTCTTTGTTTCATTTGATTTAAGCGGAGATGAGGAAACCGTCAGATTCTGTAACTCTTCTTTTAAGTAGGGAAGCTAGCATTTTTTTTTCATTGAACGTGATTTCCCTATAGGTAATATGGGGAGAGAACACCGTTTGGTGCCATTAAAATACTGAAATAGTTTTATTGGCACGGGGCAAGCATTTAACAGAAACTTATGTTTGAAAAAATTTAACGTTGATTAAATAATAATGAACTATGACTGGCGATCGTGCTACGAGAAAGTAATAAATAATTATTCTATATAGAGATGTGTAGTTCGCGAACGAACTATTAAAATGAACGATTCTTTTGAAGGAACTATAAGAACCAGTTCCCGACAACGGAACTAAACTTGTTTAACTTCCACACCGAACTATTTGGTGTAGGAACGGTTACACGGCATATGCAGTAGAATCAGATAATTTCCTATATGCAGTATTACAAATTTATTTAGTTAAACCAGTCAATTAAGAAACTTTAATCGTAACGATTTGTACACGGAGGACACAGTAGTGTTTCGAAAGGCAATTGCATGCAAATATGTATTTTTAATCTGATTCATTGATGAATTCGAAGAAATATTTGCAGGAGCTCTGAGACAAAGTATACATATACATATACATATACATATATATATATATATATATATATATATCGGCCATTTTGGCCTTGGGATGGGGCAATCCGCTTCACCCCCAGGTCTAGTTCTTCTATAATTCTTATAGAAGAGTAAACTTTTTCATTAACTACGCCGTTCGACAGAAAAAAATATTCCAGTTCCAATTTTCACCATCAGGGGATGTAGGAGCGCTAATATCGCATTAAAACCATGTTATATGTTTTCGTGACAGGACACTTTCCCTGATGACCCTTGGCGTAAAAATGCCATAGCTATTAATGTATATATATATATATATATATATATATAAATATAAAAGTAAAGTAAGTCCCATACCCTTGATAAGGTATCATGGATTGTGAAGTTAAGCTTTCCATAATGGTACTAAGCCCAACGGCACTAATGAGAGTAGGGGGGCCAGTTCCTTTCTACTTGGGATCCGCCTTTACTTTCCCAGATTTCTCTGGCATAACCAATTCAATTTCAAATTGGATATATACCTGAGAGCGATTCGGATCTGGAACGAGGCAAGTCTCGAACCCGGGTCCTCTGGTTTAGTAGCATATATATGTTATTGTAAAAGTTACGGATGCATGTTTTCCTTTTACAGCAAATACTCGTACTTTGAACAGATATTAATATTTCAGGAAACTATACATATATCGCGTTCAGTAATCTTGACAAAATCCTTCGCTGCGTCACATATTGCGCTTTTGTATAAAAATTGATTTTCTACATAATAAATATACGCTATTTAAATAAAAGAAAAACAAGCACTTTAAAACTTATTCCACCGCGATTTGTCGCAGCAGAGAGACTCGTGAAATTAATAGCGCTCACTTTAATTATGAACTATAATGTCGTTATTATCATTCCAACGTAGCGTTTCTAAAGTATTGCTAAACTATTACTTCTAGTAATAATTAAGGATCACGCTGTGTTCTCGTAATAGGTTTTGAACTGCGATTAATATAAATTACTGATAAATTATTTTTAAAGCTAGTTTGATCGATTAAATTATCGCAGTTAAAGTTCGAAATAGATTGAAAAGAGTTATAATTAAGTTAATTCGTATTTTTCCGGTAAACTTTTTTTTTCTTTCTTCCAGAAGTTACAGAGATTAATTTACTAGAAACTTTTGGAGATTTGTGAAACGTAAGGAAGGTAAAATTATCTTCATGAATAGGTAAAATATTGAGCTAGAGAAGCTGAAGAATGAGCAAATAGGGTCTACATAATAGAACGGTAAAAAATAATATGAGCTACAAATAATAATCTTGGCAGAGGTCAGTTCTAGACGAAATGTGGCCGTTAGTGAACCGATTGTGACCGGTGCGTGCGCGAAACAGTACAAAACTATCTGTGTGGAGCAAATTGTAAATTTAGGCAATTTCAAATACCCGCGCAATACCGTGTACTTTAGAGCGAGACGTTGCGTTACAAGAGCGGTGTTAAGAAAGACAGTCCTTTTTCCGCCAAAGAAGATAATAAAAATGAACTGGGTCCGAGCTGTTGGTGGAAAGCTGGAACGTTGAATGGAGAATAGTACGGTTTTCGCTTTACTAGAAGAATTTATACTAGTATGCGGTAAATCCGTCATGACATCAGTTTTATAACTACAAATAGGTGTATGTAAAATTTTAAGGTGACATGGTATTCAGCCCTCTTAGAGGAACAGTTGAATAATCGGTTTAAAAAACCCTAAATAACCTCGTCTCTTCCCTTAATCTTCCTCGGGAAAGTTGAAGTTCCTAAAATATTCTCGACGCTGTTTTTCCTTTTTTTTTTTTTTTTTTTTTACGATAATCTAACACGCAATATTATAGAAGTTACGGCAACTAATATAAAGGCAGTCGCTGAAATAATGGTAGTGCCACTCGTTCGATGTTTCAATGTAACAGTTATATCGTAAATATGAAATTAAAAAAGAAAAGAAAAAAGAAACACGCTTATGTACTTATTTCTTTCGTTTGGCATAGGATTAATTATTACTTCGCAAAAATCAAATTCCGCTGAAATTTTAATTTCGAGGTCCAATAGAACATATTTAAATTGATTGTTAGCGTTCTTGTGGAATAATAGATTCGATATCGACTTAATTTGTAATATACGTTAAACATATTTTAAGAAATTAAGCACTAGTTCGCAGTTACACTTTGTAATTTTTCTGTAATCTTTCGTCTTTAAAATTATCGCAACAGATGCCAATTTTTTTAACCTAGAATATCGACATAAAAATCACCGTAGGAAAGAGAAGAAAAAGTGTTAACATTAAATGAATCATTGTTGCAATATACTTACTCGGCATGAAGGTAACTGTGTGAATCATTGTTGGGAGAAATAATTAATGAAAACCCATCGGGGGGGGGGATTTGAATTTGTCGTTGGCAAAATTTTACGCATATATATATATTTATATATATAGGTACACGTATTTTTGCCTTCGGCGGTATCAAGGAAATAATACAAACGATAAAATAGTCACAGTATGGAAAAGGGAAAAGTTAAGGACCAACTTTTGAAAGAAGAATTTTGAAGAAAACTAGGAAACTATATCATTTCTTTGCACGTTTAACACGTTTCCTGAAATTCATTGTTTGCCTTTTATTCGTTTGGCGAAAGTTTTCCTTTGTCCCCAACGTGTATAATAGTTATGCATACGATGGTGTAGTTCGCTGAAACTAATTAAGTATCTTTTTATTAGGAAAATTAATCGTTCTAGCAGTTTACACTCGCTAACTAATTTTGGCTAGTTTCGCGGCCGAATTTTTATGAGATCAGCGCCATTATTAAATGAATTATTCTAGAAATTATTCTAGAATGGAGGAGTTTAACGAATTCAAGTACCGGTGTTATAATTAACAGTACTGCAACAATTTACCTAAAAGACCTGTTTTATAACATTTTAGTTAGTAATTTATTTATGTATTTTTTTATTGCTACAACTTTAAAAAAAAATACGACTTTTACAAATTACTTATTCGCGTGCAATTGACGAGGGAAGCATTAAGACGAACGTATAAAAAAATTTAATTTCAGTTTATTACGGGATTAATAATAATCACGAGCGGGTTCTCTGTCGCGCAAAAACGCCCGGATGAAATAAATTAACGGCTTTGTGCTCTTGTGTCTTATAATATATACTAACAAGGATGCATCACGACGTTAGATTACGAAACTTAGCAGATCGACAGAAATGATGTAAAATAATAGAATGCACCTTTTTTACGGTTTAACTGAGAAATTCAAATGTTTACAATCGGTACATTATAACATGGCTGTTATGAATAGCCGTTTCGATAAAAATATGGAAAAAAATAATTTACTAACACAGCGGAGGATTTGTGAACCTAGTTAAAACAATGCTTTGCGGTAATTACGGTCATTTTTGCCACTACACCGCACGAAACACAACTGAAATATTTGTATTTTTATAACCTATAAATGTAATAAATAACGCATTTAAATTTTTATTAAATTTAAAATTTATTTTTTTTTTTTTTAACACATTAGCTTATTGTTTTTTAGTAATTTTTTGTATTTAATAAACTTCATTTTAGACTAATACCAGTTTTATACCATTTGCGTAAGCATAATCTGGAAATTTTTGTCTATTTTTGTCTAAACATAATAAGGTGGTCCGGCTTGTAAAAAATTAAATTTCTCGATTAAATCCAATACTAGAAGGTGCATTGTAATATTTTACGTCATTCGTATACCGATGGTCTTCTGTCGATCAGCGAAAGTTTCAACGAAATCAGTGGACCCATAGACGTCTCCTTGTAAAACACGTACATTATTAATATTCGTTGTAATCTAGCTCGCTTATTTCAATTTCGAATTCTTCCTCAACGGTTCGGTTGAAGCAAGAATAGATTTCTTCTTTCTCTGTTCTTGCAAAAACGTTATCCTCATCCAGATCGAATGCAACACATTTACTAATTATCATCTGATTGCTATTAAGTTGTGCAGCTATATATAATTGTGATTTTTATCAGTTTAAAAAATAAAATTCGATGATTCGCTAATGAAAGAGAATTAAGCGAATGTGACCGAAAAATCAGAAAGGAAAACCGGGAAACAAAGCGCTAGAGAATTCTCGGTATATATGTATTTCGCAGTATATTAATTTTGCCGACAATTCGACGAAGAGAATTATTACACATGAAAAAAGTATGAACTAGGAAATTTCAAACGTTCGAAAGTTAATATTTTTTATTTGAACTTATTGATCGTTATCGTCTCGCCTGCAGTTTTGCTAAATATTGGTGCAGTAACAATGGATGGGCCATTTATGTAGCTACACTTTCGTCCGGTTAAAAAGAATTTTTATGACATCAAGTATTAGAAACTTGCAGCGATGATCGCTGTGCATTTTAAATACTTTTCGGAAAACTCTGTTAAAATCGATTATTTATGATAATTTTCGTAATTTTAAACATTGCTTAAGAATTATGTTCGAAATAGGCTTATCTGACGTTGAAAAATTATGCGTGGATCGATAGAAATATCGCGCGATTTCGAGTTTTAAGCGGATGCTGGAAGCTTGTCAGTATTTTTTGCACGTCTTTCGCAAGGCATCATACAACGCCATTTTCGGAATTTTGAAAATTGCTGTCGTACGAGAAAAACGAATGAAATATACTATTTTGTTTTGAATAAAATATACGATTTCTGAGAAAAACGAGTTATACGTGTATTTTCCTGGGAAAAAGAACAAAATAAATTCATTCGTTAGAAAAAGGTTAACTCTATATAAATGGTACTTTTTTGTTTCCTTTGTAGAATTAATATTTACTTTATACAAGTTTCACAGACTTAATTTTAATACATTGCCTCCGTTACTGAGAAAATTCGGATGTTTCGATGCAATCATCGAAACACTTCAAAATTTGGAACTACACGAAAACTAAATAAAAATATTCAATCTTAGGTAAAAAAAATTGAACGATCATCTATCATCATCTCGAATCCAGAATTCGTACGTATAAAATCTTGCTTCCAGTGAGCGTAATTTATCTTTGCGAGAAGAATTATTTTTCAATTTGTAGAATAAAGTCACTCGCGTTTAGTTTCTTCCGTCGTTTGTTCGCTGTTTCGGTTAAATATCACATTCATCTGGTTACTCCAATTACGCAGTATTTACGTTTCGTAATTAAACTTAAAATCGTTGAATTTGTTTACATTGCAATACAAAATTAGTTCTGTATTCGTTTCCGGCGATTATTATCGAAGCTCCGAATAGTACGAACGGTATACTGTGTATACTTGTATTGAAACTGCATTATGAAATGTGCGACTCACATTCGACTATATAGGCGGAGTGTATTTTAGTGAATGCTCTCTTCGGGCGTGAATCTTTCGGACGTAGATTCTTTCGGGAGTGGATCGTTCGGCCGGTAGCGAACCGGAGTTTTTACTCTTAATTTGTAATATCGTATATATTGCTCGCCCAGCATTAACATAAATGTGTTTATTTATGTATTTAAAAATTTTTGTGCCTTTATTTGCCTTTTTCAATATTTTTTTGAAACCTGGGTAGCTTCGTCAAGGAATTAAATACATAATTAAAATTATAGTTAACAGAAGAAACTTCAATAAATGTATCCCCAAATAAACTTGCTAGAGATACAAATGAAAAAGAAAGATAATATAACGAATATGTATTAAAAGCAAATTCAATCTAGTTTCGTTAGATTTTAAATGACGTAGAATTGATGGTTTTTAATTATTTAAATATGGTTGACTATAGATAAAAAAAAAAAAAAAAGAAATGAAAAGAATCGATATTGCATTTGACCAATTGTTATTAATATTAATCATCTTCATCCGTTTAGTATTACTAATGCTAACGGAACTCACAAATTTACGCTGCAAAAGTCTGTTTGTTTGTATTTCACACTAAAGTCGTTATTTCCAAAAAATAAAAAATATTTAAAATAAAATGAATAACCCAATAAAATTATTTAAAATATGTGTTTTGTGATTATATATGTATATATATATATATATATATATATATATATATATATATATATAACATGCTATACACGTGGAAAAACTAAATCGTTAACGAAGAGCGGTATTTTTTGTGTGGAATTTATGATAGCAGGGAATGGGTAGTGTAGAAATAAATTTGGTAACTCGTGTTTCTCTCTAACACAAATAATAACGTTTAACGGATGATACCTGAAAATCACCGCAGGTAGCCTGTAAAAAGGTCCGAGTAAAAACCTTCATGTTCGCTACCGCCCGAACGATGATCCACGTCTGGAAGAATCAACGCCCGAAAGAATCTGCGCCGAAAGAATCTACGCCGAAAGAATCTACGCCGAAAGAATTTACGTCGAAAGAATCTAGCCGAAAGAATCTAAGCTGAAAGATTCACGCCCGAAAATGGCGCTCGAAAGAGCTGCCTCCACATTTTATATACATCTCAGTTTTTTCGCTTCATATTTACATTCTTAACGTTGCTCAACTCATTTTAAGTTTTTCTTCTATTTTCTTTGTAGATGGATATTCTCTTACATTCGACCTCTAACTATATTTCAATAGCTAATGACGAACTTAATGTTTCCCTCAGCAGATTAGACCTTACGTTTATCTTCTAATTTCTCACTCCAGGTCTTATATAATCTTCACTTTACACGTCCATATTAATAAATATATCTTTAAACAATTTTCCTGTTTCACTGATCTCGTCTTTTCAATACCTTGGCGTTCTTTTAAATAATCGTCTTTTCTTTCACGATAATATGAACGGTCTTTACTCTTCTACCTTTAAACAATTAAACCTCCTCATTCCTCTCTTTTTCGTTTTCCTCTTACTTCCTCTCCACTTTATCCTCTCAACGCAGGTGATTACAGTTCGACTTGCAACACTAACCGTATTATTTTCGAATGCTGTTTCCGGCGACAGCTCTTAAGCCTTTCTCTTCCTACCCCCTATAATGTTTCCTTCATTTATTCATTCTTTGTATCTCCTATTTCCTTCCTTTCCTTAATTTGTAATCGTATTAAAATCTAGTTTCTTTCCCTACTGATGATTTCCGGAACTGTGGCGCTGTGTCAGTGCCGTCCACAAGCGATCCAAAAATAAAAACAAACAAAAAAAAACCTTCAATAAATAGTGTGCAAGAGAAAAAGTTTTACGCATTACACAAGACTCTTTGGAATTATCTAACTCTGTAATTGTAATTAACAGGAAAAAGACACGTCGCCGGCAGCCGAATGAAAGCAGGTACATTTTTTTCCAATGCTAAAATCCGAAAGTTTATTTCTCTGACTCAGTTTGATTGCCAGTCGGGCTTCTTTCCAAAGTGCTTGAACTATGTAAAAACTTGTTGATTGCGTAAAAAATGATTAACTTTTTTTTTTTTTCTTTGGGCGCGTCAACACAGGACATTTACCCAACACAAAGGACCAACAAATAATGAAACGTAGAGATTTGAAAATTATATCAGGAAGCGATTAGAAACAGAAGAAATGAAGGTAGCCAATACAGGAACAACAGAAGGAGAAGGAAGAAATGTAGTGGGGGCACAGTAAGGGGTCGGGAGACCACGGTCAAGCAAATTGAAATAAAGGACTGCGCGTTCTGAGGAGATAGAAGAGCATTCGAATAGAAGGTGATTTACATCACAGGTCAAATTTAAGATAGGAGGATGAAACAAGGGAGATTGAACAATATTAAATCGAAAGAGGGAGGCAGAAAGCAGACTGTGATTAAAGCGGAGGCGAATTATGGAAGAAATGACAGAACGGCTGATGCAGGGAAAATTATTAAACCAGGAAGAAGTAGGTGGAGAGAGTTGTATAGCAAGGTAAAAGAAGTTAGGATTGGAGAAAAGAAACGGATAAAGATCAGTCCAAAAGTCATGGTGGAAACGATAAGAGAGAGGACAGAGACATTGGGAGGAGAATCTGTCTATGAAACGGCTATTTACTGTAGCTAGACATGCCAAAGAATCGGAAAAATCGTTAGTTGCTGCAGTGGCCCGGAACCCAGAGCAGGTCAATTAGGATAGAACCGGATGTTAATAAATTATAAATTAAGGAACGAATATAAATAATAATAGGATCTGACGATGGTTTAGGGAAGGGAGATGAGATGGCTAGTAAAACGCTTTTCGAATTATAGCATATGACGAATTTTGATAAATTGGATGTTGAGGATATAAAAAGGATAGAATGTAAAATAGCCATGGATTCGGCTAAAAAGATAGAAGAAAAGGAAGGAAGTTGAAAAGACTCAGAATAGTTGATATCAGGAAGAGTAAAAGCAGCTCCGACACCTGAAGCAGATTTTGAGCCATCCGTAAAAACCATGCTGTGAGCTGGAAAACGTGAGTGTAGAGTTTGGTTAAATACGTTATGTATTACAGGAAACGGAAGAGATTTAATGTTAGAGGGAAGATAAAATAGCTTGGGAGAAAACGACAGTTCTAAGAAGTTGTAAGTGAAGTACGGGGATTCGTTACAGAAGAGGATAAAGTGAGAAAATAGAACAAGTCGGAAAGATAAGTGTGAAAGAACTGGAATTTTTCTAGAAGAGAAACGGCAATTTTCCAGAATATATTCGAGCGAGGAATATGAAGACGTTTAATCATAAATCTTTCACCGAGATAAAGTCTTCGAAGAAATAAAGGAAGGAAGCCAGTTTCTGCCAAGAGATCATGCGTTGGAGAAGAATTCATAGCACCAATACAGACAAGAGTTTTGGATACAATCAAGTTTGGTAAGGAGGGATTTGGGAGTACTGGCATCAGTGCGAGAGATTAAGTAAAAAAAGCTTTTTATTATAGTTTCCAACTGTTACGTCATCTTGTTATAATTTCTTTCAATGTAAAAACAATCAGTGATAATACGAACAAGCCGTTTTTTTTTATTAACTATCAATATTTACCAGCGTATGTTTCGCAAAATTACATAATGATGGTGTAATTTTTTCCGTCCTTTATAATTACACCATGATTATACGTAATTCCGAAACGTGCCAACGGCCATTTTTAGACCGTTAAAAATGATTCGAAAAAGAAAAAGTCTACGCGACGGAAATAATTTTATAACGCGATATTCCCTAATTGTCTAGAACGGTTTTATCTAGGTAATAAATACGCACGGCTAGCGTAATGCTAAAATAAAAATAAAAATTTTTCACCTGTAGTATACATATTTTTTTTTTAATAAAAGCAAGTATTATAAAATGTTACTTTTGTCCCGCTCAATTTTGTTCATTGACGCGCTATGTAGCTGCGGGAACTATTGATTTTTTACCAGTTTTCGCAATGATAATGTTATTTCGCGATTAATTCGCAATTATAAAAAACACACTCGTGTTTGTCTTCAGTTTTGTTGTTTTTTTTCTGGTTTTTCTGCCGCACATTTAATTGTCCAATTTTTGTTTATTTTTCATCGCTAAATTTTTATATTAAATATTTACACAACAGATAAAATTCCGAAAGTGTGCTGTTGACAGTTTGATGTAAAAGCGAATGATAGTTTGCGATTTTTGACGAGGCAACCGGATAAAATGCGAATTACTATCTGGAGGTTCCGCTGTGTATTAAGAGTTTCTAGCGGCCCTCGGGACAGAATAAACCAGAGTTTAAAGTTGAGAAACAGGCTGGCCCCTAAACGATGTTTACACTCCTAAGATGTAATCTAGGCGATGGTCGGCTTTACGCCCCGAGTTACCAGTGCGTACACTCTCATAAAACCCTTGCGAATCAACGAGTCGTCGTTCAACGTACAAACAAACGACAAATTAAACACTAAACTTGCATCACGCAGTAGCGAACTTGTATTAGAAAGTCTTAGCATTCCTTTTTTACGCTTCTCTGATTGCAGCTTCGACAATGCCAGTAATCTGGATCATCTACAGTTCTACATGGCCGCACTAGGCCCCCCGTTTGAAGCTTACACTAATAAAAATAATAATAATAATAATAATAATAATAATAATAAGTTTTATGTAAAAAAAAAAGTGTCAAAGATGTAACATAAAAGCGTTGTTAGGAAAGAGTGTATTCTCTTTCATAATGCAAAGTGGATTTTTATACATAAGGCACCGAGGTAAATCTGAGAAAATGATGATGGATAGCGGGGGAATAATCACAATTAATATACGGAAAACAATCGCATACTTTCGATTAAAAATAACTAAGACAGTATAACAATTATTAAACGATCGAAAAATACGCCGTCTCGTGAATAGTTTAAAACGATCATTAATAAAAGCAAGGAAAATCTTTATCAAGCCTAGATGTCGGAGCGGCTCAGGGGCTGCACCCATGGGCCCCGCTTTATAAAGGGGCCCCTAAGAGGCTCCCACATGGATGGTTAAACGTGCAATAATGTATGTTTTTCCAAACATTTATGTTGCATATAGAATATTTGTAAATATACCGATTAAAAATTGTGAGACAGAAATATCTTTTTCGATATTAAAAAGAATAAAAAATAGGTATAGATCAACCGCGCTAGATGATCGATTACCGGCATTATTAAGATAACGATCGAAACAGATTTTCTCCGTTCAGTAGGTTTTTATATAAAAATTTTCAGAAAGAAAAAAAAAAAAAACAAAAAAAAAATCATTATTTACAATTATATATATATATATATATATATATATATGCGAGTATATAATATATATATTTTTTTTTATTGGCATCGAAAATTCTACCCATTGTTTGTATATTTAGTTTTGTTTACATTAATAATTATACGTTAATTCGTGAATTCAAAATAATATAATTAAATTAAATTAAAGAAAATTTATTTATTCTATAAAACTGATAATTTGGTCACTTCCGAAATGGAAATCTAATATTTTCGTAGCCCCGAGGGCATAAATCCGGGATTGATCTTTATTCTCCTTACTTTTATTAATTGGAAAACCGATCAGCATAGATGTCTTCACTTCGAATAAGATAAAAACGCCGAAAAAAATTAAAATCGACCGCAATAATTAATGCCACGCGATCTTCCCGATAACAACATACATACGCGAGCAACTTAACTGTTCCAATATTGTAGAATGATTATTATTTTGTCGATGTGAAAATTTGAAAACCACTCATTATTCCTATTGACAAATAAATTCGCGTGAAATGCATTCTATAAAATAATATTTATCACGTCTTCGCACACGTTTCAAAGCTAACACAGCTCTTCATGATTTTCTGGTCTTCCGTTTTTTTTTCACCACTCCGGTTCTAGGACTACAATTGGCGTTGAAGTTTAGCTATCTAGACCGCGACTTGTTTTACATAAAGTTAATACTTCCACATGACTCATTTCAGCCTAGACTAAGACGTGACTACGTAATTTTACTTAAAACCGGATACATTTGAAGTTGCAGGAAAAGGTAAAAAGTTGATTATTGGGATAAATTGTGAGTAAGTACACGAGCTGGAAATGAGTTTAGGAACTCGCCGTTGGACCCGTGCCGACTCGGACTGAATTTTCCGCTGATTTAGGCGAGTTATATTAATTTCCATGGAATGCGGTTATAACTTACTCACCGTTATTCGGGTAACGCATCTCTGCACCGATATCTCTTAAGGCTTCTCTGCAGATTCCCTGCTAGAGACGAAGAGAACTTGCTGGATGCTTCGACATTCTCAATCAATCAATCTCAGGTGCCGTACGCTACATAGCGCGTTGGCGCAACCTATTCGTACATTTAGCTGTACAGATATAGGTTGTGTACCAGGCAATTGTAATATGCAACGCAGGTGTACACACGCAAGACTACAACCGAAACTGATTAGTAATCGTTTGATTTATCGATATACAAGTGCAGTCCGGTATGGGTCTGCTGTGTACTGACCTAGCGCGCATATGATGTTGTACGTGGTGGTTTGCCATTGCCTTCCACGTGACTATTAGCGATTCCCACCGAATTCTAATTTGCCAAACAACTTGCTATGCTGAAGTTTGTGATAGTCTTGCACCGATGGAATGCTTAAATCGCGAAGCAGTGTTTTCTGTTTAACACGAAATAAGGGGCGTTGGCGATTTGTCTGAGTATTTTGGACTGTAGCTGTTGAATTCTGTTGGTGTTGCTCTTGGACTTTGCGCCATATACCTCGATGCCAAATTTCCATACTGGTACCAGTGCAGATAGGTAGATTAATCATTTGCAAGATATGCTCACGGCGGACTTCCTTGCTATAATGCAATTAAGAAGTCTTGAGATAATTTTTAGTCTTGTGTGCCGGTCTGGGTGTTCCGTGTTAAACGTCGGGCCATAATTCATTTTAGATCAAATATTGCTTTGCGGGAGAACGTTATTATTTATTTTTACCCGGAGGAAGGACTGTTGATTTAATGTAAAGATGATTACGAATGTTTAATAACGACGTTATAGTTTGTATCATATAGCGCCATACCTAATTACTAAGCGTCGCGGCGACTACCTAATCGTACGTTTCATACAGACATAGATACAGTATTCTAGGCAATTGTTTATATGCAGTACGAATGTGTGTACACACTTGCCAGACTACATTCGGAACTGATATTGTGATTGTTTGATTTACATCGTTATACAAATTCAGTCCCCCGGGTGTGTCTGTTTGGTGTACTAATACACCTACGATGATATGCTTGTTTACCATTGCCTTCCGCATGATTATTAGCGATTATTTAATATAATTTCTCGTAATAATTTCTATCATCGCCAAGGATCGAATCCAAGACTGCCGCGACGGAAGTCAAGCGCTCTAGCAATGAAATAAAAAATATAACATAACATCGACTATTATAAACGAAATCGATTATTATAAATGAAATCGATTATTATTGGTACACGGTTAAAAAATATAAAAACGACACCGTTAAAAATTAAATAATGACCTTGCAAGACGACGGTGGTAGCAGCGGAAAAATGAACAATGTAAAATATAAAGAAAAAACAAACATTACATTATTTCATCGATAAAACGGCGTAAAAGCGCTATAGATTAATTATTACATAAGGAATTATCTTGAATGGAAATATTGCGACTAATACGGAGATTTCTTTATTTTTAACTCATATAATAATTTTCGGCCAAGTTTCACACTTTATAATTATTTTATTTTTTTTACACGTCATGTACAGCAACTAGGCTAGGAGCGTATTATTAAAATATATTATAAATGTTATACATGCCACTGACGATTTTTCTATATATCCATATTTTACTGCATACACATTACATCTGGTTTTGAAATTTCTACATATTTGGCCAGCACATATTTTCTGACATCGTAATTACTTTATAAACACCCGAATATGTTACGCATTTTCTTTATATTTTGTATTATTTATTTTTCCGTTATCATCACAGTATTGTCGATTTTTAAGATGTCGTACACATTATTCCGTAACTCCTAAACCTGACCAACCTCAGCGGAAAAAACGGTCGAATGTTTTGTAGAGGAGTCTGCCGCAAAGCTCTCACGAGAGAGAAAGAAGAAAACTGAAACTACCATCGAAAAAAAGGAAAAAATCGAAGCTCCAACGAAGAAAAAAACCGAAGTTGCGAAAAATAAAAAAAGCCAATGCTCAGAAAATACCCGAAGCAATTGAAAAATCATTAAAAAATGCCAAAAAACAAAAAAAAAAAAAAACCCTATAACAACTAGGGGAAAAAAAGTTTTACGATTTTTTAAAAAATTTTAATGTTTTTCCGCTTTTCTCAAATTTTTTTCAGTCAATTTTGAACATTTTAAAACATTAAATAAGTGTTTGTAAGAAAAACTACATATTGTGCATCTTATTTTACACAATTTCAGGTATCATCAGAATTCGTGTTTAACTGAAAATCCGTATTTTCGCACTACAAGAGTGAAACGTTACGTATATACATACATATTTTGTATACATTCGGGACTACAATTTACCATAAGTGGAAAATATAGTGACCCTGTACAGATGAAATATAATTCTCGGCTTAGTTACCGTAACGTGGTTGGTTAGACAGTGGTATACATAGCTCAGGTAGAACCTAGTTTGAATTTTCAAACACCCAAAAAAAATTTCACTGGGTCCATAGTTAACGCGCTCAAAAAAAAAAAAAAGAGTTCTAAATACAAATCGCAAATGAAATGGCCAATAGAAAATGTGTATGATATCGGTAATATCCATTATCAGCATTTTCGGTGGTTTACGAACGTATTGCAGCAGTGTGATGAAATATCGGAGCAAGAATTTCTCTTTTTTCCCTACTTTAAGTGCTTATCGGCAATATTAATGATCGGCGACAACTTAACAAAAATGTAATAGTTAACCGAGACATCTGGTAATCTGTAACAGCGCGGGGTAACGATAAACGGAGGGGAAAACTACGATAAATCGATATTATGTATTTATCGTGAGGCTGAAAATAATATGATGCGTTGAATGTTTCGAAGGGGCAGCCGTTTTATTTGATTAATACGTTGATAGAGATGTCGCTAAGCGCCAGAGGTTCTGTGTGAGGGGAGCTATTAGTTAATAGAACGAGAAAATAAATAACGACGTTGCAACTTGACGTATGTTAGACGAAAATTAGCTTTGGAACCGGATGAAATTTCGAAATGGAGTATTCGGTAAATGTTGTTTCGAATCGAATGAAGAATTTTGATCTAAAAAGCACGAACTAACGGTAATAAATTGGGAATATCAAAACGCATTAGAAACTTCTTTCAACTCGTTCAGTCAGATATGTGCCCCCATTAGATAAATTAGTCATGTGGGCTGATGACATTATTAACCGGACCCTTTCTTCCGGTACATATACAGTAAGTTTCAAAAATATTCGGAAATCATTATGAAAAATGATTTTTCATTTATAAATGAACAAACAATGATTTATAAATAAAAAAGTGCTATAGACTCGTCTACTATATATGTATCTAACAGAACACGTAAATAATAATGAAATTAAAAAATTAAATAAATTAACACAGCCTTTGTTAAAAATAAAATATCAGTTCAAAAAAACGGGCAACAAAAATTATCGGAAATTTGAAATTCGCTCAAATTTACATCAATAAAATAAAATTAAAGTCAACCCGAAACACGTTTTATACTTTGTATGTTTACCCCCACCCCACCCCTTAGAGGTCTGATAACGACTTCCAAACGATCAGACATCGACGAAACTAACTTACTTCCTGATCATTCGTGTGACTTTGCTATCCTCCGTATACGTTCACTCATTCACAATCTTTCCTATCTCCATTCAGTCAATATTGATCTGCTGTGGGTACCTGGCCACTCGGGCATATTTGGCAATGAAACGGCTGATTCCTTGGCTCGGGCTGCTGCTGCTTCCTCTCGTCTTTTTTTTAAAAAAATTCCATCCGTTAACCTGCTATCAGTTTGTAAAAGCTTTCATATCCGATTTTGGTCGGATACCTATGTTTCTTCTTTTTCCAACAGTTGTTCCTTTTACCTGTCAGTCCAGCCTACTCTTCCTTCATATTCATGGTTTCTTTTACATCCCTCCCTTCGTCGTTCTGAAGTTGTTTCCATTGTTCGTATGCGCTTTGGCCATTCTTTGCTGCCTTCTTCCAGATTTCGTTTCTCCTTGATTTCTTCTCCACACTGTCCTCTCCATCCGGATGATGCAATTATTTGCGACGCCGATCATGTGTTCTTCCAGTGTTCATCCCTCTCGGTGGAGCGTTCTGCCTTATATTCTTATTTGCTTAAGCTTGGACTTCCTACCCCTTATTGTGCATCCTATATCCTGTCCTTTCCTTCCCCACTAATTATTCCTGCTATTTGTTCCTTTTTAGTTAAAATTTCTGATCGAATCAAAATATAACAGACTTCTTTCCTTACCTTTTGCTTCTGGGTAAAGGTCCTTGGTTGACGAGCCCAAAAAAAAAAAAAAAAAAAAAAAAAAAAACTTATTAAGGTAATATGACGGAATTTGTTCCCATACTTCCCTAAGACGTTCTTTTAATTGATTTTTATTCGCGAATAGGGGCTTCGTGCACTTGTCTATCTTAGTGATACCACAAATTCTCAATCGGGTTGCAATCAGGTGATTGCGGAGGCATTTCCAACACTTTCGGACACAGTTATAGAATAATCATATTCTCGTGTCTTTCGAGCTTTGTGTTTCCAATCATTATGCTGGTCAAATTTAAATGACTTCGATATACCTAATTTAGTCGCACTTTGAGAAAGATTGTTTTTTAAAATATCGATGTATCGGATATTGCCTTCAATAAAAACCAACGCGCCTACTCCACTTGCCGCAAAACACCCCCAAACCATGAGACTACCGTCGCTATGTTTTACAGTTGGATTTAATTTTTTCTCCAAAAATTCTGTATTAGGTCTGCGTCAAACTTTTTTCTTGCCATCGCTTCCGTCAATGTTGAACTTGGACTCGTCCGTAAACATCATTCGAAAACGATTTATTAACGGAAGCGTATTTTTTTGCGAATTCCAATCGATTTTTCTTATTTACTTTAGAAATACAAGTTTTTTCCCCCTTATAGTCTTTGAATTATCCCATTCCTTTACTCTACGAACGGTTAGTGATGATACTTTTTTCTCAAAATTCTTGTATTTATCTGAATAGCTATTTTTGGTGCACTTATTTTCGGAGATTTTGCTATTGTTCGTGCGATGAACCGCTGATCTTGAATAGACAGTTTCGGTGGTCTTCCTGTCAGCGGAATAGACTCAATTCTATCTTGTTTTTTAAAAACCGGTAAATAATATCCTGTACACGGTGGTACATTTTGATATTTTCAATAATTTTGAAATTTCAAGTCCGTTCAGACCTCTTTCGAATGATTAAAAATAACTAACTGACGCATTTCAACCGAAGTACTACACGATTTTCTACCCATTTTCAAACCAGTCGTCACTACTTTGGATTATCCGCACTGTTAATTAAACAGTTAACGCGCTCAAAAATGTCACGTTCCGTCTCAGAATGGGAAAAACGTTAATTAAGCGTGTTTAGAACGTGTGCTGCGCACTCAGGTATATACCTCACAGGTATTGTTTCATCGTTTCGGAATATTTATGTTGCTTGTAATTTTTCGGGGGTTTTCCTTTTCTTTTTACTGTAGCCGCGTCGTTGTACTCTTTTTTATTATTACGCTGATGCATTTGTGTCATTCTAGATGTACTACACATGCTTACAACGAAATTTTTATTATTAAACCCCATTACGATTATTCATTTTTCTTAATGATTTCCGAATATTTTTGGAACTCACTGTACACGTATACAGTATTTTTACATTTAATACACATCTCTCTATACGCGCTTATCGACATACTACCGCGCATCCTGAATGTCCTTTTTTCTTTTTTTTCTTTTTCGTTTCCTACGTATCATTTGCGGATATGCAAAATATCCACTCTCACTTCTGAGGAGCACCGAGCGCGTTTATTAAATTCTCGCTGAAATAAATAATAGCCGCGCCGATATAATAATAATAGTAGTAGTGGTAGTAGTAGTAGTAATAATAATAATAATAATAATGATCTTTGCAAATCGGCAAAAACACGAAAAGACTCGGTTGGTACTGTTTACTGTCGGGAACAAGTCGTTGTTGTTTTAATATAAGAAAGGCTGCCTGTTTCAGGGCGAAAAATGACTGGTACAATAGCAGCTATCTCTCGGCATCATCTCCTAAAGGTTATAATGTTGAATAAATTAACAACGATATTAGATTTTCGCTATTATGTAAATATATTACACTTTCGTTGTTTGCCAACTGAAATAAAATTCACCGCCGGTAAAAGAAGCTGAGTTGCTCATTTATTTTTATTAAATGTAGTTGCGCGCACGGCTCCAGTGAAAACAAAATTATTATTTCTGTTCGTAGATAGACTTTGTAACGCAAGACTGCAGCTTTCATTTAGCCGCAGGAAGTTGCTGTTTATTCGGGACAGTAGATAAACAGAAGTAAGTGTGTATCAGGGTATTTTTCTTATTAGCTATAAAGACAGACATTCATTCAGCAAAGAGTAGAGTGTAAACTATTCTTCTCGAAGTCGCTTTAACTCGTACTTTGGCTACATTCAAAATTCGTTTATTTCTTTCAATTTCAGTACAATAATTTGCAGTTTTAATAGGGCGACCCTTTACCCTACCCGAATCAGTGAATTGATTCTGATGAGAAAAATGTTCTCTTCTAAATGGTGTGTCATACGCGACATCCTGAAAAGTTTCATATTTAGTGAAAAACAAAAAAATGGGGTAATTTTTCAAAGAAAAAAGCGGAGGAAACCCCTGACTACTAAAAACTGTGGTGTAACATATATATATATATATATATATATATGTATATATTATATACGACATGGCAATTAGAACTGGAAAACCGTATTTTTTTCTCCGCTTAAGAATAGACCAAACCCTAAAAAGAAAAAAAATCAAATATTTTTACTGGCTTTTATTTCTGGGACTTTTAAAACAGAGTTCATAGAAAAAAGAAATTATCTTAGTTAAAATACGGAGAAATATGTGTTTACTTTTTTTTCTCCTCCGAAAACTGACGTTTATCAACAAGATCAGAATGCAGGACACAAAACGTGGCCGTTTATGCATTATGTTTGTTTTCATTCTAGTCGCACACACATGGTTTAGGACATTAACGCTGTGTTTTTTAGAGTATAGAATCTGTCGGTCTTATTTGCGAAGTGTAGTCGGTTTTTGATTTTTTTTAGTTGGAGCGTGTCACACTAATTTCGATTGTTTGCATTGTGAGGGCAAATGTAACTTATTTACATTTTACATAGGAAAAGTTGATTGGCCAATTTTAGAATTTCTTCTTAGCGATAATAAATTATTGACGTAATAATAAATGCGCTACGTTTTGTATATTTGTTTTCAAAAGAAGTTATTGAAAAATGGTGTGTAAGTAGGTCATATCGTGAAACAAAACTGATACACATATATTCGTAATCGAAGAAATTACTATCTAACTTCTAGCTTACCTAAAAGTTTTTAATTATCTTTGTAAATTAAAAAAATTCTTAATTTCTTTCGTTTCTACCGATTAAAAGATGTATTTCTATTGATCGGTTAAGTAAAAATAACGGGAAATTTAAAAGAAAAAAATAATTATTGTTTATTTAATGTTCTTTATTTATGTCTATCAGTATTTTTACTTTTTCGTTGGCGTGTTAACTACGGGGGTATTTGGTAATGAAGCGGCTGATTCCTTGGCTCGGGCTGCTGCTTCTTCTCGTCTTTTTAGAAAAAAAAAACACCATCTGCTAACCTCCTATCGATATGTAAAAGCTTTCATATAAGAGATCATGGTATCGGATATTTACGCTTCCTCCTTCTCTAATAATTATTCATTTCATCTGTCTGTTTAGCCTACTCTTCCTTCCTATTCGTGGTTTCTTTTGCATCCTTCTCTTCGACGTTCTGATGTTTTCTCCGTTGTTCGTATGCGTTTTGGCCATTTGTTGCTGCCTTTCTCCAGATTTCGCTTTTCCCTTATTTCCCTCCGCACACTGCCCCCTCCATCCTGATAATGCAGTTATTAACGACTCCGATTATGTGTTCTTCCAGTGTTTATTTCTTTCTGTGGAGCATTTTGTGTTCTTATTTGTGTTAAGGCTTGTGGGCTTCCTGTTCCTTATTGTGCTTCCTATATATCCCGTCTCTTTTCCCTCCTAACCCCCACAGACCGCTGTGAATGTGGCGAAGTACAATCAATAGACCACCTCTTCCAATGTTCCCAGCATGGTGGACACTTCACTCTGGAAACAATCCATCAAGCCGGAAAAGAAGTCGTGGAATGGATTGAAAGTTTTCCGAATTCGCTATAGATTTTAATGTTAATATTTATTTTTTTTAATTTATATAATACCGGTTCCGTAATCGAAACGAAATAATCCTTCCCCCCTAGTTATTCCCGCTATATTTGTTGCCTTTTAGCAAAGATTTCTGATCGGATTAAAATATAATCGACTTCTTTCCTTACTATTTGTTTCTGGATGAAGGTCCTTGGTTGACGAGCCCAAGAAAATAATAATAAAAAAAACAAAGACGTTAACCCACCACGCAAGTGAAAAATTTTAAAAGCTATAATATGTGCAGCAGCGGGATTCGAACGCAATTCTACCCGAACGGAGGAACGCCACTTTTTTTACTATTTGTATAGAGTATTTTTATTCACTTTAGTTTTTCTTTTGTTTTCTTTTCATAGTTAGTTTCTCTTGGTAGTCGACAATAAATTTAACTTGAAATGCGCGATTTTAAAACATTTGTATACAGCGTGTTATGCGGCTATTAAAACACCTCTAAACCCACGCTGATCCATGTGCTGTAATAACTCGGCAATTACACGCATCGTACAGATGATTAAAAAAATAAAAAATAAAATAAAACAAAAAATTGTTTTATTTATCGAACATTATTTTTGGTTTATATTTTTTTAATGAGTGTACATTTTTAGAATGCCCGCTATGTAATGTACGGAATCCTGATAAGATGGTTCTGAAACAACACTAAATAAAATTCACTAATCGCGGAATAGCTTGACTTATAAACTGCAAATTTTGCACACGTATCTTATAACTTCTTGACAACCGATTACGTCAAGAATGTATAATAGGGAATTCTCAAAAATCGCTCTTAAAAAATTCACAACTAACTAATCCATTAATAATGAAATTTAAAATACGGGGAAAAAAAAATCGAAAAAGAAAATTACCGATAAACAATTATTTAAACCGTCAAAAACCGGCAAAGCAAAGTATCTGTCCTTTCCTTTCTAAGTAATAGCCCGGCGGTAAAGAAGTCGAAGAAGCCATAATGTATTAAACGTGAACACATAAGAGTAAAGATGTAGCCGATGTTGCAACTTCATATTTGTAGCCTCGGTGTGCTTCTGAATTTTGTGAAATAATGTTCTTTTTCTAGGCGCGCGGTATATCGATAGAAAGATCGTGAAGAAGACGAAACTCTTCGACTTCCCGATGAGAAGTTCGGACTTCGTAAAAGTTTCTCAGAAGCCGCGAGCTATCGGCCATTTACATGTTAAAAATTACAGTTAAAATTTTTGAATCAGCTTGTAAGTGTATTCGTTCACGAGGACATTGCTTTGAAGAGATCTAAATTTCCAACCTCGAGAAATGTAGAAATTCTGAAAGAAACGCAGCGGAACATTCAACTGGTTTCAAATCAGTTCTTTGAAGTTTTGTAATTACTATCAATAAATATTTAGCGCTCAATTTTTACCTGGCCTTTTTTTTTTTTTTTTGGAAATAAGTCGGTGTAAATTATATACGCAAACTCATTAGAAATAAATATTTTCATCTGAATTTTTTGACAGCTACCAACTGGTTCTTTTTAATCAGAATTTCCTTTAACCGTTTGGGAAATTTTGTCTTATCAATATTCCGTCGTTATTATTATTATTTTCTTTTTTATATATGAAGTAAAAAAAAAACAATACAAGATGACAGCCTGAAACAGAGCAGCAGCAGCTCAAAATCGGATTGTTACAAATACGAACTCTATTCGTATAGGTTATCAGGGAGGTTTTTTCTTTTCATTTTCGAACAGACAGAAATGCCATTTTACGGAGACGATAATTTGAAGTTTAATATAATGATTAAGGGGCTATATAAAAACTGGATAGCGGGCACGGATGTAAAGTGAACAGCGACGGAAAAAGCTTACAATATTTTTTATTGTAATTAGTCAGTTCGTTCAATTTATCTTCACTATTCGCAGTATTAATTATCTTCGAATGTAATAAATCCGTAGCAGTTTTATTTAAAGGTCTTGGCCATTTCGGTAATGTAATTTTATCGTAACTTACGATAATTGTCTAGTTAATGGGTTCCACTATTTTACCCTTTTTAGTAGATTAAAGACCAAAGCTTGGTGCGAAAGGCATAAAATATGAAGGCATTAAGAAAGTGATGTACCTTGTGTTTCAGAAATTGTTACAGTTCTAGCTGAAGGCGCTAATTCGATAAATTCAAACATAGACATAAATATGAAATAACTAGAGTTATTTAAAAGGCCATTTATCCCGTTTCGAAAGGTTTTCAAACAGCAAAAAGAACCGAGTGCCCGAAAAAAAAAACAATTTTTTCCCAAAATTTCGAGCTTTTTGCGCCCCGAAGGTCTAATTTTAAATTTGGAAACCCGGATGTTGCATAATATTATGTTGTCATCTATAACAACAAGCATTTCTGCAAAAGGACACTTATTTAATTCATCAAGAAGTAGGTGAAAAATCGATTACAAAAAATTCCCCTCAGTTCGGCGCCCCGAGGGTCTAATTTTGGAGACCCGGATGTTACATATTATTATATTGTCATCTATAACAAGCATTTCTGCCAAAGGACACTTTTTTAATTCCTTCGGGAAGTACGTGAAAAATCGTTCACAAGGTTCCCCCCGGACAGACAGACTGACAAAGCGAGTTAAATAAAATGCTATAAAAATATCATGAGTATTAAGTTATTTTATCGGTATTGGAGATGTATGTATAAAATTATATGCGAGGTTTCTACAGACGTATGGATGTGAGCACGGTAAATAAACGACTATTTTTGCATCGCCCATTTTTACGTTGTGTAGATTTAGTTTTTAGCGTTTATCTGCGACAAGCTGTTATTCAGCGCATACGTCTCAATTAAAAAATGATGCGCATACGCGAGTTTAGTATTGAAAATAATGAAGAATAACAGAAAGAACGTGTCGCCCGGAGGTTTTCCCCTCTGGAAATACACCATCTTAATGTATTGAAGGGATTTGTAGAAATTATACGTTAATATGTTGCAAATTCGTTGTTTAGATTTATAATAGAGACAAATAATTAAAATAGTACATATATATTTATAATTGGAAAACAATAAAATTTACTCCAAAATCGATCAGCGATGTTTCCTTAAAATGTGGTAACGTACAGCGATGCGCGACGTCTTGGTGTCATGTATAGATCGGAATTGAGACGGAAGAATATCATTCGTGTGTGAGAAAGATATATAGTAGTAGAGGGAAAACACCGATTCTAACTCAAAGGATGCCGCCACCGCTAATTAAGGCCTTCCAGAGCCGTTTCCGGAGCGTCTCGGACCGCGGAACCGCATTCCATTTGATTGTCGATCCCTTAATTACCGCACACACATGCAAATGTACGTGTATATACGTCTGCACACACATGTAAAAATCACCATCATCATCACCATCGCGGTAAATTCGTACGCGTGCCATCACAAGTGACCTTGTACCTGTCAATCAATTGGTCGATGCATGCCTTTGCTTGTACGTAAATTACCGTTATTCGGTAGCGACTGGTTTCAGAGGATTACACACACACACACACACACACAATGATGTATATACGGTTACGAGCGTTCGTAACATATGTAAAATTAGTTATTATCATTATTGATTTTCGTTGTTATCAATATTATCAGTGGTCAGTCTGCAGGAATCGCGGTAAAATACAGGTTTTCACCGTTCTGGTATTTCTAGGAATCGCGAAGATTTTCGTTCGGTCAGTTGCGTAAAACTTTTCTTTGTCCGATACATTATGTACGGGAGGGGTAAGTCTCTATCTCACACATCGCAAAAGCGAAAATGCTTCTCTCATAGCGCTACACGTAAATGCTAACGCAACCGTTGAAACCGGATCTTAACATTCTTATACTTTCTATACTAGTATGAATTTTCAAAATAAATACAAGTATATTTTATTTTTTACAGCTCTAAAAAATTCTCTGTCATTACCAGTACATCGTAAATTTATAAATCTTTTCGTAATTCTTCTTTTTTTATTATTTATTTATTTACCTCCGAACACATAACAATCGTGAACAATAACGATACAAAGTATACGTCGCTGCTATCATATTATTTATTTTTTAATAACTGATTTACATTCCTGCTTTAATTTTTTTATTTAAAAAAATATTCGATTGAATGATTAATTAAATGTCGTAATGATAATAAAAATTACTGTTTTCTTACGAGTAATATCGAATTTAATTCTCAGTGAGTGTTGAAAACGCTCGAATCTTATTATCAAGAATCTAAAATTTCGAAGGAAATTTCCGTATCGCAACCCCTTCATACATTTTTTTATTTTCTATGTTTACATTTGTAAATTTTCTATCGCGCGTATATTTTCGAAATATGTAGAGCCATCTATGAACAGTCTACAACATTATTGAGAAAAGGTGTAGAAACATATCGGTACGGTATTGTTGGAGGATCTATGTGTGTGTGCGTACGTGTAAATGGTCAAAGTGTTAATTCATAGTAGCATTTGTACCACGATAACCGGTACATGTCAGGGATAACATGTATGTATTCTGTTATAACAGGACTTTACAGCGGAGACTGTTATGAATATCCGTGAATATCCATTGTCATTATGAAAAATTAGTTTAAGACCGTTAAAATACTTTACACAGATACCAGAATATGTATTTACACATTCGATACCTGCGATAAAACAACTGACAAAAATGCCGTTCGGCTAATGGACCGCGCAGGCTAGCGATATATTGCGGAAATCACCGTTTAAAATCAACCTTTTAAATGTCACGATGGATAATTAATTAAGCAACCGCAACATTGTGTTGAACCGCGAAATGGGAAAAACGGTAAAAACATACCTAATGAGGTGACCAAATCACTACCGGCAATAGAAATATGGGAACGTGCTAGCTGTCCAAATACTCGAAAATGTTCGAATAAATGACATTTCAACAATGTATCTAAATCTACCATTGAAAACCTCTTTAGTTTAAACACATAATAATAATAATAATAATAATGAAATCGCGGAGATGAAGGTATAGAGCATTTGAGAATTTGAGCATGACGATCAGTTGAAAACTTAAAGTCTTCAAGTGTTCATCATTTCGCTTCTCTCGGAGTATTTAAAATTTTCAAAGTTTTCTTTTTATATTTTCCATTCTGGTCATCGATCAACATATTTATTTCGGTAAGTAATATAACACATTTATATTTTATTTAACTATTCTTTTTAATTGCTTCATTCTTATGTACATGCATGTAATTATTCTTTGGAATTATTCCATTCATTTTTGTTTAGTCCTTCAGATAAATTTTACGCACTTCGAAATTTAGCGCGATTTATTCATTTCTTATTTTTTGATATAAGATCATAATTATTCTTTTGAATTATTCCATTTATTCGTCATTTTAATAAGTTTTAGAATTCACAAAAATGATTCAGATATTTCATTACGCATTACGAAAATTTTTTATTTCTCAAATATTCCAAAAGATTTCTCTTACCTTACATTATTCACTGTTTAATGCAGTACACTGCTCAATGTCTGTTTTTTTTTTTTTTTTTTTTTCATTCAATACTCGTAAAAATTTGCTTTTCTTTTCTTAGACCCCATAACATATTTTTAATTACGTAATTTTTATAATAGATTTTACAGATGTATATAGCGGAGAATTTTTGCAAAGACGAGTACGGTATTAATTTTAATATATATACTGGTATTATTTACTTCACTTGATTGATTCATATAATAAAATGGATTTTTCATGTCAAAAATATTAGAATTGGAACATATCTATTTTCTTACGTCTTATAATATCTCTCGAAATTGTATTTAATTATTTCTATTTTCACAAATTAGTGATAGATATGATAAAAGGAATAAATATTCTTTACTAATTTTTCATGATATCTTTACCCATGATTTAAAATTATATAAGGATACACCCAACATATTTCTTCCTCAAACTAGTTAATAGCTTTTTATTTATTACTATTAATATTTAAATTTAGAAGTTGTGATGTAAAATACTATGTTAATTCTCCATATAAATATATTTTTATGTAGTATATCCTGATATACCATTGGCGATTGTTTTTCAATTAACAAAAACGGGGGGAGCCGTACATTTTTGAACAGAATATCACCGATTCCGAAAAAGGGGAAATATATATCGGTAAGTAAACGTTCTCATTTTTTTATTTTTCCTCAACTGTTATTCATAAAGATTCTTTCAGTATTATTAATTCAAACACTTTTCATTCCACATTATTTAAAGTATATATTCACAGATTTTATATTATACACCATTTACTCATATTTCTCAATATTCTCACTAAATTTTTACTTATTACCCTATTCCTCAGATGATATATTTAGGATTGAACTATAATTCACATATTATTCATGTATTATTTGTATATTACTTTTTATTGAATGATTTACCATGCAATTCATCAAAAAGAAAATTGTTTTTCGTATATTATTATTGAAATTTAAAAAAAAAAAAAAGAGATATTACCCCATATGGGTTATTTAGAAACTATTAGAAATTTTTAATTTACAGTCCACACACACGAAAATTATTTAGAAACTATTAGAAATTTTTAATTTACATTCCACACACATGGAAATTATTTTGAAACTGATAAAAATTGAATTATTATTTTACCCATCTACACATGTATGTAATTATTTTGAAATGGATAGAAACATTTATACTTTCGTAACATTATTATTTTAATTTTTGCTATATTCCGATGTTGAATTATTCCACATATTTTGAAGCTATTGAACATTTTTATTTAATCATTTATATGCGAAGTTATTTATTTTGAATATGATAGATATTTTATTGTGTTATTTTTTCTTTTTTTCATTATACTAATCTTATCTTTTAATTTGTTTCTTTAACTGGAATTGTTGATCGGACATGGAGCAGTTTTAAAACGATTTAACCACCAGAAAAATACTGAAAAAAGCCATTGAAGAATTCAATTTTCCAGATCTTTTCTATTTTCAGTAAGTACTTGAAATATTTTATACTTATACATAGCATATATCACATTTGAAGTCTACAAAAAAAAAAAAAAAAAAACAATCAGTAATTATTATTTTCGTGCTTTTTCCATTACATTTTCATAAAGAAAAAAAATATTTACGAACCATTTCATTTTATGTTTCTGTTTTAATGTATATTACACACTTCATTCAATACAAGTGTCTTAATCTATTACATTTCACACATTATTCGATAATTTATCTTTTTTATTTCATTCAAAGTAATCTTTTACATGCTTCTTCTTTTCGATTATTACGATTCATATTGAAAAAAACCTCCATTCTTGCAAATCATTATTTAAAATTTCAAATGTGGTATATTTTTATTTGTCTCCATGTGTATTCTAAAATAAACGAAAACTGTGTTGTGTACTTTTTTCTATGTATATATTTACAATGTTGAATTCTATGAATGTATATTTATTTATTAAATTTTTTGAAATGTACAACTGATTATGTCGAATTTAAAAAATTACAAGTTCACATGGCATATTCATTCAAAAACTGTATCTTTTGGGAAAGTTTTAATACTCGAAATAAATGTAAACAAATGTGATATTTCTATATACATGTGAATGATCTATATTTCTTTATTATTTACAACGGTAAAATTATTATTTATTCAAAAACATATTTTTCAGAGAAAATTTTTAATACCCGAAATAAATGTAAACAAATGTGGTATTTCTATATAAACGTGAACAATCTATATTTCGTCATTATTTACAATGGAAAAATTATTATTTATTTAAAAACACATTCTTTAGAGAAAATTTTTAATACTCGAAATAAATGTAAACAAATATGATATTTCTATATACACATGAATGATCTATATTTCGTCATTATTTACTGTTGAAAAAATATTATTTATTCAAAACACAATTTTTTGGAGAAAATTTTTAATACTCGAAATAAATCTAAGAAAATGGTATATTTCTATATACACGTGAATGATCTATATTTCATCATTATTTAAAAATGGAAAAATTATTATTTATTTAAAAACACATTCTTTGGAGAAAAGTTTTAATACTCGAAATAAATCTAAGAAAATGGTATATTTCTATATACACGTGAACGATCTATATTTCGTCATTATTTATAATGGAAAATTATTATTTATTTAAAAACACAATTTTTAGAGAAAATTTTTAATACTCGAAATAAATTTAAGCAAATGTGATATTTCTATATACACATGAATGATCTATATTTCGTCATTATTTACTGTTGAAAAAATATTATTTATTCAAAAACACAATTTTTTGGAGAAAATTTTTAATACTGGAAATAAATGTAGGCAAATGGTATATTTCTATATACATGTGAACGATCTATATTTCGTCATTATTTATAATGGAAAATTATTATTTATTTAAAAACACAATTTTTAGAGAAAATTTTTAATACTCGAAATAAATTTAAGCAAATGTGATATTTCTATATACACATGAATGATCTATATTTCGTCATTATTTACTATTGAAAAAATATTATTTATTCAAAAACACAATTTTTTGGAGAAAATTTTTAATACTGGAAATAAATGTAGGCAAATAGTATATTTCTATATACATGTGAACGATCTATATTTTGTCATTATTTACTATTGAAAAAATATTATTTATTCAAAAACACATCAGAAAAATGTTTAATACTTAAAAATATGATTTTTTCTTTTTCTTTTTGGAAATGTATATGAATAATGAACACATTTCCATATACACATAAGTGATTTATATTTTGCTGATATTTACATCTGAAAAATTATTCTTTTAATCACTCAAAATTATATTCTTCATAAAAATTTTTAATATTATTCAAAAATATATTTTATCTTTAAATTAAAAATAGAAATGCTGTAATGCTTTATGATGAATATATGTCATATTATTATATGCAATATGTAATTATGTGTTCTATATTATGTTGTTATATATGTAATCCATCAATGTCTTTTAAAAAAGAGATTTTACATACTCACTATCAGTCTATATATTTGAGATCTTTTAAAATGACTGTAATTACCACTCAAAAAAACATAAAATTCAAGTATAAATAGCCTTTACAATAGCCAATGACTGCTAGTATAATTGTAATTGTTTCACTGTTTTCATATAGAGTCTTGTGTTTAAAAAATTAAAAAAATGGCTGAACAAAATATCAGTTACACAGTACAGGAGATATCAACGAAATACCGCACCCGCCTGGCTACCTATAGAATTATCAACAAAAATCCAATGCGGGTGGATATTGATGAATTTCTGACAGAAATTTCGGAGGTTGCCACTGAGAAGATTGAAGATCGGATTGGTACTGGTGTTAAGGCCAGCATTTTATTGCAGTGCCAGTTCGAGAAGATGGTCGCTAATGGGGAGGTGGACAGAGCACCAAAGTTTTTCCCTATTAGCGCACATTTACTACTGCTAGGGGATGATGTGGAAGAGTGGTATGAGGAGTCCGTCAGTAAATTGAAGGGTGATGTTGACAAATTCGAGAATGCCTCGGGGAGTGGTTGGCGAATTGTTAAAATAGACTACCTCGAGGTACGTCTCAATTTTAGAAACATCCTTCAACGGGCGGGCTCCTTCATAGATCTTCCCACACCCCTGAAAAAGAAGAAGGCAGTGGTGAATGTGATTCCTTCCGAAGCCAGTGATGAGCAGTGCTTTAAGTACGCCATCCTGGCTCAGTTTGTGTCACGGAATGCCGAAAGATGTAACCAATATAATTATAACTCCGAATTGAGTAATCGCTATGTGTGGAGAGGTATTTCCTTCCCAACACCATTATCAGACATAAACATCTTTGAGCGAGCTAACCCCTCAGCATCCGTCAATGTGTATGGTGTTGATGATAAGAATATCATCTTCCCCCTACGCATTGCCAAAGAGATTAGGGAACACCATCACAATCTCCTCCTCCTGAAGGATGGGGAGAAGCATCACTTTTGCTGTATAAGGAACCTGAGTAGACTTGTTGGTAGGCAGATAAATTCAATACAACACCGGATGTTTATCTGTCATCGATGCTTGTCACACACACAGAATGAGGGGAGGTATCTGGAACATATTAGGCAATGCGCAGATGTGCCTCCCCTTGCAGCCTCTGTACCAGCAGAGGGGAAAAACATTCTGAAATATGACAAGTATAAGTGCCAACAGTTTATTCCTTACGTTATTTATGCAGACTTTGAGTGTATGCTTGTACCCATCCAAGATGGTGGTGAGGATGAGGTGATGCAGAGTGCTGTTGGGGCTACCGCCATGGGTGTTGATAATCCTGACATGCAGATTGTCAATGAGTCTGATGTGGTGTTGGGTGATGGAGAAAATACATCTCTCCATCGTCGAACGCAAAACGCCTCCTGTGCTAACACTGTCAAGGTACAGCGGCACAAGACGATGTCCTATTGTTATTACATTGTTGATAGAGTTAACAATACAGTGACATCGCCAGAGTTGTACCGTGGTCGTGACGCTGCAAAGAAGTTTGTAGAGTGTTTGGTGCAGGAGGCAAGGGAAATTGAGAAAATCTATGCGGTGAAAAAACGTATGTTCATGACACCGCAAGATAGAATAGATTTCTCAAATGCCTCCCACTGTCATATATGTAGAGATCTGCTGAGAGGGGACAAGGTGGCTGATCATTGCCATCTAACAGGAACTTTCCGGGGTGCTGCTCATTCTCAGTGTAATCTCCAGTATCAGCTTCCTCCGTTTGTACCAGTGATAATACATAACTTGACTGGCTACGATAGTCACCTAATTGTTAGGCAGCTAGCGTATGACGATCAAGATATCTTTGTCTTGGCCAATACAGAGGAACGTTACAAAGGATTTACAAAGAGAGTGTCTAGCAACATCAGTCTGAGATTTGTTGATTCATTACAGTTTATGGCAAGCAGTCTGGGGAAGTTAGCGCAGAATCTGCCTGAAGATGCCTTCAGACACACTCTCGCCAACATCCCCAACCCTTCGCTATTATCACTGCTGTGTCGTAAAGGAGTTTTTCCTTATGAATACTGCAGCGATGAGTCTAAACTAAATGAAACAACATTACCAGCCCGGGAAGATTTCTATAGTTCCCTCTCAAAATCCCACATCTCTATCGATGATTACAATCATGCGAAAAATGTGTGGAGCACGTTAAATGTTGGAACATTAGGTGAGTATAGTGACATCTATCTTCGGACAGATGTCCTAATCTTAGCTGATGTTTTCGAGCAATTTCGTGACGTTTGCTTTCAAAAATATGGTCTTGACGCATGCTGGTTCTTCAGTGCTCCTGCATTAAGTTTTCAGGCCATGCTGAAAGCTACAGAAGTACAAATGGAGCTCCTCACGGATTACGACATGTATCTTTTCTTTGAGTCGGCAATTCGTGGGGGGTTAACCCAGTCTGTCATGCGATATTGCGAAGCACGGAATCCACTTGTTTCTTCGTCTGGTTGTAGTGATGGTGGAGATGATCCCAACTATATATTTTATATCGACTGCAACAATTTATATGGTACTGCCATGTCGGAGGCTTTACCATATAAAGGGTTTAAATGGCTAACACAAGAGGAAATCGATGATTTAGACGTCATGGAAGTCCCTGATGATTCCCAATTGGGTTATGTCATTGAAGTCGATATAGAATATCCCGAGGAGCTGCATTCTCTGCACAATGATTTGCCCTTCCTCCCGGAGTCTAAAGTGGTCTCACGATTGGGTAATGTAAAGAAACTAGTGGCAACACTAGAGAACAAAACTAGATATATTATTCATTATACATATTTAAAATTGGCTATTCAAAATGGATTAAAACTTTGCAAAATTCATAGAGGAATAAAATTTGAACAGACTCCGTGGTTAAAAAAATATATCGATTTGAACACTGTTTTTCGGCAGCAGGCCAAAAATGAATTTGAAAAGAACTTTTTTAAACTTTTGAATAATGCAGTATTTGGTAAAACGATGGAAAACATACGTTCACGGCCCAAAATTAAACTGGTCTGCAATAAAGTAAAATTTACAAAACTTGTGGGCAAATCATCATTCAAGGATAGAACCTTGTATAATGAGGACCCATTTCTGTGCGCCGTACATGAGCATCCTACAAAACTTTTATTTAATAAGCCGATATATGTGGGTATGTCTATATTAGACATAAGTAAACGTATTATGTATAAGCATCACTATAATGTGATGATGCCCATGTACGGAAATGAGAGGTTGCAGCTTCTATACACTGACACTGACTCTTTTATATATAATATTCGGACTGCAGATCTCTATGAGGATGTGAAAAACAACCTCAACATATATGATACCAGTGATTACTCGCCTAGTCATAAGTGTTTTAGTTTAGTTAATAAAAAAGTATTGGGTAAGTTCAAGGACGAGCTTAATGGTGTGCCTATATGTGCATTTATTGGGCTTCGTCCTAAGGTGTACAGCATTAAGTTAGCGGATAGCATTATTAAAAAATGCAAGGGTATATCCCGATGCATTGTCAATAATGATATCCAATATAGTCATTATTATTATTGTGTAACAAATAAGGCGGCCATTTATAATACTTATTTCACTAGTTTTAATATACGTAGTTTTAAGCACCTGCTGTACACTGTAAAACAGAGTAAATTGGCCATTTCAGGGGCGGATGATAAGCGTATCATAGAAGCTGACAACTCCCACACATATGCTATAGGCCATAGGGATGTTGTTAGCTTCAAAAATAGGTTTAGTTTCGTTCTAGACGAACTAAACATGTACCATACATTTAAGAATAGTTTATTTTGGGATCGTGCGAGATATGGATGTTAATGATTTAAGTAAAAACAAGTCAGAGAGAGTGAAATGTGCGTAAATGTGGATTAAGTGAGAGAGTAGTATTATTATTATTATCTAACCATTAAGTTACATCCGCCCCTACCTAGTATTATTATTAATGTTATTTTTTATTATTATTTATTCATACTAGTCATTTATATTTATGTGTGTATATATTTCTGTATATATCATTTTATATATGTATGTAAAATCATTTTTTGATGAAAATACATAGTTTTTATCCTTATCCATTTATTTACTTGTTTTTTATTTAAATTTTATAATTATCTACATATATATGTTCTGTTTCAATATTAAGCATAAACTATATAGGTTGATGAAGAAGAGAAAAAAGAAGAAGTAGCAGTAGCACAGAAGAAGAAAAAATACTAATTTTATGAATCATACATTTATTCAAAAAAATTTATAACTAAAATATAGAAAATTACATGTAAAAATTGATAAATTGAAAATTAAATATGAAACAAATTTAAAAAAACTGTTTTGAAACAAGAAAAAAATCATATTTTAAAAATTTTTGGCATTTCATAACAACATATGTAACAATCTTTACCCAATACATATTTATCTGAGCTTTGATGAAAATGTTGGTTACATGGTAAATAGGGCTGTACTTTATTATTCATGAGTGTAGCAGGTGGTAAATATTCATAATAATCTACAATTTTTTCACCAAATTTCGCTAACACTACTTCTGGAGGTGTCTGTTGTAAAAGTTGAATAATACTATCCCGCGTTGTTGCTTCCATAAATGGTTTGACAATATGATCGAACCACTTCTTCATTAACATCATTTTGTTTAATACACACAAGCTATCGTCACTTCCATTATTATGAAAATCACATTGAATAATTTCCATAACATTCTTGAACTGCTTATGTAACTCTGCTATAGATGGCATACTATAATCATTTGTCAAGTTAATAATTTTGAATGGTAAATTCTGTGATTTGATCAAATGTAACATCCATGGTATATTTTTACAATCCCCATGCATGTAGATTTGTGTTTTTTTATTCTTTTCATTCATCATTCCTAAATCACTTCCGAGATGAGTGATATCCCTGACTTTATAATTCCACGGATTGTTGCGATATTGCCAATAGGCTTTCGTTTTATCTCCTTGAAAATAGTGTTCAAGCTCTGTAAATGCTCGTTGTGAAGGTTTATATAAAGTGTGTAAATTTTGCTTACCATCAATGGCAAGCATTGCTAATTCGGTAACTTCATAATGTTCTTTTTGTAATGTAAATCGTTCAACATCCAAGAAAAAACCATGCGTTGCGTTCAATGTATAAAAATTAGCAGACATTTTGTGACTTAAAGATAACACAAACAATCGTATCAAACACAGTAACTCAATATAACTTTTTTGAATAAAACTTTAACTGATTGAAAAATGGTTTAATGTTGCTAGTTATATAGAATTTAATGTTGAAGCAAAATAAAACAAGTCACCATCATATACTCATTATTTAACAACCGTTGTTAGCGATTTCACCTTTTCCAGGAATGTAAATGTGTCGAACGAATCATTTAAAACTCATTAGATTTTCATGTTAATAATTTGTTACTATTTTGAACACATTACACTAATTAGACAAGGTTTATTCCTCATTTAGAATATCTCGAGGCGATAAACTTTCTCTATATCTTAAACGAGTTATTTTAAGTTATTAGCATGTAACATGTTATATTTTCTTTCATACAATTTCCTAATATTATTTATAAGTATAATAATTTGTGTTCCATTTCAATATTAAATATAAACTATGTATGTTAGTGTGGAAGAAGAAAAAGAAAAAAATACTCATTTTGAAAATTATATACACATTTATTCAAAAATTTACAACTAAAATATGAAAAAATTACAATTAAAAAGATAAATATAATTTATGAGCTGAAATTGGAATTGTTGTAGATTCAGAATCATCACAATCGTAAACTATATTTTCTTCTAAAATTGTTTGATCTCCATTATTAAAATCTTTTCCTAAAGTTTCCGGGCACATATCTCGCAAAAAATCTGTTACATTTTTACGTCTACACTGTTTACAATCTTTAATTAAGGTAGGATGAGCTGCACTGAGTGGTAATGAATCTGGTATATCAAATCTATGATGCTTAAAACACGGCAAACATTTTTTAATATCTTCGTTTTTCCTTAATGATTCAGGTAATTTATCATAAAAATCACAAATTTTATCTGGGTACAAGGAAACTAATGTTTCTGCAGCAGCCTTCTGTATCGCTTGTTGTTTAGGTCTAACATTCATATCATACCATTTCATCATTATAAATGCGTTTTTTAATGAGCATACATTAAGTCGTCCATCAGTGTGTGCGTCACATTTTACAGTACTCGCTATAGCATTGTACTTATTATTTAAATTTCTCAAATTCGGCATACTGTAATGTGTTTCTAAGTTAATTATTTTATAATCCGTAAGCGACGTTATCATTAGTTTTTCCCATATAGTTTCAATTTTGGAATCTCCTTTAACATAAATTTTTAAAGGTTGTAAACTAATTAAAACATTTTCCAAATCTATAGATATATTTCTATAATTGGAATCTCCAGCATTCCATGGGATTGAATGATAATTTCGTGTGAGCCATAAATTTGTACGTCTTTTACTACTGGTTAATATATTCCAATCGATCGGTGGTTTGTAAACTCGATGAAATTTTATTTCTCCATTTAAAGCTAATATAACAAGCTCTTTAATAATGTATGCGTTATCATTATTTTTAAAACACTGGAAATCAATTATTACTTCATGCATATTACTTACTGTAGTGGAAAACAGAAAGAGAAAACTTAACGAAATAAAAACTTTATTAATTAAAAATAAATACAATCGTGTAAAAACAAAAATTTAACTTACAACTTTAAAGAACATTACTGAAACACATTCAACATAATACTAAAAGCAAAATATCGAACAGCATTCTTTTATAATTTTTCTATTTACAATTCGAGCACATTATAACTGGTTGTTTTATCATGTATTATAAGCGCGTAGCATGAAGTGTTTGCAGGTACGTTATCACGAGTCTTAAAATCCACTCTAATCTGTAACGGACTACCGTCATTTAAGAGTTCATTTTGAAAATTACACGGTATAATAAACAGCGGATATTTGCTGAGAAATGAATCTACACTAACTGCAGGATGTGGTGGGTCCTTTCCGTAATACATTGTTTGAAAATTCGCATATAACAAGTATAGATTACCAAATCTTTTCCGTTCAAAATCTAAATTCATCACTTCGTAAGGATATCTTGTTGAATTTATGTACGCACAAATCTCAGTTACATTAATATGATCAAATGTAGAGGCATCCTTGGTTAAATCATTTTGTTTATTTGTCTGGAATCCAATAATGATGAAGCGAGGACGTTCTACAGTAGAAGTTGATTTGATTACCCAGCTATGCTCGGAAATGGTGGGCAAAGATGGTTGATGTGAAAGAGACCATGCTCTAAATTGTATAGGTGCTTGTTTTGTTTTCTTTATTCGATTAAGTAAAGATATTTTTGCTCGATCACTCAGTTTAACAAAAGGTAGTTGCCAGGCAATGGTTTGAAATGTTACATTAATTGTCTTATCAGCTATTGCAGTAAATCCATTTTTATCATTGTTTGCACGGATGAGAATAATTTCTTGTGTTGCATGTACGATTGCACGTCTATAATCTTCTGCAAAACTGAATATGTAGCGTAAAGGAATAATAAACTGAAATTCCAACAGTAATTTAGCTCCGGCACCTAATGATGTTGAGGGACTTGATGTATCAGTAATTTCTCGTGTAAATACTTTCAATTCTTCTGTATTTAGAGCGCATGTACTGTAGTTGTAATCTGATTTGATATTCTCCGAACATAATAATCTACGTGCAAGAGTTGTAATTCCCGGTTGTCGTACACATTCTATAATAGTTCCATTAATTTCGTAGCGTAGCTCTGTGAATAGAAATAAAGGTCCATTCATTGAAAAATCTACTGACGGTGAAACTGTGCCTTGTAGAAGTAAATAACTTTCCGATGGTAAAGTAATAACATCTTTTTGCTGAACAGGTATACGTATTTCATCACCAGCACCAAATCTTGAACTTGCGTATGGTTTATGTGTATGTATTTCATAAGCCGCTATTGTTTCGTCAATAACTGCATTTGCAGAATCAATTTGTAATATATGTTCCATTGCAAACTAAATCAAACTAATGTTTTTTCTTACTTAATCAACACGTTATAACCCAACGACTTTAGTACACTAATACTTTTTCTACTCAACAATTTCTTCTTTTTTCCTCTATTTATATATTTTTTTTCAGCTCGAAACGGCGTTTGAACGTGTTTATATATACTTCTATTAGTGTATATGAACGGCATTTTAAATTGATATTAATATATCTTTATTAAGATGAAGAACTAGTTAGATGTAAATTTATAATTAAATCTTCACCAGCAAAATCAACGATATTCCCGTTTTGATCCTTTATATATACATTTAACTCCGATATGTAATCTGTACTTACGGGTAAATAAATGATAGTTTTCGGATTTTCAGAAATTTTATATCCAGGTGCTATATTTAAAGGAAAACTATAAATAAGATGAGACGATGCTCCATTTGTATATCCGCCTGTTGCTATATTACAATAAACATTTAATATATTTATCGGTGTAATCTGTACAGTGTTATGACTTGTATGATTCATTTGCGGGGGTAAAACATTTGTCACACCACCAAAACCTAATAGTGGACCAATGCTCCGCAGTCCGGTAAATTGTATGTAATATTTACTCTGTATAACACACTTTAACGTTCTTTCATCGCCTTTTATAATAATACCATCATCAAAATGCTCTCGTAAGTATTCTTCCACATCTTCCACTTCGTAACATCCACTAGGTAATATAATAGATTTCGGGGATTCGTTTCTTTCAACTGCCAACGCAGAATCGTAATAATACAATGTATTGCATTCCGACGTGATATTATGTATAGAATGGTATGTTGTTAACGATACTAACCCGATACTCCATTGACGATTATTTGATAATAATAGCGGTGGATACACATTACTGGTTAAATTACCTTTTTTACCGCTTAACTGAAATAAGTATGACATGACCGTATCGGTTTTACACAAATTGAAATAAACAAAAATAATAATAACGCGAACTATTTTTAAAAAATATTGTATTCAAAATTAAAACTAATATCTACAATAATCGAAAAAAATTATAATCACACGTGCTTATATACTAATGAAGACATCATTGAACACCAAATGGGGTAGGTAACGTATTTGTTAGAAATCGTAAACATAGTTCTCCGCAATTAACCGAATTATAACGTTGATAGGCGCGTCTGTTGTATAGAATTTCAATCTTTGGATCGTATTTGCGTAAATATTTAACTAACTCTGCGGAGGGAGATAAATTTCCATAACTATCGAAATATTCTGCACGACTACTGTATTTTCTGTAGGCGGTCCAATGAGTTCCTGGACCTTTTTGCGAATCCATATTAACAATCGCACACTCATTTTTCTTAGGTTTGGTAGGCAATCCATCGCGATCGTAAACTCCTCTAAAATTTGGAACACTTAATTTTTTCGCGTAAAATAAAATATCAAAATTTGTTAACGCTCTATTGCTAGGTATAGAATTAACCTCGAAAAAACTGATTACGTCTCGCGTTGCCACTATATGGAGCCAAATATAAACCAAGACCGCTTCTGTATGGTCGTAAATAAAGACCTTTCCCGATCTTTTTATCAATTTGCAAACCTTTACTCGATTTAAAACTTTTTCTAGCTTCATTTACATCTTTCACCGCTTTTGCTATTGATGATACAGATGATGAAATTCCTCCTAATGTAGCAATACCAGCTAATAACGGTATAAGGGGGAGAGCTCCTCCAGTTTTGTTAATCGGAATAATTCGAACATTTTCACTATCAGCTACTGTAGGGTTTAATTTTTTAACTGCTTTAATCGCTCTTTTCATTCGTCCTCGGAGGGTTTTTTCTTTACGAACAGCCTTCCGCGCCACATTTAACACGTCTCTGAAATATACATTTTTTCCTTTTGAGGATTTTGATTTGGTTCTACGTTTCCCCGCTTGTTTTTTACCGCGACGACGATATCTACCGCCTAATTTACGTTTTACTTTCATAGCGTTTGTTGTTATCCAAGCAGCCGCTTTCTCACCGAAACTGCTATCCGATGCTTTAACACGTTCCCAAGCTTTATTTTCTAATATTTTATCCGCTTCAGCGCGATTTTTATTATCCGAATATTTACTATATGCTATATCATGTTCTTTAGCAGCCTCATCCAGTGGGTTTATACCGGTTATACCGCGACTTAGTTGACGATCTAACTTTGTACCGGGTCCTAAATAATTATAGCCCGGATAATGTAATTGCAACGGAAGCTTATCTATAACTCTATTTAATACAGTACCGATACCGCAACCACACTTTTTACTCTTTTTTAACGCTTTAACGTTTCGCTGTTTTCTTTGTTTTCTCGCCATTTCAAAATTATTTTTCTATATATATACTTTTTTTCACTAAATTTTTCGAGGTTTACATGTGTATAAACGTGTATTTATACCTTTTAGTTGTTGTTTATTACGTGAATAAATAAGTTATAATGAAAATTGAAAAGCAGTCAACTACATTGCCTATAAATAATGCGTTGTCATTGGTAGAACCTAGTGACACATCAGTGCGTAATAAACACGGTTCATTGTTTCCGAATAATATAAGATGTTTAATTATCGGTCCGAGCGGGTGTGGAAAAACAAATTCATTATTCACATTATTAACACATTCGAATGGATTGCGTTATGAAAATGTCTACATTTACAGTACTTCTTTATATCAACCGAAATATAAATTGTTAGATACGATATACAAGTCTACGCCTAACATTGGTTATCAAACATTTTCCGATGATCTAAATTTAATAACACCTGACACGATTAATCCAAATTCGATATTTATATTTGATGATATACCAACGTGCAGAGTTCAACCTGTTGTGCAACAATATTTTTCGATGGGTCGACATAAAAACGTAGATTGCTTCTATTTGTGTCAAACGTATGTAATGATTCCTAAACATATGATACGAGATAATGCTAATTTCATACTTGTATTTGCTCAAGATGATATAAATATACGTCACATATACGATGAACATGTTAATGGTATGTGTCCGTTTAAGACTTTTAAAAAAATTTGTAAAACATGTTGGAAGAATAAACACGGTTTCTTGGTGATTGATAAGGAGAGTGAACTATATAAAGGACGGTTTCGTCGTGGTTTCGATGAGTTTATAGTGATTGATGATGAAAAAGATGGCGAAGAATAGCGTTAAAAGAAATATCGAAGATGAATTACAACTTAAAACGGAATTGGAAAAAATACGTGCTGATATAATGAATAAATATAATTCGTTAAAGTCAGAGAGTAAATCTATTACAAATACTTCAGCCGCAGTGCTTGAACCGATTACAAAACCATTGTCGGAGATTCGTGAAGCATTACAAAAACCGAAAAGAAAGATAAAGGATGTCGATACAATAACTGATTCTCCAGTTGTAAAACAAAAATTGATGCATAGTACTCCCAGGAAAGATAGAATTACTGATGTAGATGAAGAAATAAAATATGATTCATTTAATCTAAGTGAAATGGGTTCTTTTCGTATTGACGGAGATGATCCTATGCCTAGAGACTTATTTTACGGAATAAAGTATAATCCTGCTATCGATGAGTATATGTTGGGTACAACAACAATTTCATGGAATAAAAATCGCGGAGAAATATATTTAGGAAAAGGGAATAGTCATATGAAATTCCCGTACACTGAGGGTCTAATGCATTTATTATTGGAGACGAATGTAGATAAGAATGAATATACTAGCGATGATTTGGAAATATATAAACAATTACTGGAATTTACGGGAGCTCATTTACGTTCCGATGGTAAATTGAAAGGTCTCCCCACTATGAAATATAAGAATATAATTCGACCAATGTTTCGAACTAGTCAGCACCGTGGAGAAGGCTATTACAAAAATCATTTGAATGTAAAGAGGAAACGTATATATAATAATGTCAACGCTAGAGTAAGTCTCGGAAATCAATGTATCGAATACTGGAATGATCCGAATGAATTAGTTGAACGATTGCAATTACTACACGCATCTAAGCAAAGTGGTAATACTGGTGTAGACAACGAAATTTTAGCGATCGAGGAAGAGTTAGCTGAAGAAGGATACATTCAACTACCGTACTGATTTTAAAAAAATATGTCTACAAAACAAACATCTGCATTGAAATCATTACAACGCGGTATAGCTGATGAACTTCATAAACCTGCGCGAAAACGTTATCAGACACGATGTGTACAGATTTTCGGATTGAACGATTTATGGCAAGCTGACTTGATCGATATGACACAATACACACGATTCAATCGAGGGAATAAATTTATATTAGTCGTAATAAATACATTTTCTAAATTTGCATGGACCATACCTATAAAGAAAAAAAGCGGTCCAATAATTGCTAAAGCATTCGAAAAAATTTTAACTGAAAGAGGTATTGAACCTCCTAAACATTTGCAAACAGATCAGGGTACTGAATTTTATAATCCACAAGTACGAGCTGTTTTAAATCGATATAATATTAATTTATATAGTACTCATTCGCCGCTTAAAGCGAGTATTGTAGAACGTTTTAATCGAACAATAAAGAATTGGATATGGAAAGAATTTACAGCTAATCGTAATAAACGCTGGTTACAAGTTTTACCTGAACTTACCCGAAAATATAATACAAAAATACATCGCACAATAAAATTTGCACCTACCGATGTAAATAAGAATGTTGAAAGACAAGTTGTTGAAAATATAGCGAGGGAATGTAGTAAAGCAACTGATCGCTTCTCTACCCCGAGCGGATCGAAAAAATTTAAAGTTGGTGATATAGTTCGTATTAGTAAAGTTAAAACATTATTGGAAAAAGGTTATACTCCTAACTGGACCGGTGAATTATTTACTATAAATACGGTGAATTCTACTTTCCCTACGACATATACGTTAAAAGATAGAACTGGTAAATTGTTAGTTGGTACTTTTTATGCTGAAGAATTACAAAAAACATCCTATCCTGACATATATTTAATTGAACGTGTTATTCAACGACGAGGTGGAAAATCATTAGTTAAGTGGTTAGGATTCCCGAGTTCGGAAAATTCCTGGATCGATAATAAAGTTTTAGTAAATATTTAGCAGACTACATAATGCCACTTCATAAGAGTGGTAAATATATGCCAGAAGGTGGTTCTGGAGCACCAACAACGATTGAATTAGATTCTAGCGGAAATTATAACTTTAAAGGAAAACGATTATTAAACGTTAGTACGATCTATCGAGAACCTTCAGAGTCTGAAGTTGTATCTTACAAACAGATAAAAACTCTCACAGCTGCGGAAATACATGAAATACACGAAAAAGTTGAGCAATTGAATTCACTTGTTACGGAACAAAATCTTGCATTACACGCTCGATTTATGTTTTTGCATAAAGATTTAGATGATAAAATTAGTGATAATATTTCGAAAATCGGGATTCATAAGATCAGTATTGATATGTTGAGTGAAGATGTGTTAAAATTTAAGGATGATACAATATTTAAGTTTTCAATGTACGAAGAACAAATTAAAAAACTAACGGATAAATTAAATACGGTTTCGAGTGATTCTTCATCGTTATCTACGCGTGTTTCAAAACATGAAAATGATGTGAAAAGTACAATTCAAATATTTGGAGGTTTAATAAATGAGTTAAATGGAAAAGTGACCGTATTGTTGGATAAATATATTACTAAGGAAATAATGGATAAACAAAAAGAAGAAATAGAAAAACGTTTTAAGGAAATAATTGATAAACAACGTGAAGAAATTGAAAAGTATTTTATGGAGATGATTGATAAAGTTCGTGAAGAAATTAAAAGGGAAAAAGTACATCGTGCCGTAGATACGGTTCAATTAGCTGTAAAAACTGATAATTTAACTGAACAGTTACATGATATTAACTCAACTATTCAACGTAAGGATCAAGAGGCTTTAATACAGACTGGAGTTGGGAATATATTATCAACTATAGTAAAATCGAAAATTTTAAAATAATTTTAAGTTTATGAAATAAGAAATGTAAATATATGAAACTATTTATTATTATATATTATATTGTAATAAAGTTTACATGCATTATATATTTCGAAAGAAAACATTGTAAAAGTTTTTTGAAAAATAAAAAATATGTGAAAAAGAAAAAAATGTACTTCTTTATTTTTTTAATAGTTTACATAAAATGCATGTTACGCCAACTGATCGCGTCGCAACGATGATTGTTGTTATGTTCGAATTCGTCTTTCATTGAATCCAGACATCCCCAGCACGAGAATTTAGCATTCGGCGATTGAATTCGTATGAGTTGACTAAATTTTTTAATCCAGGCAAACTGGAAATTACCATTCGAACCCCAGTACAACATATTTGTATGATTACGGTGATTTAAAATGCTATGGTTTTTGCGGAATGCATAAACGACTTTAATTTTATATTTACACATTTCAGCATCGGCACCATCGGTTTCTATTAATTTATATAAGTTAATAGATACACCATTCGTTCGTTCGAAGGTTTCAATATCTGCCAGTGAGCGTACAGGTAATCGTATGAAATTGAAATCGTACACATTCTGTAATAAATTATATTGCCACATCGAGAACGGATTTTTCGTAAACTTCGCCAGAATGGCAAACAGAAAACTATTTTTATTTTCCGTATCGTTCATATCTTTTACGTAGATTACAGCACGTCGATTGATTATTTCTCTCGGAAGTTCGACCTTTGACGGACTGACATCTTCAGATGGTGGTGGTAGCGGAATTTGCGTTAACGGTGGCGAATGTAAATATTGCGAGAATTGAGTATGTGATGAATTTTCTGTCTCTTGTGAATTTTCTGCCTCTTGTGAATTTTCTGGATTTTGTGATATTGTTGGTGGTGGTGGTGGGGGTGGCATATGTGTATCTGGAAAACCACTCTGCGCAACATCGTCATTATCATATGTGAAAAAATGTTGAATAAATTCTGCCGTATTTACAGGTTTCGAATTTTTCGCGGTAACAGTATCGGTATTCATGATGATTATGATGAAATAATTTTTATAAAGACGAAAAAATTAAAAACTTAAAAACGCGTGATGAACACTGCTCGGAGAATGTATATGCGTTTGATGAGAAATTAATATTGAGCGATTGAATAAATCCATTCAACGATCTACCTCGTTGACTATCTCTAAATCGGGTGTGGCGGTGGTAATGTTACGTCAGAAAAAAATGTTGTTCCATCGAAAGAACTTGATTACATATGTGTATATGGATAAAGTAGTCAAGGACTTTTGAGTATGAGTGTGTTTTTGTGTTAGTGTGTGCATGTAAGGCGTGGTTCTATGAAAGGCATAGACTGAAATAGAAAGTATAAGAATGTTAAGATCCGGTTTCAACGGTTGCGTTAGCATTTACGTGTAGCGCTATGAGAGAAGCATTTTCGCTTTTGCGATGTGTGAGATAGAGACTTACCCCTCCCGTACATAATGTATCGGACAAAGAAAAGTTTTACGCAACTGACCGAACGAAAATCTTCGCGATTCCTAGAAATACCAGAACGGTGAAAACCTGTATTTTACCGCGATTCCTGCAGACTGACCACTGATAATATTGATAACAACGAAAATCAATAATGATAATAACTAATTTTACATATGTTACGAACGCTCGTAACCGTATATACATCATTGTGTGTGTGTGTGTGTGTGTAATCCTCTGAAACCAGTCGCTACCGAATAACGGTAATTTACGTACAAGCAAAGGCATGCATCGACCAATTGATTGACAGGTACAAGGTCACTTGTGATGGCACGCGTACGAATTTACCGCGATGGTGATGATGATGGTGATTTTTACATGTGTGTGCAGACGTATATACACGTACATTTGCATGTGTGTGCGGTAATTAAGGGATCGACAATCAAATGGAATGCGGTTCCGCGGTCCGAGACGCTCCGGAAACGGCTCTGGAAGGCCTTAATTAGCGGTGGCGGCATCCTTTGAGTTAGAATCGGTGTTTTCCCTCTACTTATAGTTGCGCGTTATATACATACAGTGATAAAAAAAAGAGCAACTGTATTTTACGTTATTTTGAAAGTATAAAAATCTTCGCTATTCCCTGTTTTTGAAAAAAGCTACATTCGATTAATACTGCAGCACAAAATTACGCTACTTTGGTGCAAATTGCCTGTCTTCGCTTCCGGAATGATTGTTAGCAGTCTATGAAGATGCGCGTGGTCTTGAGAGTATACGGTAGAATAAAGACAGACAAATGTTGTGCACCGGTACTGATGTGTACGCGGAAATCGATGGTGCACTTTCGTAGCATCTTGCAATGATTGCAGTTTGGTAAAAAATGATGGACAATCGTCGAAAACGAATGGTTAATTTTTTGGTACCGGGATGGTATCTTTGAGTCGTATCGCTCGATTCTGAGCGTGTCGTGACTACCTATTGGTACATTCTAGTTGTACAGAATAGGCAGCGTTCATGGCAATTGCTATACGCAACGCGAGTGTACGCACGCAAGACCACACGCGGGACTGCACTTGTAGCGCGATAACAAGCGACTGCAATCAGTTCCGGGTGTGTCTGCTGTGTGTACTGAACTAGCGCGCATATGATGGTATACGTGGTGGGTTTCTGCTGCCTTCCACGTGATTATTAACGATTATTTATTTATTTATTTATTTAATTCTAGTAATAAGTTCGTCGTCGCTCGGGATCGAAACCGTGACCTCCATAACGGAAGTCAAGCGCTCTAGCAACTAGGCTATCGCGAGGTATATTGCAACTAATTTTCGAAACGTACCGTAGGATTATCAAAAACGTATGGCGGGGGGGGCGGGGGGGAAGAGAATTAACCTAGAAAGCGGAGTGGTATATTTAGACTGATTTTAAAAGTGTAAAACAAGTTGCGCTTTTATAAGTGTGTAGCAGACCGGTGACAATGGCTTCGTTGTAAAGTGCACTTTTCTGGCGACTCGAGCACCAGCACGCTTAGAAATAAAAAAAACTATATTACATACAGTAAATAAAAAGACAGAAGGGTTGGGTTAATGGTCGCCACTAGGCAGAAATTTTTAGTTAATTTTTAATATTTACGTTTGAAAATCTGAAAAAAATTACCAGATGATAGATAGTAAGGTTTTAGGCTATATTTTAAAAATTAAGCTCAAATTAGTGAGAACGATGACGTGGGAAAAGTGGTTTGGTTAGTTTTCGGTGGTCTGAATGTAAATTTTTAGATAAATTTTAAACATTAATGCTTGAACTTGAACCCGGACACCTGAAGTGAGGTTAGTTTTCAAATCCTCATACACACTTTTTGCGTTACGACGTCAGCGCAGCAGCTTGCCTGCAGATAGGCTACGTCAGAACTAGTACTGTGTAATTTTCCTACCTTGGACATCCTCCTTTTTTCCTCAGCTAATCATTCCCGACTACAGACGGACATCTATCCTTCTTTATTTTCTAATGCCGCCTCGCATTATCTTCAAATTCAGCCGATTCCCTGTTCTCAGCTGTGATTTCATTCCTCTTCTTATCAACGCTTCGCGATCGTTTCCTTAATCAGACCGCGTTTTACCATAATCACTCCTTTCTACGTCCTCCTCTCCCGATTGTCCCCTTCGTAGTTCCATCATTATATATCGCAAACCACATCTTCTTTGAATGCCCCGCCCTTGGTTCTGAGCGCTCTGTTTTGCACTCCAAAATCTTAACACTGGGTCTTCCTGCTCCTTATAATTTTTCCTTTGTCCTTTCCTTTCCATCTCCAGATATAATCCCTGTACTTCATTCTTTCGTAAGCTCTAAATCGTCTCTCTATTTAACCCTTTCCATAATTTCTGTAGCTGTTGGGTCAAAGCCGCTGGCGCGTCCAAAAGATAATATGTATATAAAATAATACTATTAATATTTTATATTAAAAAATAAAAAAATAATACTCGCAGCAATGCTATATGCAGTGCAGGTGTATGCATAGAAAACAAATATAAACACTTTATGAAATATTAAATGATGTATTTAAAAAATGAATGCTAACGCGTTTCGGAGCAATAGCTTTATAATCATTAACGTTAAATTTTGAAATGATAATAGAACAAGATAAATCAATTATGAATAGGTCGATGATAAAACAAGATCAATTATTATTATTTTAAGAAATACTATATAAAAAATGGTAAAACATGATTATTATTAATAATAGAAATTGGAATTGTAAAAGTAAAAATGTATAAGATAATTCTAGTTTATCGTTAGTTAAGTTAAGGTTTGTTAAATTTATTATGCGCTTATGGAATTTGTATTCGTTATGGTTGTTAATTGTAAAATAGTTGTTAGTAGGATATTAATTAGATTAATTTTTGTTTTTTGTAATGATCTCATTTTTCTTAGTCATAATACTTTTAATTTCATTACTACTTGCAGTAAAGTATAATGCTAAAACATTAAAAGTTATATAATTTCCTGAAATGTATTTTTAATAATGTTTCGTTCAGATAGTTCCTTTTCTTATAAAGTTGTGTCATTTCTCGTTGGATCCATATTCTTTCAGTAATACTTTTTGTTTTCGTTGCAGCCTTAGACTATTTTTTTTTTTTTTTAAATTTTGAGCATGTCAGCTAAGGACGTTACTGAATTTGAAGGTATGACAGCATTAATGATTATAAAGGAAAAATATTAGAAATGGAACATACGAAAGAAGCTAACAAAGGAATAACCAAGGGAGACGGAAAAGAAAGCATTAAGAGCTGTAGGACGCAGAGAGGCCGAGACGCAAAAGACCGGAATATAGTATCGGGCGTTCTGAAGAAATGAAAGGACATTCAAGTAAAATGTGATTTGTATTATAAGTGAAGTTTGCTTCTGACGGATCAAACGGGTAAAAAAGAAACTGGGTAATGGTGGAACGGAAGAGCGAAGCAGGAAGCAAGCTATGATTAAACCAAAGTCTAATTATGGATGAAATAGTTGACCGCCTCATGTTGGGGAAATTAACAAACCACGGAAAAAGAGGAGGAATGGGTTGTATGGATAAGTAAACGGAAGCAGGATTGGAAAACGAAGAAGGATAGAGATCAGACCAACAGTCGCGCTAGCAACGAGAGGAAAGAGACTTGTATCGTATCTTAATCCTCGCACACTTTGAAATTATTCTATTCTTTAAACATTGCTTGTTGAAGTATATTTCTGCAATCGTCTTCATTAATTTTAATTTAACGTCGTAAAGTTAATAAGTAGTTTTCATCATATTGATGTTATTATTATTGAAGTTTAGTACACACATTATTATTCCTAATACTTGCAAAATGGAACAAATATAAAAACCTTTAATAAAATAATAATAATATATTTTTATTTTTCCTATTTTTATTATAAATAATAATCATGTTTTACCATTTCTTATATAGCATTTCTTAAAATAATAATAATCGATCTTGTTTTATAATCGACCTATTCAAAATCGATATATCTTGTTTTACTATCATTTTATAATTTAACGTTACTATTATATACCGTGATCATGAAGCTCTATTACTTCGAGAAACACGTTAGCAGTAATTTTTTAAATATACCATCATTATTTCACAAAGTGGTTATTTTTGTATTTCGTTTTGCAAGTATTAGAAATAATGTGTGTACTAAACTTTAATAAATCTATACTTGGAATTGTAATGGTTTATACACGTCCCAAGTATATGGATGTACATCGACGATAGTTTACCATTTCTTTTTTTTTTTTATGTGACAGTTAGCGATTACTTGCCGTAATGTTCACTCGCCCAGGCTAATTCCGAAGTTCAGCACTCCAGACATATCTGCAAAATTGGCATTTAAGAGCAACCTCAAGAATCACCGTTAAAATTAAACGGTTTATTAATTCCCACCAGCACCACCATCTTTTTGAAGCCCGCTATTAAAAATTCTTCCAGCTTGCCACCTCTGTATTTGCGAAATTTTCTGAAAAAGCCAACTGAAACCAAACATATTCCGAAATCCGTATATGATATAAAGTAAAGTAAGTTCCATACTCTTGATAAGGATTCACGGATTATGAAGTTAAGGTTCACAATCAACTAAGCCCAACGACACTAATGAGAGTAGGGGGCCAGTTCCTTTTTCTCGGCATGATGTGGTTTAAAATAAAACGAGAAAAGCCATGATTAGCGTTAGTTTGACATTAGAATATATGTATATTGCTATGCACTATTTATGCAGAACAGTTTTTGAAATATATTTAGCTATTCTATAATTACAGCTTAGTGTTATTTGTGGTGTTCCTGAATATTACAATTTCTATGTATAGAGCAATATTTAATGAACAGTTCCGAGATGTTCAATTTCGAATTTGAAATTGAAACTGTGACTGTGACTTAAAATAAATCCGGCTCGAACGGTGAGGATAATTGCAGAATGCAGTAGTGTGAAAAATTTGTTAATGATCGGTGATGCTCGTGAAAATGTCCCCCGTTACGTGCGCGATAAAATCTTATAAATGAATATTTCCTCTATTTGATAACGGCAAAGACTGTAGCCAATGCAGTAATGTCATTTTTAAAAGTTAGCTTTCTTCGGACGAGATTTTATGAGCTTTTTTTCGTTTTTTCGTTTTTTCGGGTTTTGAGTTGCCCATCTTAAATGCTGCAGGGAAACAGAAAAAGCAGCTATTAAACGTTCGACCTTAGTTCATCGCTGCTGATGGTATTCGAAGACGAAAACGCAATAATGATCCGTTTAAAATTTTCCAAAACGACCTCAACAGTTTATGAATCGACAAGAAGACAAGAATAGCTTTTTCCCTCAACTATCGTTTTAGAAATAATCCGAATCATCCTCATCACCATCGCATTTCTTTGCGATAAGCCTGACAGGAACTTAGTTTCTTTCTGCTTTATAAGTTCGCGATGAGAATTTTTACAAAATCTACCAGCAGCATCCCCGATTTAGTTTTATCTACATATATACCTGTCTTTGAAAACATCGCTCTATTTAATCCGGATTATTCGGTGCGTTTAAAGTCGAAAATAAAAGTGCAAAAACATTACTCAAAACTTTCACTTTCCGAAAAATTTATTTCGTAACGATCTTGCTCGTGCAAGGAGTTCAGTTAAAAAAAGAAGGAACAGAGTATTCTCAAAATGATCCTTTTGTTGAAGTTTAATAAAAAAAACACCAGGAATTACATTATTTGAATATATATATGTCCGCAGTATACATTCTGCATGTCAATCAGTTGTTCAGAAATAATGTAAATTATAAACACAATAATAAACATCTGAAGATTGAAGATTAAATGGAAATACGTTAGAAACGTATTTTCAGAGGAATATCTTTAGCTGGAAAATCGATTAGAAAATATATTAATGAATGTAAATTTAATTTACATATTTCGCAAATTCGAAGGGACCCCAAACAGTTTTTATTCTAATTAAGAAAGAAAATTAAATAGACTGTTATCAAAAATGAACCTAAATATTTTATTTTCATTTGAAAAAACAATATAAAAATATAATAGTATGTATATTAATGTTAAAGATAAATGAATAAGATGATTGAATTATGTTTGAAAAAATTAATTTGGTACGTATTTTTGGATTATTGAGGAGGACTAGTTTGCCTGTCTCTAAACAGAAAAAAAATAAAGATCAAATATTAGCAGAATCTAGAACATTTATTGTTAATTTAGTATGTTCCGCTGTGTTTATAATTTCATTATTTTACTAATTATCTAAATAGCAGGATGTATTAATATACTACATATAATGACAAATATCCTTTTTTTTTTTTTTTTTTTTTTTTTTTTTGTGGCGCGCCAGCGGCATTGACCCAACAACAGGAAAAACTAAGCTAAAGAACTAAATAACTAGGCGGTCCGAAATGGACGCAACAAAGGACAGCAGTGCGGATACCACAGAAGATGAAGGAAAGGAGAGGATAAAGGAAGAGTTATTATAGGGAGACCTAATGACAAGAGCTGACTATATAAAAGGGAGCGTTCGTTACGAAGAGCAGGACACTCGAAAAAAATGTATGATCAGGATCGCAATCGTGAAGAGAACAATAAGGAGAAGGTGACAGAGCAAATCGAAAGCGAGAGGAGGGGAGGAGAGAATGATTGATCCAGAGACGAATCAGGGAGACAATAGCACTTGATGAGATGGATTCAAGGACATTTTTAGAATCAGAAATGGTGAAAAATTTTCTACACCTTTCTATAGATGACGTGAATTCAATGGAACACAACGAAGAAAGTTTTATAGAAGAGAAATGACGCATAGAAGAAATAGTATAGGATGCACCGACTGAGCCGTCACTATATATTGCAATGTGAAAAGGGAATAAAGAATTCATTAAAAAATTTTAATTCACAATTAAAAAATGAAGAATTAATCGGAAATTTTGCAAATATCAGATAACTGAAGAAGCTTGGGAGGATGGATAATATTCAAGTTAAGGGAAAAATAAGGAAGTATATTATATGAAATAACGTAGGAAGAAAACTCTTCTAGGCGTGCAGCGATAAAGGTGAAAAGTGAAGGGATCTTTAGGAGAAAAGCTTCGCCCTTGAAGTAAGGGGTAATATTCTTGACTAATAGAATTGAAGGAGATGGAGAGACGTTTAATAAAAGATCTATGTATAGAAAGGGGAGCAGTTTGGATTCGGCGTGAAGAGCTGGAATGGGCGAAGAATTCAAGACACCAAGATGCAAATGAAGACAGAATTGCTGGACTCGATCCAGTTTGGCAAGATGAGTACCGGAAGCATTACCATACAAAAATGAGTCACCTCTCCAGCTGGTCGGAGCCCGAGCTTTCAAAATGTTTATACGTTTGAGAGTAGACGAATATAAGAAATTGGCGTGTTCTATAAAAGAAAAATTACTATTTAGATAAATTTCGAGATAGTAAAAAACACTAACTAAAAGAATAGGACAGTTATTGGAACACAAATGGATTAAAGATGGATTAAACATACGGTAGGCAAAGATCATGTACACCGATTTTGAGGGTGAAATTGAAAAGTGTAGATAGAATAGTGAATTTTCTAACATAGATAAAGCGTATCCAAGTTCAGAATTAGCAGTTGACAAATCATGTGACGAGGTGAGTAATGGGACATTATCAGCAAAGAACAAGAATGAATCACTAAGAGGGAGAACAGTGACGTTGCGAGAATAAATATTTAATAAAGTTGGTCTAAGGCAAGAACCTTGCGGGAGGCCACGAAAGATTATTCTTAAGGATAAAGAAGATTGAGAACGAAGAAGAACTGTGTTCTTTTCTGGAAAAGCCTAATTATAACGAGGTAAAATGATGAGGAAGGTTAATGGAAAGTATTATGGAATGATTGGTAACATTATCAAAAGCGACTAATACATCAATCAACAAAAACGGCTAGAGAGTGCTTTTTCTCAACGTAGGATTTATATATATATATATATCGGAAAGAAAGAGACTAATACAATCTGAAGGACGAGGATACATATTATCAGGAAGAACGCCTTTACTTCTTAACCAGCAAACTAGCCGTTTGTTTAGCATAGATTCAAATATTTTCTGAAACAATTAGCCAGAGAAATAAAGAGGAATGATGCTTTTTTTACGATAGGAACTATGATAAAGAAATTGCATGACCTTGGGACTGAACCAGACAGGAACAAGGAATTATAGATTTCTAGGAGTACTTGAAGAGATTTTTTAGACAGTTTTTTGATGACCATGAAAGAAGTACTATCAATACCGGGGGAAGAATTACGTTTATTAGCCAAGGAACAAAGAAGTTTGACAATAGTACAAGGAGAAGATCAAAAATGTGGAGAAGAAGCCGGTATTGGAGGTGTTATACCCAACTCTTCTAGAAACGGAACATAAGAAGGAGCTACTGAGTCAAGGAAGTAAAGTAATTCTTCTGATAGAAGATCTAGAAAACAGGGACGGTTATTCATAAAAACCTTAACTATTTTTTAGATTTGAGATAGAGAAAAAGAAGAACGGAATTTTGCCCGAGATTTTTTTTTAGAAGATTTGAGGATGAATTTTGCCTTAGCGTTGGCTTGTTTGTGAGAGATAAAGTTGGGTAAAGAAGGATTATTACGAAATGTTCTGACAGTAGAAAGATTATTTTCGTAGACAGTGTTACAATCGGAGTTCCATCATAAGAAAGATACATAGGATTGCCTCAGCCGGCCCGGAAGGTTACTGAATGTGGGAGAGGATGAAGAAAATATGGTGGAAATCAAATCGATAAACTTGTGGTACTGCGAAATAGGATCTAATTGGCGATTGAGAAAATTAATTGAGGAATCAAGAGTTGAACGAAATTTGTGCCAGTCGGTCCTAGAGGTATTCCAGGGAGGAAAATCTAAAGACTTAGATTGAGCAATTGGAGAAAACCCATTAAATGATATTTTGGTCATGACATGGTCACTACCAAAAGTACCATCGAGAGTGTTCTAGGCACAACTTAACCCTATATCCGAAGAGGAAAATTTAATCAATGGTACTAAAAATGGAAAAATTACGAAAGTAAGTGGGAGAATGATCATTAAGGATATCAGCATTATTATTTAATAATACATTTTGCAAAACCAAGCCATTTCTGTTTAATCTGGAACATCCCCATACAGGAGAACAGGCATTCCAATTGCTGCCAATAATACAGGGATGTGGAACGGAATTGAAAAAGGAAAATAAGAAAAGGTCATTCAAATCATAATTAGAAGGTATATTGAAATAAAGTTATCGGAATACTCGTTATTCCTAGTTGGAATAGAAATATGCACAAGGTTTAAGTTTGGAGAATCCTGAGAAGAAAAGATCAATCTACGATTGGTAAAATGAATACCAAACGTAAGTAAAATGGCGGCACCCCCATATCCATCGTCACGATCTGATCGGATTACGTGATAACCACAAATAGAAAAATTAACAGTACGCGATAGCCAGGTTTCAGATGACAGAGCTATATCTATATTTTACAGGTCTAGCAGACTCCCGAAGGGTTGTTTATTTGCCCGAATACTAAGATGGATAAAGTACTGGCTAAAGTCAGAGATAAACAATAAATTATCCTAATTTTTATTTCACAAAGGAAGGAAATTTGTTTTGAAGAAAGTAAAGGAGAGAATTTTCAAAAATTTAGAAGAGGTGGGAATGCTTTGTTGTGAAAGAAAGTCTAGAAAAGCTGCCGACAGGGATTCAACAGGAGACTGACCTTTAGTTTCCATTACCAGAAGAGATGGTTTGTAATTGGATGCAGTATGATTTAATGCCCGACCATTAGTTGGAGTCGAAAGGCGACTAGAAGGAAGAGGAGGAAAGTGGGAAGAAAGATTTATGTATTGCTTATTGGGAATATAACGAGTGAAATGTCTTTCATTTGGAATCGATAAACTTTTAGAGGAATGGTTCATGACCTTAGAACTTTCAGAAGTATATGGAAGACTGCTAGCGGGTGATACAGTGGAATTTTTTAAAATTTTATTCGCTTCCGAGAAAGGAATATTTTCAAATGCCATTATCTGCTTGATCTCCTGCTGCGTCTAATCAGGGCATTGTCGGTCAGATAAGCAATGATATCCCTTACAGTTACGACAAAAAGGAGGAAGTGATAGTTGCTCGCATTCAGAGAAGGGTTGCCTGAACAAATTTGGTATGAACTCAGACAATGTTTGGCAATGTGAGCAAACAAAAAGCATTTAGCGCATTGCACCGGAGAACGGTTGCTGGTGAAAACGTGGAAAAGCAAGTTCAAAATTGAGATATGCTCTGGAAGCGAAGAATTTTCAAAACAGATTTCGACCGATTTAGTGGGGAGTTTGAAACCGTCCTTAGATTTAAATATTCTTCTTACCGACACTATTGGAATAGAAGGAACAATTCGTTCCATTATATCTTCTTCTGTAACTGATTGATGTAAATCAGAAATAATACCATATCGGTATAACATGGAATTGGGGATGAAAGCTTTTAAATTATTCCCTTCGAAAAAGAACTTCTCGTTAAGACAAGAATTAGCGGATGCTGTGGAAGGAAAGAGAGCAGCAGTCGTGTTTCTCCCGATAGACTTAGAAGGTATGTCTCGCTTCAGTTTAACATATAATAATTTTGCGACCGCTAATGGGTGTAAATTTCCAAGATTTTTCTCGTTGTCACTATTTCCAATATAAACTGTGCAAGGTCCGGAATGAGTAACGGAAAAAGTTAATTGTTGAACAGATTTTTGGAGAGGGGAACTTGAAATCCGTGACATTTTCCTCTTATTAGGAGTTAAAATATTCCGCTGTTGCTCTGACGTAGGGGTAGAAGGTCTTGAAGGACAATTTAATATCGGAAAAGGTACGTACGCAGTGATGAATTTAAATCCTCTATTGGTAACGGGAGGTCGTGATTTCCACAAGCCATGGCCTCTTCGAGGCTACACCATGAGGAAGAGGTTCAACATCCTTATTGAAAACTCAATGAGCCGGGGTTTTTGAGAAGTATTATTACTATTTTGGAAACTGAAAATAAGAAAAAAGAGGCAAAAAAAAAAATAACATGATCACACTACATCCACTGAGATTATTATATTTAAAAGCATCAGTGTATATTATTTGATGATCTTCATATTCTACAATTTCCTGCTCAAATTTTGACCTGATTTGCTGCAATAAACTTGTCGACGACATTTCGTTCATTACAGACATGCAGTGCCGTACAGTCAGGGGGCCCTAAGCCCTGCCGGTTGGGGCTCCACTTAAAGAAAATGATTTTATGTAAAAATACAAATTTCAGCACGACGACCGATGTGCATCACCACCGAAACAAAAAGTAAGTAACTTGACGTTCCGCTAACTTCGTAAAGGGCATATTCTTGTTTTCGGGAGTCGAAAGGTATTCTCCCGAAGACAAGAGCATAACTTCTGTTTGTCAGCAGAGACTAGACTTTTTTAAATTTTGAATTTCCCTCCCTGGTTCCGACATCTTTTAACATAGTGGCGTTTTAGTCCGTTTAAAAAACAAGTGTAAACTTGCAATCAACACGAGAATCAGCCTGATTAAGTTTTAACGTCTTGCTTTTTAAGTTACCAGCGTGGCGACCAAAGGCACCATGTCAACACTGAAATGTATGGCACCCTCGCAACACTTTTACACGCGATTAAACAACTCTGAAAAAAGAAAGAAGAAATTATTGCATAAAGTTGTGCAGTATGTGTCGGAAAAGAGTATACACCCAAACAAAATCGTACTTTAACCAACACGGGAGATTGGCAGTTCTGGGATGAAAAAGGTGTTAAAGTTTTAAGAATTATTTGGGAAAATTAATCAGTTGACAAACTAAAAGTTTTATTCGTAGCTCGATTGAAGAAGTCAATAAATACTAGGGCTGGTGATTTTAACGGGTATACGGATAACCCGGTTAACCGCCGTATCGGTTTAAACCGGTCATTTGGGTGAAAACCGTGTTTGCGGTTTTTACGGGTACGGTTAATCGTATAAATCAGTTAATCGTTTTAACAGTTATATAATAAAATTTTAAATTTTTTTTAAATATATCGTTGTAACTATAATTTTTTAATTGTTTGTATAGACGGTTATTTAATAAACTATAAAATTTTATTTTAGAGGGTATGGCCGGTTAAGGGTTGTAAGAGTGCCTTTAATCCAAACTTTACAAAAAAAAATATAAATCTAGGACATGAAAAAAGTAGTTAAAACTGGAAGTTTCAGACCCCTAGTCCTACAGGGGGTTCCTGTAGTCACCATTTCGTTATTTTCAGTTTTTTTACGATATCTTAGTCATTTTTTAATCGATTTTAAAAATTCTTGTTGGAGGTTAAATATAATGGAGAATTCTATATGGTGAATTTTTTTAAATTTTTAGACGCTAAATTCAAATTTTTAGGAACGTTCAAAATTTTTAAAATGTCATAAAAAATATTTTAAATTTCAGTTACGACGGAAAAAATATATAACATGTTTTGCGGTGTAAACTACTTATTGAAATTTTTTCAGATTTTTAAAAGTGACGGAGAGGTTCAAAAAAAATAAAAACATGCATTTTTGACTGAAAACCATCTTGAAATTCAACTAATAACAACGAAATAGATGTATGTTACGTATTTAAAGATAACATGTTTTCCTGAATTTTTTCGGATTGTTAGAATAAAAAAATATAGAGATTCTGCACGAATTTAAAATTCCCATAATAGCAAATTAGGTAACACAATGACATATTATGTAACTTACATTTTATAGTTTGCTTCCAGTTGAAGTTTCAAAGGTTTTTCAGACAAAAATGCATGTTTTCATTTTTTTGGACTTGTTTCATCTGTTCCTGAAGTTCGAAAAAATTCAGAAAAACATTTTATTTTAATATATGTAACATATATATATTTTGTTGTTATTAGTTAAATTTCAAACGGTTTTTCAGCCAAAAATACATGTTTTTATTTTTTTTTGAATCTCTTCCACCACATTTAAAAATCTGATAAAATTCACCGTTATAGAACTTTCCATTATCTTTAACCTCCAACAAGAATTTTTTAAATCAATTGAAAAATGGCTGAGATACCGTAAAAAAACCGAAAATAACAATATTAGGCATTCTGTTATGAATAATTTTCAAGGGATTTGCTATTGTCGAAGGAGAACCATTGTAACTTAAGACGGCTTTGCAATAATTACATATTACGTCTTTTTCAGCATGATACCCAACTATTTTTTTTGGCATCTTCAATTGAAAACGATATCAGAATTAAACTATAGCTTAAGAAAATAAAACGTCAAAATTAACTATCAACCACTTAATACAACTTTTTTTTCCAATGCGTTGTAAATAAATCGCACTGGTTGGAGCGGACTGTCTCTTGTAGTGTAGCATCTGTTGCATTGCTGAGTCTCACTCCCGTAAGCAGTGCGCGTACGCCAGTGATTATGAAGTAAGGTTTTAACTCACCGAGCTGCGGTTTTCCCGTAAATAAATAATTTTTTGAAACTACGATTGATGTTATTAAATGACAAAGCGATAACAACAAAACACGAACTATTTTAACTAGATCCCGCAATGATATTAATTACACAACAATCCAAAAGGAAACGAAAAAAAGATTATTATTACTATTATTATTTAATCAACTATCGTTTCGTACAATTAACCGTATCCGTGAAAACCGTAAAACCGATTTTTACCCGTATCATCGGTTTTTAACCGAAACCATGGTTACCCGGTTACCCGGTTTTTAACAGCCCTAATAAATACGCTGAATATGTACCTTACGCTGGACATTCTTTAAATTTAATTGCCGTTAAAAGCGTAGACTAATAATCTAGTCGCAAAATTTTTTTATTTAGTGTAAAAATTATATACTTTTTTCTCGGCGTCGACGTACAGGTGGTAAAAATTAGTATCTGTCCTAAATAGTAAAGAGAAACTGATAAAACCATTATCTGATGCCAGATGGTCAGTCCGAAGTGGCGCTCTTAGTGCTATTCGTGGAAGTTATTGCAGCATTTTAAAAATTCTTTCGCAACTTTTGAATGATACATCGCAATCAAGTGAAACTAGACTCTTCGAGTTTATTTAATAAACTAACTCAATTTGATAATATTTTTTAAACTATTATTTAAGATGACATATTATTAAAAATAAATTCAACTAGCAAAACTTTACAAGAAGAAAATATAGACTTAGCTGTAATTATGAACTTGTTCGATTCTCTAGAAAAATATCTTCGTAATTTGAGAAACAAGTTCGATGCCTTAGTAGGTGCTAATTTTACCGACCACAGTTATGGTGTTTTCTGTGATTCTCGCCAATTTTTCAATTTTGACAAGGGTATCAATCATTTATTGTTTAACTGTAATAAATACGAGCATGCTAGAAGTCGTTTCTTTAATATGTTAATCTTCCTCCGATGTTCTCCCCCATAGAATGTTTCTTACATATTATACCGATGCTATTGTAGTGGTTTTGTTCAAATTTATTATTAATAACGGCATTGCTATTTAGTGGCGAAAGGCCGGTTTCTGAGTTCTAATGTAGCTAATAACTGGCATCTTCGGAAGTCTTGCTACTACCTTGCTAATTACTCGGTTTTAAACCTATATCCTTCACCTTCTGTTATCCAGTCGCACCTCAGTGCCTGTTGCACTCGGATTGTGTTATGATCAGTGTTAATTTTATATTCTATCTTTCTTGGCACTCGTGGGCTACGTCATATTATTGTGGCCATGTATGTTCGAATTGTCTTGTGAACGTTTAATTATAGTTATGTTGCTCTACTGTGCCTATTGTACTTAGGACCTGTTATGATCAATGTTAATTCCATATTCTTCTTTTCGAAAAACGTGGGCTATGTTACGTCATTGCGGCCATGTTTTCTCGAACTTTTGACGTTTTAGGATTCAATCTACTTATTTATACACACTATTCTGTTAGTCTAGCTTATTTGTAGAAGTTGTTAGTGGCCAAATGGTTTCTCGCCGGGTTAAAAAAAAAAAAAAAAAGATTATATATACGAGCGAAACAAAAACATTTATTGAAAAAACTAAAATAACAATTAGTGAAAAAAAGTGATAGACCGAAAGCACGAAGTGTTAGATTACGAGATTCGAGGGAAAAGGCGATGATACCGTTTTTAACAAAATAGATAAACTTAAAATAGAAATTTTTTATCCCATTGTTTGTTTTTTTTTTGTGTGTAATCTACTCGTTGGCCATGTATAACTGCCAGGGTCATTATGGCACAACGAGTATCGGATTTATTACAATTTGTTTATTAAATTATTTCGGTTAAGGAAGATTAGCATTGTCTGAACCTGTTCTGGACGGTTATCTAAAAGAAGGTGTAGTGGTTCGTCCTTGATTATTGTTAAGTTTTGACATTGTTTCAAGATGTGTTCCACCGAAGGTAGCACTGCTGCATTACAGAATGGACAGGAAATCGGTGGAGGGGCTCCCTGGAGGACATGGTTGTGAGATATCGATGTGTGTCCCAGTCTCAATCTATTAAGGGCAGAGAATTCTTTTTTGGACATTTGGATCGGTGGCCACCAAGGATCAACATTTGGTTTAATATTCCTTAGGAAAGTTGCATGTTGGGACCAGGATGAGATCCAATGTTCTTTCATATTTTTGTGGAAGAAGGGAGTGATTTCTGGTGGTGGGACATTGGGTGGCATAGGGACAGACAACATTGACTTGGCGGCCCGGTCGACACATTCGTTTCCGGGTATTCCAACATGTGCCGGCACCCACAGGAAGCCTACTTGTATCCCCTCTTGGGTAAGGCGATGTGCTGTAGATCTTATTTTATAGACTAATGAACTGGTTATAGTAAGTGACTGAATAGTTTGAAGGGAGGCCAGTGAATCTGTGATAATTATGTATTGTTTGTTCTCAGATTTACAACACGCACATGCTTCCAATCCAAAGAGAATTCCGTATAGCTCGGCTTCTAATGCGGAGCTGTCATCATGTAGCCTCACTGCTTCGGCTTCACCTGAGATTAGGTAGGCACATGCTGTGGGAGTGGACAGTGTGCCAGCGACATTTGCTTTAGCTCCATCTGTATAAACGTGTGTATCATGTGTGTAAGTTTGTATTTTTTCGATACTTTTTTGGCGAGCTGTATATTGGTCCTCGTTAGATGTACGGTGGATAAAGAGTGATAAGTCTACCATCAATGGGGGGTATTCCCATGGTGGTTCTTTTGGGAACAGGAGGAGATCCGGATTGTATTTGATGTTTTTCTCAGTCAAAAAATGTAGAATATTAGGTATTGGATCATTTTGAAAGGCTGGAGGAGGAATGACAGTGCTCCTCGAAGAGAAGTGATATTGTTGGTACCAGTATAGATGATCACGGGAGGTGAAGAAGTCAAATATATAGGATAATGGCGGAATTCCTGATAGCACACAGACACCCTGCGTGGGAGATGTTCGATGCGCCCCAAGGATGGACCTTAAGGCAGCGTGATGGATTGATTCAAGTGATTTTATGAGCTGCTTACTAGCCGAATAGAACACCTGGCAGCCGTAGGTTAATCTGCTTAGAATAAGTGATCTGTATACAGATAGAAGTAGTTTTGGATTATTGTTATATTTATGATGTGATAAACATTTTAGGATAGCTATGATTTTATTACATTTGCGTTTGAGTTCTTTAATATGAGGAGACCATGTCAGATGGGAGTCAAATGTTAGACCCAAGAATTTAGCTGAGGATGTGACTGGAAGAGGAAGTCCATTTAGGGTAAGGGAAAAATCATGGTTTGGGTTTACTCGACGACTTTTCTGGAATTTTACACAAGAAGTTTTATTTAAGGAGAAAGTAAGGCCGTTACTTTCGGTCCACGAATATAACCTATTGATTGTGGATTGTAGTATAGATTTGGCGTTGGAAGGAAAGTTTGATGCTAAGGATATATTGAGGTCGTCTATAAACAATCGGGATGTTACCGGCGGCTGTATGCAGTCCGCCACATCATTTATGTATAGGATAAAGAGTGTTACACTTAGAGGAGAGCCTTGAGGAATACCATTTTCTATTAGGACAGGAGAGGATAACGTTGAGCCAATTTTTACTTGAATGTGTCTGTTTGACAAATAATTCATTATATAGTTGCCCATATTGCCTTTTATATTGGCGTTCTTCAGCTTTGTAAGCACTTTATATCGCCATATCCGGTCGAATGCTTTCTCTATGTCAAAAAAGACAGTATAGAGAGCTTGTGACCTCTTTTGGGCTTCAAGTATTTGTCTTTTTAGGCTCAGGAGATGTAACATTGGGGATTTTGATTTGCGACCTCCAATTTGCATTGGGGAGAGAACGTTTGAAGATTCTAGGAAAGAGGATAGTCGTCTGTTCACCATTTTTTCCATGATTTTGGAGAGTGAAGATAGTAAGGAGATAGGTCTGTAATTTTGAGGAATGAAGGTTTCTTTATTAGGTTTGAGGATAGGAATAATTAAAGCTGCTTTCCAGGATTTTGGGATGGAGGAAGTTGTCCAAATTTTGTTGTATACGTCAAGGAGTAGTTGTTTAGCTAGATTAGGTAGGTATCTGATCATGAATGGGTGAATGGAGTCGGCTCCAGGTGCACTGTTTTTTAGCTTTTTATCGAGCTGGTAATTTAGTTCAGACATTGAAAAAGGATCATTGTATTTTTCTTTTTGATCTGGAGGAAAGGATATTTTTTGCTCCTCTAGTCTCGCTTTGTGTTCTAGGAAGGAATCGGTGCAGGATGCTGAGGAAGATACTTTAGCAAAATGTTGCGCAAAGGCATCTGCCACTTCTTTGGTGTCTGTGAGCAGGACATTGTTAATGAGTAAGGAAGGGGTAGTTGGAGGACGATAGTTACCACACAACGACTTGATTCTTCTCCAAACCACCGTCGCAGGCATATCTTTTGAGATAGATGATACAAATGCTGTCCAGCACTCCTGTTTTCTCATTTTGATAAGTAGCCTGGCTCGAGCTCTAAATCTTCTGAATTCAATCAGGTCTGTAAGTGACTTCGTTGTTTTATACTTCCTCAATGCTCGTTTCCGTTGTGCGATCGCCATTTTGATTTCGGGGCACCACCATGGTACTCGCTTTTTCCGAGGAGCTGTTGTTGTTTTCGGTATTGTTGCTGTCGCTGCTTCATTCATCGCGTTAATGAGAATTTTCAGATTTTCCTCTACCGATTCCGTTTGAATTTTAGGGATAGTAACCTTTGTTTTGTAACCCTTCCAATCTGCTTTATGGAATGCAAATTTTTTTGTTACCTGGGCTGAGTGCAATTTTTGCAACTGGTGGGGAAAGTGTATGAAAATAGGGAAATGGTCACTTGAACACAGATCACCATGTACATCTATGTTCAAGTAAGGAAATAGTGAAACGGATGCAAATGCTAAATCTATTATTGAAAAAGTGTTATGAGTTGTGTTGAAATGTGTATGTGATGGAGGAGGGAGGAGTACCAGGTCACTATTACGGATGCTATTTGAAATCATATTTCCTCGTCTATTTGGCTGTGTTGAACCCCACTCAGAAGAGTGGGCATTGAAATCTCCCAGTAATAACACTGGTTCCCGCAGTTGAAATAGTAATGTATCAAAGTCTATTTTGGTTATGTTTGTAGCGGGTGGGAAGTAGCAATTACAGATTGTAATGGATGAGAGCGGAAGGGACGGGATTTTCACCTTCACCGCTACCGCTTGAAACATGGTACTTAACCTTATTTCATGTGATGGAATCGCTTCATGCACTAGTATCGAGACTCCTCCACATGCTGCTTGTCCCTGTGTGTAGTCAGAGCGAAATATTCTGTAGCCTTTAATAAGTGGTGAATGGGAAGAGTTTAAGTGCGTTTCTTGTAAACAAATGATTATTGGATTGTAGTTATTAATGAGTAATCTCAGCTCGTCTATACGTTTATAAAACCCTCTACAATTCCATTGCAGAATACTGAGATTTGCAGCCATTTTCTCTAATTATTGTTGACAGTGTTACTTAAGATGACTAGTTTTATATCTTAGTTTCAGGGTCATCCTTGCTAAGGAGAGGTTTTAATTTATTAATTATGCGAGTACATCTGTTCTTAAGTCCTACGCTGCCTAATAATGGTCTTACTTGAGAAAGCGTGTGTAAAAGGTTATCCCTATCTTCTGTGAAAGTCAGTGCGTAATTAACAAAATCCTGACTTGTGGCCACCTGTCTTATGAATTCTTGAAATTCTTGATAGTCTAAGAAGAACAGAGTCTGGCCGCTAGTAAATAGATGTAATGTTCCTTCTGTTAATAGGTTAATATCAACTCCTTTGTTTGCTTCTTTAGAGGCTGGTTTGGCCGCATTGTCCATGACGTTAATTTCTATATTGTGCGCCGTAGAATTTTGATTTTCTAGGTTTATTCGCTTAGTAGCAGTTTTATCTGGAAATGGCGGTTGAGTTGAATTGTATGTTTCATCGGGACTAATGGGGTGTGGTCGTTTTTGAAGGGGGTTGTTATTATCAATGTTCATTACAGTAGAGGTATTGTCGGTAGAAGGGGCAATATTTAATTGTAATTGATTGCGTGTTTCTTCTATGTTTTGGTGCTGCTCCTGTCGGACAGTTTGCTCAGTTACCATTGTCTTAGTTTGTTTGGTGTATGTTGCATCTTGTTTGTCGCTATTCGTTGTTGGTTGATATCGCTGTTGATTATTATCAGCACAGGCATTTTCGACCGGCGCTGGAAATGTCGTTATGGTTTCGGAAAAAACTTCTTGATTAACTGTTCCTTCTTTCTTCTTGCAATTTTCACATGAATGGTCATTGAGCTGCGTGTAGATCCTGTATTCGTAGTCGCTGTGCCTCAATGTGAAGGAATCAGGGATATTTTTGCAATTAAACTGTTCGACGTAAAGCTGCCGCCTGAAACTTACTATGTGAGCAAATTCATCATCCACCGGATTCACACGTAAAATGGAAATTTGCGAAAGGATTTTTATTGGATAAACTTCTTGCAAATGTCGAACTAATATTTCGTTCGGGATGGTTGGACAGACATTTGATAGAATGAGTTTATTCGCCGGTTGTTTAAGTCTCCGGGCAGTAATTGTTCTATTATTTATGGTGATCCGGCCACCTTTTGCTAGAAATTCGTCTGTTATTTGTCTGGATTTTAAAAATATTAGAATTCTATCCCTGCTAATACGGGAGCCTGCTACAATGTTTAAGCTGCCTGCTACATGGTTTTTAAGCGCGACAAAATAATCACGTATAACGTAGGGTGCGATATAATCAAAAATAATTCCGCATTCACGGGAAGGGTAGTTGAAATTAATTAATGGGGCGATCTTTTTATTCGATTTGATTTTATCTGCGAAGGTATGTTTTGAATTTCTATTTTGTTGGTTTAAATTATTTGGAATTTAGTTATTTATCAGTGCGGGAAACTGATAATTGTAATCAGTCGTATTACAAGAAGCGGTAGTTAATTCGGAGATAGATTTTATCGCATCGCTGTGTACGACCGCAGTCTCATCGTTATCAGCGGTATTGTGCATGTGTGAGGTGTGTGTTGTGTTTCGATTCGCCGTTGGCTTACCTGAAGTCTGCGATTTACCACCATACTTACCGTCCGGCGCTAATGCAGTCGTTGCGGCTGTCAGCTGTTTTTGAGGGGTAGGAGGGCGCGAAGGTGGTGAATCGGTTTGGTTTTGTTCACCGATCGGTTCCGATGTTGGAACGGTCTGCCTTCGGTGAGAGGCAGGGGACGATGGCATTATCAATAGATAATGCCTCTAAACACGAGACAATCTCTTTAATAGACGCGAAAAACGAACGCGAGACAATTAAACTTTATCACTTCGTATATTGTAATTTACTTTTCTATCCCATTGTTGATTCTCTTTGCGCTAATATTAAAAAACTAAACTATCATATGATAACATGCATAAAAATTTTAGTTTTTTTTTTCTTTTTTTTTGCACTTACAAGATATGGCAGGTGGAACAATAAAGGAAAATTGTATGAAACTTTCTGAAAAATACGATATTGATATAGATGCGGAATATTCACTTTAAATTTTACTTAGAATCATCAGAAAAGAAAAGCAATTTATCTATAATGGACTTGTACGTCCGAATAAAAAAAGAATTCATAATTTCTACCTTTCCTAATAATACAGAAACATGCTTTCAAATATTTTTAACTATAACGGTCACAAATTGCATGGGGGAAAGAAGTTTTTCAGCACTCAAGTTTCTAAAAAATCAGCATAGAAGCGCAATGTTTGATAAAAGACTAAATAGTTTAGCAATAAAGTTTATTGAATATCTGATCTATTTTGGAAAGGATAAATTTTGAAAACATTACCATCTCTGAATTTGCACTAAAAAAATGTAGAAGAAAATTGTAAATTATTGTACTTTTTAATGTAATAAAAAATCCTTTAATTATGTCTCTATTAATTAAACATTAATATATTTCTGAAAAACCCCTATGTAAAATATCATGGAATTTTATTCACACTGATAATATGTTTCAATTTTACAATTATTGGTTTATTAAAATAAAGTATTTACATTTTATGTTTGAAATTTATTTTTATTTTTCTAAATATTCTGAACTGCGCAGTCAGTTTAGCAATCAGGAGCCCCGAGTTCGAATCTCGGGTTGGAATGTAAAAAATGGGCTAAAGATTTAGTAGACCGCAAAAGAACAGCAACGCGGCCCCTTGCTCCTTGTAGGACCTATGGGAATATATATGTATATATATATATATTAATTACAACGTAATTCTTAGGCTATCCCTCATTCGAAAAAATGTCCCAATTTTATGTAACGCTAAATGTCCCAAAAAAATGTCCCAGAAAAATGTCCCAATTTTATGTAACGTTTGTTATATTTTGTAGGATTTTTGTTATTGTTATTTAAAAAATGTCACAACTTTATGTAACGAAATATGTAACAATAAATGTAACGAAAAAATGTCTTAATTTTATATAACGGTAGTTAAATGTTAGAATAGGATTTTTGTGGTTATGTTATTTTTCGTGTGTGTTGATGCCAGTAAGAATTACGTTGTAAATTTTGATCATTTTATACAAAGTATAGAAGAGAAAGAGACAGAAATGTAAGCAAGAGGGGTCAAGGGGCACAGCCCCTTGCGAGGCCAAAATGGCCGAGTTATATATATATATATATAGTGGCGGGTCCGGAAGGAATTTTTTTTTTTGGGGGGGGGATTATATAATTACGTAAAATCTTCTATGGTAGGCAGTAGATTTGAGAACTACCCCTTGTTTCATAAAGCAAATCAAATATCGACCTTTATAGAAATTTAAAAATGTTTTAAAAATACGTAATTATTACAATTCAATTTAAATTTAGTTAGGTGAAAAATAAAACGAGATTGTAAAATTCCAGCTAAAATGGTAGTTTAGAAATAGTAAGAAAGATAGTATTTTTATTAGACTTTACTTCTTTTTTATTTTTGTTAGTAATCCTATCCGAATTCTTTGTCAGTGAGCAAGTTTAAATATATATATATATATATATATATATATATATATTTCTCATTGAACTCTATTTTCATTTACATTACAAAATAAAAATTAAAAATAAATAAAAATGATTGTGTTCAAAATAGAATAAAAAAGGAATATTAATAGTTTTACTAGAAAATAGTACTAAATACTAGTTATATAATTAAATCTATAGGTAAAATTTATACAAATTTTTTATAGTATAAATTAAGTTTCACTGTTAAAACAACTTTTTTTCATAGAGGCTTTGGTTCTTTGGTGGGTAGTCCCCTATTCCCCTCCCATGGATCCGCCACTGATATATATATATATATATATATATATGTATTCTGAATTATTTTTTTTTATTCCATCTTAACGGGCCCTCTCGAGACGGGGGCCCTAAGCCCGAACTTTGTCGGCTTATGGGTAAAGACGGCACTGGAGATATGTTAACGTTAATTTTATACAAGTCGCCATGGTGGCAGTTGTGAGCTGTCTTTAAAAATCAAGTAATATGTCCCCAGTGCTATGGAAAGCGAAAGAATAAATGAGTTTGCGTTAAAGCTGGCTAAATGAGGAAAGTCAGGTTATTAAAGAAATGGAAAAAAAAGTATTTCAAAATTATAAAAGTGTAGCGCATTAGCTATAACAGTTAATTGTCTACAGATCCAAAGGTGTCATAGATTGGATAGTCATTTCGTTTCAAACTCAATAATCCGACGTGCACACCTAACCCGAAATCGAATATTGCTTGTATCAGAAACATCACCTAGGAAAGTAATACAGGATTATCCTAAAAAAAGGAACTGACCAATATTTTCCAATTACCATTACAGATCTTTAAAAGTAAATAAAGAGAAAAACTTAATTTCGCAATCTATGAAGAGACTGTAGGATACACTAACTTTACTCACTTTTTTAGCTGGGTTTTTATTATCCTAAACTAGTTCCGACATTAACGAATTTCTCGGACGAAAATGGTCATATTAACTCCTTTCATAGACATGCGTCGGAAAACTTCAAAAAGTTCCTTGTAAAGTTGCGGGGATACGGATTATTCGATTAAAAGTCAATAATTACAGAATGAGCTAAACTGTGTGACGGGGAAATGAGTGAAAGGCGTTAATCGTTTTCTTTTAGCCATTCCGGTAGTTATGACAGCGGCCGATATTAAACTGAACGCGGGATGAATTAATAATACGTTTCTGGAACGAGCAAAGGTCATTCTAGTGATGTCTTTTTCCTAATTAATAATTGTATTTTGCCGTTAATGTGTCCGCTGCTGATGTTGTTCGTGCATTTAAATGATTCGAATTTAAATATTTACTAGGACGTGGTGTTAAAAGCATAGAGACTCATGATGAACCAGGTTAGAGAATGTAGTCACGAAAAAGGGAAAAAGAGACGTACCATGAGTGCAAACGCACGTATAAAATTCAAAGATAAGTTTTATGGCTCGTTCGTTAGAGTAAATTTGAACATTTTAGTAGCAGAAACGTTGGAAATATTAATTCGTTTCGCTACAAATCTCGTCACAAACAGAGAGGGCTTTTTATTCATAATTCACGCGAATTTATCATTTAAAAGCAAATTTCTCGTATTCTCCGTTTCTAACGTGGTCACTCGCGTACGGGCAAATTTTCTTTTAAATTTAAACAAGTCAGAAAACCCGACCCATTCCAGAGTTAATTCACAAAATTCATTTTACCTGAAATTTAAGTAATTTTCCAATCGTATAAATGTGCACGCTTATTAATATAAAGGTAAACTGTTTATAATAAATGGTTTCTTCCTCGCAAAATGATTTTTTTTATTTATTTTTTTTTTTTTTATAAAGATTGGAAAAGAAGCAGTTTATTTACTCAAAAGTTAGTTTGTTTTTCGTTTTATTTTTGCTACCGGAATTTTAGTCAGTATGAATTGATTATACCGAAAAGCGCCGGCTTCGAATTAGATTCATTAATTTCTAACTAAATTTGGCTTCTGGTTGGTAAAATTTATATAATATATATATGTATATTTATTTTATTTTTTTTAAATAGATATATTTTCAGCCTCGCTCCTCGCTATAATGTTTTTAAAATTAATCAATTTTACAGCCGTCTTTTAAAAGCAGGTTTTTTAAAGGGCCTATTTTTAGAATTTGCTCTGCGGTACATTTATAGATACTTTCTACATCTAGTCATTGATGGAATGTGAATATTTTTAAGCATTTTTAGGATTCCGTAATAATGTACGGAATCCTAATAAGATGGTACACAAATGACAAAAATATCAAATAGAAATCAATAACTCACGAACCGCTCGACTTATTAATTTCGAAATTTGGAACATAAATCACAATTAAAATTCTCTTGAAACGATCTATAACTTAAAGATTACCGATTACCCTGGGCGGCAAAAACCCCAAAAAACCGTCAAGAATACATAATATGGTACATAAAACGACCTCCAAAATCACTTAAAAAATCATAACTTATCACCCGATAAACCTGTAAAGCTGAAATTCAAAATAAAAACTAAAATGCAGGAGTCCCGTTATAAAATCAAAAAATTACGGTATAAACGTTATGTAAAGTTGCCGACAAGTTCAAAAAAGCGCAAAAATTGACGTCTCCCCCCCCCCCAAAGCTCCGCGAGTATTACAGCTAAAAATTTCAAACACGGTTAAAAATATGCGCCTTCAAGTATATTTCTCTAGTTTTGAATATCTAGATTTCCAGCTTTAAAATTAGACTCTCAATTGAAAAAAAAATATTTTTTTTTCCCGGGCTTGTGATATATCATTAGAAATATCGATATTTGTCGGGAACGAAGCCGTATTGTATTTCCTTAACGAAATGTTCAAAGTTGCGGAAAAGTTCAAAAAAGCGCGAACTCTAATTTGTAGCCTCCTCTTTGCGACGCGAATATTATAGCTAAGCATTTGGAACGAGGTATAGAATAAGCCACTTCACATATATTTCTCTGGTTTAGAATATTCCTTTTGCCTTTATCGGAATACGAGACTGCAGCGGTCTTTAGAATTTGGTTCGGATCGTTGTAATTTGCGTTAGTAGTGTTAGTACGAGGACTAAAAAACGGAACCGGATCGCAAGTTTCGGTTTGGTTCTTTTCATTACGGCTTGTGTTTTAGTGTTGTTATGAACGGTAATAAAACGAACGGAATTACCGCATCATTGTTTAGGTAGTACGTCCGCCTGATGAAAAACAGATGCGAATACTATTTCGATTTGTTAAACAATTTAACGCACTATGCTAGTAAATAAATACAAAAAAAAATATTTAATAATGGTCCAACGTAATGAGAGAGTCGAAAGAAAAAAAACCGAATTGTTAAAAAATCATCTCAGTAGAACGACAGTCTTTGTCACATCGCGGAGCTACATATATCGATCTTTTTTAGTAATGTAACCAGTTCGTCTTGCAACCGAAAGAAGTTTGATCCAACAAGGTAGTGCTGCTAGTAACCAAATCGGCTCGAAATTCGGTTTTCAAATTAGTGACATTTACAAAATTTGTAAACTATAATTTTGATTAGCGTGTCTCCCCCTCCTGTTCGCCAAGAATCCAGGAAGTAATCACCAAAGTACACCAACCTGCCAGCAGAGAATACCATCGTTCTAGCAGCCACTGTAGAGTGATACGTAGCACTTATGTTATTTCTAATTAATCCTTTTTTGCGTGTTTTCGTTTATATATTTATTAAGTGTTTTCAACGATCGGCTATTCAAGAAGGATAGGGGTAGAGAATAATGAAATTATACATTTTAAAAAATCATAAAACCTTAATATTAGTATTATTAAATATAAACCAATAATTTAAAAAAATAAATAAAAATTAAATAAATAAAAAAATGATTTAATTAAATATTTTATATATATATACTTGCTCTTCATAACAATTACATTGCACTTCAAATTAGTCTAAGCCTTCGATTCAAATTAGTATTTTGCTTTACTGTTTTAAATTATTATTAGAAAAGATCTCTGAAATGTATTAAGATATTAAATTAAAATAATAAAATAAAAATGGAAGTTTATTCAAATAAATTTTCTTACATACTAAATAATTATAGTCATCGTTAACTTTTACATACGGAATCCTCAGCGCATGAAACGTCATGCTTGACTGAACTTGTTTTATAATTACGTTATTCTTTCTCATTTTTCCTACATTTTTCATTTCCTTTCAACTCTATATTATGAAAAATACGCCAACGAAAAATTTCTTCGGATTTTATTTTTCCGTATCAGCAAACAGGACTACTCGAAAATTTATTCAACTAACCGAAAAGGTTGTACGCGCTGCTGCAGTCACTCGTCTAATAATTTTTACGAACTAAAATTGCCAGGTAACATTTGCGGAATAAAACTGATGCAAAAAAAAAAGTCATGTTTGAAGCAGCGCATTTTATACCGTTTTTAAGAAAACAAAAAAATTACTCTTCTTCAAAGAGAAACATGTAAATAATGATCGTATTTTCCGATTTCGTTTTTAATGTTGAAACCGCGTACTTTATTAGGTTCAGAGTCGGTAATGCGATCGACAGAATCAATTTTATTCGTCAAATATTAAACTTAATTGTCCAGCTGAAAAATGAGAGAATTCAGTCAGTTTTTATTCGTAAAACAGGGTTTAACAAAAAGTACCAACTTTGGAATTTACACTAAATGCACTGAAAAGAGAAAAAAATGATTATTCTCTACGAAAGATAATGTATTTTTCAGTGAAATTATTACGATTATTTTTAAACAACATTAATATCTACTAGAATCCCCGGTATGCTAAATTCGAAATGCAAGAATATTTATGGGTGTAATGGTGGTATAATAACATAATCACTCGTTTTCTATGAATTGGAAACATCGCGAGAATATTTAATGTAGTTTTTAATTATTGCTGCAATTTGAATTCAGCGTACCGAGACTGCAATAAGTATTAAAGTTTAATAATAATCACAATAATATCCTTAACTAGTAATTATTTTTTATTATTTAGGACATTTTTATTAAATTTTTAAAGTAAATCTCGAAGTTGGTATTTTTTTTTTTTTTTGAAAAAGCTAACCTTACGAATTGAATTTCAATTGCTACTGATCATGAAAGGTTGTGTAAGAGAATTAAAAAGATAAGTAAGAGGAAAGTGACTGATATCAAATAGACGGAACATAAAACGCAAATTTTTATACAAGGGACGAACCAGGTTAGGAGATATAGAAACGTATGCGGTATTAAATTGGTTAAGTTTGAACGGAAAATTGAAAGCAACAATATAAGAGTTAAGGGAAGTATAATTTCTAACAAGGATAGTGACTCTACCGTAGCCATCATCGCGATCGCAAAGCTGAAGGCTCTAGTTTTTAAGATTCAATACTTCTCGAAGCTAAATTTCAGAAACTGATACCAATTTTATGAAGAACCGATAGACTTTCTAATAAATTTTTATTAGCTCTGAGGCTGCGAAAGTTTTTCATTGTAATACGTTAAGAGCGCCGCTATCGGAAAAAATAAATGAGAGGGAGAGGAGAGGAAAAAGTAAGGAAAACAATGAAGGATGCAAAAAAACGATATAAAGTAAAAAGTATACAAAGTGGTTTCGTAAGTGATTATGTTCAAAGCGACTGTTTAACCGTACTTAGAACAGGCATTTTATGGGAAACGTTTTCTCCATTCCTGAAAAAAGACAAGTGTATCGATACTTTAAAAGCTGCAGTATACTACTGCAGTTAAAAGGACTAAACTTTTGCATCAATTTTATTATTACCTGAAAAAATTATCATTTTTTTTTGTAAAAATGAGTTGTTAAAATTAGGTACGTAAAATGTAGACCGTTATTGTCACTATATATATATATATATATATATATATACATATATATATATATATATATATATATATATATATATATATGTATATATATATATAGCTTTTGGCGATTATGAGCGAATGTATGTTACTAATAAGTCTACATTATACGCATCATTGTTTATCTGTCTGTTCAGCCTACTCTTCCTCCCTATTCATGGTTTCTTTTGCTTCGACATTCTGATGTTGTTTTCGTTGTTCGTATGCGTTTTGGCCATTCTTTGCTACCTTCCTCCAGATGTCGCTTTTCTCTAATTTCCCTCCGCACACTTCCCCCTACATCCTGATGATGCAGTTATTTGCGACGCCGATCGTGTGTTCCTCCAGTGTTCATCTCTTTCTGTTTAGCATTTTGTGTTCTTATTTGTGTTGAGGCTTGTGGGCTTCCTGCTTCTTATTGTGCTTCCTATATCCCGTCTCTTTTCCTTCCTCACTGGTTATTCCTGCTATATTGATTGCTTTTTAGCAAAGATTTCTAATCGGATTAATAACCGACTTCTTTCCTTACTATTTGTTTCTCTGGGTAAAGGGCCTTGGTTGACGAGTCCAAGAAAATAATAAAAACAAAACTAAACAAAAAAAAACACGGGCTGCCTTCTAAATCTAATTACTGTTTTTAACACCACATTAGCTCATGTTTATACATATGAGATATTCTGCTACTTGCACATGCGTGTACATAAACAGGTTAATTTCTAAACGCACATATCTTGTAAATTTTTATTGAAATAAAAATTTAATTCCAAAAAAAGAGTACAAAAAAAATCGGAAAAAAAAGAAAAAGTAACAAGTGTGGAAAAATTATTAATCGTGTCACATTATCGGTTAGTGTATTTGTGGTAGTGATAACATTGTTAGAATCAATAAAAGACTTATTAATTAATAGCCGGTAAATTGTCACCATTACGACTAACATCGCATTAACAACATTTGTCTGCGATAAAATCTTTCGTTAGTTGTAGAAAAGTTTGCGGATAGTGCGGATTTACGTTTAGCATGTATATCTTTATCTATCTTTGCATATAAATTGTTAACCTGCGCAGCTGTCGAAAAGGGGGACTTTTTCATCTGCGACGGCTGCAGAGGAGTTTTTTTTCTCGAACACGTTATAACGAATAGGAACAGAGATGTAGATGAAGAACGATAAACGATGAAATTAAACTCTACGAATACGGGGAGTAATAAAAATAGAATATTACAAAAAAAAACCCAATATATCGGACGACAGAAGTATAAAAACTAAGACGAACTGCCAGTAGCGGTCAAAAACGTAGAGTTAATAATCGGGAAAACACTAGAAATCCCTATTCAAAACGTTTACATTCTTATTATTCTTGTTGCTAATCTAAATGACGATTAGAACGAGATAAATGTCGAATTTTTGCAAATCCGTAAAATAATTTTTAATAAGAGTTACAAACTAATGTTAACACAAGAAAAAGATTACCGTGGAAGTATATAATTGTACATATAAATGAGTAGGTAACAAGGTAACGGTAGCGTTTCTGAACTTATTGAAAAAGGTATCAGGAGAATAATACTTTGTCGTTTTATTGATTCCGAAGCGCTTTTACTAAGCACCATAGAACATATTTATGTTAATAGAAACAATTATAATTAGGAAATAGAAAAAAAATGTCTTCCGGCAGATTGAAAGTTTACGAAGAAGCAACTAGCTCGTGTTGTCCAATTATTAGCTCTATCAAGGTCACGCTAATTGTCCGCAGACCGCTATGTATGTATCATCAATCAGTATCGTCAGCCATAACAAACACGTATTACGAGGAGAACTGTATCTCGTATTTATTCGGGACGGAGGATAATAGACTGCGAAGTTGAAGTATATTTCTCGGTTAAATTTAAGTGAATTTTCTTCTTTTACTTTTCGCGGGAAATGAATAAAAAAAAAAGCGTTGAAATTTGTGTAAATAAAAATTTAAATTGATTTCGAAAAAAATAAAAATTTCAAATCAACGGGAAAATTCAGCGGCGAATATATATGTGTATTAGTTCGGTTCAAAGGAACATCATACATGTATGTAAGTATATATATATATATATATATATATATATATATATATATATATATATATATATATATATATATATATATATAATGGTAGAAAGCGAGGAAAAATAAAATGAGAATTTGCCGAGACTGTTTGTTTTCTTTAACGTGTCTGGCCTGTATGATTTCGTGTACTAATAGTTTGCTACAAAGCGAAGGTTGCAAATGAATATTTTATGCGGCGGTACAGTGAAAATCAGAAACATGGAAAAAATCCTCAAATACTACCGGTAGCTTTTTGATCTATCTGCAAGAAAGCAAATAGGGAAAAGGTTGATATAAATAAGCAAAATCTCAGCCGACAAAGATTGAATTTCTTAAAGAACGTCATAACATAATCTCATGTATGTATGCACGCGATGGTTTACCTTCTCGTGTTTTTATAAAGCGAATAAGTATAAAAACTTTTTTCCCATAGAAAGATAACTCGTTAAATTATACTTCTCCAAAAATGCTGGCAAATTTCCAAAAAGTCTCTTAAAACGATTAGTTCTTGCGTGAAAGGCAGGTGTGCTTTTCAATAAAAAGCGGTTAAAAGCAAATCGTAAACGCGTGTTATTTCAAAGAGTTTTAATAAATAAAATACAGAAAAAACTTGTATTTTTTTCTTTTTGTTCTTTACGATGAACCAATAAATATTCCGCAATTTAGCAGCCTTTTTGAGAAAATTCTATCCCCATTAGCTAATAACGGAATTTCCCGAATAGATTAAAAAAGTGTTGTTTTATCGCTCGATATTAACTACGAGTATATCACGAAGAACAAAATTTAAAATCTTTTTATATATCTTATTTAAGAAAATCATTTTATAACAAAGTAAACAATCTGGAACAATTTAACGAGTATATCTTTCGCCTTTTACTAATAATTTAACGAATTTTCTTTATTTTATTAGAAATTTAAAAAATTACTCCTATATTCTCGGATTTTAATTTTTGTGGAGGATAAATCGATTAGATGGAATTTTCTGTTCCTAGTGAATATATGTACATAATGTGTGAATAAATCTTTTCAGATTACAAATAGGATCATTTGTACTCAAAAACAAATTTACTCCCGATGTTATTGCCATCTGACCGGATGTTCGCATAAGATTTCTTCCTTACATTCGGCTCCAATTTCAAATGGAATAACAATGATTTCGCCGGCAGAAATTAAAAAATACATAAAACTTTTAAATGCCGAAAAATCTCCCGCCTCTGATATGATCACAGCAAGATTGTTAAAAGAATTACCCAGCATGGCAATAATTTCGGTAACGTACATATTCAATGCTCTATATTAAGAACATCATATTTTCCAAGAACAATGGAAATTCTCTCAGATACTGATGATATTAAAACCGGGAAAAGATGGTATCAAATTAGCTCCTACAGACCGGATTTCCCTATTATCTACACTTGCCAAGTTACTTGAAAAATTAATCTTTGTACAATTCATGAACAGTCGATATCGATTCGGATTTGGAACTAGGCACTATACTGAACAGCAATTACATCGAGTAGTAAACCTTATTGAAGATGTCATCGAACATAAAAAATACAACGAAACGGTATTTATTGACATCACCAAGGCCTTCGATAAAACCTATGGAACGACGGCTTATTGTATAGACTAAAATTTTTTTATTAGAAAAGTATTATTTACCAATACGGCCATACTTAAGCAACGGGTAGTTACAGGTCAAGTACGATGGTAATCGTTCAGGTGTGTATTCCATCCTAGCTGGAGTTCCACGGGGTAGCGTTCTGGGACCGCTGCTATACAATCTGTATACAACAGAATTGCCGACGAATGAAAACATTTGCCGATGATACTGCGATAATCGCATCAGGTACAAATTCTGATGTTGCTTTCGCTAAATTGCAAAACGATGTCCCAGATGTGTAAACTAGCTATAAACCCAGAGAAGCCTGCACATCTTTCATTCTCCAACAGAAGAGCAAACAACAAACGAGTACTAATTGATAATAAAGAGCTTCCAAAGAAAAAAACGTAAGATACCTAGTAGTCTATTTAGATCAAAGACTGACATGGAAGACTTACATCCAAAAGAAAAGAAGAGAACTCAATAACAGAATGAAACAACTTTACTGGCTAATATAATTAACAGGGCACGGTCTATTTAAGGTATACTTATATAAATTTAATATATCTGATTCTGACAACTGTGTAATATGTAATTTTAGAGATGATGTTTTTCATATACTGCACGGTTGCAATTATAATAATAATAATAATAATAATAGACTGTAATTCTGACGTAAAACAACATGTACAAAATTATTTTAATGAATTTAGAAAAAAATTTGCAACTGAAGAAATAAAATTCCGGAAAAATAATGTACATTTATATTAAGTAAGAAGTAAAAATATATATGTAGATATTGTAAAAAAAACTGTAAAATGGTTATTAATATAATACCAAATACTTAATTGGATGGGTTGCATTAATTCCGTTATTATAATAAATCAATATTTTTAGTAAATAAATGTACCCTACCCAAAGTTTCGGGAATAGGAAAAAAAAACAAAAAAAAAAAAAAACTGGCTAACATAATCACTCTAAATTGTCACTAAAAAATCGTTTAGTAATATACAAAACTGTAATGCGATCCCAGTGTGAACCTACGCAGCGCAACTATGGGGATGCGCAAAGACGTCTAATAAATTAGTTATCCAGCGATTTCATAACAAGGTGTTGAGCTTAATTTATCGAATGCCGTGGTACGTGTCCAATGAAGTTATCCACCGGATCTAAAAATAAACACAGTGGAAGAAATTATCTGGAAGCTCGCACAAAAGCATCTGGTATGATTACAAAACTACCCAAATCAGCTGGAAGTCGCGCTTTTACACACAGATACGTCATCTACATCACGATTTAAACAAACTAAAATAAAATATTTAATTTCATAATCTTTTTTGAGGGGGAAGCATCAATGAATGCACCCTCTACCTGCGATTTATTGAGCACATTTATTAGATAGCCTCACCATTTGGCTAGTTATGAATTAGCAATTAAAAGAAAAAAAAGCAAAACATTAGGCTTTAAGTGAAAATATCTTTTAAAATACATACACTCAAATGTTAAATTTACAGTGAGACACAATAGAGAATCTCATGAACATGCATAGGTGTTAAACAATGATTTCTATTGTTTCTTGAAATTTACAAACTATTTTTGTCCCAAAATGACTTTCAACATATATAGGATGAAACAGTTTTATTTTTACGCGCTTGTTATTTTCGCTTTTAAAGAAATGTATGTTTTAACTTCATTTTATTTATCGGCCGACAAACATTAAACCACTACTTAGTTACAGTTCATCGTTTAGAAGACAGAGTATTTCGTATTTTGTAATACAACTGTAATTACATTAAAATAAATCACAATGAACAACTTCATTTTTCGCCTCCAAAAACTACACTGATACACTACTTTAATAAAGTTAAATAATACTTTGTCTAAAATATACAATTTTAATCAAATAAGAACATTTGTTTATAACAAAAAATAAATCAATAGGAAAGCAACGAGAAAACGTGATACTTTTTCGCATCAGCGCATATTTTAGGAACTAACTTTACAGTTCTACTAAACCTTGTAACATCAAATTATACTCGAGGCCTTCTAAATCAATGCTATAGCCGCTGTAAAAACTTTACAAGTTTAATTTTTAATTTCTTATTAGGATTCCGTACAGATATAATGTAGGGAATACTAATAACACGGTTCGGAAATAACAAAAATATTTTAAAAAATCAATAACTCACGTATGGTTTGACTTATAAACTTTAAAATTGTATCATAAATTACAATTAAAATTTTCTTTAAGAAAATCTATAACTTCAAGCTAACCGATTATTACCTCGGGTGGCAGAAATCCCCAAAACCGTCAAGAACATATAATATGGAATTTAAAACGACCTCAAAAGTCACCCTTAAAAAATTAAAAACTCATCATCAGATAACCCTTTAAAAGTGAAATTCAAAATAGACAACAAAACGCAGAAGCTGTTTCATCGGTAAAAAAATTATTTAAACCCCTCTCCTTTTGGGCTAAAAACAGCAAAAAAATTATGTTCGCATAAACAATGGCTCGAGTAAAAACGTAGAGTAAAACCAAAACATATTTCAAACTTGTGCACAACGGAGACCGCCTTATAAGAAAATTATAGCCGAGCTTACAGCTTCATATTTAAGCCTTCAAGGCGCCGAAAGCTCGGAAATTTTGAAAACATTTTTTTTTCTCGGGCAAAACCGAATTTCATTTCCTTAACAAAACTTTTGGAGTTAGCGAAAAGTTAAAAAAAGCGCAAAAAATGACGTGTAGTCCCCCTTCGGCGCGAGTATTATAGTTAAACATTTTCAACAAGGTTAATAATATGCGCATCTCCCTATATATTTCTCTAGTTTGCAACATCCGGGGTTCCGATCTTAAAATTAGATCACCAGGGGCGATGAGAGCTCAAAATTTTTGTATTTTTTTTTTTCTCCGGACATGTGATGTATTGATGGAAAGATCACTCTATATATCAGGAACGAATTCGAATTTCATTTCTTTCATGAAACTTTTGAAGTCGCTGAAAAGTTCAAAAAAGCGCAAAAAGTGACAAGTCCAGCACCGCCAGTATTATAGTTTTTTTTTTTTTTTTTTTTTTTCTTTCCCTTTTTTAAATTGTGTGTGCTGTTTGTAACTACTGTGGTCATTACAGCACACACAAGGGGAGGTTATTTAGATTTGTTGTGTTAGGCCACTCATTCTTACAAAGGCTATAATTCGAGTGATGTTTATTGATTCGTTAGACAGTATGCCCTCTATGTTTCCCAGCAAGTCCAGTTGTTTTCGTAATACCTTCATCTTTTGGCAGGTGAGGTTATCTGGCCGCACAGGAGACACATAGTCGGAGGCGGGGTTTTATCGATTATGTGTTTGTGGGAAATAGCGATATGCCCGATTCGCAGTCGGCTGAGGATCTTAAAGTCGTTTCTGGATGTTCCTTTTGGTGGCCACCATGGTTCAACTGTGGGCTTTATGCTTCTTAAGAATGTTGTAGCAGCTGCCCATTCAGTTCTCCACTGCTTTTCGCACGCTCTTAATAATGTGTATTCCATTGATGTCGGTAGTTCCGCGTCTTCTGGCATTGGCGAGAGCAAGGCAGACCGTGCTGCTATGTCAACCCTCTCGTTGCCAGGCACTCCACTGTGTCCGGGAACCCATAACAGCGACACATGACTGCCCTTTAGGTGTAATTGGTATAAGTTGTGCCATATCTCTTGTACCAGCTGGTTGTTGTATTTTGGGCCCTTAATCATGTTTAAGGATTGTAAAGAGTCAGTAACCAGGAGGTAGTTACTGGTTCTGGTGTGAGATGTGGTGATGTGGTGGAAGCAGTGTGCGATTGCGTACAGCTCTGCGTCCAATGCTGAACAGGCATCGTTGAGATTATAGTTAAAAATTTTAAACAAGGTTAAAAATATGCGCATCACCGTATATTTCTCTAGTTTGTAGCATCCGGGTTTCGAAGTTTAAATTTGAATCCTCGGGGTGCCATTATCTCGAAATTTTTGAAAAATATATTTTTTTTTCTAGGCATGTGACATGTTAGTGGAAAGATCGCTTTTTCTTACGAAGAAAATTGTATTTCAGTTCTTTAACGAAACTTTCAAAGTTGGCGAAAAGTTCAAAAAGCATGGAAAATGACGTGTTTCTCCCTCTTTGTAGCGCGAAAAATTTGATCTCTTTGTTTTGAATTTAGTATTATAGTTATGTTTAACTTACGAAATCCTCAGCCAATGAAACATCATGCTTGACTGGACTTGTTTTTAATTTCACCTGCTGCAAATCTTTGTTTAATTTTTCGGTACATTTAATTAATATATTTTCCTAATAATTGTAAATTTTCCAGCCTATTCTCTGCAATTTGTCTCGGTAGCAGTATCGATGCTTTGGGGTACTCGTGTGTTACGCAAGGCTCTTCACGTAGCAGTATATTGTAATCGTTAATTTGCCATTGGACATGACAGCACTGATTTTTTGGATTTTTCCTCTTGTTATTGTACGAAATATCGGTAATTAATTATTCTAACTCTTACGAGATCGTTATCGTGGTTATTTCTTTCGAATAATTCGCAAAACTTAAAGATTTAGGTAACATTATTGTAATTACGTTTAAAACATTACAAAGATCGATAAAAAGCAAAAATTCTTTTATTTATCGGCGTAAAACTGATCGTGATCCTTGGACGTATCAGGGTTTCTCATAATTTCGTAATACCCACACAGATACATAAAGCATTTAATTAAAATAGAACAATTAAAAATTTGAATTACAGGATGAAATAAATAATAATAAAAATAAAACTGCGCGATCGTATCTCATTGCAAATCAATGGGCGCAGTATATTTCAAATCTTAATTATTATTATTATTATTATTATAGTAATAATAATAATAATAATAATAAATACATGATTTGAAATATACTAGGTTAAAATATAATAACCGCTGACGAGTGAATATCAAAAAGAAATTAACCACTTTACTCAACTAGCGTATATAAAATATATATACATATGTGTTTTTGTATTGTTCAAATGATTTTTAATATGAATACGCATATGTGAGGGTAGTATTCTATACACTCATAGATATTAAACTGTTGAATGTGCATACAGGTTTTACAGGACTCTGTGTGTATAAGTAATAAAGACTCATGTACATATATGGATTGCATACGTGATTGGGTGTAATTACTAAGTATTATAGTTTAAAATTAAGAAATTAATTTATAGAATTTTGCGTACTTTAAATTGTACTCGACTACTCATTGAAAGTCTGTAACTGTATATCGCAGTCTGGGGAAGGATAAACAGATTGTAAAGCCGGTCGAAAATCCAGGTTTAAAAGAGTATTAAAGCAGGCTACGATATTTAAAACCAAGTACTGTTGCAGAAGGAAATATATTAAAATAACAAACAACACAAACCTGCTCTGTACAAAGCATGAAACTCGAAACCATCCCGTAATTCGCTTTTTTATTGTATTTAAATAATTCCTTATTAAACGGATTCTAATTCGATTTCAGTAATCATGTCAAAGTGAAACATTACGTACGATTTTCAAAAAAATACACATGTATTGAAGGAATAATTTTTTTTTTTTTTTAAATGGGTTCGTCAACATGGACATTGGCCCAAGAGCAGCGGAACAGAGAACAAAGAGAGACTCAGATCCTTACACGATTAGAGATAGCCGACAGAAAGGAATCAAGAGCTAGAATAATCGAAGGAGAAGGAAGGTAGAGAATGAATGAAGCACAGTATGTAGCGGGAATACCGGTTTGTAAGAGGAAGGAATAAAAAGAAGCTTGTTCAGTTGAAAGCGACGAACAACTGAACATTATATGATCAGGATCACAAATACGTTGATCGCCGGAGTGTGCAATGGACAATAAGGAGAAGACACGAGAGAATAACGGAACAATGAGGAAGGGAGCAAACTATGCCTAAAATACAGGCGGCAAATCGCAGAGAGGTTGGAACGGCGCATAGAAGTAAAGTTAACAAACCAGGGGAGGCGTGGAAGAGAAGGTTGAATAGACAAGAAAAATGAGTTCGGGTTGGAGAATGAGGAGACGTAGGAGTTAAAGCATAGTTTGGAATGAGCAGCTGCAAACAGAAGGCTAATATTGGAAGCTGAGAAGACAGGAAGAAACCTACCAGAAGAGGAAGATAATTGAGCGAATGAGTCAACCAACTTATTTCCCTCCATTCCGGCATGACCAGAAATCCAAAGGAAATCCGTTTGGATTAAGTGGAAAAGGAAGAGATCATGAATCAAGGAACGAATAAGAAAAATGATGTAGTTGGTTGAGTGAGAACATACGACAGGATAAGGAGATTGCGAGAAGCCGGTGAAGTTTTGATAAAAAGAAGGGCACGCAGAATAGCAGAAGACTCAGCATAAAAGACTGAACAAAAGGAGGGAAGTTTAATGGACTCGAAGTAATTGAAAGAAGGACAGAAGAAAGTTACACCAACACCATTGGGTCCCTTGCAGCCATCCGCGAAGATCAAAAAATGGTTGGGGAAAAAAGAGCTAAGATTCTGTCGAAATTCTGATCTAACAACGTGATGAAGAAGAGGTTTGGGAGGAACAGGTAAATAAAAGCAGTTAATAGGATGAAGTAGAGAGAAAAAATTGAAGAAGAAATAAGGGAGTTTATCGTAAGTGTAGATATGTGGAAAAAAAACTGGGTAAGACGGCCAGCGATAAGAGATGGAATAGAAGTCTTGTTAGCAGAAAAGCACCAGGAACGCAAGATGAAGGAATAAGAAGGAATGAGAGAGTAAAAGGAAATAGGCAACCGTTTGATTAAGAAACGATAACCCAGGAAGGAGCGTCGAAGAAAAAGGCGAGGAATGTGACACTCTGCGTGTAGAGCTGAGATAGGAGTAGACTTTCGGGCTCCAAGGCAGAGGCAGAGACATGTATTTTGGACCCGGTCGGGCTTAGACAGAAGGGATCTAGAAGAATTACCATAAATATGGGAACAGTAATCAAGAGCAGAGCGAATAAAAAATTTGTAAAACATCAGTAGGATCACAGGATCACCTTCCCAGACAGTGTGCGAAAGGGATTTAATGAGGCTGAGCCGTTTAAAGGAGGACACGAATAAACGGTTGATATGGACGTGGAAGGAAAGTCGGTTATTCAGAAAAACACCTAAATAACGGAAGGAGGAAGTAAGAGGAATTGGACCATTATTTAAGACGAGGACGACTGAGGAAGGAATAAACGGGCGCAGTGTAAGACGACAGTAGAAGACTTAGAAGGAGAGATGAAAAGGTGGATGTTGGATAAGGCATTTTCCAATGCAATTAAGGAAATTTGAAGTTGGGAGTCGGCCTGCGAGATGTTGCGATGAAAGGAATAAATTAGAATGTCGTCAGCAAAGAAAAGAGAACAGGAATTCAAAGACAAGGACGCAGTTTTGATAAAATAAATATTGAATAAAGTAGGGCTAAGGCAGGAACCTGCGGTAGTCCACGATAGATTAGTCTAGTGGCATCCCGTGACTGTTCGGTAGAAGAAAAGATTAATAAGCAGGGTAGAAGAATGAGCCGGAATGTTTAAGGAAAGCATCAAATTGAAAAGAGTCGCAAGATGGACATTGTCGAAGGCTGCCGAAATATCAAGAAAGGAAGCAATAAGAAATTTTTTGTCGATGAATGACTTGTAAACATCTGCTAGGAATGCGCTAATACAATCAGGAGTTCCGTGACCAGGGCGGAAACCCAACATATTACTAGGCAATAAGTTGTGGTGTTCGAGCCACCAAACAAGACGTCTGTTGATTACGTTTTCGAAAAGCTTCCTGATACAAGAAGCAAGAAAAATTGGACGAAGTGAAGAAAAGTTCGGTTTAGGGATAGGGATAAAGATAAAAAAGTACAACCAGAGTGAAGAAAAGAATTAAACAAGTTTAAGAGGAACCGAAGAGAAGAGCCCGAAAGATTTTTGAGAACAGAAAAGGAAATACCGTCTACTCCGGGAGCAGAATCTGAAGAATTGCGTAAGGACGTTTCTAATTCCGTGAGGGTAAATGGAGTGACCAAAAAATGGGAAGAGTTGGAAGAAGACGAATGGCGACGAGATTCATTAAGGTCAGGAACGTAACAACGAGCAATGGAGTCGATGAAAGATATTAACTCATCATCCGAGAGATTACAGAAAAGAGGATGACGGGAAAGAGGGAACTTGATAGCCTTGGCCATTTCCCAGACCTGTGAAATAGGAGTAGAGCGTAAGAAGGGGGAACAGAAGCTTTTCCACACATTTTTTTTCGCTGATTTGAGGATGAATTTGGCTCTAGCATTGGCTGTTTTATGAGAAAGATAGTTGCTGAGTGTAGGGCTAGAGCGAAAAGATCTGAAAGTGGTTAAACTGAGATCGAAAGTAGCCTTACGATCCTGATTCCACCACAAAGCGGAGGACGATTTCACTTTTTTATGAGATGAACGATGGACAGAAGGATAAGAACAAGTTAAGGCAGAAGAGATAGAATCAATGAAGAATTTATATTGGGAAAAGCAATTCAAGGAAGCAGGGATAGAAGATCGTGAAGAATCAACGGAGGAACGGAATAGAGACCAATCAACTTTAGAGAGAACCCTATGAGGAGTAGAGGAAGGGGTGGAGGAGACTTCATTCACTGAAATAATAATAGGAACATGGTCACTTCTAAAGGTATCGTCTAAAGTACATCATGAACAACTGAGACCAAGATTAAGGTAAGGAATAGATCAATAGAGCTAAGAGAGGAGTGACTTCTGATGCACGTAGGAGAACTATCATTGAGAAGGAATAAATCATTCTGAAGGATGAAATTCTTTAAAGGTGAGTGGGCGTTCCAATCACCACCTATTTGGAAAGGAGAAGAAAGGGAGTTGATTAAAGATAGGAATAGAAAATCACGCAAATTGCAAGTCGGAGGAATGTAGGCGGAAATAAAATGAAAGGGCCTGGAAGAATAGTTAGGAATAGAGATGTGCACTAAGTTGGGATAAGGAGGATTAGGAGGAAATAAGGGTTGAAAAGCATAGGCTAAAAACCGGACATCATTCCTTACTAAAATAGCTGAACCACCGTAGCCATCGCTGCGGTTGGAACAGATCAGAGAGAATCCATTAAAACTGATGTCAGAAGCGCTTGTTAACCATGTTTCAGAAAGAAGCTCGATGTTAATGTCATATTCATCCAACAGCCGTTCAAAAGAGTTCCTGTTGGCCTTAATGCTGCGACAGTTCCACTGTAGAACCTTAAGATGACAAGGCATAATGAATACTGAGATAGCCGCTAGTTGGAAGAAGTAGTAGAACAAGGGAAGGTGAAAATACGCAATAGGCCAAAGAAGGAGGGAAGGTGAAAAGGAAGAAAAGAAAATAACTACTATTCCATTCCCATAGACCAACGAAATAGAAATTAAAATTTCGAGAAAAGTGGAAAAGATAAAAAAGAACAAGATAAGGAAAAATACAAAACAATAAAGCACCCTCATTGCGCGAGAGTTGTAGTATGCTATCAACTAGCCTAGTTAAAGGCAGCAAGCAAAACCGATGCGCTGTAAGAAGGACGGTACAGAAATAGGAAATAAGACAATGAGAAAGACAAAATAAAAAATATATAAATATGGAAAAATGCCATAAAGGTGGCTCCCATCGCTCGAAAAATTTATTGCGTCTGGGTCCCCGTATGCTATCAACCAACCTAGTTAAAGGAGGCAAGCAACACCGAAAGAGCGCCATATAAAATTGTAAAAGCGGCAGCATTATGCCAAAGTAAAAACTGAGGAGAAAAACCATGGCGTTGGTTTTACGGTAATGAAACGAAATGATACGTAAAGGAAAGAGAAAATTTAGAGAAGAGGAAAAAAGGAAAGAGAGAACAAAGTAGAAATTAGAAGTAGAAAAAAAAGTAACATCCACTATGTCTAAGATTGCAAAACTTGACAGATGGATAATATTTTATTCTCCAAATTTGGAATATTAAATTTACTGAGAGCGGTTAGCAAAGTTGTGGATAAGACATTAGTAGAGGATAGGGAGGAAGAGTTACTAGGAGAAACGTTATTAATAACTGGCATTTGCGGCATTAGAGGAAGATGAACATATGGGAGAATTGGAAGGATGGGAAGGAATAACGGAACGGCTTCCTTTAGTGCCAGCGTTTAGAGTAAGTTTGGAGTAATAAGAATTGAGAGGATTGGGTGCTTTCGAAGAAGAATGGTGTTTTCGAGATAGAATCCTGACATGAGAGGAAGAAGAACTGCTAGAATAGTTCTGACGCCTCCTCTTGGTAGTAGCTGCAGAATTCGGTAAGGCTGAGAAATTCGCGGAATTTGAAACTTCTGCAAAGGTAAAAGCGGGAGCAACTATCGAGTCCTCGCTGATGTTTCTGGCTTCGGAGTAGGAGACGTTTTCTAAACTCATTATCTTATGAATTTTAACTTGCTCCTTATAAGTCGGGCAAGAAGGGTCGAGTGCGGAATGGTTACCACCGTAGAGGACGCAAAGATATGAAGAGGGGTTATTTTGTTTAGCTTTGGGACATTCTGAAGAGGAGTGATTATCAGCGCAAGTAGAACAAGTAGTTTTACTTCGGCATGAAGCACTGAAGTGACCAAAACGGAGGCAATTGTGACATAGTTTGAGTTTACGAATCATAGGTTCAACCCTAACTCGATAAGAATCATAAAAAAAATAGAGGACGGAAGAATGTAGCTCATAAATTTAAATTCAACAACTGGGATGGGACTGAGAGACTTATCAGCAGTACGTTTGTGCAGACGGCGAATATTAGCGATCGGGATATCGGAAGAACAGTAAAGATAAAGTTCTTCCACAGAAAGATCGACAGGAATATCTCGTACTATACCAAAACGTAATAAAAGGGATTGCGGGATGAAGGATCGAATATTGAAATCTTTATGGACGCCGTCGGAAAGTAAAAATTTATTAGCTGCCTCGGTTGATATAAAATTAAGTTTAATTAAGTTTTTACCGGAACGAGAGATTAGCGAAATACCACTAACTCTATTATGAAATTGTTTAGCTAGAGACATGCAGATAAGCGATATTTTCTTTTTCCAAGCTTTCGACCAAGACGACGATTTGATCAACGTAGTGATCGGAGAAAGTAACAGGGGAAAGGCTAGACTTGATAGGAGAAGCGGGAGGATTGCTGATAACATTATTAGTGGGTCCGGTCGAAATATCCATGTCGACGGACTCGTTGATATTTTGAACGGGAGCATTATTGCCTTTCGTAGCAGAAGAAGTAGACGCGGACGAAGCAAATAATTTTTGGGCAGTTTTATTTATTTTAGTCGTAGATTTAACCGGTTCGGCCGCATTACTGACACTCTTCGTAGCCGTGCGAGGAGAATGAGAGGGAGGTTTACCTCTTCCGTCAGACGAATCCGGCATAAATTTTTTTTATTAACAAACAGATACAGTAAATCGAAAAATCAGGTAATGACGGAGCGAGAGAAGAATAAGATTAACGGGAACGAAATAAAATAAAACTACAGAAATAAAAATAAGTAAAAGAGATAAATAGATCGAGATATATATATGTAACGATCTCACCGAGTTCTTCCGAAACAATTAGAAATAATTCCTCATGTCAATCTCCTTGTTTAAAAAATTTCTCTATTTTTGGAAATTATTCCGACTCGAAGTAAATAACAACTTTCTGTCGGCTATCTCTGATCATGTAAGGATATGAGTCTCTCTTTCCCCTCTGTACCGCTGTTCTTGGACCAATGTCCATTTTGACGAACCCATTAAAAAAAAAAAAGAAAAAGAAATAACAAATATTATAACAGGAAGACTTTGGCCTGAATAAAAATTGACTTGAGAGGCACCAGCGGCTTTTATGTTTTTTTTTCTTTTCGATTATCACGTGATAATTAGATTAAATAAAACGATAAAAATCAAATAAACTCGAGAAATATTTAAATTTAAATTGAAAAAAAAAACGTTATATAAAATCTGAAAATGAAAGAAACATTTAACATGCATATTTAGAAATTAACAAATGCCACCCGTTTTATACGTTTAGTAGTATATTGTAATTTTGCTTGCATTTTACATTAAAAAAAAAAAAAAAAAAAAAAACATTAATAAAAGAAAATAAAGAGTTTACATTTAAAAGAGAACGTTTGTGTGTTCGACTGCTTGCGCAGGGTAAACTTCTGCTTTGTAAGTAATCGGAGACTGACTGTCTTTTTTTTTTTTCTTTTTTTTTTCGTCGGTGGGGCATTACCCGGAGGTCTTTATTCAGAAACAATTAGAAAGAGAAGGAATCAATTATATCTTTACACGATATCAAATATTGTGAGTTGTATCGGTAATATAATGTATGGAGAAGGAAGAAACGGGATATAGTAAGACTTGCGATACGGAGTAGGACAAGTTAAATGGAATACAGAACGTTTAAACACGTTAAACACTTAATAAACATATGATCAGCATCGCGAACACACGCTTTGTTTGAGTGGAGAATTTGGAGAGGAAAAAATGAAAATGTTAGGAAGATAATACAGCTTAAGAACGTAGTTGAGAATAATAGAAACATCAACAGAACGATAAAGTGAAGGAAATAAAAAGAACCACGAATTGACAGGAACACTAATATTTCACTGAAATGAAGAATGAATGAAGGCGTCTTTTTTCGTCTACTCTTCTATTCGAGGAATGATCCACTCCGTAAGGACGATGTTACTTTCCCGTCCAACTGGCTGTCGTAGACCGGCCAATATTTAACTGAAACTCAAAAAAAGTAAATAAGGGAAGTTCGTGCATTTCCGAATGCCACCGAGTGTGATTTGTTTGATTAGTAGCTATAGAATTTTAGCTCATAATTATTTTTTTTTAGATAAGTTGCGGGTCCCACAAGGCATACTGCTCATCTGTGGGTGCTTTCAACGCTTTTATCATCGTTTATTTATAAATAAAGTTATAATACTTCTTAATACTTAATTTACATTATAAACAGGACACATATCATCATATTAGTACACTTGACGGACATCCGTTTTAATTATATATATATATATATATATATATATATATATGATCGATTCTCCATCATTTGCCTATATACAATTGAGAACTAACTTACTGTCACTCATTTATGTTATCAACCAAAGCCACTGTTTAATTATTAGTTTCCTAAGTCCTATCTCTGTGTTCATTAAATCTTCTGAAATTCGTACCAGCAATTTAATTAATCCTGCCTCATCAGCGTTGTCTGTCTTGCTATTTATATACCTTTCGGTCGAGTATAGCACACCTCCGTATTACTGCTCGTTGTTTTACCTATTTTCGTTGAACATAATGTGGAATATTTTTAATCTCATACTGAAGCAGCCGGTAATTACTTGTACAGCATCTTTGGAGTCATATTCCTTTTTTCTCTCCCCTCCAGATAATGTTACTACTAACCTGATCTTTTATAGCGATTATTATTATTTTTGAGCACCTCTTTTGCCGAATACTTATCCTTTTGATTATCGTAGTTTTTGCCCTCCTCCATATTGATATATTAAGATTCATGGCAATACTAAAGCGTTATACACGAAGACCATCATACGGTATTCATTGAGCTAGTCTACATAATGCTGGTAGCGTTTGTCTAATTTTGTTTGATAAATTTGTAATATGCTTGTGCCGAGATAATGTTCAAAAGTTATGCCGAGGTATTTAAATTTATTTCAGAAGGTAAACGTATATTCGGCTGACATGCAGTCATACGAGCAAGCAGCGGGAACTGTTAGATCGAGAAACATGATTAAATGGGCTTCGTCATTTTTAAGGAGATACAGCATGGTTTTTAACAGGGGTCATGTAGAGTTGTAGCCGGCAGAGCTGGTATAACAGGATCTCAGAATTGAAATACAATTTAGAAATCTATTTTTTGATTGATACACATTTCAACGTATCGGATGATGAAACTGTTAATTGTGTTTAGCTTCTTTCTTTTTTTTTCTCGCGTAATTTTTCTTATAAATTTAAATTTATCTTGTTGTTTTTAGTTTTTTATTAGCAATATTTCGCGTTATTACTTCTTTAAAAACTTTCACTTATTTCTATTTTACATTTTTTAAAGTGTTTTATCATTTGTTTCGATTATAAATTGAAACAACGAAATCGAATAAAACATTTAAATATTTCTCAATACCGACGGTGGGAGTACCTCCTTTTCTTTTCTTTTTTTTTAACTGCAAAGCGTTTGAAAAAAAAAAAAAAAACAAATTGCGCCTCGAATGTTTTGTTCACTTTTATATTGATGTGCCTTTGAACATTACCGAAAAACTGTTTAATTCCATATGTGTATATAATGGCGACTTTAATAAAAGGAAGCTGCGAGGAATTGACTTTTGCTATCTCGTAATTATTAATATCGGCGTAAATAATTCCTTTTGTATCCGCGTCTTCTTCTATCAGACATTTTACATTTTTAACTGGAGCATTTGGCGAAAAATTATTAATACGAACGTGCGACGCTTTTAGCGTTTTAGCGACAAAGGCTTTTAAAAGTGGTAGCCAGCACCGGAGAAAGTTATTTTCCACGGTACGCGGAAGGCGCCTCTTTATGTTTTTAAATTTTTGTAAATTATTTTATTTTAAATTGCCTCTTTTGTTTTCCATTTTTGAAAATGGCTCGCAAAGAACGTTTGTTTGAACAGCTCCCGGCACTGTCTTCTGCCTCTGATAATTTAGCGGACTACTTCGCTCGCTGCATTCTGAAAGTTTTTTGAAAATTCGTACTATTTCACATTGTCATCAAAGTTTAGTAAATCTGCAAAATTTTAGATCTGCGCGACAACTGCGGAAAGCGCTGATTGCATATGATTTATCTTGAACAGAAAACAAATTTAAATTACGAGTAAATAAAGGCTTAATGTAAAAAAATATAGAAACAAACCAAAGTGGTTTCAACGCTTAAATGGGGCCCACCTGCTCATTCACCGACAACGTTAACCTTTTCGACGGATAAACTCTAGCTTTTGCAGAATAGCGTTAACGTATCGATTAATCGAGCCATCAAACCGTTTTAATACTCGAAAGTCGAGTCTCCATTATCAGTCTGAATAACGTTTTTCTAATGAAATGTTATTATCGGTCAGGCCCGTGCCCAGAATTTTGGAAAGGGGAGGTTTTGAAAATTTTCTTCGCATATTTATTTTATAAATAACAATACATTTTTCACTAATATTTATACTATTAATTAATAATTTACATAAATAAATTACCCCGTATAAACACATTAATAAAAATTACATATGTTATTGATTATACTGGTAATAAAAAATTTTGCATAAAATATTAATGAAGTACCTAAAAATATGCAGCATATTTTTTCTTTTTTCTTTTAAAGGTAGGTAAGAAACCCTAAAAAATCATCAATATTTATTTTAAATTTTTGATTTTATTCAGATTTTTGTATATTTGTAATAACTATTTAAGTTCTCATTGGGGGGGGGGTTGACCCACAAAACCCTCTCTCGTGGACACGGCCTTGTTACCGTTTTTTTTTTTATTATTTATTAATACCTTCGGATGAGAACGTGCCAAAATAGTGACGAATTTTAACCCGGTGATTACACGCAGTCACGCCGACTACCGTTGTCACTGACACAGAGAAAAACAGTAGAGAAATTTTACCTTTGCTGATAATTTTGTTTTTTTTTCTATTTACTACACACGTTAAGAATAAACGTCAACGCTATTTGAGATGAAGAGGTGTTTATTGCATTCTTTTTAGTTGAAAATGCTTCGCAAGTTTAAGTGCGTGTGCCGTTTATTACACGTTTGATTTCGAGATGGTGAAAAAACGCACGATATCGTAGACAGTAATTGATAATTATTGAATATGTCAAAGTTAACACGAGTAAAAGATACACATATTGCATCATCATCTGCTGTTGATGAACGTTGCAATTATAGTATTTACTCTTTTGGTGTGACGTCACTGGACAAATAGCCTTTATCGTGATTTTACTCTGGCTGTTTATTTGAAGGAAAACGCCGGTTTTCCATTGAATTAACTATGCAATGAGAAATTCAACGAAAACATCGTCTGTTGAATAGTGCTAATATTTAATCAAATACTTCCGGCTATTTCATTTTAATACTGTAAACGTTCATCGTTGTATGTTTTTTTTTTTTTTAATATGTAGATTTATTTCCGACTAGAATGACGATCGCAAAGCTGGCGTCTAATTTTTTTTTGCAACCTGCAAAGAAGATTGTTTTTCTGTATGGTTTATTAAAATTTTTCTTCCTTTTTATCTAGCAGCTTATTAATCCCCTCAATCCCTTTATAATTAGCTTGTATAATTTTTTAAATTTCTAGGTGACATCATTTCGAATCACGAGCCTGTTAATTTCACTTTTATCACAAGAAGCATCCAGTAATTTCCGCCATTCACAAGTTTTCGACGAGTTCTTCAATTTTTCCTTCTTCGTGACAGTGTGGCACCATTGTTATTAAACTGTCTAGCTCCGATAATGGATAAAGCTTTTTAGATAGGCCACAATAAGGAAAAAAATAATCTTTAAAGCCAATCTTTATATATATATATATATATATATATTATATATAGAAAACGACAGCGGATAAAAAATGAAAACTTTCGCAATTTCTTTAATTCGCTGGAGGAGTCAATTTACTATAATTAAAATTTTTTTTTTTTTTTTTTTTTATTGAAATGCTCGAGGGAATAAATTTGTCGTGTAATTTTTTTATATCTAATCAATTAATATAATTATCGGGCGGTTCAGGTCGAAAGTTTGCATCTTAATGACTGTTTAATCTGTTCTTCTGGCCGGTGACGAGGAGTGGCACAGACTGTAGAATGAAAATGTGGAAAACGAATTGATGGCGAAAATTCGGTTAATTTAAACGGCAATCCTTCTTTTAGCGGCTTCGTTTATATTATTAGGGAAAAACAAAAAAGCAAAAAAAAAAAAATAATAAGAATTGGACAGAAATAAACAACATATACTTTCTCCGCACATCTGCGTTGTGCGAGCGTGAAAAAAAACGATAACAGTAATGTGCGGTGAATTTAAAAACAAAACGACCCTGCCGCCTATAAAGAAAGAACGGGAAGAAAAAGGGAAAAAGAAAAAATAAGAAATATATAGGCACACGTATATCGGCGCAGATTCACACACAGTAGTCGATTGACAAGGTAAGATTAATGGCCGATAGAATGTATGGTACGCGATGTCGCGTAGAAATTTCGGAGAGATGGTGCCGTCGAAGTAGCGACTGAATAAAAAATGGACAAGTGGCAGCGAGCGAATAAAAAAAAGTTGAATCCGAAAACACAAAGAGCCCCACCTTCGACGTCACCGGCAAGTCGAGAGAATAATGGAAAATTTTATTGAGAGAAAGGAGAAGAACGAACGTCTGAAGGCGTATTCTGGCCAAGTGTCTAGCGGAAGATTTTGCGAAAACATAGTTGCACTGTCAGTTTGCAACGGTTGCAATTACACGCTAACAGGAAGAAATGTTTCAGACAAAATTTGCCAATTTCCGTACGCGAATGGAAATTCTTTTCTCTCGCGCACGAGACGTTGTTCGTATAGTGTTTTGCAAATGCCTGTCCATTTGCCGACTAATTTTAATTTTTTCTAACTAAACAGCATTTAGCTGAAGGCTACACACAATCATCGGTATAGCAATTTATATCTTTACATGCGGGGGGGGGGGGGGTACGGCTTGTTCAGTTGTTGGATAAAACAGCTTATTGCCGATCGGAGAGATTTCAGGAAACGGACAGATCTTGAAGTATTTTTCTAAATCTGAAACTAATCTTTTTCATTCAATTTTGCGTACAATATTGTTCGTGAAATTAAGAGCGACTTTAAATCTGGGCGCAGATGATAATGACTATTTTGACACAGCGCGCTTTTTTCTTACGTAGATTTTATTTCGTGTTTGCTATTCATCGAAGTAGGCCATTTTCGTAACTATTTGTTTTACCGACGCAGGTTTTTAATTTTTTACTAAGCAGCATACTAATAGTGCGACCGCTGCAACTTGGATAAATTAATAACATCCTTAACTGGCCAGCCCCCCCCCCCCCCGGGAGTTATTCTTAATTTTGCGTGGGGTAACGGAGAGTCAGTTTTGCAACGCCGACATTTATTTATCACATTAAAAAAAAAAAAAAGAACTTAAATAATCGAACAAAGAGAAATTAACCGTTTCGGGATGAAAAATCGCGAACGTTTAAAAAAAAATGTCGAATACAATGAACTTTACGATAGAAATTTAAAATTCAAAAATTAGGTTTTAAAGAGGTTTTCCGGATTACGAAATTTCAATGAAATTTTGATTTTTTTTTTTACCGACTTCAAAAAGCCGAGGTTATATGTTCGTCGTCGCGTATGTGCTTTTTTGTTCCTTTTTCTGATGTTTATTCACTCATAACTTTTGCCCGTGTGTAGTCCGATTTTAATGATTCTCTCTGTTCGTTCGAAAGCGCATCGGCCACACCTTCTGAGAGTACACCGTTGAGTATCGGTAAATACGATAATCATTAAAATGATACTTTAAAGAAGGTGATTAGAGAAATTTTTATTAATATCACTAACGCTATTGACATTTAAAATGAAAAAAAAAATATTATTATTATCGAATTAAATTAATCGTACTGTGTAGGGTAGATATGAGCTAGAGGGGCAAATGAAGGATTATATTAAGGAATATAGACTGGATTTATGAATAGGATTAGATCAGATTGAGGACCCTATGTAAGGAATATAGGGGATTCGGCGAGGATTTAGAGAACGGAGAAGATTATGCCGCACATGGCAGTTGCGAAGTTCTCCGGTTTCTCCGAGTAGAGTTATACGTATGCATGAGCCGTGTGTGACCCTAGCGAATATCTTTGGAAGCATGTTTTCCAAATCTGCGCAATCTGAAGAAGCTTAGTAATAGGAAAAGTTACCCAATTTTCTATCTTTAATACTGGTCTTAACTGAAACGTTTCGCACTCACAAAAGGAAAAAAATACACAATTACATAGAAAAAAATTAATTTTCTCAAATAATTGAAAACTGTATATGCGTTATTAAAAAGTATAATAACCCTTCACCGGAAGTGAAATTTATGTCCGGCAAAGAGGGAATTTGTTGTAGAAAGGTCAGATGTATGACTATATGTGTGTGTATTATATATATTATATATATATTAATTACAACGTAATTCTTAGGCTACACTCCATTAGAAAAAATGTCCCAATTTTATGTAACGTTTGTTGTATTTTATAGGATTTTTGTTATCGCTATTTAAAAAATGTCACAATTTTATGTAATGAAATATGTAATGAAAAGTGTAACGAAAAATGTAACGAAAAAATGTCTTAATTTTATATAACGGAAGTTAAATGTTCGAATAGGATTTTTGTGGTTATGTTATTTTTTTTTTTTTGTGTTGATGCCAGTAAGAATTACGTTATAAATTTTGATCATTTTATACAAGGTATAGAAGAGAAAAAGACAGAAATGAAAGCAAGAGGGGTCAAGGGGCACAGCCCCTTGCGAGGCCAAAATGGCCAAGTTACATATATATATATATATATTGTGTGTATGTGTGCGCGCGTGTGTATGTATGAATGTGTATGTGTACGCGTGTATGTATATATGTATGTATGTGTGTATGTATGCATGTATGTATGTATGTGTGTATGTATGTATGTATTCATATATGTGTGAAAATATATGTTAGTGCTTAAGGGACACTAGCTAACCTACCGATTGAACGTTATACGAAAAAGGCCTCACGATCGGTAAAATCGAGCTTGCTACATTCGTATTTATCTTAATAGTTTACCGTTTTAGCAAACAAAGCGATATCTCCATAATAAAAATATGCACCTTCATCGGTGAATGAAATAGTAGTTGTACGATGGTAATTCTCTGCAGTCGAAACGATGAAAAGCGGCTTCGTTTTTTAAAGCCCAATTTGATTACATACGCCCCCGATATTTTATTATTTACACCATAGCAGTATTTATTTAAGAAAGTGAAAAAATTCAGCAGTTTAAATTTGTTTCGCTTTCGAGATTGTCAAATTTGTTTTAAAAGCTGTCCCCTTTTGTCAAGTTAAATGACATGTTGATACCATGTCAGTTCAAGGTTTGCCACGCGCAAATGGTCTATCAAAGACGATTTCATCAATATATTACTAGTTCCCTTTAACTTACTGTCAATATTGCGAACCTATGTTTGTGCCATCTCTTCTCTGATATTCTCTAGGCCCACGTGATTTTATCGTCATTTACATATTCGATAATCCATTTATTTTTTTCTTCTTTAGATAAAATTTATCGGTTAATCCGTTTAAAAAGAAAACAAAAAAAAAACCTTCAACTTGTCTTATAGTAGGAGGTCATCGTTTCGAAGTAGACCGCCGTCTAGAAACTGTTAATAAATTTAGGTTTTCGTTTTATCGGGAAGGTGTGTTTTTACGTTAGAAGCAGCGGTTTTCTGGTGACCTTTATTTTATTTGAAAAGGCTTAAATTTCAAAAATTTATCAAGTTCGTATTTTCCGTAGGGTAACATAAACAAATTAACCACAGCAAACCCTACTGTGCTCCCTCCGTCTAGACTAACGCGGCCGGCTTAATGATACGTCAAATTATATCGCGAACGGTTTTAGGCTATTTTGATGCGTTAGCAAAATTTCTTGCCCGTATCAAGTTCGTTTCCGAAAATTCCGTACAATCGCTTTTAACGTAACCTTTGATGTTAAAATATTACATTTTGCCTAACCGTAATCTTCTACCTTGCACTAACCTGATCCAATGATTAAACACCGATGATTCTAACCAGCGTAAAATCTAACTAGTACAGCCGAATTCCGAATCGATTTGAACAAAAAAGAAAAAAGGAAGATGTATATGTATTTTTTGTAACAAAGAAATATACATACATACATATATATATATATATATATATATATATATATATATATATTTACACATTATAAAGCTAAGACTGTTAGTCGCTTTGCAGCCCGACTATTAAGATTTTTAATTGTTCTAATTTGTGAATTTTTAAAATAAAATAGTACTACAGTGCCTGTGTAATGTTCATTTTTTTAACAAAATGATACGAATACACGAATTAAAAAAATAAAGTTTGGATTAAAATATGTCAAATATTAAAATTGCCGACAGGGTAATTTTTCGAGAGAATTATTATAAATTTAATGCTCTTTAAATCGCTGCTAACCTCGTTTATCACTAAAGCCACTATAATATTATATTTTCATTATTTCAAATAACGCAATCAGTTTCATTTTTATGCTTAAAGCCATGGCCATTTACGATTTTCCGTTTTATTTGCATGAAGCTGTTCATTGCATAAAGATTGTTAATTAAATAAAAAACGAAAGAGTTGACCGGTACAACTGATCTGCCATTTCTGCCACCAAATGTTCTTCTATATTCGTCTCACACATATCGTAAAGTTTTTCAAGCCTTGCATTAAAATCTCCGATTATTTATTTACCTTTGTGCTGATGCAAGTACTCGCATAATGTTATGCTTTGATTGCTGTTTAATCGTAGCGCAATATATACCATGCTTTATAATATGCGCCCACGGATTTTTCTACTTTATCGAGCTTTTTCTGTTTATTAAGAACCGAACTCCCGATTCATACGGTTTTTTTCATATGTCTCACATATGGTACGGTATGTGATGCGAGTTTTATTTTATTAAATGATCGCCGAATTTTCGCAACTTCAATCAATTTCAATGCAGGTCATTTAATTTTTTCTATCTCTTCTTAATTCCAACAATTTGATCTCAGTTGTCAACATCCGAACATTATATGTATCTATGAGTAGTACCAAGATAGTTTAGCCGTAGATTAACAGTTTAAGACGGCAAAACGTTTCCAAAAATCATGGAAGAATCAAGAGGGGACAACGTGTGACCAATCACAGCAGAAGAACAATTAAATAAATCTCAATCAAAAGTAAAAAAAAAAGTGATAAACGAAACCACGGATAACTGAAGGGACTATGAATTTGATTGTAAAGAGAAGAACATTGGAACGCGGAACATCGTTTGGAGAGGCATCGTATTAAGTCGAAAAATAAAACGAAGCTGTAAAAAAGATAAAAATGGTTTTTATGAAGAAAATTGGTGAAACGATAATACAGTGTCATAACGAACCGCATGATTTATACAAAAAAGTGAAACTGCTCTCTCGAGACTTCAGAACAACGAATTGGGCAATGAAAAAATATATGAACTAAACTAAAGGCGATCGCTGAAATGCCAAGCTCTGCACAGTAACACGCACCCGACACAAGGCCATAGCTGGTGTAGGTTAGAAGAACCTAAACCAGAAATTCCGATGAGTGGAGTTGAGGAAATCATTGGGTACTTGAAAAGCAGCAAGGCTGTAGGAAACGACGAAATACTTGCGGGGATATTTTAACGAACCGGGAAAGGAGGAATCGCTAACATTCGATTGATACGCAACACTATATGGGTGCGACTGGTGAATGGTCAGAAGATTGGTGCCAATCAGTGTACCTCTGTACAAAAATTGAAAAAAAAAAAAAAAACACGAAATGTCAGAACTATCTGACGATATCTCTTCTGTCGCATGCGGGCAAGAGTAGGAGTGAGGAGCACTTCTTTGGCCAGTCTATATTTGTATATATTCATATTTGGCGGGTGGTGATGGTGGTGATCACAGGTTATTAGCGAAAATTGATTTTAAGATTATTAAGAAATAAAAGAACCAACCAAATCAATGCAGACATAGATAAATACAAAAAAGGTATAAATTACTATAAACATCAATGAGATAACAGAAACGACTTAAAACCGCTGATAATAATATACTCTTTTATTTTGTCCAGGTTAAAATGTAGAAAACATTATATCTGAAGTATCGATAAACCACTAAATAGACGAGATTATTAGAAACACATCTATTAAATCACTGGAGAATTACCATCCGCTTCTTATCAAATTAGTGATTTTCCGCCGGACGAGTCGCTTTTTACGGTCTTTCTACTGTATTCACGGATATATTTATCATTCGCTTATACGAAAATATCTAATTAAAAATATTTATTAACAGACATATATGAAGATAAGACGAATGCAAGTTGGTTTCTTGCTGTAGGATAAAGAATGTACGAAAACATTAATTTAGTTCGGTTTAGTCACCAAAGGAAGCTAAGTTAATTTCATAAAATGGAATTTATGTTGTACTCATTCTTAATCACTTGATTGGCGCTTAATTTATCCTATAATATTTATCAAAGGATACGAATTTGACCAATGGAAAAAGAGAACATCAACTTGCATACATCTGTACTTCTTCCTAATTATTAACTCTAATTTGGAAGTGAACATAATATATATATTTCATTTTTAATACGCACCATCAAAATAGATGAAGATCGAGCAGTTATTAGTATTCCTTCATTTACGACCGGTGCATAATTTCATGCAAAAATTGCAGCTGTATAGTATACGGATTTATTAGCAAAAAAAAACGAGCCCTAAAACAAGCAAAGAATATTGGGAAGATGGAAATTTTGCGGCGAGAAATACAAGATTGCGACGCTTTGAATGTACACATAAAGGAGCCGTTCATCCTGTAGACATCGGGAATGAACAAAAATAAAAAAAAAACTGTAACATTTTTTCTTTTTATGTATTTATCTATTCTATCTCCGTAATATTCAACAAAAACCTGGTTAATCTTGTCGACGCATTAATATCAATAAATCGAATATCAACAGTGAGCTTTTGTCTCCAACAGAGTTACACGTAATAGGCTTATTTTTATGACGTGATAATTTGTGAAAAGATATAAAGTAGTCTGAACTGAATTCCAGCATTATTTCAGGAAAAAAATTTCACGTTTAGCATCGGAGTGCATAAGACCGTAGCTAGAAGTACTAACACTTGTTAAAAGTGATGAATGTAGAGAATACAGAAACTGAAGGTTAAACAAAGGAAACGTCAATATCGTAATCCATGGTTCATTCATCTTGTGTATTTTTTATGTAAATATTAAGAAAAGCTTCTCCGCACAATACCATTAATCTAAAACAAGCTGTCCTACCAGTTTCAGATACATACATACATACATACATACATACATACATACATATATATATATATATATATATATATATTTAACCTATTTACAATCATGGTGACAAATTATAACGGTTAGTGATTTAAACGGAATTTATGTATTCGGTAAATATTGTCAACCGTTAAAATTTTGGAAAGGTCGCTAAATAATAATGGTTAAAAACATTTTTTAAACTAAATATCTTTATGTGCGAATACATTTAAAATAAAAAGAAAATTAAAGTCCATTTCTGAAATAATCCTAAACCACCGCTGGAATACGTTTAATTACCAATAATTTTGGGCCATTAATGTGTGAATATAAATGTAAAAAAAAAAAAAACCAACATTCTTCTGAATTCAGTCAATGTAAAATCATGCAAATTTTATTTATGGAAGTATTAATTTGTATTGGACCACAAGCCTAATTTAAGAGTTTTTTGTTTTTCAACTATGACGATAATAGTACGTTGCAATTGCTTTAGATTTTTACTTTTTGAGAACTGTGTTAATTTTTGTTTGTAGGAAATTCATCCGAGATGACGTCGAGAAATGGTTACTCGTTCAAAAGAGCGAAAAAACGAACATGAGACACTGGAACGAACTAGAAGTCGATGCCGTCCAACGGTAGGAAAATCGGTATCATCGGGGAAAGCAAGAGTATGGCGGCAAATAATAGTAGTAGCGCAGTTGACCCGTTCTGCGGTCGAGGCTTATTCGCAGTACACGACGCCTACTTCCAAATGCACGGATACGTCAGTCTGTTAGTGTGCCTGTTCGGGTCTGTGGCCAATTTGCTCAACATAATCGTATTGACACGGAAAGACATGATATCGCCGACAAACGTTGTACTGACCGGGCTCGCGGTAGCCGATTTCTTGGTTTTGCTCGAGTACATACCGTTCGCTTGTCACCTATATCTGCGTCCGAAGTGGCACTCCATGAGAGACCGGTTCACCTACGGCTGGGCTTTGTTTGTTCTGTTGCACTCCAACTTCTCTCAAGTATTCCATACCATTTCCATTTGGCTAACCGTCACCTTAGCCGTCTGGAGGTACATCGCCGTGGCTTATCCGCAGAAAAACCGCGTCTGGTGCCGCATGGAAACTACGTACGTAATCGTGGCAGCCGGTTACCTGCTTTGTCCGCTACTATGCGTCCCGGTATTCCTGTCCTTTAACGTAAATCCGAAACAGGAAATTTTGGACGAGTTCGGCAACAAGTTGACCGACAACACAACCGCCGGCCACAACACCACCTTGTACGTAGTCAATTTGAGCGACATAGCGAAGGCGCGCGGAAATCTACTAACCCACTTGAATTTTTTGATCTACAGCGTGGTCTTCAAGATCATACCGTGCGTAACATTAACCGTGCTAAGTTTGCGGCTGGTATTCGCGCTGCTGGAAACGAAAAAACGCCGTCAAAAGCTGACCAGCAGCTTGAATCGGAAAAGCTCCAAGAACTTGGACAAAGATAAACAAACCGACCGAACGACCAGGATGTTGTTAGCGGTATTGATTTTATTTCTAGCCACGGAATTTCCGCAAGGCATCCTTGGTTTACTTTCGATAACATTCAAGGAGAAATTCTTTGAGGACTGTTACCAGAAATTGGCCGAAGTTGTTGACATACTGGCCTTAATAAATTCAGCCATTAATTTCTGCCTGTATTACATGATGAGTCGGCAGTTCCGAACCACCTTCAAAGCTATATTTCGTCCGGGCCACTCTACGGCTAGACAACATAAGCCGTTGAACGACAACAACAATCACACCACAATGATGATGACGCAAGTCACGCAGGTCTAGCATTGGCTACCGCGGGGTTGGAATTTTTCGAAACGCTTCGGCAACCGCAAAAGTTCTTTGGAACAGTGATCTCATCTGACGATGATCGAAGCACTCCGTTGCCGAAAAAACCTGACAACCCCGTCGGTTATTCACATCCGCGTTACATTTTCTAGTCGTACGTTAAAAGCGCCAACAACTCTATGTAAATATGTGTATATAATAATTATTATTATGATTATGTTAAATTTGCATTATTTCATATACCCCATTTTCCGACAACGTGTATTATAACGGTAAATAACGATAAAGCAGCAAACGAGAACTCACGGTTAAAACTGTTAATCGAAATACATAAAGTTTTATTTATTTATTCATTTATTATATTATTTATTTTCGCTCTAAGGAAATTCTTTTGATATCGTACTGATCAGTAAGTATATCATCCATTTCTGTATTCATCTAATATATAAAACATACGCAATGGAACGAAACAGAAATCATCATTTTATAAATGTTCAAATACTAAAATATAATAAACATTACTACGAAATATGTCGATATGTTTATAGTATTTCAATATCTTAACACTTACAAAATTATAATTTCTGTTTAAAATCGTATTTTATCCCCTTTTATATTATTTCTGTCGCAATTTATAACTATTTACTAAATCTTTTAACGGTCTTCTGAAAATCGGAAAGAAGCTTATAATTCGATAAAACAACTATACACAAAAACACTTCCGATTTTATTTTATTTTTCTCCCTCTATACCAAATTGCAACAAACATAACTTTTAATCTACTCCGCGTATTAATAGACTATTTCGTTGTTTTTTTCCTTTCACTTCTATTATTTTTGTTATTATTTTTATTGATTGTTTTATTTATTTATTTATTATTTTGATCGATGAGCTCGTTTAAAGTGAGCCACGCAGCGACCTCCACCAACAACATTAGGCGTCTGCTGATAATTCGTCTCTGGGTTTGATGTTGGTGCAGGAAACCTATGGCAAACAAAAACCCTCTAATTTAATCTTCCCGAGAAGTCACCATTATCCGTTAAAGAATTTCGGCTCTTTCAAATCGACTCTAATGCGAAAAATTTCATTGATATTAATAATGTTATTAACAATTTTAATCTCAAGGATGCTTACGAAAATATCATAAAAATAAATACAATGAGACAAATCCCAATGATATAATGAAACGTTTAAAACTTTCGCAATGATTAATCATAGTGAAATAAATTTACGGACAACTGCGTAGAAAATTTAATGTATTTAATTCAATAATACAGCGCTTAACGTTTCGGTCAGCTTATACTGATCATCATCAGAAGCGAACTGAGACACTCGAACGCAAACATCGGTCCACAATAATGACAAAATTAAATAAAAACCAACCAAAATAACAACAAAAAAAACAAAAAAAACACCAACCAATAGAAATAGTGTAACGAAAATACAATTAAATTCCGAAACAAAAACACAAATAGCGTGAAAATACATAAAAAATAAGGCGAACTGCGAAAGCACAACAGAAAAAATTATAAATAACCACCGAGGATATGTTCAAGTGTCTCAGTTCGCTTCTGCTAATTAAATACATTAAATTTTCTACGCAGTTGTCCGTAAATTTATTTAACAATAATAATAATGTTAATAATAATAATAATAATAATAATGATTATAATGATTATAATTCTAGAAGAAGTTGTAACATCATCATTGGAAACGTTAATAGTTTCAATAAAAACTCATTATGAAGTTACTAATGTATCCTTGTCATCTAACTTCCCATTCAATGCACGAAATATCCTGAAAAATACTATTGACCAGTTACAACAATGGTATAGATTTCTCAACATCCAAATCTTTATATGCCGATTTCTATAAAGGGCGTCTATCATCCTCTAATGTAACTTTGTATTTAAAATATTTCCCATTAACGATTAATACAGAAGTCCAATTTCTAGGACTATTATTTAATTCCAAACTATCCTGGAATTACCATGTAGCTGAAGTAAAGCAAAAATGTACTAAATTCCTTCCAATCGTAAAGTATTTATCTAGCTCTAAATGTAAGATAAATCCAAAGCTCCTCTTCAATATAAATAAATCGTTAATTCTTTCAAGAATCAATTACGGGTGTCAGCTGTACTCTACAGCTAGTAAACTTACTCCACCATTCTGCGTTTCGATCTATTCTTACAGTGTACCGTTTCTCACCATCTGTAAGTTTATGTACGTTGGCAGGATGTGCTCCATTATACCCTATAATAGAAAGTGTATTACACTTACTTGTGTCGGAGCCATCTACTGTTGTGACTAACCCTTTCCATGCAATAACGAATACTGTCCGTATAATCCCATTTTTTCCAGCGATCCCGTGCCAAGGGTTCTCAGAACATTATCAGACTATAATATAAGGTCCATTACGAAATCCACTCTGAGTTATACAACGCTGATACCAACTTGGGTGCCTTTTGACGTACATATCGACTTATCTCTCGTTGGGTGTAGTAGACATCCATAGCGTAAGAGTATGCGGCAAACCGTATTAGAGATCATCAAGAGATACAAAGATTATACACACGTGTGATACACGCTCCACCGCAGCTGGCGGCAAAGCACTAGCAGCCTGTTCCTATCAAATCGAGAACTTAGTGCGCGCGGTCCAATTGAACGATAGCCGTACATCCCTAGATGCGAAATTATGTGGAATCATGTCCTATATCCAGCATGTTGAATTAAACAGACACCATTACCGGCGAGTACTTCTCATCACAGATTCACTAACCTCTTTGCATCTAACATCCCGCCAAGATAATAAAAGTCCAGTAATTACAAGGATCATCCAGAGTGATTTGCATAAGCTGCACAGGAGGGAATGCGAAGTGTCGTTCCCATGGATTCCGAGTCATGTCGGAGTATGTAAGAGGGACGAAGTTGACCCGCAGCACGCCCTACAATATACGCACCGATGCCAGAGAATCTGCCTCTCCCCTATACTAACCCATATATTTATGAGGATGTGCAAATAGAAGTGGAGTTCTGAGGGGATGGTACAAAAAACTTTCCTGAGAAACATTAAACCTGACGGAATAAGTAAGAAAGAGTATTCAATCCTCAATTGTCTCCGAACGGGACATACTGCTGTTTCGTACAATTATCTTTATACCAACAGCCCCCATCAACGAGCTGTTCTATATGAGGGCTGCCTAACGAACCAACTGTGACTCATTTCATTTATAATTGCAACAAGCTTGCGCAACGCCGGAGAGCGTATAATATGGAGGCTCCTGTGCGCGATATTCGCTCCAACGTTCCTGGCGCCATAGTAAAAATTTCGGCTTTCACCAAGGAAACCGGATTGCATTTGCACGTGCAGATTTCACAGAGCTCTCCACGTTCTGTAATAGCTTGAGCAGTTAAAGATAAAACACAGAGATGTTATAACATTTATAAAAAAAAAAATCAAACTTCGTTTCTACATTTTGACTAGTATTTGTGCTCGCATACAGTGTTGCATTTTTTTAACGTTAATTGCAAAGGTCGCCATAATTCTTCCGATCGTGTGTGCCCAAAATAGCGAAAACAATAGTGTATTAAAAGAATCGTAGTTTTTGAAAATACATCTTTTCAATAAGCTGTTCTCCATGACCATTGTTGTTCCGTTCTCGATGCCGAACTTTATGTCATACTCCTAGCCCTTGATTCTATAGTTAAATCCCCTCCACCCAGTATTCGCATTTTGATTGTATCTGATTCGCGTGCAGCTTTGGATACCCTTTCCCAAAAAACCCCATTGATCTATATAACCACTTTAATCCAATCCCTAAGCCTAAATCTAATATCATCCTCCCGCCAAATTACTTTCCTGTGGATGTCGGGCCACACTGAGCTCATAGGTAATCTGTTAGCTGACACTACTACTAAGTCAGCTCTGTTGTGCCCCATACCGTGTTCTCCTCCTCCCCCGTCTGACATAATAAAGTTCATAAAAGTTCTTGTGTAATCTCGTTGAAAGCAGGATTGGCTCTCCAAACAAGCTTGTTTTCCGAGGGAGATAAAACACGGTATTGACCCCTGGTTCCCTCCTTCCGACCTTCCTGGGACTCATTTTGTTGCTACGAGAAGCCTCTGCATCGGACATATTTCTATGACACACGATCATCTTTCACTCAACTGCGAGCCTTTTTTAGAACGTCCTTTTTGTTCCCTTCCTCCTGCCCCCGCAATAAAACACCTGCTCCTGGAGTGCCCTCCTTTTGTGCTTCAGCGTCCTAATTTTCGCATAGTGTCTCTGCAGTCATCTCTAGCTAACTCGTTCTTGAATATCGCAGACACTATTCAGTTTCTCTATGCAACTAGTTCGTTTCGAGTCATTTAGAATTTTCACCATGATAGCGTCGTAATAGCTTCGGTAGCTGCACACAGCACTCAAAAAAAAAAGATAATAATAAAAAAAAATAAGCCGTTGAAAAAATATACACTAGAAAAGTCATTCAAGCCTTCTCTTGCCCTAATTGTGTCGCAGCTCCCATTTCTCTCTCAAAATATATATTTTCATCATTTCCGAAGTATCGTCTCCTCCTTGTCCGATATTTTATACATTCCACAAATCTAATCACCATTATAAACTCCTTCCCTTTTGCCTTCCCTCGAACTACCCTCCATCACTATTAGTTGAATGAGAACTAAATAGTATTTATTTCTTGTAGGTGAATACATCCTGTTTGTTAAAATGGTATAATAAAATAAACTTTAATAACAAACAATATAGATCAACAAATTAGATAAATACCTATTTAGAAACGTTTTCGGGCATAACCCATCATCAGCTAACACTAACTTAAAGGAAATTTAAGTTTCTTTTAAGTTAGTGTTAGCTGATGATGGGTTATGCCCGAAAACGTTTCTAAATAGGTATTTATCTAATTTGTTGATCTATATTGTTTGTTATTAAAGTTTATTTTATTATAGTATTTATTTCTCCTTAAATTTCTCCCCGCCTACTAATCAACCTATAGTTTCTCATGGTACTACTCCTGACTCTTTCACAGATACGTCTTACACCGTCTACAATTTATTCATAGCGATTATAGAACTTCTCTCGTTGAACGTCATATCTCTTCCTCCTCTTTCATTGTCAATATTTTATTTTTTCTGCCCAATAATGTTTACTTTACTAATCCACCTGCGCGCGCCTACATTACTAGTATCACTATTTTCGTGTCTTTTATTCACTTTCTATTCTTCCCTTTTTTTTTTTAGAATATTTTTGGCCAAGGATTAATTCGAAATTAAAATTTATCCATAGAGATTATTTCACTGTTCTTCCATTCCTATACTCACCAATTGATTCCCTATGCTCTTTATATTCAGTTGCTTTACTCTCTAAAAATATCAAACTTTTGGGGACGGAAATAAAGATCAACTATTTTGTACAGATATTCTCTTCTTTCTTTTATTTTTAACGCTTGTTCGTACGACTTTCCCTTATGTATGGCTACCTTTTCTCGTCTTCTTCTCTACAATAAATCCTTTTTTTGAAACATCCTTTAAGCTCTATTCCTTAAATACCCTGCAGTGGAATCACTGTAGTTTGAAAATTAGTAATAAAATTGCCTTAAAGGGTTTGTTATAGATCTCGTATAACATTTATGGTACTCATCCGAAACTTAGCCAAAATCCTTCTACGACTTTTCTTTAATCCTCTCCGATCATAATGATTGATGCTGCTACACTAATTAAAAACGATATATTCCAACTTAAGGGGGTCGTCCTGTGTGATAGCTGTTTTTTTAACAGTTTTTCGGCAGTTGTTTGTAAAAAAACAATGAAAAAATAATATTTTGTTATTTACACAATATGTTTGCAACTTATCCGAAGTCTTTGCTAATTGTTTCGCATTAAAATATGTACTCAAACCGACTGCAGATATCTTGAAAGATCCCTGTGTCAATAAAAAGTAGGCCCATGGCTGCCACGATACCAGCTGTTCTGTTAATCTGAAATAAAAAATTCAATCTGCGTTTTAATCGGTAGACTTGTAGTTCTATAGTCGGAACTAGAATTAACTCGAAATATTGAATATTTTTTATTATCAAACTTTTGAACATAAATACACGATTTTTGTAATTTTTTGTTAAAAATATTTTAACTTTTAAAAAAAACGTGACTGTTATAACAATAATTTTAGTTTGAACGATAACTATTGATGTCCTGACCATACCATAAAAATTCGAGTGCAATCGGTTGGATAGTTTTCGAGATATCGTGGCAGCCATTTTGAAAAATGAAGTTTCGAGAAAACAGCGTTTGAAAGTTGAGGTATGAATCACACAAAGCAACTTTTGACTTACCATTAATCTGCTACGCTTGGTCCATAAGCCGAATTTCGAAAAAATTCTTTCACACACATATTCTAAATATATTAAAAAAGCTATTTCTGCAAAAAAAAAAAAAATCGATTTTTTTGACCCATCACACCGGACGACGACTCCAAGGATATTCTCTCTTCTTTCTCCACTTTACCACAACAATCTTATTATGGTTCATGTTTATCTTACCGACCTGCACCCAAATTTTATTTTCAAGCTTTCAAATGTTTCTCTTCTCTCCTTAATGATTGAAACGGTCGCTGTTCTTCTCAGGGTTGTGTTAGTTCACTTGAGGTCATTATCCTTAATAAAAATTGCTTGTTTAAAAATCTTTCTTCTCCTAATTCCGCTGATCTTTCATTTAACTGGTCTAATCTTGGTCTTAAATATTCTTGGAGAATACCCCCGACAGCACCTACTGAAGCGATCCTGTCTACATTTGTGCAACCTTTAATGACAGTATACTTGCTTTTCACTTCGAATCTTTTCTTCATTGGTCTACGTTTCGCATCTTAGTTAATTCTTTTTTTTTTCCCGATCATTCGGGCTAACCACAGTCGCCTATCCCAGTATGAGTTTTTTTATCGAATCTTTATATTCTGCACTATTTTTAATTTACTCTTCTACATCTCAATTGCTTCGTACAAAACGTGTTAATCAGCATTCCGAGTATTTCTTCTTATAAATGCTTTCGTTTTTTCATGATTAACTTCCTAGTTCGCAAGAATAACTCATGTAAGCAATTCTGTACCTCTTTATCTAGAGCTGGTTCCATTCCTCAGGCTTAGAAATGACCAAGTCATTTAAATATCCTCTATCTGATTATCTTTTCAACCGTATTCCTCCATCAGTTTACCTTATTCCTATTATCGATTTTGCAATTCCCACTTTTATGTTCTCACTTCTGAAGAATCGATTCCTCTCTGTTCAATCTGGGTGTAATTTTCACTTTTCCTCTTCTAAATGCATTAAACTAAAATCGCTTAACAAATCCTATAATTCCGGGATTAGACTGTTTTCCTTTGCTCACCCTTAAAAAATCGATATGATTGTAAATTCTTAATATCCGAAACTAGTCGACAATTTAATTAATTAGTGTATTAAATGTTTTGTACATCTGTATATTTATTTTGTTACATTCAATGACGTAAAAGTGTGTATAGCGATGAAGATTATAATTTTACCAAAAAAGTCCCTCATTAGATTTCTTTATCACGTCCATTTTAAATCGGATTAAAATACCGCTGAGACAATACACTTTGTTGGAGTATCTCGAAGTAGAATCAAAAAAAAGAAAAAAAAAAATAACGCAAAATATTTGATACTGTATTTTACAGATATTTTTTAAACAAGTATTTTTTTTTTTGCGTTCGATTTTTAATATCTTAAACTCTTATTCTTGAATTGACTGCGAGTAATATTGATTGAAAATGTAACAGAACTCTTGTTGTTTCAGAGAAATATAAAGAATGTCCGAATTTTTCAACAAAAATGCTGTTAATTTCTCGAAATTTGTATAATTTTAAGTTTATCGTGCTCAAAATTCAGCAAGTCTAAGGCATGCAATTTCCCGTTGTAGTTTTTAAATTAAATTATAAGAAATACTAAAACGGGCAAAAGTGTGTTTTATTTTGACTTGGAAATTTAATTTACTATTAAAATACGTAATATTATATATTAGATGGAAATATGTTGCAGACTGAAATCGCTATTGCATCGCATTCTCGAAATGTTTTTTCTATTCTAAACTTTAATCGGTAACTGTTTTGGGTTATTTATCGCACCGCGCGAATGGGACTATATCGTGATTTTCGAAATTAGTTACGACATAAAAATGTTTTATAAGATTCGTTAATTTCGTTTGTTATTGGCTTATTACGTTACGATTTTAACTAGACAATATTTCTAAATCGATGAAGTTGTTTTTAGCTTTATAAACTATTTAGTAAATATAAACTTAAAATTGACATAAAATACGTTGACTAATTTTAAATGTGTATCATGTGAGAAGGAATACGAAAAAAAGTATATCCGCCGAAGGTAACTTTTGATACTGTAAACGAGATCATTAATAATTTTATAAGTACAAATTAAAAATTATATTTTTTTAATATTTTGTTAGTTTACACGTTATTTTGCTATCTCTCGCAAAACGGAAATTAGCGCATGAAACGTTTATAAGGAATTCGTTGAAAATTTATAAACTACTTATTTTGAGAAATGAGAAACACGTTTATATCTTTCACAGCAGTAGAGCAATGACCAAAATTAAGTTTATAAAATGCTTTCAAAGGGAAAATCCGTGCAGTAATGTAATATATGTATGGAGCTAAGCGTTAAAAGCTTTCGAATTAATTTGCGTTATCTTAAGCAAAATTTTCACTTGCACTGAGAAATTTAAATGTGGGCGCTCACTGTGGTGACGGCGATCCCATTAATGTTGTATTTATCCAAACGTTTTTTAACCTCCTCTTCTGGCATAAAATTCCTTTCAATAAATTCCATCTATCCCTCTCATGCATCCCTTTATATTAGTCCATTAGCCAATATATGTGTTCCATCTTGCCTTTTTTTAGATCGGAAATATCCTTTTTGCGAATTTATCACTTCGCAATCCATGCTTATATAATAATTATCAGTTTCCACTGTTTCAGAATATCATTTTCCTTCTTGGCAAGTACACCATTTCACAACTGTTTCGATGAAACCCGTTCGATACGGACAATACGACATAGTGAACGCATACAATATGTACCGTTCGGTATTAAAAGGATCTCATATAAGCGAGTAGTACAGAAAGGATAAGAGTTGTTACGCTCCTGCCTAGACCGGTATGAGTAGGAAATTTTCGAAAGGACAACTATTTCAAATTGAACGAATAGAGTTATTCTAACCTTTAATTTCATTACAGCTCGAGATCTAAATTTTAGAGATGGGATGACCAAGTTCCAATGATATCCACGCGGAAAAGAACAACGTTTGGTATCGAATACTGCGGTACTTGACAATGGAAAAAAGGGGGAAAGTAACACATGTTCATACAGACTCAGCAGTGAAAGTGATGTAGAACGAAAAAAGTTTTTTAAGATTCAAAGCGACAATCGGATGTAGCGAGCGCCAGTTACTTAAGAATTGCCCGAATTAACTAAATGTTTAAAATCAATAAATAAATGCAGAAATAAATACCCCGGAACAATAACTTAAAACGATAAATAAACATAAAAATGGAATTTTTTCGTATCTTCCAGGCAGAATAAATAAGACAATCTCATAGGAAAGGAGTAAAATAATAAAATTATCATTTAAATTACATATAACTGAATATTCTAAAAACCGGGATGTTCAACTAGAAAACGAAAAAGAAAATATATTAATAAAGATTAAATTAAATTCATATTATTAAAATCCGAAAGGAGACCTAAATAATTTATCCTCAATCATGGAAGAAAAACGAAGGATTTTATTTGAAGCTAAATATTTGATTTTAATTTGAAGTAATGATAAATATTTCACCCACATTTCAGCGAAAAATAAAACCAAATGAATTTGAAAATAGAAATACAGTTTTGTATGTATAAATATCAAAATACTAATGATGGTGAATTCGCAAAGGAAAACATAGACGAAGGTAGTGGCGTTTACAAAATAAATTAGTCAAATTGCGATAGATGTCAGACAAACTGATCGACAAAGAGATTATAATGGACATTTAAAATTTATTAATAATAACAACCTGAAAAATCTGTTAAGCACACTTAATGAAACATAACCGTAGATGCAAAGGAGAAGTCTACGGCAATATTAAAAACACTTGAAAAAAGAAAGAAACTATTATATAAATAAATGCAAATATCAAAACGGTTGAGCAATCTAACACCATCCCTGGTTTTTAACATAAATAAGTCATTTATAATTATTTAATTGTGACAAGACGGTCGTTTTTTGTACATTACATCGCCATCACTTCCATTGCCTATTTCGTTATTTCATTGTCAGTGATGATCCTGTTTATCACCGATAAAAACTTTTAAATAGACTCAAACATTTCTATTTTTCTACAGTTTTCGGTTCAATCTTCTGTATATCAATTTACTATTGGAGATTAAGAAAAAGATATTAAGATGTTATGTGTGGTCTGTGCTCTTATACGGTTGCGAAACCTGGACACTAAAAGCGTATACGGAAAAGCGCATCTCGTCATTTGAAATGTGGTGCTACCGCCGGATTTGGAGGATACCATGGACCAGAAAGATGAAGAATGCGGAGGTGCTACGATTAATGAAGACGGATTTAGTATTAATGAATATAATTAAGGAACGGAAAACAAAATTCCTTGGACATTTCATGAGAGGACCAACTTATGATCTACTGCAGATAATAATGATGGGGACGATAGAAGGGAAAAGAGGACGAGGAAGAAGAAGGATTTCTTGGCTTCAAAATATCAAGGCGTGGACTGGAGTCACAAATTTTTTTTTTTTTTTTTTTTTTTACACGTATATTTCAGTACAATCTTATTATAGTAAATAAATTAGCACTACTTTTAAAACAGTGTTACAACTTAATCTAACTAATTTGTAACATGAGCAGAGTAGAAACTATGTACAATTACATAACTCCTAATATACAGATATATACATAATCATACGCGCATATAAATACTCACACGCACGCACACCAAGTATATGCCCATATCCACAAAATACATACATACGAATATATTACAGAATAAATTAGGTGACTAGTTCATAAGGCTTTGTGCGCTTAAGGCGCCTTAAGTCATCATCGGAAAGTAGCAGTTCTAAAGCCTCTAGATTTGGGTGACTGTGAAGTCGGTATTCGTGCGCTTCTGCAATATAACGTATGACTTCATCGATCCATGGAATATTTAAATCGGAATGTATTTCTTCGTTTCGTTGATACCAAAAAGCTCCAGTGATGTTTCGGAGACACTTATTTTGAGCGCGCTGAATAATCAACCGATTGGATGTCTTTGCACCAAATGACAACAATTATTCCAGGCTGCAAGAGACCGGGACTCATTCCGCCAGTTGGTACGGACGATGAATGGTGATTAAGCTATACCCGAATCGGGTCGCACGAAGAAGAAGAAGAAGTTTTCCACAGTTCCCTTCTTATTAAAATTTTTCATATGTTTTTATAAAAATTTTAATGATGGATGACTATAAATATAAGGAGGAAATTAAGAAACTGGAAGGCAATCATCGGCAAGTTAATTTATAAGATTGAACCGAAAAATGTTTGCAAAGAAAAAATTGCCTTATTTTTGTTTTTTCACTCAGTGTGCTGTTTCACACTTGAACCACGTATTTACACGTGAATTTGTACTCCTCAGAGAATCGAACAACGTATATCATCAAATTCATCCTTGCTAAGAGAATTTTTAATCATATTACTCACTTACTATTAATATTTTATATGTACTATACTATATTTTTATTTTTTTAAAAATTAAAATCAAATATTTAATTTCAATTCCTTATTGAAAATAAGTCATTTAGTTCTCTTCAGCTTCCAACATATAAACCAAATTTAGCTTAATTGTATACTTTACGGTTTTCTAGACGGACATTCCCAGTGACTTAGCTAAAGGTCCGTAGACCTTGCGGTGGGGGGGGAGCTTTTGGGGGCCCCACTCAATCTAAAAAAATTAACAGTTTTATTTTAAGCTTGATTTTGCGATTTTTTCGTTCCCTCTAAAATTTACATGTAAAAATTTTAATTTAATAATATGTAGCACTGTAAGTGTATCTCGGGGCTATGTATAACTCTCTCTTTGTAATTCTCGTAAAGTTGTATTTGTTTACTTTGAACTTGCGAATGTTGTGGGTAAATGTAGCCTTATATATTCGTAAACTTAACGAGCTCAGCGATAATCTTACGGAAATGAAAAATATTTTTTCTTTTTTTTTTTCATTAATTTTTTTTAAAGAAGGATAAAATTGCATTTTATCATTTGTTAAAATATAACTATTGAAATCATTGACTGTTAAAATTCACTTAAAATTTATTCATTGCAGAAAATGATAACGATAGAATTAGTAATGCAGATATTGATGGCGATATTTCAAATTTAGTACTATTTGAAAAACCATCTAATCCAACTGAACTATTGTCGAGTACCCGACCTTTTCCTTAAGATCGAGGAAACTATACGGGTTTACAAATTCCGTGTGATAAATTTTGCGAAAAGAAATTTTAAATTATGGTCCTTGTAAACCAAAGGGACCATTTCCTGAAAATTCTCACAACAAACAATTTTCTATTGAATATTATTTCATAAAATCTAATGATTTTCATCTTACATTAACAAGATTATGGTTGTGTTATTCGAATATACTTGACAAAGTTTATTATAAACATTGTTGGTTATTTGGAAACCGAACGCACTCTTCGTTTCGCTCCGAATGAGTTGAAGGCAAGGTCTTTAAAAAAAAATAAAATTACATGCAAATTCCTAGTGTCATCTTGAAACTTCCTCAAACTATGATTTATGGAAAAACCGTAAACTGACAGATGATAATTTAATGAATACTGAATTAAAAGAAAAAGTTAATTTTTGGAAAGAAGTTTTGAAACGTGTCATTATTGATGTTATTTTGATGTTAGCCTCTTATAATTTAGCTTTTCGTGGTCGCCGCAAACAAAAAGTGAATAAGTTTGATGTTCATAAAAGAGATAACTTTTTTTATTTGTAATCGAACCTTTAGCAAAATATGATGGTATTTTGTACAGTGTTTTAAATTCAGAAAATAAGAGAGTCGACTATTTAAGTCCCGAAATACAAAATGAAATAATTTCTTTATTGTCAAATCAAGTACAAAGAGAGGTGTATAATTGAAGACATTCAACAGAGCAAATTTTAATCAATAATTTTGGATAGAACTCGAGGTATCTCAAAATAAAATCGATTGAGTGTGATTATTCGATATGTTAGTTCCTCATATGACAGTGACCTCAATATCTTCGCCAGTTTGAAGTACAAGAAAGTTTTCTGGGATTTTTTCATATTTCAGATCAAAGTGCTGAAGAATTAGAAATTGAAATATTAAAAATATTAGAGAATAGCAATAATTTAATTGAAAATTATCGTGGTCAGGGATATGACGGAGCGAGTGTAATAATGAGTGGTAGTTACACTGGCTTATAAGAACGTATAAAAACCATACAATCAAAGGCGCCTTACATACATTGTGCAGTCCACAACTTAAATTTAGTATTAGAGGATTCTGTTAAATCAATGGTGCAAATGAATACTTTTTATGAAATTCTTCAAAAGCTATATCTATTTTTTAATGTTATTATAAAGCGTTGGGAGATACTACTTGATGTGATGTTAAAAGATTCTCTAAAGTATCCTATATTAAAGAAATTGTGCGGAACAAGATGGTCATTCAGACATGATGCTATCTACGCTCTTGTCGAAAAAAGGCTTTAGACAAATCATGAAAGCTTTATTAAAAATAATCATGATAATCGAAGATAAAGAGACAAAAAATTATGTTGACATTAAATAAATTTCAATTTATTATTTTTCTAGTCATGGAATGCAAGTTATGATAAATTTAGTGTCGAAACAATTACAGTCAAAGAATATTGATTTACTGTACGCTACGGAATTATTAAAAACAGCATTTGAAAATGTTAAACGATTAAGGAATAATTTTGAAGACGCCATTCAAGAAACTTCAGTTTTAGCTGAAAGTTGGGGAATATACACAGAATTTCAAGAAAAAAGACCAAAACGGGCAAAAAAACCTTCTTTTATGAACTATCAGCTCAAGAAATAATTACGAATGCTGAACACTTATTTAAAATACAAGTTTTCAATGCTCACATTGACATAATTATTGCACAATTAAGCAATCGATTAGAAGGAATGAGATCAGTAAGCCAGCGTTTTCGCTGTCTTTTCCCAGTCAGTCTCCAAAAGATGAAAGATGACGAGTTGATTGAAGCATCACAAGAGCTAATGAACTTTTATTCTCGTGAATTATCAACCAATTTGATACATCAGCTTTTGTAACTTTGAAATTTAATACACAAAAATATATTAGAAAATATGTCCATTAGTGACCAAATTTTAAAATATATAATGAAAAACTACTCATCATTTTTTCGTAATAGTCCTGATGTTCTAATAGCTATAAAACTATTTTTAACATTGCCTGGTACAGTAGCGAAGGCAGAAAAATCGCTCTTTAAACTGAAAATATTAAAAAATTATCCGCGTAACACAATGGCACAAGTGCGATTGGCTAGTTTAGCTGTATTATCGATTGAATTTGAAAGGGCTAAAAAGTTCAATATTGATGAACTCATCGGCGAGTTCGCAACAAAAAATGCAAAACGTTCACAACGCTTTCGTAACAATATTTCAATTTAAATAATTTCTGATGTAAGGGTTGTAGATACGAGTAAATCTATTTTTATTTACATCAATATAATCTGCTTAAAACCTCTATAACTTTCGTAATTAGTTACCTCCGTAAAGTTTTAAAAATTACATTCATTAATAAATTTCATAAAAAATTATATTTCAAATAAATTATCTCCATCATATATAATTTACGTGTTGATTTATGTATCCTTTTATTTAATTTGATAAGTAAAAAAATAATAATACATAAAAATAAAGGAAAAAGTAAATATTTGATGCCCTTAAGGGGGTCCCATTGAGATTTTCGCGGAGGGGCCTTCAAAGTTACAGCTACGCCATTGGACATTCCGTAATAGTTTATTTAACTTACACAATTTAGATGTTTGTTACTGTGTTTAAAATTTTAGAATGCATTAGGCAAAAATTAACGCGGCCCATTCGCAACGATTGTATCATTGCAAAGGAAAACCCTCGAAGAGCTTCAGCTGAACGTTGTTTTTGTATGCTAGGGTAAAAAAATGCAAATGACTCGCCCAACACGATATTACGATATCGCAGCACAGATTTGTACTGACCTATGTATAATGGTGTAGCCTTTTATTCAGCACACGTCGTAGCCTTTTCTTGATCGCTTTTGTTATCCGTCGTAATGTCGAGCTAGTCGCCGATCAACCTTGTGCACACACATTGTTCGATGTAATTAAGCTGGTCAATTGAGCGCGTTTCACGTTTTACTTTTTCCGCTTAGAATGGCGCCACGCCGTCCGAATAAACCGTTTTTCTTCGTTCTCTTTTTTTGTTATTTTATGTTTTCCGGTCAGTGATAACGGTAAAAGAAATCCGTCCGTTTGGGAGAATAACAATTATAAGAAAAAAAATACACGGGCGTCGTTGTATTTCGATTATTTTTTATTTTTTTAATTGCCGAGGAGATTCTTTTTTTAATTTGCTACTTTGACAGAGAAATAGTATCCCTCGGGGCCCGCGTCCGCGGTGAGTTCCACGATGGAGGAATTTTTCGTGAACGCCACGTGTAAAGTTTTCGTAAGTCGCGTCTTGTGCTTCTATAGATACTTTGAAGTTTTTCCGTTTCCTGCAAAAGCCTAATGCTCAAAAGAGAATGAAATGAATTCGTTCCAGGAAGAACCGGAAGAATCGAGGAAAACGAAAATCGTTATAGCGTAGAATTTCGAGAAAACATCTTTTAATTAATTTTTATTTCCTTAGCCGTTGAAATTTGTATAATTGACATTATAGATTTCGGACTCGAAAATGAGACATGCTACTAACGTTAATTCTATTTTATTGTCTAAAATCCTTTATGCTACGTTGATTTTTAAAAAACGCTTCGACATTTAGTTCATTAATTGAAAATGAACGAAACAATCGCAATCTTATCGCAATAATCAGGGAATTTTGTATAATTCTACAATACGAGTATCAGCTGAAGCGGTTAAATCGAATTTATACTCCAAACAAGAAAAAAACCTGACGAACTATCAAAGGCAAGTTCGAATATTGCCTATATATATATCATCGAAGTTGCTCGTTTCTTTCGCTTGTTTTTGTTTTTTTCGGCTTTAATTAAAGCTGAACCTCATATACATACACCTATATATATATATATATATATATACAATTTTGTATAATCGAATACTAATTATTATTAAAATTTCATTCTAGGTTTTTGTCCGATATGTGATACACTCAAAAAAGCAAATCTGTAAAATTTTTTAAAAAAATTAATAAAAACAATCGTATTTCAGGGTGTGGTAGTTAAATAGTAGCAGTTACTTTTTACGGAAAATTCGAGAACGATAATATTTATTTCAAAGTAATCTCTGAATTATTTATCACAGTAGTTTTCGCATTAGAAGATTTCGATATTATTGTGAAGAAGTATTTCTCGCAATATATTATAATCGTTTCGCGTTTAAATAGATAATTATTAAACACGCAGTCTTTTTAACGGTTAAATAACACTTTTACGGTATTCGCTTTTCACCTACATCTGTTATTGATAAGGACCGAGCAACTTTCTTGCGCATGCCGTAAAGAATGCGTAATTATTTGCGTTTCCGCCTTTAGATCTTTTTTAATTTGATATAATTTGATATTTACGAATAGTATGAATTTTTTGTTAAAAATCGAAAATACCTATTACAGAACAATTATTGAGAAAATTCTATTGGTTGAATGGAAAATTATAAACCGATCTCGCTTAAGTCTCATAAAAGAAAATTATGCCATACAACATTGACAGCAAGCATTGCGTTTTGTTGTTGCCTTTTGCTTATCAGGCATTTAGAACCTATTTGTCGGCGTAATATCATACGACACCGAAAGAATCGGTCGCTTATGATTAAATCCGTATCATTCCGTTCGAGCGAACGCATTCCTTCCTGAGAAAACTCGCATTCTTAGAAGTAAAAATTAAAAGCTCCAAGTTTCCGGTAGCTCGCTATGTAATAATGATGATGAGCCGCACACTGTTTTTACGTTTATTTATTATTTACATATTTAGATAGGTACAAGTCGCAAGCACATAAATTATGCCCGCTTTAATGACAAGAGGATACGTACAAAGTAGATTACGATAAACAGTATCGATAAACAGAACTTTGCAAAAGGTCGAAGATCACACAATTAACACCGGGGGGGTAGAACTAAAACAAAATCATTTTTATAAAACTAGGATCGAACTTGAATTATCACATACGGATTATTGACGATTAGACCTTAAAAAAAAAAATAAGAGATGAATAATTACATTATCAAAACACACAAACAGAAAATGTGATTTGTTTCTCATTAGTGGGACACCACATTTTTATGTGGAATGAATGAATTTTTAACCCGTAAAAAGTGCGCACGTTATTACTTTACGACACACGGACACTAGTTGAACCATCGAAGCAATATATTTAACTCTCATTCTCTTTCAGTATGGCGTCTTTATCCAAATTATAAAAAAAATAAGACCAGTCTAGATCATAATTCGGTGCGAACTTTGCTATTTCTTATTTTTACCATTTTATCATTTCTCGACAATTACGAAACTGATCACTAGAGGTTATCGTCGTTTTAATTAGTCTCTCTCTCTCTCTCTCTCTTAAATCTTAACTCGTTTAAAGAAACTTACCCCGAAAAAATTGTAACGTTCACTGGCGCATTTACATTCACGCGAATCAGATAGTTGTGTTTTAAACTTTCTCGTATCGTTGAGTAGGAGAATACACACACACATATATAGTGTGAAAAACACCAAGCTGTCAAAAATGGAATTGATTGTGTCCATCCAAAACACAACCAGAAAAAAAAAGAAAATATGGGTAACAGTTGCACATGCTTTATTGCTTTTAATCTCGCGTTTGATAATCCCCTCAGTACATCAGCAGAAATTATTGCAAATATGCTTGTCTCGTAATTACCAGCAGCCGTTTTCGCTGAAATAATTTTTTTTCTTTTTTTTTTTTTTGGGGTTGGGCATTATTAACCCGGTGCAAGAAGAATTAATTTTGCAGCAGCAAGATTCGAACCTTGGTTCTGTCTCAACGAAATATCAGTGGCCCAACCGACTACTTTACACGAACTCCGATAATTCTCAACAAATTAACCAGACTATCTCAAATTTCCATCACTTTCGTCCCACTTCCGGTCGAACACAATTGTGCTCATACGAAACCATCCTCACGAGTCACTCTAAATATTAGGGAGAAACTAAAAATAAAGGGAAAAGAAGAAGAAAATGACTAAACAGAAATCTAATATTGTTTTCATTCGGAACAATACTGGAAAGTCAAACATCATCATCCGTCTAGGTCCATTTTTTTTTTTTTTTTTTTTTAAATATTACATAACGATTATTTAAAATCTGAAAATTAATTTTTCGCCACCAGCTTGAATGTTTTACTACAGTTTTTTTACAGCTTCAACCAGGGGGGGACACGTCGAAATGTGATTTCCATTCGAAAATAAAATTTAAACTTGATCATTTACATCTTTCGCCGCTGATGAGCGATTTGGTTTTTAACCGCGTTTATATTTACACATTAATGATTAATAATAACACCGAAATTTACTTTCTGCCGACGATGATTCTTTTCGCTCGGCATGTTTTTCGATTAATTAAAACTAATAAATTTTCATTCTCAAAGAAACTAATTCCCTGCTCTTTTTCCCGAGTGCTCTCATCTATACGCCGAATTCTTGGCGTTGAATCTTCCTACCCCTTTCGATGCTTCCTTTATCTTTTCCTTCCCATCTCTAGCCGCTATCCTCCTTCTTTCCTTTCTACTTTCTATCTTCGATCGCCTCAGAATCTGAGTAGGTGAAGTTCATGTAGTTGGGTCAGTGCTGACACCGAGCCTATTTAAAAAAAAAAAAAAAACAACTAATTACCGTGTAAAAAAAAAAGGATACATGCCGACTTACCGGAGGAGAAAGTGGAAAATTCGGTAACGCTGAAATAATTAACGCCTTCCTTCTAAAAAGCTGCGAGAACTTGAGAAAGTGAGTAAAGAGATTCACACCGTAACGTGTTGCAAAAATTAAAAGGGTTTCTCGGAACACTTCAAGAGCTGCTGTACTTTTAACAAAATCGAGAATTTTGTCTCGGCGGTACTTAAACAACTGAAAAAAAAAAAAATATATATGAATACTGTAAAAAGGGGGGCTGGCTAGTTTTATATCGAAGAATTTTTTTTGAAAACATTAACAAAAACAAAAGAGAACCCGTGTTATCAGCAAACATTTCACTCTATATAAAAGTTGTTATGCAGGAATTTTTAGGAAAAAAGTAATATTAGACCGGTTTTTCAGTTAAAAATACAATAAGAATGACCATAAAGAAATGGCTCACGGCGAGGACCAGTGGCAGGCGTTTTGAACACAAAGCGGATTATTCGGGAACGGAAAAATCATGCGAAAAGTGCGAGATACGTGATACGGAGCTTGATGATGATACTGAGAATCTAGGAAAAATCGACGGCTTCGGTGCGTTGAACAAGGGGGATTATAGACTGTCGAAAATTTCGAAAACGTTCGGCAGACGGTTAAAAGAACGTACGGTCGTTTTTTGAGCATAAATGATGAGTGTACATATATGGTCAATCAATAGTTCCCCAGCTTTCCGTTCACAGAAGATCATTTTATTAGCAATACGCGATTAATAATGAAGAAGTACTATTTTGCAATCCAACCGAGTGGTACTAGTAGTATATAGCAGTAGTAATATCAATTATCGAGATTTTTTTAAATTTTCCGATTTTTATTTTATCTGTCTTTTGGTTTGATTCGATTTCAGTGCAGCGCTAGTTTCGTTTACTATATAGTTCGTTGCCATGTCGAACTTCCGGGAAAACTCGTAATTTATTCTTAAATTACCGCCGTTTTTTTTCTTTTTTTCTTTCACCTGTCTGTCGACTGTTTTCCCAATTTTTGACAGTCTAGAATCCCATCTTCAAGGTACTCCAAAGCGTTTGATTTTCGCTAGAATCTCAGTATAGTCAAGTTACATCACGTGACTCGTACTTTTTGCGGGTTATAATGTCGATTCTCTGATAATGAACAGCGTAATCTGAAATACGCGGGTTATTTCAACGTGATTTTTACCAAAAAATAGACGTGAGAATGCATTAATTTTTTTTTTTTGTTGTTTTTTTTTTGAACTTTCTCTTCGGTTTTTTCGTTATGTGACTGGTTTTTTTAATTGAATTACTTGTATTTAATGTCTTAACTTTTTTTGCTTTTCATTAGGACATTGTTCATCATCGGCAAAGTATTCGCGCCGGAGTATTGTGAAAGAAAAGTATGAGATATTGGAGATGATAAATCTTCGGAGGAGAAGAAATGACAGAAACATAAATCGTAGCGAAATGGGAGCTACCGCACAGATGAACGAAAATAAGAGAATAACGATGCCGGGGACACACTCAGTTAAGTCGTAAGAAGTTGAAGAACAACGAAGAAGAAAGTTAATTAAATAGAAGTAGAAAGAGCTCGGATTATAGGGATGCGAAAAGTTGGGGCAACCGCAGTCGTGCACGATGTAAACCGCATTTTGGATAGCTTTCTAGATTTTTATCGGGGAAAGAGAGAACGAACATAAAAGTGCCTAGATAATACACATAGCCGGTATTTTATTAATTTCGCATTTCGACAAATACTAAATAATTTAAGCGCCATCAATATGACGTGTATTGTGATACCGTTAAATCAAAAATCGACCGGTTCCGAGTTTATTTTTTTTCATCTGTTTTATTTCATTTTAACTTTTTCAAATACCGCAGTACGTTTTTGATTTTTTTTTTTTTTTTTTTTTCATATAGATTACGGCCCCTCGTCTTTTTTTCAGAGTTTTCTGAAGAACTTTTTTTCCGAAACGTGATATTATGTTGCAACACAACTTTTATAATGAAAGGTTCCCATCGCGTCAGGTTTTTTAAAAGAAAGATTTTAAAAAATCAACCGCAAAAATTTATTAAGTATACGACTTTATATAACTGAAATATCTGCAGCTTGACCTAGACAAAAAATGAGTATTTATTTTTATACTTCGAAATATGCTACCTTGTAATTGCCGTATCTAAAAGGTAGCAATTGTAAATTCCACGAAAACATTAATTGCTGAAAGGATAAAAAGTCTGTCGATTCGTAAAATATTATACCCTTTTCTAACTGGTGATATTTTCCCAACCTATTTTTCCCGCAACGAGACCATATTTATACCCTTAGCGCGTAACAGGCAGGGACTTGAAAGAGACGGTCGTCGAGGGTGTCTCGAATATTTTCGTTATGGTTTTTTGCTGCAGTAATCTCGACAGAGATTAACGTTGATAACAGTTCTATTCGTTCATTAGCGACAGTTTTCTTTTCTCTATTCCGCTTGTTTTCTATAAGAATGTGTCTTTGAAAATTTTCCGTCGGTACTCTCACAGTTTGAAAAAAGGTTTTTCCGAATTCTCCACAGTGACAAATTGTGTGTAACCTGAGCTTGCCTATGCTTTTTAAAATTTCTTTAATCCGAAAAGGCTTAATAAGTATTTCAAATAATTTTATAATAAGCAAAGTTTCACATGAAACAAATTGTGAAAAAAAAATGACCGAACCATAAAAGTTGTTTCTATTCACTGCTTTCTCAATGTAAAGCACTAAAAGGTCTTTTTTTTAAATTAATAGGAAGAATTTTTTTCAAAATCTTCGCAAAACCGACACACACACACACACACACACATTTTGATGTAAATAAAGCAAAAATTTACACCAGCATCGGAAATTCTGTCTGCATTTTAAAAGTTATTCACCGAACAGAGCAGCGCGTACATTATTCATCGAAAGAAGCACTTTAGCCGGAACGAATATGTTTTCGGCTTTATGAAGCGCCTTAAATTACCTGTTCACTATTCCAGTCTGTTTGTGCGGAATTTAACAGATAGGTCGCGAAATATTGAACATCATCCGGTGTGTAGCATTTTTCAATCGCAGTGCCATTATTCTCTGCCGAAACTCGGATGAAGAAATTTTTCGGCATGCTCCCCGTTCCTAAACGTCGTCGGAAGCTTTCACCATTTTCCTTTTCGCAAGTTTCCTTTCATGGAAAGTCTAAATCTAAATTTTGGAAATGTTCCTTATATCCTTTCCCGATAATTCCGGCAAAAGTTGTATAGGCTCGCCCACATTTGCGGTGAACACCGTTTTGTATATTTTTTCCGCACAGCATGTCTATTATATAGATCAATTTAAGAATATTTTCAAAAAAAAAAAAAAAAAAAAAAAAAAAAAAGTGCGACTAATCCCGACAACGAAAAAATATTCTATTTATTTTTGGGATTAAAGTATAGCGGTCGAGTTGTTTTCTTGATATAGGTTAAATTTTTTTTTATGAAAAAAAATATATGTATATATATTTATACAGAAAATAGGTTTATAGGTAAAAATACCTTTTCGCAAGATTTGTGAGTCACCAAATTTCTGGCCAAAGCGGACAGAATTTTTCTCGAAAGATTGCAGAATCAGAACGAATTCAACATATTCAGAATGAACAAAAAGTATTCGGAGAAATGTCAGCGAAAGAAAACTCGTGTCGTTTTTCTGATCCAATTATTATCGGTACCGAAAAGAAAGACACTTCCGCTTGAAAAGGTTTACGCAAGCTAAAAGATTAAAATTCCCGGGGAAATGAGCTTGCCGGCTTTTCGATCGCTTTCCCCCTCCCTTTTTCCTCGTTTTTTCCCCGTTTTTTTCTTTTTAAGAATCTCTCTATGCGCGATATATTTAACCACTGAGGCTATTACAGCATATTAAGATTGATGTAAATTTGTTTGTGCGGGGAACTGGTATTCTTGTTGATAATTTCTACGCTCTGTTATTATTTAATCGCGTCTGTAATTTTTAGTTTCATCTGGCTCAGATCTTCAAGGCGTTGACTTTGTTATTCGTTGTTTTGATGTGTTGATTTATTGCCCGGTTGAGAGTAAGTTGATTGTTTTTTTTTTAAGGTACTCGCAATTAAAGTGAATCTGGAGTAGACGGATATTTGTAGTTCAATCGGCTAACTCTGTGTCCGCGGCTACACAGCCCCTAATGGATGGGTAAAAGAGATCATTGAGGGTGTTTTATTAAGTTCGGCAGGATTATCGTCACTCTGCCGACTTTCTGTATCCGTCGGTACAAAGCTCCATTAAGCTTAATTTGCCATCTTCTTGTCCAAGTGTAAACACAATCCAACACACTTTGTGAGTTTCTGCTTGCCATTAGTTGTGATTCACTCGTTGAAATGGGATTTCTCTGTGCCATCAGCAAATGCGGCTGTTGTTGTCTGATCATCGGTTGGTAAATCCACCGTATACTAGATAGGTCCTAGAACACTGCCATGCGGGACTCCTGCTTGTGTAAGTTAAAATGATGATTTAGCATCTTCGTGCGATACCCGAAATTGTCTGATAGATATGAATTCAGAAATCGGCAAAGATTTCCTGGTAGGAGGTTATTTTCATTTTTAATGTAAGGCTTTCGCGCGCCAAACTCTGTCAAAAGCCTGAAAGATATCTAAGAAGACTGCAGAGCAAAACTTTTTGGTCTCAAATGATTTTTCAATTATCGATGCCACTCTACGGACTTGATCAACAGTTGAATGCTGATTCCTGCAGCCGAACTGGTGATCAGGAAGGCCTACAAATTGTTTTGATCGCTTTAGTAGAAGATTCTCAAATAACTTTAAAATTGATGGCAAGAATGATATTGGACAAATGAAGCAGCTTCCTCAGCTGGTTTGTTAGGTTCTTTGATCATAATAATCTCAGCTTTTTTAAAGCCGGCTGGAGTATATTCGAGCCTGAAGCACGCATTGAAAATATATGTCGGAAGTATAATGGCTTTCTGTGATAATTCCTTCAAGACTCGTGGTGATATCCCATCTATTCCAGGACGGTTTTTTTGTTTTTGTCTAAAAGTTTTGCTATTTCCCCGACGGAGAAATATACTTGATGATCGTATTGATAATTTTCTGATGGAGTAATATCAAATTGAATGCCATGTGGAATAGTGAACACCCGTACTAGGTGACGAGCAAAACATTCTGCTCTTTCATTATTATAACGTTCCCATGACAGCCACCTTCCATCTTGAACGGCGGAATTCTTACGAAGGGTCTTTTAATTCTACATGTTGCTTTTCAGAAAGAATAATTTTTGTCCGCTGTTGGACCAAGTTCTTCAAAAGATACCTTACAAATGTTTTTTACGTTCAATATCCTGAATAAGCCGGTGAAGTTGATTACTTAGTTTTGTGTCTGTGTCTAATTTTGTTCCATCTCGATATGTTTCCGAACTTCTTTAACTTGACCTTGTTTAGGTCCTTATTGTTGTTGCAACGCACTGAATATAGAGAGGTACACTCAAGCGATTGAGTGATAACGTGGTGTCATCATCTTTACCGCTAGGTATAGCTTGCATGATATTTGTTTTTGTTCTCCTGTCAATGTAGTAGGAGTACTTTGCGAACATGTTCGTGTGCTAACACCTCCTACATTCACTAAAACACTTATTACTTAAAAGCGTGACCTGCTTTTAAAGCTGTTCGATTTGTAATTAATATTTCTGTTCTCTCGGTTTTGCCTAAGCTTGCCATTGTCGGTATTGTTGCATAGTAACACAAGTAACTTGTGAATGCAGAGAAGAAAGAACTGCGTTCATTTGTTGCTCCATGTAAACATACCTTTTTGATCGCTATCAAAATAACAGCCATCTATAATAAATTAATGTATAACTGTTTGATATTTTTAACATTCCTCATCTGGCTACACTGACAAAACCTTTTTGCAGTGCGCTGCGTACAACAGCGTTTGCTATCAAAGACACCAAATTACTTATCAGTTTACCGATTATGACAAGTAATTGAATTAACTTGTAGAAAAGTTGTTATATCTTTTGAACTACAAAGCATACAATTATAAGCAGTTCGAAAATAGAAAACACGTAAAAAGTTATATAAAATGCGCATAAAACCTAGGTAAGGAATACTCTATATACCATTATAAAACACAATAACAATACAAAGCAATATTTCACGATATTTACTAAAAAAAGATAAACGATCATTACTTTTTAAAAGTTGAGAATAAAGTAACTCAGCACTCGCGGCAGATAACCCAGAACACTCGAAGAACACATGATCTGCGTCACAAACATAATAGGAACCTTCAGGATGCAATATCTTTATATTACCATGCTCAGTTTCTGAGCGTCGGCGACTACCTATTCGTGCAACTCAGCTCATGCGTAAGACTTCGTTCGGAACTGATTGTAGTCGTTTGATTTATCGATATACAAATGCAGTCCGGTGTGTGTCTGCTGTGTACTTAACTAGCGCGCATATGATGGTATACGTGGTGGTTTGCCATTGCCGTCCACGTGATTATTAGCGAGTGTTTAATTTAATTATTTGTAATTAGTTCTGTCGTCGCCCGAGATCGAACCCGTGATCTCCGTAACGGAAGTCAAGCGCTTTAGCAACTAGGCTATCGCGACGACCGGGATGCAATAGCCGAGAAAAAATAATTTAGAAAAAAAGGAAGGAGACCGAGATAGTTTAGTAATTGTGGACCGACGAAAAGCAGGGAAGTAATAGAAACAAGAACAAGGAGACGGAACAGGGTTAAGCAACAAATAAAATAAATTAGGATTAGCGAAAAACGAAACACAAACAGGATGCCAAAGCTTAAAGTAGTGGGATTTCGTTGGAAGATGGATGGTCGACAGCTACCGTTTCCATCAATTCTTAAATGTCCGGAAACCCAAAGAAAGTCAAACTGGGTAGACGTTGAAGAGGATAGATCATAGAGAAGAGAACGAATAGAAACGATGATAGCTTCAATGGAGTGAGAGAGAGAGAAGGTGGAGATAACGCTAGAAGAACACTTAAAGAATCAGAAACAATATGGAATTTGTAAGAACCTACAGAAGAGGAAATATAAATAATGACGTGTAAGATGGCAATAGATTTAGCAATAAAGACAGAACAAAAGAAAGGAAGCTTAAAGGACTACTGAGAATGGTTGAACTGAGGGCACAAGAATGAGGCTCCAACTCCGTCCGAGCTCTTCAACCCATCAGTAAAGATTAAAGAATAATCGTGAAATAGGGAATTTGTTGTATTATTAAATTTTGCACTGACGATATGAGACGGAAAAGATTCAAGGGAGCATGTCATGTGACTTTCTACAATTCAGAATAGACGTAAGAAGAGAATGGAAGTTTGTGATGGAAAATAACAAGAGGGGAAAATTTGGAAAGACAAACAAGTATATGAGATAAAACGGGAATTTTATTGCGGGGAAAAACGCTCCATTGACGACGGATAGAAGAATTATTTGAAGAGGAAGCGATAACCCAAATAAGATTTTCGGATGAACAGAGAACCTATTGTTGGATTCCGGTAGAATGGCTCTCGGATAGGAGATGACCTTAAAGTTCCGAGACAAATCCGAAGGCAAGTGTTTCAGAGACGATCTAATTTGTAGAGGAGACGAATTTGGAAGAGTTGCCCTATAGGAAACTGCGATAATGCAGTCTGGGGTGTATGAGAGATTTGTATAACATTATTAGCACACAAGGACCTCCTCTCCATCTCATAGGTAAGAGAGCTTCTTCAAGGAGGTTTAAGACTTTAAACAAGGGAACATATAATAAATGGTTGGTATGTTCGTAAAATAGTTTTAGCTAAATCGAAGCCAGTTGAGCTCTCGAAAAACTTCCAAAATGATTTTATTACTCTAATAAAGCTCAGGTCATAGAACACTGAAAGCGCTTAATATAATTTAACTTTCAGTAACATGTCACAATACAAATATCAAGGCGGACCTATTACAATGTGCCAAGAAGTATGTAAAAAGGTCATACTCGTATACATAATATTCTAACAATGTTAACGTTATTATCAAGTGATTGGGGAAAACCGACATGTCAAAACCAGCTATTAAATTTTGTATTTGAATACACATTTGTTTAATGCGTTAACATAAAGCTGAGTAAATGGCTAATGCAGAGCCCAGAGAAAAAAAAATTGACTGATAAAAGTCACAAATAAATGATAATAGGAATGAAGAAATTGAAAATATTTGTGATAGGCTCGAATTACTAACAGCAAAACGAAAATTATTGTTTACACTTGACGATGTCAATGTCGAAATGATACGGGGAGTAAAGTAAAGTAAGTTCCATATCCTTGATAAGGTATCATGAATTGTGAAGTTAAGCTGTTCATAATGTACTAAGCCGAATGGGGATCTAAGGAGAATATACTGGGGCCAGTTCCTTTCTACTTGATATCCGTCTTTACTTTCCCAGATTTCTGCTGGTAGCCAGTTATTGCAGGCTGGGTAAACCTGGGAGAGTGATTCGGAACTGGAACGAGACAAGTCTCGAACCCATGTACCTGATACGGGCAGCACACAACAGCAATTACGGATCTGGTAAAAATAATGAAACCGCCCGGCCCAAAATTTTGTAATTTTTTTTTTTTTTGAAACGGAATTTTATCGATACGTAAAATTTTTGTTAAAGGATAAATAATTAATTAGCTCGGGTTATTTTGTTTCAAATTGAAAAAAAAGAAATTTTGAGATGAAAGTACAGCTAACTTTTTTTTTTGTTTCTGTGTTACAACAGCATCCAAAGTATGGAAAGCCTTAATATCAGAATTTAAAATAGAACAGTCAGCATTAAAACAAGTGACAAGACAATGTGTATAGTAGCTGTTCTAAACAATATCGCAGGCGGTTATTGTTTGTAAGCTTTTGTCACTTTTAAAGTGAATTACCGGAGACGCGATCTGTTCAAAATAAGCCTTTCTGCTTTCAATCGTACTTATTTCGATTACTGTTTTCGTTATACAATTAAACTTCCTAAGATATTTTAAATAATCGAGAAGAAACTTTTAAATTTTAAACGGTACCTTAATCATGTGTACTAGTTTAAACGGAATGATGTATTCCACTTTGATCCTTTTCAAACAAAGAAAATTTGCCGAATTGATTTGATCAAGATTTCACCTCGCTCTATGGAATAGTCCAGCCATTTCTTTCGATTCGCAGCGTTAATAATACTTTTATCGGCAAATTCAGTTCGTGCCAAAAAACGCAAACATTTAATCCTTCTGTAAAAAGCGTGAATTTTCTATAATTAATATAAAATCTCGCCTCCTATTAATGTACATATCGCAAGCTTTAATGAAGTGGATCCCTTTCTTCCCCCTCATAAATTAATGATACTCGTATATTGTGTGCCATATTTTTCACTCAGTTTGCGATTACCTACTCGTATTATAAAGTTCATCATAAAAAGTAACATGATTATTCGGCATGCCCTCAGTTTTTCCGTATTTTAACTCAGTCCTTCCGTATTATCTGTATTTTTCCAAAGAACAGTCGGCTATCTCGTGAACGAGCCCAGGCAATGATCGGTGGTTAAACGACCAGGCAATATATATAAACGCAATTCCAGCCATATAATTATCCTCTCTCTTATTATTCATGTTTCCTGTATTTGCTCTACTTGGGCAAAAATATTTAATTTATACCCTCAAAAATTAAATACCTTTTCCGACTTGACTTGTAATAAGATCTGGTGATACGTCATTTTCTAGTTCATCAATCAGTTCATTACTGCGAAATTGTAATATCCCGTATTTTTCACTTAGCATTCTATTCCTATAAAGTATGTTTTAATAAGAATTACTATCCATTTATACAGTAATTAATTACAATAGAAATATTTTCAGTCCAGTTCTTCTTCACCCATCACGCAGTACTGTACTGCAAAAGAAATCAATTCAAAAATAACAAGGAGAAATTAAAAAAGCAACGATATAGACAAAATAAATTAATTTAAAAAAATATTTTCAATGAAAATAATTACAAACTTATGAAATATTTATTGGTACTAAAATGTTCTAGTCTACGTGAAATATTAATCCTTCCAAAAATCCAGGACTAAATATAAAACTATAAAACGCGTTTTGCACTGAAATGGTTGATGGTAAAAACGGTAAATCGAGCGTTCGAAAATTTATACAATCGGTACGAACCAATAGCGTGCAGCTCTCGTTTATTGCTCAGGCAGAAATGATAAAAGAGATCTGGGCGACCGGCCAAAGGAAGACAACGCTCAGCACGTTGAACGGAGAAAACAACCGTATAGCGACTATAACGATTAAGTATCGTCAACCTAGACGGACTTTTCACGAAACAAAAGGCCTTGACGGTGGTGTGAGCCGAAAGAAACAAACAAGAGCCACTTTCGTGCGACTAATAGTATAAGGAGAATACACAAATTAAAAAAAAAAAAGAAATCATCCTACGAACCGTAGAAAATATTGAGTCGCGTTTGATGAACATAAAAAGGTCAATCTCTGATGATTTAGAAACTCCCCGAAAAGGCACAGTGACTATTGTCGGAACAAACGGAGATGTGCTCCGGTACACTAATATATAACATTAATTGTAGAGGAAAATGTCCGAGCCGATAAAGCTGGATCCAATGTAGAGAAATAAGAATAGATAATTTTGCAGTGAGAACGGAGAAACCGATAATTACGAGAACAGAAAATGAATATAATTGTAATGATCAATAATTGTAAATAAAGAAACGAAATAATCCACCAGATGTAAATAATTGTTAACGTATACGTGTAAATAAAATGGGTTAGGTAAGGTAATGAAATAAAAATTTCTACTGAAATTTTTATTTCCTCAGGATTCGGGGATATGTAATGTGAACATTACATAGAAAAAACAAAAAATATAAATAAATAAAAACATATCGTTAATTAATTATAATGTAATGAGAGGGTAAATGCGTGAGTGTGTGGGGACTTGTCGCTGGCTAGAGACGGATCGATATAGATCATGCCAAAGAGATGATTGTTAAGATGAAGTGATATAATTGGTCGGTCTGCGAAGGGGAGGAGACAGTTCCGGAAGGAAAAAGATCGGTAAATGCCGAAAAATTAGAGAGGAGATTCAGTTCCGTTTCTGCCGAGTTTGAAGCTAGTGAGAGAGTATTATTTTGTTCGAAAGAAAGGTCAGCGAGACTGCGAATCGAGTCGTCGAAAAGAATAGCGGTCCGAACGAAAAATTTGTAATAACACGATGATTCAGCAAAGCCCGAGAACCAAATCAGTCGTCAAAGTTCAATTCAATGATTATAAAAAGACAGGTATATGCGACACTTGAGGAAACTGAGGAAAATAAACAAATTTTACCGGAATCATTAATTATCAACTATGAAAATGAACAATTCCGCATATTCATTTCAGAAGACCAACTTTCATATCGGGAAAAAAACGAGATAACAAAAAGTGCAAACACAATAACAAATAAAGAGGAACAAAGAGAAGAAATGACGACGGAAGTATACAAACAACAACGTAAAAGATCTTACCCATCAACATCAGAAAATACAAATACCGTGGACGATAGTAATGAAATTGAAATTAACAACCTATACGCAGTGTCAAGTTTAGAAAGTTTGGATGACGACGAAAAGAGATTAATAGGAAAAAGGGAAACAAATAAGGAAATGACAAAGCAAACAGAAAGAGTAGCTACTGAAACACAAATGGAGGGTAATATGGAAGAGTACAAAAACAGGACGCAAAGACAAAATACAAAAAAAGAGGAAAACATTTTGATAGATGGAGATCAGGAGATAGGTAAAAATCCACAGAACAAAAATAAAATACCGGAAAAAAAAATTAAACAAACACAAGAAACGGAAGAGGAGCAACAAGGTGAAAGCAAATTGAATAATGCTCCGAAAGAAATAAAATATAAAACAAAGAAAAATGAAGAAAACATAATAGAAAAAACACTTTTACCATTAAAAGAAAGAATAAAAACACAAAAAGGTGGTATACTCAATCTTAAACAAACAGTGAATATAATTAATACTATCAACAAAAACGAAAAAGCAGCAACAACAGTTAAACAAGTGATACAGAAAGATTCGGTCAACATGGAAGCGGTAGTTAAACAGTTAAAGATGATTTATGAAATGATAAACGAAAGAGGAGTCAAAATACGAATAACAAAAATCATTAACAAAATAAATAACGAAATAACGGTAGACAGTGAGGATAATAGTAAAGAAACAAAATAATTAGATATGATCAAAGTATTACAATATAACGAAAACCACTCGAAAGTAGCTAGAGATGTGTTGCTAGCAAATATCGTTGCGTATGATATTGACTTAGTATTTATATGCGATAAAAATAATAGTCAGAGTATTCCTAATAACTATAGTAAATTAAATCATAATAAGCTAATGATAATATATCGTGTGGGGCTACCCGTAAGCACGATTTATCATCACGACCTATATAATATCTTAGTAATTAGAGTAAAACATATAGTAATAATATTAACGTATATTCCTCCAAATAACTTAGCAACTAAATATTTTCAAGTTATCAATATGTATATTCACAATAATAATTTACAGAAACTAATGTTACTTGGAGACTTAAACGCACGTAATGTAATATGGGATAAAGTTAACAATAGCAGAGGAAAAGAATTACTACAGCTAATTGAGTTATATGACTTACAAATACTAAACACTAAAGATATATATACTTTTAAACGTAAAAATCAAACTAGCACTATAGTTTTAACTTTGGCTACGAGTAATATAACAAATTTAATTAAAAACTGGAAAGTAAGTCATGAAAAAAACGCTAGTGATCATTGCTACATTAAATTTGACATAAATATAACTGCTAAACCAAACACTGATAATTTAATTAAAGTAATTGATTACAATAAATTAGAAAAAAATATGGATAAATTTATAAACTTAATAGATCTAAATGTAAAATGTAAATATGTAACGGATATTAATCTCTGGTTAAAGGAGTATCAACTTTATGTTGATTGTGTATTACAATATTCTTATGTATATAAAAAGAAATCAAGTATTTACTGGTGGACCGCAGAATTACAAAACCGCAAAAAATTAGTTAATAGGGAGTATAAAAAATATAGTAAATGTAAATGTGTAGTAACGAAAGTACAATACTACAGTAATTATAAAAAAGTATTTAAACAATATAAGTACAAGATTAAGCAAGCCAAGCTAGATGCCTGGAGAAAGTTAGCAAATGATAAAAATGTTTTTGGGTTAAAGTACAAAATTTTAAGAGATAAAATTAAAGTAACACAAATACCCACATTAGATAATCAAGCAGAAAGTGATGAAGATAAAGTAAAATTATTAAGCACTAAATTATATTTGAATACAAATCCATTTCAAGCAAAAAGTACAGTAAACAACACACTTAACGTAACAACAACAAATGATGTAATAATAGCAAATGAAATAATAACTATTATTAAAGATTTAAAGAATAAAGTAGCCACTGGGCTGGATAATATATCAAATGGTTTTTTAAAAATTTTCAACATCAAATTTCCTAAAGTAATTACAACTGTTATAAACACACTCTATCGAAATCAGTATTTCCCAGAACAATGGAAAATAACAAAAACAGTAATTATACCAAAAAGTAATAAACCACTAAATGATTCAAATTCGTACAGAGCGATATCGCTTCTGTCAAATTTCAGTAAAGTTTACGAAAAATGTATTTTAAATAAACTTAAAAATTTCTGTAACCAGAATAATATACTTAATCAAAATCAATTTGGATCGTTAGAAAATAAATCCTCGGAACTAGCTATTTACACGATATTACAAGACATTAAAATATATAAGCAAAAATCGTATATTTTCGGTCTCCTAGCGCTCGATATCACAAAAGCTTTCGACAGTTTAAACCTAAATAGTCTCGTAAAACTATTGTATAATTTAAGAGTGCCAGAAAATTTAATAAATATAATAATAAATTATTTTAGAAATAGATTTACATACATAAATATTGGTAATTATACAAATAAATATCCGGTGGTAACAGGAATACTACAAGGCTCTGTTTTAGGACCTTATCTATGGAATATCGTTTTTTCCAGAATGTATAGTTTGGTATTTCCGAAAAATGTAAAAGTAATAACCTATGTTGATGATATTGCGGTGGTATTTGCGGCAAAAACGCAAACCCAACTTGCAGATAAAATTGAAAGAGTTTATCATACGATAGAAACATTTCTAGCAGATTTTGCACTGTCAATTAACATTTCAAAATCAAATTATATGATCATGAATAACAAATTGAAAAACAGTCACTTAAATATAGATCAATATGGTTTAGATATTAAACATGTTACTCAACTTAAATATTTAGGGATAATTATTGATAGTAATTTAAAATTTTATAATAATTTTACTTTTATAAAAAATAAAATAAATAAATTTTTACTTATCTTTAACAAACTATACAACAATCAAAAGGCTGTAAATTACAAAAAGGGAATAATATTGTACAAGACAGTAATACTAAGCAATATATTGTATGGCAGTATCATGTATACCGATATGTTAAAAATACAACGTTTTAAGAAAATGTTATATAGCTATCAAAGACTTATCATTATAAAACTAATAAAATCGTATAGAACGATAAATTATAAAGCAGCTTTAGTTATTGCAGGACTTAAACCAATGGATATGGAAATTGAAAAACATATTACTTTATTTAGTATAAAACATAACATTAAGCTGAATAATGAATTTAGTAACGTAAAATATATTCATAAAAACCAGTTTACCTATCAAAATAAATTACTAAACGCTAAAAAATTAAAAATTATTCTGGAAAATTATTATATAGATAAATTTCAGTAAATTTGGAATAATTACAACGGTATTGCATATCAGTTTTTTCCGGATATTAAAGAAAGATTAAATAATAAAGTTTTTATTCCAAATTTTTTTAATGTGCAATTTATAACTGGACATGGAATTTTTAAAGTGTACTTGTACAAGTATGGAATTGCGGGTTCCGAAAATTGTGTTAGGTGCAATTTTCAGGACAGCGTGTATCATATCTTACAAGGATGCAATGGCCGTAATTTAATTATTGAAGGTACTACGGAACAACTGGTAACAGACAATTTCAAACAGTTTAATCAATTTACAATACAAGAGGTGAAAAATCGTAAAAATAATATTCATTTATATTAAGGTACTATTTACAATTAAGAATTATATTTACATTTTGTAAAACAGAATTAATGTGACCTAATAAACTTAATTGGATGGGGCACATTAATTTTGTTGTCATATAATTGTATGTAATAAAACCTATTAAATAAACTTGCCTCATCGGTAGTTTCCAAAATGAGGACAAAAAAAAAAAAAAAAAAAAAAAAATGATTATAAAAATCCGTTTGATTTCAACCGAATCAACGCGAAGCGCTCTTTCCAACAATATGTCATATGGGCGGGAAAAAAATATTTTTTCCAAAAGTTCGAGCTTTTGGAGCCCTGAGGGACTAATTTTAAGGTTGGATACCTAAGAAATAAACGTGGATGTGCATATTTCCAACCTTGTTGACAAAATTTTTAGCTATAATACTCGCATCGCAAACAAGGGGCTACATATTAATTCTCGCGCTTTTTTGAACTTTTTGGCAACTTTAAAAGTTTCGTTAAAAAATGAAATACGGGTTCGTTCCCATTCCAACGATATATCACAAGCCCGGGAAAAAAATTATTTTTTTCCAAAATTTCGAGCTTTCGGCGCCCCGAGGGTCTAATTTTAAAGCTAGAAATCCGGATGTTACAAATTAGAGAAATATAGGGGGATGCGCATATTTTTAACCGCGTTCAAAATTTTCGGCTGTAATACCCGCGGCGCTAGTAATTTTTTGCCCTTTTTTGAACTTTTCGGCAACTTTACATAATTTTATTACCGTAGTTTTTTGATTTTATGAAAGGACTCACGCATTTTATTTTATATTTTGCATTTTAGCTTTATAGGTTTATCGTGCGATGAGTTATAATTTTTTAAGCGATTTTTGAGGTCGTTTTAAATACCATAATATTATATATTCTTTTGCCGACCAGGGTAATCGGTCATCTTGAAGTTATAGATCTTTTTAAAGAGAATTTTAATTGTAATTTATGTTTTAAATTTCGAAATTAATAAGTCTAACCGTTCGTGAGTTATTGCATATTTCAATTGAATATTTTTGTCATTTTTGAACCATCTTATTAGGATTCGGTACATTATATGTGTTCGGAATCCTAAAAATCGAAGGCTTTGTATATAAGAACGTCCAGTAGATGTAGAACCTATAACCTATTTTCTCATAGTAATTGAATCGTTATCTCGTGTGCGTTCGCGTTCCCGTTATCAGCTCGGTAATCAGTTGTTTCGGCAGACCGGTGAGATCGCTTCATTGTTACCTATTTAGACAAATAATTTCGGTTTCTTCGCTGCCGCATTTAACTTTTACTTAGTAACTAATATCGATTTATGTTACGTTTCTTTTTTGCTTCTACATTTTAATAATTCAGTTCGTTTAAATTCACTTCGGTTTTTTTTTTTTTTTTTATATATTATTATTATTATTATTTATTTTCCTCTCTATTTTTAAGCCAGTTGATCGATGAGCTCGTCTAGTGGGGGCCGCCCGGCGGCCTCCTCCAAAGATTTAAAAGCGAAACCGAATGTTTCGCTAAACTTGATGGAGGTTGACGCTGTCGGCAAGCACAAACCGTCCGGCCCTCTCTCGCCGTCCGCGGTTTTGCCAAGCAAGGATCTGCGGCTATCTCGACCCGATTCACCTAATCTTGCCACTTTAAATAATTCTAACAACAGTCCTAATACAGCTGTCGAGAATTATATTATCGATAATAATAGTAAAAATAATAATAATAATAATAATATTAATAATAATAATAATAATCAAATCAATCAAATCAAATCAAATCAAATCAAATCAAATCAATTTATTATTATTATCATTACAACATAATCCATCTATGCGCATATTTGCGCGAGCGATGGGTATTAAAGAAATAAAAATCTTTTTTGAAAAAATACTGAAATCCTTAAAATTACAATCAAAAACACTGCAATAAAGGAATAAAGTAGAAATACATATACCGTACAGAACTTATATAAAATAATATAACTTACATTGAATCTATAATCTTAATTTATTTAATTCATTAACATTTACAATTAAAATAAAAGAAAATTTCTACATTTCCATGCAACCAACGTACTCTAATAATAATATTAATAATAATAATAATAATAATATTAATATTAATAATAGTAATGACAATAACAATAACAATAATGATAATAATAATATTAATAATAACAGCAGTTATAATAGTAGTAACAATAACGATAATAACAGTAACACTAATAATAACAGCAACACTATTAACTCCGATCATATTCACGATACTTTTGAAAACACTTTTCCGTCCAAATACCCAGGACCATTCAAAGTTTTCGTTGAGAACACCTCTGACAATAAAAACATTGGAAATTTCCACCCGCTTGCGCTGGCCAGGCTCATCAGCAAAATTTCCACCTCCCTCTCCGACATTACCCCTCAGGGTAGAGGGCGTATCTCTGTTATCTTCCCCTCCATTTCCACCGCCAACGACTTTCTAAACAATCGCTCTTTCTTCAATTCTAACGACCTGAAAGCTTTCATTCCCCATAATACTCTATACAGAATTGGTGTTATTTCTGGAGTTCATCCTTCTTTCTCTGTTGAGGAAATTAAAGAAGGGCTTGTTACGTCTATCCCTATAGTATCTATTCGTCGCATCCTTCGCTCTTCCGATGGAACCAAAGTTCCCACCAGAAGTGTCGAATTAAAATTTGCCAAATCCTCTCTCCCTGAGTTTGTATCCATTTACAAACTTCGTTTTACAGTGTCCCTAAGTATCCGTTCGCCCACTCAGTGCTCTAATTGTTTCCTTTTCGGGCATATTGCACGCCATTGCCGCAGCTCTCTTCCCTCATGTTCCCATTGTTCCTCTAAACATTCTTTTTCTTATTGTACAAATCTCCAGGAGCCTCCTTTTTGTCGCAACTGCAAAGGTAGTCACAGCGCTTCCGATCGAGCCTGTCCCGAATGGCAGCGGCAGAAGGACATAAAAAGAATCATGGCTTTCGAGAACATCTCCTTTCACGAAGCCGTTAAAATTAAATCCTCCAGTTACGCCTCTCCAACCTTCTCCTATGCTAATCGCGCTGCAGCCCCCATTTCCTCTCTAAACGTCTCCCCAAAAACTTCTAAATTCCCCTCTCTTCCACGTCACAAATCCCCCACTTTCCACAAAACTTCCAAACCCAAATCCTACTCAAAGCCTTCTCCTCAATTTCCTTTCGTTCCATCCCTTTACTCTCATTTACCACTAAATGGTTGTGCACTGAATCACAACGACTCCCCCCAATCCAACCCCCCCATATATTCCAGTCCCTTACCAGTTCCTCCTATTCTTTCTCCTAATTCCTCTCTAAACGATTCTTCCTTTGTTGTCTCCCATATTTCCGCAGCTATCATGGAACTCCTTGCCTCCTGTAACATATCCTCCTCCTCCTCATTCCTTGATAATCTTTCAGCCTTCCTATCCAGTCACGTTCATTTCAACTAGACCACCTCTTTCATCCTTTGTTCTTTCTTTCCCCTTTTTGACCATCTTCCAGCATCCCATTCTATACTTGTTACTCTTATTTCTCCTTTTTTCTTTTGCGTCCGTTTCGCCAAGGATAACTGTTCGCTCAGGAATCATCAACTCAAAACTTTCCTCAGTTCGAATTTTATTCCATTTTTCCTTCATGCTACATAGCTATATCATTATGGAAGGAAGCCTACAAACTGGTCGTCAACCCAGTTCGTGCAGGTATTTCTCCCGTCTCTGGTTTAACAATATGTCGGAAGGAAGCCTACAAACTGGTCAACCCAGTTCGTGCAGGTATTTCTCCGGTTTATTTTTAATTACTGACGGTACCGCTAATGGTGAGGTATCTTCAATTTTGCCTGTATCCAATTTCGGACACGTCTTCTCTCTTCTACTATTTTTTCCATTGTCAACTTCTCCTTTAAGTTGGAAGATCGTCTACAAGCGATCTCCTCTCATTTATTACACCCTTCCTATTACCCTTGCCCCCCTTTCTTTTACTTCAATTTCAGCTCTATCTTCTCCCGCTACTTTTTCTCATTCTTTTAATTCCTCTTCTCCTTTTAACTAGAATGTCGCGGTCTTGCGCCTTAAACATCCTTCAATGGAATTGCTGCAGCTTACGAGCTAATAAACTAAGTGTAGAATGTCTATAAGACTTCTACAATATCCATGTAGCGCTGTTATCTGAAACTTGGCTTAAATCCTCCTCATCTCTTGATTTCAAAGGTTATTCTCTAGTTCGATCTGACCGTATGGATGGGTATGGTGGCGTTCCGATTTTAATTAGACACGATCTATCCTATCACACCTACAATATCCCATTTCTTCCTCCGCCCCTTCCCAACCACCCTAACATGATCCACATTTCACTTGAAAATCTTCTCCCGAATCCTTTACATATTGCTTGCGTGTACATCCCTCCCAACTCCAGCCTCTCTAGTCTTCCTTTGCCTTCATTCCTTTCATCCCTATCTGATCCATTTATTATTGGTGGAGACTGGAATGCGCACTCTCCTATGTGGGGCTGCACAAGGCGCAATCCTAACGGTGTGACTCTGGAAAATCTCATCCTAAACCATAATCTTTTTCTTCACAACGATCGTTCTCCTACTTTCTTCAAACATTCATCTTCTTCTAGTGCAATCGACCTCTTGTTTTCATCTCCGAATCTTGGTCTTGTAAGCTCCTGGAGAACTCTCGACGGCACTTTTGGTAGTGATCATGTCCCCATTCTCCTAACTCTCAACAACGCTCTTCCTTCTAAACCTTTCAGGCCCTTACACGCTCCTCACTGGTTTCTCTCCAAAACAGATTGGACTAAATTCCGATCTTTGCTGGATTCCTCACTCCCCCTTATTCTGGATTTTCCCGACCCGTCATCCCAATACAACTTCTTCATTCAATCTCTATATTCTGCTCTTTCCGCTTCCTCCCCTCCTTCTTCCTTTTCGCGCGGTCGTTTTTCCTCTTATGCCTCCTCTCTTTGGTGGAATGAAGAGTGTAAAGTTGCCTTCCAAAGAAGCACCGCTACCTTCAAAGCCTTTCGTTCTTGTTCCTCAATATCCAACTTTTTAGCTCACAAAGAAGCCAACGCAAAAGCTCGGTACATTTCAAAATCTGCCAAGAGGAACTCTTGGAAATCATTTTGTTCATCTTTCTCTAGAGATACGCCTCTCTCTAAGATATGGAAAATGGCAAAAGCGTTCAGATCTCCTCTTTCTGACCGTCCCCACTTCTCCCATTCTTCTTTGCCTGAACTTCACTCTTTCTTGGACTCTATTGCTCCTCCGTATGTCCCCACTTTCGAGGAATCGAACATTCCTTCACTCCCAAATTCCTCAGAACCTCATTTCCTAACGTCTCCTTTCCGCTACGAGGAACTCTTGTCCGTCCTTAATAAAACCTCTCCTTCTGCTCCTGGCCTGGACGGTCTTTCTTTCCCTATTCTTAAAAAACTCTCTTCTTCCTCGCTAGTCTCCCTTCTGAATATCTTCAACTCTTTCTTACTCTCTCGTTTTACTTTTGAGTCTTGGAACGACTTCATCGTGATTCTAATTCCTAAAAAAAAACAGTGTTCCTTCCGTCCTATCTCCCTAGCCTCATGTTTGCACAAACTCTTTGAAGGTTTAATAAATAACCGCCTCGTTTGGTGGCTTGAGCATAATAATCTAGTTCCTTCCAATATGTTCGGTTTTCGCCCCGGGCTTGGCCCGGTAGATTGCATCAGTACCTTCCTTGCAGATATATATAAATCATTCCTTTCTAAGAAATTTACTGTCGCTTCTTTTGTCGATGTCTGCTCTGCATTCGACAATGTGCATCTTCCTTCTCTGGGCTCCAAACTTCTCTCTCTTAATCTCCCACCGGTTTTTATCTCTCTTATACTCAACCTCTTTCAACATAGAACTCTTTATCTATCTTCTCCTTCTCTTTCCGCCTCTAGATGCGTCTATCGTGGGCTTCCCCAGGGATCCTGCCTTAGCCCCACTCTTTTATATATTTACTCTTTCGATATTGCTTCGCTTCCTATTCCCTCTTTCTCTCTCCTTTTTGCTGATGACATTTTAGTTTATTCCACCTCAGATGATCTGTCCTCTGCCACCAACGAGTTAAACCATTCATTGTCCCATCTTAGCAATGCTCTATCTACACTCCACCTCTCTCTTTCCCCTTCCAAGTCTTCCTGTATAATTTTTGCTCTCCGCCCCTTTAATCGTGCTTTTATAAACATCAGCGTATCTGGTACACCTATTCCCACTGTTAATTCCATATGTTATCTAGGCCTTTTATTAAATAGTCGCCTTACATTTCATGAACATATTAATTATATCTATAATTCCTCGATCAAAAGACTTAATCTCCTCAAATCTTTATCACCGCTCAGATGGGGTGGAGACCCGTGCATTCTATTAATTCTATATAAATCGATTATTCGGTCCAAACTCGACTATTGTTCCTTCATTTATGGCAATGCCTCCAAGTCTCTCCTTTCGAAACTTGACGCAATTCAGAATTCGGGTCCATTTCAACAGCCCCCCCACTTTAATATTTTTTTTCCATATATAGTGCAATCGTTTGTGCATCGTTTGTGCAGAAATGTGCACAAAGTTCCATCGTTTGTGCACATTCCTATCCCGAGATATTAAAGAAAAACACTTGGGGGGGCCGTTGAAACGTTGGCCCCCCACTTTGAAATTTTTTATCAAAATATAGTGCAATCGTTTGTGCATCGTTTGTGCAGAAATGTGTACAAACTTTCATCGTTTGTGCACACCCCCATCCCGCGATATTAAAGATAAATGGTGGGGGGCTGTTGAAACGTTGCCCCCCCCTACTTTGGAATTTTTTATCAAAATATAGTGCAATCGTTTGTGTATCGTTTGTGCAGAAATGTGCACAAATTTTCATCGTTTGTGCACATCCCTATCCCATGATATTGGGGAGATTGTTAAAACGTTGGCCCCCCACTTTAATATTTTTTTTTCATATATAGTGCAATCGTTTGTGCATCGTTTGTGTAGAAATGTGCACAAAGTTCCATTGTTTGTGCACATTCCTATCCCGAGGTATTAAAGAAAAACACTTGGGGGGTCGTTGAAACGTTGGCCCCCCCACTTTGGAATTTTTTATCTAAATATAGTGCAATCGTTTGTGCATCGTTTGTGCAGAAATGTGCACAAATTTTCATCGTTTGTGCACATCCCCCATGATATTGGGGGGGTTGTTAAAACGTTGCCCCCCCCCCCCCCACATTAATATTTTTTTGCAAAATATAGTGCATCCGTTTTTGCTTCGTTTGTGCAGAAATGTGCACAAACTTTCATCGTTTATGCACATCCCTATCCCTCACAATATGGAAGAAAAATAGTTAGGGAGTTGTTAAAATTTTATGTAACAAAATTAATAAAAAGTGGCTGATGAAATTGCTGGGGTATTAGTTCATTGCAAAATAATCGTTTAATACAAAAATCGAAACAAATATCATTTATAAAGCTGTTGATTATTTTACATTTTTATTTATTAGGAAATTAATAGTCTACTTTTTAATGTCTAAAATTTATGTTTAAAATTTATAAGTTGTAGTTCATTAATTTATAGTTTTGTAATACACCATGATATGGGGCTGTGTTCCCGAAACATGTCGATGATTAATTTTTTATTTATATTTTCCGATAAAGTTTAATTGTATGTTTGTTTAAAATAATATTTTCTTTCAATTTATCATAATTTTAGCATCCTTCATTCAATTACATTAACCATTAAAAAAAAGTAAACACTGAGAATCACAAGTTCTTCCATTAAAAAAATTTGTCTAAATTTGTTTATTTTTCAAAAAATAACAGATATATAAATATATAATAAACCTTTTTATAAAATCAGACAAAGAAAAAATATGATACAAGAGGCAGAAAAATAAGTATTAGTGTGTGTAAAACATTTTCATTTGGTCACTGCAACAGTTATTTATTTTTATACAGATATAAGAATTATAAAATGTTTCAATTAAAGAAGTATTGCAAAAAGTTAAATTAAAAGAATAAAAATAGCACACAACCAAATGTAATTGTGACACTGATTATTTAAAAAGCTTAATAAAATATATAATTCAACAATATTACATCAAGAAATAGTTATTAAAAGTAATATTGCATATAAAATGAAAACATATAAAGAGAACGAATAAAATAAATCGAAATAATCAACACGGGTGAAATTGCTCATCATTGTAATAAAAGAGAAAACAAAAAAAGTAGAAAATCCGAAGTATAACAAAAATTTGTATGGGCGATATAAAAATTTACTAATCGTATAAAATTATTTTTGAAAGTGTTGTGTGCACTATTTTGAATATACTACAATTTGAATATTAACGCCCTCTGTATTATTTACATTTACCACTGCTTCTTTTGTCTCATGATAGATCTGCCATGCATTTAGTAGCTCCCGATAACTGTGGGCATGGTAATGCCCTATAGTAGTATATGAAATCGTTGACCTTTGTTTATTAGGTGTTGTACAACCTCTCTTCTTAAATAATAAATATCTAAATTTACAGCTAGAGTTAATGCTGTTTTACATAATTCTATTTGAAAATCAGCCAAATTGGATAAGTTAATTATATTAAATATTAAATGTACATTATACTCTGTATCGCTGTGATATTTTCTGCATCTGAATGAGAACATATATTACATAAATGTAGGTGAATACATCCTGTTTGTTAAAATGGTATAATAAAATAAACTTTAATAACAAACAATATAGATCAATAAATTAGATAAATACCTATTTAGAAACGTTTTCGGGCATAACCCATCATCAGCTAACACTAACTTAAAGGAAACTTAAAACATACTGAAGTGAATATAGGGAATACATGTGTATATATAGTAGATGTAAAGAGGAATAAACATGGCAGGTATAAAAATCTATAGGTTGAAAATGCTAATAATTAATATAAAATATAAAATAAAACAAGAAGACAAAAAGTTAAATTTTTATATTAAACAGTGGATTGTTATTATTAGGTGTTTGGTCATTTAAAATATTATTTTTATATTTATTTATATAATAATTTTCTGCAATGTTCATATTATTACCTTTGTGATAAGTGGCCAGGATGGTTACAGTATTTTCTATTGAATTAGGTTTATGTTTATTTTTAATTAGATGTTCTGCATAGGTTGATTTTTCTATTTCATTATTATTAAATGCTTTTATATGTTCTTTATATCTGCAATTGATTTTTCGCCCTGTTTGACCAATGTATGATTTCTCACAATCAGTACAATTTATTTTATATATACCGCTATTTTTGTAAATATTATTATTTTTTAAATTTAAGGTGTTTATTTTATATTTTAAATTATTTTTAGTTTTGAATGCTACATTTAAACCTTGGTTTTTGAATAAATTGGTTAATTTGTATATGTTATTGTTTATAAATGTGAATGTTATCCATCCTTTATCGTTAGTAGCATTATTGACTCTTAAGTTTTGTATATATTTTGATTTTGATTTTATTTTGTGAATTAGTTTATCTATTATTTGTTCGCCATAACCATTATTTCTTGCCAAAGTCTTTAATATATTAATTTCTATTTGTTTTTTATTTATATTCATGGGTGTAGTTAATAATCTATTTATTGCAGTCATGAAGTAAGCATATTTATGTTGGTTTGGGTGATTTGATGTTTTATGAATTATATTATCAGTGGTGGTTTGTTTTCTATAAATATTATATGTTAACTTATCATTTGATTTTATTATTGTTATATCTAAGAAATTTATTTTGTTATTTTCTTCTTTTTCCATAGTATAATGAATATTTTTGTGAATTTTATTTAAATCATTTAGAATGTCATTTTCAGTATTACTACTATTTTCATCAAAAATTAGTAGTGTATCATCTACATATCTAATATAAGATTTAATATTGTATTTTTGTATTATATTTTCCATGTATATTTCTTCTAAATTTTGTAGAAAGATTTCACTTAAAATACCTGACAAAGGTGAGCCCATAGCTAACTCATGCCATCAGAAATATCTTAAAGAAAAATGAAACAAATATAGAACATTTAAAAATACAAAACACAATTAAAAATATCAATAGTAAATTAAAACAAAACAATGCAGTCATTGTAAAAGCAGATAAGGGAAACAGTTTAGTAATCATCGATAAAAATGAAATCATCCAAAAAACTGAAAATTTTGTAAAAGAAAATAATATACAATTAATAAAAACAGACCCCACTAATAAATGTCAAATAAAAATAAGGAAAATAATAAAAGAATCTGATATAATAATAAATAATAATGAAGCTAAATATTTAATAAATATGAACCCAAAAGCACCAACTCTTAACCCTTTAATAAAAATACATAAAAATAATGCTCCTATAAGACCACTAATAAATTATACTAGTGCACCTTCTTATAAAATCTCAAAATTAATAACTAAAATATTAAAAACTAATATATCAATTAATAATAAATATACTATTAGAAACAGATTGGATGTTTTTGATAAATTAAAAAATATAAAAATTAATAACAAAACTAAATTAATTTCTTATGATATAACAAACCTTTATACAAATATACCTATAAATGAAACCATAGATATAATTAAAAAATCTGTAAATAAGTTAAAGAATAATATTTTTTGTAATCAATTAATCCAAATAATTAAAACTGTTACAGAGCAAAATTACTTTAATTTTAATAACTCCATGTATATACAAAATAATGGATTAGCTATGGGCTCACCTTTGTCAGGTATTTTAAGTGAAATCTTTCTACAAAATTTAGAAGAAATATCCATGGAAAATATAATACAAAAATACAATATTAAATCTTATATTAGATATGTAGATGATACACTACTAATTTTTGATGAAAATAGTAGTAATACTGAAAATGACATTCTAAATGATTTAAATAAAATTCACAAAAATATTCATTATACTATGGAAAAAGAAGAAAATAACAAAATAAATTTCTTAGATATAACAATAATAAAATCAAATGATAAGTTAACATATAATATTTATAGAAAACAAACCACCACTGATAATATAATTCATAAAACATCAAATCACCCAAACCAACATAAATATGCTTACTTCATGACTGCAATAAATAGATTATTAACTACACCCATGAATATAAATAAAAAAACAAATAGAAATTAATATATTAAAGACTTTGGCAAGAAATAATGGTTATGACGAACAAATAATAGATAAACTAATTCACAAAATAAAATCAAAATCAAAATATATACAAAACTTAAGAGTCAATAATGCTACTAACAATAAAGGATGGATAACATTCACATTTATAAACAATAACATATACAAATTAACCAATTTATTCAAAAACCAAGGTTTAAATGTAGCATTCAAAACTAAAAATAATTTAAAATATAAAATAAACACCTTAAATTTAAAAAATAATAATATTTACAAAAATAGCGGTATATATAAAATAAATTGTACTGATTGTGAGAAATCATACATTGGTCAAACAGGGCGAAAAATCAATTGCAGATATAAAGAACATATAAAAGCATTTAATAATAATGAAATAGAAAAATCAACCTATGCAGAACATCTAATTAAAAATAAACATAAACCTAATTCAATAGAAAATACTGTAACCATCCTGGCCACTTATCACAAAGGTAATAATATGAACATTGCAGAAAATTATTATATAAATAAATATAAAAATAATATTTTAAATGACCAAACACCTAATAATAATAATCCACTGTTTAATATAAAAATTTAACTTTTTGTCTTCTTGTTTTATTTTATATTTTATATTAATTATTAGCATTTTCAACCTATAGATTTTTATACCTGCCATGTTTATTCCTCTTTACATCTACTATATATACACATGTATTCCCTATATTCACTTCAGTATGTTTTAAGTTTCCTTTAAGTTAGTGTTAGCTGATGATCGGTTATGCCCGAAAACGTTTCTAAATAGGTATTTATCTAATTTATTGATCTATATTGTTTGTTATTAAAGTTTATTTTATTATATATATTACATAACTTGAAATAATTCATTTCTTCATTTAAATATTCTAATAGTTCTTTAGTTTCACCGATACTTGTGTTAATACAAACATCTATAACAATTTTACATTTTTCGCAGTTAATTTGAAAAGTAACTGATGGATCATGAAATATTTTTTTACAGAGTGTATCAACAGGCTAGGCTGTTCCACTGAAAACAATGAAATATTATGTGGCATTAATTCTCCATTTCGATATTTAAGTAAAATTTTTGCCCCTTACGTGGTGGTTTGCCATTGCCTTCCACATGCTTATTAGCGATTATTTATTTAATTCTTGTAATAAGTTCTGTCGTCGCCCGGGATCGAACTTGTGACCTCCGTAATGGAATCCAAGCGCTCTAGCAACTAGGCTATCGCGACGACTTAGCTACAATTTGAATAACTGAATCAAGTGTGCATGTGTTTAATAACACAAAATTCCCTTCTAGTAACCATATAGATTTAAAAGATGACCTTGATCGATTTTTTATTAATCCTATTGTTTTGGATCAGTTCATGAAAATATATTTCTGTGCAAGATTTTTTTTTTTTAGTTAAATATTTGGATTTTCTTTTTTTTAGCACTTTTTGATTGAATGATTCAACAATTTTCTTCTGTTTTTTTCTCGTCGCTTATTGAAGGCATTTGAAAATAATTAAATTCCTGATTTACATTTTTTGAAGAATGTTCAACATTTGATTTTGAATATGTGCATAAAAGTTCCTTCTTTCTTGGAATAAGTGGCAGTGTTATTTTTTAAGTTTCTGATTGCAGGATATTACTTTTACAATACCCGCACTTAATTTAACATTTTTTTCCCCCCCCTAAATTTATATGGTCAATGTGCTGTGTGTAATTGCCGGGATTATTACAGCACATGGATCAGTGCAGGCTCAGAAGTGTTTTAATAGGTTAGCCGCTCTAATATGGTTTAGCATATTTTGGACCTGTTTTGGTTCGTTTGACAACGCAACCGTCGGTAAGTTGGAGGTGCCTGCAGGCAGGCAATGTTCCAGAACGTGTTCAGCGGTTGGTGAAATTAGAGAATTGCATATGGAACAGGCAGAGGGAGGGTATGTTCCTTCCAGTAAATAGTTGTGGGATATTGCTGTATGCCCTATGCGGAGTCTAGTTAATGCTGCAAACTCTCTGCGGGACATGGATATCGGTGGCCACCAAGGCTCAATGCTCACCTTAATGGATCGCAGCCATGATGTGTGAGCCGACCACATAATTTCCCATGTCTCTGCCTTATGTTGCTGAAAAAAGGGTATCCCCAGCTGAGGCAGAGGGGCACCTTCGGGCATTGGACTATATGTTGCTGCCTTAGCAGCCAAGTTCACACGCTCATTCCCCGGCACACCGGTATGACCCGGGACCCACAATAATGTTACCTGTGAGCCAGCCCGGAAAAGCACGTTAATGATGCACTTTATTTTTCGAGATAATTAATTTCATAGAACCATTTATTGATAAAATATGTAACTTTAAAAAATTATCTAATCTCAATGGTCTATCGGCTTGGATTAGAACTATTACAAAATGTTTTTTCATTAATAACTTTATCCATTTTTTTTTTTAAATCTGTAAATTTTCTTTTCTTCGTGGGTTTAAAATTTTTAAAATTTCCTTGATATGTATAACTGAATATAACTATAGAATTCAATACTGGTTTTGTTGGAAGAATACCTATTAATTTGCTTTTACATAAAGTGCAAACCGCAATTAAAACACAATAATTTAACCGATCCTCAACCTCGTCTGTGTTTGATTGTGGATAGTGTGTATTCCTGCGTTCATCCGAATCGGGTAAGATCTTTCCATTTAAAATAATTCCGACAACTAGTTCTCTCTGATTTTAATCGGCGTTTATATTTATTATCTCCGCTACCATTTTGTTATCAGCAATCTTATCTTTCTTTTGATTTTGAGTAATTTTTTCTACTATTTATTTACCTATTTTTTTTCCCCATTTTCTTACAATTCTAGCTCACCGGAGTAGCTAGTACTTTAATGAGTGCTACAAAGGGGGGGTCCCCAGGGGCCCCCGCCGCTAATAATAAACCAACTAAAGCCTCCTCGACAAGTAAGAATAGTTTACCGCTCGTTATTGTTAATGACAGTAACAACAAACGCAAAACTTCAGAACCGTTATCTCCGTTATCAGCTGTACCCGAGAAAGAAATTAAACTAACAGCATCTAACGAGTCTAATTTAACCAATACTTCTTCAGAAAATATTTCGATTAATTTATTTCCTTCGAATCATGCAGGTCCGTTCTACGTACTAATTGAAAGCATTGACAAAAACATTACAGCTTTACATCCTTTAGCCATTGCTAAACGAATTTCCATAAACACCTATGGAATTAAGGAATTTACTTCAGCAGGTAGAAATAGGCTTAGACTAGAATTTAACTCTTTATTATCCGCAAACTCGTTTCTCCTATCGTCGTTACTTCAAGAAAATAACCTTCGGGGTTACATACCGAACAACTTAACACATCGATTCGGAGTAATTAGAAACATCGACACAAACATGACGGATGAAGACATTATTGAAGGATTGGAATCTTCTTGTACTATTAACGGCATTAAACGTATCAAAAAAAAAGTGTCTGATAAGTTAACTCCTTTGCCATTAATTGAAATCAAATTTCAAGGTTCTGCTTTACCTGAGTATGTATACGTCTATAGAATGAAATTTAACGTTGAACCGTGTATCCGGAGGCCCATGCTATGTTACAATTGTCTTCGCTATGGACACTCTAAAAACATATGCAAAAGTAAAGCTAGGTGTGCTAGATGCACTGAAAATCATGATACCAACCTTTGCCCTGCTAATCCTTCATTTGCTATTTGTGTTTCATGTCACGGAGACCATTTAGCAACTGACCGCTCCTGTCCCGAATATTCTAATCAACTACACATCAAAAAAATTATGGCTCATGAAAATGTATCCTTTAAAGAGGCAATAGAAATAAAAAAATCAAAAACCGTTACAAAAGCCCAAAGTTACAGCTCGGCAATCACTGATAACTTTCCAACTCTTATTCATCCGACTTACAATCCTAACACACGGAATGTGTACCCCGTATCACGCAAACTAAAACATGTACCTACAGCTAAACCTCCTTCATTTTCGTATATTAAGGCTGCTCATCCTTTCAGTGGAATCAAGAAATCTTATTCCCAACCTTTACCTCAGGATTCTAGTAATTATAGTATCTCTTCATCTAATAGCAATTATGAACTTTCAAATAAAATTTGCGATACGGGTTCTCCTATGAGCAATCAAGGCAATATTAAGAAATCACATTCCGATCTGTTGTCGAATATTCATTCCAGTCTATCCGCCCTTCTACATGAAGAAAATATTATTATCTCTAATCCCTCCGAAATAAACTCGTGTATTGATCTTCTCCTTTCACATCTTAGAAAAAAACCCTCTGATGATGTTCAACAGACCTCTGCGGATTCTCCTCTTCCTATGGACTCAACAGTCGTATAACTCCTTCATTACCAAATATCTTAACGTATCCACATTTTCAAAAAAAATTCACATCTTTGTTAATAAATCTACATCTTCTTTCTGTTTCCTCTTTTATATCATTACGAATAAGTACGCGAAAAGGTCCTGGTACCTTAATCGCTTTATTCAGGTATTTTTATACTTCAGTATTAAACTGAACACAAGGATTATTAACATAGCTGTTTCCTTCTCTACTATTTTCTTATTTCCTTTCATCTTTGCTGGCTGCCTCTTTTGCAAACTTCCCTTTAATGGGATAGTGCGTAATAAAAAAGAACAGATCTTTACAGGCTTCTACCATCCCCGCTCTATACTTCCTTTAATTAGGCTTGCTGGTAGCAGAGGGCGATGGTATATATCACTAATTTTTAGTATAGACAAGTCGGCGAAGACTTTTAATAAAAAGGAGCAGTTCTCCTTTATTGGCTTCTACCATCCCCTCTCTATACTTCCTTTAATTAGATTAGCTGGTAGCAGAGGGCGATGGTTTATAACATTACTGATTAACATAGCTAAGTCAGCAAGGATTCTATCTCTGTGCATTTACTATTTTCTCCTCATTGTTGTGACGATGTCAGTGAATTCGTTAAGAAAAAATAGACTACTTTCTATTATCCTCCACTGGCCATTTTGCACACTACCTTTTGATAGGTTAGTGAGTCGGCAAAAATGGCAGTTCTTCCTAAATGACTCAGCCCATCCCCTCTCTATACTTCCTTTAATTAGGTTAGCTGGTAGCAGAGGGCGACGGTTTACTCTACTTTTTTTTTTTCGTTTTGTTTATTTTTTATCTTTTAAATTATTTTATTCCGCAGAGGTTTCTTTCTTTCTTTTTCAACCTTATAAGTGAAAAATTTCAATGCCTATTTTATTTTTGTTTTTCTTCCCTAATCTCCCATTTTTTCCCTTCCTTACTCCCTTCATTTTATTTTCCCGTTCTTTCTTCTATGTCCATTCATTATGCTCTTGAATCTTAATATTTTACAGTGGAACTGCCGTAGCTTGAGAACTAATAAAAATGTATTAGAGCACCTTTTACAACACTACAAAATTAGCATCGCTCTTCTTTCAGAAACCTGGCTTAAGAACTCCTCTGATGTCTCTGTTAAAGGATTTAATATAGTCAGGTCAGACCGAACTGATGGGTACGGAGGGTCAGCAATTTTAATTAGAAATGGTATTCCGTTTTATTCTCATGACATTGTTCCTTCTCTTCCATCTGATCCATCCAATCCTAACTTTGTTCACGTCTCAATTCCTACTAAATATGCTCACTCCTTACACCTTATATCTGCTTACATTCCTCCTAATTATAATCTTCACAGTTTTCCATTATCTTCTTTTTTTAACTCCCTTCCACATCCTTTTATAGTTGGAGGAGATTGGAATGCTCATTCTCCTCTTTGGGGTTGCTCTTCGAGTAACTCTAATGGCCTGGTCATGGAAGATGTCATTTCTGACTTTAATGTTATACTTTTAAACGACCTTTCCCCTACTTATTTTAAAAATCAAACGATATATAGCTCCATTGATCTAACTTTCACTTCTCCCAACGTCGGCCTTAATTCTTCCTGGAAAACCTTGGACAACACTTTTGGCAGTGATCATGTTCCTATACTTTTATCCCTCAATAATTTTCCTTTACCTTTATCCCATAAACCCCTTCAAGCTTGTCGTTGGAATCTTAACAAAACCAACTGGCTAAAATTTCGAAACACACTGGACTCATCTCTTTCTTGTATTCCTACAAATATAGATCCTGTTCAGTCGTATAACTCATTCACACAGTTAATCAATTCAAGTTTGTCCTCCTCCTCTCCACTAATCAAATTTCCTAAAAATCCTAAGCACCTCACTGCTTCATCTATATGGTGGAATAATGAATGCAAAGCCGCTTATGATGTCAGTATATCTGCCTTCAAAACCTTCCGAGCTTGTCCTTCGACTTCCAATCTTCTAATCTATAAACAAATGAATGCGAAGGCTAGATTTGTTTTCAAATCAGCCAAAAAAGATTCCTGGAAAAAATTTTGTTCCTCTTTCTCCCGTAATACTTCCTTTTCTCAAATTTGGAGGATGGCTAGAGCTTTTAAAGTCTCCCGTTCTCATAATCCTATATCTTCCAATGTTCCATTGCAAAAGTTGATTCCTTTTTTAGACTCGATTTCTCCTTCGTATGTACCCAGCTCGGAAGAACTTTTCCCTCCTTCATTTTCCAACGACTCCTCTCCTCATTTCCTCACCTTACCCTTCAACATTAATGAACTGCGTTATACATTAAACAATGCCAATGATACTTCCCCAGGGTTAGACGGTATACCTTATCGAGTTCTAAAAAATATGTCCAACCAATCTCTTCAAATTCTTCTTAATATTTTTAATTCTATTTTATCCACTGGCTCTCTTCCTCCCTCTTGGAACTCCTTTGTGATTATTCCAGTCCCTAAAAAAGATCCTTCTTCCTTCCGTCCAATATCCCTTGCTCCGTGTCTAAGGAAAATTTTCGAAAGTATCCTAAATAGACGTCTTATTTGGTGGCTGGAAAGTAATAATTTACTTGTTAGTAACATGTTCGGTTTCCGACCTGGCCTTGGTCCCTCCGATTGCATTAGTCTCTTTATTTCGGACATTTATAATTCATTCTTAAATAAAAATTATACTTTAGCCGCATTTCTTGACATTTCCAATGCTTTTAATAATGTTCATCTTCCTACCTTACAAAATAAAATGCTTTCTATTAATCTTCCATCTCAATTTATTTCAATTGTTATTAGGTTGTTCCAGAATCGTGCGATTCATCTTTCTACACCTCCTGACTCTACTTCCAGAACTGTATACAATGGTCTTCCACAGGGCTCCTGTTTAAGTCCTACGCTTTTCAATATATATATTCTTAATATAGCCTCCCTCCCGATAGGGTCGTCTTCCCTTTTCTTTGCTGATGACATCCTTCTATATTCCACTTCTCACGATCTTAGCTCTGCAAACGAAGAAATGAATAATTCCTTGTCATTATTAAATGATTCACTCTCAGATCTACACCTTTTTATTTCACCGTCTAAATCCGCTTGTATTAATTTTACTTATCGACCTTTTAATCCTTCCTTAATAAACCCTTCAGTAAATAACATTCCTATTCCCTTAGTTAAAAATTTTTGTTACCTTGGTCTGTTCCTAAATAGTCGTCTCTCCTTTCTCGAGCACATTAACTATCTTCATATGTCGGTAAATAAAAGACTAAATCTCTTTAAATCTATTTCATCAACAAGGTGGGGAGGAGATCCTAGTACCTTAATTATACTTTATAAATCTATAGTACGTTCCAAACTAGATTATTGTTCGTTTATCTATGGTAACTCCTCCAGATCTCTCCTTTGTAAACTGGATCGAGTCCAGAATTGCTTCCTTCGTTTATGTCTAGGAGCCCTTAAATCAACTCCCATTCCTGCAATACATGCTGAATGCAATGTTCTCCCTTTACCAATCCGTAGATCTCACTTGGGATATCGCTTTCTTTTAAAACGGCTTCCAGTTTCTTCCTCAAAACTTATTTCATCCTACTCCACCCTACTTCAGAATTGGCGATTCACTTCCAAAAAAATTCCCCTTCTTTCTCATATCTCAAATCGACTTGTTAAATTTCTTCCACAAATTATAATACATAATAAACTTCCTTACTTTTCCTTTCATTTTACAGACTTTCTCTTTCCTCCTAATCTATCTTTGTTGTCCACTTACTCTAAATCCCTTCCACAACCTAATCAAGATTTCCTTAACACTATTAACTCTCTATTTCCTTTTCATTCTCTTCTTTATACTGATGGATCGAAGGGTCCTCACGGCGTTGGAGCATCCTTCCTATATGCTGTTCACAACTACTTTGAAAGTTATAAACTTCCTCCAACTTGCTCTATTTTCTTTGCAGAATCGATTGCGATATTAAGAGCCATTCTTTACATATCCTTAATACGAGACAATAATAAATTCCTAATTATCTCTGATGCTAAAAGTGTTTTACAAACTATCTCATCTGTTTTTCCTCATCCTTCTTGTGATCCAATCATTCTTCGTATTCGCTCGATTATCCATAACCTCTTCCAAACTTACCACATTCAGATCGAGTTCCTTTGGATTCCAGGCCATGTTGGTATAGAAGGAAACGAAAGAGTTGATCAGTTGTCTCGTGGTGCAGCTGTTAATGGACTCCCCATTAATAAGTTCACTGCTAATAATTTACTTGCATTATCTAAAAAATTCCATTATAGGTTTTGGTCAGACTCATATCCTTCCTCCTTTTCTAACCAATTTTCCCTTTATCTTTCTATTCAGCCATATATTCCAGTTAATCCTTGGTTCCATAAATTTCCGTCTTTGCAGCGCTATTTTATTTCCTCTTTATGTCGATTGCGTTTCGATCATAGTTTGCTTCCTTCATCTCGCTATCGAGTTTCACTTTCAGACTCTCCTTACTGTCCGCTACATCCTCCAAATGATGCCCATGAATGTAATTCTAACCACATACTTTTCGAATGCTCCACACTGTCGTCTGAACGTTTCCTTCTTTACTCTCAACTTCTGAGACTTAATATTCCTGCTCCCTATAGTGCTGCATCTGTTCTCTCCTTTCCTTCGTTAACTGTTGTCGCTCCCCTTGTATCCTTCATTGATGCGATATCTGACCGCGTACGAATCTGAATAATTGAATAATTAATTCAGCAATACTTTCCTTTCTTGTCGAACATGGGTCAATGCTCTTTGTCAGCGAGTCCAAAGAAAAAAAAAAAAAAAAAAAAAAAAAAAAAACCGATCCTCATATATTTTTGCTCTTTTATACACTAGGAAACAAGGAAGTCCTGTTTCTTGCCAAAAATATTTATGGAATAAATTAGTCCGTAAATGAGACTTTAAAATATTGTAACGTTTTACCCTAGTGATACCTGTTCTCTTCTCATTGTAAATAATATCACGATATTGTACGCTACTCCACTATTCAGCAGTTATTTGGAATCACTGTATTTATTGTTCAAACTCATTGTTAAATTTATTTTTGTCGTAGTTATTTGGAATATCAATTTTAATGTATCCATATATTTTTCCTCATTTTCTAAATCATCAGTTGCAGAAGATTCCCTACATTTTTCATGTTTCTTGTCGTCTACAGTTACCTCTATCTGTTGTATATCTTCAAAAATACTGATACCTAATTTTGTTAACATACCATTTCTATTACATTTACTATAGTATACAGTGATTTTGGTGAAATTTCATAATTTAATTCTTTATATATGGCGTTCCACACAAGGTTTGATAGTCCAATGCAGACTTTTTCTTGGTCAAATATATTCTGTAGATGTTTTTTTAATTTCATCAGTAATTTTATTCAGCTATACCTTTAAGTGACGTGGCATAATTACTATGATACTGGAAATATCCCATATTTATAACTTCTTTTGAATTTTGAGATGCAAATAATTTTATAAACTTTTGTATAACATATACTATTTGAACAACTTTAACGAGGATGAATCTATTGAGGGTTATAAAAATCTTTTTGTTTTTAATTCGAGTGGATTTATTAAAAAATTTTTCGTTTTTGAAAGCTGCACTAATGCAAATAGTTATAGGCTATGTTCCATTTACAAAGATAAGGCCAATAAAAAAAAAAAAAAAAAAAGATAAAATATTCACTGAGAAATTATATATTTCAAATATTACTGATTATTTTTGTACTCGATTTTATTATTTTCCGCGTCATAATGTTTAAATTTCATACTTTGTAAAATTCAATTTAATATTTATAATATGTCTTATTAAAATTTTACAAAATCAAAATATTATATGTATTTAAAAAATGTGAATAATCAATAGCTTTTTAAGTGATGTTTGTTTCGATTTTTGTATTAAACGATTATTTTGCAATGAACTAATACTCCAGCAATTTCATCAGCCACTTTTTATTAATTTTGTTACATAAAATTTTAACAACTCCCCAACTATTTTTCTTCCATATCGTGGGGGATAGGGATGTTCATAAACGATGAAAGTTTGTGCACATTTCTGCACAAACGAAGCAAAAACGGATGCACTATATTTTGCAAAAAAATATTAATGTGGGGGGGCCAACGTTTTAACAACCCCCCCCAAATATCATGGGATAGGGATGTGCACAAACGATGAAAATTTGTGCACATTTCTGCACAAACGATGCACAAACGATTGCACCATATTTTGATAAAAAATGTTAAAGTGGGGGGCCAACGTTTCAACGGCCCCCCCAAGTGTTTTTCTTTAATATCTCGGGATAGGAATGTGCACAAACGATGGAACTTTGTGCACATTTCTGCACAAACGATGCACAAACGATTGCACTATATATGAAAAGAAAATATTAAAGTGGGGGGGCTGTTGAAATGGACCGTCAGAATTCCTGCCTTCGCCTATGCATTGGCGCTTTAAGATCTTCTCCTATTCCTGCGATTCTATCCGAATCTTCCACTCAACCTCTTTCCATTCGTCGTTCACTCCTCGGTTATCGATTTTTAATAAAACGCCTCCCCATTTTGTCATCCAATATTATCCCTTCCTATCTTTATATCAAAAATCACTGGCGCTTGGCGCCTCATAGAATTCCGATTTTATCGCATATAGCTGCTCGTGTTTCCAATTTTTCTCCCTACGTTTCCTCTTATAACAGTCTTCCTTACTTTTCTTTCGACTTTAATAGCATATGGCACCCCATCAATTTCTCCTCTCTTCCAGTCCGAGCTAATTGTTCCTCTCACACTGTAGTCAACTTCGAATTCTTTCAGCTGCTGAACTCTTCTTTTCCTTCCCATGCCTTAATTTTCTCGGATGGCTCCAAGAGTGATAGGAGCGTGGATGGTGCGTATACGTCTCCTACGTTCCTACACTCTGAGTCCTTCAGACTTCCTTCCTTCTGCTCTATCTTCTCGGCCGAGTCGATCTCAATTCTTCGTGCAATTCATTTCATATCCTCTACGAGTGGAGTTCACGAATTCCTGATAGTCTCTGATTCCAAAGGCGTTCTTCAAGCCATCTCCTCTCCTCCTTCTTATACTTCTGACGGTATCATCCTCTCTATCCGATCTCTTGTCTCCTCTTTGTTCTCGTTCCGCTCCATTTCCATAGACTTTCTCTATGGGTTCCTAGTCATTCCAATATTGAGAGAAATGACTCAGATGACTCTTTAGCTCGCTCAGCCGCCCGCACTGGTCCTTTCCTCGACTCTTTCCCTTCCTCAGACATTCTTTCTCTATCACGCTCTAATCATTCCAGACTTTGGTCTGACATGTATCCATCTATATTCTCAAATCGCTTTTCTCAGTACCGTCTTATTCAACCGGTTCCTAGTTTTCTGCCTTGGTTTCAATCTATTTCTATCTGTCGTCGTTCCACTGTTGTTTCTTTAATTAGCCTTAGAATCAATCATTCTCTACTCCCCTCTTCTCGCTTTCGATTCGCTTTGTCCCCTTCTCCTTTCTGCTCTCTTCACGCTTCTGCGCCTTCTTGTATTTGTGATTCAAATCACATCCTATTCGAATGTTCAGCACTCTCTAACGAACGCTCTATTCTTTACTCCCAACTTTTAGTTTTGGGTCTTCCTACTCCCCCTTTAACGCTACCTATATTCTTTCCTTCCCATTGCCTTCAGTTATCCCATTGCTACTGTCCTTTGTCCTCTCCATTTCTGACCGCCTGGTTATTTAGTTATAACTGTTAATTTTTCATGTTGTTGGGTCAAGGCCGCTGGCGCGCCCAGGGTAGGAAAAAAAAAAAAAAATATTACAGTGCATAACAATAATTGTTTACCTAACTGCTTGACTTCTACTTCGAACTGCGAGTGTACACAATGTGAAACGACAAAAGAGGTTAAATATTTTCTAGGATTAATCATCGACAGAATCTTGGGACAAACATGTTATAAATTTATCTAATAAAATCAGGCAAATACTACCGGCATTTTATAAATTGGCTCTTTCAATATCATACTCGTATGTATTGTAACGCTATAGTATTGTTAAGAATCTTGTATGGAATATCAACTTGGGGGGAACAAAAAGGACGATAATCAAAAAGGTTAGTAGTCAGCTAAACAAATGCTTAAACGTAATAATCCATAATAAAGTTTAGGTTAAGAGTAGTATTAGCTGGTAGAGGGAGAAAAATGAAATGTCTCCAAAAATGTGCTACTGTTATCACCGATTACTTGAATATAAGACCATTCATATATCAATAGCTACAATGACAAGAAGCAAGACAACGAGGAATAATAATGAGTGAGGTATATTTTATTCGACCGAAAGGCATAAATAGTATAAAATTGATAATACGGATGAAATAGTTTTAATTAAGCTGCTAGAACGAATCAGAGAAGATATAATGCAAAAAGAGATAGGAACTAAGTAATAATTAATCAGTGGTTGATTAATAACATTAATGAGTGACATTAAGTTAGATAAATTGGGAACTGGCTATGAGAATCGACCATTCGTATTCGTCGAGCATGTAGAATGAAATTGTTTGCATGGTGATAAGTAGTTCTTTCTTGTTTTTATCTTTTTTATTTATTTATTTTTTTTTCTCACTATTTATAATTATGAAAATTAACCGTATAATTGTAATGAAATATTGGAACATATTTTTTCGAATAAACAATGATAAGCGCGTTGGGCATGTGCAGACGGGCAGTATACCTCGTGGAACCCGAAACTTAATTTTAATAATAAAAAAAAAAGAAAAAAATAATAAGAATAGGATAGAAAAAGAGAAAAACTTAAAACGTTTTCACCATTGTTGCAGTGTCACAGAAATTCCTGAACGCCGCAATGAGTGAACTTCGATCTGATGAGTAAATTTTAATCAGAACGAAGCGAAACGCAGTCAACTGGTGAACAATTTCAGTGTCGGAAGAATATGATTTTCGGGTAAGTTCAGGCGACGAACACATCTCTTGTGCAAGAATAATGGCTTACTTACAAGCGGCGTATTTTCATTATTCAATTACGCTTCGTTTGTCTGATAAGAGAAGATGCGCAGCTAATATACATGCATAGCCGGCGTTTTGAAGCTTAAACCGTCGACCGTAAATAAAGCAAAACGTCAAGTGCGCGCTAAATAAAACTGATAAGAAACTATGCGCGGAAAATTGCGGAACACTTTCGAATAGCTGAATTAAAATTTACAGACGACTACATAATTCACTGCACTGAAATTCGCTTAAAGGCGCCGCCGTTCACTTTCGCTTCGGTCACGCTAAAAATTAACATAAAACAGGTCAGTAGATATTTCATAATTCGCCGGCAATTAATTACAATTAAAACCCGGGCCAGCGTGAATCTGGAGGGTTGTAATTCCCTTCGCGATAACAGGAACGTAATTTTTTCCTTAACCAGATCCAGCTGATGTAATTAGGGTAGCAGTGTCTGAGAGTTGCAAACGTTTAAACATCTCAGATAGTCGTCGCCTCCGGTTATACCGTAGACAGTAAGAAAACGGATGGCTAGCGAACGAAATAATCATGTGCAAAACCACATCTGGTTTCTCTTTCTTGCTCGAAGATATTCGAAGTATTTCAACCGCTTTTCTAGTTCGTACATTCTTTCTTTAACACCTGCGTAATATCAACATTTTACAAACAGCTATGTGCCTTTAATCATATCCCGCTACTTACCACGAGGTGATACCGTAAAGCAAATTATAAAACTATACGAATCTCGGAAGACCATTTCCCGAAAAATCGACGTAACATAAAGAACATTTAATAAAAAGTGATCATAATTCCATCGAAAATTTAGTGAAACATTTGTTAGATATTGTTGTGATATATGTAATAAAAATAAGCTAATAAGTGCAATATCGAATATTGGACAATGTAGTAATCCGCTGTGTAAAATTAACTTTTTAAAATCATCAGAACTTAAATCACCTGCACAACCCGTGCTATTCGCTAATAGCTTTTTTATCCACCTTTTTTACAGACTTCGTAGCACTACTTTTGTTTATTTCCAATTTCAACTACTACTTTCATTGGTTCTCTTATGCTGTGTACCAAGGCCGTGTCCACTGGGGGGGGGGGGGGGGTTAACCCCCCATGAGAACTGAAATAGTTATTATAAATACAAAAAAAAACTGAAAAAAATCACAAATTTAAAATAAATATTGATGATTTTTTAGGGTGTTTTTACCTACTTTTAAAAGAAAAAAGAAAAAATATGCTGCATATTTTTAGGTGCTTCATTAATATTTTATGCAAAAAAATTTTTATTACGAGTATAATTAATAACATATGTAACTTTTATTAATGTTCATATACGGGGTAATTCATTTACGTAAATTATTAATATATAAATCAAAATGATGGAAATTATTAATAGTACAAATATTAGTGAAAAATGTATTATAAAATAAATAGGCAAAGACAATTTTCAACCCCCCCCCCTTTCCAAAATTCTGGGCACGGGCCTGCTGTGCACAATAAATCCCATAACTAATTTGACGTTGTTTTAGTTGAACTAAGGGTGCGTATATTATATAAGAATATATATATATATATATATACATGAGCGTCACCAGCGGGGGTAGGGGGCAGCTGCCCTTCCGTGGAGTCTTGAAACTTTTTAATCAACCGGTCATGATGAGCATTCATAGGCGCGTAATTAAGGACAATTTCACGAAAATTATGTTTTAATTAAGATATTATTCTTGTTTAATAAAATATTAAGACTTTACAATTTATAAATTTTACTTTTTCCGATAACTCATATCCCCTTTCTATCACCCCCCCCCCCTTGGAGGCTGGCAACTCATCTTGCCCCCTCTGGCTCATCGGTTGGCGACGCCCTTGTATATATATATATATATATATAAACTCGGCCATTTTGTCCTCGCAAGGGGCTGTGCTCCGTGACCCCTCTTGCCTTCATTTTTGTCTCTTTCTCTTCTATACTTTGTATAAAATGATCAAAATTTACAACGTAATTCTTACTGGCATTAACACACACAAAAAATAACATAACCATAAAAATCCTATTCTAACATTTAACTTTCATTATATAAAATTAAGACATTTTTTTATTACATTTTTCGTTACATATTTCATTACATAAAATTGTGACATTTTTTAAATAAAAATAACAAAAATCCTATAAAATATAACAAACATTACATAAAATTGGGATATTTTTCTGGGATATTTTTCTGGGACATTTTTTTGGGACATTTTTTTGGGACATTTTTTCAAATGGGAGGGTAGCCTAAGAATTACGTTGTAATTAATATATATATATATATATATATATATACCTTATGATATATAAAATTGTGTATTATTAAGCGTAGTATTAGACATTAATGTATATTTTTTACAGTTGTTTATTTCTTTAATTTATTTGATTTGAGAATACATGGGACCTAAAATACGAGTAGTTTGTATTAACTTAGTCAGAATGTTATAAAAAGAGGACGTTATTATTAATTAAGATGTATTTGTAGAAAAAATCGGTGTTTTTCCCTAAAATGCGGCATTGTGTAGTAAAACTTTATGTTTTCTTCCTATAACGGTGATATTTGTATTAAAATGCGATATTTTACATGAAATATAATGTTTGCAGTAAAATTTTTATTTTACACCTGTAGGTATGGCTTCATTGCCAAAGGAAATGTATACATTCATATATATGCACACACACACACGCACACACTGCTACATCAAACATAAGTAAAACATATCATCTGTGCATATGTATTAATACATTGATAGGTTTTATCTCTTCATACATAAAAAATTTCTTGCGAACATGGATAATTAAATAATTGAACTCGATCGATGTCAAAAAGGCAGCTCTGGTAAAATATGTACATCAAACACAACCTTTGCACCAATTGTAATGCTCGTATAGTCATAGAAATTAGGATTTAGATTGGAGATCACATATATATTAATGGCTATGCCATTTTGACGCCAGGGCTCATCAGAAAAAGTGTCCTATCACGAAATGTGTCCCAGTCACAATTTTATGTAACGAAAAAATATCTTAATTTTATGTAATGAAAGTTAAAAACGACGTAGCCAATGAAAAAGTTTTTACTTTTCTATAAGAATTATAGGGGTGAAGGGGGCTTGCCCCTTCCGAGTACTGACGGGCCGAGTTTATATATATATATATGTACATATATTGTGACTGGGACACATAAAAAGAAAAGAAAAAGAAGACTACTTTATCGCCGAATATTAGGCGAGACGGTATTCTTTTTCGCTCGAACTGCTTTTTAATTATCGCCAGCGGCCGACAGTGTTTTTCAGACCGGGTTTCATCTGGCGGTCGTCCATCCTAGCTCGGTGTTGCTTGATTTCCCGCTGGGAAGCAACGAGAATTTAGCCGTTCAACACACTGCGCCCTGTTAAAATATTCGAATTGGTCGCGGAATATATGGGGGGACGCTAGGAAATTCAAATTCGGCCCTTCGGGCCTTCGAATGTTGAAAACTCCATTCACCTCCAGGTCTATTATCACTATAAAACCCACATATGATTTATTTGACTTCTGTCGCAAACTCGTTAGTAAAAATATCGTTACAATTAACGTCAGTGATGAATAAAAGCAAGCTGTATTGGATGAATATCGCAATCATTTATAATTGGTTAATGGTCGTTCATGTTTCCTATTTAAATTTAAATATTATCATAGGATTGATTTTTTTCTTACCTTGTTTCTGATTTAAAATCGTCGAATTTCACCACAAATACACTAACTTCGAAACACAACCTTGTTCTGATTTAAAATCGTCGAAATACACCAATAATACACCATAGAGGAAACAAAAGAAAGATCGTTAACAAAAGATGTTTCGTTTTCGTCCACTATGAGTAATACACGATGAAGGAAAGGCCAGTACCGGTTGATGGGTGGGTGGAAGCGCGGTACTTTGTAGGTAAACGCAGTACCGGTTGTGGGTAAGCGGAAGCACGGTACTGTGTATGTAAGCGCAGTACCGGTTAATGGGAGGGCGGAAGGCGGTACTCCGTAGGTAAATGCAGCAGTATCGCGTTTTCATGTGATTGGTAATAATCTTATTAAATTAGCGCTGATCTATTCACTTTTTGTTTTGAGCCCCAAGGTATGGAAATTTTGGACATTTTATAATTTTCCTAAAAACTACTGACCTGGAGCTGTCGATTAAAAAAAAAAATAGCTTTCTAAGTGCCATAGAACGGTCTCAGAACTTTTTTTTGATTTTTCGTCTAATAATACGAAAATTTAAATTATTTTGTTAAAAGTTTGAAATAAAATAGCTCAAAAAGTTCAATCGCTAGAAGGGTAGTGTAAGCGAGGGAAATACTCTAAATTCAATTCTCTTCAAAATGAGACCTAGAGCAGTTCAGTAGAATAATTAGTTTTTGATAAACGATTAAAAAATTGAAAAACGGCAAAAAAAATGTGATTTATTGCTTTGATTTATTGCTCGTTTTGAGCCCTAAGGTATGAACATTTTGAACATTTTATAATTTTCCTAAAAGCCACTGACCTGGAGCTGTCGATTAAATAAAAAATCAGCTTTCTAAGTGCCATAGAACCGTCTCAGGACTTTTTTTTTGATTTTTCGTCTATTTATTTTCGATTTTTCGTCTATTTATTTCCGATTTTTCGTCTATTTATTTCCGATTTTTCGTCTATTTATTTCCGATTTTTCGTCTATTTATTTCCTTGGCGCTTTATTATATAGATGTGATTAATTTGGAACCATAAAATACTCAGTTCAGTTAATTTTATTTACGAATAAAAATTAAATTATTCGACAATACATCAACTGTTTTTCGATTATTGGTAGGTAAAGCAATTGAGCCAACAGATGTTTTTTCGTTTGGAAAAGAATCTCCCTCTATTGCAAGAATCGTTCTCGATGAATCTTACGTTCGCGGGGGATAGGATGCAATTATCTTAGCAATGAATTAAAACGCTAGTTAAACTTATACATAACAAATTTATGTCGTACCTCATCTTAGCCCAGTGGATAGTAATACGAGATGACTGAGACCACTGTTTTTTCATTTTTCTGTCTCATTTTCAACATTACTATCCCACTCGCACGTCAAGGGCATCGTTCTGAGTCTGCTGATGCCAAACCATATGAACGTGTGTCGGCAAAAATTTGTTTTTTTTTTATTCCAAAGATCACGAAAAGTGAATTAGAGGAAATTGTTAAATGCGATCAAAATTTAACGTTTGAAACACGAATTTTAAATGAATTTTACCTAAAAACCTTTTGTTTTTGCAATTTATTCTTTAAATATTTGAATTTTTAACTGGTGAGTAGGTCAGATAAATGCAGTTGTCTTTCTCAGTATAACGAGACAAGCACTGCGTATCAGTATTATAAGTGTATCTGCGGATGAATGTAATGCAAATATATGAGGGGACTGATATTAACTCGCTAGAATAGAATATACGACCGACGAAACGAGCGTGAAATATACGCATTATTCTAATATGAAACATGTAACCCCAGTCGCAGTTCGATCTAGCGACTCAGCTGTCTCGCAATATTTACCGCAACTCCGAGTATACAAATGATAAATGCAAAAGAATCTGAAAATATCGACTCAATAATGCGTGCAATGCATACAAATGGAACCATTACGCGTAAGCTATATTTTGGTTCATTCGAAAACCGATTTAAATATCATTTAAAAAATTGTTGTATTTGTAAAATTTTTTCATCTCCCTCAATCACACGTGTGTACAGGATAGTAAAAATAGATTGGACTGTATTTAATTTTTATCCCTGTTTTGCGAGACAGACGGATGTAGTGCAGATGGTTAAATTAACTTAAATGAATGAATGAATAAAGAGTTTATTACATAAATTTTAAAAAATTAACAAACAAGAAATAACGCAACTTTACGGGATGATATACATGTATCGAGCAATTATGTCCTTTCGAATGTGCAACGGTGTCTAAAACTACGTCTGGGTGATGCTTAAGCAGTAAATAAGGATACATGTCTAGTTCTCGGAGTATAGCGTGTTTGAGAGAGGCAGGACGATACGCGTGTGCATTAAGAATGATAAATAAAATAAAATAATATATATATATTAAAAAAAAAAAAAAAAAATGGAAAACGTTAACTTAAATATTGTATATATAAATGTAAGATCATTGAGGAAAAATTGGAATGAAATAGAATTACGATGTGCCAGAAGAGAAATAGACATACTAATACTAGGGGAAGTAAATATAAATCAAAACGAAGTAAACTTATACGAAATGGAAGGATACGAGAAAATACACAATCTATCAGAAAAGAAAGCATAGGATAATAATTTATATAAAAAGAAGAATAAGTGCAAAAAAAGTAGCAAAAGGCATGAATACCGCGGAAAGCATAATAATAGAAGTAGAAGTAGACGGAAGCAAAATATCTATATGGACAATATATAGATCACCGTCATATAACGTAAAGGAATACTTAAAAGAGATACTACAAACTGACGAAAAATATTTTCAGAATAAAACAACTGTATACATAGGAGATATAAATATAAATACAGAAGTGCAAAATAGAATAGCAAACGAGTATGAGAATACTATGGCCGGTATGGGATATGAAACCCAGATGGAGGGGTATACTAGAGAGGAGCGGAAGGGTGACGTATTTACGCAAACTAAAATCGACCACATTTACACGAAAAAAAATTTAAAAAATATTAAATTCAAACATATTAATATTGGAGAAAAAGTAGCGGGTCATAATATGATACAGTATGAAGTTCTGCTAAGCACTGATATAGCAAAGAAAAGTGAGCGACTGGAAAACAATAATGCATTGATAGAGAGTAAGCTAGCAAATAAACTATTGCAAGAAAGCTGGAATGATAAAAAAATAAAGGGAGGGGAAGACATATACGAAGACATAAAAGGAAAATTCACAGAGCTCTGCGAACAATGCGCGGATAGGAAAAACGAAAAAAAAAGCAGAAAACGAAAAGGGATAAAAAACTGGATGACCAAAGAAATATTAGAAAGGATAGAACTAAGAGACAAAGTGTACTCAAAATATAAGAAAAACCCGAAAAATGAGAAAATGAGGAAAGACTATCAAATTTTAAGAAACAAAGTGAACAAAGAAATTAGGATGCAAAAAGAAAAATTTATACAGCACGGATTTCAGCTAGTAAATGGGGACATGAGGAAAACTTGGATGAACATAAATAGTCTGATAGGAAAAGGGAAACCACTACAGGTAGATCAAATAATAAGGAAATACATAGGTAGAAATAAAAGCGTAAAGGAGATTGCAAATACATTTAACCAAACTTTTAAAGAGGAAGTTGAAAAAATTGAACATAAATGTGATAAAGATCTACTGAGGAAGGTAAAAGAGCAGATAAACGTAAATATGTATATCCCAAAGGCAAATGTAGAAGAAATTAAAAAAATAATTGAACAACTCAGCCCGCAAAAGGCAAGTGTGGTATAGACAAAATCAGAATAAAAGATTTAAGAAAAGTGAAAGATGGTGTAGCAAGTAAAATCACAGAATTAATAAATGATACGATTGAGACAGCAACTATTCCAGAAAAAATGAAAACGTTGTTAGTGAGGCCAATCTATAAAAAAGGAGAACACTCAGATTACAAAAACTACCGGCCCATAGCGATAATAAATGTGATCATGACAATTTTGGAAAAATATATAAATAAGCAACTAATAAAATATATAGAAGAAAATGAGATTATAGATAAACAACAATATGGGTTCCAGAAAAACAAATCAACCTCCAAAGCACTTGCGAGATTTCGCAGAGAAAATTAGGGAAAACTTTGAAGCAGGAAATAAAGTCTTAGTGACACATATAGACCTGACAAAAGCATTTGACACAGTAAACCACCAGAAGCTTCTAGGAAAACTAGAGGATATTGGGATAACTGGTATGGTAAAGGAATGGTTTAAAAACTATTTACAAAACAGGAAAACAATACTTGGGATATTAGGGGAACAAAGTGAAGAAATAGTAGGAAATAAAGGGGTGCCTCAAGGCGGTATTTTGTCGCCGCTGCTGTTTATAAGATACATAAACGGGTTGCATAAAGTATTAAAGCAGAGCGAGTTATTTGCTTTTGCGGACGACTTAGCCATAATGGCAGCGCATAAAGATGTCAAGATTTGGTGACAATAAGTAGATGGGCGCATGACAATGACTTAAGAATTAATATAACAAAGACCAAAATGATGCTGTTGACGCCAAAGAAAACAAAAGAAAGTTTTGAGCCGAAAGTTACAATGCACTCAAACGAATGTGTTCTTGATATAGAAAGCAAAGAGGAATGCAAAAGGATAAATTGTGAGAAAATTGAAAGAGTGCAAAGTTACAAGTATTTAGGAGTCATAATAGATGATCATTTAAGATGGGACAAATATACAGATTATGTAGCAAAAGAGGTGAGGGGAGTAATACGATCATTGTATACATTGAAGAAATATGTAAGTAATGAAACATTAAAGATGATATATTATGCCCTGGTTGAATCGCACTTAAGATATGGAGTACAAGCATGGGGAATAGCCGAGAAAACGTATATAGGCAAAGTAAACAAGTTACAAACGAAATGTATAAGATTAATATCAAAAAGAAATTATGTAAATTCAGAAGAGACTTTAAAAAAAGTAAATTTATTAAGCGTAAGAGGGTTGTCTTCTTCTTCTTCATCCGCCGTCTCCGTTACGAAGGTTGGCGATCAACACGGCAATGTCTTTTCTAGACATGGCAGATCTGAACATTTCAATGGGTGAACAGCGGAACCAGCGATGAAAGTCATTTGTCCACGAATTTTGTGGGCGCCCTTTTGATCTTTTGCCCAAAAGCTTTCCTTCCATAATGAGACGTAAAATCTCATATTTTTGGCCTCTCATGATGTGGCCTAGATAACGTAGTTTACTTTCCTTAATCAAATGTAATAATTCCGGGCGTTTATTGATTCTTTTGAGGACTTCTTTATTAGTAACTTTTAAGATCCACGGAATTTTCAGCATACGCCTATACGAATATAATTCAAAGGCCTGTATACTTCTTTCTGATAAAGCATCTAACGTCCAACTCTCGTTGCCATACAGTAAGACCGAGAAAACGTAGCAGCGCAGAATTCTAATTCGTAATCCAAGATTTAATTCCCTTCTGCTCAGCAGGTTCTTCATTTTTATGAGCACTGCTCTCGATTGCTCTATTCGCGATCGGATTTCTTTCTTACAGCTACAGCTGTCATCGAGAAAGGTACCCAGGTATCTAATTGATTTGACCTGTTCTAGTTTTGTCCCATCTGCTTCTATTACGCATTGCACAGGCTTCTTAGAGAACACTATTACTTTTGTTTTAGAGCTGTTGATGGTGAGCCCATAAGCTTTGCTATAGTCTATCAGTTCGTTCATTATTTTTTGCAATTCCTCCTGACTATCAGCTATAATGAGACAGTCATCTGCGTATCGAATATTATTAATTGTGACTCCATTTATCTTGATCAACCCGTCATTCTCATCTAGCGCTTCTCTGAATATTGCTTCGGCATATAAATTGAAAAGCAGAGGAGACAGTACACATCCCTGTCGAACTCCTTTTTTAATTTCTATATCCTCCGATGTTACGCTTTCGATTCGTATCTCAGCCGTTTGCTTCCAATATAATTCACTTATTATGCGTAAGTCCTTCCTGTCTATACGCTCTAAAATTTCCATCAATTTTCCATGTTGCACACAATCGAAAGCTTTATGGTAATCTATGGCGCACGCGTATACATTAATATTCATATCCGGACAGCGCTGTGTGAGCATACGGACGGCGAATAGGGCTTCACGAGTGCCCATGCCATTTTTGAAACCGAATTGTGTATTTCCCACTTGCTCTTCGCACCGTCTATATATTCTTGTATGTATTATTCTTAGAAATATTTTTAGAGCGTGCGACATCAGACTAATCATACGGTAATCATCACATTTTAAGGATTTTGTTTTCTTTGGAATTGCAATAAAGGTCGATTTTAAAACCATTCGGTCGGTATTTTTCCTGTGTCATCGTATACTTTATTAAATGCTTCGGTCATTTTGCGTATACCTATGTCACTATGGTCAGCTAAAACTTTGATCACCTCTGCGTGTATTTCATCTGGACCGACCGCTTTGCCACTCTTCTGTCGTTTAATTGCATGTGTAACTTCTTCCTTTGTTATAAATGATCCAGTATCGCTGTGATCTGGGTAATTATCATGCGGCTTGATTGCTCTATTATCGTTAAAGAGTTGGCCAATATAAGCCTTCCATATTTGGAGTTTTTCATTTACCCCGATCACCATGTTCCCGACGTCATCAAGGAGCAGATTTGTACCGGCCTTCCTGTATATGCCAGCTGTTTCTTTCACATTTTTATGTAGATTTAGCAGATCGTGCCTTTCTTGAAAGCTTTCAATCTCATCACATTTCACTTCCCAGTATTTTTCTTTAGCCTATCTGCAAAGTTTCCTGATAATCTTATTTATCTTGTTGTATTCAGCCGGTCTACTCTTTGCATTTCTTCTTTCCTCCATTAGATTAATAATCTCGTCTGTCATCCATTTTTGCTTTTTTATATTACTGACGACAGCTATATGGTTTTCTTGAACGTCAACGATAATGTCACAGAGTTTACTCCATGTAGGCTGCTCTAGATCTGACCTTTCTTTATTCAGTTTTAAATTCAAAGCTTTTACTACTTTAGATTCAAATGTTCTATTTTTCAGCTTCAAAACGTCAATCTGCCTTTTCCGAACACGATTAATTTTGACAAAACATCTGTGGATTTTTATTTTCATGACTACTGGGTTGTGATCCGAACTGATATCCGCTCCCGGGTACGTCTTTACTGATTTCACATACTTCCAGTGACTTTTGGGAATCAAAATAAAATCAATTTGATTACGAACAACCGTTTCAAAATTATCAGCAAGAGATCTCCATGTATATAAACGTCGAGGATGATGCTTAAAAAAGGTGTTAGTTATTTTTAGCTCATTTTCTATACAAAATTGTGCGAGCCGATCGCCTCGCGTGTTAAGCTTCCCTAAGTCATAATTTCCGATAATATCACTTTCTGCTCCTTCTCCAACCTTTGCGTTAAAATCTCCCATTACCATAGTAATTTCGCCTTTCTTTGTAATTTGTAATACGTCTTGGAGGGTGTTATAAAAATCTTCAATTTCTTCATCCAAACTGTCACTTGTCGGCGCATATACCTGTATTATATTGATTCTGCGATACGTTGTTTCTAGGATTAATAGTATGATTCGGTCATTAAAAGGTATAAATTCTACCACTGATTTAGCTATTTCATTTGGCAGCATTATTGCAACTCCATTTCTGTTCCTACTATCTGTTCCTCCAGAGAAGTAGATGTGCATTCCATCTGACCTTAAGGATCCTGTACCCGGCCATCTTACTTCGCTGAGACCTAGAATATCAATATTCAGCCTTTTCATTTCTTTGATTACGTTCGCTAATTTGCCTGCCTGCAAAAGACTACGTACATTCCATGTAGTGACTTGTAACTGCTTGTTGAATACTTGCAAGTGTACATTTCCTTTGTATTATTAGTTGCACGCGTGTTCCCTCCTGTAGAGTTCTGTACCAGCAATGGCACAGGGGAACTCAAGTCAGCATGCATTACTGCAGGTGACCGCTCATTGTCTGACATGTTATTTCCAGCATGCCCCATGAGTACGGCATTCGTTCTATTTCTTCTGCGTGCCATGTTGATAATGGGAAAAGTACAGTGGTGGTTTCCCCTTGCCTTCCACTGGATTTTCTGTTAGGGTTTACTCCCTTAGCCGAAAGTACCCGGTTTTAAGGCGCCGGACACTCGCCTACTCGCTTTAGACTGATATGGATCAATCCGACTGGGGCACATGTCACAAGCGAGTTGCTGATAGTCTGCTAGTTTTAAAATGCAGTAAAACGCTTAACGGTATTTACTGGTAGGAACACTTTCGGCAAATATACCTCCCTCCGTTTTCCTATCAGCAGTGTATTGTGAGTTCTGATTTAGCTTTTCTAATTAGCGCTAAGCCCGCCAAACAGAAAATTACCACCCTGCACGACGTGGACGTACAGAACTCACGAGGTTGTTGTTTCGTTTCTTCACCAGTGGGACTAGCACTATATGGCGATCGAGTGACTACTTACTGGAGAAGGTAATTCTAGTTATAACAACCTGTGCCCCGCAGGGCAAGAGGGTTGTACTTAAGTATAAAATTCTGGGAACACTTAAAAATAGACAGTAGAGCAAAGATAGAAAAAAGAATAGAGATAACTACAGAATTAAGAAATAGACCCAGATATAAACTCCCGAGAGTCAGAACAAAATATGGAGAGCAAACGGATAAATATGTGTTGGCGCAAATGCTAAATAAAATGCCGGAAGAAATAATAAAGGAAAAAATGGAGAGGAAGCTGAAAGAGGGTGTTAGAAAGTGGTTACAAATAGAAAAAAATATAAACAAAATAATAAAATAAAAAAGAGAAAATTAAATTAAGAAAACTATGTGGAAATGAAGTGGATGGATGGATAAAAATGCTGGATGATTGAGCGCTTATATACTTTAAAAACCTGTAATAAGATAAATTATAAGAACTCCGTCGACAAGCGCAAGCTTGACGGACGTAAATATAAAATTGTTAAATGTTACAATTGAAATATACGTTTTTAAAAAAAAAAAGTAAAGTAGTCTAAGGTACAATATTAGGGAAAAAACCAACAAAAAACCTAGCTTCAGGATGAACAAATAAAAATAATAAAATTAATAAAAACATAATAAAACATCTAATAATAGATTAATATCATCGTAAAGAATCATACAATGGGAAATCATACAATAGAAGAGGTAAGAAATGTACTTAAAGAGAGCATCACGGACAGGTGAGGAAGCCTGGGAATAGAGTTACACTAAAGCAGTATATGATTAATACGTTTGTGTTCGTATTTTTTGTATTTTAGCCAAAGAGAGGTTCTTGTATAATCTCCAATTTTATTTATTGTGATGCTTGTTTAGCTTAAAATTTTAACTAGTCTGGCAAACATTATGTATAATTTTATTATACAAGAACCCATCGTTCTCGTACGCAATATCGATACGCGCGCATGGCCACATGTTAATATTTAAAAAACATCTCAGCGGAGAGTTTTTTACCCGCGACTTGAACGCTATCTGGTATCGATTAACGCGCCGGTCGACAATATCGATATCCAGTATAAATATTTTTATTTTAGTGCTAATTTATTTTTATTCCGAACGCGACGCGAAATAACAAAACGAAACCAGTTTTCTATTGGCTGCTCAGTCGCAGCCAATAAACAATCACGCGGCAGAGCGCCCTAGCGGATGATATACATACACCCGCATTTTCATCCCTTGAATTATTGGCATTTCAATTTTGCACGCTTCAGTCGCGTTTCCAGAGCGACACCGGTCGGCGGTCATTCAGCGCTCCAGTTCCAGTTTGGGCAGCACAACAGTGCTGCAGATCAACAGCTCTTCTCAGAGCTACGCGCCACCAAGGTGCGCACCCGCGTTCGTGGTGATCAGTGTTGTCTTCAACAACCTGATCATTGCCGCTATTTTACGAGCTGATTCTTCACTCAGTCGCTGGTTTCCGGTTCCTGTTGGGCAGCATCATCGCTGCAGATCTGTGTTCGGTTCCAGCCATCGTAGCAGTATCTCCATCACCTGTCTTCGGTTCCTGTTGGGCAGCATCATTGCTGCAGATTCGTGTTCGATTCCAGTCGTCGTAGCGGTAACTTCATCTGTTTCCTGTTGGGCAGCATCATCGCTGCAGATTCGTGTTCGGTTCCAGCCATCATCACATTGATTCTTTCGGTATCCGCATTGTATATATTTACGAAATATAATTCTTTTCCTTTTAATTCGTCATTTATTTGACGTGGTCCTCCGGGCATTTGTTTGGTCATCTGGACCGAATTGCTCTAGCAGCAATTCGTCAACTCCAGATTGAATCTCGAATAACTTGAGCGTAGGGACGCTCAACACATTATATAAATGCCGAGTGAGGGAAGATTACAAAGTTCTCGATACTGTTTCCTAAAATGATTTTTAATTTTAATAACGATTACTAGTCTAGCTGGTAAGTGTACTTTACACGAGTTAATTTTGATTTTAGGTATATAAAGATTCGCAGCTTTAAGTATAAGTGCCGAGAACAGATTGTCCTTAAGTGGACGTTTAAGGAGGTTTGTGTTGTTGAAAATATAGTTACGGTATTCCGTCCAATTCGCGTTTTCGTAATTATAAATTAACAGATTTTCTGACAACCGGCAAGTAGCTGCTGTATGGAGTGTTTAGAACTTTTGATAAAAAAAGGCGGAAAGTATTTGCAGTAAGGAAAAATTGGAGATAGAAATGGGAAACATAAAAAATGCTACGATGGAAAATGGGTACGAAGCAAAGGAATTAATTAATAAATTGCACAAAGTGAAAACAAGGAATGAGGTAAATGAAAATGGAAACATTGGGGTCATTTCGAACGTTACGTTTCCATATATTAAAAACGTCACGGACAGATTCTGACAAATTTTTATGAAAAGAGAACAAGATTCGGCCGGTATTTGGGGTAAACAATAAAGCTAAAAATTCGACTTATCACAACTGCGTACGGTAGCTGTGTATAAAAGTTCCCTAATTAGAGAAGCTGTAGAAATTGAAAAACATAGAAATTTTAACTGGGGTGAAGGTCAAAATATTGATTTAAATTGGAAAACGGTGATTGGTCAAGGTCAAATGCGTAGGAACCGGGAATTAACCAATCAGATGTACATCTATGGGCGTTAAACATGTATTTAAGAAGAGGGTTCAACGGTGTTCAGCTCGTTATGGTTGTGCGTTTTCTCATGATGAATAATATAATGTGTTCGAAACGTCAACGTGAAAAAAGTTGTGACGTGGTTTTCACCGAAAACAATGGACGATTACTCTTTTAAGTCTGTTAATAAAGTTGTTTTCAATTAAGCCACACCATTTTAAGAAGTGGTATCCGTTTCAGGAGAAAGTCTGATCACATTTTCCGTAAGATTTTTTCTTTCGTCAGTAGATGGATCTAGTTTCACCAAGTGCATATCAGTATTGTACCTGCATTGCAAGTAAAGATGTTCTTTGTTTGAGGCGAGTTGATTTTTTTTTTGTTTTTTCTTTATGATGAAATACCTAAGACTAGGACCGTATGAAATTAGAACGCTTTAACTGCGGTGGACAAGTTTATTTAGAACGTGTCATTTTGACATTTTTATGTCTTTGCTTTGGCACATAAACTTGAAAAGCGTTACGAAATGGAAGCGTCACGAAATGGAACGTCACGAAATGGACCGTCACGGAAAATCGTTACGAAAATTTTATGTCTTTACCTGGATACGACTGATTACTAATATTATGTCTATGTCTCTTCTTTGGCACATAAACTCGAAAAGCGTTACGAAATGGAGCATTACGAAGTAGAATGGCGTGCCATAAATATTGAATCCGAATTGATGCATTGTGCCTACGAGGGTCACGCAGAAAGTAAGGTTCCAAAACCCGCCGCGTTGGCGTAATAATGAACGAAAATTAAATTTAAAACTTACATTTTATTGCTTCAACATTTTACAAAGTATTTGATATAAGAATCACCAACTTTTCAACACTTACCCTATAACATTTTCCGTCCGGTCCAGTGATTCGATATTTTTAAGCAATTCGTCATCGGCCGGATACATATATATATATATACATATATATATATGTATATATTTCTTTTTTGTTTTAATTGAGAAAATAAAGCGTTATCACTTGGGCAAGGTCCGAACTGTAGTCAATTGACAACTCGGCGGTAAGTTCTTGGGTAATGTTCGCTGTGAATGGCCGTGCATTGTCATGCAACAGTTGAATTTCTTTTTTTTTTTTTTTTTTTTTTCCCTCTAAATTTATATGGTCCATGTGCTGTGTGTAATTACCGGGATTATTACAGCACATGGATCAGTGCAGGATCAGAAGTGTTTTAATATGTTAGCCGCTCTAATATGGTTTAGTATGTCCTGGACCTGTTTTGGTTCGTTTGACAACGCAACCGTCGGTAAGTTGGTGGTGCCTGCAGGCAGGCAATGTTCCAGAACGTGTTCAGCGGTTGGTGAAATTGGGGAATTGCATATGGAACAGACAGAGGGAGGAGATGTTCCTTCCAGCAAATAGTTGTGGGATATTGCTGTGTGCCCTATGCGGAGTCTAATTAAAGCTGCAAACTCTCTGCGGGACATGGATATCGGTGGCCACCAAGGCTCAGTGCTCACCTTAATGGATCGCAGCCGTGATGTGTGAGCCGACCACATAATTTCCCATGTCTCTGCTTTATGTTGCTGAAAAAAGGGTGGCCCCAGCTGAGGCAGAGGGGCACCTTCGGGCATTGGACTATATGTTGCTGCCTTAGCAGCCAAGTTCACACGCTCATTCCCTGGCACACCGGTATGACCCGGGACCCACAAGAATGTTACCTGTGAGCCAGCCCGGAAAAGCACGTTAATGATGCGCTTTATTTTTCGAGATAATGTGTGAGAGGTTTTAGGTGTCTGGAGTGTCCTAATCGATTGCAAGGAATCTGTGATTAGAAATGCATTTCGACGTTGGGGGTAAGACTGCAGATATTCTCTCAAGCAGAAGAAAATACCATACAGCTCCCCCTCCAGCACTGAACAGAAGTCGTGGAGCCGAACCGCATGAACAACTCCCTCCATCTCGTAGGCGCAAGCCACCGGCGAGGACCCATTGAGGGGGTTTGCTTTGGCACCATCTGTATACAGCTGTCTGTAGCTGGGAAAAAGTTGCATTTTTTCCACTACGTACTGGGACGGCAGAATGACATCCTGGTCCGAGCGATCGCTCAGCAGAGATAAATCTGCAACAATCGGAGTATCCTCCCAGGGGAGTTCAACATGCTGATGTGCAAGGTCAGAGTTCCAGTTAATTCCTCTTTCCTTAAGGAGGGCTAGTACACTGGGGAGGGGATCGTTTGGAAAAGACGGTAGTGGGATTTCTGAATTATCGTTGTGGCGTAATTTAGCTTGGTACCAGTAAAATAAATCTCTGAATTCATAAGAATTTCGGATAACCGTTAAGGGTGGGATGCCCGCTAGTGAACAGATTTCCAACGATGGCGACGTCCTATGCGCTCCCAAGATAATTCGTATAGCAGTATGATGGATTGTGTCAAGTGATTTAAGGAGTGCTTTGTTTGACGAGGAATAAACTTGGCAGCCATAGGTCAATTTACTTAAAGTGAGAGATTTGTACACAGTTAGCAGGAGCTTAGGATCTATGCTATATTTCGGATTTGACAGACATTTTAGTATATTTAAGGATTTCATGCATTTATTTTTAAGATGGTGAATGTGATGTGACCAGGACAGTTTTTCATCAAACACAAGACCCAAGAATTTAATTGTGTGGAGCAACGGGAGTGGTGAATTCCTTAGGAAAAGAGTTATGTCGGAATCGGGATCATGCCGGCGTCTCTTGTGAAATTTCACACATACGGATTTTGTCGGAGAGAATTCCAGGCCATTGTTATCAGCCCATATTTCCAAGTTATTGATTGTTGATTGAAGGATTGATCTCGCATTGGACGGAAGGTTAGAAGGAAGGGATATATTAAGATCATCAATATATAAGCGGGCTGTAACTGGCGGCCGTATACAATCTGCCATATCATTTATGTATAATATAAACAATGTTACGCTCAGCGCTGAGCCTTGCGGAATACCATTTTCGATAAGGAAGGAGGAAGATATTTTAGAGCCAATCCTAACTCGGATCGCCCTATCAGAAAGAAAGTTAAGGATGAAATTGCCCATGTTTCCGCTGATTCCGGCGTTCTTCAGCTTAGTAAGCACACCATATCGCCATACGCGGTAGAAAGCTTTTTCAAGGTCAAAAAAGACCGAATATAAGTATTGCTTTCTGTTTTGGGCTGTAAGTATTTGCCTTTGGAGGCTCAGAAGGTGCATAATTGCGGATTTTGATGTACGGCCACCGACCTGGATTGCAGATAGGATCTCCAAAGATTCTAGGACGGAATAGAGACGCCTATTCACCATTTTTTCCAGAGTTTTTGAAAGGACCGATAATAAGGAAATTGGCCTGTAACTTTGAGGAAGGAAAGGATCTTTGTTTGATTTAAGAACAGGGATTACTAAGGCAGTTTTCCAGGAGTTAGGGATGGATGATGAGGACCAGATTTGATTATAAATATGTAGTAGGAGACTTTTAGCGGAAGGAGAGAGATGTTTCAACATGAGTGGGTGAATTGAATCCGCACCGGGCGCACTGTTTCTAGTTTTATTTAGTTGGAAGTTCAATTCATCTATTGAGAAAGGAAGGTTGAACGCTTCATCTTTCTCGGAAAGGAATGCTATTGGTTCACTTTTCACTGATGTTTTTTGTTCCAAGAAATTGGGATTGTACGAAGCAGAGGAGGAAACATTTGTGAAGTGGAGCGCAAAAGCACCCGCCACCTTGGATTCATCTGTCACCAGCGTCCCATTTATAAGTAAAGAGGGGGTCGGAGTGGAGCTAGGGTTACCATTCAGCGCCTTTATCTTCTTCCACATTATAGCACATGGTGTGTCCTTTGAGATGGAGGAAACAAAGGCTACCCAAGATTGCCGCTTTTTAATTCGTATAAGCAGGCGGGCTTTAGCTCTGTATTTTTTGAAATCGATTAAATCTTGCTGCGACCTCGTTGCCTTGAACTTTTTAAGTGCTCTTTTCCGTTGACGTATTGCGGACTTAATTTCTGGGCACCACCATGGAACGCATCGGCGCCGATAATTCGATGTGGACGGAATCGTTGCTCGGGCTGCATTATTGATCGCATGAGTGAAGATGGACAAGTTTTCTTCTATACTTAGTGCAGGGCGACAGGGTATTATAGTTTTATCTCGATAAGTGCTCCAGTCCGCCTTCTGGAACGCAAATCGTGGTTGCACATGGATAGGGCGTCGCGTGGGTGATAGAGTAGGAAAATGAATAAAAATGGGGTAATGGTCACTGGAGCATAAATCCTGATGCACCATGATGTTTACGTAAGGGATCAGCACCGTTGAAATGAATGCAAGGTCTATTGTTGAAAACGTGTTGTGAGTTGCATTGAAGTGTGTATGGGACGGAGGTCTCAGCAATATTAAATCGCTACCTAGTACGCAGTCAGAAATTACTTTTCCCCGCGTATTGGTATAGGCAGCACCCCATTGAGGGGAATGAGCGTTAAAATCACCTATCCAAGTCACGGGAGTGGGTAACTGACGAAGCAACCTCTCAATCTGAGCTTCAGAAATATTTACTGAAGGAGGAAAATAACAGTTACATATTGTTATAGAAGGGAAAGAAAGGGATGGCAGCTTTACTGTAACTGTTACTGCTTGTAGCTCTGTGGTAATACTAAGGAGTTGGGATGGGAAAGACTTATGCACTAGTGTGGCGACACCTCCACACGCTGATATTCCTTGAGAGTAATCTGATCGGTAGACTATAAAATTTTTAAGCGAGAAAGACTGGGTTGGTTTCAAATGCGTTTCTTGAAGACAGATGATGCCCGGCGTCCAATCACTACTCAGTTATTTGAGTTCTTCTATATGCTTGAAAAGGCCTCTGCAGTTCCATTGCATAATACTTTCTCTAGTAGCCATTATTAATTAATTAATTTATTTTGAGAATGAGTCAAATAATAATTGTAATATTTTATGGACAAGGGAAGTTTATTAATTTGTGTTAGATACGTTGCCGTCGCTATGATGTCGTTCGTCTTCAGACGTTGTGATCGTTTGTTCCGATAATTTCCTTATAATTCGGGAGCAGCGACTTTTAATGCTTCTGCCGATAAGATATGGTTTAACTGCTGCCAGCATGTATACTAGCTCGTCATAACTCCTTGTATAATCAGTTGCATAGGAGATGTACTTTGGGTTCGTCGCTACTGCCTGGATAAATGTTTTGAATTCTTCAAATCCCATCATAAACGTTGGTTGTTCGGCGTTGAAAAGGTGCTTGGCTTTTTCAGTTACCTCTCCTGGCTCTCGGGTTGGCTGTTCGTTATGCGGCTCAGCTGGTGCATGCTCTTCTTTCTTATCTGGTTGATTAATGTAGAGAGCTGGCCGTTTTGGTAGCGGCCGCAATGGGAAAATCGCCGGCCTCGGGTCAGCAAGTGCATCTGGGGTCTTGGGATGAGGCCGTTTCAGCGGACTAGCGTCCGTGTCCATCTCTATTTCCGGCTGTTCAATTGTGGCATTTGAATTTATTTCGTCTGGACCTGTGGTGTCTATCGTTAAGGGGGTGACATGGGTTTCCTTCTGTACTGTCTGGGGCAAATCGCTATCATGGTCCGCGGTTAGCGGTTGAGGTTGGCAGATGATGTCTGGACGGCTGGAATGACTCTCTTGTTGCGTGTTCACCAATTTATTCTCTTTTCTGCAGTTTGGACATACGTGGTCTTCAATTTGGATGAAAATTCTATGATCGTGGTCATTATTTCGTAATAAAAAAGATCTAGGAATATTTGCACAGTTCGTATGCCCGATATACACCTGTCTTCGCCAGCTTATTACGTGTGCAAATTCATCATCCGAGGGGTTGACTCTTAATATTGATATTGGTGATAGTAGCTTAAGGGATAGTGCTGAAACGAGGTATGACGAAAGTGTTTCGTTCGGTATAGTGGCCGATACGTTTGATAGAACAACTTTATTAGCTGGTTGTCTAATTCGTGCTGCCTGAATTGTCCGCTCTGCTAATGTAATCGTTCCGCCTCCGGCAAAAAAATTGTCAGTTATTTTTTGCGATTTAAGGAAAATAATTACACGGTCTCGACTGATACGAGACTCCGCAATTATATCGAGATTACTGCCGGTGACTGCTTTCACCGCAGTAAAATAGTCTCTGAGCGTATTTGGCGGGAAATATGGCAGAATAATGCCCTGCTCGTCTTTTGGATGATTAAAAGCTGTTAGCGGTGTTATTTTCGTTGCCTTCACTTTATCAGCGAAAGAGATATTTTGTTTATTTAATGAATTACGATTTTCAGAAGACTCGGTTTGAATTTTAATTGTATCAACTAATGTGCTCGATTTCGGTTTTGTGTTATCAGGGGATGTGTTGATTATATTAGATTGATTATTCTCTGCATCCGCGGCGCGGGAGTGTGTAGTGCTTTGTTTGACGGTAGTGGTTGACGATAATGTTACGGCTGCGGTGTGAAGTTGGTGTGTGTTGTCTGTTGAACGGATGATCGGTTGCGTATGTGGGGTAGGTACTTGTGTAAGCGTGGTAGTGACATGTGTGTTCGGGTTAGTTGTGTACGTGTGAGAGGTGGTTGTGTGTGTAATTATCTTACTGTTCGCGTTACTCTGGTTTGGAGCGAACGGAAGAGGATCTGCAGAGATCGACTGATTCTTATCAGCGGTTGCGATGGCCGGCTTATGCGGAGGTGTGTTGTGTGTGTCGGTGTGGCTCTTACCTGGTTTGTGTGCTGCGTACTTACTACCGGTGGTCGTTTTGCTTCCGTCCGGTTTCGGTGCGGCGGCCAGCGTGTTTGCTGGCGGGGGTGAGCGGGGCATCTCACGAGACAGCCCCGAACGTAATATTTCTTATCAACAAGACGAAACGCGAGAAACACAACTGTAATCTAATACTTCTATTATTGTGAATTTCTTTTTTAATTTTTATCTCTTTCCTTAAATAGATGAGTGTTTCAAGTAGTTTAGGCCGTTAATGGTCTGTCCGCGCTCCATGAATTTCACTAAAATAATGTGATCCCTTTGTTGTCTCAAAACATCACATTGGACGGATTTTCTATAAGATTAAACTAATAACGCCGCAATAACCAAACTAGTCTCGTTTTAAAGGTAAAACTATTACATTTAATAATTTTTTGTTGCACAGTGGGAGAGAATGACGTTTTTTATGTCTTTATTTTGGCACATAAATTCGAAAAGCGTTACGAAAATTTCATGTATTTACTTAGATACGACTGATTACTAATAGGGAGAGCATTTAATGAGCCGATTTCCCACATACACGAGTATGCATTCAACAGAAGTAAGTTAAAGTGTTTCCTATAACGACTTAACGACTTGTAAAGACCTGTGAAGATCGTAGGTTCGTGTATTTCACACGTCATTTCCTCAATATTACCACCGCTAACGATAATGATGTAAATAAGGCGAACCTTGTACTAGCGGTAGTTAGTTGTTAAATGTATATTTTTGCGCATACGTTGCGATATAATATGTACAAGACAGTTACAGGTTGCACGGCGACATTCTCATGTCGACGGAGGCCGTGAAGCGAACGACATTCTAATGTCGGTGGATGCCCGAATGGCTGTACAAAGCCCACTTTTAAGGGAAAATATAAAAATGTCTCACTGTATTACGGACTTGTACGCAATCTGATTTCAAAGATTCTGGAACAAGCAGATAGTAGACTTTAAGCATCAACGAAATAAACGAAAACAATTTTTTTTAACTACCTTGTCGCAGGGCAAGTCGGGCGATTTCTAAATAGAGCTATTTGGGGTCGCAGTAATTTTAATCAGATCCGTCTGTTGCCTTATTTTGACAAGAATGTCTTATGGCTGAGAGTCATTCCAAAAATTCGTCCGTCCCACGAAAATGTCACATAAAATGTCACGCGGAATTTCACAATAAAATGTTACCATGGAAATGCAAAAAAAAGTATTTTTATACATATAATGTATCGGATGATCCACCGTACATACTGTCTATCGTATCAGGACCTCGCAAAAGACAAAGGCCCTCCAAGTGGAAGCATTGAACGCGTTTCGCACAGCGTTCGCAAATGTTCACATCGTTATCGTTTTCGTCGACCAGTGCACAGTATGATCGGATTTGCTATCCTTGGACAGATAAATTATCGACTTGAACACATTATGCATGATCATGGACGTCTGTTCGCGGCTAGGGCCATCATGGTGTTTACCGGCCACCTCCGTAAACTACCACCCGTTTACCAGGCACAGATTAACCCCAGTGATCGAGTAAAAAGATCTGCAAAATTATCTGACAGATGCTACCATACTACCTGCTCGTGTAAGTGATGCGACGCGGTGGTAATGGCGTCTTCTCATCTGTAACTAACCAAGATTGGTGATGGTTAGTCCTTACTTCCAGAGGAAAAAGCAATGATCGAGTCCCGCTTCACAGATCGTGAATTCGTCGACCGCGAGTTTCCTCAGGCTATAGGCATCGTAGACGTCGATCAGTTTAACATTCCGTACAAAGCGCTGACAAAGTTCTCGGTGATGATCTTAACTTCGATTTACGAGGGTCGCACGGTCTCACATTCATGGAATTTATGCGTGCGGAATTTGGACTTGAACTAAAGAGTGAACTAACCATATCTACATCATGTAATTCCACGTGCATTGTCGCCGTCTTTTCATGAAAACGTCGACGCACTTGAAACGCACCGCTATATCTCCCACTTTAGTACGCATCATATAAATGGTGGAAACAGCGTAATAACTGTTGTCAATGATACGAATAATGTAAACGATGTTAATAATATTGTACATACAGTCAACGATGTAAAGGCCGTCTCTTAAGAATCATTTTCTGTACAATAAAAATCATAAACAGGTCGGCTTTCGCACTCATTGCTGCCCATAATAAGATATAAAGGCTATAATGACGGTTCAACGAAACCAACCTAGATAATTTGTATGTCGAGTGAAAGAATAAAGGAAAGGCCGAGCTGCCCATAAGATAAATTCATGTATTAATGTATCTGCGTGAAGCGTAGACACCTCGTTCAATTTTTCAGATGAGAAACGGACAAAAGTCATCGACCTACGTATGCAAAACTACAGTTCAAAGACTTCAAATAATTCTCATCGTGTTATTACAATATTTTATAAATATAGAAGGGAAGAAGGAAAGAATAGAACAAAAGAATAAAAAGGGTGTGCAGAGAATTGTGCGTGATTTGCAGTGTAAGAGCAAGTGAACAAACCAAACTTACATTTCAACAGCCGCAATAGTAGTGTATTCGTGCAACTGCGTCCCTAAAGAAAATGACTAGAAACAAACTGGAAAAGAATACATTAAGGAAACGAAGAAAGGAAGAAAAAAAAAGAAAAGCGAGGACGTCGAGGTATTATGTAAAGTGAGATGTTTTTGAATGGCAGCACCTGTACGTCGTAAGTAGCCTTTTTGTAGACAAATTTTCATATTTGCCAGCTGCATCCTCATGTCATCGGAGCCACTGGAATTGTTTGCCTAAAGATTTCCAACAGGATAATTTGAATTTTCAAAAATTGATAACAGATTTGTAATCAGCGACCTTAAAAATCCTCGTATACAATTTGTCATTAAAATTAAATCTTTTTTGACTTTTTTGCCCGCCATATTGGATCCTCCATTTTGAATTAAGAAAATCTTATGACGGATTCGTAATCAGCGACCTCAAAAACCCTTACATACAAATTATTTACGAAATTGGATTACTGATACATGTATTTATTGATTTTTCTTGTAAGGAGTGTTTTACCCCCTTTAAGGGTGAAATTCATGAAAAAATCCGAAACACGTCAACTTTATTTTTTAATTGTGTGTGTTAAAACAGGTTTTATTATTTTTTTATGTTATTTTATTATTTTCTATTCCATAATTATGACAAAAAAAAAAAGGTGTTTTCACCTCTAGAAAATAGGGGATGCAACCCAACTGCTTAAATCACTCCTTTGCACGAGAAATAATTTCCATTTTGTTTCATAAAAAACTATCGAGTTGAAGACTAGGTATTTAGGAAAAACGATTTTTGGGGTGAACTTTAAGGGTGGTTTTCACCCCTTGAAACTGCATATGGGCCGATGAAAAAAAACACGGGTCTAATATTTTTTTATACTCTACAACATATTCAAATTTCATCAAAATTGGCGTCTGATAACTCGTGTACTTTCCTTGTAAGTTGTAGAAAATAAACTTTCACCAAATTTAAAACGTTTTTATCGAAATAATTTATTATAATTAAAGTACTAATGAGATACTTGAGCTTGCATGTTCTGCACCAGTTAGTTGATTCTAGGTTCAGTTTTTGCCAGAGCTATCGTCAGGTCGCTATCAATGAAAACCAGAGCTGAAAACCCTGTCTCACATAAGTAAGTCGAAGAAAAAGGAACAAATATTCACAAAGCAAGAGGGCTAACTTTGGAATTAACAAGGAATCGTTTGATCCAAAATTTCTCCAATGTCAAGAGATGAAAGTCATCTTTCGTAGTCGAATCAACCTTCACTTCTAGAAATTCTTTCTGAACTTGTTCTGGTAATTATAAGACATCAACAACAAATGAGTTTCTGGTCATGTGACATATTGGTGACTGAAATCTCGATAGAATCGGTGAAATTCGTTTTCCAGCGCTTGCAAATGAGTTTATATTTCAACTTTGAAATCTTCATCCAGTTTTTTATTTTTAATTGCTTCGTAGTCGAGAAAAATATATTATTACATTTTCAGCAGATACCTTTTGATTCCAAAGTTGAAACTTAGATATAAACCCTTGAATATGATCATAGTTACTTATTACAGTGCCGTTTCTGCCTTGAAACTTCAAGTTTAGCCGATTAAAGGCATCAAATATATCAGTTAAATAGGTCACAACCTCCATTGAAATTGTTCATTGTTGAACATTTGCGAACAATCTTTTTTTTTTCTTTGAACTCAAGAAAGAGGATGACCTATTCTTTCAATTCATAAAGGCGAGCCAACACGTTCCCTCAGACAACCAACGTACTTTTGTGTGAAATAGAAGGACTCTGTGATCAGAATCGAGATCCTCGCAAAGTAAACTAAATAATCGTCTGTTCAAAGCGCTACTCTTGATGTAGTTTATGATCTTTATAGCGAAGTCCAAAGTCTGGCGTAATTTCTGTGGCAATGTTTTGTAAGCCAAAGCTTGTCGATGAATAAAACAATTAGTACACACTATCGCGGAATTCTTTTTCTTGAGCTTTTGAGTTAAGCCTGATCGTACACCTATCATTGCAGGGGCGCCATCTGTGCAAAGTGCAATGAGCTTATTCCAATCCAAATCATTTGTTTTCGATGAAATCAGATATTGAATTAAATACATCTTCAGATTCAGCGCCTGCTGTTAAAGATTGGGAGTACAAAATCTCTTCTTCAATGTGATCTCCACTGACGTAATGAACATAAACTATTAACTGTGCACAATTAACGATGTCGATGGATTCATCGCAACTAATGCAAAAAATGGTGATAATTTTACTTTGTTGATTTTTTTAAAAAATTGGCAGATGCTTAAAAGGTCATTTTCGAAGGCATGTCACATTATTTATTGAACACCCCTCGTCCGATGTTTAATTTACGCGTTAAATTAATTTTTCTTTCGCGCCTCCCTTGACATCTCTCTATGCCCCCCCCAGGGGGGCGTGCCCCCCTGGTTGGGAACTCCTGAATTAGAAAGATACGATAACGGGAAATTGTTCAAGCGTAATGTCGATACATTTTTACGGCATGTAAAATAAGAGAACGGAAAGGACGAAAAGTTATTTCAACGTTTTGGTCGAATCATGCACAACTTTGTACTGGTGTTCACAGCGTGACATTTCGCCGAGTAAATGCCACAAGTCTGTCTTCTGTGCAATTCCCAAGATATTTTTTTCGAGCTTTTCAGTGTTCAAAAACTTCTTCCCTCGAGCAAATGTAATGATGGCCGACATCTTTTGTTCTCCTTTTTCTGGTAACGATACACTGGCAGAATATTGAACGGTGTTCTGAAGTTAGTTTAGGTAATTTTAATTGAATCAGCTCGATAATTTACTTCGAGAGGATTGCGATTTGCGAGAATAAAGTTCTTGTAGTAAAGAAAATCCGTGGATGACCGAGCCTATTACAGAGATCAATTCGATTTTCCCTTTTGAATCGTTCGACGATGTATTTTACCGTCCAAGCATTGCGCATATTTTCTTGTACGGTTTCCCATTCTTTCGGCGCCAAACCACGAGTTGATTCTCCGGGGACGTTCGTTTATCGGGCATCCTTCCAATTTCAATCACACTTTCCTCCAAAGTTGTACGTCTGCCTTTTTCATGCGTACGATGCACACAATGAGTTTTTCTTGTAAGCAGATTCGTACGTACAGTTATTTCGGAACGTATTACTCACTACCTAGCATTCACGGATGACTCATTCTGTGATTACAAAACGTATTAATCCCGCTATAGAAGAAAGTGCAAACATTTTTGTGAGCTGTAAATTTGGTTTTATCATACGTTATCCTTTTTTATTTTCCTCTTCTTCTTCCTTTGCTGTCGTCTCTGTGTACGCATATTTCCTCATCACACCCCACTTTATCAAATACCCTTCGCAATTTTCTTACTACTTCTTTTTACATTATTTTCAGGTCCGTTGTAATGTGAAATTGACGAAAGTGCAAACATTTTTGTGACTCACTGTATATATATATATTTTTTTTTTTATTTATTTATTTATTTTGTTTTCGATATAGCATATTTAACCTTTGTTTTACTTATTATGGGCTTCTCTGACAAATGAGTTTGGACTACAGGAGGCCATTTAGCGGCCTCCAACAACAATGTTAAACCCCCCCGTCTTAATTTACTTCTTTATGTGATGGAGATGGACACCTCCTCCAAGAGGAAACCATCCAGTCCCCTTTCTCCTTTATCTTCCGTATTGCCAAAGGAACTGCGACTTTCTCAAGTCAACCTGTCCCTCCCAGGCACCTCTGGTGCTAACGATAACGACAAAATGAACGGAAATAACAGTAGTAATCTCGATATTAGTAACCGGAATAGTATTAACAAGAATAATAATCAAATAGAATAACGTTTATTATTATTACATATATATATATATATTCCATCTATGCGCAATGATACGCGAGCGATGGACCATTCTGGAAAATTATCTAAATCTAATATAACTATTTACGAAATAAAGAGCAACAATTTTATATACCGAACATAATAAAATGAAAGCGTTAGCATTTTTACATATTTACAACAATAACCTATAAAAATCGTTTCGTAAGAAAATAACTGAATTAATAAAAATTTCTGAAATGTATTAAAGAAAATCTTAAAGGCATATAGAAATTATAAAAATAACTTCTGAAAATTCATTACATATACAAATAACTAAAACAATAAATATTACCTTAAAATGTGCAAGATAAAATATTAACAAAAAATTAAAATTATAAACCAACTGCGCGCAATAATCTCCAGAAATCGCTACATATAAAATACTGAAAACAATAAAAATCTCTGAACAGTTTAAAAGGGTGGTTTTCGAGCAGAACTATGTCGTGTAGTATTAACGTTCATTTACGCGTTAAAGTGATTAATTGTTTTTGCGCTGATATCAGTGATAGATATAGATAACGTTTTCAAACGGAAAATACGAGTGAGAAATATATTTATTAACTAATAATTCGTTTTAGCCATAGTACCGGAATATAAAATTAGCAAACGAAATGCCGAGAGCGAAAAAAACGGTAGCGCCACTGAAATTAAATTTAAACGAATTCAAGAGGCAGTACACAGTGAGAGCAGTGGTAGCGGCCAAGAAAAAGAATAAAAAAATAGAAGAGGCAGAAACGGACAGCGAAAGTGAAATAGACATAGCCGAGAGTCTGGAAGAAATAAAAAGAGACATGACGGAAATCAAAAAGTTCATCGAATTCCTGTCGGCAAAATATGACGACATGTACAAAATGCATGAAATATTGATAGAGGAGGTAAAGGGGCTCAAAGAGCACGTGGTCCTGCTGACGATGGAAACAAGGAAAAGGGACGAAAAGATCAAAGAACTAACATGTACAGTTCACTAGCTGGAGCAGTACGGACGAAGGGAAAATGTCGAAAAACACTGAGTAACCGGATGAAAATCTCAGAGAGGTTGTTATAAAGACGGCCGCAAAAGTTAATGTAACGATAAAGGAAGAAGACATCAGTGCAGTGCACAGATTACCGTCGAAAAGCACCACATTGCCAAAGTCGATAATTGTAAAGGCAAGCAGGAGAATAGCGGACGAAATGATGGAAAAAAAGAAAGGGATAATAATATGGGGCAAAGACATTTCAAACGTTGAGAGTAGCCTAAAAGTGTTTCTAAACGAGAACTTACCCATGTTTTACAGAGGACTTCTATGGCAAGCAAAGCAGAAGGCCGGAGAAGCTAACTATAATTTCGTATGGGTAAAAAGAGGAAAGATTTTTATGAAGAAAACCCCGCAGGAAAAAGCAGTTCAAATAAAAGATCCGGACGATTTAAGCAAACTAATATAAGAACATGTTAGAGTAGCGGGGAAGAAATACGGGAAATCGCGGAATACGTAGTTGTAGGATTAAAAATAAGACAATATTCGAAAAGAATTTTAATAATTCGATTGCACAAATTAGTTTTGAATTGTAGAAATAAGATTAGAATAAATAAGACGGGACCGAGCGAACATGTGAATATGCGTGTAGACAAGGGTAGCGTAATATAGTGCTTGGTGCGCGTGTGTTATTGGGATACTAAGAATTTACGTAGCAGGTGTGCGTATGTGTGCGCGAGAGAAAGTGTGTGCAGGTGTGGTTCTAGGAATAGTTGCGGGTGGTGTATTATATATATGTGTGTGCGCGTGGGTTTTTGTGTGTGTGTTCTGGGTTTGCGAGTGGTTTTTGGTTACGGTGTGTGTGTTTCGGGTTGGTGGTGTATGGTGGTTTGATGTAGAGGGGAGCGGAGGCGGGGTGGAGGCGGTGTGAACAGCTTAGGGGAGAGAAAAGGAAAGAAGATAAGCGGGAAGCGAAAAATAGACAGTAGGCGAACGAAGGAGCAAGAATAAGAGAGAGAAGCAGATGTGATAAGAGATATGCAAAGAAACAATGATGAGGAGGCAGGTGAAATAGATAAGATGCGCAGACGTGCTTCCACCGCGCCGCTGCAGGCCTCTAAGGTACGTTTTAAGTTATGTTTATATCGTAATATAAACTATCCGTTTAAAAATGTTGTTAATGTCTTGTTTTTAGTCTTGGTGCGTTAAAAACTAACAATCTTAAAACAAACAGATAAAGGGGAAAAAGAGAGCCAAGAAAAGGAAGGAAGAAATATAAATAGGATAAGCTTAGGAAAAAAGGGAAAAAAAAGGTTAAATAAATAAATAAATAAAATATAAAAAAAAAAAAAAAATATAAAAAATGATTATAAAATTAAATATAGCACACATAAACATTAGATCAATGAGGAAAAACTGGGATGAAGTAGAGATATTAGAGGCAAGACAAGAATATGATATATTAATTTTAGGGGAGACTGCGTATTAATCACTCACTTCTGCCCTCTTCACGTTTTCGTTTTTCCCTGTCCCCTTCTCCCGATTGTCCCCTTCATAATTCCATCTCTCCTCTCATATGTGATGCAAACCACATCTTCTTTGAATGCCCTGCCCTTGATTCCGAGCGCTCTGTTTTGTACTCGAAAATCTTGGCACTGGGTCTTCCTGCTCCGTATAATTCTTCTTTTGTCCTTTCCTTTCCATCTCCAGATATAATCCCTGTACTCCAATCTTTCCTAAGCTCTATTTCTAATCGTCTGTTTATTTAACCCCTTCCTTAATTTCTGTTGTTGTTGGGTCAATGCCGCTGGCGCGCCCAAAAAAAAAAAAAGAAAAAAAAAAAAAAAAAATAGGGGAGGTAGATATAAAAAAGGACGAAATAAATTTATATAATTTAGAAGGTTATGAGAAATGTCACAATTTAGATGCAGAAGGGGTAAAACATGGGATTGTGATATACATAAAGGGGGACAAAAATATACAAACTCAAATTAAAAACAAAAATGTGGAAAATGCGGAATGTGTAATAATTGAAATAACTTGGTATGAGGAAAAACTATTTCTATGGGCGTTATACAGATTCACATCAGGAAAAGCAAACAAATACATTAAAGAAATAAAGGAGATTGACAAAAAATACATGGAAAACTGTTCTACTATATATATATAGGAGACATAAATATAAATACTGGAAAACACAACTCAATAGCAACAAAATACATGAACACAATGGCAGGAATGGGTTATGAAAGCAATTTAGAAGGATACACAAGAGAAGAATGGAGAGAAAACAGGTTCACACAAACCAAAATCGACCATATATAGACTAAAAAGAAGAAAAGGAACATCGACTTCGAATATTATAATACAGATATTAAAATAGCAGATCACAGCATGATAGTGTGTACAGTAAAAATGAAGATGGAAAAAACCGGAGGAAAACAAATGGAATTAAACAGAAGTTTTTTAATGGAAAATAAAGTGAAAAACGAACTAAGACCCATAAAGTGGGAAGGGTAATCAGATAAACTGGACGTTGAAAATTTATACAAAAGCATAAAAGAAAAATTTGAAAAAGTATATAAAGAATGTAGGCAAACAAAAAATACGTCAGGAGAAGGAAAAATACAAAGGAAGAAAGAATGGATGACGCAAAAAATAATTGAAATGATAAAAAAAAGAGACAAATTGTACAAAAAAGTAAAAAAGAATAATCAAAATATTGAGTTAAGATGAAAATACAATAAATTCAGAAACCAAGTGAATGCAGAAATAAGACGGCAAAAAGACATGTTTGTCGGAAAAAGTTTTAAAGTGGCACAGGGGGATATCAGGAAAACTTGGTTAAATATAAACAAGATTATAGGAAAACAAAAGAGCCTAGGAGTAGATGAAACCATAAATAAAAACTTTGGCAAGGAACAAGAAGCAAGAGAAATTGCAGATAAATTCAGTAAAGAATTCAAAAATGGTATAAAAAACTAGAACACAAATGTAATAAAGTGCTATTAGAAAAAAGAGAAGAAGATGAAGTAAAAGTAAACATGTACTTACCTAAAGCAAACGTAGAACAGGTGGGGAAAATAATCGATGGATTAAAGGAAACAAAGGCCACCGGAATCGATGGAATAAGAATAAAAGATATAAAAACAGTAAAAATATGCATATAGTGAAGGAAATTACTAAGCTAATTAATCAGACGTTAGAAGAAGGGAAAATACCAAATGGGTTAAAAATATCGAAAACGAGACCAATATATAAAAAAGGAAAACACGGTGAATATGAAAACTATAGGCCAATTGCTGTAAGCAATGTAATTGCAACAATATTAGAAAAGTACGTAGCAAATAATCTAACGAAGTACCTACAAAAAAATAGGATAATTGACAAAACACAATACGGATTTCAAAAAGGAAAATCCACATCGAAAGCAATCGGTGAGCTTACCGAAAAAATAAGAGATAGCTTTGGAGAGGGAAAGAAGGTGTTGATAACGTTCATAGATCTTAGTAGAGCATTTGAAACGGTTGATCATAAAATAATCATAAACACATTAGAAGATATAGGAATAACGAATAGTTTGAAAAAATGGTTTCAAAGTTATTTAACACAAAGGAAAACATGCGTAAATATCTTAAATGTGCAAAGTGAAAAAGAGGAGATGGATGTAGGAGTTCCGCAGGGTAGCAACTTAGCGCCAATACTGTTTATTATATATACAAATGGTCCATATAAGGAATTAAGTTACAGTGAGGTAGTCTCGTACGCGGATGATATAGCAATAGTTACGTCACATAAAGATGTTAAAGAGGCAGAAATAAGGATGCAAAAGATCAAATAACAATAAGTAAATGGACACACGATAAAAGTCTAAGAATAAATGTAAAAAAGACTAATGGTACTGCGGAAAAATAGAGACAGCTCTGATTTGTATTGTCCAAATATAATAATGCACTCAAATGAATGTGTATACTCAATGGGGGAAAGACGCGAATGCGAAATGAAAAATTGTCAAAAGTTAGACACAGTAACGCAGTGTAAACATTTTTGGACAGTAATGATGGACCAACACTTAAGATGGGACATACATATGGAATACATTGCAAAGAAAATAAGAGCAGTTTTACCAGCTTTATATACATTAAAGAAATATGCAACAAATGAAACATTAAAAGTAGTTTATTATGCGCTAGTAGAGTCGAGGATAAGATATGGAATTCAGGCGTGGGGAATGGCGAGAAAAGCATACCTGGGGAAAATAAATAAACTGCAAATTAAATGCTTGAAATTAATAGGAAATCATAAAGGAGAGACCGATAGTGAAATAATTAAAAAAGAAAACGTAATGAGCATAAGAGGAATGTACTTATTACTGAAGATATCGGAGTACATATCAGCAGAAAAGAAAATTGAATTGGAGGAAAGAATAAACATAGAATACGAGTTGAGGGGAAACTGCCGTTAGCAAGAACAAAGATGGGGGAGCAAACGGATAAATATATTATAACTCAGATGTTGAATAAAAACCCAAAGAAATAATAGAGAAAGAAAAAATAGGAGAAGAAAAAGGAAAATAAAGGAATGGCTTCAGGAAGAAGAAAATATAAAAAAAATAATAAACATAAAATAAAAAGACAAAGCGCAACAAAAAAACTAGAAAAAAAACAAAAAACTTTGAATATTGAAAATAGAAATAGATTATTAATTATTGATAAATAAAATAGATAGATTAAGTAAATATTACACGATTATGTATATGTATAAGTTAATTTAAGATGGTAAAATGTCAAATAGGATAATTCGTCGACAAGCGTTTTAGCTTGACGAAAATTTTTGTATGTGAAAAATTATAAATACATATTTTTCAAAAAAAAAAATGATCAAATATTGAAATTAGAATTTTTGAAATTATAAATTATAAACCCACCCACCGGTTTAATACCACTCTATTTCACATTCCATAAAATAAAACCCATTTGATTTGTTCCCGCATTATAATTATTCAGGAGTAACGGTCAAAAGAGTAAGCAACCGTCATAGGAAATGATATGTATGTAAACGATAATTTTTTAACTAGAAGTTAGCTGAAGAGATATTTGAAACCTTATGGCGCCGCGTATAATTTAACGAGTGATAACTTGTTCAGGTAAGAATTGAAAACAGTTGCACCCGAATATTTCACCTGTAATCTTGTATGATATTTAAAGACCTGGGAATTAACAAAAATAGTAATAATAACACTGCTAATAATCCTATATACAGTAAAACTTCTATTAACGGACACTTCTAAATAGCGGACATTTCCTAATAGCGGACAATTTTAAAATCTCCGGCATTTTCCCATAAGACACAATATGAAAATATTTCCAAATAACGGACGTTCCCAATTACGGACGCGGACACTTTAACAAGTATGATTTTGGAAATTCGATTTTTATTAAACAGACAAAGTTTGTCAAAAAAATTCTATTAGTGCCTCAGATTATTGTTTAATGGATGAGGGATTGCCTGTGGAAAATCCACGTACTGACATAAATAAATTAGCATCTGAATTCATGCAACCACAAAATCCATCCGACGATGCATGATGAAGTAGACTGCGATGACAATAATGTTTATGATGGCGAAGAAGAGACACAACCACTAAAGTTGACTGTGAAACTTTAAATAATGTTAACTCGTTAGTTGTTATTGGAAAACTAAAAAATCGTATTTCATTCGTAAAGCTGATGCTGAAGGTTTAAAAATGATATCCGAACTGCGAGTGCATGTCGAATCGCGGAATTTAAATGAAAGAAACAAACAAAGTGAAATTACGAATGTTTTCATACAAAACTGAAATATGTTCGATACGCTAGGATTTACAATATGTGTTAAAAAAAATATATATATTTTGAACCTAAGTGATTAAAATTATAGATTATCTTGCGTTCCTAAAAACAAAAAGTGATTTATACTCTATTGCCTAACTTGTTCATTCTGGAATACAAAAGTAAACTGTACATACATTATTATTCCCCATTAGCGGACGCTTCTTAATACCGGACAAGTATTTTGATTCCGCACTGTCCGTTATTCAGAAGTTTCACTGTATATACAGTGGGTCATATTAATATTGGAACGGTAGGTTTGAAATTAAGACTTATCAAAAAAAAAAAGGAGGAAAAAGCTTTTAATTCAAAATTTATTCAAAAACAGGAAAAATAAACACCATCTCTTATAATACATGTGAAAAAGAAAACAGAAAAAAAAAAAAAGAAACACAGCCGCTGTGCAATGAACACAGAAAGTAAGAATTTGCCCGTCACATTAATATTGGAACGGTAAAGCGCCGGAAAACGTGTACAAACCTGTGCAACGTGAGTCATGTGAAGTTGGACTTTCCCTGGTACGGACTAGCTACGTACATAATACAAAATAATATCGACCCGCAGGCAACAGTAATGAAACAAAAATCGCTAAATATTTCGTTTGATAAGCGCAATTACTGATTTATCATCATGGAAAAACGTTCGTCATATTCGACCAATTGGAGGTCGTTAGTGAACCTACCGAAAACGAGCGTGTTTAATATTCTTCGACGATTTAAAGATTGAATCGCTTCCATTCCGCAGAAAGGTAAGCTGGAAAAACTTTCAATTCGGCAGAAGCGGCTAATAATGCACGAGGTGAAATGTAACCGAAAAGAAAGTGCTCCGAAACTAGTCACGCTATTATACGAGAAGGCTGGAAAATAAGTTTATTCGGAGACTCAATTCGGAAACTCAATTCGGAAACTCATTAAGAAACATCGGTACAATTCACGAATTTCGCGTAGCAAACCACTCATTTCCAAAATTAATCAGAAGAAGCGCCTCGATTTTGCTTCGAAATATCAGTTGGCCTCTGAAACTTTCTGCAATGATGTAATCTTTACTGATGAGTCCAAATTTAATATTTCCGCTAGTGATAGGGAAGCAAAGGTGTGGCGACAGCCGAATACAGCATTCGACCGAAAACATGTTCTTCTAACAGTGAAACATGGCGACGGACATGTAATGGTTTGGGGGGATGTTTTTCAGCGGTTGCAATAAGTTCTTTAGTATTTATTGAAAGAAAGATGACTGCTGATATGTAAATCGACATACTGTGAAAAAATCTGCATATCAGTGCCGAAAAAATGAAGATCCGGAACAGCTTTAAACTATACGAAGACAACGACCCTAAGCATAAAGCTTATAAAACGCGTTCCTGGTTGCTGTTCAACTACCCGAAGATCCTGGAAACGCCACCGCGGTCCCCGGACTGCAATTCAATCGAAAATTTATGAGACTACTTAGATCAAAAAATACGCGAACGCCATATTTCGGGCAAACAAGAGCTGCAAACTCGATTAGAAGAAAAGTGAGCGAAGATTCCGAGGAATTACCTCCAGAAATTGAAATTAGTTTCTTCAAAGCCGCGCCGCTTGGAGGCAACCATTGCGGCCCAAGGCTTCAATACCAAGTATTGATTTTCGTTTATTAGGTGATTTGTTGTCTTTTTGGGAAGCCATTTTCCGTTCTTTTAATTACCGTTCCAATATTAATGTGACGACGGTCAAATTCTTACTTTCTGCGTTCATTGTACAGCGGGGCTGTGTTTCTTCTTTTTTTTTCTGTTTTCTTTTTCACATGTATTATAAGTGATGGTGTTTGTTTTTCCTGTTTTTAAATAAATTTTGAATTAAAAGCTTTTCCCTCCTTCTTTTTTTTGACAAGTCTTAATTTCAAACCTACCGTTACAATATTAATGTGGCCTCACTGTATATAAATTTATTTCGCGTATCTCGGAAATGGCTCTAACGATTTGGATGAAATTTGCACACTAGGGGGATTTTGAACCAATAAATCGATCTGTCAAGGTCTAATTCATAGCAAAATTCGGTTTCGCGAGTTTTAAATGGGTTTTAATGTTTTCAGTATGATACGAATCAGGGTTGGTGGCGCGATCTTTCGACGACGATCTAATAGATAATTTGTTTTGTCTTTAGTATTATTTTTTGATTTTCGAACTCGTCGAGCTAACGACTTGAGAACACAAAGGCGAGCGACGAGCAGAAGCGAACAATAAATACTCGTAGTGCAAAGAACAGGCGAACGCGTAATTCCAGATACCTGGAAACGGCGAGAAACGAATAGGAAAAAAAAAGGCACTGGTCTTGGCTCCCGGCCGATCAGCGGGCAGTCACATAACGGCGGTTCGAAAATCATGCGCTGCGCATGCAATAAATATATATGTATATATAACAAAAAAAAAAAAAAAAAAAAAACCAGAAACAAATCAAAAATATTGACAGCTCATTTTTAATTTTTTTTGTATTAATTTCATATTTAAATATGGAAAAAAAAACTGCTTTTTAATAGCTACTAAACAAAAAAAAAAAAAAAGAAAAGAAAATTGGTTAATAAAAAAAAGGAGGACTTTGCTTATTGATATACGAATATTAAATGTTTTGCGTATTTATATATTTGTTTGCCAAAGTGAATTACTGAGAATATGTTGTGCATATTTTAAAAAAACCCTTATTTGCAATATACCCTTATTACATTTTGCAATAATTATTCGGAAATTTTTTTCAATTAATTGGAAAACAGCTGATCACAGGTGAAATTACAAGTCACTTTTTATTTATTTTTATAAACCGACAGATAAAGCTGACGATGACCCTGTATACCTAAAATTTAATTCTTCTAATAAAAAAACGTATAGAAATATATTCATAAAATTTTCCAACCATCCGGAAAGCAAATTCAAAGAACCTCTACATTTTTTCAAGGCTGCGCCCAGCGTCCGTTCGCCAATTCAGTGCAGTAAATGCTTCCTTTTTGGGCATGTAGGTAAGTTTTGTCGGAGTTCGCGAGACATTTGCGCACAATGCTCTGGAAATCATCTTTCTACTGCTTGCGACCAGTTATCCTCAGCACCCATCTGCCGTAACTGTAAAGGAGACCACTTGTCTACTGATCGTCGATGCCCGGAATGATTACGCCAAAGGGATATTAAAAAAATGATGGCCTACGAGAATATTGCGCTTTTACTTATGCGGATTACGCAGCCACTGTTCCTTCTACCTTCTCCACTGTAAAATATCCTATTAATCTTCCCCCTCCTCGTCATCTGCTAGATATATCCGTCGTTTGTTACCAACCAAACATATCTCTGAACCTCGTCCAAATTTCACTCCCCTTCCAGTCAATCATCAGCCAATCCCGGAGAGGAGTTGAGCTTTAAAAAATTCAGACATTAGTCAATTTGAACCTCAGTCCAAGAACAACGCTGTGCCCATAGAAACATTGTATTCCGGTATCATGGAGCTGCTCACTAAGCATAATATTACTTTATCCTCACACTTTGAAACTTTTCTGTTGTCTTTTCTTCGAAATAATTTCTTATTTATCTCCCTGGGTCAATATGAACTCAATGCTATCTTTTAGCGATCATGCTGGTCTCCTCCGATGTAGAGTTGCTTTCTTTCTTCTCCTAAATATTTCATAAGCTTGTCGTTTGTAGCTGCCGTTTGAATGATGGATAAACAATCACTTTGCTTTTTTGAACGGAAATTGCGAGCACTGCTTCGTAGTCGCAGCCGTAGAGCGAAATAGCGATTTCTTGTTTCTTTACATCGGGTACTGTGGGCACTGCTTTGCAGTTGTGGCTATATTGTTGGATGAGGATCTTTTTGTGGACGCTGCCCAGCAATCGCAATCAACGATAACTACTTCTCTTTTGATGCTGATTACATTGCATTTAGTTTTATATCATAAACAGGTAAAACAGCTAGCAGGACATGAAAGCTTCCCTTTCCTCTAGAACATTCCTCATATTTTTTCTCTGTACATTTATTCCCTTCGGACTGCTAGTTACACGGGTTCTAGTATCGATTTTTTTCTGAATCCTTTGTTATTTCCTCATAGTAGTTCTGACCGTCTTCTTTTTCCCTGAATAACTCTCCTAGCGACCTCATTTTCTTTTCGTCCTACATTTTTCTTTCTTGACCGGTAATCGTCCGTACTAAAAAAAAAAAAAAAAAAAAAAAAGATTTTTTTTTTACAATAAATTTGAATGTTGAGTTTGCGAAAGTGTCGGTACTTATGTTGCGCGTTCATTTCTTATCTCGTTTTTCGTTATCGTTCGTCTTTTTAGATCTTATCGTGCTATTTATTTCTATATTCATTTACCTGGATTGCTGTCGGTGAGATAAAACCAATTTATCATATAAAATTATACAATATACAGTTATTAAATCAAACGTACACACATCTGCACTTATCACGCATGCACGTATGTTACCGTTGCCGACATGCAGCCGGTGATTGTAACTACGTCGCATTACACCAACCCACACACACTATCTTCATATCATTCACAGCCGTCGTTATCATCGCCATTATATACAAATGTTGCTAGTGTCGCTGCACCATTACTACCGCAAAGCCATCTTGTACACCCCGACATTAACAACACGACCGCAACTTTATCTACATCGATTGTTTCTTATCCGCATCAAAATGTTGTTTATCAGGTACCACAAACGTATTACCCTATAACTCCGAACACGCATTTCGTTCCTTTTCGTAATAATGTTCCTTCGTCCCAAATTACCGATGATCATACAAGATACGAGGACATAGCCGACGACAACAACACGATATTATCTAATTACTCGGAGGACGCATTATCGACATCGTCGCGGGTGGATGAACACATGGAGAACGACTGGCAGATTCCAAAAAAGAAAGCTAGGAAAAGACCATTGAACCACCAACAAGTAAATCATTTACGTATGAAACAAAATAGGTTTAAAAACTTGCAAATCGAAGACAAAGTTACACAAAATGAGAATTCGATTGCACAGCCGGCTAACAATGTAACAAAAGAACCTTCTCCGCCGCCTATATTCGTACACGATATAATTAATTATTCGGGAATGTTGAAAAAAATTACAGACATATTAGGGAAACAAGACTTTAAAGCAAAATCCTTGAAAGATAACGCTGTCAAAATCAACGTACACTCTCCTGACGATTACAGAAAAATAATCCAAACATTCAAAAAAGAAGACATTAACTACCACACTTACCAACTAAAATACGAAAGAGCGTATAAAGTCGTAATTCGGGGTTTACATCCCTCTTTCACAAACAGCGACATTACGCAGGCTCTCGAGGAACAAAGATTTCAAGTCAGGTCTGTCTTTAATATTAAAAATAAAAAAACTAAAGAACCTCTGCCTCTACATTTCATCGAGTTGGAGCCGACCGATGACATTAAACGTATATATGATCTCGACTTATTATTACATTCAAAAATTAGAGTAGAAACACCTCACGTAAAAAGAGACATAGCCCAATGTACTAGATGTCAAAAGTATATATGGGACACACACGATCATTTTGTAATCGGCCCTATAAATGCGTCAAATGCGCCGGTGATCATACTCGTAATTCAGCTGACTGTAAAAAAGGAAAAGACTTACCGCCGAAGTGTGCGTTATGCGCGCAGCAACACCCTTCTAATTATAAGGGATGCGAGGTGTATCAAAAATTATACAATGCGAAATACAACGCAGAGCAGGCGCTCACTGACAAATCGAATCTTCCCGCAAGTTACAGTAATGTTACGCGTGATATTATCCCTCAAAATGGGCATAAACCTCAGTTATCGTATGCGAAAGTTACGTTAGGGGCCAACGGCGCTAATACAATGCTTAATCTTAGTGATAATGTTTATAACAGTGTTGGTTTCCAAAATGGTGGCGTTAACGAAAGTAATAACCGCTTCACACCTAACTCGCCTACCGGTATAGATGTAATATTAAATACATTTTTAAACGAATTTAAAAATATGTTTCAACAGTTAATGATTATCAGAATACTATGATATTAAATTTATTGTCCTCAGTCGTGAATAAAACTAGTAAATAATGGCTACCTCATTATGAATTGCACTTTGGAACGCTAATGGCGCTTTACAACGTAAGTTAGAAATAGAGCTATTTTTAAAATCTCACTTCATTGATATACTGCTCATCTCAGAAACACATTTCACAAATAAAACAATTATCAATATTCGCAACTATGACGTGTACACTTGTCTTAGGCCAGATAATAAAGCTCGCGGCGGTAGTGCAATTATTATCAAAAAAAACTATCAAACACTACGAGGAGGAAACATTTTCTGAAATACGAATGCAGGCTTGTACGGAAAAATTATGCTCATTTAACGGAACTGTCGCTAATTCAGCCGTGTATATTGCTCTGCAAATGAACGACTAGATGAAAACCTATTCGTTAAATATTTTAAGTCATTGGGAGAAAAATTCATGTCCGGTGGAGACTGAAATTCAAAAAGTCGCAAATGGGGCTCTCGTTTGAATAATCCCAGGGGAAAAATTCTGGAAAAAGTAATTTCTATCCAAAATCTAGATTACTTTTCGGGGGGCGAGCCTACCTACTGGCCTCAGGATCACAGAAAAAAACCTGATCTACTCGATATTTTTGAAAAAAAAAGGAATCCCATCTTTATATATGAGAGCGGACTCTTGTTTCGATCTACAGTCAGACCACTCCTAGGTTATAATGACGGTAAGCATTTCGCCAATAACAAAAACACCTGAGCCATACCTTATCAATAAAAAAACTAACTGGTCTTTATTTAAACAATATCTAGAGACTAACGTTAGTTTAAATATGCCTCTGAAAACTAATTACGATATTGATAAAGCAGTTCAAAACTTAACAGAAACCATACAAAATGCTGCGTGGCTAGCTACTCCCACTGTAGAATCTTCCAAGGCGTCTAATAATATCCCAAAACATATACTAACACTAGTGCGTGAAAAGAGGAAATTACGAAAAACCTGGAATACGACGAGAAATCCGGCTATTAAAAGGCAACTAAACAGAAAAACCAAGCAGCTGCGTAAAGTACTGCATGAAAATAAAAACGAACCGCTTGCAACATTTCTGTCGAGTTTGTCGCCGACCAAAAACGATGATTACTCACTGTGGAAAGTGACCAAACGTTTTAAACGGCCAACTATGTGTATTCCACCAATACAAAAACCCGACAGTAGCTGGGCTCGTACTAACTTCGATAAAGCGGCACTTTTTGCCCATTATCTTTACGATGTATTTACACCAAATCCTCAAGCTGCTGACTCCACAGATATCCTCGAATACCCGGATAAACCGCTGCAAATGAGTTTACCTATAACACCGGTTGCCCCTAGTGAGATACAGCAACTCTTCAAAAATATGAAACGGAAAAAGATCCCCCCGGATTTGACTTAATCACAGCAGAGCTTTTAAATGAGTTACCACGCAAAAGTATTGTGTTTATAACACAAATATATAACGCTGTTCTTCGCAATCAATATTTCCCACTAGCTTGGAAGTTCTCACAGATAATTGTTATACCGAAGCCTGGAAAACCGTCTGAGGTGGTATCATCATATAGACCCATCTCGTTGCTTCCTGTCCTCTCAAAGATACTGGAAAAATTAATTTTAAAACGGTTGTTTCCAATATTATCTAACAATACAATTATTCCCGATTTTCAATTTGGTTTTCGTAAGAACCATAACACTATAGTCACAGACTAATGAAGATTATTGAAAATAGCTTGGAAAACAAGAATATTTGTACGGCCGCGTTTCTGGATGTCCAGCAGGCTTTCGATAGGGTATGGCATCAAGGATTACTGTATAAAATTAAACTTCTGCTTCCTCATTGCTATTTATTATTTAAATCGTATATACAAGAAAGATATTTTCGAGTGAAAATAACCGATGAATACTCAGATATTTTTCCGATAAGGGCCGGGGTTCCGCAGGGGAGCGTTCTGGGTCCAATATTGTACCTGATCTACACAACCGACTTCCCGATGCTGGATAATACAGAAGTAGCTTTGTACGCGGATGACACGGCCATCTTGGCCATTGACAAGTGTGAAAACACAGCCACAGAAAAACTGCAGGAGTCACTTCGGCATGTGGAAACTTGGCTAAAACGATGATGGCACATAGTAGTCAATGAAAGTAAGTCGACGCATATTTCATTCACAAATCGAAAAATTGAACGCCTGCGAATCAGAATAAATAACGTCGTAATACCCCAATAAGATAAAATATTTAGGCATGCACTTATAGGCTGACCTGGAGTACTCACATTTAGAAAAAAATCAAGCATTTGAGGTTTAAAACTAGAGCCATGTTGTGGCTGTTAACTAAGAAATCGGGCTTGTCGTTAGACAATAAAACTCTATTATATAAAATAGCTCTAAACCCGATCTGGCTGTACGGTATACAGCTGTGGGGCTGCGCAAAAACATCGAACTTACAGAAAATACAACGATATCAAAATAGGGTACTGAGAACCATTACTGCAGCCCCCTGGTACGTCTCAAATTATACCCCCATAATGACTTAGATGTCATTTTTGTTTTGAATGAAATCAAAAAACAAACAAATAAACATGCCGCCCGACTTAGCATCCATATGAACCCACTTGCTAACAATTTGCTGGATAACTCCGGTGAAATACGTAGACTGTGGCGAAATAAGCCTCTAGACCTTTTCCAGCCATTATAAAGTTCAGAGGGAGTACTGCTGAGTACTATCCCTCCACAAAACATTCTTTATCGCAATAAATTAATCGCTAAATGACCACTAAAACTGGTTAGTTGTAATGAAAAAAAAAAAAATAAATAAATAAATAAATTTGAATAATGTAAATAAGGTGGCCTCTCCACAACATTAAAGATGATGCAGCGTTCACGGGGGTGAAAATGTTCCTAGCAATCGGTTCTTCAAAACATATAAATCTATCATTCTCAAATCAATCGTAACGAAACAACAAATGGTTAACATCGTTCACGAAATCGATATGAACATGGTCACTATTACACCACAAAGAATCATAGAAATTCAAAGCTTTGCGGGAATGCCCCATTCTCAATCTGTATACGAAAGTGACGAACCTACATATAGAACGAGCCAAAATACTTTTGGAAAGGGAAAAATACCTGGATGCGGGAGAATTGAGGGCTGGACGAAATTATAATACTTACCGATGGTCTATGACATTTTATATTCATGACAAAAAATAAATTTCAACACTTATTAACAATTATAAATATAATTTTTAATAAGTGTTGAAATATATTTTTTTGTCATAACTATATTGTTAACAATGTGTATAAATAATAAATACAGTGATTCTATATTCAATCTAATCAATGCGGCTATTATATTTAATCTTCTGGTATAGGTCGGAGGAAGGAATAAGCGAGAATATTTTTCCATTCGAAGCCGCTTCCTTGGCTGTGCGGTCTCCAAGATCATTCAGTCCAACTCCAGAGTGTCCAGGGATCATCGAATAAAAACTAATCTCCCCGCCTCTATTAGTGATCTCACAGCATTTATATTTGATTTCATAAACCGACGGGTTACATTTAAAATTTAGCGAACTACTGTCCAGCGCCATCAAGGCGCTTTGACTATCGCTGTAAACTATAAACTTCCCGTGAGCACCAATGACGTTTAGAATAAAATCACAGGCCTTATCAATGGCCAATAACTCCGCAGGGAACACAGATGCCTCCGAGGGAGAAGCATGAACCCCTGAACCGTCACACTCGCAATAACAAAGGCAGAACCCACAAGTCTTTTGCAATTCGATGAGATATTATCACAATTCGGTATTACAGCAAAGTAATTCCACCAAACTAGAATTAATAACCTAGAAAAATACGGCCTCCTAAATATAAAATCAAGCAAAAGATTTTTACGGCAACTTCAAACGCAGTTCGACATGTCGGTTTATCTTTTTAATTCTCACGGACGATATACAGTTCTCATTCGGTATTCGCTACAGCAATCGATTTCAACTGTACTTTCGGAACTCTACGAATCCTTCTTGTGGTCAACTATTTCGTAGGCAATAAATTGAAAGTACCAACATTCGATTGCTATGACCCATTTGCAGCTCTCTATTGCAGTCGTTCTCTATATGCACAAAATTTCAAGTACACATGTTAGGCAGATGTCGTCGATATAGTTATCGTTGATCCGCTGATGCATGTAGGCATCTCCCCTGGCGGAAATAATTTGGTTTAATTATTCTCGGCTACCGGGTAGTCATTTTCACGGCAACTGTTATATGCAAGGTTAGTGCGGGCGCAAGACTAACCTTGAAACTGATATCGTGATTGATTTATCATGATACACGAATTCAGTTCCTTGAGTGTATCCATTTGCTATACACTAACTAGGGCTCACATGATGATACGCATATTTTCCATCGCCTTAATTAAATATTTTTGTAATAATTTCTGTTGCCACCTAATCAAGTGCTCTAGCAACTAGACACCGCGACGGCGTGTTAAGCAAAGTGTACAGTATATAATATTATGTATATACGCAAACATTCCTGGATTCAATTTTTAGCATTTATTAAGTTTCACTTAAAATTAGTTAACTTCTCTTTATTTCTTATTATTAAAAATTGATTAATTAACACTTCAGCGCTCTTGTAGAAGGAGAATCTGTAAATAGTTGTACTCTTACACCTATATGTAAAATATTTGATGACGCTGATTAATTAACGTCGGTGGAATCCGTCTCCCGATAGTAATTGTTGGTTATCTATTCCGTGTAATCGATTATATGCTTGAACTTAAGCAACTTTCTTTCGTTATGATAAAGTAGACAGTTGAACTTAATTTAAAAAATCTGTAGACTCTGGAACAGTGGAACTGACCTAGATCAAATTTACGGATTACGTATTTTATAAAGTAGACCAGTGTTTTTTTTTTCGAGCAGATTTGTTTGCAACTGAATATACGGGTGCCCCAGACACCGTGACACTTACCGATACTGGAAAAAAGAACGGCAAATAGTCTAACTGAGGTTTCAATTTCTTTTAAATACTTTTTATCGACCTACTGTAATTTCTAAATATCTTAATTTAAGTTTTCGCCATCAACCGTGTACATTGTTAAGAAAAAAAAGTGAAAAGGTGAATGATGTACAAGTGTATTTTCCATCGTTGAAAGTAACGTAGTTGCTCTTATTCCGATACGATAAATGCACCGAGCCTTGTATAACTGCCATACTCAATAATCTATGCTGGTTCCGGTACGGTTTTATGCCATCAGCATAAATCAAAAAGTATCGTATTTTTCGCGATATTGCTGACATCGGTTTTAAATAAAGGGAAAGGTAACGCATATTAGAGAGCTTTTTCACCGGATAAGCATGAATAAAAGTGCCGTCCGTAAATTTAACACGATACAGAATCAACTAATTTCCTCAGTGAAAAATCAAAGCGATATTTCGAATTTTGCAAGAGAACATTACCACCATCTACAATAGCCGCCTTTCAGCAATCTGTGTAAATTTCATCTACTTGCCCTTCTTTATATACATAGATATTTTTTAAAAGAACGAACACAGCTTGTTGTTTTCGAAACAAGCAGTACAAATGCGCAATAGAAGTTGTAACAATAATAAAGAAACGGAACACACAAAAAAAAAAAAAAAACAAACAAAACAACTATATACATATATAGTTTAAAACACTGTTGTGTACATTTTATTAAAATGCAAGGAAATCGGAAAATCGGGTTTTTCATTTACGGTTCGAAATTAAAATAAGGATGAATTTAAAATAAAACCAGCCGGACCCGGCGTTGTAATGGATACGATTTTCGTCGGGGCGTACACCGACTTTACGGTGGCCAATTTTCAACAGTATGCAAATTGAAGTATCGCAAATATCCTTTGATAATATGTAAATTAAGCTTTTGTTGCAACTTACCGCAGCTACTTCTTCCGAGCAAAAATAATAATACACCGTGTTTATTTCGGTTCGGCCTGTATAATTTATCGGTTCATCTGAAGAAGATGCGAGCATTAACAGTGCGTTTATATTTAGCCCAAAGTTCTCTGAAATTTTATTTAAACGGAAAGAAGCAAGCGAAAGAACACTGCATTACGTCGAAATTCTCGGACGTATTTATTTATTTTCATAATGCGGCCGAGTAAAACGAATATTTAAATATCTTGCTCTACATGGTAGACTTTAAATAAACACTTTTTATTTCAAATACGCTACGTCGACTGTCCGCTTTTACAAGCCCCGCGGAAACAAGCTTGTCTCCGTTACCATCTTGGGGTTTTTTGTGTTTTTCGTTGTCGTTATTACATAGAAACTCGACGATGATTTTCTATCAGTGTTGTCATTCAATTGTTGCACCGCGTTCATTGCGTTATATTTCACTCCCCTTCTCTGACTTATCGCCGTGCATTAATACGCGAATTAAAATCGGATGTTATTTCACCGCACATAATTGTGTTTCTCAATTGAATACGATAGAATAACGAATGATTAAACATAAATAACAACGTTAAGCATGTCGATTTTTATACTTAATATTTGCTATTTAAGTGTTTGTCGGTATTTTTTCCCTTTTTTTTCTTTTTTTTTTTTCTACTGACCCAACAACATGAAAAATTAAGAGTTATAACTAAATAGCCAAGCGGTCAGAAATGGAAAAAACAAAGGACAGCAGCAATGGAATAACTGAAGGCAATGGGAAGGAAAGAATATAGGTAGCGTTAAAGGGAGTAGAAAGACTCAAAACTAGAAGTTCCACCTTTCCCTAAATACATCAATGTTATTTCTATATGATTCGACTTTTTTTTCTTTTTTTACTGCTGCATAGGCCAGAGGCACGGTGAGGATATAGGCTTAAATATTATTTATGAGGTTAGTGATGGAAAGGAAGTGAAGGAGTCAGTTTAGTGACATGGGATCATGTTGAAGAATGGAGAGCAGAGTTGTTGGTAAATTACGTATGATTCTATGGTGAGCGTACAAAGGACATTCGATGAGAAAATGATTAACTGTTATTTGAGTATGACAGGTGCTACATATTCGTGAAGGAAGATTTCGAAAGAGGCGACCGTGTGTTAGGATAGTGTGGCCTATGCGCAGTCTACAAATAATGATTTGCTGTCTATGTTGACGAAGTTGAACTGCCCATGGTTTCGTCGTCGGTTTGACTGCTTGTAGCTTCACCGTGGTCGGAGTTTTCCACCATTGTTGCTGGTTGCCTTGATGAGTTTCGTAAAGTTCTTTTGCGGAACTGGTATTGGTGGATATGGCATCGTCTTTGCCGCCTCTTCTGCTGCCTGGTCTGCTACTTGGTTTCCAATTATTCCAGAATGGCTCGGTATCCATGTGAAATTGATCTGAGTGTTTGGTGTGTTCTGTAGGATTTTAGCTTTGCTCTTGGCTATCGGATGTTGCGATTCGACTTTTTGATAACGGTTTGTGTGTGTCGTTGATTTCTCGCATTATTGTTCGCTCGCGTTATTGTTCGCTCGCGCACTGATTTCTTCTTATCAGTTTATCTCGGTGAAATTGTTCCTTTTTATCTAACAATTAATTTTATTACCACATGGTTTATTTTCTATTAAGATTAACTTTTACTTGTTTTGCTCGTTTATTAAACTCAATTTAATATTAATTTTAGCGGATACAGCTGTATCATTCGTTGATTTACTTTAATTTAGATTTATTGAAGTGAAACTTAGGGAACAAATGAGGCATTCAAAAAGAGGTTCGTAGTTGAGTAAAAGATGATCGTGCGTTAGAGAAATATGTCCGATGCGGAGCCCTGTACTCGAAGGTTAAACATATTGGGGTCTTGTGACAATTTATTGATAAGTGGCCAAAGGACTAACACTTAAGGCACTGGATAAGTATGTTTTTTTAATTTGTACTAGTCCCAGGATTTGAAATTAATTTTCGGGGATATCATTTCATTCTGGTCAACCCATCTCCTCTCCCTTCTCACTCAACCGACTGTATCATTCTCCTTATTCGTTCCTTAATTCACGATCTTTTCCTTTCCCACTTTATCCAAACGGATTTCCTTTGGATTCCTGGTCATTCCGGAATCGAGGGTAATGAGTTGGTTGACTCATTCGCTCGATTATCTTCCTCTTCTGGTAGGTTTCTTCCTGCCTTCTCAGCTTCTAATATTACCCTTCTGTCTGCAGCTGCTCATTCCAAACTGTGGTCTGACTCCTACGTCTCCTCATTCTCCAACCCGAACTCCCTTTTCTTGTCTATTCAACCTTCCCTTTCACGTTTTCCATGGTTTATTAGCTTTCCTTCTATGCGCCGTTCTAATCTCTCTGCGATTTGCCGCTTGCATTTTGGGCATAGTTTGCTCCCTTCCTCATTGTTCCGTTATTCTCTCGTGCCTTCTCTTTATTGTCCATGCACCCTCCCGGCGATCAATGTATTTCTGATCCCGATCATATAATGTTCAGTTGTTGGTCGCTTTCAACTGAACAGGCTTCTTTTTATTCCTTCCTCTTACAAAATGGTATTCCCGCTCCATACTGTGCTTCATTCATTCTCTCCCTTCCTTCGCCTTCGGTTATTCTAGCTCTTGATTCTTTTCTGTCAGCTATCTCTGATCGTGTAAGAATCTGAGTCTCTCTTTTCTCTCTATTCCACTGTTCTTGGGCCAATGTCCATGTCGACGAACCCATTAAAAAAAAAAAAAAAAAAATTCTGGTCAACCAAGATATTATCTTTTGTCGGGTTTATTTATTTTTTTTTCTTTTCCTTTTTATTGTAAATAACAGAAAATAAAGGAGAGAGCATTTTACCAATCGGTTTTTCTGTACTCTTCTTATCTTCCTATTTCAACTCATTTCCTCATTTATAAATTATGTTTGTGCAGACAGGAGTAGTCCTTTTTGTTTCATTATTGTATTAACAAAGTTGATACTATTTCGAGTATTGTTTCTGTCTTTGAACCAGTTTATAACGTCATTGCTTATCTTGAATTTATATCGTACTTGTTTAAATGCTGAACATTCTAAAAAGGTATGTCCGATGAACCTGTTTTAAATTTCCATATTTTTCAGTTATCATTGTTTGTTACTTTGAATCTTTTAAGATACGTCTGAAAATTTCCTTGACCGGTTATGAACTATGTTAGAAAATAATTCACTACTAAGTCCTTATTTTATAATCGTTCTTTTATCCTGGGAATTACTTTGTACGTTCGCCGTCCTACGTGATCATTATCATTCCTGCCATTTTGCGATGTATTTAATTCCAATTTCATTGATTCCTTCTTTTAGTTCTTTTTCGTCAAGATTTTTAATTTTTAATGCGTTTACCTTTGTTAACGGCTAAAATGCAACACGTCGCATTTTAGCTGTGTAAAAATAAATTAAGTCCGGCGCGGATTATTAATACTCTTTTATCAAGATAGTTGTGTTTCTCGCGTTCTATTTTGAATTGATAAGAAATATTATGTACGGGGCTGTCTCGAGAGATGCCCTCCTCCCCACCGCCATCAAACAAGCTGACCGCTTCGCTGAAACCGGACGGAAGCAAGACGACCACCGGTAGTAAGTACACAGTACACAAACCAGGTAAGAACCACCACACCGACACGCACAACACACCGTCGCATCAACAGGCCGCAGCAACCGCTGATAAGCACCAGCCGATGGCTGCCAATCCTCCTCCGACCGCGGCAAACCAGAGTAACGCGAAAAGCAAAACAATTACACACACAACCATCCCACACTCACAAGCAACCAACCGATCAACAGACACACAACAACTCCACAACGCAGCCGTAGTCACATCATCATCGTCTACGGCCAAGCAAAGCAACATACACTTCTCCGCTGCAGACACAGATACTAATCGCTCTAATACAATCAACGATTCCGCTGATAACACGAAACCGATATCTAGCGCGTCATCTAATATAAATAAAATACTCGCCGAGTCTTCAGAAGAGATAAATTCACTAAATGAACAAAATATATCCTTCTCCTCTGATAAAGTGAAATCAACAAAAATAACTCCGCTAATAGCTTTTAACCATCCAAAAAACGAACAAGGCATCATCTTGCCATATTTCCCGCCTCACTCGCTCAGAGAATATTTTATTGCGGTGAAATCGGTCACCGGCAGTAACCTCGATATAATTGCGGGATCTCGCATCAGTCGAGACCGCGTAATTATCTTCCTTAAATCCCAAACAATAACAGACGCCTTTTTTGCCGGAGGCGGAACAATCAAACTAGGAGAGCGAACAATTCAGGCTGCGCGAATTAGACAACCAGCTAATAAAGTTGTTTTGTCAAACGTATCGGCCACTATAACAAATGAAACACTTTTATCATACCTCACTTCAGCATTATCCCTTAAGCCACTGTCACCAATATCAATATTACGAGTCAATCCCTCAGACGAAGAGTTTGCGCATGTGATTAGTTGGCGAAGGCAGGTATATGTCGAGCATGTGAACTGTGCAAACATTCCCAGATCTTTTCTTCTGCGTAATAATGACCATGACCGTAGAAATTTTATCCAAATAGAAGACCACATTTGCCCAAACTGCCGAAAAGAGAATCAACCGGTTAACAGACAACAAGAGAGTCAGTCCAGCCACACAGACGCCACTTGCCGACCTCAACAACCGACTACGGACCAAAATAGCGATCTGCCCGAGCCAGAACAAAAAGAACCTCATTCTTCCCCCTTAACGTCGGAAATCACACATCCAGATAACATAAATACAAACACCACAGTTGAGCAGTCGAAAACAGAAATGGATACAGATGTTAGTTCCCTGAAACGGGCCCATCCCAAGACCCCAGAAGCACTTGCTGATCCGAAACCAGCGACTTTCCCATCGCGGCCGCTACCCAAACGGCCAACCCTTCGCATTAATCAGCCAGACAAGAAAGAAGAGCTGCTAGCAACTGAGGGTCATGACGATCAGCCAATACGAGAACCAGGAGATGTAACTGAAAAAGCCAAACATCTTTTCAACACCGAACAACCAACATTTATGATGGGATTTGATGAATTCAGAACATTTATCCAAACAATAGCAACAAACCCAAAGTACATCACCTATGCAGCTAGTTATACAAGGAGATACGACGAGCTAATATATATGCTAGCAGCAGTTAAACCGTATCTCACCGGCAGGGGCATAAAAAGTCGCTGCTCCCGAATCATAAGAACTATCATGACGTCTAAAGACGAGCGAACTCATAGTGACGGCAATGTGTCCAACACAAACTAATAAATCTCCCTAGTCCATGTAATCCTACATAGTCTGTAAAGTAACTCAAAATTAATTAAAATCAAGATGGCTGGAAAATCCTGTTTAATGCAGTGGAACTGTTGTAGCTTTAATAACAACCGCGCTGAACTACTGCAACTAATTGCACGACATAATCCGTATCCTGTTTGCCTACAAGAATCGCACCTCAAGCCAAAACACCAACCAAAAGTAAAAAATTATAAACTCTTTCGATGCGACAATACTCAAGGCACGAGAGCGAAAGGAGGAGTTGTATCTCTGATCCACACCTCCATCCCCGTGCACCCAATCCACATCAACTCCACCTTACAAATAGTAGCCGTCACTATTCATGCTCCGCTTTTATATAACTCGCCAGTTACACTATGCAACTGCTATCTCCCCTCAAACAGCATGGATAACTATCAGGAACTCGAGTCCGTCATAACACAACTCCCTAAACCAATAATACTATTAGGTGACTTCAACGCCCATTCCCCAATAAGGGGTTCAAAACACACAAACAAACATGGAACAATCATTACTAAATATTACTGTTAGACACTGATTTATGCCTTATTCCCCAACCCACACCCACTCATTTTAACCTCTCATACCATGTGTTCTCTACTATCGATCTAGCGCTCTCTTCCCCCATCCTATATCCTAAACTAGAATCAATAGTACTACCTGACTTGTGCTTCAGCGACCACTTCCCTATCATAATACACACAACAAATACTATATCAAACGTCTCCACATCAACATTCTCTCGTTTCTTATTCCATAAAGCAAACTGGGAAACATTCCGTGATAAGATCTCTCTCCCACACCAAAACAAGGCCTCTGTAGTAGAAAACATCGAGATTCTTCTTGAGGCTATGTTTAATGCAGCGGAAGCGGCGATCCCCAAATCTACCTCCTTGCCCCGCCCTCGCCGAGTACCCTGGTGGCACAGTGAAATCGCCGAAGCGATACGAAACCGTAAACGAGCCCTCAGAAAATACAAATCTACAAAACTGCTTACCGACCTCATAGAATTCAAAAATCTACGCGTCAAAGCGTGGTACATAGTCAAGAAGAAAAAACAGGAAGCCTGGATATCCTTTATCGAATCTATAGCCCAGTCTACATCTAACAAAATGACGTGGGAAAAAATTAAAGCAATGAATGGTCTGAACCAATCCAACCCCCCTACCTCCTTAATCCATAACGACTCAGTCGTATCAGACCCAAGCAATGTTGCGGGTATCTTCGCTCAGTATTACCAGAATGAGTTCTCCTCCCAAGTCTATCCCACTGAGTTTTCATCTAAAAAAGCTTCCTACCAACAACATGAATTATCCTTTTCCCAACAGTCCACGGACGGTTATAACACCAAATTTTCAATGGCTGAGCTAAAATTCCAACTCAAATTTCATACTCGCAGCAGTTCACCTGGCCCCGACTTTGTTCATCCGTACATGGTCAAATATCTACCAGCACACGCTAAAGAGTTTCTTCTTAACATCTATAACCAAATATGGGTACCCGGTAATATTCCTCAAATCTGGAAAATGGCATACATCGTCCCTATCCTAAAACTAAATAAAGATCCATTCCGTCCTGAAAGCTACCGTCCAATTTCCCTCTTGAATGTCCTATACAAAGTAATGGAGAAAATGGTAAATAGGCGCCTCCTCTATATCCTTGAACAAAACAATATCCTCTCTCCTATCCAAGCCGGAGGGCGTAAAGCGAGATCGACAAACGACCACCTAATAACGCTGCAACGGCAAATATTAACGGGCTTCCATCCCCAGCAACATACATATGCTATCTTTTTCGATCTTGAAAAAGCATTCGATCGCATATGGAGGCATGGACTATTACTAAAGCTCAAAGCCACCGGAATAAATGGCCATATGGGCAGTTATATCGCTAGCTTTCTTAGCAACCGAACGATCCGGGTTAAGATCGGTACAACATTATCAGCACCAATTCCAACTGAGAATGGTGTGCCACAAGGCTCTGCCCTAAGTGCAACCTTATTCATAATATATATCAATGATGTAGTCGATTGCATCTCGCGCCCGGCTGTTCATCGATGATCTTAACATCTCAATATCATCAAATTTTTCTCCGATTGCTCAAAAAATCCTTCAAGAAACCATCGATAAAATACAGAACTGGTCGTGGAAAAATGTCCTAGCCATCTCAGCGAGCAAATCTGTATGTGTTGATTTTTGCAGGGGGCGCCGCACCTCTCCCAGTATATCCTTAAACCTAAATAACCTCCCTCTTCCCCAAAAAACTACCGTCAAATTCCTTGGACTAACCTTTGATTCTAGCCTTATCTGGAAGCCTCACATCGCTAACTTAAAACATAGCTGCACCAATTCCATTCCCATATTGAAATACCTGGCGAGTTCAAGATGTAATATCCATCCTAAATTTCTCTTCAATATATATAGAGCTCTAATCCTGTCAAAAATCCACTATGGGTGCCAGGTGTACTCCTCAGCCAGTAAATCCTTATTGAAATTCCTCGATCCTGTCCACCACTCCGCATTGAAAACCATTCTGGGAGTGCATCGAACCTCTCCAGCTACCAGCATGTGTGTTTTATCCGGGTGCCCTCCACTCGTTTTATCCCGAAAATACTTCACACTGCGAAGTATGTACCACCACTTCAACAACACACGAAACCTTCCCCTAAAGTTGGAGCATTACCACCTCGAACCAAACTTTCCCGGCGACCCATTACCAGAATTAAACTGATAGAACTGCGAAGATGTGGTATTATGTCCGTACAGTCGTCAACAGCCAGTCCCAAAATCCACATTCCTCCTTGGATCACGGTCCAAATAAATATCGATCTATCACTGACACAAAATCCAAATACAACAAGCCCCCTATATCCAGTGGATGTAGCAGTTAGGGCAATTAACAAGTACCACGACCATCTAATTTACTACACAGATGGAGCCAAGGCAGTCGGTGAAGAAGGTTCACTGCCAGCAGACTGTGCATTCGAGGGTGATGACATCTTATACGAAACCAGGCTCAACGATGCCTGTTCAGCATTGGACGCAACAAGAGATATGGCACAACTTATACCAATTACACCTAAAGGGCAGTCATGTGTCGCTGATATGGGTTCCCGGACACACTGGAGTGCCTGGCAACGAGAGGGTTGACATAGCAGCACGGTCTGCCTTGCTCTCGCCAATGCCAGAAGACGCGGAACTACCGACATCAATGGAATACATATTATTAAGAGCGTGCGAAAAACAGTGGAGAACTGAATGGGCAGCTACTACAACATTCTTAAGAAGCATAAAGCCCACAGTTGAACCATGGTGGCCACCAAAAGGAACATCCAGAAACAACTTTAAGATCCTCAGCCGACTGCGAATCGGGCATATCGCTATTTCCCACAAACACATAATCGATAAAACCCCGCCTCCGACTATGTGTCCTCTGTGCGGCCAGATAACCATACCAACAGTCTCTCATATACTGCTCACCTACCAAAAGATGAAGGTATTACGAAAACAACTGGACTTGCTGGGAAACACAGTGCATACTCTCTAATGAATCAATACACATCATTCGAATTATAGCCTTTGTTAGAATGAGTGGCCTAACACAACAAATCTAAATAACCTCCCCTTGTGTCTGCTGTAATGACCGCAGTAGTTACAAAAAGCGCACACAATTTAAAAAAGGGAAAGGAAAAAAAAAAAATCCGGCGCAGCATACAGCTGATATGCGAACAACAGCGCTCGGCCGTTCCTTATCACTGTTATCTGTGCCGGCTTTAATTCAACGTTCTATTCAATTCGATTCGATTTGTGTACGTCGTGATTCGATTTTTTCGGTAATTCGGTAATATCATGTTTTTCGTTTTAATATCCCCTTTTTTCGTCATCTACATCCCGTTTTCCTTCTCCTTTCATATCGTTTTCCTCGTTTGCTATCGCTTCCTTCCTTCGTATTCCTCTTTGCGCTATTTTCCGTCATTATTACTTTCTTTGTCGTTCAAATATTTGAAATAGCCCTTTTCAGTTTAATTATTCTGACTTTCGAAAATTTATTTGCAAAAACAACCTTGTTTGCTTTCCCTAATTGCAGTTCCATGGGTAGAACACACTTGCGATAACATTCGTTGCACAGTAAGAAATTGTTTTGTAAGTCGATATTACTTTTATTGTTCCGATTTTATTTTGTTTCTGTTCTTTTTATTTAAAATTTGGGGTAGTAAATAATACTTGCATATTCTACTACTAATCGAAATAAGGCTGAATGTAGAATCCTTCTCTCTTTAAATTTGAGTCCAAAATTATTTCTGTAAAGAGCAATCATCTTGCCGTATTTTTTTAAATTTAATCTAAAATATACTTGATATGACTACTAAAATTAAGATCTTCGTCAATTACCACTCCTAAGTATTTAATTTCATTCTGGCAGAATAATTTTTCTCCTTCTATTTTCATGATTTCATCTACTTTTTTCTTAATTTTAGATTTATCTATTTTCCTAGTTATCAAAAATATATTAGTTTTTTTTTCTGATTTAAACTTAATCCTAATCTCTTCAGAACAATAATTCTGATTTCATTTGCTGTTACTTTAATGTCCTTGAGGCCCGCTATGAGTAGAAGATCATCCGTGGTTGAGCCCTGCTGCTTTATGTATCTGCGCCATAGCTATGTTGAAAATTAATGGAGAGAGAGCTGATCCTTGAGGCACACCAGCTGTGAGTATCCGTTCGTATATATAATCTGTTCGTTGCTGTAAAATCTTATTATTCTGTTGTTTAAAAAGTTTTTTACTAAGCTGATTAGGCCTGACTGAATTTTGCTCTCTTTGAAACAGTTTAAAATTGACAACTATTTTGTCCTGTCAAACGCCCCACTGATGTCAAAGCATTAATAGAATCATTTTATGATTTTCATTAATATTATTTCTGTATGTTTCAATTATATCCATACAGGTCCCCTAATGTCCTGTTCAGTAGATTTTTTCCGTATGTATCCAAATTGGTAATTGTGTAGACATTCCTTTTTTTTTTTTTTCTGAATCTCTTTCTCAATTTTGTATCTTATTACTTTTTCGTACACTTTCTCAATAATGGGTAATAGTGTTTTAGGTCTGTAAGAATTTGGATCTTGCGGGTTTTTATCAGTTTTGTTTATTAGTTTGATTTTTCCCATTCTCCAGAAATGTGGAAATCCTTTTAGTTCCAAATATTTATTATAGATTGTAATTAATAAATCAGGATGATTTTTATTTACAACTTAAATCATTTTATTAGATATTTCATCATATCCATTTGCCTTCTTATCATTTTGATTTTTTTATTATAGAATTTATTTCATAGCTTTCAATTTCAATATTCGTATCATCTTCTATGTAACCGTTAATTGGATCGTTCAACACGTGTTAAAAGGGCGCTTTCGACTGATTACTTATCTGTCATGGAATCGTTAAAAAACCTAAACTTGAAAGGAAATCTATCACTTTTTATCTTAGCCTTTCTACAAAACTGATATTTCAAAATACGCCTAGGCACAACGTACTCCAGCGCACCAACTCAAGAAATAGATAACCGCAGGAGGCTGTAGCTAGTTCAATTATATTTATCCTGGCACTGAACGATATACGCACACAAATCAAGAAGCGACTAAAGTTATTTGCTGATGATCTCGCCATTTATATTCGAGGCAAATCTATAACCAAAATACAGAACATTCTGCAAAACACGATAAATAATCTACACAAACATGGATAACGAACAAAGAACTCAGATTTTCATCAGAAAAAACAGTCGTACTAAATTTTTATAGAAAACGTTGTCCCGCGCGCCAGACATCGATCTCAAAATCTACGAAACTTCCATCTCAAACACACAATCGCACAAGTCGTAGGCCTATATCTCGATACACGGATGAATTGGAAAATCCACATAAATCATGTCAAGCAAAAGGCAACTACCGGACAGAAAAACTGAGCCACTCAAAATGGAGATCTGATGATGGGCAATGCTGCGGGATCTATACTAGCCCCCTTCAATCACTAATCGATTACGGCTCAATAATCTACGACGCAGCAGCAATAGCAGACCTTGATAAATTAAATGCGGTTAGAAATCGCGCTGTACGTCTATGCATTGGAGTTTTTCATACTAGTCCAATTACAAAACTTTACGAAGAAATATATACCGTCACGCTACAAAATAAAAGAAACCAATTATCTATAAAATACTACATCAAGGTCGCGGAAAACGAACACCACTCATATCTAGAAAAGCAGTACACACGATACAAACCATTTCGGACTCGAATAAGAGAACGCATAGCTGAGACTGGAACCGATCCATCAAACCCAGCTGCACTCAAAGAAATGGCGTATCAATTCGAACTGATTACACCGCAAAATGCCACAGCAGACCGGATAAATAGAAGGGACGAAGAGGTTCTAGCTAGAATAGGTCATAACTCTATATACGCACAGTCCCCTATTCACGGACAAAACTCTGACGGGAAATGGCCACGGTGTACTACAAATATCACTATCATGCATATCATTGAATCGTGTATAATATCTAAATCGTTAAAAGATGAAATTCCCGGACGCGACTTAAAATATGGAGATCTAAAGAAAGATGATGAATCCATATGCCGTAAACTATTCAGATTTTTAATCGATTAATTTAAAAATTTCTGTGAATTTCTTAACTGGTATATTTTTGTGTTATTCTATCTTATTATACTTAATTTTCATATTTAAACGTTGAAAATTGTTATGTATTTTGTTATATTATTGTGAAGTTAAAAGAGGTCCTAGAGGCGCAAGATATCGCCCGTCCTTCAATAAAAACCTTCAAATAAATTAATCGTTCGTATTTGGAAATAACTTATTGCATATTAGTTCATATTTTTCTGTTTCATTTGTTACTAGTTCGTTTCTTTCATTTATTAAAGAAGGAAAATTAAATCTTTCGTTACTTTCCATAATTACTTTGTAGGATTTACTCCAAACCGTAGAATTTTCTGCTAGTCTTTTCCCAGCTTCATTTTTATTCTTAACTATTTCCTTCTTATACTTCTCCTTTAATTTCAATATTATTTCAGCTATTATTGTTGTCCTTAATTTTTTTTTATTTACTTTCATATTTTAGCCTAGTTAGTTTCCTGATAAATCTTTTCGAATTTTCTAGTGTTGCATTCCACCATGTATTTTTTTTAGTATTCATTTTTTTCACTTCTGTACTTAAATTCTTTATTTTATCAATTTTGTTAAGAACGGATATTACGTTAACATTCGTTTAATCTAAATCTTGAGCTTCGCTTATTAATTTTATTTCATTTGTAAAAATTTTGACATTTTCCATTCTTTTTTCAAAAATACTGTCCCAGGATACGATACAGGAGCGTATTTCTTCAATTTTTATTATATATGAGATTTTCCCCAGCCTGAAATAATTAAGTACCAGGGAAATTTGGGAATGTAAAGGTGGCCGAGAAAAATGAACTGGCCCCAGTATTCTTATCAGATCCATTAGGCTTAGTACATTGCGAACCTTAACTTCACAATCCATGATACTTTATCAAGGATATCCATGGGACTTACTTTACTTTTTACTTTATGAGATTTTCGTATTTTCAGGAAAGGAGACTAAAAATAAGGAAAGTAATATGTTAGAATTAAGATCTGAATCTGTCGTTTGGTTCGTTATTATTTAAGAGAGAAATACCCAATTGAAGAAATTTCTGAAAATAGTGCACTTAAAGTAATATTTAATGAAAGCTAATGTAAACTAGTTAAAATGATTTCTTGGAAAATAATGAAAATCCTGATCTCACATGTTAAAGCTTTTTTTTGTTTTGGCGATGTCGTCAGCAGTAAACGTTTACCAAAGGAAATAATTAGAAAGGATTGAAACTATATGGAGAAAAATTTCGAAATAGTAAAACCGAAAGAAGCTAACGAAGGAGGAAAAATTGAAGAAGAGAAATAAGGAAAAATAGGAGCTCGAGGCAAAGACTCAAAAAATTCGAATATAGAATCGCTGTTACAACTTATTCGAATGAAAAATTATACTTCACGAACATATGTTGAAAATAAATATGAAATTCGGAGAATAACTTGACTAACAAACAAATTTTATCAATAAAGTTCAGAATCCTGATCGATTTTGCCTTTTTTAAAATTAGTAGTTTTTCATAATCATTAAAGTTAATTTATTTTTCACTTTTTGTGCATGTTAAAATTTATTACAAAGCACACGGCTTTTCTTCGAAAGCAAAAAATCTGCCATAATGGGAAATTATTTGCCGTTTCCAACTAATTTTATCCAAAATTTTTTATTGAAATAACCGGCTAAATGAATATATAATCGGCACATCAAGTCTTTTTATAAGAGGAAATAATTTTTTAAACGATATATGAACGAAAAAAAAATCATTGAAAGCAGCTGATTTATTTTCATGGCAAATTAATTCTTAATTTCGCGGATGTTTTTTTGATTCAATGATTTTACTTTTTATGCTTTAAACTTGATAATAACTGAAGACAAAAAAAAAAAAAAAAAAAAAATTAAAAACTCACTTACACTAAAGCTAGGTCTACTCTTCGAAAAAGAACGAGGCCGAATCGTGTCCGTGTTGCGGCCAAAACGTAAGGAGGCAAAAATTATAGGCCGAATCGTTGAGGCCGAAACGATACGACCACCGTCGTCACGTGACTGGAAATAGAGAATTTGCCACACTTGCGATATAATGTTCCAAGTTTTTAAATATCCCGTCTTTTGCTCTATCTTCTATGCGGAGTTCTCTGCCATTCTGCGTGTCCTTCTTTTTATCAGGTCCTTTCCTGTCTCTCGAAATATTCTTATCCTATCGGATCTCCTTCTGTTGTCCAGGCTTTTGATTTCTTTTCGTCGGCTATCTCTAATCGTGTAAAGATCTGAGTGTCTTGCGTCCTTTTTCGGTTGTTCTTGGACCAATGTCCTTGTGGACGAACCCCCCCCTCCCCAAAATAAATAAAAAAGTTTCTTACAGATTTCTGTTCTGGTCATGTAGATTATTTTTTCTCGCGAATCTTATATTATTGTAACAAGCGAAATTAACGGGAATTCATCTCTGTTCGATTAATCTCAGATTCTGTCAAAACTGGACTAAGCACGGAGCTGCAGATTCGACACGAATGACGCACTAAAAAGCGACGGAGGCGTGTGAACAAGCAATTGTTACACGTCTGCCGAACTTTATATTGCGAATTTAACATACGCCTGTCACGATACGCACGCGTGTGTAGAAGTGTAAAAGTGAATTTAATTTTCATCATCCCGGAAGTTTATAAAACTCGCTGTCGGACTACACCCGGGGTAACAAACGAAGAACGGCAAAATTAAGAAAAATGATGCAAAAGCGATTTGCTCGTCATTTAAGAAACATTAAGCTAGCACAAGACGAACTTTTTTTTTACGGGGTTCAAACCATAACCAACTACGCGACATCAGCTGGCTGGGAAAAAACAATTTTAAACACAAAATTTTCTTTCTCTCTCACTTCCTTTTTTTTTTTTTTTTTAAATATTACATTGAAGTATTAACTTATTGTATTCGTTTTTCTCTATCTCTACTTTTTATTCCATCCACAACTCTGATTCTCCTTTTGAATGCGACGCAAACCGTGTTTTCTTTGAATTTGCGGCTCTTGTTAGCGAACGTTCTCTCTTTTGCATTCGAAAGTCTTAGTTCTTAGCCTTCCGGTCTCTTATAGTGGTGCTTTCTTTATCCTTTCCTTCACAACTTTACCTATAATTCCCTTACTTCACCCCTTTTGCTCTTTCCATCTTCTATCACCTCAGAATCTAAAGTTCTAACATAATACATTCATCGAGTGATTTGGACAAAGCCAAAGGCGGGCTCCCTAAAAGAAACAAAAAAAAAACAAAAAAACTTGTTCGATAATTTTTTTCTCTCATTTTAAGGTCATTTGTATCTTCCTTTCAAATACTATTTTAGTACTTAAATATATGCCTAATTTGTGGGTGCATTGATTTTTTAAAGTTTAATTTGTTCATCTTACTATTTCAATGTCTGTGCCTTTCATAAAAATGAAAATCTATTAACCTGTATCTCAAAAACTAGAGCTGTTATGAAAAAAAACTAACTATTTTTGAATTCAACACATCAAATCAGGCCCGTGCCCAGAATTTTGGAAAGGGTGGGTTTTGAAAATTTTCTTCGCATATTTATTTTATAAATAACAATACATTTTTCACTAATATTCGTACTATTAATAATTTCCATCATTTTGATTTATGTTATTAATAATTTACATAAATGAATTTGCCCGTATATGAACATTAATAAAAATTACATACGTTATTAATTATACTCGTAATAAAAAATGTTGCATAAAATATTAATGAAGTACCTAAAAATATGGAGTATATTTTTTCTTTCTTTTAAAAGTAAGTAAAAACACTCTAAAAAATCATCCATATTTATTTTTAATTTTTGATTTTTTTCAAATTTTTGTGTATTTATAATAACTATTTCAGTTCTCATGGGAGGGGTTTAACCCTCAAATTCCCCCCGTGGACACGGCCTTGCATCAAATATATCCAAAATCAATTCTTAGTTTTCCGGCACCAAGAAAAAAAATTTTGTTGGTTTGTGTCAATTACACTTTGATCCTGTGAACTAATTTGTACGTTCGCCGTCCTACTTGATCATTATCGTATTGTTCCCTCCACTTGGCTATATATTTAATTCCAATTTCATCGATTCCATCTTTTAGTTCTTTTTTGTCAAGATTTTTCATTTTTAATGCTTTTACCTCGTTTGCTTTCCTTAATTGCAGTTCTATGGGTAGAACACACTTGCGATAACATTCGTTGCACAGTTAGAAATTGTTTTGTAAGTCGATATTACTTTTATTGTTCCGCTTTTTATTTAATTTAGGGTAGTAAATAACACTTGCATATTTTACTACTGATCGAAATAAAGCTGAATATAGAATCCTTCTCTCCTTAAATTTTTAGACCAAAAGTATTTCTGTGAAAAGCAATAATTTTGCAATACTTTTTTAAATTTAATCAAAAATATACTTGATATGACTACTAAAATTAAGATTTTCGTCAATTACTACTCCTAAGTATTTAATTTCATTTTTGCAGAATAATTTTTCTCCTTCTATTCTTACGATTTCATCTATTTTTTTCTTAATTTTAGATTTATCTATTTTCCTGATTATCAAAAGCATATTAGTTTTTTTTTCGATTTAAACTTAATTCTAATTTCTTTAGTTCCGATTTCATCATTGATATTTGTTGTTTCTTTAATATGCTTGAGCCCTGCTATAAGAAAAAAAGATCATCCGCGCATAGGTTATTAACTTTATATTAGTTTTAAGTCCTGCTGCTTTATAAATGTGAGCTACAGCTATGTTGAAAATTAATGGAGAAAGAGATGATCCTTGAGGCACACCAGCTATAAGTATCCGTTCATATATAATTTGTTCGTTGCCATAAAATCTTATTATTCTGTTGTTTAAAAATAAACTGACTAGGCCTCACTAAACTTCGCCTTCTTTTAAACAATTTCAAATAGATGACCACTAGTTTATCCTATCAAACGCTCCGCTTAAATCAAAGCTTAGCCATAAAATTATTTTATAATTTTCATTAACATTATTTTTATATGTTTCAGTTACATCCATACAAATATTTATGGCCCGTTAAGCAGATCTTTTCCGTATATATCCAAATTTATATTGTATAGCCCTTCTTTTTTTTTTTTTTTTTTTTTGGATTTTTTCTTCAATTCCGTATCTTATAATTTTTTCGCACACTTTTCCAAAGTTGATTAAGAAGATTATAGGTCTGTAAGAATTCGGATCTTGCAGTTTTTTATCAGGTTTGTCTGTTAATTTAATTTTTGCTATTTTCCAGGAGTTTGGAAATCCTTTTAGTTTCAAATATTTACTATAAAGTGTAGTTAATAGTTCAGGGTGATTTTTATTAAAAATTTCGATCATTTTATTAGATCTTATTATTTCATTTTTTAATTAGAGTATTTGCTTGATAGTTTTCAATTTCAATAATTGTATTATCCTCTATGCAACCGTTAGTTGGATCATTTATATTTAAAAATAACTTATTGCATAATAGTTCATATTTTTTTTTTTCATTTGTTGCTTGTTTATTTCTTTCATTTATTAAGGAAGGAAAATTAAATTTTTTGTTACTTTCCATAATTATTTGGTAGGGTTTACTCCAAGTTGTAGAATTTTCAACTGGTCTTTTTCAGGCTTCATTTTTGTTTTTAACTATTTCCTGTCCCTTAATTTCGACATTATTTCAGCTATTATTGTTGCCTTTAATTTTTTTTTTGTTTTCATATTTTAGCCTAGTTAGTTTCTTGATGATTTTCTTGTAATTTTCAAGTGTTGTATTCCACCATGTATTTTTATATTCATTTTTTCACTTCTGTATTTTTAAATTATTTATTTTATCATTTTTTTTTAAATACAGATATTATATTAACATTGATTTCCTTTAAGTCATATGCTTGGTTATTAATTTTACTTCCTTTGTAAATTTAATACTTTTCATTTCCTTTTCAAAAGTATTACAGATTATTGTTTCAATTTCTTTCGTATTATTTTTTGTTTGACTAACCGTAAATATTTCGAATCTAATTATGTTGAGGCAACGTGGCTTTTTTTTACTTTTAAATCGTTCGTATTTTTTATTATCCTCCTGTTTCCAATGACTCTTGGTCTATGACATTACTGCTATTTTGTATTTTCGGAAGTTTTAATATTGTACTTATTTTTAACACTTAAGTCACTACTCATAATGAACTCTTCAAAATTTTGTTGCTTTTTTTTTGTTATTTAACATTTTATTATTTGATTTTTTGGAAAAAGTCTATATCTTGTACTAAAATGTTCCATAATTACCATTTTTTGTTTATTATTGTTGCGAACTAAATATTTTTGTATCGTATTAACTTTACTTTTCATTTCTTCATTTGGTGAACAGTAAGAAGCTATTATTATTAACGCTTGTATTTTAATTACTGTTGTTAATTTTTTTTGACACTATTGCAACATTTTTTGATATAATAGCATTAAAATCGATTGTTAAACCTATGAACTTACTATTGCAATAGTTTGGTTCAATTATGACTATGATATTATGTTTATGTTTATTTAAAATCTCAATTTGTTATGCTTTACTGCCAACATATTAATCGGTAAACACTTTAATGACATTTAATTTATTTATTAATAGTTTTAAGAATCATATCTCTTTTTTATTGAATTTTCAAGTTTTATATATGTCTTGCACTGTTCAGAAAAATTAAATGTTTCATTTTATTTAATGCTTTCGGTCTTGCCTGTTCTTCAGGTATTCATTATTTGAATTCTTTCTGCACTCACATGTCGAGCATTATTTATAATTTATACATTCTATTCTTAATTTTTTCTGCTTCATATTTACAACAATCTTCCTTATGTCGTTCTATATTATTACATAATTTACATACTCGGACTGATATACGTTTTTTGTATATAAAAGACGAAAATCTGCATAGAATTCTGTTTGGAGATTCTCTAATTATATTGTAATAATCCACTTTATTTAATCTAATAAAAGCTTTCTTAGGTCTACGCTCTATCGATAATAGAAATAAGAGTTAGCTTGTTTCCTATTATAAGAGTTCAATACTTTTGTTGTATTATCTAAACCGCGGACTTTTATTGTCGGTAATGATTTAGATGCTACTTTAGTTTCTATGTGTTGTAACTTTAAGTTGTCTTTTTTTTTTTTCATGTTTTCTCGGTCTTCCTATCATTTTGAAATATACCTCAATAGTTTTCTTGATTTTTGTTTATCTGGTTGTTTTGTTTTTTTTTGTGGATTTATTTCATCCGTAATTTCTTTCATAGTTTTTTTTTTTTTTTTTTTTTTTTTTTAATGGGTTCGTCGACATGGACATTGGCCCAAGAACAGTGGAGTAGAGAGAAAAGAGAAACTCAGATCCTTACATGATCAGAGATAGCTGACAGAAAAGAATCAAGAGCTAGAATAACCGAAGAAGAAGGAAGGGAGAGAATGAATGAAGCACAGTATGGAGCGGGAATACCATTTTGTAAGAGGAAGGAATAAAAAGAAGCCTGTTCAGTTGAAAGCGACGAACAACTGAACATTATATGATCGGGATCAGAAATACGTTGATCACCGGCTTTCATAGTTTTCATCGAGCCCTTACTTTTAATTATTAATACTTCATCTGTAGATGTCGGTGAGGTTTGACTAACCTTTTCTTTTTTTGTCGCGGTTTCTGCATACGACGGCCTAGTAGTTGTTATAGACACTTTTTTTATATTTCAGTTTTTATTTCATTGACAACTTGGATTAAAGTATTTTCATGTTCATTTTGAAGTATTTGACTCGTTTCCATTATTTTATTTAAGGCTAGATACGTAGTATTTTAAAAATGTTTTATGAACTTATGAATTTTCTTATTATCACTTTCATTCAGGTTACGTTTGGAATATCGAAAGCTTATTTATTCTTTACCTTGATCATATTAATCTCAGTTGTTTCTTCATGCTTTAAATGAGAGCTGAGTTTGTTCATGAATTCTTCACATGATAGTTTTATATTTTCTATATTTAATTAAATTACATGAAACAGTTTAGTATCAGTACCTATGTCAATGTGTACCACCTTATTTTGATCTGAGGATCATTATGATACAGTCGATGGGAACACTGTCCAAACCACAGACTATATTAAATTAGTATACTATATTATTAGATTCTCATATGGTAATAATTTTGAAAAACGACAATTATACAGCGTAATGGAATAATTGAATTTATCGTGCAGCAAAACGTTAATTAACTATATTACTGTGTTAACTGATAAACTGATAAGATAAGGAACAAACCTACCGGTAATATAATTAACGCCGATGAAATGACTATCTGTTGTTGAACGTGATTCGTACACTACTCACGATCATAACACGACTATCTCCTTGCAACTTACAATTAGTTCTTACTCTTGTTATGTAATCTCCTTTTTCAACCTTCCTTACTTCTCCTTTGACGTAGTTAATGTCATGTACTCTTTTAAGGTTCTTTACTTGTCCTTACTGTCCGAATTTTTATATCAAACCATAATTATGCAGGAATTCCGTAATACTATCATATTAATTCCTTATTTCCTTTATACATGAATATTTTTAGTGATGGCTCATGGGTTCCCAATGGAATTAGAGTCTCTTTTATCCTTCCTGAAGTTACCTTTAGACCACCTCCTTTGCTCTATATTTGAGCTAAACTCATGACTATCCAACATTCTGTTATTTATAATTTCTCTCATTGCTATTTCACGTACTACTTAATTATCTCTGATTCCATGGGTCCGTTCAAGTCATGTGTTCTGTTTTTCCTACATACTTCTGTGGTCTTATCATTTTTCAAATGGACTGTCTCATTCTTGATCTTTTTTCTTTTCATTTAATTCTCACTGATTTGTTATGGGTTCCTATTCATGCAGGTAAAAAGGGCAATTAATTGACGGATTCTCTGGCTCGAATTGTTGCTTCCTCGCCCACTTTCTTCTCTAAAATCCCGGATTTGCCTACTTCTTTTCAAAAAAACATCGCTCCAGACACTGATCTGATATCTATACTTCGTCTATTTCTAATAATATATTTCACTACCTGTCTATGCAACCTATGCTTCCTTCCATCCTGTGATTCTTTGATTTCCTCTTACATCAGCATTCTGTCGTCGTTTTCATTATTGACCTACATCTTAACTATTCAATGTTACCTTTTTCTCGTTTTTGTTTCGTCCTAACATCATTTCTGTTTTGCCCTTTTCACCCGAACAATGTGGCTTTTTGTGATTTTAACCACGTTCTTTTTGAATGCCCGTCCTTATCAAATAAAAGCTTTATTTTTTACTTACATATTCTACCACTTGATGTTCCTTCTCCTTATTTCTTTTCTTTACTGTGCTTCGCATTTCCTTTTTTGTCCATCATTCCTCTATTTAGTTCTTTTACATTATTTATAGCTGACGAATTGCTATTTAATTATTGTTTCTCTCCCCTCTATATTGTTTTTAAACATAGGATCATTGTTATCAAATCTAAAAAAAAAAAATTACTTTTTATTTTGGGCTTTCCAACCGGAAACCTTTACCCAAAAACAATTAGAATAGAAAGGAGTCAATTATATCTTGATAAAGGAATAAATAATAGGAAAAATTTTTAGAGAGGGAAAAGATAAGACATAAGAGGTGCAATTTGGAGTAGGAAGACCAAGTCGCAGCAAACTAAAACAGAAAGCAGAGCACTCAGCAGAAAGAAATCAACACTTAATAAACACACGGTCCACTTCGCAAACATGCATTTCATTTGAGTGAAGAGGACAATATGGAGAGGCAAGCAACGAAAAACGAAAATGGGAGGAAGGCAACAGAGAATGGCTAAGGCGCAAACGAATAACGGAGACAACAACAGAACGATAGAGTGAAGGAAACAAAGAGAACCACCGATTGGTAGGATGACTACGTTGAACAGACAGATAATAATAAACCTTTATTGAGGAAATTCTTAAACTATATAACAAACATGAATAGTATACATTTGACATAGAATAACTAAATATTAAATTTCCTCGGCCCATGATAAGATAGGGTTTCCTGTAATCTTTCCCATTCAATCGGCTACTGTTTGAGAATTTTTATTCAATAAAAAACTACTAAAATCATCCACCTTGTCAACTGATGCCCCCTTTTTCTTTTATAATGTGCAAGAAACCAGTAAGTGGCTCCATGTGTTCATTTATCATCCTTCATTTTTGCTACATGACCAGCCCAAGCCCATTTTTGTCTTTTAATATATCTAACTGCATCTATTCCCTGTCTAACCCCTTTCTTAATATCAAAGTACCGACTCTCTAAATCTGTTAATATTCTGGCTCTAGGGTCCTTATACATATTTTTTATTAATATTATCTAGTTTTCTGGAACTCCTGGACTTTTAAGTGACGCAAATAAGTACTGATGTTTTAAAGAGAACGCTTTATTATAATTAATTAGAGCCATATATATTTCAACTTAATATTCTATGCATTTCTCAATGACTTGGTTCATAGCATGTAGGTGATCTATTGTAGCGAATGACCTTCTGAAACTAGCTTGTTCTACAGGTTGTTCGACCCCTATGTATTCTATTTTCTAACAACTCTGAACATTTTTTTGAAATAGTCAAACTTAACTATATTGGAAGATAGTTTTCAATTTTGTGTCGATCCTCCTTTTTAAACAACAATATTATATCAGAGTACTTCAATTTACAGAGAATAATGCCTGTTTTTAAAATTCTATTAAATAGGATCGTTAAGAAATTTCACATTGTGAGGAGTATACTGAATGTTGTTTTTGATAATTATTACGACACCGCAATATCCATCGCCAGATCTGATTACATGAAAACATCTGCGGGTAATATAGGAGTTCTTTTTATACTATGTTGTGCTACTAAAATCTGTAAGATTGCAGAATATAGAAATTATGTTTAACAATATAAGTGCTACATTTGAAAGCAGCTTTTATCATTGGGTTTCGACTCGTATAATTCTTGTGACAGTAATCTTTGCAAGAGAAAGAAATGAAGGAAAAAGGGTATATGTTAGAAAAGCAGAAAAAGAAATGTTGACTGTTTTGGTTAATTACAGTGGTGAGACAATGGAGGAGTCGAAAAAACTTAAAAAGAAATAAGTTCAGTCAAGCATGATGTCTCATACGCTGAGGATTCCACATGTAAGACTATAATTTACGTTTACATAATACTAAATTCAAAACAAAGAAATCTAATTTTTTGCGCCATAAAGAAAGAGAGATATGTAATTTTTCACGTTTTTTTGAACTATTCGCCAACATTGAACATTTCGTTAAAGAAATGAAATACGGTTTCGTTCTCGACAAATAGCTTTCTTTCCAATAATATCTCACACGTCCGAAAAAGAAATATTTTTTAAAAAATTTTCGTGCATCCGCGGCCCCGAGGGGCTGATCTTAAAGTTGGAAATCCAGATGTTGGAAACCAAAGAAATATACGGAAATGCGCATATATTAAACCTTGTTCAAAACTTTTAGCTATAATACCCGAGTCGACGGGAGGGGGTACGTAAACGTCGTTTTTTACGTTTTTTTGAACTTTCCGTCAACATCGAAAGCTTCTTTAAGGAAATGAAATACGGGTTTTCTCTTTCCAACGAAATATCACATGACAGAAAAAAAATATTCGTTTTAATAAATTACGAGCTTTCGAAACTCCGAAGGCATAATCTTAAAGTTGAAAGCCCTAATATTCCAAACTAGAGAAATATACAGAGATGCGCATATATTAAACCTTGTTCGAAATTTTTAGCTATAATTCCCGCGCCTCAAAAGGCAGCAAAACCACTTTTCACGCTTTTTTGAACTTTTTGTCAACTTCGAAAGATTCTTTAAGGAAATTAAATACGGGTTTGTTTCCGACAAATAGCGATCTTTCCAACGATATATCACATGTCCAGAAAAAATAATATTTTTCCAAAACTTTCGAGCTTTCGGCGCCTCGAGAGTCTAAACATAAAGGTGTAAGCTCGGCTATAAATTTCCAATAACGAGGCCCTTTATGCATATATTGGAGATACCTTTCAGTTTTCTCAACTGTTTTACTTGAGCTATTGTTTACGTAAATATCCTCTATTTTTTTTTGCCGTTTTTGGCCTAAAAGGGGAGGTTTAAATAATTTTTTTACCGTAATTCCTCGATATTATGAAAGAACTTCTGCATTTTGTTTTATATTTTAAATTTCACTTTTAAAGGGTTATCTGATGATGAGTTGTGAATTTTTTAAGAATGGCTTTTGAAGCCGTTTTAAATTCCATATTAGTCGGTTAGTTTGAAGTTATCAATTTTCTTAAGGAGAATTTTAATTGTAACTTATGATCATGTAATAATACCGTTCGTGAGTTATTGATTTTTTTTTGATATTTTTGTCGTTTCTGAACTATCTTCCTAGGATTCAGTACATTATTATACTCGTATATATAGAATCCTAAAAATCAGAGTTCAGGATTCCCATGAAACTGCGAGAAATTTCTTGGAAATTTTTCTGCTGCTTTTGTTACTGATTTGAGAAAAACATGGCCTAGAGTGTTGTTTTTTTTAGCATATAAATGAGAAAAGGATAGAGAATGAAAATAAGCACATCAAATGAAATGTAACCAGAATCGCAAGTAATGCCTATGGAAGGGCGATGAAGAGGAGAAAACAGAGTATAAACAGATAAAAACCGAGCAAATTATGCAGAAAAGAAACTATGATTAAAACGAAGGTAACAAATAACTACGGTTATGGAGCGTTTAAATGAGAAAAAAGTTTAAGAACCATGAGCGAGGATGAAAAGATGGCTGAATAGAAAGGTAAAATGAGACAAGATTAGAAAATGAAGAAGAATAGGAGTTGAGCCATAATTTGGAATGCGCCACTGAAGAAAGAAGAGCAATACCATGAGCTGAAAATGTGTCCAAAAATCTGCTACTGAAAGAACCGGCTAAGAAATCCGCCATCTCATTGCTCTCAATGCCTAGATGACTAGGAATCCACAGAAGATCGATTTCGATTCGAGAAAAAAATGAATATGAAAACACGAAAAATATTACTTAATCAGAAGACTGAACGGAAGAAAAGATGTGATAATTTTCAGAACACTTTAAGCAACCGAGATTTTGAGCACTTTATGGAAAAGCAGTGATGAGAAAACAAGAAGAACAGCACGTAGAACAGCAACAGATTCCGCATAGAATATTGAGCAAAAAGGGGAAAGTTTAAAAGATTCAGAAAAGGAGGACAAGAAAAGGCAGAACCAACTCCACTTGGCCCTTTGAAACTGTCAGTGATGTGTTTAAGAAAGAAAGAACTTAAATCAATTCTGGCAACATGTTTGGGAACAGATTTAGAACAGAGAGGGTGAAGAAAAACATTTAATAAGACGAAGGAAACTGAGAAAAATGAAACCTTTAGTTTTATTCGTACGCATAAACCTGAGTACACTTAAATGAATCGATACAATAAATTACCAGCCGTGAATTTCATAGAATTAGAAATGTACACACTAAATAACAAGAGCATATTCATTATATGTTAATGAGCAACATTAGTTAATTGTTTTGTTTGCGCGCATTTTGCAACAGTAAAATTATTAGCAAATTAAAAGTGAAATACCATGCTTTTGAAATTAAATATAGCAAAATCCAAATCTAGGAGCATTAAAAAGCTACATCTTAGCTAGTAAAAATTAAAATTTACTTCTGAGGCAACGAAGTAAATCGCTTACAAAATAAAAATACTCATTGGCAACATATATTTTTGACATGCTGCAGGTAATGTAATGCTATTTTATTTATTTTATAGCAATCATATATAAAGCTTAATACATAGAAATTTGTTTATTTTCTGCTATATATTTTTATGATGGAAGGTTGCGAATCACTAAAATGTTATTATAACAAAATAGGAAAAAAAATGCTACAATTCCAATGTCGCAGACAATTAATTAATAGCATACATTGATAAATCTGGGTGAAATATGAGGAAATGGAACTTTTGAATACAAATAAAGTGTGACACTTGCAGCATTTATTAGCTGATTATATGTAATAACAGAAAACAAAATAATGTACATATATCGGATCTTTGATACTAACAACTATGTTTTTCTATTTTGTGGAGAATTAGATCCATGTTTATTAATTCTGATTTTTATAATTAGTGGAGTACCATATGAAATATTATTACTACATTGGGAGTTACTGTGTTTAAAGAAATAAAGTGAATTTTCGTATGTTGCGATTAATTTATAAAAGAGATTATATAGTACAGTTGCACTTCATCTGAACTAAATCTATGAAAAAGGAGTAAAGGGTTAATGACGTAAGATTTTTATTAGGACCTTGACCCATTTCATGCGAAATGTATATAATTTTCTTTTGATTTGTTATAAAAATAATTACGCATATACCATGTTTAAGTAATAAACAATGTAACATCTGTGTATGCATTGTAATAAAGCAGTTGAAATTAAACATTTTAAAAATTACATCAAAATCTTTTACAATTTACTTGTAATAATTTGAATAAAATTGCATATTTTCTACAGTCTTGTTACAAAAAATGAAGACAATACGTTAAAAATATGATATACATGGTGCAAAATAGAAGAAGAGTGGAACTAAATAAAAATTAAAAACGAATAATTAATATTACAATAACATTAGTGACAGTCCACTATCTTTTGTTCAGAAATTAAATAATTCTGAAATACTTCAGAAAGAAGAAGTTTGTCTGTTGTCACATTATTGTGATATCATCAGATTAAACAGTTATTATTACCAATAACTGGAATAATTCCATTAATTGTTAAAACTGATCATGGCAGACACACGCAAAAAAAAAAAAAAACACACAGAAAAAGGACCTTTTGATATTCACATCAAAGTTATCATTTTCATCAGTTGTAATTTAATTACATTTATTGAACACTAAAGCAGAATTAGTACATTATAAAGCTCTTGCTCGATCAAAGCTATAGAACCACTGCACTGTAATCAACTATTAGTCTTGATTATTTATTTTATTCTGAAATGATTATGAATCTTGTATCCCAGAACAAACAATTTAATTCGATCGCATGAATTAAAATTTTTTTATTGAAAAATCGTTTATAACTGGCAGAACCCTAAAAATGCCATTGGTGATGAGGATCTGCTGTATAAGGATCACAGTATTACTTTAACTGAGTTTAATTTATGCATCCTAAACCAAACACTTAAAATTGGTGACATTGTTCTCCTTTGAAAAACAAATGATAGTACTTCACTTGGCCAGAAGTTCGTGTCAAAGCCATTTATGCGAACAAGAGCACTTTAACCGATAAGGTATTCTTCTGGAGATTTTCAACATTTTAGTACAGAGTTGGTACATTTAACTCCGAAATAATAAATGTTGAGATAATGTAATGTAAAATTAATGAAGAGTGCACTACCTAGTGTAGTCTGGCCTACAGTATTACTATTAGACAATGCATATTTGCATTGTGTTATTGATAGCTGCTTTTTCTTTATTAAAATAAGATTATCACAACATTTTTAAGTAGCTATATACAAGTTATATTAGTTATACATCGGCAAATAAATAAATAAAAGTATTCCTCTAATTATCTAAAACTGTAGTTAATTTGTTGTGATTATTACATCGAACAAAAATATTCACAAAAAAAGAATGGAATTTGCTTGCTTGTGTTAATGTGTTTTATATATGATTTGTTTTTAAATTAGTTTTTATCAAATAAAAGGACACCTCCTTCAATATATTTTAAATGTGCGACTTTCACAAAAACTGTTCTAAGTAGTTTCAACAAATAAAAGTACGTTTGCCTGTACCTGCTTTTCAATGTTTATCTCATTGTGATTTCCCCAATATTGTTTTTCAAAAATTAAACGGCTTTGCTTACACGTATTTTTAAATTATCCTTTATATGTGACCTTGCCAAAAACCGTTTTTGCAGTACTCTCAAATAAAATTTCATTCGTCTGCGTATGTTTTTAAATGCCGTATTAAATTGTATTGGTAGTGTTCGCAAATAAAATGACGTTACTCTGCATGCGTTTTTAAATGCCACATTAAATTACATTTCCACCAATACTGTTTCTGGCCGTGTTCACAAATTATTTTAAATGCTTTGCTAAATACGGTTTACAAGAGAATCGTTTTTGACAGTGTTCGCAGCTGAAATTCCGTTCAACTGTATGTATTTTTATATGGCAGTTTAAAGTTGATTTCCGTTTAAACGGTTTCTGGCAGTGTTCACAAGTAAAAGGTCGTTCGCTTGTATGAATAATTAAATGATCATTTAAAGTAGATTTCCACCAAAACTGTTTCTGGCAGTGTTCACAAGTAAAATTTCGTTCGCCTAGATGCATTTTTAAATGATTCTTTAAACCGCCATTCGACAAAAATTGTTTCTGACAGTGTTCACAAATAAACCGTTGATTACATGGGCACAGTTTTAAATGATTCCTTAAATTTGATTTCCACACAAACTGTTGCAGGCATTGTTCGCAAGTAAAATTCCGTTCGCCTGTGTGAACTTTTAAATGCTGTCTTAAATATGATTTCCTCAAAAACCGTTTCTGACAGTGTTCACAAATGTAATTACGTCTTCCTGTGTGAATTTTTAAATGGCCTAATAAATTGGTATTCCATCGAAACTGTTTCTGGCAGTGTTCACAAATAAAAAGACGTTCGCCTGTATGCATTGTTAAATGCTCATTTAAAATCGACTTCTTCAAAAACTGTTTCTGGCAGTATTCACAAGTAAAAGGTAGTTCACCTAGGTGCATTTTTAAATGATTCATTACACCGCTTCTCGACAGAAACTGCTTCTGGCAGTGTTCACAAATAAAATTGCGTTCGCCTGCGTGTGTTTTTGAATGTTTTTTTAAACTGTCTTTGCTACGAAACTGTTTCGGGCACTGTTCACAAATAAAATTTCGTTCGCCTAGATGCATTTCTAAATGATTCTTTAAACTGTCTTTCGACCAAAACTGTTTTTGGCAATGTTCACAAGTAACCGGTAGTACGCCCGGATGCATTTTTAAATGATTCTTTAAAGTGTCTTTCCGCAAAAATTGTTTCTGGCAGTGTTCACAAATGAAATTGCGTTCGCCCGCGTGTGTTTTTAAATGCCGATGTAAGTTTAGGAACTGTTTCTGGCAGTGTTCACAAGTAAAATTTCGTTCGCCTAGATGCATTTTTAAATGATTCTTTAAACCGTCATTCGACAAAAATTGTTTCTGACAGTGTTCACAAATAAACAGTTGGTTGCATGGGCACAGCTTTAAATGACTCCTTAAACTTGATTTCCACAAAAAATCTTTCAGGCATTGTTCACAAGTAAAATTCCGTTCGCCTGTGTGTGCTTTTAAATGCTGTCTTAAAGATGATTTCCGTGAAAACCGTTTATGGCAGTATTCACAAATGTAATTACGTTCGCCTGTATGCATTTTTAAATGCTCATTTAAAATCGACTTCCGCAAAAAATGTTTCTGGCAATGTTCACAAGTAAAATTGCGTTCGCCTAGGTGCATTTTTAAATGAATCATTACACCGCTTCTCGACAGAAACTGTTTCTGGCAGTGTTCACAAATAAAATTGCGTTCGCCTGCGTGTGTTTTTGAATGTTTTTTTAAACTTTCTTTGTTACGAAACTGTTTCTGGCACTGTTTACAAGTAGAAGGTAGATGCATTTTTAAATGATTCATTAAACTGTCTTTCTGTAAAAACTGTTTCTGGCAATGTTCGCAAGTAAAAGGTCGTATCTCTAGATGCATTTTTAAATGATTATTTAAACTGCCTTTCCACCAAAACTGTTTCTGGCAATGTTCACAAGTAAAAGGTCGTACGCCTAGATGCTTTTTTAAATGGTTCTTTAAATCGTATTTCCGCAAAAACTGTTTCTGGCAGTGCTCACAAATGAAATTCCGTTCGCCTGCGTGTATTTTTAAATGGTGATATAAATTAGATTTCCATCGGAACTGTTTTTGACAACGTTCACAATTAAAAAAACGGTTTTCTGTGTGCGTTTTTAAATGTCTATGTAAACTGGTTTTCCAACGAAACTGTTTCTGGCAGTGTTCACAAGTAAAACTGCGTTCACCGATATGTGTTTTTAAATGGTGATTCAACTTTGATTCAGTTGAAAACTGTTTCTGACAATACTTGCAAATGAATGGACATTTACTTGTGTATGTTTTCAAGTAATTTACCCTTGCTACATCTTGGGATAATCGTTGCCGGCAGTGGTCAGAAGTATATAGAAGTTGATTCGTAAGCATTTTCGAATGACACTTTAATTCAAACTTGGATGACAAGTATTTTAGTGATGGTTTTCTGCTGAGTAGTTTTTTCAAGGATATTATTGGATGAGCACTTGCTGGAAAGGATTTTTGATCGTAATTATCAGTGTAGATCTTTTTGTTTGCATGCATCCTTAAATGATACATTAGAAAAGATCTCTTTGTAAATTCCTTTTGACAAATGTTACAATAATAAATCTGTTTATCAGATGAATTTTCATTGCAGTTGGTACAATAATGCACGTATTTCTGTGCTGCAGTTTGTTCAAAATTTATGTAGCAATGAACATTTGTTTTTAAATTTATATTGCTTCCTTCGTTGACGTATTCATTTGTAATTGATCTGCCTGTTTGATGCACACCACAGTTAGTGCAATAATGAACATTTTCATGTTCAGTAGTTTGTTTAAAGTTTACTTGACATTTAATTGTCTTTCCTATTATTTCATGTTTACTGCATATAGTATCGAGATCACCTGTAGTTAATGGCATACTGCTGCTTGTTATAGCTCGACCCTTTTATGCTGATTTCAGTTAGACGTTATGTCAGACCACTTGAATATTAGAATATTTCATCCATAATCTGAAATTAAATTACAATTTTACTGTAATCAATAAATAAATTTAAATTACTACAATTTTGAGAAAAAATGAGTTGTTTAAAGTAATAATAGTTCAAAAATTTAAAAAATCATTGTTTGTTTATTGTTGGGTATGAAATACTCTGGAACATTCCACACCAAACGCGATTTATCTACAATGACCGTTCTAAAGTTACAATTAATTTTTTGTAATATACAATATGGATGATAAAGTCATGTTAGATGTAGTTAGGGACATATATATGTAGCTTTCTCCCATTTATTGAATAATTGTATAACATTTAATGTACTGTAAATAAATAAATGGTGTGACCTTGCTGGAACATGTGTTTGCCTTTTTTTTCACTCCGTGAGAAACAGCTTTTAATTAACATAATTAATAAATAAATTACATTATTAGAAATAATGGAAACCTGTGTACAAGTGTTGTTGGACCTTTGAAAGATATAACAAAAGAAAGCAAAAGTATTATAAGAAGGAATCTTCTTCTTTCTCTCCTCAACTTTTCGGTTGGTGAGTAACCTATTCGTACATTTTTTGCTGTGCAAATATGGGCTGTGTGCTAGGCAATTATTATGTACAACGCGAGTGTAAACGCACAAGACTTCATTCGGAACTGATTAAGTCGCTTGTTATTGTGTTACAAGTGCAGTAACATGTTCATCTGCCGTGTACTGACCTAGCGTGCATATGATGGTATACATGGTGGTTGACCAATGCCTTTCATATGAAATAACGAGTATTTAATTTAATTTTTCATAATAATTTCTATCGTCCCCCGGGACGGAGTCTTCTGTGACGGAAGCCAAGCGCTCTAGCAACTAGGTTATCGCGACGACATATAAGAAGGAATATCACTGTTTAAAGAACAGAATTTTGGTAAATGACAAGAAAGATTAACAATAGATAATTTTAGTCAGAACATTTACTTACAATACTTCAATGAGGTTAAGGGCGGCGATACATGTACCGCCTAAATTTTGGCCGTTTTTCAAAGGCTTATTTTATAAGGAAGGAATAAGTAAATATTTTTGAAAGTAAGCACATTTATTCATCATATATTTAAATACAGGACACAATAATTTTTTTTTTTTTTACAAAATGGCCGTTGTACTGACCAGTCTCCTGAGACCCTCGTAGCGAATGGAGCCAATTGGCGGGAGTTCTAGCGTCTGTTGTAGTGATCAGAAATCAAAAATTCAAGCTGCAGAGTATTCAGAAAACATTTATTTTCTAGTTTAACCTATAAAAAATAAAAAAAGTGAAAAAATCGCAAATTGACGGGCCTTAGAAAAAAAAGTTTGATTTTTTACCCATTTTTTTGATGATTTTGGGTCAAAAATAGTAGTTCTTGAAAATTTTTTGGAATTTTAGAAGTTCAACTAGAAACTAATACTACAGAGAAGATGTGCACCAAATTTTATTGAAATCAGTTGAGAACTTTTTGAGTAATCACGCCCTCCAATTTAAAAAAAGTAGTTTCCAGAAAAACGCGTTTAAAGTTTTGACACACAGAAACTCTGTGATTGCAGCGACTTACCAACTACTAGTCAGCTAGTCAACGATTCCAGGGCCATATAGCAGTCCTTCAGTGCGTTCGTAGAACTCATTTTTCTTGTTGAACTCTTCTTGACATGCTTCATGAGCTTTTTTAGTCGTTAAAGAGCTGCGCCGATTTTCTCAACTCATTTTTAGTTCATCGATTTTTTCTTGATATGACATGCATTGGCGGCCAATTACTATTTGTAAGGAGTTAACTACTTGTAAAAGATATGTATATCCATCATTGAACAGTCCAGCTGAGATGTATTCGCTAATTTCAACAATTTTTAGTCCTGAATTCAAGTGATTTAGACAGAGACGCCAGATGGTAGAGTTGAAACTCTCATTTGCATTCTGCGTGTGGCCACCCAAACATCTTTCTAGTAAATCATTTCGGGATAAATTTTCAAATATCGGCTTTACATGAGTTTAGACGTCAGGATGTAATGGAGCAGAATGTTTAATAAGCTTAGAATTTTCCCCAGAAGCTTCAGCTTTGCGCCACTTGCACCAGCTATCGGGACCTGATGGACAGTACTCACGTTTACCGGTTGTCATCTGTGGAGCACATATGATAGTATGTGGCTATAATTGCATCTTTCATATCCTTGATGCAGTTAATATTCCTCCGAATAGCTAATCCGTAGAACAAAGAATTTTTTGATCAACGCTTCAGTGAGTTTGCCTCTTCCTCCCAGTTAGTTGTCTGTTCCAGTTTTTCGGAGACGAGTACCCATCCTCTTGAACGTGGCCACTGCATTCACTTTTAATGACACGAAGGTCGTCGCCATACGGATTCAAATTAAGAATTCCAGTGAAGGTTTTCTAATCTCATCTCCTATATAGTTTCCGTATTTTACGCTAAATAAATCTTCCGGTCATGGAAACATCTCTTTCATAGCTTCGACTTCCATTGCGGCTGAAGAGCCTTTATGGTTTTTTTAGCAGTTTGGTTCACGTTCTTCATACCACTCACGATATTCTTCAGTATTTGTTCCACAAGCACAAGTCACTGTTTCAGCCCTCGACCACTACCGCGATCGTGAATTAACGAACAATCAAAGATTAATTTCTAACTCAAACGTTGTCATGAGATAGCGCTATGCGTACCAAATCTGTATCACTATACAACTGTTCTTTTCAGGAAATCAAGAAACAAAAGAATTTCTAAACGTCTGTTTACTTAGGTCTTCAATATAAAAGGTCAGGAATCCGAGAAGTAGGTATTAAGAGCCGGCCACACTAATACAGATCTAATAGCACTCGAGCGCTGAGTTGAAGCGGGACACTTTAACGAGTTATAAATCGAAAAATAATAAGAATTTAATTTTGAAAATTACAGGCATATTTTTGAGATGTTGTACTAACTATTTATGCAAAAAAAAAAAACGATTTTTTAAAAATTTTACATGTATCGCTCCCCTTAAGAGTTCCCTCAGAAAAAAAATTACCCACAGCGCTATATCATAGGAAACACAAAATATAATTGACTTATAACTTTTCTGTTTTCTTCAATAACGCTCTGCGAATATTTATTAAGTTGCACAACCACTGGCAAACTTTCAAGAAATAATGTAACAGCTTCCAGTGTCATATGAAATTGTGTTTTCACATGCTTTTTGCATTGCCTGTGTACATCCTTAAATCCGCAAAATGGATTCTGTATAAATGATCTCAATATTCCTTTAACAGAACTTGGATTTGAAGGAAATACAATTCCATATTTGCATAAAACGCTTTTTTGGAGTTTGAAGTATATCAATGACAGTGAATACGTTCCAACCATCAATAATTAAATTCCTTTTTTAGATGTTTCAGGTCCTAAGCAAAGTCATTTATCTAGGGAGGCGTCCAACATTTTTCAAGTAATTCTTTTATATTTTCAGTCAATAAATTCAACACTAGATTAACGAAGTGGCCAATATCATTTTCGTTGCAGCCATCCATTGTTCCATCATGATTCTCATTAAAATATTCGAGCAACGTCGGTCTCGTCACCTACCCATCCAATAATTTTGATTCTGTGGTAACTGCGGGCATATCCTCAAATTTTCTTCCTTCTTTCTGATCACTACCTCTGCTTGATCTCTCTTTAAGGTCGTTATAAACCAAATGTACACATGTTAATATATAATATTTACAAACTAAAGAGAAAATTGAAAAAATTGAGAGAATAGAAGGAAATCTAATATTGAAATTTAAGAAAGAATAATATGTAAAAGAAAATTAATAATCAGCACAGAAGGCATCAATTAGTGAATTTAGGAACAATTATATCTTTTAGCATTTGTATAGTAATTAAAATAATGTTAACAGTAGTCTAAAAACAGGCATTCTGACGACTCTCTGATGTCATAAGCCTCGAACTGTGTGCAGAGAGCAGAAAGTAACCGATTATAAATTAACATAAGTATATTATTTAATGTCTGTAACTAACCCAAGCCCTGCTCGTCTCTCTCGACCACTGCGTTACCATCTTTTCAAAATTCCAGGCATAAATATATGTAATATAAATTTAGCATTTAATACATGTTACAATGCCCCTCCAGGGGATCACACCTTATCGTAGTGGAGGGGTTTTCGTGCTCTGACGAAGTTCAGAGCTATACTAGCGGTAGTGTATTCTACCTGAAAGGCCCCCCTAGCCAGGAAGGTCTGAACTGAGGAACCAGACCAAGATGATCCCATAATCGTCGGCAGCAGGACGATCATTACTGGATACAGGCGCGATGCACATAGCTAAAAACGGCTGTACTCCAGACATATCTAGGCGTGATGTACTTATTGCAGAAATGGTTAGATAACTGCACTAAAGAAAGCAATGGAAAACTACTTCAGTATATGTTCCTAGAAAATAATCACTATGCAGGACAAAACCAAACCACTGGTCCCGAGTTTCTGGTGCTACACAATAGCAGGGGTGCGAAGAATACCCGGAAGTAAAACTAGTGCTGCAGATGTGATTAACATAGGTACTTGGAATGTACGAACTCTATATGAATCTGGGAAGCCAACAAATGTGATTCTTGAGGTGCGCAGATTAAAGATTCATGTACTTGGTCTGAGTGAAGTAAGATGGACTGGAACTGAAAAGATCATATCTGATGGTGTGGCTGTATATTTTTCAGGCGATAGAAGTGGAAAACACCAACGTGGGGTTGCAATAATGATAAACCGAGTGTGGTGCAACAGTGTTACTGCGTTCGTGCCATACTCTGATCGAGTATTATTGCTATGGCTGAAAGCACACCCAGTAGATATCAACATCATACAAGTATACGTACCTACGGCTAAAGCACCAAATGACGAATTAGAACAATTTTATACAGAAATAGAAACAATACTTAAAAATTGTAAGAAGCACGAGGCTATATATCTGATAGGCGATTTTAATGCCGAAGTAGGAAACACAATAACAAACAAAATAACTGGACTATTTGGATTGGGTAGAAGAAATTACCAGGGAGATATCTTAGTTCAATTTTTCCAGCAAAAGGAATTAACAATTACTAACACCTATTTCAAACTACCACCTAGAAGACTATATATATGGAAATCGCCAAGTGATACACCAACAGCAATAGTTTGAAATCAAATTGACTACATAATAGTGAACACACGCTTTAGGAATAGTATAATATCAGTAAAAACTATGCCCAGTGCTGATGCAAAAACAGATCACAACCTACTGAAAGCTGCAATACGAATAAAATTAAAAAGAATCAGGAAGATCCAAAAGTCATTTATAAACCTACAGCTGCTACAAAACCGAGAAATCCAGGAAAAAGTGAAAGAAGAAGTTAACTGTAAAATACAAAATACGCAAGACATGAATGATATAGAGGATCGATGGGAACAAATGAAATATGCAATTAATAATGTTACAAAGGAACATCTAACAAAAAAGGGAACCCGGAATCATAAACAATGGATGACCTTGGAAATATTAAAACTAATGGAACTTAGAAGGAATAGCAAAAATAATCTATCCAGATATAAAATGACAGAATTATTCTAAAAAAGGTAGCACAGGCAAAGGAGGAATGGTTAAGGAAAAAATGCAAGGAAATCGAGGAGTACCAAATCAAACATGATGAATTTAATGTGCACAATAAAATAAGAGAAATAACAGATGTTTATAAAAAGAGACATGTAACCGTTCTTGAAACAGACAGTGGCGAAATCGTAACTGAAACAACTGCGAAGAAAAAAGTCTAGGAAAAATATATAAAAAATCTCTTTAACGACGAGGAAGGAGAGTTAGTCCAACAAGAAGAGCCAGATACATTGTCAATTCTAGAATCAGAGATGGAAGCTGCAATTAAACAAGCTAAAGTAAGAAAAGTAGCAGGACCCGGCAACATACAAGTTGAACTCTCGCAAATGTTGGGACCTAGAGCAATCAAAAAGATGGCTAACTTCTTCAATTCAATTTACAGTAGCGGGAAAATGCCCAAAGAATGGTTGGAGTCCAGGTTCATTTCCCTACTAAAAACCTCAAATACGTCTAAGTGTGATGACCATAGATTGATAAGTCTTATGAGTCATGTTTTAAAAGTATTCTTGCGCATAATTCATCGACGAATATCAAAAAAATGCAAAGAAAATATAAGGTGGAACCAATTTGAATTCCATAATGGTATGGGAACACGAGAAGCACTATTTTGCATGCAAACATTAATACAAAGATCACTCGAATTTCTGAAACCAGTCTCTATATCTGTTTCATTGATTTTAATAAGGCATTCGACAAAGTACAACATGCAGAACTAATGAAAACTTTAAAAGGTATTGGTGTCGATGATGCAGATTTAAGAATTTTACAGTCCCTCTACAAAAATCAGCATGCAACAGTACTAATATACGATCAGCTGACTGGAGTAATACTAATACGAAGGGGCGTTAGACAAGGCTGAGTGCTTTCGCAATGTTATTTAATTTGTATTCGAAGGTTATATTTGCACAGACTTTAGAAGAACAGGACAAAGGAATAATAATTGGAGGACAAAAATTTGCAGTGATACGTTTTGCCGATGATACTGCACTGCTGGCGGAGAATATCGAAGACCTGCAGGGACTATTGAATTCAGTTGCCCTTGAAAGTGGAAAAAAAGGGCTCAGCATAAACATCAAGAAAACCAAGTTCATGGTGGCCTCAAGATGACTAATTACAGATAAAAAAAACTGTTCCTTAATGGTAGGGAAATCGAACGGGTAGGAAAATACAAGTATCTAGGTTGTTGGATAACGGAAGATAATGACCCGGACGTAGAAATAAGAACACGCATCGAGATAGCCCGAGATGTATTTATGAAGATGAAGAATGTGTATTTTGCGACTGAAAATTAAACCTGGAAGTCAAGAAGAAGGTGCTAAAATGTTATGTATGCTCCGTACTCTTATACCGGTGCGAAACGCGGACAATAAAAGCACATATGGAAAAGCGTATTTCATCATTTGAAAAGTGATGTTATCGCCGCATCCGGAAGATACCATGGACTAGAAAAATGAAAGATGCGGAGGTATTACAATTGAAAATGAATCTGATATTAATGGACATAATTAAAAAACGAAAAATTAATTTCTTTGGATATTTCATGAGAGGATCAACATATCACCTTCTGCACACAATTATGATGGGAGCGGTAAAAAGGAAAAGGGGACAAGGAAGAAGAAGAATTTTTTGGCTCCAAAATATTAGGCAATGGACTGGAGTTACAAAAGTAGGAGAATTGTTCCAGATTGCAAGAAATCGAGTCGCATTTCGTTATATGGTTGAATCCATGAAAAGTGGTTAAGCTATACCCAAATCGGGTTGCACGAAGAAGAAGAAGAAGATGTTACAATGCAGTTGTACTCGATCGTGCGTCAAGATCATCGAGTCTGCCTGAATCTTCTCCTTCATATCTTTCGTAGAAACCGGTTCACATGTGCACACCTACACACAAACACCCATATCCAAAGGAACACCTGCAAACTTCGATCAGGCACACCTGCATCCATCTTTCACCAGAGGAATGTATGTGGTTTTTCTAGTACAATCCACATATTTTTTATTCATACAGTACACAATTTTTTCAATTTCTTTCTTATTATATTTTTACCTAAAACTCTAGTCCAAGCCGCAGCGCTCCTCCGTTCATATCCTTGCAGGCATAGAATTTAATCAATAATTTTTCTATGATTATATTATTTTTTATTACAACTTCTCTCTACATAAATATATAGCTATATTCATGACTTGATATGAAGAAAGATTGATAAGTCTCATGCGCGTTATTTTTAAATGTTTCAGCAACCGGTTGAAACTGTCACGAGATGAAAGAGATGAATCCCAGTCGTTCGTTCGAAATTAACTATCCGATCATTTACGCACACGCCCCCGATGGAAACCTGTTCGCGATCGCTACACGTTCGCACACACACACTGACACTTGATATATATTTTTCCTACTTATTTTTTCGTCTTCTACCAGTCCCGATCTTGTATTCAAACCGTTTAGAACTATGGAAAATTAAAAAATATATTCAAATTTAATTTCTGGATACATATGTTCGGGTAAAATAAAAAATATTATGTACAAACGGTAAAAATGGCCGGACGAGACAGAGAGCATTAAAGTTACATTCGATATTTGATCATAAATTTTTGATTAATTTTGATAATATATAATGGAATAAAGAGGAAAGCGTGTTGTACCTTTTATTATAACCTTCTTTCAGAGAAGCTCATTCCTTTTCTTGACGAGGAAACCCGTCCTCCTATGCTCCCGTGTACATCCTCTACGCACGTTGTTTCTTGCAATTTTAACATCAATCAACTTCGTGCTTCCTTGAATAATTCGTCTATCTTCCGAGATTATACGGTATCCCATCCGTACGCTTAAGAACCTATCGACCTCTGCATTGAACACCCACCTTTCAATGTATAACTCATTTCTACAAACCCGGGCCACTGCTTTATTATTAGTCTTATTCCAGAAAAATTCCTTCCGTTCAATTTTCTTATCTTCATACTTGGAAACTTTTCAAACAAATGATCAATAAACAACTACTCTGGTGACAAGGATATAATAATATTCTTCATGGCAATATGTTCGACGTCCCCGAATATCATAATTCCTTTTTAATTGTAAGTTTAGGTTTAGTTCGCTATGTAACTAACTATACGTTAAGTTCCGGGATGCCAACCACGAAGATTGACGTTCGTGGATTTTAATTATTTAGTTATATTTTATTATTTATGAATGAAAATTATTTCGTTGCAATTATCAGCAAAAACCATGACAAATTAAACTCACACCTATCTTTCGGGACCGGTCGACCGCTGAGAGAACTTGTAGCCGATATTGGTTAAATCGATGAGCGTTCGATAGTTTCCGATATTTCTTCCCTATCGTCGCGAATATCGAAATTATATTCTTTGAACAAAAAACCACCACTGTTTTCTTAACTTTTAATAACCGCGAAACTTCCGTTAAAACGATTAACTCCTCCGCGAAGGTAGCAAAAACTTCTTTACCGATCACAGGTAAAAAATGGAAACTGTTCAAATGGACCAAAAACACAACTCAAAGCGAGGTAAAATTCGGAAACTGATTTCCCGGTAAAAAACAAACTAACTGGCTCGTAAAACAAAAAACAATTGAATGCACGGTGAAACGGTGACTGCCCGTTTTCAAAAATCGTCTTTTTCGGTCATTCTAAATTGCTCTCACCCTTTTCGCCGGGACCGCCGGACTCGGCCGAATCAGGTAGATCCTTAGGGTTTTACTGGCCGGTGATTGACCACCCCAACCGACAACAGTTCCAGGCACGCGCACACTCGCACTCGCACCACACATTCCAAATTATTATTTTATTTTTATTTATTTATTTTTCTTTTTTTACACAATTTCTTCGGAACCATGTAATGGACACATTACATAATATAAACAAGTCCGCTGTATGGACAAATCATTTGCTATCTATCCTGTCATTGATGTTAGTTCTGCTTTCAATAATGTTCACCTACTTTCTTTTCTAAACAAAATGATTTCCATTAATATTCCACTACAGTTCAATTCCTTAATTTTCTATCTTCTTTATAATAGAACAGTCCATCTTTCTACCCCGTTCTTCACTGCTGCCAGATTGGTCTTTCGAAGTTATCCACGGCGATCCTGCATTAGCTCTACTCTGTTCAATATCTACTTCTACAGTTTCGCTGCTCTTTAGATTTTTTATACTTTTCTATTCTTTGCCGATGACATCTTCATCTATTTTTCCTCTAACGATCATTCTTCCGCTAATGCTGAATAATTCACTGTTTGTTTTTAAAAAATTGTTCATTTTTCCTATTTTCCTAGAAAATTTTTTTTCTATTGTTTTCACTTTTCATCTACATCATCGTTCTTTAGATACCTTTTCCAAATGTTACCTTCCCATTCCCTTAGTCAGTTCCTTCTCCTTATTTTGGCATTATTCTTAATAGTGCCGTATCCTTTCACAGTTACTTCAGCTATCTCTGTACTTTCGCTCTTAAAAAATCTACTTGTTAAAAGAGTTCAAAAAATCAAAAAAATTGAACGAAGAAACAACAAGAATATTAAAAGACAATTGTTACGCTCTTTAAAATCTGGCACCGTTTTTTTTAGGATATACCAATAACCAACCATATGACAAACTGCAGGAACTAACAAAATCTAAATTACGTTCGAATTTCGTTTTCTTCTGTCTTTTTCCAATGAAAATCTACTTTAAATAAACTGAATTGTGTACACTAACTTCCGGAATCCGTAAATATTTTTTCTATGCACACTCATACGAATTAAAAAGCTGATAGCATGGCAAATGAAACAAAACATGATCAACAAAAACCTTTCCAGTAATTCGCATGAATTTAAAGTTTGTTGCGCTAGCGAGAAAGCGAGAATTGTCTCCGTGTGGAAAATAAAACCTTTATTTGTTTATTATTTATTATAACAAATGTAAAAAAATATCCCGCATTGAACTATTTTTACCCTCCCTGTAAAACGATAAAAAAAAAAAACAAAAAAAAAAACAAACAACAAAACAATAAACGACGCGGTTATTTTATAAACAAAATATAATCGAACATGAATGAAAAATGCAGTCTTATAACCTGGTATTATAAGGCCTATCACTTAAAAAAATAATTTCATTACAGTGTAAGTATAATAAATTTAATTCCGCCCCTCAAAACTCTGAGCAGTTATTCGTTATTCTGTGCCTTTGGGCGGGCTCTAATATCAACTCTCTTCGAAATTTTTACGGTGGAAGGGCCTTAACCCCCTATCCAAAAGTACGCTACATACTATATCGTTGTCTTATCACTAATAGTTTGTAAAATTATATTTTAAATATCGGAAACATAAATATGTCAACATGTCAATATTAGTGCGAGGAGGCGTGATGGTTGCAATTTGGAAAAATGTGAGATGTCACTCGAGATATACACAATATACGTCGTTCGTTGATTATCCTATTCAGCGATTTTCAAATGATTTAATGATTGTATTTTTTTATCTTTAATATCCGCCACAACGAAATGTTTATTGTAGTAACGTCATTAAGCTACAAACGGAAGTTTTAGTTTGCTTTTATTAAAATCCGACGGATGACGGTATTAGGGACGAATCCAGGGGGGGTTTTGGGGGGCAATGCCCTCCCGCAAACTCTAAAATTGCCCCCCTGCCAGAACTTAATACAAGCTGTTTAAGAATGCAGCAATTTAATAGGAAATAAAATTCCTTTTATTCGCTTTGTTTACAATTATGTCAAAAGTTGCTTTCAAAATTATAAGATTTATTTTTGATGGAAAAATGAAACTTTATAAAATAGGGATAAAAAAAAATGACATTTTAAAATTTGACTTTGACGTTTGCTTGTATTTCATGAAAACTAATATGATTTTATTGCAAACGGGCAAAAGATGTAAAATACTGACGAAAGCAAATCTATAGACAACATTTCAGTGTTTGTTGCTTTTTTCTTGTTTTTTATTTCTGAGAAAGGTCCATTTAAAACAGCTGAAACACCACGACGTATTCGTTTATTATAAAAAGATAATGAACCCGTTAGAATGTTTTTACAATATATTCTTTAATGCTGCAATTAAAATTAATAATTTTAAAACCAGTTGAGAAAACATTGTTTTTTATGATCGGTTATTTTATTTTAAATTTATTGTTCACACTTGCTTTTTCATTATTTTAAATTACACAATGAATCATTTTTTACATATTTGGTTTTATTCTGGAATACCCCCGAAAAAAGTGTGCTCAGTAAAAATATTAAAAAAATCTCTGCCCCCCCCCCCCCAAGAAACAGATTCCTGAATTAATCCCTGGACTGTATGACAAAAAATTGTCATTCACAACGTAACTTGCGATAACTGGAGATGTAGCGAATACGCAGCGTAAGCGAATAATCGGTTAAGTAGACCGCGAATACAGTTAGACGAAATAATGAACAACGTTTGTTTAAGAAAATATGGAAAATCATTATACAACAGGATTAAGAATTTATTTTTTATGCTCAGGATTTTTATTAAATACTGAAAATAGACAGCAAATTTTCTTTTGTGTTTTTAAAACGTTGTATTTAAGTTCTGAAGGCTGCCTTCCCATTCTATATGGCTGTTATTGATAAATCGTCTACGTTGTATTATTAAAATCGTCTTAGTTTCACTTTCATTCATGTTTACTTTCTACTTTTTAAGCACTGATAACAACCGTTCAGTTTCTCTGCTTAGTCTGTTTCTGGCATAATCCACTCTGTAAGAAGATGTCAGAACATAGCAGGCAACAGGAAGGCATGGAAGAAGATGACTGGCTAGAGTTACAACGACAAAAGCAAGGCTCTTAAATACACGAATGAACCGATATGGGGGCACAGTGATTAAAAGCGATGGCAAGGATGAAAAAAAAATTTAGATTAGAATTGGGAAAACAAGAAGTGCTTTTAACAACTTAGAGCGTGTACTCAAAGATAAAAACATTAGGAAAGATTTAAGATTGAAAATATTATAGTGCTATGTTTGGCCCGTAGTCAGATATGCACCGGAAACGTGGATTATTAATAAAAACCGAATAAACGCATTGGAGATGTGAGCTTACCGCAGAATGGGGAAAAAATCAGATGGGTAGATAAGGTTAAAAATGAGGAAGTACTGCGAAGGTGTAATATGGAAGAAAGGATATTGATGCTGTGGATCATCGAAGGAAAGTTTCTCAATTCGAGACTGATCAATGATCGATCGTTCAAGATGGTTGCACAGGGCAAGGTTACCAGAAAACGTGGAAGAGGAAAAACGAAGATTAACTATGTTATCATCAATTTAATATTTTTTTTTTTTCGTTTTTAACTCCACTTAAATGATAATTAATAATTACGTAGTATGTTTGTAATGTAGGGCTACCTCAAAAAATAAGATACTAATAAATAATGATAATAACTAATACAGTGTTATTATGATATTTTGACGAATCCGTTACTGACTTTTTTTTTTTTTTTTCGTGCCGGCCCCGAAATCTATTTGCTTCGGCTAATTTTGACGCGCACCTTCTTCGTTGTCGGTACATGATAGTCTGTTGACCGTTGACCGATAACAGAACATCCACACGCACTCTCAATTTCGCTCGCACCTGTTACGTTTTTAAAATAATTTTTAAATGTTTCTTAAGATTTTATTTTACTGTTTACTTTTTAACCCTTAAATCTATCACACTACACCGACTAAATTTAAATTCTACCCTTCGCCTTCGCATCATAAAAAAATACAGAGAACTCGACGCCTAGGAGTAACAGCAAATGATCATCTTATAAAACTACCGAGAAATGTTTTTCGCAAACATTTAATTTGAATATTAATATTACGAATAATAAAAGATAAAAAAGAAACATTAAAATATCTACTGATCAATTGAAAACACTTTAGATTACTACAATTGTAACCCATGCTATAGTGTTACAGTTGATTGAAGTAAATAAAATAGAACAAACACTAACAACACAACGATATAATTTAAACAATACATATTGTAGGTAACAACATAGATGAGCATTTGAAAATTTTACAAAAATTATTAAAGACTTACGATTTGCTGAGAATTATTACATTCACACAAGTACAGGGATAACATTATTAATTAACAATAACTTGCCGTATAATAGTCCGCTATTTAATGTTTAATATTACATCGTGCAATTTTAATTTTAATATAATTTCCATTTATTGGCGGTTTTTATTTTAAACTTTTTGTATTTTTAAATTTTTGTATTTTTAAATTTTTATATTTTAAATTGGTTAATAATTAGTCGTTTGCTGTGATTTATTTTTATGTTTCAAATTTCGGCAGTTAATGGTGACTACTATTTTCAATATTGTCGGATTTATTATTGTTGTTTTAATTTTAATTGTTTATATACGCCACGAAGATAGATTTTAGTATCCGAAACTAGTCGGTGTTTTTGTATTTTTTTTAATTATGTCATTGTGTTGTTAAGTGTTTTTGTTTTATTTTATTTACTTCAATCAAACTTTGGATTACGTAGAACTATAACGGAGTAAAAAAAAACAAGTTCAGTCAAGCATGATGTTTCATGCGCTCAGGGTTACTCCGTATGTGTTAAGTTAACGAGAACCATAATATTTATATTTACAAACGAAGGAATTTGATTTTTCCGCTGCAAAGTGGAAGAGGAACGTAATTTTTTGCGATTTTTTGAATTATTACCATCTCAAAAATTTCGTTAAAAAAAATGAAATACGGTTTCCTTTAGCCGACAAATAGCCCGATATCTCAGTCGATATATCACATGAGCGAGAAAAATTTTTTTTTTCAAAAATTTCGAGTATTCCGCGCCCTCCGGGGTTTAATTTTAATGCTCCGAGCTAGAAAAATATATGGAAATGTACATATTTTTAACCTTGTTCAAAATTTTTAACTATGATACTCGCGTCATCCAGAAAAGGACATACGTCATCTTTCGCGTTTTTTTGAACTTTTCGTCAACTTCAAAAGTTTCGTTAAGGAAACGACTTATAGGTTCATTCCTTTCAAACAGCGATCTTTCCAACTATATATATCACATGCCCGGAAAAAAAGAAATATTTTTTTCAAAATCATCTAGTTTTCGGCGCTTCGAGCGCCGTATTTTAAAATTTTGGAAATCCAGATTTTCTAGGCCTTAGTATGTACTTCTGTTCAAAAATCAAAATTTTAATAACGCAGATTTTAGTATCGGAATAAGATAAGTTTTGTATTAAATTTTTAAAAAAAACATACTCCTTAAGACTAATTTTACATTACTTCGATGTATTATACAATTTTTTATAATTATTTTTTGATGAAATTATTCAATTTTTACACGCAATCTTAAATATACATTGTACCAGTAACGTAGAAAAGAGAGGAAAACGGTTCGAAAGGTCTGGATCTTATTGAGAGTAAAATTCTTGATTTTAACATAAAAATGTATATACATATTTTCGCACATATTCGCATTAAATATATATGATTTTTATATGTAAGAAAACAATTTTATGGATGGGTTATGTTTATAAAACCTAAAAATGATATTATTTTGCCCCCCCCCACGATAAAAAAAGTTTAAGTCGGCACATCTGTATTGAATTATTATTTATTTCTCGTTAAATATAATTATTTGTCTTACATACAGTGCACTTTTTTTTTTTTTTTTCTGTCCCCATAAATAAATAAATTATCTGAAATTTTATTTAAACAATTAACTGTTTCCGTTTCTGCAGAAATTACTCAATGCGATACTTGCATCTTAGCAAACGACCTTTACAAAATATTTGCTCTGATCGGATATGCGCAAAAGCTCTCTTTTTAATAAATTTCTCAATTAAGGAAGAATTTTGGTGCAGAACAATCGAAAACTGAGAGGGAAATTTTAATCACACCTAGGAAGAGTCAATGAACAGTTTTAATTACGATGAGTTGAATTTTTTACACTAACATGCGCAAAAGTTTCGCTCGGGTACAGCTAGTTGAAAATAGTAATTTTTCAAATCGTAGTAAGAAATATTATATTAAAAAACATAAATATTTCCGTTTACTTACTTCCTTTTGAAGGAATATATTTAATCGGTGTATAAAGTATAAAGAAAAAAAAAAAAAAAAGAACAAATTAATCTTTCAAACGTTTAAAATATAAACCACACAGTTAACGCGCTGCGAGTGAAATGCTACAGACACAAGTGTTGGGATTTTTACAAATAAATATCGACTGTAACATCATGTAACGACTATTTTAAAATGACAGAAAAGAACCAAATAAATTGAAATGGTTAGTGTCATAAAAGGAAGGATACCCGAAAAGTGTGAACACGATGAGTTTATTTTACGACATATCAGCCATATTGAACCGAACCTAATTATAAAAAAATAATGAAAAAAAAAAAAAAACAATCACGGAAATAACGAAAAGACGCTTGTTGTTCGTAAGTGATAAGCGGTTGTTCGTTCGCGTTGTTTAATAGATAACAATTGTTCTCCGATAATAACATCATCTTCGATTTCTTCGGCATTTTCGTTATCATCGTGGCGATAAAACCGGTGAGATTGTTCTGATTTTACTATTTCGTGCGCGTATTTCGCCTGCTCATTTCGACAGCTGACAATTTTAGTTCGTCTTTCGGTACTTCAGACACTCGAATTCTGTCGTGTTTTTTTTTTTTTTTTTTTTTTCCTTTTTCCAATTATTATTTATTTATTTATTTTAATTTAATCGATCGATGAGTTCGTCCAGTGGGGGCCGCCCGGCGGCCTCCTCCAAAGATACGAAATTCAATACCAATAAGAATAATTTAAGTCTCAACCTGATGGAAACCGACGCTGCCGTAAAGCGTAAACCTTCCGGCCCCCTTTCACCGACCGTGTCTCTGCCTAGCAAGGATCTACGGCTGTCTCAAACTGATCTCAACGCTCCCACTAATATAATCAATAATAGTAACAATAAAAATAATAATAATAATGAAACCGTCACTAAAGCCGTTGAAAATTTTAGTATTAAAAATAGTAATAACAACGGAAGTAAGAATAATATCAATAACAACAATAATAACTCTGTTAAAAACGGTAGTAGTGAACATAGTAGCAGCAATAATAATAATAATGCTAATGATAATAATAATAATAATGCCAATGATAATAATAATAATAATGCCAACGATAATAATAATAATAATAATAATGCCAACGATAATAATAATAATAATAATAATAACAATAATGATGATGATAATAATAATAATAATAGTTTAATTCATAGTAGTCCCGAGGTCTACCCCTCCGACCATCCAGGACCCTATTCTATAATTGTAGAATATAATTCAACACAAAATAACATTGGGAATTATCATCCATTGGCGGTGGCCCGACTTCTTGGTACAGTCTCCTCCTCCTATTCTAACATTACTACCCTAGGTAGAAATCGAATATCTGTTTTCTTTCCTTCAGTTCTTTCTGCTAACTCCTTCCTTCAGAACTCATCCTTTTTTTCTTCTCATAATTTAAAAGCTTTTATCCCCGTTAATTCCATTTACAAATTGGGAGTTATTTCTGGAGTTGATCCTTCCTTCTCTGAAGAAGAAATACTTGAGGGGCTTGAATCTTCTATACCCTTTTCCTCTATCAGGCGCATTTTAAAAACCGTCGAAGGTAAAAAGACACCTACTAGATCAGTTGAAATTAAATTTACTAAATCCTTCCTTCCAGAATTTATCACTATTTTTAAACTCCGTTTCCAAGTTCTGCCTAGCGTCAGACCTCCTACACAATGTTCCAAGTGTTTCTTATTTGGTCATATTGCGAGGCACTGTCGTAGTTCTAATACTGTCTGCTCTCACTGCTCTTCTAAGCATTCCTTATCAGACTGTCCAAATACTCAAAATCCTCCTGTTTGTCGTAGTTGCAAAGGTGACCACTGTTCCTATGACCGTAGATGTCCTGAATGGATTAGACAAAAGGACATCAAAAGAATCATGGCGTATGAAAACCTATCTTTCCATGAAGCATCAAAGCACAAGGATAATTCCTTAGTGTCTCAAGCCTTTTCATATGCAAATCGCGCATCTGTTTCTGTTCCTCTTCATAACACTCACAATTTTCCTACTATTCATTCTTCACCTCCAACTAAATCTTTAACCTTCCGTAAAACAAAATCGCCTAAATTCTCTTCTAAGCCTACTCCCCATTTTCCTTCTCTTCCTGTCTATCACATTCCTTCTCCCACAAATGGATGGGCACTAAGCAAACCCTACCCATCCTCTAGTAACGATTCTTCTAACAATCCTTCTAACCTCTCTTCTTCTTCTGAATTTTCTCATTCTATTAATAATCTCTCAACAGCCATTTTGGACTTGATATCATCCTTTAACGTTGACTCCTCTTCAAACTTTGCTAATTCTCTTTCCGCTTTTCTTTCCAGTAACCTTCACCTTAAATAATCCTTATTCTTTGCTTCACCTTTGCACTCGCAAATATATTCTCCTTCACCTTCTAGATAAATTTTAACTCTGTTTTATCTTAATTCTCTCCTTACTCATTCTCCTTTTTCTTTTATGTTTCTCTCCCTCTTTTTAATTTTTCAATATGTCCTTCAAATTTAATATTCTCCAGTGGAATTGTCGCAGCCTTAAAGCTAATAGACTTGCCTTGGAGAGTTTACTTGATATGCATCAAATTCACATTGCCTTAATTTCCGAATCATGGCTCAAACAATCTGAAACGTTTCATCTTAAAGATTTCTCCGTGGTTCGTTCTGATAGAATAGACGGCTACGGTGGTGCTGCCATCCTTATTAGAAATAATATACATTTCCAATCTCAAAATGTACACTTCTCTTCTGTGCCATCTTCTCGTGATCCGAATGTAGTCCACATTTCTATTCCTTCCATTTTCCCCCGCCCATTAAACATAGTCTGTACGTACTTTCCTCCGAATTTTAATCTCAATAATTTTCCCTTTCCCTCCTTTCTTAATAGTATTCCTCCCCCCTTCATTATTGGAGGTGATTGGAACGCTCATTCTCCTCTTTGGGGTTGTTCTAGTCGAAACAGTAATGGAGTGGTTCTTGAAAACATTATCCTCGGACATAATCTTATCCTCCTTAATGATCAATCTCCTACTTTGTACAAAAGCCCTTCCATTTTTAGCGCAGTCGATCTCTCCTTTTCTTCTCCTGATCTTGCTCTTAACTGTTCCTGGAAAACTCTTGATGGTACTTTTGGAAGTGACCATGTCCCTATTATTGTATCGTTCAAAAGTCTTCCCCCATCATCCATTTACTTCAAGCCCCTCTATGCCTCCAAATGGTGTATCCCCAAAACTAATTGGGAACAATTTAGTCGTTCTGTTGACTTTTCTCTTTCCCTTTTGCATCATAACTTAGATCCTATTTCAAAGTACAAATACTTTACAGATTCCATCTTACTCGCCCTTTCTTCCTCATCACCTCCAGTGCCTTCTAAACCACGCCGTCATGCAGCTTCATCCTTATGGTGGAATAATAACTGCAAGGTGGCTTTTTTGATGCCAGCGTCGCTACTTTTAGAACCTTCCGTCACTGTTCCTCCTTTTCAAATTTTATTGACCATAGAAAAGCTAACGCTAGAGCCAGATACATCCTAAAACAAGCCAAGAAGGAATCTTGGAAAAAATTTTGCTCTTCCTTTTCCCGGACCACGTCTATTTCCCAAATTTGGAGAATGACCAAAGCCTTCAAAACTCCCAAATCCGAACACCCTTCTTATCATAACATCTCTTCTGACATACTTGAATCCTTTATTGACAATCTAGCTCCCAGTTATGTTCCTTCCTTTGACGAAGTAAGTTCTCCTTCTTCTTCTCTTCCAAATTCATCTCACTTCCTCACTTCAGAATTCCACTTCAATGAACTCCTCTTTTCGTTGCAAAAATCCTCCAATTTGACTCCAGGAATCGACAAAATTTCCTTCCTTGTTCTTAAAAATCTCTCTAATTTCTCACTCAAAATTCTCCTCGAAATTTTCAATTCTTTTCTTCTCTCAGGACTTACACCTCCTATTTGGAATTCATTTATAATTATCCCAATTCCTAAGAAAATTCCAAATTCTTTTCGACCTATTTCTTTGGCTCCTTGTTTAAGAAAACTATTCGAGAGTATGCTAAACCGGCGCCTTGTTTGGTGGCTGGAACATAATAATCTCGTCTCCTACAATATGTTCGGTTTTCGTCCTGGTCTTGGTCCTTCTGACTGCATCAGCCTTTTTCTTTCTGACATATATAAAGCTCTTCTCGAAAGAAAATACACGATCGCTGCCTTTGTTGATGTAGTTTCTGCTTTCGATAAGGTTCATCTTCCATCCCTTAAAAATAAGATGATTTCTATTGGCATTCCTGTTCAACTTTCTTCCCTGATAATTCAGCTCTTTCAAAGTAGAACCATTTATCTTTCCACTCCTTCCTTCTCTGGCTCTTGATGTGTATTCCGTGGCCTTCCTCAAGGGTCATGTTTGAGTCCTACTCTTTTTAATATCTATTCGCTTGTCAGCCTCTACACTCCTTTTCGCGGATGATATTCTTATTTATTACTCCTCAACTTCAATCCTCTCTGCTAAAGATGAAATCAATAATTCGTTGAACTTGCTTGAATCCGCTCTATCCAACATCCATCTAACCATTTCATCCTCTAAATCTGTTTGTATGGTTTTTTCCTTTCGTCCCTATAATACTTCCTTAATTAATGTCTCTTTGAACAATTTATCTATTCCATTAATTAGGTCATTCTGCTATCTTGGCGTTTTCCTAGACAGTCGTTTATCCTTTCGCGAACATATTTCCTACCTATATACTTCCTGTCTTAAGAGAACTAATTTATTAAAGGCTCTTTCTCCACACAAATGGGGTGGCGACCCCAGTGTTCTTCTTATTCTATATAAATCTACTATTCGTTCCAAACTTGATTACTGTTCCTTCATTTATGGCAATGCTCCTAAACATCTTCTTTCCAAACTCGATAAAGTCCAAAATTCATGTCTTCGTCTTTGCCTCGGTGTTCTGAAATCCTCCCCCATTCCTGCAGTACTTTCAGAAGCCAACATTCATCCTTTACACATTCGTAGATCCTTTCTTGGGGATCGCTTCCTCATAAAACGTCTTCCTATTAAGTCTTCTAAATTAGTTTCTGCTTATTCCTACATCCTGGCCAATTGGCGGTTTTCTCCCCTGAAAATTCCTATTCTTTCTCATGTCTCTCGACGTCTTGCTCCTTATTCTTCATTTATCTACTCATATCATAAACTCCCGTTCTTTACATTCAGCTTTATAGATTTTTTATATCCTCCTAATTTGTTTTTCCTTCCTTCTCATACTAAATATTCGCCTTCTATCGCTTTAAGCGAGTACAACGCAGCTTTGAGGACTCTATTTCCTTCTTCGTCTGTCCTCTTTACGGATGGTTCCAAAAGCGATGAGGGGGTCGGAGCTTCCTTTCTTATTTCTTCTCTTCCACACTACGAACTTTATAAACTTCCTTCCTTCTGTTCCATTTTCACTGCAGAATCGTATGCAATACTCCGTGCAGTTCTCTTCATTGCACTTTCCTCCTATAATAATAAATACCTTATTTGTTCTGACTCCATGAGCGTCTTGCAGGCTATATCCTCCCCTTTTCCATCCTCTTCATGCGACTACATTATCCTTTCCATTCGTTCCTTAATTGCAAATCTCTTCTTAGTTCGTTCCATTCAAATCGATCATCTTTGGATTCCCAGTCATAGCGGCATCGCAGGCAACAACCTAGTTGACTCGTTTGCTCGCTCTGCTTCCTATAACGGCAAATTTGTCAATAAATTTCCTGCCAATAATATCCTCTTTCCATCCAAACGAGCACACCTCAAATCATGGTTGGATACCTACATTACCTCCTTTTCCAATCCTCATTCCTTTTACAAACTCTTGCAACCTCTTCCTTCATCACGTTCCTGGTTTGCTGATTTCTCTGGTTTCAGTCGTTCCGTTATTTCCTCCATAACACGTCTTCGTCTCAACCATAATTGTCTTCCTTCCTCTCTCTTTCGTTTTTCTATTGTTTCTTCCCCATACTGTAATTTTCATCCCTCGGATCATGACTGTGTTTGTGATGCAAATCATATCCTTTTTGAATGCTCTCTTCTTGTACAGCAGCGTTCCCTCCTCTACACTAAGCTTCTCCACCTAAAACTACCTACTCCTTTTTGTGCTTCCTACATACTTTCCTTTCCTTCACCAGATGTTGTTCCAATCTTAGCGGAGTTCATTTCCTCTATTTCTTTATATATCAAAATTTAATCCTGTTTTCGTAATTCTTTGATGATGGGTCATTGCCCTTGGTTGGCGTTTCCAAAAAAAAAAAAAAAAAAAAAAACGAAAAGACGCTGCTTATCAGCATGCGGTATGTTCAGCTGTCAATGAGTGGGCCTTTTTTTTTCTAAACCAGTTCTCGCAAACAGACTGCTAAAAGAACAAAAACAAATTTTTATTTTAGACCACTAATTGATGATAAAAAACCATGCAGGCGCTCATTTAAAACAGAATAAATACCCACACTGCCGATACTGCAAAAGGACGCTGAATCGAGACATTTCAAATAATATTCAGGTTTTCTTTCTGTCATCGAAATATTAAGGAAATTATTCAAATTTAATTATTCATGTATGGGAAAGGCAAAGGATATTTGTTCAGTTCAATGAACAGATCGCCCTCACGCATCCGCCGGTATTTTTCACGTTCGGCTTCTGTGTTACGACACCCGGCTGCTTTGTAAGTGTCTATTACAAAAGTTTCATAAATATCGCGCTTCCAAAACACAAATTTTCTTCATTGATTAAAAGTATTATTGGATTTTTTTTTCCGCCCCTGTTGCACCTTTAATATAACCTTAATTCCATTATTTCTACAGCGCTGACCCGTTGCCATTATTTTTGAACGGTTTTCATCACATTAATAATTACGGATAAATTGTCATTTATATGAATACTAGCTGACCCGGCGAACTGCGTACCGCCTTAGAATCGATAAATGTTGTGTGTTAACTTATTAGCTGAATTAAATTAAATTTTTTATTACGATAAAATTAATACTCAAAATGAATTAAGTGTTCCATAAATGTAAAAAAATCAAAATGAAGAGTACTTTAATTACATTGAAACGTATTTTAATTACACGTGGTAACAATACATTATTCCCCTTAATAACAAAAATCAGTATAAATTTACTTAAAAAAATTAAATTACTTTGAAAACAAGAGTACATACTCAATTTATATACTTTTTAATGAAGTGTGTACTCTGTGCTGTTAGCTGATGATGGGCTATACGCGAAAAAACGGGTTTCTAACGTAATTTAATTTCTTAAAGTAAATTTATACCGATTGTTACGATTTCGTACACACATAATGCCCGTCTAAAATATATAATATGGAATTTAGAACGACCTCAAAAATTACCTTTAAAAAATTCATAACATCCGATAACCCTTTAGAAGCGAAATTCAAAATATAAAACAAAACACAGAAACCCTTTCATAAAATCTAAAAAATGTAGTAAAAAAATTATTTAAACCCCTCTTTGGGGCCAAAAACAACAAAAAAAAATTAATTTTTTTCTATTAATTTTAATTTTTAAATTCCGTATTATATATTTTAGACAGACATTGTATGTGTGCGAAATCGTAAAAATCGGTATAAATTTACTTTAAGAAATTAAATTACGTTAAAAACCCGTTTTAAACCTTCTCCTGACAATAACGAACACAACAAAAAAAAATTATCCAATTTGGTGCAGTCGTTCTCAAGTTATGGCGTGACCAAGGGAAACAGCGATTCATTTATATATATATATATATAGATAGATTTCATTTTCTCATCACCAGCATTAAAAACTTAATCCGAGTCGGTGAAATACGAATAAAAATTGAATTTCTTCAGTTATTTTAAGATGTAGAACGCTAATGAAGCATGCCAATAACATAATTAACGGCTGCGCTAGGTATGCAGACGCTGAGCTAGCTGTTAAAAAGGGCTACAATAAATTGCAGATAGTATTACTAGGTCTGCTGTCATTTATGCACTTATATTCGCTTATTTTCGGATTTTGTAAAAGTTTGATGATAAACGTGGAAAAAGCTGCAAAAAGGATGCAGATTGTGTGTTAGCTATTAAAGCGGTGGGAAATAAATAAGACTAATGATATTCACATTATTTCACTATTTCTGTCACCTTCGTGTCACGGAAATGAAACATGGCCATCGTAACTAAAAGAACTGACTATAACTACAAGTATGTAACTAGAAACGAAATAACTGCGCAATAATTACGATCAGGAGGAATTGAAATAAAACTAACAACTTTTTTATTTTTATCACTAATGTAGTTCGTATGTATTACTCACATTGTTTGTTCTGTTGTTAATTACAACCCACTAGCTTATTACACGGTGATAATCAGATTATGAATAAATCAACAACACTATTCTACTGTAGCTGGCTGCAAACGAAGTTCTTCTGAAGTTACAAATTCAGTTACAATAATTGCGTAGCATATAAATTTCTATCCATACTGACTAAACCAACGGTTCCTAACCTCTTTAATCTTGTTACCCATCTATGACCTATCACGGAAACTGATTCCCCCCATCCCTCTCCGTTACAATGTTATTAAAAAGTACGGTACATGTAAATACAAATTTATTCTATTAATCATAATAAACTGTAGAAAAATAAACATTCTTACAAGCACATTAATGATGTTCAGCGTAAAGGTTGGAATTGTTTTGTATTCGCAATCTATTTAATACTAGGTTCAGTTTCACTTAAAGCGCATCTCAGGTCATGTTCCACATTGAGACAATTTCTGACCCTTGTTTTTACTGCCATTAAAATTAAGAAACCACTCTCACATCCGTAAGTGGTAGCAAACGGCATTAAGATTCTTAGAGCTCTATCAACTATAATGGGATATTCAGCACTTACTTTTTCCCAAAATGTACGGAGGTTATAATTTTGAAATTTCACTTTTAAATCGCTCTTTTCACGCAATCCGACAAATTCTACTTTAGCTGACACATCTTCGTCTTCAAAAATTTTATCATCTGTAGAAAATAGTCTTAATATCCAAGAGTTGGACTGACGATTATCCATATCTGGGAAATATTGCTGCTGCAGTGAGTTAATTATTTCGGGACAAATGTTGCACTACGGAATTTTCAAAGGTGATTTTGTCGTCTTCTTCATGTACCAGTTGCTCACGCAGCTGCCTAAACATCGACACATTGCCAACTTGAATTCTGCGTTGGTAAAGTTCCAATTTACGTACGAAACTTGCAACATTATCCTGCGCTGTCAAAATATTCGCCATGTTCCCTTGTAAGGACGCATTCAGGCTATTAATTTCAGTGAAAAAATCAGCAAGGTGCGCCAGCATTTGGACAAACGTTTTATCTTTGACTTTTGAGAAAAAATTTGTTTCTTTGTGAGTTTGAGTTTTTTGAGTTTCCATATTATATAGAAAATGGGTAGAATTTTCGATGTGTGCCAAAAAAAAAAAAATATATGTATATATCATATATATGTATGTATATATAACAATGATGAATTTTTTTCCTGCAAATTCTTCTATAATATCGTTAAAATCTACTGAACGGAGAAAATCAGTTTCGATCGTTAATCTTGTTAATGCCGATAATCTATCATCTGTCATGGTTGATCTGTACATGTTTTTTATTCTTTTTAATATCGAAAAAGATCTTTCCGCCTCACAATTTGTAATCGGTATAGTTACAAATATTTCATATGCTATATAAATGTTTGGAAAAACATCTATTATTGTACGCATGTTCCTATCAATTTATTTCCGATAACTGGCGCTCTCTCCTCGCAAAATTCCTATATTATCCTCGATCTCTTCTCGGCTTATACTCTTCTTGCCTTTTGTTCTCCCTTTCACCAAACCACCTTACTTTACTTTTAATTTCTTTGAATTCAAGCATTATCCGAAGTTATTTGTTCTCCCCTCAAACATTAAATCTCTTCCTCATCCTGCCGTTCAAAACGAATTCAATCACGTGTGTTATCCTTATACTTTCCTTCCCATACAATTATCTACACGGATGGTTCGAAGTCTGATGTTGGCGTTGGGGCTGCGTTCATTATCCCCGAGCTTACCTATTCCGAATCCTTTCAGTTGCCCTCCTTTTCCTTTATTTTTCTTGCCGAATCCATGACTATCCTGCAGGCAGTCCTTTTCATATTCTCGACAAATAACATCTCTAGCGGACTCGAAAAGTGTTTTATTGGCTATCTCCTCTCCTTTTCCTACTCATGTCGCTGATCCCATTATTCTCCAAATTCGCTTCTTAATTTCTAATTTATTTGCATCCCGCTCTGTTGTAATTGATCTACTATGGATTCCTGGTCATTGCGGAATTCCTGGCAACGAGTTAATTGACTTGTTGGCACGTTCGGCGGCGACCAATGGCCTATTCATTAGTAGATTTCCTGCTCAAACTCTCTACTGTCTTTCTCTTATCGTTCCCAGCACGATTTCTGGACCGGATTCTATCCTTCATTCTTTACCAATCCTCGATCCTTTTACCTTTCTGTTCAACCCTTCCCTTCCTCTCTTCCTTGGTTTAATCTTTTCCCCTACCTTAGCCGTTCGATTATTTCCTCTATAGTTCGCCTGCGGTTCAATCATAGTTTGCTTTCGGCTTTTCTTTTCCGTTTTTCTATTGTTCAATCTCCTTTGTGTCCTTATGACCCTCCAGAGCTCAATTATACCTGTGATGCGAATCACATTTTGTTCGAATGCTTCTTTATTTCCTCCGAACATTCTACTCTCTATTCTAGTCTTCTGCGCCTTGGCCTTCCTACTCCTTATAGGGTCCACTCCATTCCTGCATTCCCCTCTCTCAATATAGTTCCTTGTTGGCCTTCTTTATCTCCTCAATTTCTAATCTTTTCCTTATATAATGTACAATTCTTTGCGTTGGGTAAGTTTCACTGTTAACGTGCCCAAAAAAAAAAAAAAACCTCTGGTGGGAGCCTCTTGGGGGTCTCTTTATAAGGCGGGGCTCGGAGCTGCAGCCCTCCCTAACCCCCCTCTAAATCCAGTCCTGAATATATCATAAAAATTGGTCAAAATTATATTATGATAAATAAATAAATAAATATATATATATATATACTCGTGTGCATGCTTACATAAATTTTCTTATATGCGCTTCCATACATTTGTATAAAAACTGCGGCAAGAGCTGTTTGGAATAAAATACAAGTAAAATGAAGCAAATGCCGTAACTTGCCGGCAATGTTTCTTTTTTTTTCCCTTTTGGAATCGCCAGCCGAGGGCATTACCCAGAATTAGCTTATGTTGGTAAGAGAGAGGGAGAAACGAATTAGAATCGAATATTACTAGAGATAGAAGCAATGAAGGACGCTATAATAGGAATGATCGCCGAGGATGGAAGAGAAGGAATAAACGAATTATTACATGGCATAGGCAAACCAAGATTCAGGAGTTGTCTATAGAAGTGAGAGCATTCTATAGATATAGGCGCGTATTCGAAAAAGATGTGATTTGTATCGCAATCATCCGGATGGAAAGAACAACAAGAGGAAAAGGGCATAGAAAAACGGAAAGAGGATGCAGGCAGTCGACGGTAATGACTAAAGTTAAGGTTCACTGTGTGCACTAACGCGCGAACAGCATTAGTAAAAACTACAAATATTTATATATTTTTTTCGTTTAATACCCTCGCAATCTTTTACAGACTATAAAAAATTTTCCACCTCAACTTATTTCGAATTTTATAGTTTAAGAAGAGACAAATTTGTCGCGTTTTAGGAATTAATTAGTTTCAATTTATTATGAGGTGCAGAAGCAGCGACATATACAAAAAGAACAGCGGAATATTTGGAAGCATACGAAATTTGGATACACAGGAAAACCATGAAGAAATCACGGACACAGAAAGTCAAGAACGACGAAGTTGCAAAGGGCAAACACCGGGAGACAAATCTTCAATATTTAATGAAACTAATAAAATCTCTAGTTATTTCGGCCACGGAATCGTTACGTTTAATTTTACAAGGAAAGATTATGGGAAAAAGAAGACGAAGAAGAAGAAGGTCGACGACGTGGACTGACAACATACGAGCATGGACCGGTAAAATAACGACGAGAGACTTGATGGACGCAACGACCAAACATGAAACGTGATATTTCCCCAAGAAAAATAATCGTTACGCGCACATATCTGCGGACGACACGAAAGAGATAAAAAGTCGTCTTGAGAAATGACGTGCTTTCTCGTAAACGGTTATTAGTCCTAGGATACGTAAGAATATATTCCCCAATCCCCTCTACACTGGTTTAGGCTGCTCGACAAATCTGGTCGCAAGCGATTTTACAGAAGAGATAAATAAAATTTATTACCTTATTAATTACATTTAGTAACGAAAAAAAATAAAAATGATTTTTTCGAATACGAGAATTTATACTTTTTGATATAGCGTGCTGACTATATTTTGTCTTCCTCGGAGATTTTGTATTCGAGCAATCCGGGTGGTAATCAACTTGGTAAATTCCGACAGCATCGACGGATAATATAATGATTCTAATTCTCGATGAGCATATGCCACCTCAGTGGGGTCACATTCCTACTCAATTTGCTATTAATTTTTGTCCGAGAGTGCATACTGCTTCAGTACTGAGATTAGATTACTCCACTTTTCGTCGGTTTTTTTGGCAACAGCTTCCCCGCTTTCAAGAACCCAAAAATCTTTATTAAAAAAAAATTTGGGTGCGGCTGTGCTGGGCCACAGGACCGTTAATTTAAAGTGAAACGCCTATATCGGTTTAAGTATTTATATACATTTATATATATAAATATATATAGATATATATATAAATATATATAGATATATATATAAATATATATAGATATATATAAATATATATAGATATATATATAAATATATATAGATATATATAAATATATTAATGCCATGATTATGGAGTATATAACTCTAAAACATGTCGGCTCTTTTTAATATTTTTAAAGTATAACTTTCTGTAACACATATTTTATAAATTTTTAATAAAATATATATATGGATATATATAAATATATATATCCATATATTGAAGTGTTATTATATCTTCTGTTTTATTTGGCTTTTTATTTCTTATCTCAGGGATGCCACCGCGAGTTTTATTCCCGCGGACTTATTTTATTATGCTGTTATTATGATGATTTTTATTAATTATTATAATTTCTAATCATTATAATAATTATTAATATTATTATTATTATTTTTTAATTAGCTTATTATTTTCTTTTTATATACATATTTTTTCTTTTATTTTTATTCACGTGCACAAGAATGTTAATTATTATTTAGTTATTTATTATCAACACGTACATAAATCTTTCGTGGACAGTCGACCGTAATAAAATTTGAATATTCTTATTTAAAATCAAAAATAATGAAATAATACAGTTTAAATAATAAATTTCAACCGAATGGTTAATATAAACTTATATAAAGTATATACATATCTCGAATTCCGGAGGTGTCGATGCCGATGATATGATGATGCTGATTTGTTGTTCCTCTTCGTTGATATTTTCTGACGTAAGACTTTTGGTATTCGAATTTTTTCTTTCGTTTTACTTTAACTAAATTAATTCATTGATATTTTTTTTTTTTTTTTACAAACGCGATAACATAATTATTATTTTTTACGGCCGAATATGACAACCACGGAAAGCGTCTGGCCAATATAGGGACTCCCACTCAGCCTTTATTTAAACCGTCTTTTTCCGACTCTAAAATCTGACTTCAACGACTGATCGTTCGTGAACGTATTTCCGATCTCCGAACCAAATCGAAGATCCCTCCACCGTCGGACGGCGTTTCCTCCAGCACTATTTCCATTACGTCAGACGTGACGTAACATCACTCCAGGCATCATCAACCCCGATCATTAGCCGAACTACACACACATTTACACTCCCGCTCGCCTTAGATTCTATGTTAATTACTAATTTGTTTATTATATATTTTTCATGTAATGAACACATTACAATATATAGACAGATAGATATAAATATATGCGGTGAACAATAATAGTCGTTGCGTTGCGCGATTTCATTACACGATTTCGTTTCATTATTTCGTTTCACAATTTCGTTTCACTATTTCGTTTCACAATTTCATTTCACAATTACGTATAAAAGGAGTAGCCCATATTTTAGGTTATTGCTAATGGTTTATTATGCGCAGCGTAATGTCAACTAATCAGCGTGCACGTAACGGTTGTCATTGTTTTGTAACAGGGTTTTAATCGTTATGTCTATTTTAATCGATTTTTCTTGCCGCGCACATCGAACTCAAAGCTACCACAAAAACATCGTGGCAAAAAAGAATATTTTTGGCATTTAAACGTTTAACAGTGGTGCGCAGGCAATGTGTTCAATAAGTGACATTTGACGTATTTGATTTAAGCCGTTCTTTAGTTCGCTCGCAGAAGCGGGTTTGATATCTTTTTCTGCGCACGGCGACTAGAAATTTCCATTTAGAAGAGGTCAAGTGCGGTTTTTGTAAAAACAAGTCAGGCAAACCCTCGTTCATTGAAATCTTATTAGCCGTGCTGCGCGGGGATAATGAAGCAGATCCTTCTTCAGACGTTAAATTGAACAAGATAAGGTGGTATACAGGCGTCGAACGGTCAATTTATAATAAAAGTTATAAATCAACTGCGGCAAATCATGTGGAACGTGCGGTTAAGGAATGAAATTGCGAAACCAGTGCACAGAATAGCCCTTTCCGGATTATTATTTTTATTTATTTTTTATAATACATTATACACTAATATGTGTGTGTCTGCATTTGTACTCCTTACGTGTACACACAATAAAGGATTCGTGGAAACTGCCTCTGTCGTTCATTCGTTGGTAGATTTATTTTTTCGTTTCTGTTCCATTTATGGTTCTGATACATCGCATCGTCAGCTTTTTTTATACTCACACGCCCACACGTACGCACACTGAGTACATCATTTTTACTAAGAGTGACACAACAATTTTTCCGTTTGCATCTGCGCTTTGGGAAATGAAAAATGAAGGTGACCTGGTTTTTCTTTTAAATCGGAGAAACACACAACGTAAGTCGAAATGTACGATATACAATCCAACGGTACATGCATTATAAAAATATTAATCAAATGCACGTTCTTTTTTATAATCGTTCGCGTATGTCGTTGTGAACGAACGTGAATTTAAATTATTTCTTCTTTTTTTTGTCCGCACCGGCAAAAGATAACATTCAAAACATCATCGAGAGTCTAAAATTTGCGTAATAAATTCTCGTAGCAGAACGTTCCGGTGAATTCGATTACGCTTGTATGTCGGCGATACCGCAGCAAATTTGTAAGAAACATCGACGAAATGAATGTTATTAATGATGGAATAAAAGTACGTTAAACCTAGCCGGTTAAAAAGTACGCAGATAACAAAATACCGGAAGAGTCACGTTTTTTTCTACGTAACTCTATTCATCGATAATAATTTAGAGGATATTAGCATTCACGGATATCGCCGCAGTTTTATCTCGGCATTACTTATGCATCGTGGGCGAGTAAAATTTTTCATTAACCATTTTCCGTGAAATTGGCGCCGTTTGTGATTTGAATAAGTTGGCGCACTGACGGGAATTTTCTTTAATCGAACATTAAATCCGGAAAATCTCACCTAATTGTACTTAATTCGAGTTAATCTGTATCGTAAATCCCGCAATTTGCGCTTACAATGTGTTCCGCAGTTATTTGTCCAGCTTTTTCATTGTGGAAGTTAAGACTAATCGCGTCCCCAACTGTGACAAGTGTAAGATAACTTTATTTAATTCGCAGGCGAACTCCGCAGTTTCTGCTCGTCTATCTTCTCCAATGTTATGCTTACACACAAGGGGTAAACCGCTGAGGAAGTTTGGTGTTCTAAAAAAGTAAAGTGAGTCCCATACCGTTAGTAGGGCGTCGTGGATTGCGAAGTTAAGCTTCATAGTGTACTAAGCCCAACGGTACTGATGAGAGTAGGAGGGCCAATTTAGAATTCTCTGGTATTTAATTTCAGATTAGGTATATACCTAGGAGCGTTTCGAATCCGGAACAAGGCAAGTCTCGAACCCGTGTGTGCTTGTGCAAACATGTCGTAATTCCAGCAATTCCACAGGAATTCTAGAAATTCTGGAACAAGAAATTTTTAGAGAAGTCTATGAACTAGAGTTCTTAATTTCAATTATTACGAAGCAGTAAACAGCTGTAGAATTATAATCAGAATTACTAGGGAATATATTAGGAAACAGTGGCTAATTGACTGATTATGGGTTATGTTCAACGAAAAATTGAAAAACTGTATCCTTTCATGTTACCGTGCACACACTATCAAAGGTAAACTTAAAGGGTAAACCGCCGAGGAAGTTTAGTGTACAATATGCAGGAATTCCAAGCAATTCTATAGCGATATCATAGCAGTTTCACAGCAATTCCAGAGGAATTTCAGCAAGTCCAAAGGAATTCTAGGAAGCAGTGTACAAAATTTACATCGGCAGTTTACACCCCTTCTACTTACCAAAAAGTATAGTGCCGGTCCGTCAAATTTAGATTTCAGCTATACGGTAGTCTGCGCCTAATTTTAGCACATTTATGCCGGAATTTTGGCAACTTTTTCGCACGCTACTCTGACGTTACATCATTCTGAAATTTCTTTCACAAAATTCGGGGATATTCCAATTTGAAAATAAAAAAAAAAAAAAAAAAGTAAAGTAAATCCCGTATCCTTAACAGAGCGTCGGGGCTTGTAAAGTTAAGCTTTTCGCAATGTACTAAGTCTAATGGATCTAAGGAGAATACTGCGGACAGTTCCTTTCTACTAGGGATCCACCTTTACTTTCCCAGATTTCTCTGGTACCCAATTATTTTAGGCTGGGTAAACCTGATCTGGACCGAGACAAGTCTCGAACCAGTGTCCTCTGGTTTAGTAGCCAAGCGCCTTAACCACTAGGCTACCGATAGCCTTACTTAATTTCGCTTAACCTATTTCTATTTACGACGCAAATCTCACGAGTACATAACAACACCATTTTTTCGAGACGGTGTTTGTAAATTATTTCTACACTTAACAGCTGAACCTAGAAAGCAATGTTTTAACGTAACTTCATCTGTGATTCTTTTTTTTTGTTTAAAATTTAAGATGGTTTTCTTTTGCCATTTTTTTTTTCTCGTTTTTTTCAGCCTCCGGTTAATTATTATATTAAAATCTACGTAATCGAACCGATGCGAATTGATGGAAATGATTTTCAACGCCTAGTTTTTTCGCTCGAGATTCATTCACTTTGTTGACAGTTTTTTATTTTTCTTACTCTCAACTATTCCGGTTCCGATAAATTGCGGCTAATCGATATATTTTAACAGCGAATTTTTTTGTAGGAGCGGTCGAGAAGCCTTTCGACTCCGTCACGCGTGATAAAGTCGTGTTCTGTTCAACAGTTCGTTGCAGAGATTGGTGAGATCGTTTAATTTGTTTATCTCCATTATCTTCTCTTTTTTTTTATTTCTTTTGTTTTATTTTATTTCGTTTGTTTTGTTTTATTTCGTTTGTTTTGTTTTATTTCGTTTGTTTTGTTTTATTTCGTTTGTTTTGTTTTATTTCGTTTGTTTTCTTTTATTTCGTTTGTTTTCTTTTATTTCGTTTGTTTTCTTTTATTTCGTTTGTTTTCTTTTTATCGGTTTCATTTTTCACTTTGTTTTATCTAATTTCTGAACTGGCCGCTAGTTTAAATTAATGCCGGATTCGTTTGACGGCGGAGGTAAATCTCCAATCCGTACTGATACTACAAGCGCCGCTAACCGTGCCGCGTAGATTAAAATGGCTAATAAAACAAATAAAACTGTTTAAACAATTATCTTCCATATCCTCGTCGAATTTATCTACTTCGAGAGACAATAGCGCCTCATCGGTAGAAAATATTAATAAGCCCGTCGTCGACGTTGGTATTTCTATTATCTCTAATTTCCTCGGACGTACTTAATAAGCCTAGTCTTACTATCGCACTTTTTCCCCGAAAAATGATATCGCCTATCTTCATTCTACGGCATCAGTCAAAAAGTTTTATTATAATAAAGTCGGCGATATCTCTTTTATCTTTCACGCTAGTAAAAACCTAATTAAATTAAATTTTATATCCACACCGGCGGCTGCTAATACATTTTAGCTCTCCGAAAAGTTACAGCCTATTCGTTCATCTTTCCCCTATCTGAGATTTCATTGTGGTCTATCAACTTAAGATCCTCTACAATGGTACCACCGTAGTATCGAAACTAATAAAAACTCCTTAGAATAGCTGCTGGACCAGTATGATATTAATATTAGGTTGCTTTTTGAAACCTGGTTAAAAAGCTCTTCTGTGACATCAAGTTCTGTGGTTTCATCAGTTCTAACTGCAGTGAGGGCTACGGTGATTCAGTTTATTTTGATAAAGAATGATAAGCCCGTGAGTACCAACTCCTAATCCTAACTATTCGAATTTAGTTTACATCTTCATTTCTAACTAAAATTCATTTTTGCCTATATTCCTCCGAATTACGAATTGCACAATTTTCCGTTCCAAACTTTTATTAATTCTTTTCCCTTTCTCTTCATTATAGATGGTGGTCGAAATGCCCACTTTCCTCTTTAGGGTTATTACAATTGCAATAGTCGTAGCACGATCTTAGAAATCTGTTTCCTTTAGAAAATAATCTATTCCTTCTCAATTACCTGTTCACCTAATTGTAGCAGAAGTTTCTCTTCTCTCTCTCTCTCTCTCTCTCTTCATTCGTTAGCTCGCTTTCGAGACTACCTATCTGTACAATCTAGCTGTACAGAATAGGTAGCTTTCTTGGCAATTTCTATATGCAATGCTAGTGCACATGCAAGAACCAATCTTTTAATTCTCTTGATCTATTTCTTCTTCTAATCTTGGCTCCGGTTATCCGCAGCACCTTTAAAAGCGATCACGCTTCTATCATTATTTCTTTGGATTTTTTTGTTTTACTTCACTTCTTTTTACGCTCCGAAACGGGTCCTTTCCAAAGTTGTTTTTTTTTTTTTTTTTTTTTTGTGAAAGCAACATCCTGTACCGTGTTTAACTGCTGTGTCTATTACAGTACGAAGATGCGCAGTTTGTTTTTATAGATATCTGATTATTCCGCTAGTTCTGATAAATTGTGTTATGGATAAAATTGCATCGGGGGAATTCTCAAGAATGTTGGTGACTGTTTTGTTATTAATTGAAGGGGGCCGGTGAGGTGATAATGCTGGACAGTCGCATAGTATATGAGGAGTTGAGGGAGCAAAATCTTAGCCACAGAAAGGACAATTCGTAGGAGAGGGGGTTCTTTGCAAAATAAAATTATGCGACATGGCCGTATGGCCTATGCGCAAGCGGCTAAGTACACAGAAATCTCTGCGGGAAATGCTTTTTTCTGGCCACCATGGTTCCGTTGAGGGTTTAATTAACCTCGAGAAAGTCTGACACGAGGACCAATGGGTTTTCCATAAGGACGTGAGATTATTGAAGATTATGTTCGAGAGATAAGGTGGAGGTGGGCTGTTACTAGGCGAGGGGCAATATATTTCTGCTCGGGCGGATGTATCGACGCGTTCATTTCCAGGAATCCCTGCATGGCTGGGCGCCCACAGAAAGGATACGGAGCACTGTCTCTTAATAAGTTCGTATAATACCTGCTGGGTTCGAATTGCTACAGGATGTTTGGTGAGGGGTTTAGAAATTGTCAATAAAGCTGCGGATGAATCAGATACCAGCAGGGCTTTCTGTGATGTAGGCTCTGTAGAAAGAAAATATTCCAAACAGAAAAATACTGCGTATATTTCAGCATCCAGTACCGAGCAATTGTCATTCAGTCGAATGCTTCGAATCACGTCGCAGACTTCAAAGGAACAGGCGGTTGGGGATGAAGTAGCCTCTGGGGTAGCCTTGGCAGCATCCGTGTAGAAAAAGAGGTGGTCGGGGTATTTTTGCATTGTTGCTGTTGTCAACTGAACGATATTCGGGTGCAGGGGTTTATTATACTTCGTCAGGGAAAAGTTAACATCAATGTTTAAAGGGGCCCACGGCGGAATCATGATGTTAGGAGCTAGGTTAGGGAAAGGGATTACGCTCACGTTGTGCTGCGATAGGAGAGCCAGGATTTCTGGTAGTGGGTCATTAGGGAACTCTGGAGTATTGGGGAGATCATTTGTGTCAATAGGACAGGCACGTTTACTAGAGAAAAGAGCGAGGGTCTCACGGTGGTAATAATAGGTTCGGAAATACTTTAGTGGGGGAGTGCCTAACAAGGCACACAAACTTACAGACGGGGAAGTTCTATGTGCGCCAAGTATCGTGCGGAGCGCCGTGTGGTGTATTGAATCAAGGGATTTAAGTAAAGAGGGACTGGCTGGCGCATACGCCTGGGACCCGTAGTTTATTCTGGAAATGACTAAGGATTTGTATATGAAGAGGAGAGTTTTCGGAGGTACATTATACTTTGTGTTTGATACATATTTAAGAATAGATAGGAATTTATGACATTTAACTTTAAGATTGGATGTGTGGGATCGCCAAGTTAGCTTTTGATCGAACAGTAGTCCAAGGAAAGTAGCAGTAGGGTGGAAATGAAGTGAGGAATTTTCCAGATTGAGGCGGATGCTGGAAGAGTTTTGACGTCCCCTATAGAAATCAACACAGATAGACTTAGATGGAGAAAACACAAGACCATTATTGTTGCACCAGGATTGTAGTTTTGAAATAATTTTTTGTAGGATTTTTTGAGCATTTGCTGGAAAACTGGAAGACAGGGAAATGTTTAAGTCGTCAAAGTAGAGCCGGGCGTTTACAGGCGGAGCAATACAATCATTTATATCATTGATATAAAAAATAAACAAGGTTGCACTAAGGGCAGATCCTTGTGGTAAGCCATTCTCAGTTTGAATGGTGCTCGATGTTGACGAACCAATCTTAACATGGAACGTTCTGTTTGTTAAAAAATTATTCAGATACCCTGCCATGTTTCCACTTATACCAGCTGTTGTCAGATTGGATAAGTGGCCGTATCGCCATACTCTGTCGAACGCCTTTTCTATATTGAAAAAGACGGAGTATACATGTTGGCGTCTGTGAAATGCTGTTAATATTTGCCTTTGTAGGCTCAGCAGATGATTAACTGTAGTACGCTTCTTACGCCCTCCGGCTTGTGACGAGGATAGGAGATTATTCTGTTCAAGAAAGAAAAGGAGACGCCGATTAACCATTTTTTCCAGCGTTTTTGAGAGGACACTTATGAGGGATCCTGTAGTTTTGTGGAAAAAGAGGATCTTTATTTTGCTTCAGAATAGGAATAACAACTGCTAATTTCCATGGCTCAGGGATCGATCCGGAGAACCATATTTGGTTATAGATATGTAAGAGGAAGTTTTTCGCTGATGGAGGTAAGTGTTTTAATATATATGGATGGATGGAATCAGGCCCAGGCGCGCTGTTTGCAGTATGGTACTGGAGTTGATAGTCTAGTTTAGAAATGGTGAAATGGCAATTGTAGGAAAGTGAGGAGTCAGAGATGATAGTTATTGGTTGCTGTTCCGTGGAATATTTCTTTAAAGAGAAGGCAGACGAATATGACGATGAGGATGACTCCACTGAAAAATGATTCGCAAAAGCATTTGCGACCTCTAATGGGTCAGATAACATGGAACCATTCTGATTTATCGACAAGGAAGGAGTCGCATGATTAATACCGTTCAGTGCCTTAATTTTGTGCCAAATATTGTGACTAGAAGTATTTATGGAGATTGAATGCATAAATTGCTGCCAAGATTCCTGTTTTTTGCGCCTAATGAGGCTCCTCGCTGCTGCACGGCGTTTTTTAAATTCGATCAAATCAGAATATAAGCCTGTTGATTTAAACTTCCTAAGGGCATGTTTACGTTGGCGTATGGCTGTTCCTATTTCGGGGCACCACCATGGGACCCGTCGGGATCTGTTTGTTGGGACAGACCTAGAAATGGATGCTAGAGCAGCATTCGTAATAGCGTCGATAAAGGAGTTGATGTTCACTGATAAAGATTCGGATGGCTCGCTGGGAACGTTTACTTTAACTGAAAACATATCCCAATCCGCCTTGTGGAATAGAAATTGAGGCTTAGGTGGGAGGGTTTGGGTAGGGAGGGCTTTGGACGGGCATATGAGTATAGGAAAATGGTCGCTAGAGCATAAGTCCTGTAGCACAAAAGTGCTCAGGTGAGGGAAGATGGAAGTGGAAACAAGTTGTAGGTCGATTGTTGAGAAAGTATTATGGGACAGATTGAAATGAGTGTAACCTGGGGAGGGAAGCAGTATCAGATCATTATCTAGGACCAGTTTATTGATGACAGAGCCATGTCTGTTTTCCAGTGTTGCTCCCTACAAAGGTGAGTGGGCATTAAAATCACTGAGTAATATTAGTGGCGGGCTGACCTGTGATAGTACTGACTGAAACATATCTGTAGTGATTATATAATTCGGAGGCACATAGCAGTTACATAGAGTTATCGGGGTGGCAGATATCTGAGGAAGATGGACGACCACTGCAATCATTTGTAAGGGGGTACTAAAATTCAACTGTGTTGCTGGGACAGAGGAGTGGACCATAATGGTAACCTCTCCGTTTGCTCTAAACCCTTGATCATTGCTGAAAGTGAAAAGGGAATAGTTTTGTAGGGCTGGGTTATCTGTGGGCTTCAAATGAGTTTCCTGTAGACATACCACAGCAGAGGAGTGATTTGAAATAAGTAGCTTTAATTCAGCAAGTTGAGGGTAGAATCCTCGACAGTTCCACTGCAGGATAATGTTACGAACCATAACCACTATTAGCTTTTCAAATATGTTTAGTCTGCTGTTTGATCTGAATCCGACTGTCTAGCAAGTTTGTTGATTAGCTTAGTGAAACGTGTCTTCATTGATCGGTTTTGGAGTAAGGAGTAATTATCTGAGAGCATGTGAATAAATCCATCTATGTCTTCAGTGAAGTTGGCTACTATACTCGCCGGGTCGTGTTGTCCTTGAATCGTTTCCATTAATGCTACGAAGTCATTGAAAGACAATGGATAGTCTTTATTGTTGATGTTGCTTTCTGCGGGCTTTAGGAGTTCAACAGTAGGCAATTTTTGTTTTTTAAGTTTTGATGGTGGAGGTTTGAAATCTGCGTTTGCTCCATTGTCTCTGGTTTCTACCGCATTTGGATGCTCTCTGTTTTCTGGTTCGTTCGTCTGCATTTGTAGAGGGAAAAGAATAGCTCTTGTGCTATTTGTAAAGTCGGGCTCCGTGGTCTTCTGAGGAGCATCAGGGGTTTGTGGGTGGGGTCGCTTAGTTACTGCTGGGGTTTCCTCGATGCTGACTGTTGTGTTATTTTCAAAGATGAGTGTTTTCCTCAGCGATGGCAGTTATGTTTTGCGGGGCTGAAGCGGCTTTAGTGTCTGTAGCGGGGGAAACACTATCTTCTACAGATGGGGCAATGGACGGCATGTTCTGCACACCCGTTTGGATAAATATTCGATGTTCACGTTCATTATGAACTATTATGAAAGAGTCGGGTAAGGGTGGGAGATTGGCGCTATCAACATACAGCTGCCTCCTCCAGCTGATTATATTGTCAAACTCTGGATCATTGGGTTTAACACGGAGCAGAGAAATTGCCGAGACTAATTTTAAATTTAATATTCCCTCAAGATAGGCTTTGACAACAGAGTTTGGGATGGTTGGAGATACGTTAGATAATATAATTTTCTGAGTAGGGTTTTTTAACCTTTGACCGGTGATTGTATTATTATTTACGGTAATAACGGCTCCGTTATGAAAGAGGTTTTATGTGATGTTTTTCGATTTCAAAAAAATGAGAACTCGATTGTTGCTAATTTTGGAACCTGCAATTATGTTCTTTGGACCTCAGTTAAAATAGTCTAAAGGATTCGCACTTTCGACGTATGGAAATAATATGCCTTGGTCTTCTGTAGGAAAATCAAAATCTGTTACAGGAGGGGTAGGTTTTCGAGATTTTAGTTTGTCGGAAAAAGAGATTGAGTTGGTCACCATGTTTGCAATGTTGATTGGTCTAAATTTCGATTCTTCGCTGATTTATCGTACTCTTTAATTCCTAAAAACTTGAACTCTTTTTTCCAATGTGATTTCGTTATGAATTCTGTTGTTACTTTTGCTTTAACTCTCTCTTCTCCCCCCGCCCTATCTTTGTAGTGAAATCAAGACTATAAAGCTACTTTTACTTTGAGTTTAAGAGCTTTTCGCTCTTGTCCAACTCTCAGCAACTATTCTTTTTCATAGAAGGGCCAATGTTAGAAGAGCCAGCTTTATCCTTAAAAACGGCTAAAAATACGCGTGAAAACGATTCTGTTCTTCTTTTCCATGCCTCATTCTTATTTTTCCAATTTGAAAGATGGCCAAGTCTTCTAAATCTCCTTTATCCCAATATCCTTTAAATCATAGTCCACCACTCGATAAATTAAAATCTTTCATTGACTTTATAGCTCTTTTCTGTTTCTGTTAATAATTTTTTCCAGTGCAGAACATTCTTTCCTCTCTCCTTAACACTGCCACTAAACTAATCTTTCGTGGATTACTGCGGGGTTCCTACCTTATCCCAATCACATATGCTTTGCCAAAACTGCATTTTTTCCAAATTCCTCTCTTTTTTTTCTTTTTTTTGACGATATCCCTATTTATTCTTCTCATCAAAATATCTTGAGCACTAACTATTAATTTCAAATCTCCTTAACATTATTAGAAAACGCTTTATCTAATATTCATATTTTTATCTCTGCTGTTAAATCTTCTGCTGTAGTTTTTACACTGTGTTTTTTTGGTTCACCTTTAATTAACCTTATGCTAAATAATGGACTAATCCCTCTTACTTCCTCCTTTCGTTATTTAAGAGTCTTTCTGGATAGTCGTCTTTCGTTCTATAACCACATCGGCTGTGTATACTTGTCATGTTCAAAAGGCTCAACTCCATTAAATTCCTTTCCCACACGCTGATTAGGACACGATCTCGTAATCTTGTTCATGTTTTACAAATCTTTTGTTCGCTTTACTCTTGATTACTACTGGTTTATTTGTGGAAATTATCCTCTATATCTCTAGCTCGGTCGTATCAGAAATACATGTGTCTCCGTCTCTGCCTTGTTGCTCAAAAATCTATGCCGATCCCTGCTCTACATACGGAATCTCACATTCCGTTTCTTTTCATTCGAAGTTCTTATCAAGGCTACCGTTTCCTTACTAAACGATTACACCTATTATGTGCTTGCCCGCTCTTGTTCCCTCTTACTCCTCTATCTACTATAATTAGCGTGTCATCGTCGATAAAACTTCGACACTATTTCTCATCTTCGTCCGCCTGCTTCAGTTTTCACCATATTGCTTTCTACAACTTCCCTTCATCTCCTTACTCTATTAATTGCGTTTTTACAATTGTCTCATTGAAATCTACTCCTTAGCATATAATTAAATCGAAATTTTTACGTACCTTAAGCTCTACCTCCCCAAACCGCTTTATAATCTTTACCAATGACTCTAAGGAATCCTACGGAGTTAGTTCAGTCTTTCCTTGTCCTTCACTCTGAGTTATTTAAACTTCGTTTGCTTCTGATCAGTTTCCTACGTCGAAACTACTGCTATTCTAAGGGCCATCCTCTTTATTTCTTCCCCCCTGATCTCTCAAAATGTCCTTATTATATCAGATTAACAAACTCTCCTACATTCTCTATTTCATCATTTTTTCTTACGCCACTCTATCAAAATTCATGCAAAATTCATTCCAGACAAAACGTTATATTACGCGCGATAGTAGATGCTTACATGTACTCCCGTAATGATCACATCCACAACGATCGTCAGGTAAAGTTTGTAGATGACAACACATAATCAAGGAGGTAACTGAACAGCATAATAAGGGGTTATATCAATATACTAATGTGCAGGTGACTCGACTTCTTGGCACGAAATTAGACATTAGACGTCTTAAGCGCAATAAAATACAGGATTATTATAAATAAAAATGTAAGGGAATTTTAACCATTTGGTTAGTTCTTTCACACCATTTTATGTCCATCAACAAGATACGTTCTGTGTTATACTTTTCACTTTAAAATACAGTTACTTATTTTTAGCATCTGGTTTGAAGATCGTAACATTTAAATAAATAAAGAAAAATTCGACATAATACAGAATAATCGACTATTTTAACATTCTTTTCGCTCGAGGTGAAAATAATTTGGAATTATAAATGTTTGTATCCATTTTCTGTTCTGTCACTTTAGTGAAAGTCTACTCCTATTTCAGCTCTGCACGCGGAATCTCACATTTCTCCTCTTTTACTTCGACGTTCCTTCTTGGGTTATCGTTTCCTCATCAAACCGTTGCCGATTTCATCTTCTCCTCTTACTTCTTCTTATTCCTTCATCTTACGTAGCTGGCGTTTTTCTGTCAACAAAACTCCCATTCTATCTCTTATCGCTGCCCGCCTTGTTCAGTTTTCTCCGTATATCTACATTCATGATAAACTCCTATATTTCTCTTTCAATTTTTTCTCTCTTCTTCATCCCATTAACTGCTCTTATTCCCCGATTCCTCCTAAACCTGTCATTCATAATGTTTTTAGATCAGAATTTTTACTGAATCTAAGCTCCTCTTTCCCTAACCTTTTTTTGATTTTCACCGATGGCTCCAAGGGACCCAATGGTGTCGGAGCAGCTTTTTTCTATCCTTCTCTTAATTATGTCGAGTCCTTTAAACTTCCCTCCTTTTGCTCAATCTTCTATGCGAAGTCTTCTGCTATTTTGCATGCCCTTCTTTTTATCAGGTCCTCTCCTGTCTCTCGAAATATTCTTATCCTATCGAATGCTCAAAGCGCGCTGCAGACTATCGCATCTCCTCTCCCTCCTCACTCAATCGATTACGTTATTCTTCTCATTCGCTCCTTGATTCATGCTCTTTTCCTTTCACACTTAATCCAAACGGACTTTTTTTGAATATCGGGTCATGCCGGCATTGAGGGTAATGAGTTAGTTGACTCATTCGCTCGGTTATTTTCCTCTTCCAGGGGATTTCTTCCTGTTTTCTCTTCTTCCAATATTACCCTTCTGTCTGCAGCTGCTCATTCCAATCTATGGTTTGATTCTTATATCTCCTCTTTCTCCAACCCGGATTCCTTTTTCTTGTCTATTCAGCCTTCCCTTCCTCGTTTCCTCTGGTTTCTTGACTTTCCTTCCATGCGTCGCTCCAACATCTCTGCAATTTGCCGCCTGCGTTTTGAGCACAGTTTGCTTCCTTCCTCGCTTTTCCGTTACTCTCTTGTGTCGTTTCCTTTTTGTCCATTGCACCCCTCCAGTATCCAATTTGTGTGTGATCCCGATCACATAATATTCCGGTGTTCATCTCTTGTAATCGATCAAGCTGCTTTCTACTCCTCCCTTTTACAAATTGTTACTCCCACTCCATACAGCGCTTCGTTCATTCTCTCCCTTCCTTCTCCTTCTGTTGTCCAGGCTCTTGATTCTTTTTTGTCGGCTATCTCTAATCGTGTAAAGATCTGAGTCTCTTGCGTCCTTTTTCCGTTGTTCTTGGGCCAATGTCCTTGTAGACGAACCCCCTCCCCAAAGAAAGTAAATATACAGGGTGATTATAATTAAAGTTCAAGTTCCAAAACGTTATAAAAAAAGAATCAGTGATCAGAATGAAGTCAAATTTGAACGGAATATTATTGAAGAAGGGGGAAAGCAAATAGCATAAGAAAAAAAATAGTTCCATTTTTTTTTTTTTTTTTTTGGCCCGGAATCTAGTTTAGCAAAATAGATTGCGCTCTGTAAACATCATCATTTAAAATGGTTCGACTACAAATGACGAATGAATCGTATATAGTTTATCGTAAATCCAATATTTAGGCTAAACTTATATTAACGAGAAATAAAATGTTAGCCTAAAAGAAGGCTGCTGGAAATCTAGAAAAATGATATGTTATAGGACTGTGTATGTAAAGATTGAAAATGCATCCTTCGAGCAAGTAAAAACACGATATTTCGTTCATGGAAGAGCCATCATGGTCTCTCAGACTGTCTGGACGTTAACATACAAGTGTGGTATAAAAGTCGATCCTACTTCACCACCTTCTATGCGTATTATGCTTGTTTAGAATTTTACCCTACAGATGCGAATTTCGGTATTTTCGGTATTTAATTTTTTTTCTCCTATTTTTTTTTTCTTTTTTCGTATGCTTATTAATTCTGCCATTTAACGAAAGGATAGTTTAATTTGAATGGAACTACTGTATAATCGGTTTTTTAGTAGGCAAAAGATTGAATATTCGATAAACGAGCAATTGTAATATGTCAGTTATTCCTAAACAGAACGGAAACAATATTTTTTACAACAAATCCCCATTTATGAGAAACTATGTTATCAGTCATTTATGTTAACTGTAAAATTTTTATGCTTCACAGCCGCCACGACTTCTCTTCTTTTTTACGATTACCTCTGTGTTCGATGCAAATTACATCTGCCGATGCGCACTACCAACGTCACTTCAGACTTTTCCTTCTTCTGTGGACACTTCATCGAAAGTTCAATCCTTTATTGATCTTATTGTGTCTAATAATGATTGCATACACGAACTGCATATAAATAACAACACTCATTTGTGTTGTTGTCCACCGCTTGAAAACATAGAAAATTTTAAATATCTAGGTATATATATCGATAAATACTTGAACTGGAAAAAACACATTCAAAATTTAAATTCGGAAATAAGACAGTCAATTCCAGTTTTACATAAAATAAAACAGGTTTTAACATATCGCACATTACGTATATACTATGATTCAATAATAATGTCCAGAATTTTATATGGAATTCAAATATGGGGTGAGGCTAAGAAAACGGAAATAAATAAAATCTAGAGGAAAACTGTACATCAACTCCGGAAATACGCAGCAGGATTGAGCAAGCTAGAAGAGCTCTCACCAAAATGAAAAGCTTATTCACCCATCAAGACCTGAGGCTCGAACTTCGAATCAGACTGCTAAGGTGTTACATCTTCTCTATTTTGCTTTATGGTTGCGAGAGCTGGACCCTGAATACACCATTGGAAAAAAAGTTTACCGCATTTGAAATGTACTGTTATCGGCGTATTCTGAAAATATCATGGGTGAAAAAAATTACTAATATCGAGGTACTTCAAAGAACGGGAAAGACCCTTGAATTAATGCTTACCATCAAGAAACGGAAGCTACAGTACCTCGGACACATCATACGAGGCCCCAAATAAGAAATTCTGAAGGTCATTTTGGAAGGAAAGATAAATGGGAAGAGATCGAGAGGAAGACGACAAAATTCATGGATGGACAATCTTATCAACTGGTTCGACTGTCCTTCTATACAACTCCTCCGATCGGCCATTGTAAAAGAAAATTTTCAATCGTGGATCGCCAACCTTCAATTTGGAGACGGCGGATAAAGAAGAAGAAGAAGCAAAATACAGAAAAGGTGTTTGAAACTTATACTCCCCTACTGGAAGCAAAACGATTCCGAATCAACTTGGTGGAAAGAAAACAACGAAATGTCCCCCAAAATGTACATTTCTATTATAGATTACTTGAATTTAATGTCAATAATATAAAATTACCATCTAGGCAAAAAACTCGATTAACAAGAGACCAAAATAGTACATATTACATCTACCCTCGAGGCGTAAATCTACGAACTGATAATACTGATGACTTAGTTCTAATTAAACTAATTAGTAAAATACCCCGTAATATATTAAACGAAAAAAAACTTGGTTTGTGGAAAGGGGAAATAAGGAAATGGCTGAAAGAACGGTGTAAAGAGTAAAACCCCAAAGATACGGTTCGAATCATCACATTTTATAATTTTATATTATTGTTCGTTTATTTTTTCTTCCTTCCTTTATTTACGTTTTCTTCTTCTCTTTTTTTCTTTTCTTTTTTTCGTATTTGAAGATATTTTGCTACCCTCATGTATCGGTATGTAGATGAGTACTTGCTGTGTGTGTATGTAATTGTATGTGTGTACTATGCCATAAGTTATATAAACTTAGTTGACTATAATTATGATGTATAGGATAAGCTAGAATAATTGTAATTTGGTATCTTAAATAAACGGTAATAAGAGTGTCGGGCACTCACACAACGGGCATACTTGCCCTGTGAGACCCACAACTTATTTAAATAATAAAAAAAAAAAAAAAAAAAAAACTCAAACTCCTTTTCACCAGAAATGAAACAAAATAAGCGCAAAAACGCAGTCCGTGCTCTGCTGCAATAAGAAACCGACGAAAGGCTCTGAAAACACTGAAATCGTCCCCTTCCATAGAGAATCATATTGACTTCCAACGACTTAGAGCACGTGCCCGATTCATCTTAAAACAAACAAAACGAAAATCCTGGCAACAATTTGTCCATGCTATTAATTTGAAAACATCATCATTCAAAGTCTGGAAGAAAATTCAATCACTTGATCGAAAAATTTTCTCAACTTTTCCTACCAGTATATCAATGAACAACAAAATAAGTACAGATTTGCTTAAAATAGCGAACTCCTTTGCACAATTTCTAGATGATCAATCAAGCGATTCCAATTATCCACCCTCTGTCGCTGCGAACAAACTGAGCATAGAATCCCTTCCACTAGACTTCAACTCCAAAAAAAATGACCTTTACAACACACCGATCACTTTTAAAGAACTTCAACTTGCGATTAAAGAAACAAAACCAGCAGCTGTTGGACCTGATGGTGTTCATATCGTTATGCTACAGAATGCCACCGAGCCAACTCTTTATCTGCTTTTATCAATATTCAATAAAATCTGGCTCTCAAATACTTTCCCCGACAGCTGGAGAATAGCAGAAGTTACTCCCATTCTTAAACAGAGTAATAACTCTCTTCTAATTACAAACTATCGTCCTATTTCACTCAATTCTGTCCTTTGCAAAGTGTTTGAAAAAATTGTTAACAATCGTTTGATGTAGCTATTGGAAAAGGATAATCTGCTCACCAAACACCTGTGTGGCTTCAGAACTGGTCGCTCGACAACAAACCAGCTGCTATTTCTTAAAAAATCTATTCAAGCTGCATTCCTTCAGAAACATCACGTTCTAGCTGCGTTTTTTGATCTCACCAAAGCTTTCGACGTCATTTGAAGATGCATCATAATTTCAACGCTGCATAAGTGGAAACTTCGCGGTCACTTGGTAAAATTCATCCAAAATTTCCTCTCTCACAGGTAATTCTATGTTCGTCTAGGCCACATCCACTCCCAACTTCATCTTCACCAAAATGGTGTCCCACAAGGATCCGGCCTCAGTCCGACACTGTTCAATATTGGCATAAATGGCATAGCCGATCAGATCCATGTTCCAATTCGCTTTTCTCTTTTCGCTGATGACTTCGTAATGTTCATCACCTGCTCAGATATTTCGCTAGGAAATGAAATTCTTCAACAAGCTGTCGACACTTATCACACATGGGCGACAAATAATGGTTTCATGTTCTCTCCAAACAAGACAACAGCCATCCATTTCTGCCGAAACAGACGCTGCTCACATGAAACCAAAATAGACTATCATGGAAGCTTCATATAAACAACTTGAAGAATAACTGCATGAAGAAAATGAATATTATCAAAAAACTTTCAAATACAACCTACGGCTCAGACCGCTCCTCTTTCTTAAAAATTTACAATTTGTTGATTAAATCTAGACTCAACTATGGCTCTTTTACAGCTCTGCGAATAGATCACTTCTCGACTCCTTCAATACTATCTATCACTCCGCAATCAGATTATCTATTAGAGCTTTTCCAACGTCACCTATAGACAGCATCCTGTGCGAAGCTGGAGAAATCCCTCTTCACTATCACCGTAACATCACTTTACTCAACACGCTCTTCCACACCCAAACAAACCCATATCTTCCTTCATATAACTTGTTACAACAGCATCCTACACAATCACGCTCAATTTTCACTCTATCTAGCTTACGTCATTGAACTTGGACCTTCCAACGCCATGCATATTTTCTTCACCTGCTATCCTTCCTTGGTCTACCTTCCAAATTTCCATGAACCTCAGTCTTTCACAATTTCCTAAGAAAACCACTCCTTCAAACATAATTCTATCCAAGTTCAACGAATTGATTCAACAATTTCCAAACCATCATACTATCTTCACTGATGGATCCAAAAATACTCAAGGTACAGGATGTGGAACAGCCACCTCAGATAGAATCTTGCTAAGATTCTCATTACCAAACTCTTTCTCAGTTTTATCAGCCGAGCTTTACGCCATCAAACTCGTAATAGATGAGACAGTTTCCTCCGATTCTCTTGCTTCATACCTCATTTGTTCAGACTCTCGCGATGCGCTTCATTCCACCTCGAAATGTCAACCTAAACATCTACACCCTTTTGCAAAAGAAATTGTTCACGGTCTCACATCATCTAAAAATCGAATCGCGTTCGCATGGGTTCCATCTCATGTTGGAATACCTGAAAACCTCCTAGTCGATACTGCCGCAAAAGAGGGTTCGATTTTGCTTCCCGCTTTTCGTATATCACCGTCGTTATTCGATCTTAAAAAATACGTGAAAAATTCAATTCGTCATCAATGGAACCGCTACTGGGAAAATCTTCCCCTTACCAACAAACTGAGGAACATTCGCGCTACAACGGAACCATGGACCGCCTCCATTCGCTCCAACCGCAAGGAAGAAATCGTGCTAACTCGTCTCCGCATAGGCCATTCCTCACTGTCCCACTCTCATCTCTTTACAAAACAACATTTCCCTCAGTGCTCCTTTTGCAACTCACCTACAACAATCTCACACAACCTAACATCATGTCCACTCCGCCACAATGAAAAAGATCCGAACTCCTCTACCACACTCTCTCCCTCTCCGAAATACTTTCTGATGATCTATCTAAAATAAATTCTCTTTTCCAATTCCTAAAACACTCTAATATCTATAGTAAAATTTAACTCCTTTCGTGCTTTATCCTGTGCCTCTGGCCTAGCGGTCGTACATGGCACATGAAAACACCACCACCGTCACATCTGCCGATGCTATACAGAATTTACAAACATCAGCGCCGTAATTTCAAAGTTTTTATACAAAAACCATTTCAATTCCAATTTTTGAACACTATTTCACTCACATATTACTAAAATACCCCGGCTATTTAACAAATCGGATTAAGTTCTACACATATTATACACATCCTACTGAGGATATTAATACGGTTTTTTGTTATTTTTAATTAAGTTGAATTTAATGAAATTAACGAGATCGATTTTAAATAAAGTTTTGCAACCTATAGGTAAATTAATCGTTTTTTACAGATATCTTTCTGATTTTATTTGGGCTGGCAAGTAAGACTTAATTTCGGTTGACGGTTGTAAAAAATGCACCAAAGAGAATATGAAAATAAATGAATAATATGATTCGTCTCTTAATCAATTCCTAAGAAAATTTTAATGATTAAAAGATTTCGATTTTAATAGTATTCACAGACGCCTTAGTACAATAAATTTAACTATATTAATTGTTTTCGTTTTAATTTATTCACACCTTTAAAATCGAAAATACTTAAAAAATAAATAAGAACATTAAAAGAAAAAAAAAAAGGAAAAGAATCGAGTATTTATAAATTTATTTTAGAAATTAATGTAAAAAATAGACGAAATTTACGGATTCCGTTAATAAAATATGCTAAATAAAATGTAATGTATTCTCTGTCATCGTTAATTGCAGTAAATATTAAAATCGCTGTTTGATTTATTTATTTAGTTGTTTTATATATACCTATGCAGAATTCTGTTTAAAATTTGTATTATAGACTACTTAAACAACAAAAACAGTTTTCGCAACGAAAAAAATAAGTAGGTTGAACCACGCAAAGATTTTGGTCTAAAGCAATGTAAGCGTTGCCAATTATTTGGCGCAATACAGCGAGTTTATTGTGATCTACCGAATCGTCGTGTCGCAAGCAAAATCGATTTAATAAATACTGAAAAAGTCTAGAAGATTTTGCTAAATGTTCTCTGTGTGTGTGTGTGTGTGTGTGTGTGTGTGTGTGTGTATAGGTAGTTACTTTGAGAGTTTTAATGAGTGCCTCGTTTATAAACAACAAAAATATATATGTAATTCTAAAACAAGACTAGTAAAAAATATCAACTAGAATTATGTAAGATCAGGTTTCCCATCGCTACAGAACAAAACCGAAACTTATGCCGACAGAGTTAAATCTTGCACAAGATAAATAATCCGAATACTAGAATCATGTATGTTAAATCGTATAATATCAATCATAATGAATATACATCGACAGCCAAGGGTAACAATAATGTTTCCTAATCGTTAACATCATTTTAACGAAATTTAAATCTTTAATAAACCAACTAATTTCTTTGCTCATCAAAGTTATAAATCGACTCCTACAATAAATAATCCAGATTTTATAACTCAACATTCACTCGTAATTATGCTACGGAATGCCAACGGAATTATCCAGAGAAAGAACGAACTGGAAATATGTTTAAATCAGAATGTTATCCATGTCACGCTAATATTCGAAGCTCATTTAATCTATGCAAGCAGCTTCAGAATGCCTGAATATGTAATTTATACAGCGAATCATCCGGAGATGGTATCGCGCATGGCGACTTGATGGTCCTCTGGTTAAAAGATCATACCTACAATACATACTCTTATCTCATAGCTCATATGTGTACGGTATGGTTGCAGTTAACACATGCGGACTAACAAAAATTATTTAACAATGACCTACATCTATTATTATCCCGGGCTTCACATTCCGGAAAGCTAGTTTATTTCTATCTTCAAGGATCCGGGAAACTAATTTATCTGCGGAAGAGATTACAATGCAGAAAGTCATAGAGAATAGCGAATAAATTAGGACGAATACACTGGATTAAGTCACTTTCAGTTCTTTCCTCAATGTCCCCCAGTTATTGGCCTGAGTACACTAACAGACTACCAGATATCCTAGACTTTTTTGTATTTCGGAGTTTACAAAAATTTTACAAAACCTGCGAGACCATAACTGACCTGTCTTCTGATCATGATCCTTTTTATCGCAACCCTAGATGTTAATCCTATAATGAAGTGTATAGGCAACATAAGCTATGCAATCCAACAACGAACTGGGATAATTTTGCTGCACTGGTAGAAAATAATATAAATCTAGCGGTTAAACAAAAATCTGAAAATGATATCGAAACGGTCGTTAATAATATAACCGATCTAATACAAACTGCGTGTGCTAGTTCAACGGAATACAAAACAAGTCGCATAAATAAAAATAACTACATATACCCCAACGGAAATTACAAAATTGAATAGCTTCAATTTTTCCTATTTTGTCGCTTTTTCTTCCTCAGCCCACTTGCATTGTACATTACTTTGTAATAAAATAAATAAATACAGATTATTCATTTAACAGTAAACTGACGAACATACGCTTAATACGGGTTTTTTTATATTGCTAATTTATTGAAGACGAAATTAGAAGCAGTCCCGTTCAAAATGGAATGAAATATTAGACATGTCACCCAGAACGGTGGGGGATAATTCGATTACGCGATCAATATGAACAAAGTCATATTTAGGCGAATGCGCGCAAAGCGTGCAGCGGAAGCCTGTCGACCAATTGAATGAATCCACTTCTGAAATTTACAAAGACAAGTAACAGTTCAAATACCGACAAATAATGATAGTGTAGCAAGAAAAAAAAAGAAAGTTTTTGTCCAATTTTAAGTGTTAAATCATCCGTGTACAAAAGAAGGCAGTAGATTCAACTTCTTCTACCGATTAATTACTGATTAATTCGGGAGAATTACATTTAGAAAGACCATACGCGCAGACATATTTTGACGAACTATTCTTATTAACTGATAAAGTATAATTAACTCCTTTAGATATTCTGAAACTCTTCTTGAGGATTGTTCACCATAGAATCCGAGCTAAATGCGAATACATTTTAAGTGAAACCCAATTTGGTTTTCGTGCAGGTTTTGGAACAAGAGAAGCTCTGCTGGCAGTTAATGTATTACTCCAATAATGTAGGGAAATGAATAGAGACACATTTATTTGCTTTCTTGACTATGAGAAAGCATTTGATAACGTCCAACATCATAAACTAATGGATATTCTTAAAACTACGGGAATTGATGAATACGATCTAAGGATAATCAAGAATCTATATTGGAACCAGACAGCTGAGCTCATTCTAGGGAACGGAGAAAAAATTGACTTTAAACTCCAACGTGGAGTGCGACAAGAATGTGTATCCTTTCACCCCTACTGTTCAATTTGTATGCTGAACAGATTTTTAGATTAGCTATCTCGAACCTATCCTTGGGCGTTCGGATTATAGGAAGGATTCTTAACAACATTCGCTACGCAGACGATACTGCTATTATTGCAGAGAATGGAAGAGATCTTCAATATCTCCTCAATGAACTCAATGCAGTTGGAAAATCATATAATTTGAATATGAACGTGAAGAAAACGAAATGGATGGTGGTCAGCAAGGAAAACAACTTCAATCAAATCTCTGTTATGCTAAACAATGCGGAAGATTGAACGAGTTGAAAAATTCAAATATTTTTGGGCTGTTATATTACTGAGAACTTGGACCCAGATACAGAAATAAAAATGAGATGTAGTTATGCTCGGAGTGCCTTCACCAGCATGAGAAATCTGCTTTGTGATACGATGCTTACGTCTAGATATACGGCAAAACATTGTGCAATGTTATATTTATTCTATCTTATTGTATGGAATTGAGGCAACAACACTCAATAAAAGACACAGGTAAATCGATTGGAGGCTGTAGAAATGTGGATGATCCAGAGAAGGATGTTGAAAATACCATGGATAAGTAGAACGTCGAATGAAAAGGTTCTAGAGATGGCCAAAACAGAAAGGATATTAATAAAATCTATCATACACAGAAAGATAAAATATTTCGGTCATATAATCAGAGGAGAGAAATATCAACTCCTACAACTAATCCTCTGGGGGGGGGGGGAAATAGACGGAAAGAGAGGCCGAGGAAGATGGAAAACGACTTGGCTAGATAACATCAAGGAATGGAGGAGAACACATGGTCGATAGGAAGACTGATGCAAAATGCCAGAAACAGAAGTTTTTGATGCTGACATTTGTGATCGTCAACGCTGTTCGAACAGTATGACACCAAAAGAAGAAGAAAGATACAAAAACATAATTTTCTCTCGTGTATTGTTGATTTCTGTAGTAATATTCTATGCCCGCGCTTACGTTGTTTAAAAGAATAATAATAATTTTTATTTTTTAATTATTTATTTATTTTTATTTTACTTGCTTTTTTGTATTTGCTTGATTTTTTCTTTTTCTTTTTCTTCTTCATGATAACGTAAATGGAAGTTCTTTACTTCTATACAGAGGTTTTTAACGCAAATTAAACGTAAACTTTTTAGATGATTATGTTAAAATTTCATTTTTACGTAGGTTTCTTGAAGATACACGAATTGAACATTTCAGTCTATAATTTTACGCTTCTTGAACATTTAAGTCGAATCAACATCAGCCGCCACAAGATGTTTGCAGTACTGTCGACATTATTAAAAAGATAAGCTGAATCGCCTTTAGTGCAGGCGTAAATTGAAAATACCTCTCTGCAATAAACATATTTTTCTTTGATGCGCCGACATTAAACAAATTGTGTTCATTAGTGTTCGAAAGTGGACAGCATTGCGCGGTTTGCCATCCATATAACATTGCTACAAACTTTTCGAATAGTTAGATTCCCGCTTATTACGGCAAACCAACCAACCACCATTTCCTGTATCATGGATTTATCGCAAAATCAGTCGTGCGCATATTTTAATATACCGTTCTCTGCGGGAAATGTCGCTAAAAATATATCTGCGCGTCAGTCAATAGTTTGGACGATAATAAACGGTTGCGGCAAATAGCTGCAATTTCTATAGTAGTATAAAAATGGGGGTTCTGGGCCAGTGGGTGAGGGGGGTGAGGGGGGAAGTGTGGCGTCACACCCCAACTACCCCTATTCTGGTGCAAAGGTCACCCAACTACCCTTATTTTTACGCAAAATTAACCCAACTACCCTTTAAAATGCCAAAAAGTCACCCAACTACCCCTATCCCAGCCCAAAGGTCACCCAACTACCCCTATTTCCAGGCAAAATTTAACCCAAATGCCTTTAAAATCAGTGAAAACTAACCCAACTACCCTGCAAATGCCAAAAAGTCACCAAACTACCCCTATCCTAGCCCAAAGGCCACCCAACTACCCCCTAGTCCCACCCTACCCTCAAAAACTACCCCTTCATCTAATTTAATCTAGACATCTTAAAACAACCAAACTACCCTCTTTTAGTATTCCACCCCTATTCTCCACCCCCTCACCCTTAAAAACTACCCCTTGATCTATTTTAATCCAGAGCTCTAAAAGTAACCAAATCACCCTCTTCCCAGTACCCCATCCCTATTTTACACCCCCTCACCCTCAAAAAAACACTCCTTCATCTATTTTAATCCAGAGCCCTAAATTAACTCATCTACCTTTTCCAGGATAATCAACCCCACTGTTTTCAACCCCTCCTTGCCAAAACTACCATAATTCTCTTGGAACAGTTTAATATCTAATCCACCCCTCACCCTACAGTCTGTCATTACCATTGTAACCCAACCCACACTATAACCCAACCACTACCCATCACCCCACAGTTCATCATTAATTATATAACACAACCCATACTATAACCTAACCACCACCAACCACCCTCACATACCCACTAAGTACTATCCTCTACACCCCATAGCCTGCTCGACCATAGCATAAAATGCGATGAATATTAGTGTGATAGATAGTACCAATACATACACAGCATCACACATATACACTAAAATTAACTGCTACAGTCCATTTAATTATCCTTTCCATAGTGGCACATCTAACTCCCCAATGCATTTCTCCAGATTTTCCATTGATGCTTTTGTAGAATGTTTCAGTTTGATTGTGTCTAAAACATTGACCGGACGTCTGCCCAGCATGGTCGCATAGCTACCCTATATAGGAAGAATATCTTAGACGCCTTAGTAACCACCCCTTCTAAGCTGATTGGGGCAAGGCTCTTCTGCAACCATTTACTAATCACTACTTCATAGGTCATCACCTCAGCTTCAGTCGCTATTGCACTGACATGTAGTAAACGTTTTTCCTCATTTTTAACTAATTATGGTCAATTTACCACTATTTCTCACTGTTTTCTTACATTTCAGCATTTTTACACTATTTTTGGCAACATTTGCTATTTCTCACCATTTTCCTATGTTTTAGCGCTTTTCACACAACTACACTGATCTACATCCTTGATAACCTTCTCTAGGTTTCCTTTCAGCCCCTCCACCTCCACCAATCACATCTCCAGCTTAGAGAACACCACTGCTGTAGAATATTTTATGTATTCCACTACAGTCTGCAGTTGCCTATGGGCTGTATCACCCGAGTCAGTCATATCTTTGAGTGCCTGATCTAGCGCATCAAACCCAGCTAGGTTTTATCTTTGGTCACCCAATGCTGGAGGATCCACTTGGCAGCTTCCACATGATAATCACACTGACGCTTGATAAGAGCATCCTGCAGAGCAATCACATCCAAGACATCAACTAGATGTCTGCCCAGCATGGTCACATAGCTACTATATGTAAGGAGAATATCTTTAAATGCCTTAGCAACCACCCATTTTAAGCTGGTACAGGCAAGGGCTCTGCATGGCCATTTTCCAATCACCACTTCATCATCCATTGCCTCAGCTTCAGTCACTACTGCATTGACATATAGTAAACATTTTTTTTCCCCCCAAAGTATTTGTAATTAATGTTGAAGTCCAAGTCATATGATTGATAGTAATGATAGTAACAATGGTGGTGATGATGGTGATGTTAATGACAGCAATGTTGACAATAATGCTAGTAATGATGATATCAATGCAGAAAATTATAATGAGGGTGATGGTAGTAATAACAATGCCAGTGATGCTAGTGCTGATGACAACAACATTGACAATGATAGCACTGCTGATGACAATAACACTGACAATGATGCTTATGATAATGACAACACTAATGATGGTGATGATAATAGCAAGGCTAGTGGTGTGGGCTGTTAGAAGGTTATAGGAATGGTGGTGGTGTCTTTGACATCATGCATTATTGTATATAGTATCAATCAGCATCTTTGTGATAGTAGTGTATACAGCAGTGTGTATTAGTATATATGATGTCTTTGTGATGATGCTGGCAATGATGGTGATGATGGTGGTAGTAAAAATGCCAGTGATGCTTATGACAGTAACATTGACTATGATGATGGTGATGGCAGCAGTGTGCATTAGTGTATATAGTGTCTGTGTTATGGTTAGTAGTGATGGTATAAACAGTGGTATGTATTAGTGTATGTAGTGTCTTTGTGATAGTGTTGGTGCTGCTTGTGTCATCAGAGGGGGTGTAGGGGGTCGCTGGGGCACAACAGGAATGTTAGGCGATAGTATACAGTTGGAATTTCCCAAATAACAAATTGCTTATGCTTTTTGTGTGCACCCACATCCTGCACAGATGGAAGCAATGTACATGTTGGTTTTCTAGCAATTGGTCACTAATTACTAGTCAATTTCTCATTACATCTCATCAGTTTCTTGTGTATTAGCACTTTTTACACTATTTTTCACCAATTTGTGCTATTTCGTATCATTTCTTATGTTTGAACACTTCTTACACATATTGTTTGATATATTCACCATTTTCTCATATTGTAACACCTTTTACAGGGCTTCCTCAATTTTTACCATCTTTCATCAATAATTCCATTAATTTGACCCTCCAAATCATCGTTCTACCTTATAAGCTAATTTTTACTATACCTCTTGTGCTAATCCTTTAAGTTCCTCAATGTTATATATTTTTGCTATAGTATCCACACAAACATTTTTTTTGTCTTATGTAATTGTATAAATCCAGTTAGGGCCTGCATTATTTCAAGTATATCTCCACTCTGAAATGTGTTGGCGCATCTTTTTGTGTTAAAGACAAATCCATAACATGTTTGTCTGCTATTAATTGCTGTATTGATGCTACATTTGATTGCCTAGTCAATGTAATACTTTCCTAACCAGTTCCTTCTGTTTATGCTTGTGTACACTTATGCATTACTATTGACCGTCTACCATTAAAATTTTCCAACCCCATACCAAATCTGCTGTTTTTTGCATCTGCATGCTTCAGGGGTGTGCTCCGCTACATCTATAACCAATCTGTGCTAATATAACTTACTAATCTATGCTACACTGATTTTGGGTGTTTGTGTATGTGTATGTGTATGTGCTTTTGCATGTGCACATGTGCATGTGCCTGCACGTGAGTATGTGTATGTGTGTAACTATGTGTGGATGGGCATGCATGTGTTAATTACATTGTCGTCACCATCGTCGTTATCACAATTATTATAAAAATTGTAAAGTGTACTTGTCACTGCAATAATCAAAATTGACCTTGGTAAATCCCATCAGGCACACCACCACAGCTAAAATAGGCATTAGTGTTAGAGTTAACCTGGGATGTGAGCAGTAGATAAATAGTTGTGTCAGAAATGCCCACTAGATATACAGTTTTTCTTATTAAATTTTAAGAAAATGTATTTTTTTTCTATAAGTTGGGAATAGTAGTCTTTTGAATAGTACACAAGACGTCCGAGTATTGGTTATAATGAAAAGTTCCAACAGCAGTAACCTTTTTGCAGATTTTTTTTTTTTCTTCCAACTCTGCAAGAACCATTTGTAATTTAGCGTCTAACTCTTTATGGTATCAATCTTCTTCTGTGATAACCTTCTCTATTTTTACCTTTCAGACTCTAGACTTCTGCTAGGCACATCTCCAGCATAGTGATCACAGCGGCTGTAGTATGTTTCAGGGCGTCCATGGCAGTCTTCATGTGAATATGGGGTTTAATGGCTGAATCGGTCACATCTTTAAGCACCTGGTCATGTTTTCTTCCTTTACTATTTTCTTACACTTGAACACTATTACACCATTTTCCTCATTTTTAACTAATTATAGCCAATTTTCCGCTATTTCTCACCATCTCCTCACATTTTAGCACTTTTTATGATGTTTTCATCAATTTTTGCTATTTCTCGCCATTTTCCTATGTTTTAAGTGCTTTTCATAAAATTTTCCACATTTTTTCACCATTTGTGTTAGTTTCTCCTTCCAACTCTTTACTACGTCCATGTTCGTCCACAATAACCTTCTACAGGTTTCCTTTCAGCCTCTCTACATCTACTAGCCTCATCTACAGCTTAGCAATCGTTGTGGCTGTAGAACACTTTAGGCCTTCTATGGCGGTCTCCAGTTGTCTATAGGGGTTTCCTTGTTGAATCGGGCATAGCTTCGAGCGCCAGGTCTAGCCCATAGAGCCAGGTTTTGTCTTCAGTCGCCCAACTGCTCGAGGTACCATTTGATATCGTCAGTGTAACTATCATGTTGCCATTTAGTAAGAGCGTTCTGAGGAAAGATCATATCTGAGACATTTACTAGACGTTTGCAGAAAGAACTTGATTTTATACATTATTATAATTGTGTGAGCGATGCATGTGGTAAATTATGCGATAATTATAAGACATATTAAAATATTCAAAGTTATAAACATATACTGTATACCCTGAAGCAGAATAAAATAGTATTAAGCGGTAGTGACGATAAATTCACTTATGGAAATTGTACATATAATGAATTCTATGAAAAGTTTAATATTGTTTTAGCCGAACTAAGAGTGTGTATATTGGAGAAGAATAGGTATATTGCATGAGTGCGCGGAACTCTGTATTATTATATTAAGTGTGACATTAAGCATTATGTATTGTATTTTACTGTGTAATAAAATTCGCTATATCTGAGAATATGTAGGCTTAAAATAGTTTGCATAAACTTAGTTATGGTGTATTGAGATAGCGTCATTTCTAATTAAAATGTATTTGCAATTAGATTGGGAGATTTCCCTAAGAGGGGTCATTTTTCAATATATTTTGTTGTTTTCTGCCTGAAATTGAAGCGATTTTAGCCTAAAATGGGGTATTTTGCACTATAATTGCTGTTTTGTGCCTAAAATGACTGTATTTTTGGGCGAGATGAAGTTTATCTCCTAAAATTTGATGTTTTTGTCTAAATGTAGTTATTTTAGTCCTAAATGGAATAATTTTCATGTAAAGAGGAGTGTGTAACCTGAGCTGTATACTTCTTGTTACAGCATTCTATTCATTGTGAAATTATGTTTGAACAGATTGGTGACTGGTTGTGGGAGGTTTATAGAACTTTCTGATGTATTGATTATAGTATAATGGTTGTTGTGTGTTAGTGAGAAGATGTATATTATAGAATTCCTAGGAGTGTGATTGCGTCTGTAGAACAATAAACTGGGATAAGCGATGAAGTGTACCCCATCAGAGGGGCGGGGTGAGTGATACTTGATAATTAACTTGGTCTTTGTGCACATTGCTGGGCGGTTATAATATGTCTGGTCAAAATGAGTTGTTGTATACCATTTTTGTTATTTATTAAACATACACACTGAAAGGTGTGATAGGCCCATCAACATATAGATTCCTACAATCATCTCAATTTTATAATTGTAATCTGCACTAAACAAGTGTATATTACTATGACTGCATCAAGTCTGTTATGGCTGTTAATGTTAGGAGGGCAGATATTGCACCATGCATTAAAAGATGAATACAGGCATGTACATACCTCTGCAGGCTCACACAGCATCATAATTAACATTGTTACATCACATGTATACATATGTGTACTATATAAAACATGCATAAACATGTCATGGGCGTGCACATTACTATGTTGGAAGGTTTTGGCACTTCATTCACTGAAAATTTCATTAAGTCTTACATAATCAGATAGTAGACCCAGGATATGACAAAAGTACCCTCATAAAAGAGTATACATTGAGCGCATCCTTTGCAGCAATTAAACAGGCTGTATATTACTACATGTTAGTGGCCTAAACAGTTTTATTAGTCATCCACTATTTTAAATTAATTAGATCAATCTAAGCTCATTTCCAGAAATATTGTAAAGTGTATATGCCATTGTCATCATATCGTCATCGTCATCATCATTGTTGTAATTATTACAAACAGTGTAAAGCGTCCTTCTGACGCACTACCATTCATACAACCATCTTTGATGAAGAAACTTTTACTGTTATCATCTCATGATGAGCGTATTATCACACATGGAAAATGAGCATTGACATGTTGAGAAATGTATTTTTTAGATCTTTTACACTATTTTCATCAAGGTTTGCTATTTCCCACCATTTTCTTATGTTTTTTAGCACTTTTCATGCAATTTTCCTTGTTTTTTCAACATTTTTGTCAGGTTTGCACTAATTCAGCTCTGTCAACCATTATTATAATTTAAAAGTGGCTCCTCTGTTTAATTGTTAGCACTTCTCTTGTATAGATCCTATGATTTCCTGGATGTTGTATATTTTTATTATAATATCCACATCAACGTTTTGTCTTGTTTAATGATGCAATATTAGTTTCCGTCTCTGTGTTAATCATAAATCTCATCGCTCTGGGGTCTAATGGTTCCTCTTTCCATTCACAGATGGAATCCATATACATGTTGGTTTGCTAGCAAGTTGCCACTAATTACAATCAATTTCCTGGTATTTCTTACCAGTTTCTTGTGTTTTAGTACTTTTTATGCTACTTTTTCACCAATTTGTGCTATTTCACACCTTTCTTATGTTTGAACACTTATTGTGCAGTTTTTCAGTAATTTTCACAATTCCTCAGTATTTTCTTATGCTGTAACACCTTGTATACAGTCTTCACCAAATTTTACCATCATTCATCAATAATTTCACTAATTCGGTCCTCCAAACCATTGTTTTACCCTATAAGCGATTGTCTATTTAATTTTTTATGATTAAGAAAGAACATAATGTATAATATAGAATTTTCGGAAGTGTGATTGAGTCTGCAGAATAATAAACACGGGTAAGAGGTGGAGCATGCTCCATCAAGTGGGGTAAGTGATGCTTAGTAATTGACCTGGTTATTATGCACATTGCAAAGCAGTTATAATATGTTTGGCAAAAATTAGTCGTTGTATGTCATTCTTGTTATACATTAAACATTTACACTGAGGAAGATGATTAGCTTGTCAACATCTGGATCCCTGCAATTATTTTGATTGTATAATTGTAATCTGCACTGAGCAAGGGGAATTTCATAAAGACATATAATTAGATAGTAGACACTGCACATGACAAAATCAGCTCATAAAAGAGTGTACAATGAACACATCCTTTGCAGCAATTCAACAAGTTGTATATTACTACATGTTAGTGACCTAATTAGTTTATCAATCATCCACAATGATTACTTGTATGCAAAGCAGCACAGTAGAAACATATAGGCTAAAACACAAATAAGCCTTGTGAGGGCTAGTACTATGCTTATTTTGGTGTCATATATGGGAATGCCTATGAGACCTATAAGCTAAGACAGATCTCCTCATATACACTGTCATCACAATTATCAACAACACAAATATATAGGCATACAAAGCAATTTGGCAGAGGTTAGCAAGACATATCAGCTTTGGTATATTAGAGGTATAATAAAGCACACCCTGATGTATACACACCCACACATATTTGTACACACACACATTCATATGAATACATACACAAATACACATGCAAGCACACACATATCAAGTTTTGAGCATTGTCATTGTTGCTGTCTTTGTCATTATCATCAGTATCATCATCGTCATCATCAGTGGGTACAAAGTTCATAATGCAAAGTAATTTTAATTTTTTCAACAGTTTTACTCACAAATAAATTCATTTAAACAATTTTATTTTTAAAAAGTATTACCACTTGACCGACTTTACCTGAATCCCCAAAATGAAATAAACACCTTTTCCTATATTTTTTAACACTTTTCATACAATTTTTGACCATTGGGGTAATGATGGTAGTAACAATGCCAGTGACACTAGTGCTGATAACAACATTGCCAATGAGATAATGATAGTAATGATGTTGATGCTGATTACAGTAATGTTGAGGATGATGCTAGTAATGATGATAACAATGTTGACAATTATAATGAGGGTGATGATAGTAATAAAAATGCCAGTGATGCTGATGTTGATGACAATAGCACTGACAATGGTGGTAGTAAAAATGCTTGTGATAATGACAACACTAATGATGGTAATGATAATAGCAAGGCTAGCAGTGTGGTAGTAGTGTCTCTGACAGCATGCATTATTGTATATAATATCAATCAGCATCTTTGTGATAGTGCTGGTACTGGCAACAGTGTGTATTGGTGTTTTCATGATGATGCTGATGGTGATGATGTTGGTAGTAATAATGCCAGTGATGCCTGTGCTTATGACAGCAACATTGACTATGATGCTAGTAATGATGCCAACAATGCTGACAATTAATACAAAGGTGATGTGGTGATGGTAATGACAGCAGTGTGTATTTTTCTATATGGTGTCTTTATGATTGTGTTGGTGCTGGTGCTGACAGCAGCATGTATTAGTGTCTGTGTTATGGTTAGTGGTGATGGTATAAACAGCAGTATATATTAGTATATGTAGTGTCTTTGTGATAGTATTGATGTTGATGGTGCTGGCAGAGGAGGTGCAGAAGGTTGCTGGGCCAAAGCAGGAAGGTTAGGTGATGGAATACAGTTGGAATTGACTAAATAACAAATTGTTTATGCTTTCAGATTTAGTTTCTTGCACACCTACATCCTGTTATTGATTGTGCTTTGAAATCTGCTCTTATATAGTATTGTCAGGCAGGCTGTGGGTTGAAGGGGGTAGAGGATAGTGCTTAGTGAGTATGTGGGGGTAGCAGGTATTTGATGGGTTACAATACTAATAATAGACCATAGGGAAAGTTTTCAGCTAGGAGTGATGGGAAATAGGTGGTGGATTGTCCTGGAAGGGGTAGTTTGGTTAACCTTAGAGCTCTGGATTAAAAGAAATGTAGGGGTAGTTTTTGGTGGGGGTGAAAAATAATGTGCATTACATAAGTGGTGGTTGCAAGGTAAATTTTAGGGGTAGTTGGGTTAAAAATGAAAGATTTTATAGGTATTTGGGTTAAATTTGTCCTTGGAATAGGGGTAGTTAGGTGGGTTTTGGCCATTTCTAGAGCCATTTAGGTTATAACATCATACATGCATATATGATGTTATAACCTAAATGGCTCTAGAAATGGCCAAAACCCACCTAACTACCCCTATTCCAAGGACAAATTTAACCCAAATACCTATAAAATCTTTCATTTTTAACCCAACTACCCCTAAAATTTACCTTGCAACCACCACTTATGTAATGCACATTATTTTTCACCCCCACCAAAAACTACCCCTACATTTCTTTTAATCCAGAGCTCTAAGGTTAACCAAACTACCCCTTCCAGGACAATCCACCACCTATTTCCCATCACTCCTAGCTGAAAACTTTCCCTATGGTCTATTATTAGTATTGTAACCCATCAAATACCTGCTACCCCCACATACTCACTAAGCACTATCCTCTACCCCCTTCAACCCACAGCCTGCCTGACAATACTATATAAGAGCAGATTTCAAAGCACAATCAATAACAGGATGTAGGTGTGCAAGAAACTAAATCTGAAAGCATAAACAATTTGTTATTTAGTCAATTCCAACTGTATTCCATCACCTAACCTTCCTGCTTTGGCCCAGCAACCTTCTGCACCTCCTCTGCCAGCACCATCAACATCAATACTATCACAAAGACACTACATATACTAATATATACTGCTGTTTATACCATCACCACTAACCATAACACGGACACTAATACATGCTGCTGTCAGCACCAGCACCAACACAATCATAAAGACACCATATAGAAAAATACACACTGCTGTCATTACCATCACCACATCACCTTTGTATTAATTGTCAGCATTGTTGGCATCATTACTAGCATCATAGTCAATGTTGCTGTCATAAGCACAGGCATCACTGGCATTATTACTACCAACATCATCACCATCAGCATCATCATGAAAACACCAATACACACTGTTGCCAGTACCAGCACTATCACAAAGACACCATATAGAAAAATACACACTGCTGTCATTACCATCACCACATCACCTTTGTATTAATTGTCAGCATTGTTGGCATCATTACTAGCATCATAGTCAATGTTGCTGTCATAAGCACAGGCATCACTGGCATTATTACTACCAACATCATCACCATCAGCATCATCATGAAAACACCAATACACACTGTTGCCAGTACCAGCACTATCACAAAGATGCTGATTGATATTATATACAATAATGCATGCTGTCAGAGACACTACTACCACACTGCTAGCCTTGCTATTATCATTACCATCATTAGTGTTGTCATTATCACAAGCATTTTTACTACCACCATTGTCAGTGCTATTGTCATCAACATCAGCATCACTGGCATTTTTATTACTATCATCACCCTCATTATAATTGTCAACATTGTTATCATCATTACTAGCATCATCCTCAACATTACTGTAATCAGCATCAACATCATTACTATCATTATCTCATTGGCAATGTTGTTATCAGCACTAGTGTCACTGGCATTGTTACTACCATCATTACCCCAATGGTCAAAAATTGTATGAAAAGTGTTAAAAAATATAGGAAAAGGTGTTTATTTCATTTTGGGGATTCAGGTAAAGTCGGTCAAGTGGTAATACTTTTTAAAAATAAAATTGTTTAAATGAATTTATTTGTGAGTAAAACTGTTGAAAAAATTAAAATTACTTTGCATTATGAACTTTGTACCCACTGATGATGACGATGATGATACTGATGATAATGACAAAGACAGCAACAATGACAATGCTCAAAACTTGATATGTGTGTGCTTGCATGTGTATTTGTGTATGTATTCATATGAATGTGTGTGTGTACAAATATGTGTGGGTGTGTATACATCAGGGTGTGCTTTATTATACCTCTAATATACCAAAGCTGATATGTCTTGCTAACCTCTGCCAAATTGCTTTGTATGCCTATATATTTGTGTTGTTGATAATTGTGATGACAGTGTATATGAGGAGATCTGTCTTAGCTTATAGGTCTCATAGGCATTCCCATATATGACACCAAAATAAGCATAGTACTAGCCCTCACAAGGCTTATTTGTGTTTTAGCCTATATGTTTCTACTGTGCTGCTTTGCATACAAGTAATCATTGTGGATGATTGATAAACTAATTAGGTCACTAACATGTAGTAATATACAACTTGTTGAATTGCTGCAAAGGATGTGTTCATTGTACACTCTTTTATGAGCTGATTTTGTCATGTGCAGTGTCTACTATCTAATTATATGTCTTTATGAAATTCCCCTTGCTCAGTGCAGATTACAATTATACAATCAAAATAATTGCAGGGATCCAGATGTTGACAAGCTAATCATCTTCCTCAGTGTAAATGTTTAATGTATAACAAGAATGACATACAACGACTAATTTTTGCCAAACATATTATAACTGCTTTGCAATGTGCATAATAACCAGGTCAATTACTAAGCATCACTTACCCCACTTGATGGAGCATGCTCCACCTCTTACCCGTGTTTATTATTCTGCAGACTCAATCACACTTCCGAAAATTCTATATTATACATTATGTTCTTTCTTAATCATAAAAAATTAAATAGACAATCGCTTATAGGGTAAAACAATGGTTTGGAGGACCGAATTAGTGAAATTATTGATGAATGATGGTAAAATTTGGTGAAGACTGTATACAAGGTGTTACAGCATAAGAAAATACTGAGGAATTGTGAAAATTACTGAAAAACTGCACAATAAGTGTTCAAACATAAGAAAGGTGTGAAATAGCACAAATTGGTGAAAAAGTAGCATAAAAAGTACTAAAACACAAGAAACTGGTAAGAAATACCAGGAAATTGATTGTAATTAGTGGCAACTTGCTAGCAAACCAACATGTATATGGATTCCATCTGTGAATGGAAAGAGGAACCATTAGACCCCAGAGCGATGAGATTTATGATTAACACAGAGACGGAAACTAATATTGCATCATTAAACAAGACAAAACGTTGATGTGGATATTATAATAAAAATATACAACATCCAGGAAATCATAGGATCTATACAAGAGAAGTGCTAACAATTAAACAGAGGAGCCACTTTTAAATTATAATAATGGTTGACAGAGCTGAATTAGTGCAAACCTGACAAAAATGTTGAAAAAACAAGGAAAATTGCATGAAAAGTGCTAAAAAACATAAGAAAATGGTGGGAAATAGCAAACCTTGATGAAAATAGTGTAAAAGATCTAAAAAATACATTTCTCAACATGTCAATGCTCATTTTCCATGTGTGATAATACGCTCATCATGAGATGATAACAGTAAAAGTTTCTTCATCAAAGATGGTTGTATGAATGGTAGTGCGTCAGAAGGACGCTTTACACTGTTTGTAATAATTACAACAATGATGATGACGATGACGATATGATGACAATGGCATATACACTTTACAATATTTCTGGAAATGAGCTTAGATTGATCTAATTAATTTAAAATAGTGGATGACTAATAAAACTGTTTAGGCCACTAACATGTAGTAATATACAGCCTGTTTAATTGCTGCAAAGGATGCGCTCAATGTATACTCTTTTATGAGGGTACTTTTGTCATATCCTGGGTCTACTATCTGATTATGTAAGACTTAATGAAATTTTCAGTGAATGAAGTGCCAAAACCTTCCAACATAGTAATGTGCACGCCCATGACATGTTTATGCATGTTTTATATAGTACACATATGTATACATGTGATGTAACAATGTTAATTATGATGCTGTGTGAGCCTGCAGAGGTATGTACATGCCTGTATTCATCTTTTAATGCATGGTGCAATATCTGCCCTCCTAACATTAACAGCCATAACAGACTTGATGCAGTCATAGTAATATACACTTGTTTAGTGCAGATTACAATTATAAAATTGAGATGATTGTAGGAATCTATATGTTGATGGGCCTATCACACCTTTCAGTGTGTATGTTTAATAAATAACAAAAATGGTATACAACAACTCATTTTGACCAGACATATTATAACCGCCCAGCAATGTGCACAAAGACCAAGTTAATTATCAAGTATCACTCACCCCGCCCCTCTGATGGGGTACACTTCATCGCTTATCCCAGTTTATTGTTCTACAGACGCAATCACACTCCTAGGAATTCTATAATATACATCTTCTCACTAACACACAACAACCATTATACTATAATCAATACATCAGAAAGTTCTATAAACCTCCCACAACCAGTCACCAATCTGTTCAAACATAATTTCACAATGAATAGAATGCTGTAACAAGAAGTATACAGCTCAGGTTACACACTCCTCTTTACATGAAAATTATTCCATTTAGGACTAAAATAACTACATTTAGACAAAAACATCAAATTTTAGGAGATAAACTTCATCTCGCCCAAAAATACAGTCATTTTAGGCACAAAACAGCAATTATAGTGCAAAATACCCCATTTTAGGCTAAAATCGCTTCAATTTCAGGCAGAAAACAACAAAATATATTGAAAAATGACCCCTCTTAGGGAAATCTCCCAATCTAATTGCAAATACATTTTAATTAGAAATGACGCTATCTCAATACACCATAACTAAGTTTATGCAAACTATTTTAAGCCTACATATTCTCAGATATAGCGAATTTTATTACACAGTAAAATACAATACATAATGCTTAATGTCACACTTAATATAATAATACAGAGTTCCGCGCACTCATGCAATATACCTATTCTTCTCCAATATACACACTCTTAGTTCGGCTAAAACAATATTAAACTTTTCATAGAATTCATTATATGTACAATTTCCATAAGTGAATTTATCGTCACTACCGCTTAATACTATTTTATTCTGCTTCAGGGTATACAGTATATGTTTATAACTTTGAATATTTTAATATGTCTTATAATTATCGCATAATTTACCACATGCATCGCTCACACAATTATAATAATGTATAAAATCAAGTTCTTTCTGCAAACGTCTAGTAAATGTCTCAGATATGATCTTTCCTCAGAACGCTCTTACTAAATGGCAACATGATAGTTACACTGACGATATCAAATGGTACCTCGAGCAGTTGGGCGACTGAAGACAAAACCTGGCTCTATGGGCTAGACCTGGCGCTCGAAGCTATGCCCGATTCAACAAGGAAACCCCTATAGACAACTGGAGACCGCCATAGAAGGCCTAAAGTGTTCTACAGCCACAACGATTGCTAAGCTGTAGATGAGGCTAGTAGATGTAGAGAGGCTGAAAGGAAACCTGTAGAAGGTTATTGTGGACGAACATGGACGTAGTAAAGAGTTGGAAGGAGAAACTAACACAAATGGTGAAAAAATGTGGAAAATTTTATGAAAAGCACTTAAAACATAGGAAAATGGCGAGAAATAGCAAAAATTGATGAAAACATCATAAAAAGTGCTAAAATGTGAGGAGATGGTGAGAAATAGCGGAAAATTGGCTATAATTAGTTAAAAATGAGGAAAATGGTGTAATAGTGTTCAAGTGTAAGAAAATAGTAAAGGAAGAAAACATGACCAGGTGCTTAAAGATGTGACCGATTCAGCCATTAAACCCCATATTCACATGAAGACTGCCATGGACGCCCTGAAACATACTACAGCCGCTGTGATCACTATGCTGGAGATGTGCCTAGCAGAAGTCTAGAGTCTGAAAGGTAAAAATAGAGAAGGTTATCACAGAAGAAGATTGATACCATAAAGAGTTAGACGCTAAATTACAAATGGTTCTTGCAGAGTTGGAAGAAAAAAAAAAAATCTGCAAAAAGGTTACTGCTGTTGGAACTTTTCATTATAACCAATACTCGGACGTCTTGTGTACTATTCAAAAGACTACTATTCCCAACTTATAGAAAAAAAATACATTTTCTTAAAATTTAATAAGAAAAACTGTATATCTAGTGGGCATTTCTGACACAACTATTTATCTACTGCTCACATCCCAGGTTAACTCTAACACTAATGCCTATTTTAGCTGTGGTGGTGTGCCTGATGGGATTTACCAAGGTCAATTTTGATTATTGCAGTGACAAGTACACTTTACAATTTTTATAATAATTGTGATAACGACGATGGTGACGACAATGTAATTAACACATGCATGCCCATCCACACATAGTTACACACATACACATACTCACGTGCAGGCACATGCACATGTGCACATGCAAAAGCACATACACATACACATACACAAACACCCAAAATCAGTGTAGCATAGATTAGTAAGTTATATTAGCACAGATTGGTTATAGATGTAGCGGAGCACACCCCTGAAGCATGCAGATGCAAAAAACAGCAGATTTGGTATGGGGTTGGAAAATTTTAATGGTAGACGGTCAATAGTAATGCATAAGTGTACACAAGCATAAACAGAAGGAACTGGTTAGGAAAGTATTACATTGACTAGGCAATCAAATGTAGCATCAATACAGCAATTAATAGCAGACAAACATGTTATGGATTTGTCTTTAACACAAAAAGATGCGCCAACACATTTCAGAGTGGAGATATACTTGAAATAATACAGGCCCTAACTGGATTTATACAATTACATAAGACAAAAAAAATGTTTGTGTGGATACTATAGCAAAAATATATAACATTGAGGAACTTAAAGGATTAGCACAAGAGGTATAGTAAAAATTAGCTTATAAGGTAGAACGATGATTTGGAGGGTCAAATTAATGGAATTATTGATGAAAGATGGTAAAAATTGAGGAAGCCCTGTAAAAGGTGTTACAATATGAGAAAATGGTGAATATATCAAACAATATGTGTAAGAAGTGTTCAAACATAAGAAATGATACGAAATAGCACAAATTGGTGAAAAATAGTGTAAAAAGTGCTAATACACAAGAAACTGATGAGATGTAATGAGAAATTGACTAGTAATTAGTGACCAATTGCTAGAAAACCAACATGTACATTGCTTCCATCTGTGCAGGATGTGGGTGCACACAAAAAGCATAAGCAATTTGTTATTTGGGAAATTCCAACTGTATACTATCGCCTAACATTCCTGTTGTGCCCCAGCGACCCCCTACACCCCCTCTGATGACACAAGCAGCACCAACACTATCACAAAGACACTACATACACTAATACATACCACTGTTTATACCATCACTACTAACCATAACACAGACACTATATACACTAATGCACACTGCTGCCATCACCATCATCATAGTCAATGTTACTGTCATAAGCATCACTGGCATTTTTACTACCACCATCATCACCATCATTGCCAGCATCATCACAAAGACATCATATATACTAATACACACTGCTGTATACACTACTATCACAAAGATGCTGATTGATACTATATACAATAATGCATGATGTCAAAGACACCACCACCATTCCTATAACCTTCTAACAGCCCACACCACTAGCCTTGCTATTATCATCACCATCATTAGTGTTGTCATTATCATAAGCATCATTGTCAGTGTTATTGTCATCAGCAGTGCTATCATTGTCAATGTTGTTGTCATCAGCACTAGCATCACTGGCATTGTTATTACTACCATCACCCTCATTATAATTTTCTGCATTGATATCATCATTACTAGCATTATTGTCAACATTGCTGTCATTAACATCACCATCATCACCACCATTGTTACTATCATTACTATCAATCATATGACTTGGACTTCAACATTAATTACAAATACTTTGGGGGGAAAAAAAAAATGTTTACTATATGTCAATGCAGTAGTGACTGAAGCTGAGGCAATGGATGATGAAGTGGTGATTGGAAAATGGCCATGCAGAGCCCTTGCCTGTACCAGCTTAAAATGGGTGGTTGCTAAGGCATTTAAAGATATTCTCCTTACATATAGTAGCTATGTGACCATGCTGGGCAGACATCTAGTTGATGTCTTGGATGTGATTGCTCTGCAGGATGCTCTTATCAAGCGTCAGTGTGATTATCATGTGGAAGCTGCCAAGTGGATCCTCCAGCATTGGGTGACCAAAGATAAAACCTAGCTGGGTTTGATGCGCTAGATCAGGCACTCAAAGATATGACTGACTCGGGTGATACAGCCCATAGGCAACTGCAGACTGTAGTGGAATACATAAAATATTCTACAGCAGTGGTGTTCTCTAAGCTGGAGATGTGATTGGTGGAGGTGGAGGGGCTGAAAGGAAACCTAGAGAAGGTTATCAAGGATGTAGATCAGTGTAGTTGTGTGAAAAGCGCTAAAACATAGGAAAATGGTGAGAAATAGCAAATGTTGCCAAAAATAGTGTAAAAATGCTGAAATGTAAGAAAACAGTGAGAAATAGTGGTAAATTGACCATAATTAGTTAAAAATGAGGAAAAACGTTTACTACATGTCAGTGCAATAGCGACTGAAGCTGAGGTGATGACCTATGAAGTAGTGATTAGTAAATGGTTGCAGAAGAGCCTTGCCCCAATCAGCTTAGAAGGGGTGGTTACTAAGGCGTCTAAGATATTCTTCCTATATAGGGTAGCTATGCGACCATGCTGGGCAGACGTCCAGTCAATGTTTTAGACACAATCAAACTGAAACATTCTACAAAAGCATCAATGGAAAATCTGGAGAAATGCATTGGGGAGTTAGATGTGCCACTATGGAAAGGATAATTAAATGGACTGTAGCAGTTAATTTTAGTGTATATGTGTGATGCTGTGTATGTATTGGTACTATCTATCACACTAATATTCATCGCATTTTATGCTATGGTCGAGCAGGCTATGGGGTGTAGAGGATAGTACTTAGTGGGTATGTGAGGGTGGTTGGTGGTGGTTAGGTTATAGTATGGGTTGTGTTATATAATTAATGATGAACTGTGGGGTGATGGGTAGTGGTTGGGTTATAGTGTGGGTTGGGTTACAATGGTAATGACAGACTGTAGGGTGAGGGGTGGATTAGATATTAAACTGTTCCAAGAGAATTATGGTAGTTTTGGCAAGGAGGGGTTGAAAACAGTGGGGTTGATTATCCTGGAAAAGGTAGATGAGTTAATTTAGGGCTCTGGATTAAAATAGATGAAGGAGTGTTTTTTTGAGGGTGAGGGGGTGTAAAATAGGGATGGGGTACTGGGAAGAGGGTGATTTGGTTACTTTTAGAGCTCTGGATTAAAATAGATCAAGGGGTAGTTTTTAAGGGTGAGGGGGTGGAGAATAGGGGTGGAATACTAAAAGAGGGTAGTTTGGTTGTTTTAAGATGTCTAGATTAAATTAGATGAAGGGGTAGTTTTTGAGGGTAGGGTGGGACTAGGGGGTAGTTGGGTGGCCTTTGGGCTAGGATAGGGGTAGTTTGGTGACTTTTTGGCATTTGCAGGGTAGTTGGGTTAGTTTTCACTGATTTTAAAGGCATTTGGGTTAAATTTTGCCTGGAAATAGGGGTAGTTGGGTGACCTTTGGGCTGGGATAGGGGTAGTTGGGTGACTTTTTGGCATTTTAAAGGGTAGTTGGGTTAATTTTGCGTAAAAATAAGGGTAGTTGGGTGACCTTTGCACCCGAATAGGGGTAGTTGGGTGACCTTTGCACCAGAATAGGGGTAGTTGGGGTGTGACGTCACACTTCCCCCCTCACCCCCCTCACCCACTGGCCCAGAACCCCCATTTTTATACTACTTTCTATATTTCGTAAGCAGATCGAGGTGTACAAAATTCGTCGCAAATGAGGCTCGAATAATTGCTTTACAAGAACTTTAACTGCTGAAGCGTGTGTGTACAGTAAGTCTCATTTTTGGAGCTGTGTCAGCGAAGCGGATAATTACGCTCTTGTAATTTGAGAATTATCGGTTGGAACCGATATAATTGCAACTAATTAAATTAACCCGGAGTCTTTAAACGAAATTGTGATTTTGGTCTTTTATTTATTATTATTATTATTATTATTATTATTATTATTATTATTATTATTGTGCACCTATTTTTCTACGACAGTTTCCACGTCCGGCTAACTAATGGCATACACAAGTGCCAATAAAATAACATTTCGATGTTTCTGAAATTCTTCGTTCCAATGACTCCTTCAGAAACGCCGCCTTATATATTTCAGATGGTAAAATATGGTTTTTCATTTTTTAAAATTGAAATAGTTTTTTACAAAATTAAAAATTAATTAATTTAAACACTTCGGTATGGCATGCGTACATCGAGAACAATTATTACAAGCCATTTATAAAACTCATTATCGGGAGAAGGCCAAAATAAATCCCAGCTGATTTTCGTCGTGCGAATAATAATCTAATAAGTTTATCCGTTTTTTTTTTTTTATTTATTTATTTTTTTTCTTATATCGAATTACACTGATTTCGACGCATGAATGATAAACTGAGGATTTATGTTCTTTGGAAATTTTTTCTTCACGGTATATAGAGAGCGAAGGAAACGATTTATTCTTACAAAATTTCTCCAACCGCACCTGCGTTTGTTTTAAATAATTTTCATTTGAATTGCGATAAATTACAAACTCACATAAAAATATAAAACTCTGCTCAAACTTTAAACTTTTTTTTCTTTTTGTTTTGTCTCAGCTTTTGCCCTTTGGCCAGCCCACTCTCTTCTAAACTATTTTTAGTAACAGAGACAACGTAAATAATACTTGAAATATTTTTTTCGGAAGATAAAAATTATTTATTTTTTAATTGTAATAAATTTGACAGAAGTAGCTTTTTTTAGTAAATTAATGTTATCCGCCATATCGTTTACATTACCAGATTGTATATTTAATTTTTAATCATCTGAATTTTAGTCGATTGGGAGTTAGTCTAAGCTCAATCTGTCTAATAAACGTATAATGTATAGTCAAATCATAAGACCAATATGGATGTACGGTATTAAACTCTAGGGGGTTGCGCAAGTACATCCAATATCGGTTGATTATTCAGCGCGCACAAAACAAGTGTCCCCGTAGCATTACTGGGAAGCTTTCTGGTATCAACGCAACGAAGATATACATTCAGATTTAAATATTCCACGGATCGATTAAGTTAGACGCTATATATTGTAGAAGCGCACGAAAACCGACTTCAAAGTCACCCAAATCTAGAGGCCTTCAAACTGCTACTTCCTGATGATGACTTAAGGCGCCTTAAAAGCCTTACGAGCTGGTCACCTAATTTATTCTCTAATATACTTGTATATAGAGTATTTTGTGGATATGTGCATATACTTGGTGTGCTTGCGTGTGGGTACTTATATGCGCATATGATTATTTATATACCTATATGTATTATCAGTTATGTAATTGTAGATAGTTTCTACTCTGTTCAGTTACAAATTAGTTGGATTAAGTTATAACACCGTTTCAAAATTAGTGCTAATTTATTTACCATAATAAGATTGTACTGAAATATATGTGTAATAAAAAAAAAAAAATTACACAATTATTTTTATTATATATTATTGCTAGAACATACATATAACATTAGATTGATTAAAATATCGTTCAATGATGTTATTTTATTCTGTAAAAAGTAGCGGCGCTTGCGCAGGTTTCTAAAACTTACTGGAAAAAGTATAAAAATAAATATAAATTTTATGTATATAAAAAAAATCAATGGACTAACTTCGAAAATAATTAATAACATAATACTTCTGGAGTCAATTTGTATGTTTTTATTTGGTTATTTAATGAAGTCAGTAACAATAATAAATTATGACTAAATATTTTTCAAATATCACGAAATAAAAACAATACTAAGACGCATACTCTTGAATGTTTTTAATATAACACACAACTTAATATTCTTGTAATGCAATTCTAACATTCCGCAAAAGTTTATAGAGTTAATTACTTTTTTCAAATCTGTTCGCGATCATCCGCTGATCACATTATCTTCTAATTGAATTTTATCCATTTTTACAATGCACTGTCGAATTCGGTTTTAATATTTTGCGAGCCATTAACGCTAACTTAGTACAAAAGTTCATACTTTTTTGCTCTCTCATTGAAATATTTCAAATCCGAAAAATCTATTCCTGAACCAAGCTCTTTCAGATGTAGTATTGGAACGAAATAAGCAATTTATTTCGTCACAAGCAGAAATTTAAGAAAATTTATTATCTAGATATTTGAATTAAAATAATGATTATAATGTGTAATGTGCTTATTACGTGGAAAAAACAAAAAATATATATAAATAAAAAAAAAATTCGATTATTAATTAATTATAATGTAATGAGAGGGTAAATGAGCGAGTATGTGGGAACCTTTCGTAGGCTGGGGAGGGACGGATTGATGTAGATCATGCTGGAGAAGGGATGCGCGCGATGATTAGTAAGATGAAGAGATGATTGGTTGATTTGCGACGAGGAGGAAACAATTCCGGAAGAAAAAAATGCCGAAAAATTAGAGGAGAGATTCCGTTCCGTTTTTACCCAAGTTGAAGTTAGTTCTCGAGTTTTCTTTTGTTCGAAAGAAAAAAGGTCAGCGAGGCTGCGAATCGAGTCGTTGAAAAAAATAGCGGTCCAAACGAAAAATATTAAAGAAAACGATCTAGCAAGGTCCGAGAACTAGATCAGTCGTCAAAGTTCGATTCAACGATTATAAAAATCTGTTTGGTATCAATTTAATCAACGCGTTTCCTCCTCATTCGTCATCAAGAAGCATCATCGTACGTCGGCCTACAAAAGGAGCACCTACCGTCCACGGAACAACCCAGTCAGAGCGATACGTATCATATTTTGTTTAATTTCATTTTATTATAATTATACTATATGCATTGTCGCTACCTATCCGTTGTTTTTCTTGGTCGACCTGTCTCGAAAGATTTCTGTAAAAATTAGGCTAAATAAATAATAAATCCTTACCAAATCTTTTAAATGAATTCTAATAACAAAAATAATTATAATTTTAATTTTAATTTAAAAATAAAAATTTCAAATTCTACTAAAATAAAATTGAATACAAAATTTTAATTTCGCGAAACTAAAACCACGGTGGCCATCCCTGAGGACAAAATAAAACGCCTTAATCACGTCACAAACGAGTATTCTCATTCCTGTGTGCCAATTTTTACACGCAATTTAATATTTGGTGTCAGTCTACCTAATATTTTTATTTTTATTTTTTCAGATAACGGCAGCAAGTACATCTTTTTTTTTAAATCTTATAAATTGGATTTTCGGCCATAATGTTTACACAAAAGAGCAGAAAAGCATAAACTCTCGAAAACTTACGTGAACCGTTTTACAACAATCATATCTGCCCTGTGAGACCCACAACTTGTTTCTAATAAAAAAAATAAATAAATAACATTACTAGAGGCTCGCAAAATATTAAAATTGAATCCAAAAGGAAAACATATAATTAAAATAACGAGGAATCTTTTTTTTTTTCATGGTATTTAAAAAATGTATTGTTATAATTTATTAGAGCTACTGACCTCATTAAAAAAACAAATAAAATCATACTATTACTATGTTATTAAATACCAGCAATAATGGAAAAAGAAAAAAAGAGAAAAAAAACGGCAGATGGAGAGATTTTGTTAATTTTTTTTTAAGCAACAAAAAAAACGATAATAAATTATATACAATTAACAAGATGCGGAATAATAATGAAAAGAAACTACGGAACAGTCCCGTCTAGTTAACTTCTAAGGTGGTATATTTAATTCGGGCACAAAAATAAACAAAACACACCCATGAGAATGTCTAAAGGCAACTCGCACAGAATGTGTGAGAAGTACAACTGTCGATAAATCAGAATTGCGCGAAAAAAATGCACACCGTGTTCAAGGATGTTTTGTTGCTTTGTGCGTTTCCGAACATTACGCAGAGTTGGAGTTGAATACGCAGCGAAGAGTGCAATTATAGACCGGATGTGAGATACATAACTCCAGAGGAGTTGGAGTTGAGAAGCAGATATATGTATATCCACAGTCGGAAATGACACATATACGTACCCAAAACTGCTTTAGCGGAGTTGATTTGCGTATTTCTAAATCGAAGTGAGTTTTACGGTTTATTTAATGAGAGCATTTTTTCGAATGGTGAAGAAAGCTAATCCGATAATCTGACACAGATATTGTAAAAGATGTTTTCCATGCTTTACCACCAAGGGTTTAGTAGTACAACGTCTGAAGTTTTACTTTGTGGGTGTAATTTTTAAATTTAAGCGAAAGGAAAATTAAATTAATGCGTCAACAGTTCATAGATGCTACGACCAACTTCCAGAAATTCTGCAAAAACGGCTAAACGAAAACCGTTTTGCACTTTAAGAAAAGCTGTAAATGAATTTACTTCGATCCGCAGAGAATATTGGGACATAGTTTCTTTCTTCTATGGATCATCACCCAGTAGACTTCTATGGTATGAACAATATTCGATTTCAGATGTTAGAGATGTATGTAACCCTAGGAAAAGGATATTGCATGGAGAAAGTGAAATAAAATTTGGACGTCGTAAATAGTGCGAAAAACTAATGAAAAATTTAAGAAAAGGGAAAGAGAAACGAACAAAACATCCAGTGAAATAATGAATAAAATATTTTTTTTCAAGAAAATATACCTATTTCAAGATTTACTTTAAACCTAAATATTTTTAAAGCAGCAGCGGAAGATCGTGAAGTGTTTAATTAGCTTAGAGACTTAATGATGAAAATTCTGTACGAAATATTCCAAAAAGTGCGGAATACAAATAGCTGATCAAATAATTTGACAATGTAAATCTATGTTCTAATTCGCAAAAAGGGATCACGTAAGTAAAAATTATAGAAAATAGCTCTCACATATCTCATGTCAAAAAAGTAATGCTAAACGTCATTTATCAGAATATAATACAATATATATATATATATATATATATATATATATATATACATATATGTGTGTGTTACTGGAAATCTCACTGGAGCATTGGCATTATGCCAGGAAAAGGTAGAAGAAAACAGATTTTTAACATACGGCAAATATTAGAAAAATTCTGAGAATACAGCATATAAAAACATACTTCAGTTTTATTAAGTACCATAAGGTTTCTGAATGTGTAATTTTGAAAAAATCGTGGCTGATACTACTTGAATAATAGAACTGATCATAACAGCAATAAAAAAAAGGGGAAGGTAAGAATCGACAATAAATTAACTGAAGATTTTAAATTTGAAAAAGGAGTACGGCAGGGATGTATACTTAGCACCCGATATTGTTCAACATATAAAGAAAATGCATAACAGGAAGAGACACTAGACGAATAGAAAGATGATATAAATATAGGAGGAAAAGTTATTAATAGTTTTCGTGATGGACCGCCAACATCATTAAATTTACCACAAGGAAAAAAATTAATTATATTTTTTAAAAGACTCCAAACCGTAAGTGAAAAATATGACTAAAGGGTAATCATTAAACATAATAATTATGGTAACACAGAAATATTTTAGTAATTTACAAATAGTTGATAAATTCGTAACCTTGAATTGTGATACTAACCAGAGATGAAGATTCGACCGAAAAATAGCAAAAATTGCTTTAGTATAATTAACAAAAATACGGAATAGCCACGATATTTTACAGTGGATATCGAAAAAACGATAGATGAATACAGTGGTTTTCTTTACTTTTCTCTATACATATCAGAATGGTGGACATTTTAAATGCAGCGGACAATCGACGGATTGATGCTTTGGAAATGATCAAAAGTATATCCTATGGGTCTAATAGACATAAAAAAGAACATACGAAATCTGTCCGGAAGCGCGGTCACCAAACGTAATAGAAGGAAAAGTCTTGTTTTTGAACTGCGTGATGCAGCAAGATAAAAAAAAAAAAACTATCGTGGTAGGAACGACAGAAGAGAGAAGGAAACAACGATGAAGAGTTCTGTCTAGATACATGAAACGAACTTCTAATAAATAGTCGGATATGAGAAAGACAGAACCACACATTGCAGTAGGGTCACGCAAGAATAACGATTATAATTTTACGATGTGTTAAAGGTAGTGACCCCCAGGAGAACAGCGACTTAAGGAACGAGGTCGAATCTCCAGCACTTCTAGTTTGATAACCGAGAACCTGAAGTATATCAGAGGCTACGGCGCTACCTAATAACATCGCATAGTAGTAGTAATCATTTAAAGGTTACCCCGTGATCAGTTCAATTTTGAAACCACTACGCGTCGATCAAAGAAATATTGTTTCAGACACAAATGAAAAGATTTAAAACGTTATATTTCAAAATTAATCTCGAAAAATATTATTACAACGCATGAATAGTAAGAAAATGTTAAATCTACTCATACAACTAGTGCGCCCAAAGAACGAAAATGAAAAAATAAAGCAACTGATTTTACAATAAACGACATTACCCGATAAAATGGCAACCATGCTGAACACTACGCTTAACTTCGGGAAGTGTCGCGTAAGGCACGCTTTTTTTCCATACATTTGACATCGTAAATCGAAACAAGTTTTATTATAGTATTCATCCACTGATTGCTGGAGCGGTGCAATGTAGTTAGTATCGTTAATGTAGTTGCCGTTTTTAGACTAGTAAAAATTAAGTAAATCCCGCAAATCGTTGATGAGGTTTCACGGATTTATGGCACTCTATAATGTGGCTAGTGTTTAAGGAGTCTAAGTAAAATATATCGAAGATCTGATTCCTTTCTCCTGTGAATCCGCCTTTATTTTCACCCAATCAACTTATTTAAGGTATAACTAATATTCGACCTGAGATTAGGTGCGTACTGGGAATGACCCGAACAACAAAAAGCTACGTCTTGAACTTCCGTAACCGAGAACTTTAACTGGTAGTAGGTTACGAATTACTCAGTTTCGGATGCTTATTAATTTGTAACAGATGAACTACAAATGTAACGGCTAGTGTTTGTTACTGCAGTTGTGGCTTGCTAATTGTGTGTTCATTGATGCGTCGAGTCCGATTAGCGGAAGCTAATCTTACCGGTATAGTTGTGCTTGACAAATTAGCGGTACGTTGGACGTTTCGGAAATTTGTAACATTTTTTGATTTTGGCAATTTCACTTTATGTTACACCCCTAATAGAGGCAGTCGTTAGCTCTATACATTCCGAAATATTATTTAACGTGGCTTACCGGTGAAATTCCTATTTTTATTCGGTACCATCGGCGGAGTTCTTTCCTTTAAGCGATGAAATTAATTTCATTTTGTTCGATTTTCGGCCAGGCAATTTTTTAACCGTAACTTCAAGCGAGCAAAATATTCCCGTTCACTTTACGTCACAAAGCAGAATCAGATTAAAATTATATGCAGAAGAACTATCATCAGGAATAATACGTAGGTAAAAATAGTTAATTTGAAGATATGAAAAAAAACGAATGATTTTCGAATACTTCTTGAAGAGCATACGTATTCAGGAAGAAATTTCATCTCTCATTTCAGGCGTAGAAATATCGTAATTATATGAATTTAAAAAAATTAAGATATGAAATTTTATATGTGTTAAATACGAGTTATGATGACGGTAGAGAATTTCTACAGACAATCTGCTAGGTGAGACGATACTTTTAACCGAACGCTTCGGATATGTAAAATTTAAAAAAAAACGTTTCATAGTGAAATTCGCGTTTTCTTTTATCAACTAACTGTGACGCTGCGTTAAATCCGATTATAAATGACACTGTATAAAATTTATATAAAAATTGCAATGGTCACCTTTGCTCCTGCTCCTCCTCGTCGCTACATTACACGAAAATAACAACATCGACAGTGATCTTTTTCCGTTGACACGACTAAAAATGCTACAATATTCGAAAAAATTTCATTTAGTTATTTTTCAAAGATGCGCGAATAGGACGAGAAGTTTTTATTCGCGATATTTTCTATTTGGTTTTTCAATTAATTTTTAAAATAAACGCAATTACAATTTTCGAAGTATTCGCGAAAAAATTTTAAACATAAATTATTTTTCGTTCGTGTTTTCACGAGTAATCGGCAGTAACGACTATTTTCGAACTTTTCACAATCTCCTGTTATGAACTTTAAGAGGGAAAGTTTTCTCGGTAACCCGCTTATTAGATTTAGCAAGAAAGCTGAGAAGAAAGTTTTTTCATTATTAAAAATCGTGCGCAACTGCGATTAAATATATCAAGAAAAAAAAAAGAAAAAAATTGAAAAAGCAATGTGTAAGCTTTAAAGCGGAATTTTAAATCTTTGTTCTATGCTGGGGATAATGGAATTTTCTGAAGCTTTCTCTCCCACGCAAATCCGAAAACTTAAACGAATTTCTCTAATTTCGAAATTATTTTAATGGAGTATCGATAGATGTTTTCCTGAAAGCCACACTAGCATTCCACATCTTTGCTGTAACGTTGAAGGCGTAACTGGATCTTTGCAGTATTCAGCAAATCCGATGGTGCCGTATTGTACGCGTATTTACCGGTCGGCAGTATTATTTTACGCACGCGAAGTAATCTAAAATTATTTTGCTCATTTATTGATATTCCCCTCGATAAATAGTCGTCAACTATTCTTGTTTGATATTACGGAGACACCACACATAGGACTAGAAGCATTCTCATCGGCAGACATATTATTGCAATAGTAAAAGTTATCAAAATGTTTCACATTCACTGATAAAGATCGGAGTATATACAAAAATTAAGATAATGAGAGTCTCAGAATTAAACGGTAGAATGTATTAAAAAACTCCGACACTTGGGAACATTGATCACAAACGATGATAGCCCCTAAGGCAAAAGTGAAATCGGGAATCGCGAATTAACAGTTCGGTAATACGCTACAAAACGGGAAAGTCAAAATAGAAATAAAGAATTGTACGTTGTTGCTTAAACGAATGTAACCCGATTTTGAGTATAAGTTTGCAGCGTTGGTAATCGAACGGAAAAATAATTTTTCACTGAGTGATTAGAGCGCGATCATTTAGTCGTAACGAAAATTATTTATGTTTACATTACGCTCAACCGAATTCGAATAGGAAAATTAGGTAAAAGTTAGTAATGATAATATATATACTAATTATCGCAGTTTCTAGAACAAAACATATTTCGAATTTTGCATTAAGAAGTGTGTACGTCAGTTGTTTCAGAAGTCACAAAATTTACAGAGGTTAAATATACTATGTATTGTTCACGTACATCAAATAATAATATAGGTGTTGTTATAATTTCATTGATGTAATTGTGTTAATGTATCAATTTTTCCCATCAATACTCGGTCAAACAATAGTTTTAACAACAAATTTTCCGTTGGAGATTACTCTGTATTTCAATGTGTATGTAGTAGGCACATTTTTATTTCAAGCAGTATTACAAATATTCATGTATAATATTTTCATAATGTAATTTTTTATCTTCGTAATAAAGAAATTATTAATTGCTGACTGATGGCGCTGTAATCGCTCAGTGAAAAATTTTCGATTACCAACGCTGAAAACTTATACTCAAAATCGGGTTACATTCGTTTAAGCTAAGCTGTTACATGCGCGGTCGACGCTTATGTATGCTTCCGAGAGATATCAGGCCATAAAATTAGAAGCGAGCTCGATGTACTTAACTTCTGGATATACGTATGGGGGGTGGGGGAGTAAAGGTATGCTGATTTACTAATGCGTGAAATTCGACTAAGAGTAGTGGGATCGGAATTGGAGGCAGCAAAAGCAAAATCAAAGCTTCCAAAGTTGCGAGGGGGGATAAAATAGGATACAAGTAGTTTTTTTTACTAAATATTGGCAGTAAGAATGACATTACTTGATAAATTATATTCTTTCCAGTAAGCCGCCCGAGGTAATGGTGAAAATTAATAAATAGTTATAATAACCTCAGAGTTGCGACTAGAATAAAAAAATTTAAGTGTACCTTTTTTCTGACAAAAAAATAAATAAACAAATAAATAAATAAATAAAAAGAAAAATGTAAAAGCTTCTATATTTTTTTCTATGTTTGGGCACGCCAGCCAAGTTAAATTTTGATTCGGTCAGATATGGACAATATAAAGAAACTAATGGATAAAATAATGGATGGCGAGGGCAAGGACAAAATATAAGATGCACAATAAGGAGTTTGAGATTCAGCAGACAAGAATATAACAACATTCACGGAAAGGAATACACATTCGAAAAAGACGCGATTGCCGTCGCAAACCACCGCTTCCTTGAGGTGGAAAGGACAATTTGAAGAGGGAACAAGGGAATAACGAAAACAAGAGGAAGATGGAGCAGAATGGCCAAAACGCAAGCGAATTATAGAAATGACAACAGAACGGAGAAGTGAAGGAAACTCAAGGAACCGGGAATCAAAAGGAGGATTAGGTTGGACAGATAGATAAAAAGATTGATAGTTACGAGGGGAGGAGGGGTGAACAGCTGACCAAGATTTGAGGTGAAACTTTTTACTTAGGGAATTCAGGTCAGAGGATGGATTTTTTTAAAAAAAGGAACGGGACGTAAACATCAACACGAGCCAAAAAATCCGCCGTCTCATTACCGTTAATCCCATGTGGCCGGGAACCCACAACAATTCAACACAGATGGAGTAGCGAGAAGAAAGAAAATAGGTAAGACAGCGTATGCGAAGAATGATGAACTCGGAACCGAGTGATCAGAAAGATTCGAGCTGATCGCTTGAAGAGCACCCATGAAGTCGGAAATAACCAAATAGTTGGAAAAAAGACGACTGGAGGAAATGAAGATAATAGAATGTAGGATAGCCATCAACTGAGATGTAATGATGGAACAGAAAAAAGGAAGACGAAATGATTCAGATAAGTTGAAATCCAGAAGGACAAAGAAACTCCAACGCCATAAGGTCGCCTGGAGTAATCTGCGAAAATGGTTACATGCGATGGAAACTGGGAATTAATAGTGCTGCAGAATTCCTCTTTAATTATCGCTTGAAAAAAGGATTCGGAAAGTGAAGGTAGAAAAAATACTTCGGGAAAATGACAGAAAAAAAAAGAGACTATTACATGATATTGTGTAAGGCTAAAATGTACCAAGGCGAACAGAAATGAAAGCTAAAACCGGGATTTTCCTAGGAATAAAATGTCAGTTCTTATAAATTGACAGATAGGAATGAATAAGAGTACAGGCGGCCTGCTGGCACGGCCAGGGTAGGAAAAAAAGAATAAGAATACAAGACTTGAATGTAAGCCGTTTGGTGAGGAAACAATAGCCTAAATAAGATCTGCGAAAAGACAGGGATGGTGTGTTAGACTCTGCGAGAATTGCTGGAATTGGAGTAGATTTAAAAGCACCAAGACAAAGCCAAAGATAAAGACTGGATTTACAGGCACAACCATATAAATAAACGAACAGTAATTAAACTTGGAACGAATAATGGCTTTATACAAGGAGATCGGAATGTAACGGTTACCACTCGATTTTGTTGAGGACAGAGCTTTTAGCAAGTGCAGCCTTTTAATAGTAAAAGAGGAAAGATAATCGATTAAATTTAAATGAATATTGAAAATAAAAAAATATAAAAAGTCTAATACCATTACTATGGAGGGAATATTTTCATGAAACTTGCACTAACGATGAGGGCAAGAGAGAGATTGGAAGTAGCCTTGCAAGTCGCAGAAATCTACAATTTCTTTAAAAGGAGGTATATCGAAAATGTCATAATCGTTTTCGTAACTTCTATTTGTTTTGTTTTTTTTTACTTTAATTTTATTTTGTAGTTTATAAAGCAAAAGCATACTAAAACATAATTAGTCGATAAAAGATAATTTGCAGCTTAAGGCAAAGAAGAGTATCATGATTATTCTTAAGCAACATTAATGTTTTTCACAGATGGAATTAAAATTGAAATAATAATTAGAAACCTTATTAAATATTTCTGGCGTTTTCAATATTGAGCCTCCAAAAAAAAAAAAGCGATTATACGGTTGCACTTATTTAACCCTTTCGTTCACAATGTTACCAATTGGTAACGTTCATTTTAATTTCATGTATTATGAGACTTTTATAATACTATACATTGTGATACATTTTGCTACCATTGGGTAACATTCATTTTAATTTCATGTATTATGAGACTTTTATAATACTATACATTGTGATACATTTTGCTACCATTGGGTAACATTCATTTTAATTTCATGTATTATGAGACTTTTATAATACTATACATTGTGATACATTTTGCTACCATTGGGTAACATTCATTTTAATTTCATGTATTATGAGACTTTTATAATACTATACATTGTGATACATTTTGCTACCATTGGGTAACAAGCCACTTTATCGATTATTAACAAATTTATTTGATTATTCGGATTATATTGTTTTTCATTTAGCCAGAGGCGAATCGGGAATTTGTGGGACCCTGGGCTAATGCTACTTAGGGGTCTCCCTAATTACTCAACTAATTGCCATTTTATCAAAAAACTGTTTTCTATAGGATGTAGGTATACGGTATAGGAAAAAAATAGGACAATCAAATATTTTATTTATTTAATATGACTTAGTGTTTGCGTATACAAACAGAAACTATGCAACATTATTGCAAACGAAATTTACGGGTTATATGTAATTAAGTTATATAAATTATGAAGCAACCTTTCTGCATTTTTGTGCTGCAAATTCCTTTATTTGCTCATCACATTGTAAGTCCTTTGTTAAATCACAATTTATGGAAAGAACTGATCAACGATTTAGTCGATAGTTTGATATTGTTGTCCTATATTTATTTTCTATACACGACATCCTGAAGAAAGAGCGCTCCGCTTCACAGCTAGTGATTGGCAATGTTAAAAAAATCTTTAAGATGGTATATAGCAATTTGGGAAAATATCAACAAGTTTCTTTTCATAAATTAGCATAAAAATTTCACTTCAAGAGGTGTAAGACTCTGACTTAGACTGTAGTAAATAAGATTTTAACTGAATGCCCTCATTCGCTAAATGCTCGTCTATATCATCTGGATAATAATCAATAACATTACGTACACTTTCCAGATCTATGTTTTCCATATTTTTGTCTTGCAAATCCGTTAAAAATTTGAATTTTTAGCTATATGTCTAATAGACTTGGCTTCTTTTATTTAAATTCATAATCAGCTTATCCAAAGCAACGTTTAGCGTGTCTCTTTTAAATTTTTCTGCGCCGTATACTGAGACTTTATCTGTAGACTTATCTGAAAATTTTGAACTAATGCGTCTCTTGTTTATGTCACTGTATAGTGTGTTCCCACACTAGTACTTCATTTTTTAGCTTTCTCTTCGTATTCCTTTAGCTTCTGATCCGATTGGTGCCGTATATTGTTCACGAACTCTTTTAATGACACAATTAACTTGTTACCTTCACAAATATCTAAATTAAGGCTCTGTATTTTTTTGTTAACTAAATTAAATCTCTCCAAAATTTCTTCCCAAAAAGTAATCAAAACTGCAGTATCGAGTTTCGCCAGTTTATTAAATAAAGTTCGTGCCTCTTTTCGGGAATCAACTTTTTCGTCCTCACTTTCGCTGAAATTTTTGAAAATTTTCATAATATCATCACAATTATTTTTTTAAACTTTGACAGCATCATAGTGACAAGACCATCTGGTTTGGCTTAAACCTTTTAACGTAAATTTTAGTTTTGTTTCACGATTTAACAGTTACCACCTATGATGGGTCGAAGCAGAAAAGAAAACATATATATTTCTTGCGCTACTCCAAAGAAGATCACAATTTCGGTTGCAACCTTAACATATTCTTCAACAACTAAGTTAAGGGAATGCGCAGTACACGGCGCATAATCCGCGGATTTATTTTTTTTGTTTTAGTAGTGCTTGTATTGTAGTGACCTGTCATATTAGCAGCTTTGTCATAAGACTGCCCCCTACAACTATTCAGTAGTAGTCCATTTGTTTCTAAAAAGTCTTGTAGATTATTAAATAAATGTAAGCCAGTATGACTACTAATTGTAATGAACGACACAAATCTTTCATAAACTTTTCCCCGAAAACAGATTTGGGGTTGAATCCATCGCAATTGAATAGTACTTTGTATCGTCGTTATTTATTTGAGTTATAATTTGTTTAATTATCTGTTCGCCATAATTTCAATTACTTCCTCATATATTGTTTTTGATAAATACGATATTATCGGTTTTGGTCGCAGCTCTCGTTGTTCAATATGTTTACGAATAAATGGGTCGAATTCTGCTAATAGCTCCAGGGCACCCATAAAATTACACCATTATGTGGAGAACCAATTACTTGCTCGGAACCTCTAAATGCTAAGCCCCTTCTATCCAAAAATTTTACCACTGCAATAACCCGTTTTAAGACATTGTAATGTTTTAAGTTTCCTTTAAGTTAGTGTTAGCTGATGATGGGTTATGCCCGAAAACGTTTCTAAATAGGTATTTATCTAATTTATTGATCTATATTGTTTGTTATTAAAGTTTATTTTATTATATGTAATAATATTCTGTTTCTTTCCTTAATTGCTCCTCAAGCTGTTTGTCTAAAACCGACTTATTTTCTTTTCGTGTCAACCACACTACAATTGAATATTCTTACGTTCATTAGAATTTTCGTGATATTCTAAAAAAGTTCCCCTATGTGTTTCCAATCAGAAAATCAGGTTGTGTATTGAGAAGAGGTTATTTTAGGAAAAAAATTTGCAAGCCAAACAAAAAACAGTACCAACCCTGGTTAAATAACATAACCAAGATCTTTCCAGTAATTGGTCATTTTCCATTTTCTTAATGAAATAACTATTTGAAAATCATCTGTTTTGTTCTTTGTATTTTTTTATTGAAGCTAAATATTTATTTTCCGGATCTTTATTTTGAAAGTCAATCATTTCACATGAAAGGATGTCATTAATAAAACCATTATTTAGCAATACTGGCCATAAGCCCACGTCAACAATATTTCTCAAACTCAAACTTAATATTTTCTAAATTTCTTTCCGCCTCGGTATTACCGTTTCCTTTTGCTAAACATCAATATCGTTCACAAAGGGTTGCTGGTAGTCAAGATCTTACACATTTTCATCACTCGTATTTTTTTCCTGGTTTTGCGATTTTCCGCTCCCATCAGTTAGATTTTCTTCGGATAAAATCCCTATATCATTCTCGTTTTTATGTTCTAATTTTAAAAAAGTTTCAATTTTTACAGATTTATTTCTTTCTTTTTTTCGATCTAACCGTAACTTTCGTTTTTCAGCTCCACTTTTATATTTGCTAGCTGACATATTGTAAAATAAGATTTTGATATTTTCCTGAAAATAAACAAAGAACTTGATAGTTTTCTGAAAATAAACAAAGAACTTGATAGTTTTCTGAAAATAAACAAAGAACTTGATAGTTTTCTGAAAATAAACAAAGAACTTGATAGTTTTCTGAAAATAAACAAAGAACTTGATAGTTTTCTGAAAATAAAAAAACGATTAAAGAGTTCATTTAGTATTGAAAAATAAAATAAAAACAAAAAAATCATTATTTATAATTATTTTTACTTACCTAGTATATATATATATATATATATATATATATATATATATATATATATATATATATATGCAATATAGTGTACATTATATTGATTGTGAAAAAACATTTTATCACAGTTAGGTTAAATGTCACAACCCTTTAAAATAGATTCCGAAGCAGGATGATATATATTACGTAAAAATAATTTTGAAAAATTAGAGTTAAATATATCTCTGAATTTTAATTTTAGATATTATTTTTTTTCTATTGTCTTTTGTTTTCAAAGCGGGCTGGGGGCCTTTTGTATCCACGGGGTCCTAGGCTGAAGCCCAAAAAGCCTTCAAGTGGATCTGCCCCTGCATTTAGCGCTACATTATAATGTACGTAATTGTAACGAATTTATATGTTATACATATTTACTAAACATTTCAATGCATTTTGTACTGCAATAAGTTCCTTCCCGTCATACTGTTAATTAGTAACAACCCCTATCTCAAAAAATAAGGTTTGGAGTGAGGTGAAATCTGCATAAAACATCATTGACATGTGCAGGCATTAAAATTATTTTGAAACAAAGGCAAAAATGTGTGAACGAAGAGGTTAATAGGGGGTTGTTCACTATCGTTGAAATTTTAATTTGGTACCCGCTCTAATAAGTGTTAATGTTATCTAAGAATAATCATAATATTCCGTTAATGTATATTCTATCGTAAAATATACATATATTAATTAATTTTCATCGAATAATTCTTACTTTTTAGTACGTTTTTAATTGAGTTATTACACTAAACCTCGAAGCCGATAGTATATACATATATGTATATGTATATATAATTTTTTTCGAACTACTTTTATTTATATACCTTAAATAAAATAATTCTTTCTTTCACACGTGTGTACATTTTATTCCACGCAATTAGATACATTCGTAATAAACAGTAATGGATGATGACTAAATTGGTCAAATACATATAACCTAGCAATCTTGTCAATCGTAATTGCGCATACTTCCATGGCTGAAAATTGCGTGCGTTTACGAGAAATAAGTTTGCTTTTTAGTTGTATGGTGCCACAAGCTCGGTCAGAATTTGCAAGTACATGACCTCTTCTACTCGTACTGAGCAGCTTATTCAATTTCTCCGGTATAATCGCCAATGCGTTGATCTACGTTGACCATGCGAAAAAAGGAGTCGTATTGATTCCGAATGATACTTATCGAAGTATGTATTCTCTAGAAACAAATCTACTTTCAGTCGTAACTCCTTTTGGGGTTAGAATTGTTCATCGACTTTACTCTATTTGCGCTAGCGGATAATGTTGTAACTGTTACCACACGATTTCGTAATTATGACATCATCGTTTATACAAATGAGAATTTTCCACGCGGTAGATAATTGGCGTACGTGGTCGCAGAATGCTCTATATTCGTTCTGGCAAGCGGACAGTCGCGATTGTGAAATATATGTTGCCAGCGCGAATTCATCTGTCCGAGTAACGTGGAACCGATGATACCGCATATATGGACATTTTAAAATTCTGTACGGAACGAGTTGAACGCTTGCACAGAAGGATCACTTTCTCGTTGGGAATTACCTATTCGAAAAGCGGTGTATACAATTGCACCGTTGATCGTAGCAACCGCGTTATTCCCGCTGATGCGGTAGCTAATACATGTTGAATTTTACGTTATGCGATTACGGGAAGCGGTTGTCCGTTTTCACGAGTAGCTTTATGGTGAACGCTTTAATCCAGCTGATCCGGCGAGGGAGATTTGCAACGGTTCACATTTTCCGTCAACATGCATAACACTGCTGCGAGAATGAGGTCTCGTTGCTACCGATTCGTACACTACATCGCTATGCAGTACACTTTCACAGACAATGCGTTCTCTTTTTTCCCGTACGATGGTCGACAACTTCCCCATCACCTTTATTTATATATCGTTCTCGAATCCGCCTCATACAGAGACTGCACAAAGGCTTCGTTTATCGTTTTATTCTGGACGAATTGTTCTCTTCGAATCGTCAGGACAGTATGAATCGTTTTCTTCTGTGCATAATTTACGGCACTCCTTGCGAACTTCAGAAATATCTAAATTCGACTAGAACTTTTCACGTATTCCATAATGTACGTTCGTTTTGACAATGCAGATTTCCGTATCTATTGTAATCGAATCGCGCGAAGCAGTGTTACTTTTCGCTTACGCCCGTCCGACTCGCCAGGTTCGTAATTACAATAACGAATAGCTTAAAGTACACTTTGATATTCGACCTTTTCCGATTTGCAGTACCGAACGGCAAATCGTACCAACGACACTGTGTAAATGCGTTAGATATTTTGCTTTTTGTTTTACTTTTCCATACATTCTTTTTTCCAAATCCCAGTTGATTGCTGCGATACGTGCTTTTTCGATTTTTGCATTTTCTGTCCGTATGTGTTCGATTTTATGGCTACTTTCGAACATGCAAGATTCAGCAAATAACATGCGATTTCCTGACTAATAATCTCTACCAAGTTCAATATTTTCACCACGATTTCCGTTAATAAAGCACTACTATAATTCCTCTGTCCAGACGCTCGTCAGATAATTTGATCATTTCCATCTGTTGTCTTGTTTGCGTATTCGACGAAGTACATTGAACACGAGTGCTTTTCCAAAATGTACATCCATGTTTGATTCGAGTATATTCGCGATCCGCCGGTTAAAGTTATGCACTGAGAATATGGTAGTAGTAGCCGTAATTTTCCTATAACGTTGTAGAAATGCATACTTTTACACTCTAGAGGCTTTATTGTAAGCATATCATCGACCTTTTACATGTCATTAATTAATTAACTGAAAAGTATGATTTTAATATAAAATTTAATGGTACAAATTAACCATCTAAATCACACATTTATCCGAGTTACGTTTGAAAAACAAAGTGTGCCTGAAAATAATAAGGCATTAATTAAAGTCGTGTATATTATCTTAAGAGCTCGGATATTAACTGACAAGGTAGGAAAACACTATATTATAGTAAAAAGAAGTGTAAAGCAGGGAAATCAGTATTCTCAATTCTGTTTAATGCATCGTTAGAAGAGACATTTAGGAAACTAGTTTAGGATGATAGAGATATTGATATGTGATATAATCTTAGATTTGCGGACACGATGTAGTTGTAATAGTAGAAAATATAGATGAACTCCAAACTATTATGCGAAAAAATGAGTTAAATGATGCAAAAAAAAAAAAAAAAAAAAAAAGTTAGAATTATTAATCCGAGCAAAATAAAAATATTATCTACGGGAAACTTAAACAAGAAGGTAAAAATGAATAACAACGAAACAGAAAAAGTGAAAATGTTATTTATAAAGGTCCGCTTATGACATTAATCGGTAGATTACTACAGTGAGACGTAAAATCACTCTTACCGGACAAAAATTATAATAATAAAATCAAATTCTGAATAGTTATGCCCTGCTCACTCTTACGTACGGTTGACAGATTTGAACAATACCAAAAAGCATAGTACAAAAAATAGAAGAAGTTCAATTATTATTATTTAATTAAATTTTACGTGCCATGTGCAGCAACTATGGCTAGAGACACGGGCGGAGAAGGAGGATTAGATCAGTGAGTAGAGTCCGGACTTATGAAGGAAAAGGATTAAACTAGATAATGAAGAGGAGTTGTCTTTAAGGATTAAGGGAAGAGAGGAAGGTAGGTTGAAAAATTTCTTTTCAAAGGAATATAAAGGGCATTCGGTGAGGATATGGTGAATGGTGAGGGAAACACTGCACATGGTACACTGAGGAGCCTCGGATCCATTTAGCAGGTATCCGTGGGTGAGGCGTGTGTGACCCAATCGAAGTCTAGTGATGATTACGTCGTCTCTTCGATTTGGAAGTGATATGTTCCACGGTGATATTGACGGCTTGATTACACGAAGCTTATTCGTTTCTGATGTTTGCTGCCATTTCCTCTGCCATTAGTTTGAAATAGACGAGTTTCGTGTGTTAATTTTGTATTATCGTACATCTTCTTCTACCGCGAGTATAATTTGTAATCTATTGTTCTTATTCGAATCGCGGTTTCTTATCAGTCAACCTTCATTGTTGCCGGAATCGCTGTTATCATCACACCGGTCGGCATGGCCGACCCTCTTATCGACCATCTTTCCGACCACGCAGCTTTACCGTCCCCATCACTGTCATTTTCTACCGAAATACCATTATCATCGTCAACAGGTAATGCCGTTTCATTTACTTCCGTTAATACCGAATTGTCTACCAAGAAATCTGCGACTTTTGCTAATATAACTAAACAAAAAAAGATATTACCAATTCAAAACTTTACGCATCCTAATGAGGAACAGGGCCTCATTTTTAACCACATTCTAGACTACAAAATTCTAGATTACCTCTCAGCTTTGAAAAACCTTGTCAACGGTGCAAAAAATATAATAGCCGTGTCTCGCGTTAGCGGCAACCGTGTTATTATTTTCTTATCAAGTGCTCAATTAGTTCAGCATTTCGTAACTAATCATGGCGGCTTCAAAATTGACGATAATTTTTTCAAAGTACGCAAATTAAAATCACCAACAACGAAAATTACTCTTTCAAATGTATCTCCAACGATTAAAAATGATACACTCCAACGTTACCTGACAACCAACTTCAACATGAAATTAGCCTCTCAAATATCTCTCCTTCGAATAAATCCTATGGATGATGAATTTGGTCACATAGTTAGCTGGAGACGTCAGGTATACATCTCCAATTATGATGATATAAAAATCCCGTCGTCTTTCACCCTCAATTTTAATGATAAAAGTTTCAGAATTTTCCTGTCAGTAGACGACCTTATTTGCTTTAAGTGCAACTCTTCGGGTCATAAAGCGGAAGACTGCAAAACATCTTCAGATTTTGATAACAGTGAAACTTTCATCCAACACCATCATCCTCTCCAGACTACTGATACTCATCCTCACGCAGACTCAGTACCCCCTCATACTGATGAAGACCCCGTACAAGCAGTTTTTCCTTCTCTTCCAAATAAAGAGGATAACGTTGACATCAATACACCCACTAATGCACAGCAAAATAAAAGGCCTCTGTCGCAAACTTCTTCCAGTTCCGCAGATGTTAATTCCAAAAAGGACAACAATCAACAAAGAACCTCTCGCAAACAAAAGAAGCTGAAGGAGGAAAATAAAAACCCGCCGGAGAAAACACCAGTACCGATGCCTGACCAGGAATCTGAATTGTCGTTAAAAGCAATTTTCAAACCTTTAGAACCATACTTTGAAACTAATAAAGATACCGTTCTCTCTTTATCTAATTTCTCTCTTTTCTATGATATGTGTAACACTAAAGATAGCAATCCAGTAGAAATAGCAACCGGCTACACCTCAGACATTGTCGCTTTAATCGACTTACTTAACAAATGTTACCCCCTACTACAACGGAGAAGTCCTAAAATAAGATTTACAAAAATCATTAAAGCTCTCTCAAATCACCGATAACTATAAATGGATATATTAATTCTTAACTGGAACTGCAATGGTTTCTATACACGCTATGAAGAGTTAAAGCTCCTTATTTCCACTTATCAACCAATGATAATTTCTCTTCAAGAGACTCGCCTAAGATCTGACCAAAAACCGCTCCTTCCGTCCTACAATCTTATTTATTCTACTCCCCCTACAGGTCATCATGCTCACGGCGGCGTTCTATTAGCAATTCGCAAAAATATTCCTTTCCAACAGATCATGCTCAACTCAGATCTTCAACACGTATGCGCTCGCCTTCAAATGGAACAACCCTTCACCCTCTGTTCCTTTTATCTGCCTCCGGATGAAACCGTAGAAGAAAACCACTTCCTCAACATCATACAATCACTTAATTCACCTGTAATTCTAACCGGTGACTTCAACGCTCACTCTCCAATACTCGGAAGCAACCGTAAAAAACCCCAAAGGCCGATTAATAGAAAAACTACTCGACAATCTCAAACTATGCCTATTAAATTCAAACGAACCTACTCACTTCAGCTTTGCTCATCGTAGTTGGTCAACTCTAGATTTAATCATTTCTTCTCCGCTATTATCCAGCAATTTAAAGGTATTTCTTTATAAAGACTTAGCCAACAGCGATCATGACCCTGTGCTAGTTAAATTGATTAATTCGCCACATACCGCACATCCTACTGTGCCTCAACGGAACTATAGGAAAACGGACTGGGATAGATACTCTTCTGACTGCTCTGAACTATCAGTTGACATGGAAATGAATATAAACATCATCATTGATACTTTCACGTCTTCTCTAATTAAAAAGGCACAATCATTTACTCCTTTGCCAAAAACGATAAATCGTAAAGTAGTTCCGTGGTGGACAAAGCAATGTGCTGAAGCAATTAGAATACGACGGAAGCTGCTATGCAACTTGAAAACAACACCATCATTAACTAATCTCATGGAATTCAGAAGAGCCCGAGCCAAAGCCAGATGGACTATCAAGCAAGCTAAACGAAATTCTTGGTCTGAATTCACCTCAACAATCACAGCATCAACGCCGTCCAGAACTGTGTGGTCTAAAATCCGATCCATAGAACAGTCCCGTTCCTTCCTATTTCCAACTATGCTTAACGTGGGTCAGAGGAAGGTATTCAAACCAGACGAAATTGTTACCACGTTTGCAGACCATTACCAACAAATTTCAAGCTGTCCTAACACCTTTGCCGATCTTCAATCGTTCAATTTCCCTACAAGAAGCTTAGACTCAGAACTCTACAATAAAGAAATTACATTAAGGGAACTAAAGCATGCTATCAAATCCACTAGAGAGATAGAAGAAGTTCAAAATGCGTTAGAAAGATTATAAAATTAAAAGAGCGCAAACTTAATTGCAATAAAATTTTATCTCAATAATTAATAGATTAAAATAGGATTGGACAGAATACATAGTTGAATCGTTAGGAGCAAAATGAACAAAAAGGTTAAAGGATTTGACTATCTGCTACATCGAAACATGTTTTAACTTGAATGATCTCGGTTGAAGAAGTCATTTTCTCGTTTTCAGAGCTATCAATATGATAAATGCGCAAGAACTAGATTAATTATTAATACTAAATTTAGATAGAAAATTAAAGCAGATTAAATAAAGTCAATTGACCAATAGTAATAATAATTAGTGACATGCATGTAGTGAAAATAAATGCGAAGATGGAAGAAAAATATCTTAAGCTAACTTTCGGGCGAAATCCAGATTCCAGGTCGATTTTGCCTAGTTGTTACTCTTTATGATTATTAAAGTTCATTTTTCATTTTTTATGATCGTTACGAAACACACTGTTTTTTTAAGCAAAAAATCTGCCATATTGCCGAGATAAAATAAATTTTTTCATAAAGATTTTTATTGAAATAACAAACTAAAGAAATGTGTTATTCGATTCCTTATAAGAGGAACGCATTTTTAAGCGATATATGAACTAAAAAAATTATAAACCGACGATTAAAACTTCATCACTGATTTCTCCGATGTTTTTTTTTTTTTTAATTCGTCGATTATTTTACGCCTAAATATGATATTAATTAGAGGGGGGGGGGGGGGGGAATTGCAAACTTACTAACATTAAACTAAATCTACTTCGAAATGGAAGGTGATCGAAACGTAAGAATTAAAACGTGTCTTGCCGAAATTTAACGAACGGGCGAAAAGTTGATAACAATATTCGAAACAATGTAGTATGCGAAATAAATTGAGCCAGCTGTGTCGGTTTACCTAGTTGACGTATCGTGGCGAACACGTTCGTCTTTCGCTGCACCCAATACCGCATTCAGATTTTAAGAGCAATAGATTGCGTTTGATGCATCCCTCTATAAATATTTTTTATCTCCAAACGCTAATAATTTTTTTTTTTTTTTTTATTTTAAATAATTTGCGGGTCCCACGAGACAATTGCCCGTCTGTAGGTTCCCAACACAATTATATCGTTTATTCATCATATACATCTTAAGTCTAATACATCTTATTCGTCTTATATATAATTACTTAATTCAACTAAACTTCTATTTTTACTACTCTACGTCTAATTTTAATTCACAACATTTATACCCATCGCACATCCTACCACGATATTTTCACATAAGCCATAAGTAATGCAGCTAGAACTGAGCACCAAACATTAGTTTTTTTTTTCAATTACATCATTTATAATTATTTACTCTTTTAATCAATTACCCGTCTTATCGCTGTTCCTTTCCTATGACTAGCCATTTCTCATTCTTTGCACCACGCAATCAACCGTATTTTTATTTTGTCTTTCCATATATTCAAATTACATTCGTCTCTTAATTCCTTTGGTAAGTCACCTAGTAAATGATTCATAACTTCCTCTTCAACATTATCAATTTTATTATTAATCCCTTTAGGTCTTATAAAACATAAATTGTCATAGTTCCTAATCCCATATACCTTTTCCCTTGTCGGTAATCTTATTTTTTCTGTTTTATACCTTAAAAGTTTACTGTAATAAAAAAACATTTTTGGCGACATTTCTTTATTGTTGTCCCACCAAGTAGAATTCGTTACAAGATTCGCACTTCTCCAATTCGGTAACAAAATTTTTATACATCTTTTCTCTAGCCTACTAATTTTTCTTAATTCCGTTTTTTTGCCTCCCCCCAAATTTCGAGTCCGTATCTAATCCTAGTCTTATTATTAATGAGTCAAAATACAGTCTCGTAGTTTTGTAATTCATAACTTGTTTTAATTTGTACAACGCCGGCATAGTCTGCCTAATTTTTCTAGCAATGTTATCTATGTGAAATCCCCAAGTTAACGCCTTATCTGCGTTTGTTTTAAAAATCGCATTCAGCCCTTACGTAAAACTTATACACGTTCACCGCCATGCACGGCATTTGGATTTTTACACCGCGCCTCTCCTATTTGTCCGCTGTGTATCGATAACACAGTCGTATGTGACTCTGATCATGTATTCTTTGAATGCTCCTCTTTATCATCGGAAAGGGCAGCTCTATACGCGGAGCTTCTCTCACATGATGTTCCAACTCCATATTGTCTGTCCTTTATTCTCTCATTACAGTCAACGTTGATCATACCAATTGTAGCAAAATTCCTATCCTCTGTACTTCATTATATTAATATCTAATCCCTTCAGTATTTCCTATTTTGGCATTCCTAACTTATCGTGTCCAGTGATTCCCAACGAACTCCTCTCTAAACGAAGAATACGCACTGATGTTGCAGTTACAGTTACAAACAGGCACAGCTCGCAGTTAATTTTACGGGCTCGCTGTCGCATTTGCGGCCCTAACGGTAGATAGGTGAACTCCTGTCAGCCGGCACTGCGGGCGCTGCTGTTGCAGTGTGGCCATAGTGTTCGGTGTAAATTCTGCTCATTTCCTTTTACCAGAATGGTAGGCGCTGTTTTCGTAGTCGTCGCCATAAATATGATTAATGTTTCATAATTAAGAACTATAAACTTTGCTTTATAGTGATGTTCTAAGTCATTGAACTTTCGGATAATTGTTTACGGACGCTATATAGGTTTCGTGCTTGATGGATCTAACTGCTTTTTAAACATCCCGTGTTTCTTCTTCCTTAATTATTTATAGCCAGATCCCTTTGTCCGTTTGTACTGTGGGCTCTGTAATTGCAGATGTGGCATTTCTTTTCTTTTCAGGATGCATACGTTTGGCATTTTTCGACGTTGATTGTTATTGTTTCTCCATCCTTGGTTTAGCATTCTTTGTCAGATTCCATTCCTTGTTACTCCTAATTGCTGCTATGTACACATGTTGATGGTTAATTGTCCGTTGCTGACAAGCCCAGGGGAAAAACCCAAACAAGAAAAAAAAACAAAAAAAAAACCCATCGTTGGGTGTAGGCAATCCCCGGCGGGATAAGTTGGCCTAATTTCCCGTGCTGGCCCGGCAAATTGGGAGATGCATTTTATACTTGCTGCTAAATTTACATGGTAATAGTTAGTATGCGACCCAAATGAAAACGATAGTGTAGACGCCAGACTACACTCGAAATTAGAATGCAGGTGTGTCTGCCTGCTATACATCAACTAACGCGGGTATGGTGGTATATTTAATGGTTTACCCATTGCCTTCCATATGACTCTATTAGCCGTTATATAATTTTAATTTCTCGTAATAAGTTCTGTCGTCTCCCGGTATCGAACCCGAGACTCCTGCAACGGAAGCCAAGCGTCCTAGCAACTAGGCCATTGCGACGGCCGGTCATTAACTTAACGCTCGTGAAATTTTTTGAAGTTTCAATACGCAGCAGTGGGATAAACTACTCGAACGAAACAACATTATCCCACGTTGTAGCTAGCTAACTGACTAAATTGAAACGGAGTATCATCTAATTATTGATGCACCTGGACAAATGGATGAAATAAAAGAGGAATTAGTGGGTTGATTAATAACGTTCGGCATTTACGTTGCGCAAGAGGGCAAAAAACAAATAAAAAAAACTCGCTTTCAATTTTCCTAAGGCTTTCCAGTTGTGTAGAACCGTGCGTATTAAATAAATTATTTATTGCATCTGGCAGAGTCTGTTAATAGTGCTTTTATCGGGCGCCATGCAGTCTGCGAGATAAATATGGAGAATCAAACTTGGAGACGAGAAACACAAAGAACCAGCTACGGACGACCGTGTCTGCGTGTTGAATTAATAAGAAATAAAAAGCCGGCTCTACTGCTGTCTGCTCTGATTCGTTTTTTTATCACTTTCGTCTTGTACATATGCATCGTTCGAGGAGAATGCTCTTCAGTATGTATGATTAGGTTTCTCCGTGTCTGTCGCAGTAGCACGCATTAATCAGGGCAACTGTCTAGCAAAGCGCAACGAAAATTCTTCACTTTTGAACTCGTCAACGAATGTTTTTCTCGCGAGAATGGAAATTTTGCAACAGAGTTACGCTGAAAAATGGAATCCGGTGAAAGGGATTTGCCGCTGAAAATGGCGAAGTGACTAAAAAACTTTGAAGAATAATAAGAAGAAGAAGAAGAAGAAGAGGAAGAAGAGGAAGAAGAGGAGAGAAAAAAGATTACCAATGAAAATACTTAAAAGAAAAAGCCGAAAAGGTATGAAGGGGCAAATGTCAGCGCGACGGGGGAAACGCGCAGTATGTCAGAATGATGACATTGCTGAAATAGAACGCGTCATCGTTAGTTCTGTCTGCCGACTAAAAACTACATTCAAGTTACATTTTTCAAATTCAACCGAACCATACATCACCAGCTTCTGAATGGGCCACTCGCAAATTAGTTTCTTATTATTTAACACGACCAACAGTCATTTTTCCTGAGCCTCTTGGGCGTTTTTCCCGGATTTTTTTTTGTTCTTTTTATTTTTTCTTTGTAACACGTCAACGAATTTTTTTTATAAAGAAGTACCGGCAAGAAGTAGTGACCGTTGAAGTTTGAAAGGAGGAAAGGGGACGAGAAATAAACAGAACTATATAAAATTATCGCCAAGAGAGAGAAAGAGAGAGAGTTAATGTAAAATCGTCACTCTTTCGATGATGAACTGAATAATCACCCGGCGGAAAGTAAAACATTATTTAGCCACGGACGCTAGGAGGTGGATTGATGACGACGATCCACGGCGTCGCTAATTGAAACTCGAATAAAAATTCGCTTTCTTCAAATACGTGCGCTGATGTACGCGGCCGGGTCGATGTGGTTTCAGCGAGTGAGAGCCTGATCAAACAACGATAAGGGTTCGCGTTGCAAGCCTAAATGGAAAAAGCATAAGAGTTTTAATCAACAAATCTGGCAAGTTTGTACTGCGATGCAATTACAGCGCAGGCCTTGTGACAAGGTACAAACGGAGGGAAAAAAATTAATTAGCTCGCACTCTAAAACTCTGTGCTACCCTTTTTTGTCTTCTTTTTTCTCAAATAACCGTGAAAGTGTAGCAATTCACGTAGTCGCGTCAATTCGACGATTACCTATTCATTTCAAATTACAAATTGGCAAAATAGGAAAGTTTCGAAGGTTTCATTTAGAAAACACGGCCGATGGAGCAGCAACATTCTCGTTCTAAATAAAATTTAAAATACTTCGGTTAATCGCTTTTTCGATAAACTTTTCCACTCGCTTATTCGAAATGTTGAAGTTTAGATAGATTAACTATAATTGCGACTTTGCTTAACATATACATATATTCCTTTATTCATTAACCCGACTGTAATACGGCAGTTTCCATCTTCCGGTAAATTATCAGGATGATGGTAATTTTTAAAAATTAACAAAACAACTTTAAAGAACTGATTATTTTCTCTATTTCAGTTTCGATGAATAGGAATTTTCCACGAAAAATAAACTTTCCCTCGAATAAAATACGAACTTAACTTTCTTTAAATATTATAGGCTTTTAAATCGAATAACTATCGAAGAGTACCGAGAACACTTCACCACATTTCCCTTTGGGGAATTAATAACCAGTGCGACACGTGCCTCCGCTGTTCTTAACGGTGTGGAAAAAAAAGAAGCGAAAGGAAAAGGAAAATACAAAAAAAAATCGAAAAAACAAACAAACTTGCAAACAAAGAAAACTTTTATTGCTTTTGCTAAAATTTTGTTACGTTACTCTAACGTTAAAAACGCGTTCAAATCCAGATCACTTGGCAGTAACACTATTTCGTAGGCTAGAAGAAAAAGAACATTTACACTACGCAAAATTCAGTAAAACCGACGCAATGGCATTGCTACATGACTTCGACGATGAACGTTCAGTCCCCTCTATTAGAACAATATCGAGTAGCAATAAATTAATCTACTATTAAACTTTATTGTACCTTTGCTGAGATTTACATAATTCTCTTTGTTCGATATGGTCCGATGCATCGGCACGTGGCGAACACGTGGATTATTGATGATACCAGCAGCCTCTTAAAGAGATACATCGACCGGTGAAGCCGATAATCAGTGGTATCGCAGAAAGCAAAAACCGGTAAATGAAACTGAACAATTTATTTCTGTCTGGAACATTATCAAAAGATCGTGCCACTAATACCGAATCCGCATTACTCTTCCCCTATTTCTATTCAAAATAGTAGTTTTGGGTGCATTCTAGGTGTCCACCAGAGACCATTGCAGCTAGAAGAACGTCCGCAGAGGGATCACAAAGAAGCAAAGACTTTTTTTTTTTTTTTTTTTTTTTATTTTGGGCTTGTCAACCGAGGTGACTTTTACCCAGAAACAATTAGAAAAGGAAGGAGTCAATTATATTTTGATACGATATCAAATGTTGTCGGGAGAAATAGGAACGATTTCTGTGCAGCGGGAAAAGATAGAACTTAAGAGGCGCAATATGAAGACCAAGTCGCAGCAAACTGAAGTAGAAAGCAGAATACTCTGCAGAAAGAGTTAAACACTTAATAAGCATATGATCAGCATCGGAAATACACTTTTCGTTTGAGTGGAGAGGACAATACGGAGAGGCAACCAACGAAAAACGAAAACGGGAGAAAGATAATCGAATTGGCAGGAAAACTAGGTTTAACAGACAGATAAAAAAAAACAATTATTAGAGAAAGAGGAAGCGTAAATATTCGATACCATAATCTGAGATGAAAACCTTTGCACAGCAGTAGGAGATTAGACGATGGGATTTTTTTAAAGAAGAAGTGAGCAGAGGCAGCAACCCGAGTCAAGCAGTCCGCCGCTTCATTACCGAAGATGCCCGAATAACTAGGAATCGACAGTAAATATCAATATAAATGAAAAGGAAGGAAGAAAGAACGTGGATAAGACTTATAAGAAATTACATCGCAACAACATGTTCAGTTGGTGACACTGATGAACTATCAAATTATTCCCCGGGCCTCCCTTGGTACAATAGCAACGAAGTTCGGCTAGTAGTGTTATTCAACTTGCTAGATGATTATACGGAATAAAGAATAAACATAACTTAGAAATAACTCGGAGACGCAGGCCACATCGTACCATCTCATTTTCGAGACCTGAGGCAATCAACGGAAGAACGTTGGTAGTAACGGATGGGTGACGTACGGAGAGGACATTCTCCAGTTCAGTCACGCCCTATGTTCGCAACAGTATCGCATACAGCCATCCGCTTAGGGATACATAACAATGTGCTATCGGCCATAGTCGAATGCGCAATCAACATAGTACATATACATTGCCAGCCGTCACGTGTCACTAGCATTTATGCCTAAGCTGCTCGACCGATTATCAAAAAGAATTCGTGACGATGACTTAATTAAAAACAGCACATTCAACCGACCCCGAAGGGTTTTCCAGTGATATTGTCATGAGCCTACAGTGAGTAACGTGAATAAAATATTGATTTTGTGTTTGGAATTCTGGCTTTACTATGCTGTGGGAAATGAAAAACATAGATTAAATTTTATATTTCTTATTTTATTTATTATCGATCAACACAGCATAGTATTTCGTATATATTTCTTTAGTAATGTTCAGACCGAGTAAAGTAAAGTAGTTGATTAAATGGTTCGAACGGTTGGGAAGTTGGAATATAATTCCGATGCCGTACCAACACAATTATAATAACGTAAAATTAACTAAGGCTAGACGCGGATACACTGCCCGACTAAAGCGACGTAATTTTGCCAAAAATTACGCGTATGATAAGCATGATGTGTCGTTGCGACTGGTCGGGCAGTACCGACAGCTGATCGACTACCTGGGTTTTCGCGAGTCTTTCGTTCGTTCGGCAATTAATGAGTAGTATCCGTTTTTACTCTGATAGAGTACGATTATCGAAGCGTTGAGTGTCAGCGAACCCGCGATAATTGTTAATTAAATCATTTTCCGAAGAATTATATATGTACTTTTTTTTGTAATCGCTGTTCGTTGTTGATTTATTGTGAATAGTTTTTTTGTTTCGATGTTCGATAATAAGATATTAATCATACTAGTCATAAAAACAAATCATCAAGTGTTATAATTTTTATTAGTATCAGTAAATATACATTATTTTTGTCAACAAGTATATTTACTTTGTGACATTCAGTGGACACGGCGGGCTGGGCCGCCGTGAGATAGCTTGATAATAGCTCAAAGGCTTCTTACTCTTGAGATATAAAGAGTGAGCACACAATAATATGCAGCAAAACCGCAACAAGGGGTTCGTTGAATCTGCAGTTTATTCAATAAAATCAGCGATAAACACGCGTAAATATCCACGTTTGTGAAGAAGTGGCTTTGTTTCTTGATACCGCGAAACACCTTTGCGCAGAAAAAACGATATACGTGTCGGCGAATCGTTTTTCTCCGGAATCAAACCGGTGCCAATGCTTCCAACGATTCGAATGAGCCGATGATGATCCAGTTGAGTTTTTAAAGTTCCAAAATTCGTGAACAACAAACCGTTAGTTAACAGTTTGACGCGAATGGAAAAAAAGAATTTCGATTTAGCAGCAGGAATTAATGGGTACTCGTAACAGCTTAGTTTAGTGTACGCGAGTGTGCAGAAGAATTGTTCTTGTCGAGCATATATCCCGCAGAACGGTATACTTTTAAAATCGAAAATTTAATTTCCTACATTATGATGGCTTCTACTAGCGAAGTACGTAGACAGGACCGCCGCGGTGTATTTTTTTTTTTTTTTTTTTTCTTGTTTCGGTTTTTCCCTGGGCTTGTCAGCAACGGACGATTACCCATCAACATGTGTACATAGCGGCAATTAGGAGTAACAAGGAATGGAATCTGACAAAGAATGCTATACCAAAGATGGAGAAACAATAACAATCAACGTCGAAAAATGCCAAACGTATGCATCTTGAAAAGAAAAGAAATGAAGAAGGTAAGAGCAAAAGGAGTTAGCTGTCCTATGCCATGGCCACATCTGCAATTACAGAGCCCACAGTACAAACGGACAAAGGAATCTGGCTATAAATAATTAAGGAAGAAGAAACACGGGATGTTTAAAAAGCAGTTAGATCCATCAAGCACGAAACCTATATAGAACACAGCGCTTAGCGTCCGTAAACAATTATCCGAAAGTTCAATGACTTAGAACATCACTATAAAGCAAAGTTTATAGTTCTTAATTATGAAACATTAATCATATTTATGGCGACGACTACGAAAACAGCGCCTACCATTCTGGTAAAAGGAAATGAGCAGAATTTACACCGAACACTATGGCCACACTGCAACAGCAGCGCCCGCAGTGCCGGCTGACAGGAGTTCACCTATCTACCGTTAGGGCCGCAAATGCGACAGCGAGCCCGTAAAATTAACTGCGAGCTGTGCCTGTTTGTAACTGTAACTGCAACATCAGTGCGTGTTCTTCGTTTAGAGAGGAGTTCGTTGGGAATCACTGGACACGATAAGTTAGGAATGCCAAAATAGGAAATACTGAAGGGATTAGATATTAATATAATGAAGTACAGAGGATAGGAATTTTGCTACAATTGGTATGATCAACGTTGACTGTAATGAGAGAATAAAGGACAGACAATATGGAGTTGGAACATCATGTGAGAGAAGCTCCGCGTATAGAGCTGCCCTTTCCGATGATAAAGAGGAGCATTCAAAGAATACATGATCAGAGTCACATACGACTGTGTTATCGATACACAGCGGACAAATAGGAGAGGACACTATGGAGAAACGATACAATGAAGCAGGAAGTCGACTGTTACCAGATCGAAGACGACAAATAGCAGATATGATGAATCGGGGAAGGTGCGGAAAATGTAGATACCATGGTTGAGTAGGTGGATTAGGGTGAATGGAAAAATATTGTGAATTAGGACTGGAGAAGGGTGATTTATAAAAAGATTTCCAATTGGCCTTTTGGATACTTTTTGCTATATTTAATAATTCATGAGAAGGAATCCGTCCGACTGGCCGCCCAGAAGAAATAGCCGAACGAGCAAGATAATCCGCCTTTTCGTTGCCCGCAATTCCGGCATGACCAGGTATCCAAAGAAAGTCGATGGTCAATGAGTGCAATCTTGAAAAGGTGAAAGTCAGTGATCGGATGCGCAGAATAATAGGATCAGAGTAGGAAGGAACTTATGGAGAGGATATACACTGAAGGGCGCTTTTGCAATCAGAAATTAGGAGGAACATTTTACATTGAGGAAAAGATGGAATGAGCTCAATGGCACGTAGTAATGCCAATGTCTCCGCATAATAAACTGAACAAAATGCAGGAATTTTGAACAGGCTAGAATGGTTAAGAGCAGCAATGTAGATAGATGCACCCAATCCGTGTGCCATTTTGGACCCATCCGTAAAAATTATGGTATGGTTAGCAAAGAATGATGAAACTGCCTGGTTAAATTCATAAACTGTTGCATGAGCAGGGAGATATTTTACATAAGAAGGCAAAGAAAAAAGATTAGGAGAAGGAATAACATTTAATATCTCAAACTGGAAAAATGGAAGTTTATCGAAAGTTAGGATGAAGGGTGAAAACTTAATAAGACGCGAAGCAATGTGGCAGAGAATGGGAACCTTATTAGAGGAAAAACGTCAATCTTGCAAGAGAGAAGAATATGCAGGGACAAGATTGTTTGGGTAAATATGCAGACGTTTAATAAGGAACCGATACGCGAAATAGGATCTACGGATAGATAAAGGAGCCACATTAGCCTCTGCTAAAATCGCAGGAATAGGCGTGGATTTTAAGACTCCTAGACATAAGCGCAGGGCTGCATTCTGAACTAAATCTAATTAAGCTAGGGGAGAACGAGCAGCAGTACCATACAGAAAAAAAAAAAAATCAAGTTTGGATCGAACAATGGATTTGTAGAGTATAAGAAGTATCATAGGATCACTTCCCCAATGGGAAGAAGATAAAGACTTTAAGATATTCAAACGTTCTAGAGTAGACGAATGGAGGTAATTAATATGCTCAGTAAAGGATAAACGACTATTCAGAAAGATTTCTAAGTAGCGGAAGGAGGGGGAAACAACAGGTGTAGGTGTATTGTCGATACTTATGTTGATTGACGCAGGATTGTAGAAACGAAATGTGAAAACAATACATGAAGATTTCGGAGGAGAAATAGACAGATAAATTCGAGAAAGCGAACTATGCAGAATGTACAAGGATTCTTGCATATTATTGCAAGCGTTCAGAATGCTGGGAGCAGTTGAGAAAAGAAGAATGTCATCTGCAAAAAATAAAGAAGTAGAAGGTAGATTAAGAGAGACGACACCGAGAGAGTAAATATTGAAGGGCGTAGGACCGAGTCAGGAACCTTGCGGGAGGCCTGGAAAAACCTTTCGTGACTCTGAAAAGGTGGAAAATCTTAGAGTAACAGTTCTACTTAGGAAGAGAGACTTATAATTAAGGATGTGAAGTGGGAAGGTAAATTAATAGATAGCATTTTGCTCTTAAGAGTTGAAAGGTAGATGCTGCCAAAGGCATTATAAATATCAACAAAGGTAGCTAGGGTATAATTTTTCTAGATAAACGATTTATAGATGTGGGAAAAGAAGAAGAAAACACACAATCAGTAGCACCTCGACCAGAACGAAAACCATACGTGTTGTTAGGCAAGACATTATTGTTTTCCAGTCACCAAACCAGCCGCCGGCTACACATAGGCTCGAGAAGTTTCCTCAGACAACTTGCCTGAAAAATGGAAGGATGAGGAATTTTTATCCTTGGGGATGGGAACGATGATAAAGGATTTCCATGACGGAGGAGCGGAACCTAGATGTAGAACAGAGTTAAATAGATTTAAGAGTATTTTAAGATAGTGTTCAAAAAGATTCTTAAGAACAATATAAGATAATCCATCTATCCGATGGGTTGATATGGACATATCGTAATATCTTAAAGTTAATGGCCATGGTTAAAGCGCCCCCCCCCCCCCAAAAAAAATTAGTTAGTTTCAGTTTTGTTTTTTTTTTTGCGATAAAAACACGCGTAGTCATGTTTGCTTAATATTTTATATTGTTCTTCTCGAAATGCTTTCTTTGGCTTCTACGGATGGTTTTGTGCAACTATTATTCCTCCTAAAATTAACTCCATTTTGTTGTCCTTATAGTCTGATCACTGACATGTTGAGTGATTGTAACTAAATGATTTATCACTGAGGCAAAAAAAGAAAAAAAAATCTCCGTTATATATACATATATGTGTCACTAAGTGATTCTACTTCTCATCCTTTTACCTTCTCTTAGGCCAATGTTTTTTTGTTTTTCTCAACTTTAGAATTTTTCAATCCGAGATACGATCAAGAGGAGAGCTACTTTTTCCACGTGTTTCAATTATCATTCGCCAATTCTCTCTTTCTTTCTCTCTCACTGCCTGTATTGTCCACTGCAAGCTTCGTCCTCTTTGTTTGTTGAACTATGCCAAGTAACTCTTCTTCAAATGCAATGAATATGCCCTTAGATTCATGGACAGATCCAATCTTGATTCCACTCAATGATTATTAGAATGTTCTCTCAATTTCAATTATTTCAAAGCTATCTCTGATTAGCATTGAAATAATTTTCAAGTTCATACTATTCGACAGATCGCTAACGTATAAATTTTACTTTTCCAGGGTCAAGAGGGTGTTTTAGAAATAAAGACAATTCGCGTGAGCCGGCATAAGAAAGTTAAATAAAAAGGGAAAATTAGAAAAACAGCAATAGGAAGATAGAAAATTGATTAGAAAAAAGCGAAAGCCAGAAGTTCGACCAAAAATTTTAAGATCATTGTTCCGATAGCGTAAGTAATTTTACATTAAATGTTGTTCGGTTTTTTATTTCTCTCACCAATATATGGGGCTAGGCATTCAGGAAAAGTTAATTTATGTTTTGTACATATAAGAGCCTTTAAAAATGATAAAATAGAGTAACGAGTATTCTCTTTCCATTATCGCTTCAGAATTTAATATCCCAGCATAATACAATTAAGTGGTTGAGTCAAAGCCACGGGCGAGCCCCAAAAAAATAAAAAATAAAATAAAAAAAAAATGTAAAATACTTTTGGCATGCGAGGTAATGAGAAATTAAATAGAGGGTATACCGAAAAAACTGTCTAATGTTCTTGATCTAATTTCGTTTTAATAATAAAAGAATTTAGCACCTTCTAAAAAATAAATGTCGAAGATTTGCTACTTAGATGAAGATTATTACTCTTAATAAGTATTAAAGTAAAGTAAAGTAAAGTAAGTCTCATACTCTTAGCAAGGCGTCAGGGATTGTGAAATTAAGCTTTTCATAATGTACTAAACCTAATGGATCTGATGAGAATACCGGGGCCAGTTCGTTTCTCTCGAGCGCCTGCACTTTCCAGATTTCTCTGGTACCCAATTATTTCAGGATGGGCAAACCCCCAGGTGGTCTCGAACCCGTGACCTCTGGTCTGCTAGCCAAGCACCTTAACCACTAGGCTACCGCGCTATCTTAATAAGTATTACTTAAGCTGTTCTTTAGGGGCCGGAAAAAAAAAAAAAGACTCAATAATTAGGAGTCGAATTTTTCCGTTTATATTCCGTCTAAGTTCGCATATAAACTCTACGTTAGCCCAACTAGTACTTTTTGTAACATACTAAACAATTCTCCGTAGAAACTCTTCCATTTTGTATGAATTTTGTATTGTTCTTCACCGCCCCACTGTTCATCGCAAGTGTCGGTTGAGCGAACAGTTTGAACTGAACCGTCCACCAAGCTAAATTCTTCCATGATTGTATATCACCAAATTTCATTATGCATTAATACTGATACGCTGGATTATGTCACTGTCAAACTAACTGCCATCTTTGCAACAAAAAAAAAAACAAAAAAAAAAAAACATTGCAATTTCCGAAACTTTTTGTTTTTTCTTCTAACGTGTAAAAAGTGTGACAGATGTTCGCTAATATAACATTTTACTCGAAATTAATACGATATTTTAAATGCACGTTTACGCTGGAGTTCCGTGTTCCGGAAGAATTATTTCGTACGTAAACTGGGCAACTCTTGCTTTTCCAGTTCCACCAATGGATAACATGAAGATGTTTGAAGGGAAGTTTTTTTGACGGTTCGTTGCGGCCGTTTTATTTTATTTTTTATTTTAATTAATACTGTTCGCGAAGTCGGCGCATACTAAAAACGGTTTTATGTATGTTAGAAGTTTCGGAACAGTCAAAATTCCTCGCATAAAACAGAGCATTAATCGCTTTTCAAAGAACATTGTCCTACGTCCTCCGAGGGGGCTTTAAAACAGACGAAGAAGTTACGGAAATGATCCTATGTAAAATCGGCGCGACGGAGAACATTGCTCCGAGTTAGGACGGTGAAAGGATGGGTGATGAACGGAAGAAAATTTATGGAGTGGAATAAAGAGAAGATTATTACGAAAATGGCAGCGAACGTCCGTATCGTAAACTCGCTAATAAAAAATAGTGGATGATTAAAGCGATGATTACAAAAGAGGAGCAGAAGATGTGTACTATATACTAGTTAATAATACCTCCCAAGATTGGACGAAAGCGTGCTTCTAGTTGCGGGTAGGCTGATGACTGTCGCCGCTGGGGAATACGGAAAGCGCGGGCAATTTATAATACGCGGTTAGAAGAATTAAAATTATGTTAATTCCCTCGATTCGTCTGTTACAGCCGTTGTAAAATAGTTCGACAGAGGCGCCCGGGTTCCTTTGAAACTCCTAAGTGTGATGGCGTTGCAGTGCGTTGATTTGCGGCAGCAACTTTCCACAATTAATGGCAAGATTTAAGGTCGCCCAACGTACAGTTGCGCTGTTTCATTTCAAATTTCGCCACTGGTGCGCTGCTGGTCGGCCAACTCTCAGAAGAAGATCATTACCGAACTAGAAATTTATTAGTTCTTCATCTGGTCCACTCGGCAGCACGTGTTGTTCACCTTCCACTAATTGATTATGCCCCCGGTTGCGAAACTTTGAACAGTTGCGCAACTCCAGTTAAAAGCTTAGTTGCATCGCCGGAAATTTTCGCACCCGATGACTATTTCGAATTAAACAACTATGACTCAGATTCAGATTAGAAACAATTACAATATCGTTATTGGCCCGATGTTGCCGGCTCGTTGCATTCTTCAACTCCATTGGATTGCCGTCAGTTAAGAAACTGCGTTTCTGACAGTTTTCCTTCGCATAGGTCATCATTTTATTAGGTGCGCTGATATAGGGTGGCCCTTCGTTATAGATGGCGGATTCTGTTTTTTTTTTTTTAAATTAGGTGTGCCAGCCGGTAGAATTGTTCTCTTACATGAAAAAACGATGCTATTAAAATTTCAGCTCATTTGGTCAACGTTAAGACGTGCCGAAAAGCGTTTCGATGAGAGGAGCGTACACGCGCGCCAAAAATACTGCTTTCCCTCGTTACAGTATACTGCTGTGTGCCAGCGAGGCAGTATAGTTCTGATGCAATATTTCTTACAGTATCATCATTTGTATATCTCTTCTAAATGTGTGATAAGGATTCTCTACTGCATAAGTGAGGCAAAGAAAAGAGTGGATATCAATCGAACGTCAATACAACGATCAAGGGAACAGTTCAGGAAGGAGAAGGCGGAAAAAATAAAAAAGGAATTCGAGGAACTAGAACTGAATTAAGCTGCCTTATATTGGAATAGTAAATTACTCCCATCTCTTACAGGAAAGGAAGTAGTGAATCGGTTACCAATAATCATTACTTGTAATGATCGGAAGAAAATTTTTAAAGTTCCATTTTTAGAATCAGGAACAGTAAAAGTTCAAGCGGATGCTATCTACGAAATCCTCTGCGAGTGGGGGCCAACTGATATTATTAAATGTATTTCTTTTGACGCAACAGCCGCTAATACTGGTGACAAACGAGGGACATGAGTTGGAACGGTTCCTCGACCGCAAATTATTACATTTGGCGTGTCGTCACCATATGTTTGAAATGATTTGTAAGAACTGTTTTCAAACTGAAAATGACTCGCACTTCTGGTCCAAATGTTGCTATTTTCAAAGAATTCCAAAACAAGCCGTCAAAAATGAATAAACACAATTTCCGCTCAGCATTATTGGAAGAAGAAATGAGATCAGTATTTAACGATGGCAGAAAATCCCAATTGATTAGATATTCCGGCAGCATACACTTGCTACACGCATCAGCCTCATGACGATTACCAAGAATTTTTAGAATTATGCTTAGTATTTCTAGGAGAAACTCCAAATAATTTTTCATTTCGATATCCCGGAGCCATGCTACACGCAAGGTGGATGTCTAAGGTCATATTCTCCTTGAAAATGTATTTATTTCGCTATGAATTTAAGCTGAAAACTTCAAAAGCGAAACGTTTAGCTCAGTCATTTTTGTATTTTTATTGCGACAACTTATGTGAAAGCGTGGTTTTCAGCTCCGGTTACTATAAAAGCACCAAATTCAGATTTCAATTTTCTAAAAAAACTGAATTCTTACAAAGAAATAGACGAAGAAGTGTTTCAAAAGCAGCTGTAAATCAATTTATTCGCCATTTATGGTATCTAACTCCGGAAGCAATTCGCTTTCTTTGATAACGATGTCAGTAATGAGGTGAAAGAAAGAATGCACAAAAACCTGGATTTCGACGCAACAAAAGATGACGACATAAGCCGATTGCAGATTAAATTTTCTGTCGTGGAAAATTTATGCCGAGGAGATCTAGATCAATTTGTTAATTCGCTGAGCAAGAACTTTTTTTGAGAGATATCGCATTAACATCTTAGAAGTCCAAGTGAAAGGGAGCAGTATGAAGATTATCTAAAAAGTAGAGAATTAATCTCGAAATAGAAGTGGTCAATGATGCAGCTGAACGCGGCGTACAATTAATTGAACAATGCAACAATAAACTGCTGATCCGCAAACAAGATCGAAAACAGTACCTGCTTCAAGTGGTAGCGGAATATCGAAAAAAATACAAAAAGTCGACGCTCATGTTTGGCATTAATACTTCACTTTATTAGTCTATTCTGTGGCAAATTGTTGTTTTTTTTTTTAGTCTATTCTGTGACAAACTGTAAATATGTTTTCAGCGATTTTTTTATTCTAATCAATAAAATTATTCGCCTGAGAAAGAAGGCTAAGAAAAAAATTGTGATATTTCAAGTATAGTCTCACCGCTAAACCACTCTGTCTAGTAACCAGCGGAAGTGTACCTTCGCGCGCACGCTGAGTTGCGCTATCTTCTTGGCCATATCGGCACGTCTTAAAGTTGACCAAATTAGCTAAAATTTTAACGCTATGATTTTTTCATATAAGAGAACAAAACTACCGGTTGGAAGATTAAAAATTTTAACCTTGAAAAATAAGAGCCGCCCTAATATATATATATATATATATATATATATATATATTGTAACTGGCCAGCTTCCGCGATGATAAAATAAAAAAAAAAGAAAAAAAAAATATAAGAAAAATTTTCTGGGCGCCAACGTTACTTCTTCCGGTGTAACGTAACCGTTAGCTCGCTCGGGCAGAGCTTTAGGCCTTCCTAAGGTCTAACAAAAAGAAAGGTTTCCGCGGCGGAGATATCACTAAAACGTGTCCAAATATCGAAATAAGCGAAAAACTTTTTTGTTTGAAGTGTAAATCCAATTATATTTTTTAAAAGAAAAATACGTATAAACCGATCATAAGAGAAAAGAAAACGAATATTCTAAGCGGTACAATTTGCCTCAAGCGGCCAAAACAGTGAAAAATAAACGAAAATGCCTCCCGGCCAAAGCAGTTGAGATCTAATCGCGACCACGAGGAAGCGAAGACTCAAATTATAGTAAAAATTGCCTTTAATAGCGCGTAACGGTGAAACAATCTAAAATGCCTCTCGACCAAAGCAGTCGAGATCTGCCTGCGACGACCAGCAAGCGAGAATTCACAGTGAATCCGACGACGATCTTATTGAACGGCCATTTTGCCTAATAATAAAAATACATATATAAAAAGAATGAACACGCGAAAGATCTATTTAGAAAGTTAGTCGTTAATTTTTATTTAGCGGCGATTACCCTGACGGTATTCCTTTTCGGGTTTTTTGTCAAAAAACTTCTGCCGGTTCAACATAGCTCGGTACGCATTTCAAACGCCTAGCAAAGGCTCTATCTCTGCTTTTCAGCCACCCGCATAGAAACCAGTTCGCTATCCCGGCACAGCGGTCAGAACATCTGTGCCGGGATCCTTCGATTTTTTAGCCGAAAAAGCGACTTTGACAACCATTCCGCTTTTGCCCGCTGCCGAGACCGCCGAGAAGTTAATGATTATTGCCAAAATATTATTTTCTAGCTCGGACAGCGTTGACAAAGGCCGTAAGAAATACCGAATCCGTCTCAATATATATATATATATATATATACTAAGAACGTGTTCAGATGTTATAGAACCTTTCAGCTTTAATTAAGATGTTTGTCGTACTCGATAATCTTTCTGAAGAGTACTTTATCTTTGAAATTCGAAAATTGAAAATATTATTTCAGTTTCGGTAAGCAATATAAAATGCGGTTCATGGCTTTTCACGACGGCAGCTCTTAAGTCAAAAAAAAAAAAAAAAAAAAAAAAAAATTTATTTATTGTCCATCGCCAAAGTTCGTTTTTGAATATTTTTTATTTCAAATTTATGGGTTAAAAATTTGTTTTAGAAAATGTTTTTAAAAATTTTTTTTTTTTTTTTTTTTTTTGTAGGAAAACAATTTACGATAGTCACCATGTTTAAAAAATTATACTTAAAACCTTAACGTTTCAGAAATCTTACACTTACCATCATCGGAAAATCATATTCACTGTGTATTTTTTTTTTTTTTTTTATGGCCCGGCTTTAGTTAATTATCAAGCCATTTAGCCACCAATCATTTAATACAAGAATACTGCCAACTAATGAAGGATACATAATATTTAATTGGGAAAAAGGTTATAGACAGACAACCATGGCCGTAAATGTTCAACATTACCCACGGAGCCTGAATAAAATCTTTAGGAAGGAGTAATTGGCTAGACTGAGTCCAAGGTACATTACCTGAACTTGCCTAACAAGAAAATTAATAAAATATGAATTATAATCATTATACACAATAATTATAACAAACAATCATGGCCACAAATGCGTCAGCATAGTCCACGACGTCTGCACAAAATCATACAAAGGAAAAACTGCCCAAGTCGAGTTCGAGAAGCGTTGGGTTTCCCGAACATGACAGGGCATCAAGAATTAGGATAATGGATCACGTATCATCAAGAGTTGCATAGAATAATTAGATAATAAAATAAATAAGTGTATGTTGTTAAATTTCGATGTCGTTTAATAAAATAAATTTAAACAAAATATACAGGACCTGGTTGTTCTGGCACAGAAGACTATAAATGGTATACGGAGGAACGAACCCAAGGGACGTTAATTGTTCACAAAATGATCTACGGTAATGTTCATATTTATTACAATTAAACAGAAAATGATTAATGCCCTCCAAGAAATTTGATGCGTGATGATCACTGCATAGTACACCGTCACCTCGGTCAGAAAAATTCAGAACTATCCGCGAATGATCCATACGCAGTCGGCAAATAGTAACCGCATATTTACGAATGAGTCGATCGGGGATAGATTCCGGAATGGAATAATACCAAGGGCTAGAGGAGAGCTCTGACTGAACCATGTGGTAGTATTTTCCTTGTTTCTGACTATTAATAAACTCAATCCATCCTGCCCTACGATATCAACTTTAACCTTAGAATAAAGGTCTGATGAAGGAATAAATGGTGATAACTCACCCTCCAATGCAGCAACCTTCGCCGCGACATCGACAACCTCATTCATTCCAACACCACAATGACCAGGCAGCCAGCAGAAACTGACTTGTACACCCTTAGTAAGTAGCTGATTACTGTCTGTAGGATAACAGTTTAAATAAAAGTTGTCAAAAAAAAATATTAGTTGTTATTATTTCACATTTGACAAGTTGACATTCAGATATGCCTATAGATGTTTGGTCGGTCTAATATTGTTTATACATATATAAAAAATTACATTCCCTTTCATCTGAACGTAAACTATGTGGAGCACAATCACGGATAATCAATTGCATATAAAGAACGCTAAGTTTTATATTTGGAGGGGCGCTATTTTGAGATCTCGAAACATCTAAAAATTTTGCTAGGACCGCCACTGCTTGTAACTAACGGGTTTTTATTTAACTTTTTTTGTATGTACATGTTCAGGAAATTATAGAGTTTTTTTCCTTCAGAGCACATTTAATTTTAAATCCCTGTCTATGGGATTAATTTTATGCAGCGCATATATATGCATATATATGTACATATTGTATATATATTGTATATATATTGTATATATGCATATATATATATATACATGTACATGTATATATCAGTGGGTTACACTAATATTTGGACATTATTTTACAGAAATACGTTTACATTTAAAACAGAATAAAAAACATTTCATTGGTAATTTTTTTTATAAAGTAAAAAATAAGCCCTTTCAGACTATATGCGTAAAAGGAAACAATTTAAATATAAAACGGCGCAACAATAACGAAAGGATGACGAAACGAAAAAATGTCCAGGTCGTATTAATATTCAGAAGAAGCCAGTGTGCTAGCAACGCCGCTGTTACCCATGCACGCTGTACGCGCAGCATGAACTCTGCTATATCAGTCTTTTCTATTAGCCGTAATCGTCACTTTTCGCGCCTAAACGTATTTCAAATGCTCGTTGAGAAGTCTTAGAGCGAATTCCATGTAAAAAATAAAAAGTCTGTCAGCAGATGAAATAGCGTCCACGGTTTTATGATATCACTCGGTTCTTTCAAAAAGGGAACGTCAAATCAGGCTTATATAGCATAAAAAGAAGAACTGGACAAACTATCACGGTTTAAGACGAACGGTTTACTATGGTACAGAATCCGAAAAAGTTAAATAGCAAAGTGTGCATTCAAAGGATACAACAGAAACATTTTCAGACAAAACTATTGGTCGACCAATTAGCGTAAGTGAAAGCTAATAATTAAACTGATATAAAAAAGCGTTTGAAGTTTGCTTTTGAAAATTGGGACCCAAAATATTTCCGGAAAGGGAGGAAATCAAAAGCTTGATTCTAAATTCGAGCACAAAAATCTGAGAATGTAGTACCTTAAAACGTGACGGTAAAAATATTCGATGCGAAGCTGTTTTTAATTGAGGGAAGTTAATTCGCTAAAGTTTATACATAACAGTGTAGGCATATCACATTTCGACGAAAAATCTGTGACTTACATCAAGATTACGATCATAAAAGCATGACGATTATAAAGCACATCAATGACCGTTATATTACTGCCTAAAAGAACTGGAAATGTCGCCACAGTTCCCAGATTACAATCCCACCGAAAATCTATGAGATTATTTAAATCGAAAAATTATCGTCAAAGCAATGTTTACAGGAAGAATGGACTAAAATTTTGTCCGAATATTACCTTCAAGTAGTCATTAAATACAGGAACTGGGAGGTCCGCTAATCCGAACCCCAATTCCTGTCCCGGAGGCGAAAATTCACCCCAGACCGGTAATCCGAACACAAAATTCACCCCAATTCATGTCCAGGTGGTCAAAATTCACCCAAGTTTCCCCCGATTCCTCCGAGTTTCCCCCGGACGGTTCCCGCACGTTTCTGATAAACCGAACGTCCAAACAGTGTCCCGAGGTCAATAAACTGTCCAAAGTGTTATTCGGGGGCGCAAGTAACCCCAATTAGTGTCCAGGTGCTGAAAGTTCCCCCAAGTTCCCCAAATTTCTCCGAAATTCCCCCGTACGCGTCCCGCTCGTTTCCGATAAACCGAACCGATTATTAATTAACATAAGTATAATAATTAATGTCCGAAAGTAACCCAAGTTCCCCGCTCGCTCCGCCCGTCCGCTACGTTACCACAATTTTTTTTTAAAAATTCCGAGGCCTAAGTATGAAAATTCCAAAATTTAACCCCAATATATTATTTAAAGCGTAAATCTAACCCAACACCTCCGTTACACCTCTCACACATATATTTCGTTACCGCGCACGCTCCGGTCGCGGCCGCGAAAGCGCACGCGCCGATCCCACGCATATTCCGATCTCCACCGCTATATCACACCCACACACACGCACACACATATACGCTCCGTCTCCAAAATTCCCCTGTACGCGTCCTGCTCGTTTCTGATAAACAGAACCGATTATTAATTATCATAAGTATATTAATTAATGTCTGAAAATAACCCAAGCCCCCGCTGGTCCCTCCCGCCACTGCGTTACCGCAATTTTTTCAAAATTCCAAGCCTAAGTAAGAAAATTCCAAAATGTAACCCAAGTATATTATTTAAAGCTAAAATCTAACCTATAACTCCAGTTCACACCTCTCACACGCATATTTCGTTCCCGCGCACGCGCCGGTCCCACGCATACCCCGATCTCCGCCGTGATATCCCCGCGCACACACGCGCTCCGTTCCCGATACCGCGATTAGTTCTTTAATATTTCAAAGCCTAAGTATACATAATATAAAATTAACCGAAGTATATTTTTTTATTTTCCTGATTCTCCGATCTTACTACCATATGCTAAAGCGCACGTCCCGATCCCGCGCATATATCTAACATAGCGTTAGCTGCGTGGAAGCGCACGCGCTGTTCCCACGCACGTGTCCTCCGTTTACGCTGCCACAATTTTTTTTTAATTATTATTTTTTTCACATAATAACCCAACCCCTTCTCTGTTGTCTAAACCTAACCGGTTATCTAAAACATTTACAAATTAACAAATCAAGTATTTCTATAGTTTAAAACTATCCTTAGTCTCCTTTACCCCTTCCACCCTCTTTTCCGATCGATTCCGTTGTTTTAATATCGAATATATCGCATTCTATTTACTTTTACTACGACCATTTCGACGCTCCCGACGCCTCCGTCATTTCATATTGAGAGGTAATTATTTTTTTATGTGACCGCTATGAATGCACACCGTCCATTCCCGTACACCCATCTGATGTCGTTAGTTCCCATACCGTTCATAATAACTTTTATTCAACTCCAAGTATTATGGAATTATTCCAATTATATATTTTCTACACTTCCGATCATTTCTTCTGACCGTTCATAATATTTTTATTTTCCTCCGGTTCTAAAAATAAATCCTACAATGTCTTCAACGCGATGAATGTGCACACACTCATCTGCTACCGTTAGATCCCATATCGTTCTTAATAATTTTTCGAGCCTAAATATTATAGAAATAGCCGAAGTATATTTTTTTTCGTTTCTGATCATTTCTTTCGACCGTTCATAATATTTTTATTTTTCTCCGGTTCTAAAAATAAATCCTACAATGTCTTCAACGCGATGAATGCGCACACATCTGCCGTCGTTAGTTCCCATACCGTTCATAATAACTTTTTTCAACTCCAAGTATTATGGAATTATTCTAACTATATTTTTTTTCCGCTCCCGATCGTTTCTCCCGAACGTTCATAATTTTTTTCCAGACATATGTATTCAAAAATGAAATCGAGTATATTTTTATTTAACACGGTTTCATAATTTCCCTCTCCTTCCCCTATTCGTCCTACACAAATTACAATTCTTTCATAATATATGTTCTAGACCCAGTCAAACAATCAACTCTCGCAGAAGTGTAGACGTTGCCTCCAACACCCATTTTACTATCAATTATTGTATATTATTGTTAGATTATTTTTCCAAGAAGTCTTTTGAAATTTTTTTCCGTTCCTACATATTTTTTTATTTTATTTGCACGACAACCATTTCCATGCATACACGTTTCCATAGCAATTATAATATGTTTTATTTATTTTTCAACTCCTCCCAGACTTACATACACGCCATATTGTCACACTCACAGATAGATTCCTTATTAATTGTGAATATTTATTTTTTCTATATTAGCCGCGGGAGCATATCACATCAAACCCACACATATACCACACACAGTCATTATATTTAATTTTTAATTATTGTTCTTTAATTATTTTTACTGGTATTATTTTTCCAACACATACACCCCGCCATACATACTTTACATCTTTTAACATTTTGATAGAGAAAATCTCAGAGCACTAAATAATTTTTATCAACATCGTAACTAATTTTAATATTATACACATCTCAGTATAATTATTAAACGAAGGAACTATTATTTTCATTGACGATATTGTTGCTACAAACATTAATCGTCCTTTTCCAGGTATAGTCAACCTCTTCATGTATTCGGCTCGTCTTTCTATCAACCTTTGACCGCTCAATACTTCCCCCCCCGCTATTTACCGTTATTCGCTAGAAGAATATTTTTTTAGACACGTTCAAATACACACATGCACATAAAAAAATCGACATCAACGTCATCGAACACTGATCTCGACATTTCCAAGAAATTCAATCGCTGCTCCACAGTCTAAGATGTCTCCGCCCGCCTCACCGTTCGTTCGTAACATTATTGAAGCGCCTGTCATGTACCGTTATTTACGACCTTTTACAACATACAAATCCACGACATGTATACACCTTTTCTAGAAAGCATGGTGAAAATGGACAATCTCTCCCGATGAAAACCAGCTTGAATTACGTACCGTTATTTCATTCATTTTGCAGAAGGTTAATTTAATGCATCCATGCATCTTTTCTACTAATAAATAAGCAAATATAACCTTTAATCCTTTCTACCTTTTTGCAATCAATTTACTGATTGTACATACTTTTTATATTTTTTTCCACATACTCCTTGATCGTCACAACCGCCACAAAAGCGCACCATCCATTCGCACACACTCATCTGCTACCGTTAGATCCCATATCATTCATAATAATTTTTTCGATTCTATTAGTTTAAGAATATTTCATTTTTTTTTTTGTTGTTTTTTTTCTAACTCTATCATTTTTTTTTTCGAAATCTTTCGTATTATATTTTTTCTCCCATATGGTTGTCACGTAGTCGTAGCGAAAAATGCTCCGTTCCTAACCTTGCATGCATGTTACCATGCAGATGTATTAGATCGTGCGACAATGTTATAGAGTCTGCTAAAACAGGATCTTCCTCTTCATATCTTTTGTACAAAACGGTTTACATGTACACACCTACACTCAAACACACATATCTTCATCTCCCCTTGACAGCGTCTTTCAAACACCTCTATAACCAAAGGAATGTGGTTTTTCTGGTACAACCCTCCCTTTTCAAAGGCATGCATTGAGGTAGATTGTTGAACGGATCTGATCGTGCAGACAGTATTAGTTTTATGTTAAACGTGTGCATTTTGTAGAATCTGTGTTCTTCACGCATTATTAAAAATTTACTGTAACGGTAAAAGTAATAATTTTCTACGTTTCATTTTTAGTAAAAAGTTAAAAATATTAATCAAACATGAATAACAATACCGATTCGATTGATATTAAAGCCGACGAATTTATTCAGAATTCCTTTTCGAGTGATAGCGACTCGCATACGTCTTCTTCACTTCCAACACCGCAATATGATGATGGTTATACATCAGAACAATCAACATCCCTTGTGCGTAAAATCGTTGGTCCTGTATTATTATCAGAACAAGTGGATATAGCGGAATATTTTGTAGATATCAGCGTCCATATAGATTGTGATTATGGGTTTCGAGTAACTGAACTAGCAATGATTGATATGTCTGGAGGGAAGTGTTTGCATACGCTGTATAAGCCAAGCAGAGCATGGCATGCATCAAAAATGCCACATTTACAATGTTCTTCAGTGAGTTATTACTTGAAGAACCCTTCATTATTTCCCTGTCGTGAAGAAATATTCATCGCGCGCGATATATTCACGATATTGTCCCAAAAACCGAGGGCTCGCGTATATGTTTTAACAGTATATGCTAAACTTATACTAATGGAACTTAACGAAAAGTCTGAATTGTTGCGTGATTTAGACTACGAAATCGTTAATATGGACCAAGTCTTTCGATTATCTAGTATTGAGAATCTACATGAAGAGTATTTTGGTATAAGCAATTTGATAACTTGTAAACACCATAATGAGAATGATAGTTTTCATTATGCGGTGAAAAACGTTATGGTGATGAAGGCATGGTACGATCATGTCATCCGTCCACTGAAGCTTATGAATAATCTCAATATAAATGATTTAAGTCAGTTGTTCATTACAACCACCAAAGAAATGATAATTACGTTATTTCCGAGTTGTGTTGGAGACATTTATACATTTTTACCAGATAGACTAAAACAGGATGATACGATAAAATCACTTCTACCATGTTTTGAACATGAGAATGATGAAGAATATTATTTCGATGACGATATATTTCTGCATAGTACTCGAAATTGTATGAAAGTAAAAGATTGTATCGACTGCCAACGTACAATTCGCGCAGATTAAAAATTCATTAATTCGATCGTTTTTAACAATTTTGTATATTTTTTCTGTATATTTTTGTGTGTATTTGTACATACATATATATTTTTTTTCAGACCGTTCGTTTTTATGTTTTCTTTAAAATTTTTTAAATATATTTTTATACACATGTAAATACTGTTTTGTATATATTTTGTATATATTTTTTCCCTCAATATCTGTTCATTCTCATATTGTATATATTTTTGCTAATTATTTTTTCATCTTTTTCCGATCCTTTCCGATTTCTGTTTATTTAATTTATTTAGCGATCTATCCTTCTCTCCCCCTCTTAACTTAAAGTACTGGTAATGACGAAATTTTCAAAAATCTGAACCAGTCGAGTATAATGTATATATAATTATTTAATTTTCGAATATATTTCCACATAATTTGTTCATATCTGTTTAGATTAAAAAATTAGATTTTTGTCTGTAATACACCATTTTTTTATTTTTTTTGTGTGTAATAAGCGAATTTAACTGTTATACTTTTTCACGTACATCACGTATTTCCGCAGCTGTGAGAGTTTTCATCTGTTTGTAAGATACATCCTCTGACTCTAAATGTTCTCTAAATATTTTTTTTTGAGCCTAAATATTATAGAAATAGCCGAAGTATATTTTTTTCGTTTCTGACCATTTCTTCCGACCGTTCATAATTTTGTATTTTTTCTCCAATATGTATGCTCACTATCGTAGCGTAAATGTGCGTCGCTCATAACCTTACATGCATGTTGCCATACCGTTGTATTAGATCGTGCGACAATGTTATAGAGTCTGCTGAAACAGGTTCTTCCCTTTCATATCTTTTGTAGAAACAGACTCACATGTACACACCTACACACACATACACCCACATATAACCCAAAGAACACCTGCAAACTTCGTTCAGACACACCTGCATCCAACTTTCACCAAAGGAATGTGGTTTTTTCTGGTGCAACCCTCCCTTTTCAAAGGCATGCTTCGAGCTCGAATGTCGAACGGATCTGATCGTGCAGGCAGTATTAGTGTTATGTTAAACGTGTGGAATTTGTTGAAGCTGTGTTCTTCACGCGTTATTAAAATATTCTCAAGAACGATAAAGTCTGTAATTTCCTACGTCTTTTCTCTTTTTCGTTCGCTCTTTATTTTCTGTCTTTTTTCTCTCTTATTGCACGTTATTCTTTTCGCTCTTATTTTCTCTCATTTTTTTAGTATAAATATTACAATAATAATCGAATATGAATAACAATACAGAATCGAATGTCGATAATGTCACGGATTTCATTCAAAATTTTTTCGTAAATGATAATGATAATGCAATGTTTCCGGACGATTTTCCAAATATACATATGCCGCCACCACCACCACCAGCAGAAGAAACATCATTACAAGGGCCTTCGCTACATTCATTCTCAGATTTCATTCCATTGGCTACATCAACACCTTCAGCATCACCGGTAATGTCACAAGATTTGCAAACTCCGTCGTTAACGCAAGTACCTTTGGTACATGATGAAAAAGAATATAGCACAACAATGTTGGAATTACCCAAAGAAATATTTAACCGAAAAGCAGTCGTCTATGTTAAAGACCCTAACGATCCAGAAAATAAAAATAGTTTCATGTATGCGGTTTTAGCAAAATTTACATCAAAACCGTCATCGATGTGGCAGTACAATATTCTACAGAAAGTATACGATTTCAGCTTTATTCACTTACCGATCCAATCGCTGGCTGATATTGAAACGTTTGAAAGAATAAACGCTGCATCAATCAACTTATACAAGCTGATAGAAACCAACTATACAGATCAAAGTACATTCAACTACAAAATAAAAGTCGTGTACGCCTTCCGAAAAAATCACAGTTTGTTAAACCATAAACATCACACAAACATATTTATATTGGGGATCTAATGGAAATTATCAATTCGCATGGATAAAAAAATTCAGTCGATTGTTGCGGATCCAGTCGCCGAAAGCGAAATTTGTATGCTGGTCATGTCTCGATCCCATGAATACCGATTACGAACATAATAATACTCACAGATGTGACGCAGTCAGTTGGCGTAATATGCACTATATGTAATTAAATAAAGACGTATTTTTCGTATTCATAGATGTATGTTTATTTTTCAAAAAATCTTTTTACATTGTTTCATACAAATTAATGTAATCTATATAATATAATAAATATTTTCATATGTATACATTTTTGTTTTTATTTTCCATAAACTTAAAATTCCAATTTTACTATTGTTGTTAATATATACCAAACTCCAGTTTGTATTAAATCCTCTCGCTCTTTATGTTGAACAGACGAATCAATATTATTTAACTGTTCAGTTAAGTATGCAGAGTCTTTTTAGCTTGCTTAACTTTAAAGATATATGATAGATTCTTTTTTCATTTGATAGTGTAAACGTTTTCTTCTTTTACAATTTTCTTATGATTTATCACTATTACAACATTTTTCATCATTTTCTAACTAATTGTAACCATTTTTCCACTATTTCGTAACATGTTCTTATGTTTTAGGACTTTTTGCGCTATTTTTTTCACCAATTTATACTATTTCGAAGTATTTCATATAACTGAACGCTACTTAAGAAGTTTTTCGATAATCATCACCATTCCTCGCAATATTCATATGTTTTAACGCTTTTTACACTATTTTTCACAAATTTATGATATTTCGCTTCATTTCTAATGTTTGAACAACTCATATGCAGTTTTTCGACAATTTTTCACTGTTCATCACTATATTTGTTTATGTTGTATCACCTTTTATGAAGTCTTCATCAAATTTTACCTTCATTCAACAATATTTTCGTTATTGTACCCCTTTGAACTGTTGTTTTACCCTAAAAGTGAGTGTATATCTAATTTGTTATAATTAAGAAAGAATGTAATAATTTGTGGTTTTTACTCGATGTCTGATATAATTCTAAACCTGCTAGTTTGGATCATTGATTGAAAAAACAAGCAATTTCATATATAATATGATTCTTAAGTTTTATTAAAATTTCTAAGTAAATCCGTTGTTTACTTCTGTTTGTAAAAATTTGTATTATGTTGAGTGTGCTTAAGATATATTGCTTTATTTGTGTGTAAAGACTGTTGAAATAATTAAAATTACTTTACATTATGAACCTTGTACCATGAAAATTATCAAAAAACATTATAAGACTCGTTCAAAACATAAAAAAATGGTGATTACAAATTAGTGAAAAATAATGTAATGATTGCATGGATCTTCATGATGACGAGTCCATCGCGTCTCTCAGTGTGATCGTTTAATGTAAAATCCTGAACGAGATACAACAACTAATTTTGACTTAACATATTATAACTGACTTGCAATGTGTTTAAATGATAGAGTTAATTATCAAACAGTACTCTCCTTGCTTGATGTGGTACACTCCACCTCTTACCCCTATTTATTATTCCCATCCAAACACCATCAACTCACTAACACACAACAACTATTATACTATAATCGATGCATCAGAAAAGTTTGGAAACTTCACACAACCAGACACAAACCCTTTCAAAGCATAGCTTCACAATGAATGGAATATCACATCAAGAAGTATATAGGCCAGTCTAAAAAGTGTCATTCACACAGAAATTACTCCATTTAGGACAAAAAATAGCCACATTTAGAAAAAACATAAAATTTTATATGAAAAAAGACCGTTTATCTCCCCAAATAATCTCACTTTAGGTGTAAAACAACGATTTTAGTGTAAAATACACCATCTTCAGCTAAAATCGCATCAATTTTATTATATTCGCCATCTTAGACATAAAATTTAACCTCTTAGGAAAAATCCTCGCATTTTTTACTATGGACGCAATATTTTAGTTAAATTTGATGACATACATGTGATGTAATATCGCTAATGATGTTTCCATGTATGTACCCATGTTCCTCTTCTAATGTAACGGTTCACTATCTACCTCCAAACATTACCGTCCTTAACAGAGTTGATGTGTTCGTTGTAATACATACATGCTTAGTGTATATTATAATTATAAAAATCGTAATGGTTCATATGATTACGCCCCCCCCTTGCATCTCTCAGTGTGAAAATTTAATGACTAACATGAATGATATACAACAACTAATTTATGCTCAAACATATCATAACTACCTTGCAATGTGTGCAATGCCAGAGTTAATTACCACGCTTTACACACCCTGCTTGATGGTGGATACAGTCTGCTTCTTACCAGAGTTTATTATTCTGCACACACAATCATACTCCCAGGAAAGGAAATTTGTAATATACATTACATTCTTTCTTAATTATAACAAATTAGATATACACTCACTTTTAGGGTAAAACAACAGTTCAAAGGGGTACAATAACGAAAATATTGTTGAATGAAGGTAAAATTTGATGAAGACTTCATAAAAGGTGATACAACATAAACAAATATAGTGATGAACAGTGAAAAATTGTCGAAAAACTGCATATGAGTTGTTCAAACATTAGAAATGAAGCGAAATATCATAAATTTGTGAAAAATAATGTAAAAAGCGTTAAAACATATGAATATTGCGAGGAATGGTGATGATTATCGAAAAACTTCTTAAGTAGCGTTCAGTTATATGAAATACTTCGAAATAGTATAAATTGGTGAAAAAAATAGCGCAAAAAGTCCTAAAACATAAGAACATGTTACGAAATAGTGGAAAAATGGTTACAATTAGTTAGAAAATGATGAAAAATGTTGTAATAGTGATAAATCATAAGAAAATTGTAAAAGAAGAAAACGTTTACACTATCAAATGAAAAAAGAATCTATCATATATCTTTAAAGTTAAGCAAGCTAAAAAGACTCTGCATACTTAACTGAACAGTTAAATAATATTGATTCGTCTGTTCAACATAAAGAGCGAGAGGATTTAATACAAACTGGAGTTTGGTATATATTAACAACAATAGTAAAATTGGAATTTTAAGTTTATGGAAAATAAAAACAAAAATGTATACATATGAAAATATTTATTATATTATATAGATTACATTAATTTGTATGAAACAATGTAAAAAGATTTTTTGAAAAATAAACATACATCTATGAATACGAAAAATACGTCTTTATTTAATTACATATAGTGCATATTACGCCAACTGACTGCGTCACATCTGTGAGTATTATTATGTTCGTAATCGGTATTCATGGGATCGAGACATGACCAGCATACAAATTTCGCTTTCGGCGACTGGATCCGCAACAATCGACTGAATTTTTTTATCCATGCGAATTGATAATTTCCATTAGATCCCCAATATAAATATGTTTGTGTGATGTTTATGGTTTAACAAACTGTGATTTTTTCGGAAGGCGTACACGACTTTTATTTTGTAGTTGAATGTACTTTGATCTGTATAGTTGGTTTCTATCAGCTTGTATAAGTTGATTGATGCAGCGTTTATTCTTTCAAACGTTTCAATATCAGCCAGCGATTGGATCGGTAAGTGAATAAAGCTGAAATCGTATACTTTCTGTAGAATATTGTACTGCCACATCGATGACGGTTTTGATGTAAATTTTGCTAAAACCGCATACATGAAACTATTTTTATTTTCTGGATCGTTAGGGTCTTTAACATAGACGACTGCTTTTCGGTTAAATATTTCTTTGGGTAATTCCAACATTGTTGTGCTATATTCTTTTTCATCATGTACCAAAGGTACTTGCGTTAACGACGGAGTTTGCAAATCTTGTGACATTACCGGTGATGCTGAAGGTGTTGATGTAGCCAATGGAATGAAATCTGAGAATGAATGTAGCGAAGGCCCTTGTAATGATGTTTCTTCTGCTGGTGGTGGTGGTGGCGGCATATGTATATTTGGAAAATCGTCCGGAAACATTGCATTATCATTATCATTTACGAAAAAATTTTGAATGAAATCCGTGACATTATCGACATTCGATTCTGTATTGTTATTCATATTCGATTATTATTGTAATATTTATACTAAAAAAATGAGAGAAAATAAGAGCGAAAAGAATAACGTGCAATAAGAGAGAAAAAAGACAGAAAATAAAGAGCGAACGAAAAAGAGAAAAGACGTAGGAAATTACAGACTTTATCGTTCTTGAGAATATTTTAATAACGCGTGAAGAACACAGCTTCAACAAATTCCACACGTTTAACATAACACTAATACTGCCTGCACGATCAGATCCGTTCGACATTCGAGCTCGAAGCATGCCTTTGAAAAGGGAGGGTTGCACCAGAAAAAACCACATTCCTTTGGTGAAAGTTGGATGCAGGTGTGTCTGAACGAAGTTTGCAGGTGTTCTTTGGGTTATATGTGGGTGTATGTGTGTGTAGGTGTGTACATGTGAGTCTGTTTCTACAAAAGATATGAAAGGGAAGAACCTGTTTCAGCAGACTCTATAACATTGTCGCACGATCTAATACAACGGTATGGCAACATGCATGTAAGGTTATGAGCGACGCACATTTACGCTACGATAGTGAGCATACATATTGGAGAAAAAATACAAAATTATGAACGGTCGGAAGAAATGGTCAGAAACGAAAAAAATATACTTCGGCTATTTCTATAATATTTAGGCTCAAAAAAAAATATTTAGAGAACATTTAGAGTCAGAGGATGTATCTTACAAACAGATGAAAACTCTCACAGCTGCGGAAATACGTGATGTACGTGAAAAAGTATAACAGTTAAATTCGCTTATTACACACAAAAAAAATAAAAAAATGGTGTATTACAGACAAAAATCTAATTTTTTAATCTAAACAGATATGAACAAATTATGTGGAAATATATTCGAAAATTAAATAATTATATATACATTATACTCGACTGGTTCAGATTTTTGAAAATTTCGTCATTACCAGTACTTTAAGTTAAGAGGGGGAGAGAAGGATAGATCGCTAAATAAATTAAATAAACAGAAATCGGAAAGGATCGGAAAAAGATGAAAAAATAATTAGCAAAAATATATACAATATGAGAATGAACAGATATTGAGGGAAAAAATATATACAAAATATATACAAAACAGTATTTACATGTGTATAAAAATATATTTAAAAAATTTTAAAGAAAACATAAAAACGAACGGTCTGAAAAAAAATATATATGTATGTACAAATACACACAAAAATATACAGAAAAAATATACAAAATTGTTAAAAACGATCGAATTAATGAATTTTTAATCTGCGCGAATTGTACGTTGGCAGTCGATACAATCTTTTACTTTCATACAATTTCGAGTACTATGCAGAAATATATCGTCATCGAAATAATATTCTTCATCATTCTCATGTTCAAAACATGGTAGAAGTGATTTTATCGTATCATCCTGTTTTAGTCTATCTGGTAAAAATGTATAAATGTCTCCAACACAACTCGGAAATAACGTAATTATCATTTCTTTGGTGGTTGTAATGAACAACTGACTTAAATCATTTATATTGAGATTATTCATAAGCTTCAGTGGACGGATGACATGATCGTACCATGCCTTCATCACCATAACGTTTTTCACCGCACAATGAAAACTATCATTCTCATTATGGTGTTTACAAGTTATCAAATTGCTTATACCAAAATACTCTTCATGTAGATTCTCAATACTAGATAATCGAAAGACTTGGTCCATATTAACGATTTCGTAGTCTAAATCACGCAACAATTCAGACTTTTCGTTAAGTTCCATTAGTATAAGTTTAGCATATACTGTTAAAACATATACGCGAGCCCTCGGTTTTTGGGACAATATCGTGAATATATCGCGCGCGATGAATATTTCTTCACGACAGGGAAATAATGAAGGGTTCTTCAAGTAATAACTCACTGAAGAACATTGTAAATGTGGCATTTTTGATGCATGCCATGCTCTGCTTGGCTTATACAGCGTATGCAAACACTTCCCTCCAGACATATCAATCATTGCTAGTTCAGTTACTCGAAACCCATAATCACAATCTATATGGACGCTGATATCTACAAAATATTCCGCTATATCCACTTGTTCTGATAATAATACAGGACCAACGATTTTACGCACAAGGGATGTTGATTGTTCTGATGTATAACCATCATCATATTGCGGTGTTGGAAGTGAAGAAGACGTATGCGAGTCGCTATCACTCGAAAAGGAATTCTGAATAAATTCGTCGGCTTTAATATCAATCGAATCGGTATTGTTATTCATGTTTGATTAATATTTTTAACTTTTTACTAAAAATGAAACGTAGAAAATTATTACTTTTACCGTTACAGTAAATTTTTAATAATGCGTGAAGAACACAGATTCTACAAAATGCACACGTTTAACATAAAACTAATACTGTCTGCACGATCAGATCCGTTCAACAATCTACCTCAATGCATGCCTTTGAAAAGGGAGGGTTGTACCAGAAAAACCACATTCCTTTGGTTATAGAGGTGTTTGAAAGACGCTGTCAAGGGGAGATGAAGATATGTGTGTTTGAGTGTAGGTGTGTACATGTAAACCGTTTTGTACAAAAGATATGAAGAGGAAGATCCTGTTTTAGCAGACTCTATAACATTGTCGCACGATCTAATACATCTGCATGGTAACATGCATGCAAGGTTAGGAACGGAGCATTTTTCGCTACGACTACGTGACAACCATATGGGAGAAAAAATATAATACGAAAGATTTCGAAAAAAAAAATGATAGAGTTAGAAAAAAAACAACAAAAAAAAAAATGAAATATTCTTAAACTAATAGAATCGAAAAAATTATTATGAATGATATGGGATCTAACGGTAGCAGATGAGTGTGTGCGAATGGATGGTGCGCTTTTGTGGCGGTTGTGACGATCAAGGAGTATGTGGAAAAAAATATAAAAAGTATGTACAATCAGTAAATTGATTGCAAAAAGGTAGAAAGGATTAAAGGTTATATTTGCTTATTTATTAGTAGAAAAGATGCATGGATGCATTAAATTAACCTTCTGCAAAATGAATGAAATAACGGTACGTAATTCAAGCTGGTTTTCATCGGGAGAGATTGTCCATTTTCACCATGCTTTCTAGAAAAGGTGTATACATGTCGTGGATTTGTATGTTGTAAAAGGTCGTAAATAACGGTACATGACAGGCGCTTCAATAATGTTACGAACGAACGGTGAGGCGGGCGGAGACATCTTAGACTGTGGAGCAGCGATTGAATTTCTTGGAAATGTCGAGATCAGTGTTCGATGACGTTGATGTCGATTTTTTTATGTGCATGTGTGTATTTGAACGTGTCTAAAAAAATATTCTTCTAGCGAATAACGGTAAATAGCGGGGGGGGAAGTATTGAGCGGTCAAAGGTTGATAGAAAGACGAGCCGAATACATGAAGAGGTTGACTATACCTGGAAAAGGACGATTAATGTTTGTAGCAACAATATCGTCAATGAAAATAATAGTTCCTTCGTTTAATAATTATACTGAGATGTGTATAATATTAAAATTAGTTACGATGTTGATAAAAATTATTTAGTGCTCTGAGATTTTCTCTATCAAAATGTTAAAAGATGTAAAGTATGTATGGCGGGGTGTATGTGTTGGAAAAATAATACCAGTAAAAATAATTAAAGAACAATAATTAAAAATTAAATATAATGACTGTGTGTGGTATATGTGTGGGTTTGATGTGATATGCTCCCGCGGCTAATATAGAAAAAATAAATATTCACAATTAATAAGGAATCTATCTGTGAGTGTGACAATATGGCGTGTATGTAAGTCTGGGAGGAGTTGAAAAATAAATAAAACATATTATAATTGCTATGGAAACGTGTATGCATGGAAATGGTTGTCGTGCAAATAAAATAAAAAAATATGTAGGAACGGAAAAAAATTTCAAAAGACTTCTTGGAAAAATAATCTAACAATAATATACAATAATTGATAGTAAAATGGGTGTTGGAGGCAACGTCTACACTTCTGCGAGAGTTGATTGTTTGACTGGGTCTAGAACATATATTATGAAAGAATTGTAATTTGTGTAGGACGAATAGGGGAAGGAGAGGGAAATTATGAAACCGTGTTAAATAAAAATATACTCGATTTCATTTTTGAATACATATGTCTGGAAAAAAATTATGAACGTTCGGGAGAAACGATCGGGAGCGGAAAAAAAATATAGTTAGAATAATTCCATAATACTTGGAGTTGAAAAAAGTTATTATGAACGGTATGGGAACTAACGACGGCAGATGTGTGCGCATTCATCGCGTTGAAGACATTGTAGGATTTATTTTTAGAACCGGAGAAAAATAAAAATATTATGAACGGTCGAAAGAAATGATCAGAAACGAAAAAAAATATACTTCGGCTATTTCTATAATATTTAGGCTCGAAAAATTATTAAGAACGATATGGGATCTAACGGTAGCAGATGAGTGTGTGCACATTCATCGCGTTGAAGACATTGTAGGATTTATTTTTAGAACCGGAGGAAAATAAAAATATTATGAACGGTCAGAAGAAATGATCGGAAGTGTAGAAAATATATAATTGGAATAATTCCATAATACTTGGAGTTGAATAAAAGTTATTATGAACGGTATGGGAACTAACGACATCAGATGGGTGTACGGGAATGGACGGTGTGCATTCATAGCGGTCACATAAAAAAATAATTACCTCTCAATATGAAATGACGGAGGCGTCGGGAGCGTCGAAATGGTCGTAGTAAAAGTAAATAGAATGCGATATATTCGATATTAAAACAACGGAATCGATCGGAAAAGAGGGTGGAAGGGGTAAAGGAGACTAAGGATAGTTTTAAACTATAGAAATACTTGATTTGTTAATTTGTAAATGTTTTAGATAACCGGTTAGGTTTAGACAACAGAGAAGGGGTTGGGTTATTATGTGAAAAAAATAATAATTAAAAAAAAATTGTGGCAGCGTAAACGGAGGACACGTGCGTGGGAACAGCGCGTGCGCTTCCACGCAGCTAACGCTATGTTAGATATATGCGCGGGATCGGGACGTGCGCTTTAGCATATGGTAGTAAGATCGGAGAATCAGGAAAATAAAAAAATATACTTCGGTTAATTTTATATTATGTATACTTAGGCTTTGAAATATTAAAGAACTAATCGCGGTATCGGGAACGGAGCGCGTGTGTGCGCGGGGATATCACGGCGGAGATCGGGGTATGCGTGGGACCGGCGCGTGCGCGGGAACGAAATATGCGTGTGAGAGGTGTGAACTGGAGTTATAGGTTAGATTTTAGCTTTAAATAATATACTTGGGTTACATTTTGGAATTTTCTTACTTAGGCTTGGAATTTTGAAAAAATTGCGGTAACGCAGTGGCGGGAGGGACCAGCGGGGGCTTGGGTTATTTTCAGACATTAATTAATATACTTATGATAATTAATAATCGGTTCTGTTTATCAGAAACGAGCAGGACGCGTACAGGGGAATTTTGGAGACGGAGCGTATATGTGTGTGCGTGTGTGTGGGTGTGATATAGCGGTGGAGATCGGAATATGCGTGGGATCGGCGCGTGCGCTTTCGCGGCCGCGACCGGAGCGTGCGCGGTAACGAAATATATGTGTGAGAGGTGTAACGGAGGTGTTGGGTTAGATTTACGCTTTAAATAATATATTGGGGTTAAATTTTGGAATTTTCATACTTAGGCCTCGGAATTTTTAAAAAAAAATTGTGGTAACGTAGCGGACGGGCGGAGCGAGCGGGGAACTTGGGTTACTTTCGGACATTAATTATTATACTTATGTTAATTAATAATCGGTTCGGTTTATCGGAAACGAGCGGGACGCATACGGGGGAATTTCGGAGAAATTTGGGGAACTTGGGGGAACTTTCAGCACCTGGACACTAATTGGGGTTACTTGCGCCCCCGAATAACACTTTGGACAGTTTATTGACCTCGGGACACTGTTTGGACGTTCGGTTTATCGGAAACGTGCGGGAACCGTCTGGGGGAAACTCGGAGGAATCGGGGGAAACTTGGGTGAATTTTGACCACCTGGACATGAATTGGGGTGAATTTTGTGTTCGGATTACCGGTCTGGGGTGAATTTTCGCCTCCGGGACAGGAATTGAGGTTCGGATTAGCGGACCTCCCAGTTCCTGTATTTAATGACTACTCCTTCATCATTATGAAGATTAAATATTTGCGTACAAACCATTAGAAGTATGAAGATTTTAATTTTACCGTCTTAACGTGATCATTACCGGTAATTTGTATCTGAATATTAATAAAACAATTCCAATTTTTGAACTTCCATTGAGTGTTCGATGATATATTCCGGTTGGTTCGTGTTATACCGTGTACCATAATCCTCACGATGTGCGAGATTACATCTGTTATCCTTTGTTTTTCTTATCACAATCGCTATCAGTATCCGTGAGATTTTTCCAACTTTATGTTTCTCCACATTTATTTCGTTCCTCGTTCGTAGTCCACCTATCACTTCCGCTAACTCCTTTGTAAATCTTCACTGTTTTTTCGCGTCACACAACATCAAAGCGTACTTCCTAACAGCGTATTATTCAAAACGAGCCTAATCTCTAGTGTTCATCTATAATTGTCCAAAGATGAAATGAGGAGACTCAGTAGCCTAACTGTATTGCTTTAATTCGCCGTAAATAGCGTTTCTTCATTGGCACTAAAATATTGACTGGTTTTGTTGAACTCAAATTTCATAATATTAACTTCCCGGATTACGTTTCAATATTTCAAATGCGGGTTCCTCTTTCCCGCAACGTCGGTTCGCCCACTCGGTGTTCCGAAGGTTTACTTTTTAGGTACAACGCGGAATACTGTCGTAATCATTTTACTTTTTGCTCACATTGCGCCTTTAAGCACTCAGTCTCAGAATGCAACAACCTACAAGAGTCGCCCATTTATCGTAATTATAAAGGCACACGTGTGCGCCTATGAGCGTCTTGCTCTGAGTGGATTAGATAAAAAAGTACTAAACATATTACGGCGTTGGAATATATTCAAGAGGCTGTCCAATTCAAAAGTAAAAATTTAGTGTCACATACTTTTTCGTATGCCGATCGGGTCTCAAATTCTTGCATGTTTTAACACTGCTTTCTTCCCTTTATAATTCCCTCGTTCGCTCTAAACCACCTGCCTTTCATAATCACCGTAATTCAAAACCTCTCTATAAACCCTCTCCGCAATTGTCTCCTCTTCCATTTAAAATGGCTCTTAACAAATCCGTCCCCTTAACTGTATTTAATTGTTTTCCCGTAAGTCTTTCTGGTATCATCAACCTGTCTCCGTTTGTTATTATTCCTAAACTTTTCTTCTTCCATTTCTTTTCACTTGATTGAACTTTTTTCTACGACCATCATGGAGAGCTACTTTCTTCATATAACGTTGCCCCTTCATCGTCCTTTATTGACTTCCTATCTCGTTTCCTTTCTGATGGCACACATACTGATTAATCTTCCATCCTAAAAATAAGCAAAAGGAAAAGGAAATAAGTCGCTTCGGGTCTATACTTCTTGGTTTTTGTTCTCTTTTACCTCTTCGATACTTTCCTACATTTCCTTTTCTTTACTTCCTCGTTTCATTTCTTTAAAGAAAACTTTCAAGTAAGTTGACCAACGATTTAATTTTAATGTTTACAGTATCTTCTATTTCGCCTTTATCTCATTTAATTTTAAATGTATCATTGCTGAACTAACCATGTAAAAAAAGTATGCAAATAGAAAGAGAGAACAAAGAATATACGTAGGCAAACATATAATACAATAGTCACAAGAACGATCAAAGAGGGGAAAACAAATGGCCCGAAAGACTCTCATAGAGTCAAAAATAATCAAATAATCGGAAGACAGGTGGATTAGAAGCAATGAAAATAACGAATCGTAAAGTGGGGTCATTAATTCATTTATAAATATGGAACAAAAAGGAGAAAGACGAAAAGAATCCGGAAAATTCAAATCTGAAAAGATGAAAAAGGCTCCGACACTACTAGGCCCTCTCAAACCATCAGTGGAAACGATTACGTGAGAAGAAAATAAGAAATTGGCAGCATTGTAAAATCCCTGTATTACAGCTTGGGGTAAGCATTTTGAAAGTGAAGGTGTAAAACATACTTAGGAGAATGACAGAGATCGACAAAATTGAAAGAAAAATAAAGGAGAATATTAAAGGAAATTGTTTAGCGAAAAAATGAACTAAGACGAAGGAATGAAATAGAGATTTTCCTAGAAAGAAAACGTCAGCTCTTCAGAGTAAAAAAGTAAGAATTAACAAGAGTAAAGAACGTGAGTGGAAGGTATTTAACAAGAAAACGGTAGTCTAAATAGGATAATGAAAGTGGTGATATATTGGATTCAGCAAGAATTTTGGACTATATCTGACTTAAAAAGTCCCGGCTGGGAGGCACGACCGTAAATAAAACAGTAGTAGTCAAATTTTAAACGGATGGTGAATTTGTACAGTGAAATAATAATGTCGCAATTACCATATCCCCTTTAGTTAGCAACAGGGCTTTTAGCAGTTTAGCCTTTTGACAGAAAAAATGAAATTTGATACATTCGCAAAGGGACAAACAATTTCGAAGGAAGATACCAAGATAACAGAAGCAACTGACACGTGAAAGAGACGTATTGTTTTAGGGATAGATTAAAATAGTAGCAGGATTATAAGATCGAAGGATGTCAAAAGACTTACATTAGAAGGGGAGACATTAAAAAGTTTACATTATAATAACAGTAAATATGTTTCACCAAGTAGATGTTGTTATCACTATATCTGTTTATTTCACTCATTGCTTCTTTTATGTTGTACTGTAATTAATTTTAAACACCAATTTAAAATTAATTACCGTACAATTGAAAATTTTAATTGAAGAAAGAGTATGTTTCAGCGCAATGAGAAACGAATTAAATACCTCATTGGCTACTAATACCGTGTCAATACCTACGGTGGAACTGGAAGATTTGAATAGAACAGACTTTAATTTATTAATATTGAAGGTAGAAGTTGGGAAATAAAGAGAAGAATTTTACAGAAATGAACTAGATTACAGTTCATCAGAAAAAGGAACGTAATATAAACAATATCAGTTATTAAAGATCATCGACGAATACATTGAAATTAGAAGGATGTTCGAAAGATGGAAGCTGTAGCTGTTTTCGAAATATGTGCAAGAAAGGTAGTTCTAGAAAAAGAAAAACGAATCTAGAAGAATTAAATCTATTTACCTGGTTTTTTAATTCTTAAGAACAGAAAAACCTTTTTTATATTCTCAACTTTATCTTATTTATTTCGATAGTTGTTTTACTGCAATTCTATATCGTACGGTGTACGAAAATTTTCAAATCATTGATTCAATATTCCACAGTTGCCTTCGTGAATTAGCATGGCCGATTTTAGAAGTTCGTACAAATTGTTTTCTGGCATTCGCTGTTTCATAGCCGATTTTTCCCGGCTACCTGCTTCTGCGACTACCTCACTATAATCTTTGCATTGGTCGCGTATCGTTAACCTACCGTCAATATAGTTGCCGCCCCCTTTAAAGGTGTGTCACCTACTATGTAGCTTCCAGTTCTGTTCGAATAATATGTATCTGTGTGAAAACCACGTTCATTCAACCATGTTTGATCTGTTTCACTACAATTCTCGTGATCAGCACGTACTCTACTGATGGAATTTCCGTCTAAAAATTTCGTTTCATGAAACAGTTTTAAACTCTGTTCGCAGAAAGTGTCGATGATTTACTAAAATTCATTTATATTTCTGAAATTAAAAACGTAATTCGTATTTCAAAAATGTTAGAAGATTATTTAATGTTTCGATGAGAGCAATCAAGTAAGTAGAGCCTCGTCTGCTAGTTTAGTAATATTGAAATATTTTAAATAAAAAACGAGTTCAGCGATGCTGAGAATTTTGTATGTTAAACGAAAGATAGCGACAATTTATTTGCATTTATATAATATTTCCGTTTCTGTTTTTTTTTTCTTTTCACATAATGTTCTCTCGTTAATAGTTATATTTCTAAAGTACTTAAAAACTGTAATTGTAAAGGTAGGCACCACAAAAAGAGATCACTTCGATTTGTGAACTTTTGGCAAATTTTGAAAATTTCATTAAGCAATCGAAAAGCGCTATCGTTCCATTCTAATAACGAACTTTCCATCGATATACATCGTGTATGCTTGAAGAAAAAGAGCAACGGAGTTTTGGAGTTTGCAGCGCCCAAAGGAATTGAATATAAAGTTACAATGGCGGTCATATTTTTCTTAAAAATTCCCCCCTTCATTTTATGAACGTGTTTAAGATGCCAAATGCATCATTTCAACTTCTATGTTCAAGTTATCGCTTGAAAAACACACAGCTTGTTTTTTACCTTTTTGTATTAATTGTTTATCGATAACTTTTTCATTTTATGAAAATTTTTGGGGTTTGATTTTGAGCTTCAATAGGTTATTTACACGTATATTTCATTGAGTTCTTCAATATTTTTTTTGTCGATTTTTGCCGATTTTTGTCGATTTTTGCCGATTTTTGTCGATTTTTGTCGATTTTTGCCGGCCAAAATTGCTTATCTTAAAGTGTTATATATTATTTCGAAGAGCACATTTGTGTACACAATTTTAATTTTCATTAATTAAGTCGTTTGATTGAATTTATTTGTTATAAATTTGGCGTCCTTGAATCACACTGTACGCTTATTTCTGTACTGGAATATCTAAATAGAAGTTCAAATAAAAACTCATTCTTCGTTATTGTGTACAAGACCAAACGCTACATTTCTATCGCTAATAGTTGTATAAGTACATCGCGTTTACTTTTACGTTTAAAAGTTATACCTACTGAAATTATTTACGCATTCGTAAAAAGTTTAAAAAATCAGTTTATCCTTCATCATTTTTCATCCGTAAAATTGTTTAAATTAAGCAAGTTTACCTACGTTTAACGACATCAAATTTCCCGCTAATATTCGTTCGCTTTTTTTTCCGTCCATTAACCATTATCATTATCAAAACTATTTGCTTATGCGTGGATAAATCCATACCTGTTTTGTTAATATTTATAAATAAAACAAAAAAATCCCCCCAAAATAACAAACAAAAATAAGTATTAAATTAAAATAAATATCTCAGTTTAAGAATACGTTTTCGGACTATATCATCAGCTAACAACCTAATAGAGTACACACTCATTTAAAACTAAAAAAAGCACACAGCAGAGAAAAAATTGGGACTGCACGTGTACATCTAGGAAAATAATAGGTGGATGGTAGTAGAACTAGACACAATGGAAGGCGGAAAATTTCTACCACCATCCGCCTATTATTTTCCTAGATGTACACATGCAGTCCCAATATTTCTCTGCAGTGTGTTTTTTATGGTTTTAAATGAGTGTGTACTCTGCATTTGAATGATAGACTATTTTAATTTGGATTTATCAAAATAAATCATTTTTTAATTATTTTTATTTGTTATTAAGGTATTTATTTATTTTATTTATTAGGTTATTATCAAAAAATGAAGGTGAAAGAATATATTAAGTTTTACTGAACCGCAGTTTTTTGTAAGTGAATGTATTAAAAACACCTAAATACCAATTGATGGTCGTAAACTCCTTACATCTAGCACTACTCTCGCCTGGGGTAGTTCATTACTAAATAGAAATGGTTCCTCCCTACAAACTCAACTTTCAGACTACAACCTTGTGGTTCTCAACGACGGCTCTCCTACATATTTCAAAAACCAAAATTCCTACAGTTCTATAGACTTAACTTTTTCCTCTCCTAATTTAAGCCTGAAATGTGCATGAACTTGATGGAACCTTTGGTAGTGACCATGTTCCTTTATTATTGTGTCCGTTCATGGGACTTCCTCCTCTCATGTAAAGAAAGAATCCGGTTCTCCTAGTTAGATCTTTTCGAAGGTTAATTGGTCTGATTTTCGTTCGTTCCTGGATTCCTCTTCCTACAGTTTCGATCATAAATTAGATGTTACGCCTCAGTATGAAAACTTTGTTCAGTTAATATCGTCAGCTTTAGATTTGTTTTCTCCTCCACGAAAACCTGCTTCTGGGAGCATCAGGCAGTCCTACGCCTCGTTCTTATGGTGAAATGCGAAGTGTTCAATTGTACACCAAGCCAGTGTATCTACATTTCTAATTTTTCGAACTGCTCCTTCTCTGGAAAACTTCCTAGCTCACAAAAGAGCTAATGCCAAATTCCGATTTACTCCCAAAAAGGTTAAAAAGGCGTCTTAGGCTGCTTTCTGTTCCTCCTTTTCCAGATTTACTTCTTTCTCACAAATTTGGAGGTTGGATAAGGCTTTCCGAAACCCTCAGTCCTTAAATCCCTTTACTTCCGGCGTTTCGGAGAGCAAGCTAGCTGCTTTCGTTAATTATGTTGCTCCGTTCTATGTCCCTGACGTTTATGAACTTGACCTTTCTATCTCCGCCGCAAGCCATCCTGAGCACTTTCTAACTTTTCCGATCTCTTTTAATGAATCGTTACCGGCGGCCCCCGAAAAATCCTAATTCCTCTCCAGAGATAGATATCTTTTACTGTTCTTAAGAAATATTACCTTAAAATACTCTTAAATCTATTCAACTCTATTCTACATCTAGGTTCCGCTCCTCCGTCATGGAAATCCTTTATCATCGTTCCCATCCCCAAGGATAAAAATTCCTCATCCTTCCATTTTTCAGGCAAGTTGTCTGAGGAAACTTCTCGAGCCTATGTGTAGCCGGCGGCTGGTTTGGTGACTGGAAAACAATAATGTCTTGCCTAACAACACGTATGGTTTTCGTTCTGGTCGAGGTGCTACTGATTGTGTGTTTTCTTCTTCTTTTCCCACATCTATAAATCGTTTATCTAGAAAAATTATACCCTAGCTACCTTTGTTGATATTTATAATGCCTTTGGCAGCATCTACCTTTCAACTCTTAAGAGCAAAATGCTATCTATTAATTTACCTTCCCACTTCACATCCTTAATTATAAGTCTCTCTTCCTAAGTAGAACTGTTACTCTAAGATTTTCCACCTTTTCAGAGTCACGAAAGGTTTTTCCAGGCCTCCCGCAAGGTTCCTGACTCGGTCCTACGCCCTTCAATATTTACTCTCTCGGTGTCGTCTCTCTTAATCTACCTTCTACTTCTTTATTTTTTGCAGATGACATTCTTCTTTTCTCAACTGCTCCCAGCATTCTGAACGCTTGCAATAATATGCAAGAATCCTTGTACATTCTGCATAGTTCGCTTTCTCGAATTTATCTGTCTATTTCTCCTCCGAAATCTTCATGTATTGTTTTCACATTTCGTTTCTACAATCCTGCGTCAATCAACATAAGTATCGACAATACACCTACACCTGTTGTTTCCCCCTCCTTCCGCTACCTAGGAATCTTTCTAAATAGTCGTTTATCCTTTTCTGGCCAATTCGCAGATTTGATAATAGGGGATAGTTCGCGAACAGGAAGAACATTATTTTTTCCAAGATTCTTTTTTCGATTTTTTTACGATATATCTAGCTATTGCGTTGGCCTTTTTATGATCGAGAAAATTATAAATTGATGGATAAGACCGAAAAGTCTTAAATGTGTTTAGATCTCTTTGAAATGCAGTTTTCCGATCATCGTTCCACCATAATGGTGTAACAGTTTTAAAAAAGAATACGTTCGGCATGTCCAAAAAAGAATGGGTTCTCGATTAATAAATTAAAATAAACAAATCGACGGACGAGGTAAGCTGACTGCGAAATTAATTGACGCGCTGCCATTTTTGTTATGGACTGACTATCCGTAGACACTCAGACTCAGTTGAACGCTTGCGGAATGAAATATGGGCCATATCGTATCATAAAATTTCTTCCGATCAAAATCCGCATATATGAAAAATGTCTCGCTGAAGGAGATTCTCGGTGCTCTTAACAGAGAGTTTGCGACAAGACACTTTTAAGGAACATAGGCCAGCTTTACCAATTACAGTTTTTAAAGTAGTGAAGAAAATTGATGTTGATCTGAGTGCCGAAGAATCACTTTCACAATGTCTCGGAGCGTACACTCAAAATAGCGACGAGTCTTTCAACTCAGTCGTTTGGACCACAGCGCATAAAACGATATCTGGTTGCAAACGTATCTTCAATATGGCATGCGACATAGCTACACTTTTATACAACGATGGTTTTCAAGGGTTACTTCAAGTTACGAAAGTGTTGCAGCTACCGATCGGCAACAAACTATACAATTAGCTGCGACCGGCTCATCATCGAAAGCGAGCGAAGATGCTAGGGGCGAGACATTAACTCCTCAAGCAAAGAAGCTGAGACGAAAATCTTAACTTGGAAGGGTTGCTTTATGGTTGTGGGATAGCAGAATAAAGATTGAAAAGAAAAAAACAACAAACTTCTATTTTGAATTTTTCATGTAGTAAATCCATTTCCAAACTTTGCACGCATTTTTTCAAAACCATGTTAATTTTCATCCGATTGACTTGAAATTTGAATTGCGTAGTCTTTTCGATATATTTTAAATAGAGGTACACACGATTTTAATGATTAATTACGTTTTCTTTTTTTTTTTTTGTAAACATTTAAAACGTCAATTTTTGTGTTAAAAAAAGATAAAAGTTCAAATTCATGTCAATTTGAGAAAAACGATTTTTTTTTAACAATCGTGTACACTTTTCTGACAAATTTAGTGCAAATAAAGGGGAAAACATTTTTTTCCCTTGGTACAGACGAAAAAACTTATTCTACATGTCGCAAATCTTCTCAAAAAAAAAAAAAAAAAAAGGTACGCTGCTTCAAATGTCTGCACTGCAGCCATTTGGGAGAGAATATTAAAAAAAAGTCGTTTTCTACTCCTTTGTATAATAGATCCTGAAAATTTCATTTTGAAAAAAACCCGAAAAAATTTAATTCCTCTAGTTTTTGAATAGGTGTAACCCCGTAAAACATGTGAATTACTTATGAAATAAACCTTAAGTAATATTAATGAATAATAATTATTATCGCAATCCCCATAAAAAAAAGTAAATTTTCGGAAAAAACACAACTAAATCGTACTTATATTCTTTAATTTCGAAAAAGAAAAAAAAAAAGGAAATGAATAAACAAAGAAGTAAATATAGAAAAAAGACGTCCTCATATGCAAAAAGGTCTGCGTTGAAATATTCATATAAGCCGTTCACTATTGTTGTGTTTCGGATAAATTAGAAGATAATAACAATGTTTAATCAGAGGTAGCAACACTGTGTGAGATAATAAATCGTCGGCGAGCAATGCGGGCCGGCAACGGTGATAACGATTATCATCTGATTAGCGAAAAGGCTTTTGTCTCGTGGTTAGTAGTGCTGGTCGAGTTTGCACGTTTTTTTCGAGACGACGTACAGTTTATTGTTGGCAGTCATGTCAACGCTCCGGAGAGCGAATTTTATAATATATATATATATATATATATATATATATATATATGTGTGTGTGTAAATATTCCAGTGAATTAAAATATTAGTATTAGCTTTTAAATTAAGGAAAGAAACCTGGATTGCCGTTTATCGTACACCACCACCAAGAAACCTGGATTACCGTTAATAATACACCAAGCACTCGTGGAATTCAACAAAATGTACAAAAAATAAAAGACAAACAAAACGGAGTAATAGCAGCAGTTTTCGAAGATTACGGATTGTAACCGAGCAGCAGAATCGAAACATCAAGAAACGATCCGGACAGCAAGATTTTTTTCTCTTTACCCCATTTATACGTTATTCTTTTTATTGTTTATATTATTGATAATTGTTTAGTGTGCATTTTGTGGTGCGACAAGTGTTGAATGTGAAGGAACATTGAACCTCGCCGCAAAGTATAGTCGTAAGAAAATTTAATAATTTCTCAGAATAGTTTTTTTTGGTTCGTTTCGCGTGTTATTGTATTCAAAAAACCGATTAAAATATATGATAAATTAGTCATTTTCGTTGTTGGCGGGTTGACACTGCAATAACCTGCGCATCAATGGCCGATATATAAAATTTTAAAAAAAGCAAGTTATGGTCCGTTGATTTTTCCTATAGGCAAAATGAGTATAACATAACACTATTTTTCACTTGCACATCCGGTAAAAGAATAAAATTTCAGATAAATCTATATTGTAGCTAAAAAATTTCATCCTCTTAGCATTTCATATGAAACACAAGCTTGATTAACAATTACGACAAAAAACGCAAGATACAAAAATAACCGCTTTCCACCCTGCTGTAAAGTTGGTTAGACAATGTTGTTACGCTCGAGCGCATATAGAAATTAACTATTACGTCAGAAAGCTGAATAGTCCGAAATGGAGGAAAAAAACTTTTTAATGAGAACATTAGAGTAACATCGGTCGGGATAAGAGAGATTCTCGAAAAAAGCTAATACACGGTGCAGTGTAGATATAGTTCGCGTTGTGCCCTTAATTAAATTTTCCTCATACGGTCCGAGTAAGGATCAAAAGTTCTATTTTGATGTAGAGTGCGAAATACGTTCAATTAAAATCTATTGGTGGAATAAATAAGGTAATTAAACAGCGTTTTATAAGTCGCCTTGAAATATATGGATAACCCAACATCCATAAAAATTTACTTTAAACGACCGGCGTAATATAGACCGATAAAAATCCTTCATAATAAACAGCTTTTTCATACTAATTATAGCCGTCGCCGCTACACAATCATCATCGTCAAACATCGTTGCTTTACACTGCAATCCTATAGCTCTGATGGCAAATGGTATTATAATTTTACTGACGCATTTCGATCTGTTAACACATGTCATTACTTCGATGCCGGTGAACATTTGAACTTACCCTCTTCAACTAATCTCCCACGCATTTCGGCTTAATGATATTCCTTGAAAAGTTGAAAAAGCAAATGTACAAATCATCATTATCTTTCTGCAGCGCAATTTCCGAAATTCGGTAAAATTAATGACAAAGTATACGGTATTTTTTAAACCTCATCATCGCAACATTTAGTTTAATTATTCTAGTGTATTCTTCTTCTTATATTCCGATTGTTTACTTCTTTCTTTTTTTTGAGTACTATAATGATACTTCTCGCCTACCTAATACTCAGGTCGACAAAGTATCCGGAGTAGCATTAACCTCACATCACCGACGCCAACGCGTATATTATATCGTTTAATAGAATACGGTCTGTTCTTATTAGACAGCTTAAATAAAGCGGAAAAATTAGCAAAGTTTGAAATATTAGCTACGGCGAAGGCAAAATAAAACATCATGTGTTGGCTAACATGTTTTCGGTCTTCTCGGAATAGGAAACCTTTTGAAAGCTCATCCTCGGTAAGAGAAATATCTAGTGCAGTGTAGTTTCTGTCACAGTAAAGGTCTGTTGAAGAGTTAGAGGAATGGAATATTCTACTGAGGGGTGATTCGCATAGAGAACAAGTAGTACGTTTTACTAGAGCATGAAACGCTGAAGTGACTAAAACAGAGATAATTATGACAAAGTTCGGGGAATCGTTGGGAATCACAAAAATAAATAGGAACCTATAAATTTGATTTCAACAGCGAGAATAGGAAGGTATGGGAATTTGTCAGATTGCTTTTCTGTAGTCAGCGAAAATTAAAGATCGAAATATGAACAGTATCGGTAAAGTTCTGCAAGAGAAAGATCAATATCGCAAACTTGGGCCACACGCGACTATCCCACGACTACCTGTTGGAAGGCGCTCACCCTCCAACCACGTGTCCTTTCTGTCGCGCACAAGAGCCACCGGCGGTTGAGCACATTCTCATAAACTGCCCTGCATTCCAATCCTCCAGAACGAGGCACGGATTTGATAACCTCAGCCATGTTCTCTCAAACTCAGAAGCGAACCAAAGTGCAGTCTTCCAGTTCGTCAGGGACAATGGATTAGGGGCATTCCTGTAACCGGAGACTCTCGGGCCGTAATAGTCTAGATATTATACACGGCCCGGGGTCTAACCACGGTTTGAAAATTTTAATAAAAAAAAAAAAAAAAAAAAAAAAAAATATCGCAAACTGTACGAAATCGAAATAAAAGAAAGACTAAGCTATAAAAGATTATTGAATTCTTTGCGGCCATCGTAAACAATTTATTAGCGGCAACTGTTGATATAAAATTTAATTCGATAAAGTTTTTTCGAAAAAAAAAAAAAGAAAAAAGCGAGAAAATAACGCCTCCGACTTCATTATGATACTATCCACTTTTAAGACATACAGGTAGGTTATATTATTTATTTAACACGACGATTTGCCTAAAACATATATTTATCCCCGGGAAGATGACGATAGTGCACGACTACATTCAATTTATCATAATTGAAAGTATTATTTGAATTAAAAAATATCCAGGCGGACGTATCTCTACCGAAATATGTTTCGGAGCAGTTACATCAGAAGGAGACGGAGAAAATGATTGCCGCAATGATTTATTCGATTTAACTATGCAGCGATTGTAGCAAAATAATGTGAAGGATTAGGAGAAAGTTTATCACTCCATTCGGCATACGAAAGGACGAGAAATAAATTGAAAACAGAGATAAACATAAAAATAAAATAAATGAAACGATTTCACGAATCTCTTCAAGGAACAATCAAACGTTACGCAATTAAACTTTATGGCAGAACAATTAAAAGAAAAAATCCGAAATAATACACATTTATGAATTTTCGAAAATATATTTAAGATGGAGAATTACACGGCGAACTGTTAATGATTTTCTCCTTTCGTTCGAACTTTTGTATTCTCTCTCCCTCTCTCTCCTTTAATAAACATTTGAAATTCCAAATAAACCCTCATAATCGTTGTTTTTCTTTTCTTAACTCACACAACTGATAAAAAAACTGATTCCACGGCAAATACACGCCGCCCCCTTTTTAACAAAAAATAAAACATTCATCGAGGAGTTTTTGTTTCCATTATTAATATCGCTCATGACGGCGTAAAAACATTTTTTATTATAATACCCGTAATTATAAAAAAAAATTACCGGCGATACGCGCACACAAATACTCTGTGTACTCTCGGCTGCAAATTGAAATAGCGGTTAGACTTTGCCCAACTAATTTAAAAATTTTATTACTCTTCCGTTGGAAAACCTTTTTCAAATTCTTAGTCATTTTTTGAAACGGCTATTTATTTTACGATTTTATGTGGTAAAGCCATGTGGGGTACAGTAAAAAAGCAGCTCACCACTCAAAGGAATATATACGTCTGTATGTATATATATATATATACGATATATACGATATATACGATATATACGATATATACGATATATACGATATATACGATATATACGATATATACAATATATTTATATATATATATATATATATATCGTATATACTCTCTCCTAAATAGGTCCATTTATATTCTTAAATTGTTTTTAGATAAGTAGACGGTAAAAAATGTTAAATAATAATAAAACAACGAAAAACGGGTATAGGAATGCGTACAAACATAGGCAGTGGTAAACGTGAAAAACGTTATCGCTGGCAAAGCGGCTTCTTCACGAAGAAGGGGTAATTGTTTCTGCAGCATCCTGGACACTGCTTTCATTATTTTGCTTAAAGAGTCAGCTGGTCTGTTGCTTTCTTACGGGCGGAAGTGCTGTCCGGTGCCTACATAAAATTTCACCGAAAGAAGAACCGGCGAGAAAACGTTAGAAAAAGAAATTAATTATTTTAAACAATTCTACTCACGTAACGTGAAAGTACGGAAATTAGTTTTGTAGCCGGCTGCGCATAAACATTCGTTCCAGAGTATCGAGCCAGCATCGTGTGACCCTCTAAGTGACTAAAAATGCCTGCAACTACCCTAATTCACTTATAAGACGAAGCGGAATTTCAGATGAGGTCAGGGTGGGGGTGGGGAGAAGATGCTGATAATCCTATACGGGACTTTATTACACTTTAATCCGTTTTCTGCGTTTCTTTCAGTTTTCCGGGTGATGCAAAGGGGGTGACTCCGTTGCAACATGCCAAGGAATTACTACGTTGTTCTAGTAATTCCTACAATGTCGGTTTCGAGGCACATAATTCATTAAAATAATTCCATTTTAACCGGATATATTGAAGCAATAAATTTTTAACACACACGCTTTGGCCATACGCACAAAGTAAACAAAAAGCTAAAAGCTAAAACATAAAAACAACTTCTGTCTTATTGATTTCGCCTAATTAACGACCAATACAAACATAATCGTATGATACAGCTAGTTCAAATTATTATCTCTCATTACGATGCAGCCTGAAATCTGCCGGTGTGATTTTAAAGATTCAGTTACATCAGCATTCTTCCACTATTCTAATTCAAGTCAGATTTGTTGATGTGAAATCATCTTATACGGCATTTTTGCTTGAGAAGTGAAAATTTTCGGGTGTTTACCTTTTTCTCGAGCGTTTAGTAACATAATAAACGTGATTAACTTAAAATATTTTTTATTTACCTTCATTAAAATATCGATAGTCCGTTCAACGAAAATGTGCCGATGGAAAAAAGTCGATATAATTCGATATTTATTATCCACTTACCCCTACCCGTTAAAAATGCTGCGATGTTGCCAATAGTAATTATGGTTTTAAGTCAAAATTAAATGTTCATTTAAATCGTAGAAGTTGTTTTTTTTTTTGTTTTAGTTCATTTAATTAATATAATTTTTAATAATAGAAATTATTCAAATGAAACTGTGAAAAGAAATAAAAATTCCAATTTGAATTTGAATAATATTAAACACCTGGCAACAATGCTGAAATATCGAATTATATCGACTTTTTTCCAGCGGCACATTTTCGATGAACGGACTATAATTACCAAGGAAATGTAAATTCGAATAAAGAACACGAATTTGATTCAATTTAAAATATTATTAATTTACCATGAAAACTCGGAAAAAAACTAATTTTTATAAAACATTAAAATATCTCAATGTTAATTACCATCGAAATGGAAATTCGAATAAAGAAAACGAATTTGAAATCGCAATGTGGTACACCATTTACAAGCTCATCATCACTGATGGAAATAGTAAGCATCTTAACGTTACTTATACGGCGTTTTTCGCTAGGGGAGTGAACATTTTCGAGCGTTATCGCTACCTTTTCTTCTCATCGTATCGGTAAGCTTCATAGTTCCTTCTTCGCACAGTAGGCAGCAACTTGGATCGCATTGTCAGGTACAGTTTTGAATATCGTATCCTCAAATTTGCACTGGATTGGCAGCAAGGGGCATGTAAATAGATGATCCGAGTTTTGTTCGATTCCGCAGTCACATTTATTACTCTCTGACATACTCCATTTTTCCAGATTGTTTTTTGTCCTTCCTGTTCTTGTCCGCATTCTATTTAAGGTTTTCCACATTCTGTAGTGTAATTCACTTCCCGCAGGCAGATTTTCGGCCGGTTCTTTCCATATTTCGAAACGCTCTTTTTCTGTTTCTCTTTTCCACATCCTTATTCTTGCTGACGCAGGCGTTTCTGAGAGCGATCTTGTTGTCTTTAAGAATTTTTTTCTTGACTTTAGTCGGTATATCGGCGTCTCGCGTCCATATAAAGGGGGTGTTTATAATCTGTTTCTTGGTTAAATTTTTCTATTATTGCTGCTACCTCTCGTCCTATATTTGAAGGTGCAATTTCACATAACATTTGCAGTTTATTGGTGTTGGTCCTAAACATCCAGTCTCATTAAGCATTACGTCAACTTTCTTAGCGTGTGTTGAATTTCGTCACATTGAACAATCACACTCCCTGGCTGAGTAGAAAAAAAAGGCTAGCGCTAATGTTCTCGGTACACGGGGATCGTTACTTTTTGTAAAAGGTACTTAAAGTTTATTTTAATTATTATATTTGTAATATAATCCCTAAAAAAGAGGGGAATATAGGAAATAAAGCTTTTGGGAAAATGTAGAATAATCACCTGTATGAAAAAAGAGAAAAAATAAAAGATTTAAACAGATATTAATGCACGGGTGAAGCCATGAAAAAAGCTAGCGAATAGATAAATAGGTCGTTTATAGGATAAATGAATGATATAATAAAAATAGTAAATAAGAGAAAAGAAACAAATAATTAGAATGATAAAGTTTTGGGACCTCCAGAAAGAACATTCGACTGACAAAACTGGAAACCATATTTTTAATATTTGCTGCCGGGGGAATGTTATTTATACTTAAATTTGAAATCCTTACTCAACTATTGTAGTTTGCTATACGTGAAACGTGAAGACCATTTTTTTTTTTTTTTTTTTGGACGGTGATAAACATGTTTCTCAAAGAGAGAAAGAATCTTTAAATAAATATAATTCTGGATAAAACAACAATTTTTTTATTAATTTCCAAGTACCGATTTAAGCGGTCATTAATACATGAATACAACCGTGAGTTATAATATTATTATAAAACAGTAATACTTTAAATTAAACAATAATTCGCTCGAGTTTATCGTCCTCTCCGTTGTAAAATTTTGGGTGTTCATATTTTTCCCCTATATTCCAATGAAAATTTTTCGGCCAATTTTTATATCTGGCAGTATTAAGTAAAGTATCTGGGCGACCGAGCTTTGCTCGGTATTTCTTTTTGTAAAATCATGTTTTTTTCGGAAAATATACTTAAATACGAATCACATACTTCTTAATTTTATTTTAATCTTATACATATTCACAAAACATAAAATATTTTAAAACTAATTTATGGACACATTTATGAATTAAAAGCCTTTTTCCATACAATTTTACTTTTCAATACTGAACGCAACAAAAATGTAGAGGTCCTTCGAATTCGCTTTCCGAATAGTTGGAAAATGTTTTCAATGGCCGCACACGTTGATTTTTATGAATATATTTCTATGCGTTTTTTATTAGAAGAATTAAATTTTAGATATATAGAGTCGTCGTCAGCTTTATCTATCGGTTTATAAAAACAAATAAAAAGCGTCTTGTAATTTTACCTGTGATCAGCTGTTTTCCGACCAATTTGAAAAAAATTACGACTAAATCACTACAAAATATAATAATAAGGGTATACTGCACATAAAGGGGTTCCTAAAATGTGCACAACATATTCTCAGTAATTCACTTTGGCAAACAAATATATAAATACGCAAAACATTTAATATTTGTATATCAATAAGCAAAGTCCTCATTTTTTTATTAACCAATTTTCTTTTCTTTTTTTTTTTTTTGTTTAGTAGCTATTAAAAATCAGTTTTTTTTTCCTTATTTAAATATGAAATTAATGCAAAAAAAAAAAAAAATGGTTTACTCTACTGACACTCCTAAGGTTCCTTCAGGTACACTTTGTATGTTTGCAGGTGATACTGTTCTGCTTTCAGTCAGCAGCTCTTATGAAATTGCAGTCGTTCGTTCGTTCGTATGGAGCTAGAAAATAAACTTAATATCTATCGGTAGTCCAGATATCCCGCTGGAGCGCGCTATTCGTGACGTTATGTACATCATGTCTATTAATTCTATTACTATTTAAAAAAAAAAAAAAGATCTTGCAACTATACAAATGATCCAAAGTTTGAAACTCCCCACACTCGCACATGGGACTCGAAACCGCTTTCCATTTGTTCAATGTGCAGGCACATCTACCTTGTCCCGTACGGAATCTATTTATTCTACAGTACACTATTCCCGTTGTGATAGGTTCATTTCCGGAGGTTCTATGCTAGGATCTTGTACTAAATCTGCGTTAGTGGCTTTACTATTTGCCCATTCATTTTTCCATCTTTCTTTCCAGTTTCTTGAGGTGTTCTCCATATGTACTGCCGATCTCCAGGGAGGCCGTCTAGACTTCAGTTCCCTTATTGGTTTGTAGTCTTTATCTACATGAATTAAGCAGTTCTCTATGTGTGTAAAATTTTCCCAATGTTTTCGGAAGGCCTCTTCTCGTCTTATCTGTAGAGGGGCAATGTGAGCGAGAACAGGAAGCCAGTCTTTATTCGTTGACCATAATGTCCCGCTAATTATTCGCATTGCGGCTCTCAACTGGACATCTATTTTCTCAGTGTGCGCACTATTCAGCCAAACAGGTGCGCAATACTCCGCTGCTGAGCAAGCAAGCGCTAGAGTTGTTGTTCTCAGCACCTTAGCAGCTGCTCCCCATCCTGTGCAGGGCAAAATTGCAGTCAAAAACCTACAGCTAGTCATTGATAACATTTGCGACTGGACAAAAAACCGGAAAATTAAATTGAATGAACATAAATCTATCACGGTTGATTTTTCCTTGCGCTCTGCCAGGTATATTCCGTCAACTGTGAATGGGAAACCCATTTCGAATAGTGATTCAGTTAAATATTTAGGGATGCATCTCGATCGCCGCCTAAACTGGAAGCATCATGTCAAAATCAAACGCCAAGAACATGGCATTTGATTACGCGAATTGTACTGGCTGCTTGAGTACCTCTCTCCCGTTAGTTTAGCCAATAGACGATTCATATACCTATCCATCCTAAAGCCTATTTGGAGTTACGGTATTCAACTCTGGAGTACTATCGAAAAAAAATTATTATTCAGAGATTTCAAAACAAAATACTTCGCCTGATAACCAAAGCGCCTTGCCATGTTCCCAATGCTGTGCTACATCGTGATTTAAAAATTCTAGATGTCGATGAAATTGCTAGTCTTCGCGACACGAAGCACGAATCCAAACTTTGCGCTCATCCAAACTCAGCTGCAGCTAAACTCCTCAATACAAAAGGAGATACTCGTAGATTAAAGCGAACCAACCCGCATGAGCTACTATAACTTGTTACTCTTATCTTATATATTCTTATTTATATTTAGATTTATCAAAATTTAAGCGTTATTTTAGTTGATAGTTCTGGGATAAGGCAATGGTCGAATCTTTATCTTCGTTAGTTATTTTATTATTATTAAAATTATTGTGTATATGCCTTTGGGCAGTTAAATATAGCAAATAAATGAAGAAAATTTTTTTTTTTTTTTTGAAAAAGCCGATCCTAAAAATAATATGAAAGCATGTTTTTTTTAAAAGTTATATTTGTTAAAAATTCTTCATAATAAATCTATATTGCTTGGCTCATAGGTCTTTACATCTTTCAAGGGTCGCAAGCGACACTTAAAATTTTTTTGTTGTTTTTTTCTTCTTTTTTTTTAAAATACATATATAATTCATTTTAAATCAGTGATATTTCTCATAAATGAGAGCAATGCAGTAACGGACTTAATTTCGTTTTCCGTACGTTAAGCAAAAAATAATTTTTAATTTACGATTATTCGCCATTAAATTTATAATTTGATGAGGGGAAATTGCGTAAATAAATTAAAATTTAATACATTTCATTTGATAAGGAGATTTTTCGGGAATTGTCGTCTTAGGCCGCAGCCACTAGTAACTTTTAGTCTGGCTGTTCTTCGTTAATGTTGCGCAGAGTGCAGTAGCTCACAGCATTATATAATCATCGAAACTTCCGGCACGTGTCTTAATTTTCTTCCCTAAATACTTATTAAAAACCAGTAAATATTAATATAAATTCTTTCGGCTTACTTCGCAAAATTTGGCGCCACCGGCTGTCGATGTTAGACGAGGGGAGCGGTTGTCATGGTAAAGCAAATTGCCGCGTCTCCAACGAAATAAAAACGTCAAATTCATTTTCAAAAATCTAAAAGTGCAGGCCTCTCGCCAAGTTTAATTCGATTTTTTATTCTTTTCCTGTAAACAGCATTAGGTTTTTTTCTACGCTGTTATCCGGACGAAAGAGTATTCTTTCTTAGACGAAACACGAAATTTGCATGTTTCCACGAACAAAAGGAAGAAAGAAATTTCGAAAGCCGGAACAAGAATCGAACTTCATTTGTCGGCTTCCCTGAACAAACACTTAAACACAATTCCTTTTACTGGTACCTTCAAAAAACGGCGACTCGTTTTTCTATAGAAAATAACATTTCTTTTAGGATGAAGAATATTGTATGTATATACCTATTATGTATAAACATGTGTATCAATGTATACATGTGTAGGTATGTGTGCGTGTGGTTAACAAAACAGCAATTTTTCCAAAACACGAATAATGTGATAAACGAAATCATGATTAAAATTTAAACGCATTCTAAGTTGAATAATGTGAAATTACCTTAAGTAACTACAATCTGACATTTTTCCGAAATAATCGTTATATTTGTCAAAAAATAAGATAGAAGTTCACATAGAAAAAGCTGTTTAATAAATATGTACAACTGGCAGATGTTTTGGAGAAAATCGGCATGCATGTAAAAAGTTATCCGTCTTTGAAACAGGTTGATGAATTTTGTAGAATTATTAATTCACTTTTCCGTGTACTACGAATTTCTATCTTAGTTTTCTGGTTAATGTAACAATGGCAATAGATAATGATAATATAATTTTAATATCGGAACAACAACGATTATTATTAATATTTTTTATCTTAAAATTATTTTCGTATGGAATTCAATCATAAGAGCAGTAATGAAAAAGATCGACAAAAAGCACGAAGGTGTGTTTAAAATTTCCCAATGTCAAATGAATATGTTCGAGATTCGTAACGTAAAATCCAAATTTTAAACAAATGTTCTAAAATGTTTCCGTTCTTACGTTTTCTTCATTTTTTGGATTTTAAGATTCTTAGCCGGCTACGAATCAGCCACGTAACTGTCTCGCACAGTCATATAATATCTTTGCCTCCGATTATGTGCTTCTTCTATGGCCAGACTGGTATACCGACAGTTCCACAGATACTTCTCACCTGCCCAAAGTTCGCCACGTTCCGGACGCAACATGGCCTACCCAGTAACATACAGGATTGTCTGGCAAATACTACAACTAATGGGCACAAAGCCTTCGTTAGTTCAAGTGGTTTGATCGAACATATATAAGTTACCTCTGTTTATGTATACAAATGGCGCATATAAAAAACATAAGGAGGAGAACTAAAAAAGAATAATGAAAAAAAAAAATTAGTCTTAAAATTGCAATTCAGAAATAATTAGTCTGCTGAGAAATATTTCATTTATCGTCCAATCTTGTAAACTGGTTCTCTTTTTTTTTTTTTTTTTTTTTTTTGTATTTGTAGGGTTGAAAAACAGTTCGAATGTTTTTATCAATAACTGATACATTTTGTTGTTCTTTTTTTTTTTATCATTAAGTGGGTTTGACAGCAAGAACATTAGCCCAAGAAATGGAAAGGAAGAGCAATAAATTTATACTCTTACGTGTTCATAGACAGAGAATAAAAATACTTCAAGGTCAGGAATAACTGGAAAAAAAAAGGAAATGATAAAATGAAAGCCGCACTATAGGGAGTAGTAATATCAAGATTTAACAGCGAAGAATAGAAGGACGATTGATCAACAGAGAATGTGATCAGCATCACAAGTAAAGTATATGGAAGGAGATTTAAAAGGACAAAATGGAGTAGATGCAGATGAAAACCGAGAAAAGGATACAGGAAGAAGACTGTAGTTAAAACAAAGGCGACAAATAGCAGAAATTGTACAGCGTTTAAGAGTGGGTTACCTCGTCAGTATTGAAAATAACAGTAAATTATAGTTTTTTTTTTTTTTTTTTTTTTTTTTTTGTGAAAGCAACATCCTGTACCGTGTTTAACTGCTGTGGCTATTACAGTACGAAGATGCGCAGTTTGTTTTTATAGATATCTGATTATTCCGCTAGTTCTGATAAATTGTGTTATGGATAAAATTGCATCGGGGGAATTCTCAAGAATGTTGGTGACTGTTTTGTTATTAATTGAAGGGGGCCGGTGAGGTGATAATGCTGGACAGTCGCATAGTATATGAGGAGTTGAGGGAGCAAAATCTTGGCCACAGAAAGGACAATTCGTAGGAGAGGGGGTTCTTTGCAAAATAAAATTATGCGACATGGCCGTATGGCCTATGCGCAAGCGGCTAAGTACACAGAAATCTCTGCGGGAAATGCTTTTTTCTGGCCACCATGGTTCCGTTGAGGGTTTAATTAACCTCGAGAAAGTCTGACACGAGGACCAATGGGTTTTCCATAAGGACGTGAGATTATTGAAGATTATGTTCGAGAGATAAGGTGGAGGTGGGCTGTTACTAGGCGAGGGGCAATATATTTCTGCTCGGGCGGATGTATCGACGCGTTCATGTCCAGGAATCCCTGCATGGCTGGGCGCCCACAGAAAGGATACGGAGCACTGTCTCTTAATAAGTTCGTATAATACCTGCTGGGTTCGAATTGCTACAGGATGTTTGGTGAGGGGATTAGAAATTGTCAATAAGGCCGCGGATGAATCAGATACCAGCAGGGCTTTCTGTGATGTAGGCTCTGTAGAAAGAAAATATTCCAAACAGAAAAATACTGCGTATATTTCAGCATCCAGTACCGAGCAATTGTCATTCAGTCGAATGCTTCGAATCACGTCGCAGACTTCAAAGGAACAGGCGGTTGGGGAAGAAGTAGCCTCTGGGGTAGCCTTGGCAGCATCCGTGTAGAAAAAGAGGTGGTCGGGGTATTTTTGCATTGTTGCTGTTGTCAACTGAACGATATTCGGGTGCAGGGGTTTATTATACTTCGTCAGGGAAAAGTTAACATCAATGTTTAAAGGGGCCCACGGCGGAATCATGATGTTAGGAGCTAGGTTAGGGAAAGGGATTACGCTCACGTTGTGCTGCGATAGGAGAGCCAGGATTTCTGGTAGTGGGTCATTAGGGAACTCTGGAGTATTGGGGAGATCATTTGTGTCAATAGGACAGGCACGTTTACTAGAGAAAAGAGCGAGGGTCTCACGGTGGTAATAATAGGTTCGGAAATACTTTAGTGGGGGAGTGCCTAACAAGGCACACAAACTTACAGACGGGGAAGTTCTATGTGCGCCTAGTATCGTGCGGAGCGCCGTGTGGTGTACTGAATCAAGGGATTTAAGTAAAGAGGGACTGGCTGACGCATACGCCTGGGACCCGTAGTTTATTCTGGAAATGACTAAGGATTTGTATATGGAGAGGAGAGTTTTCGGAGGTACATTATACTTTGTGTTTGATACATATTTAAGAATAGATAGGAATTTATGACATTTAACTTTAAGATTGGATATGTGGGATCGCCAAGTTAGCTTTTGATCGAACAGTAGTCCAAGGAAAGTAGCAGTAGGGTGGAAATGAAGTGAGGAATTTTCTAGATTGTGGCGAATGCTGGAAGAGTTTCGACGTCCCCTATAGAAATCAACACAGATAGACTTAGATGGAGAAAACACAAGACCATTATTGTTACACCAGGATTGTAGTTTTGAAATAGTTTTTTGTAGGATTTTTTGAGCATTTGCTAGAAAACTGGAAGACAGGGAAATGTTTAAGTCGTCAAAGTAAAGCCGGGCGTTTACAGGCGGAGCAATACAATCATTTATATCATTGATATAAAAAATAAACAAGGTTGCACTAAGGGCAGATCCTTGTGGTAAGCCATTCTCAGTTTGAATGGTGCTCGATGTTGACGAACCAATCTTAACATGGAACGTTCTGTTTGTTAAAAAATTATTCAGATACCCTGCCATGTTTCCACTTATACCAGCTGTTGTCAACTTGGATAAGAGGCCGTATCGCCATACTCTGTCGAACGCCTTTTCTATATCGAAAAAGACGGAGTATACATGTTGGCGTCTGTGAAATGCTGTTAATATTTGCCTTTGTAGGCTCAGCAGATGATTAACTGTAGTACGCTTCTTACGCCCTCCGGCTTGTGACGAGGATAGGAGATTATTCTGTTCAAGAAAGAAAAGGAGACGCCGATTAACCATTTTTTCCAGCGTTTTTGAGAGGACACTTATGAGGGATCCTGTAGTTTTGTGGAAAAAGAGGATCTTTATTTTGCTTCAGAATAGGAATAACAACTGCTAATTTCCATGGCTCAGGGATCGATCCGGAGAACCATATTTGGTTATAGATATGTAAGAGGAAGTTTTTCGCTGATGGAGGTAAGTGTTTTAATATATATGGATGGATGGAATCAGGCCCAGGCGCGCTGTTTGCAGTATGGTACTGGAGTTGATAGTCTAGTTCAGAAATGGTGAAATGGCAATTGTAGGAAAGTGAGGAGTCAGAGATGATAGTTATTGGTTGCTGTTCCGTGGAATATTTCTTTAAAGAGAAGGCAGACGAATATGACGATGAGGATGGCTCGATTGCAAAATGATTCGCAAAAGCATTTGCGACTTCCAACGGGTCAGATAACATGGAACCATTCTGATTTATCGACAAGGAAGGGGTCGCACGATTAATACCGTTCAGTGCCTTAATTTTGTGCCAAATATTGTGACTAGAAGTATTTATGGAGATTGAATGCATAAATTGCTGCCAAGATTCCTGTTTTTTGCGCCTAATGAGGCTCCTCGCTGCTGCACGGCGTTTTTTAAATTCGATCAAATCAGGATATAAGCCTGTTGATTTAAACTTCCTAAGGGCATGTTTACGTTGGCGTATGGCTGTTCCTATTTCGGGGCACCACCATGGGATCCATCTGGATCTGTTTGTTGAGAATTATAGTTAGTAAAACATAAAAAGGTTTACGTTATATAGGGGAAGTGGCTGATGCGGTTAACAATATCGTTCGAATGTATATGCGAATAAATGTAATAAAAAGATACGAAAATACAAGTTAACGCGGTCAAATAAAGCACTAATATCCGAGCAATCATAACATGCCGTAGAACAATCTCGGTCAATTTACCCGCTTAGATATTTATCTAACTTTCGTGTACGGAAGAATCGTATTCAAAGAGAGAATTTGAAAAACAGCGCATATTGATGGTTATTTTTTATTGCATTATTTTTATTTACAAATTCCTCTAATTTGTTTAATATACATTTTTCGTAGATCTTACTAAAATTTGATATTAACAGAATTGCTCTAGATAGAGCTTGACACCGTTGGTCTTTACCATTTTTTGGTAATATCACCGTCCTCATTATTTTCCACCTTTCAGGGTAATAATGATAATAAAATAATAAATTAATTAACTTAGTTATTACTTCAGGATATTTATCATTAAACTTTTTTAAAAATCCGTTTGAGATTTTATCCACTCCTGTTGATATTCTATTTTTAAGATTCCTAATAATACCACTAATTTATTCTTTATGAATAATATTATTTACATAACTCTTGTCATTATTTACAATTTGTTCTTTGAATGGTTTGGATGTTTTGTATAATTTAGAACTTAATAATTCTACTTTATCATTGTCTGAATGTGCATAATTATCTAAAACGTGGGTATGCAAAAATTTTTATTTTTACTCATTAAAATTTTATAACCGATTTATTGTTTAACAGTTTTCTCCAAGCCTGCATTTTTGCTAATTTAATGGTATAGTTATACTGTTTCAAGTTTTCCTTGTAATTATCATAATATATTGTTTTTAAATTTATGTTCTTTCAAGTTTGATATTTCTTATATATCGGATAGTATTATCCATCTTCATATGGTGTATATGAAGATGGATAATACTCTCCGAAACTAGTCGGTGTTTTATTTTTATTTTAAATAATTTCTTATATAACTTATTCACAATATATTGTTGGTATTGTAAACTCGCATTCCACCAATAAACTGTAGATTTTTGTTAAATTATACTTGAGTGATGTAACACCGTATTTACGTATTGCTCAAATTCATCTAACCAATTTTTAATCAAGTTTGTAGAATTACATGATACTTTTAAGTCTATTTTATGTGAAAATTTCACTATATTTATATCTAATTTATGATAGTTTATTGCCGTAATATATTCCTCGTTGCCCTTATACATTGCTTGAAACTCAAACAATTTATAACTATGGTTATTAAGGTTAATTTCATGAGATACACTGCAGTTGCTAATGAGATTTGTATCTCTTATTATTATTAATGTTTTTTCCAGTATATTATTTATTTATTTGCAACAATGTACAAACAACAGTCTTTCGGCTAATTACAGTTTGCACCTATAGAGCTAAACAACAGCATATAAATTACTAGCTAAAACAAACTCACATAAACCTGCACTGGCAAATTAAAACAATATGACTGAATAAACTTATAGTGGTATTACAATATGCCGACATGTATTCCTCAAAACTTACAATTGCATCTACATTCAAACTCAATCATATAACTAAAACCCATATACACATACCAGCATTCCAGTTCCTCAAAAACTTCAGCCGGTAAGTAATTGTAAAATTTGAAAAGACAAGAGTATTAATTGTACTCTAAACAAACGAACGGCGCAGTCGCAGCAGTATATAAGCTCAGTGGATATGTGATCGGAGAAGCAGAGTTGTAGTTCAGTTTATAGTGTCCAGCAGTCGACTAAGATCTTTAGAATTATGGCAATCCAGGGTGTCACGCTGCACTTATCTAAAATGTTGTTGCAGTCACTCAGTAATGGTTCTATTGAAGAACATGAAAAGTGCTATGTCTTAGCTTTTCGTATGCGGAACGACGCATTTTTCCAGAAATTAAATGAGGGAACTTTAATACCGATTCTTTCCAATCAAAATGGAGAAATTATCTCTCCATGAAATATATTACATATAAGAAGCAGACCTCAGCGACACGTCTGTAACTCGCAAGAATCTTGTTCGTTAATTGAATCGTTATCTCGTGTGCGTTCGCGTTCCCGTTATCAGCTCGGTAATCAGTTGTTTCGGCAGACCGGTGAGATCGCTTCATTGTTATCTATTTAGACAAATAATTTCGGTTTCTTCGCTGCCGCATTTAACTTTTACTTAGTAACCAATATCGTTTTATGTTACATTTCTTTTTTGCTTCTACATTTTAATAATTCAGTTCGTTTAAATTCACTTCGTTTTTTTTTTTTTTTTTTTTTTTTTATTATTATTATTATTTATTTTCCTCTCTCTTTCTAACCCAGTTGATCGATGAGCTCGTCTAGTGGGGGCCGCCCAGCGGCCTCCTCCAAAGATTTAAAAGCGAAACCGAATGTTTCGCTAAACTTGATGGAGGTTGACGCTGTCGGCAAGCGCAAACCGTCCGGCCCTCTCTCGCCGTCCGCGGTTTTGCCAAGCAAGGATCTGCGGCTATCTCGACCCGATTCACCTAATCTTGCCACTTTAAATAATCCTAACAACAGTCCTAATACAGCTGTCGAGAATTATATTATCGATAATAATAGTAAAAACAATAATAATAATAATAATATTAATAATAATAATATTAATAATAATAATATTAATAATAATAATAATAATAATATAAATATTAATAATAATAATAGTAATGACAATAACAATAACAATAATGATAATAATAATATTAATAATAACATCAGTTATAATAGTAGTAACAATAACGATAATAACAGTAACACTAATAATAACAGCAACACTATTAACTCCGATCATATTCACGATACTTTTGAAAACACTTTTCCGTCCAAATACCCAGGACCATTCAAAGTTTTCGTTGAGAACACCTCTGACAATAAAAACATTGGAAATTTCCACCCGCTTGCGCTGGCCAGGCTCATCAGCAAAATTTCCACCTCCTTCTCCGACATTACCCCTCAGGGTAGAGGGCGTATCTCTGTTATCTTCCCCTCCATTTCCACCGCCAACGACTTTCTAAACAATCGCTCCTTCTTCAATTCTAACGACCTGAAAGCTTTCATTCCCCACAATACTCTATACAGAATTGGTGTTATTTCTGGAGTTCATCCTTCTTTCTCTGTTGAGGAAATTAAAGAAGGGCTTGTTACGTCTATCCCTATAGTATCTATTCGTCGCATCCTTCGCTCTTCCGATGGAACCAAAGTTCCCACCAGAAGTGTCAAATTAAAATTTGCCAAATCCTCTCTCCCTGAGTTTGTATCCATTTACAAACTTCGTTTTACAGTGTCCCCAAGTATCCGTTCTCCCACTCAGTGCTCTAATTGTTTCCTTTTCGGGCATATTACACGTCATTGCCGCAGCTCTCTTCCCTCATGTTCCCATTGTTCCTCTAAACATTCTTTCTCTGATTGTACAAATCTCCAGGAGCCTCCTTTTTGTCGCAACTGCAAAGGTAGTCACAGCGCTTCCGATCGAGCCTGTCCCGAATGGCAGCGGCAGAAGGACATAAAAAGAATCATGGCTTTCGAGAACATCTCCTTTCACGAAGCCGTTAAAATTAAATCCTCCAGTTCCGCCTCTCCAGCCTTCTCCTATGCTAATCGCGCCGCAGCCCCTATTTCCTCTCTAAACGTCTCCCCAAAAACTTCTAAATTCCCCTCTCTTCCACGTCCCAAATCCCCCACTTTCCACAAAACTTCCAAACCCAAATCCTACTCAAAGCCTTCTCCTCAATTTCCTTTCGTTCCATCCCTTTACTCTCATTTACCACTAAATGGTTGTGCACTGAATCGCAACGACTCCCCCCAATCCAACCCCCCCATATCTTCCAGTCCCTTACTAGTTCCTCCTATTCTTTCTCCTAATTCCTCTCTAAACGATTCTTCCTTTGTTGTCTCCCATATTTCCGCAGCTATCATGGAACTCCTTGCCTCCTTTAACATATCCTCCTCCTCCTCATTCCTTGATAATCTTTCAGCCTTCCTATCCAATCACGTTCATTTCAACTAGACCACCTCTTTCATCCTTTGTTCTTTCTTTCTCCTTTTTCACCATCTTCCAGCACCCCATTCTATACTTGTTACTCTTATTTCTCCTTTTTTCTTTTGCGTCCGTTTCGCCAAGGATAACTGTTCGCTCAGGAATCATCAACTCAAAACTTTCCTTAGTTCGAATTTTATTCCATTTTTCCTTCATGCTACATAGCTATATCATTATGGAAGGAAGCCTACAAACTGGTCGTCAACCCAGTTCGTGCAGGTATTTCTCCCGTCTCTGGTTTAACAACATGTCGGAAGGAAGCCTACAAACTGGTCATCAACCCAGTTCGTGCAGGTATTTCTCTCGTCTCTTTTTCAACACTATGTCGGAAGGAAGCCTACAAACTGGGCATCAACCCAGTTCGTGCAGGTATTTCTCCGGTTTATTTTTAATTACTGACGGTACCGCTAATGGTGAGGTATCTTCAATTTTGCCTGTATCCAATTTCGGACACGTCTTCTCTCTTCTACTCTTTTTTCCATTGTCGACTTCTCCTTTAAGTTGGAAGATCGTCTACAAGCGATCTCCTCTCATTTATTATACCCTTCCTACTACCCTTGCCCTCCTTTCTTTTACTTCAATTTCAGCTCTATCTTCTCCCGCTACTTTTTCTCATTCTTTTAATTCCTCTTCTCCTTTTAACTAGAATGTCGCGGTCTTACGCCTTAAACATCCTTCAATGGAATTGCCGCAGCTTACGAGCTAATAAACTAAGTGTAGAATGTCTATTAGACTTCTACAATATCCATGTAGCGCTGTTATCTGAAACTTGGCTTAAATCCTCCTCATCTCTTGATTTCAAAGGTTATTCTCTAGTTCGATCTGACCGTATGGATGGGTATGGTGGCGTTGCGATTTTAATTAGACACGATCTATCCTATCACACCCACAATATCCCATTTCTTCCTCCGCCCCTTCCCAACCACCCTAACATGATCCACATTTCACTTGAAAATCTTCTCCCGAATCGCACTCCCTATGTGGGGCTGCACAGGGCGCAATCCTAACGGTGTGACTCTGGAAAATCTCATCCTAAACCATAATCTTTTTCTCCACAACGATCGTTCTCCTACTTTCTTCAAACATCCATCTTCTTCTAGTGCAATCGACCTTTCATTTTCATCTCCGAATCTTGGTCTTGTAAGCTCCTGGAGAACTCTCGACGGCACTTTTGGTAGTGATCATCTCCCTATTCTCCTAGCTCTCAACAACGCTCTTCCTTCTAAACCTTTCAGGCCCTTGCACGCTCCTCACTGGCTTCTCTCCAAAACAGATTGGACTAAATTCCGATCTTTGGTGGATTCCTCACTCCTCCTTATTCTGGATTTTCCCGACCCGTCATCCCAGTACAACTTCTTCATTCAATCTCTATATTCTGCTCTTTCCGATTCCTCCCCTCCTTCTTCCTTTTCGCGCGGTCGTTCTTCCTCTTGTGCCTCCTCTCTTTGGTGGAATGAAGAGTGTAAAGTTGCCTTCCAAAGAAGCACCGCTACCTTCAAAGCCTTTCGTTCTTGTTCCTCAATATCCAACTTTTTAGCTCACAAAGAAGCCAACGCAAAGGCTCGGTACGTTTCAAAATCTGCCAAGAGGAACTCTTGGAAATCATTTTGTTCATCTTTCTCTAGAGATACGCCTCTCTCTAAGATATGGAAAATGGCAAAAGCGTTCAGATCTCCTCTTTCTGAGCGTCCCCACTTCTCTCATCCTTCTTTGCCTGAACTTCACTCTTTCTTGGACTCTATTGCTCCTCCGTATGTCCCCACTTTCGAGGAATCGATCATTCCTTCGCTCCCAAATTCCTCAGAACCTCATTTCCTATCGTCCCCTTTCCGCTACGAGGAACTCTTGTCCGTTCTTAACAAAACCTCTCCTTCTGCTCCTGGCTTGGACGGTCTTTCTTTCCCTATTCTTAAAAAACTCTCTCCTTCCTCGCTGCTCTCCCTTCTGAATATCTTCAACTCTTTCCTACTCTCTGGATTTACTCCTGAGTCTTGGAATGACTTCATCGTCATTCCAATTCCGAAAAAAAATCAGTGTTCCTTCCGTCCTATCTCCCTAGCCTTATGTCTGCGCAAACTCTTTGAAGGTTTAATAAACAATCGTCTTGTTTGGTGGCTTGAGCATAATCTAGTTCCTTCTAATATGTTCGGTTTTCGCCCCGGGCTTGGCCCGGTAGATTGCATCAGTACCTTCCTTGCAGATATCTATAAATCATTCCTTTCTAAGAAATTTACTGTCGCTTCTTTTGTCGATGTCTGCTCTGCATTCGACAATGTGCATCTTCCTTCTCTGGGCTCCAAACTTCTCTCTCTTAATCTCCCTCCGGTTTTTATCTCTCTTATACTCAACCTCTTTCAACATAGAACTCTTTATCTATCTTCTCCTTCTCTTTTCACCTCTAGATGCGTCTATCGTGGGCTTCCCCAGGGATCCTGCCTTAGCCCCACTCTTTTTAATATTTACTCTTTCGATATTGCTTTGCTTCCTATTCCCTCTTTCTCTCTCCTTTTTGCTGATGACATTTTAGTTTATTCCACCTCAGATGATCTGTCCTCTGCCACCAACGAGTTAAACCATTCATTGTCCCATCTTAGCAATGCTCTATCTACACTCCACCTCTCTCTTTCCCCTTCCAAGTCTTCCTGTATAATTTTTGCTCTCCGCCCCTTTAATCGTGCTTTTATAAACATCAACGTATCTGGTACACCTATTCCCACTGTTAATTCCATATGTTATCTAGGTATTTTCTTAAATAGTCGCCTTACATTTCATGAACATATTAATTATATCTATAATTCCTCGATCAAAAGACTTAATCTCCTCAAATCTTTATCACCGCTCAAATGGGGTGGAGACCCGTGCATTCTATTAATTCTATATAAATCGATTATTCGGTCCAAACTCGACTATTGTTCCTTCATTTATAGCAGTGCCTCCAAGTCTCTCCTTTCGAAACTTGACGCAATTCAGAATTCCTGTCTTCGCCTATGCATTGGTGCTTTAAGATCTTCTCCTATTCCTGCGATTCTATCCGAATCTTCCACTCAACCTCTTTCCATTCGTCGTTCACTCCTCGGTTATCGATTTTTAATAAAACGCCTCCCCATTTTGTCATCCAATATTATCCCTTCCTATCTTTATATCAAAAATCACTGGCGCTTGGCGCCTCATAGAATTCCGATTTTATCGCATATAGCTGCTCGTGTTTCCAATTTTTCTCCCTACGTTTCCTCTTATAACAGTCTTCCTTACTTTTCTTTCGACTTTAATAGCATATGGCACCCCATCAATTTCTCCTCTCTTCCAGTCCGAGCTAATTGTTCCTCTCACAATGTAGTCAACTTCGAATTCTTTCAGCTGCTGAACTCTTCTTTTCCTTCCCATGCCTTAATCTTCTCGGATGGCTCCAAGAGTGATGGGGGCGTGGGTGGTGCGTATACGTCTCCTACGTTCCTACACTCTGAGTCCTTCAGACTTCCTTCCTTCTGCTCTATCTTCTCGGCCGAGTCGATCTCAATTCTTCGTGCAATTCATTTCATATCCTCTACGAGTGGAGTTCACAAATTCCTGATTGTCTCTGATTCCAAAGGCGTTCTTCAAGCCATCTCCTCTCCTCCTTCTTATACTTCTGACGGTATCATCCTCTCTATCCGTTCTCTTGTCTCCTCTTTGTTCTCGTTCCGCTCCATTTCCATAGACTTTCTATGGGTCCCTAGTCATTCCAATATTGAGGGAAATGACTCAGCTGACTCTTTAGCTCGCTCAGCTGCCCGCACTGGTCCTTTCCTCGACTCTTTCCCTTCCTCAGACATTCTTTCTCTATCACGCTCTAACCATTCCAGACTTTGGTCTGACATGTATCCATCTATATTCTCAAATCGCTTTTCTCAGTACCGTCTTATTCAACCGGTTCCTAGTTTCCTGCCTTGGTTTCAATCTATTCCTATCTGTCGTCGTTCCACTGTTGTTTCCTTAATTAGGCTTAGAATCAATCATTCTCTTCTCCCCTCTTCTCGCTTTCGATTCGCTTTGTCCCCTTCTCCTTTCTGCTCTCTTCACGCTTCTGAGCCTTCTTGTATTTGTGATTCAAATCACATCCTATTCGAATGTTCAGCACTCTCTAACGAACGCTCTATTCTTTACACCCAACTTCTAGTTTTGGGTCTTCCTACTCCCTTTAACGCTACCTATATTCTTTCCTTCCCATTGCCTTCAGTTATCCCATTGCTACTGTCCTTTGTCCTCTCCATTTGTGACCGCCTGGTTATTTAGTTATAACTGTTAATTTTTCATGTTGTTGGGTCAAGGCCGCTGGCGCGCCCAGGGTAGGGAAAAAAAAAAAAAAAAAAAAAAAAGAATCTTAAAATGAAATCTATCTAATAAATCTGTATAAACTGCATTACTCGGAAAATGACACGTTTAAAAAATAAATACTTCAGAAAACTGCATCTGGACTACTTCTATTGTTTTGATCATCATTATTTTAGAAGAGGAATTCCAAATAATAGCTGCAAACCCGCAATATTTGAGCGGACTAAACTGGTATATAATGTGACTAATGTATATCTTCAACAAGATAGTTTTTACAATTTCTGAATAAAAAACCCAACATCCTTCTTGCCTTACTAATCGTATATAATAAATACGCATTAAAAGTGAGTTTGGAATTTAAAATTACCCCTAAATTCCAAATTTCATTTTTAATTTCCAGGTAAGCGTTCTTTATACCATATTCTGTTCTATTTTAGTTTTTTTCGTTCCTCCTTTTTTTTTTTTGGTGATATTTAATTTTCAGAACTTTTTTGTTCGTAATTTACTTCTTTGTTTGTATTCTTATTCTTCTCTTCGATTTGCGATTGTTGTGCTGTTTTTTAAGCTCATGACCAGCATCTGTTTCTTGCCTTATACAATCCGCTGTTGCTGCACCGTCTATTTCACTCTTTTCAGCTGTGTCTTCTTTCGCTTTATCAATTGTACTTCTAGATTATCCGTTATGTCTTCCAACGTAGGTAAACTAGACGCATTTGATAAGAGATCTTTCGCTGGCCTATCACCATCATCGATTGTGGTTGTGTAATCTGTTGTTGACGAATATTGCCTTTTCCTTAATATGCTTGTCTTTAAACGTTTCTTTCAGTTTTCCCCTTTCATGTTTACAAATAATGAACTCCCATATTTTACTATATATTTCTTAAATTTCTTGTATTTACTGAATCCTGTTTTTCTTCCGCCCGCATGCGAAATCCTGTCCTCCTTCAACTTTTTTGTTCGTAATTTACTTCTTTGTTTGTATTCTTATTCTTCTCTTCGATTTGCGATTGTTGTGCTGTTTTTTAAGCTCATGACCAGCATCTGTTTCTTGCCTTATACAATCCGCTGTTGCTGCACCGTCTATTTCACTCTTTTCAGCTGTGTCTTCTTTCGCTTTATCAATTGTACTTCTAGATTATCCGTTATGTCTTCCAACGTAGGTAAACTAGACGCATTTGATAAGAGATCTTTCGCTGGCCTATCACCATCATCGATTGTGGTTGTGTAATCTGTTGTTGACGAATATTGCCTTTTCCTTAATATGCTTGTCTTTAAACGTTTCTTTCAGTTTTCCCCTTTCATGTTTACAAATAATGAACTCCCATATTTTACTATATATTTCTTAAATTTCTTGTATTTACTGAATCCTGTTTTTCTTCCGCCCGCATGCGAAATCCTGTCCTCCTTCAACTGCCGTTAACAACTTTAATGATACATTAAACTCTGAATTTCCCTTCCATAATTTTCATTAATGGCTCTAAGACTAGTAACCATTTCATATTTCTAGCTCTCTTTCTTTTCAAAAGCTTTAAAATTCTTCCTTCTTGTTTCGTCTTCGCAGCTAAATTTTCAATCTTTGTGCTTTCGCTTTCCTTTCACAGCAACAAATTCCTTATCTCTTGAGATACTAAAAATATCCTGCTGACTATTTCATTTATTTTGCCGATTTTTTTTTTTTTTTTTTTTTTAAATGGGTTCGTCAATATGGACATTGGCTCAAGAACAGCGGAACAGAAAGGAAAGAGAGACTCAGATTCTTACACGATCAGAGATAGCCGATAGAAAGGAATCAAGAGCTAGAATAACCAAAGGAGAAGGAAGGGAGAGAATGAATGAAGCGCAATATGGAGTGGGAATACCGGTTTGTATGAGGAAGGAATAAAAAGAAGCTTGTTTGCTGAAATTTTCATCTAACTATATTGTTTTGTCCATACGCTTTCGTACCTTGTTTTATTTAAAGCGACTTTCTTTGGATAACCAGTCACTATGGTATTGTTGGTAACAATGCAGTTAACTTTCAGGCACGTTTGTTAACGGCCGATTTATTGGTAAAACTCAGCTCACAATATCCTTATTTAATCACATGTTCGCTTTAAAATATTGTCTGAGGTTTACTCCAATCCTCACTCGTTTTATCATCAAATTCAACCATCAGTCTTGGATTTACATCACGGACTTAAATGGGAAAAAGTTTTTCTTTTGAAAAATACTTAAAATTTCCAAAATATTATTACATATTATGGCGTTTTAGTCATTATAGCAGAGTAGGAGAGGAATGTGATGAAATCATTTTTGAACTTGCATTAATGTACAGAAAAGTTAAAAATTGATTTAGGTAAAATTTCCAAATGATTATAGATAAATAACATGTAAGCAGGGGAATCGAGAAATGAATTTAAAATTAACGAAGTGTAAACCGGAACGTGCATTATTATTAGGCAAAACGGTTATAGTAGCAGTCAAAGGGAATTATCAAAGTGTGCACGAGGAGACAATGGCTGGTCGGCATGATAAGAGATTAAACAAGACTGGAAGAAAAACTGAAAATTCACAAGGGTAGCAGTAGCGGTATCTCATTGATACGACAAAATTTAGAAGATTTTTCGAAGAATTATTTATATTATTTCTTGCCGTACCAAACGATGAAAGGTGCTCAAAGCAAAATGGCACTGCGTGAAGCGTGCTTTAAACTTTGATGATATAATAAATAAATTTGCATCTTTAAAATTGCGTCGTAAAAAATGTAAACTTTAATTGACACATGTAAGAATAATGTATATTATTATTAGACAGACACTCGTATCCGAGTTAGTCTTATGCATTTCATACTGGGAGTGTGTTCTCATGTGCGAGACCAGTCCTATTCTTGCTTTGCAGACAAGCCCGCAAATGGTACATGTTGCTGGTGTTTGTCTTCCTTTTACCAGTAACAAGTTCTCCATAGGATTCTGCAGCCTGCATATAGAGCTACGACTAAGAACTTCCAGTGAATCCGCACCTGTTCCCGTCACCGCGCTCTCTCGCTATAATCACATAAGAGAAAGGAAAACTATGGGAAAGAAGGTAAAGGTAAACAAAGTGGGAAAATTTTAGAAAGGTCAATGGGAAGGAGATTTTGGATGAAATACATAGTCTGTGCGGGAATTTGATAATGTGGAGATGGGTGCACAACCATAACCACATCCAGCACCAAACACACCAGAATCCGATGGCATCCATAAGGAAGACGACCGGTGGAAATGCATGGCTCACGCTGCTCGAGAGGAAGGAATAGGATTAAACTTGAGAAGATGATTATGGGGGAAAGAACATTCGGAAGTTCTGGAAATAGAAGAAGGAAAAGGGAAGGAGGAATTCCCCCGCATTTGCTCAAGATGCTAATGGGAGAATGGTTTATTTTTAGAGTATCCATTCTCCTAGGACAGTTGCACAGCAATGCTAAAGAGTCTGGCCTACCCTTTGCTATTAGGGAGATAGCGGGGCGAGACTTATGGCGGTCTCGGCTCGCCAGGACTAGGGCATTCGACGGATACTGTTGAAGTTTTAGTGGACCAGTCCCTGCATGGTATCTCCACATCCTCCAGCCCTATATGTCCTGTCGCTACTGAAATCGTCTGCAAATGAGACTTTCTACCAGTAGTCGCTCTTTAGTCCGCGACTGCTTATTTGTCCAGTTGAACGTTCTGGACTTATTCGCAGCTAGCCTCTATATCTAGAGGTCATTCCACAATCCACAGCTTGTAGACGCGCCCCGTTCGGTTAGAACTCCGGCTACCGGAAGGTACGAAGTACCCCCCCCCCCCGGGGGGGGGTAAGTATGTAAAGAATTATAATAAAATTTAGGTATGTTTTAAAAATGTGTGAAATTTCTTAATTGAAAACTTTTTTAACTTTTAATTGAAAATTAATTTTTAACTTTTATGTCTTTTCTTATTTCAGTCACTCGATAATCATTTTTATTACTTAATTTATAAATTATTCCAAGGCGTCAGAAATTACTGAGCCCATAGCGGCATTTGGCTTTAATCCGGCCCTGTCAACCGTATCCTGTCTTTCCTCTTACTTCTTCATTTCAATCACACCTTTCTTCCTTTTTTTCTTTTTCCATTCTCCATTTTTACATTTCCCTACTGTGTTCTTGATTCTGCAGATCATAATTGTATTAGCCAACGCTAATCACATCTATCTGTCTATATATATAATATACACTAGGACGTCGCCAGGAGGACAGGGGTGGGCAGCTGCTCCTCCCTAGAAACTAATGAAGTGAAATCTCGTTATTTAATTTTGGTACCTAGTATTTTCCGTACAGTCAAGATTAACCAAAGCCAATAGGATAGGGGTAAAAATTAACTTACTATTCCGGTACTAAAAATTAACCTTAACCTCTCCTTCTCTCCGCCGACACTCAGCCGCAACAGTGCAACCCTTTCCATTCAAATTGTTGTTTCATTTCTTCTCAATGCCTTACATATGTTTCATCCGCTTTTCTAAATATCCTAAGTAAAAATACTATTTCGCACAATTACGATATTTTTAAATTTTATTTATTCCGTGTTACTTTTTACTTACAATTAAATATATAGCTAAATGATTTTTTATTTGCAATGTTTTTCGTAATAACTCATAAATTTAGAAATTTGTGTAGCCGTAAAATTAACTATTTCATTCTCAAAAACAAAAAAAAGACAAAAAAAAAACAAAAAAAAAACAAATAAACAAACATCGTTACATTTATGTCAGTAATTTTGTTACTTAATTGTCGCTACATTTATTTATTTATTTAATAGCGGTATACACAACAGTATGAAACTAATTACAGTGTATACATTAAAATACATAACAATACATAAGCTTTAAGCAAAACACACTTTAATACACACATAGACACGCACACGCACACACACCTATCACATAGAACATGTATACATTCATAGCACATACAGACGCACATACTATGTAACACAAGAGAATTAATATAAGTTACATATTAAAATTGTTCATATATCACTAATATTTGGAAGAGGGTAGATTGCGCAACAAACTTTTAATTGATCCATTAAGCAGTAAAATAATTCAACAATTTGCTTAAACTTATTCGTGTTATTAAAAAACATGTCAACCTCCGATTCGTCCATTAAGAAATAATGAGTTATTTTTACTGCAGTCAGAAGGGGGGAGAATTCGTATATAGCTTTGTTCTTGCAAATGGTACATGCAATAATTGCATTTTTCTGGCCGTTAATCTGGGAACTCGGAAACCACTCCGGGTACCTGAAAATTCAATTTAAGTCAAAAAGGTAGCATAAAACTACCTTCTTATCTGAACCAAAAATGTACGTTTCAGATATCTTTTCTAACCTAAAGACCAAATGATGTACTTAATGCTGTTTTGTGGACGAAGATAAAAACTATTGACCAGTTCTTTGAATAACTCTTCTACCGTACTTACGAACAGTTCATTTTATGACGTAGGCCTTTGACCTCCATTTTGCTGACGTGTTCTCGCCCTACTCATTCAAATTTATAGTTTCGAAAACTCAAACGAAATTTCACAGCCTATATTTATTTTCTTCAACTACGATGTTTCATTCGCAAAAATTATTATTATCAAATTATCAATGTAATCTATTCATTTTTCTTAAAATATCTACATTCTCTGAAATATTGCTCATATCCATTTGTAAATCGGTCATTATGCGATAGTTTGTTTGGTTTTCGACTTGCACTCTACTAATAATTAATCACGAATTCGGGAAAAAATAACTTTTATTTCAAAACATTTTAAACCTCTCCAGTGATTATAATTAGATTTTTCAGTTAAAATCGCATTAAATTTATATCGTAGTGCGTCGGACAATTTTTTTTTAACTTGTCCGATCGATGAAAGAAGATATTTAAAAAAAAAAAAAAAAGAATCCAATTCATTTGAGACGTATTTCGCTTTGGCAAAAGTAATTAGAAAATATAACTTGAGCCAAGCATAAAAGCAACTCTTGATAAAGGTCGTATAGGTAAAAAATAATTTACACCATTCGCTCGTTATTATTATTTTCACGGGCGGAAGCGAGAAGATCCCTAAGGAGTAACTGATATGCGGAGAGTATTTTTGTACATGCTGCAATTACCTTTTTTTTCTTCTTTGTTGTCTATTTTAATGAATCTGACGCTGCAAAATTTACGATTTGTTTGATCAATTTAAAAAGAGGAGGACGAAGATAATTCGTACCGATAAAGTTAAAACTATATTTTTTCCTTTCTCCTGACGTAAATTATGTTTATTTTCGTCAAAGTACGAGATATAAACGGGGAACAAATAAAAGTATATCAACCATCAAAAGACCTCATCATTTTTTGAATTTTGTTGTTTTTTTTTTGTTTTTTTTGTTTTTTTTCCCGGTATACTAATCAACCAAAAAACGTGTCCAGAAAGGTAAACAATTATTACCGAGGAAAACGGATTGGATGTATTGAAAAAATGGGGGAAAAAAAGAAAATAAAAATGTTAGGAAGAATTTTAACGAAAAATATAAAACAACTTTAGATGTATTTACTTAGTGAACGGAATTCGGTATAAGTCTTGTTTACATTTATAATCACAGTGCCTAGCTACGCGAAGTAATTGTTGAACATTTTCCATATAAATTATTCCAGCAGTAGACGATTGTAGGCGTGTAAAGGCATACGGTAGACAACAGATTGGCAGGGACAGGCGTTACGTTCTAGGCAACCATAAAATAAATACTTATTCTTAGCCGTTCGAATGCTCAGGACCGACTACTCGACTAAACGATAATTATATTTTTATTTTTTTCTGCGTATATAAGAGAGTTTCAGAAAAAAATTAGTATTTGAATACCGTGGAAAAAAAATCGTTGCATTACTAATAGCCTTTTTTTCGTATTAATTTTTTTTTTTTGAAATTTGTACTATTAAATTAAAGTTGCAACTACATTGCAAGTTTTTATAATGTTTTTGACTGATATTTTTAAGAAGATGATAAGAAATATCGACCTGGCCTGATGGAAATTAGAATCAAAATTTTTATTTTGCTTTCGACAAAAAATTGATTAATAACCTGTTTCACTGTAAAATTATAATACAAAATTATAACCTCATAATTTCGATGATTTAAAATCCTTGTAATTAAAATTTTCGTTAACCCGAATTCATTAAGTTTCGATGCAATTTTTATTTATTTATCAAATTTTAGGCTATAATGTCTTTTTCATTTTTCATTCCGTTGGGCACAGTTTAACTTTATAAAATGTCACACGCTCTTATAAACATTTCTAAGAATTTATTTCCTTGAATATGTCATTATCTATCCGATTACGTCACTGTCACCAATGATTTTGGCGCCATTGTTATCCTTTTTTTCTACTCTACTGAAGCTTTCCATCACATCAATTTACACTTTCCCTCCACTTCTGTTCTTCCCCCATACATTCCTATATATACTTCTTCCCCGCAATATATATTTCGGGTAATTTCATTTTATTATCCGTTTATCTCTTCCGGCAACTGTTCATTTTCGTTTGGCGACTCTATGTTCTTATGTTGTAAGTCTAACATTCTTCTTCAAAATCATAACCTTCGATTCTTCATTACATCCTTTTCTTTCCCTTTCATAGTGCAAGACTTTAACTTAAACACAAATATATCCCACACGCACCGCAGTTCGTAAGTCTGTTTCTTAGAATTAAGTGTCTAAGATCAACTCTTACTGAATATTTTCTTCGTTACTGTAAATCTGCTGTTTTCTATTTCTGTCTATTCATTTTTACTTCACTATATTTCACTTTTTTGTTCTCTATCTCCAATACCAGTAATTATGAGCAGACTATTTCTTAATTTTTGAAATAAACTTCATGCAGCAAACATGGAACGGTTAGCAAAAGTCTTGGTTTCCTTCTTGACCAATTTTACGATCATTATTAAGTCTTACTAGTTAACATAACTAATACGATATTAATAATTAAAATGTGGAAACTCATTTTCGTTCTAATTCATTATACTTATAATTTATTTTTAGGATTTTGTATGTTTTTCAAAATTTAAAACTTCCGGTATCCCAAAAGGCTCGATTTTAAAATTGTAAATCCGGATATTTCAAATTAGAAAATTATCCGGGAATCCGTGTATTTTTAACCTAACTCAATAATACTTGCATCGCAGAAGCCGCGTGTTATTATTCGTGCTTTTTTAAACTCTTTACTAATTTCGGAAGTTTCGTTAAGGAAACAATGTATATTTTCATTTCGTTTAAATAACCATCTTTCCATTTTTATATCAGACCCTCGGAAATAAAAATACTTGTTTTTTTCTCTCAAAAATTAATGTTTCCGGTGCTCTGAGAATTTAAGATGAAGTTATAAAATCGGTTATATTTTTTGTCTAAAACGCTATTTTTTTTTTTATTATTTATTTGTAAAGCGCGCGTGTACAAACTTATGCGCTAGAGCGCGCTAAAATTAGGAACTATATTAAGTTACATTATTATATTTATATTAAATGATACACGTTCATATTCTGTAAAATCTGTAGTACTTGTTGGCTACGATCCTCTTCATCTGCTAGCGCTTCTGCAAGGTCATGATAGGGTTTATTTACATTATATTTACGACAAGTGAGCAGGAGATGTTCAATAGACAGACGACAGCCGCATTCCTCACACTACTGCGGTTGTGTTTTTTCAAGAAGGTAGTCGTGTGTAACTTTCATGTGTCCAATTCTGTCTCCGGCTAGAACCACCTCCTCACGTCTGTGCTTACGCGCAGAAGTGTGCCAGCGGGTGGTAGAGTAACGGATACGGCGGAATTTGTTTGTGAGTGGTATATCTGTCCAAATAGACCATTTCTAGTAAAGCGCCATTTTTATACGTTTTTTGTATACATTTGTTGATGGAATACCGGTAACAGCGTTTTCTATCCACGGGGGGTTGAGGGGAAGGCTGCTGGAAAATGATGGCGGTTGAGTAAAATTTAAGGATGCAAGAATGTTTTGGGTAAAGATATGGAAGATTTGATTAGCATATGGAGCAGCTACTGGCATGGTTGTATGCGCTTTAACCGGCAAGTTTCTTCCAATTTTTAAGTGCGCTAATGTGGTTATAGCTAAATATTGCCTTCTGAGGTTTAGTGGCCACTCTTCTGCATCACATAAGAGGCTGATTGTTGGGCTTGTTCGAAAAGCACCAGTAGCAATTCGTATTGCGTTGTGATGGAGAGAGTCCAGTGAATATGTGATACTGGGTTGTCCTGTGCCATAGATTTGCTGCTCCGTAGTCTAATTTTGCTCTGATGACCGCTCTGTAGATATGTAAGAGTGATAATCTGTCCGCGCCATATGTTGTATGAGATAATTTCTTTATGAGGTTTAATTTGTTGGTGCAGATTTGCTTTAGCTGTTGTATATGAGGCTTCCAAGTGAAAGTTTCGTCAAATATCATGCCAAGATATTTAATTGATTTACTCGAGATTATTGGATTATTATTTATGTGTACAGAGATTTAGTGTTGACAGTGACGAGTTCTACAGAAGTGCACAGCGGTAGTTTTTGTAGGTGAGAATTGAAATCCATTTTTCAGTGACCAACAATGAATTGTGTTTATAGTATTTTGTAATATTTCTTGCCCAATTTGTAGGTTGGTACAGTTGAGGAGAATTATGAAATCGTCAGCAAAGAGTGCTGGTCTTACTGGAGGGTGAACTGCTATTACAATGTCGTTTATCGCGATATTGAATAGGGTTGGGCTGATTACAGAGCCTTATGGGACTCCATTCATTAATTCATAAGAATTTGATAAGGCTGTGCCTATACGGACTTTGAATTGGCGGTTTGATAAAAAAGCAGCAACAAAGTGGGCCATATTTCCTTTGATATTCCAATCATGCAAGGTTACCAAAATTTTGTGCTTCCAAGTAGTGTCAAAAGCGTTTTTTCAGTCGAAAAAAACAGCAAGAAGATGTTGCTTTTTCGCAAAGCTCTCTAATGTTGCATTCTGTATAAAGAGAACTTGATCTAATGTTGATCTGGCATTGCGAAAGCCACATTGAGCATTGGTGAGCAGGTTCTCTCGCTAAAGAGCCCACTTCAATCTGACGTTAATTATTTTTTCTAGAAGTTTGCATAAAACTGACGTCAGCGATATTAGTCTGTAGCTGTCAGTCAGTATCGGATTTTTATTTGGTTTGAGGAAAGGTATGACTGTTGCCTTACGTCATGCATTAGGAAATTCGTATTGAGTCCAGATACGGTTGAATATTTTAAGTAAGATGTCGTGAATGTTTTCAGATGCTTGCTTCAGCATAGAGGTATGCAATTCATCAGGTCCAGGAGCTGTTAACTTCATTTTACGTAATGCGTTGGTGTATGCAGTTTTGGTAAGATCAATATTGTATGGCTCTTGGTTGTCTGAATCAAGGTGCAGTTGCTTTTTCTCTTCCAGAAGTTTATGGCGAATAAATGATGGAGGAGTTAATGGAAGAGGTATATTTTCTCCAAGATTCGAGTTTCTCTTCTTTGAATGTGCGGCGTGCAATAGCTTTCGCTTTTTGATATTGGATGTGAAGCTCGAGTGAGGAGTGAGATTTAGGTTGTCGTAAAGCTTTCCTTCGCAGTTTGTGAGGGCTTCCGCACATTTGTGATTCCACCAAGGTACTTTTCTCTTTTTAAAGTGCCTCATCGGCGTGAATGTTCGAGTTAGGGAAACTAATTTGGCAATAAATTCTTCTACTAATTTATTTGTATCCTTTGAGAAGTCAGGGGTAGCCTGTTGCGGCATGCATCAGCAAATTTAGGCCAATCTTTTTTAGAGTAATTCCATGTTATTTTATTAGAAGGTGCAATAGTAGTGGTAGTATATAATATTACAGCCGGTACATGGTCGCTTCCAGCCAAATCAGTGTGCAAGAAATTTTGCAATTTAGAGGTGAGTTGTGACGAGAAAATAGCTAAGTCCAAAGTAGACCATGTTCTATGAGATAGATTGTAGTGTGTAGGACTGAGTTGCGGTAACAAAGTAAGGTGTTTGTCCTCTAAAATCTTCTCTATTGCCAGACCTTTATCGTTGGTTTTTATTCCACCCCATAATGGGTTATGTGCGTTCATATCGCCAAAAATTACAAAAGGCGTAGGAAGTTCATTGATAAGCTCTAAGAATGTTTCAGCGTTGATGCTTTGATTTGGAGGAAGGTATATGGTACAGGTTGTGATTGGTTCTTGGAGATAAATTCTGACTGCGACTGCTTGAAGTTCAGTGTTCAAGGTGATTTCATCAAAGTGTATGTCTTTTCGTATACCAAGTAATACTCCTCCATGAGCAATTATGGTAGTGGGTATCGATAAATTTATAACTGAATGGGTTTTCAGCTTGAATGATTGGTCTTGTCTCAAATGGGTTTCTTGGATACCTATGACTGCTGGATTGTAAAGTTTTAGGAGAAGTTGGAGATCATCAAGGTGTAAGTAAAGACCGTTACAGTTCCAGGAGATGATTGTTGGGTGTTGTAATATTGTATTATGTGATTTCATGCAGTTGGTGTAGTGTGCTTGGTAGGTTCAGATTCAGAACCGCTGGAAGGTTCTTCCTCAAGGGCCATAGTTTCTAGTTTGTGTATAATTTTAGTGAATCTTGTTTTCATTGAACTATTTTTGTTCATATTTGAAATTTGTTTTAGTTTCTTCAACTTCTTTATCTGGTTGTGTTACTTTTAAAAACACAATTTTTTTGCTGTTCCTGAAAAGGGGGTTAAAAAATTTTTTACTTTTATTGTACAAAAGAGTTTTTGAATTGTGTTACACATTTTGAATTTAATTTTCTAACGGGTTAATTTTTAAGTGATTTGTGATGTCCATTTTAAATTCCATACTAAATATTCTTAACGTGTTTTTGCGATTTTTAAAGAGCGTTTTAATTAGAATTTTTTCTTCCTTTTTTTTCACCGCTCCGGTCTTAGAACCACAATTGGCGCTGCTGTTTGGTTAACTAAATCTTGACTTTCTCTATGTTAAGCAATTACTTCCTCATATCTCTTCTCATTAGAAAAAGACATGATTTTTAACTAATATACTAATAACTCACTATTATTTTACGTTACACACAGTAAACAATATTAATCACAGTAAAAAAAAAAAAAAAAAAAAACTGTTACAAATTAAGTCCATTTCCTGGTATTGTTCAACACAAATTAGGTTTGAGCGACTGAAATTAATTCCGTGGATGCTGTTGTAATTTTTTCGGGGTTATCCGAGTAATGCGTCTCTACACCAGTGTCTCTTGAGTCTTCTCCGCGGATTCCCAGGGAGAGATGAAGAGAACATGCTGGACGCTTCTATGTTTTCACTGAGTTCAAGTTTACTAAAGAACGTACCATATCGAAGTTTGTAATAGTCTTGCACGAATGGGATCTTCAAATCGTGATGGAGTGTTCTATTGGACACGAAATAAGGAGCGTTGGCAACTTGTCTGAGTATTTTAGACTGAAGCTGTTGAATTCTGTTGATATTGCTCTTGGACGTTGCGCCATATACTTCGATGCCATACCGCCATACTGGCGCCAGTACGGATAGATAGATTAGTCTTTTGCAAGACATGCTCACAGCAGACTTCCTTCCCATAAGGTTATTTAAGATTTGAAGTCTTGAGCGAATTTTTGCCTTGTGTACGCGACGTGGGTCCTCCATGTTAGACGTTGGTTCATTGTTAATCCTAAGTATTTAGCACTGTTGCTTTGCGGAAGCACATTTTTATTTATTTCTACCTGGGGGCGGGACTGTCGGTTTAGCGTAAAAGTCACCTGTAAACTTTTGGAATGGTTTATTTTATTCTTTGCTTCGAGTTAAACCCGATGACTCAGAGTTTGACCACGTAATCAACTGGTGGAGTCTGCTGTACGTTGATAGTGCCAATCTTCCACCCTTACCCGACTCTTTCATAATAGTTCATAATGAACGCGAACACCGAATCTTTATCCAAACGGGTATGCAGAACATGTAGTCCATTGCTCCATCTGTATAAGATAGCGCCCCCTCTACCACAGACATCAAAACCGCTGCAGTTTCACAAAACAGAACCACCTCCGCTGAGGAAAACACTCAAGCCTCCGTCTTTGAAGATAGTATGGCAGTCAACACGGAAGAAACTCAAGCAGCAACTAAGAGATCTCACCCACAAACCCCTGATGCTTCTCAGATGACTACGGGCCTTAACTTTACAGATAACACAGGAGCCATTCCTTTAGAACCGCTACAAATACAAACAAACAAATCAGAAAACAGAGAGCATCCAAATGGGATGGAGGTCAGAGACAACCGAGTAATGGCAGATTTCAAACCTCCACCATCAAGAGTTAATAGACAAAAATTGCCTACTGTTGAACTTCCAAAGCCCGCAAAAAACAACATCGCGAATAATGAATATCCATTGTGTTTTACTGCCCTGTAACTTTAATGGATAGGATTCAAGGACAACACGATCCAATGAGTATAGTAGCCATTTTCACCGATGATGTAGATGGATTTATCCACATGCTTTTGGATAACTATTCCTTACTTCGAAATCGATCAATGAAAGAACGATTCACTCAGTGGATCAACAAACTTGTTAGGCGGTCGGATTCAGACTAGACGGCAGACTAACCATATCCAAAAGAACAAACCGTGCATCCTCACACTGTAATAGCCGCAGCAATTAAATACAGTACAAGGTGTTGCGTCTACAAAAAAAAAAAAAAAAAAAAAAACATTAATTTAAACAGGTTAATGGCTAGGCCGTTGACTTTTTCAAAAACATCTGTATAATTTTATTGTACAAGAAATTATCTCACTCTTGAACGCAACACCGATATGCGCGCACGATCACATTTTACTGTCTAAAAGCATCTCAGCAGAGAGTTTTTACCGCGACTTGAACGCTATCTGGTATCGATTAACACGCCAGTCGACCATATCGCTAGTGTAAATATTTTTATTTAGTTCTAATTTATTTTATTCCGAACTCGGCGCGAAACGTTAAAAACGAAATCGGTCTCCTATTGGCTGCTTCGGTCACAACTAATAACCAAACACGCGGCAGAGCGCCCTAGCAGCTGATATATATACACCCGGATTTTTATCCCTCGACGCATTGGCATTTTCAATTTTGCAGGCATCAGTCGCGTTTCCAGAGCGACACCGATCGACCGTTATCCATCGCTCCAGTTCTTGTTTGGGTAGCACAACAGTGCTGCATATCAACAGCTCTTTTCAGAGCTACGCGCCACCAAGGTGCGCACCCGCGCTCGTGGTGATCAATGTTGTTTTCAACAGCCTGATCATTGCTTCGATTTTACAAGCTGATTATTCAAGTCAGTCGTCCGATTCCTGCTGGGCAGCATCATCACTGCAGATTCGTCGTTTGTGTTCCAGTCGTTGTTGCAGAACAGTTGATTCTTTTGGTATCCACATTGTACATATTTACGAAATATTCATCCTACGGTGGTGGTGGTGGTGGTGAAGGTAGTTGTTGTGTGCATTGAATATATGATAACGTTTCACCAACGTCTTCTTTTTCCTGTTCTGGTATGGTGTTTTTATTGTTGTAAGAAAAAAAATATAGCTGCGGTGGTGTAGATGGTATTGGTAATATAGGCCCTGGAATAGAAAACATTACAGCATCCGCGGTCGAATCTTTGCCAAATTGTTGAATAAACTCTGAGACATTAATTGCTTCGTTACTCATTTTCTTTCTTCTTTACTTTATTAATACTGAACAATAGCTAATACCACTTTAAACCTGACACTACTTCGCTGCAGTACAGACTAATGCTTCTGACATGTTAGAAAATGCCCTTTTATAGATATCAGTAGGCTACCAATGTGAAAATTGGGGAGAATACCGGCTCCTGATTGGTTGATTGAGCATGGAAGGAAGGTAGGCGACTGAAAATGGGAACAAGTAATAAATGAGCCATTGTGTAATAAAACATAAGTAGCTTGCTGCTGATAAGGGTGTCAAGGTCATCCAGTCCTTGAGTAGTATCATCGGGCTATGTGAAGGTGCAGAGGGTGGATGGGGTGGCTAGTACACATCCATGTAGTAGGGCAGTTAAAAAATAATAATGTTGACCGCATAAGGATGTGGTCGTCATGATGCTTGTTATGACTTACCCCCTCCCCACAGATATACTACACCATCCACTGTGCCAAAACCATCTACTTTACCCTACTTATAACATTTCATTGTATAAGTTATATATAGCATAAAAAATAATTATTTTTCGAACTCCATAAAATCATGAATCGAGTATTTCACTCTCCACCCTAATTTGAAATGTTCGAAATGCCCCCGAATACATAATTGAAACAAATCCTAGTGATTATTAGTTTCAATACTCATTATGATTATTAACAAGCAAATACAAGATTGTATTATTTTTACTTTGTTATATTTTTTCAAATTTTAAATTCTTAGGCTATCTTTCATAAATGAAATAACTGCTGAGAATGAAAAAATGAATAGGTTAGCCCCCGTTCTGCAGATGGATGTGCGCTTTTGTCCGTGTGTGAGCATTTATCCCTGGCGCTTTTATTTGTCTGAATTTTTGTCCGTAGCGACTTTGTACTGTTCGATTTTATCTTGTGCGCTTTTGTCCAGGAACTGGTAAAAAAAAATATAGAAAGAAAAATCTAAAACGTGTAAAATAATATATTGCAGATTATTCGGACCTGTCGTGAGATACCTCCTGGGCAATAGTTTCTTAAAATTCTTGTAGAAGGGTCAGTTAAAATTAACTGTATCATCATTTTTTATAAAAACGTTATATGTGATCTTTCATGTTAACACCGAAGTAAAAATGGCACAGTTACAAATACTTATTAACTTAAAATAGTACATAATCCATTTAACGAATTCTAGACGGAGGCGTAACAGTTATTAATTTCCTTCATTTATGTTAACAATGGAAAGTTAAGAAAATTTTCACTAAAAAAATCCGAATAAGTTAATTTTTGCAAAAAAATATCCAATGCGCTTAATTGTGCAAAAAAAAAATATATAAAATATGTTTTCTTATATTATTCTTAATAACACCCCTTACACTACATATTAAGGTACTGAGCAACCCCTTAGAGTTTTCTATCCGGACTTTAACCACAAATTAAAAATTTCTACATTTATACGACTATTTGCATAATAAACCGGTGTTTATTTATCGTTCACTTTATTCCTTGTATCGGTATTACGGGAAAATTACAATAGGAACGAGTGGCAATCGTTGAGTGTTCGCATTTACTAAAATCGAAAGGAAAATTTCGCTATGGGCAAAAAAAAACAAAACAACACGAGTCTGAAAATAATCTGCCGTTTATTTGCAGCAAGCGGAATTGAAGAGAATTAATATACGCTGAACGAACAAGGAAAGTGGGTCTAGAAATTTCGTTTAATTTACATGTGCTCGACCTAATATGCGCAGCTTCTGTTGGCGTTCAACGTACATATCGTTTTCGGAGACTGGTGGAAATAATTGTTTTTCAGTTGCTTTTTACCTCTTTGCTGTCTCAATTCGCAAGAGTACCAAAACGTAAAGCGGACTCTTCACTAGATTATTAATGCGGCCTGTTATATGGTGGCTTCGCATCAATGTGTTTCGGGTGAATAATGGGAATAATAATTGAGCTCGCGCTATTATCATTATCTCTTATAAGTACACGTTAGATGGAATTCTTTTCTTATTTTACTATTACAATATTCAAATTTATTTGTCGACGAAAGAAAGACGACCATCTTTTCTTCAGACTTCTCGCTAGCAGTAAACAACGTGCCTTGGCGTAATGCGTGTTTTATCGAGCTGGTAATGTAAACAAATTGAAGTCTCCGAATTGTGCGAAATAATCCATCTTTATTATGTGGGCGTTGCACGTTTCAGACAACTCGTTTTTCAACCTATTGCCCATTCCATAAATAATCTTGCAAGACGATTTGTCTAGTTCATCCCATGATTAAAATTGCTAGTAACTTCCTGCTCCTTGCAATTAGCGCGTTTGATATTGAGATAATTTTTATGTACATAACGCTGTGAATTTAACAATTCTGTACGGAGTTTATTGTTTCATTTGGATGGATTTATAATGGATTTACATTCGAATTCTAGGGAACATTTGAAGCAATTTTCTTATTTTATTGTCTTAACGCCAACTTATCATTATTTTCTAAATTAATTTATGGTATATTGTTTACACAAAGTGTAAGGTTTTTAAATACGTTTACATTTTTGTCCCGCGCTCATATAGACAAAGAATATTGAAAAAAAAATCACAGCACTTTCAATGTTTCAACCGTATCCATACCAGGGACAATTGAAACAACAGCGATGAATAATGTGCAACTATCTGAAATATTTATTTCTTATATATTATGAACAATAAAGATTAACTAACACTTTTTTACATTATTCACATATGCGTATTATTAAAAAAAACTATAAAATACTAGATTATTATATCAAATAAAAAATGAATATTTATTAATAAATAATAAGGACTGCTTAATTCTAATTATTTTATAAATTATTCAGGAAGACAATTATGGCATATGCAGCGCAATTCTTGCCACAAGTACATTCCTCATGGGACCACCTGGAACATTCCATGTATTAGTGTCATTTTTCTTTCGGCCACAATGTTCCAAGCGAACCAAGCGGAAATATTTTTCTTTTTCAATCTTTTTTTGAGTATATTTTTATTTTATTTTTTGTTTATGTTGTTTTAATGGTTACCTTCCTCTTCCTCCACAGAGCAATAAAACTTTGTGTTCCATAGAACAGGTGGTATATTTTTTAATATGACGTCCAAGATAAACCAAAAATTCAGCTTCCTGCATCCATCACTTAAATTGTCTGCTCCAATATATACTATTGGAGCACCTGCATCAAAATTATGTGATTGTAATATGCGGAAAAATGAACATCGGTGAAATTTATTACCAGTCTCTTTTTAGGATGCACATGTTTTGCATTTATCGGCGTTGATTGTCATTGTTTCTCCATCCTTGGTATAGCGTTCTTAGTCAGATTCCACTCCTTGTGACTCCTAATTGCTACTATTTACACGTGTTGATGGGTGATTCTTCTATTATTGGCAAACCCAGGGGAAAAACAAAACAAGGAAAAATATTTCCAGCGGAATTGACGGTTAATGCAACGGTTAGCGGTGTTCTTTTTTTTCCTGATGTCAAGCACCCAACTTGTCGGATTCCTTTTGCCGCGATAACTTTATTTGGCTCTTGTACACTTGTTATTTCGTCAATATTATAAAGATCTTTAACTTCAAACTGGTTTCGATCCATATTTCTTAGATTTTAAACGATATCGTAGCTTTTCGGTCTCTCTAATAAAGTTATATTTTTATTGTTTTGCACTATTCACTAATACCAAAAATTAACTAATTCGAAAATGAACTACGTGTGGGAGTAAGAAAAAAGACCCTGAAGAATATGTGTAGCGTATAGTTTTGTATCTGTGTTTACTGTTTCAATTGTCACCGTAGTAGATAAAAATTAACAAAATTGTCATATTTTCTAAACTGACTAAAATTTTTACAAATACACTAATCAGCACTGTCAACGGATTAAACACTAAGAAATAAAATACACAATTAAAAATTCAGATATTTACTTTTTTCTTTCAATGTATCACAATTATAATCACAGTACAAAAATTTTTTCAAACACAACATTCAACTATTTTAATTATTCCACTGCCGGTTTTAATCGAGAAACGAGAAGTAATTGTAGACTACGTGATTGAAACAATTCATACTTGTGTTCGCAGAGTAAAAAGACCGTTGGTAAAGTACTGATCTGTAATGTAAATTTTTCACCATCGAGACCGGTGATGTATGGAAAAATTCTGAACTTTTCAATATAATTAACCAGATTACTTTACGTATAACAAAAGGAATAACAATAACAACGTTAAAATTCCTATCTCCTTTTCATTTTCATTTAGTGTCCGCAAACCGTAAGACCGCGTTTGAAAACTACTAAAATCTCGTGGTTACTTTGATCCGTTTCCATTACAATAGAACATCTTCCAGTCGACTGTCCTAAGTATCATCTACTCCGCATACAATTTAACCTCCCACCCACGTTAGAATTCCTCCTGCAAGATAAACGGTCAACAATTGATAATCTCTTTTCCTTCCTCCAAGATTCAAATCTCCTCCAACTAATCTAAAATTTTCCTTCGTGCCTTTTACCTTCGTAGTAGTGAAGTCCGTTAATAATAAAAAAAGAAAAAAAAAGAATCAATATCGGGATTACATTCTCTAAGTCTCAGCTGAATTTTATTTTGGAATGTTTCACTGATTTCGACCATATTTATATATATATATTGCAATGTGTACATTACACTAAATAAATAAAATAGTAAAATTAAATTTCATAAATTATCGAAAAAGTGATGCGAGTGTAAGTGATCCAGTTGTCGGCTAGGGGTGAATGGACCATCCTGCATCAACGCAAAGCGAGTTGCGCGTCAGGACAGATCTACCACCACCACGGGAGCGAGAACAGAGGTATCGCAAAAAAAAATCAATAACGAGTTACGAACGCGACAGGCAGTCAGTCTGAGTTTTGTCTCGGTGGAAGTCGGTAAACGATCACTTTCGGGCTTGGTCATCGGTCCGGTCAGTAAAAGTAAGCCAAACTGGCCATGCCCTTGCCGCTCGACATAGTGCAAGATCTTAATTTCGATCAAGTATAGTCGCAATCGTTTTTATTCGATAACTCTATCTTCACAACGACCTGTGCCCGGCAGAGCATAATTTAGTACAGAAAACCAAAATAATCAAGAAGATGAAATCAGAAAAATAATCAGCCAGGCTAGAAAAATGTTAACAACCTGCAGAATGTTCTATCCTAAAACACATATGCTGCGCAAATAAAAGTAGAAAAACTGGCAGTGATAACATCCGTACCAGCCTGCATTAAACTGGAAAAATACAATATATTGATATGAGAAGAATACATAGAAAAAGAGAAAAATATTATACACCAAATGAAGAGAAAATACAAAAAAAAAAAAAAAAAACAAAAAAAAACAACAGGCTTAATGAAAGCAAAACCAAACAGGATAGATTAAATATTAAAATAAAAAAAAAGACAAATTTAGTGAATCGTAAAATAAAAAATGCATGTCCAATTCAAGGAAGAGTTGCAGCTTGGGGACCTGAAGGCATAAACTGAAGCCCTTATATAATACAGCAAACGTATAATTTTTATGTAACTAATGAATATATAGAATTCGCAATATTAAAAATTATACTTGACGCAACATTGTTGCACTTTCTGACTTTCTAATTGCTCTTCATTAACACGTGTATCGCTTTACATTTCCGGTTCCCGGAGGTACTATAAAGCTAACTTAACATTTTATAAATTAATAAAATCAGTACACACTTTACTCCATCTTTTCTGCAAACAAAAATATATTTGAAAATTACAAGTGATTTTTTTTTTTTTTTGCATATAATCTCTTCAAAGAAATAGTAAGCAGCAGTGACGATAATAGACATAATTAAGAATAGAAAACAATAAGGAAATATTACGGATAACCACCGATTATAGGAGCAATAAATTGAGCCAATAGTTAGTTGTAATGTTACAGTTCATAATTAAACATGATTACGCTTTCTGATTCGTACAAACCCGACCCGATTAAGTGTTAAGGGAGTATTCTACTCTAGAAATATGAAAAAATCAATTTTTTTTTTTGCATATTGTGATAATTTATACATTTAATAATATTTTCCTAAAAAGATTTTTCAAAATTAAAATTATTTACGGAGTTGTAGCTATTTTCGTGACGCAGCAACTAAATCGGATCAGTCGGAGTGGATCATACAATATACGATAGACATTGTTTGACTACCTGGGGATAATTCAAACTCTTTTATACATTATACACATATTTAAAAATCGATTAACTGAAAGCCATTGTAATGTATTTTGTTGAAATCTTTTCTTGTTTAGTGTTCAGTTCAGGTCAGTTTCGTTTCAATCTTCAAGCAACGAAAATATGCGTCTTCTGTGTACAGTCCAAAAATATAAAAGTGAATATTTTATTTATTAAGTGTAAAATGGATAAAAAAAGTAACAAAGGAAGTGCTGTGCGTCCAGATAGACAAAAATAAAGGAACATTAAGACTGTCAGGCGGGACGCAATTCGGATTGAACGCTCTGAAATCCGAACTTCTGATGCTTCCAAGGAAGTTAGGACTGCTCGTCTAGTAGAAAGAACTTCAGAAAACGTACAATTTGAAGTAGCAGAAGGTCTGAAGCAGGAATCTCCGATTAAGAAAATGTAAGTATAACGTACCGTTCTAGGAATTATACTGCCTGAAACTTTACTTGAAACTTTCAAAACTTGAAAGGCGTTTTCTTCGAAACTACTTTTTTAACACGGTTGACATGATATCTCAAGTTCTAATAAACCGATTTACTTGAAATTGCGTATGGATCTTCTTTGTATATCCCTCTATAGCTCCTAACAGAATAAAGTCAAAAATTTGGTTTTTACTATTTTTTAAACATTCAGAAAAGTCAAAAAACAGGTAAAAAAGCGACCTTTTTTTTTTTAAACAATCACCATTTTACGAGAATTTTTTTTTCCCCTTCTCTGACGTAGGGGCTATAACGACATCCTTACTAATTAAGAATCTTTTTTTTTTTGTTTTTGTTTCAGATGACCAGAAGGGTTGAAATCGTGTAAATCAGGACACGTCCTTTTTTTTACCCCTCCACTTCATCAGCATGTAACTTTATAAATTTTGAATTTTTTTTTGATAATTTTTTTTTTGATAATTTTTTTTTTTTGATAATTTTTTTTTTTTGATAATTTTTATTTTGTATTTTGAAAACATGAATAAATAAATGGTAAAAAAAATGATGGTAAAAATATTTATTGTTTTGTTTTTATTGTGCTTGAAAAAACCTCCTAAATTCGTGCCTCTAGACCAGAGTTTCCCAACCTTTTTTTCGTCGAGCCTCCCCGAATTATAAATAACATTTTTATGCCACCCTTTATTTTTTTCATTAAAAAAAAAAACGCACATTGTTTTAATGACACTTATTTATTTTAATTCTAAGTTGTAGAAAATAAACTTTAACCAAATTTAACACGTTTTTTTTTATCGAAATAATTTATTCTAATTAGAGGTACTAATGAGATACTTGAGCTCGCATGCTCTGCACCAGTTGGCTGATTCTAGGTTCAGTTTTTTCCAGAGCTATTGTCAGGTAGCTATCGACGGCAAGACGATTTCGCTGCTTAGTTTTAATTAAAACCAGAGCTGAAAACCCTGTCTCACATAAGTAAGTCGAAGAAAAAGGAACAAGTATTCCCAAACCAAGAGAGGCAACTTTGGAGTTAACAAGGAATCGTTTGATCCAAAATTTCTCCAATGTCAACAGATGAAAGTTATCTTTCGTTGTCAAATCAACCTTCATTTCTAGAAATTCTTTCTGAACTTCATCTGGTAATTGTAAGACATCAACAACAAATGAGTTTCTGGTTATGTGACATATGTATTAGTGACTCTGAATTAATGTCTCGATAGTATCGGTGAAATTCGTTTTCCAGCGCTTTCAAATGTGTTTATATTTCAACTTTGAAATCTTGGTCCAGTTTTTTATTTTTAATTGTTTTGAATAGTCTAGAAAAAGATATTATTACATTTTCAGCAGATACCTTTTGATTCCAAAGTTGAAGCTTAGATATGAACCCTTGAATATGATCATAGTTACTTATTACAGTGCCGCCTCTGCCTTGAAGCTTCAAGTTTAGCTGATTAAAGGCATCAAATATATCGGTTAAATAGGTCAACCTCCATTGAAATTATTCATTGTTGAACATTTGCAAAAAATCTCTTTTTTTCTTTGAACTCAAAAAAGAGGATGACCTTATCTTTCAATTCATAAAGGCGAGCCAACATGTTGCCCTTAGACAACCAGCGTACTTCTGTGTGAAATAGAAGGACTCTGTGATCAGAATCAAGATCCTCGCAAAGTAAACTAAATAATCGTCTGTTCAAAGCGCTACTCTTGATGTAGTTTATGATCTTTATAGCGAAGTCCAAAGTCTGGCGTAATTTCTGTGGCAATGTTTTGTAAGCCAAAGCTTGTCGATGAATAAAACAATTAGTACACACTATCGCGGAATTCTTTTTCTTGAGCTTTTGAGTTAAGCCTGATCGTACACCTATCATTGCAGGGGCGCCATCTGTGCAAAGTGCAATGAGCTTATTCCAATCCAAATCATTTTTTTTCGATGAAATCAGATATTGAATTAAATATATCTTCAGATTCAGCGCCTGCTGTTAAAGATTGGGAGTACAAAATCTCTTCTTCAATGTGATCTCCACTGACGTAATGAACATAAACTATTAACTGTGCACAATTAACGATGTCGATGGATTCATCGCAACTAATGCAAAAAATGGTGATAATTTTACTTTGTTGATTTTTTTAAAAAATTGGCAGATGCTTAAAAGGTCATTTTCGAAGGCATGTCACATTATTTATTGAACACCCCTCGTCCGATGTTTAATTTACGCGTTAAATTAATTTTTCTTTCGCGCCTCCCTTGACATCTCTCTATGTCCCCTAGGGGGGCGTGCCCCCCCCCCCGGTTGGGAACTCTTGCTCTAGACTATTTTTCACTTAAGCATCTAATCGTTTCTTTTTTATTGTTCGCACACATAAGTCTTTATTTATGCCATTGTTTTGCATACACCAAACATGCTCTTAGGACCAAATAATACTTATTATTTAAATGTTCTTTGCATTTAAATTATATTCATATTAGTTTTGATATTGTCTGTAAAGAAAAACTTTATTTTGTAAAAATATAAGCCAGTTCATATATTTTAAAACGGAACTGTTTATGTTTGATGCTGATATGGTCTTTTCATGTGAGTCGTTAATCTCAGTGGTAAATATTCTACTTTTTCTGAAGTCAGAATCATCTATCCATCTATAGTTCAATAGGTAAATCGCAGCTTTGTTTAAAATAAAAAAGCCATGTATCGATTTTGATTCATCGGCCTTTATTTGGCACAGTTTATCGTTTTTTCTAAACATCTTATGTGATCTTAGAGTTGTGTTTGGTTGCTACAATTAAGTCATGATAAGCTGATGGTATATATCGTCTGCAAACATTTCTGCTATCCGAAAAGTTTTTTTTTTTTTTTTTTTTTTTGGCCCGAACAGAACAGTTCATTTGGCCAGCAAACTACGACACGACTAGATATTAAAAAATACTAATAATAGAAAATTCAGGAAGAGAAATTTCATTCATTCTACATTATGGCCGCAACTGCTGGCAGTGCCCACAATGCTCAATGAAACAAAACAGAAACAAACAAGATTTTTCCATTCTGGAAAAAGGAGCAAAAGAAAAAATAGATAAGTAGATAAATATTTCTATCTCACATTATGACCACAGTTGCCTGGCAATGCTCACAATGCATTATGAGAAAAAGGAGGTAGTCACAGCCACACTGGACAAAGACTACAATAATGTAAGAAAAAAAATAAGTAAAATAATGGAGAGAAAAGAAAAAAAAGAAAAAAAAAAAAAAAATCAAACAACAATCCTGTTTCTTTCAATAAACCTAAAAAGGACAAATAAAATTTTATCACTGGAACAGAGAAGATGAAAAACACACAATGGAGAATAAACACCACAGGACATGAGGTCCTTAGAAAACGCAAGTCTCGCGTCATCGAACTGGGTGCAATTAAATAACAAGTGATTAATGTCTTCTCTAAAATTTTGTCGACAATAGATATTACAACCGGTGCAGTGCCCAGTGTTTGAAAAATTTAAACCCAATCGGCAATGGCCGGAGCGGAGCCTACACACAACGGTCACAAACCTACGGGTCAAACTAACTGGGACACTAATGCGGTAAAACCAAGGTATGGACGGCAAAGATGGTTGGACCATATGAAAATATTTACCAGGTCCTTGCTCTCTACAAATAAGACTTATCCAATCCGCATGATTATTTCTTTTGGCTTTATCTAGAAGATCGAAGGATGGGATAAATGGAAACTTAATACCTGATCTAACACCTTCTATTGCGATTAAATCAACACGGTCACCAAGTGGTACCCCACAGTGACCCGGAACCCAACAGAATTTAATGACTCCTCCAAGTTCGGAAATATTAAAATACTTTTCCTTAATTTCATAAATAATTGGATGGCAATTACATTCAAAGTTACTTCTCTGAAGCGACAAGAGAGAGCTAAGGCTGTCCGAAAATACTACAAACTCCCCCTTGGACTGCAACACGTTTTTCACAAACTCTAACGCTTTTTCAATTGCAAGAAGCTCGGCCGTGAAAATCGAAGCTTCTGGAGGTAATTTAAATTTCTGCTCAGTGATACCTTCTATAAGAAACCCGGCCCCTACGCCTTCATTAAATCCACGGAATTTGGCACCATCGGTAAAGATCAACCGATAACCGGGGTATAATTCTTTCGCGATACCTAGAAAAACGGAGTTCACAATGTTACCAGGTAACAGATGCAAATTCTGGCTTTTAAAGGTGTTAATATTGATGTCCAGTTTGATAAGATTAAGGTCGTATCTGAAATTAAAATAATTGGAGGGAGAAGATGGCACAAGAGCTGGACTATAACTATAATACATCCTAGTTCTTTTGAGCAAGAGCGGCATTTTCTGGGGAACAAATCTCCAATCACTACTTACCTGCATTATCTTACTTATAAACTGCGGATATTTGTAATTACAATACTTAAGTACAAATTTATCTGTTAAATAATTTCTTCTAATGTTCAGAGGAGCAATTTTGGTCTCCATTTGTAGACCGATGGTAGGGGACGACCTGACATTTCCCGTGATTAATCTTAAGCCAAGATTCTGTAATGAATCTAACTTTCTAAGCTGGAACTTTGAGGCCGATCCATAGAAAATCGCTCCATAATCCAATTTCGATCTAATAAAGCTTTTGTATAGCTGGCTTAATATGACCGGATCACTTCCCCACCATGAATTGCTTATAGCCTTTAAGGGGCTATACGATTTAATTACAAGTTCAACTAGTTTTTGAATGTGAAAAGTCCATGTTAGTTTAGGATCTAAAAACAATCCTAAATACCTAACATGCCTAGTGAATTTAATGAATTGGTTTTGAATTAGAACACGTATTTGTTCGTAGTCAAATGGTCTAAGTGAAAATACGGATACCGAGGATTTGACAAGGGATATTTCAAAATGAATCTTCTCAAAGGAATTAAAGCAAATATCCATAGATGTTTGACTTGCCTGAAGACATTTAATAAGGCAGTTATGTTTAGAATATATTAAGAAGTCGTCCGCGTATGACAAAATTCGGGAGAAATTTGGTATTTGAATATTAAAGAGAGGTAATATATACAAATTAAAGAGAAGCGGACTCAGAACGGCACCTTGGGCAAGACCTTTATAAGTTGTGCGAACTTCAACCTGTTTGGATACGGGGTTAAGAATATGGAGGGATCTACATAAAAATAAACTACACAAAAGTTTAGCCATGGGAAAAGGAATATTAACTGCTATTAATTGATTGAAAAGAACGGGGATGGAAACATTATCGAATGCCCCCTGAATATCAAGGAATGTTGCCACCAAGAAGCCTTTTTCTTGGAAAGTAGAATAAACATCCCCCAAGAATGATGCTACACAATCTTGGGTACCCAAATGTGGGCGGAATCCAAACATTCCCTCCGGAAGTATCTTCTGTCTCTCAATCCACCACATCAGTCTGTTCTTAATTACAACCTCGAAAACTTTCCTAAAGCAGGAGGCCAAGAAAATCGGTCGAAATGATGACGCCTGGTTGAAAGATTTACCAGGTTTGGGAATCGGAATGACTAGAAAACGCGACCAGTCAGAAGGTATTAAACCAGACACTAATAAATTGTTATATATTTCTAATAGTATATTTTTGGCGTAATTACTTAAATTCTGTATAACTGAGTAAGTAATACCATCCAAACCCGGGGAAGAATCTCGTTTCTTGTTTAAAGGAATAAAAACCTCTTCATACGTAATTGGACGGAGCAGAATATGAGATATCATAGGTGCAGTATTTCCTTCCCCGGCCAGCTCCTCCCTCATTGGAACATAAGGGGGAGAAACTGCGTTTGAAAAGTCAGTAAACCAACTGTCATTTTGAATCACTCGACCGTGAGAATGTGAATTTTTAAAACGCTTAGTTAGATTCCAAACTTCTTTTAAAGGAGTGTTTCTGTTAAACTTCCTACAAAAATCCCTCCAAGAGTTCCTTTTGGTTTTTTTGAGGAGTTTTCGCGTCTCCCCTGCAATTTTCCTATATGTAAGATAAGCTCCCATTGTGCCAACTGCCCTAAAAGTGCGTAAAGCATCGTTTCGTTCTTTAACTTTAGTCTCGCATTCTCCATTCCACCAAGGAACAGCAGGTTTATTCCCTTTATACAAGGATGCCTTAGGCATGGAGCACTGTAGCGCTGAAAGAACAGCATCATAAAATGTATAGTATTTGTCTAAGGAGTTACTCACAGAATTAATTATTACCAGATTTTGATCAACTAACTCGCGAAATTTATTCCAGTTCTCTTCCATAAATTTCCAACGCAGTATATTATTTTCAGATTGATATGGCTGCCGATAAGATGATATTGGGTTGTTCGTATTTATAGTGATCATAATTGGAAAGTGATCACTCCCTAAAGACGTTAGTAGAACTTCCCATGTACAATCGAGCGCCATTGAGGATGATGCTAGGGTTAAATCAACAGGGTTATTCACATGAAGGGGATTTCCAAGTTTGGTTTTGGAACCATCATTCAATAAGCACAGATCTGAATTAATGATGAGGTCAAGTACAGCTGCCCCTTTCGCATTATTACGGTCACAACCCCAGCACACACTCAGAGCGTTGAAATCTCCACCCACCAAAATGGGAATATTATTATAACCCTCCAACGCATCCAAGAATGTTGAGGAGTCTATAGAATGATTTGGGGGAGAGTAGTACGAAATAAATATTCCGGAAAATTGACCAATAGTAACAAGAACGCTGACTGCATTTGATTTGGTACTATTGTTACTAGTTGATAAATCGAGATTAATCACCTGGTACTTGATTCCGAACTTAATTAAAATGGCCGTACCCCCGTAGCCATCCTCTCTGTCGTCTCGAAAACAGTGATAATTGGGAATGTTAAAAGATCTGTTCTTGGATAGCCAAGTTTCTGAAAGTAGAACAATATCAATATCCTCCTGAGACAGAAAGATTTCTAGGTCACCTTTATTAGAAAAAATGCTGCGTGCATTCCACTGCAACACCCGGATCATGTCGAAAAGAGTGAGTTTAAAATGATCGCGAATTACCCTGTTTATATATCTATATTGCTACATATACATAAATATGTAACCGCTAAATGTATACAATAAGTTAGTATATACTAAAAGAAATATATAATTAAATATAATATAAAATCGGAAAATTAATTGTTGGCTGAAGTAGCCTTACCAGTTTTTTTGTTATTGGGAAGAGACTTTAACCCTTTAGAATTCACCACATTGGAGATTTTGGGATCCAAACCCTTTTTGCTTATGTTATTTGTATTACTTCTCAATATTGGTTGAATTGGTTTCGGCTCGTTGTTAGTTAAAGTTGTGCTGTTGGTTAGTTTGGACGAACTAGGTTGTCTATCTAACTTTTTTGGACTGGAATAATTTGTTTTTTTCCCTTCGTCAGAAGCCGCAAACGATACGGTACGTTTGAGACGGAAATCTGAGATAGGAATTAATTGCTTTGAATCAATGTATCCAGTCTTTCTTATTGGTTTGGGTTTAAATGAAGCGATAATATGAGATTCATTTTCGTGATTACTCTGCGAAATAGGCGGAAAATTATTTTCTTCAGATAAGAGAGAAAAACGGTTTCTTCTAACAGTATTGGAATAGAGATTTTCTTGTCGATATAGAGAAGGTATTTCTAATGAGGCCTCTTGAAAGCTGAGGTTATGTGACGCCATAAGTTCATTTATTTGAGTTTGCCTTCTTCTTTCTGGACACGAAGTATCGGTGGTTCTATGCTGATTTTTGCAAAACACACAAATTGGAGATGCACTAGTACAAGCTTCTTCCGAATGTTCTTTTCCTCCGCAGCGCAGACACCTGGAATTGCTCTTGCACTGTCTGGCTAGGTGACCATATCGGAGACATCGGTAACACTGACGCGTACGTCGAACAAATGGTTCACAAGGGAACCTGACGTTCCATAAAAAAACATGTGATGGTAAGGACTGGCCTTCAAACGAGATCAGTACAGAAGAACTTGGGAAATATTTAATTTCGCCCTCGATATTAGCTCGTCTATTTAATCGCTTAATGTTATTAACTACAAACGGGTAGGAGTCAATCATTTCCATGATTTGATCAACGGAATACTCGATATCCACTCCCTTAAGAACACCAAATCGTGAGACCAGATGTGCCGGAATAAAAGCTCTATACCCGCTCGTAAGAAAGCAAGAACAAGAAACTAAATTATTGGCGGAATGAGGTGACGACAATTGAATAATAACTCTATTCCGGCCTACCTTCTTAATTTCAATAATATCTTTCCATAAATTATTTATTTTTAATATTTCGGCGATTTTTAACGCACTAATGGCTAGTCTGATTGAGTCGGGTTGATAGGCTTTTTCAATAAAAACTTTAAAACCTTTATCGCTATGAGTGGAATTTGTATCAGTAGGATAAAAGTTAGAAATGTAATTACGAGGTTTTGAAAGAGCCGAGTTGTTCGTGCTATTGTTATGACCGGCTTCATTATTTGTCTTATCAAGATTGCTGTTGCTATCATTATTGTTATCACTAGTTACGGATTCTTTAGACTTACTTAACTGAGCCGTCTGCGAGATGTTGCTTTCGCCGTCTTCATCGCTAATAATAGTTGTAAAATTACTTACCTCGGTGCACAGCGTACTGTTACCTGTTTCCCTTAACTTGATGGGGGGATCTTTCCCCCCATCCTCGTCCACGTCCATGTGCGGTGTTAACCACCTGCAACACCGAAAACTTGACGACCGAGCAGAAAGAAGAAAAAGAAAGGAAAGAGAGAGACAGAGAAAAAAAAAAAAAAAAAAAGGTACTACGAATTCGTTGAAATAAGTAAACGGTTTTATCAACACGAACGCGATAGAACACACTTTCGTCAACGAACCAAATTATCTCAATCCGAAAAGTTCAATGTGCGCATATGGTACAACGTTGGTACATGTCCTGCAGCACTCTGCAGCGTGTAGCGTGTATATGGGTACTGTTTACGTTTATTTGAAAGTATTAATTAAGTACGGTTAAAAAGCACATCTGAACAATACATCACTTCCTCAAAGCAGCGACTTGCTATGTCGTCAACTATCCAATGTATCTATAGGTCCGTCATGCTGAAACCAAACTACCTTTTTGGTATGCATTTTTATTTAGAATTGTTTTCATTCTAAAATATTTGTAACAAACCAATAGATGTTTGTAGGAATTCACATTTTGCGATGGTTTACGCGGTTATCACTATTGTAGAATTGAAGTTCCACTGCACTGGAAAGTGACCGGTGGTACGCAGGGTTACGTTAAATATATACGCGTTATTAAAGGAATCATTTTCGGAATATTCTTTCATATTTTCGCAACGATTATACCATAAGCCGGTATCTTTTTTTTTTTTTATTTATAATAGTTTTTGTATATTCACATTAATCTGCGCGGGAAACACGTGTTTTATCGAAATAGACAACTGAAATCATGTCTGCATGTAACTGTTTTTCATCATTATTTATATGTTCTTGAAATATTCCGCAAAGGTGTTCTCAGTAAAAATAGATCTGTTTTTTCCATCTTATTATATCCTCTGTTATCAGTTTTTTTTACGGATAATTGGCAGAATTACTTTTATTTATATTTTTTTGTAGCTTTGCGAAATCAGTTACTTTAGTAAATGTTCAAATTCATGCCACAAGCATTAAATGGTTCTATCTGTGAAATTCTATTTTTTAATTGTTCAGCTGTTGTTTTTCTGAAATCATATTCTCCATTACTCTTTTAGATGATTTATTATTTAAAAATATTGTTTTTGGAATATAATCATTTACCTCGTCCAAAAGAAATAAAATAGAAAAAAAAAATTAGAAAGAAAAATGATATCGATAAAAATGAAATACTAAAGAGTGACTTGATATTTTGTATTTTTTAATATAAAATCGTATCTTCCAACACGTATAGTTCGTCAGAAAAAGTTATCCTCCTTAAACGTCTCTTTCAGTACGATTGCCGTCTTATCCGGAGTATTTTCATTCATTACGACTATTCGTTTATAATGGTACCACATCGGCTAATTAAGAAATCGTCTCTCTCCGTTTAACACAGTCATTCTATGTATAATCTTTCCACTGCATTTAGTTCACGTTTTGTTAAAGTCGACGAGAATCCGTCTTTCGTTTATATTCATTCATTTCGAGTAGTAAATCGTTTCTGTCGTCGAGTTTTAATCCTTTTCCTTTTATTCCTAATTTAACTGAAATCTTCTTTTGTGTTCTTTTATGTAGCGTTCTTTTTGGTTGAACAATTAAAGCGTCTGATTTTCTTTCTTTATTCGATATTTCGTGATTCATTTTTTAGACATTTCCACTGTCGTTTATCGTCGAGCAACATCATTTTCCTCGCGCCAGTATATATCCCGGTAGATGGGAATTGTGTAGCATTAAAGTATAAAGATAGATAACCGAAAATGGTAGTCAGAAAAGAATAGAGTCCAGTTTCGAAACTAAATAGACACGAATTAAATTTTGTCAAAGCGGTAACGTTTGAAATCAAACTTAGCCCAAAATGCGGAATGTCAATATACTTCTTTCTCTTTCGGTTATGTCCATTTTTTTAGAGGATTCGTTCACTTTAATTAAAAATAGCCTAGTGATCTCTCATCCTATTTTATTTTTATTTTATATTTACTTTGTATTTATGGTTTCACTTAACAATTTGACTCTCTATATTTCATTCTAATCTGTTTAATGTTCATAATCTGAGAAGGTTTTTTTTTTTTTTCTTTTAGTTATTACATTAAACTCTTTCCATCGTGTGCAATAAAAAATGTGTTAAGAATTTGTTTCTGATCACATATGCTGAGTTCTGTTTTTAGCTAATGATGGGTTTGACCCGAAAACGTTTCTAAGTAAGCAATCATTTTATTCTTAAATTTGTTTGTTATATTTGTATTTGTTATGACTTACTATATTCTATAATTAACAAATTGGATGTTAAACGATTCTTTATTATATATACAGGGTGTTCTGAAACTAATTCGGGAAATTTGTTTTACACTATGAAGCTCGTCAAAATGAAAGATCCTGGGGAAAAAACATTTGGGCGAACAAACTAATTATTTAATTTAAATTAAAACACAAAAGGAAAATAAATATTGAAAATAAGTAAAATACGTATTAAATGTAGTCGTAAATGTATAGTCAACAGAATTTGTTAATGGCCTCGAGCAAGTGCTCAGTATGTTCACCATTTTGCTGTACCACCAACTTAGCTCTTCGGGTAAAGGTTGTTTACCACGGCCGTTGCAGAAGTTCTGGTGTCCGTCGGTTGTCGTCAAACGCTGTGACAATCCGCTGTATGCAGTTGTCTTGAGTGTTGGTTGGTGTACGATACAGAGAAGTTATATCGAGAGACCTTGCTGGCCATTTAATCAGTCCGAGGCGCCCTATCCATCTGTCCGGGAAGACTTCATCCAAATGCTTTTTACAACCCTTTTGTAGTGTGTCAATGCTCCATTGTGTTGAAACAGCATATCTAGTCTTAGTCTATTTTGTAGAGGAATATCCTCTAACAAACCAGGTAAATCGTTTTGAAGAAACTCGAGATATGTTACACCGGTCAGTCTCGGTGGCAAACAAAAAAGAACCAATTTAAATTACAAAATTAATAATTAAATAAAAAAAAATAATATTTTACGAAATAAAGATAACGTAAAATAAAATGCCATTATGGTAGCTAAAGTTTTTAAAAATTTTTACTTACCAGCTTATCGCCAATCATTCCTGTTCGAACATTAACGGACCGGCGATATTAAAATATCATTTCCCGTGTTAAAGTGGGTTCTTTTTCGGCCCAAAAATGACAATTACGTTGGTTCAAATCATTAAAAAAATATTTATTTCTTTATTAAAATGAATTAATTAAATTAGTTAATAATTATTCGCCCAAATGATTTTTCTCCCAGGACTTTTTTGTTCATTTTGACGAGTTTTATAACGTAAAACAAATTTCCTGAATTAGTTTCAGAACACCCTATATATATATATATATATATATATATTATGACGTTTTAGCCATAATGGGGCATAAAAGGAAATTATAATAAGTGTTGTAAGGTAATAAGTATAACCAAGAAGTTCAGGAAAATTCTCAGATGCTGTAGTAATAATAATAATAATAAAATAAAGTTCGTATACGCAAAATATACAAATAAATTTTAATATTTTTCTGGCCAATTGTTTTTATAATTGCTGGCTAGTCGTACTATTATACAGAATAAGTTTTTTTAAAAAGCATTCATTCTATTCATTCTATTTATTCTATTCGTTCTTTTCAAGATATTCATTCTAATCTTCATTTATGTTTAACTAAGTCAAATTTATTATTTTACTTTTCACCGAATCCGTTATAAATTCAGTAGTATTTTTACAAGGATTAGTTATATTAAAAATATTTAGTTTATAACGTCGTCAATTGGATGGTAAAACAAATGGAAGAAAAGTATATTATTGCTTTCCTAAATGCTTTACGCCCGTTAGTAAATAATTCAGATTATGTCATTTAAGATTAACAATATTTCGACAATTAACTATTAAGTTTCGGAGAAGATATCCGCAATATTGCACATCAGAAGTTATTCAACAATACCGGCTAGTACATCCAGAAATAATCAGAGAGGGATACAGAATTTGAGAATAGTCAAATAAAACAGGCTAAAAAATAAGTCCTATTATTATTATTATTTTATTTTTTTATGTATTGGTGTATGTATACGATAAATTGAATTATTAATTGTAATTGGTGTATAAACTGTGAAATTCGTTTTTCTGAGCAGCTGCCAAAATCTTTGCGAATCTTGTAGTTTTATATAATTAATAATAATAATAATAATAATAATAATTTTAATTGTAAAATAATTTGAAAGATAAATACGAAATTGATTATTCTGAGAATTTTCCTTAGAGTAGTGTGTTTTTGAGTTTTATTTGGAGATTTATAAAAAAAAAAAAAAAAAAAACAATTATATTACGTAACTAGTCAGTTCATTTGACTGGTCACGTAGCAATATATATGTATATATTGTAATGTGTACATTACAGTTGTAATACACAACTAAATAAAAATAAATCAAAAAAATTAAAAAATATAAAATTTTAGAAAACTTGGTGAGAGAGAAAATGTGCGTGTGTGTGAGATCCTGTTATCGTTCGGGAGTAAATAACCAATCATCGACCATCGCAACGAGAAGCGCGCAGCTTACCGACGGTTATGGGGCGGAAATGAGGTAAAAAATGAAAATGATCCGATTTTTTAAATTAGTGAGTAGCCATTTACTTGTTTATTTTTTAGTCCCTCAAATCGTGGCAGAAGTCACATATAAGTTGTCTTCCGGTAGTTAAGTCGTGAAAATCGATTCGATATAAAAAGCCGTGAAACGTAAACGCGAATGCCCGACTCATAATCATTACAAAAATTTCTCTGTAATAATCTCCATACCGGATTTAAAAAATCCTGCTGTTCACTATCGCAGTCTTGAACAATGAAAAACCACCAGATCATCAATCTAATATTACGAATCACCGCCAACAACAATGGTATGTATAATTTTACGTTAATTTTTAAAAAATTGTTATACTTCTATATTTGTTCGTTTGGTTGTATTTAATACTGTTTTTCATTAATATACTTCATAAAAAATTCAAATAACATAATTTTTATAATAATAATAAAATAATTAACTTGTTGGTAATTAAGGGGTCGTGGTGGCTCATCTCTGCCAGCGTAACTAACAAAACCCAAACTAAAATTAACGTCACAATATTACATATATATAATACATACATACATACATATATATATATATATATATATATATATTTATATATTTATATAACAACTCAGCTCTTCGTCTCCCTTAAAGGGCTCCGCCCCTTAACCCCACCTGGTGACACCACCGGACCACCATCTCCATCACTCCTATACTTTGCATAAAACGAGAAAAATTGACAACGTGAAACTATCAATTCTCTCGGTATTTTGTCTTTTATGAATACAGCACGTTACGTTTTGGAACAAATTTTCGTGACAGTTTTTTTTTGTGACAGAAAAAAATTTTAGGGGTCAGCTAACAATGACGTTGTCATTAATATGTAAACACATATGTATATATATGTATATATTTTTATATATATATATATATATATTTATATATACGAGTATATATTTATATATATATATATATATATAAATATTGTTACGATATTTTCGTTAATTTTCCGGAGGACCAAATTATATTTTTCGAATGATTTTTTTAAACCGGTTAATTAGTAAATTGTATTTTAATTGAATACGATTGAACGAAGAGAAGTCTTAAAAAAGACTGTTTCTAAAATAATTTCAAAAAGGGTAAAACGAAATAATTATAACGAAATAACGACATACGAGACGCTAAAAGCGTATAACGAAGCGACATAATAAAACTAGACGAACGAAAGGCGACTACCGAAGACGAACAACAGGCCAACGAGCGCCAGCCAGCAATTTATTTTATTTTTTTTATTTCTTTTATTTTTACATAACGAAACATCTGGCTAAATAAAATAAAAACTCTAACGAACGAATAATAACAAAATTAATAAATGTACACTTAATATTTATTAACAAATATATATGTGCGTGTATATGTATATATATATATATATATATATATATAACTCGGCCATTTTGGCCTTGAAAGGGGCCATGCCCCTTGACCCCTCTTGCTTACATTTCTGTCTTAATCTCTTCTATACTTTTTATAAAATCATCATAACTTACAACGTAATTCTAAATTGGTCCATATGAATATAATAACGTAATCACAAAAATCCTATAAAATATAACAAACGTTACATAAAATTAGGCCATTTTTTCTAATGGGAGGGGGTAGCCTAAGAATTACGTTGTAATTAATATATATATATGTATATATATTGATGAAAAATTGAGACTACTAAATTTTTAGAAAATTTGCTCAAGAGAGTTTGAGTAATTTAAGAAAATGTGAGTAACAGTTTTATTGTTTTGTACAAATAATCATAGTGTGAAATAAAATATAATATCAATCGTGTCTTGCCAGAAGGTGAATTAATTTTGTATGGAAAGCAATGTGGAATCATGCAAAAGCTGACATTTTTTGAAAAAAATTATTATCAATTGCTACTGGCACTAGCGTGTCAAATATCGAATGAACAGCACAAAACTCATTAACATAGACTTTCAGAATACAAGAATGCTGACACTTTAAAACGATCATTAAAAAAACTATCGCTTCTTGCGCTGTTGGCGCAATTTGTTTGAAACTTATACAACAGCGGGAAGTGGATTAAGTTGGAAATTTCAAAGGCGCTTCAGGCTAATAATTTAAATACAGCGAAATTCCTGGACTGCATAAAACGGCGAACGGTGCTTCAGGCATTTTGTTATTCTCGTCGGTGCTGCCTTTAAACTGGACCGACAATGTTTGCCAAGCGCCACAAATAGTGAACATTTATCGGCACAGACAAGTTTCTCAGAACAGTTTTCAATAATTCGACCAATATAGGTCAGCGCGCAGGTCTTTTTTATCTCGAGGAGTAAGCTGTTCTAAAAGAAGAAGCCGTTCGTTTCTTCTAGTCGTCTGTGAACCGTAACTGGAATTAATAATTTCCTGGAGATTTCTCTTTCTTATTTTATTTCCGGTGACGGTGTTTGATGAACTTCTCCGTCGGTGAGTCCATCAAAGAAAAAAAGCAAACAAAATGTTTGACCTTTCCGAATTGTATTTCAGCATGTATTTTTAAAGTTTTTTTTTTTGTTTATACTACGGAGTATACTGGCAACGTGTGCGCTGATACGCTTTGTTATGTCTCAATTTATACGCAAATTGTTCTTTTTTCGTACTTTTTTACTTGTTAACCTGCTGTTAAACAAACTTAGCGCCGCTTCCATCGCCTTAGTTTCGAAGAAGGCTTTCCGCAAGTAGTAAGGAGCGATCCATTCCGAAAAGTCTTGTACCAATTTGATTGCTCCAAACAGATTATCTCTTCAGTTTGAACGTCTGGAGCAAAAACCCCAAATATGTGTTTTGTTTTTTTTTATTTATTTCTTAATGTGCACATATATATATATATATATTTAATTTCAATGACAAATGTCGACGAGGTTATAATTTTTTTTAAATTACAGTCAATTCCAGAATTACAATTACCGACGCTACGTTAAAAAAACAATTGTTCAACTATAACACTTGCAGTTTACATAAACTTCTTAAAAAAAATTATTTAGTACGTCGCTTCCTACTGCTAAGACTAAAACGTATCAATCGACCATCACGTGCGCTAATAAACTTAAATCTAATTGAAACAAAAGTTCGTACTCCGTTGACAATGGTATTAGCTATATGTAGGAACGGTCCGGGTCTTACTGTTCCACCGGCATGGAACAGAGCCATTATAAGCGACACATTACAATTCTTATTTCTATCGACGGAAAATCGAAATCGTCTTTTCAAAGTTGTTCGTTTTACATGTTAACAAAATATTAGTTTACGGATAACAATATACGAGTATATTTTTTTTTATCAGCAGCCTAGTCACCATTTGCATGCAAGCTGACACATCAGTAAGAAAATACAAAGCAAGATCTCTCCAAGGCACAATAACTATAACAGGTTTTACCAGATAAGTCATTCTGTGCATACAACGCATCAAGCATCAGACTATGTAAGTTCCGAGAACATTGCAGGAAGCGAGTTGAACGCGGATCAACTCCCACCCAATTTACTACCGTCAAAAGAGAAACCGCTGGTCATCGCAAATCTGATCCAGAAAAACATTAACGGTACAAAACATTAAGCGTGAATTCAATCGGGAATGACTTTTGAAGAGGAAATTTTGGAGTTTCATCACTCCCCCAAAAAACATTAAACCACAATGCATAGCTGGCCACTCTATGGCTCGGAGTCTAACAAAAATAACAAGAAACACATCGATAACAGCAGGATCAGCACAAGAACCTAAAAGCCTCAAAGCCAACTCCAAAGGGAATAAGAAATGGGAATAACATCTAAGGAATAGGAGAAAATGAACAGGAATTTCAAAAGAGAGAACCAAAACCACAGCACCCGAACGACTCTACCAGTTTAATTAATGCGCCAGAGATCATAAATCGGAACCGTAATATGGAAAAAATTTTAATCAAATCGGACAAAAGAACATGATTATTCTCCGTAGATTTAGTTGTCTCCAAATATTCTCACACAAAATCTCCGAAAATCACAATCTCGCTCGCGAAACAAACTTGCACTGATAATCACTGTTCCAGTGCATAGGTAAACTCTAAATAAAACTTTTAAACGGTACGAAATTTCGCGAAACACAAATAATCAAAACACAGTACTCCTAGCTACGCGAGAAACATATACGTACAAACGGAGAACAAAATTATGATGTATATTGAAAATACCACGCGAGATGTTTAAGCAATAACGCCGAGAAACAAAAGCTAAATGCCGAACATTCCTAACGCAAACATGTAAATAACATTGCCATTAAATATTGCAAACTCCGCAATATTATGAAAGAAAGTCGCAACATGACTAAACAACGAACGAACAAAAGAATATAACAATATCGCGAAAACTGTAATAAATCGAAACTGAAACAAAAATAAACAATTTATTTTTTTTTTACATTGAATTACTTAACTACTTATCACGGTGCAAGCTGCCTAGGCTACTTACAACTCAACAGTCCGACATTTTGAATGTACTTCTTCGAAGTGTTATACGATTATTTGTTGTTTAATATTTTTGTTAATGATATGAAAGAGGCTGGAAGGATCGCATTAAAACTACAGCATTCAATTAGGATATGTTGTACTGACGGATATTTTAATTCTGCACAGTATAGACATGTGTTAGCGGAAGTTATCCTTTGCAGTATTTGGTCATGGCTTTTAGCTATACGCCCTATTCCAATCGATCGTTGTGTATTCGAAAATCCAAATTTAATAATAATACTAGCGAAAGAATTTGTACATAATTTTTGGTTCGAAGGTATTACTTTCATGTTCTCATGTTGCATAAACAGAATATAAAGAACTTTCAATTTAAATTAGAAAGAAAAATAAATGGTTTTGTTCATGATTGTTAAGTGAAAGTAATAGAAAATTTTACTTTAACAGTAATCATCACCGAAAAACTTATGAAAACGCAAATAAAAAACGAGAAAGAAGGAATTCAAATTCGAAAACCTCAGGAATTACGCCAGCCGAGCAAGTCATTTTTACATAATTTATTTATCAATTTAGTTATTTTCGTATCGTTTTTGTTTGTTTTTTTAATCTCGATTATTTTTTCTGTGACATATAAGATTTATTGAAAGCCATATGTCACATTTTGGTGAATTTGGTGTATGTGTTGAAGCAGCAAAGACCTCCGTTACTTGTATAATCAGTTGCATTTTAAATCATCAAATGTAATTATTATACGAATAGATTAATCGTAATAAAGGAAATCTGTGTCGCGTAAATAAATAAAAAAAAATTATATTTATATACATATATAAGTTTAATTATTCTCCGGAAAAGTTTAACAGACGCGGCGTATCATAATAATAATAATAATAATAATAATAATAATAATAATAATAATAATAATAGGTAAAAACAAAGAATAAAAAAGAAAAATATTAAGCATATGTTTACTAGATATCATGTAGTGTTCCTCGGGCTGTAAGAACAAAGAAACGTTACAGTATATATTGCTCATTAAATACAATAACGTTATAACTCAAAAACGCTATTTCGCAGAAAACGCAAATTAACATTTACATTTACTATAATTTGAACGGTGTTCCAAGAGTAATGCTTATTTTGTCGAGTTTCTTATTTACAAATACGGCGTTCTAACCTCTAACTGTACTCATAAAATGCATTCCAACTATACAAATAACTCAAATTCGCTATTTTTTGAGTTATGACGTTATTGTATTTAATGAGCGATATATATCACGTTATCACGCTATACCTAGGTTGATTCACTACTGAATGAAAGCATTGTTCCTCCGTGGTGGAATAAACTACTTAATCGCCTATGCTGACAGAGAAAATTGAGAGATGCACCACTGCCAGGTTTCACACTTTTAAATATACGCGGCACGGGCGAGAACTCCAGACCACAGACTGATAATAAGATCCCTCAACGTAATACAAATACAATCTGCTCTACATCTGTATCAACCTGCGCACGCATATGGCGTCATTGGTCATAGACTTAACCCGTATTTCGTATTTTATTAAGCATTATTATTTCTAATAATAATTTCTGGTCATCGCAGGGAATCGATTCTAGATAACCGAGTGGTAGTACTCCAGCAACCAAACTATCACGATGACCTTCACCACAGTATTATATTAAAAACTCGTTCTATCAGAACCTACTTATAGAAGAATAAAATTAAATTACTACGTTATTTCAAACACGAAAAAAAAAAAAAAAAAATTACGGTGTTTAGCAGTTTTTATTAAAAATGTTACAAATTTCAAACGGTTATTGATAACATTTTTTTTATATTACCCTGGGGCATTATCCTAGTGCAGGAATTCCGTTCGTATTAATATATTCGAACAAAGTAATACAAAATAGTACAGTAATATTTAAGCTGCTGAACTTGAACAAACAATTTGAATACACATATTCACAAAGAGCATACATATTAAAAGATTACCGCTCATAAAAACAATTTCTTTCGAACTAATTTCGATTTCTACAGTATTAATATACCACTAGATTTTGCCAAAGACCTCCCCTCTTACCGTTAATCACGATCGATGACAAAAATTTTAGATTATTTTACATATTTCGAAGTCTCAAATGTATAATTATGCGTAATCTTTTCCGAAAAATATACGTATTATTTTTTCAGAAGTAAAAATAGCAAGTTCAGTCAAGCATGATGTTTCATGCGCTGAAGATCCCGTATGTTAACTTAAAGATAACCATAATATTTATATTCACATAGTACTAAATTCGAAACAAAGAAATTTGATTTTTCGCGCCGCAAAGAGAGAGAGAGAGAGGCACGTCATTTTTCAAACTTTTCTCCAGAAGTTTCATTAAGCAAATGAAATACGGCTTCGTTCTCGACAAATAACGATTTTTCCATCGAAATATCACATACCCGGAAAAAACAATATTTTTTTCAAAACTCTCGAGCTTTCGACGCCCCAAAGGCCTAAATATAAAGCTGTAAACGCGGCTATAGTTTTGCTATAAAGCGACCGTCCTTCATGCATATATTTGGGATACGTTTTGGTTTCCCTAACTTTCTTACTCGGGCTATTGCTTATGTGAACATCTTTTTTTTTGCTGTTTTTGACCCCACGGGGAAGGGGTCTATATAATTTTTTAACTGTAATTTTTTGATTTTATCGAAGAGCTTCTGCCTTTTGTTTTATATTTTGAATTTTATTCTTAAAGGGTTTCTTTTTTTTTTTTTTTGTTATTGGCAAGTCAACAGAGGACCTTCGCTCAGCAGCAACCGGAAAAGAGAGGGTAATAGCCAGAATGAAAGAACCAAGAACAGGGATAATGAACTGTGGGCGAAGTTACAGGATAGGGTTATCTATTTGAGGTCGTTTTAAATTCCATATTATATATTCATGACGGTTTTTTGGTTTTTTTGCCGCCCGGAGTAATCGGTTAGTTTTAAGTTATAGATTGACATAAAGAGAATTCTAATTGTAATTTATGATCCAATTTTGAAGTTTATTAGTCAAACCGTTCATGAGTTACTACTGATTTTTATTTGACATTTTTCTCGTTTCTGAACCACCTTATTAGGATTCCGCACATTCTATACGCATACGTCGGTTAAAACTTCATTTTCATTTTGAACAGTAGACAAATGAAGGAAAATAACTTAAGCAAAATTAAACACGGATTAGAATTACTAGACAAATAACACGAGAAAGCCAATCCTCTTTTTAGCGCATAATTGTAAACACTGTTCACCTATTTTATTAATTAAACAAATTTCTTCCGTATTAAACAACATTATAATTATTTTCTATTTTATTATTTCACCGTCATCTTTTTCCTGTTTATTATTGATAAATTAACTGTTGCTCATTCTATTTTTTTTTTTTTTTTCTATCCAAATTTTATTTCCTATTATCCTTTACTTCATTAGTTTATTACTGTTTTCACCATGTGTATATTTTATTAGTATTAACTACCTACTATTGGCATTTTTTTATATATGTACCTATACATATATAATATTTATATGTTACTACATTTTTGAAGTTATTATAAAATTGTTTTTTTTTTTTTTTTTATAGATACGTCAATGAAGAGCAACAGCCCAATCAGCCAAGGAATCTAAGTAATTTTTTTTTTTTTTTTTTTTTTTTTTTTTTTTTTGCCAAATTGCTCCTAGCTGATAACAGCTATCTGGCAATTTTAGTATTAGAGCGTAACATTGAGTAGCACTCTATCCAGCGATAGGTGCAGAAGATTACTTTTCCTTTTTGTTAGGCTAAGTCCATCGGCTTGACTCTGTCAAGCCGCCGAACTTCCATCGAATTATCCAACAATACGATCGCTAAGTAATTTGGATGTATCTCCAGTCTGCTAGCATACTTTTTTGCATCATTAGTTATTACTTCTAGCACGGTCTTGATTTTTAGATCTTCATGTAGTGTTAAGTTGGTGATATACCACGGAGCATTGACTATCATTCGAAGGATTTTATTCTGTATCCGTTGGATGATCGCTATATTGCTCTTTTTCGAGCAGCCCCATAAGGGGCAACCGTACCGCCAAATTGGCTTTAGGATTTGAGCGTATATTAATAGTTTATTTTCAGGAGATATTTCTGATTTTCTGTTTAATAGCCAGTACATTTGCTTCAGTTTTGCATTTAGTTCGATCCGTTTTGCTGTTATGTGTTTCTTCCATGTTAATCTTTGGTCGAGATACATACCAAGATATTTTACATCTGTGTGTTGTGGAACTGGAACATCATTCAGGATTATATCTTCCGTTGGCACAATTCTTCTGTTAGTAAAGATTACTCGCCTTGATTTGCTTTCATTAGTTTTAATCTTCCATTGGCTAAACCACGATGAGAGTTCAGTAACAGCTTCTTGAATGGTGTTACGCGCTTTAACCGGGCATACATCCGAGCATAAGATCGCGGTATCATCAGCAAATGTTGCTACCTGCACGTTGGAGGGCGTAGGAATATCTGACGTGTATATGAGATAGAGTAGTGGCCCCAGCACACTTCCCTGCGGAACGCCTGCTTTTATCGGATATATATCTGATGAGTCATCTCCATACTTCACAAAGAAGTATCTTTCGTGTAAGTATGACCAAAGTAATTGATATATTTCATGGGGAAAGTGACGTTTTATTTTGTGTAACAGACCGTCGTGCCAGACTTTGTCAAAAGCCTGGCTTATATCTAAAAACACTGCGTCACAGTACTTTTTCCCTTCGAGGGATGCCTCTATAGTGTTAACTATGCGGTGCACTTGTTCTGTTGTACCGTGCTTAGCTCTGAAACCGAACTGATGTTCCGGTATTAACTCTTTGTCGTTAATAATTGGCATTAACCGCTTCAGCAACAGCTTTTCATAAAGCTTAGAGACTACGGACAGCAAGGAGATGGGCCGATACGAGTCCGGTTCTGTCGGTGGTTTAAGCGGTTTCTTAATGACGATAATTTGTGACAGTTTTAGCTGTATCGGAAAATACCGTAGCCGGAGCATCGCATTGAAGACATATGTCAGAAATATAAAACCTTTTCTGGACAATTCCTTTAAAATAGCTCAAAAAGATCATACCATATTAGATTTTAATCTGGTGCGAGATTGAATAAATGAAAGAAGCTAGAATAGAAACAACTGACAAGGAAGGAAATGAGAGAACCTCAGAGTGCCATTGTATGGATTAGGAAGACCAAGATCCAAAAGAAGCTGAGAATAGAAGAGAGGAAATTCTGAAGAAAGAAAGATTCGAAGAAGACGTGATTGACATCACACAGAAAAAAGGAATCTTTTGGGTGAAGAGGGCACCGCGTAGAAGAGACGAGGGAAAAACGAAAAAGTGACGAGAGGAGAAAGGTGTGACCGAAACGAAGACGGCATATATTGGAGATCAGGGAACGACAAAGCAAAGGAAACATGTCGAACCATCTGGTCAAAAAAGGTAAGGGCTGAACGGAAAGTGGTACCGGATCAGATTTAGATAACATTTTTTTTTTTTTAGAAGAAGAATAACATGAGTGATTTAACTGCTGGCCATCTATGCTGCATTAATCCTTACTAATAAGATGAGATATTCCCAGGAAAACGTTTCTATCATACCTTTTTAATACTTATTCTTTAGATGATCATAATTAAATATCAGTAATATTTTCACTAAAATGTTTTCTTTGTCTGCGAATTTTAAGAATAAATAAAAACACATTCCCCTTTAAGTAGCCCTGTTTTGTTTTATTTAATATTTCCTAATTTCTCTTTTTTTTTTTTTTTTCAGTTTTCGCTAGATGAAAAATATGTGGTTAGAAAAATTGTTAGTTCCGGAGATCCCGTTAAAATTATTAAAAAGGTAAAATTTCAAATTATTCGAGTATAATAACGATATTCCGAAAGATAAAATGGAGGATACGATATTTTTACACAATAAGAATCACGTAAAAATTTCTATTGTGTGAAAAGAAAAAGATGAAAAATGTTTGTAGATATAAATGAATTATTTATTATTCGGGTGGTTCAAATGCGCACATGTAAAATTATTTCTTTCTCCGTCGTATCTAAAAGAAAAGTCTACAGAAGTTATGCAAGCATATGAGCAAAAAGGGATTTGCAGTAAGTAGTGGACGCTTCGGTGACTGAAATAAAATAGCTTAGTATTGAAAATAGCATTTCCGTTTGTAGAACGCGTTTTTATTTATGTATTTTGATGAGAAAAAACGAGAATTTGAAATTTTTCGGTTCGAACTAGAACTGGTATAAAGAAAAAATCACTTGTATAAAAGTTGCTTTTTCCGCTACTATTTCATAATTCATTATGAATAGAAAAATTTTAAAACGTCTTTTTTTATATGTGATATTTTTACATATGCGATTAAACGAAAAAATAACGTCGTTATAGTTCTGCCCAAAAATAAATAAAAAAAAAAAAACATGCAGCTATAACGATCATCAGAAATGGTATTGGGTGTGTCGCAAATAGAACGATCTGATAAAATTCGAATTCGCTACCGTTGTTAGCCGTTAAATGTATCAACTGTCTGATATGTATGCTTTGCATTTTCTTCCGTATCACAAATCCGAAGACTTGATTTATGTGGTTGAGTACGAAAGAGGAAAAATCTTTTAAAAACGCGCGAAATTTGTAAAGGAAAAAAAAGTTAAAAACTGCGATGATTTGCGAATACGAGGCAAAGGCAAGTTTATTTAAGTTTATCGAAAAACGACGGTGTCGTTGTATAAGAGCCACTGCTAACAAATTTAACAGATTTATAAATTCTGATTTATTCATTGAAAAAAAATTTCGATGCATTGATAAAATTGAAGGCAAAAAGCTTAACGAGAGACCAAGAAGATCTATAATGAAAAGTCTATATGATCGGTTGGAAGTAAGTAAATATTAAGAACTTCGGAAGATAGCTTTCAACAGAATACCACGGCTGCAGCGACGAACCATTGTGTTTTAGCAATAAATCAACGAATTGTACGTCACAAACTAAAAATATATAAAATGAAACAAAAAGTTCAGGTGGTTGTAATAATAAATGAAAACCGGTTGTTAATATAAAGGTAGGAGACTTCGTAAAGCGGAGAAAGTCTCTGAATTGATGGCGAAAAAAAAAAAAATCAGAAATGAATAGATATGGGAAAAAAGCAAGTTTTAAAACTTGGATGGTTGAAATTTTGCTTAAACCGTTTCGCTTAATTTCCTAACGCCAGAAATCACTTGTCGAGAAAAATATTTAAAAACCAAAAGACCTTCATTGACGCCAGTCGAAGAAATTCACCAAAGAATAGCACATAATCACCCGAATAAATAAATAAATTAATTAATAACCGTTCTATTTGGCACCCCTATTTGTGAAAACATAAATAATTAGTTTAACATCGCAATGTATACGCATGTTATGTGTGTATATAAAATTGATTCTTCGGACCCGTCTATGTGGAGATCCCTAAACTCGTAGATGCTAGTCTTCTATAATTCTTACAAAAGAGTCAGTTTCAGCCGAGTACATCATTCTGGGGGGTATAAATATATCTTTATCATTAAGTCCGAACACCTAAGTATCATTTTGGGTGATTTCTGATCATATTATAATCGCTAAAGTACAAACAATAACCATAATTGCGACATATCTTTCTCCTAATGAAGAAATAGAAACAAAAATTAACATGATTCAAATGTACTTAAATAAAAACAACAACAGAGAAAAAATCTTAATTATAGGAGATTTTAATACTCGATCAACGTTATATGAGAAATTAAAACGAAACTATAAAACACAAAGAACAGAAAAATTTGAGGAATTCCTCTTCAGCAATAACCTAACAGTTAAAAATAAATATAACAACAAAACCTTTGAAAACAAAAACGGTTCTAGTGTAATCGACCTTGTCATAGCAAACGATAAAATAAAAAAGAAAGTACAAGAGATCAAAATAAAAGACAGCACTCTTTCTTAACACAAAACAATAAAATTAACCATAAAAAACTTGGAGAACCAACAAGACACCTTACAGGAGATTAAAGCAATAAACTACAGCAACTTTGAAGAAGAATTTAAAAAAACCGATCTAAATGACGAATTGAAATCTATCAAAAAATCATTGAATATAGAAGAGATAAATAAAAATGTAGAAACAGTACTAATTAAAATAAATAAAATTAGAGAAAAAAGTATGGTTAAAAAACTAATTAACACTACAAATACATGGTGGAGTAATAAACTAGAAATATACAAGCAGGTAATAAAAAAACTGACAAGAATTAAATATAAATACAACCAGGAAAAAGACTCAATAAAATTAAACATAATAACTGAAACAATCACACAGATTAGGAAAGATTACAAAAGGGAAATCGACAACAACAGAACAGAAATGTGGAAAAAACTTGTAAACAATTCAGCGGTATGGGGTAAGCCATACAAAGTAATAATGAACAAATTAACAAAATTTAATTTCCCCCCGTTGAAAAATGACCAGAGTCTAACGGTAACAGAAGAAAAAGAAAAATATGAATTGATATGCGAAAAACTATTCCCACAAGTAAACGATACTATACCGGACTATCCTAAAAACTCGAATAGTGAAGATACTAAATTATCTACCGAACTATATGAAATCAATCACATAATCAAGAATTTAAACAACAGAAAAGCAAATGGACCGGATGGGATATCAAATAAAATGATAAAAATAATTCATGAAAATAACCCAGACATTTTACTCACAATTTACAATAAATATCTGGAACTTAATTATTTCCCCCATTTCTGGAAAACTTGTAAAATAAAACTGCTTAATAAACCAGGGAAAGATCCGACCATGCCAAACTCATATAGACCTATTGCTCTCTTGCCTAATTTAGGAAAAGTCTACGAGAAAATAATACGACTTAAATTAGAAGAACAGGTCACAACAAGAAACATGATACACAGAAATCAGTTCGGCTATATAAAAAAGAAATCCACGGAAAATGCAATAGACACCTGTATCAAAAAAATGGAAACAAACAAAATACACAATAACATGAAAATGACACTACTGATCAGTTTCGATATAAGTGGAGCCTTTGATGCAATTAAATGGTCCTCCATATTAAATTGTCTTAAAGAAAACAATATTCAAGATAACTTGCTAAACATAATTAAAAGTTTTTTACTAAACAGAGAAATAAAATTCTATAATAATGAAGAATTAATATATCGAAAAACACTAAAAGCAGGAGTACCGCAGGGATCAGCACTATCCCCAACTATTTTTAACATTGCGATGGCTAAGGTACATAATGTATGCGACCTTAATGGGAATAATATGGAACTAATAAGCTATGCAGATGATCTTCTATTAATAGCAGGGATTCAGGATGTCAAAGATATCAAACCAATTAACACCATCATCAAGGCAATAAATAACACTTTGAAACTATTAGGGCTAAAAATAAATCCTGAGAAAACAAACAGCATTTTAGTAACAAGGAAACATAAGAAAGAAAATATAAAAGAAGACATAGGAAGGGAACTGAAACTGGAAGATTCAAATATACTTTTAAAGAAGGAAATGAAGTATCTGGGCATTATATTAGATGAAAACCTCCATTTCACTAGTCACATCAATTACGTAGTAGGAAAAATCAAAAAAGTTTACAGCAAAATAACTGCTCTATACAACAATACCTTTGGCATCAAATCTACAGACAGAAAAATTATATATTCGGCGCTATTTAGGTCCATTATAGAATATGGCAGCACAATATACTACCCCAAAATGAAAAAAGAAGATAAAAAAAAGATTAGAAAAGAGCAACGGAAAATATTATTGGGAATTATATCTGCATATAGAACGGTATCGTATACTGCAACCAATGTAACTGCAGGAGTACTACCTATTGACCTACAGATACAGCAAAGCAATGAAATTAAAGCAACAAAATCATCAAGCATTACCGACAAACAAAAAAAAGAAAACATAAAGGAAATAAAAATTAAATATAACAACCTCTGGCAAGAGGAGTATAACGCTGAAAAAACAGGAAGAAGAACCTTTAAACTAATTCCAAATATCGAAGAAAAATTTAAAAATAAGATACTAGAACCTAATTTTTACCTTACTCAATTTTTAACAGGACATGGAAATTTTGGAGAATACCTCAAAAAATATAAAATAACAGAAAAAGACACATGCATAAACTGTAAAAAAGACATAATAGACACTCCGGATCATTCCTTTTTAAGCTGTCCAAACTTCAGTCAAATCAGGATAAAATATAAAATAGAAGAAATCAATGAGAAATGGTTTACCAACCGGAAAAACACAAAAACAACGATGGAATATGTAAATGAAATAATGAAAAACAAAGAGAAGTACATTTAAATAATAAGGTATTAAATGTAGGTGAATACATCCTGTTTGTTAAAATGGTATAATAAAATAAACTTTAATAACAAACAATATAGATCAATAAATTAGATAAATACCTATTTAGAAACGTTTTCGGGCATAACCCATCATCAGCTAACACTAACTTAAAGGAAACTTAAAACATACTGAAGTGAATATAGGGAATACATGGGTATATATAGTAGATGTAAAGAGGAATAAACATGGCAGGTATAAAAATCTATATGTTGAAAATGCTAATAACTAATATAATTTATTGATCTATATTGTTTGTTATTAAAGTTTATTTTATTATAAGGTATTAACGTTAAGTCGCGTACTTAATTAATATAATTGTGATGACCTGAGGAACACTGATAAGCGAATTCAGCAAAAAGTGATCCTCAGGCCATAATACCATTATTGTAAAATTGTATTTAATAATAAATGAATTAAAAAAAAAAAAAAAAAAAAAAAAGTATCATTTTGGGACTGGAGAGAATTAAACAATTATGTATTTATGAGTATAGTCTCTATCTGAAATTATGAACACACACGGAGGGGGTTCAACAACATAACCAAATATGGAAAGGACGAAGGTACTGATGATTAACTTTTATTTCCAAAATACGCGAACAAATAACTAGCTAGCTCAGTCGTTAGTATCCATCTGTCAGTATCAGATTTCTTCTTTCTTTTTCGTTTCTCCATCCTTTTTTTTGTTTTTGCTATCCCTTTCAGCGTCAAACATGCTCGCACGCCAAATTTACTTATTGAGCTGCATTAGCACACTTTGTTTTTTTCCCAAATTTGATGGATTCGTTAAATATTGACACGTTAATCCAGCGCAAGTGATGATAATTTTCGATATTTTTAATTTTGGAATTCCAATTTCAGTCGAACGAAATATCACTACCTATAATACTTCTTTTTGTCGCTTCAAAGGAATTCCTCTTTGAATGTTACTAGAATCATAAAAATGACGGTACTATCCGCTTTAATTAAGAAAATTTCTGAAGAACGAGTTGAATTTTGAAAATTCATCACAGCAAACATCGTTCAAATGTTTAAAAAAGTAATCTTCCAAATATTAATTAATTAACTTTAAAATTAGCAGTCTGATGATCGAATATGAAGAAAGTTTGTCACTTTTGCGAAAATTGCTTATTTGCGTAGAGAAATGCGATTAAGAATGGCAGTGATCGCGTTAGAAAGTTCTCCGTTATTTATGGTCGACTGCTCAACTTTTTCCCTTTCCAATTACATCTTGAAGAAATAGAACGTCCAGAAAATTTGCCTGCCTCTTGCATTTCACCTATCTCGTTCGAGAGCTTTCGCTGGTCCATTATGCCCATCATTTTTGGAATTTACTCTTCCTCTCCCCTATGCAATAATTAATTATCTACTTAGATAATTTTATCGATTATTTTACGGTTTTCTAGTAGAAGTCTGATTTGATGTTAACAGAGTATAAACCATACCGGTCGATTAAACAAACACCGCTACTCTTATTCCTAGTTGTAAGGCGACATTTTCGCATCTATTTTATTAAGATAAACAATCACTTCTTCAATTTCGTTATTTATTAATCGACACTTTAAGTTTAATGTTTACTTCGAAACTCGTTAAAATTAGCTCTTATAGAGTAAAATGTATATGTAAAATAAATGGCCCCCAGCAGTTGTTCAAATTCCGATAACAATAAAAAGATATTGCCTAATATGGTGGTCTTCAACCTTTCGTTACACAAAGACCAACATAGATATTTCGCGAAGAGGCGCGCAACTCAGAATTGTTATACTAATGTTTCAAAAAACTAGAGATATAAAAACAGTTATCTGTCTTTTAGTTAGAAATTCGTTATAGACAAGGAAATTAATGTGAAAAATTGGTGTACGTATGAAATGACTTTGATCGGAAAGAAAGCAAAAACCTTAAACATAACCTTCCGCAATAATGAGGTTATTAAAATGAAACCGATAGTTTCGTTAAATTAATTTAATTTAATTTTAAAAGATTAACTGAAATTAAATTATACAGTTTTTTGATTCTCAAGAAAATAAAATTGTATGCTTTCTGCAAATTGTTAGTACGCGATACATGGAATTGTTTATTTTTCGCGAGTTCATTAAACTTTCTCTTCTGCAGTACTGCAATTCTAAGAGTGTTTTCCTCAAATGAGCGTCAGTCACTTGATTTTTATCAGACAGTTTTTAATTTTCGAAAACAATGGTTCACATAAGTGAAGGTGCTCAACAATAGCATCATATCTAAAACATATTTTCGAATGATTGGAAAAAGATCATTTTACTAACATTCTTTTTCTTTTAACTCCATTAACAGCAAGTCAAAATTATCATTCCTCTGCAGGTCAATTAATTCCTATTTGGAAATTTGCAGTCGTGTATAATCGGCAAACACATGTTGGAATGCTAGTAGTATAAAAATGGGGGTTCTGGGCCAGTGGGTGAGGGGGGTGAGGGGGGAAGTGTGACGTCACACCCCCAACTACCCCTATTCTGGTGCAAAGGTCACCCAACTACCCCTATTCTGGTGCAAAGGTCACCCAACTACCCCTATTCTGGTGTGAAGGTCACCCAACTACCCTTTAAAATGCCAAAAAGTCACCCAACTACCCCTATCCCAGCCCAAAGGTCACCCAACTACCCCTATTTCCAGGCAAAATTTAACCCAAATGCCTTTAAAATCAGTGAAAACTAACCCAACTACCCTGCAAATGCCAAAAAGTCACCAAACTACCCCTATCCTAGCCCAAAGGCCACCCAACTACCCCCTAGTCCCACCCTACCCTCAAAAACTACCCCTTCATCTAATTTAATCTAGACATCTTAAAACAACCAAACTACCCTCTTTTAGTATTCCACCCCTATTCTCCACCCCCTCACCCTTAAAAACTACCCCTTGATCTATTTTAATCCAGAGCTCTAAAAGTAACCAAATCACCCTCTTCCCAGTACCCCATCCCTATTTTATACCCCCTCACCCTCAAAAAAACACTCCTTCATCTATTTTAATCCAGAGCCCTAAATTAACTCATCTACCTTTTCCAGGATAATCAACCCCACTGTTTTCAACCCCTCCTTGCCAAAACTACCATAATTCTCTTGGAACAGTTTAATATCTAATCCACCCCTCACCCTACAGTCTGTCATTACCATTGTAACCCAACCCACACTATAACCCAACCACTACCCATCACCCCACAGTTCATCATTAATTATATAACACAACCCATACTATAACCTAACCACCACCAACCACCCTCACATACATACTAAGTACTATCCTCTACACCCCATAGCCTGCTCGACCATAGCATAAAATGTGATGAATATTAGTGTGATAGATAGTACCAATACATACACAGCATCACACATATACACTAAAATTAACTGCTACAGTCCATTTAATTATCCTTTCCATAGTGGCACATCTAACTCCCCAATGCATTTCTCCAGATTTTCCATTGATGCTTTTGTAGAATGTTTCAGTTTGATCGTGTCTAAAACATTGACCGGACGTCTGCCCAGCATGGTCGCATAGCTACCCTATATAGGAAGAATATCTTAGACGCCTTAGTAACCACCCCTTCTAAGCTGATTGGGGCAAGGCTCTTCTGCAACCATTTACTAATCACTACTTCATAGGTCATCACCTCAGCTTCAGTCGCTATTGCACTGACATGTAGTAAACGTTTTTCCTCATTTTTAACTAATTATGGTCAATTTACCACTATTTCTCACTGTTTTCTTACATTTCAGCATTTTTACACTATTTTTGGCAACATTTGCTATTTCTCACCATTTTCCTATGTTTTAGCGCTTTTCACACAACTATACTGATCTACATCCTTGATAACCTTCTCTAGGTTTCCTTTCAGCCCCTCCACCTCCACCAATCACATCTCCAGCTTAGAGAACACCACTGCTGTAGAATATTTTATGTATTCCACTACAGTCTGCAGTTGCCTATGGGCTGTATCGCCCGAGTCAGTCATATCTTTGAGTGCCTGATCTAGCGCATCAAACCCAGCTAGGTTTTATCTTTGGTCACCCAATGCTGGAGGATCCACTTGGCAGCTTCCACATGATAATCACACTGATGCTTGATAAGAGCATCCTGCAGAGCAATCACATCCAAGACATCAACTAGATGTCTGCCCAGCATGGTCACATAGCTACTATATGTAAGGAGAATATCTTTAAATGCCTTAGCAACCACCCATTTTAAGCTGGTACAGGCAAGGGCTCTGCATGGCCATTTTCCAATCACCACTTCATCATCCATTGCCTCAGCTTCAGTCACTACTGCACTGTCATATAGTAAACATTTTTTTTCCCCAAAGTATTTGTAATTAATGTTGAAGTCCAAGTCATATGATTGATAGTAATGATAGTAACAATGGTGGTGGTGATGGTGATGTTAATGACAGCAATGTTGACAATAATGCTAGTAATGATGATAACAATGCAGAAAATTATAATGAGGGTGATGGTAGTAATAACAATGCCAGTGATGCTAGTGCTGATGACAACAACATTGACAATGATAGCACTGCTGATGACAATAACACTGACAATGATGCTTATGATAATGACAACACTAATGATGGTGATGATAATAGCAAGGCTAGTGGTGTGGGCTGTTAGAAGGTTATAGGAATGGTGGTGGTGTCTTTGACATCATGCATTATTGTATACATATAGTATCAATCAGCATATTTGTGATAGTAGTGTATACAGCAGTGTGTATTAGTATATATGATGTCTTTGTGATGATGCTGGCAATGATGGTGATGATGGTGGTAGTAAAAATGCCAGTGATGCTTATGACAGTAACATTGACTATGATGATGGTGATGGCAGCAGTGTGCATTAGTGTATATAGTGTCTGTGTTATGGTTAGTAGTGATGGTATAAACAGTGGTATGTATTAGTGTATGTAGTGTCTTTGTGATAGTGTTGGTGCTGCTTGTGTCATCAGAGGGGGTGTAGGGGGTCGCTGGGGCACAGCAGGAATGTTAGGCGATAGTATACAGTTGGAATTTCCCAAATAACAAATTGCTTATGCTTTTTGTGTGCACCCACATCCTGCACAGATGGAAGCAATGTACATGTTGGTTTGCTAGCAATTGGTCACTAATTACTAGTCGATTTCTCATTATATCTCATAAGTTTCTTGTGTATTAGCACTTTTTACACTATTTTTCACCAATTTGTGCTATTTCGCATCATTTCTTATGTTTGAACACTTCTTACACATTTTGTTTGATATATTCACCATTTTCTCATATTGTAACACCTTTTACAGGGCTTCCTCAATTTTTACCATCTTTCATCAATAATTCCATTAATTTGACCCTCCAAATCATCGTTCTACCTTATAAGCTAATTTTTACTATACCTCTTGTGCTAATCCTTTAAGTTCCTCAATGTTATATATTTTTGCTATAGTATCCACACAAACATTTTTTTTTTTTGTCTTATGTAATTGTATAAATCCAGTTAGGGCCTGCATTATTTCAAGTATATCTCCACTCTGAAATGTGTTGGCGCATCTTTTTGTGTTAAAGACAAATCCATAACATGTTTGTCTGCTATTAATTGCTGTATTGATGCTACATTTGATTGCCTAGTCAATGTAATACTTTCCTAACCAGTTCCTTCTGTTTATGCTTGTGTACACTTATGCATTACTATTGACCGTCTACCATTAAACTTTTCCAACCCCATACCAAATCTGCTGTTTTTTGCATCTGCATGCTTCAGGGATGTGCTCCGCTACATCTATAACCAATCTGTGCTAATATAACTTACTAATCTATGCTACACTGATTTTGGGTGTTTGTGTATGTGTATGTGTATGTGCTTTTGCATGTGCACATGTGCATGTGCCTGCACGTGAGTATGTGTATGTGTGTAACTATGTGTGGATGGGCATGCATGTGTTAATTACATTGTCGTCACCATCGTCGTTATCACAATTATTATAAAAATTGTAAAGTGTACTTGTCACTGCAATAATCAAAATTGACCTTGGTAAATCCCATCAGGCACACCACCACAGCTAAAATAGGCATTAGTGTTAGAGTTAACCTGGGATGTGAGCAGTAGATAAATAGTTGTGTCAGAAATGCCCACTAGATATACAGTTTTTCTTATTAAATTTTAAGAAAATGTATTTTTTTCTATAAGTTGGGAATAGTAGTCTTTTGAATAGTACACAAGACGTCCGAGTATTGGTTATAATGAAAAGTTCCAACAGCAGTAACCTTTTTGCAGATTTTTTTTTTCTTCCAACTCTGCAAGAACCATTTGTAATTTAGCGTCTAACTCTTTATGGTATCAATCTTCTTCTGTGATAACCTTCTCTATTTTTACCTTTCAGACTCTAGACTTCTGCTAGGCACATCTCCAGCATAGTGATCACAGCGGGTGTAGTATGTTTCAGGGCGTCCATGGCAGTCTTCATGTGAATATGGGGTTTAATGGCTGAATCGGTCACATCTTTAAGCACCTGGTCATGTTTTCTTCCTTTACCATTTTCTTACACTTGAACACTATTACACCATTTTCCTCATTTTTAACTAATTATAGCCAATTTTCCGCTATTTCTCACCATCTCCTCACATTTTAGCACTTTTTATGATGTTTTCATCAATTTTTGCTATTTCTCGCCATTTTCCTATGTTTTAAGTGCTTTTCATAAAATTTTCCACATTTTTTCACCATTTGTGTTAGTTTCTCCTTCCAACTCTTTACTACGTCCATGTTCGTCCACAATAACCTTCTCTATAGGGGTTTCCTTGTTGAATCGGGCATAGCTTTGAGCGCCAGGTCTAGCCCATAGAGCTAGGCTTTGTCTTCAGTCGCCCAACTGCTCGAGGTACCATTTGATATCGTCAGTGTAACTATCATGTTGCCATTTAGTAAGAGCGTTCTGAGGAAAGATCATATCTGAGACATTTACTAGACGTTTGCAGAAAGAACTTGATTTTATACATTATTATAATTGTGTGAGCGGCGCATGTGGTAAATTATGCGATAATTATAAGACATATTAAAATATTCAAAGTTATAAACATATACTGTATACCCTGAATCAGAATAAAATAGTATTAAGCGGTAGTGACGATAAATTCACTTATGGAAATTGTACATATAATGAATTCTATGAAAAGTTTAATATTGTTTTAGCCGAACTAAGAGTGTGTATATTGGAGAAGAATAGGTATATTGCATGAGTGCGCGGAACTCTGTATTATTATATTAAGTGTGACATTAAGCATTATGTATTGTATTTTACTGTGTAATAAAATTCGCTATATCTGAGAATATGTAGGCTTAAAATAGTCTGCATAAACTTAGTTATGGTGTATTGAGATAGCGTCTATTCTAATTAAAATGTATTTGCAATTAGATTGGGAGATTTCCCTAAGAGGGGTCATTTTTCAATATATTTTGTTGTTTTCTACCTAAAATTGAAGCGATTTTAGCCTAAAATGGGGTATTTTGCACTATAATTGCTGTTTTGTGCCTAAAATGACTGTATTTTTGGGCGAGATGAAGTTTATCTCCTAAAATTTGATGTTTTTGTCTAAATGTAGTTATTTTAGTCCTAAATGGAATAATTTTCATGTAAAGAGGAGTGTGTAACCTGAGCTGTATACTTCTTGTTACAGCATTCTATTCATTGTGAAATTATGTTTGAACAGATTGGTGACTGGTTGTGGGAGGTTTATAGAACTTTCTGATGTATTGATTATAGTATAATGGTTGTTGTGTGTTAGTGAGAAGATGTATATTATAGAATTCCTAGGAGTGTGATTGCGTCTGTAGAACAATAAACTGGGATAAGCGATGAAGTGTACCCCATCAGAGGGGCGGGGTGAGTGATACTTGATAATTAACTTGGTCTTTGTGCACATTGCTGGGCGGTTATAATATGTCTGGTCAAAATGAGTTGTTGTATACCATTTTTGTTATTCATTAAACATACACACTGAAAGGTGTGATAGGCCCATCAACATCTAGATTCCTACAATCATCTCAATTTTATAATTGTAATCTGCACTAAACAAGTGTATATTACTATGACTGCATCAAGTCTGTTATGGCTGTTAATGTTAGGAGGGCAGATATTGCACCATGCATTAAAAGATGAATACAGGCATGTACATACCTCTGCAGGCTCACACAGCATCATAATTAACATTGTTACATCACATGTATACATATGTGTACTAAATAAAACATGCATAAGCATGTCATGGGCGTGCACATTACTATGTTGGAAGGTTTTGGCACTTCATTCACTGAAAATTTCATTAAGTCTTACATAATCAGATAGTAGGCCCAGGATATGACAAAAGTACCCTCATAAAAGAGTATACATTGAGCGCATCCTTTGCAGCAATTAAACAGGCTGTATATTACTACATGTTAGTGGCCTAAACAGTTTTATTAGTCATCCACTATTTTAAATTAATTAGATCAATCTAAGCTCATTTCCAGAAATATTGTAAAGTGTATATGCCATTGTCATCATATCGTCATCGTCATCACCATTGTTGTAATTATTACAAACAGTGTAAAGCATCCTTCTGACGCACTACCATTCATACAACCATCTTTGATGAAGAAACTTTTACTGGTATCATCTCATGATGAGCGTATTATCACACATGGAAAATGAGCATTGACATGTTGAGAAATGTATTTTTTAGATCTTTTACACTATTTTCATCAAGGTTTGCTATTTCCCACCATTTTCTTATGTTTTTTAGCATTTTTCATGCAATTTTCCTTGTTTTTTCAACATTTTTGTCAGGTTTGCACTAATTCAGCTCTGTCAACCATTATTATAATTTAAAAGTGGCTCCTCTGTTTAATTGTTAGCACTTCTCTTGTATAGATCCTATGATTTCCTGGATGTTGTATATTTTTATTATAATATCCACATCAACGTTTTGTCTTGTTTAATGATGCAATATTAGTTTCCGTCTCTGTGTTAATCATAAATCTCATCGCTCTGGGGTCTAATGGTTCCTCTTTCCATTCACAGATGGAATCCATATACATGTTGGTTTGCTAGCAAGTTGCCACTAATTACAATCAATTTCCTGGTATTTCTTACCAGTTTCTTGTGTTTTAGTACTTTTTATGCTACTTTTTCACCAATTTGTGCTATTTCACATCTTTCTTATGTTTGAACACTTATTGTGCAGTTTTTCAGTAATTTTCACAATTCCTCAGTATTTTCTTATGCTGTAACACCTTGTATACAGTCTTCACCAAATTTTACCATCATTCATCAATAATTTCACTAATTCGGTCCTCCAAACCATTGTTTTACCCTATAAGCGATTGTCTATTTAATTTTTTATGATTAAGAAAGAACATAATGTATATTATAGAATTTTCAGAAGTGTGATTGAGTCTGCAGAATAATAAACACGGGTAAGAGGTGGAGCATGCTCCATCAAGTGGGGTAAGTGATGCTTAGTAATTGACCTGGTTATTATGCACATTGCAAAGCAGTTATAATATGTTTGGCAAAAATTAGTCGTTGTATGTCATTCTTGTTATACATTAAACATTTACACTGAGGAAGATGATTAGCTTGTCAACATCTGGATCCCTGCAATTATTTTGATTGTATAATTGTAATCTGCACTGAGCAAGGGGAATTTCATAAAGACATATAATTAGATAGTAGACACTGCACATGACAAAAGCAGCTCATAAAAGAGTGTACAATGAACACATCCTTTGCAGCAATTCAACAAGTTGTATATTACTACATGTTAGTGACCTAATTAGTTTATCAATCATCCACAATGATTACTTGTATGCAAAGCAGCACAGTAGAAACATATAGGCTAAAACACAAATAAGCCTTGTGAGGGCTAGTACTATGCTTATTTTGGTGTCATATATGGGAATGCCTATGAGACCTATAAGCTAAGACAGATCTCCTCATATACACTGTCATCACAATTATCAACAACACAAATATATAGGCATACAAAGCAATTTGGCAGAGGTTAGCAAGACATATCAGCTTTGGTATATTAGAGGTATAATAAAGCACACCCTGATGTATACACACCCACACATATTTGTACACACACACACACACACACACACATTCATATGAATACATACACAAATACACATGCAAGCACACACATATCAAGTTTTGAGCATTGTCATTGTTGCTGTCTTTGTCATTATCATCAGTATCATCATCGTCATCATCAGTGGGTACAAAGTTCATAATGCAAAGTAATTTTAATTTTTTCAACAGTTTTACTCACAAATAAATTCATTTAAACAATTTTATTTTTAAAAAGTATTACCACTTGACCGACTTTACCTGAATCCCCAAAATGAAATAAACACCTTTTCCTATATTTTTTAACACTTTTCATACAATTTTTGACCATTGGGGTAATGATGGTAGTAACAATGCCAGTGACACTAGTGCTGATAACAACATTGCCAATGAGATAATGATAGTAATGATGTTGATGCTGATTACAGTAATGTTGAGGATGATGCTAGTAATGATGATAACAATGTTGACAATTATGATGAGGGTGATGATAGTAATAAAAATGCCAGTGATGCTGATGTTGATGACAATAGCACTGACAATGGTGGTAGTAAAAATGCTTGTGATAATGACAACACTAATGATGGTAATGATAATAGCAAGGCTAGCAGTGTGGTAGTAGTGTCTCTGACAGCATGCATTATTGTATATAGTATCAATCAGCATCTTTGTGATAGTGCTGGTACTGGCAGCAGTGTGTATTGGTGTTTTCATGATGATGCTGATGGTGATGATGTTGGTAGTAATAATGCCAGTGATGCCGGTGCTTATGACAGCAACATTGACTATGATGCTAGTAATGATGCCAACAATGCTGACAATTAATACAAAGGTGATGTGGTGATGGTAATGACAGCAGTGTGTATTTTTCTATATGGTGTCTTTATGATTGTGTTGGTGCTGGTGCTGACAGCAGCATGTATTAGTGTCCGTGTTATTGTTAGTGGTGATGGTATAAACAGCAGTATATATTAGTGTATATAGTGTCTTTGTGATAGTGTTGATGTTGATGGTGCTGGCAGAGGAGGTGCAGAGGGTTGCTGGGCCAAAGCAGGAAGGTTAGGTGATGGAATACAGTTGGAATTGACTAAATAACAAATTGTTTATGCTTTCAGATTTAGTTTCTTGCACACCTACATCCTGTTATTGATTGTGCTTTGAAATCTGCTCTTATATAGTATTGTCAGGCAGGCTGTGGGTTGAAGGGGGTAGAGGATAGTGCTTAGTGAGTATGTGGGGGTAGCAGGTATTTGATGGGTTACAATACTAATAATAGACCATAGGGAAAGTTTTCAGCTAGGAGTGATGGGAAATAGGTGGTGGATTGTCCTGGAAGGGGTAGTTGGGTTAACCTTAGAGCTCTGGATTAAAAGAAATGTAGGGGTAGTTTTTGGTGGGGGTGAAAAATAATGTGCATTACATAAGTGGTGGTTGCAGGGTAAATGTTAGGGGTAGTTGGGTTAAAAATGAAAGATTTTATAGGTATTTGGGTTAAATTTGTCCTTGGAATAGGGGTAGTTAGGTGGGTTTTGGCCATTTCTAGGGCCATTTAGGTTATAACATCATATGGTGTATGTATGATGTTATAACCTAAATGGCCCTAGAAATGGCCAAAACCCACCTAACTACCCCTATTCCAAGGACAAATTTAACCCAAATACCTATAAAATCTTTCATTTTTAACCCAACTACCCCTAACATTTACCCTGCAACCACCACTTATGTAATGCACATTATTTTTCACCCCCACCAAAAACTACCCCTACATTTCTTTTAATCCAGAGCTCTAAGGTTAACCCAACTACCCCTTCCAGGACAATCCACCACCTATTTCCCATCACTCCTAGCTGAAAACTTTCCCTATGGTCTATTATTAGTATTGTAACCCATCAAATACCTGCTACCCCCACATACTCACTAAGCACTATCCTCTACCCCCTTCAACCCACAGCCTGCCTGACAATACTATATAAGAGCAGATTTCAAAGCACAATCAATAACAGGATGTAGGTGTGCAAGAAACTAAATCTGAAAGCATAAACAATTTGTTATTTAGTCAATTCCAACTGTATTCCATCACCTAACCTTCCTGCTTTGGCCCAGCAACCCTCTGCACCTCCTCTGCCAGCACCATCAACATCAACACTATCACAAAGACACTATATACACTAATATATACTGCTGTTTATACCATCACCACTAACAATAACACGGACACTAATACATGCTGCTGTCAGCACCAGCACCAACACAATCATAAAGACACCATATAGAAAAATACACACTGCTGTCATTACCATCACCACATCACCTTTGTATTAATTGTCAGCATTGTTGGCATCATTACTAGCATCATAGTCAATGTTGCTGTCATAAGCACCGGCATCACTGGCATTATTACTACCAACATCATCACCATCAGCATCATCATGAAAACACCAATACACACTGCTGCCAGTACCAGCACTATCACAAAGATGCTGATTGATACTATATACAATAATGCATGCTGTCAGAGACACTACTACCACACTGCTAGCCTTGCTATTATCATTACCATCATTAGTGTTGTCATTATCACAAGCATTTTTACTACCACCATTGTCAGTGCTATTGTCATCAACATCAGCATCACTGGCATTTTTATTACTATCATCACCCTCATCATAATTGTCAACATTGTTATCATCATTACTAGCATCATCCTCAACATTACTGTAATCAGCATCAACATCATTACTATCATTATCTCATTGGCAATGTTGTTATCAGCACTAGTGTCACTGGCATTGTTACTACCATCATTACCCCAATGGTCAAAAATTGTATGAAAAGTGTTAAAAAATATAGGAAAAGGTGTTTATTTCATTTTGGGGATTCAGGTAAAGTCGGTCAAGTGGTAATACTTTTTAAAAATAAAATTGTTTAAATGAATTTATTTGTGAGTAAAACTGTTGAAAAAATTAAAATTACTTTGCATTATGAACTTTGTACCCACTGATGATGACGATGATGATACTGATGATAATGACAAAGACAGCAACAATGACAATGCTCAAAACTTGATATGTGTGTGCTTGCATGTGTATTTGTGTATGTATTCATATGAATGTGTGTGTGTGTGTGTGTGTGTGTACAAATATGTGTGGGTGTGTATACATCAGGGTGTGCTTTATTATACCTCTAATATACCAAAGCTGATATGTCTTGCTAACCTCTGCCAAATTGCTTTGTATGCCTATATATTTGTGTTGTTGATAATTGTGATGACAGTGTATATGAGGAGATCTGTCTTAGCTTATAGGTCTCATAGGCATTCCCATATATGACACCAAAATAAGCATAGTACTAGCCCTCACAAGGCTTATTTGTGTTTTAGCCTATATGTTTCTACTGTGCTGCTTTGCATACAAGTAATCATTGTGGATGATTGATAAACTAATTAGGTCACTAACATGTAGTAATATACAACTTGTTGAATTGCTGCAAAGGATGTGTTCATTGTACACTCTTTTATGAGCTGCTTTTGTCATGTGCAGTGTCTACTATCTAATTATATGTCTTTATGAAATTCCCCTTGCTCAGTGCAGATTACAATTATACAATCAAAATAATTGCAGGGATCCAGATGTTGACAAGCTAATCATCTTCCTCAGTGTAAATGTTTAATGTATAACAAGAATGACATACAACGACTAATTTTTGCCAAACATATTATAACTGCTTTGCAATGTGCATAATAACCAGGTCAATTACTAAGCATCACTTACCCCACTTGATGGAGCATGCTCCACCTCTTACCCGTGTTTATTATTCTGCAGACTCAATCACACTTCTGAAAATTCTATAATATACATTATGTTCTTTCTTAATCATAAAAAATTAAATAGACAATCGCTTATAGGGTAAAACAATGGTTTGGAGGACCGAATTAGTGAAATTATTGATGAATGATGGTAAAATTTGGTGAAGACTGTATACAAGGTGTTACAGCATAAGAAAATACTGAGGAATTGTGAAAATTACTGAAAAACTGCACAATAAGTGTTCAAACATAAGAAAGATGTGAAATAGCACAAATTGGTGAAAAAGTAGCATAAAAAGTACTAAAACACAAGAAACTGGTAAGAAATACCAGGAAATTGATTGTAATTAGTGGCAACTTGCTAGCAAACCAACATGTATATGGATTCCATCTGTGAATGGAAAGAGGAACCATTAGACCCCAGAGCGATGAGATTTATGATTAACACAGAGACGGAAACTAATATTGCATCATTAAACAAGACAAAACGTTGATGTGGATATTATAATAAAAATATACAACATCCAGGAAATCATAGGATCTATACAAGAGAAGTGCTAACAATTAAACAGAGGAGCCACTTTTAAATTATAATAATGGTTGACAGAGCTGAATTAGTGCAAACCTGACAAAAATGTTGAAAAAACAAGGAAAATTGCATGAAAAATGCTAAAAAACATAAGAAAATGGTGGGAAATAGCAAACCTTGATGAAAATAGTGTAAAAGATCTAAAAAATACATTTCTCAACATGTCAATGCTCATTTTCCATGTGTGATAATACGCTCATCATGAGATGATACCAGTAAAAGTTTCTTCATCAAAGATGGTTGTATGAATGGTAGTGCGTCAGAAGGATGCTTTACACTGTTTGTAATAATTACAACAATGGTGATGACGATGACGATATGATGACAATGGCATATACACTTTACAATATTTCTGGAAATGAGCTTAGATTGATCTAATTAATTTAAAATAGTGGATGACTAATAAAACTGTTTAGGCCACTAACATGTAGTAATATACAGCCTGTTTAATTGCTGCAAAGGATGCGCTCAATGTATACTCTTTTATGAGGGTACTTTTGTCATATCCTGGGCCTACTATCTGATTATGTAAGACTTAATGAAATTTTCAGTGAATGAAGTGCCAAAACCTTCCAACATAGTAATGTGCACGCCCATGACATGCTTATGCATGTTTTATTTAGTACACATATGTATACATGTGATGTAACAATGTTAATTATGATGCTGTGTGAGCCTGCAGAGGTATGTACATGCCTGTATTCATCTTTTAATGCATGGTGCAATATCTGCCCTCCTAACATTAACAGCCATAACAGACTTGATGCAGTCATAGTAATATACACTTGTTTAGTGCAGATTACAATTATAAAATTGAGATGATTGTAGGAATCTAGATGTTGATGGGCCTATCACACCTTTCAGTGTGTATGTTTAATGAATAACAAAAATGGTATACAACAACTCATTTTGACCAGACATATTATAACCGCCCAGCAATGTGCACAAAGACCAAGTTAATTATCAAGTATCACTCACCCCGCCCCTCTGATGGGGTACACTTCATCGCTTATCCCAGTTTATTGTTCTACAGACGCAATCACACTCCTAGGAATTCTATAATATACATCTTCTCACTAACACACAACAACCATTATACTATAATCAATACATCAGAAAGTTCTATAAACCTCCCACAACCAGTCACCAATCTGTTCAAACATAATTTCACAATGAATAGAATGCTGTAACAAGAAGTATACAGCTCAGGTTACACACTCCTCTTTACATGAAAATTATTCCATTTAGGACTAAAATAACTACATTTAGACAAAAACATCAAATTTTAGGAGATAAACTTCATCTCGCCCAAAAATACAGTCATTTTAGGCACAAAACAGCAATTATAGTGCAAAATACCCCATTTTAGGCTAAAATCGCTTCAATTTTAGGTAGAAAACAACAAAATATATTGAAAAATGACCCCTCTTAGGGAAATCTCCCAATCTAATTGCAAATACATTTTAATTAGAATAGACGCTATCTCAATACACCATAACTAAGTTTATGCAGACTATTTTAAGCCTACATATTCTCAGATATAGCGAATTTTATTACACAGTAAAATACAATACATAATGCTTAATGTCACACTTAATATAATAATACAGAGTTCCGCGCACTCATGCAATATACCTATTCTTCTCCAATATACACACTCTTAGTTCGGCTAAAACAATATTAAACTTTTCATAGAATTCATTATATGTACAATTTCCATAAGTGAATTTATCGTCACTACCGCTTAATACTATTTTATTCTGATTCAGGGTATACAGTATATGTTTATAACTTTGAATATTTTAATATGTCTTATAATTATCGCATAATTTACCACATGCGCCGCTCACACAATTATAATAATGTATAAAATCAAGTTCTTTCTGCAAACGTCTAGTAAATGTCTCAGATATGATCTTTCCTCAGAACGCTCTTACTAAATGGCAACATGATAGTTACACTGACGATATCAAATGGTACCTCGAGCAGTTGGGCGACTGAAGACAAAGCCTAGCTCTATGGGCTAGACCTGGCGCTCAAAGCTATGCCCGATTCAACAAGGAAACCCCTATAGACAACTGGAGACCGCCATAGAAGGCCTAAAGTGTTCTACAGCCACAACGATTGCTAAGCTGTAGATGAGGCTAGTAGATGTGGAGAGGCTGAAAGGAATCCTGTAGAAGGTTATTGTGGACGAACATGGACGTAGTAAAGAGTTGGAAGGAGAAACTAACACAAATGGTGAAAAAATGTGGAAAATTTTATGAAAAGCACTTAAAACATAGGAAAATGGCGAGAAATAGCAAAAATTGATGAAAACATCATAAAAAGTGCTAAAATGTGAGGAGATGGTGAGAAATAGCGGAAAATTGGCTATAATTAGTTAAAAATGAGGAAAATGGTGTAATAGTGTTCAAGTGTAAGAAAATGGTAAAGGAAGAAAACATGACCAGGTGCTTAAAGATGTGACCGATTCAGCCATTAAACCCCATATTCACATGAAGACTGCCATGGACGCCCTGAAACATACTACACCCGCTGTGATCACTATGCTGGAGATGTGCCTAGCAGAAGTCTAGAGTCTGAAAGGTAAAAATAGAGAAGGTTATCACAGAAGAAGATTGATACCATAAAGAGTTAGACGCTAAATTACAAATGGTTCTTGCAGAGTTGGAAGAAAAAAAAAATCTGCAAAAAGGTTACTGCTGTTGGAACTTTTCATTATAACCAATACTCGGACGTCTTGTGTACTATTCAAAAGACTACTATTCCCAACTTATAGAAAAAAATACATTTTCTTAAAATTTAATAAGAAAAACTGTATATCTAGTGGGCATTTCTGACACAACTATTTATCTACTGCTCACATCCCAGGTTAACTCTAACACTAATGCCTATTTTAGCTGTGGTGGTGTGCCTGATGGGATTTACCAAGGTCAATTTTGATTATTGCAGTGACAAGTACACTTTACAATTTTTATAATAATTGTGATAACGACGATGGTGACGACAATGTAATTAACACATGCATGCCCATCCACACATAGTTACACACATACACATACTCACGTGCAGGCACATGCACATGTGCACATGCAAAAGCACATACACATACACATACACAAACACCCAAAATCAGTGTAGCATAGATTAGTAAGTTATATTAGCACAGATTGGTTATAGATGTAGCGGAGCACATCCCTGAAGCATGCAGATGCAAAAAACAGCAGATTTGGTATGGGGTTGGAAAAGTTTAATGGTAGACGGTCAATAGTAATGCATAAGTGTACACAAGCATAAACAGAAGGAACTGGTTAGGAAAGTATTACATTGACTAGGCAATCAAATGTAGCATCAATACAGCAATTAATAGCAGACAAACATGTTATGGATTTGTCTTTAACACAAAAAGATGCGCCAACACATTTCAGAGTGGAGATATACTTGAAATAATGCAGGCCCTAACTGGATTTATACAATTACATAAGACAAAAAAAAAAAATGTTTGTGTGGATACTATAGCAAAAATATATAACATTGAGGAACTTAAAGGATTAGCACAAGAGGTATAGTAAAAATTAGCTTATAAGGTAGAACGATGATTTGGAGGGTCAAATTAATGGAATTATTGATGAAAGATGGTAAAAATTGAGGAAGCCCTGTAAAAGGTGTTACAATATGAGAAAATGGTGAATATATCAAACAAAATGTGTAAGAAGTGTTCAAACATAAGAAATGATGCGAAATAGCACAAATTGGTGAAAAATAGTGTAAAAAGTGCTAATACACAAGAAACTTATGAGATATAATGAGAAATCGACTAGTAATTAGTGACCAATTGCTAGCAAACCAACATGTACATTGCTTCCATCTGTGCAGGATGTGGGTGCACACAAAAAGCATAAGCAATTTGTTATTTGGGAAATTCCAACTGTATACTATCGCCTAACATTCCTGCTGTGCCCCAGCGACCCCCTACACCCCCTCTGATGACACAAGCAGCACCAACACTATCACAAAGACACTACATACACTAATACATACCACTGTTTATACCATCACTACTAACCATAACACAGACACTATATACACTAATGCACACTGCTGCCATCACCATCATCATAGTCAATGTTACTGTCATAAGCATCACTGGCATTTTTACTACCACCATCATCACCATCATTGCCAGCATCATCACAAAGACATCATATATACTAATACACACTGCTGTATACACTACTATCACAAATATGCTGATTGATACTATATGTATACAATAATGCATGATGTCAAAGACACCACCACCATTCCTATAACCTTCTAACAGCCCACACCACTAGCCTTGCTATTATCATCACCATCATTAGTGTTGTCATTATCATAAGCATCATTGTCAGTGTTATTGTCATCAGCAGTGCTATCATTGTCAATGTTGTTGTCATCAGCACTAGCATCACTGGCATTGTTATTACTACCATCACCCTCATTATAATTTTCTGCATTGTTATCATCATTACTAGCATTATTGTCAACATTGCTGTCATTAACATCACCATCACCACCACCATTGTTACTATCATTACTATCAATCATATGACTTGGACTTCAACATTAATTACAAATACTTTGGGGAAAAAAAATGTTTACTATATGACAGTGCAGTAGTGACTGAAGCTGAGGCAATGGATGATGAAGTGGTGATTGGAAAATGGCCATGCAGAGCCCTTGCCTGTACCAGCTTAAAATGGGTGGTTGCTAAGGCATTTAAAGATATTCTCCTTACATATAGTAGCTATGTGACCATGCTGGGCAGACATCTAGTTGATGTCTTGGATGTGATTGCTCTGCAGGATGCTCTTATCAAGCATCAGTGTGATTATCATGTGGAAGCTGCCAAGTGGATCCTCCAGCATTGGGTGACCAAAGATAAAACCTAGCTGGGTTTGATGCGCTAGATCAGGCACTCAAAGATATGACTGACTCGGGCGATACAGCCCATAGGCAACTGCAGACTGTAGTGGAATACATAAAATATTCTACAGCAGTGGTGTTCTCTAAGCTGGAGATGTGATTGGTGGAGGTGGAGGGGCTGAAAGGAAACCTAGAGAAGGTTATCAAGGATGTAGATCAGTATAGTTGTGTGAAAAGCGCTAAAACATAGGAAAATGGTGAGAAATAGCAAATGTTGCCAAAAATAGTGTAAAAATGCTGAAATGTAAGAAAACAGTGAGAAATAGTGGTAAATTGACCATAATTAGTTAAAAATGAGGAAAAACGTTTACTACATGTCAGTGCAATAGCGACTGAAGCTGAGGTGATGACCTATGAAGTAGTGATTAGTAAATGGTTGCAGAAGAGCCTTGCCCCAATCAGCTTAGAAGGGGTGGTTACTAAGGCGTCTAAGATATTCTTCCTATATAGGGTAGCTATGCGACCATGCTGGGCAGACGTCCGGTCAATGTTTTAGACACGATCAAACTGAAACATTCTACAAAAGCATCAATGGAAAATCTGGAGAAATGCATTGGGGAGTTAGATGTGCCACTATGGAAAGGATAATTAAATGGACTGTAGCAGTTAATTTTAGTGTATATGTGTGATGCTGTGTATGTATTGGTACTATCTATCACACTAATATTCATCACATTTTATGCTATGGTCGAGCAGGCTATGGGGTGTAGAGGATAGTACTTAGTATGTATGTGAGGGTGGTTGGTGGTGGTTAGGTTATAGTATGGGTTGTGTTATATAATTAATGATGAACTGTGGGGTGATGGGTAGTGGTTGGGTTATAGTGTGGGTTGGGTTACAATGGTAATGACAGACTGTAGGGTGAGGGGTGGATTAGATATTAAACTGTTCCAAGAGAATTATGGTAGTTTTGGCAAGGAGGGGTTGAAAACAGTGGGGTTGATTATCCTGGAAAAGGTAGATGAGTTAATTTAGGGCTCTGGATTAAAATAGATGAAGGAGTGTTTTTTTGAGGGTGAGGGGGTATAAAATAGGGATGGGGTACTGGGAAGAGGGTGATTTGGTTACTTTTAGAGCTCTGGATTAAAATAGATCAAGGGGTAGTTTTTAAGGGTGAGGGGGTGGAGAATAGGGGTGGAATACTAAAAGAGGGTAGTTTGGTTGTTTTAAGATGTCTAGATTAAATTAGATGAAGGGGTAGTTTTTGAGGGTAGGGTGGGACTAGGGGGTAGTTGGGTGGCCTTTGGGCTAGGATAGGGGTAGTTTGGTGACTTTTTGGCATTTGCAGGGTAGTTGGGTTAGTTTTCACTGATTTTAAAGGCATTTGGGTTAAATTTTGCCTGGAAATAGGGGTAGTTGGGTGACCTTTGGGCTGGGATAGGGGTAGTTGGGTGACTTTTTGGCATTTTAAAGGGTAGTTGGGTGACCTTCACACCAGAATAGGGGTAGTTGGGTGACCTTTGCACCAGAATAGGGGTAGTTGGGGTGTGACGTCACACTTCCCCCTCACCCCCCTCACCCACTGGCCCAGAACCCCCATTTTTATACTACTAACGCTTCTTACTATATTCCTCCTAATGGTGCAATGAACGTAAATACCCTAATCAATTATATAAACAATCTTCCCGAGAAAGCAGAAATTATCCTAGCAGGGGATTTTAATGCCCAGCACAGTATCTAGGGCTCAACGAGTAACGATAATTTGGGACAATGCATACTTAAAGTGACTAGCAGTACGAGACTTATCCTGACTAATAATAGGGAACACACAACTATCCAATCTTGGGCACGCTCTTCGAATGTGTTGGGCCTAACTTTAGTCTCGTTTAATATTTTACTAGATATAAATTGAGAGATTTGCCAAGTGCCACTGGGGAGTGAACATCTGCCTATAAGTATAATATACTTACAGGAGGACGGTCAAAAAGGAGATCCTACATTACTCACTCTAACATTCCAAGATTAACGAACGCTGAATTGTGTGAATTTTCTAATCAGTTGGAGAGACATTTTGCACACCTTTGAATAGACATGAGTCTTCAATTAATGTATATTATTCTCTTTTAGGTCTAATAAAAAATATTATTTTTACCCAATCTAGGCGCAAAAAATAGTATTTGAGAAATAGACCGCCTTCCGCTTGGTGGACAGCTCAATGTTCAATATACCTGAATAAGCAAAGCGCCCTCTTTAAACGATTCGGTAGTTCTAGAACTGTAGCTGACTACTTGGCGTATAAACGACAGGAGGCGTTTACATGACGATTTATACTGACTACCAAAAGAAACTGCTGGAAAAAATTAGTTTCATCCTTTAATAGGAATACCTCATTGAGCAGTATCTGGAACAAAATAAAAATTTTCTCTAACAAAGGAAATTCAGATACACTGAATTTATTGATAAGAAGGCTTTTGAAAACTTAGTCAATCATGTAGCTCCACCTTAGGCCCCCCGTAGTTCAGAACTAATGCCAAAATTACAGAGTAATCCAAAGGCAGAGAGGTATAATTCCTTGAATAAACGAATTACATATTTTTAGAGCTTAAACACTCAGTATTCTTTAATAATAAATCGGTCCCAGGTCTGGATGGAATTTCCTACAGGAATCTAAATCACCCTGCGGGGCACAGGTTGTTGTAACTAGAGCCACCTTCTCTAGTAAGTAGTCACTCGACTGTCATATAGTGCTAGTCCCACTGACAGAGAAACGAAACAACAACCGCGTGGGTTCTGTACGTCCACGTCGTGCAGGGTAGGAATTTTCTATTCGGCGGGCTCAGCGCTGATTAGAAAAGCTAAATCACAACCCACCACACACTGCTGATAGGAAAACGGAGGAAGGTACACTTGCCGAAGACCAATAAATACTGTGAAGCGTTTTTCTGTGTACACAACTGGTAGAATATCAGCAACTCGCTCGTGACGATGTGCCCCGGTCGGATTGATGTATCAATCTAGAGCGAGTAGGCGAGTATCCGGCGCCTTAAAACTGAGTCCGTTTGGCTAAGGGAGTAAACCCTGACAGAAAATCCAGTGGAAGGCAACGGGAAACCACCACTGTACATTCTTCTCGGTAATGATGGCACGTATAAGAAATCATAGGAATGCTGTACCCATGGGATACACCGCTAGTGTATCAGGCAATGGGCGGTCCCCGGTAGCAATACAGGTTGGCTCGAGTTCCCCCGCACCCTCGCTGGTGCCGAACTTTACAGGTGGGAACAAACATGCAACAAAACTGAGAGATACCCTTCAACAATGCGGTACCAAAGGAAGTTTTACTACAATGGGAAATCGAAAGACACATCAGAAAAATAAAAAAAAAAATGGAAGATATCAAAATAGCGACGTGGAACGTAAAAACCCTATACCAACCGAGGAAACTCGAAAATGTAATAATGGAAGCAGATAGGCTAAGCATTGATATACTAGGAGTGGCAGAAACAAAATGGACGGGTACAGATAGATTCAGTAAGGGAAATTATGAGTTTATATATAGTGGAAAAGAAAAACATGAAAAAGGAATAGGCATGTTGATAAAGACGAATCTTGCAAAATCAATAAAGAGCATCGCATCAATATCGGACAGAATGTTATTAATTAGAATAGTTAGGGAAGCAGAATCTGTCATAATATGTCAAGTATACGCACCCACCAGTCAATGTAAAGAAGAAGAAATCGAAAAATTTTACGAAGAACTGGAAGAAGGAATGAAACAAGCTAAAGACGGCGATATTGTATATATTTTAGGAGATTTTAATGCAAAAATTGGAAAAGGAAGTGAAGGAACAATTATCGGCCCTTTTGGAATAGGAGACAGAAATGAAAGAGGAGAAAGACTAGCGGAATTTGCAAGAAAGCACGAGATGGCGATATGCAATACATGGTTCAAGAATCACAAACGAAGAATATATACTTGGAAAGGTTATGATGGTAAAGTCAGGAACCAAATCGGTTACATTTTGGTTAGTGCACAGCACAGAGGTCAGGTTAAAAATTGTCATACATACCCATTGGCTGACTGCAACAGCGACCACATCCTTCTAGCAAGTAGAAATAGAATAAACATGAGGAAAAAGAAGAGGCACATAAATAAGGGGAAAAAAGTGGCAGATGGAATACGAAAGGATAGCAACGGACTATAACAATCAAATTGCCAGAAAACTAAAAGATGGAAAGGAGAACGGCGTAGAAGCAGGCGCAAAGACAATGTGGAACAATTTCAAGGAAGCACTAACACAAACTGCAGAGGACATGCTGAAACAAGAAAACCAAGTCAACAAGAATAAGCACTGGATGAAGGAAGAAATAATAATAATGATGAATGAAAGAAGGAGAATAAAAAACCGAAACACCGAAGAATATATAGTATTAAACAAGAAAATCCCGAAACAGGGTATTCAGGCAAAGCAGGAGTGGTATGAACAGAAATGTAAAAGAATGGAGGACCTTGAAAGCAGACATGCATACCGTGAAATGTATATAGAAATAAAAGAATTAATGAACGAATGGAAAAGAAAGAAAAATAAGATAATGGTAATAAAATATATCAAAGGGAAGATACATACAGAAGAAAACGAAATAAAAAAAGGCATGGATAAAATATATCCAGGAACTATATGGGGACAACACAAGACCGCATTATAAGTCATTAAATACTGCGGGAGATGGTCCAGATATATTATTACGAGAATTGGAACAGGCAATCAAAGTAAGCAGAGGGAATAAAGCGCCGGGTGAAGATAGAATCACCATGGAAATGATAAAAGCATTGGACAAAAATAACAGAATAGCACTGCTGGAAAGTATGAATAAAATATACTAAGAAGGAATAATACCAGAGGACCTATTGAAATCGATTATTATACCAATTCCAAAAAAGGGAAACGCAACAAAATGTACTGATTACAGAACAATAAGCTTAATGAGTCATATACTAAAACTTCTACTATCAATAATAAACAGGAGGATAGAAAACAAAATAGACAATCATCTGAGTAAAACACAATATGGCTTCATCGCAAAACGAGGAACAAGAGATGCGATTTCGCTACTACGAATCCTCAGCCAAAGGGCAATAGATGTGAATAGGGACGTATATCTGTGCTTTGTGGACTTTGAAAAAGCCTCCGATGGGGTACAACATAAACAACTAACGGATATACTTATTAAATACGGATTCGATAAAAGAGGCATAAATATAATTAAACATATATATTGGAACCAGAAGGCAACTGTACGAATAGGACTGGAACAATCAAAAGAATATTGCCATATAGCAAGGGGCGTACGACAAGGATGCCCGTTGTCACCGAGACTGTTCAACGCATACGCGGAAGAAATAGTCAGAATGGGAAATATTAATAGACTCGGATTTAATATAAACGGAACAAGCATATAAGCTACACTGATGACCGAGTATATGTGGCAGAGTCCAGAAGAAATTTACAAAAAATAATGAACATAATATCAGTAGAAGGCAGAAAATTAGGAATGAAAATAAACGTTAAAAAGACAAAAGTTATGAGAATAGCAAAAACATTAAAAATAGACCTCCTGTAAAAATATATATAGATGGGGAAAAAATTGAACAAGTAACCAAGTACATATATCTGGGGAGTCTAATTACAGAAAATGGGAAAGACGATGATGAAATAAGAAGAAGAATAGGCTGTGGCCGAACTGCATTTAATAATTTAGAGCGAGTGTTTAAAGATAGAAAACTGAAAATACAATTAAAAATGAGAATCCTTCACTGCTTCGTATGGTCAACAATGCGATACGCTTCGGAAACCTGGACGATATCATCGGAGGCCAACAAAAAGAAAATCAATACTTTCGAATTATAGTGCTACAGAAGAATGCACAGAATATCATGGCAGGAAAAAGTAACAAATGCGGTAGTATAGGAATAAATGTAAAATTGGTAAGCCAAACGGCTAATAGGATATCATCGAAGGAGAAGCAAAAAAGAAGAAATACTTTGGACGTAAAATAAGAGAAGAAGACCTTTTCACGACTACCATACAGGGGAAGATTCAGGGAAAAAGACCACGAGGAGGAAGGAGACGGATGGATTACATACATGGAATAGCTGGAATAAATTCACTCTTGGAAGGAATAGAAATGGCCAGGCAGAAACAACTGTAGTAAAACAAACGAGGGACCGCACCAACCTCCTGAATAGGAGATGGAAATGATGATGATGATGAATCTAAATCATTTACCGCAGAACACCTTATTGATACTTTTATCTTGTTGTAATTATTTTTTTTTATTCGAATGACTATCCGGATGATTCGAAGGAATTCTTAATAATTCCAATCAAAAAGCCAGGAAAACCGGGAAAATTGAATTACATCCTATCGTCCGATTACATTAGCTTCTTGTATTAAGAAGTTTTATGAGAGGATTTTAAAGGAGAGATTGCTTTAGTACATAGAGAACCAGAAAATTTTACATAACGATATGTTCGGCTTTAGAAGTCAAACGGGTTCTGTCGACTGTGTGGCAACTTTGCTAGGAGAATATGTATTGTCCTGTTTACTAGACATTAAAAGTGCGTTTGATTCAGTATCGTTACCAAAACTACTACAGATTTTAAACACTTTCGTTTTCCCTAGACAGTTTGCTTTGGCCCTGTGTAACCTATATACAAACAGAACAGTAACATTTCGTCATCCAGTATGAGAAACATATAGAAGAGTGATTTATAATGGGTTATGTCACGGATCTATCTTAAGTCCGATTATCTTTAACATATATATATATATATATATATCACGCATATATATAAAATTAAATATTCCGGCAATTGTCGCATTCTAACATTTGCAGATGATACTGCTGCCTGTGCACAACATTCCAACATTATCTGCATCGAACAATCTGTTATTGGGCAAGGATAAGATTGCCTTTTTTATATCATTAGCAAAAAATCCGATGAAAGCGAAAGAATTTTTGTTCCGAAGTGAACGCTTTTGATACCTCCATCGTATGTGTCGACATCACTGACTACTCTCAACACACAGTCACAAAAATATTCATTAAAACATTCGGAAATATACTTTTCATTAGCACTGACTGGAATTACTTCGCCTTTTATACAAATATGTTCAAGTGCACCTGTCTTTTACCGAAAGTCAGCTTAAAAATCATTCGATAATTTTTTAGGTTACTGCGATTCCTGTCAAGTAAGCCTGAGTAATAATCGATTTCAACTCTACTAAAAACTTGTTGCACTAATTTTGAAGCTGTTTTATATGTGTCTAATAGCTCATCGGATCAATTACACTATCTTAAGAATACATTATGAGAAAAGCCTACAACATTAACCTTTATATTTTTATAAGAGTCCATAGAATATTCACTTTAATTAATTAGAAAAGATTTTCTTTCTTTTTCCTTAATTGTTAGCTGATTACTTTGTCCGTCGGTTCTGTGGGCTCTGTAATTGCAGATGTGGCCATGATATGGGAGAGCTAACTCCTTTTAACCTTCGGCAATGTCATTCCTTCTCTTTTCCGGATGCATTTGCATTCATCGACGTTGATTGTCATTGTTTCTCCATCCTTGGTATACTTAGTCAGATTCCATTCCTTTTGACTCCTAATTGCTACTATTTACACGTGATGATGGGTAATCGTCCATTGCTAACAAGCCCAGGGGAAGACCAAAATAAGGGGGAAAAAAAAGATTTTCTTTCCATCGGTATTAAAATTATTTATTTATTTTTATTTTGTTCCTGATTTCATTTCGTCACAATACTGCGCCGTTTATCTTCACGATACTGCACTTTTGTTGCATCGATCTCTTCACAGTTTCACAATAATCAACGAAAAATATCTGTTTCGTGTACAAACAACATAAAGCTTTAACGAATTTATTAAAAGATTAACGCAAAACTCGTCAAAATTAAAGACTAGCGTATTCTATAAAATGCGAGCTAGGGAATTCTGGATTGTCCACATTAGGTCGGAGCAACAAGGAAATGCGTTGATAATAACGGTAATTATCGTAAAAGCGAAACACAATTCGTGTCGTATATTTTACGACAGGCCGACTATTGGAGCGGGCAGGAAAATCATTCTCAGATTGGAACAGCGAAAGGTTGAACAAATTAAAGCTGTTATCCTCGAATGAGAACGCGCGCGAGCTCTATTACCACACGTGCGATCCGTTAACGCGCGCTATTCCCTAAATGTATTAATATCGCGCTCAAACAGAACCGTTAAATATAACGCGGATTATTCACAGTGTAACCATAAAATAGAAAAATGTCATTACATTACACACATCTGTAATGGTAGCTCTAGAGCTCTGTAAATAAATAAAAATTATTCGCGGAATTTTTAAATTAAAATAAATAACATTCGTAAAAAGAAAACAGTTGTATGTAATTAACGCGTTAGAAGTTATAAACAGTAGTATACAAATGTTGAAGCATGAAGCGTCTGATGCTTCACCTCAAAATTTTGCGCAGTGTGTAAAAACTAACCTTGTTCCCGATACCAGAGTTCGAATCCAAGTATAAATTTTGAAATCTAACCAGAATTTTTCCTGGGGCTCCAAAATTCACCCTAGGCCAAAGCTGGATGCGCCCCCACTTCCGATAATTTGATGGAATTTTCAAAATCTAACGCGAATTACAGTCGTAAGAGCTTAAAATTTACCTTAGTCCAAAATTCCTTGTGTTGTAGCCCCAACTAGTGGAGAGTCCCAACCTATTAGGCTGTGTACGTCCGGTAATCTGACTTTATTTTAAAAATTAATCGAAAATTTATGTCTAAAGTCCGAAACTAACCTTAAGCTCCTCTGTCCCCTCTCTCTACTTTATGGATCGCTTCCAAAAATGTCTCTGTCCCCCTTTAGTACAATATCCTAATCTTTTCGTAATATATTTTTTTGGCTTCCTTTTACCTCTTTCTATTCAGCTATCTCTTCCCCCTAACTCATGATTCCTTAACTTCCCCTTTCTTAAACGCTCTACTATCTCTGCTATTTGTCACCTTCGCTCTAATAATAGTCTCCATCCTTCATCATTTTTTCGTTTTTCATGTTCCATTTTGCTCTTTTAGCCTCCTTTCCAGATATTTCCCTTGTGATGCTGATCACATTTTGTTTGAATGTGTGGCCTTCTCTGCTCGCAATCATCCTTCTGTTCTTCTCTATTAAAACTTGATATCCCTACTCCTTATAGTGCTGCTTGTATTCTCTCATTTCCTTCTGCTTCTTCGTGTTCTTAATTTTTTTTTCCCTCTATCTTTAAACGCGCAAGAATAATAAATTTATTTTCTTCTCTTTTATATTTTTTGAGGTGATTTTCTCACTGGTAAACCAATAAATAAATCAAAAAAAAAAAAAAAACTCTAGTCTCACCCTCCGCAAAAGCGCACCGTCTGTTTCCGCGCATGCAAACGCCGTTGAAACTGAATCTTACGGTTCACATATTTCCCTATTTCAGTGTATAACTTTCCGAGGCCACAACTTGCATACATGAGTTACGTTCAATGCAGTCAATTTTTACCTCGTTACCATGCATATATCTGTACATTCACTGTTATCATTCTTATCACAACTCTGTTTTTTTTCAGAAATCGTGGAGAAATTCTCTTCATCTATACATATCAGGCGATTGGTTTCTAAAATTCAGATTGTGCGTTAATATTATAGAATTAACGTAAGTATATTTTATCATTTTCCAAAATTAATATCACCCCTTCCCCTCATCATCTTTTTTACCGACTGTTTATAATATATCTTTAAATTTATCTATTTATTTTTATTTTCCCTGCATGAAGGCCTGATACTAACCTTATCCATTTACACTGCGCCTGTCCGCTGATTCGTTTCCAAATTTTCGAAGTAATTATTAAAAATAAATCCAAGTATATTACCACAGTACCAAAAACTAACCTTTCCCTGCTTCACATTCCATCTTTAGCCTGTTGTAAACAATACTTTTTCTAACTTTTTATTTTTTTTCCAAGTTTGCTGAATGTTGCATGAGAAAAGCGTATCGTTGTCTTATGCATGAAAATTCCAATATACTTATGACTGCGTTATAAAATCCTTCCTCGAGCAAGCAATACACAATCGTTTTAATTTTTTTTTTATTTTTCCGTGCATACCAAAGTCATCAGAACCGCAACACCTACAAAAGTACACATCGTACACCATCAGTAACTTATCATGAATTTTTCAAAATTAATCTAAGTGTCTGGCTACTACCAAAATTAATATTCAGCCCCTTTTCCCTTCATTCCGCATATTTCCAAAATTTCAAATTTCAAATTAATTAAAATATACTATCTCGGTATCAAAGAATTAATTAACTCTTCTCCAAGTAACAAGTTATCAATTTTCAAAATTAATCTAAGAATAGAATTAATATTACACATCCCCTATTTTTCTTTTTCTCCCCATCGTACATTTCTGAAAAAATCCTATGTTATCTTTCACAAAAGTATAGTATTTCGGTATCAAGAATTAACTAATCCCTCATATCATTTAACTGATCGTACATAATTTTTTCTATATTATCACTACTGCAAGATCCTACCAAAATAGTCACGTAGAAGCTATCATCTATTTCCCTTCACGCTATATATCTTCAAAATTTAATGCTATGGTACAAAATTGGTCTAAGTATATACTCACGTTACTAAAAGTAATATATCGTTCTTTTTTCCTCTCCTATCGTGCATTTTCAAAAAAAAAATTCTACAACATGTTTCAAATTATCCTAATTCATCATACTATTTCTACCGAAAACACACTGTCAGTTTTCACCGACATTGAAAATCCTTACATCGTACACCTCCGAAATACCGAATCTATAATTCAAAATTATTCCAAGTATACTATTGTGCTACTAAAAATCCAGTAGCATAGTTCCCACACATATCAATGCAATAACTCAGCATTCTCGTATATTTCCTGTTCTATCTTATGACTTCGTAGGATCCATGTCTCTTACGTTTCAATGACCGCTGCTGATTATTTTAGATGTAGAGAAAGTCAACTTTCACCAAAGCATTCACCAAAGCATTCACCAAAGCATTCACCAAAGCAATCACCATTTTCCAAAAAAAGAAAAAAACATTGAATAGCGAAGATTTTTACAAATCCAAAATAAGGTAAAATACTTTTTTTTCTTTATTTAATGCATCGCCTAGTTTGTATTTAACTCGCAACGATCTCTTTCGTTCGAACACGATTAATATTCTGTCCGCTCAGTTACCATCATCCAAACTATACACACCATTATGTACTCGCTGCTTAAGAGGAAATCATTAACAATAGAAGGGGGGAGGAAAAATTTTTATTTTTTTTTACATTTCGAATTATGTACTAATATTTTTAATTACTTTTCTCTGTTATATAAACTACAAAAACATATCACACACACACACATCATACTAACGCATAATTTCCATAAAATCCGTCATCACATCAAGATGATATGCTCCCGAATGGAAACATATCACGACGTTATTTTTATTATTTTTCAATACCTTCAATGGTAAACTGATTTTACTTCACTTTTTAATTAATAAATATGCATGAATGCACATAGATTCCCGATCTCTTGCCATACATAATTCTGAAATGTACATCTACATCGCAGTAAAAATAAACAATATAAACAATTTTTTTCATTCACAACGCACATCCATGCACTTACGTAATCACACATATAATGATACAATCACTTCCTGCGATAGAAAATGGTTCATTTCACATATAGGAAATCTTTAAAAGTATCGCAATTGGAATTTTATTTCCTACATTTTATTTTATTCTTTTTTTCTCAAAACAGCTCTCTCTATACGGACTCGCATGCATATACAAGTATGAAGAAAATAAAAGTTCATTATTTCCGAAGATATGAAAAAGTAAATAACCTGAGACTACTAAAAAAACAATCAAAACTCGACACTTAGCTTCCAAAATTTAATGAAAATTTTTGCACCATGTCCTAATTTTACATTTTATTTTTTAGTCCTGTTGCTTAAATAAATTGTTGTACATTGGAAATACAGCAAAACCTCGATTTTATATGCGAGAGAAAAACGAAATACCCGAAGACATAAAAGAAATTTTTGAACTATGTTTAGTTCCGGAATTTTTATTGTTACATTTTTAAATTTTTAACACATAAATATTTCGAAACCTTTGGAAACGCCTGTGAATAGTCTTCGTTAACATAGAGGAACCTACATGATACATATCGGCACTGCATATGTATGTGTACTTTTTATATTTTCCTTGTTTTTTCCTTGGGCTTGCCAACGACGGACGATTACCTATCAACGCGTATAACCAGTAGCAATTAGGAGTCACGAGGAATGTGGAACCTGACTAAGCAGCTATACCAAGGATGGAGATACAGTAACAGTCAACGTCGATAAACCCAAAACATATGCATCCTGAGAAAGAAAAGGAACAACATTGTCGAAAAGAAGAACAAAAAGAGTTTGCTATCCAATATTATGGCCACATCTGCAATTGCAGAGCCGACAGTACCGACGAATAGAGGAATCAGCCTACAATTGTGTCTATGTGGGAGTGTACGTATGTTTTAAATATACGAAAGAGCTAATAAGAAACTGCCATTAAATCAAGATGCCAGGTACAGACCCAATTACAAAATGACGATGAGTGAGATAAAAATATATGTTTTTGTTACAATAGAACTGCATTACAATGTTAATCGAAAATATGTGTTAACATTCGCGCAAGATGTTTTTAGAAAAACCCGAAAAATTAGTTTTAAAACGTAAGCAATAAGCCAGTCAATAATACATATATTATTATGACTGTTGTGTGTGTGCGGAGTAAAACGGATGACAAAGTATTATTAACTGTATAGCTACCGTTATGTACCATTATAGTAATCTAGATGAAAAATTACCAGATTTTACCGACGGGAATTTATTTATTTTTTTCTAGTTTCGCAAAGACTTTTTCGTCAGTTTCCAAAATATTAGTAAATTCCTATTCACACAAACATGTTAAAAATTGTTCTTGTTCCTTTAGGTACTATACTACGGAATAAGTCACAACACGTCTTTATCTCTTTGCGATATCACTTTTACCTGATATGCTGTCGACTTATCAATAGAAATATGTACGACGTTCTAGACGCATGAACTCATTCCTACGCACACCCACTGCAGCGCTTACAAATATCCTGATTAATGTCATCTGCAGAGCTACTTTATTAACGTGTATGAATATTAATGTAAGTGTAAATGCTACTTTAAGACAAAATTTAATTAACCTACACCAGATTATAGATTAATGTGTACATACGACTCAGACTAATCTGGAAGTGTGAAACTTATTATCAGAAAAGGAACGGACTGCGCGCGTTCGAGACTGCAGTGATGGTGGCGTCAGATTGTCGTCGTCCGGATGGCAACGCACGTACGAGTGTACGGTTGGCATGCTCCGAAAAAATAAAATAAAAATTGGTGACGGCCACGTCAGTAGCATGCGCATACGTTGGAACAAACCAATTGCTTTTGTGGCGGCGATGTATGCGCACGTGTACGGTTGGGGTATGCTTCTGCAACCGCAGGGATGGTAATTGCCTGCGAAAGAAAAAAAGGTGAGCAGTCGCGGCGACTCTGACTACGATGCACTTGGGGAAAAAATACGAAAAATCAGAGAAATTGTTGGACGTGGAAAAAAATAAAAATATCAGATTAATTTTGAATACTCAGCTGCAAATTTTGAAAGCACGCGGCTATAGCTGGAAAGGGTTAGGGAGCTTTAATTAGCTGGAAAGGAATATTATGCGCGATCCATAAAGCAAAGAGAGGGGACAGAGAAACTTAAGGTTAGTTTCGGGCATTGTATATAAATTTTCGATTAACTTTTAAAATGAAGTCAGATTACCGGACACGTACAGCCTAATAGATTGGGACCCTCCTCCTGGCGAGCGTTCGAATTACTAGTTGGCTACAACACAAGGAACTTTGGACTAAGGTAAATTTTAAGCTCTTACGACTGTAATTCGCGTTAGATTTTGAAAATTCCATCAAATTATCGGAAGTGGGGGCGCATCCAGCTTTGGCCTAGGGTGAATTTTGGAGCCCCAGACAAAATTCTGGTTAGATTTCAAAATTTATACTTGGATTCGAACTCTGGTATCGGGAACAAGGTTAGTTTTTACACACTGCGCAAAATTTTGAGGTGAAGCATCAGACGCTTCATGCTTCAACATTTGTATACTACTGTTTATAACTTCTAACGCGTTAATTACATACAACTGTTTTCTTTTTACGAATGTTATTTATTTTAATTTAAAAATTCCGCGAATAATTTTTATTTATTTACAGAGCTCTAGAGCTACCATTACAGATGTGTGTAATGTAATGACATTTTTCTATTTTATGGTTACACTGTGAATAATCCGCGTTATATTTAACGGTTCTGTTTGAGCGCGATATTAATACATTTAGGGAATAGCGCGCGTTAACGGATCGCACGTGTGGTAATAGAGCTCGCGCGCGTTCTCATTCGAGGATAACAGCTTTAATTTGTTCAACCTTTCGCTGTTCCAATCTGAGAATGATTTTTCTGCTCGTCCCAATAGTCGGCCAATCGAACAATACATGAACTACGTTTCAGTCGGCGGTTCTTATAAATTCGGTTTCTAATTTAAATTACCATAAACAATATGTTTTTATTTATGTATAGCTAGTGATCAGCATGTTACAGAGAAGTAGTATGGAACATTATAATACTATGTATATATATGTATATTTAAGTATATAGATATATTTATATATATATATATATTGATAGATAGATAGATATAGTTATATATATGCACATCTGTTGTTAACTCGTTTTTTATATTTCTCGCGCCTTCTTAAGTTAAACAGGCGCCATTTTTACTGCTTCTGACAGTTTGACTGTTGGCGAATTTTTCGTTGTCTCAATTTTTACCGATATCGAGTTGCTATATTTGAAAAATCAAAAAGTATAAAAAACGAAAACAAAGAGGGAAAAGAAATAAACACCGAAGAAGAACGCATTCTACTGTTTATTTTGCGTCAGGACGTATGGGCAACGGTTTTTTTCGTTGTAAATCTATAACAAACGCCTCCTGTGTAGGGTGGAAATTTAAAATTTCAAATTACCATCGGGGCACAAAAAAGGACTAGTGCTGAACTCGAAAATCGAAAACCGAATAGTCGAAAGTTCGAGGTAAAAAAATAATAAAAAAAGCAGAATTAATTTCGCTTCGATGTGTTTTTCTGACACGCTCATGAAAAAGTTTAAGAATGTCACCGTACGAAAAGAAGCTTTTCTCGGAATTCTTTGCGTCCAGTCGTTACCTTCTCATAGCCGTAGCGTATTTAACGTCGAATCGGGCCACCCCTCGCCGTCAAAGTTTCAAACTCGCACACCTAACCGGAAAATTTTGACATATATACAATAATGTACGCATATACATGTGGGACGTGGGGAATTTCGCTAAATTGTCGCTGTCAGTAGGTGCTGGTCCCGATTAAGTTACGTAATGAAAAAGCAGACAAGCGGAATGCGTGGCTTTTCGGCGAGCGAACGGTAGAAATCGATGAGCCCCGGTGCAAGTTAGAGTGAACAATTTCGGTACAAATACGAGCTGACATTCTAACAGTAACCACGAATAGCGCCTTCCAGTGTCGTATTTATTATTCCGCTGAATTAAGAAAACCGTTTCGGAAATTTCTCTTACGCACTTAAGGAACCGGCAAGATGTTCGCAATGGCCAAAAGCCGTTTTTAGGTTCGCCGCGAGCGTTAAATGGCAGATCCGAAAGGAGGTCCGAGATTGTTTTCTTACGAACGGAGTGCCAGCATAGGGATAGAAAAAAAACCTGATAACTGCAATGTTCGTGTTTTCATAATAGTTTTATAAGTTAAAATGAGCGCAATGTGAACCGTTTAATTAAGTTTTTCATAATGCCATCTGAAAACAATATTAAAGTCCAGTTTCCCTTTTCTTAGGACGACCCGCTTTGACTTTCGTCCAGATAATTTCTATTAGATTTCACCAATGTTCGACTTCAGCTATTAGGATGTAAACAAAAATTTCAATTTTTACGACAGAAACAGGAAAAACATAATTAAAAATCAGCTTTAACATTTCGGTAAAATAAAAAAATGAAACGTCACATAGTTAGTCTTATAACTTTCCGAAATAACTTACTTCCACTGACGATATAACACACCTTATATGACGCTTCAAGAAGTTTCAATTGTCTACAAGAAACTGAACAAAGACGCGCTAAGTAAAGCTAAATACCGTGTTATTAGCAGTAAACACCAAAATCGATCGATTTATACAATGAATTTATAAATTGAACAAAAATAATAATAGTAATAGCAGACCACGCACGTTACACCATCATGTACGCTATAGTTATTATGCAGACAGACACATTTGAGGATGCATTTGTACATCGATAAATCAAACATTTACAATCAGTTTCAAGTGTAGTCTTACGGGTACACTCGTGTTACATATAACAATTACCATGAGCAGTAGTGAATTTAGGCCTGGGCCTAGGGTGGTAACATTTGAGAGGCACCAAAATTTAAAAAGCGCCTGAACCCGAGCGTTTTTTTTTCTCGGCCGCTTAAAAATCGAAATTGATGAAGTATTTTCCATCAATGATAACATCTTATGATTTTATGTATCGAAGAACAATATATTTTTAGTAAGTTTATCATACATATGTAAGAATTGTAAATTTTGACTTTAAAAATTGTTATCGAAACCCGACGATATATATATAGATAGATAAATATACATATATACCGCTTTTCGAATTTTTCGACAACTTTGGAAGTTCCGTTAAGAAAATGAAATACGGTTTCGTTCCCGACAGATAACCAATCTTTCCAACAGTATATAACATGACCGGGAAAATTTTTTTTTTCCAAAATTTCGTAATTTTAAAGCTGGAAATCCGTATGTTCCAAACTAGAGAAATATACGGGGATGCGCATATTTGTAATCACGTTCAAAATTTTCAGCTGTAATACTCGTAGCGCTAAGCGGCGGACACGTAATTTTTTGCGCCTTTTTGAACTTTTCGGCAACTTTACATAACTTTTGTACTGTAATTTTTTGATTTTATAGAAGGACTCCTGCATTTTATTTTATGTTCTAAATTACAGCTTTATAAGTTTATCGGGTGATGAGTTATGATTGTTTAAGTGATTTTTGAGGTCGTGTTAAATACCATAATACTATATATTCTTGACGGTTTTTTGGGTTTTTTGCCGCTTAGGGTAATCGGTCATCTTTAAGTTATAGATTGTAATTTATGTTCCAAATTTGAAGTTTATAATCCAAGCCGTTCATGAGTTATTGATTTTTATTTGATATTTATGTCATTTGTGAACCATCTTATTAGGATTTCGTACATTATATGTGCACGGAATCCTAAAAATTGTGGAAACTAACAATAAATTACGTAGAGGTCGTGCCAATAGTCATCTCAGCCAGCTGAATCATTCCTAAAAGCAGTTAGCGCAGGCCATCAGGAAGCTGCAATTGGATAAATCGATATATATTCACATGCAAAAGTATGTCATATTAGATGCGTGTAATATTGCTAGACTGGTCACTGGCGAAAAAGGGTAATTCTACAGTCCTGTACTTAGCTAAATGCCCGTACAGGATTTTTATTTTACCTAGATAGACTAGAGAAATGATGTATAATAATAATAATAATAATGATAATAATAATAATAATGATAATAATAATAATAATGATAATAATAATAATAATGATAATAATAATAATAATGATAATAATATAATAATAATAATGATAATAATATAATAATAATAATGATAATAATAATAATAATGATAATAATAATAATAATGATAATAATAATAATAATGATAATAATAATAATAATGATAATAATAATAATAATGATAATAATAATAATAATGATAATAATAATAATAATGATAATAATAATAATAATGATAATAATAATAATACAATTAAATATAAAATAAAATAAAGCAGAAACGTCTTCCGGAACTGTTTACGGGCTATTGGGGTGTGTGAATGGAATTGACTGAAATGATTACTTTTAAAAATTTCGATTAATTTATCATAGCCATCGAGGATGTATAAAACAAAATGCTATTGTTTTTATTTATTTTTAATTTGAGTTCTTGTTTCACCTGAGTTGTAATTAATTTTCTCTTCCTGTTAAAATCAGCTACAATGCCATACAATAGAATAAGGGAAATTTTTGCATATATATTATTGCCAAGATCTGTTCGAGAGGTTTTTATTAAACTCGTTTTTTTCGCTATGGGGAGGATGAAAATAACTTCTTCTTGAAGATGAAATGGAGCATATCTGTTTTTTGTCGATAGTTCGTTTGTTTTGATTTTTTACATGTCGAAGAACTTTTTCCGAGTTTAAGAATCCGCCGGAACAGGCGTCTATAGCTGTTTTCAAATCATTAGAGATATCATCATCAATATTCCTATTATCGGTATCTTGGCCGCAATCCGTTTTCTATACCTTCCTTAACCGCGAAAGGGACGGTACAATGACATATCGGCATTGTGAGCACTCAAGCTTGCACGCCTATTGTAATATGTTTCGTAACAGCGTGCTAAAATGCACACGCACAAACACCGAACAAATACGATGTAGTGACAACGGTAGTGAACGATTGAACTGAATAGATCGAAGGAGAACGTGTTATTAAATGAACGATTAACATCGCGGAAACATCAGAAAATGAACACGATAGCAAACGACTACACGTCAAGATGTTATCGAAGAAGATTTTAACTAGCATTGGACGGGTTTTAATCGAATATTTCGATTGTTCAATGAACTAGAAACCTTTCTGTTGTTAATTAATTGTATTCAAAGTGTTATTTCTCGCGGAAGGGCGATACGTTGAACGAATATTTCATTAGTGAATGCTGGAATGGCTTTAGCGTCTATTCCAATAGTTAATCCATCACTCGAAATTAATTGTTCATTTTGCTGTTTATTGCATTTGTTGACTTTATTCCATTTACAGTTTCTAGATTCAGCAAAAAATTGATAACTTCGAATTAAAACGAACTCTTTAAAAGTAAAACGAAGCAACTACTCGCAAACTTAATCATCGTGCAATAAATTTTCAATTGCGAATGATTATTTCAAATGAATCTAATTGGACTTTTTTGTCGGTTATTATTGATTATAGAAAGGTTTCGCAAGTGCCCATTGCTAATATTAACCAATTAATAAGTATAGGTCACTGCAATTAAAACACAAATTCTTCAAATCACTTTTTCTAGACAATTATTAATTAATTAATTTTATGTACTTTCAGTTTACGTTACATGTATTCTTATTATTTTTTCTTAATACCGGTAACGGCTATATACCGTTCGTTAGAACAACTAGAATAAGTTGTTTATTAAGTAAAACACATACACTATAACAAATAAATTGTTTAATAATAAATTTTTCAATAATAAATTTATCTAGCACATATGTTTTACTTAATAAAGTATAGAAAGTGTATTATATTTGTTCATTATGGAACACCAAGTTAATTCGAATAAGTTCCTTCTTAACTTTGGAATATAGTATTTTTCAACGATAAAGAATTAAAAAAACAGAAAATTTTAGACACCTCCCAAAAACGAAACTGTAAGTACGCTACTGACTGTGTCACTCCGTCCACCCTACATTGATTTATAGAGAGGTTAATGCGCCAGAGACGAATGATTGAAAGGAAGGAGGAAGAAAAAATTTATTCAGAGTGAACAGGATAAAAGTCTAACGTAAGCATTAGTGCCCGCGCCGGCCGTGAATTCAACTAACGGCATTTGCTCAGAAGCCGATGTCTCTTCTTGCTTAAGATAAATGTATAAATAACGAGAATGAATGAAAAAACGCTTTTAATATTCCGGTCATTTATCTAATACCAGCAGCCTTTTATTGGATTAAATGATGCGTGTACAATCGGTGAGAATATCAAATAAGAGTCGGTCTTCGTTATAATACTTTTATCTTGCTTGAATAGAAAAGACGTTCTATTCCGATGGCGCATTGTGTAATTTGATTCGTTTTTGACTAAACAGCATTATCCGATTCGATGAACATATTAACTTTCGCTCGGTGAACTCTGAAGCAAAAAACCAATCTTTCACAATGAAAACAAACACATTACTCCGGAACAATTTATTCCGGTCACACAATAACTAAACTGCAGTACGGCCCATCTCAAGAATCTTCTTCCGTAGAAACGCGCCCAAAGTTCTGTGAAAAATTTCAAAATCAAATGCTTAAAATAGATTTTAAAATGAAGCGCTCTTATAAACATAGCGTTTGCCTCGCCAACTATAAACGAAGAATAAGGAATTCCACGACATTCGCCGTTTTCATAGTTGCAACGATAACCTTTAGGATAATTTTTTTACGAATAGTCATGACTTCGTGACCCGGCACTTATTCAAATGACATTTTCGGACAAGAGAAAAATTTTAGGTATGGATTTTAATACGTCTAGAATTCTCTCTTTCTGAAACATACAATAAAAATGCTTAGTGTACCACCGCATTCATTAGTCGGTTCACTACTTCGGAACAAATTCGCATTTCCATAACTCGTGGCACTTTCAGCCTATATATTACGATAGCATTTGAACAACCATAACAGTTTCTTAACAGCTATATTTTATGCTGTGGAACGCTCAGAGCACTCTTGGGAATACTTTATAATTTTTTCTGTCATCCAAACAAATGCAATCCAGATCCGGCATATACTAACTAGAATTTCTTTACGGAACCTCCCCCCCTTTTAAAAACCCCTTTTTTTTTTAAATGTAACCTACGCTCATTTGTTTCTGTTTATAAACTATCAGTGACCACGTCTGAAATAAATGTATCCGTTTCGAGCATCGTAAAACGTATTCGGTGAAAGAAGATGAAACCGTAAAAACGTTACGATGACGATAAAAATTAGAAAAGGAATTTATGATTCCGTGAAAATAAAAATTATTCTAAAACGTTGCACAATTTAAAAGGTTTGAGAAGCATCGCTGCGTAAGGGTTCTGAATGAATATTTAAGGGGAAAATGAAAAAATGAAAAATCTAAATTTCGGAGAAGTTTAAACGTTCTGTTTCCAGCTAAATAATTTGAAGCGTCGAATTAAAAATTCTCTTCTAAAGAAAAGGCTCTTTATCCTACCGACAGCGGATGGAAAACTCCGCTGACAAACCATTTTTAATCTTCAAAAGGTGGTGAGCACTTATAAAGTCAGAATTTGTACGTAAAATAAAAATCTGAAAATTTTCAGAAAACGTGCCGAAACAAAACTAAAAATATGCAAAATTACGTATCGTTAAAAATATGCTAATTATTCGAGCATTATAATCAGATCATAAAATTCGTATTCATAAAAGGTCGTAATTTTACACATCTGTACGATTTTTCGCATTTTTTCTCTTTCTTGTTGACATTATTTTAAAATTCAAAAAATTTAAAGTACTAACAATAACTTTCAAGCAAAAATGCACTAATTACGGTAGTGTCTCGCAATTGAAAAAAAAAAAAAAATAACAATTAATAATAGCACACTGTGTCATTTTGTAATAATGTTAATAACATTTAAAAAAGTAACGATTAACATTATTACAAAACGACACAACAATTAACCTAGTTACAATAGCAAAGTATATGTAAAAATTTTATAATATCAAATTTTAAAACAATATCAAAATAATCGGAAATATACATTTCAAAAAATAACGCATGAAAATTATTGATTTATTTATTAGATATCGTTATTAATGTTCATCAGTAGCGTCATTTAGGAAAGGGGGACGGAGTAATTGCTTCCATTTCCAAAAAAAAAAGTTGGAAATACACTCACACTTACTCATATTAAAATAAAGTGCACAAAATGGCATAAACAAATACGTAGTGTCAATCATAAGAATTATGCTTCTTTTGTTCTTCTTTAGCCGTTTTAGTTCACTGTTGGACAAAAACGTCCACCAGTTGCTTTTTTTCAGACGTCGAGGCCTTGGGTGCTTTTTCCCGCCAGTTTACTCTAAATTTTCAAATTTCATCTACCCGACGCTTCTTCTTCGGTTGTCCCAGAGCTCGCTTTCTGTAAGATTTCCACGATGTTCATAAATTTATCCACCGGTCATTTTCTTCCCTAATTAACCGATTTATTTTCATTTATTACTTTTAATGACGCATCCGTTATTACGTTTTTGTTTCTTAGATGCACTTTTTTGTCCATTTGTTCTTCAGAGTGATACTCATCACTTCGTTTTTTGTTGATACATGCCTATCTTTTATTTAGGTTTTTTTTTGTAATACCCATGTTTTACTAACATATATTGAGACAGAAAGAACGCAGCTTTTACAGTCTTAGGGGTGTTTTAACATCTTTAACCTATATTCCTTAGTTTTGAGAGTGCTAACCACCATGGTAATTATATTTTTCTTGATATTTCATCTTCTAAATTGTTATTTCATTTGATTAGTTTCCTAAATAAACGAATTTGTCCACTTTTTCACGTATTCACATGTATAATATTCCTTTTTTTCTGTTACAAGTTCGTTAGACATGTATTTAGTTTTGTTTATGTTTATTTTTAGGCCCACTTTGGAACATTTTTCACCGCTTCTCTGTATCATTTCTTGCAATTCTTTCAAGTTTTTGCAAATAAAATAATGTCGTCCACATACAACAAATGTGTTAACTTTTTGTTTCTGGTCGGTATACCTGAATTTTTACAATGAACATTTCCGGTATTGCCTTGAAGGGCGGCTGTAAATAATTTTGGGGATAACATATCTCTCTTTACCTTATCCCTTTCTTTGATTGAATATTTTCTTTTCACCGTTGGTCGTAATTCTAGTGTCCCTTTTTGTATATACATATATATATATATATATATGTTTGATTATTTTTATATAGTGTTGATAATTCTTATCTTTTCCAAATGCTTATAAACTGAAAATGTACAATAAACAGTTTATACATTTCGGATAAAAAGTCCTGTCATTGACCTACAGATAGCACTGAGATGACGCTCCTGATTTTCATTTACAATTACACCATAATTATAGAATTTGTAACTTCGCGACATGTCAATAGCTGTTAATATTTGATAAAACTAAAAATGTTTGTATTATTACTTGTTCTTAGTATTGTAAAATAACCCGAAAATTTAAAGAACTCAATGATAAATTTTATAAATTTAACACGAAAAATTTCAGGACCAACCATTTTACGCACTTGACAGTAAAAAGTTTTTAAAAAACTACAGCTAACAACGAACGACGTTGTAAATAATAATGTTGAAATTGGGGACTTAGCCCAAAACGACAGAAACAACGACACGAATTATGGATTAGATCTAGATTGGAAAAAAGAGATTTTGAGTCATCACCATAAATAAAAGAACTGTAATCAAATTTGGAACAGATAGTAGATTTATAGAAGGAAATAAGCAAATAAGTATCGCAACCGCATTTTGTAAAAGAAAAGGCTTTCAACTAGATTAGTCGTTTAAGGTCAGAAAAGAAGAAGAAATTAATATATTCGAAAAAAACAGAACACTATTAAAATCGAGATGGTAGAAACAATCTATACAGAGAATAAGTATATCGTTAAGGAGACATTAATAAAGTGCGATTACAGAGACGAAGAGAAAAAACAAAATAGTAACACTGATGAAAAACGCTCCAACAAATAGCAAGAGACCAATTACCTCATCTTTCGTTGTTACAATATTTTGTAAGGGAGAGAAGAGAAAGATTTCGTCGGCAAAAAAAACCCAAAAAACAACGGGAGCAGTTTGTAGAGATGTAACAGAAATGTTGCGGAGATTGCAAAGCGTGTAAAAGAAATACACTCGCAGAAAACTGTAGATGATATTTCTCGTAGTTTGAAGCAATATTAAACTGGATTGTACCATTCATAAGTTGAATAACAAGAGTAAGGAAGTGTAGTGGCACATCGTTTGTGCTACATCTCATCGCGAAGAATAGGAAAATGCACGTTATTAAAAACACTGGAAATATTAGTGAAAGTGTCCCAGGTAAACTGCTTACTGATGAGAGTAAAAAAACTAATATAATCGACCCCGCATCTGAACCGGGATAAAAGCCAAACATATTAGAAGGAACACGTTCTTAAGTTCCAGCTATCAAGTAAGACGTATTATATTTTCTATTTAACTTAAACATTTTTCATCCAACAGCTTTCTTGTTAGAAAACGGAATTCGAGTATTTGTAAAAAAAAAAAGATTTGTTGTAGAGCTAGAGTGGAAATTTTTCGCATATTTGAAAAGTTCAAAATCGGCTTATCAGTATTTTTTAAATGTAACGTTTATTTTAAAATATATTATGTGTATAATACATGTGCATTAAAAAGTTACCGATATGAGTAGTTAATACATAAGTCCATAGATTAAATTTTCAACGTTTAAAAAAAAAAAAATGGTGGAAAAAAAATAAAACTATAATTTAACTTTTCGAATTAAAAAACAACAAGAAACTCTTTCACGTGATATCGATAACATAGAGGTGAATTTGACTTACTTTTATACATTAACGTGCGATGTGTTACAACACTGGCAAGAGGCACGGATGGACACGAGGTTCGATGCCTTTGTGGAGGTTACACTTGTTGAGGAATAGGAATAGAAATTTCAGCGTTTGTTCATTGTCGTGAAGTAAATCAATGAGCGAGTGGGAAGGCGTAATTGGGACCGGATGTGAGAAAACTTCGAACACTCTAGGAGGATGTGTTTGCATGGACATTGAAGTGGAGCAAATATCACAAGTGAGACGAGAGGTTTCGCTGAGAATAAAGGAGTGGGAGATTTTAGCGTGGCCAATGCGCAATCGACACAGTGCTACTTCCTCTGATCTGTTAGTCCGCAGCGATGTATTCCATTGTTCTGTAGTCGACCGAATTGAACGAAGTTTATTTGATGCGGGAAATCCGCGCCAAATTGTGGATCATTTGTTTTTCAACGATGTTTTATCTAGCATCGTAACATTTGATACAGAAATCGCAATATCTGGAGTTGGAAAGCAGGTGGCAGCTTCTTTTACGGCAAGATCGGCTAATTCATTTCCCTGGATATTCTTATGGCCTGGTATTCGAGCGAAGGTAATACGATGTGATTCTTTGTACAACAATGAGATAATGTCTTTCGCGACGGGGTGTTGCGATTTTAAATGAAATTGTTGTAAGCAAGAAAGCGAAGATAAAAAATCGGTGCGGACAAGAGCATCTAATTTGGGCTAGATTACAAAGTCAAAGGCGAGTTTAATAGCGAACAGTTCAGCTGGCAGAATTGAAAACATATTTGGTAGTGCGTAACGTATGGCATCCGTCTGATCTATGACGACTGTGCAATCGACTGAATCTGTTTTAAAGCTGTTTGTGAATATTTTTATCCGATCGGGATAGTTTGACATTAAGTTCCGAAATCTGGGATGAGGCATGTTAACCAATCTTTTGAAGTGACATATCAACATAGATCGAGAAGTTTGACAATGGTGGAAGGATTGGAGGTGTTTTATCATACAGTTTGGGAAAGTTATTAATGGATACAGATTTTAAAATTTTTATTGTATGAGATACAAAATGAAAGTTCTTCAACAAGACAAGTATGTGTTGTGAGATTTGAGAAGCAAGAATCAGAGGTGAGGATTTTAGATGTATTGTTAGCATGTTAATATAGAGTTGTTCCCGCCGGAGATATAGCGACCACTCGTCACTTTCACATATAAGACTGATGGTTCCATTGCAATATATTTGATTGAAAAGTTCGTATATCTTATATTTTCTTCATGAAGTAACTGTATGATTTCGATAGGAATTCCATCAGGTCCAGTTGATTTTCTTGATTTTCCAAGTTTAATTACTTGTTCCACCTCACTTATAAGTATGGTGAGGTAATCTGCCTGTTCGAGTTTATCTGGCATATATATTTCGACCATGTCTGGAGTTTTGCACTCACATCTATTGCAAATTTCCCATTTTTTGTCATTAGAAACACGGGTATTTTCCCTCTAAAGGTACCGGTGAGATTACCAGACTCATTTTGATTGGAACGGATATTAATACGTATATTTTTTTCACTATTCTTCAACATTAATCTCATTCAAATTTCCCACTAGCCTCACTTAGACTTCATACACCCACATTCATTCACACACATTTTATTTTTTTTATATGTTCTATATTTGTAGTAGATCATGTTTCATCTTAATCTTTCGCCGTTTTACTTTTTAATTTTTTTTTATGCGTACTGAATTATTTGTAATATATTTTTTTCACTCTAAAGTCATTTTTTGAGTTCCTTTTTTAATTAACTTATTTTAACTTCATTTGTTATTTCTTCAGGCATTACATTTAATGCTTTGGATATGATATACTTGTTTAACTGTTTTCCAAATTTTGTTGTTAGTATTAAAATTTTGTACGATAATCTTTTCCTCGAGTTGTAATCTATTTTCATTCTTTCTTGAATATCTATCTTTTCTTCTTGTTCTTCTTCTTCTCCTTTGATTAGCGCGCCGTGTACTGCCGCCTAGGCCAGAGGCACGGATAAGATAAGAGTTAGATGCAGTGGAATACGTTAGTAGTCTTGAGAAAACGTAGGAAGCGTTCAATTTTGTCGTGGCGATCAGGCAGGATTTCGGAAAGGTTGGACGACTGGAGAATTTGTGCTCGGTATGAATTATCGATCTATTAAATACTGTGATATTGTACTCATTAAAAATAATCCTCTAACATTTAGTATATTTTCCTCTCTTAACATTTCGAATAATGGCTTTTTTTCATTTTTAACTATTATGCTGACACATTTACATTGTAATCTTTCAATTTTACCGAAATATGTTTTTCTAGTTATACCCTAAACCTCTACGCCATATCTTAGTTTCGACTCAACCAGCAATAAGCCGAAATAAATTATTTTTAAAGATTCTTTCGTTAGATACTTATGTAGTGTATGAAGTGTTGGTATAATAGTTCTGATTTCGTTCTCTACATACATACAACATGCGCTTATTCCATTTTAAATTTTGATCTACAGTTAAACCTAAATATTTATATGATTCTACGTTTTCTATATATTTACAATTTATTTTTGAGCACTTATTTCTGGAATTCATATGATGCGCACAGTTGTTAGAATGCATTATTATAATCTTCGGCTGATATGGAATAGATTCTATCTTGGGTTTTATTAACATTGTTTTTGTTTTTTCTGCATTAACTATCAAATTATGGTCGTGTGCCCATTCGCTTATTATTATTATAAGGTCATTCTGCATATTGCTTTCAGCTATCTGTGTGTGTGTGTGTGTGTGTTCCCGTGCATAGTTACTAGCACTAAATTGTCTGCATAATATGCATAAATCACAACTAACATTTTTAAATGCCCAACTTTACGAAGAGGTGCTTTTTTTATAATTTATGCGTTTTGTATTTTTCATCTGATAGTGAAAACCTGTACAATTTATATTAAGAATATTCTTCGAATAACAATTCATTTTAAAAGACCTACGGTAATTTTACAAATCGAATACTTTCGATGAAGGACTGTGATAAACCCAGTGGACGACAACCGGCCATTCAACATATGGCTGAAGCCCCTCCATGGAACGCTAGTATACAACAATTAACAACATTTAGAGGCCAGAATAAGAAAAACAGCCAACATCTGAAGTCCAAATTAAAAAAACATGTATACTCGGTCTGGCAACACGAATGGGAACAAAACTGTCGCTCTCAGAAACTGTTCAAAGTCAAGTTCGGCGATGGAACATACAGACAGGATCGACATGAGGAAATAACACTAGCTCACCTCCGCATAGGCCACTGCCTCCATACACATAGCCACCTGTTTAAAAAAACGACCGCAACCGACATGTGAAATTTGTGCAGTGCCGGTTACGGTGGAACATCTCCTCACCGCGTGTCGCAAATTTCAGCAAGAGAGAGCCGCCTGCTTCAAGGAGGATGCTAGTCTGGCCGAAATTCCGGCAGACAATGAAAAGGCCTGTGGAATCTTTTTCAAATTTTTAAAGCTTACCCGACTTTTTCCTTTTATATAGTTTTATTATTCAGCAACGTTTACCTCCTTTCTTTTCCTTTCTTTTCTTTTTTCTCTTTCTATGGTTTATTTTGATTTTCTTCTTCTTTGTTCTTTTCATTTATTAATCTATACTTATAAGATGTAACTTCTCAGCGTCGCAAATGGCCTTAGCTGCCGAGCGGCTTTAAATAAATAAATTATACGTATAAACCCTACATTCCCATTTTTTTCTGTAATCAAAAATTGGTTTCGGCTTTGGTAACATTACTGGTCTATTTTTCAGTTATTTAATATGATAAATTTCATTTATATTTATCACCTTTCCACTGCGGCTAGTTCCAAAAGAAAATTATATTTACAAATTAAACGTGCATCTTATCGAGCCACTCTTCAGCAAAAACTAAAACTTCCCCTTACCTATAAGTTTCTTTTTAGTAAAATTTTTCATTTGAATATATTTTAATGACAGTTCTATTTTATCGTTAACGTCAATTAGTTCTATCAGCATTGACGGTTTTTATTTACTTTAAAAATATAAATGAGGATATTTTCAAAACATTCAAATTCTGCCACGAAATTCTGCGGACCGTATATTAAACCATCTCCGCGATATCTTTTAAAAAGTCGGCAGATTTTTCATTTCTTTTTTCTGCGCCTAAATACCGAAATTCCTTTTGAGCCATAATTCATTTGAAACCGTTAATGTTCGAGTCGAATGCGTAAATTCTAAAATACCCCCTCTATATCTGCTCAGCATTTTCAAAATAATCCCCCCTCGCTGGAATCGACTACGAGTTGTAAATATATTTTTTAGCTTTATTTAAAATTCCTTGATTTAGTTCATTACTCGATTCTCCGCCATAGTCCTTTCCGGGCTCCAGAGTACACGTTTTTTGCCAAGTCGGTGTATTCTATCCTGCTGCTAAAAAATCGTACATTTCTACATATACTCGTATTTGCTTATCACACGGTCCCGTTTCGTCCGTAAGGATATTATACAGACGGTTTTTTAATCACTATTACGAAACACACTGATTTGACTGAATGGTGGAACAACGATTGTTCCAACGCTTTTAAAGACAGTTCTTTGAAATGTAAGACCTTCCGGGCCTGTTCCTCTTTTGAAAATTTCGCAACTTATAGGGAGGCAAACGGGCTGCTACGATATTCACTTATCGTCCTTATAGTCGTTCCTCAGTCAACCTATCCGTGTATCACCTTCCTATTCCATTAGTTAGTTCGGTCTTCTACCTTGACATTACTTTTAACGGTAACTTGTCCTTCCACGATCCCGTCAATTATCTTTGTACTTCGGTTCTCAAAAGAGTCAATTTGTTGAAGGCTCTCTCATTCCATGTATATTCTTCCGATGCTATATAAGGCCACTATCCATTCCAAATTCGATTATTGCTCGTTTCTCCTCAAGTTTGATAAAATCCATAACATAAGTCTCCGCCTTTGTATCGGTGCCTTGAGCTTCTTCCCTATTCCAGTCATTTTGTTAGAAACTGGCTCCTATTCTTTATTCATGCGAAAACTTTATCTAGATGAAAAATTCCTGATCAAACATCTTCATATTACCAATTCCTACTTGTTTATACCCAACAACTGGCGTTTCTCTCCGCGTAAAACTCCAATCCTTTCCGTGATTTCTTCACGTCTCAGGGCTTTCTCTACATTTGTTCTTTACTACACCAAATACCCTTATTTTACCTATAATTTCCCAGAATTTATTTACTCGCTCAGGATACTCTTTCTTCCTTCATACAAGTCTTTTCCTTCTCCCGCCGCTCGCAACAAATTTAATTATGTTTTATCATCGCTTTTTTCTTTTTTATTCTTTAATTTTCACAGATGACTCGAAGTCGGTTTAGGGAGTTGGTGCGGCTTTTACTCTGTTGCACTTCGGCTATTCTGAGGCTTTCGAACTTCCCTCCTCTCCTGTAACTGATTTATTAAATAGAAGTACGTTCGGAAAATTTATACAGCGTAGAAACGTATCATACTAATACATGTCTTTAGTACTGTAAAATATTTGACAAATACAAATATAAGTAAAAGAATTTGGTAATCCGTACTGCAAATATTCCCGTTAGTCTTTCTATTTTCTTAAAATTAATCTCTTTCATTACCGTTATATCTGTTAATATTTACTTTATTCCACTGGCGACGATTTAAGAAACTAGCCGCTCTGACAAACGCTTTTCATTGTTTTTTTAATAAATGACGAAACACCCTAGAAAGCATCAAAGGATATCGCTATGAAGTGAAGAATTTGCGCTCGTGTTGGCAATTCTCGCATATACGAGATTTAGAACTGGTATTTATTGGATTTAGGTCGCACACGCTGTACAAATGGAAAGCATTTACCGTCTTTATAACCCTTTGAGAAATTCCGCTCGCTGAAGCATCTTCTGCAAGGCCTCGACGACGAGGAATTACGGTTTGCGAGAAAAATCAAAGAAAACTGTTAGTTTGAAGACGAGGAATTTTTCAAGCAAGTCGAAATGTTTGTAGCAGCACGCTGCCGTAGCGCTGCTACGACGAACGAAAGTTAAATTTCAGTCGTAACGGATTACCTCAGAGTATAGCTAGCCAATAATTCGGAACTGACCGACGGTTGTATATCCGTGACTGGCTAGCCGTACACATCCTTGCTACACTAAAAGGATTTTATTTTATTTATTAAGACTGCATTAAACTTTCACCGCATTCCTGTTCTATGCGGATTATTAACAAAATCTAACGCAGACGTTAGTTATTATACGGCTTTTCAACTCAAAGGATTAATTAACCGACCACTCAGAAGCGGCTGTCCATCGTGCCACTCTAGAGGGAAAACAAATCATAGTGCACAGAAAGAACTCTGAATACTCTCCCACTTCTCCACGAGTACTACATATACGCCCAAGGCTTCAGTGGCAGTCATCGCGCTAACAACCGGTGAAAGATCAGTGTTACAGTGCATCTACACAGTGGCATTAACGATTGACTTTGTACAAATGGCTTTACCGTACAAATAATTAAAACGAAGTACAGCACATGCGATCGTTAATTTCATTTTCTTTTTTTTAATTATTGTTTTTAATTATTGTCTTTAATTATTATTTGCATCAGGACTAACCCGTCTTAGGTCACTGATAGTTTCAACATTGTAATATGCAACGGTGCACACAAATTTTTTTTTTTTTTTTAAATTGTTATTGTATTACAAACTGACCATCTAGGCCATTTAGCAATATTCTTGACAGGGAAATATTTAGCATGAAGGGAGAAGTACCCAATAGTACCTACCCGATAAACTTTACCTTAAACAAGGTCATGAGGTTTCTTACGCTTCAGCCGCCTCCTATCATTAGCAGTATGTAGCAGTCCAGCAGCAAGTTTATTCGGATGACTTTCAAGTCTTTCTGCGTGTCTTCGGGCATGAGTTTTAATAACATCTGCCACATACTCTATCCCTAAATCTTGATGCAAAGTTTGATTTGATACATACCATGGCGCCTTGGTTACGAGCCTAAGGATTTTATTCTGCGCGGTCTGTATTATCTTCAGATTTGTAGGTTTAGCACAACCCCAAAGCTGTACTCCGTAGGTCCAAATAGGCTTCAAGATACTTGTGTATATCAAACGTTTATTATCAATACTTAAAACGCTATTTCTTCCTAGCAGCCAGTACATTTTTTTAACACGAATGTCTATTTCTCTTTTCTTTGTTTGAATATGCTGCTTCCATGTTAAACGACTATCTAGGTGTAATCCCAAGTACTTAACTGTTGTTCTCACGGGCAATTCCAGTCCATTTATCCTAACAGTTGGGGTTATGACTTTTCTATTCGTGAAATGAATGTTTACCGATTTACTTTCGTTGATCTGAATTTTCCACTTTTTAAACCAGCTTTCTGCTTCGATAAGGGCCTTCTGAAGATTGTCGTTTGCTATCTTCGGATCTGAATGTGACGCAAGTAATGCCGTGTCGTCAGCAAATGTAGCTACCTGAACATTTTCCGGTACAGGAAAGTCTGCTGTATATATCAAGTATAGCGTGGGTCCCAGAACTGATCCCTGGGGCACTCCTACTTGAACTGGATATAGTTCTGAAAACGTGTGTTCATAGCGCACCTGGAAATATCGGTTATGCAGATATGAACTCAACAAGAGATATAACCTAGTTGGTAACAAAATTTTTAATTTATATAATAGACCATTATGCCAAACTTTATCAAAAGCCTGTTGGACATTCAGAAATGCCGCGGTACACACATTTTTTGTTTCTAAACTTTTTTCTATTACACTTACCACTCTGTGCAACTGATCTACCGTGGAGTGCGGTTTTAAGAAACCGAATTGATGTTGTGGAATTATATTATATAGGTATGGCTGCAATCTATTTAATACCAATTTCTCCATTACCTTCGACATAACAGGCAACAAGGAAATGGGACGATAAGACGTAACAGCATGCGGATTTTTGCCCGGTTTCGCAATCATAATAATTTGCGCAAACTTCCATTGCACCGGAAAATAATGTAGGCGAAGTATTGCGTTACATATAAATGTCAGCAACATTACAGCCTTCCGTGGAAGTCTATTCAGTAGTTCCGCGGTTATTAAATCAAAACCGGGACTCTTTCTCCTTTTCAGCGTTTTAAGTATGTTTTTCACCTCTTGAGTTGACGCTGACTTGATAGGAGAGGATAACTGGCCAGGACTTTTTAAAAAGTCATCGACTTCTTTGTCCGTAGCAGCCGTAAAGTTCGGCTTAAAAACTGTTGCCAAGTAGGTGGCAAATAAATTCGCTTTTTGCTTTGATCTTTCGCCCAAGACCCGTTGCCATGTTTTATCGGAGGAATGCAATTTTTTGGTTGTTTAATGTTTTTTGTACACTTCCACAAAGAATAATCATCCGCCGCTAATGGCGAGAGTTTAAGTAAGTAATTATTAAAAGTTTTATTTTTAATTTCTGCTAATAATTTTTTGAGTTCTTTGGTTTTATTATTAAGTTGTTTTTTGTCTGATGGATTTCCTGTCTGAAACTATTTTCGCCTAAGCTTTCTCTTTTCTAAAACAAGCTGGCGAACCAAAATAGGATAATTTTTTCTTTTTTGGTATATATCAATAGAAGGAGTATTCAAAGTTGCTGCTGTTTGAATTTCCCTAGTTATATATTCCACGGCATTCTCGATGTCAGTTTGGCTTTTTAATGGGATTTTTAGATCTAATTTTGAGTCTAAGTATTCCTCGAAGGAATTCCAGTCTGTTTTATGATTATACAAATATATCGGTTTTTCTCTGCATATTACCGAATCACCAAGGGTTAAAACAATTGAAGAATGGTCTGAGAAAAGATCGAAAGAAGAATTTATTTCTGCATAATAATTGGCAATGCCTTTTGTAATAAAAAAATCTAAAAGGTCTGGTATTTTACGATTATCAGTTGGCCAATACGTTAGTTCTCTTGTTGATATGTACTTAGCATTGTGACTTTCCAGCGCTTGTTTGAACACACGTCCCCTGGTATTAGTTACCCTGGAGCCCCACGCTGTATGCTTGGCATTCCAATCCGCACCTGATAGGAATTTATTTCCTAGGCTCTGTATGTATTTACTGAACTGGTCTGCTGTTATTTTATGTCGCGGAGGACAGTATGCAGCTGACAACACAAGCTGACCACCCTTCGTCTGTATGCTAATACTAGTCCCCTGCAGGTACTCCTCCCTAAAATTATTTAGTTCGTAATGTATAATATTAGGTTTAATTAATATTGCTGAACCACCCTGTGATTTCCCCGAAGGGTGAGAACAAGAATATGTTATATAGTTGTTTATTTTGAGATAATCTTTATCAGTGAGGTGGGTTTCAGCGACTAAGATTACGTCTATCAAGTTTGAATTTAAGAATAATTCGAGTTCAGCCTTATGATTTTTAAACCATTTGCATTCCACTGAGCTATATTCTTATATAGCCAGGCATTAGTTAATAATTTTTTGCACTAACATGGTTAGCATGGATAGAACCATGCTGTTTTGTTCAGTTAATTGACGAAACATTGCCTTAAATTCCATAAGGGATTCTGCTAGATTTACTGAAGAAGTCTGTTGTTTCTTTTCCTCGAATTGCTTTGGTGTTTGATTTATATTAAAGGTTTGACCGGAACTTTTAGAATGATTTGTGTTCGTCGTGATATTGTTCTGTTGACTTATAGCGCCCGGTTTTAATATTTGTGAATAACTTATAGTTGGCCGCAGATAACTGTGCTTATTAGGTTGAATAATTTTATTTTTAACATCAGTTTTGCTTTGTACTAATCGCTGATATATTTCACAACCTCTATAATTCGCAGGATGGGATCCCTCAGCTGGCAATTTTGGGTCCTTTTTGCATTCATAAGTTTTATGTCCTTCACCGCACTTAACACAAAGTGGCGCTCTTGTACAATAGGCTTTAGTATGACCCCATTGTTGCTGGTTTTGACATTGCGGGATAGATGCTTTTTTTATTTGGCGATTCGACTTTAATTATTGTATTACAAAGTGATTTTAAATTAAAAATTTGCCTACAATTTTCAGTTGGTTCAAGATCTACAAAGAATAACGGCAGCGGTTTTTTTGTTTGATGCTGTTTTACATTATGAATGTTACGAACCTGAAAACCATGCGACTCTAGTTCTTCTTGAATATCAGTTGGGTCGATAGAATGATGCAAGCGCCTTATAACTACTTTAAAAGCACGTTCCTGTTTCATTTGGTAGGTGTGGAATATAACTTTTTGTTCTCTAAATTCCCATGTTAGTTTATGATATTCTTCCGGAGTAAGTACATTTATCTTAACTACTCTATCAGCCAATGATTTCGCGTAATGGTCCGTTTTATTAATTATGCGATCGATATTTTCTTGCATTTTTTTGAAATTTTGGACCCCGTGCACAAATATAGGCGGTGGCTTAGGGACAGCTTGGGAGGTTCTTTTTGCTGTATTACCGATATTATTTTCTTCGTTAGTGCTACTTTCCTCATCTGTTGAAAGGGCCTCATACCTATTTCGAGTCATTTTAACATGTTTACTTATACCGTTATTAGTAGCGATGAACTGCCGTTTTTTCCCTCTTTTAGATTTAACTTTTTGCCAGTTATTCTTATCACTTTCATTCTGACACATCTGTACCTCCTCGTCGCTATCATATTCATTTATTCGCTGTACGTTTGTTTCTGGCAAGGCTGGGAAGTGCTGACTGTAGTTGCTGCTTTGATTTTCAGTACAGATATTGTTTGGCTGTGAATACGGTATATCTTCAGCCGGCGGGTAGACGAGTAGTGGCTGTGAATAGGGCATATGTGTCGGCGACACTGGTACATTAGACGGTGTTGTAAACGGTAGTGTAAATCTAGCCGGTTGAATGACATGTGTAGTAGCGTTCGACAGCATCTCGCTGTGTCGCGTGTGAGCGCCAGCCACATGATACACTGGTTCCGACGAGCCTTTCGGGAACACACTTGTGCAAGTACAAAAATACTCAAAAAGCATCGAAAAGTACTTAAGAAGAATCGATTATCGTTTGTAGTATTCATCACTTTAAATTTCAATTTTATTGAAAAATTAATAATTATTTTACTTTTCTTAATAAAAACTACACAATATTTTTTTCTATTAACTTTTTAATAATAAAAAATCATTTTTCTGTTGTTTATTTACATTTTATGCACTACAATATTTAACTTTTAGTTTATTTCAAGTCAAAGTGCATGTAATTTTTTCTTCCAAATTCTTAATTTAAGTAAATAAAGGGAGAAAAGTTTTTAACAATTTTATTAAGATATTTTTCCGTTAAAATACAGGAAATTTATTAAACTGAACTTTAGAAATATAGTAACAAAACAATTTCATTTAATAACATTGTAAAACATAGTAAATAAAATTTCGTAACTATATGTAACATTGTATATATTTTCGACTATAGCAACATTAAAAAAATATGAAATAAAGTTCACTTACCTAAACTAGATGTAAATAAGAAGTTTACGAACTAAAAAAAGTTTATTGTTTTACAGTAATAAAAGTGGTTGCCGCTATTACTGTCTATAATTATTAACATTCAAATTATATTTGTTTTATTAGTTTTTGGGAATATATTTTTTCTCCGATTGCATATTATTATCTATTCAAACTGCTGATTCAATTATTGAACTATAAATTTAAATATTATTTCACAAATTGTCCGATCTCTTTTGAACATTATAAATGACTCGACATTATACAGAAATTTTCTCTTATTAAAGACTTTATTTCAGTCATTAAATAACGGATCATATCATTATAATGTATTTCACATTTTACTAAAAGCTTTTTCTTATTTTTCAAGTAAATACATTCTCGAAATAATATGTATTAATCCTGAAATTATTATTTAATTAGTTATCACAAGAATATATCATTTTATTTGTTATAGTTTAAATTTACTTAAATTCTGTTAAACAAAGTTTTATTTGTTGCCTCGTTGAACTTAATTCCAGGTACACTTTAGTTGCTGCAAAAGCTCTGCAAGTGCGATTTGGCTGATACTGTGAACTACTTCACGTTACAACTTGTTCTTAACAATTCAGAACTGAAATTTTTAAAGGCCTTCTTAAAAATTTACATTATACATTCATAGTTATACTGTTATATTCAGCGAGCATTACATGTCTAAATGGTATTAGTAATTAAAAGCTGAATAAAAGATTATTTAAAGCAAAATAAACCGTGGCATTTAGTACCACTGTTCACAATTAACTTAAAACATAAAAGCATGTTTTTCAGAATTTATGTTTATCTGTCTGTTTGTTTATTATACATTATGTTTTAAATCAAAGAGCACTAAATCACAAATAATAAAAAGTAAGTACAGCTTATATAAATTGACTGATTTTATTTTAATGCTACAGATTATACCAATTACAATTTAAAAATTTTAAATCATTTCGAGTATACAAACCTTAACATTCGCAAGGGATACCTTTCAAAATTTGTTTGAGAACGTTCAATGTACTTGTTATGATAGGGATGAGACAACAACAAAATAATTTTTTTAACCAACATTAAGAGAACTTGAAGTTAATTTTAAAAAAGAAAAAGAATATCGAATTCCTGAGCTTTCTTTTATAATATGGGTGACAAATTGACTAAAAATATGCATAAGATTATATTAATCTGATCGGAAAATAGTAGGCTGACATTTTTTATGCCGCTGTGCAAAAAAATTAAGACATTGATTAAATATTTCATTATATCATTAACAGTAAGTAAACTATGAATTTTAAAGAAGTTCAGAAACCATAAAAATAACAAACATTGTAGTATAAAAGTAAATGGAAAATATATTAATTATAATTCGAAAAACATTGAAATGCAACCGCATAACTTTTGATGTTTTTCAACTGAAAATATAATTATTTATAAAAGTAATTACAGGTAGCCCTAGTAAGATATGCGCAACTGAACAATAATAATCATCAAAATATAACAGAAACGTTAAATAATTGAAAAATTAAATGTGAAACCAAAGCGGCGAAAGCCTGTATAAAGGAATTCAGTTTTTTCCCTTTTTTTGGGTTCCATAGCATAACGTATTGGGTAATTCAGTTATGCGATGTATGAACAAAATATCTAGGAAAAATTATTTCGATTCAATTCCAATTCCGATTCTTCTTAAATACTTCGCTACGTATCGTTATCACTTTAATGAGTATTATTGTACTTGCACAAGTGTGCTCCCGAAAGGCTCGTTGGTTCCGCTGTGTAAACTGGCGCAGCCACCGTTGTCGTCATATCAGCGACAACAATGGTTCGCACTTGTGTGTGTATGTATGTCTAATTATCAGAGACAAGGGGAATAATAATTTACGAAAACCGTACAATATACGAAAAATATAATAGTTTTATCTCACCAATCTGCTTTTATAGATGATAACGCGATATATTACTAGAAACACGACAACATCGAACACAACCGACCGCAATCACTGAACACTTTCTTGTAGCAGACAAATATGTAACCCATTTCACACAGTATGTGTACATTCGGAATATTGACCACCGCTAATATTTCTAAACTTATTCTAAATTACGCAATATTAAATGTACAGTTAAAATTGTATAATTAAACCGTGTAGCTTTTAACAATTAAGCCGAGTAATTCACACGCAATCAAAAATGCACGGCCTATTGAAACGAAAAATGATACACAGCTTTAAAAAAAATACTTAAAAATCTACAAAGAATATTACATAGAAACGAAAATAAAACTTAAAAAACTAAAAATATCATCGAAACATGAAAAAATAAAAAGATTGATTAACTTTTGCGCAATTTGTTGCGGCACATGGCATAACTTATGTGTGGAAAAAATTAAGCAAAAAATAGACAAGCCCACCAACACGATAATATTTAAAAACATCAAATTATCTTTGGTAGATTATTTTCTAATCAGTCGAACGCTAACATTACTACAGTCCCAGATAACACACTTCTAATGTGTGATATATGATTAACCAACATGGTCAAAAAAAAAACTGAACAACTGGAAGGCTAATGGATATTATCTAATTTCTAATAATTTATTTAAACTTCGTCACAAAATAGACGAAAATATGTATATTTAAACTAAGATGAAAAATGTTTTGAACTGTACTATTTCCCTAATTGCTGGAAAGTGGGAAAGATTTAACAAATCTGAGATCATACAGACCGCGATTCTCCATTTTAAATAAAATATATGAAAAAATTATAAAAAATTTTCTTGATTCAGGAATGAAAGAAAAAGCGGCTACCTTAAATGAAAATCAATTCGAATATCTACTTGTAGTAAAGAAATTGTGCGATTACATCGAAAAACGTAAAAACTGACCAGACATATATTATTAATAATCAGTTGCTGACGTATCTGGTGCATTGATGAAATCTTAAAAATGATGAAGACGAAATATTTACCCGGTACAATATATAAACGTTACTCAAAACTAATTAACAGACAGAAGAGCAGATTTATTTAATCAATAAAATAAAATCCTTTACAACGGAAATATCCCTGAGGAGTACTACAAGTTTCCAGAACATAGCGGTGCGTGTAGTTCATAATAATCAATTCACTTCGCACGGTAACGTGATAAGCTACGCAGACGATATTATGTTACTGTCGGAAAATATGTAATAAAAAAGACGTACATGAAATAAATGAAATAATAAAAAAATGAAGTAAAAACACTCAACATCTGCGTTCACAATTTAACATATGTAAATAAAACCAAAGCTCTAATAACCAGAAAACAGAATAGGAAAATTAAAAATGAAACATTTTTGTGCACCTCGTCAAATTTTTATCCAGACAAAAAATAATCGAGCATATTGGAAACGTTTTAAAATTACCAATTTAGATATTTGCAAGGACTGCAGTGAGACAATTGACGACTCCTTTTATTGTTATCTCTAAAGCATTAACTTTAAGGATTACTTTTAAGCGCTATTTTTTCTTCTTCTTCTTTTTCTTCCGCGAGTGTGCGACTAGCCTTGTGGGCTATCTAGCACTTGCCGTGTGAGTGATGATAATTTGTGGAAACTCCTATCCAGCGATATGAGTTTCATCCGGTATCCGGCTTAATATATTTGAACCCTATAGCAAGTCCGTCGGCTTTATCCGCTTCAAGCGTCTGATTTCATTGGAATTATCTAGTAATGCAACGGTCAGGCTATTTGTGTGGCGTCCCAGTTTTCGACCGTACTGTTTTGCAACTTTTTTGATTTCTTCACTGATTGTACTTATATGCAGATCTGTATGTAATGCATGATTGCCGATGTACCACGGGGCATCTGTAATTTCTCTCAGGATTTTATTTTGGAAACGTTGTATCTGCGCAATAAGCACATCCCCAGAGTTGACATCCATATGTCCAGATTGGTTTCAATATTTGTTTGTATAGTAGTACTTTCTAGGGACAGTTCTGATTTCCTTCGCAAAAGCCACAGTAGGTTTCTATATTTCAAGTTCATTTCATTCCTTTTCTTTCCTATGTGTGTGTCTTCCAAGTTAATTTTTTATCTAAGTGAATTCCGAGGTATTTTACCGTTTCTTTATTAGGTATAACCTTATCGTTAATATAAATATCCGATATATTACAGTTCTTCTTATTTGTAAACGTTATATGCGCAGATTTATCCTCATTGATCACTATACGCCATCGTTTGAGCCATGTTGACAAACTATTGACAGCTGATTGAAGATTATTATTGATAGTTTCTACTAAGGTGCCTGTACATAAAATTGCAGTGTCATCTGCAAAAGTGGCCATTTCTGTTTCATCTGGAACAGGAATATCGGAAGTGTATATTAAGTATAGTACTGGTCCCAGTATACTGCCCTGCGGCACACCTGATTGGATCTGGTGGAGCTCCGATTCTGCTTCCCCGTATTTAACAGAAAAATACCTTTCACTTAAATAGGATTTTAATAATTCAAAGAGTTGATATGGGAGGTTTCGGTGTATTTTATGCAGTAATCCCTCATGCCATACGTTGTCGAACGCTTGTTTAATATCAAGGAATACAACATCACATACTTTTTTGGTTTCTAAGGATTCTTCTATTATGTTGACTATGGTACTTGCTCTATAGTACCATGTCCCGTTCGAAATCCAAACTGGTGATCTGGTATCAAATTTCTGTCATTTAAGAATGGCTTCATTCTTTTTAGTAATAGTTTTTCATATAATTTTGAGAGAACAGGAAGTAGTGCTATTGGACGATACGATGCAAGTTCTTCAACAGGTTTCTGAGATTTTTTGGTCATAACAACTTGTGAAAATTTAAGCTGAAAAGGAAAATATCTTATGCGAATTATAGCATTAAAAATGTAGGTCAACAGAATTAATCCTTTCCGTGGTAACTCTTTTAGTATTTTTCAGGTTATTAAGTCATACCCAGGAGCCTTATTTGGGTTCATAGTTTTGATTATTGATTTGATTTCGCCAGGAGATGTGATTTTAATATTGTTGCTTTGATTTATGTTACACAGGAATGACGGTAAACAATCTGTTCCAGAGTGAGGTTGAAATACATTAGCTAAGTAGTCACCAAATTCTTTTGCCTTTTCTCGATCACACCGAGCCCATTTTCCATTTGAGTTTCTTATCGGATGTGATATTTCTGTTGGTCTTTTTAATCTTTTTGCTGCTTTCCAGGGAGAGTAATTATTTTGTTGAAGAGGTGACAAATTTATCAAATAATCTTTAAATGATTTATTTTTTAAATTCTGTAATAAGTGCTTAACACGTTGTGTTTGATTATTTAGCTTGGTTTTGTGTATTGGATTGCGATTTAATTGCCATATTTTCCTTAGTTTTCGTTTTAAAGCTACTTCTTTCTTAATTTCTGTAGGATAGAATATAACTGGTTGATGTATACTATTATTTGGCGTGGCTGTCCAAGCTGCTTCTTATACTACTGCTAGTCCTATATAATCCGTGGTCCTGAGAGGGATTTTTAAATTTATCCTATTTTCTAATATTTCACGAAATTGATCCCAATCTGTTTGTTTATTGTATAATTTCGGTCTACATGTTTTCCTTATAAATGTGTGGTCGGATGATAGGCTACTGTCATTACACGTATCAATGTAGTTTATTGGCAGTCCTTTAACCACAAAAAAAAATCTAGTAAGTTCGGAACCTTACACGGATCAGTAGGCCAGTATGTTGGAGACCCCGTGGAGTATACCGTGCACCTGTTTTCATCAAAGGCCAGTTTTAACTGTTTACCTCGGGGGACAGTTAATCTTGATCCAAAATAAATGTTTTTTGCATTAAAGTCTCCTCCAATTATATACGTGTCACCTAGCGTCTTTAAGAATTCATTAAACTACGCTTTAGTGATAATGTGTCTTGGAGGGCAATAAATCGCTGAGATGGTAATATTACTTTTTTCCTTTCTGTCTATGACTACAGTTGTGGCTTGTAGGTAATTATGCTCATATTTCCTTAGTACATGATGTTTGATACTTTTTTTTATTATAACTCCTGTGCCACCGTGTGCAGTGCCATCAGGATGGTTTATGAGTTATATCTCAGGAAATTAGCAAATCTAGAGCTTATTAAGTGTGTCGCTGAAATTAATAGTATATCTACATTGGATTGCGTAATATACATTTGAATTTCATTTATATGGTTTAGAATACCATTGGCATTCCATGTAACAATTTTTAAATTTTTTATTTCTGATTAGTTGCTACTGTCATGATGGTTTGGATTACATCATTTAGTAACTGAGATTGCTGATGCATTATGTCTTTAAGTAGATCTTTTATTTCTGTCATGAATGTTTGCAACATATTTGTAATTTGTAAATTAATATCAAAATCAGATGAGTTTTGAGTGTTCTGCTGTCTTGTTATTTACGAATATGTTGGTTTTTGCGGTGCTTGGTCTGTGTGCATCATTTGACACTGATTGCCTAAATTAGGCCAATATCCAGAGAATATTTGATGATTTAGATTTGAAATATTATTGGGTGTTTTTGCTGAGTTCTTTAAACGTACTTGCTGAAGTTTCCTGTAGATTATGCACCCTTTATAATTGGAGGGGTGATTTCCTTGGCAGTTGGCGCATACTGGTGGTTCGTTTCTTTTTACAGTGAACAGTATCATGACATCCACCGCATTTAACACGTACATATGCTCTTCCACAATAAGTCTTAGTGTGACCGTATTGCTAACAACGAAAACACTGCGGAATTATATTTTTCTTTCTTGGAGCTTCCACTTTAATTTTCATTTGGAGTAATGTTTGTAATTTATATATATATCACTATTATTATCCTGCGGTTCTAGGTCCACAAAAAATAACGAAAGGAGTAATTTACTCGCTCTATGTCTAACATAACTTATATGTCTCACTTTATGGCCTAGTTCTTCAATAGCCATTTTAATTTCGTTGGTGCCAATGGAATAATGTAGGTGACGAATTACTACACGAAAGCTTCTTTCAGATTTCATCTGATAAGTGTGATGTTCTATTCTTTCTTCTCGGAAGTATCTAACTAGTAAACGGTAATTGTCGGAATTGTTTTAAATAATTTTATATACGTCTTAAACTCAATTTAAAACTGTAAACATCGTTGTAGCTAAATAAAAGTCATTCATTCTACTATTTTATTATTTTATCGAATTGGGCTCAACATAGTTAATTTTACATTTTCGATACTCGCGCAATTCTAGCGCATGAGCGACTCCGAATTTAAATAATTTGTAATTAAATATATATTGTATTGTACTCTATTATAAATAAAATTGAACTGAATTTAATTGAATTCGAAAAATTCAAAAATGAAAGAGATAAGAGGAAAATAATAAAGAAAAAAGAAATCAATGACTGAGATACATAAACAAGACTTGAACATTGAAATTCCGCCAATGGATCTAAAAGCCCATATACTGCAAAAATCACTTCAAATATGGCAAAAACAGTGGACCGACATCCCAAACACGAACAAGCTGCGCTCAATTCGAGATACTATTCGACCATGGAAAACTTCATTATTCACCAATCGAAGAAATGAAATCGTTGTCACAAGACTCCGCCTAGGTCATTCCAAAATTACTCATAGTCACCTCTTGTCCAGACAACCTATTCCACTGTGTTCCAATTGCAATTCTCCTGTCACAATCCAACATTTACTCGTCAGCTGTCTAACCTATAATTCATACAGAGTACAAATTCTCCAGTCGTCCAACCTTTCCGAAATCCTATCTGACCGCCACGACAAAATTGAACGCCTCCTACGTTTTCTCAAGACCACTAATCTATTCTACTCCATCTAACTCTTATCTTATCCGTGCCTCTGGCCTAGGCGGCAGTACACGGCACGTTAATCAAAGAAGAAGAAGAAGAAGAAGAAGAAGAAGACTTTTTCAATTTGATTAATTTCCTTGACTGTGTAATAAATATACGAAATGCGAGATTTAGTGATTAACAACACAGTAGAAACATTTCGAAACTCTTACTAAAAAAAAGAGAAAGACAGAAATCTTAATTTTAATGATAGAGAAAAAATTTCAAACTTTTCTCTTAAAGAACAAAAAAAAAGAAAAGTGATAACCTCATTAACTTTTAATCGTTTTAAAATATACAATTTTATGATAGACCGAGCTAATAATTTTGGCATGAATATGTCTCTTGGCTGGGAGTCGTTTCGTAAAATATATATATATATATATATATATATATATATATATATATATATATATATATATATATACGTCACACAAAAGTACTACTGAAGAGAAAAGTGTTACACACTGATTTCGTCATTAAGTTCATATTTTACCAAGAAATTTTATTCAAATTTTTGCTTTTATATATTCACTGTAGTAAAAATATTTTATTCACTTTGTGATCCATAGAGTTTGAGTTCGTGTTTTCACTAAAACGAAACAGTCGTATTGCACTTTACATACCAGCCACAAGATTTATGTCAAAACATAATTTTGTATAGAAGATGGTGCGGAGGTACTCGCTTAAATGTTTTATCCGACATTTGTCCAACGAGCTTTTTCTACACAACGCCAAGAACACAGATCTCCGTCTCGATATGAAAAGCACCTCACCAGCTGCTTCGAAACGCTCCTTATATTCCAAATTTAATAATACATCCGGGAGAACTCAATTTCACCTTCGAAGATAGCTGTCTGCTTAATCCGCGACAAAATAACTGAAGCGTTGAACATGAGATTCAGAAAACTAGATTCTCAGCCGTTATCATCATGTAGAGAAGATTCGTACTTCCAGCTCTCTATCCTTCTCTGGTTTGTCATGCCGTTTTTACTTACCGATGTACAGAGCGCGAGACTGTATGTTCGTAGCCTAAGACTATCAGTAAACAACGCAAACTCAGCCAGCGTTTAAATTAATTTATTGACAAGTGATGTGTAATTTTCGCGAATCATATTTACTCTGTCGCCGTTGTTCGTAGGTGTAAAATTATTCAAATTCGTAGTCGTTCCATGGGTAACCAATGTTCCATTGTTGTTGCTCGGCAAACGTATTATATTTCAACGGTAATTTCCATACGAGCATTTAACCGCTGCGACATTCCTAATAATATACCTCCATGTTTTATTCATAGTCGTAACGACGCGTGAATACGGTTTGAAAACCACATATACTTAATATTAATTTCCCTGTTAGATGTTTAATTCGCTTTCCGCCGGCAGAACCTAATCAAATCAAATCAGATAAAATGATACAAAGCAGTCAGCGTTAATAGCATCTTCCAGGTCCGTCATCGTTGCACCGACGAAACTCTAAACACAGTGCTAATTGCGCACGTAAATAAAAAGGTACGATAGCTCGAATCGGAAGAATACACCGGTTAAATTTAATGAAATGCCAGATAACTTTACAGATAAAAAATTCGTCGTCTTTTTAAAACAACTCGCCATTAATTTAATGCCTCGGTACTAAATGAAGATGGCGACGGTGAATTTTAAATGAGTCTTTTGTAAGAACTAATCAAAAAAGCAACAGTACAACGGAAACAAATTCAACAGAAAAAAAGAGCTCTAAATTGGATAGGAGATATTTTAACAAGTAAATTTACAATCAACAATTTGGTACGGAGAAACGTATCATGCAGATGATGAAAAGAAAAAAAAGAAAAATTTATATTTCCCTTCTTCTTCGTGTTCTTAAATTATCGCAATTTTTTTATCTCTCTCCGTCTCCCTATAGTTGTTCCATAACACTCGTATATGTAGCTACAAATTCTGAAGCAAACGTATAAGAAACGTAATAAATCGAAATAAGATAAACCATAGTGTATATTTAATGTTCGTGTTGTCACAATAGCGCCAAATCAGTTTTCAAAGTTCAACGAAAATAAAAATGATTAAAAACAAATAATTATTAATAGCCGTGTAGAAGGCAATGACAAACCGTTACGTATGCATATCAAGGTACAGATTTATATATGTAAATGCACTCGCATGATAATAATAAATCAGAAGTTTATAACATTTGAAGTGCCGTCTGTTACATATATTGCATATATATGTACATGATTGTGAACCACGAATACTGGTGGGGTTATTTAGGAGCTATTTATTATAATTGAAAATTAATAAGAAAAAAAAAATTAACGTAAAAAATCTGAATTTCTCCAGTAAATAATATTCTTTTAACATTATGTTTTATTTAAAATAAATGTAGCTTTGGAAATCCTGGCTGGGCTATTCTCTGTGTTATCTTTTCAACTATAATTTAATTTTAAACAGCGTATTCATGCGGGAATGTAACGTAACTTTAACGTAAAAGAAATAATCAAGGAATTCCGTACTTGTTGCTCGCAGACGAGACGGAAATTTTGCATTATACACATTCTGATAACGGTAAATTGAAGTTAACGTAAATCGATCGTCATTATTATTAAATGCCTATCTGTGAAATAGCTACACTAGCAGAATTCAGGGTTGAGCAGCGGTGATATCGCATGCATCGATCAGGGTAAATGTGATCTTAATTCTTTTCGGAGTATCCCCAGGCGGGGTCAGGAAGCGGGGCCCCTTTCGTGGCACGAAGGGCTGTGTTTTTTATACATATATATATATATATATGTATATATAAATTAATTACAAGGAAATTCGGCTTCCTTTATATTTTAAAAATGTCTCAATTTTATGTAACGAAAGTGAAACGTTAAATGAAAACGATGCCGGTAAGAATGACGTTGTAAATTTTGACCATTTTTTAAAAAGTATAGAAGAGAAAGAGATAGAAATGTAAGCAAGAAGGGTCAAGAACCCTTACGAAGCCAAAATGGCTGAGTTTTATATATATATATATATATATATATATATATATATATATATTCAATACGGGATGAAGTAGATGAACCGGAAGAACTGCATAAACGCAAATACATATGTTGGATTCCTTCCTTCAAGAGAAATAAGAAATAATGTCAAAAATACATTGCCATACATAGCGACGGAATTATCATGATGGATAAGAAGTTATCCGAAAAATTTGGTATTTACTCAAATTTACATGTCAGCAAATAGTACTGACGACGAAAAAATATAAGAACTTTATGAGCAAGTAGAAGTAAAGGACAGGGGAAATTTAATAATACTTTCGAGATTGGAACGCTGCAGTTAGAAAAGAAAAGTTGGATAATATGACAGAATGATTTGCATTGGGTGAAAAAAACAGAAGAGGTGAACTGGACTAATTAAATTTTGTAGTACCATAGATATTGATTAGATTAATAACCGAAACAAAAAATGGAATCTGTTCAAGATCAAAAAACATAAGGCGGCCTTTTCAGAAAGAAACTGGGGAGAGAATTAATCCAAGTGAAATAAAAGAAAAAGATAATAATGATAAATGGGGATGCTTCAAAAACAAATAAATGAAGTAGAACTAAAATATTTTCGAAAAAAAGGAAAGCCAATTTACAAACCCTGGATAACCGAAGGGGCCTAATGGAGTTGGAGCTTCTTTCATCCTTCCGAGCATTAATTTCACCATTCTCATTACCGTTTCATTCAGCCAATTCCTCGTTCCCTGTCTTGGTTCCATTCTATTCCTCTCAGTTGTCGCTCTTCTATTGTTTCCCTAATTCGTCTCCGGATCGATCATTCTCTCCTCCCTTGCTCGCGCTTTCGATTTGCTCTATCGCCTTCTCCTGATTGTTCTCTCCACGATTATGATCCTCCTCGTACATGTGATGCTAATCACATTTTCTTTGAGTGTCCTGCTCTTCGTAACGAACGCTCCCTTTTATACAGTCAGCTCCTGTCATTAGGTCTCCCTACTCCCTATAACTCTTCCTTTATCCTCTCCTTTCCTTCATCTTCTGTGGTGTCCGCACTGCTGTCCTTTGTTGCGTCCATTTCCGACCGCTTAGTTATTTAATTTCTTAGCTTAGCTTTCTCGTTGTTGGGTCAATGCCGCTGGCGCGCCCAAAAAAAAAAAAAAAAATTCACCGAATCTTTTCATCACCCTTCCTTTTGTACTATTTTTACGGCCGAGTTAATGGCCCATCCACGTTCCATAATTTATATTTCCTCCCACCATTCTTCTTCTGAATATTTAATTATCTCCGACTCCATGCGTGCTCTTAAAGCTATTTCCTCACATTTCCCCGGCACTCCTCTGATCTTTTTATCCTCCGTATTCACTCCCTCATTCACACTCTTTCCCCTCTCTTCGTGCTATCCACATTGATATCCTCTGGGTCACCAGTCATATGGGGATAAACGGGTAATGAAATGTTCCTTGGCTCAGATTGCTGTATCTTCCCGCTTTTTTTTCTCTAAAATTCCCGTTTCTAATTTACTCCCATTGTGTAAAAAGTTTCATGTTAGATTTTGGTCAGATGTTTACGTTTCTTCCTTTTCTAATCAACCTTCCTTTTATTTTTCCATACAAGCTAATCTTAACACGCGGCTTTGACGATTTTCCTTCGCTTCACCGCTCCGTTATTGTCCCTATTATCCGTTTACGTCTTAATCATACTCTTCTTTCTTCCTCACGTTTTCGTTTTCATCTCGCACTCTTTCCTCTAATTATCCTCTTCATTCTGACGACGAAGCCGCCTACCTGACCATATCTTCTTTGAATGTCCATCCCTCGTGAACGAACGCATTTCTTTGTACTCCGATCTGTTATCAAACTCCCTAATCCTTATTGCTATTCGTATATCTTATCGTTTCCGTCGATCTCCGTTTTTCCTATCCTCAGTTCTTTTATCTTATCAATAGCTGACTGAATCCACATTTAACTGATCCTTCTCCCTCGTGTCGTTTCTGGGTGAAGAAGATCCGTTGTTGACATGCCCAAAGCGGGGTTAGGAAAAAAAATACAAGTAGAATAAAAGGAAAAGATAATAATGATAAATAGGGATGCTTCAAAAATCAAATAAATGAAGTAGCACTAAAACATTTTCGAAAAGAAGAAAAGCCTATATTTACAAACCCTGAATAACGGAAGAATTAGTACAGAAAGAAAGCCAGACAACAAGGAAAATTAAATGAATATAGAAAGTACAGAAATCTAATAAATAGAGAAGCAATTAAAGCTAAAAAAGGATCGGATACAAGATGATTGTAAGGATATTGACAAAAACATAAAAAATCAAAACGTGGAAAAATGATACACGGAAATAAAGAAGCAATTCAACCCGAGATTCAAGAAACTATGCAATATCCAAGATAGTAATGGAAACGTAAAATTATAGAAAAAGACGAAGTACAAAACCGATGATGGCAAGAATATATTGAACAACTCTATGGTGAAAAACCAATAAACAGACCGTGCATGGGTAGTGGAAGACGAGGCAGTTGTAGAAATAGACGAGAAAGGGCCATCGTGAACTATAAATTTTAATTTGCGATAGACAATCTTATTTTCCGAAAATCACCAGGAATAGTTGAATACCCGGTGAATTCATTAAAACACTAGGAGATAACGCAAAAAATGCATTTTATCAGCTTTTTTTTTTATTTATTTATTTTTTTTTAAATAAAAATAATAGTGAGGATTTTCATGCGCTGTGTTTAACTACTGAGGCTATTACAGCACATGGAGCCTACTTAGGAAGGTTAAACTCTATGGTATAGGCCGCTGTTACGCACGAAAGCCAACATAGCTGCGACCGCAGACGGAACGTTCGATAAGATCTTAGAGATAGAGGTGGTAGTGAAATAGATGGATCTTGGTGCCGCAAAAGAGAAACATTCGAGAAGGAGGTGAGATGTAGACGGGGCGCTTGGTTGACCACAGAAGAAGCAGACATTTGGGGGTGCTTGTCCCGCGAAGATATACCCGTGCGAAAGGGTTGTGTGACCTGTTTGGAGGCGATTCAAGACAGAAAAATCTCTGCGAGAAATTTCGTCTATGGGCCACCAGGGTTCTGTGGTTGATTTTATGCTTCGGAGGAATGTACTTGCGGATTTCCATTCCTGCTGCCATTCTTCTCCAGTTTGGTGCATAAATAAATGGGCCATTGTGGGGGGGAAGAGGGGGATTACATGGCATTGGAGAGAATAGTGTCGCCTGAGCTGCTCGATTGATGCGCTCATTACCTGGGACTCCTACATGGGCCGGCACCCATAGGAAGGATATTTCAGAGTTTAGGTGGGATAGTCTGTATAGTAGGTAGTGGACTTTTCTTATCAGGGGGTTTTTGGGTTTTATTTCTGAAATAAGTTGAAGGGAATTTAAGGAGTCAGTTATAAGTAGGGCCTTTTCGGACTGGGGGTTAGTATCAGTATAGTGTTGAATGCAGAAAACAATCGCATATATTTCAGCGTCCAGTGCTGTGCAGCAATCATGCAGTCGGACTGACTCTGCTGTTTTTGATACTTCGAAGGAGCATGCCGCCGGTGACTGATAACCTTTTGCCTTCGCTCCATCTGTGTAGAGGCATACATGATCGGTGTAGCTCGCTATGGTGTTTTTTACTATTTGTACTACGCTTGAGGGATATTGTGCTTTATTGAATTTTGTGAGAGATATGTTTATATTTGTGATCGGCTGACTCCAGGGAGGTACAGTTATTGCGAAATCTGGTAAAGCTCTTGGGATTGAGGGGATTTGGAAATGACCCATAACTGAAAAAAGTTCAGGCACTGGATCGTTCCCAAAACTCCCATTAGGGGATATGGTGGCCGGCTCGAGTGACGGGGTCTTAGTATTACTAAGGAGGGAGCTCAGTTCTTTAAAGTTGTAATATTTCCTATAATAGGATAGTGGGGGACAACCTGCCAGTGCACACAAACTTACAACAGGAGTAGAAGGATGAGTGGAAAGAATAGACCGGAGGGCCGCAAAATGTACAGGATATTTATGAATGTGGAAAAATTCCGAAAGATTTCAAGAAAAATCTGTTAATTGCTATACCAAAAAAAAAAAAATTAACAACACTCAATTCTGAGAATAATACCGCATTCTCATTTTATTATCTCGTATACAAATAATTCCAACCAAAAGAACGTGTGAGGGAATCGAAAGAAAAATACAAAAAAACCTACCAGAAGATTTTAGAAGGAAGAAAGAAACAAGAGAAGCGCCATCTTGTTTCTGAGAATGGAAAAAACGCTGGAATTGAATAAAACAATGTATATAGAGCCTCCATTAACATAGAAAAATCTTTCGATAATGGTTTTTTTTTTTTTTTGTTTAATCCCCTAAGCTAGAGTCTGCCGTATTTAACCGCTGCGGCTATCACGACATAGTAAGCGGGGTTTGCGACTATATTACTTTAACTATTCTGTTTATTTTAAGAAAATTAATGGGTAGTGTTTTATACGGTAGGAGCGTCCGTGATAATATGAACAACGATTGGGATGAAATTTCCTGTACAGAAAGGACACTGCGTTGGAGAAAATGACCCATTTAGAAGATGGTCGTGCGAAATTGCGGTATGACCTGTCCGCAGTCGGCTGATTATATTGAAGTCTCTGCGGGAACAATTCATTGGGGGCTGCCATGGCGTCTGGCACGCGGCCCATTGATCCTTCCATTCTCGTTTGCTTTTCGCTAACATATTACTGTACAGTATATAAATCATTTAGAGTCTCACTCAAATGTATTAGTAATTAACTCACTAGATAACGACATTAAGGTGCATGGGTTAAAATGCAACAAAACGCTGGATTGTCCTTTTGTAAAGATATCAACTAGCGGTCTTTATTGAAAAAAAAAAAAAAAGCATTAGAAAAGTAAATAGTCAATTTTATTTTAATACGACTAAATATCATTAATAAGAAAAAACAAATAGTAAGAATAACTTGTAGAGAAAACAAAGACAGGATACCAGATAGGAAATAAGGAGTAGAAAGATCGAATCTCAGCAAATTGGAATACGGATTGGAACTCTCAAAAATTGCGCATAAAATAAATGGAAAACATTATCGGGTGCATAACTCTTACAAGTTTTATCGCATTTTAGATTAATTGCTAGATGGCGACTTATCCAGTTGCAATTCAAAAATTTTGCTACAAACATAAAACAAAAACCAAAATCTCAATATCGTACTGTACAATTTCTTTTTCTTTTTCATTTATGATGCTTAATATAGAAAACAATTCTAGGAGCTTTCTTATTGCGAAAAGTTTGATATCTGTAATTCCAGTATTCCTTGTAGACTGCGAATTATATAATTTTTGACTTTAATATGTGAATTAATTTCGCGTTTTAATAATCAATTAATAAGCCGAATGTGTCAATGTGCTGTTCCTGCAGCACTGCATTATTATAAAAAGGTGAAAAATGTTTCGTACGATACGACACTACTAATACTGAAAATTTTAAATCGGTAAAACACGGCAGAGAAAGTGTGATTATTATAATTTTTTTCTTCTTTTATTTTAATCCGTGAAATCTGTATAAATATTTTGAACCCGTCTGACCCCCCCCACACGGTTTTTTCGATAATCCCTTCGAAATTAACAGCTTAACTTAACATTTCCGTTTTTATTTTCTCGGCTTGTTTCCGGCGCTGCATACATGTATACTTTTATGCGCATGCGTTGTATGTAGCAATCAGCAGTTTCGCTGATTTAATTTCGCTTTTCTCTTCTTCTTCGTCATTTATGTCATGCGGTGGCAAAACCGACCGGACCTGGATTATCTCATTTCCGTGTGTACATACTTCATCTCCGTAAATTATTATAATGCGACAGATGCTCTGCCTACTTTTACCTAAAAATAATTCTACCACGTACACTGATAGGCCACAGTGTGAGTCAAAGTGTGAGTTTTTGAAATTTATCTACCTCTAACCTATCAATTTTCCGATAAGCTAGCCTAGAATATTAAACAAGTTCCCCCTCCTATGTTCGGACATCACAATAAAACTTTATTGTTTATTTGAAAATTCCAAAAATAATTACATATGTTCGCTTTTTTAAATTATCTGATAGTGATACGCTGCGACCAAAGCTAAACTAGACATTTAATAAATTTTACCGGCGTAGAAAATTCAACGCGTTTTATTAACTACCATTTTTTATTCATAAGCGCAAACCTTCCCTCTCGATTTTATTTTGCGGAATATTTTTATTCTGTTGATGGTTTTTTTCAAAAGCCCACATTATCTTTTTGAAAAGACGTATTTTTGTCTCTTTGTAAAATTTTCAGACTTTCACGGTATATTATGCAAATACATACACACTAAAAATGGCCTGACCCCAGACTATGCAACCCTTCGTAGCTGAATTAATTTGTTTACATAAAATAACTTAAAATAACTTTAAATAAATATCTTTTTCTCTTCTTCTTATCTTACTTTGTAGCCTAATGCAGACACCTACTCCTGTACTTTGCCTGTGATGAGTACCTTTTTCTCCTACTGGCTCTTTATTTTTCAATCGTACTGCTCAATTCTAAGCATTTCGTATATTCTTGTTGTACAAAACTGGTGCTCATGACGAGCTATAACGCAGATACATGTAATAATAGATATTCTAGAGACGAATAGTCTTTTATTATAGGAGTGCAAGGCATTTTTTGACAATGCCTTACTGTGCTTTATTAATTTTTTACGTTTCAATAATTTAAAGCGACCTCAATATGGATAGTTCAATCGTTCCAGCCATTTAACCACTCCCAGCCATTATAAATTGTAACAGTACTTTGTGTGATCTTCGAATGACTCGAAATCCTGTACATCACCTTCTTCCCAAAATGACTGTTCATGTCCGGGATAAATAAGTTTACCAGAATGCCCACATGAACCGGTACTGAAAACGACAACATTTCGAAACTAAAAACAATGTTAATGACGATCAACTTTGTATCAAAAAAAAAAAACAAAAAAAAAAAAAAAAACAAATAAAGAAACATACATCAGAAAAGAATAAAGAAAAAAGAAAAAAGTTGTCATTTCTGATGAGCAGCTGTAGACAGAATATTTGAGGGATGATAAAACGAGAAGAAACCTACCAGAAGAGGAAGAGAACCGAACGAATGAGTGTCGACTAACTCATTTTCCTCGAATCCAGCATGACCAGAAATGCAAAAGTGATCAGTTGGATTAGGCGAGAAAGAAGCGAGGATCTGATTGCAGAATAACAGTGAACTCGGCACAAAAGATTGATCAAAAGAAGGGAAGTTTAAAGGACTCGAAGTAATTTAAAGAAGGATGATAAATACTACTTTTAACTGGCTAAATTATAAACGGAAGCCAGTTGTCGATTTTTTCGGTAACAACCACGTCCATATTTTTTTCTTCGGTTGACGTTTCGAATAGTAGTGCTCTATTCATCATCAGAACCAAACGGAAGATAATAAATGAATATTATATTAATAAGCTCCCGGAAATGTGGGAAAATTAAAATGGGGTGATCACATTTCAGCTTTTTTCTAAACATAATTGAAAGAATTAACAATAATATTTATGTACCAAATTATTTTAACGTACAGTTCATATCAGGACATGGGAAATATTTAGGAATTATCTAAACAGATTTAAAATTATTCAGATAGTAACCGATGTAATTTACAAGATAATGTAGTATATATTTTACAAGGATACAATAACAATAATATAATGTTTTAGATGAACTTGGAAACAATCTTTTTCAGGAATTTAATAAATTTACAGTTAATGAAATGGAGTATCGTAAAAATAATATACATTTGCATTAAAAGATGCTAGTATTAAGTATGTATTTTAAATAGATAAGTATAATAATAATAGTATAGTAATGTAAAATGTGATTATTGTGTCACCAAAACTTAATTTAGATTTGGATATATTAATTAACCATTATGAAAACATTGTAAATAGCAAATATAAATATATGAAAAGAAGGGAAAAAAATAGTACAAATACAGAGGAGTATAAAATCACTTCGTCCAATACAAGACGAAGTTGTAAAAAGAAAGTGATTGCAATATGAAAAGGAAGCGTGAAAAAATGGTTTTATAATGGCTGTAGAGAAGATTCATAAAATAAAGGATAAATAAGTTTTTAGTTTTTTTTTATAAATTTACAAATATAAATCTAGGCGCCCTATCTGGGCTATTACGGCATCTAGGCTCACTGAAAATTACAGAAGGCGGTGCACAGTCTGTTGGATGCTGCAAAATTCAACACTGCCCGAACAGACGGTGGAGTGAAGTATAACTAGAAATACGGTAAGTATGCCGGCACCATTTCAGGAGGATGCTTTACGGTTAGCGAGACCATGCACCCGCAAAGAGGACAGCTAGACGGAGGGGGAGCTCCTTCAAAGACGTAGTTGTGTGACAGTGCAGTGTGTTCCAGGCGCAGTCTCGACAGGATCGAGAAATCCCCTACGTGAGATGGGGAACAGCGGCCACCATCGGTCGGTGTTCGACTTTATGGACCCTAAGCCAGGTCATTTGTTCTGACCATAGTTTGCTCCACTCTTCAGAAAAGTGAATAATCAAAAAGACTGTGATAGTGGTCCTAATCGAGGCAGTACAGCGTTGAACGGCATCGGGCTAGACAGAGTTGCCTTCAGTTCTAAATATACATTCGTTTTAATTTTACTCTTTTTCACATTTTACCTTTACGTTTTTAGCTGTTATTTTTTATTTTTGCGCTGTTGTTTTTTTTTTCTCGTTTTTTTGACTTTATTTCTTATACTACTATATGTTGCTTATTACACTTTTATTTATAGAAATTAACCGAATTTAATTATGCAAAGTACAATGTGCGCGTTCAATAATGATTTCTTTCTTTTTCTTCTTGTGCCACCCGATTCGAGTATTGCTTAATCAGACTGCATGGATTGCACTATCTGATGAAATAAGTCCCGGTCTCCTGCTATTTCGAATAAATCTATCCAGCCAAGAGGTCTTTCTTCTTCCTTCTATTCGTAAATATGAAATGAAATTATTCTAGTCCTCTCGAAACACACTTGTAGTTGTAAATAATGTGGCTAATGAATTTTCATGTAATTTGATAATGTCGAATATTTTATGGTGACTAAGCGTTTACTTTCTTTTTCTTTTTTTAATATTCCAACCCAAGTTTATTTACAAATCACCCCGCCAAAGATGATTTAATGGGGTCGTCTTAGTGTCTCATATGCGTTAGTTGAAAATTTCGCCGTTTTTTAATACATATGAGAGTTTTGCTAATATCCCTTACAATTCGCTATTGTGGCCTTCTGTTTTACCGGCATTTAGTTGCGGACCACGGCGAAGAAAATAAATAGAATACAAAGTATTCGAATCGAAAAATAGCTAAATCATCTATTCCGTCAGTCGCAACGGTACCTAACATAGATTTCATCGCATCGATAAAATCGGATGAGTACAATGAAATTTGTAACTTTCGATTTATTAACAGTTTTCGGTTTTTCGTAGAACGGTATAATGTCACAGCCAAATTGTTGTGCGACTGTAGTATCCCATTCATAGCCCACTGGACTGGGTACAAGAGTGAAGGTGACGTTAGAAGAAAATTACTTTTTTGACGTTGTGCTACCGTTTTTACTGATATACACAAATAATAATAATAAAAAAAAATGTGAATACGAAGCCAGATCACCGAAACATGTTGCGATAACATTTTATGTCAAAATTTAAATTATTCGCGACATTTTAATTTCAGAAAGCAAAAAAACCAACTGAAGCGATGTAATATCTTCATATTTGCGGGAAAATCTTAAACGAGTGATATTACACCATTTTTTACGAATATTTTTACGGAAAATTTATACAAAAAATAAAAACAATAAAAACGAGCACCAGAATTGTAAGATACGGTTGATAAATTTGTTGTATGTATAACGTTGTATGATGGAAGACAAATTATGCAAGTTTTTCTCTGACGTATATTCAGTTTCCTAAAATATTCACCGTAGAAGTAAGAAGAGAATGGTGCGCAGTGGTGTTTTTAGATGATCTGATCAAAAGAGATGATAATAACAGTGGATTTCACTGTTAAATGACTTCTACTGATAAAAGTATTTTCGTATGGGAGGAGCAACATCATTAAGATAAAGACTTGAATCATTCAGGACGCGGTGGTAAGAAGAAAGTTGTGAGAAAGAGAATTTTTTTTTTCTTTTCATTTATTTTTTCTAAAATCTGCACTGTTAACAGTATAACTACGGCACTCTATATTAAATCTTTAATGTCGCAGTCAAGAGGGTTTTAAACTACTATTTGATGAATGCGGGGATGGTTTAAAATAGTCGTATTTGAAATTGATTTACCTTCGTTTTGGTTCAATTTATTATTTAATGTGATTTGGTAATCTCCGTCGTTGTTTGAATTTCTAGGCTGAGTGCTCTTCATTTTTTTTTTTTTTTTAGTTTATATATATATATATATTTGTAAATTCTGTGTACAATATATATACAGTGTACTTAGTCTAACATAACTGGTTATACAATCTTAGATTATGTGTGTTGAATGTGGTGGGTACACTTAGAATTTAATACAGAATTATAAGTAAGAAAAGGAGTATAATATATGTAGTACTGTACTGGCGATGTTAGTACTTAGTCGCCGTTGAGTGCTCTTCATTAGACACAAACTAAAGACTATTCTAGATTTTTCTCGTCATCTTCGCCGCGGTGTGTTGTAAACTTCTTACATGATTTTTTCTTTTTTCGCAGATCCAAAACTCAATTATAACCGTATTAGTTTTATAATCTATCTGTATATAAGCAACTTACTTTTGCCAACGTGGAACTAATTAGAAAAAAACCAAACCGTAGATGTAGCAGGGGATGAAATAGCGTCTATATTTCGTACCGAAACGTACAATTTGCTGATATTATTCAGTTCTTTCCAAAAAGGAAAGATCGAGTTAGGTATGCACGATATAAAAAGAAGAATTAGAAAAGCTATCTCGGTTCAAGGCGAGCGGTTTGTCCAGAATTCGTGCCTTCGTTTTTGCCTTGTTGTTCTGAAATCCTCTCCTATTCCTACAATGCTTTCAGAAGCTAACATTCATCCTTTACACATTCGGAGACCCTTCCTCAGGGATCGCTTCCTCATTAAACGTCTTCTTATTAAGTCCTCTAAATTAAGCTTCTGCTTATTCCTACATTTTAGTTAATTGACGGTTTTCCTACCTGAAGATTTCTACATTTTTTTTTCTCACGTTTCTCGGTGTCTTTCATTCGCCATTCGTCTATACATATCATAAACTCCCATTCTTTACATTCAACTTTTCAGACCTTTTACATCCTCTTAATTTATTTTTCCTTCCATCTTACACTAAATTCTCATCTCTAATCACCTTAAGCGAGTTCAGCGAAGCTTTGAGTTCCTTATTTCCTTCTTCTTCTATCCTTTTTATGGATGGTTCCAAGAGCGATGGGGCATCAGGGCCATCTTTCTTTTTTCTTTCCTTCCACACTATGAAATTTATAAACTCCCTTTCTTTTGTTCCATTTTTACCTCAGAATCGTTTGCAATACTCTGTGCTGTTCTTTTCATCGCACTTTCCTCCTATAATAATAATTATCTTATCTGCTCCGACCCTATTAGCGTTTTGCAAGCCATATCCTCCCCTTTTTCACCTCCTTAATACAACTACATTATCCTTTCTATGCGTTCCTTAATTTCCAATCTTTTCCTAATTCGTTCCATTCAAATCGTTCTTCTTTAGATTCCCAGTCTTAGCGACATCGCGGACAACAACCTAGTTGACCGTGTTTGTTCGCTCTGCTTCCTCTAACGGCAAATTTTTCGATAAATTCCCTGCTAACAATATCCTTTTTTCGTCTAAGCAAGCTCATTTCAAATCATGTTCGGATACATTACCTGCTTTTCTAATCCTCATTCCTTTTCCAAAACTAACACAGCCTCTACCGTCATCACGGTCTTGGTCTGCTAATTTTTCTAGTCTCAATCGCTCCATTATTTTCTCCATAACACGGCTTCATTTCAATCATAGTTGCCTTCCTTAATCTCTTTTTTTTATTTTTCTATTGTTTCTTCTCCACACTTTTCATCCCTCAGATTACCACTGCGTTTGAGATGCACATCATATTCTCTTTGAATGTTCTCTTCTTGTGTAGGAGCACTTTTTTTTTCTATACTAAGTTCTTGCATCTTAAACTGCTTACTCCTTTTTGTGCTCCCTACATACTTTCCTTTCCTTCACGAGACGTTGTTCCACAGTTTTAGCAGAATTCATTTTTTAAATTTCCCCATGTATTAAAATTTAATCCCTTTGCTTCTTCCTAATTCTTGGATGATGGATCATTGCCCTTGGTTGGCATTCCCCCCCCCAAAAAAAAAAAAAAAAAGCGAACGGCTTATTACGCGAACGATGATGAAAAATTCGAAGAAGTTTCGACATTACGGAATATGTGGAGAGGTTGAAAAATTAGGGCAAAAGGGGAATTAAAGAGAAGAGCAGAAGAGATTGTAGACTCGGTGAAACTCAATCGGCATATAGGAAAAAAGCATGACAAAATTAAATTTTACCTTATAAATGTAAAAGTTTTTTTTTAAAAAAAAACTTTTCAAAGGTCATTTTAACGTCCTTTTACCGTATTCATTTTGGGGAAAATCGATTAAAGGAGCATTTGCAAGCGCAGCAATTCTAAGAAAAGGGACGATGTAAACAAACGAAAGAAAGACATCTCTGGACCAACACTTTATTTGTCGACTGCTCAAAAACAATTTACAAAAAATCCTGCTGTACTGGTGACATTTTTTAAAACAAACACAATTTAACCGTTTTAAATGCTACGCTCAAACTGAGATAAGACCCGAGGGATTCGTTGACACATGTCTTTTAAAATATCTAATCCTACAATATTTTCGTAATCAATCGGTGTCTCTAGTTCCAACCTTCCACTTAATTTATGATCTCTGAAATCTTATCTGTTATCTTTATTTAAGAAAACTAACGCGGCGTAATACAATATTGTAATTAAGCTTTGCTGCGGTAAAACCATACCGTACACATGTTTAGGAAAAATTACATTTTTTACCTTCAAAAAATTGAAAACTTTTTCGACGAGGGTGAGTGTAATATTTTCCGAAATTCCATTGAAAATTATTATTTAAATACTACTTTAATCGCCGGTTCTAATCAACGTAGGAAGGAATTTTATCGCCAGTCTCCTACAATAAAAATTTAAATGGCCTCAAACATAACTTACAGAGTGGACTGTAAACAAATAAAAAATTTAATTAATCGATTAATCAAAGCGGAAAAATTACTATCTGAAAAATTACAGGGTGCTGTTTATTAAATATTTCTTTCATTTTTGGAAATTATTTTTGAAAACCGTTTAATTCTTTTATAAGAAATACTCTCTTCTAGTAACACTTAAAACGCGTACGATATGTACAAATTTTTCTCTCCTCCCGACGGTTTAGTGAAAATTTCATAAAAATAAAAAAAAAAATAAACGTATATATACAACGTTGAAATTTAGGAAAATTTTTAATTTTCTCTTCGCACGAACGATTAATACACTACTTCGTAGGGGCAGGGAAAAAAAAAAAAAAAACAAAAAATAAACACAAATTATGATAAATAAAAAATATTTCAGCGCCTATTATCTTCGAGTAATTTAAAATGGTTGAATTAAAATTGACAAAAGAATCGTAGCAAAATGAGCTTGATCGTCACAAATGAATCAAAGAAATTATCTGCAAAGAAAGTTACCAGGAAAAGGCGTAACCTCGCTGAAAAATTGCTCCTTAACCAGCGGGAGCTTTCCGACCGCTATGTTTGTTTTTCAAACTTTTCCCGGCGTCAGCTGTTCCTTCTAATAATTTGTTTTATTTTTCTTTCTGAAAAGTACAATTACAAAATTTTAATTATATATCATTTTCCTTTTCACTTATTTTTCTTTTCTTTTTTTTTATGACCAAGTTTCTCGGAACTAAAAACGCAAAATGAATAGAAAATTTAGCCGAATAACATTACGAAACGAATGAAAAAGAAATTGAATAATTAAATTGATTTTTTCGCGAATTTATATAAACGCTTTTTTCACCTTTTTCCGTAAGGCAAAAACGAGTTTTAATCTAAACAATTTACCACCTCAAAACCCTACAAACCCGAGCTGCTTTAAAATAGACAACTATATAAAAAAACATTCGTGCCCCATACTTTTTGGCTTCTTCTCTTCTAGAGTGACAAAAAAATCTCTTCATTATATTTCATTTAGAAAATCGCCTGCCATACAACAAATCGAAAAATTACCGCCAGGTATTCGATTTTATCAACCACAAGAATAGAGTTTTCCCTGCGAATTACTAAGACTTTGGACTTTGTCGCGAACAATATTTAGTTTCCTATCAATATGGATTTACAACACTACCTAGGTCTGAAATGCATTGCTCAAGCTTATGGCATGCCACACTTCAATCTTTTTCATATTTGTTCTTCGTTTGATATTAAATACTTAGGTCATCTGCAAATGCGATGAGAGTAGAGTGCATATTTATCGTTTTACAGACTAACTCCGTTTCCCTGTGTATACTTTTGAGTATAATACATTCCACAGCGTAGGTCCGAGAACCAATCCTTGTAGAACTGCGCAGCTTATCTTTCCAATGGAAGAGGAATTGTTTATTCGTAGACGAGCAATTCTATTGTGAAAATAATCGATGATGATATTAGTAAGCGAGGGTTTGACAGAATTCTCTTTCGATATTTTGATGATCGAAGACCACCTGTAATCGCTCGATGTCAAACGAAACTACGAAAGCAGATAAGCCTTCCTTAACAGTACTTCTGATTGCCTCTATCAATTTGTATACGGCACCTTCTGCTGAATGCGCTTCTCCGGAGCCATATTTTGGTTTTCGCGTAAAATGTTTTTATCCGCAATTTCTTTCGATAAAAATTTGTTTATTATTTTTTCATTCACCTTTTTTGCACAAGAGTTTAAAGGTGAGATAGACCTGCATACAGTTATATCCGCTGTGCTTTTATTCGTTTTTGGTATAACGGTAATGTCCAAAATTTTCCAGATAGATGGGGAAGATTTCACACTTCAAGTCATTTGTTAAACATTGTAATGTGACCATTACATGGTTCGACAAAAAATTAACAAAATAAAACCAAAATTATTAAACAAATAAATAAAATATTAAAAATTTAATTTAATAGACTATCGGGCAAATGGTGTGAGCGTAAGTGTGCGTATATGTGTAATCCTGTTATGGGCAAGGGAGAAAGGAATTTTGCATCGCCACCCACGGAGGACTATTCGGAAAAAATGAGTATTACGAATCATAAAAAATAAAGCCCGAAAACATCGCAGGTTGTAAAGATTCCGGGAAGGCACGACCTTTTTGAATGCGTCAAAGGATCTCCGCGACCATAGGTTTTCGTTTGTCGCGATTCCGACGAGCCCGGCGGTCAGGTTGTAAAAAACATGCCGACGAAAAATAACGACTGGAATGAGCCGGAGTCGAGGGCAAGCAAAACCGTCTAAAAAAGGTCGAAGTCACTCTAATCACGTTATAGTTTTTCGGTCTTGGTCATCGGACCAGTAAAAAGTGAAGAATCCGCTCAAGTTGGCCACTGGCTGTAATTCGACTGTTAGAAACGCGAACGCTCGTAATTCCGATTGTTATAATTAAAAAAGTGTACGGAGTATAATTCGTTAATTGTTCTTAAAATACCGCGGACCGAATTTCCTCTGCATACCAACCGATTTAAAGGACCAACGAGACACCGTCATTCAGGATCTTGCACCACCCGGCCGACAACAGAGATACGTATTGAATTATTTTATATTTATTAATCGTCGTAATATTATGTTCGTATCTAGTTTAATTAACGTGTGTTTTTAGCGGTCGACCGTCCCAGTAAAATAGTTGTAGATAAATTTTAAAATACTAACCGTTAAAACGAAACCCATTTCTTGGCTAATCTAATAATTAATAATAATAATAACTATCATGATAATAATTAATAATCCCGCGGACTAAATCCGTGGTGGCATCCCTGGACGCGAGTCAGACGCTTTGCAGCGTAGTACCGTTTCAACATATAGTATAAAACATTCTGCTATAATCGTAGTTTGTATTCAGTAATTTCACTGTTCCGTTGTTAATTCTGTCGTTAATTTTATCGCTGCTCCTAGTTTTCTTGTCATTCAAGGTATTAATAATTATCTATTGTTTCTTGACTAATTTTTTTAGTGGGTTATTGCTGTCCGACTTTTTTTAGTTTTAGCTCGTAATCCCGTTTTTCTCGGAAAAAGTTTTCGAGAAAGACATCACACTTTTCCTGATCTTTAATATAGTTTTTATTTTTGTGGGTTATTGTTGGAATATTGTTTTTTTAGAAGGCTAACGTTTTAATTTAACACCTATTCTGTACAAACCAAATTTTATCGTAAAACTATTTTTGAACAGTTTAGCACAAAATCTAATGTAAATTAATGAAAAAAAAAGTACACTTAAACCCGACGTCACACTTGTAATTCTTGGAAAAAAAATGTTATCCTCTTCTTTTGGTCATCGATAGACATATACTCTGAGCACCCACTTACAGTGTTAGATTGTTGCGCCCCTGATTGTATTTATTGTTATTGATTTTCTGAATCGAGTTGAGTATGTTTATCGTAAACATTTTATGAAAACTAAGCTCCACTTCTCTTATTTCTAATGTAAATAAAGTATATTTATTTTTGGATACTAAAAAGTAATCAGTAATACTTGCTCCGTTGTGATTTTTAAATGTTTTCTTATTGTCATTCATAATTATTAAGTTGTAGCAATATACGAATTCGAACAGTAACTGTGAATTTTTATTCGATTTTACTTTTTTCTCTAGAATGGGGGTAGCCTAATGTTAAGGTCACCGATAATTATAGAATTAAGTTGAGGATTTAATTTGATTAAGTGGTCAATTGTTTTGATATGTGGTTCTCTTTCTCCATTCGGGGATAAGCAGCACTCAATCAGAATATCTTTTCCTATGCAGATAGCAATAATATTTTCAAATGTTGGTATTAGATAGTGAACTATAATATTTTTGATAACGATAGCAATTCTGTTATTTATACATAAACAGTTTTTTTTCCCCCATCAATTGAACTATTATTATTACTTAAATATGGCTCCGTTATAATTGCTATGTGAGAATGCTGTTGGTAAATATTTCTTAAAAATAGATATTTCGCAGCCGCACAATTATCCAAATTTAGTTATTGCACATGTATTACCATAATCAGTTTTCACGATAGAATAGTCATAATTTTTTATATATATATATATATATATACTGGACAGAAACGATCGTTTACCGAGTGTTCAAACCTCCCAGCAATATAACTTAAAATGAAATCGCTACTTAAGTCTAGGTTTTTACTATTATTGGTATTCCGATTTATAGGCATCCGCTCATACTTTAATTAATTGATTGATTGGTTGATGGGTAGCGATATGATTAATATTAAAAATAATTACGAGAATAAAAAAAATGTTATTGCCCGGGGATTTGCTTGTCCGAGGAATTGAAATTATTTGTCACTGTAAAGTGCGAGTGACGTCGTGATTTTGCAGGAAAAAATAATGCTGATGAAAATAATTAAAAGGATTATGAATGATATAAAGATCGATAATATAAACGATAAGAAGCAGATGGCAGCGGCGGTGGCGGCGACGGTGGCTATTTTGCAGCGGCTGGCCAATAGCGAAATAATGTATTTTGGTTAGGAACCGGATTACCGGAAGGGTGCGGGGAAAAATTGGGCGGGAAGGCCCTTTCCAGAGGCCGGTGTTCAGATTATCAGTCGGATACACACCCATAGAGACTTTAGACTTAACCTCATTAAGTTTTGAAAATGTGATCGAATTACCGGATGTGTAAGGTCCCCCGCGGAGGTAGATTGGGGGAAATTTTAAAAGTGCAAAAGAAAATTGGGGATAATTTCTAAACTACAGTACTGGGTAAGTTTTCGGCGTGTGAACAAATTTTTAAGATGAGTTCAGAGTCTCCAGCTTCTACTTTTAGTGACTATCCCCTTCATCTTTATTGTGTCCGCTTGATAACTGTGTAGAGAAACGAAATCGAGACGAGCGGATAATCAGAATAAGAATCAACAAAAAACTGATATAATTCAATGAAATATAACTACCATACTAATTCTTTACTAGTAATTGCCCAGTGCTTTAAGTTTGACCGTAATTTAAATACACTATATTTATCCTCAAGGGACAAATCTACGGATTCATAATACAGACGATTCAGTTTTAATTCAATTAATAAGTACTATACCCAATGATATATTAAATGAAAAAAAAATTGGTATGCGGAAAAAGGAAAATTAATGTGTTGTACCCTATTGATATACTAATTAAGGCACAAAAACACATTGAACGGTGCTTTTCAGCCTCAGTTTGAAGTACCGAAAAAAGAAATCTAAGAAAAGTTTTTTTTTAATAAATCTAGAAATCCATGGTAATTTATAGCAAAAACAAAATAATTTACATTCAAATGATACATAAATATGCATCAAACGCACGTTAATCTATTTTTACTTACCAGCAGACATCACTTGATTCCTAACGTTCAGTTCGGTTTTCGTCCTGGTTACTCAACCACTCATCAGGTGGCGAGAATTACGGAATATATTTTGCATAATTACAACTGCAATAAACACACGGGTATGGTCCTATTAGATGTTGCAAAAGCATTTGATACAACATGGCACAAGAGGATTATTTATAAAATGATTCTATACAAATGCCCTCCTCATATTATTAATCTCCTTCATAGTTACTTGAGTAACAGATTATTCTATGTAATTGTTAATGGAGCTAGGTCGTCCACTAAAACGTGTTTAGCTGGGGTCCCGCAAGGAAGTATCTTAGGTCCCTTTTTATTTACGTTATTTCTATCTGATTTTCCCGAGCTGAGGGAGGTGCAGGCCGCGCTGTACGCCGATGATACGGCACTTTACTGCAGTTCTTATATACCAAATGCAATTACAAACAAGCTGCAAGCGGGACTTAATTGCGTTTTGCGTTATTTTAAAAAATGGCAAATAGACATAAACCCGAGTAAAACGGAAGCCGTATTTTTCACTCGCAGGCGGGCTGCCCGCGGAAATAAAAATTAATTCCAAAATAATTAGCTGGTCGAATCACGTGCGCTATCTTCGAGTTATATATACTAGACAAAAGGTTGAACTACTCGGAGCATATAAATCAAGTGTTCATAAAAGCTAATAAAAGAATTTGTACCATATATCCATTATTCAATCGAAAGTCGTTTCTTAGCATTAACAACAAACTAATTCTATACAAAACATTAATTCGTCCTATAGTTTGCTATTCATGTCCAGTGTGGAGTTCAGTTTCTAATGCTAGTTATAGTAAGCTGCAGTTATTGCAAAACATCTGGTTTAAGATGTGTATTAAATGTCCCTAGATACTCTAAAATTCTAAATATGCATCTGACCTTAGGACTACTACCTTTTATTAAAGACTACGTATTAGATTTAACACGTAAATTCTGCGAAAAGTGTTTACAGCATGAAAATGAGTTAATCTCTGCAATTGGTAATTATGATTCTACGCAACTCGAGTTCATGTACACCAGATACAAGCACAGAAGGCTTAAACACAATATACTGTAGTATTAGTTCTAGTGGTGTAGCGTTTAAATTTCTTTACTTATCACAATTGTAAATTTGGTAAGGGTCTACATACGCGGCACCAGTTCATTTTCCATCTTTACAGTTCATTTAGTTCATTTCAATTTAGTTCATCTCTTGAGGTTTATTTTTGTTTGGTGGCTTGTTTATTTTATTTTTTTAAAATTTATTTAAATTTATTTTTATTTACTTTTATTTACTGGCTGTTACTTTCTACTACTCTTGTCTGACCGTTGGTTTGGTGGCTTGTTTATTTTCTTTTTAATTATATTTCTATTTACTGACTACTACTTTCTACTGCTCTTGTCTGACTGTATTTATATTCTTTCATTTCACATTTGGTTTCACTCGATTCAAGGTATGTGTATTTTTTATAATTTTTCATATTAAACATCTCTTTATTTTACTAAAATAATTTCTGCACGTTCTAGCTTGTGATCTTTGGTCTTTTGGTCTTTTATTTTCGCAATGGAGATTCAATTATGTGACGACGTTTGCAATCCTGTCTACTTTGATTTGATGGCATTTGCGGAAGAAGATGCCATCAAATTTTACATAAAACATCGGGTTCTTCCTTTTTTCAGGTTTTTACATTTTTTTCATTTCTGTATTACAGGTTTGGCTTGAGTTTATTTTCTTTTTAGTTATATTTCGGTATTACAGGTTTGGCTTGAGGTTTATTTTCGTTTTAATTCATTTTAATTTATTTTTATTTACTTTGTTTGGTGGCTATTCCCTTTTCGATATTTCACTTTTCGCTCTATTTCTCGTATTATCGTTACGTTACTTCGCTTCTTTTCACGTCATATTCGTAATTTCAGTTCGTTCATTTCCGTTGTTATTCACATTGGTTGAACTAACACGTGTTAGTTCACCCACCGTGAATAACAACGAAAATGAACGAACTGAAATTGACCAAAAATGAACTAAATGAACGAACTGAAATTGACCAAAAATGAACTAAATGAACGAACTGAAATTGACCAAAAATGAACTAAATGAACGAACTAAAATTATGACCAAAAATGAACTGGTGCCGCCTATATAGGCGCTTACCATAAATTTTATTTTGACATGTATTATTTTTATTTATTTATTTATTCATTTATTTTTTTTTTTCTTCTTTTCTTTTCTCGTCCGTGATGCACAGGTTTTTTTAATTGCTTTTTTACCTGTTGTTACAATTTAAGCTGTAATTTATCATGTCTATGCATTGCTTTTTCATTTCAACTTCAAGTCGTGCGGTAAGCTATAGTTGGCGGTACGCAATTATAAGTTCTAATATTATTTTTTTTTTTTCATGTTGTTCCTCGATTGTTTTTTGCAATAAACTTCTTTCTTTCTTTCTTACCTTAATCTAAAGGGGAAAAAAACCAAAAGTCACATTAAATTGATTGAATCACATTTATGTTCAATCATACTACAGAATGTTTAGCTACATTTCGCAATATTAAAATTTACGCAAAATAAAATTGCAAAAATAAATCGCTCTAAACACACATTCACAAATATTATAATTCGCTTAGAATTAATATTTGAAAGGTGAAGGAATTCATCTGATGATGAATAGAGCACTACTATTCGAAACGTCAACCGAAGAAAAAAATATGGACGTGGTTGTTACCGAAAAAAATCGACAACTGGTTAATAACAAACACCACGAAAACTTAAAATCTTTATGAATTCAATTAAAGTTCACTCTAACTTCGCGAAAAAATTATTCGAAACAATTTCCAAAAAACCCACTTGCTATTTAACTGAATACATACACAGCTGAAAAAGACATGCCCGTGTATTGGAGCACGTCACTCAGTGAGATAAGCATGGAACTCAAAATAATCTTGGGCTGAGTTTAAATGAGGGAAAAACGAACACTATGCTAATTACAAAGAAACTTAGAAAAGAGGAAATTAAAAGAAACATAAACATAGAAAATATACTTAAACTCAACAATAACGGACTGAAAATCAGTAAGAAAATTAAATATTTAGGACTGTACGCTGACGAGAATTTAAATTTGACCAAACACACGGATTACACCTCAAAAAAAAAAAAAATCAAGAAATGTTACGTAAACGTAATCGCCTTGTATGGAAATAATTTTGGATTAAAATTTAAGGAAAGAAAGATGTTATATATGCAGCAATCTTTAGATCACTAATGTAATATTGCTCCATAATATAGTTTCCTTATATCATGGAAAAAAAACAACAAAAAAAGATAAAGTTAGAATAGAGAAAAATTCTAATAAACATCATATCGGTCTTTAGAACAGTTTCTTATACAGCTGCTTACATTATCGCAAGGATAATGCCGGCAGATTTACATACATGATAAATAAAATAAAAAATGTTAAAATTTAGGAACATTGAGCGGACAATTTTGAAGTAAAAAATTAATCAAATAAAATGTAAATACACAGATCAGTGGCAACAAAAATATGAATTGGAATAAAAAGGAAGAGATGGACATTTAGAATGTTACCGAGCATAAGAAACCGATTAGAAAGTAATTATTTGATACTGAATTTTTACACTTCACAGTTTTTACCAAAGTGCGGATATTTTTCTACATATCTAAAGAAAATGAGGATAACGAGAAACGAAACATACAGGGAATATAAAAAAGAAACTGATTCACTACACCACACATTTTCGAAAATTTGAACAAATCAGGACGGATTTCAATATCAGCGATGAGAACAATGGACGTTGGTTCAACGATGGAATAATGACTAAAATTACCATAAAGTATATATATATATATATATATATATATATATATATATATATATATATATATATATATATATATATATATATATATATAGATTATATTCAAAACGAAAACCAGAATAGAGGATTAGTACTTATAAAATAGTTGGAAGTAAATCATGTTAAATTTTAAAATTATTTTGAATTGTGACGTGAAGAGGGGTACAGAAAAACTTTTGGTAAAATGTTTCTTCTTCGCAAATAATCACTTGTAATTTTAATAATACATAAATAATAAGAAAGAAAGAAAAAAAAAAAAAAAGTATTTCTGATGAAAAAAGTTAGCATTCACAGAAAAATAAGTTCCGAAGTTTATTTAAAAAGATCAAAGCACTTTTGCGAGTTGATATCAACTGAAAATGAAACCAGCAAAATATTAGCAAAGGGATGATTTCGCTTTCAAAATAACTTGATATAATTTACGATACGCTCAAGTTCACTGATAAATTTTCTCTGTCAAACAGAAATTTAATGTCCACCCCTTTCCAGTGAAAGCTACCTGTTAAAAATGTCAGCAACTATGTTCCTTTATGAAAACATCGTCCATGCAATAACGAATGTACTGCTTACTCCTTTTACGATAAATCGAACCCTAAATGAATCACTGATAAAAGTTTTATTTTCTCCGTTTTACTTTCCCTTAACGGACAAAGTTGGATGAGAGAACATAAGAAGATTTGAATATAATTTTAAAAAAGTTGTGCGTCCCGGGTCACACGACAAAAGTAAAACTTATATATGCATAACAGTTCCTATCAGATCCATTGGTATAACCAGGGACAGCATTTGCACATCTCTATTTAGATTCTGATAACGGTAAGAGGCTCATCGAAAAATGAAAACTGAATTATGAGGATACAATTACGTATAATTATAATAAAAAATACAAAATATAAATAAGGTACGAAAAAATCAGAAAATAAACAAAGCTATATCTACAAACCAGCGGCAACCGAAAATTTCCTCGGACGAGTTTTAAAAAATTGGTATGCGATTATAACGGTCACACCAGTTCATTTTAGTTTATTCACTTTTGCTGTTATTCATAGTGCGTGAACTAACACAAACTCAAAAATTAACGAACTAAAATTACGGCTATAATATATCGACGATGGTGTAAAAAAAATTTAAGTAAGACGAAGTAACGATAAGAGAAAATTAAAAAAAATCGCGAAATAAAATAACATAAAACAAATCAGAAGGGCACTGATTTTAAAAATACGAGGTTAACGTACTCCTCACTAATTTCAGTTCGGTATGGAAATATTGACCGGGGGATTACAAACGTACAAAACCGTAATAATAACCATATCTTTAACGTTGATACACTGTAGCGAGAAAGCCACGTACCAACTTTGGCGGACTTTCAAGACTCGCACTCAACACTGACACTACATTGTCCGCATGAAGATTCCAAATTATGGTTTATCGTTAATGAATTTTAACAAATTGGGAAAACTCCTAAGGTATATAGGAAGTCAAAAAGTCTAGAAATATTCTTTCTTTGTCCCCAGTATTACCCATTCAGTCAGTTTTCTTAATCGAAGTATAATATGTTTGTATCTCAAACTTAAATACATGAACACGATTGTTTTTTAAAAATTGGCATAATTCCACAGCTGCTTTTGAAGTTGCTTCACTGATTATTTGATTAATATGAACTGGCAACGTATTGTATGTTCGAACGATTTCTTTAAACAATTTTTCCCTTCCTTTGTTTTTCAGTGCGTCCGAATTCCCAAACCATATGTTCAATATAGGCAACCACTAAATCATAAACAATTTAAAATTATTTAAATATAAGAATTGTTTTTGCGTGTAAAATATATTACCAAACCGCCAAACCCCTTCCGCGCGAAGTACTTAAATCACTATTCTACCTGAGAGTATGCGTGCCCTAACCGCACCTATATAGATCTAACGAAACTTTCAAAATATTCACTTAGTCGCACTAAAATCTTATGTTAAATTACTCGCTAAATGTTCAAAATTTAAAATTACAATTTTGAATTTTTATTTCATTTTCTGTAAAACGCGAATTCAAATTATCGTATGGATCCACCTGAACTACTGAAACGTAGCGACTATCGCAAACCTTTACTAAAACTTATTTTACTTCGCACTATTTTATTACAATTGACATAATGTGTTTTAAAATGTTCATTACTAAAACAGTCTATTTTTAGGATTCCGTAATAACATACGGAATCCTAATAAGATGGTACACAAATGACAAAAATATCAAATAAAAATCAATAACTCACGAACAGCTTGACTTATAAACTTCAAATTTGAAACATAAATCACAATCAAAATTCTCTTTAAAACGATCTATAACTTGAAGATGACCGATTACCCTGGGCGGCAAAAAACTCAAAAAACCGTCAGGAATATATAATATGGTACATAAAACGACCTCAAAAATCACTTAAAAAATCATAACTCGTCACTAGATAAACTTATAACGCTGAAATTCAAAATATAAACTACAATGCAGGAGTACTTTCATAAAATCAAAAAATTATGTTACAAATGTTATGGAAAGTTGCCCAAAAGTTCAAAAAACCGCAAAAAATGACGTGTCCCCCCCCCCCTAGCGACGCGAGTATTGTGGTTAAAAATTTTGAACGCGGCTAAAAATACGCGCATCCCCGTATATTTCTCTAGTTTGGAACACCCGGCTTTCCAACTTTGAAACTGGACCTTCCGGGCGCCGAAAGCTCGAAATTTTGGAAAAAAATATTTTTTTTCCCAAGCATGTGATATATCGTTGGAAAGATTGCTATCTGTCGAGAAGAAAACCGTATTTCATATCCTTAACAAAACTTTCCAAGTTGCCGTAAAGTTCAAAAAAGCGCGAAAAATGAAGTGTTCCCCCTCTAGCGGCGCGAGTATTGCGGCTGAAAATTTTAAACACGGTTAAAAAAATGCGCATCCCCGTATACTTCTCTAGTTTGGAACATCCGGATTTGTAACTTGAAAACTGGTCCTTCGGGGCACCGAAAGCTCGAAATTTTGGGGAAAAATTTTTTTTTCCCGGGCATGTGATATATCGTTGGAAAGATTGCTATTTGTCGGGAACGAAACCGTATTTCATATCCTTAACAAAATTTTCCAAGTTGCCGTAAAGTTCAAAAAAGCGCGAAAAATGACATGTCCTTCCGTTTAGCGATGCGAATATTAAAGCTGAAAATTTTAAACGCGGTTAAAAAAATGCGTATCCCCGTATACTTCTCTAGTTTGGAACATCCGGATTTTCAACTTTAAAACTGGACCTTCAGGGCACCGAAAGCTCGGAATTTTGGAAAAAATATTTTTTTTCCCAAGCATGTGATATATCGTTGGAAAGATTGCTATTTGTCGAGAACGAAACTGTATTTCATATCCTTAACAAAAATTTCCAAGTTGCCGTAAAGTTCAAAAAAGCGCGAAAAATGAAGTGTTCCCCCTCTAGCGGCGCGAGTATTGCGGCTGAAAATTTTAAACACGGTTAAAAAAATGCGCATCCCCGTATACTTCTCTAGTTTGGAACATCCGGATTTGTAACTTGAAACTGGTCCTTCGGGGCACCGAAAGCTCGAAATTTTGGGGAAAAATTTTTTTTTCCCGGGCATGTGATATATTGTTTGAAAGATTACCATTTGTCGGGAACGAAACCGTATTTCGTTTTCTTATCCAAACTTTCGAATTTGCTGAAAAGTTCAAAAGCGCGAAAACTAATATGTAGCCCCTGTTTGGATCGCGAATATTATAGCTATAAATTTTGAATGGGGTTGAAAATATGCTCATTCTGGCATGTTTGCGTAGTTTATTTAAAATTTTGTGTATATATCTAAATAAATTTTATTTAAAAATCGTAATCTAATAAATAGTGACAAACAAGGAAGGTGGTTTAAGTAATAGTATTCAAATATAACTATATAGAAGTTCGGAAAACAAACAAGTACAATTACAAATTTTTAAATATTTATTGATAATTAATCCTTCCAAAAATCTAGGACTAAATAGCGTTTATTTATTAGAATTTATTTTTTTTTGCAGTACAATATGATGACACTGCGTGATGTGTGAAAAAGAACTGGACTAAAAATATCTGTTTTGGAATTATTGTTGTTTTGAATTTAGTATTATGTAAATAAAAATTATGGTTATCTTTAACTTAACATACGGAATCCTCAGCGCATGAAACCTCATGCTTGACTGAACTTGTTAAAAATAATACCATATTTCTCATAAAACTTGATTGCTCATCAAGAATATTAATTAACGTTTCGGTTTTTTTTCCCAATTATTACTTGACTAGCCCCGGCTTACTCATCCACTGTGATAACTCTGGATTGATCGTTACTCTTTCTTTTATACGCACTTCACGTTGCGATTTATATTTCAGTCTGCATGTATTGATTAATATTTGAAGAACACAAGAGAAAATTACTCACTACTAAAAACCGATTACATTATTTCTCCAATGGTAATACACCGAACTATATGGATATATTTACCTTTCGTGGCTCTCACTGTTGTTATCTGCTGGCAAAACTGATTAATCGGTTTTTAGCTCTTCATTACTTCTTCATTTCAAAATTTAAAAAAACCACGTTTGTAACCCCTAAAGTAGAAGAACCCGGGTTTCATTCCATCCTAGTTAACCAGATAGAACTTAGGTAAAGCAGGCTGGAAAAGATCCAGAAACTCAATAGACCTTAAACAGCTATTGAATTTGACCGATCCTGATATAATAAATAAAGAAATCTTAAATAGGATTTTTCACTCTGCTAAAACATATATACCGAAAACGAACTCTCAACCTATGAAGAAAAGAGTACCCTGCGCGAATGTAGGACGGTTATTAAAAATAAAATTAAGCTTCTTAATACGCATAAGCGTCATCCAACTAATGACGACCTCCTGAAATTTAAAAAGGCAAGAGCTGTAGCAAGAAGAGTTATTGTACAACGCAAGAAGAAGTGTTGGCAGGACTTCATTTCAAACATAAATTCAAAAACTACTATAGCAACAGTATGGAATCAAATAAGAAAAATTCTGAATAAGAATAATGTTAACACCATCACTGCGGTAACGGACTCGAACATAAGATTACAGTATGAGAGCAAACACATAGCAGAGATCATGGCTGGACACTACTGCAATATATCTAGTAAACCATAAACCTCCAACTATGCAGACTAATAGAAACGAGTCAGATTTCCACTTCGGCAGCTGGTCCTGATAATATTCACCCGGAAATGGCAAAAAAAATCTTACAGAAGAGAATATCAAATGTATACATTATTCAATCAAATTTGGAAACTACACAAAATCCATACATTATGGAAGGAGACCACCATTGTACCGATCTTGAAGCCTGACAAAGATAAAAATCAAGCCAACACCATCCAATATCGTTAACATGCTCACTGTGCAAAATATTAGAAAAGATTATTGCGAGAAACGGATAATGTGGACCATAGAAGATACAAACTTGCTAGACAACCATCAAAATGGTTTCCGGAAAGGTCGGTCGACTATCGACAATATATTAAGATTGCAGCAAGAAATTCTAGATGGTTTTCCTATGCGGCAATGTATGTGTGTTTTTCGACATAGACTTTTGATCATATATCCAAAGAGTCAATTATAAATACGTTACATGAGATGCGATTCAGAGGGAACTTGCCGAAAGTTGTTATGGCATTCCTTCAAAATAGAAAATTTAAAGTTCGAATAGGGAAGTCATTATCAACTGAAAGAAATCAAAAATTAGGGGTACCGCAAGGATCAGTGTTGAGCCCTCTACTATTTGTACTAGCTTTAAGCGATTTACAACATCTAATCAAATACCCAGCTAACTACTCGATATTTGCAGATAATCTAGTACGCGAAATTAAGTTGAAACTGAAAGATACATTCGTAACTAACAAAAACAAAACAACTTTTTTGCAACTACTCATATTCGACAACAAATTAAGCCGAAAGCCACACACAGAAGATACGAAACGGAGGTGCACAAAAGCTCTTAATCTGCTAAAAATGCTGCATGGTAAATCGTGGGGATCTGACAGAAGCATATGCTCTTACGACTATAACTCATGTCAGATCAATAATGGACTACGCTACGATTATACCACAGCGGCCGAAAGTACACTTAAGAAACTGAATGCAATTCAGTATAACGTACTCAAAATAAGCAGCGGGGCGTTCTGTATCAGTCCGGTTAGTAGTTTACATGTGGAAACAAACATGATGTCACTAAACTACACCAGTGAATCCTATTAGCACTGAAATATTATGTGAAACTCAGCGGCAACAGGTGTCATATAAATGACTACAAAACGTCCTATTCTAATCTACATAAGATCTATCGCGACAGAAATAAACCGACTTTCAGAGTTAGGTGTATTGACCACTTCAGTTACCTACATATAAATTGACTTACTGTCACTCCATCCGAACCTACAAATCCGCCCTGGGATAATATTATATGGACTTGAACAGCACACGAAAAAGATTTATTAAATGCAAAAAAAAACGTTTAATGATCGCAATCAAGGACGCCGCTCAAAACACATATGGTAGAAACCAATCGAATAACAAGTTACGGCAAATGAAAGTTGGAACATTGGCAAACGTCACACCGTGCAAACAGGCGAGAAGAGATTGTCTATTAGGCAGAATCCGCATCGGCCACACACAACTAACACACGGACATTTACTGCAAGGTGAACTTCCACCATCACAATTGTGTTTTGTGATACTCAAAGTCTTGTCCGTTAACCATGTTATTTCCGTATGTCAAAAACTCAACAAGGAGCGTGAGGAAACTTTCTCATCTACACACACGAGATGTTCTATATAGCTTTGGCGTTTGATGGTTCTAACTGCTTTTCAAACGTCTCGTGTCTCTTCTTCTTCCGTAATTGTAGGCTGATTCCTTTATCCGTTGGTACGGTGGGCTCTGTAATTGCAGATGTAGCCATGGTATTAAATAGCAAACTCCTTTTGTTCTTCTTTTTGACAATGTTGTTCCTTTTCTTTTCAGGATGCATATGTTTTTGGTTTATCGACGTTGACTGTGTATCTCCATCATTGGTATGGTTACTTAGTCAGGTTCCATTCTTCGTGACTCCTAATTGCTACTGGTTATACGTGTTGATGGGTAATCGTCCGTTGTTGGCAAGCCCAAGGAAAAAACAAGGAAAAAAAAAAGTCTTCCCGGATAGTAGATGGATAAGGCGTCTTGGATTTCTTAAATGGCCAGCACAAGATCTCCCAATATAACTCCTCGGGATTTTTTCTTGTCGGGTTGTATTAAGGAAAAGATGTTTCATACACCAACCAACAAACAAGACGACTGCATGCAGCGGATTGTCGCAGCGATTGACGGACATCCGACGAACACCAGAACTTCTGCAACGGCCGTGGTAAACAACGTTACGCGAAGAGCTGAGTTGGTGATACAACAAAATGGTCAACATATCGAGCATCTAGGCCACTGACAAATCATTGTTGACTATACGTTTACGACTACATTTAATACGTATTTTACTTCTTTTCAATATTTATTTTAATTTTATTTTTTACAAAATCTTGATTTATAAAAAAAAATATTTTTTCATTTAAATTAAATAATTAAATTAATTATAACTAATTAATTATTCACCCAAATTATTTTTCTCTCAGGACTTGTTTGTTCATTTTGACGAGCTTTATAGCATAAAACAAATTTCCTAAATTAGTTTCAGAACAACCTATATAAGCAAAACCAATAAAAAAACATATGCAAAAACTTCGCGTTGACTAATTATTTGTGAATTATTACAATTCCAGTTGGCCAACGATAAATTTAAATTATAAATAACCCTTTCCAGCCTTGTCTCCTGTACACAGATTGGTTTCAAATATTTTCTCTTGCATTTTGTTTGCAGTTAGTTTTGAAGAGAAGGTGAAAAAACGCATAGTTGAACGAAAGCTCAATAAATCAGTCACGAATAAATAAAATTAAAATGCTTCGCAGATATGAAGTAATTTACAAGTATAATTATTATTTGGGAATGCCGACGTTCCGCATTGTAAATAATTTGAATAATGTTTTCAACTAGTGTGTAACAGTCGTAGTTTGGTCCGTTTTGTTTACAAGCAACTTCAATGTCTCGTTAAAAGTCAATTTAAAACGATTAAGTGTAAATTTTTGGGAAGAAAAAAGTGCTATTCGAAAATAGACACAGTCTTCATATATTCTTTTAAAAATTGTCGACGAGGAAAAAGTAAGATACTGTCCTTTTTTTTGTCAAAGAAAACAAAAGGTTTTTAATGAAATTTGACTTCCTTTTAATGATTTATTTGAGCAGCTTTCCTAATAATTTAATTAAGTAATGTTTCAAGAAGAAGCGATTTTTATATGTAGACGTTCGTTGAAAAATCTAAATGACGTAATGTTAATATTGATAGTGTGTGCGTAGTAATAAATGTACAGCTTTTTCGAAAATGAAGATAAATGCTTTATATAATATATTTGTAAATTAATTCCACCGAGATTGGGCAGTTATAAATATTCATTGAAAATCGTTAAATCATCATTTAAAATTTAAATAGGAGAAATTTGAAGCCAACAAGTCGAGAGTGAAGGGTTACGTAGTGGTGTTTCGTTCAGAAGAAACTTTAATCGGATTTCGATGCAGCGCACTTAAATATTGAAAATAATTATTTCTTACACTGAGTTAATGCCCAAAATTAACGAGCCTAAAAAAAAAAAGAAAAAAAAGAACACAAGTTATTTTTCTTTCCAATAAAATTACAAAATTTGTAATAAACGATGCTCTAGGTCACTTGACTTCGGTTACAGAGGTTCTGAAACCAGTCCTAGGTGACGACAGAAATTATTACACAATAATTAAATGATCATGTGGAAGGCAATGACAAACTACCGCGTATACCATATTTGCGCTAATTGAAGAATAGTAAGCAAACATACTTAGGAGTGCATTTGTACCGCGATAAATCAAACATTTACAATAACAAATTCCAATTGTAGTCTTGTACACTCGCAACAATTGCCATGACACATATCGGCACAACTAGAACGTATAAACACAGGTAGTCGTCAACGCCCAAAAACTGAACTACAAAGAAGAAGAATTAAGAAAAACAAACGAGTGTCTTCACGCAGATACATTAACGCATGAATATATCTTATGGGCAGCTCCGCCTTTTCTTTATTCTTTCACTTGACATAGGAATTATCTAGGTTATTTCGTTGAATCGTCATTAGGCTAGCTTTATATCTTATGAGCAGCAAGCCGACGTATTTATGATTTTTACTGTACAGCAAGAGATTCTTTAGGGATACGGTATTTACATTTACATCGTTGACAATATTTACAACATTAACTTCGTTGGCTGCGACTAGAAAAGCGTTTTATTAGCTATCGCGTATCCTTTCCCTGAACCCTCTTCCTGTCCTATTATTCTTTATATTACAATTCATTAGCTTCCCGTTCTATCAAAATTGACCTGCTTTATATCCCTGGATGACGATCTTGCTGACTCATTAGCATGCTCAGCCGCAGTAAACGGTCGTTTAATAGGCAGATTTCCTTCCCAAAGTCTTTACTCTCTCTCTTTTCGTTCTCAACATGAATTTTGCACTAATCTCTATCCGTCTCTTTTCTCCAACCCTAACTCCTTTTGCGACACAAACCACGTTCTATTTGAATGTTCCTTTATTTCCTCAGAACGCGCGATCTTTCATTCCAATTTTCTTAGCCTTAGCCTCCCTACTCCTTACAGTGCAGGGCTACATTCTTACTTTTCTATCTCCTTCTGTTGTTCCCTTGTTAGCCGCCTTCATTTCTTCTGTCTCTAATCGTTTTTTGATATAACCTGTCACTCCATATGTCTTTCTATTCTTCTTATCTTTTGTGTTAGGTGAATGTCCTTTGCTGACGTTCCCATAAAGTAAAAAAAAAAAAAAATGCATTATTTGTATCATTAATAACAGTTACGCTATTTACACCACTAACAACATTAACATTGGAGGTATGTGTCATTATCGAAAGAAGAGGACGATGCGTACTAAAGTAAGAAATACAGTGGCGCGTTTCAAGTGCTTCGACGTGTCGTGAGATGACGACGCCAATGCACGTAGAATTACGTGATATGGAAATTGTTGGTTCATTCTTCAGTTCGAGTCCGAATTCTGCGTGCATAAATTCCATGAATGTGGGAGGCCCTCGTAAATCCAAGTTAACTGATCACCACGTATGTAGAACTACCGGAATATTGTGGTAACTTAATTAATCGAGAACTTTGAACAAACCTTTTAATTTCACACTTTAAGCTAGCAGTTCAGGAGAAAGAATTCTTAAATGCGTTCGAAGGAACTGTCTGCCGAGATTTATGTCGATACGAGCAAAGCGCGCTTTCCATTTATAGCGCCCTCGTGCGCTATCGATATCTTCTCGACTCGAATTTCCGACTTATCGAATTTTAATAAATCGTGTTCAACAGATTGTCAAGCGCCCGAATATGCCATGTTTTCGCAGATGCCCGACCGAAATGCGTTTCGTTCGAATAGCGATACTACGCGGAAAACTGCTATTTCGATTGACTGATCATTTTCGATCCACGTTTTCGGTAGCAAGGGTAATTTGCAGCGCGACAGCACAAAATCTGAACTGATATCGGAAGAATTAGCGACTGAGAAACGCTTCAAACTTTTCTACATCTGTTGTTTTCGAACCAAAATTCTTCGCTATTGCACAATTTGTCGTACCGTTTCTGTTTCCGCAATTCGCGTTTGCGCTTGGTAGCGGTTTTCCTTTTTTGGAAACATAATGAATACACGTTTTATTACTGTGCAGGTTGATGAATAAAAAGTTCCACCATAGGAAGAAGCATGTAAAGACTATGCTGCTCATTTAATAATACCATGGAAACACAAAAAAAGTATTATTTATACCATATGTATATATATATAGGTGTATACACATAGGTTGTCCGAAAAAATTCGAGACTGAGCCGATATTTCTGGAACCAGGCACGCTAGCGACAATACGCCGACTAGCCAAACAGGTGTACGACAACATATTCAAAAATCAAATCTCTAGGTGCAGTAGAAGGCGCACGAGAACAGAACGCGCATACTGTGTAAGAAGTGACCAATTTTTCAAGAGAAAAAAAGACACAAGAAAAACGAAAAAAATTCATTTACATTCGGTATGAAACAATCAGCTATTCTATTTCGAAATAACGTCACTAGTTTTCGAGACATCTGTCCCACCTTTCGCGCCATTTTTCAGAAATAGTTTTGGCAAATTCGGCCGGAGGGATCGCCTTGAAGACGGTTTGACAATCAGTGGTCACGTCTTCATTGCTCTCGAACTTGCGCTTCGTAGGCGGCTTTTCAAGAGGGGAAACAGCCAGAAATCGCACGAAGCAAGATCTAGACTGTATGGCGGATGGGGCAGGACTTCAACATTTCGGTTCGTGAGGAAGTCGATAGTCGTATGAGCGGTGTGCGGTCTCGCATTGTCTTATCGAGATCCATTTTCGTTACAAGACACGAACAACACTATCAGTACAACGTTGCGACCCTACGTGTTTTATATATAAAACTCGGCCTTTCGGAACTGGAAAGGGGACAAGCCTCCTTCACCCCCAGGTTTAGTTCTTCTATAATTCTTACAGAAGAGTAAACTTTTTCATTGGCTACACCGTTCAACAAAATTTTTTCGTTACATTTTCGTTACATATTTCATTACATAAAATTGTGACATTTTTTTGGGACAAATTTCGTGATTTTCCTGATGATCCCTGGCGTAAAAATAGCATGGCCATTAAGATGTATATATTGTAATGTGTTCATTACATGATACAAACAAATTTCGGAGGTCGCGGTGAGAGAATGCATGTTTGTGTGTTATGTGATCTGGTTGTCGGTTGGTGGTGATTGGACCAGCCAGCGGCGACGCCGATTGAGTTGTACGTCAGGATGATCTGTGCATAGGTGGCGAGCCGTCATCGAGAAAGAAATTAAGCCCGTAGAAGAAAAAGGAAAAGGCAGTTGGTCGATCTGTTAACGACCGTATACTTCTGCACAATGATAAATTTTTCAAGAACAATTTTTGACTCTAAACTCTTCGGCATTCTCACCTAGCTGGACAGAAATAAGGATGTCTTAAATTTAACCCTATAATCAGGTATTGCTTAGACTGAATGTACAATTTTCGTCCAAAATATCTTGTAAACTTCTATGAATCCTTTATCTTCTCAAAGGTCAGTTAAAAGTATTAGATGTGTTCATCCACTCCGCATTAAAAACTATTGATACTTTCCACTATTGTATTATTTAATCTACGCTAGATGTACCTTCTATTACACGGGAACACCTTTGCCTTTATAGGCTACTGCCCGTTATCCTAGTATTTTTTTTTTCAATAATAATGTTATTTTTTTCGGGTAAAAATAAATAATATATTAGTAATATCCTGTTTTGTTTTGTTTTTAAAGGTTAGCCGAAAAATGGAGTCAATCCTGCAGATTGAACAGATTATAAAAGGAAGTAGAGAAATATGAGAAGCTAATTTGGTTGAATACTAACGAAACGAAAGTAGCAATAGCAAGGAGGACGAGAAACGAGAAAAGCGAGAGTATGAAAGGAATACTTTTAGTTTCAACAGTTCGGAGTAAAAATATAAACGCTCAGTTAAAAGGGAAAAATATTCATATAGGATATGGCTGACGTCACATACTAAATGACAGTTATAGGAGTGCAACAGACAATAAGGAGATATAGCGGAAGATAATATAGCTGAAATCACCGAGCAACTAAGGAATAAGACGATTAGGCAGTGAAGCTTGAATGGATTGGTTCAACGAAGTAGGATTAGAGAAAAATTAATTATAACCATCAATGACAATCAGAAGAGAAGGGGAGAAGATTAAGAGCTGAAAATTTTTCGAAAAGAGGACCATCTTGTGCTGTAGTTTGAGCTAAAGAATTGATTAATTCGTTTCCAGCAATATCAACGTGGCCAGAAACCTACAAAAAATCGATTTGGCATAGAATATTTAGAAAGAGTAGCGTAAATTATAAACGAGTTAAGATAATAAGGGAATCATATAAGTAAGAAAGAGAAGGGGAACAGATGTCTAAGAGAACACTTTTACGATCGGATATTATTAAGTATTTATTAGAATTTTGAGATCACGAAATGAATAAAATTGAATAGATTTCAATTATTTCATGTGGTAAAGACCGGACAAAAGAAGGACAGTTTAAATGATTTAGAGTAGCCTGAAACTAGGAGAACGAAAGAGACGCCAACACCATGAGAGCTTTTAGACCCGTTGGTAAAGAGATCTATAGACTGTGAATAGTGTGAGTAAATTCCGGTTAAACAATTTCAGGTAAGAGAAACTATGTAGAAAGAGGAAGGGAAGATAAACTGGGCAAGTCAAAAGAGAAGTATGGAAGCTTTTCATAAGATATAGGGAGAGAACTTAGCGATAAAAGAAGAGGAACTTTTTTAGCAATAAAACATTAATTGCGAAAAACCGATATATATACAACTGGATACGATTAGAAGACGAGGTAGAAAGATGTTTAATTAAAAAACGATAGCCGAGAAGAGATCTAGATAGGGAAGAAATAACGCGGAAAAGAGAGGATTTTAGGATTCCAAGGCAAAGACTCAGACAGGAGTACTGGCCAGCTTTAGAAGAAGCAATCCAAATGTGGTCCTATCAATAAATGAACAATAATCAATTCTGGAGCGGATAATTATTTTATAAAGCAGGAAGAGGGATTTAAGAAGTTTCTTAAAGGAGGAAGAATGTAGATGATTAATACACTGATACATAAAAGGAAAGACGACTGTTAAGGAAAATCTCTAGATAGCAGAAGTGATTGACTGGAGGGATTGAACATTCATTTAAGAATATATTGATGCGAGTTGGATTGAATGAACGAAGGCTAAAAACTAAACAGAAGTACTGGACGGGAAGATGTCAGGATGCAGATCTGAAAAAGCGAATTGTAGTATAGACAGTGAGTTATTAAGTACCTATTTGTTGAGCTTGGGCTTCCTATTCCTTATTGTATTTCCTATATCCTACCAGTTATTCTCGCTATGTGTTCCTTTTTAGCGAAGATTTCTGTTCGGATTAAAATATAACCGACTTCTCTCCTTACTATTTGTTTCTGGTTGAAGTTCCTTGGTTGACGAGCCAAAGAGAAAAAAGAAAAAAAGACGTTGTTCATCGGAACATGGAATATGTTTTTCACATGTAAATAACTAATTATTTCATAATATTATAAATAAAAAGAATTATAAAGATAAAATATTCAAAGCAAAGAAAATCGAAAGAACAAGCGAAAGAAATAAACATAGAGCCGGTTTTTAGAACCTGTGTCGAAATTAAAAACGTTTTGAAAAATGCTAAAGATAGTTTACCTAATTTACTTATTGCTGGTGTTTATACGATTACATGTTTTTTTCCCCCCGGAAAGCAGACAAACAAAACCAGAGTTGATGGAATAAACTGTTCAAACGTGAAGGAAAAATCGCGCGCGATGTTTCGACCCTTAAAATTGAATTACACGTTAATATTTTATTTAACTTATAATGAACGAACAGTGAGAAAGAATCTTTTATTGCGCATCAGGAAAAGTTAGCGCATCACTAATTTTTTATCAGTAAGAAGCTAAAAGCGTATTTTGCGTTGATTCTTTCTGACGCATTCGATATCGTTGTGGGGTACCGAAGGAAAATGAAATAAATTCAAAAGAGAGCGAAAGAAACATATCTAAGTGCAACTGACTGGAAGTAAACACGTCGTGACCGTCATGTACGTGAGCTAAACGAATTCTTATCTTATCATCAAGTTTAAGCGATAATGTGGAATAAACAGTTTCAGTAGGTTCAATTTGGCACACTTGAATTAGATCGTTTAAAATAATAAAGGAAAATGCCGCTAACATATTCATCCGAGGATTGTAAACAGCAAAAATACACTAGAACTACCGAAGTTCCTAGGAAAAACTTAATAACAAACTAAGTCAGAAATGCACAAGTAAAAACATGCTACCTTTTTAAAACTAAAAATTGAATATTTTAAGTTGCTAAAAATTCAATGGCGGAAAAAAGATACATTTATTTTTTCGCTTATTTACTTTTTACGCAGATGTACATTATGTTTGATTCACAGAGGATTGAAAGGACCAATTATATAGAGCTGCTTAAGAGCATAAAAGAAACTCACACATATCGTTAAAAATTTGAACATAAAATAAGCTTCAATCGCTTTTGCTTTATTTTAAAAAATATATTTTTTGTAATCAGAGATCAAAGTTATTTACATACTGCAAATTATACATATTTGTATGTACTAGCTGTTGTTACCCACGGCTTCGCCCGTGTACTAACAGCCGTTTAAATCTGTACTAGAAATTAATAAAAAAGAATTTAACTCGAATTTATACACCTATATATGCTATAGTGAACCATTTTTTACATCTTTAATTTATTTTATCCTACTTTTTTAAATTGGTGCTTTTTTTGTAAAATATTCATTAGAGTCGCACTCCCTTTTCCTGCTCATGTATTGACCGATGATTCCGGGAACGAGGATGACGTGGATGGTGCGTTTACTGCCCCGTCGCTTCAGCATTCTGAGTCCTTCCGATTTCCTTCCTTCTGCCACTATCTTTTCTGCCGAGTTGATCGCCATTCTTCAGGCTATCTCTTTTATTTCCTCTTTAAGCAGGCTTTCCCAATTCCTCATAATTTCAGAATCTAAAGGCGCCCTTCAAGTCATATCCTCTCCTCCTTCACATTCCTCTGATAGTATTATTCTCTTAATTCGTTCTCTTAACACCACTTTGCAGTCATCCCGCTCTATTCTTATTGATTTTTTATAGATCCCCAGTCATTCCGGAATTGACGGCAATGACGCAGCTGATTCTTTAGCTCTCCTTGATTCTTTCTTCAACTATTTCCCTTCTTCAGACATCCTTTCCTTATCGAACCTCCAATCACGCCAAACTTTGGCGGGACATTTATCCCTCCCTATTTTCCAGTCATCATTCGCATTGCCGCTTTATTCAGCCGATTCCTCGTTCCCTGTCTTGGTTCCATTCTCTTCCTTTCGGTCGTTGCTCCCCTATTATCTCCCTAATTCGTTTCCGAATCAATCATTCTCTGCTCCCCTCTTCTCGCTTTCGATTTGCTCTGCCGCCGTCTCCTTATTGCTCTCTTCATCACATTTCTTCGAGTGTCCTGCTCTTCTTAATGAACGCTCCCTTTTGTACGGCTAGCTCTTGATATTAGGTCTTCCTACTCCCTATAACGCTTCCTTTGTCCTCTCCTTTCCTTCATCTTCTGTGGTGGCTACACTGCTGTCCTTGTTGCGTCCATTTCTGACCACCTAGCTATTTAGTTTTATAGCTTAGCTTTTCCTGTTGTTGGGTCAATGCCGCTGGTGCGCTCACACACAAAAAAAAAACAACACAGCATTCATTCATTTTACAAACAGCATGTTTACTTGCGCAATAGTTTTTTTCCGCAGCTTCACCAACGGATTTATATATCTTCAATTTTTTCTCTTTTTCGTTTTGCGGTGAATTCTGTATTTTTATTAAAGATTTATTTCTTCTATTCAGTTTTTCTTTCTTTTTTTGAAATCATTAATACAATAATTAAAACAATCCTTAAATACATTATACAACGGTAGTGGACAAGCGGTTTTAAAATCTGAACGTAAATAACATTTTTGCGGTATAGAAAATATTGAAACTCCCGTTGCTGGATACTTTATTCATTTCTCTGTAACCTTAATATACTTTTTTATACAACATTACTAATACGCTACATAGTTACTAAATTGTACACCGAAATATTTGAAAAAAATTTAAAGACCACATTACAAATGTAACGTTTTTACATAATTAACGTTTATAATTAACCCCTCCCTAAAAAGAAACACATCTTTACGCTACAAACCTGCTTTCTGCGACTTCATCTTCTGTATTGAAATACTTATTAGAGTTAATCGAGCTCCATATCTGAAAATCAAATTACGTTCATCGCTACAATCATTTGGTTTTTACTCCTTTTTGACCACTCCATTTTCCTTACACCATATTCACTTATTTTATAATCTGTCCATCTATATTTTCCCTTGATCCTTGGACTTTATATGTGCAAAACGTTTATATTTTATTTTTTTGGTGTTTTTTTTTGTACCATTTTTAACTGTAATGGTCATACAGCACATGGGCCAGGGTAAAAAGGCTATTTCATAATTTACGATGCTGTAAGATAAGGGAAAAAATAGAACATCATTAGCAAAGAATAAAGAAAGGAAGCTTATAGAAAGTGATGCCACAAAAGTATTTATAGTATAGATATTAAAAGGGGTAGGACTACGAAAAGTTAGACCTTCCTCCTAGCAAAAAATCACGACTGATAACTACGACACTAAACTCCCTCACTCCCCAGTAATCCAAACTAAAGGGACATACATATTCCTTCTAACCGCATAAGAAAAATGAACATCAAATTTCCTCAGAAACGTCCTACACCTCATATCAAGATAATGATCGAGTACTGTTCTCATTTTTCAAGCGTCAGAGCAGTCATTCAGCACTTTTAGTTCCAGCAGAGTTGGTCTAGTTACCGTTCCATTTGAGAAGCATCTACATCACTGCACATCGACAGCTCTCTTCAGAAATACATGACATTAGCGGCGACCATCCACATTTATTGCTGAACAATGCTTATCTGAACAACCTGGTCACATTCTGGTCATCCAGCATTGCGAATAATACTTTCAACTCCAGTAGCCTTAGCCATCATTACAAGTAGCGCGAAGAGAAGGCTGTATATTATAAATCGCTCTTTTCACATCACCAGCGGTAGTCTGATCACCAATTTGCAGTTGGGCAACTCCACCGTCACTGCGGATCCACTTTTTCTCAGCACCTTAACGACGCGTCAGTCTCATACAGCTTTTAATTCTGCAGTAGCAGCAGTATCAACAAAGCACAATTAGTGCGTTTTAGAATATTCCAGAAAATAAAAAGATATTTCGCTGTTTCGTCAACTTTATTGTAAAATGTTATGAAGTATATTTTATTCAACTGCTTTATTCGCCAATTATTTAAACAAGGTTCTTCAAATTCAATTTCTCGAATACTAAGCAACTCATTGTTAGAATGTTCTTTTCTTACCTTTCATTAATTATTCGCTACTTCTTTAAATAGCGTTATTACATTTTTTCAACTAAATGATAAACAGTCTGTTAAACAGTGCCTGCAACACAAGAAAGAGGAAAAATTCAAATATTACAGATAAAAACAAAGCACAAAATAATGAGAAAAAAAAAGATCTTGAAGATATCATACATATTTTATTCTCTAAATTATAAGTACATTCGCACACATCTTTATGAAAATGTATTACCGTATATTGCAGTGTATGAAAGTTATATCGTACTTCGTACCTTTCTACGGAATTAATTTTACAATGTGATATTGTAACTATCATCGCTGGTGGCAACAGAATATTTAACTTCTACATGTTAATTACTGAACGATTTTGTTTCTTTTACTATTTAAAAATTTATATTTTTTCAAATAAAAAATATGTAGAATCTAAATTCGCCCCCCTCTATAAATCCTAAATCACGTGCTCGTAATACGGTTACTGTTATAAATGTGTTCGATTACGTTCTAACCGAATTAAATACTTAAATTCCACGTGAAGTGTACTTGAATAAATAATTTAAACCGATGAATAATTTTCTTCGTCGTTACTACACGAAACGTCAACATAATAACTCGTCATCGTTAATTTCTCCGCTTCTTGATAAGAGGAATTTATTCCGCCCTTGCGGGTTATAATATTTCCTGAAGAGTAAACTGGAAGAGAAAAGTAATTCCACGCATTTCGCCTCGTTTCGGCGAAAAGTATTTAATAAGCGGGAAAATTTATAAAATAAACGTTTCCAGTAGTCAATTATATTTTAATTAGGGCTCGTGAAGTTGTTCATCGCACATCAGAAAACAGAAACCAACATTGCGTGAGTACGCATACAATGCTTCCGTCATGTAACACGTGCATCCACACGCGCACACATTCACACGCGCACACACACACACATAAATATCATTATCTGAACTTTACAATTTTGCGGTTTATTCAAGAGGATCCAATTTTACACGCTTTTAGCAATTTAAACAAAATAGATAACAAAACAGTAAACATTTCACCGGGATGTTATTATTAACTCCAAAATTACTTCGCATAAATTAGGCTATCCATTCTGTCTACATAGATCTGCAGATATCTATAACGTTACTTTGGCTCGAAACTAAATATGAACAAAGCTTACCTTCACTAAACACTTTTTTTTTTTCAAGCCGGTTGTAACGTGAAGATTAATTAATAAATTAACTAAAATAAAGCAGTATCCAGCATTAAAGCTGAATATCTCAATAATCTTTTATAGAGCAGAAAATCTTGGCAATCCACTCAGACAATCAGGTCACAATGGAAAATGTTTTTCTATTCACTTTTTAAATGTTACATTTTTTACTATTTTCACGGACGGCATTATACACCTGTAGTCTCCTCAGCATTAGACTTTTTGTTAATGACTTAAATATTTTAATGAACACAAATCATAATTCGATCCAAAAACCATTAGTACTAAATTAGTATTCTTTTTCCACTTTTAAAACTACTTGTGTCGACTTTAGTTAAAAACGATTGAAATTCTTTATGCCTGTTCTAATTTTAATTTTATTTTATATTACTTATCCTAATCAATTTCACTTGGTAAATGAGCTCGTCTAGCGGGAGCCACTTGAAGTCGGTATTTATTTTTTGTAAAAAAGCATTATATCATTGTAATTATTTTATTTTTCCCTCAGAAAACATTTAACTTTTTGCTAAATTTCGTACATCGTCTTTCCCAGTGATCATGAGATTGAAAGATAAACCAAATTCAAATACTAGCAAAAAAAAATAATGGAAAAGCAACTCTAATCCACAAAATTTATTATAATCACTGCATTGCATATTGTCGTTTGAAACGTGATTTTTAACAGTCCATAAACACCGGTAAATATTCGCACGTTTCCTATAAATGCTAGATTTTTTTTGAAAATAGCGAACATACGGAAATAAATATGACAACTATGCTGCTACACGTGTATAATTTTGATTTCAAGCGTGCGCAGATTATCGGAAAATAAAAGTTAAATGCCATGGGTTAAAAAGCGTGATAAAGTTCGAAGCGAGAAATTTATGTGAACGACCGGTCGAAATTAAATTTTCTTTTCCACAGGAAATATAGCCGGAAACGCGGTGTAATATTTCCAGTAATATTTTCGATATATACATAACAAGAGAGGTAATAAAAAATAATTGTTTTCTCTGACGGTGATGTCATAAATTTCACATCTCGAGCTGGAATAGAAAACAGAGGTGGTTATTAAAGTTCCTTTCGAACGTAGCGGAGAAAATACAAGGCGATTAAACACTATAAGCCGAAAAACATTTATTAACAATGTCACAATCGTAAAATAGATTCGGCATCGGAATAAATGTTGAAATTCGATTTCAGTCGAAAATATAGATAGATGATGCGGTGGACGCATATATCCAATGATTACCGAAAATTTCTGGAATCGGTTCTATATTAAAAATAAATAAAGGGGTAAAGTTTTTTCCTTATGCTATAGTGCAGGGAAAATTTTGATCAATTTTCGGTCAAAAACCTTTACCCAGAAACAATTAAAGGAGGAAAGAGTCGATTATAGTGTAATCTGATCAGATATCGTTAATAAAAAATTGCAAGAAGAATTTGTGGAGAAAGCTAATTAACTCTGTAAGAAGCAGGAAGCCCAAGAAACTGGAGTACAAAGCAAAGCGTTTCGCAGAAGGAGATGAACAGTTAAAGAACACATTATCCGCGTCGCAAACAACTTCATGATTTGTATTGAAAAGACAGTGAGGGGAGAAAGCCAACGAAAAGCAAAAACGGAAGGAGGGCAGTAGAAAATGGCCAATACGCAGGCAAATAATGAAGACAGCAACAGAACGGCGAATTAAAAAGGAAGAATCATGGATCAGAAAGACTAGGCTGAACAGACAAAAGGAGCAATTGTTAGGAAAAGGAGAAGCGTATAATATATGTACAACCAAAATTAAAATCTGAGATGAAAACTTTTACTTAATAGAGGCAGATTAGAGAATAGGATTTTATTAATAAAAAAGCTAATGGAAGCGGTAACCTAAGCTAAAGAATCAGTCGTCTCATTATCGATAATGCCTCAATAGCAAGGCACCCAAAGCAAATCAATGTGCATCGAATGGAAAAAAGAAAAAATATGAACCAATAAACGTATGCGAAAAATAATAAAGTCTCAAAGATGTCCAAAAAGGGGTGAACGGATGACCTGAAGAGCACTTATGAAGTTAGAAATAACTAAATAATTAGAAGAAAAACGATTAGAAGCAGTGAAAACGATAGATTGTAGGATAACCATCAACTCGTTTATAAATAAGAAACAAAAAGAAGAAAGATGAAAAGAACCCGATATGTTGAAATCTGAAAGAATAAAAGAAGTTTTGACACCGTCAGACTCCCTCAACTATCAGTAAAAATGGTCACATTTGAAGGAAATAAGGAATTGATAGTTCTATAGAATATTTGTTTAATTAAAGCTTGGTGAAGGGATTTAGAAAATAAGGATAGAATAAATACTTTAGGAGAACGATAGAAGTCAGTTAGTTGAAGGAAAAATAGATGAAACTATTAAAGAAAATTATATGAGGCCAAAATGAACTAAGACGAAGATAAATAAAAGATAGGATAGGGTAAACGCAAGTGTAAAACGTTTAACAAGGAAGCGATAGTCTAAATAGAATCTACGAATGGAGGGTCGGTGTATTAGATTCGGCAAGTATAACTAAATTTGGAAAGGATTTAAGAACACTGAGATAAAGTCAAGACAACAATTTTGTATTATATCTAATTTAGAGAATCGGTACTTAGAAGCATAGCCATAAATAAAAGAATAATAATCAACTTTGGAATGGATAGTAGGTTGTAAGGATCACTACCCCATTTAATTGGGGACAGGGCTTTCAACAAATTTAACCTTTTAACAGAAGAAACGAAAAGATATTTGTTCAGTTCGGAAAAGAACAAACGACTATCAAGGAAGATACTAAGATAACGGAAGCAATTAACACGAGAAAAAGATATATTGTTCAAAGATAAACTAACAACAACAGGATTATAAGGTCGAAGGGTAAATACAATATAAAAATATTGGGGAGGGGGGGAGAGAAATCGAGGACTGAGGAAAGAGAATGTTTCAGCATAATGAGAAATGAATTAAGCGCTTCATTGGCTGCTAGTATATCATGAGAAGAAGTAAAAAAAAAGAATGTCATCAACAAGGAATAAAGAAAACGAATTTAAACGAAGAAAATCAATACAAATATAGTATAGATATTAAAAAAAGTAGGACTGAGCGAGGAACCAACCCCTTCTGAAGCGAAGAAAAATGGAAAAGAGAGATGACTAGAAGGATTCAACAAAAGATTAATAATAAAGGAAAGGAATTTCACCGGGATGTTAATTGCCGTCATTTCCTCTTTAAACCTTGGTAGATGAACATGATTAAAAGCACAGGAAACAATAATGAAAAAAGCCACGGTGTAGTGTTTTTGAATAAAATATTTGCATATATGAGAAACAAGAATATTAATACAATCGGGAGGACCAATACACTAGGTCGAAAGCGGAACGTGACTAGGAAATACATATTATGTTCCAGCCACCAAACAAAGCGCTTGTTTAGCATACCATCAAACAGTTTTCTAATGCAGCATGCTAAGGAAATAGGACACAGAGAAGAATTCTTTTTAGGAATGGGAACGATGATAAATGAATTCCGGGATGGAGAAATTGTACCCTTGGGAAAGAAAGAATTAAAAAGATTGAGAAGAAAACTAAGGAATTATTCAAAATGGTTTTTAAGGATAGATACGGTGTACCATCAAGACCTGGAGTAGAGCTGGTAAATTTTAAAAATAGAAACTTAAATTCATTAATATTAAAGACAGAGGTTAGAAAATGAGGAGGAGAATTTTGCAGAAAAGGAATAGAATACAATTCATCAAAAGAAGGGAGGATAAGCCAGAGCAACAAAATCAATTAACGAATTAGGCCATCGGCTGACATGTTAAAATTAGAAGAAAGCGCCGAGGATGGAAATTTAAAATATCCAAACCATTCTCCAAATATGTGCAAGGGGAGAAGTTCTAGTGAAAGAAGAGCAGAAATCCTTGCAAGAAGACTTCTTCGACACTTTTTGAATAAGACTATTTATGGAAAATTTTCGATCTCGAAATTAAAACGAAAGATTTCAAAGATGGTACGACTATGTTCATGAGCGACTTTACATATGGAATACAGTGAGAAGAAGAAAACAGAGAGCGGAGAGACAATGTAAAATGTAAAAAGGAATCATAAAGAGGTATGGAATTATCGTCAAGTTGAGTATTAGGAAGTGACGAATTAACAAGGGAACGGAACAGACACTAATTTATTTTATAGAGATTTATCGAGAATGCAGAAAACTGAAATAAGCTGAAAAAGAAAAACCAGAAACATGGTTACTATCATAAGATCCCGCAAGGATTCGACAATTATAATAGAAAGACCAATAAAGGGAGAGAAAAAAGTTAAATTAAAGGAACTAAAATAAATGCATTCCTAAAATAAGTTAAGAAAAGGTAGAAAAAAAGACAATAAGTGCTATAATTAAAATAAGACAGAGAGACAACAAAGGATAAGGAAGAGGTAATGTTACTTAAAGAAAGAAGCTTCATGATGATTGCAAAGATATTTTTAATTAAAGGGGAAGAAAACGAGGGAGAGAAATTAGGAGTAATCAAGGAAACAGGTTTGACAGCAGTAGTAGTTTAAAAAGGAATAATTATTGAAATAGGATTAACTCGAAAAGAGACAGATTTATTAAGAACTCATCTATCGGAGGGAAATGGAATTACGGCTTGCCGGATAAAGAGAAAATTGAAGAGGAGATTTATAGGCAGGATTTGAGTTACCATATTTACGAAAGATGGACAATTTAAAACGAGAAGGAGAGGAAACTGTTGAAAGAGGTTTAGAAAAAATAAGGCGAGAATTAAAACTAGTCGGCATATAAAAAAGCAAGAGAGATCAAATTGTTATTTTTAAATTGAGAGACATCTTAGAATGGCATATTTTTAAACGCCAGAATTATTCAGGGCGAGCTCGTGTTTCTTTGTAACTATGACAAACAGATGATTCCTGCAAATTGCTGCGTTCCAAAACTAGGTGCTTGAAAATGTAGTGTGAGCAGATAGTAAAAGATTAATCTCTCCCTAAGTAATTGTCTAATATCCCTTGCTAATTTTTTTCGCTACTTGAGAGTATTTTGAACGGCTGTCTTTCATTCTATAAGCCCATTAATCATATACACTTATCACTACTTAAAAGACTTAACCTTATCGAGTCCTTCTTATGTATGGAGATGAGGGAGGTAATCATTGCTGTCGTTAATAAAACCGAACACAAACATATAGCCATGTTAAATGAAGTTGTTTATTAAATGAATAGCGCGAAAAAAAAAACGAAAAGCTTGCAATTTTATACTTTACTTTTTATAACTAAACATATTTCCGAAAAAAATAGGAACATAAAATAATTAATTAAACTAGCGTCAATTACTAATAATTTTTCGATAATTTAATTATTGGTTCCAAAAACTTGCATTCTGCTCATATTTCACAAATCCTTTATACGTTCCATTCTGGATTACTGCTCCTGCATGTAGGTAACTCTTTCAGGTCTACACTTTCCGAACCCGATCGCGTGCGAAAGCTCAGAAATCTAAGAGTTAAACCGAAATTTAGAATGAGTATCCACAGATAGAAGAGTAATATTAGTGGATGGGAATGCAGTTAGAAACCTACTAGAAGTAGAAAATAATTTAACTAACAGTCAACTAACTCATTTCTTTCAATTCCGGAGGACTAGGAATCCATAAAAGATTAATTTGGATTAAATAAGAAAGGAAGAAATTTTGAATCAAGGAACGTATAAGGGGGATTATGTCGTCGGTAGAGTGAAAAGTAAGAACAGATGTAACAGCCCACAGCACGCTTTGGGAATCTGGAAGAGCTGTTCAAGAAATCGATATTCCTCTCCATTTCATCCGATCTTGGATTACAATTTCCTCATTAAACGTTTACCTGTTTCCTTTTCCTCACTTATTTCTTCTTATTTCCACATCTTATACAATTAGCGTTTGTGCACCAACAAAACACTAATTCTATCTCTAATACTTGTCTCCTTCAGTTTTCACCATATATCTACACTCATGAAGAGCTCCTATACTTTTTCTTCTATCATTCATCCTTTCTTCGTTTAATTAACTGTTTTTATTCTCCTAAACCTATTCCGTACATGTCGTCAGATCCGAATTTTTAATGAATCTGAACTCTCGCTTCTCTAACCCCTTCACAATCTACCCTGACGGCTCCAAAAGACCAAATAAAGTTGGCGCAACCTTTTTTTTCCTTCTTTAAGTTACTCTGGGTCCTTTAAACTTCCCTCCTCTTATTCAATCTTCTGTGCCAAGTCCAGGTCTATCTTACAACCCTTCTATTTATTAGATCTTCGCCTGATTCTTACAACAATCTTATCTTCCAGATTCCCAAAACGTGCTGCACGATGTAGCATCTCTTTCTCCTTCTCACTCTATCGACCACATAATTCCCCTTATACATTTCTTGATTCAAGATCTCTTCCTTTCTCATTTAATCCAAACTAATCTCCTATGGATTCCTAGTCACTCTGGAATCGAAGAAAATGGGTTAGTTGATTCACGAGCTCGGTTGTTTTCTACTTCTAGTAGGTTTCTAACTGCATTTTCATCCACTAATATTACTCTTCTATCTACAGCTATTTATTACAAACTATAGTTTAACTCTTACTCTTCCTAATTCCTTTTACTTGACTATCTAACCTTCCTTTCCTCTTCCCTTCTGTGGGGCTCTAATATCTGTGCGATATGCCGCTTTTTAGATTTTTCTCTCGTGCTTTCCATTTTCTTCTATTATCCAAGCGTTGATTTATTTTTGTATCTCTGATCTGATTCTTCTTTCACTCTTTTTCCTGGGACTTGCGCCAATGTACATGTTGACCCCCACTCCCTCACAAAAAACAGCAGTATCGCACGATGTGTCCAAAGAGAAAACATTTAAAGCACTGTGTTAGTAAACAATCGCTAGGTAAAATGAAAAATCGAATTTTAAAAATCGTAATCAATTCAAGAACATCATTATTATGAAATCTCAGTTCAACAAAACCAGTCACAATTTTAATATCGCCAGCGGAATGACAGATTGAAGCAATCGTTTTCATCTTCAAAAAAAGTACGGATGAATACCAGAAACAACACTCATTATGAATAAAACGCTACAAGGAATATATGCTTTAATATTATACGATGTGCTAAAAAATAATTTGCAGAAGTAACAGAAGAAAACTTGAATAAGACATGGCCTCTGGTTTGAGTAACAATATACTGTAGGAAAAGAGGAAACAGATTTTTTTTTTTTTTTTTTGGGCTCGTCAACCCGGGACCTCATCCAGAAACAATAAGAAGAAGAGTTAACTAATTAAAACTTAATTCGATCGGAAATGGCATAAATAAAGGAACCAATGACCGGAATAACAGACTGAGACGGAATGGACAGGATATAGGAATCACAATAGGAAACAGGAAGCCTTGACTTTAAAAGGAGTAAATAAGGGGAAGAGCGTTCAGCAGAAAGAGCAGAACACTGATTAGTCTGGCTAAGGTTAAGGGATGAAAATTGTTTTTTTTTCCTTCTTTTGAGCTTGTCTACAGTGGGCGATTACCCAACAACAAAAGTAAGATTCATCTAAAGAAAGGAGAACTGAGCTAGAGAACTGCAAATCGGAAAAGTCCGTAGCAACCAATAGAAATATCTCAAGGAAAAGTACATAGGGGACAACTGCATCTAGAGTAGACTCAATGAAAACTAATGGATAAAACAAGGTAAAGTGAAAAAAGCTAAAAAATTCCTAAAGACGAAAAAGGTTGGATTCACAGTCTTAAGGATCGCTCACATAGGTTGCCAGCATTACAACTGTAAGCGGTTAGACAAGATTAATAGTAGTTAAGTGCCACGCCTCGTAATGCATAGTATGCAATTGCACAAAAGCTTCCTGAACTTATTCCCAGTACTTCAAACATTGTGGCTGTGACTGCAACATCGGCACTCACAATGCTGACGAGGGAGGATATGAGGAATTCACCATCCAGTTCTATGGCTAATAGTGCGTAGTCGTCTGGAATCATAGTTACCAATACAGTTGATTAATACATTCTCGTGCGCTACACATTTAGCGCAGAACTTAGTTCTTGCATTTAGAACATTATCTCTGATTTGTGGTGTCTCTAAAATGTCATGCATAGATGATACTCTTATGCATGTATTTACCTCAAGAATACATCTTAGGCATCGATTTTGGATTAGCTGTAGTTTGTTATAATGCACCCTACTAACAGGAAACCACACTGGACAAGAATGTGTAATAATCGACTTTATAAGTGATTTGTAGATGACAAGTTTGTTATTTGCGTTTAAATAGGATTTGTGATTGAGTAAGGGAATATACTAGAGAGATTGCTCTATTTGTTTTAACTGAGATGTACTCGATATGTTTGCTGAAAGTATATTTGTTGTCTAATATCAAGCCAAGATATTTGATATGACTAGATCGGGCAATGTCAGTTCCAGAAACGATTAGTTTTCTTGGAAATCGCTTGCGGGTGAAGAATATAGCTTGGGTCTTTGATAGATTAATATTACTTTGTCATCTGGTAGAGCACATTAAAACGCGTGTCGAGGCTCTCTGAAACCGGTTACGGTAATAACTACAATAGAGGATAAGCTCGTAAGTATATTACAGAAACACGAGATAGATAATAACGATTTACAAGTCATCAAGAATCTATACTGGGATCAATCAGCAAGGATGAAATTGAACGGCGGGTATTCGGATACGAAATGCAGGATTGAAAAAGGCGTCAGACAGGGATGTCCCTTATCGCCAAAGTTGTTCAATATTTATTCGGAAGAAATTATAAGGGAAGCAAAGTTGGAAAACACTGGATTCACAATCAATGGAAAAACTATTAATAATATTAGCTATGCAGATGATAGGGTGCTCATTGCCGGGTCAGTCGGTCAATTACAAAGCATGCTAAATCGAATTAATAAAGCTGGAATTAAGCATGGCATGACGATAAACGCCGAAAAAACAAAGGTGATGAGATTCTCCAAAAATGGAAGAAAAGAAGTAAAAATTAAAATAAATGATACAGTACTAAAACAAGTAGAAGAATTCCGATACCTGGGTGCCTTATTCACTTCAGATGGCCGAGATAAAAAAGACATTAGAGCAAGAATAGGAATGGCCAAACAAGCATTTAATAATTTACAAGCGGTGTTGAGGGACCGGAAGCTTGGAATGCAATTGAAACTAAGAATCAACAACTGCTACGTGATGTCAGTGCTAAAATACGGAGCAGAAACTTGGACGACGGATGCGGAATGCAGGAAAAAGTTAAATGCATTCGGTATGTGGACGTTATGAAGAATGATAAGAATACCATGGACGGCCAAGGTCAAAAATAAAGACGTTTTAAGCAGGTGGCAACTGACAGAATACGATATAGCAGAAGACGTAATCCACAGAAAAAGCAAATACCTCGCGCATAAGATCCGAGAGGGAGGAATTTTTGTTACAGCGATGCAAGGAAAAATAAAAGACAAAACAACTAAAGGAAGGAGACGAGTCGAAATGATAGAAATTGATGGGAAAAAATGCAGCGAACTAATTCAGATGACAAGGAACCGCAAAATATAGAAATGGTGTGAGCAATCCCCAGATTGGGGCTGCTACTTGATGATAATGATGATGAGAGGGCAACATCGGCGGCAACCTCAATATTAGAGATTTTAGGAAAATCGTTGAAAAAGCAATATAAAGAGAAAGGGTCCACGGACACTACCTTACGGTACTCCTACAAGGACAGTTTTCCTTGCGAATTGATCGTTATTAAGGTTACATAAAATAGTCTGTTGTTAAGGTAGTTTATAATTATTTTAATTAAGTAAGTAGGAAGTTTAGTAATAAAAGTCCTCGATGCCAGCAAGTATCGAAAACTCCAGTCACATCAAAGAGTACTAACCTAGAATGTTTATTTCGGTTAAAATTGTCTGTGCTGCATTCGATTATTCTGGCAACTTGCTGAGTAGTAGAGTGAGACGAGGTTGGAATCCGAATTGACTTTTTGGAACTAAATTATTAATATTCGAGTGTTCCCTTAGTCTCTTGAGCAGTACTCTTTCGGCAATTTTACTCATATTACACAAGAAACTAATGGGTATTAGTAATATTTGACGCACCTTTACCCGGTTTGGGTATCGAACATACTTTTGCAATTTTCCATGCTTGAGGAAAGTAGCTAGTTTTTAGGATGCCATTTAATATATTATTTAACTTTACGATACTTTTATTTTGGATATTTTTTAAAACAATGTTGGGAATATTATCGTTCCCAAAAGACATGCTAGAATTAAGCTTTTTGATGGGCGTGGGAAGTTTCACCTGGGTTAGGCTGATACTTGCGTTCCTTAGACAACGAGCGATATTATTTCTGATTTTATTTTGTTGATAGTTAGTTGTCATCAAATAAGTAGATAAAATGTAAGCTGTTAGGCATATACATATATGTTATTTAGTTAAATGTATACTAAAAAAAAAAAAAAAAAAAAGTAAACGTACATAATTTATAATCAAAATAGCACTTAAGATTATATTAAGTTAGCGAGTTGTGTAATTTTAGTAAGAACGAAAATATAATTTATTAAAAGCAATTTCCGTCGATTTTGAGGTGAATTAATTTTATATCTGCATAATATTTAATAATATATATATTTCATTGGGTATTTTAGTTAAATTAAAAAATTATAAAAAGGAAGAACCGCTTGGATTAGTCGGAGTAAATAAGTTGTTTAATAAGATAAAAATTAAATTGCGATAAGTGTATATTTGGATTGTAACGATAATGTAATAGGGATTACGAGGGTGAACCGTACGGGCATAGTGGATACTGGAAGTCAATTAGTTTCTTAATGAAGCGGCGGACTCCTTAGCTCGGGCTGCTGACTTCTCGCACTTCTTCTTTAAAAAAATCCCATCGTCGAACCTTCTTCCGCTGTGCAAAGGTTTTCATCTCAGGTTTTGGTCGGATATGTACGTTTCCTCTTTCTCTAACATTCGTTCTTTCTATCTATCTGTTCAACCCAGTGTTTCTGCAAATCCGTGGTTCTCTTTGTTTCCTTCACTTCGTCGTTTTATTGTTGTTTCTGTTATTCGCTTGCGCTTTAACCATTCTCTGTTGTCTTCCTCCCGTTTTCGTTTTTCGTTGGTTGCCTCTCCATATTGTCCTCACCACCCGAACGAAGAATATGCTTGCGATGCTGACCATGTGTTCTTTGAGTGTCCATCTCTTTCTACTTCAGTCTGCTGGACTTGGTCTTTCTACTCCATATTGCGCCTCTTATGTTCTATCTTTCCCCTCTCCACAGATTATTCCTATTATTTGTTCCTTTCTCTTAATAATATCTGACTGTATCAAAATATAATTGACTCTTTCCTTTCCTAATTGTTTTAATGAACAATAATTTATAGTAGGTGTAATTTGTGTGAATTTAGTCTTATAATTTTCTAGATTTAAGCGTAAAAATCAAAGTTTAAGTTGTTTGTCAATTCTATATCAACTGTGCGCCAATTCATACGAAATGAATCATTTTATTGCTGGCAACAAATACAAACGTGATGATTTAAGATTTATCAGATTTTTATGTAATTTATTTACCCTTTGACGTAAAGCTCTTTTTTTATTCATTATATTCCAAATGCTTAACCAAGTTCATACATTTAAAGACATATATACGCGTTATCTGCAATTTGAAAGGCAATGAAATGGAAATTCCCGCTTCAATAGTTTTTAAATAATTCCATCTTAGAAAGACATTTTCAGCTTTATAACGGTTATTAGTTCCAAAAATGCTTAAGCAAAAGGGAAGACTATTATGTTGTAAAGGTTGAGCCATAATTATTTGAACATTCAAAATATATTTTCATTTTTTCAGCGGATGTAACGATGAAAGATTTAGTTTACGGTAATCCATGCTTGAGTGGAAGAACAAAACCTAATAACTTGTTTTTGTTTCTGTATCATGTTCTTTTTTCTGTGATATATGTTGTATCCTCTGAAACACAAATAACTTTTGTAAATTTATTTTGTTTTAAAAACTCATGTATCCCTTTAAAATCTATTATTTCTTCTTGTTTTCTGAAACATCCATTTGACATATGTCTGTTCAGTGTAAATATTAAAGGGAAAGTATTATCTAAATTTGACTGAAGTACGTCATAGCGTAGTCTACAATCTAAATAGTATAAATAAAGCGAAAAACCTTTTACGGTATTCATAATTATTCTTATTCTTAGGACCTTTGTTAATTTGTAGAGGTAGTTTAAGTGATCTTTGTAAATTTTTTTTTTTTCTTTGGGAACGCCAACCAAGGGCAATGACCCATCATCGAAGAATTACGAAAACAGGATTAAATTTTGATATATAAAGAAATAGAGGAAATGAACTCCGCAAAGATTGGAACAACATCTGGTGAAGGAAAGGAAAGTATGTAGGAAACACAAAAAGGAGTAGGTAGTTTTAGGTGAAGAAGCTTAGTGTAGAGGAGGGAACGCTCCTGTACAAGAAGAGAGCATTCAAAAAGGATATGATTTGCATCACAAACACAGTCATGATCTGAGGAATGAAAATTACAGTACGGGGAAGAAACAATAGAAAAACGAAAGAGAGATGAAGGAAGACAATTATGGTTGAGACGAAGACGTGTTACGGAGGAAATCACGGAACGACTGAAACCAGGGAAATCAGCAAACCAGGAACGTGATGAAGAAAGAGGTTGCAAGTTTGTAAAAGGAATGAGGATTAGGAAAGGAGGTAATGTAGGTATCCGACCATGATTTGAGGTGTGCTTGTTTGGATGGAAAGAAGATATTATTGGCAGGAAATTTATTGACAAATTTGCGTTATAGGAAGCAGAGTGAGCAAACGAGTCAACTAGGTTGTTGTCTGCGATGCCGCTATGACTGAGAATCCAAAGAAGATCGATTTAAATAGAACGAACTAAGAAGAGATTTTCAATTAAGGAACGAATGGAAAGGATAATGTAGTCGCATGAAGAGGATGGAAAAAGAGAGGATATAGCCTGCAAGACGCTCATGGAGTCAGAACAAATAAGGTATTTATTATTATAGGAGGAAAGTGCAATGAAGAGAACTGCACGGAGTATTGCATACGATTCTGCGGTGAAAATGGAACAGAAGGAAGGAAGTTTATAAAGTTCGTAATGTGGAAGGGAAGAAATAAGAAAGGAAGCTCCGACCCCCTCGTCGCTATTCCGTCGATCTTCTAGTTTTACCGTCACTAGCATTATTAGGAGTATTTCATAAATTAACCACATTAAAAAAAAAATCTTTTAATAATTAATTAATATTACTAAGTTAAAATAGTCGGTTATTAAATTTTAATTTTCAATATTAAAATTATCTTTTGAACGGCTGAATATCACCGATAAAGATGTTTGGTAACAAAAAATTGTACTACAGACTTAGAACCGTTTATTTCGATTTATAAATAATAAATGAAAGACGGAAACCGGAAGATAAAAAAGAAAAAAAAAATATAATAATGTATTACGATAACAATTTCATAAACAGATTTTAACAAAGAAAAAAAATTAATGATAACTTCGATAAGATACATAGTAAAATGTTGGTAACGTATTTACAGTAACTGAAAATAATAAAACAAAATACACCGATAGTTTAACATTAAAATATACACATAAGTACACGATACAAACACGCGAAAATTCAAAATTCTTTTCTGAAACAAAGATCATTACATTTTAAGTACTGTTTCGCAGCGCCAATGCTGGAATTTGCTAGAGCAAATTATTTATTTGATTTTTAAAGTTAATTATCTTTTCTTTAATTACCGTGCAAAGTAAATTATTAGCTCATTGCCCTTCATTCTAGATTAAAAAATATGCAATCGGAAAGTAGGAAACAGCTCAAAAATCAACAAAAGATAACTGAATTTTTCGTTACCCAAAGATCAAAAAACAAAATACGAAAATCATTTTTTACCCGAATTATTTTTCATCATGTACTTCGAATAATTCATACAAAGTGATAACAGTGTTGTTTGTTTTTATAAAATGGCCGATAATATTGAGACTACACGTTGACGGATATTACTTAGCTCCAGAAACTCGGTAATTTTTCCATTTCAGGTAAAAGTAGTTTTAGTGAGTCTTTGCAGAATGTTAACAAAATTACTTAATGTAAAATTAAATAAGAAAACCGATTGGCGTGTTCTATAACTATGTCACAAAATTCTACGTTTCGCTAACACCCACATAATTCTTTTTTTATTATTAAAAAAAAAAAAAAAAAAAACAACCAAAAAGTAATCTATTTCTTTGTCTTTTTCTTAACGTTAGAAAATATATACTCTGTATCCATATTCATTGACTGACAACGTACTCAACTCGAATCATGATTGGTTCTTACAAAATAATTAAATCACTTTCACGCATTTTCTTAATATTCCACATTAATACACATCAAATAACATAAATTGAAAATAAATATCATATGTTAGGGCGCTTTATTGTCTACACTTTGTACCTTATTTTGTGCTCTGCCTTATAGAAATTTTGGGCTACATTCACCCGGTCGGTAAATGTTATATCGTACAATGTATATTTAATCTAATTTAACATGTGTATGTCTTTTCAGTATTATGTGTGATACAAAGATAAATTATATGCAATCTGTGTTTATTTTATTTTAGAGATTATGTAAAATTCCTAGTACTAACAAACACGACTGTTGGAAAAATAAACATCAGCACTTCTGGATATCAATGTCAAAAATGTAAAACAATGAAACAGACACTGCTGATAAACAAATATTACAAGAAATATTATTTAGTATTCGTAAAAAAATACATGTATAACAGAAACCATCGACACAATAAAAGTCTTTAATTAATATAAAAAATAATTCTTATTACACTATTATTTGAATCCTCAATGAGTTTTGTTATGGATATACACGCATAGCCCTCTTGATTTATCCAGGGGGGATGCGATTTTAACGTACAGAAATTTGTTTCAATTACCGAAAAAATACTTAATATTCCCGTATCATTTATTCAAGAAAAAAAAAATTTTAAAAATGTTAAAATAAAACTTGACAGCCAGATAGAATTGTACATTTACCAGCTAATGGCTAATACTATTTATTGGTTTAGGTTTACAAAGGAGTACGTACCTAGGCGATTCCGTATTATACGAAAATTCAAAATTTCCAGTTATATTACTGACAATCAATCATGCCTCTTCTACCAAAGAAATGCATATAAAACTTTGAAATTTACAAAATTGAATTTCTCATTCTAAATATACGTCCGAGTATTTGAAATCCAAAAATAGCTCAAAATAAAAATTAAAAAGAAAAAAACTTAATTTACTTATTAGAATTTTGAATGCAGAAGTAGATTATTTTTAAGTCTCTACGCAGAATATTTTATACATATATGTGCGCGTACGAAATGGGTGGAGTACGTATACATATAAATATAAAAATTGTATACACATGTTATAATTGTTAATAATTCAATTTATATATATATATATATATATATACAAATATATATTTGCAAGAAATATTTAATTACGAAACAATAAACCGCATCAACATAGGAGGTGGTACTTCATTCAGACGGAACTCGGTTTACGGCCATCACCACACATTGAAAATATAAATAACTATATTTACGGTAGATTAATGCTCTTAGTTGACGAGCCCAAATATAGTAATAATAATAATAAAGAAATAATAAACCAAAATATCTCAAAACATAAAATACATCTTAAAAAATACATTATAGACTACATACTCTTCAAAAAAGCTAATTTTATTTTTAAACATTAATGGAAATTGTCACAAAACATCACTAACAAAATATGCTGACCTAGTTTTTGTGTACATGCGCGCATAATATTGATTTCCAATTTTAAACCATTCAATGTTTTAACGTTCCTTTTAAAATTCAAATGTATATTACACCTTTATCTTTACGTCGGAGAGGGTTACCATAGCTTAAAGATACAAAATCCAAATTTAGAAAAAAATAAACTGCGCACAATCGTTAGGATATTTTTCATTTCTCTTTAAAACCTTTTTGTCAACATCAATGAATTTAAAAATTATATCCGTCCACCTTCCGACGCATATTTTATTTTATCTATTAACTATTACTTACTAGAATCATATTTCATTAATTCCACCGAAAATAACATCAACTCTCTCAGTATAATAATAAAGTACAAACAGAAACAAAAACAAAAAAATAAAACGAAAAACGAAAAATATCATTAGCATTAGCTCTTTCATGTTAACCATACTTCACGATGAATGAGGCGCCTCAATATCATTCTGAAGTAGATCATATAGTGTGCCCGTAACCCCCCATTGCATATTTAAAAGGCTTGTTCACATAAAAGTAACCGAGAAAAGATAATACTAAACTTTTCAAACGAACACATGTTTCAGTTGCGAATACACACCGAATACAGAACAACACAGAAAATTAATAAAATTTTGCGAATCTCTAAGACTAGTTAAACTCGACATTATTTTAACATAGCCTATATCGGTTCTTTACAGTTCGGAATAATTAAATTTTGTTAATTTAATTTAAATCAAAATTGTTATTGAAACTAATTGTAAAGTATGATTAAAACAAATTTCAAGGGCATTAAAAAAAATGAAAATTAACTTCGTCACGTTAATAATTATTCTTCCATTACAAGTACGGTTGTTAATAATATGCTTCAAATAAAAATTTTTGTTCAAGACACATTTAATTACCGAAAGAAAATATAAAATTATTACTTGCTCTAGCATTGACGCTATGAAGAAATCTATTAGCGGAACAAGCAACATCAAATAAAAACACGATATTGTAAATATTTTTTTAAAGAAAGCACCAAAACTAAGAAAACATTTCAACGAATTTTTAAGTTTATACAATTAAAATAGAGTAATAAATCGTAAATTGCACGGTTAATAAAATACCTGATAGAAATTTCCTCCAAACAAGTAAACAAAAAACGAGATTGCATTGATAAGCCGCAGAATATTAGATTAAAAAATATTTATGGTAAACTTATAAAACACTGCTTCGAACACGATACGTTACTTATATATATATATATATATATATTATTATTATTATTATCTATTATTTTCTATGAAAAATGTAAATAACAACTTAATGAAAATGTTTCAAAGAAAACGATTTTATAAAACAAACTGTAAATTTTATATATTGCGAAATATAATGTTTAAGCATTATTACAAAGTGCGTATTTGTACATTTTCGCATTTTTTTCAATTACATTCGATCGAACACGTAATAAGAATATTATTAATGACAAAATTTCCTTAAATTTAAATCTCGTTTCGATTTAATAAAAAACGTTTTTTAACGGAAACTATTTAAAAGCTGCGTGATCTCTAATTTTCGAACTCGATTTTTGGGAGTCCCTTCGCAGTCGTTAAAGCACGGATTAACATCTCCTTCTCGATGTACGACAAATTAAATAGTTTTACTATATTAAAAAATTAAATTTTTTCTTCTTTTTAAACTGTATATGAAATAAAGTGATATTAATAAAATTGAAATAATGCAAAATGTTCGTTAATTAAAGAATGTAACGGCTTTTTAAAGTTAATATATACATATGTAGGGCACACAGTTATAAGTAACAAAATATTACATCCATAAAAAATTTACTCATATTACTTCGATTTTTTTCAGTCTTTGTAAATAATTGCTTATACGGTCGGAATGTTTAGTTTTTAAAACGAAGAAATCGCACGATTAAATAATTTACCGAACATCCGAGAAATAAACAGCAAAACCATTCGGTAATTTTAAAAAAAACAAAAAAAGCTCATTTATTAACTGAAATTATTTACAGCTAATCAGCGCATACACTCACGTTTCCGAAATTCACGTACAAATTTTTCTTCTTCCTTATAACGTGTTTTTAAGCATGTACACGCTATAATTAACCAATTGCAAAATATACGTACATTTAATATATATATACGAGTGTGTGTACATATATTTTTAATTAAAAATTTGAAAAACAAGTTCTGCATTTTTAAACTAACTTTGATTTTATTTAAAATTTAAATAATCTAAAGTATTTTTTTTTTTTTTTTTTTTTTTTTTTTTGATACCTTTAACAAGAAAAATTCAAATAACAATACTGATAATAAACTAAAATACTTCAGTACCGTAATTTAACAAAAACAAAGAGTAGTATTATTAGCGAAAATTGAACAAAGCAAAACGATCATAAAACATTCTGAAAAAGTAATAACTTTACGGAAAAATAAAACTATTTTAAGGTAAATCCATATTCCACGTTGTTAAATTTTTACTAAGCATAATATAAGTGTCTAAATTATCCAGAATACACTGCTAGGCAGAACGATAAAGCGACTATTGACTTTGCAAAGGCAAAGCGACATCTTTTACTTTAAATCAAGAGTATTTTACACATTTGAGTACTTTTGCAGTCCTAACACGTGGTACTATAAAACAATTTATTTCGTACAGCACATTTTAAATAACAAATGAAGCGGCGAATAATTTAAAATTCCGTAATAAATATGCAAAATGCAGCCCCCTTCACCGCAAATAAAAGCATGAAAGCGAGCGTAAAACGAATATCTACTTTTCCTTAATAGTAGTAGTAGTAGCAGTAGTAATAATAATAACGATAATAGTTTCAAAAGGAATATACGTCGAAAATCAGTAAACCCTCAACATCTCTACGATTAAAATTCCACGATAGTGTCTAGTAATTATTAGGAACATCGAGATACCTTATAAAACTGTCCTTTTCATGACAGTGCGTCGAGGTTTTGAGTCGATATACAGTGCAACAAGCTATCGCAGTGACCAAATAGTTGCTACCAACCCAGGACCCCGTCTTAAGTAGAAACACCCGGCGATAGTTTAATTAAACACAGATATAATCTTAAAAATCGCGAAGAAAGCAATATAATAAATCATTAGGCAATTTTTTTGTATAATTTGGTGTGAAAATACATATTTAATACTTGTATTAATGTAAGAAGCGGGGTTAATATCAGTGTCTAAAACGTACTCTGTATGCCTAACCGTGTTTCCATAAAGAATTTTCTTGAACACTAACTACAGCTGGCGACAAGTAGTCACCCGCTCAGAACCACACGATACCGGCGCCACCTATTAATTTATATACCTAATTGAATTATAAACAATTATCTACTATACTTTCATAGTGCCCTTTTATGTATACGCACAAATAAATAATAATTTCTATCCTTTATTTGGCTTATTTATTTTTGCAACATTACGGCATGTGTGTAATTTACCTTCAAAATGAAAGTGAAGAAATTTTGCGGTATATATTTCGCGAATATTAAAGGGCTTACCGGGAAGAACGAAATAAACTAAATAATAAAATCAACAGAAATAAAGTTCTACCTAAAACGTACTTCAAGATAAAACGAAAATAAAAACTTAAACTTTAAAGGAAATATATATATATATATATATATTATAAAATAAATAAGGAACCATAACCAAAAAAAAATTATAAGTAGTTACATGTGCCCTTTTATAGAATTCACAAAAATAAATATTACTATATATTACTGCGTACTTATATACAATAAATAAATAAGTAAGTATATCACAATGGCAGTAATGTTTGTTTTCTCAAATTTAAAAGAACGACTAAAAGACACACTTAACGATTACCCGCATTTACATCATCTCGCCAAAAATTAGTTAAGCGATATAGCTAAAAATCTTTTATCGAAAATAAACAGAAAATTGACACGATAGACCAAATTAACTGTCAACCAAAATAAAGCGGAATTACTAGAATAGTAAAAATATTATTCAGCTAATGCAAAAATCAGCCAACTTTTTGATGCCCCGGAAATAGTTCATTCTTGAATTTTGTTACATAAAAAATAATGATAGAAAAAAGAAAAAAAAATTACTCTATTGTCATACCTGTAGCGTCCGAAGATACGAACATGTATAGACACGAAACTACTAGACTATTTCTGGTGAACTATAATTTCCGATAATGCTGACATTATTTCGCAGCGGCTTTGTTTGACTATATTCGTCACGAATAGTACGCAAACTAATTGTAAGTAAAAAATTACATCCACTATCAGCGTAAGCCCCTGCCGTTGAAAAAATTCCGCAAAATTTGGCGAATTACACAGAGCAACGGAATAGACAAATAGACTGGGAATTTAAATTAACGCGACAGAAGCTGTAATTTTCTGAGAAAATATGTATCATTGTTCATCTACTTACGAAGTGCGGATACAATAACTTTGTACAGCAATAACCCTGTTTCGCTTCATTCCCATTTTATTGCTATTTTTTTCTACAGATATGTATTACTGAACTGAAAAATGGTTACATGAACGTAGTATAAAAAAAAACAAATTTTCATAAAAACGTAATGTACATGTAAGAAATAATTAACGATAGCCGGTAATGTAAAGAAAGTCGGTACACACTGAATGACGATAAATAATCGGAACTAATCCGGTAAACCAAAAATTACCGTTAGCGACACGTTACAAGGCGCAAAAGGAGAAACTGAAAGAAGTACTGAGCGGAAGTTGAAGATCATAAATAATACCGAAAATTAATATCAAATCAGAATCGACATTTTAGTAATGTTTAATTTTAATTGTAATTTCCTTTTCGATTTCCCAAAATTATTGAAATTTTAAAGTTTAAATACAGTGATAGTATCAGTAACTAGACTTGCCGATGTGAAGTTACGACAAAATTGACGTTCGCGAACTTTTTGAAAATTCTAATCAATAATTTACCTATAATGCTCTGCATTATTATTATTATTTGAGTATGTTTATCACTGGATGTATACGTGTAAGCACATAAATGTATGAGTGGATGTATACATGATCGATTGTATGTCTACATATATTATATTGAATATGTACATATGTGTGTTTATAAATGTGTATGTGTATGCGTGTATATATATTAATTACAACGTAATTCTTAGGCTACCCCCCATTCGAAAAAATGCCCCAATTTTATGTAACGTTTGTTATATTTTATAGGATTTTTGTTATTGTTATTTAAAAAATGTCACAATTTTATGTAATGAAAAATGTAACGAAAAATATAACGCAAAAATATCTTAATTTTATGTGTTGAGGCCAGTAAGAATTACGTTGTAAATTTTGATCATGTTATACAAAGTGTAGAAGAGAAAGAGACAGAAATGAAAGTAAGAGGGGTCAAGGGGCACAGCCCCTTGCGAGGCCAAAATGGCCGAGTTATACATACATATATATATATATTATGTGTATATGTGTAAATATAATAATTATAGCTTATATTTGTATATGAATGTTTGTGTGCATTAAAGATATATATTTTACTATTTAACAAATTTTTAATGTTCAGTAAAAAAAGTTGTAACTTGGATCATGAAGAGTAGAACCCCTACTCATGCGTTTTCGCGCATATGCGGATTAACCGAAGTTAGTTTTATACACATCCTGTTCTTTTACCTTATACATTTTGAAAACATTTTAATGTAACGTTTTTTCGGTTGTATATCTTTAAATAAACAATTTGATTTGATTATTATTATTATTAATGGGCGAATGTGTGTTTAATGTTAAATGTAGATAATAATCATATTGTGAACATGGGCCAAAATAGTTTATAAAAGTTGAAAATAAACCAGGCTTTTTAGTTTCTTAATTTTTATTTCTTTTTTTCTTTCTCTTCTTCTATGGACAAAGTTTGGCTCATGCGCTTTAATTAAATGTATTGCATTACTACTTTACAACATACTGATAGGTTAATACATTTTCAGAAGATTTCTGTACACCGATATTGTAAAGTCTATCAATGTATTATCAGTTTTCTTTTTATAATTATAATCCCACTACTCGCGTACGTATGCGCATTTGTAGAATTTATATTTTTTCTTATATTTTTATATTAATTTTGTTACAGCAATAAAATTTGATCTTATTTGATTATTATTATTATTAGTAGTAGTAGTAGTAGTATTAGTATTAGTGCAAATGAGAAGGACGTCATCATAAACTGATGCATTTACGATGTTTAATAATTTCATAATTTTCCGAATTTATCCTTAATTAGTGCAACCCAAATTCTAAATAAATTGGTTTTTAAATTTTAGTTACACGTTCATTTTTACGGGTTTTTATGGAGCAAAGCGGCTATGAGTTTTGAAACATATCTCGTAATAATAACAATAATGCAGAATGTTTCAGAGAGATTAATAAGGAAAATTATCGAAAATTTCTCTAACGTAAATTTTGCTTTAACTAATTAGGAAATTTATAAACTATATTCCCGGAAATGGATCATTTCAAAAAACAAGTTTCAAAGAACTATTTCTAAAAATATCCCCTTCGGATAATTATAATTTCAGATACATACTTTCGAGCATACAGCATTTAAAAATACGCTTCATCATATTATATTGTAGTGACCGCTGTTGTTCCAATTATAATTATCAGTAGTAAATCAGTGCGTGCGATAAAGAAATATCACGTTGTTTCATCTCTTTACATATAGCGTCGTAATATATAAATTATTTAAAACATCTATCATTAATCAGCGCATTATAACTTTGTAAGTTTTTCATTTTTATCTTATTATATGCATTACGTAATGATATAAAAAAAATGCTAGCTAATTTGAATTTAATATTTTTATCGGATTATTAGGTCCTGAAAAATGCCGTAAATAATTTAAAGCAAAACATAAAAAGTAACTAGTTTTTTAACTTTTATGTAATCAAAACCACTATGCTGCTAGAGTTTAAAATTTCTTTTACTTCTTCCTCAGTGATGTAATCAGCCCGCACTAACTTAAAAAGTAACATTTTCTGCATACGTACAAACTCCGCACTTCCTCTCAATGCTACTTTTTAAAATTCGCGTTTTTTTTTGTTTTTTTTTTTTTCTTAACTAATTACACGAGTAACCTTTCTATCCTATTCATTAGAAGAAAATTAAATTCGTTCAATATAAACGAGAAAAAAAAAAGAGTATTTAACTATTTCTCGGAAAATAAAATTGAAAATTATTCATTTTCAAATAGTACTACTAACTACTTAGTAATTTTGTATATTATTATGTACGTATTAAAAAGAAATGTGCGAATTTGCACAAGATTATGACAATATCTGGTAAAATTTATACTGTAGAAATGACGATTAAAAGAAAAAGAGAAGCAGATAAAAAGAGTATAAAACTTCTCATTTCACAAAGTTCGTAACATCTAAATATACATACATACGATATATACGACTTGCACATCATACATTGCTAACCTGTATAGACCTCGATACATCCATTTCAATTCCTATGGAGGCGGCAGTGTTATTCTTCTTATTACTGAATCCGCTGCAATCGCTTTCAATAACTCCTAAAGCGGATATGTCGGAACCACATAGCTCTATACCACTTTCATCGCCGGACGCATCTTCCGATATCCCGTTCATCGTAATTGAATTACTTTTTTGATGGTGAATGCTTTTGTTACTCGCAGACGCATTACCGCCGGTACCACTTTTTACTGCGATCGCCAATTTCTCTTTAGTTTTCTTGCCGAAACTAGCGGCCATTTTGGGTAGACTTTTGCGTGCGTGTATTTCAGGCGCTGCACTATCCTCTTTTTCCTCGGATATCGAACTTAATCCACCTCCTCCGTTATTTGCATCCTCTGCTTGAGGATCTTGTATTGGAATGTCGTCTAAAAGAAAAATTTTACAAAACATTAGAGCCTACGATTTCTGATTTGGCGTTTTACAGTATTTTACACATTCTTTCTAAAACAGAGAAATTTAAATATTACTTTTTTTTATCTTCATACTTTTACGTAACTTATATAAAATTAAGCACGAAAATATAATCTACGTTTCCAAAAACTATATTAAAAAAAAGGGTGGGTGGGGGGAATTTAAATGTTTTTTTTTTTTTTTTTTTGTATTAAAAACATGTATATAGTGTATTTAAGAAACTGAATAAATTGTTTAAATTTGTATTGATTACATCTGCAGTAATGAAAAGTAATTTAAGAGAACCGTCGATCTATGTGTTTACCCTGTAACACACACACACATAAATATATTAAAAAAAATCAATGGTTTACATACCAGGTAATTTTTTAGTTCGAAATGAGGCATTTGTAATCATAGATTTTGATAATGAGGTTACATGAGAAGACGTTGTGACTGCAACACCAATATTGAAAGATGTATTTTCTGACTGCCCTGAAATATTATATATAATAAAAACGGCTTAAACAACCAGTCATAAATGTACAATAATGATAACCGAACGAAGCGGCGTAATTTTTCATTTAAAAACGATATTAAAAATTAAAATATAAACGGATTACATACCAGAATTGGAAGAGAAATTTGCACTATTCTTAATAGCGTTAGCCAATAGCAATACATTATTAAAACAATGGTAACTTGCTCGGTAATAAACATCTTCAATAGCTTGCAGTGACTCGTATTTATAATTATTAAACCTACACACACCGAAATATATATATATATATATCAATTATTCCATTTTCATAAAAAAATTTACTAGACATTTGTGCCGCAGTATCATTTTTAAATTTATCTAAGTAAAAGATAAACAGTCTTTCGTCCGTTAAAATTTATATTTTTTAAAAGTAGGCCCCCCCCCAATCCCCGCCAGTGTTGACTTGAAATAGTAACTTACCTATTAAACATTCTAACTGGATTGCAGCAATGTCACCCCCGTATTTACTAATTTCTAGGTGAAAGTTTTCAACAAACTCTTCTAGCCTCTTTAAATTTGGGTTTTTTTTTTTTTTGAAAAGCTTCCATTTCATTAATCTGATAATAAAATAATAAGTACATAAAAAATATCGAATTTCGAAAACTAATAATTTCAGTTTGAGCTTAATCATTTGGTTCGTTAAAAATAATGGCAAAACACTTTTTCATCTCCTAAGGAACAAAATTACAAAAAAAGCTGCAATTTACATAGACCGGGTAACAGTAACCTTTAAATAGAACCCCAGTTTTCTGAAGAATACCATTAATTTTAAAGAAAAAAAAAAAAAAAATCAAACTGAAAATAGCAAAAAAATATTCTAATAAATTAGAAAAAAGAATAAATATTACATAGCATAATGAAGGCACTGCAATAAATGGCTCAAAAATGATGAAGAAACTGGAATACGAGGTAATACTAATGAAAAAGATCCATCTCTACTGCAAATTGATGACCTTCTGTATGAATTTGAAGAGCTCTTTGAAAAGCCTTGAGTAACAATTCTAAAAAAAAAAAAGAGAGAGAAAACAATTAGCACAAATAATAAAAATATTTTAAAAAAAAATCATATATTTCTTGTAAGTATAATTACAATCTTAACTTTAGACCCGTTAAGCTTAAGCTTGTTGACGAATTTCTTATTTTATATCTAATTTTACTGTTTTTACATTATATGAGTGTTCGAAATTAAGCACATCATTCATTCATCCACATGTTCCCCTCTGGTGTTTTTTTTTCTTTTGTTTTTTCATTTTATTATTTTATTTTTATTTCCTTGTAACCATTTTTTAAATTCTTCTTTCAGTTTTCTTTACGTTTTTTCACGTATTATTTCTTCCGACATGCTATTCAACTATTATTTATCCATTTGTTTTCCATTGGTAGTCTCACGAGTTTATACCTCTGTTTATTCTTTAAGAGTATTGTTTTATTTCTGCTTTTTTTTCCATCCCCGTATTTTTATATATTTTTAAGTGTTCCCAGATTGTTATACTTAAGTACAAACCTCCTACAATTAATAGATTTTCTCTTTTTAATGACTCATTTGAACTTCTACTTTTTTTTTTTCTCGATATCAGTCTTATGCATTTTATTTTATTCATATAAGTTTTCCTGGCTGTTCCCCATGCTTGAATTCCATATCCTAGGTGTGATTCTATCAGTGCATATTATATTATTATTTTTAATGTTTTACTACTTACATATTTTTTCAATGTATACAACGACGGTATTACAGCTCTACTCATTTACTTATTGCTATTAATTCCTGTTACGTCTGTGATTCTACCATCTTAATAGCCTTTATGCGCAGCCATTATGGCTATATCATCTGCAAAAGCAAATAACTCGCAGTGTTTTAATATTTTATATAGTCCATTTACTTATATACAGGCTGGCTTGGAGACGATTGGTGCATGGTGCGAACCAACTGCAAGGCTGACACACTGATGATGATGCTGATGATGATGATATTCAATAGTGGGAACAAATTACTGCCTTGTGGCACACATTTATTTCCCTCTATTTCCTCACTTTGTTCATTTAAAATGCAAACTACTGTTTTTCTTTTTGTAAATCGTTCTTAAACCATGACTTTACCTTACCTATTATCCCTATGCCCTCTAATTTCTCTAAAAGTTTCTCGTGAGTTACTGTGACAAATGCCTTTGTCAGATCTATGTATGTTGCTAGTACTTCATTGTCTATTTCAAAGTTTTCCCTAATTCTCTCTACAAAATCTCCCCTAGCACTTTCGAAATTGATTTATTTTTTTTGGAATCCCTATTGTTGTTTATCTATGATTTTATAGCTTTCACCTCGCTTGTTAGTGAATCATTGATTTGTACAATGTCGTTATTTTTGTTTGAAATGTACTGTGAGAATTTTTTTATTTCTAGCATATCTTTTTTTAATCCCTGTATATGAAACTCTCATGTGTCTGATTCAACCTCATATTCTCCGTCTTGGCAATGTTTTTTCGCGATTGGTTCAGCGCTGTCCGCACTGAAATTTCTAGGTTGTCTTTTGTTTATTGCAGAATTAAATACTAACATTGCGTGAAATTAATTGCGATCAAGACGACCGTTATTTTATTAAGATACTTTTGAAAAATAATTTTTTTTTTTAGCAATTAGATAAAAGTGTAGCATTTTATAATTACAAACTAACCATAACTAGTCTAATGAAACCAGCCATTTTTAATTACTTAACAAACTTTTTCTGCGCTACAAAATTTAATTCTTGAAATTTACGATCCTTTAGTCCATCTTTCATAAATATTTCTAACTGACAATTAGTGGGGCGCGTCCTACTAAATTTATTTCACCATTCTTTTTTACTATTAACAGGTGAACTGTATTACGTAAACAGAATACACCTTTCGCAATCATCGTTATCATTGGGTCTTAACATGATATTATGAAGTTCTGAAGATTAAAATAGACGGTAAAAAACGAAATAATAACATCAATCGAGGAACATTTTGCTCAATTTGGACGCTATAAACCTTGTTCAGCAATAACGAGAAAGTGTGCTTTTCTAGGTATGTGATATATTTAATTTTGCTCTTTCTAGTTTTTATATCTACTTTCTAAACGATTTACTTATTCGTTCTTAAAATTGGACCGAAAAAAAAAAAAACATTTTTCATAATGCACCGACTGTATATTTCAATTTTAGTCTCTACACTCTTATAAAACAAATTTTATATTTTTCTACGGTTATGTTGGGCCTTTTACAGGTTTTAAGCACAACGTTATTATTTTAAAAAACATAAAAATGATTTACTGTTAAGTAAACAACGAAAATATTACGAACATTAAAGGAATGACCTAGTTTTAATGTAAATAATAAAAGTTTCCGCTGGAAATACCTCTAACAACAGTCGGCTAAACATAATTCAGTTTTAGTTTTTTCCCTTCTATTCGAAAACTGGCATAGATCGACACATCTTTTTAAAATTTTAATAACTTATAATGTCTATAATTATAAATAATAATGAAATTATTACGAAAATTCTTTCGGCAGAAAAATTTTCTATTAGCTGCTAGATTACATACCGGAATTTAATAAAAATTCTAACTGAAATGATTTTGTAAAGTAACGCTTTCGACAGAACTACCATCTTTCCGTTTAATCCGCAATATAATGAAATAATGTTCAAAATTATAAAAATAGAAAACTGCCAGCAGTTTTGTTAAAACTTTGTTCGCAACTGAACCGCTGGTAATAAAGTGATACGGAACTATTTTACATCAACGATAAAACATTAAATTGTAAAACATATAATTTATCAATACGGTTTGTAATAGTCTTAATGCTAAACACAGTTTTGGTGAAATCGAATTAATTCGTGATGTGAAAATTTCAGAGCAAAACATGGCCTCATTATAAGTGTCGACACTATTTCATGAAAAACATATGTAATTGTATAAAATAAATTACAATGAAAATGTAAAAGAAAATGATAAATGTTTAACAGTAAAGCCTAACTAATAAACTGTCCATTACAACAAAACGTCGTAATTAATTTTAGCAACCAATACAAGCACTCACACACATCCATACGTGCTCGCTTATTTCAATATTAAAGCAATATATTTTTACTAACACTGAGGTGACTTTACAAAGATGTTCCAACGATTGTTTAGGAAGATGCGAAATATGTCTATTGTAACAGAACAGCAATTCAGTCAACACTGTAAGACGATTCTGAGCGATTAATTTATCCACTGGTTTTAATGGACCCCATCTTACTAGCTGAGAATCTCGCTGTTCCAGTCTTTTTAATGCTGATTCTGTTAATGAAGCTGGTGCTAAACTTACCGGCTAAGCACATAATTAAAATAAACATTATTAAAATACTACAGAAATACTGCAGTTTTTTATACGTTCGTTCTGTAATTCAAACTGCTTATAGTTAATTAAGCGTTGTTTTTACAATAGCTAACCGATTATAACAAATTGAAATCATAATTTTGTTGAACTTATCTAAACAATAATCACACTTCTTCCTTCGTTATTTCTATAATAAATAAAACCGAAGAAAAGTACCTCAAAACAAATAATACAATATAATTATTATGAGAATTTTGTGGACTCTAATGAATTATTAAGGTAGAACCGAATAAAATGAAGTTGATTTTATTAGTTTTAAATAACACGAATAATAATAAAATATATCAATCGAAAAAACGACACACAACTCAAAAATATTGAGACCGCATGGCTTCATACTTTATCGTGAATAATGACAAAATAGCGTAGTGTTCAATAAGTTACCAGTTTAAAAATTTAATAATTAGGTAAGATGCAACTATACATATTGTAAGAAAACTTTAAAACGATTTACTAAAAGAACAAGCGTTTTTAACTTATGTCACCTTTCTCATCAACTAATTTAAATTACGATACATTGATGAACCAGAATCATATAATTTCAAGAAAACTTTTATAAAATATTGTTCAGACTTAGATTTGACACTATCAAACTGACTAATTCCGATAATAAAATATTTACAAAATTGTTACTGACCGTTCCAAATAATTAATTTTACGTCAAAAAAAATAAAAAAGATTAAATTTTCGTTCTTGACGAAAAAGTGATGTCCCTACGTAATATTTGTACATTCTAGATTAAATGAAAGAATAGTTTTACTTGGATATATAAACATTCTATCGACAACTGTATTCAAAAAGTTTTCAGACGATGAATATAAAAAATTCTTCCTCAAACTAAAACCAATCTTTTAATAATCTCGTAGCAGAATCATCACTTTAGCGGAAAAACTAATGCGTAGCTACACCATGGATCTTTTCTTCGCAGTCTTATAAAAAATTTCATTTAGCAAAAATTGGACTTATCCCAATAATTACTTGTTACTTTAATTTCTACAAACTTAACGGTAAAAAATCAATCCTATTTCGGATTTCGGAATATTTATTTACGAATGATTTATTATAATTTACGTATAATGATAAAATTATAGCGTTACTTTTGGAACATGAATAACAAGAACGTACAAATGATCATATCAATAAGTAAAACTGCACATAGTTTTGGCACTTGTAAAAATTGTAGCCTCATCAAAAATAGTTTATTATACATACTTTTATTAGAATTTTAAACTCAGGCACGAACCCTAACTTTCGCATCAATAAGCAAATTAAAACGAAACTTTTAGTAGTTCAAACAATAATATACCTTTATAATCCGTTACGACTTGTTTCTGCAATTAATAATACGAACTTCATTTTTATCTTACATATTAAAGGGTAAATTACCACCCAAACTATTATGAAGCCCGCATCATTAAATAGTGTAATTGACGGTATCTAAATAGAAAAGTAGGTATAAAAATTTCGACTTTTCCAAAATATTTTAACAGTAAAATTACCATTAACTTTCATTGCTATATAAACTTGGTTATTTTATTCAAAATCATAGTTACCAATTTCAAATCACCTCATGATATATTGATGGTTGAGCTAACGAAGGCAACCGAAATGAGATCACTCTTGATTGTCCATTTTCATCTACCACCTCTAAGTTATAAATTCCAATCAATAAAGCTTCCATTACATGACTAGTCTGCAAAACAAAATAAGTACGCATATATTTTGTCCATAACTATTAACGACCGACGAAAAAAAAGTAGAACGTCATTATATGCTGTATAAAATAAATACGGAGAATTAATAAATTAAGCCTAATTAATAATCACCGCGTACAATAAATAAATATGTAAAAAATAAAATGTAACATAGTGAAAAAAATTTTGTTTTACTTTTTTATCTGCGTGAGCAACAGAATTCATATAAGTATACAACACTTGTGGCAGAAACTGCAGTGCAAACCGTTTCAGCTCATCCTCGCCTAATCTATAATATTTAAATAAAATACTGCATACGTCCACACTGCTGATTGCCTGTTAACAAAACAAAACATTATTAATTTTTAAACAAACTTTAAACTTAATTACAATTAAAAATGAAGGCATAACAACCTCTACCTGCACACTTACTTATAAATATACTTTTTCCTAATTAAAGACAAAAAAAAACTTCGGTAAAATGTAATTTCTACATAGAATTACGGTACATATTATTTTGTTTTAAATAAATTTCGCATAAATTTGAGAAGATAGAGCAGTAAAAGGCGAGAGAAATAATTCATAAAACACTTTTGTTTAATTTTAGTTATAATATTTCTCTCAGGAGCCAAATTAAAAAAATAGGAAAAAAAAATGTAGCATACAAATATAAACTTTATAAAATTAAATTTACAAAACATCAGCGAAGTTGGCAAAAATGTAAATAAGATTATCCAAATAGATTCTAACAACGAATACATTTTAAATATATATGTTTTGTTTTTAATTTAACTGTAATTTATTCGATTGCATTGAAATTTAAACGATTTATACTATCAAGTGAGTGTTGTAAAATCAGTAACATAATGAATTCCAACGATATATTTTTGGAATTTATCAATAAAATCAAAAATATTGGTATAACCATATTTTTATAAATATAATAACGATGGAAAAAAAAAAAAAAAAACGCCAAACAAATACGCATAAATAAAACAGGAACATGAAAAATGAACTCGTCTATTTATTAACATCTTCGCCCCTACAATATATGCATATCTTTTTAAAAAATTTATATCACACCCATCATCTGTATTAGTAGTAAAAAGAAAAAAATGTATTATTTTCGTTTATCGGTCATTATTCACTTACTGCACTTTAATACATCTCTGACAGTTGAAATACGAAGCTTATGTTGTAGTACTTTATTTATATCTGTATCAATAAAAACTACACAAATACGCTCGGTACGAGTCAACAAAAAAATTAATATTATGGAATAGTTCTAGTAAAATTTACAGTTCCTCCTCTTGAAAATAAAATACATAACATTAAATGCATATCACTATTATTAAATACTTTTATACACTTAAACCTATGCTAAAAAAATTATTACGCAGATGAGTGTAAAATTTATAAGTGTGTACTCACTTTACTAAATTTATGAATATCTTCAAAATATGTATAGATTGCATTTATTAAATCTTCATTATTTATTATCGAGGCATAATGAGACTGTAAATCGTCAGGACTCAAATTGTTATAAACCGATATCCAGTTCCCAATAATTTGTTCCACCATATTACAAATGATACTATGTTAAACATATCATCATAAAATATCATAAGTACAATTGGAAACCAATAAAATGTATATTACACTAACTGTAAGTTAATTTACATACCGTGAATAAAATTTTCAAACCGATTTCATTAAAATTAGAAAACATAAGTCCAGAATAAATACGATACTAGGAATTTAACTTGTTATTAACTCTTAGAAATTTTCTCGGTAAAACAAAACTATTTGTAATGAATTCATATATGGCAAAATTTTAATTAATAAATCTGGAAACTATTAATTCAAGGTTAATTTTGTTACGAAAATACAAGTTTAAAAAACCTGACAATCCTGTTTACTCGCTAACTTACGTTAATCGAAATTAACATCTTCGAGAGTCATATAAAATAATCGTAAATAATCAAATCGATATACGAAACATAAATATCGTTTTGAGATAAATTTCTTTACATCTCTCCATAAAAAAATAATTACTAAAACGAAAATAATAGCTTTTTTTACATAAGAAATTATAATGAAATTGTAATATTTACTTGATTACAAATTTTCGCATTGTAAGTAAATGTTTCTGTTTACTAAATATAATTTTAAAGCCGCGATAATTTCTAAGTCATCTGTTTTAAATTAAATAAATAATGAACTATGTTCGGATTCAGATATAGACAAAATATTCATAAAACCTATGAAAATAACGATTTATGTCGATATCTTTTTTTAGTTTTACAATTTAACTTGATTTATTGCAGTTTTTTCACTCCTGTCCGTTTTATTTTCGAGTTTTAATTAAATATCGGTTCAATAATCATCAAGTAGTTTTTATTAAATGCATTAGACATTTTCTGTTTTACACTACTAGAGCTTTATTTATTTGTTCTTTAGTACACTGTTTATTGGAAGTATAGATGGTCATATTATTCATTTAGTTTATTTTTATTGTTATATATCTTCATTTGCTATTTTTCATTCTGTCTTTTTTCAAATTATTTCAATCAAACTGGGGACCGTTTGTCAATTTGGTGTAAAATTTTTTCCTAACCAAGAAGAAACAGTTGTAGAGATTGAAAAAATCACGGCACATGCAAAATTAAATTAATCACTTTAGAAAACGATTTTTTGAGCTATTGTTCGTTTTGGTTATTGTTTCGGTGCGGAAAAGAATGATGTGTGAAAATAATGCAGAATCAATTTTTATTAAATAATTTCATGTTGAGATTTTAATTTTTTCTACAAAGGCAATATTCAATTCTTTTTAAAAGACGTGATAAATGAATCGTGTTTTGCAAATGCATACGCTATTCTGATTGGTCCAATCTCTACCGCTGCTTCATCATGGTTAGAAAAAAAAATACGCGTCAATTTGCTCTCTCACTCACTTTTTTTTTTATATGTACATAAATGAATAAACACTTATAATATATATATATATACATATATCGATGATGGCAAATTATTACTCTTCCACCTGGTTGGTGTATTTGTTCAGTTGTACGTGAGTTTAATATGTCACTTCCTTCCAAATCATTGTGCTTTATTTTGCTACTGGTATGGAAGAAATATAGAATTCTGCAATGGATTTAATTTCATTAAAATATGTTAGTTTATTAGGAATGTGGAAAAAAAAAAACTATTGTTTTGTATAATGAAAAATGATTTTTATTTTGCAATATTAAATCATTTATGCCTAGATGAAAATGTTCTTTTTATAAACTACATATAGATGTACAGAACAATTTTTTATTTCCTGTTAAAAATGAATAAACCAAAAACAATAAACAAAAGGTACATTTCAAAATGGTAATGCTAGCTAAAATCAAATTTTTAATTAGGTACTAATAGATTTTTAGTTAAATATATTTTAAGCCATAATTTATCTATTTCAAATTTTTAAAGTGTTCATATCAAGAACTAAAACAAAAACAAGAATATATTTTCACTCCATTTCTGTAACTCATTTATCACCATCTAAGCGTAGTAGAAAAAGAAAATAAAAATGGAAATTAAAGAGAAAAAAAGAATATACGCGGCGCTGAGAGGGGTAGAAAAGATCAGTTATAGTAAATTAAAATAAAAAAGTATTTATTCAAATAGAATAATTTTTTAATTGGCTCATGAGCCAAAATTTTAACTCGATCAGGTATTGATAAAATAAAAGAACTAATAACAGGGATAATGGATAATAAAGATGGGGTACAAAATACAAAAAGGATAGTAAAAAATATAGTAAGAAACGGAAAAACAAAATTTTAACAAGTGGAAATACAAAGCAGAACATCCAATAAAAAAGGAAGAACATCTAAAGCGAACTGGCTGAAATTGTAAACAGTTGTATCAGATGGGTGGAGGTAATAGAAAAAGGGAAACAAAGAAAAACTGAAACGAAAATATACTAACCTTGTAAAATTAAATCGAAGCAAATAATGAGAACGATAATTGAACATCGAATAAGGGAAAAGAGGTTAGGTAAGAGATGAGGTGGAAGAAAAGAGCAATTTTTACATAAAAAATCGGGATCTGAAAGAACCAGCAAACCATAATTAAAATTTTTAACAAAGAACAATTACTATAGAAGCTCTCTCGGTTTCGTTTAAACGGGTAGTCTTGCAAGGGCTTCCAAAAGAATCTTCATTAAGATTATATTATCCTTGGCGCACTCAAGGAGGGTGCCACGGGGCCATTGCTCCCCCCAAAACATCTCTGAAATTTTTTCCAAAATTAATTTTGTAACGTAACGCGGGATAGTACAGAAAAAAGAAATGAATTAAAATAATTTTGTTTTACGTTGTTTCGTTGGGTTGTATGTAACAGTGATGGGTAAGTCTGTTCTTTGTTGTTGTTTGTTTATCACGTGTATCGTTTGTTTTTTCCCGTTGTCAACTTTGTTGTGCATCCCGTATTTTAACGTTTTTTAAATCCGAATTTCTTAATTATTTTGTTGAAATAGTCCTTTTCAGGGCTTCTCCACATAGACTTACAAAGTTATTACCGAGTGCTTCTTCGATATTACAATTTTTATATCCAGAATTTTTTAGTATTCGAAATTAACCATAAACAACTCTTTTCCAGTTTGGTCGGTTACGTGCTTATGTTACCTACAGCGAGTTGTTTAATTTTTTTCTTTTTTTTCGAACTGATATAAAGCATCAACCGAAAAACTAAAAGTGAAGGTAACTTGGATCATTTTTTCCAACCAAAAAAAGCCAAAGCTAGTGATATACCTATAGTAGTGGTACATCTGTTGATAAACAAATACGCTTAGATACGGATACTCAGCCTCAGCATCTAAATGATTTACAACATGAAACAGGTACAAAATATGTAGTGGGCTGTACATCAATGTCTTCGACAGAATCTATAGCAATAGCACCAACACTAACTGTAAGTACTAATCCTATGGATATATCTCTATAAAACGAAGTTTGACTGATCAAAAAAAGTTCGATGCCGTGACAAATGTATAAAAGCCTTCCGTAGATTTTATATTTTCTTTTAAAAATGAGCAAAAGCAAAGACGCGAATGACCTGCTCGGTACATTTAGTTTTTGAAATACTGATGGTTGACGTACTCAACAATCGAAGATAGCTGTTTCTGTCTAAATTGTGTACTACTTGCTCCGTCAGTAATTGGTCACGCAGGTACGCAAAAATCTAATTTTTTGGTAAAGGTTGCTTTCAATAATTCGAAAAAGGTTCTCGAAAGATTTAATTTGCACGAAAATCTCGTCTATCGTAAAACTGCTTGCTTACGCGCGAGTAATTTCAAAAATGTGATGACGGAAAAGTTGATTTTGATTGAAAAGGCAGATCACACGGCTAAGAAAAGTCAAGCTGAAGAAAATCGACGTAGAATCAAACCTATTATAGATACAATCATTCTATGTGACAGATAGGGACTCCCATTGCGTGGCCATCGAGATTATGGAGCATTTTGATTTAGAAAGTCCGCCTAAAGAAAACGAAGTAAATTTTGAAGTGTTATTGAAGTTACGAATCAATTGTCAAAAATTGCGGTAAAAATGCAACGTATATAAGTTGGAATATTCAAAATCAAATTATAGCTGCAAGTGATGAAATAAAGAAACGAAAAATTGCGTTAGACATCAGAGAGCGAAATTTTTTACCATTTTAGCCGATGAGTCACAAGATATTACAACAACCGAACAATTCCCGCTTTGTTTTCGATATGTAAACCACGTAGATAGTAAATACTCCATTTGCAAAAAATGTTTTTCCTTTAAAGAAATCGTGGAGAAAACCGGTAGAAATATGACTGATGCGATTCTGTCAACTTTGCACAAGTATAACATCGATCCTAATAATATTCGTGGCCAAGGATATGACGGAGCAGCTGCCATGGGTGGTAAGTTTAATGGCATTCAAGCCATTATATCTGAAGAATATCCGACCACAATTTACGTCCATTGCATAGTCTGAATCTTGCGGTTTCGGGACGCCGTTGAAATTTTTTCAATTCGTAATTCCATCGCTTTGGTGGGAAAGTTAGCCGTTTTTTGAACAAAAATATCTAAAAGAGCTATGTCCAACTAGATGGGTCGAGCGACACGACGCTATTTTAGTTTTCGTTCAGTTGTTTCATCCAATTATTATTTCCCTTGAACAGATCTCGAAATGGGATGATAGAGATTTCTCAAGTGGCTCCTTTTGTTTTTATAATTTTCTTCAACGATCGGAATTTATAATCGAAAAACTGCTTAGTTATATTTTGTCTTTGAGCCAAAAGTTACAAGAAAAAGAATCGGATTTATCGAAAGCTGTTAATTTGGCTAAAATTGCAATACGAACAGTTATGACTGAAAGAGAAAATGCCGAAGCGTGTTTTGCAGAAATATTTCAAACTGTTCAAAATATTGCACAAAGGTTGAATATTATGATCGAAATTCTTCGCACAACTACTCAGCAAACTACGAGAAGTAACGTTTCAGCAGAAAATACAAAAGAATATTTTCGTCCCAATATTTGTGTGCCTTGGGTAGATACGTTTATCCAACAACTCAATGCACGTTTTTTAAAGCATGAAACTATTCTTTCCATTTTTTCTTGTCTATTTCCTACCGGACTACCAATCGATGAAAATCGAATGAAGCAATTTCTAGATTTATGTCGATTTTACTCAAAAGACCTCCACTACTCGGAATCGTCGTTAAAATTCAGCTGTGGTACACCAAATTTTGTGATTTCGAACAAGATATTTCAGTTCCGAAAAACGCTATCACGGCATTGAACTTGTGCGATGAGACATCATTTGGCCGTGTAAATCTACTCTTACGCATCCTCTGCATCATCCCAATTACTACGGCCACCGCAGAAAGATAATGCTCGACGTTGAGAAGATTAAAGACGTATTTGCAAAATCACATCGGTCAAGTTCGTCTTGCTGGACTTGCGATGTTGAATATACACTGTGAAATAAGTATAATTGCCGATGAGGTATTAGATATCTTTATAAAAAATCCTCGAAAACACTTAATTTCGTTTTATAATATCTTGTTTTACTTATTTTTTTTAAAAAAACAAACATATTTACTTTTTGCTTATATTACAAGTATAATGTATATATACCTTCACCTAATTTTTTAAAAATAAAATTCGTATGTTTACCTAATTTGTGCTTATTACAAACATGATGTTACGTTTCTATTATTATTATTATTTTTTTTTAAATAAAATTCGTTAGTTTTGTAATTTAAAAATTCGCTTGCGCTTTAACCATTCTCTGTTGCTTTCCTCCAGTTTTCATTTTTCTTTGGTTGCCCCTTTATATTGTCCTCCTCACTCAAACGAAGAACATGTTTGTGATGCGGACCATGTGTTCTTTGAGTGTTCACTTCTTTCTGCTGAGTGCTCTGCTTTCTACTTCAGTTTGCTGCGACTTGGCCTTCCTACTCCTTATTGCGCCTCTTATGTCCCACCTTTTCCCTCTCCACAGATTGTTCCTATTATTTGTTATCTGACCGTATCAAGATATAATTGAATCCTTCCTATTCTAATTGTTTCCGGGTAGTCTCCGGTTGACGAGCAAAAAAAAAAAAAAAAATTAAAATAAAATCGTTTTTTTTTTTTGTATTTTTTGATGAAATTCGTTGGTTTTGTAATTTTTATTTTTTTTAATTTTAATTTCACGGAAATAGATAGGTACTTAATCGAGTTACCGAGTTATCACCCTCTAACTCAGAATTTCCCAACCTTTTTTTCATCGCGCCTCCCCGAATTATAAATAATATTTTTATGCCCCCCTTAATTTTTTTATTAAAAAAAAAACGCACATTGTTTTAATGACACTTATTTATTTTAATTCTAAGTTGTAGAAAATAAACTTTAGCCAAATTTAAAACGTTTTTATCGAAATAATTTATTATAATTAAAGTACTAATGAGATACTTGAGCTTGCATGTTCTGCACCAGTTGGTTGATTCTAGGTTCAGTTTCTGCCAGAGCTATTGTCAGGTCCCTATCAATGGCAAGACGATTTCGCTGCTTAGTTTTAATTAAAACCAGAGCTGAAAACCCTGCCTCACATAAGTAAGTCCAAGAAAAAGGACAAGTATTCTCAAATCAAGAGAGGCAACTTTCGAATTAATAAGGAATCGTTTGATCCAAAATTTCTCCAATGTCAAGAGATAGAAGAGTCATCTTTCGTTGTCGAATTAACCTTCATTTCTAGAAATTCTTTCTGTACTTGTTCTGGTAATTATAAGACATCAACAACAAATGAGTTTCTGGTCATGTGACATATTGGTGACTCTGAATTAATGTCCCGATAATATCGGTGAAATTCGTTTTCCAACGCTTGCAAATGAGTTTATATTTCAACTTTGAAATCTTCGTCCAGTTTTTTGTTATTAATTGCTTTGAATAGTCGAGAAAAAAATATTATTACATTTTCAGCAGATACCTTTTGATTCCAAAGTTGAAGCTTAGATATCAACTCTTGACTAAAGGCATCAAATATATCAGTTAAATAGGTCAACCTCCATTGAAATTGTTCATTGTTGAACATTTGCAAAAAATCTTTTTTTCTTTGAACTCAAGAGAGGATGACCTCTTCTTTCAATTCATAAAGGCGAGCCAACATGTTGCCCTTAAACAACCAACGTACTTCTGTGTGAAATAGAAGGACTCTGTGATCCGAATCAAGATCCTCGCAAAGTAAACTAAATAACCGACTGCTCAAAGCGCTACTCTTGATGTAGTTTACGACCTTTATAGCGAAGTCCAAAGTCTGGCGTAATTTCTGTAGCAATGTTTTGGAAGCCAAAGCTTGTCCATGAATAAAACAATTAGTACACACTATCGCGGAATTCTTTTTCTTGAGCTTTTGAGTTAAGCCTGATCGTACACCTATCATTGCAGGGGCGCCATCTGTGCAAAGTGCAATGAGCTTATTCCAATCCAAATCATTTTTTTCGATGAAATCAGATATTGAATTAAATATATCTTCAGATTCAGTGCCTGCTGTTAAAGATTGGGAGTACAAAATCTCTTCTTCAATGTGATCTCCACTGACGTAATGAACATAAACTATTAACTGTGCACAATTAACGATGTCGATGGATTCATCGTAACTAATGCAAAAAATGGTGATAATTTTACTTTGTTGATTATTTGTGAAAATTTGCAGACGCCTAAAAAGTCATTTTCGAAGGCATGTCACATTATTTATTGAACACCCCCGTCCGATGTTTAATTTATGCGTTAAATTAATTTTTCTTTCGCGCCTCCCTTGACATCTCTCTATGCCCCCCTGGTTGAGAACTCCTGCTCTAACTCATCTAAATTCTAGCCCCGACCAAAAAAAAATATTGAGTACGACTTTGGTTGTTAGGGTGACTATTTCATGTATGATACCAAATTTTGTGGATAGCTTCGTTTCCTGAAATAATAACTATGAGTTAAATATCGCTGTAGAAAAATTATACAACGATCTATTATCCATTGTCCTAACTGAATTGGAAAAACTTAAACTATTTGTTAGCAGAGAAAAATATCAACGAGTAATGTTTATATATCGATCATACAATCTAGCATTATTCCAAATTGGACAATCTAACACACTTTGCACTAACTGGTATTCACTATATCAGTCTCCATCTTGGTAGTAACACCCCCATGACATTAAGAATCCATTCTTCGTACTCCCGTCTTCGAAATTGCGGTTTTAATATTTCACTTTTGTCAGTCAGCAGTCATTCTGGTACACCTGGTAACCAAATTATAGACCAAGAAATTGGACAAGCGTATACTTCTAATATTAGTCCTAGGTTCCCTTATAGTGTCTGGTCGTTATGAAACTTATAATAAGTTAAGTCTACAAAAAAATCAAAAAGAAATCTGCAAATCTAGATAAAAATCTACCGTTTGTTTACTTTTAATGCCTTCATGACTAGGAATTCACATTAAATCAATATGTCAAGTAGATGGGAGAAAGAACGCAGATGAAATAATGTATACGAAGATTGATAGTTGCGGAATGAGTAGGAAAAGCATGAAATTTGACGGGTACTCGCGAAGTTAAAGATAGCAAAGTGTTGAAAAAAAAACAGTTAGAAGAATAATAAATAACAAAACAAAAAATAGTAATCGTAAAGTTGAAACTAAAAAAAAAAGATAAAAGAAAACAGGAAAGTTAACGCCCGAGAATAAAAGACGCTGCAAAGCCACTACGTTTCCTAGCGCTATTAGTAAATGGAAAGAAAAATAAGGGATGGGCGATGATATAAAATTCCCCTTTGATTATAAAACTGAAGGGATTTGGAAGGAAATGATAAACAAAAAATATTTTAAGGGGATGAGAAAAATGAAAAAAGTTAGAGAAATGAGAACAACTTTTTTCTTTTCTTAGAAGAAGTCATTAAATTTTGAACAGGGAATTTTTTAGAAGTGAAATGTTAGTTTTTAAGAATGGAGAAGTCTAGTCGTCATAACCTATAAACGTCTGAAAATAAATCGACAACCAAAATAATATCTACGTATAACAGAAGAGCCATTTTGAATCAGAGAAATTACCGAAATCAAAAAGGATTTAAGAGTATTAGAGAAAAATACAAAAGGACAGAAAATTTGAAAAGTTATGAGGAGACAAATGGACTTGTACAACGAAATAAGAAAATAAGAATTATCTCTCCATTTGATTGAAAAGATGGTTTTCTACAGTCTTAGTTTTTTAAGTGTGAAAGAGTTTAAGATAATTAATACGTGCTCAGATAAAAGTAAACGACTGTTGGAACATACCAAAATAACAGAACAATTATAAGAAAGCTAAATGCACCGTTCAGTGATGGACTAATTAAAACTGAATTATAAGAACAAAGAGTGAAAATGATACTGGAGGACTTGGAAGAAAAATAAAAATACCAGTTAAGAAGAATGAATTTTGCAGCATAACGGAGTGTTTTATTGAGCGTAACAATATTGCGAAAGGAAAAAAAGGCATAACGTCATATACAACGAATAGGGAGGAGAAATAAGAATACAACGAAAAAAATGCGACACGGATGATATAGATGTTTGGAAAAGGAAAACCATGGGGACAACCGCGGCGAAAAATGATTTTTATAACATAAAACAGTGACGTAGGAAAGTAGCTGGAAGATTCATCATGCAAGAGATAAAATGCATCGGTAGTATATGAACATTCTTCAAATATAGTAAATACAGTAAACGAAACTAAGTAAGACGTTAATTAATAAAAAATTTGTACAAGTGAGCAACAAAAGGACTAATACAACTCAACGCACAAATGTTAAAATGAGAAACAATATAATACAAAAAACGCATTATTAAGTACGCCTTCGAACAATGAAGAAGAAACAAAGGGAATAGAAGTTACAAAAAAAATTCTTCAGCAAAATAAAAAAAATTACGAAGAAATCGGAAAGTAAAGAAAGAAATTTAATTCAAAAAGGAGCGTGTCAAAAAATAATTGGGAGAAATTTTTAAATTGAGATCCGGCGTGAGGCAAACTAATTTCAGAACATACCTTTACTGAATAATGTTGAACGTAGATATCAGGGAATGAAGAGAATATAGTTTATCGAAATTAATAATAATATAAGCGGAAACGACAGAATTGATAAAAGGTAATACACTAACAACAAGAAGTTGAAATTAGAAAGACTTTCGGAGAATAGGAATATGAAAAATCTAGGAATTTCCGAAATATGTGAAAATGGAGCAATTCTTTCGAAAGGGCTATTTTTGAGCTTGTAATGTAAATCTGACTCTTGTATTAGCTCGTTTATGAGCAAGAAAATTTATGATTACAAGTTAAAAAACTATAGTGATAGATTGTAAGACAATTAAAATCAGTTAGAGTACTGGGAAGTGAAGAAACAATGAAAAAAAGGAAACTCCCCTACAAAGCAAAAGGATGCTATTCAGACCTAAAAATGAACCTAGAGCTCTTCTTTTCTTTTTAACGGTTATTCATAATACCGTATGTGTATAACACACAGCAATCTTTTTCGCTTACTCACGATTGATATTGTTCCGCCTTATTATTCAAACAAACTATAAGCATTATTCCGAATTCCAGGGAACATTAACGGTAGATTTAGGAATATATTTCATTTTTAATTATCGAAAAACGTAATATTAATGTTCTCTATTATACAACCCCTTGCTTATTCGGTAGGCTTAGTGTTGAGTAGGAAAGCTAAATCGCAACTCACAATTTTCAGCTGATAGGAAAACAGTAGGAGCATCGCATCGCTTGCCGAAGGTGTTCCTACTAATAAATACCGTTAAACTTTTTGTTGTGTAACAATTGCACACTATCAGCAATTCGTTCGCGACAATGTGCCCCAGTCGAACTGACGAATGTCAATCCAGAATGAGTAGGCGAATATCCGATGCCTTAAAACTGGGTTCTTTCTGCTAAGGGAGTACACTGTAACAGAAAAACTGACAAAAGGCAATTGGGATACTACCGTACATTTTACTAGGTAATCATAACATACTTATACTTACCAGAAGGTTAAAGAAATAACGGCACTCTATAGGAAAAAATAGCTGCAAAATTGTTAAAAGATAATAACACTCTAGCATCAGATACAGAAGAGAAACTAGAATTATGGGAACAGTATATAAAAAAAAGTTTAATGATAAGAAATTAGAGAAGCCAATAGAAATGAGCATAGAGAACGAAAGGTTAGAAATTCCAAAAACGGAAGTAATGAACCACAATTGATGATATAATTAAGCTATTTGATAAAAATTTATCAAAATTAATAGATATTTTTAATGATGTAGTTATTCCGCAAGAGTAGCTAGTCAGTATTTGTTACGTTGTCCAAGAAAACATAAACACGTGTGATTATTATAGAATGATCAACCTGATAAGCCACCTACTTAAAGTCCTACTACGAATAATATATTCAAGAATACGTTGCATATTGATCGTAATATGGACACGTGTCAGTTTGGCTTCAAACAAGGATATATGGTACTAGAGACACATTAGTAGCGATAAACGTCCTGTTGTAAAAATGCCGCGATCAACAAGAAGAGGTATTTTTATTTGCCCTGACTACAAAATAAAGCTTTCAACCAAGTACATGATCATCTAATATTACTGGAAAAGAAAGGGATTAATGAATACAATTAAAGAATCATACAAAAATTATATTACGATCAAAAAGCCCAAACTCCGCTTAGAGAATAAAGAATCAGGATGTGTTTCTCTAAGATGAGAAGTCAGGCAGGGTTGTATACTATCGTCCTTACTTTTTAATATATATGCGGATGAAGTGTTTCAAGAAGCTTTATAGAATTTAAAGATAGCAATCAGAATTAATAGAAAACAGATAACTACACAGATGATGCTACCATACTCGCGACATCCTAGGAAGACCTACAGCAATTAGTAGATAAAATCAATGAAAACGGGGAAAAATACGGTGTAAAAATTAACGGAAATAAAACGAAGTCCATGGTAGTAATCTTAGAAAGACTCTAAATGCTGAAAAAGTTGAACAAGTTAAATAATTCAAAATATTACAGGTTTGAATCCAAATGAAGAAGTCAAAAGATATGTTCAAGCGAGACAAGCGTTCAAAAGGTTGAGAAACTTACCCGCAAATAGATCTTTAAAGTTAAAAATTAGACAAGACTTCATAAAATGTTATTATTCTATTCTGTTATATAAAGCGGAGGTAGCGGCACATACACAGCAAAAAAACTGAAATATTTTGAGTTTGTGTGAAATGTGGCTGCATAGAAGATGAAGATGTCGTGGATACGAAAGATGAGAAACCAGATGGTGCCAAAGAAAACCAATACAAAAAGGAAAATTTTAGACATAACCAAAAACAGGAGATCAAACTATTTCTGACACACTATTAAATGATAAGAGCAATTATTCTAAGGAAAATTTATGGCAAAAGAGGCAAAGGAAGAACATTATAGACAAAAAACATGCGTCAACGGACGGGGAGATAAACGATAGTTGAACTCATCGAAGCGGCGGTGAAACGAGAGATTTAAGCCGAAATGATCGCCTACGCAGAGAAAATGCGTATCTATGATGATCATAGTCATACTAACATCACATTATATGCGTTTTACTCTAACATATAATTTCTACATATCAAAATGTGTAATAATTTTTCTCTATTCTTCGCATTTACATTTATACATTCGCAGTAACCACGCATATCAATATACATACCTCTCCGCTATTAATAAAAGAAACTAATACTAGCGGTGTCTTTTTCTACTTTTTTTTTTTATTATGATTCTGGTTTATTTATATTGGTACTTCCGAGAATCCTGTAGATTTCAAAACTACCGGTACAGTAATAAAAGACAGAACACATGCATATCAAAGATGCTTTTGAAGGTAATTTATTATATTAATTAGTAGAACAAAAGGGCCTTTTGGAGAACAACGTTTACGTAAACTGAACTGATGATGGTATATCATTATAAATTAATTTCGGACACACTGCGTTAGAAAGAATTATATTAGTTTAACGTTTCAGACATCTTACACTGGCCATCATTAGCTGTCCGAAACGTTAAGCTAATATAATTCTTTCTAACACAGTTGTGTCCGCAATTTATTTATGATGAATAATCACTGTGAACTTTAAACATTTATTAGATGATGGTATATATTGTGTTTTTCCATTTCTTAGATGGTGTAATATACATTTATTTTTGCAGAAGCCAGTAGACACTTGAAATTACAGGAGAAATGGAATTTTAAATCAGAGGGAGCCCCGTATTCAGTTTACCTCTATAAAGGAAAGGAGATGCACTCAAAAAAAAAAATAAAATAAAAGATATACGGCTATACAATATACTTCTAAACAATGTTGATAGAAAGAAAGGGCCATTTTGAACAAGAAAACGGAAACAATTTTATTCGGAAATGACCGGATCATAGAATTTTAGGTATATCTGGTTGAACTGTTTTGTAATATTTCACAGTACAATGGCTTACCTAATAAGTATCTAAAATTCACTTAATTATCTGTAAAAAGTCTGATCCTAAAATTCAAGTTAATAAGAATGTATAATATATTAAAAAATTTTTAAATGACGAAGCGAGATTTATAATTAAAGGATCAGTTCTAAAAATCAACAGTCAAGACTTAAAGTTTAAAAGAATTAAAATATTCAGCGAACTATTGCTTCCAAAAAAAAAAAAAAAAAAGAAGAGCTTTACTAATAGTCATGTATTTCGGTCTAAAAACATCGAGACGCAAAACGATGAAGATATTTTTTATTAATTACGTACCGTGGATATAAAATGTGACTCCAACGTAATTATTACCCTTAGATCCGCCTACGAATATAAAACTAAAATTTGCTCAATGCAGAGAGCATATGTTCATAAAGGTTTTATATAGCTCGAGGATTAACATTATGAAAAGACCGTCTTTGTCTATGTTTATGTTTAGCGCAGATAACAAGTATACTGAGAGGAAGAAAGGTTCCGATTATGCATGTAGTGTCATATATGTAAAGTATTTAATAAAAGTTGTAGCATTTTTCGGATAAAAAATCTACATTTGGTTTTAATATTTGAGAGTTTAGCAAGTAAGCTATCGGGGCGACAACAGTGTTTTCGAAAAAAGTTGTCACTAAGGAAGAAGAATATGAAGAGGAAGGATCTTAATCACAGACTATAAAGACGAGATAGAAGCCGAAGTACAAGCATCGTTATTAAAGACAGGATTTTTGATTTTTATCTAAATTATAACGACTGGTAATGAGACATATTAACGTTTTTGATGCAACATTCATACAAAGATCTCATTATGTTAGAGTATCATTTCCACGAGTGAATTACTTAACACTTTAACAAGAGTAATAGGTTTATAAAGTTTAAAGAAAGCGTAATTAATGTTTTTTTCCATGTAAGCCTTTAATTTGAAACAAAAGATGTTTCAAGAATTACCCATGAAGATTTTCGAAATCGAGGCAATTCTTTCGGTTGGCCTCTTCAATATAATATTTAATATGATTAAAAAATGGAATTTTATTAATTCAAACGATCTCTCTTCATATTTATTTCGTTTAATTTTCTTGGATTTTTATTAAATAATTGTTATATATACTGATATAATATATATTGTTCTGGGGGGGGGGGGGGCGCCCTAGCATTTTTTTCTCCGGGAGGCCACTGCCCCTGTTGCCACCCGTTTGGCACGCCGCTGTGTAAATGTATTTAACAAGATCTAATAGTGTATTAATTAAAACAGAACATGAATAAAAATGTAATAATTACATAAAAGCACCCATTAGAATAACTGAGCCCTATTTTATTGTTCTCTGGTTAGTCATTTATAAAAAGAAAACACACGAATTAATATGAATTATATAATAAATCATTGTGCGTGAAGTTACGCAACACATAACCATACTTACATAATCGAACTAGTAATTTCTCATTAATATTTAAAACGCGTACAAAATTTTATATATATATATATATATATATATATAATATAATATAATATAATATAAAAGAAAAAAAAAAAAAAAAAAAAAAACAATAAACAATAAAACATGTATGTATGAAATAGTAAAACATAACGAAAAATCGATATAACGAGATAACGTAATAACACTAATAATTAAACCATGCCTATATACCTATTAAATATGTTCAAATGAAAATGCAATTTTAATTTTCGTTTAATACATAAACCAACGTAGAACAGTAAACATGAAGAAATACTCTACTTTAGTATAATTAAAGTTTCTGGTCTACTTCAAGCAACTAACACGATACATCAATTATTATTTGCAGATTTCACTTTAACAAACCCCCCACCCATATCGCCCTTCGATTTTCCTAGAAATAGAAAGCAGCGCAAACAAATACAGTAAATTATTTTTAATTTCGCAGAAAATTGGAAGATGTATATACTTTTGATGTTTCAATTAATGAATTATACAAAAAAAAAAAAAAAAGTTAAAAAATTCTTTAAACCCCTAATAAAATTGATGAATAGCTCGGAACGCTTGTTGATAAATTATTATTTTCACATCGGTAAATAAATTTAACGTTGGATCATCGCAAATTTTTCAGAGAATCAGTAATATTTATTTATTCACCTTAAAAATTATCTATACTTGATTTCTTCGTAGCAGACATGGTACTTCAGAGTCATACACGCTATCTAAATTTTATAAATTCTAACTCCATTTAAATTTCAAAGATCGAAAAAAAAAACATGAGAATATTTTCTTCATTATTATTTTTGTTCGCTTTTGGTGGAAAAGTCACAATTTCCCGACTGAACAGAAAAACTGCATGACAATGAAATAACGGGAAAATTTTTTAAACTGCTAATTAATAATATCGGAAATTATTTAGATGTGTTTCAGTGTGAAATGTATTCACAAAACGTAAAAGTTAACACTGGGAAATTTTTAAAATAACTGCTGTACGGGATATCAGCTTCAATACTGATTCAACTGTACACGGATGCTCTTGACGGCATTCAAAACACTAATAAAAATGAAAATAAGTAATTAAATTTCAACTGCGCTAAATAGAAAATTATAAGGATACGACTACATTCCTAAAAGAAAGTAGGTAAAATTAGTACCACTTTTTTTTCTAAAATCAAATTAAGATTTGACACGGCAAGAACACATCTGCACATCATTTCATCCAGCTCTTTTTTCTTTTATTGCACGTTCTTGTCAACAGTATTATCAATAATGGATTTATTTAAATGTTGCTTTTATTCTTTTCCTTTTTTTTTAAAATAAAAACCAAATTTGAGCACGTGTTGTTTGGAGCAGTAAGGCAAAAAAAATATTTTTTTAGGTTTTCCTATTAAAAAGTGTTCTTTTACTAAACTACCACTATTTCGTTAAAACGTGATAAATATTTAAATTTTGAAATGCGTTAACATTCAAATACAGAAAAATCACTGCACCTGATCATTTTCTATAGTTTGTACATATTTTGCCATAATAATATTAACTGATAGTTTATTATTAATTTCTGCTTGAAATTGCCTGAATTAATATGATTCGCATCAGTAATTCCACTGTTTTCATCCTTTTTTAAATTGGGGAAAGGGTAAATCTTTAATGAGGCAATTCAATGAAATTATTTCTTGTACAATGGCTAATCTTTTATTTCGCGACACCCTTTCCTATAATATTGAATATTTTGGGGCATTTATGAATACTTTCGTTTTTGACGCAGTAATAGTAGAATCGATTCATCGGAATAGGATGACCTTTTTTTTCTTTAATTTTAAAAACAAGACGTGAAAATTGTTGTGAAAACGTATATGCCACACATTGTTTTCTCATTTAAGGATATCGTAAGGTACACAGTCACGTTTCATTCGACAAAGAAAAATTAGGACGTTGCTATTTTTGACAATTTTTAACGGATAATTATGAACTTACTTTTACTATGTAGGTAATGAAAAATTTTAACTATATTTTTTAAGTTGATTAGTAATGTGGTCTTTCGTAAAAAGCAGAAAAATAAAAAATCGTTTACAAGTTCATTTAAAGATAAATGATTAGCGTACTTTTTTTAGTACTAAAAAAAGTTACGTTTCGGCGTAAAGAGGTTTAAAATTACAAATAAAACCAGTGAAATATTGCATTCAAAAAACAGTTGAAAGTTTCATTTTACTTTTTATTTTTCTATATTTAATGTAATCAAAACTTATCTAGGAGTAACATTTAGATTACCAACAACTTAATTATAAAGTAGGTAATGTTTTATAAAAAAAAACCTAATATTTTGAAGTTGTACAATATACTTCTGAGGAATTTTCATAGCAAAGTGTTAATTTTATAATATTACGCACCCGATTATTTATTTCTAAAAAAAAACATAATTTTCCATAATTTGAAACACCTCTACAATAGTACTGTAGTAAATACTAATTGTCACAAATACACGCAAAAGACATTCTTTTTCAATCAGGGCATCATCACTGCTCGAAGAAAATGTAAAACTTTTGGTTGAGATAATGTACAGATATATTCTGACCTTGTCATACAGATCTTTCCGAAACCGACTTTAAAAATTTCTGAGTGTCATAGTGGGTTATGCGTATCTTGCACAACAATACAAAAACACGGACAAAAGAAAAACGAAATTCCGAAAAATAAATTTAACGTTTATCTCTTTGCACGCTTACTCAATGAATGATTTTGTACAATTAAAAACGAAAATGTTTTACAGTTTCGAATATACGCAGTTGTTATTTTATTTTTGATCTTTCAGAAAATTAAAAAAAAAAAATATTTTCACTTTGTCCTTAGACAGTTTTTAGAAGTTACGACTTACATGTACAGGTAATTTTAAAATCCGAAACGTAGTTTTACGTAAATTCGGCAGCGCCTGCAACTTGAAGCATCTAGCTTCAAGTAACCCCATCAAAAATATTTTCCATCATACTTTTCATTATTTTAAAACGAATTATTAAATCAAAATTACAGCAAGAATCAAACGAAAGAATTTTTTGTACGCGAAATATAACCACGTATTTTATTATCTTAAATGCATTCTACACTATTTTTAATTTAAACATTTTTTTAAAGAAAATTCTATCAAAAAATATCAAATTAATCTTATCATTTTTTAACGCATATACATATGCATATATACAAACAATAGAAAGGAAAACGGATCACACAAAAATGTTTTATAATTCATTATTCAATTAAAAGGAAAAGGACCGTTATTTCGATGATTTATGTTTACTGCTACTGCTGCTGTGATTTTTACTTTTATCACTGCCGTGTCGATGGCGATCACCTGTGCTACTGCCATGTCGGTGACGATCACCTGTGCCACTGCCGTGTCGGTGACGATCACCTGTGCCACTGCCGTGTCGGTGACGATCACCTGTGCTACCGCCGTGTCGGTGACGATCACCTGCACTACTGCTATTATGATGCTTACTTGAATTACTACTGTGATGTTTACTACTGCTATGTTTTTCCTTATCATTGTAACTACTGTGTTTCTCCTTAGAACTGCTGCCACTGGCGCTCATTTTATTTTTATTTTTGGAACGTAGCATATCGTCATCAAAGTCGCCCGCAGCTCGCTGTCGGTCCTCAGCCGCAGCTTCTCTTTCTAAATCTGACCAATCCTTACCGGACTCTTCGGAACTATCTAATTCTTCCTCTGAAAGACACACGTACACAATACGTTTAAAATTAAGAGGACTATAATACATTATAGTATATTATAAAATAAAGAGTAACCATAACTTAGTTACTTTCGATTAAAACAGAACATGTGATCGTAAGAAAAGAAAAGAACCATATACTGCATCTTGGCGAATAAGAAATATTTTTGTACTTCGGTAATTATTGCGATTTGCGCTTTCAAATAAAGCATTCGAAATTTACACTTTACCTTATTGTGAAAAGTTATCACGGTTCAAAAAAAATAATTACTCCAACGAAAATTTATTTTTTCCGAATAATAAATATCATTAACATATTGTTGTTTCTTCGGTTTACTGTAAAGAAGATTAACATTCTACAAAGTGAAATTATTGTTCTTAATTTTTGAAAAAATGTTCTTTTTATAAACATAAAAACATCTGTTGGTCAATAAGTGAACAATCACGATAATTCATTACTCTCGAAATATAATTATATAACTGATGCAATAATAAACCAAAACAACAGACATGCAAATATGCAGCCGTATTGGTGAGTACGTTCTAACTGCTTATTCGGGCGTTAACTTAAGTAATATGATTTCAGTTAATAGCCATTTAATTCGAGTCTAGCCCAGTAAACCATCGGTGACAATTTCTTTCCTTTTTAATTAAAAAATAATTATTTAATCGTAAAAAAACTTACAAAACAGATACAATTTTACTACAAAATAATAAATTAACCATTTGTAAATCAATGATTTTCAATATTACCTCAAAGGCCCGATATTAAATCGTAAAAAAATAAAAAAGAAATTATATGATGTCATATCCATTGAGAGTTAAGAGATACATTGATAGACCTGAATGTGAAAAGGGTCAAAAGTGAGATTGTTTATGAATACCAAAAAACAAAAAGAAAGAAAAAATTACTAACAAGAAATATAAATCAAAATAAAATGCAGATAAATAAAAATCAGATATATCTAGTGAGCAAGACGACGTATTTAGGACAACTATCATTTGAAAGTCAAATAGAGAAGGGAATAAATATAAGGATTAATAAAATGCTGGTCGCTAAAAAAGTATTTTTAAAGGCCCTTTCAACAATTATCGTAAAAGATTCGCATTCTCTCAGTTTTAACTTACGGATGTCAAACTTGTGACACTAAACACGATTATTAATTAATAAGCTTAAGACAACGAGAATGCATTGGAAAGATCAATGTTCAATGTTAAAAAAAAAATATCGATTAAAATTAAAAATAACGAAACTACTTTTAAAGAATAATACTGACGTAAAAGGTTACGTTTTAGAAAGTTGAAATGGGAATAGGTAGACCACATAACAAAATTAAAAGATGACCGCTGGACCCAGAGAGGTTCTCTTTTTCGCATTTCCCGCATTATAGACGGAAAATAAGTTATATTAAAAGGGTAAGTGAAAAGATGAATTAAATAAACTTTTAAACCACAAACAATTCGAAAAAATAGCAACGGACAGAACGAAATGAGAACGGTTAAAGAAAATTTTTGCTCTTGACGAGCTGAGAAAGTTTATTTTATTTTCTTTATTGTTTTATAGATATACGTAGTTTCCCTGATAAAGATATTTGATTTGATTGAATTATTGCCGCCGAATAGCTTGAAAGTACTTGACTCGACAAAAAACAGTATAATGTACAAAAGTTACAAAAACGATAATGTTGTTTTGTTAAAAGTATTTTTTGCTACAATCTAAATGTTCTTCTTTACCGTTATCATACAGCAAATTATTTAAATTTTTAAGTTCTTTTAGAAATTTTTCACTTTGACTTTTTAACGATTAACGTTTATGAATAAAAAATACCGATCGAATCTTTTCGACAATGTAATTTTATACGAAAATACCTTCGCTTTTAAGCCAAAACTGTTCATTATAAAAAATACCTATTTGAATTAAAAATAAACACAGATTATCGCGAACTCATGAATCGTTATAAACAAAATTAATATTTCGCTAAATTTTTTTTTTTTTTATTTTTTATTTTTACTGTTCGTATGATAGTTTATAAAACTGCTTTTATCGATAGCTTACCTCCGCTATCTGAATCTTCTGACGCTTCGGAATAATCTGAATCTTCATCCTCTTCTTCTTCCGAATCCAAATCGGTGGGCTGTAATACAAAAATACTATTTATGTTTGCAACACTCACAAACAGTAGACGACCCATTCACCGTTTTGTTCATACGTTTAGTATAAAACACGAGATCAAAGATCCAATGGAAATGTCGAAAATATTTAAAAATTAATAACGCCTAGATGAAGAAACTTACATTGTCCATTTATGAAACCGTTTATTCAAATGATTTATAGCGAAGCGATAAATAAGACCGGTTTAGATAATTTTGGCGACATTTAAAATAATTTAAAAAATCTACCGTAAAGACACGAAAAAGTATTTTGTATAATTATCAATCGACTCCAACCATTTTAAACCTGTACAAACCACCTTTCACACAGCTACACTAGCAAAACGAACGAAAACAGTTGAGCATGTTAGCGGCAGAACTTAACGTCAATAAAACGCACGTACTACAATGGGAACGAAAATAAAATCTGATGTTAACACGATTACCTCATAAACTTCATCTTCATCTTCTTCATCATCATCATCATTTTCTTCATCTCCTGATTCCGGATCCAAGAAAGACCAGCCACCGCTGTCAAAGAATCCTTCCGGATCATCGATAATAGTTTTCATAATCTTGGCCCAATTGAGAGACTGAATACCTTCCGAATAGCGAATATCGCAAGAGCTAAACACAAAAAAAGCCAATATATATCGCAAAGCATACATAAAAATATAAAATGAATTCGAACACAAAAGTACAATCACGTTTTAAAGCATTCAATAATATTTTTTGTATACAAAAAAAAAAAAAAAAAAGTAATACTGAGTGCCCATCTATAACTGAAAAATTAATTTGCGTAAATTATACACTACTTTTACGTAAGATATGTATTACTTTATTCACGCAAGTAGTTTTAAAACTATTAGCAAATGTTGGAATGTTAAGGCGCAGATTTTTTTTTTGCTTTCACCAGCCCTTCCATTTCTTCGAAAACACATTAAATACTAGAATGAGTTTTATTCATATAAAAACTATTCACATTTAAAAATAATACGGCCGTTTTATTCGCAATACATACTTTAGCCATTCTTTAACGTGATCTAACATGTTCATTGGAATAGCGTTAACCATTACTACTTTTTTATTGTAATCTTTGAATACGAATACCATATCGAAATTTTTCAACTGAAACTGTACACGTTCGAAGTGAACCAGTTCTACATCTTCTAGTGTGATCACAAATGGCGGCTGTAACAAGGATTATATTATTATTATTTTTTTTTATTCATATTTTAATATTGCATACATTAATCAATCGGCGAATTTTAAACAATGTATAATAATAAAATTTTAGGCACATAAAAATTTAACTAAAAATTAGGCCGCCAATTTTTTTCTATACAGTCTCGTATATAAAAATTAAATGTAATTACCCATTCCGTCAAGTTTACCAAACAACCGCTAGTCGGTTGTAATAAGACAGTACTTCGGTACGGAGCCCCCGGAAATCCAAGTTCTCTGAATGGAGTGTCAAATTCAATTTCTTGTTTAGTAACAGCCTCCACCTGCGTAAAGAAAACTTAATTAATAAACTATTTCAGTTCTAAAACCGCAGAAAACTAAAATATCACAAACAAGATAATTTATAATTTCCCATTAAGTAAAAAAATTCAATTCTAAAATAGGCGACGATCTGATCGGAAGAATAAGTTTAAATACTATAACGGAAAATTAATATAAACTAATTAATACGCATTTTAACGAGCAGCTTTTTTTCTCATTGATAAAATATTCCGACTATATGTAAATTCTTCAGCAATTTGATCATTTTAATTTCATTTTCACTTTATTAAATAAATTTAATTTTAAATGAGTTTCGCACATCGAAACATGAATTCAAAATTAAACTAATTACATTACATTTAATTTAGTGACTGCCATAAATAACGATTCAATCATAATTTATAAAAAATCTAATCCTTTTTTTTTTTTTTATATATATATATATAACACCAAATTTTTAAAATAATATCCATTTCTATCGAAGAGAAACACAATTTTTAATGATATAAAAAAAATATAAATTTTATATCATTAAAAAAGGCTATTCCGTAACAACTGTTTTCTCAGCAAACAGTATCTGCGCCTTAAAATTATACTTTTGCCACAATTTAAAGTTCAAGGAAATAAAATGTTTATACCTTTTCACAAAAACTTTTAAATGCAGTTTTCAATTTCACTCTTAATTCTCGTTCGGCTTGTTCTGCGGCTAGGTCATCCCTATCATGCATGTGCTGATGTTTACCTAAATCGGTAGTAATTTCACCAACTTCGGTATAGAACTGAACATCTAAGTGTTTCTTTTTTCCAAACATAATAGCGTGCTATAAACCGAAAAAAAAAAAGAAAGGTAAAAAATTTATTGAAACACGAAAAGAATTAAATATCACGGGCGAGTGTATTAAATAAATGGATAACATAAAATATAGATCGTGCCGCCTACCTTTAGATGAAAGTGCAATAAAATTATCATTTCACCATCGCATGGCTGAAAAAATGCGTTTTTGATGTTATTGTACAAAATATCAACTTTATCACCACGCACGGAAGTGTACCTAAAACCGTTAGTGTGTGCTTCCAACGACCCTAATAATAAACAGAAAATTAATTAATAAATTAAAGCTATAGTTTTTATTTTAAAAATATTTCGAATTTCAGTAATTAAAGCTCGATCAAAATCGTGAGGGGTGATAATTGAAAAATGGAGTTTATATACGAAAAAAGTTTTCACGAAATTTGAGTTGATACGAATATCATAAAATTAAAAAAAGATTCTTATTACTTTTAAAAAGCAATTATCACGATTATCACGGCAATGAAAAGGACCGCTAAATGCGTAGTTCGAAATAATCAGTCTAAAAAAATACCACTTTCACGTCTGACATTTTTAAATCCGATAAATCTGATTTTGTGGAATTTTCTTAATAGTTATTATACATATGATCATTTTCCTTTATGTTTAATACTAAAGAATATTTCTGTTAAGTCAATCTTCTTTATAGAACAAAGGCTATTTATTCCCCGGCTTTTATTTAAAAAAACCTATGCAATACTATCAATTTTGAAAATCCATTGATACCAGAAGTACATTTACAATATTATCTCCTCTAATAAACTGCAAAATCGTATAGTATTGCGTAATAATGAAACATGTTTTAATATTCACTATTTCCATTACCCCACCCAAGAAAGAAAAAACTCTCGTATTTACACTGATCATGCGGCGATATTATTTATCAATAATATGCTTATAACAAACGGTTTGTTTAAATCAACGGCAATTTCGCCGCAGTTTATCAGAGTACTACTGAGGCGCATTTAAATAAAACTTTTGACCTAGCTAATGATTTCAGTATAATAAATCTATTACGATCCGCTTTTATATACACATTCCAACATCATATACTATTTAATAATCGCAATGAAAACACTAATTAAATTAACCCTTTCAATCACTGTGTCCATTTCAATGGACAGCTAACAAAATGAGGAATAAGGTCAAAATGAAACATTTTACACCCACTAAAGCAATTGTGTTAATTTGAATGGACGTGCATCTTTATATGGTCAGGCATGTAGTGCTATCTTTTGGTTCGTAAGGGAACTAATAGTTTGTAAAAATTGTTATTTTATAAAAGCGGCTAATTAGTGAAACACTAAGATGATATCGATAGTGTACCTATGTGAATGATATGTATCATGGTAAAAAAATTATTTTTATGAACTTTTATTTCTTCTCTTGTGTTTACAATATTTTTATACCTTTTTTATATATAACTAATAATTGTAAATGATAATCGGTGTCATTTTACTGTCTGTAATCAGTTAAATGTTATATTCATTCAGTTGTTTTTAATTTAAATAATCCATTATTCATATTTCAAATTATTAATAAAAATATTTACTTATTTATTAAGGGAAGTACATGAAACCTGCGTAAATTTGGGACTAGAAACAAATTCTGAAATAAGTCTTCCATGTTTACACGTTAATAAAACGGTTAAAAAACAGAAGATAAAATGAGTTAAAAATGTAAGATACGAATCACCACTAATACAGTGGTATGCCCGTATATTTAATGATGTTGTATCTTTAGGAACACTTGTGCAATACTTCTTCAGATATATAACAAATGAAATACTGCAGTTAATGGTCGAAATGGCAAATCGGTATGCCGTACAGAAGGAAAACAATTTTTCTCCAACAACTTTGGATGAAATGAAACTAAAAAATATTCGATTTGATACATTTCAGACAATATATTACCGATTATCTGATTACACAATCATGCAAGCGTAAGGTTGGCCGCCCATCAAATGAATAACAACCTACCGGTAAAAACAACGTTCATTTGAAGAAAATGGTCTAAATATTGATGTTCGCTGTGATCAGACTAATCATATGCCAGTATTTGATCAAAAAAAAAAGACGCATCAAGCTGCAAAAACAAGCTATGCACAAATAAATAGTTAGTTGAGCTTGCTCTCAAAGCGCAGCAAATATGTTAGTACGAAACTATATCATTCTTACCAAAAAACTTGAAAATAATAGCCCACACGTGAACCCTAGAACAACGGATGTTATGCAACTAATAGGGAAGGTAAATACTCAGAAGCATCAATTCCTATAAGAACTAGAAGAATGTCACTCTTTAACATTTGCATATTGCACAATTTGTTAATGTAAAAACAGCGCCACTACATCTTCAAGTTAAGTTTTGATTATTCTTCTTTTTTACTTTTGGAGAGTTTACTTCATAAGTGAAAGGTAATAAGTTATAATTTTTACCAATTATAACCCCGTACTAATATTTAAAAAAAACATGAATTACTTTCAAAAGAAAGTAAACCCAAGAGCAACAGATTTTTATATTATCATTTAATTACAAAAATACATAATTGACAATTGCAGGTTTTTTTTCTCTTTTTTACTTTAATTAACAAATTTTTCCATAAAATAATGATACTGTAAACAGAAATATATTTAAATTATAAAGTAATACATAAACTGGTATATACTCGTGGTTTTATAATAAAGTTAAAATAAAGAGAATTCACATTTGTAATTTTAAAAAAAAATTAAATTAATGTAATTCGAAAAATAGAATAAAATAAAATTAAAAGGAAATAATTACAGGTAAATTGAAAATAGCGGGTTATTAATTGCCGGTACGATTATATGACTTTTTAAAATTTATCGATATAGTACGACATAATTATAAACTATTTTTTTATTTAACTGATTTATTAATTGTAAATTGTAATTACAATTAATATTTATGTATTTTATATCATTAAATTCTTTTATTTTCACTTTTTTTTATTAAAATGGGAAGTTAAGCTCTTATGTAAATCTATAAAAAATTATTATAATTTTAAGTAATTAAAGACGATCTTAATGGTTTTTTTTTGTTTTCTTAATTTATAACCAATCTCGCTTATCGTCCATAGATGTTATAAAAGAAAGTTTACGAACTGTGTCAAGAGAATTTCCATTCACTAATCGGGTGCAACAAAAACTAAAAATTTAATTCCGGCGGCATACTTCAACAAATCTAATCTGGATATTCATTAACATTTTTTATATAAATGCTTGCAGCTGGCTATTGTTATTATTATTCGATTTCGGCATCTTTATAAAGTTGCTTAGCTTATAAGGAATACGTTTATTTTCCAAAAATAGTTCAAAATATTTACAACCAATATATTTTTTTGTATTATTTTTTTTTAAAGCCTGAATACAATTATGGCGCATGAGTTTATGATCTAAATGCAACTCCGCATATTTCACATCTCGCTTTAGTGGCGTTATTCTCATTGCTATTCCGATGTTACACGGTATTACAAACCTGCTGTTAAAGACAGTGTGACCTGTATCTTTTGTTAATTTTAATTTTCCACGCTTCACATGACATTAAAATTAAACCAGCTGGTACCAGTAAAATAAGTTAACTTTATCTAACTTGTTTTTAGATTATGAAATTGTTTAATCTCGTAAAAAATGAATCATTGTAGGAATACCTGTAACATAAATTAACATACAGGATGATTGTAATTAAAGTTCAAGGTTCAAAACGCTATAAAAAAAGAACCACTGATCAGATTGACGTCAAATTTGAACGGAATATTATTAAAGAAGGGGGGGGGGCAGATGGCATAAGAAAAAAAAAGTTGCATTTTTTCCCCAGCCCAGCATCTCATTTTGGCAACTGATTGCGCTACCAGTACCGCTTCAGTCTGCAAAGATCACTGTGTGGTGCGGGTTTACGGCATCATTTATCATAGGGCCATATTTTTTTTGAGGAGACGGGTACTTTCGGTCCTGTTAGCTGTACCGTCACTGGTAAGCGCTATGAGTGTCTTTTGTGCAACCACATCAATCCAGCTCTCCAACAGCGTGGATGTGTGGATGGGATCATTTTTATGCAAGATGGCGCTCCTCCACACTTTGCAAATTCAGTGAAGCAGCTGCTGAAGCGGAATTTCGGAAGTGCTAGAATTATCAGCCGTCATTTCTCTACAGCCTGGCCGTCCCGATCAGCTGACCTTAATCTGTGTGACTTCTAGCTGTGGGCCTATCTGAAAGATGTTGTGTTAAGTGCTCCTATTGCAAACATAGCTGAACTGAAGGCACGCATTGCGCAAACACATTCTGAACGTAACCCCGGAGACACTTCGATCAGCTGTGGAACATGCTGTTTCTCGATTTCAACTAGTTACAGAAAATGGTGGACAGCATATTAAACATGTTTTGCGCCGGTCTCACGAAATTTTAAAACCAATTTGATTGATACTTTTTGTACGGTTTTCGGCCTCAGGACAATTATAAACTGATTTTTCCCATCCGATGTGATATGACCTTCACACCTGTACAGCCTTGCACACTGGATAGTACAGTTGGTTCAACGTTTAACTTACACCTTAGCCGTTGTTTTATGATTCATTTGTCATTTGTAGTCGAACCCTTTTAAATGATGATGCTTACAACGCAATCTGTTGCTAAAATTAAATGACGGCCAAAAAAAAAATTGGAACTATTTTTTTTCTTGTGCCATCCACTTTTTAATAATATTCCGTTCAAATTTGACGTCAATCTGATTAGTGGTTCTTTTTTTATAACGTTTTGAAACTTGAACTTTAATTACAATCACCATAACAGCGACTCTAACACATTCTCTTGAGGAGGACCGGTATTTATAGAATAATATACTGTAGATCCCCATTCAACCTAAAAAAATACCTTTCATTTCAATATGAAGAAATAAACCTAAAGTGATTAAGCAGAATAATTTTTTAAATTTTACACGAGAAATGATCACGCTAACTTTATCAAAAGTCTGACTGATGGCTCAAAATATCGAGTAACTTATTTCTTTTCAATATTCTTATTTTATCGATTACTTAATATACCTGTTAAATTCTTGACTGCTTTGCAGGTGTGCCTCTTCGATTATAGGAAATATGCTTTCAAACAACTACGCTTTCAATAATTCCGAAATTATTGGGGAAAAAAAATAAGCCTACACGATGGACTTTTGACAAACGGTATGTAAAATTTTATTATCTTCCAGAAGTTGTCTCTTCTTAAATCTTCTTTTTTGTTCTAAAGGCTTAGCCTTGTCGGTGCGACTGATCGTCGGCGACTACCTATTCGTATATTTTTAGCTGTACAGATACAGGTAGTGTACTAGGCAATTGTTATATGCAACGCAAGCGTACACACGCAAGACTACATTCGGAACTGATTGTAGCCGCTTGTTATCGCGCTACAAGTGCAGTCCCGTGTGTGTCTGCTGTGTACTGACCTAGCGTGCATATGATGTTATACGTGGTGGTTTGCCATTGCCTTCCACGTGATTATTAGCGATTATTTATTTATTTATTTAATTCTTGTAATAAGTTCGTCGTCGCTCAGGATCGAACCCGTGACCTCCATATCAAAAGTCAAGCGCTCTAGCAACTAGACTATCGCGACGACCTCTTCTTAAATGATAATTCTTAATACTTTCAATGTTGATAAACTACATCGAAAAGTTCTTTTAAGTTTACATTTCTAGTGAGAGGTTTAATTATCCTACAAAAAGCCTAACTTACTCCTATCGTACATATTTATATCACAAAATTAGTTCGGGTAAGTTTACATTAGCCAGATGTGGATCAAAAAAGCTAATAAAATATCTGCACCACCCGCGTCAGTAATTATGCATCAGGTATCCTAAATGTTATAATTAGGTGTCGCTTTCCATAAAGTTTATACAATAATAAAGGTATGAATTCTTCTTTAGTTTTTGGAGTAAAGTTTTTATTTTGTTTATTCAAATGGGGTTCCGACTCATGACATGTCTATAATAGTACTTAGAACTTCTTTTAACTCTGTACCTTTTAGTGTAATGTATTTCGAAGTTCAATATGTGTTTCTAACGTTATATTTTCCATCGATTATATACGTATATTTCCTATAACGCTAGCAGGAATATATTGAATTGAGTTCAAAAAATTTACCTTTTGGTGAGCAATGCATAGCAGAAATTGAAATAATTTTACCTAAACACTAGACATTTACGCTTGCTACTTGTAGAATATGTCGGTAAAATTTATTGATTCGCGCTGTTTGACCTTACTTTTTAAACAGGCAGTACCATCCAAGTGAGCAGTTTTATGCACGCGTTATATCCTTTAAGATTAAAACAGCACATGTTAAATGAAATTTGGACATTAATATGTCCATCGTTTCCGGGTTTAGATATAACTCTATTTTGTGTTTATAATAAAAATTATCAATTGTATTCTAAATAACAATTTTGAATAATTTTCTGTCTGGCAGTATAGTTTAGATGAAATTATTAATCATGTTAGTTTTTTTAATTGTCATATGTACGATTATACCTTTAATTTCGTTAACAAATCGGTTTAAAATAAATTACTACTATCTAATTTTTAAATCATTACTATTATCACTGCTGCTAGTATTATTTCTATTATTACATCAGTGTTTATTATTATTTATTCTATTTTTTCGTGCCATCTAGGAATGTGAAAAATATGAATTATTTACGAGTCAACGCTGAAGAATTTACATTTATTAATACGACTTTAAAGTCCACAATTTAATTTTCATTGATATTTTTTATTTATATTCCGTTTCTAATGGAAATTTAAGAAGCCAAGAAAATGATTAAATTAAATGTTACTTAAATATATAAAACATCACACCAATAAATTTAAAACTAACACAACTGCACTAACAATTAACGGATTATTATTTGAATTACTCTATTATTCTAATCGCAATTTTAATATTTTTGTTTGTTTTTTACTTGTCTTTTAATTTACATTATCAACATCGATATTAGGCTTCATTTTTTATATTATACATAATTGTGTTTATTTTAACCTGAATTTATACAAAACATGTCGATTTATTAATAACCTTATAATTCAAATATATTTCTGTTTGCAGAGTAGTTAAACTGGGTAAAAACGGTAATAATATCGTATATGAATATCACTAAGAAATACGGTTTCATGATAAGAGTAATAATAATAATAATACGCATACTCCAAAATTATATACCTGTCATCCTTTTATTGACGATATTTGGTCGGAGGTACAAATCCTTCAATTTCGGATTACCCTTGTTACTGGACAAAATCAAAACATCTTGTTTTACTAGATCTTCCTTTTCTTTCTCTTCCGCTTCTCTCATTTTAAAACGTTTTTGTACTTCTTTAATTAACCGAAATGCATTACTCAAATTTGCCGACGGCGGTACAACGTCCTTACCAATATCCTTTATATTCGAACTGCGATATGTTCTATTTAACAAAACATATCGATTTTAATTAATACACATAAAATTCTGGATATCTGAACTATTCTACGATTAAAACGATTTCGTCCGATAAAATGAAAATCAATTCGAGAAAGGAAAAGTTTAAAAATTAAAAAAATAAATGAATAAGATATACTCAATATTCTTTGTCTTAACTAACAAAGTTCAAGATAAATCGTCGTTTTTAAATATGTTCACTTTTAAATGTACAAATAAAACAATAATTTTTTAAAAACTGCTATTATATTTGCCATATGTAATCGGAAATATATCCTGGACATATACGAAATACTACGAACTAAAATGTAAGGGTAGAGTACAGTATTTAAACAAATGTAAAAATGTTCATAATGAATCATAGTTTTAAAAAAACAATCCCTTTTGAATAAAATTATACAATGCATTAGAATTCTAAGCAGGTAACTGACAATTAAAAGTTGTGATGAAAGCGTTTAAAATAAATAATGATTCAACAACTTTAAAACATAAGTATGGAAGAATATTACGATATAACTTGATTCACCTTTTACTCAATTTCATATTTTCATTGTTCACTTTTTAAGAGTTATAACAACCTAACAATGGTTGAGAACTTGACCAAAAAATAAACATTTTTCGCGTTACGATCATCTAAAGTTTTAAAACACTCGAGAAAATGATCTCGCTTTATGCTGCATTTCAATGGACAATGAACGGCCAAGATAGTAATATTTTCATTTAACCTTTCGTTCATTACTACATTGGTTGCTTGTAAATAACCAAATTTATATTTTTCACGTTTGTAATGATTTATGTGCGTTTTATTATAATGCCAGCATATCCAAACAGAATTGTACCAAGACAAACCAGTAAATATAGTACTGATAAGATGCGTTATTAATGGTATAAAAATAGTAACGTTGTTTATTGTAATGTATATTTGCACTTCTGCTACGTGATTTAAAATACCATTTGCGTTCCACGGTGTAATTTTTAATTTCTCACTTTTGATTCAACGTGGCTACGATGATGCTAAGAGCTGGCCTTATTACTTCATCACAGTGAGGTCAAGTTTTTGTTAGAAATGTCTGTATATTAATATTGCTTTTTCCTTTTTTCTTGATTGCCGATGGCATCAGAAGTATGAGTATTTTCCCCTCTTACCGCACCGTCACCCGTGTATCAATAAAATTACCCACTGATTGTTATTTCATAATCAAAGCAGGTTAATAATTGAGTAATAATGAATAATTAATTTTATAATTTGTTCTGATCTTTTTAGGCACCGTTTTATTTTTGTATCTGATAGTTCACAATTTTTTATATGTTCCAAAACCTTTATAATTCAACGGACGCCTTAACTGACAGTTAGCGCATTTTGGAGGTTCACCATGTTTTTGTTGTAATTGTTCAAATTACATTCGACACATACACTGTTTTATAATATGCCCGTATTTTCGACATCTACAGCATCGAGGGATATTTTCTTTTCACAGAGTTTGTTTTTTACCTTAACATTAAGTAAAAAATTTATTTTGTATATTTTGAAATTATTTTAGTGAGGCTCTACGTCAACGAAAAAAATGTTAACAGCTGTTTATCAATTCTATACATAATATTTTAATTATATGCGTACCTTTATGCTTGTGTTACTGAAAAACTATTACTATATCATTTATTTTTATAGAATTATATTATAGATCACAACTCGAAAAGATGTATTTCTTTTTACCCGATATATGACATTCTACTTTTTTGTTTCACAGATAAGTATATCATACGATAGACAAATTTAGTTTAATTTCGACTCCTTAAAAATTTAGCTTCGTTTGTTTTACTTAATTCATCGTAAATTTAATTGCGCTTAAAGTACAACCTAGTTTAAAACTTACCAACAGCATTAGTCACTAACTAGCTTTCCTATTTTCTACATTAATTTTATTAATAGAAAATGTCTAGAATAAATTTTAAGTACTCCGTGAAAAATTTACTCTACATTATTTTATTAGAAATAAATAAATACCTCTAATGTAATACATACATTTCTTTAACAAATGTCGCTTCCGGATTTGGAAAAACCGTACCATCGCCACGAGATATAGAAGCACCAGGATGAAACAAATTAATTCGCAAGTACGTGTAATCACCTTCAACGCTTTGTGAAATATTTTTTATCATCGATATATGAAATGGCACTTGAATGCCAAATATCGGCATTATCACCGTTTCATATTTCCGATCTAAATAACAAAAAAAAAATGTACATATTAGGTTTATGTATAATAATCCAACAAATACTATTTTTTTTTTTTGAGATATCATTTATTTCAGCATCTACATTTTTTCATGTTAAAAAAATTAATGTACGTAAAACACATTTAAATGATCATATTTGGCCTATTCCATATGGATTTAACGAGCAAAAAAAAATCGATCGCTTCGATTTTTTTCAAACTTTCGGGTCGAAATCTACATTAAATTTCATGAGACGCGTTTTTCTCTCAAAAAACGTTTTTGGAGCCCTGTAGCCCGATATCAAAATGTACATCATGAAAGCTTTATTTCGAAAATGAAAATTCACATTTTTTTTTAAATGGCCGTAATTTTAGCCCGATTTATTATATCGAGACGTTTTCTTTAAATGTAAGAAACTTTATCAGCTTTTTTCTTTTTAAATTTTTAATTACTTAAAAACTTTTTGAGATAAATTGGAAAAAACGATAAAAGTGATTTTTTCGAAATTGAATATCTCAAAAAGGCCATCTCTGATTTTCACGAATTTTGAATATTTTTTTCAAAGCCAAGTGAGTTATCTTTCCACCAAATAGCAATACGCCATTTTCGCCCTTTCCGATGATACGGGTTTGCAAAGAAAATGGCTATTTCTACATGCTTAAAGCCGGATATGCGTTATATATAAGCTTGTATCGTAATGTTTAGATCATGTAAACATGGATAAACCATCCCTTAACGAAGAAATAAGCGAAGAAATCAATATTAACTTTCTACTCAAATCGAATTAAAATAATGTACATTTTATATTCAATAACTTTTAATTAGAGTAATTTACACATACGAAATCAATATAATAGGTAGCCCGTTATTTTATAGGTAACCATAATCAGGCTACAGGACTCCAAAAACGTTTTTCGAGGGGAAAAAACGTGTCTCAGGAAATTTAATGTAGATTGCGACCTGAAAATTTAGAAAAAATCGAAGCGATCGATTTTTTTTGCTCGCTGAATCCATATGGAATGGGCCATTTATATTATATTTTAAATGTCTGCTTGTTTTTATCTCAAAAATTACTACGTGAATTTCAAAATTATGACAATTAAAGGGAGATTTTCAAGTAACACAGTGATGAATCATCATGTCAAGTTAAAGGAGAGTCATGACAGTAACGACTTGAATAAACGGTACCTTAAAAATATTTTGTAATTAAATAAGATAATAATCACAAAATTTTTTCATATACTCCATGTTCAACAAATTTTTATTTTGACGATCTGGAGGATTTACGCCATTCAATAACAATGAAGTCACTAAAAATGTTAAAAATTATAAGTTCATAATAACGACAATACTGCTCATTTTGCGTCATCGTTTCTTCAATTAACTTGAAATTTCTTTCAAAAAATTACAACTTTTACGAAATATTAGCAACAAACCGTAACAGTTACATAAGAACATCCTAAAAAAATCGCATTAAAACAAAATATACTTAAAAGCAATATTTCCGATCTTATGCGTTCTATTTGGTTTTCTATTTCTGTTCTATAAAGTACATTTATACTAAAACATTTAAAATAAATATTAAATAAAGTAAACTAGAAACATTTTCAGGAATATTTGATCTGCAACGAGAAAAGAAAAGAAATATTAGTAAAAATTAGTTTAAAACTAATATTTTTCTTTTTTTTTCCAGCCGAAGATGGGTAATTACCGAAAACGTATCCAACATACTACTTTTATTTATGTAATGTTCGTTATTTTTGTTTCTAATTATTTATTATTTTATCTTATTAACTAATTACCAAACAGAGCACATATAGAGTATATTTGAAACATATACCTTTACTTTATTTAATCAAAAATTTTATTAGCATCTAATCGATTTCCATAAACCCAACAACCAATTTAAACTTGAATACATTTATACTAGTAGAATTCCTCACCACGTTATTTTATAAATGGATCGCGAAGAGAGCGAAAAAATTACATTTTTTTCCACACCTGAATGCGTAAAAAGAATGAAAAATATGTGATGTTTAATAAAAAGTGACCAATTTCTGTACAGTGCTCCCTATTTTACTCATTCGCTTGTACTTTTACTTTTTTTTATTTCTTTCACAGAATATAGACACTACCTTATAATAATTCCAGTTATATTTAAGTATACTTAAAATAATACAATAATTTGAACTAAAAAGTAATTCTAACAAAGGTAAAAATTATTACAGGGAATTGTAACAACGTTGTTAAATAACATGAAATATGTCAGTAAATATTATTTAACTGATGTATTTTTTAACAGATCCATTTACTTTTACTAAAATTATCGCTTCCTATTTCCCGTATAATATTTCAAAAAATGTAATTAGTTTCTAAAAGTATTTTATAATGATAACAGTTATTGCAATAAAAACAAAGTTGTGACGAGAGAACAAACTAAGTTTCTTTTCTTCAGACCCTCAGAGGCAAATGAAAATACAAGAATTAGTTAAAAATCTCTTCTAAGCACAGGAAATCCCAGAACCCAAATTTTGTTTTGTCCGATTTGGCAGTTTCCCCACGAAATGTGAACAGAAAGACAAAATTTTCGTAAACAGTGTATTAATTTAATGAATACAAAAAAGATCAATTTTTATTTAAAAAGTCGTAATTACAGACATAACGATTTCTCTTTTGGCATTTCATTTATTCTTCTGATATTTTTATTATTACGCAAAAAAAAAAAAAACGACTATTCGACTTATTATTACGTTATTAATAAATAATTTAAAAGACCATTTACCAACATATATTTTCATTTGCTTAACATCGGATTCAACAGGCATTTGATTATGACTCTTGTAAGAAACATTTGACTTCCGCACTTTTTCGCTTTGTTTATCAGCGGACTGTTCGGCTAGTCGCTGCCTCGCCTGTTCATTTAATTGCTGAGCTAATTCCTTTTGATGTTGCTTTCTCTTCTCCTCACTAGAGGTGTCTTGCTAAACATTACGAATCGCACAGTTAATTTTGAAATACTTCATAAAAAAATTTTAATACGCTAAAGAATTATAATTCAAATTACTCGAAGTTTAGATTCCAAGACAGCAGATCGTTTACCGCGTCCTAAAATTGGTTGCTGTTGCGGTTCATTTTCTTTTTCACTTTCTTCGTCCTCTTCATCTTCGTCTTTTAAAAAGATTCCAACATTTTTAATCTGCTTTTTAGATAGAGTTAATAACGTAGCTGGACCTTCCTAAAAAAAAAAAAAAAAATCAATCTTCATGCAATATTAACGCTGCACAAGTAAATGAGTAAAGAACAGCTCTTTTAAAATACGATTATTACATCCAATTTTACAAGATTTCATTGTACTATTGTGTTTTAAATCACATTTTACAGAGTTTATTACATATTTTTTTTGGAATTCTGAACGAAACTCTGTTTAATTAAAAACAAAATATCGAAAAACCACATGAGATGCAGTAAATAAAATATAAAAAGTTATATTTTTTTTCTTCCGTTTATATTGTAGAATAAAGAAATTAAAATAAAAATGATCTTACTTCATTAACAGCTACAGTATCCCCTATAAACAATGAATAATTCTTTAATTCAGCTTGAGAATCCGTATTTTTTAAGTTCGAAAGGCCAATACATAAATTATAAACTTGACCTTTACGTACAGGAGTTACAGTTTTTGGAGCGATTGAAAGAGAATTTTCTCGAAATTCAATACCCATTACGAATCTAAAATATTTCAAGAGTAACATTTAGAATCTATAATACTTTAAGTTATATCTACTAATACTACGACCAAAAATTAACTGAAATAAAATTAATTCATACCCGAAATTCTTTGTTAAATTGTTCACTAGATCCGGTTTCTTCGATTTCGTGAATTCGATTCCAGCATTAAATACGTCGCATAATTTAGTACCGGAAACCAAATTCGAAATTAAATGTTCCTCTAATTCAACTAAGAAATTATAATTGGCCTAAAATTAAGTTGACAGCGCACTTATTAATCAATGTTAAATAAAGTAATCAATAACGATAATTTGTGCGCTATAAAATATCTTTACCTGCAATGAATCTGTCGGATTGACCAACAGCGTTCGTATAAGATTTGAACAATAAGATTTGTATCGCACTCCGAAAGAACAAATTATTACGTCAAAACTCAAATTATTCTTATCGCTGAAATTGAGTAAAAAAGATATACATTTAATAAATAATAATTTTTTTCTCTGCTCATAATATAATTTGACTATCTTATTAATTATACTTTTGAAAATTTGTTACACATAATTATATTCTAAATTCAAATATGAAAGTATTATTAACCGTTTAAAATAAAACAGAAATATAATTTTTTTCTGTTACACTATCCGTGCCTAAACTGCTCTCAGTAAAACAGCGCCATATGAATTTTACCGGTTTAAGTACCGTCAAATGAAAAAAACAAAACTATTCCTTCTAATTTATTAAATTGAAACTGGGGTATAACCATAAAAAAATAAGAAAAAAAAAAACAATGAAATAATTAGTGATCCTTTAAGTACATTCTAACGGCAACCAAATTATAACTGTCAAATCTCACATAAATATATTCATTTATTCATAATTACGGCGGCATTAATATAAACTTTTAAGTTACCTAATTTCTACTTCTCGTCCTAATCGTTTTAACGTGAATTTCAAAAATTTATATTCATATGGTTGTATTTTTTGTATTTTAAATAATTTCCTTATTATAACAATAATGATACAAATGTATGTGAAAACAGAATACAATATTTTTACTTTATAACTGGAAAGAATCATAAAATTCAAAAGGCTATTTTAATGATCACTTAAACACGAGACATTAATGATTTCTAAGGATCAAACTTTGTGTGATATTCGAAGTATATATTACAAATTCACTTTGCAAAACTTTAGATTGGTAATTTCATGACTTTCACTCTGCAGCAGTAAAACATTATCCCCCCCCCCCTCAAAATGTTAGTTATTTTACATTCAAGTTTAAAATACGAAATTATTTTAATATTTTTATTACATCAGTATTAAGACACGGCTGATAAAATTAGAAATATTTAAAACAAAGCTGGTAATATATTACAACACACACTGTACGCAACGGATATCAAATAAAATATTTAATTAAAATAAATCCGGTGTTTCAATATAAAAATAAAAATTCTTATTTAATCTTTGCTGCTTACCTGACAGCCGAAAATTTAAGACTGTAATTGCCTCCACTTTGTATAATAGCCGGATAACATAAATAAAGCAGATTTGGGTCCACATTTCCCACATACTTTTTGTCAGAAAGTGCAGCTTCTACTCCTTCCGCTAATTTAGCGTGTTTCACTTTCTATTTAAAATTTTACAAAGATAAAAGATAAAGATAATAAAAACACTGCAATAGCAGAAAATAAATTAATAGCTGAAGAGATAAAGATACCTTATCTGAATCTATAATATCCATTATCTGGTCTCGTAGATACTTCTGATAGACATCCACGGTTATTTGGCTGGCTTTTTTCATTAATAACATTTCTGAATCTTCTTTTACACTTAATATACTTCCAACTGCTGTAGTTATATCCACCTTAAAATAAAGCATATAAATGTTAAGTAACCTCAAAAAGTCACGCAAGTTAGCTGTTCAATCCAATACAAGTACAAAATAATGTAATCAGAATGTCACGATATTTCGAAAAAAACAATGATAAATCAGAAAGTAATAAGTAATTCCTTTCAACTACTTAAATATTTAAAAAATTCAATTTACAAAAAATATATTAAAAAAATAAATAATTTCAAAACGAAAAAATAAATAAATTTAAAAAGAAGCAACAACGCCGATTTATAATAAAAACAAAAATATTAATAACCTGATCCAACTCCTGTTTCTTTAACATTGCTCTCCATGATTCCATAAAAGCACCGGGAAAATTGTCTTTAATAAAAATGCCCAACATTTTTCCGTTTTTACTATTTTTTATAGCCGTTGACAGTTTATCGAAATTTTCTTTATCATTTCCACCCTTATACACATTAAAATATAATATTACTTATACTAATGCCGAAAATATTTTATTTACTGATACAGATACATACATAAATTTGCAAATGCAGACACATATATTAAAAAAAATTAATAGGTTTAAAATATATTCATAATTTAATGCGTTATGAATTTGATATACACTAATATTTATTTTTTTAAAACTTTATTAATGTAACCATGAATTTATGTCTATTACTCCGAAAAATGTTAGTTTTGATTTAAAGAATCTTGAACATATTTTTGCTTTTTCATATTACATTTTTTATATAATCAAAAAAATGGAAAATTAAAATTTACTTATTTTTTTATATATAGTCACATTTTCTGTGGCAATACACCACTGCTAATCTTTTTCCTTATTTTCATTCGTTTTAAATATTCCCTTCTTTCCTATAAACTTAACGAGTGTTACTTAATCGTACTCGCACTATGCTACATACAATAATGCTACTTGCTTTCTTTTCTTCCAAAAATCGAACAGATCTCCATTATGTACACTCAAATTGTACCCATTTACTTGTTCCAAGTAACCTGTTGATTATTATATTGAGTTCTTCCTGAAGTATTCTATAATGATATCGTAGAATACATCTCTCACTGAGGAGATTTAGACCATTCTTTTGTAAATTTTAAAATTAATATCAACATTTTTTACAGTCATCTATGGTTTTTACAATAAAAGAAAATCGATATACTGAAAAATAGCGTTAATTAAAATTTTAAATGATATGATTCAAATGCTTTCATTCTCATCCAGTTACACAGTATTGATAAATCACATTTTAATCGCAAAAAATGGATGTTACACTCTTGTTAAATGAAAAATCAAATATAGATTATAAGAACAATATATTTATCATTATTGTGTTAAGTTCAAAAAAATATTTATAAATTCTGTTATAAAGGCACAAATCTATGATAGTTATACAAAATATAAACAAAGAATTAAATCCATACCTTATCTCTAACATAAAATTTAGCTGGAGGTACAGAATTCTCATCTTTGCTATACTCGATTTGCCGTAAGAAATCTATTTTCTTTTTGCTCGCGAAAAAGTGTACTGAATTTTCTGTTAGCAACATCACAATGTCAGTTAAATCATATCCAAGTAGCCACAACTGAAACGAGGTAAATTCAGAAATAATGTACTCAATAATAGTTTTAAATTAATAAAATAGAATCGAAAATATAATTGAGTTCTTCATATGCAATTAGATAATTAAATTTAAACTTGCATAAAAATCCATTTATGTATATATTTATATTGATGGTTAAGCCATTTATATGCTGGAGTTAATGAACAATTCTGTTATTCTTTTGTGTTATTTACAAATCATGCGGCGTTTTTGTTTTGTTCAAAAACAGTATTACGTTCCTGCATTATGGAAGTTATAATAGATATTCCTACGCAAATTGCAAATTAAATTTATTGGTTCAGACGATGTTTTTGATTACCGCAAAAAAAAAAACATTATTTTACGAAGAATAACATAGTTCATAGAAAGCGACCCTTCTGTAACAATTATAAAAAGCTCTCGCAGTCCAGATGTCCTCCATGGTGAATTCGAAGGATCGTTTGTTTATTTATATATGTATAAACATGAAATGAAAAGTATACCGCCTAAAATTACCTGAAGTGAAAGAGATTTACAATACATAAGGTAATCATCTGATCCAACAGCACTGCAAATTGCATCAACTTTAGGAAACGGGTCTCCAGTATCAGTTTTACCTTCCTGCATTAGCAATTTTTAAAAATATATTATATAAATAATATTAAACACCTTATTCAGAATAGCGTATTTTTTACTTGTGAATATTACTACGAAAAATATGCTCTCTATGTAAGATAATATTTATGTTTTAAAACAAGAATTTTATTTTTTTCAATTTCTAAAAATATAAATGGAGCACACTACTAACGTTATAAAACCCAATCAATACTTTTAAAGCGTCTTACTTTCCAGGCTGCATATAGACGTTTCATACGTCTAAAATAAGCGTCCTTATCAATGGTAATAGTTGCCATCTTCGAAACGGATACTCATTTAATGGTTTTAACAAACAATCTTAAACATGGATAATTCAGTAATTTTAATTAAAAATTACACAGTAAACACTTCTCCTAATACACATTTTCAACACCAGCTTAAACATCGTAACATAACGTTACATTAAAAAGCGCGGGCAGCATGAAAATACTTTTCTGGTTCCTGGATAACAAAAAGCTTATGTAAATATAAAATATTATCCAGCGGTAACCGTGAATTAAAGTTGTTTTAAAATATTAATTTAAAAAAAAATTATTAAAATTATAAAATTAAAACACGATATTTACTTCCATTATTTAATCAAAATTAAGGACTTGAATGGAATGTTGCAAAATATAACGCTAAACCGCATATAATCGTCATAACGAACCGCAATTAAAACATGAGTTTTTTCTAAAAGACGCTAAATAGGAAGTGCATGTTCAGTAAAAGATTCATAGAAAACTTCACGGATCCATGACGTCATAAATAAATTTATTTTAAATGCCATTTTGTAATTAAGAATTGACTGAGCTTTTAATACACATTGAAATAATTATTTTCATTAATTTCTTACAACTGCAATAGTGTAACATAAATTTAACCAGACCATATTTCATTTTTTTATTATATCATTATTATAAATAAATGGTTTGCATCTTCTTCATTAACTGTACTGTAGAAATATTAAATTAAAATAAACAACTATTTAAATGTTCGTTCATAATTACAAAATAACTGTAAGCTAACAGACAAATTGGTCACATGAGTAGACACTCCTGCGATTTGGATCCGGAACGAGACAGGTTTCGAATCCGTGACTTCTGATTTGGTAGCCAAGCACCTTAACCACGAAGCTATCGCGAGCGCGACTTAACATATTCTGAACTACAATAAAATATATTTACTGACTGAATATTGTATAGCGTAAAAAGTAAATGTTTCAGTATAAATATTAATTTTAATTAAATAAATTTCCATACATACTACGTATATTTTAAATGCAATATTATTATAATTTTATTTAAAATGCAATATTAATATAATTTTACTTAAAATACGCTATTAATATAATTTTATTATATTAAAATTAAAATGAATGCGTAATCTGTGTCAGAAATTGTTATATTTCGATACACTCTGTCGATAATAGTATCACGGGATGTACTCAAAAGCAACTAAAACGCTGGAAGTGAGCAGCCAAAATGGAAAAATCTCCTCCTACGTCATCGTTGTATAATATGATTGCAAAATTGTTAAACTATATCGATTTCTTATAACAATTATCGACTTTTTTGAATTTTTAATGCTGTCTTCAGCAATTAAATCAATTCTCAGATGCCATTTAGTCCTATTATCGGTTTTTGCTGTTCTGCTCTTTTCATGAATTTTATGCATTTATTTATACATAAATTGTAATTATTCAACATAAAAGAATAATAATTCATGAAGTGATGAAATGCGTGTTTAGAACACTTTGTGTATATAGTAATTTTAAATTTTTATTACGGAAAAATGTAATGGTGGAAAAGAAAGTATAAGTAGTAATCATGGTCAGTAGATGAATTAAGAAAAATATAATTTATCTTTTTCTTATCGTCGGATATTATAATACATTTTGAGAAGAAAATTATGTGAAAATGTTAATACTCAACGATTTACATAAAACTTTTTTAGAATTTAATGTGTGGAAACGAAAACAGGAATTAAGTAAAATAGAAGTGAACCGTGCGATGCAGTAAAGGGAAAAAAAAGAATGGAGCTGTTTATTTGTAATTTTGTTGGCCAAGTAAAAAATAAAATACACAGACGTCGTATTTATCGTAGAAAGAAGCTTTATAGGATTGGTGAGTTATATATAATCTGTATTGTTAATAACTAAAAGATTTAGTAAAATGAAAAGAGTGCTTTTGATATATAATTAATAGATTGTACTGCACAATTATAAATAGGTGTAATGTGTGTCGAGACCATATCATAGTAGTAATTGTGGATGGAAAAGTTTTTATTGAAAATTTTGCAACCCTGGATTTGTAAAAAATAGTTAAGCTGTATACCAATGAACACGGAAGAAAAAAGGAAATATGTGGTAACCATTACATAGTTTTCAATAGGATATTCACATTAACATTTACACCTTTCAAATATTTATTATAAGTATATATATATATTCCGGAAATGAAAGATTGCAATAACTAAAATTCATATGTTGATATTGTTTTGTAAAACTTCATTCGGCATATATTCATATGTGATGCAAAGTATTTATGATGAATATGGTATCTAATAAAACATAAACTTTTCAATATTTAAAAACCCACTGAACTTAACTAAAATTTTATTGTAAATCCTTTTTAAACAATATAATTGAGTTTTTTGCAGTTCTAAAAACATATAAAAATAAATCTTGTTGAAATTAAATAGAATGGTATTTGTAAAAGTATTGGTTTTAAAAAATTAATATGGTGGATGGTGTAACAATTTCTGAATATAGAAAATATTAAGAATATATTATTTAAGACAAATTTGAAATAAGCGAAAGTGGACATGTATTTAAATACTAAGGTGGAAAAAAATTATATAGATGTTAATTTATGTACATTTCATGTTTGTTTATTTGTTTTTATTGCTTTCGTTCACACATTTTATTCAGTTTTAAAAAATTAATATTTATTCATAGATGAAATTATAGGTGTTTCATGAAAATTTTATCTCAACTGCTCTTGTTTTTTAAGATGCAGGTTGCAACCAGTTTTTAACGCTTTGATTAAGAGAAACTGAAAAAAACATTCAAAGTATATTTTTAAAAAACGTTATTTTAAAATACTCAATAAAATTAATATATAAAACTATTAATAATTTTTGTATAATTAAGGAACAATTACAAAATATCCTATAAATGTAAACTTATGAATGTTTTGGAACAAAAGGGAGGGAATTTATTTTATAAAATACATTTAGATTCCTTTTTTATTTAAAAATTATGAAAAATTTTATCATTAAAGTTAAATTAATATATAGAAAAACTATAAAAAAGTAATTCAGAATATATTATAAATCACTACCCTAAATGTAGAGGAATATATTTTGGTAACTTTCAACTTTGATTTTATTGTTAATTGATGAAATTATCTATTTCTATTTATTAACATAATATATATTTTATTTAGTAAATATGATTCAAAATATAATTTAAAGTGCATTGTTTAATATATTTTTTTCTATTTATTTACATTTGTTTCATTTGCAGATTTCATATGGTCTGAACACACTTATTTGGATCAACATATAAAATAAATTTTTGTGATTTGAATTGCTGTTGTTTATAGTTAAATTAGACATTATATTGTATGTTATTTTAATTTTAAGTCACAGTTGTAATTTACTATAACCCAAACATCTTACATTTGCTGAATGTGTGATTTATTGTGATTTATTTTTTCTGCAGATTTTTACTAAAAGAATTATTTATGTACTGTAATTTACATTATTGTAACAACTGAAAGTATTACAAAAACTTTTTTACAATACTTATTTTATTCACTTTTGAAAATTCTTATTCTTTGATTAATTTCATAGTGTAGATCTTTTAATTTTATTAAATTTCAGAATGTGTTATTTAAATTTATTTCATATTTTGTTAATAACTTTTATAAGTCTGCTATATTTTTTAATAGAAAAGATGTGTGTACTACAAATCTCCAGTTTATTCATGTGATTCAACTGCGTATTATATATCTTTAAAACAAGGTCAATCAAGCATGATGCTCTGTGGGCTGAGGATTCTGTATATTAAGTTAAAGATAATTTACATTTATATAAAATTAAATTCGAAAAAAAGAAATCTCTGATTTTTTGTACTGCAAAAGGGGAGAAACACTATTTTTGGTGCTTTTTTGAACTTTTTTCTAATTTTGAAAGTTTCAGTAAGAAAATGGAATATAGTTTCATTCTTAACAAGTAGCAATCTTCCCATCAATATTTCACATGCAAGGAATGGAAGGATATTTTTTTTTGAAAATTCAAGTTTAAGTGCCTGGAAGGCATAAATATAAAGCTGTAAGCTCGGCTATAGTTTTCTTATAAGGCAGGCTTTTATTGCATATATTTGAGATATGTTTTAGTTTCCCTAACTATTATATTTTAACTATTACTTAGGGGAACATCCTTTTTGTTTGTTTGTTGTTTTTTCTCCAAATAGAAGGGGTTTAAATTATTTTTTAGCCATAACTTTTTGGTTTTATGAAAAAACTTTTGCACTTCATTTTATATTTTGAATTTCATTGAGTTTTTTGCTATCTGGAGTAATCAATTACCTTGAAATTGTAGATTGTCTAAAGAATATTTTAATTGTAATTTTTGATCCAACGTTTGTGAGGTATTGATTTTTATTTGATATTTTTATTGTTTCTGAACCATTTTATTAGGGTTCCAAAAACATCATATGTGTATAGAATTCTAAAAATTGAACAGTCTCAACAAAAATTATCTATCACAATTTTTAATACAATTATTACTGATATTCAAATTTATTGACATAAAACAAATTAATTGTTGGTGTGTTTTTAAAATTTTATAAACTATTTAAAACTAATTCTGATTACAATCTTTAAGAGCAAATTATATTTTATTTTGATCTAATAATTGAAATGTTACTACAAAATGTATAACTAACATCTCTGAATTAATTTTAGTAATAATTTCTTTCAAATTTATTTCACAAATATAAATAAATCTTAGCCATATTGGGAATGTTTAGTATGATATATAAAAATCATCTGAATTTTCACCTGTCTATTTATTATGAATATGATAAATAGGAAGAAAACACTGGTCTAAACGAAAAAGTTGTGATTTATATTTTTCTTCACAATGATGTCCCTTTAACAGAATAGCCATTTTCAATTCACTGCAGAATAATTTACTTGCTGACTTTGGAGTTTTAGTTTTGGAGGTTAAAATAAAAAAAAAATTCCAAGGGGTTGCTACTGAATTCAACTTACAACGAAGCATGCATAATGAATTGAACGATTATTACAGAACATGAATAAAAAAAATTCCTGTAATTCAGATACTGACCAGTGAATTTTTACTTCCTTCAAACTCAAATTAATTCTTGAGCAGATGAGTAAATAAAAAAACAATCAAAAATAATTGAACATTTGAAGGATGGGGAGGTAATATTTAATAACAGATTTAATCTAAATATAAATATCTGAAATTTTTTTGTACACTGTTTTAAGTAATAACTGTAAAACTTCATGCAATGTATTGTAAGACATTATTCCTTAAATAAGAAGTTGTCAGATTGACAATAACTACTCTAATTTGTTCCATTAGTGTTCTGAACAATGATCCTAAATATTTACAATCCTTTAATTATTTTGAATCGAAACACACTTAAATTTTGGTAATCAATGTGTAAGAAATGAATCTTAAAGTGAAGAAACTAGCACACAAATTGATATAAATAAAATTATGCCATTGCTTTTTTTTTTTTTTAATGGACAATTTGTGCAGTTTGCCTAACAGATACTTAAATAAATGTTACGAAAATGGAACTCAGAAATAAGAGAAAAGTAAATAAAATGTTAAAAGTTAAATCTTTTTTTTTATTTCACAGTCTATTTTTTGATAGAAAATGTTAATTACTTTCATGTATTTATTTTGCAAAGCTATATATCTTCATTGGGTATAATTTGATTTTAAAATATCGATTTATAGTGTAAAATAAGAAATCTGCAATTAAGACTCATTCCATTTCATATATTAGTCCCTACACAAAGTTAAAACAAGACTTTCTGATGTATGTCCTCTGTTCTGCATTTTCTTAAGCAAAATAATTGTTCTCAGTCCTTGAAATCATTTATAATAATGTGTAGGAATTCATTTTTATATAATGGTTAATCTTTTTATAGTATAAAATGCCCATGTATTATGTGCAATTATAAATTCTATCTGTTACATACACATATGATTAGAGAAAAAAAAAAAAATTGTTTGATATATTGCCTCAAAAATTTGGTGTTACAGTGAACAGTTACAGTGAATAATAGCAGCATGCAGGTTATAGAAATGAGTATTGCTGTAAGTGGAAGAAATGCATAATTTTTATGCAATATTGCAACCAAAATTTGTTATTCATGTAATGAATTATGGCTTATAATGATAGCTGAATATATAGTTTTAAAAGTTTTTATAGATGAATTTAACTAACATTGTCACTCGATATGTTTTTTTCTTAAAAAATAAAAAAGATGACAAAAGACTGCTACTAGTATCAAATAAGTCACTAGTCAGTTTTTGTTGAAATATAGTCAGCCATATTAATATTTCGTCACAGCATTGTGAAATAAATTAACGCACCAAACTTTTTTAATGGAATAACACAAAGAAAACCCGCCTAAATATATACATGCAAAAAAAAATCATAAACGAAAAAGTACCACAGCTCTGGTAACAGCAAACACAAAAAGTTAAAATTGGTGTGCCACAATAATATTTAGTCAATGACGGACCAACGCATGAGCAGCAGTCCTGGGTTTTCCCCAACATGAGAAATTACATTAATGCAGGGAGGGCAGTACATTGCCTGCATATCAGTCATTAATAAATATTAAGTTGCAGTTACTATGCAAATAATGTAAGTACAGTTGTAGTGGAAAAAGTGTTGTGTGAGATCAAAAAAAGCTCAATTGAGACTTGTGAATTTGTAATTTTTCATAACAAAAAATAATGTACTGGACAGTGAGATAAGTTGATTACTAAATATATTTGTGAATCACCATAAATGTAATTTTTCGGCAGTATCAAAAGGAAGTTGAATCCATTTCATTCTGCAAAAAAAGAAGCCGAAAAAAATGGGCGCTCTTGATGTATAGTTTATTAAGCGACTAGTATCAACAGATAGAAAAGTAAGTGTTCAGAAATTAGTAACAGCCTTACACGAATACTGGATAAATGGTTTCAGGTGGCTGACAGTATATGGAATCTTTCTTCTCTTAAAAATCATTAAATTTTTTTATTAGATTAACTTAGATTGTTATATCTTTCTACTATTATAATAAAATACATGAATAGACTGATTCAATTCCAGACTAAATTTGCATTTCATATTAAGTAATTTCACCTATATTAGTATTTTTTATTTTATATATACATATATGGCTAGTATGAAGGTCATAAACATATTTTATTTCTATTCCATCATTAAGGCGAATTTTTAGCATGAATCAGTAAGTTTGTTCTGTAAAAAATATTTTTGCAATATTTATAAATGTAAGATAATTATTCATTAAAGAGAAAAACTTATATTACTTTATGTTAAGAAAATGGGAAGTCCATTAAAAGTTAACAAAATAGTTTAGTGTTTTTCATACAACAATTTTAAAATTGAAAAGGAAAAGTAAAACAGAATAAAGGAAAAATGGTTGAAGTAAATGTACTAAATTTTAAAAAAATTTGACATGGTTTAAATTTCAATAAAACATTAATGTTCATATTAGTGAACCAAATTTTATAGAACAAACCAACAAATTTGCTGAAAAACTTAGTGTACATAATTTTTAGTATCCATCTTCATAAATACAGCAGTTTTGTGATTGCCATTGTACTGCATCTTCAAAAACCGTTGCAGAAGCACTTAATTTTTTGAATGAAATTTTAGAAAACTCATTAGTGTTCGGGCTCAGTTTATTTTGAAATGTTATGCAGAAACAATTCAGTCTTAGAAACAAAATAATAATTCAGTAGATTATAATTATTTCTTGTTGTACAAAACTTTTATTTATCTCTACATAGTTTTCTTTTTAAAAATAATATAACATTACTGAATTTGATATTTTACATTAAATATAAATTCATTACATGTTTAAAAATTACTTGTAAAATTTTTATTCGGCATAATAAAATTATTACTTCACTTTTTTATTTTATATAATTCCTTTTTCTACCTAAAACATTTGGTATTGAAAATAGTTTATTATGTATATTTCGGGGTATTTTTCATTTAGTATTATTTTATTAAGTTATGTCATTTTCAGTCTTACTACTTTAAGTAATTCATAATATATTTAATTGAAATCAATGCTTTTAAAAAATTTACACAGTATTGAGGAACTTATGTTCAAAATTATCCAATAATATAGATACATAATTTTCTTTAAAAATTTCATTTCATTTTCTATTCCCATTTAATAGATAATTTTTCTAAATAGTACTGCATAAAATAAAATCCCGCATTATAGTTTCATTATACAATAAATAATATATTTTTTAAATTTATTCTACACATTACTGTTAATTATTTTAAAATTTTTTACAGTGTACGAAAATCCATATACATATTCAAAAAACTAAAATTTATTTTATGGATTAATATTTTGCCGTCAGCTTTTATGTTTTTTAAAAACAAAATCAATTTAAAACATTTATTTGATTACCAATTTTATTGCATCTAATAACTGTTAAAAACATTAAATTGTATATATATATATATATATATATATATACATACATATATAAAAATAATTAGTAAATATAAAATATTAATTACTAATTGTAAAAATAATATTTTTTATTACATTTTAAGTATTTTTTAAATATTTAACACTTATTATGATGAAAAAAAAACTAATTTTTTGTAAATTTTCATTAAAAGCCTATAAAATTTAGGAATATTATCAAATAATGACGTAAGAGGTTTTTCTTTCATTTCGGCTGCTCACTTCCATCGTTTTAGACGATTGTGATGTACTCTAGCTTTTCAATATGATAAACAAAACTGTTAGCAAGTTGTACCGCGAGACTTGTAATTATGCAGGGTGTAGAAAGTTTTACCGGGTAAGTTGAGCAGAGCCATTTTTTTAGCTGTACGCCCCTAAAATTATTACTTTTTGAGTATTATATAGAAGATATACTTATTATGTAAAATTCATTTCTAAGGTGTACTGATCAGCTGATAAGTTTAAACGCGCTTAAGAAATATGAAGATTCGAGGAATAAAGATGTTGAAAATACAAGAAGAAAGATAGTCGATTTATTAGATAACTCAAGTAAACAAATACATATAAATGAATCTATCAAAAAGCTCTTATGTCTGCCACCTCCTCCTCCACCATCGTTTACGATTAATTGTGCAACTAGCAGTACTAACAATAAAAGGTATATTTAATAACTAATGTAAATAATTCATTTTTTTTTTGTCAGGTATGTAATTCATCAATTATTTTTTGTAACAGTCTTCGAGAATCAACGTTTTTTGAAACACCAATATAATAGATTTTGTAAAATGTTTTTTTTTTGTTTTTATGAGTATAAAAATAAAAGAATCTAATCTAAACATTAGAAAAAAAATAAAGTTTTGAACGTATAATAAGCTTCAGTTTGTATAACGATGATAAAGTTAATGGCGATTTAAAGAATTTTGAAAAAAGTGGCAGAGTTTTCAATATTGCATTATTATAATAAGCGTAACTTAGAATGTATTTATGCTTAAAGAGTTTTATCAACATTTGTTTGACTTAATTTAACGGAAAAAATGTAGCGGACAGTAAGGAGAGTTTGAAAGTGAAACTCAATAGCGAGATGAAGGAAGCAAATTATGATCGAAGCGTAGCCAACATAAAGAGGAAATAATATAGCGCTACAAAAACGGAAATTTATGAAACCAAGAATTGCAAGATACGGCTGAATAAAAAGATAAAAGGAAAATTAGTTAGAAAAGAAGGAAGGGTATGAGTCTGGCCAAAACCTATAATGGAATTTTTTAGACGATACAAATAATTTGTTAGCAGTGAACTTATTAATGGAGAGTCGATTAACAGCTGCACCTTGAGACAACTGATCAACCCGTTCATTTCCTTCTATATCAACATGGCCTGGAATCCAACGAAACTCAGTCTGAATATGATAAGTTTGGAAAAGGTTATGGATAATCGAACGAATACGAAGAACGATAGGATCACAAAAAGGATGCGGAAGAAAAGATGAGATAGTTTGTGAAACACTCTGAGCGTCAGAGATGATTAGAAATTTATATCGCAACAGACTCTGCAAAGAAAGTAGAATAGGTTGGAGGAAGTTTATAACTTTCAAATTAGTTGTGAACAGAATATAGGAAGGATGCTTCAACGTCATGAGAACTCTTCGATCCGTCAGTATAAAGAAAAGAATGAAAAGGAAATAGACTTAATAGTATTAAGGAAATCTTATTTAGGTTGTGGAAGTGATTTAGAGTAAGGGAACAATAAAGATAAATTAGGAGAAAAGAGAAAATCTATAAAATGAAAGGTAAAGTAAAGAAGTTTGTTGTAGGTTATAATTTGTGGAAGAAATCTGAGATATGAGAAAGGAGAATTTTTTTTTAGAAGTTAATCATCAATTGTGAAGTACGGACGAGTAGGGCGAAATAAGTTTTGAAGAAGAAATTAGAAGACACTTTAAAAGGAAACGGTAACCAAGTAAGATTTACGAAATAGTAATGGGAGAACATTACATTCAGCACGTATTGCAGAAATGGGAATTGATTTTAGGGCTCCTAGACACAAACGAAGGAAGCAACTCTGGACTCGGTCCAGTTCACAATGGAGATATCTGGAGGAGTTACCATAGATAAACAAACAATAATTTAGTTCGAAACGAACTATAGACTTATAAAGGACAATTAAGGTACTAGGATCTTCTCCACACTTTGTTGATGAAATAGATTTAAAGAGATTTAGTCTTTTAAGAGCCGACATGTGAAGATAGTTAATGTGCTCGAAAAAGAAGAGGCGACTATTTAGGAATAGACTAAGATAACAGAAACTATTAACTAAGGAAATAAGAATGCTATTTACAGAAAGGTTTACTAAAGAAAAGTTAAAAGGTTGATAAGTAAAATTAATACAAGTGCAGTTAGACGGCGAAATAAAAATGTGTAAATCTAAGAGTGAGCTATTTAATCTTGATAAGGAATTATTAATTTCTTTGTTTGCAGATATAGTGGAATATAGAAGGATATCATCAGCAAAGAAAAGAGAGGACGACCCTATCGGAAGAGAGACTATTAAATATATATATATTGAAAAGTATAGGACTTTAACAGGAGCCCTGCGGAAGACCATGGTACACAGTTCTGGAAGTAGAACGAGGAAGTGTAGAAAGAGAAACTGTTTGATTTTGGAAAAGCAAATAAATTGGAATGGAAGGTTAATGGAAAGCATTTTATTTTGTAAGGTCGGAAGATACACATTATTAAAAGCATTGGAAATATCAAGAAATATAGCTAAAGTATAATTTTTATTTAAGAATGACTTGGAAATATCCGAAATAAAGAAACTAATGCAATTGGAGCGACCATGACCAGGGCGGCAACCGAGCATGTTATTAGGTAGTAAATCGTTACTTTCCAGCCACTAAACAAGATGTCTGTTTAGAATACTTTCAAAAAGTTTCCTTAAACACGAAGCAAGGGATGTTGGATAAAAGGAAGAAGGATTTTCTTTAGGAACTGGAATAATAATACAGGAGTTCCAAGAGGGAGGAAAAGAGCCAGTGGATAAAATAGAATTAGAAATATTGAGAAGGATTTGAGATGATTGGTTGGACAAATTTTTAAGAACGATGTATAGGGGAAGAATCATTTGCATTGTTTAATGAACAACGCAGTTTGTTAATGTTGAAGAGGAAGGTAAGGAAATAATGAGAGGAGTCATTGTTAAATGAAGGAGGGAAACGCTCTTCAGAGCTGGATACATAAGAAGAGGAAATAGAGTCAACAAAAGGAATTAACTTCTGTAAAGAAATATTCGTAGATATAGGATGTTGAGAACGGGAGACTTTAAAAGCTCTAGCCAATCTCTAAATTTGCGAAAAGGAGTGTTATGGGAGAAAGAGGAACAACATTTTTCCGAAGCTTCTTTTTTGACCGATTTGAAAACAAACCTAACTTTCGCATTCATTTGTTTATAAATTAGATAATTGGAATTTAAAGGACGAGCTCGGAAAGTTTTGAAAACAGATAGACTAGCATCGTAAGCGGCTTTACATTCACTATTCCACCATATAGATGAAACAGTGAGGTGCTTAGGATTTTTAGGAAATTTGATTGGTGCAAAGAGGAGAACAAACTTAAATTAATTAACTGGGTAAATGAGTTATATAACTCAATAGGATCTATATTTGTAGGAATAGATGAAAGAAAGGAGTCCAGTGTTACGAAATTCAAGCCAGTTAATTTTGTTAAGATCCCAACAACAAGCATGAAGAGGTTAGAGGAAAAGGAAAATTATTGAAGAATAGATGCATAAGAACATGATCACCTCCAAAAGTGTTGTCCAAGGTTTCCGAGGATGAATTAAGGCCAATGTTGGGAGAAATGAAAGTTAGATCAATGGAGTTATAGGTCGATTGATTTTTAAAATAATTAGGGGAAAGGTCGTTTAAGAGTACAACATTAAAGTCGGCAATTATATCTTCAATGACCAGGCCATTACAGTTACTAGAGGAGCAATCCCAAAGAGTAGAGTAATTATTCCAATCCCCTCCAACTATAAAAGGATGTGGAAGAGAGTTAAAAAATAAGATAATGGATAACTGTGAAGATTATAATTAGGAGGAATGTAAACAAACACGAACTGTAGGGAATGAGCACATTTAATATAAATTAAGACGTGAAATAAGTTAGGACTGGATGGATCAGATGGAAGAAAAGGAACAATATCATGAGAATAAAAAGGAATACCATTTCTAATTAAGACTGCTGACCCTCCGTACCCATCAATTCGGCCTAAACTAATTATATTAAAGCCTTTAACAGAGATATTAATGGAGTTCTTAAGCCTGGTTCCTAAAAGAAGAATGGTGCTAATTTTATAGTGTTGCAATAGGTGCTCTAATATATTTTTATTAGCTCTCAAGCTGCGGCAGTTCCACTGTAGAATCTTAATATTCAAGAGCATAATGAATGGACATAGAAGAAAGAATTGGGAAATAAGAAGGAAAGAACAAGGAAGGGAAAAAATGAGAAATTAGGGAAGAGAAATAGAAAAGAAAAAAAGGGGGAACTTGAAAATTTCCCATGTATGAAATCGAGAAGGCTAAAAAGAAACCTATCCGAATTAATACGATTAAAAAAAAAAAAAAAGTAAAGTAAGCCATCGCTCTCTGCTACTAGCTAGCCTAATTAAAGGAAGTATAGAGAGAGAATGGGTAGAGTCATTTAAGAGAAACTGCCATTTTGGCCAGTGGAAAATAATAGAAGGTAGTCCATTTATACTTAAGAGAATTACTGACATCGATATAACAATGAAGAGAAAATAATAAATGAAAAAAAAAATAAAATCTTTGCCGACTTGGCTATGTTAAGAAATAGTAATATAAGCCATCGCCCTCTATTACCAGCTGGCCTAATTAAAGGAAGTATAGAGAGAAGATGATAGGAGTTTGTAAAGGATAGCTGCCCCTTTTTATTCCGTACTATCCCGCTAAAGGGAAGTTTGCAAAAGAGATAGTCAGAAAAAGTGAAAGGAAATTATAAGTTTATCCTTAAGTAAATTATAGAGAAGGAAAAAATGACAAAAAATCCTTATGTTCAGTTTAATACTGAAATATAAGAATAATCGACTTAAGCGATTAAGATACCAAAACCATTTCACGTACTTAGTAGTAATGATATAAAAAAGGAAATAGATTCATCAACAAAATTACGAGGACGGTCCAAGAAGTACCTGGGCTAACCTAGAGATGGTGGTAGTTGTTTGAAAAATATTACTGTGTTAGAAGGTACACAATTTATAAAGCATATGTTTCAACTTTGAATACGCCGCGTTGTTTAGTATTTGTTTGGCAGTTATCAGTAGTGAACGTTATCAGTGAATTTGTAAAAATAGAAAAAATCGGTCATCGTTATATCATACAATACTTTTATTTGAAAGGTCTCAGCCCAACCAATATAAAGGCTGAACTAGATTCTACTCTGGGAGAGTCTGCTCCTTCGTTTACAACAGTAAAATATTGGATAGCAGAGTTTAAACGAGACCGTACGAGCTGCCAAGACGAACATCGCAGTGGTCGACCAAATGAGGTGACCACGCTAGAAATGGTAAAGAAAATCCACAAAGCGGTATTGGATGATCGTCGACTGAAAGTGCACGAGCTAACAGACATGGTAAACATTTCAAAAAGTGCTCTACATCGCATATTGTCTGAAAATTTGAACTTGAGAAAGCTGTGGTTAAGATGGGTGCCGCGTTTGCTCACACTCGAGCAAAAACAACGTCGTGAAGATGTTTCAATCGAGTGTTTAGCGATATTTTACAGCAATAAAGCAGACTTTTTACGTCGTTTCATAACTATAGATGAAACATAAGTCCATCACTTCACACCTGAGTCAAAACAATGGACTGAAAGGGGAGAATCGGTTCCAAAGAAGACGAAGTTCATCTGCAGGTAAGGTCATGGCGTCAATTTTTTGGGATGCACTTGGGTTAATTTTCATTGATTATCTTGAAACAGGAAAAACTATCAACGGAGAGTATTATGCGAACTTACTGCAACGTTTGAGTGATGAAATCAAGAGAAAGCGGCCGCATTTGGCTAAAAAGAAAGTGTTTCATCATGACAATGCATCAGCTCACACATTCGTTATTGCAACGGCTAAAATTTAAAGTTTCAATTGCTTCCTCATGCACCCTATTCGCCAGATTTAGTCCCCTCGAATTATTTTCTTTTTCCAAACTTGAAAAAATGGCTCGATGGTCAAAAGTTTTCCAATAGTGAAATCGGCAGTTAATGGCTATTTTGAGGAGCTCAATGATTCATATTACGTACAGGGTATCGAACTTATTGAACATCGCTGGAAAAAGTGTATAGTGCTGAAAGATTATGTTGAAAAATAGATATTTATTTCCAAAATTTTTGTGTTTTCTTTGTTAGGCCAGGTACTTCTGAGACCACCCTCGTATGAACTTTTTTCTAAATTTAAATAAGTTAAAATATTTAGTATCGAAGGAGAGTTATACGACTGTTGAGTCCGTAGGAAGAAGAGAATCCGCAGAGGTCTGTTGGTTATCATCGGTGGGTTAACTTACTTTTCTAAGATGCGTAAGGAGGAGATTAATATGAGTTTATTTCAGAGGGATTAGAGATAATATTTTCTTCGTTTAGAAGGGCGGATAGACTGGAATGAATATTGGACAACAGATCGGAATGTGACCTATTAATATTGCTTTGATTGCTCGTAGGAGAACTCGTATCGCAAACTTTATTTGAGAGATCAGAATTACTATTAGATGAAGAGATGTTATAATTATTAGAATCCTGAGGAATAAATTGGGAAGAAGACTTCTTGATTTCACTGAAAGGATGAGTAGCCTATATATATATATATGGAAATGAAGGAGGTCCAGCTGTAGGTAAATGTTTTAATTTACGTGATAGGGGATATGCATTCCGTGTATTAGGATTATGAGTCGCATGAATAAGAGTTGGAAAATTATCAGTGATTGCCGAACTGTAACTCTGAGCTTTTGTGGCAGTTTTGGATTGCTTTGATTTTTACAGGTTCTCTGTAGCAAACATTTTCATAGACCATAATTTTTTCAATGTGTAGTTGATTAGAATATTCAGGACAGGAGTGGTCATAACACAAATAGCAAATGAAGGTTAGCGGGTCCAAGGTTGCTATCTCGATTTTCAGTGCATCTAGCAGACCTAATTTTACTTCTGCATGGACCGAGGAAATTTTATCTATAAATAATTATTTGTCTTTGTAACGATTATGTATAATTTTCTCAATAAAGGTATTTTGATTTTTGATTTGATTTGATGTTTTTAGTGTCCATAGCGAAGACAATTATAACATTAAATTTTATTTTAGAAATGTATACTTGCTCAGGTAAAGCAGAACCTTGAAATTTGATTTCAGTTAAGGGCAAGGGTATTAGCTGATCAGAAACCTTTTTTTTGATACGTTTAATGTCGTTAAAAGTACATGAAGATTCCAATCCTTCAATAATGTCTTGATCCGTCATGTTTGTGTCGATATTTCTAATTATTCCGAATCGAAATGTTAAATTATTCAGTATGTAATCCTGAAGGTTATTTTCCTGAAGTATCGGCGAAAGGAAAAACGAGTTTTGCGGATAATAAAAAATTAAATTTTAATCGAAGTCTATTTCTATCCGCTGAAGTAAATTCTTTAATTTTATCAGTGTTTCTAGAAATTTGTTTATTTGTTGCACTCATTAAAGTAGTAGCTACTCCGGTGAGATAGAATTGTAAGGAAAGGGGAAAAAATAAAAAAATAAATAAATGAAAGAAAGAATTACAAAGTACCAAAAGAAAAATAAGATCGCTGAAAACAAAAAGGTAGCAGAGATAATAAATATAAACACCGATTAATACTAGAGAGAACTAGTTATCAAAATCATTGTAAATAAAAAGATCTTACCTCATTCAGATGAACGCGGGAATAGACATTATCTACATGCATCACCGAAGTTGATATCAACAATATTTTTATGATTTTTTAAAAGTTATTTAACTTTTTGTACGTATGTTCTGTACAATATGCTACAGTTTACACTTCAGAAAATGAATTAATACGTATAATGGAAAGTGTGGAAAATTGAAAGTAAAACTTAGAACGAGAAAACTAAAGCCATAGATATCATCTGAAAGTGGAATAGGTGCAGTGTTTGAAAAAATCGGTTTATTACGCTCGATTATGCAGACGGAGTTGATGTGACAAGAAGACCTTCAATGATTGACAATTTTTGTTTTATTCGAAAAACACTGTGATAGTTTTTTTTCTTTCTTATAGTCGCACCGTGACAAACCGTGGATAAGGGGGCACCTCGGTACTTTTAATTTTCTTTATCGTCCACGACGTGTTATTGTGATGTATCGGCAGAAAAATCAAATTAAGATGAAATTAATAGTTTCACTTCAGTAAACAGATATTCTCAAAAAATAGATAAATAATGTATCTAATTTATGTAAACATGAAAGAATTAAAAAAAAAATTAAATCAATTAATTTATTTCAATTAGTATTTATTAATAAAAGAGAAACATAAATGATAGTCGGAGAGATCTGATCGAATTTATATAATTCATGTGAATGATAAATGATAAAATGTTTTTTTTACATGTTGAAAAAACACCAAACAAAATTAACATGCAATAACAAAACTCAATATTGAAAAATAATAACCAGAGAAAGGAGCATGTACCCCGCGATTTGTTCAATTTTAATTTACTTTGTCCATAGTAATCGATTGCATATGATTTTATTTATAGGCAATACAATTTCGATTACGATGATAACGAATTGAAAACTGACATGAGGTATCAAGAAGATTTAACAGATTTGAAAGCAGCAGAGTCATTATTTCAAAAAGAGAACGATTCTTTTGTGGAAAATTCTTTAAAATTATAATCATTATATCGTACACCAGTAATTTTTAACGTAAAGAATTGTGTATGTTTGTATGTTATGTTAATCAAGTGTAGAAATTAAGATAAAAATTAATTAATAAGGACATCAAGTGTTTTATTATAAACTACTGTAAATAAACGTTCATTATAAATAAAAAATAGTTTACATGATATATAATTTACATTATTAATCTTAAATTATTTGAGAAGGAAAATGGTATATTATTTTGCTAATCCGAATAATCGTAAATTGCCTGTATCCTTTTTCCTATCATATGAGTCCTTATCATCACAAGCATATGCCAGTAAATACTGTTTAGGATGCCAATCGCACGTGAATGTTGCTGCTTCAATAGGAATGTCGATTATTTTAGCACCAGATTCTACTTCGGATACGTCAATTATTAAATCTTCGCTCGCTGAAGCCAGCATAGATCCGTCATGAGAAAAACTAACTGCTCTTACAGGCCAGTCCAATCTGAAAAATACCACTTACACCGATTAAAAATAAATAAAAACATAACTTTTTTTCACAAAAAAAAAAAAACCGACTTAAAGATTTATTATAAAAATTTAATAAAAATGCACTAAAAAGTAAAAAATAATTATTCGATAAAAAATACATTTCAGAGTGATTTAACTTACGAGTGATATTGTCGTAATTCTTATACAGCATTAACTTTTTATTGAAGGCGATAATTAGAGATGCGCAAATCAACTCCGCTAGAGGAGTTGTATATATATGTGTCCTTTCCGACTGCGGATATATATCTGCTTCTCACCTCCAACTCCGTCATAGTTACTTTTCTCATATCTAGTTTATAATTGTACTCTCCACTGTGTATTCAATTCCATCTCCGCGTAGTACTCGGAACACACAAAACAACAAAACATCCTTGAACACGATGCGCATTTTATTCGGGCAATTCCGATTTACCAACACTTTTTTTGATAAAATAGCTAGTTCGCATCGTGTTAAATAACACATAGCACATTAATTTCGTGGATCACATTACTCATTCAGATTTGAAAATATTAAATCACACCGTCGCTATCACCTCTCTATACTGCAATCTAAGAACACGACATAATTCTGTGAAACAGTAATGATAAGGCAAATTTTGACAGTTGCGCGCCCAGCTGACGTCTTTCGGATTGGAGATGTATCAAATCACTCCACCTGAGGTGAATTCAACTGTGTCCGGAATGACAACATTTGTTCGTTATGTGACGTCTTTTGAAGTTGAGATATATTAAATCATGTTATCTGAGATACATCCGAATAATGTGTTCGACCACGAATATATTTCCGAGAATAAACCGGTGTCTAGAGTTACCCATGCCCAGTAGTAATATGGTAATTCTTATACAACATTAACTTTTTGAAGTCGGCATCAAATTCATATTATAATATCTAGGAACAATTTAATGAATATTTAATACAGTTTTTAATTACTATTTTAATATGAATTTGATGCCGACTCCAAAAAATTAATGTTGTATAAGAATTACCATAATATCACCACCTTAAGGTACATTACTCTGAAATATATTTTTTATCAAATAATTATTTTTTATTTTTTCCTTTTTATTAAATTTCTATAATAAATCTTGAAGTCGGTATTTTTTTGTTGTAAAAAACATTTTATTTTACAATTTTTAACATTATAGTTGAATTTTTTTCCTGCTAAAAATCAACTTTTTTTCACATTATTTTCTATATTTTATGCGTAAAAAAAATCGATTTCTTTATTTTGAACTGTATTTCCACGGTAAAAACATCAGAAACTATATTTCCGTGATAATTTGGCAAATTGATAGTATTTTAAGTCAATCGCCTCTATTATATTAATAAAAAATAAGAAAAAAAAAATTATCTAAAAGGGTCACATCTTTTTCAGGTTTTTGACAAATACTCAGTTTATATTCGCCGATTTTCATCAGGACTAATATGGGTTGAGTTGTACACTTTCTAATAGACAAACAATCAGTAAAATCGGTCCATATGAATATAAGTTATGCGCGAATAAACGTAAAAAAAAAAAAAAAAAGCGACGAATGTGTAATCCCCTTCTTTTTAGAAGTCGGTAACAAAGCTACATTTCCATGGTAATTTGGCAAATTGATAGTATTTTAAATTAAACGCCTCGGCTATACTAATAAAAAATAAAAGAAAAAGAAAATTATCTAAGGGGGCCACATCTTTTTCACGTTTTTTGACGAATACTCAGTTCATATTTACCGATTTTCATCAGTATTCACGTGGTACCTAAGTTGAATGGTACTCTTTCTAATAGACAAAGAATCAGTAAAATCGGTCGATATGAATATCGGTTATGCGCGAACAAACATTTAAAAAAAAAAAACGTACGCGACGAACGCATAACCTCCTTTTTGGAATTCATTAAAAAAATACAAGCAATTTCTTCATAATGTATATTAAATATTCATTACACACTACATACGGCATGTCTAGAAAACATTTCTGGTGTCTTTGCATCGGCTGAAAAAAATATTTCCTATCAGTTATTTAATTTATTAAGACGGATATCATATAAGTACATCCAGTTATTTCTCATTGTTACCTTCAAAATTGAATTTATTTTAAAATCGAGTATAACTGAAGATGAATTTTATTTGTTTTATTTCAGAGTTTGCTGTTAGTTACTTCACAAGACACCGAAATGTAGTTTCGAAGAATATTACATTTTGTTTTGTAAAATATACATTTGAGATTTAAGCGTTATTTTATTTTTATGGGGGGGGGGGGGGGGGGTGTAGATTTCAATTTTTTAATAAAACGATACGGTGTACTTCCGTATAGCGTTTAATTATCAGCTTTATTTAAAATTACGTGTCAGTGTACTTTTCAAATAAGTGAGATATTATCAAAAAGTAGTTGGACAAACGTTACTGTGACGCATGTAAGTATCGGATCTTATTTAGCAACGCAAATCTTCCTCTTTCATTTGAGATATTTACGAACCGGTTATCTGGTCTACAGTCGGGTCTGCGTGCGTTTTAGTGAATGTGTATTTGGTGCGCGCTGCGGAGCTCAGGTGTTTTGTTATCACGATGCTAACGGTTGACTAAAGCGCGAACATGAAATTTTGCGTTAAACTCGGTAAATCTTTCACAGAATGTTTTGAATTTTTTTTCCTTTTTTTATTGGCCTGAACAAATACAGTTCATTTGGCCATATGTTTTGAATTAATGAAGACGTTATTCCGTACTAATGCTAAACGTTCTACTATTCATCATCAGTATAAACTTTTTGAAGAAGCTTGTGATTCAATCGGAAATGAAGAAAGAAGTGGTCGACCGCGCACATCTCGCGAACCCGGATAAGGTGCGATCTAACCGCAGACTAACAATTCGAGAAAAGTCTGCTGTGCTGAATTTGAGTTCTGGCTCGGTTCAAAAAATCTTGACGGAGGACCAGAAAATGTCGAGGACTTGTGTTAAGTTTGGACCTAGAATTTTGACAGATGAACAAAAGCAATTTTATGTTCAAATTTGCAAAAAAATGTTGAAAAAATTCCAAAATGACCCCCCCAATTTAGTTCCAAAATCATCACCAGAGACGAATCATGTTTATGGTTATGACCCAGAGTTGAAAGTGCCGTCTTCACAATGGATCACAGCCGAAAGGTCTCTAAAACCCAAAAAAAGCTTGAATGGAACGGTCAAAAATCAAGACAAAGCTGATAATGTTCTTCGATGACCAAGGTGTGGTACACTTCGGGGTTGTTCTTCAAGGCACAACTTTAAATTCTCTATTTTATCGTGATGTTTTGAGACGTCAGTGTGAATCAGTCCGTAAAATACGCCCATAAGTGAAAGAATGACTGGTTTCTTCACCACGATAATGCGCCGAGCCACACGCTTTTGTTAATTTGTGAATACCTGATTCTGGTCAAACAAATATTAGTGCGCCACACCCGGCATACTCTCTCGATATAGCACCGTATGATTTCTAGATGTTTCGGCGTTTAAAAAGCTACCTGAAGGGCGAACGATTCCGAAACGTCGACGAAATCAAGAAAAACATCATCCGCACGTTTCAAGCAATTCCAGCCGCCGAGTTCGCTGCGTGTATCGTTAAGTGGTAAGAACGCTGGAAGAAGAAGTGTATCGCTAGTGGGGGAGACTATTTTGAAGGAGATACCAATGTACTTTCAAATTTACCCAGATCGATTGAATAAAATGATTTTTTGACCGTTTTTACACCTTTTTATTTCATAACTCTTCACATCGCGGAGCGCACTCGAGGTACCTTTGCTTTCAGCGCCCTAGTTTGAAAACTAATTGACTTGGACCATTGGTAATCGATTCATTCGATAGAGGAAGGTTCTGGCTTTCAGACGAAAAAGAAGAAAAAAATGTCTAGGTGCAATTGAGCTCTCATAGTAACGTTTGTCCAACTACTTTTTGAGCATACCTCGTTTATTAAATGTAAAAGAGTAAAAGAACAGTATATTTATCGCATACGAATAAAATATTGCAAAAATTATATTACATAAAGAATTTATAGAATACCTCGAACATGTTCGAATGCAAGCAAATTCTTCCAAATCCCAAATAGAAACCAAAGCGTCCGCTGACCCTACTGCAAAATATTTTCCAGTTGCATCGAAATCGATACAAACACAAGCACCTGCGTGACCTTTCAGGCTATACTGTAATTCTAAGTCTGGGTAGCTGTAAAATGCATATTTTTTGAAAATATTACCTTCTATAATAAAAATGTAATTATATTTAAATTATAAATTTTTCATTTTTTGCGAGTTGTATAATTTTTTTTATTACTATCGAAATTCAGTGAGGTATTAAAAAAGTTCAATAATCGTAAAAAGAAAAGGCAAAATATAGTACTAATAAAACAACTTAATGGATAAAATATATTAAATTAATTAGTTTTATTTCATTAATAAATAGAGCGATCTACAATAAAATAACGGTTGATAACAATATGATGAAATGAAAAAACTACTTTTCAGTAAAAGAGCCACTTACAAAAATCATGAATGCGATTTATCACAAAAAAAAATATATATATATATATATAAATTAGGAAACACTGCAGTCATTTGTTGCTTTCTAACGTTTTTTTTTTATATAATAGGAGTTTATTTTTTTAATCGAAATGTCCAATTTTAAAACGTCAGATATTGTTCTGTTTATTTTAATACAATTCTAACAAACAAATCTGGCTCAGCTAGGTTGTTGGTAATTTGCACCATCTTGATATAATCTGTGTTTGTTTATAAACTTTACTCGGATATCGAATTCAATTTATGACAGCCACGTTATTTGTAAATGAAAAAAATTATTTAAATTGTACAAAGTAGGCATGGGTAACTCTGGACACAATTATATCCTCGGAAATATATCCGCGTTCGGACACTGCCAGATATAGCTCCGACGATGTAATTTAATATATCTCATCTTCGAAAGACGTAACACAACGAACAAATGTTGTCATTCCGGACACGAGTCAGATTTATCTCGGGCGGGGTGATTTAATATATCCGAACTCCAAAAGGTGTTAATTGCACGTATGCGCACTTTGTTCAAGGATGTTCTATTGCTTTGTGCGTTCAGAGTGCTCCGCGAAGTTGGAGTTGAATACGCAGCAGAAGATTGCGATTATACACTAGATATGAGATACATAACTCCGGCGGAGTTGGAGTTGAGAAGCGGATATATATCCACAATCGAAAAGGACACACATATATCTAACTACTCTAGCAGAGTTAATTTGCGCATCTCTAGTACAAAATAATAATTTCTGATATTTATAGACTGCTATTTTAAAATATATAGTTTACCTTAAAATATTAATACAACCGTTTCCACTTGTAAGAAAAAACAAGTCGTTAGAATTATTCCAACTAATTTCATTTACTTCATACGAAAACTTATGTTCCAATATTATTCTGGAAGTTCGGACGTCAATAAATGTTATCAAATCTTCTTTATTGCCGACGCATACAGTATGCCCATTTGGCGACCAACATACATTAATGTTTTCTCCTATCAATCAGATAAGAAATTTTAAATGAGAACCATTTAATTAATTATTTTAAGGTAGAAACATAGAAATTAAATCGATAGTGCAATTATGATCGTCACTAGGCGAGCGACCAGAACATATTTTCTTTACCAAATTTACAATGTAAATTTCATCGTAATACGGTCAACACTACAGTTAAATGACAATGTAAACGTAATGAACAAAATTATGAAAAAATTTATATTATTGTAACTAGTGGCCGTAAGAAACGCGATTTTATTTCTTCATGCTATATTTAATACATGCCAGTTAAACCGTTGACACGACTAAGGAAAAATTTCATGGTTATTTTTCTGAATTTTAGATACAGGGTGGTACATTCTCTTTTTCTTAAATTTGTTTTTTTAGAGAGTTAGCAGTAAAACTTTTATTCGAGTCATAAAAACAAGATTTAACCTCTATGTACAATTAAAAAACTCCATTGATGGCTATCAACACTATGTGTATTATAAAAGAAAAGAAAAGATTTAGAAAGTTTAAATTATATAAAGAACAGAAGAGAATTTGAGTTTATTTTGACCCTATTGTAACGTTTTTTCTAACTCTAAATTATGCATAAACATTTTATTTTTTGTTCACTAGTACCATGAGCGGATCCAGAAGGACAGGGGGGGGGTTATATGTATAATCACGTAAAATCTTCTACGGTAGGCAGTGGATTTAAAAAATACTCCTTGTTTCATAAAGAAAATCAAATAGCGACCTTTGTAAAAATTTAAAAATGTTTTAAAAGTACATAATTATTACAATTTAATTTAAATTTAGTTTCATTTTTAGGTGAAAAATAAAACGAAATTATAAAATTCTAGTTAAAATGGTAGTTTAGAAATAGTAAGAAAGATAGTATTTTTATTAGACTTTACTTATTTTTTATTTTTGTTAGTAATCCAATCCAAAATTGTTCATGAGCGAGTAAAAAAATATATATATTTCTCATTGAACTATTTTTTCATTTACATTAAAAAACAAAAATTGAAAATGAATAAAAACGCGCAAAAGATCGACGACAGTTGTGTTTAAAATAGAATAAAAAAGTAACATTAATAGTTTTACTAGAAAATAGTATTAAATATTAATTATTAAAATCCGTAGGTAAAATTCATACAAATCTTTTATAGCATAAATTAAGCTTCTCTGTTATAACAAATTTTTTCATAGGGGTTTTGGTTTTTTTTGGGTTGGTGTTCACTCCCCCTCCCGTGGATCCGCCACTGCTAGTACTCATTTTAAAATGGCTAAAATAATATCAATATTAAGTTCAAATAAGAAAGACATATATACACAAATTACAAACCAGTTACAATTTTCAATGCTTTCGGTAGACGATAATAAATAAATGCTTAGACGTATCTATAAAAGATAACTGAATATCAGCACACCTTTTTAAATCGAAAAAATACTGTGACTAATTTCTAGTAATATATTTGAACTATTTGATTAAAACTGTTGATAAAAAGAGACAAGTTGACCTGACATACTTTTCAGGGGCTTTCCATTATGTTTATTATAATATATACGTTAAGATATTATGGATGGGTTGAAAAAATAAATTTATTTTTTTGTTATCTTATTTATTTAAATGAGGTATGTCTTCTATATTGCATATGAGTCATATCAATTTTTATCTTATACATGTTTAAACTACTTTGGAGTTCCAGATTAGTCCTAAGTTTTGTTTTTTAATATTTTTACATATTTACTAAAATTTTTCTACGTATAACGAATAATATTGATTTTTTATTTTATTTTCATTCGCACTGTGACTGGTTTAAAAATTTGAAAATTATTTCAACATTAATCAGGTAACCAAAAATAATTAAAAATTAAGAATTATTATTTTTTTACAATTTACCGGTAAAAAAAGTTTTAATCTACATCTGCTTAGATGCCAGCGAGCAGCGGCTGCATACCCCCCGTAATAAATAATGGTTTTTTGTTTGCGAATAAGATACAACATTTATAATAATATCGAAAAAGATTTATAAATACATTAATTTCATGGTATTTACGAAATGAATTTTACTTTAATGTAAATAAATGATCTGTAAATTTTTTTTACAAAAAAAGCTAATAACGTATTGTTATAACTTCGCAATAAATAAGATTGCATAAAATCACGTGTAAAAAATAAAAAAACCTTCGTCACCTAATTTTACTAACCAAGTGAACTTTTTATACACTGCTGAATTTAAATAATTTACGTACTTAGCACCGAGGGGTTTTGTGCACTTGTTAATGAAATCGATTAAAGTAAGGTTGGTTGTAGCAACAATTTCATTATTATTAGAAATTTCCGCACTTTAAGAATCATTTCAAAACAAGTGCTTGAATGCAATAGAAATAAGAAATTCTAAATCCTTTTTTATTACTATACGCGGACTAAAAGAATGACGAATAACGTATTTTCTTCCTCTTCTTGGTTATTGTATATTATGCAATATTTGAGCGTGGATGATCATTTTTGGTTTGGATTTTAAGTTTTACCGCTGCTTTCATTAATTCATCAATCATTTTTTTCCATCCATGGCCATACATTACTGGTCCATGATGTTTTCCTTCTCCACACCCTTTTCTGCCTTTATTCTTTCCTCGTATAATTAATTTTAACAGCTCTTATCTTCTCCTTCTAGTAACATGTCCGAAATACTTTGATTTTCGTCTTTAGATTATGCCCAGTATTTTTCTTTCAGTATTTCTCTATTTTTCATCTTTTGCATTCAGAATATTTTCTCATACTTTGCGGCTACATTTCACAAAATTCAAAGTACTTTAGCGTTTCTGTTGTGACCATCGCTGCTTCTATATAATAATAACATGAAGTATGCATACGTAACACCTTATAAAATTTTGTTTAATATTTAACTTTAATGAACCGCCTACGAGCAGTTTCCTCATATTTTTAAAAGTTACTTTGGTCTGACTGATTCTCCTTTTAACTTCGATATTCAGATCTAAATCTTCCGTAATGAAGCATCCCAGGTATTTGATTTCTTTGACTCGCTCGATATCTTTGTTATTAACTTTTATGTTCGTGTATTACGCTGTTTACTTATCATGAATTTCGTTTTATTTTTATTGTTAGGCATAATATTTCTTTTCATATTTCCTGTTTGTTTTAATTAAGTGTGATAGATCTCAGTAAAGACTTGCGAACAGAACAGTGTCGTCTGCGTACCGGATGTTACTTGTATATTTTAAATACCGTCTACCATTACTATGCTCATCAATTTGAGAATGCGTGTAATCTTTAAAATATGTTTACAATTATATTCTTCTTTTTTTTGTTTATTATTTCACAATTTAAACTACATACACGCAGAACATGAGTTACAATATAAATTTTTTATAAAATGTTTTGCTCAAGTTTTAAAGAACTTTTACCTTGTGTATTAATAACAGAAACGCATTTTCCATGTTTCGCGTCCCATATGCGTGTAGTTTTATCTCCGCTGGCGGTACATAATAAATCTGGATTACTCGGATGCCAACACAACTGATCTACGCTGCCGGCATGACCACGAAACGTAGTGCCCTTCACCTAATAAAACAAGTGTGATGTATTTCTTTAACAAAAACTGATATACATATGCGGTTATTAAAATACAAATTAGCAGTACAAATTACCAGTTTATCATGACCAAAATTAAAAACAGCGATCGATTTATCAAATGATCCGGAAGCTAAGAAATTTCCTTCCGAATTCCAGCTAACTGAATGTACTTTCGCCGTATGAGCAGCATATTCTTTCTTATCATTATGAGTTTTAAAATGCTCCCTTAACTGACGAATTTTTTCACGGTTTTTCCATTCTACATGTGGAAGTGGCATTTTTATTTCTTAGTTGTAGTAATACCGGATGAACCACTTAACATTTTATCGAAAAAATTAAAATGAATAAATGTAAACTACCGATAGCATAAAATTAATATGACTAAATTACTACAGTAATTTTGTAAATAACAACCCGGTAAAATGAACGGTTGACTAAAATCGATTTAATAAAATATCGATTGCAGAACTATAATGAGCTATTAAAATATAAAATTATAAAATTTATTTAAAAGAATATTTTTTTTTTCTGATATCGGTGTAAATTTTATGAAAATGATTTACAAGCAAATACAGCTTATATGCAATTTATACATTTTATTCATTTCGATTTTGTTATTTTAAAATTTTCATTCAAACAAAAATGATATAAATATACTTATATTTAAGAATTGTTAATTGTTATTTAAATTTTAATTCTTTAAATTAAGTTTTTCGTTGAAAATAAGATAATAAAATCGAACATAAAATTATTTTTATTAAAAAGTATAAATGTGATATTCATGAATATGAAATCAATAAATGAACGAAATAAATGTTGCGAGATTTTTCTCTCTTTGTAGTTCTCTACTTGAGGCTGTACAAATCCAATTTTAATAATAAAAATTTTGAATTGATTTTTTTTTTTAAATAATTTCATTTAATTTGGTAGTTGTTTTCGGAAATCTTTATCCACTTATAATAATGTTTCTTTTTCTTTTTTGATTTGGATTGTTCTAATAAAGAAATATAATTTTTGTGAAAAATTGATATGCCAGCACAGTGTTCTTTAAACTGCGGTGAAACAGCTGTATTAAAGGTATTAATTTTATTTATAACGTAATTTTTTAAATCTCATGAGGAATTAACATTTAGTTTTGAACTGTATATTTTAGAAGGAATATTTCATTTTTGTTTCACAGAGACCTAAAAATGGCAGTGCATTGTGCAAAACATGTTTTTATTATACGTTCGAGTTAGAGGTACATGAAACAATAACGAAAAATAAACTTTTTAAATATGGTGATAAAGTAGCTATTGCAGCGTCCGGTGGAAAAGATTCAACGGTGTTAGCGTACATTTTAAAGCTACTAAATGAAAGGTACAGTTATGGATTGCGGTTAACCCTGTTGTCTATAGACGAGGGAATTACAGGCAAGTAAATAAATTTGCGAGTAATTTCTTTTTATTGATGGTTCGAAGTAACTTGTTTGTTGGTCTTTTGTGTTTTTCCTTATACTTTAAAACTTGTTAGTTTAATAGTGGTAAGTTTCCAAAAAAGCCTGTGAGCTTTCTTTTGTCCTTTTACAAAAAATATATATGTAATTAAATGCTATTTGTGCAAATCATTATTTCATTAAAAAACGAAATTAACTGTTTTTATTTTTATTTTCAAATCAACTTAAATTTTAAAAGATATTATGCAGATTGTCCTTCAAATAATTTTTTTTTTTTAAATCTGCCCTTATGAAGTAATTTACCATTAAATAAAAAATATATTTTCAGTTCATCAAATTAAAGTTGCTAAAATTTTAAAACTAATATTTATACAAATTGTAACTGAATCGTTTAGCATGTCGTGTTAATTGTTCCATTAAATTTATACATTAATATTAATCCTTCATCGGGCAAATCTATTAGAGCCCAAGTAGATCATAATCTGTGGCCCCTTTTTTAGATTCGTATTATTAATGGCTTAGCTAAAAATGTCGAACCAAAACTTTATAGCAAAAAATCTAGTTAGGATAAATTTAGAGTAATTACAAAATAAACTCAAATGTATTAATTAAAACTGTATCTGATATTGAAAGTATATTACAAGTTTTCACTTTGTTAATTCATGAAGTGAGAAAAATCTCTTCGGTAGTACATTATTTAGCTGAAATGATGTGCTCAATAACTGCAAAGAAATGGCCTATCTAAGGTTCACAGGTATATTCAACTGGTAAATTGAATTTAAATAAACAGTCTAAAAAAGTACGAAATTTAATAAACAAATTTAAAAATGATAAATTTAAAGAATTTATATTTTTGTTGCGTTATCAAAGCGTGACTATTCTTTGTGAAAAACAACCGTGATCTAGAAACGCCAAAATAACCAATTAACCACTCAAAAAGTGTGGTGGAAACTAGGCATATAATAGTAAAGAAAACGTCGAAGTATTTAATTTGCTTCCGGAAATTTAAAGTGGACTACTTAACTACTCAACAAATGCATCGAGTTGTTCGAAGAATAGAAAGTTAAAAGAAAAGAATGTTTGTCATAATTCAGGTTTTTGACAAGATGTGGTGTAAAGGCACATTTACCGTATTATTATGAACTAATAGTGTAATATTTAAATGAAAGATATTTTCAAGTCAAGCAAGATATGGATTATCAGACATACATATATCGAATAAGTGAATTAAACTGATTTATAAAAAGGAGAAATAAACCGATTTAATAAAAAATAGAATGATTTAATTAATAACGAGTAGTTAGTAGCCAAATGGTACTCCCAGCCCGGCTAAAAAAAAAAAAAAAAAGTACTGGGGTGCTATAAATGATTGTATCAATGTTACTTTCGTAGATGGTACGACAGTTTTATGTTTTAATAAATGCCCGTTATAGGCAAGTAATAAAATTCGTCACCGATATCTAAACTCATATTAGAAGTTATTGCAGAAGCGACCGAAAAACATACCTTACGATTCCATATTTATATCAATTGGTTGGTCATTACTCTGCTAAATATTTGATAAAAGTTGTCGGTTATATGAAAAAATTCGTTAAAATTAAGCATTAGAATCTTACGTTAGTGGATGAGGACGATACAGGTAATTAGGCTATAATATACTATCTACTGATAGTTCATTGAGCTAGATATAGATTTGCAAAAAATGAGAGGAAAAAAATGTAAACTATATTTACTACCTGTTATTATATAAATGTATGGGAAAATCAAAATGATTTGAAAAATATTAAATGGAAAATAAGCGATGACAATTGAGCTAAAAGAGTATCGAATTTATTATTTTTTTCCTTACGTCAAAATTTGTTTTATAAAAAAAAATGTTTAGGTTATCGAGATGATAGTTTGAAAACAGTCGAACAAAACAGAGATGATTATGATATGCCATTAAAAATTATGTCCTATGAAGATCTTTACGGTTGGTCAATGGATAGGATAGTAAAACATGTGTGTATATTTTTAATTATTTTTACATATATTTTTTTTTTTTTTTTGATTTCAAAATTTAACAAATGAACATTACGTGATTCAATAAATATTGGGAAATGAATTTTGCACATAAATCTGGTTTCTTCTGCATCTTTATTACAAATTTTACATTAGATATTTAAACGGTATAGAAAAATATTTTCACAATTAACGGAATACAGTATTACGATATTGGGTCCTTACTGCTGTGACACATATACTCAATTATATTTATAACATTTACGCACCCACGATTCATGAATAATATTTTATAAAAAGAGAACAATAAAGATTAAATAGATAAATAAAAAGACTTGGCCGTCGGGCTCAGACATGTACTAAATAATTCGTGTAGCCAAATTTTAATGTTCTTTAGTCAACTAGAATTTATTATTTGATTTTTCTAGGCTTTTAAACAGGACTCCACTTACAGTTGAATTGGCTTCGCTGGACACTTACCGAATCGTGTTCTTTTCGATTTATTTTCTTTAATTATTACTATCAATTTAACATTTTCTTATAATCAACAAATATTTATAAATATGTCCTATTTTTACTTCCAAAATTCGTGATTATGCCTCCGTTTATTCAATGCTCAATTGATACAGATCATCAGCCGTTTAAAATATGTTCTAGCTTTAACAACGTGCAGAAACAGTGCTGACTAAAACCGATTTTATTCTTAATTTACTCGGAATTATATCTCGTAAGGTTAATTCTTTCTCGGCAGTTCGATTTATACACTGCTATATTTCCCATATTGACCGGTATTATAGAGTATATCATACGACACAATTTGGAAGTACGCTTCTGTGCAAGCTTGGATCACATCAATATTAATGGCTATGCCATTTTTACGCCAGGGGTCATCAGGAAAAGTGTCTTGTCACAAAATTTGTCCCCAAAAAATGTCACAATTTTATGTAACGAAAAAATTTTGTCGAACGAAAAAGTTTACTCTTCTATAAGAATTATAGAAAAACTAGACCTGGGGGTGAAGGGGGCTTGCCCTCTTCCGAGTACCGAAGGGCCGAGTTTATTATCATCATCATCATCATCATGTAGCGTATTTGTTTCCAAAGATTGCATACACCAACATTTGTTCGAATAAATATTTGGCTCTATATTCTCCTATTCCTTGCGGCATTAATTACGTCCTTGAGCGTTTTTTTTGGTCAATCCCTGTTGACATCATTTCTAATCTTCTTCTTCCTCGCGGCGGTTTTCCTTCGATCTTGCATTGTATCGCGAGTGCGAATAGTCCTTCCTCTCTAATTTTGTGTGCTAGGTATTTTCTTTTCCTCTTCTGGATGTCATCAACCAGGACCATCCTTTCCATTCCGCTTTTCTGCAGCACTTGTTTATTTATTATTTTTTTCTTTCCATGGTATCCGCCACATTTGTCTGAGCGTCCACGTTTCAAATGCGTTTAACCGTCTCCAAGTCTCTGAGGCATATTTTGCTATCGACATTACATACACTGATTAATTGTCATTTTCGTTCTCATCTTTATTTTCCGATCTTATCGCCCGCAGTTAAATAAATGCTTGTTTAGCCATCGCAATTAGCTATCGAATTTCTTTAATATCTCTTCCATCATTAGTGAACAGGCCTCCCAAGTATCTGAATTCTTCAACTGTCTCCGCTGTTTCACTTTCTATTTTTATCTTAAGTTGTGAATCACTGTTCGGGATTCGCGTGAACTTCATTACTTTTCCCCATGTTGATTTTCATACCTAACTTCTTTCCTTCTCGATTTAATTTATTCAGTATACTTTGCATCTCTCTGGTTGTGTATGCAAGTAGGACCTTATCGTCTGCATAATTTATGCACCCTATCGGGTATCCATTAATCTTGACACCGGCTTTCCCTATCCCCGCTTTTTTCGTAATTTTCTCCGTGTATATGTTGAATAGTGAGTTTATTATATATATCAGGGGCGGATCCAGAGAGACATTTTGGGGGGGGGAATTTTTTTTTTTGATTAAGAACTGTATTTCAATAGCGCTTTTTTTTTACAATACGAATTTGCGTACAAAGGCGCCAAGCCAAGCACCACCGTTAGGCTTAATCTTGACCTAGAACCTTTTTAAAATAAAACTTAAGTAATAAACTTTAATTTTTTTTTTATATCGGGTTTTTTTGTTGTTTTTTTTAAAATGGGTTCGGTGCCAGCATTGACTCAACTACATGAGCTTAGATCACCAACTCAGATTCTGAGGCGTTCGGCGGTAGCGAGTATAAAGGAGAGTAGGAGGGGAATAACGGCTAGATATGGGAAGGAAAGGATAAAGGAAGCATTGAAAGGAGTAGGAAGGTCCAACGCCAAGTGTTCGGCGTATAGATGAGAGCACTCGGGAAAAAGAGCAAGACATTCAAAAAGGATATGGTTGGGGTCGCATATAAAGGGAGGATCAGTAGAATGGAGAGAACAAAAGGGAGAGGGTGAAAAAGAAAAGGAAAAACGAGAAAAGGGAAGGAGAAAATGACCAAGTCTTAGTCTGATTAAGGAAACGATAGCCAGCTTGAGAAACTTAATGCTACATGATCTGGTGGGTTATGTATCGTGTACTTATTTAAAAGACAATAATATTTATATGTTTTTTTATTTTTTTTTCTGAAAGACGCGTGTGACTGATTTCAGTTTGATCTACCATTTAGGCCAGATTGTCTTGTCCGGGTATTAATATTGAAAATTATATATGTGTTAATCGGCAGATTTTAAGTGTAATGTTTTTTATTCAATTGAGTAGTGTAAATCACTGTAGGATGTTATTTTTATCAGTAAATTTTGGTTTTAAAACTAAGAAAGCGAATTTTTGAAATTTAGCTGGCAAAGTTGAATTGCTCAAATTGAGGTTTCCTATATTGAAGTGTCTGATGTCGTCATACTTACTACAGTGAAAGATTACATGATTGGCGTTTTCAATTTCCCCACATCCACATTTGTTATCTTCAGTAACTTTGTATTAATTTTTTTAAGTAAGCTCCGAAGTGTCTGTGGTCAGTGAGGATTTGGGTAGTGTAAAAGTCCGATGTTAACTGTAAGCCTGTGGGATTAGCCTGTGAGTATACCGACCTGCTGTATCTCTTTCCCAGGAGTTTGCCGTATGGATATGAAATAATTTTTAATGTGTCCTTTAAGTTGTTTTAGCGACATTTTTATATGTAAGTCATGGTGGATTAGCGTGAAGGAATTATTCTGAAGAGGATTTATTGAAAGCAAAAAATTCATTATTTGATAGACATGATCGTTAATATATTCAAAATTTTTATGGTTTTTTATAGTAAAAATGATTGATCTATAATTAATTCTTAGGTCTAGTGAAAAGACTCCCGTAAGAGCAACAGGGGTGCTATGAGAAATTGTTCTATAAATCCTGCAAGCGTTTATTAAGTATTTACGTTGTGTAGAGTAGATTTTTTGCTTTAGGGTTTTCTTTTTTAAGTGTTGGAAAAACACAAGTCTATATTTGTAATCAAAGCCCCATGTATTTCAACACACTTTTAGTAATTGATATTATTTAGCGTCCAACTTAGATGTGATGGAGTCTATGTGTTGTTTAAAGGGGAGTTTATTGTCTAATATAACTCCTAGGTATTTAAAATGTTCGACTACTTTTAAAGTGATCCCCCTGTAAAGAGCACTTTAATATTTCTCATTTTTAGTTCCAGGGAGTTTGTGAAAAGGGACACAAAGCGTTTTTCAACTGAAAGATTAAGCTTCACTTCATTTAGACGGGCTCCGAGTAACTCAAGCGTTTTGTTAGCTGTTTTTTCGAGATTGACGTTTGTATCGTCCGTTATTATGAATAGTAAGTTATCCACAAATGCGCGTAGGTCAACGTTTTTGTCGTATGGTAGAGCTTAGTTGAATAATATATTCCAGAAAAGTGGACCTAAAACACTACCCTGTGGGCAGCCTTTATTGGTTTCAGTGTTTGCACTATGATTACCTTTTTGAAGAGTTACACGTCTGTTTTTAAGGTAGCAGTATATTGTACTTACCAATGGTATGTTTTTGATCAGAATATATTTTAAAATGTCAAACAAAGTAGGATGCCAGCAGTTATCAAAGGCTCCTTTGATATCCACTCCTATGACAAGAACGCTCGATTTTTTGTTAAGGCTGCTGCTATCTTGCTGATTGCATAATTCACAGCATGTTCTGTGGACAGACCTTGTCTGAATCCAAATAGTCTTTTATCTAAAAACTTTGTTGAGTTCAGATGGCAAGATATCCTACTTTTTTAATAGATTTTCGAAAATTTTGCTTACAGTATTTAAAAGAGATATTGGGCGATAGAAGATTATGAGATTTGCATCTTTATTTGATTTATAAAGTAGGAACATTTGCTTCGTGCCAGGTTTTAGGGAAATAGTTTAAGGAAATGTTTTTTTTTTTATATAGGAGTGGAAGGAGTTTTGGATAGATCTTTTGGATTAATTTTAGTGTCTTATTTGTAATATTGTCAGGTCCAGCAGCTTTGTTGTTTTTTAAATTTTTTATGATGCTATTTCATGCGGAAGTATCAAGAGGAGTCCGTTGTTTGTTGCTGTCTTTGTCAGTACTGTCTAACAGAAAAAAAAAGGACAGGGAGTAGTTTAGATTCTCTGTCACATTGGTGATTTTATCGCCATTACTTTTTGTGAAAAGTGGAATATTGTTTGGTTTGTTTGATTTCAGACACGTTAATTTGTAGCTTAAGCCCTATGGTTTGACATTTTCGGAGCAAATTTGGGGGGGGGGGGCGTTATATAATTACGTAATATCTTCTGTGGTAGGCAGAAGATTTGAGAAATATGTTGTTTCATAAAGAAAATCAAATAACGACCTCTTTAGAAATTAAAAAATGTTTTAAAAATACATAATTATTACAATTTAATTTAAATTTTATTTTATTTTTAGGTGAAAAATAAAAAATTATAAAATTCTAGCTAAAATGGTAGTTTAGAATTTGAATTGTAGGAAAGATAGCATTTTTACTAAACTTTACTTCTTTTTTATTTTTGTTAGTAATCCAATGTGAATTCTTTCTTTGTGAGCAAGTACAAAAAATATATATATTTATCTTTGATCTATTTTCATTTACATTATAAAATAAAAATTAAAAATAAATAAGAAAGGCAAAAGATCGAGTATTAAATATTAGTTATAATTAAATCCATAGGTAACATTTATACAAATCTTTTATATAAATTAAGTTTCTCAGTTATAACAAATTTTTTCATAGTCACTTTGGATCTTTGGGGGGGAAATGTCCCCTATCCCCCCCCCCGTGGATCCGCCACTGTATATATATATATATATTAATTACAACGTAATTGTTAGGCTACCCCCCATTCGAAAAAATGTCCTAATTTTATGCAACGGAGAATGTCCCAAAAAATGTCCCAATTTTATGTAACGCAGAATGTTCCAATTTTGTGTACTGTTTGTTATATTTTATAGGATTTTTGTTATTGTTATTTAAAAAATATCACAATTTTATGTAACGAAACAATATCTTAATTTTATATAAAGAAAGCTCAAATGTTAGGATAGGATTTTTGTGATTATGTTTTTTTTTTTTTTGTGTGTGTTGATGCCATTAAGAATTACGTTGTAAATTTTGATAATTTTATACAAAGTATAGAAGAGAAAGAAACAGAAATGAAAGCAAGAGAGGTCAAGGGGCACAGCCCCTTGCGAGGCCAAGATGGCCGAGTTTATATATATATATATATTTATATTTATGTATTAATGTAAATTGATTTTATAAATGACTTTAATAACATCGTAGAAACATTAATTGTAATTTTTAGATTGGCCGTAAGAATAATTGTACATTTTGTGGTGTATTTCGCAGACAAGCATTGGATAGAGGAGCTGCATTACTAAATGTCGATTGCTTAGTAACTGGTCATAATGCAGATGATATTGCTGAAACCGTCTTAATGAATATATTAAGAGGTGATACGGCTCGCTTAAGTAGATGTACTTCTATAACTACGGTACTTATGATTATTTATTTTCTGATTTTTAAATAAAGATAAAAATAATTATAAAATTAAAATTCCCTCAGTAAAAATAGTAATCATTTTTATTATATTTCCTTAAAAATACGTAATCTATCCATTTTGTGGACAATAAGTACATGTATTAATAATGCGGTTAGTTCAACTACTTATCAATTAATCTGCTATTGTTTTCCCTTGTAGCCACGTGGGTATTTTTTTCTTTAATATTTTTGGTTGCTGATCTATGTCGTGTAATTTCCATACTCAGCAGTTTTCACAATTTTTTGATTTTAAAAAAAACTTGGATTTTCTAGTTTTGCTACTTCCCGAAGGAATATGTAGATCACAGGGGTGTATTACTCGATTGATAATAAACTACGGAGCTCAATAAATTTTCGCTGTATTTTTGATTGTGATGCCTGAATACATTTTAGACAACTGTAGGTTTTACATAATTCGATATTTTGGTCCCATATATTCATGTCGGCTTGATCATTGTGTTGTGTGCAGAAGCTTTGTGGTTGAAAGTGACTGTTTTGATTTACTTTTTAGCAACAATAATGTAATTCTGTACCTCCTTAATACATCGGATCCCTTGGTGAATATATGACGTATTCAAGTTAACCGTTTATTTAGGTGTAATCGAATGTATCGTTTGTGACTGACCTTTAGAATGAACAATTTAGCTACGAAAAAATTTGGTCAATCATTTCAACGTAGAGTGAATGTTAAGTGATTACATTTAATCTCATTAGTTTTTACATTTTTTCATCTAGTTTTTTATTACTTTGAATGTTCATGCATAATATTTGGCACCTGCTTTGGATCTTTATCACAGCATATAACTGCTGTGTCATTAGCAAATGTGAAAATTTTGGTTTTATTATGAGCTGGTAAATCTGAAATAAATATCGTGTATGATTCTAGTACGCTTCTTTGTGGAACTCGGGGTAATACTAAATAATATGATGAAGTAAAATCGTCTATAATCATTCGATAGAAACGATTTGTTGGGTAATTGAAAATTACTTTTCACTCTTTAAATGTAAACATAAATACAGTTCGTAAAGATTTAGTTTAAAATAATTTTTAAAGAGATCACAGATATGCTCATAAAAAAAAAAAAAAAAAATAAAATGAAGTCAATATCTATTGAAGTACAAGTTTTAATGACTGTAAAACACTAAAGCATATTTATAAACTAAAAATTTTAGTTATTTAATATATATTTAATATAGTGGGTACATCTGTGTGTTGGAGTTCGGCTGTGAGTGATAACAGTTACGGGTGTACTTTATCGCGTTCAATAATTTACTTCGTAGTTTTTCAAACTGTCAGTGATGAATGACAAATTTTTGAAAAAGGTTAATGAGTTATGTGCCAGTGTTGAATCGATAAAATCGGCATGCGATAGGACAAATAGAATTTTAGATGGCATAATGTCTGAAATTGCAGGTTTGAAGAAAAGAAACAAGTCGATTAATGATAAAGTGAAGCAGTTAGAAGAAGAAAATAGATATTTAAAGGCGAAGATAGATAAAATTAATCAGTACTCGCGGAAAGATAATGTTATAATTCACGGAATACCATTTGATGAAGGGAAAAACTTAAAATCAAAGATCACCAACAAAGCGGGTAAATTAGATGTTAAATTAGAAAAATACAATATCAAAGCTCTACATAGGTTACGTATACGAAACAATAATGCTCCAGTCATATTAAAGCTAAACAACAGAGATAAGAAGAGGCAATTAATCGCAAATGCATAGAAGTTAACGGCAAACGATGCCGGTTTAGTAGCAGCAACAAAAAATTTTATAAATGAAGACAGCACTCGTCACACACGTGTCTTACTAGCTGTAGCAAAACAAGCACGCAATACGGACAAGCTAACGTACGTATGAAACAGGGATCAGAAGATATTTGCTATAAGATCAGAAAATGACAAAGCGATCATCGTAACCAGTAGAGAACAGCTCGATCAGCTGATAGGCGAAGAAGGTAGAACCGGGCTAAGAGCAGATTGCAACGCTAGTGATGATAACGAAGGCTTACTACCGCAACAACAGCAACTGCACGCGCAGCAGAAGCCGATGAGACAGGTGTCGATCAATAGTTTTATTAGCGTTAATACAAATACTACCTCGTCGATAAAAACACGTTCGTATAAAAATAAGTGAAAATTAAGGCCGAACTCAACTGAGCGCCAAGTAATGCCTGGTTAGCAAGGGCGTGCAGGACCCATCCACTCAAACCAGCCTAGTATAGTTAAATTAAGATGCAAAATTGACGTAAAGCCAGCCAGACGAATAATGAGTAATAAGACGATTATATTACGTTTAACAATTTATTAAACACAGAGAATTTAAAAACTCATTTAAATGACGTAGATGATCTGGACTTAATAATTATTAATGTAATTAAAAAATCAGCATTATATATCTAAATAGATTAAACGTTGATAAAGTCAAGGGGTACAAAATTCCGATTAAGAGATAAAATTAAGGTAAGACAAAGATTATTAAATAAGAAATATAAGTCAGAGTTAGAAAAATATATTATGCAAATTAATAAAATATGAATTAAGGGTATTTAATAAACTAATCGAGTCAGCGAAGAATATGAAAGCTATAAAGAAAAATCTATGATTAGGACAAAGAAGGCATACTTGCCTCACTGACGGAAATAGAATAAAAAGACGCAGTAGGATAGATATTATAAACTTAGCTGCAGATTATTTTTCTCAGCTATACAAAAGCGAAATAGTACTTAATATTAAGGATTATGAAAAACAAAGTGTATTAGAGAAACCTACATTTTTAGAAATAGAAATAGAGAAAGTGATCAAGGATTTAAAAATTAAGAAAACACCTGGACCGAATGGAGTAACGAATAAACATATTAAATTTGCCGGTAAAAGAATGGTACGACTAGTAAATTTCTGTTTAATTTAATTTTAAGGAATAGGGAAATCCCTAAATCATGAAAAAAATCAGATATTGTTTTAATTTACAAGAAAGGAAAAAATAGATAGAATAGAAAACTACCGTCCAACAAGTCTAGGCTCCATGGTGTTTAAGATATTTTCTAAGGTCCTGACTAATAGACTAAAACAAACATTAAATTTTGAACAATCTCAAGAACAAGCTGGCTTACGGATTGGATTCTCAACCATCGATCACTTACATGTGATAAATCTACTCATAGAGAAATATAAGGAATATCAAATAGAAATAAATTTAACATTTATAGATTATAAAAAAGCGTTTGACTCGTTAGATCATAAATTTCTAGATAGAGCATTGAAAAATCAGGGAGTGTCCGGGAACTATGGGGAATTTATAAGAGGTACACGGATATGAAGGCGAGAATAGTAACGGACATAAAAGGAGAATATTTTAACATAGAAAAAGGTATAAAACAGGGAGTCCCATTATCTCCTTTGTTATTTAACACTGCTCTAGAAGAATTATTTCGAGAGTTATGCTGGAATGAGAAAGGTATAAGCATAAACGGAATAAGATTAAATAATCTTAGATTTGCAGACGACGCAGTGATAATGTCTGAAAATATTAACGAATTACAAGACATGTTGAACGATTTAAACAAGGCGGGAAAGAAGGCTGGTTTAAGTATAAACTTGAATAAGACAAGGATACTATCCACAGAAAAAAATAAAACGGGAATTATAATAGATAATAAAGAAATTGAAAAAGTAGAGAGTATAATCTATTTAGGACAAACAACAACAAAAAAAGTAGGTCGTAGAATTGCACTCACCTGGGAAAAATACTGATCGCTTAAGCATATTTTTAAGGGACCTTACAGAAATAAACTAAAGGGGGTAATTAAATACGCGTGTCTTGTCTACCTTAACACATAGATGTCAGACATGGACAGTTTCGAATAATACCATGAGCAAAATTAAGACATGCCAGAATGCAATGGAAAGATCTATGGTGGGAGTTAAATTAAGAGACAAAATAAACATGAAAAGTATTAAAAATAAGTTAAAAGTTAATGACAACTTCACCTGGACAATAAGAAGGAAAATATGGGATTGGGCAAGACATATTGCAAGAATGGATTCTATGAGATGGACTAAGAAAATTACAGATTGAACTATTTATGGGAGAGGAAAAGAGGAAGACCTGAAATCAGATGGGAGGACAGTATCGTTAAAATGCTAAAGCATAAACAGTATCAACGGTTGACTTATGAAAGACTAGAGTGGGCTCGGTTAAGAGAGGACTTTGCCCGTTTTCAGGGCTAGATTATAAGTTTTTTTTATTTGATAATATTTTGTTTCAATATATATATTGTATAACTTTATCGTTTATGGCTAGTAATACGAGGGGCGTTCAAAAAGTAAGTTTCCCTATTTTTTATTTTCGAAACTAATAAATTTAGAAATAAAACGGACACCGATATTGAATTCAGCATTTTTTTCATTTACTTTTCCACATATTCACCTTTTAAATTCAGCATTTATCGAGTCGAGAAATTAACCTATAAAAATACCTTCCTCGTAGAAACTTGCCGCCAAATTTTGTAACCAGGTAAGAATAAAATTTTTCAACTCCTCATCGGTCTCGAATTTTTTTGCATGGTACCTTGTGACACACTTGAAAACTGGCCAGGAAGATCGGAAATGGTTTGGCGGTGATCATATCGCAGAGTTTCATCGATTTTTCGCACCAGTTCATCTGAGATCACGGATGGTCTTTCGTTGCTCGTCCTCTATATTCGTTCTACCTCCTCGGAATTCACGGCACCCCATTTACGAACATGCTGAACACTCATCACAGCACCATAAACTTCCACTATTTGTCGATTAAAATTCGTGCAATTTTTTTATGGTTTAAAAAACAAATAGCTGAGCGTATCTCGTAGTCGGCGGCAACTTTTAGAATTTCAGTCATGATTAATTCACATAACTTGAAAACAAAAAAAACATACGTATTGCGGTTTAGACTAGTTTAAACTTAAATGTTCTAGCTACAAAATGAGACCACGCCCACTCCCGCAAGTTTATTCTAACCGTTTTACATGGGTGGAAACCTTACTTTGTGAACGTCTCTCGTAGTAGTAATATCTGTTTGCTTGTTGTTCATTATTAACTAATTTTTAGACATATTTAAATATATGTAATAAATTGATTTTTTATTATACATATGTTTTACATTTATAGACCAGTGAAGGTACCATACCAAGATGTAAACCATTGAAGTATGCTTATGAAAAAGAAATAGTTATGTACGCTTATTTTAAAAAATTGCATTATTTTTCAACTGAATGCATTTATTCACCGGAAGCTTATAGAGGTCACATACGTTCGTTTTTAAAGAATTTGGAAAAAATCAAACCGTCAGTTATATTAGACATTATTTATTCCGGTATGTATGTTTTTTTGAACAATTTTTTATTTTTTACATACCTGAGGTCAGTCTGCTGTTAATTATAGCACGATTTACACTTAAAAGCTGTGGGATAAGATCGCGGTTTATAAATATTTAAATATCAAATAAATTATATCTTTAGAATTGTAATACTTCATGATGCAAATGAGTAAAAAAAAATAATAAAAATAATTTAATATTCTTATGGTTTGTAATGCTATTTTTAAATATGAAAATAAAATTTTATTGATGAATTAATACTGATTCCTCCGATTACCTTTATTTTCCTAAAGTTTTCTGTTACTCGATTCGATTTCAGGCTGAGTAAATTTGAGTGACCCGAATCTGGAACGGTCTCAGTTTTTAACTGGAAATTTCAGTATTTATTAAGCGACCACATTATGTATATAATATTACGTGCCATAATAAAAAGTGTGCAGATTTTTGTCAATTTCATTCTGAATTGATGTTATATAAAATCTGTTATAAAAAAGTGCTCTTAGCTTTTGCAACGTATGGCAAAATGCTGAGACTATCGAAAAGATTTTTTTTTCAAAGAAAAATAAGTTCTTTGGATATCATTAGCATCTAATTCAATCCATCTTATTTATTGTTGTGTCCGAAACATTTTTAAACAGTATGCTCCGCTTATTTTAAGCTGCTGACGTTGGCTCATAATGACGAGAGGTACATATATAGAAGTTCGCCGCCTGGGTCCGTATACTTCAGCCGGCATAGATACCGTTGCCCGGGGTGCACTGCGAGGAAGCGTATACGGGGAGCACCCCATTATTTTAAGCGGATTTCTTTTTCTGCGTCGTTTTGATTGTTTCTAATTAAACATATTTCTTTTACCTCGCTATTTAGTTTATTAAAAAATACGTTGTTTTGTTGCTATATGTTCATCGAATGTGTACAATTTTTTTTATGAGTATAGGTGCTGCCTATCACTTTTTTGAGCAGATATATTGCTTAAATTTTGGCAAGCCTCTGCCTGTTTTATATATAAAGACATGATTTTCTGTGACTATAATTTTCATTCTTTAGATTTATTGTATAATTCGGACCTTAGATTGCGACCAAAATGTTTCTATATAATATACGTAATTAGTGATTTGGCTAAAGTAGTTTTCTACCTTCACGCCGCTTTAATGCCGGAATCATTAATTTTTTTACTTTTAACATTATGGATGTAAGTGAACTATTTACATCATAGCATGGTTGCTATATACAACAAATTGAACATACTGTGCTGTATTGGTAATGTAATTAATATCGTTATTTTAATTCATATTATTTGTTTTGTTTCTAAATCGACTCATGCTCATTTTGGACATCTTTACGCTAAGTCGACTATAGGATAAGATTTGTAGCTACCTGAACCATTTTTAAGTGAAAAGGACGAAAGCAATAAACAAACATCATGAAATAAATATTTTTATAATACTGTTCAATGAATCTATTTATTTTACATTCCATTCATTCTTTTTAATGCAAAAATTATCTGCCAGAATCGTCACTGCTTTATTTCCTATCTGCAAATTAAAACAAATTGTTTGTAAAACGGTTAATTGGTTTTCAAGTTATACTAAGATTGAACTAAAACTAGTTCGGATGGTAATTATTGTGAATTACAAAAAATAAAAAAGATGGATCAATATTATTTTAATATAAATAAATAACAAAATATGGAAAATGCATGTCGTATCTGTAAAGAATCGATTCCGTATGATGATGATTTACTTAAATGCAACAATGGTTTATCTATTATATACATAAATGAGAATTTAAATAGGTTTAATAAGAAGTTATTTTAGGAAATAAAGTATAAAGTTGAAGAAAAAAGGTATAAATTTATTTAGATATTTGTAAAAAAGGAAGAGGGAACTGAAATAATTATAATTAAAGATAAAATTGATATAAATAAATTATAATACTTTTCTGTATATTTGAATTATCTTTACCTTTATTTATACATGCTAATTATTAATTGTAATATATATATATATATATATATATATATACAATTTAAATGATGCAGTTGAAATTAATGGTATAAAGTCAAGCAATAACACTTCTCTAAACTTAATATTAGTAAATATTTGTTCATTAAAAAAACAATTTAATGAACCAACAATATCACATTATTGCTAGTAATATACAGATAATAATGCAATGTAAAATTAATATAACGAAAGAAGAACCCGCATCATAGCAAATTAATGGATATAATTCAATTATGGTAACTAAAGAAAAAATACAAGACGGTGGGATAGTTATTTTATTTAAAATAAATTAAACTATACTTCATGGATAAGCTGTGAAGAATTAATAATCAAATTAAATCTAAATGAAAATCGGAGCATAGATTTAATTGCTATTTTTATAAACCAAATGAAAACTGTTTTCATCAATTAACTAAATTGTAATAGAGATAAACACATTATTTGTGGGGATATGATTAAAAAATCTATTAGAGCTAACTATACAAGAATATGTTAGCTAGTAAAGGGAAATTCTCACAATTCTATTTAGGTCGTATTTACATGAAAATGAATACTGCTGTAAAAGAATTCCTAAATGTTACTGAACATTAGGAATAAACAAAAAAATAATTATGCTTGTTTAAAACAAAGTAGTAAATACTCAAAAAATAAATTAGGAAGATTCATTATAAATAACGAATAGGGGGATTTAGAAAAGGTTGATTGTATAAAATTAAAACCGGCTTTTCAAAAACTATATGAAAGAAGACTTACATAATGAAAAATTGGCGCTTTAAAATCTCCTATTCCTACGATTTTATCTGAATCTGCCACTCAACCTCTATTCATTCGTTCGTTCACTCCTCGGTTATCGTTTTTTAATAAAACGCTTCCCCACTTCTTCATCAAATCTTATTCCTTCCTATCTTCATATCAAAAATCTCAAAGTATGATAAATAGATTTACGCCATATACCTGAATTTAGAACAATTCTTCCCCTTTAATTTTTTTAGCAGCAATTTTAGTTTTAATTTATTCGTGACATATTTCAAAACTTTACTTCATAATCATTATAATGTATTGCATATCATAAATAAAGAATGAGAATTATTTGTGTTTCATTAAGATCCTGCTGAAAGCAGTAGTTTGGTGGGGCCTATAAATATATGCAACATAATCCAAAAAACAAAAAAAAATCTTTTAAAATACAAATAAATAGACTGATGGGAAATAAAAAAATTTGATAAATATAGACATATATGATGTGGAATGATTTGAAAAAAAAATATTTTGTTTAAAAATTGATTATTGAAATTTGTAGTTTGATTTTTTTTTTTCTGTATTTCAGGAGAAACTATGTCAATTAAAAGCAGCGTTAAACTACCGACACGTGGAATATGTAGCATATGTGGTTTTGTTTCAAGTCAGAAAGTATGTAAAGCATGTGTGTTATTGGAAGGTCTGAATCGAGGTTTACCAAAATTGGGTATAGGAAAAAGTAATAAAGTTAATAAAGTATTTATTAATAATTTAAAAACTAAGAAACTAATGGATAATAATTTATTTAAAACAAACGAAAGTTCGTGTAATACGTCAGTTTGTATATGCAATAATGTTAAAGAATAAATATTATTGCTACCTTGCTGTGATGTATATTTCTTTATAAATATTTATATTTAAAAGTACGAAAATAATGGTTTAAAAAAATTACTAATTAGGGTGCATGTGCAGTATGATTTCTACTTTAAATTTTCCTGCATATTGTTTTAATTACAATGTTATTTACAGTTATTCATCGGATGTCTGATAATGTTAAAAATGTGAATCAATAGTACTGAAAAAAGATATAAGACTACAGGATACTTCATCGCCCAAATTTCTAAGGTAGACGGAAAATAAGAAATAAAAAACTTGATTCCATTAATAGATGATGTTATATTATTAGATTTAATATGTTACAAAATATAGCTAGACTCCATTCGCAATGCTAAAATTGATACTTTGGAATGCTTCACGATCGCACTGTTTTTATATATAATACTATATTACAAAATTTTAGACCTAATTATCCAAGAGAAATAGTGGTCTAGTGGTAATGTATGCGAATCTAATGCTTAAGGTATTCATTATCACATGCGTGTACTCTAGGTCAAAACCAACAGCGAAGTTATCTTTTTACTTTAAAATATTTAAACAAATGTTACGTATTTTATATTAGAAAAATTTTCTTAATGTTATAATAAATTATGTAGAGATTATTAATAGTTGTTTTATTTTTAAACGATGTGAAATATTTTTTATACACTTACTACTAACTTTAACTCAAAATTATTTAAAATAAATACGTGCAAAATAAAAATTGTAAAAATAAAACTAGTTTATTATAATTATGTGAAAAAAAGGGAAGGTTTAAAAAAATATGTGAATTGGAGAGAAAAGCAAAACTATAATTTCAACTGAAGTAAACATAAATTTAATAATTATTTTCGGGAGAAAATGATTTAAAAAAATATTATTTACGTGAACAATTTCCACAGAGATTAGCCGTCGGAACTCACATAACATTTTATTAAAATCGTCAATGTTTGGGGGGTTTTTATTTACTTATTTATAAAAAGACGCGTCTTCCTTATCATAATTGTACATTAACTTACATTTGCATAATTCTGTTTTTATATTTGCATATCTGAATATGTATTTAATGATAATGTTTAAATAGACACAACTTTTAACTGAATGTAATTGTAAACATTATGTAAAGATCGTTTACCATTAAATTTTTTAAAGCACCTTAATTACTTCCGAAATCCTGTGTCTCAGTTTGTATTACATTTTTCGATATACTATACAAAATAAGTTCATAAATGATAGACAACATTTTTTCTACGTTCGAGAGTATAATTATGGTTTCTGAGATTGTTGTTAGTTGAATAATTTGTTGTATTGTTGTAAGATTTTTTCTGAACTTTATTTCCCTTTAATTCTTTATTTCATTTATTACCATTATTTCTGCTCATCATTATTATTACAAAATGCTTCTTAAAAAATTTCGTAACCATACGGGTATATTTAAATAATAACTGTAATGTTTTAACTATGCATTTATAAATCGACAACTTTGTTTTTAATATTCAAACCATATGTTGAAACCATGATTTAAAAACCATTACATACTGCATATAGAAGATAATTTCTCAAATTTTCATTGTTAGTCGCTTTTATAACTATTTTGTAAATATAATCTTTCGCTCGATGCATAATGCTGTATAATATCCGAACTTTTTCAAATTAAAGTTGAATTATAAAACTTTATTTTTATATCGATTACAATACAAAGAGTAATGTAGTAGAATATATCATACAGTATTCATAGTTGTGCTTTCGGATGCAATTAATATAACTATGTAATACAAGTGTGGTACATCATACACTTTATAATATATTAGAACATTGAAATTCAAACTCCCATAGTTACAGCAAAACCGGCTAAATGTTAATTGCTAACAGTTTTAGGACATCAAGCGTACAGCTAACATCTGCTGGCGCAATCTACTGGCGCGGATATGGAAAGAAGCAAAAAAATTGGTACGATCGTGTCGCGTTGCAAAGTATCAATTTTAGCATTGCGAATGGAGTCTAGCCAAAATATATATTTTTTTTTTCTTGTTTGGGTTTTTCCCTGGGCTTGTCAGCAACGAACGATTACCCATCAACACGTGTACATAGCAGCAATTAGGAGTAACAAGGAATGGAATCTGACAAAGAATACTATACCAAGGATGGAGAAACAATAACAATCAACGTCGAAAAATGCCAAACGTATGCATCTTGAAAAGAAAAGGAATGACATTGCCGAAGGTAAGAGCAAAAGGAGTTAACTGTCCCATACCATGGCCACATCGGCAATTACAGAGCCCACAGTACAAACGGGCAAAGGAATCTGGCTACAAATAATTAATACCAAATAAGACAACGAAATTGTATAAAACGTACTTAGAAATAGGTATAAATATAATAAAATAAAAATAACGTGTAACAAATTGACAGCAAGCCAAGCTAACATAATCGTTATAGATTAGGGTTCAGAAATAGTAGAAAGATTTATATATTTAGAACATACGATAAGCAGAGAAAATAAACTAGAAACTCAAATTTGTGGAAGAGTATAAATAACGTGGATAATGCAGAAGATAATCATAGAAAGAAAAAAAACGGCACTAATAATTCTGAAACGAAAAATAATTGTGTACGCCCTACACTAACCTACGCTATGAAACCTGCGTATTGACTAAACAATTTCAGAATAAATTACTCGCACAAATGTAGTGAAACGATTTATGCTTAGCATTAACTAAAATATAGATAGGCAAAAAACAGACATAAATAACTTAGTAATATAAGGCAGCAAATTGGGATGGACAAATGACTAGAAGCAGAGAAGGAAGGTGGATGGTCGAATAACTATTTCGCGTAAAAGGTGGGAAGATGACCTGAGATATTTGGAAGGAGATTGTTGGCAGGAAGCCTAGAATGGTACATATGAAAATCAAATGGTGGAACCTTCGTACAAAAATGGAGTGATAAATAAAAACCAAAAAAGAGAAAGAAGTAGAACGTTTTTTTTATTTTTCATTGAAGATGGCGGAACATAAAATAAGTTACAAAGCAAGCGGCAGTAGTATTTCCTAATTCACCTGGTGTGCAACTATTTGTGAACGTAATAACGAGTTGTCGATATTATTAGTTTCAAAGTGATTATTGTTCACGATAAATTTTATCCACGGTTAGTAAATAATGTAATTGGAAGATCAAAAGGGGTATTTTTTGGGCATGTTAATATAGGACCCTACCTGAAAGAAGCGATTAGAAAGAGGGGAGACAGTTACATACTGAACTGGTCAGGACGGAATGAAGGAAATAAGAACCGGAGTAATGGGCAATGAAGGAATGGATAAGGACTGATCATCAGGTTATTTTTTTCTTTTCTTTCTTTTTTCAATGTTTATTAATTGGCTCTTTTTAAATCCGTCACTTCTAACGAAATTTTTATATTTTTTTGCTTGTATCGGAATGTTTGGTTTTTGTTGAAATTTACGGTCCCGTTAAAAACTAAATGTTTAATTGCGAAACGAAAAACACCGGCAATGAAGAATGAAAAAGGTTATAAAACTTACAGTAAAGAAACCGTATTTTTTATTAGCTACTGAGATTACTTAGTTTGCACACATGACCGTTCGCACATGGTAAGAGTCCGCGCGAAACTAGTACCAAAAAACTTGAACATTGGCCGAAAAAAGATATCTATTTTGACTTCCTTGAAAGTAAACGAAGACCCCGAAATGATAGAACGGATAATTACATACGATGAGACATGTACTTTTCAGGACAACACCGAAACTCAAGCATCAATCCATACATTGGAAAAGGTATCAGTCTGAATGTCAGAGTCAAAATTCAAAACATTGCTTATTGTTTTCTCTGACATTAACGCAATTGTGATGACGGACTAAATTCCAAAGGAGAAAATTGTAAATCGGCATTATTATTTAACAGTACTAGCAATCTTGAAGAAATTTTCGTAAAAAGTGGCTGTCACTGTAGCGCAACAAGCCGTGGATCTTACACTTGAACATACCCGTGCATAACGCCTTATCAGTGAAAGAATTTTAGCTAAAAACAATCAAATATTTGAGCACGCGCCATATTCACCGGATTTGACATCATGCGACTTTTTTCTTTTCCTGAAGGTGAAAGCAATATTGAAAGGACCCCGTTTTGGATTAATGGGGGCCGTCAAAAAAAAAAAAAAAACAAAAAAAAGCGGCATAGGTATTGAAAAGGATATCAAAATAAAAGTTTAAGCATGCTCCGGACAGTAAAAAAACATGCTTGTTTTGTAAAACGGGTGAGTATATTAAAGGGAAAGGTGTATCTGTATAATAATAAGTACAATAAAACATTTTTTTTAAGCTCAGTCTCGTAATTGAATAACCACACCTTGTACGGCCTTAAATCATAATTATTCAACTCTGTATTATACATTCGCGATAAATGATAAAAATTTTACAGAACATGTTCAGTTTTTAATAGTATAATATGTCTACACAAAGTTATAATTCGTTTCGATTAAGCTATTAAAAACCTTATTACTTTTATTTTATCCCCCATCCTCTTTTTTTTTAGAGCATTGGTGTATATTTGGAGATGAAAATGCGAAACCTGAATAATTACCTAATCCGCGTTGATTATTAATATTTACAAATTTCAGTCGTTAAATCGAAATTTTTGACATAAATCTTAATAAAATAATATCGATTATACTATATAGCAATATGTTGAAGAAGTTATTGGTAAATTTCATGGTTTAAAATTAACTACCAGTAAATTTTGCGTTTTCAATTTTTAACAGCACACACGGTAGATTTTACATAAATTTTATTTGTACCCAGCATAAGTATCAATCATAAGGATATTTACTCAAATAAAACGTACACTCCTTCTTTTTTTACAAACATTTGTACACTATTACTGAACAGTGGTGTAATTATATATGTGTGTGTATACATTATATATTTCACTTAATCATAAAATTTATAGGGACATAACCGTTTTTGTTAATGCCAATATAATAATAAATCTTTCAATTCCTAAACATAAATATATTTCAAATTGATTATAAACAAATTTAACTGTATACGTTACTCTGACTACTTAAAAAAATATATATATATTTACACTTCGAATTTTTGTAATTTGCTTTTACATTATTTAACATACATATGCTGGAGTCACAGACTGTATTTGTTGTCGACAAACGGGACACTGATTTCCGATGTTTTGAACGCAATCTGAACACAGACACACATGAGCGCATGGTAAAATTAATACTTCCCTCGGATTTTCATAGCACACGATACAGCTCACAGAAGTATCATCTTGCTTTCCCCTCGCGCTTTTTATACGATTAATTCTAGCATTATCCAACGCTTTTTTTTTTTGTTTTTCGTTATACCATTTCCGAATCGCCACCAATATCACAACTACGGCAACAGATGAAGATAAAATTAATGACAACCTGTTGGAAAAGTTGAAATCATCTTATTACATGTACAATTAAAATGAAACAAAGTAATAAATTGTAATGTTAAAGAAAATTAAAACATAAACTCACTAATGCAGCTTACAAATATGAGAAATAATTATGGTGTTTAAAAATATTAAAGCGTTAGGAAGTATTAAAAAACTTTATGTAAAGCACCAAATTATTAATGATAACTAAGACGGAAATAATTTTAAATTAATTTTTTTTTTTTAAATACGCGGAAATTACTTCTTAAAGAAAACGAGGTTACTTAATAATGATGAGTAAGTGTAGAAGGATAGGTATCCGATGATCCGTATCACGTAGTTTTACGTAACTCTGACTATAATACCGGATACGTATCCATAACATGAACTGAATCGACGACTAATTTAGTAACTGTTATAAATTATATTGATTTTAAAATAGTAAAACATATTATTCTACTTTCTGTAACTAAGAATTTATAAGTCTGAGTGCATATACATGAGATCAGGTAGCGAAATGGAAAATAGTATCAATATATACTAAACCAGAATTAGAAAGACACATTATCTCCTACCTCGATTGTTCTATAAGCACAATTCTTTAATTCTTCAAGTGAATATACGTATGATTTAGCTATTTTACCATTCTCTTTTTTTACCATACCGACTTGCTGTAATTATTTTCTTTTCTTTTTTGTTTGCTCATCATTTTATTTCGTTATTTTATTACAACGCCACGCTGATAATAAGCTGTCACCTCTTAATTCTGAACAACAAGAGCAATATACGAGGCACGTTCAAAAAATAAGGTTCCCACACCTGCGGGAGTGGGCGTGGTCTCATTTTGTAGCTAGAACATTTAAGTTTAAACTAGTCTAAACCGCAATACGTATGTTTTTTTTGTTTTCAAGTTACGTGAATTAATCATGACTGAAATTCTAAAGTTGCCGCCGACTACGAGATACGCTCAGCTATTTGTTTTTTAAACCATAAAAAAATTGCACGAATTTTAATCGACAAATAGTGGAAGTTTATGGTGCTGTGATGAGTGTTCAGCATGTTCGTAAATGGGGTGCCGTGAATTCCGAGGAGGTAGAACGAATATAGAGGACGAGCAACGAAAGACCATCCGTGATCTCAGATGAACTGGTGCGAAAAATCGATGAAACTCTGCGATATGATCACCGCCAAACCATTTCCGATCTTCCTGGCCAGTTTTCAAGTGTGTCACAAGGTACCATGCAAAAAAATTCGAGACCGATGAGGAGTTGAAAAATTTTATTCTTACCTAGTTACAAAATTTGGCGGCAAGTTTCTACGAGGAAGGTATTTTTATAGGTTAATTTCTCGACTCGACAAATGCTGAATTTAAAAGGTGAATATGTGGAAAAGTAAATGAAAAAAATGCTGAATTCAATATCGGTGTCCGTTTTATTTCTAAATTTATTAGTTTCGAAAATAAAAAATAGGGAAACTTACTTTTTGAACGTCCCTCGTATTACTAGCCATAAACGATAAAGTTATACAATATATATATTGAAACAAAATATTATCAAATAAAAAAAACTTATAATCTAGCCCGGAAAACGGGCAAAGTCCTCTCTTAACCGAGCCCACTCTAGTCTTTCATAAGTCAACCGTTGATACTGTTTATGCTTAGCATTTAAACGATACTGTCCTCCCATCTGATTTCAGGCTTCCTCTTTTCCTCTCCCATAAATAGTTCAATCTGTAATTTTCTTAGTCCATCTCATAGAATCCATTCTTGCAATATGTCTTGCCCAATCCCATATTTTCCTTCTTATTGTCCAGGTGAAGTTGTCATTAACTTTTAACTTATTTTTAATACTTTTCATGTTTATTTTGTCTCTTAATTTAACTCCCACCATAGATCTTTCCATTGCATTCTTCGGAAAAAATTTCGTTTAGAGTTTAATCCGCTTTTAATCTACTGAAAAGACAAGAGAAAACATTTAAAATGGCGAATATATTAACTCTAGAGCACAACACCGGGGTATTTTTGTATCCCAAGGCGATTTTAAAGTTGCAGATAAAGTAGGTATTGCCAAATATCGACCCAGGACTCGGATCATAATTCAGTTTAGAGTCCTAAGAGAAGGGAGAGTCGACGAGAAGCGTCAGTTTGCATTTAGCTTACGAAAATACCCCAATGATGTGTTAACGTCGGTGCTTTGTGCGACTGTGTAAAAGTTCATATTTTTGATTTTAAAGTAAAATCTGTGGTCTTACCAACGTTCCGTTGTACTCAGGGAGTAGATAATACAATAAATAAGCCTGAAATGATTGAATTTTACAAAAGGTGACACTGACACATTTGATCAAATGTATCACGAATACACAACGGCACGTAAAAGAAGGTAGCCGGTGCACGTCTCTTATAGCATGCTGGATCAGAGTAGCATAAATGCAGAAATAATTTATAACTTTAATGGTGCTTACAAAACGATGATAAAGCGAGATCTTATTAAGTCGCTGGTACGCGATCTGATGCAGCCGCAGCTCGAAAGACGTCGTCAAATACTGACACGCTCCGACGTAATATTTTATTATCGATTCAGCAAATAATGGATGTAGATGATATCTCGCGATTGTCAAACATTCAACTAAATTGGTTCGCTGTCAGCTGTGCCCCACAAAATTCGACAGAAAGACGAGAGTTACGTGCTCAAACTGCAACGCCCCTATCTGTGAGGAACACAGATGAATACAGTGCGATGAATAATTCAAGACTAAAAAAATTTAAAAAAAATTTTTTTTTATAATTTCAATGAATTATTTTATTAACGACAATTGTACAAAAATTATAATTTTTACATGAATCAATTTTTAAATAACATTTATACTGACTTTCATTTTTTTTTAAGGATCATAAATTTTTCAACTTTCACCTTTTCAAATAAATATACTTTTCAGAAAATATCAAAATTCTACTTTGGTCGTCTTCTAGATAATTATTTTAGGTTTCTAAATCTTTTCGGATTTTTAAAATCGGATGAAAATTTAAAAAGTTATGCTCATTGTTTCAAAAAAATTCAAATTGCCATTTTTGGCGACTTTTTTTTGCTTTAAATTAATTTTTTTGCAACTTTTTTATAACGTTTTTGTATCGAAATTTATGTTTTTCTCTTCGTATTGAAAAACGAAGAAAATGTTGCGTTGCAAAATTAATTTTTCATAATAAATATTTGCACAAATCGTGTTCAAAGCGTGGGGTACAAAAATACCCCAGTGTTGTGTTCAGTAGCAAAAAAAGTGAAGTTTTGTTTTCTAGAGTTAACTATAAGTTGCCCACAAGATTGTATACAGCAATTTCATTCACGTTTATCCGATAAACGTTTTCCGCGTTTCATTAACTGAAATGAATTGAAAATTTTTACTAATAATTGAAATAAAACTAAAATCACATTTTAATAAAAAAAAAAAAAAACTATATTTTCAATTATTGGAAAAGCAGAAATTACAGCACCATTAAATTGTCAATCGTTAATTCCTTAATTATCGTATAAGCCAAAAAATGATTAGCCGTTGATGCGGTCATGTATTTTACGAAATAAAACTAATGAAGAACACAAATAAAATGAATTTCATATCAACGGTATTTTTGTGTAAAATGTTTGCGAATTATTAAATAAATTAGAGGTTTAACGCGTTATTTAAAAATAAAATAGGTTAATATAATACAAACTTGTATAGTCGAGTTTGCGAGTTAAGCTTTCGTACGAACAGAGACGGATCCACAGTCGTTAAAACATACGTTAATCCATCGGCCGGAGGTAATAACTGTAATTCATTTTTTGGACTTATGCTTAGCTGTCCGAAGCCTAATTTAAAACATGCAAAAATTTATACAAATATAATATTGTGGGAAAAAAATTTGAATTTATAATACAGGTATATCAAAATTAAAATTCTCAAGATTTTAAAATTTCCATGCACTTATTTTACTTTAGAGATATTCAACTATGTTCTAATTTTGATCTAATTATAACTTCTTACATTACGTGAAAGGCCGAGGGTCATCATCACCATATTCAGCTATTTTCAATCCACTGCTAGATGTAGTTCTCTCGAATTTACTCGTCCAGTCCTTTTGAAACATATCGTCCACCAAACGTGTTAACGGTCTGCCTCTTTACGTGTTCCATTTGGTACCCACATCGTTATTGTATTTGCAAGGAGTTCTGAATGTCTTGCGGGACGACCAGCTCATCTCCATTTTGATTCTTTTAATCGTTTGCACTACATCTTTTATTCCTCTAGTTTCCCTGATCCATTTATTTTCTTTTTTATCCTTCAAAGTTACGCTAATCATTTTTCTTTCAATCCTCCTCCTTGCCAGCCCTAATCTTTCTTCCATTGCTGCTGTGGTGTTCCATGTTTCACATCAATAGATCACCACTGGCAGTACACATCGATTAAATGTTTTCCTTTTAAGACTTATAGAGGAATCTTTTTATTTTGTAAGATGTTCTTTGGTTTAACACATACTAGGCCATTTGTATTCTTTTTGTTATATCCTTTTGTAACCTGTTGTCAACTTTTATAATCTGCCCTAAATAATTAAATGATGGCACTGACTGCACTGTCGTCTGGTCTATCGTAATTTTAATATTTTGCGAGAACGCATTCGTAGTAAGACAGTTTTCGCTGTGCTAATTTTCAGACCTATTTTCTTGCTTCTTATATTAAGTTCTTGTACCATTTCTTTTAGTTCATCTATATATTCGCTAAGAATCACTATGTCATCCGCATATCTGAGGTGGCTGAGATATTGTTTGTCCAATTTTTAACCCCTTACTGTTCTAGTTTAATTTCTCAAATACCGATTGCAATAATGAAAAGTTTTGGTGACATCGAGTTTCTTTGTCTAATGCCCCCCTGTGTATAGGTTAATTCTTGTTTCCATTGGACCAACCTGTATGGTGGCCTTTGCGTTCTTATATATATGCCGTATAATTGAAACATATTCATTATTTACCCCGGCTGTTTCTTTAAGGTCGCTCTGTGTTCAAATAGAATCGAATGCTTTCTCGTAGTCTATTAATAGTATGTATAATGGATGTCGAAATTCGTTTTGTTTTTCTAGTATTTATTTCATAGTATGTATATGATTTATAGTGCCCATGCCTTTTCAAAAACCTGCTTATTCTTTCAGTTGAAATCTGTCTAACTGTTCCTTTACACTTCATGTAATGATTCTTGTTAACAATTTATACAAATTTGAGAGGAGGCTAATGAGTCTGTAATTTTTTATTACTTCCTTATCTGTTTTTTTATGTAGTGGTAATAATTGTGCCTCATTCCAAACTTCCGGTATTGTCTGTTTCGGTATACAAAGGTTGAAAAGGTTCACCAGCAGGCTCGAAATCTCTTCTGTTGCTATTTTCAGGATTCCCCCTGGATTCCGTCTGATCCCGCACATTTACCATTTTTTGTACTTTTAATTGTAACCACTACTTCTCCTTTTTATATTTTGTCCTTAATGTTGTATTTGGCATCTATATCCAGCATGATTATCGTTTCATCATTATATAATTCTTGGTAATACTCACGGATTATTTCCGCAATCTCTGTTCTACTTCTACACTCAATGCTATTTTTATCTTTTAGACCTGTTATTTTATTATTTCCAATTTGTAAGTTTCTTCTTAGTACTTTTATACTTCTGTCATTCTTTATTGTCTCCTCTATCCTTTTGTTATTGTGAGCTCTAATATCATCTCGTAAAACTTTCCCATAAAGTTTTACATATTTCACTGTATTCAATCCTGTCTGTATCCTGTTCCATTTTTATCTTTCTTCTCTTTTGCATCAGATCCTTAGTGTTTTGTGATATTTTGCTCGATCTCGCTTGTTCCTATATCTTGACTTCCAATATTTCTGTCACCAGAGTATTGAATTCGTCTATATCTCGGGTCTCTATTTGAAGACGAGTAATATTCTTCCCTATTTGTCTTTTAATTTCAATTTTTTTCTCCTCCCAGTTTGTATTGCGTCCTTTTCCTCTTCTGATTGCTTTAAAAATGGTAAATTTGCCCTGGAGAGCTTTCTGGTTGATATTTGGATGGTAAGTGGGTACCACCAAGGAACATTCGTGACAGACGTTTCAAATCCCTCGCCCCCCTAGCTTTCGAGAAACTAGTTTATTTTTTTATCTCAAGCGCAAGTTGGCCGATTTTCTTAATTTTTCAGTAAGTTGTAGACACATAGGAGGGACATCTTAGAAAAAATTAACAACCTCCTCTCATCATATTTCACCCCGAAATGACACTTTCTAACATTGTTCATGTTTTTTGCCAATGAAAATACACGATCACAAACATGAAATCGGCATTTTTAGATATATTTTAGACCCCCCTAAACAACACATATTTTTGTCAAAAAAAAAAAAAATTCGGATGAGTCAAGGTCAAAATGGTGAAAACTTACGGTAAGTGAAAATTTTATTAAAAATGAAACTGTGTATGATACAATATTTATATTGCACCTATTTTATGCTGCTAATTTCAATACAAGACCACAGACAGAAAGCACCAAACCCCCTGAGCCCTCTTGTGGACCCTTGTAGTACCTTAACCCCCTAAAATTTAGTCGAACGGGGACTGATGTTTTCGATTTTATTTTTACTGGGTATTGAAATAAATAAATTTCTTTCTATATATTAGACTGCTCGCATTATTACTTGAGAGTCTGTCTAAGTATAATGTACACTTGTATTACCCCGTTCGACTAAATTTTAGTGGGTTGAGGTACTACAGGGGTCCATAAGAGGGCTCAGAGTGCGCTTGAAAAAAAAAACACATTATTTGATGACTGCTTAACCTGCACTCACCGGTATTTATTGGTAGTCATTCATATGGGATCACCACTGACCGGTACACTTTAGAATAAACAAACAGTTGTTAAATTTGTCCACATTGTCAAAAGTTATACGTAAAATTTAAAAAAATATATATATACCATGTGGACGCACACATAACTTCTCTTTTTTTTTTGAAATCGATAAAAAGATCTTTAAGATTATTTTAGTCGAATGAGAACAAAATTAAATTTCATAAATTCATGGAAACACATGGAAAAACAACCTTTTGCATACCTGTTTTGAACAAATATTTTTCATAATGAAATTTACGTAAAATAAGTAAAAAAAAAAAAAAATTTAAAACAAAAAATTTAAGGAATTGAGGTAACAATAATAAGAAATATTCCGGAAAATGACTATTAGTAGTCAAATAAATGTGATGTTAAATCTGTTATTTTGTTATAACTACAAAAATCTATTTTAGTGGCTCAGTATTTAATACTAAACTTAACTAGAACAACTATTCTTCCATAACCATTTTAAGTGTCTTTTTAAACATAGTTTTAAATTTTTAATACTGATCTAGTTCCGAATTTTGAATGAAGAATAAAAAAAATTGAAATAATAAACTTCATCCACTGGAAATAATACTCCTTACATTTCATTGCGCAGCAGAAAAATAAAAAAATGAATCCCTTTCAAAAAATAATTATATTTATCTATAAATTGTAAATAAAAGTAAAATCAGCTGGATAATCGCAATCAAAAATAACTATTGTTTTACATTTTTTTCTTAAAGATAAATAAATAAATAAATAAAAGCTACCTTCACGATTAGATTTTATATCGCAGAAATTTGATAAAAATAAATGTTTTTTTTTTCTTTTATAATATTATAAAAAAATGACAAATTTACCCGTAAGTTCAGTATTTTCTTTCAGCAGACATTCGGTATATTGAAAACCTTGCTGGTGAAAACCAATCAAATACCCTAAAAATCTAACTATTAGGTTCGAAAAAGTTGGCTCAAATCTATCTTGAACAACATCTAATGTTAAATATTCCGCTTCTAATGGACACTTAATTGTTATGCTATATTCGTCATTTTGTAATTTAAAAGGAACAACGGTGTACTTTTCATCGACAATTCGTTCACGATCATTCCTGCAAAAAGTCCTATTAATCAAGAATTTATATTATTTTGTTCATTATTAATCCTTTTACGAACTGAATTAAATCTTACCAAAAACCATAACTACCTCTAGTGAGTAAAAGTTCCTTTATAGTTAATCTTTGAATTACTCCTTTAGCAAATGATGAATTAATACTTTTCAATGGATGGCCCAATGCTTTTACATTTCCTTGTACTACTACCAATTTTCCATCTAATTCTTTCGTCAGCGAATTTTTTGCACTTGTTACATTTTGTGCTTCCTATGAAAATAATAACATTGTATAGGATTTTTAAATAATATAATAAACAGGAAGTAAACGATAAGAAGGAGACATTTAATAATTTTTGTACCGACTTCTTGCTGATATTTATTTCTTTAAATTTTTTTCTTCGAATACTTGTTTGATAATTTAAAAAAGGAAAAAAGTATTTTCACTGAGATTTATGATTGAGCATGTACAATATAAATCTACATGATATATGTCTAAACGATGATTTTATAAGCAACTGCTGCAAGTAATCCTACCTAAATACTTATTTTCAAGACTTCTCAGAAACCATCATTAAGACGGATTCTCCTAGCTTTCTTCAGTATTCAATTATCAACGTTCTACTCAACTCTGATGTTGAAGATAAATTAAATACATATAATAATACTGTCTACAAAAGAAACATAACTTTAAATAAAACATTCCCACAAAATTTGTTAAAATTAATAAATAGTATCAATGATCAAATACATAAACATAATAAAACAAGATTTAATCCAGTTAAAATATCACGCGAATATGCTTCGCTAAACAACTTTCATACTCATGAGAAATTCAATAAGAAAATAATTTTACTATTAATAGCATGAGTATGATGAATCTTGCTCCCCGAATTACGTATATCAGTGTATTTAAATTAATTTATGTATGTGTATCATATATTTTTTTTTTTCTCTTATTATTGACAAATACGTTACTATTAAACATAATTTTACCTTGGACCAAAAGAAATATAAAAAAATGATTCTTTAATGTACTGTTGTGTTTCTGTTTAGTTATTAATCGGTAAATTCATACATTTTCAATTATTTTTGAAATTGTAATACAGTTAATATAATATAATAAATGTTTGTAATTACTGTTGTGTTTCTGTTTAGTTATTAATCGGTAAATTCATACATTTTCAATTATTTTTGAAATTGTAATACAGTTAATATAATATAATAAATGTTTGTAATTACTGTTGTGTTTCTGTTTAGTTATTAATCGGTAAATTCATACATTTTCAGTTATTTTTGAGATTGCGATACAGTTAATATAATGTAATAAAGGTTTGTAATTATTTTTTTATTTTCGTAAAAAAAGGGAAAAGGTTATTAGCAAAACCTGGTGCACTTTTCAGTTACGAAATTAACAATTCATGTAAACGAAATTACAAAAATTGTAATTAGTAAATTTATTTTAGACATGAAATATATTTGATAATTTAATTATTTTCATTTACTGTCATCAGGAACCATCTCTATTCCTTACGATTCGACAGATATATTATTGGTTTAATATTTAAGGACATAAAAAATTTAATGTAAAAGCTTATTTAAAATCTGAAATGAAAAAAAATTAATTTAATTATTCAAATTTAATAATTTTGGTTTGTAAAAAATGGTGTCCGTAAATTTACAACCCAACGAACTAGATATTTTATGTATTTACGATTAGTTTCTATTTTCACTGATGTTCTCTAATATTTGTTAAGAATTTCATCAAATTATAAAAATAATTAAATCATAAGTAGCTGACTGAAAACTAGGAGCCTGGTCATTTACGAGCTAATTTTTATATTAAAAATATATTACTAAGAATAATGGTTCAAAAATATGGCCCAACTTTTTAATGTTAACTGTAGAAACTGTGATTAAGATTAGTTTAAAATTTCACCATTTTTTATCGTATAATATGATATTTAAAATAATTGAAAAATTAACATTTAACATTTAAACACTAATAACTTGCATATTAAGTCAGTAACTATATTATTAAATTATATTTCGTATAGAAAACGTTGCTCACTAATCAAATTGCAAGTTTACATTTTATATAGCGAAGTCTTTTATTTTTAATTTGTCTCGTACAAGTTTTTCGGTATCCCTTTTCCTGTTGTAGATTTAACTGCTTTAAAATTGTATAAACATCTTATTATATTTAAAAATGAGACTCTACATATACTCACTGAAAAAGCTGTACTTAATGCTTTAAGTTTTCTGTACTGCGAATAACAGAAAGTAATTATTAAACTATCAAGTCCTAAAATTACTAAATGCTCGATATATTCCATAATAGCGATTAACACTCATGATTCCTAAGCACAGTAAAAACTGATAAAACTAGCAAAACTAAGTCCTGCATTCAATGCTCCCTGATTTTGTACAACGTTTGGTAATTTAATAAAGAATACCTACTATTGCAGCGCCATCAGGTGGCAATTCTGAAAGTTATTTATGCTTATATTTTGATAATTTATTGTGATGTGTGATTTATTCTTTCGTTTTGTGAACTTTGATAGGTTACTATTTGAAAGTGATGAATGTATTTTTCGCTTACGTTTGTTTTTACTAATATGTACATATTTTGTTTATATTTTTATATTATGTACAATTTAAATTATGAAAACTTATTTTTTCGTTTAAAGTAATATTACATGCATTTTGAAGTGTTCTTTTACTAACAAATGTACGAGCCATCATCAATTTAAAATAAGTACAAACACGAACTCGTAATTTACGTTTACATTTTAATAACTTACTCCTCTTCCGCGATTTATGTAACTTATTTATGTTTAATTTACAATTGTTTTTTAATCATTATGGAAGTATGATTAAATGATGTTTCTGTGGGTATTTTAATAAGTTACTAGTCTGTAAATAATCAGTCTTTTTTACTTATGATTATTTTCATTGATGCGCGCATATTTATAATATAAATTATGAAAATATATTTTTACGTTGAAAATTTTGTCATTTTCATTTTAATGATATTTGTTACCTATTTCATACATTAAGTAATAATTTATCATCGATTTTGGTAAGTACAAAATTTCGCTTGTTATTTATATTAAGTATACAGAATTAAAATGTAATGTACTTTAATAGTATCAAAAAGTAGAATGAAACTGAATTTGTAACATTAGGTTGTTTTCAGTTAATGCATTTAAAATCAAAAAAAAAAAAATAAAAATTATTTGTTGAAAAATTAATCAGACGTTAATTGAAGATACCCATTTATGGTACGTATGTGTACGTAGGTAAACCAAGAAGATTTTTTGTATCATTCCATAAGCTGTAAACATTTTTAAATCAAAATGATTTGGAAAAGTGAATAATCAAATAATAATCGCTTCAGTAAAATATGAAGTAGTACTGTTTGAACTAGGGGAATAATTTAATTTTTAATTTGCTTCATATATTTCACACAAAAGTTAAGCAGCGAATAGCGTTAAGCACTTTTTTTAAATTTCTAATATTTTATTTAAAGAACTGCAGATAAACTATTTAAGTAAATTTAGAAAATGTAAAATATATTTTAAGGAATAAATTATTTATTGATTTAAGTAAGAGATGCAAAATAATATCTGATGAACAAAATGTTTCTTAATTTTAATACGTCTTGATGCTATGCTGATAAAGAAGTATTGTATGTAGTTATGCACATTTTTATATTTTACTGATGAGTAAGGTAAGAAATTGTTCAGAGCACAAAAACAATTTTTTTACTTTCTCAATTTATTTATTTCTCTGAAAAGCAACAGAATGACTTTAAATGAGTAAATTGTGCGCTTAAATTTACTATTTTTATTATAATGAATTGAACTTTTTTTAAAGGGGGGGGGGGGGCAATTTATATTATTGGCCTTGAAATAATTTCTGCAATATACAAAAATTGATATTTCAAAAGGCATCATTGTCATTTTATCTAGAAATTCATTACTACATACTCACTAACTTCATTAAGTGTGTTTAGTTTCAATTAACAGACAAATTAGAGTTCACTGCTTGGTTCTACTATATGTTTTAAACTTCATTCAGTTTTTTTTAATAACACTTTGGAGCTAGGGGTTTGGCAAATATTTGAATATGGTGGAGGATGAAATGAAGTATAAGCCGCTGGGATAGAAGAAATATTAAAATAAATTGTTCTAAAGGTTTACAAAAACAATATTCCAACCATTTTATTTTCTTCAAATAACTTATTTATTAAATAAATTAATTGAAAAAGGAATCTGATTTAATTTATTGTGTTCCAGTATAAAAAGAGTAAAAAAATTGCAAAAATTTATTTTTTCATTTACATTGACAAAACAAGAGTAGAGTACCAAATTAATTAATGTTCCAAAAAGTTCAAATTTAAGTAAACTAATGCATTATAATATGTATGATGTACCACACTTAACATAACTACATTACCTCTGAAAACATATGAATATCATACCTAGTGATGGTCCTAGGGTGGTGCAATTCATGGAGGGGGTGCTAAAATCAATCAAAACTACAGACTACTAAGAGATACTAGTCATTGACTTTCAGGTGAAGCTCAAAAAGTAGATTTGGCTATTCCTAGTCTCTCATCTGAATTTGAAAATATTATGGAAGATATATCAGTTATAGCATCATTATCATAATTTCTGAGAGAATACAATTATGATGATAATTCAAAATGGCCGCTTATCAACTCTGCTACAAGAGATTAAATAATTACTCGAGGTCCTATATGTAATAAAATGAGTAATGAAAACTGCCCAAGGCAGTATGACAGCCGTCATTTTTCAAAAAGGCATTTTGAAAGAGTAATGCCAAATGTGAAAACTTTCAAAAAAAGATAGCTTGTATACTCTAAGTTTGTGGATAAAGTACAATGTTTTTGCTGACATTTATTTAACACAAATCCCCATTTTAATCTGAAAAAAAAAAAAGGATTTGATGATTGGAGGCGTGCATTAATGCATCTCAAAAGTCACAAAACTTCCTTAGATTACCAATGTACTATGAACGGTTGAATAGAAGTGTTGGATTAGTCTGAAAAACTTCAGTGTGGAATAGGCAACCACATGCAAAAACAAATTGAAGATGAGAAATCTTGATGGGTTGCTATCATCAAAGGAATGATGTCAATAGTATTTTTCTTAGCAGACAATAAATTATTGTTTAGAGGAAGTTCTGGATCTGAAACTTTATACACTCCTAATAATGGCAATTTCTTTGGCTTAATGCAACTACTAGGAAGATTTGATAATGTAATGATGGAAAACCTTCACTATGTTGTAAATAGAGAGACTAATGTCTATTATTTTGGCAAATGGATTTGAAACAAGTTAATGGACTTACTTGGAAGTGAAGTTCAAAATAATATTTTAAATATAGTAAAGTCAGCTAAATACTTTTCCAACAGACTAGACTGCACTCCTGATGTAAGTCAAGCTAAACAATTATCACTAACATTCCATTTTGTTGACACAATGAAGAAGCAGTCAAAGTATGAGAGTACTCATTGTCCTCTTTTTTGATACAATTGCACAAGAGTTTGATTTGGACATGAATGATTGTCAAGGTCAAGTATGTGGTAATGGTGCAAATATAGTAGGAGTAAACAAAGGTGTCCAAACTGGAAATCTTAATCAACATCCTCAAGCAACTTTTAATCCACATGGCTGTCATAGCCTGAATCTAGTGATAGCAGATGCAGCCAAAAAACATCTGTTAAATCAGTTTCTTTATTTGGATTTCTCCTAAGACTGTTTGTTTTATTTTTTGGATCAGCAAAGCGATGGGAAGTAATATCCAAGCGCATAGAAGTATTACTGCTGAAAGAAGTTAGCGAAACTCACTGGGAGAGTAGAGTTTCTAGCCTTGCTGCTGTTTGTTTTCACTATGCTTCAGTTCATGATGTCCTAAATTTTCACAAAGAAACAAATGATTCAGTTGCAGCATCAGAAGCCTTGTCACTAGTATAGAATATGGAGTAATTTGAGTTCATAATTATTATACTGCCTTGGTATGAAGTATTGTTTCAAGTAAACATTGTAAGTAAGGCTATGCAATCTGAAAATGTGGATTTACCAAATGCATCACAGTTGCTGAAAAACTACATGGAATTTGTGAAACAGTACCAGACTTTTTCATCTACCCTAATAACAGCTAGGGAAATAGTATCCCAGGCTAAGGTTGATCCAATTTTTAAGCCAGTCCGATTCCAAAAGAAAAAAAAACATTATTTGAATATCACAAGCCATAGATGAGACACTAACTGATCCTGAAAAATTATTTAAAATGGTTTTTTACCCTATGATTGATACAATTGAGAATGCATTGGTTAGTCAATTTAGGCAACTGTCAAAATTCAACAATATGTGGTCATTTTTATATAACATCAAAATAATGGAAAAAACCTTTGCTGATTTGCAAATCAATTTAACCAATAGGGAAAAATGTAATGTGTCTGTTGAGAATTGGTTGAGAAACTTATGAACCTGAACCCATTATTAAAAGATTTTCAATCAGTGGAGCCATTAAAAGTTCTTCAACTTACACAACAAAATAATTGGCAGCATATTTTTCTGAATGTGTGAACAGTACTTCATATCTTGCTGACCATACCTGCAACTCACTAAAGGAGAACAAAGTTTCAAAAAATTAAAACTTATAAAAAGTTACTTATAATCTACCAAGTGTCAAGAAAGACTATTAGATCTTCAAATTTTGTCTATAAAAAATGCTCTCGCCCAGAAGTTAAATTATTCGGACTTAATAAAAAAAATTTCAAGCACAAAAGCTAGAAAGATGGCCAACTAGGCTTTTTTTTATCAAGTTGATTGTTCTTTTACTTTAAAATTGATTACTGTCTGCAGAATAATAGTTTAAATGAAAGTTGTCAAACAAAATATTAATTATTTCTTCTGACAAGTTGATTTACAGATATGCCTATAAATGTTTGGTCCGTCTGATACTGTTTATATATAAAAGATTACATTCCCTTTCGTCTGAATATAAACTGTGTAGAGTGTAACACAGATAAGCAATATTGTATAGAACGAATGCTAAGTTTCATATTTTGAAGGGCGCCATTTTGAGATCCTGCACTATCTAAAAATTTTGCCAGGGGCGTCATATTACTGTACCTACTACTGAAAAATAAGAAGATTACTGCATACATATTGTAGTACATAATAATGATGGTGTTCAGAAACGCACTGATTATTTATACCATGATCAGTATAATAATATAATTAATATTATTTGGTTCCATACTTTTGTGGTATGTTATAAATCCTTATTGAAGAATAAATAAATACACTTAAACCACAAAACTTGTTATTTATTATTTAAAATAACAAGTTTTGTGGTTTAAGTGTATTTATTTACTCTTCAATAGGATAATAATATAAGTTTTATAGTTTAACTTTAATTTAAAAATTTTATCGAGGCTTGAACCTTACACAATATTATGAATTGAGTGAATGATTATATTTACAAAATAATTGTAAAAGCTAATAGCAATGAAAATTCAAGAAATTATATATGTGTAGTATGTAACGGATTTTTAATCAGGATTGCAACACAGAGTTTAGATATTGAAAAAGAAGTTCTCGCAAAATAAATGCAACAGTCATTTATGTATATGATCCAGAATTTTCTTTAAGAGGGGTCGATCGATAAAGGGCAACATACTTCTATAGAGAATGTAATTGAGAAGCTACTGTCAAAGTTTCAAATAGATCCATGCAACAGTATTCGAGTAATATTTTCTCCCAGTTTGGGAAGAGTGATTTTGAGGAAAACGCCTTTAAAGTTTTACGAACACTTAAACTCTTGAAATTTTTTTAACCTTTTAATCTGCGATACCTGCTCCATACATTTGGCCATTTACTTTAATCTCGCCACCTCTTTTTCCTTCCTGAGCGATTTTATGGAAAGCCTGGATTTTTCTTAGTGATCTCTCCGAAAACTTTATGTGGCGCTTGTCTGCTCCCACGCAGAAATTATAACATTTCGGTCCAATTTTCATGCCCAAATTCTGCATGATCCTCATAATACTTGATAAGCCGTCGTTATATATGTCTACGGCAATGAATACAGCAATATCAAGTACATGTTCGCCACTAAATACCAATTTCGGAGCCGACCATATGGTGTAGTTGAAGCTCTCATTGCTATTTTGTATAAAGCCGCCTAAACAACGAGTAAGTAATTCGTCTCGGCTGATTCTTTGTAAATGGGCAAAATCCTTGTTTCCAGAGAGTTGGCTTAAGTTCATAATTTATATCACTAGTGGCCTGTGTTCTTTGCCACGAGCACCATGAGTCTTCTCCGCGCGAGCATTTGTCATGCATAGGATTGTCATCGGTCGATAATTTATGGTTTAGAGTCGTGTAAATGTCATTCCGCACTTTTCCGCTGAATCATGATTTCTACGTATCGCCAAACCATAATAAATCGACAACTCGTCAATTAGTGTGCCAGTAAGTTTACCTTTTCCGCCAAGGCCTTTTGTATTTTTTTTTTTTAAATTACGAAAACGAGAACCCATTCTCTTCTGGACATGATCGATACACTCCTTCTTACTCACAGTACAATCTTTATAAGGCTGCGCATCTATGATACCTTTAAACGTTTTTAAATTGCCATCCCCTATGTAATTGACGTACTTCAAGTTATGCAGCGATTCTGAGCGTTGGAAAATTTCAATAACGGCATCGATTTCTATCTTATCCGCTGAGCCGACGTAGTTTATTTGACATTCTTTTTCGTGAAATTGTGTCCATGCTTTATACTTTTCGCTATCATATTTCTTCTGCCAATACTCGCAAGTCTTGCAATCTTTTGACTTTATTAAAACATCGACAAATTTGACATTAAACTATCCAATAAGTAAGACAAATTTATGACATCTGAAGGAGTTGCAACTACAGAAATTTATTGCAGACTGTGCGCAGTGTACGGTGCAAACAACGTTATGACGCGCAAGTGTGTGTACAAATGAATTACGATTATGGCCGACAGTCTAGAGGAGTAGTGCTTTTGCACAATAATGCGCGACCGCACGCGTCTGTTCTTGTCTGCACGTCCCATTGTGCTCAATGCATACTCCAAGGGGCTGTGGCAAAATCAAGAATTAAGCTATTTAAAAATGTTTTTCCACTATAAGACTAAGTGAATATCATTTTTAAAACTCTAAAGTATTATTTAAGCCAAAAAACAAAAAAAAATCAATTTTTTAAAAATTCTAGAGTGGCGTTACCCCTTAAAAGCAGATTAATTTTATAAAAAATCTTATGAGAATATAACAAATTATTTAACTAATAATGATCTCAGAAATTATAATAAATTCTTAAATGTAGAAAAAATAAAGTCTGTTTGCAATTATTTTATGTGACAAACAAAAAAATTTATTATGAACTGAGATATACAGGAAATTTTGAAATAATTAGGGTACTTCAAAAAGGATTTTATGACAATTGATTTTTTCATAACTTTTAGAATTAAATTCACTTAAAAGTTTTCTTCTTAACCATTATTATTAAACATAATATATGTTAAATATTTAAATATATAAATACAAGAAAAGAATGTCACAAATATAAGTTGAAATACAATTATAATAAGGAAGATGTATTTTTTTATAAAATGAATAAATAATGAAATGAAAAACTTGCTAGGTATTGACAAATTCATTAAAATGTCCGTAAAAGCTCTTATAAGTGACCACTGCTGAAAGTGTTCATATAAATAAATTTATTTAAATCACTTTTTTTCCAAAATATTTGTTTTTTAAATTTATATTTACTTTAATTCAAATTATAGCCGTTTTTTCCAAGATTTACTTAATTTTACTCGCCAATACTATTCGTTTTGGCTCTACAATATTTATAATATGTACACAAATTTGCGTTCGTGTTGCATTGCAAATTTACACTTTTAACATTGTGGTTCAATTCTTGCGGACCATTATATGCGACAGATTTAGATCTAGTTTTGTATAAAACTGTATACAATCAGTGCATTGGTATGCACCTTGTGTGTACTAATGTGTTGGTAAAATACCGCACACAAAAAAATGGTTTTAATTAAACTATAAAAGTAATCAAAGTAAATATTTTAATTTATTTACGTGACTTTCAAAAACAAAATAAGTACAACACTTTAATTAAATAATGTTAAATGAATTGAAAATTACACTGTTTTACAATTAAAAAAAAAAAAAAATATTTGACCACCAGAGGCACTCGGACTAGATGCTCTACACAAATATATATTGTACTGCAGGTCATTGACTCTACGTTAAAAACCCCACAAATTTAATATTATCGGTATTGTTATATTAGCTTACTAGGTAAATGAAATACACGTCAACGAAGGATATTATGTAGGAATTTTGTGGTTTTTAAAATAATTTTATAAATTGAACTACATACTGATGGGTGGTTCTCAGAGTGTAAATATTCCCGGTGGAGGTACCGAAGGATATCACATTTTGAAAGTAAGTCGTTTTACGAGCTGTGTTTCGAGGAAAATTTTATGCACATAAGTTTTTACTGTGGATTAGGTCGTTACTCGGAAGTAAATAAAAGTGCTTAAATAACTGTATTATTTTTATTCAAAACACATTTCGTAATGATTATACTAATTAATGAAATCATTTCAGTTAGCATTGTCAAAATTAATATACTGGAATCATTTCTAATTTATATGTACTTGTAACAATTTTTCAAAGGTCTTTTGCATTTAAAATTTTGATTCAAATAATAATTTTATACGGTGGATTGAGGTTATATTGTAATTTATTTTTTTGCATTTTATATTTATCCTTATATTACACATTAACCGATGTAATTCATCTAGTACTATGTTTTCACGTTAAAATAGGTTCAAGAAAATTCTCCTGGAGCGACTGCTGGGTTAGAAGCATTTTTCGATTTTATTGTTGCTGTTGGTAGTACAAGACTTGTATGTATATGTATCATGTATTTTTAATGAAAAATAAAAATATATTTAAATAAAGAAACTTTTAATATTTTACATGAAAACTGTTTCTTTTCTTAAAATTTCGAATATTTCTTGTTACCGATACCAAACTGTTTTGGTTTTTTCCATTTTCTTGTTCTGTGCAATATATGCTTTCAGACAACAAAATCTGTGAAATAAATCATCTTGTTCAACTGATGGAAGTATATCTTTCTTCAGATTTATGGTTTCCGATACATTGTTTTGATATCATAAGTTCATTTAGTCCTGCTAAGAACATCGTTTCAAATTCTTTGTTACAATACGTCCACATATCCGTACATTGTATTATCGTCGCGCATAAATTTTCGTTATACTATTTAAATGATTAATATTTTAAAATTCTACTCTCGATGAAATCATTCAATGGGTTTTTGAACAGTTATATGATATATTGTTGTATTTTGACGCATTTTAACCCTTTCAGTGAATCATTTTATGTCAGTGTAAACTTTACATTTTGTTACATTTCATTTTTAAATTAGTAAACACTTTCATTTGATTTATAGGAAATATAACAAAGTAAACAAATTAGTACGGGATGTAATTAATTTTATCAATGGTTAATTTTGGCATTAATAAGTATACTTTTGTTATTTTTTTTTAACCGCAATCAAAAAAAATTTTCAATTTTCTACTCTTACGATGTAGATATGAAAATGTTGATATATTTTATCGATTATTTAGAAATTGGTAAACAGACAATAACTGCTTGTACATCATTATATTTACGTCAGTACACGAAATCCCAATTACATATTGAATTACGCAGTTTTGTAAAATGTTGTTATGGTCTTTTGGTTTTTTATCGCCAAAATAAACTTTCTGTCAGATGAGAATTTTTAAAAACTCGTAGAATACATTTTTTATTTGAATCAGATGTTTTACTATGTAGATTACATGTACCTGAACACTTATATAATATTTAATAGTAATACTATCAGTTTTATATTTAGAATATGATTTTTGAAATATTAATATTTACGAATTTGTTTTAGGACCAAGATAATGACACATTGAAAACCATTCTGAATACTAACATTGACAAAGAATTAAAACTGATTGTATATAGTAGTAAGACACAGTCGGTAAGAGAAGTTGTAGTTGTTCCAAGTAATTCATGGGGAGGACATGGAGCTCTTGGAGTTAGTATCCGATTTTGTTCATTTGAGGGAGCGTACGAAAATGTTTGGCATATTTTGGTTAGTATTAATCCTTAATTTGTTTTTTTTTTAAATTATGTGAGTTTACATTGAAGCATTAAAATTTTATAGAAAGTTAATCTATTTTTTCGTGATACAGTTGTAGTAAAAAGTCCGAACACTAAATGGACTTTTCTCTTTAGAATGAAAATTTTTTTGTTTGCTGTGAGCCAACTGTTATTCCTTTTTTCTTTTATATACGCCCTGTAGTAGTTTTTGAGATGACTAACCGGAATAACTCCAACGACTAACAACTGAACCATCGTTATAGATCCTTCGTTCGGTAGTAGTGACTAGTGATAGCCCAAAAATCGCAGCGTTCCTTTTTATCGCTGCTCCGACAAATGAGCAGTTGCGATTCGGAGCAATGGTCAGAAAACCACTGTTCACTGCTCCAGCAATTGCTTCGACTATTGCTTTCGTGAAGATTGCTTTGAATACTGTTTCAGCAACTATAGCTTCGACTGTTGCTGCGGCGGCGACTATTGCTCCGACCACTGCTCCACCTCTGTTGAATATTCCACTGCTTCTATTCATCTAAGACACGTCCATACATACATCAAAACATATAGCCGCACGAAATATGCGCCACTGCTAACGCTGTATGTTCTTTTCTGTCACGCAATTTACTTCGCAATCGTGTTTCATCTTATTTTCCAAGAATTAAAATGAATGATATGTGAATGATTTGGAATTTATCACAAACATTAACATGCCTATGCCTTTTTCCCACTATCTTTACGTATAAGTGCTATAGTTTTTTGTTTTTTTTTCATTACTATTTTAAATACAAACAATGTCTGTTTAAAAAAGAAAAATTAAATTTCTAATATTAAATAATTATTATTTATCTTAAAATATTTTGCTTAAATTTTATTTTAAATTCTTAAAAGTTTCCTATCATTAAGTAAAACGCATGTATAAATATTGGAAAGAGTAAGTTTTTATTTTTTTATTTTTATTTTTTTTTTTGTTGCATTAAAATGCGTTATATGATTTACGTTTATTTCTATTTCTTAAAAATTTATAAATATTGTTTTAAAAATACAAGTATATTTTTAATTTCTTTGTAAAACATAGTAATTCTGCTGCACAGTTAACCGAAGTGATTAAATTTTTTAATTTTTTATGTAGCCGCAAATTTAAGTTTATAAATCTTTAGTATAACAATATTTTTAATTATGTAAAAAAATAAAATCTTCATTATCGTCCGTTGTCAGGGTAAAAATAATAATTTTGTTTCGAAGCAACTGTTTCAGCGGAACAGCAAAAAATCACTGCTTATTTCGAAGAACTACTCCGGAAAATCAGTTGCCGGCACATCTCTAGTTCTGACAACAGCCTACCTATTATTATGTGGCATCTATTCTTTTAAGAACAATCGAATTAGTTCGTTTTGTGTTACCGGTTGTTTTTTTAAAACATCGATATAAATATATTTGGAAAGCCTTTTTTCCAAAATGGAATCTAGAATTTAACTTTTGCAGCCTTAATGTAGTTTCTCGAGAAAACGTAAAAATGAAGTAACCGCGACCTGAGTTTAGCGTTAATTTCGCATGTTATAAATAAGTTTTTAATCTTTACAAACGTTTACCCAGCCTATTTGATTCTTGACCAGATTTCTTTTTTTCAGCCATTATCTAAAACGGTACTGAGATATATTTTTCGTTGTGACGTGTTTGGTCCTTGGTACATCTTGTCGACTCTTTGAATAAACCGTAACTTTCGTTTTTTGGTGTTGACTCAAAGTTTTTTGAAGTTCATCTTAACTACTCGCTACTACGTGAATGCCATTATTATATTATGTTAACTTTCGTGTAATTTTTGCAATGTTGATCAACTGTTTTACTCGTATTTATGTCTCATTTATTGCTTAATGATTATTGAGAAATATCGTAAGAAGACCATATTTCCCTGCATTTTAAAGAAAACAAATTAAGTTATTAAATACTCTTTCAAATTTTTTTGTAATTAAAAATTTAATTATAATTTAATTTCAAAGTTTCTCTTACATGAATATTATTTTTCAATATTATTCTATGAACAAATTTTAAATAAATTAAAATTCTTTATAGGATGTGCAGCCAGGTTCGCCAGCTGATCAAGCAGGTTTACGAGCTTACACTGATTACATAATAGGCTCTGATTCTGTATTACATGAAAGTGAAGATTTATTTACATTAATAGAGACACATGAGGGACGTCATTTGAAACTTTACGTTTATAATACTGAAGATGATGCATCCAGAGAAGTTACAATTACTCCAAATTCGTCTTGGCCCGGAGAAGGAAGGTATTTTATATATTTACTAATGATTGTTTGTTAAAATGTTCAAAAATACTCAATTTACAACTATTAATTGATTCGACGACATCTTAAAAATTACTTTTTAGATTATTCGAAACGTAAAATAAGGCAGTTTTGAGCTATCGACAAAGTTTTTATTTTTTAATTATGTGACTTTCTAATAAAATATGGGAGTCGTTTTTTTGTTTTGCGCGTATTTTTTATATATATGTATATATGTGTGTGTATATATGTGCACACACACGTACGCACAACGAAACAAAACGTTTAATAAAAAATTTGTAAACAATTTTATTTACTGAATAGACGATAAGTAATCGTATTTGAACTTTGTTGGATTCATCGTTGGTATTAATGAATCATTCACAGTTACAATTTCCTTAGAGCGTGCTGAAGTGCTAACTATAAAGGAAATTTATATAGTAATATTTAAATCTAATATTTTTAGAGAAGTTAAAAAAATAAGTATTCTCTAATTGGATTGATAATAAATTTTATTACTCTTTAATATAACTTTAAAAATTAATTTTTAGTTTTATAATATATTTATTTAGAAAATAATGTAGTTTACGTCGCAGTGTCAAGATTTACATCGTATAATGGATCTTTTAATATTCTGTCGTCGCAATAATAGTAGAAACCATTTCATATCAAAGAATATTGATTTTGATTTATAAATTTAATATTTTAAATATTATTTTAAATATTTTAATTTATTACTGTATTACTGATTTAATTAATTTGGCCAACGATTACAGTTTCTTCTGTTCGACAAGGGCTTACATAGTAACCCATGTTATATTGAAGATGTAAAAAAATAATTTACTCTGATAACTTACATACCAGAAATACTGAGAGTTTGCTACCAAGAAAACCGGGAATAAACGGGGAATTTAAAAATTATATTTGAGTGGTCATCATGAGTAAGCAAGGTGAAGCATGAGCAAAATGTTAAATTTCAAAAATTCTTGAACAGTTTCCGTCGTGTGAGGTCACGCTTTTTCCCGATGAAGCATGTTCAGGTATTCTTTAAATCATGTATTTTTGTAATAATGTATTTCCGCAATGTTTAGAGAACGTGTTGCGCTAATAGAAGACGTTTACTATCGTTTTAGAGCGTATAAAATGCTGATGAATTATCTCTCCATAATCGAAAAATAGCGATTACAATCAGTTCCAAATGTATGCGTCTGTACACATTCGTACTGCATATAAACAATTGCCTAGAATACTATGTCTGTGTCTGTACAGCTGAAATGTACGAATAGTTAGTCGCCGACGTTCAGTAATTAAGTATGGCGCTATAAAGAAGAATCGAAAAATAGAATCAGCACACCGCTTTCAATACGGCAGTGATTTGCCGAACCTTTTCGATCTTCGAAGAATCGCAGGTTTTCCACGTCGCGTTCTTTCTCGATGGGTAAACAGGTCGAAACAATATAGTGTATTCAATTTTCGTTAATTCGTGGCTACATATCTTAGAGAATTTCGATATTTTTGCATGATTTTAGGTCATTCATTACAAAACAGGGCAGATAGACTACATGTATAATCAATTGTGAACTTGCTATCGCGCGTTATTTATTAGTCATTCCAAATGATTAAAATCTACAGCGCCCTATACAGCTACCTTTTATTTAAACAATTATAGCTAAGTGACGAATTGTGGTATCATGCGCAGTGAGTGCTCTATTAATAGCTGATCAATTTTTTTTGTAACCCTACATTGTCAACAAACCAGTAGATAACTTCGTTCCCCGTATCGAAGCGAACTCAGTATTTTTGTGACAGATACTGTTGTGTATATTTGTATAGATTAATAATCTTATTTCAGTTTTTAATGTCAAATTTTCACTTTTTCAATAACGCTAAGTCTTCGCATCAGTAGTATAGCTCCTAATTAAAATAAAAATAAAATAAAACAAAAGTGAAGTAAAGAAAGTTAGCAATAATATGTGAGCAAATAAGTGTGAAGATGTTTAAAAATTGATTACTGAAAAAAGGATAAATCATGCAAGTGAAGACCGCTGGTCATAAATTCTCTCGATGGCAGAAAAAATTATGCATTAATAGAATCGCTTTGTTATTAAGAAAAAACTGCGACTATGAAAAAAAAAAAATCGCCAATCAGTTGTCAACTCAGTCAAGAGTAATTAAAAAAGTAAATTCTAAAAAGATTAACCGCTAATTTTCCGTTAAAAGTCATCAGTTCGAATTATTGGTTGAAATCGGCAGCTTAGCGAAATTTTACTATACTAATATAATTTTCACCATTTAATGATACGTCTTTCATTACGCTGCTGTATGCAAATGTACCTTAGATTGCGTTTTTCGGTAGTTAAATCCATATTTTCTGCTCAAAACAAACATCGGCTACTACGGTTACGGTTATTATTTTTTCCCGTTTTTATTTAAATTAAACAGTTCTCTTTTTCAATTTACTCGCGTGTGTTTTAAAATATTGTTTTCATTGTGAATTTTTGCTTACAAGTTTGGGGTGCGGAATAGGCTACGGTTACCTGCACAGAATTCCAATTAGAAATCAGTCAGATCCTAAGCAACGTAAAAAGAAAACTTCGGTTATTCCAGATCCACCTGTGATTAAAATTCCATGTACGATACAGCAGCAACCACAATTTCAGCCGCAGCAAATAGTACGATTAGACCAGCAAGAACAGTCGTCGTTTTCCCCGGTGCAAAATTCGCAAGAATTGTCTTCGCAAATGTTGCAAGCACAGAATCAAAATGTATATCAACAACAGGCTTTCAGGCAGCAGCAACGGCTGCCTTCAGCACAGCATCAACGGCTGCCTTCAGCACAACAACAACAACAACAGTTTTCAACACAACAGCAACAGCAGTTTTCAGTACAGCAGCAACAACAATTTCATCAACAGCAACCGGTCGTATTACAGCAATATCATCCTCAAGTTACATCACAACATCAACCTCAAGTTACGCCGCAACATCCACCGCAAGTTACGTCACAACACCCACCGCAAGTTACGTCACAACACCCACCGCAAGTTACGCCACAACACCCACCGCAAGTTACGCCACAACACCCACCGCAAGTTATGCCACAACATTCACCTCAGCAACAACAGCAGCAACAACATGCACAACAATATCACCTTCACTCGTTTATTAATGCGCCTACAGTGAGTAAAACATATTTTATTTTAATACAAATGAGAGAAACATCCATTAAGACTGTGTGCGGAGTTCTTACATTTACTGCAAATTCATACAAATCTGAAATATTAAAAGGTTAACCACTTATTTTAAATTACTAGAATTTTTTTGGTGTATGAAAACTCTTTCAAAACCCTATTTTTGTTTTTTTGAATTCTTGAATTTCCCATTTATACTGAGTTAGACCAAAAAAAAAATTATTTCTGAACGATCGCTTGATAATATCCCCCCCCCCCATCCCGAGCTTGTAAACACCTCAAAAATCCTTATTTTAACAGCTTCCTTTTTTTTATGCTGAGCAATAAAATTAACGCTATACATTTCTTTCTTTTTTTTTTTTTTAAATTCTGATTTATGCTTATTTGTTTTTACTAGTAAGTGGAACGTGGAACATCTTTTTAGGAAGTTCAGTTATAGTTAAACAATTCTAATTGCTACTTCGTAGTATGCAGTGAATTATAGTGATGTTTAAAGTGAAATAATCATACTGGTATCAATACGAGATACACGGAGGTTCCAAAAATGTTGATATTTTCACTGTGACAGCGAAGAAGCTCTTACATTGTAACTGCAAGATGCAATTCTTTTCATTGTAGAATATTTAATTCTTCGCCTATACATTAAAATAATTTATCATATTTTGTAGAATAAACGAGTATTATCACGAAAGTTATCTATTTCAATAAACCAATTATTATTTTACAACAAAGCGAGTGTATTAAAATTGCATTAACACACGTATAATTTCAGTATAATCATTTTATTGTTTAAATAAAATTCTATTAAAATAGACAATTTCGTGATAATATTTCAAGTAAAAATATTTACAAATAAATTTAATGAGGTTAACCATTAAGGTTGATCGCTCTCGTTTAACACTTTGGCATCAACTCAGTTGTATTTTAATTTTATCGTATCAGAACTAAAACACCCGTGTATTGATCACTTATTGTAAGCGAGTTCCGTGCATTTGCAGCTGACATATTTCGTGCTTTACAGCAATGTGTTTCGTTACGCATTCGATGCTAAAAGGGGTTGAAGCGAGGCACTGTTGATGTAGTGTCACAACGTTAAATGGTCTGAAATCTTAACTATACGCTGCAACATTGGAAATAATTTATTGGAACCTTTAAATGAATTGCCGCAGTATTCATTCATTTTAACACACCTAATTTATAAAGCTTCTAATTCAGTGTGATAAAAATTATGCTAGCAGTTTTAACATTTAAAATTTATATTTACTAATACGAAATCATTTTATGTTCATATATTTCATCGATTTTACTTATATTAAGAAAATGTTAATATTTAAATATAGCATATGCGAAGTATTTGACAGGTTAATGGACAAACTTTGGAAGATGAAAATAAAGGTGATGTACATGTCATTTTTATGTTTAATATTTTATCGATTTTGAGGGTTTATATGTACGTGTTTGTAAACATTTTTCCAACATCTTTTATGTATCATAAAAATAGCCTGATATCTTTTAACAAGAGATCATAGCTGTGAAAGATATTTAGAATACTTGACAAAAGAAGAACCAGAATACACCATTTCACACTATGACCGCACTTACGAAAGTAAAGTCTACAATATCGATGGAAAAGATGAAATACAATTCAACATTATGGTTACCACTGCAAAAACAGAGCTCTCAATAAAGTCATACAGAGGAGGGTGGAATTCACCAACACTTCAGCCGCAACACCGAAAGTAGAGTCTTCATTGCCAAACTAAAGAGAGGAGAGATCCACCACTCAACACTACTACTGAGATTACCACACGTACGAGTCGGTATGTAGTGTTAGAGATAGTTTAGAACATGCTACGTGAAAGTATACATGATATTTTAGTGTATAAATATTAATATTTATCCATTCTAATATATAAAATTATTTAAGTAAACTCCCGTTTATGAAAGTTCGGTAATTTTCTTTATGAAACTCATCTATGATTTTACATGAAGAATAATAAAAGCAGTTAATATTATTTTGTATACCATTAACAAGCGCATTCTGTATCTACTTGCAATATAAAATTGTAGATGAATTTTATGAAGAACACCAATAAACCTGCACTACTTAGTAAACGTTGTATATACCCTTCAATTCGGCATTTGGTTTTCTTTCAATTTTATGCAGTTGTCATTTTTAAACGAATTTTGTACTAGTCGTACTTCTTATTGTTTAGTAAAGAAAATGATCAAGTTAAAAACAACAAAGCTAAAAGTTCTCCTATATTTGTAAGTAACGTGAAAAATATTATTTGCTGAGTTAATACAATTATTAGTCAAAACGAAAACACCATCTCTCGTGAGTGGTGATGTTTTTGAAGATATTGTTAAAAGTAAACGAACTAACCAGCATCATTGCTCCTTTTCTATGTACAAATATACTGTGCAACAAAAGTCTTACCGCACTATAAAAATTACCAAACGCGATTCGCTAATGTACTGCTATCTATCATAAATGAAAAAAAACTAATGATCAAATGCATTGGAAACATTTTGTAGACGCTTCGCAGGCATATCCCCCATGAACGATACGAATGTAGCGAAAGTGAGAGGTGAATAGTAGGAGGAGGTAAGAATTTTGTTTTTTCCTATTGTTAATGGTAAGTGTATCTGCCGCGTTGCAACGAAGTTGAACAGCAATGACGTTATTTTATGGATACTGATTGTTTCAGTAATGCTTGTAAAAGATTTGTATACCTTGTAGTGTTCTAAAAACACCTTAACGGTGTCTGTACGGCCTGAAGTGGCCGCACAAATGGTGGCATTAATTAATGAGGGTCGAAGTCGACGATTAGTCACAATTCAGTATCAGGTGTCTGATAAATGTACGCGATACATTTATAAACGATACCTTGAGACCGGCAAATACGTACACCGGCCGCGAACAGGTCATCCTCGTGTCACAGCTGAGCGTAAAGATCGAAATACCGCGCGAACAGTATTGCGTACGCCATTCGCGGGCACCAGTCCACAGGGTTCCGAATACACTAATTTCATCTCATACAGTGCAGCATGGTTTGTATAGTTCGAAGCCGACAACAGGTGGGGTATTATCCACACACAACATAAGATTGATCGTTTAAATTTTGATCGTAACCATGTGCATTGGAGTGTGAATAACTGGAGCCTTGAATTGTTTACTGCCGAGTCACGTTTCACTTTGCAAGCACCAGACGGACATGAGAGAGTCTGGCGATGCAAGGGAGAACGATAGAGTCAACAAAATTTCATCCTACGGGCTTAATTTTGCGGGAGCTCTAAAATGGCGTGGCGCGCGATTCAACATGCTGCCAAAACTGAGCTCCATATTTGTCAACGACCGTCGATAAATGCTAATTTTTACATTACTGGCATTCTCCAAAACTATGCCGTGCCATTTGCACTATTTGTAGATCGAGAATTCCTACTACAGCAGGACAACGCCCGCCCTCGCGTTGTTAAAGCTACAAAAACATTTTTGCAGCAAGTTTGAATTCCTACAATGGAGTGGCCAGCATACAGTCCGAGCCTCAATCCGATAGAGCACTTGTGCGATATCCTCAGACGACGTATTCGAAGTCATATTCCACCACCAAATTCATTGTTGCAGCTGGGTAATGCCCTCTTAGAGGAGTGGGATTCAATTTCGCAGGACACTATTCGCACTCTTATTGAATCGATGCCAGCACGGTGCGCTGCGGTGATTGAAGCTCGAGGCGGCAATACGAGATACTAAATCAAACGGTTTTTACTGTTTTTTGACTTTTTTACCACAATTTACGTTTTGTTTCTTGTACCGCTTGGGCTGTGTTGGTATAGCATTTTCCCTACATTTTCAGCATATTAAATATATTTTTGGAACGTTTCTGCTGCATTTTTCTTTCTTTTACTCAAATGTGGTGCTAACTGCGCTACCAAAAACTGCAAGAAAAATAAAAATGAAAAGGTGAAATACGCAAATTGTAACGGAAACCATTTCGCAAATTAGAAATACTGTCCTGTATATAAAGGGAAAACTCGTACTGCAATTAAGGGGTTATACTACTATTCAGGCATACCGAAAAGTGAATCAATTTTTACAAATTTTTTTCTCAATTACTAATCAATGAATCAAAGCAAGATTTTGGGACTTTATTGTATGTGTCTTAAGGTATATAAAAATATTTCTTATTAGAATTTAACATATAAAATGGCGTCGTGGCACAAGGTAATTTGAGTGAATGTTTTTTCGGCGGAGGAAAACGACGGGCATGGTAACAGCAGTCTTCCTACACAACCTAGAGGTTTTTTTTTCTTCTTAATTTACATTAGTTTTTATTTGGAAGTACACAAGATTTTATTTTTTTTTTTAAATTCACGAATTAGCGGGCGTTTTAATTTTTTTTCCCCCGGTAAAAAAACCATCTTAAATTGTTTATTGCAAAGGTAATTACTTATTAATCATAACAATCGTGTGTACTTCGATAGATAATCTATCTAAGAAGCTATAGTTAAAATTTCAAGTTAATCGGATAAAAATCGAACGAGTTATGCTGCCCGCCAATTTGAAAAACATACGTTTCGAGAAAAACGCGTTTAAAGTTTTGAAACGTATGTACTATATGAAATATCCAAAATATAGGCTTGCCAATTATTTTAATTTTATTTTGCTATCCCAGCACCATGATGTAACTGCCCTTCGAAGCATGCACTTTGCTCTTCAGCCCCCTTTCTGAACGACGTAAGGTCTTCCTGAGCGCTTTGCTGGTGTTTCGATGTTGAGCGAATTGCAGCTTCAACTTGACGTTGATCAACTTCAATTGTAAAATGGTACAATTTTGTATTAACTGTTAGTTGAAATGTGCTCATAGCATCTAGCAGTCCTCGAAAACCGTCATTGTATATAATTACAGCGATGTTAGTTGTAATATCAACCACACTTTTGTCGCTAGATATCGCTTTCGGCATTATTGTGCAAATGACGGTATTCCAACTTTCATTCGCATTTTGTTGAATCCTGCAAGGCAACTGGAAAAAACATCTTCTCTCGTTAGATCTTCATAAATCTTTTGAACAGCGTCAAATATGCCATTGGCATAGCTGATTTATGAGTATACATTTCTATAATGTGTAAGGCTGCTTATTGCCAAGTGTACCAAGAATCTGCTCCTATAAGAAATTTTAAAACACTGGTTTTGGGAGACACATGAACGTACAGAATTTATTTATTCCATTAATCCCAACAATGTCGTCTTGAAAGATGTGCCAGTTGAGCGGCTTTCTGTTGAAAATTCTGCTTCGAATGGCACGAGCTGATGATGATTTATTTATTTTTTTATCAGCATAAAATTTCTCACTCATTTTTATATAAAAAACTATTTAAAAAACACTAACGTACAACAGATGGGCGCGTAACTCGGAGTAGCACACAGAACTGTCTATTGCATGTGTAAAACGTCAGTTTAACAGTTATTGTGGCGTTTTATGACCTTTTATGGCTTTGATAAGATTTATTAACGTTATCCGTGTAGATTTCGAAGAAATACAACTGATTTGTATCGGCAAAAAGTACCAACAGAGCTGTAAATACACTTAAAATGCTGTGCGCAGCAGAGCGACCTTTTCAAACGTTTTGGAGCGCTCAGAGGTGTCTCAGAAAATAAGCTAAAAAAATTGTTTATCGGTGCTTGTCCCCAAAAATAATTCTTAAATATCACTTTTAAATAGTTTATACATCATTTAAGCCAATCAAAAAAAAAAAAAAAAAAACAGAAAAAAAATTGCTGGTGACTACGATGCAAGCACAACAGAATTCTATATAGCAACACAGTTTAAATAACATTATGCTTATCTTAACAGTAACGTTTTCGGGCACAGCCCATCTTCAGCTAAAAAACCGAAAGAAATAAGACAGACCGAAGACCATGTGTAGCAGATGGAATCTGAAAGGGCTGTGTTTTCAAATTTCATTTTGTTATGGTCTTCGGTCTGTCTTATTTCTTTCGGTTTTCTAGCTGAAGATGGGTTGTGCCCGAAAACGTTACTATTAAGATAATTAAATGTTATTTAAACTGTGTTGTTATATAGAATTAATATATTTGTATCTTTCTAGGTCTTGGCAAGCAGAATATAGCGAGTTTTACTTGATAATGGTATATCTTTCTTTTTGTTTAGATTTTAAAAAATGCTCAGCTTAAAAGCTATACTCTATTGAATAAAAAAAAAACTAATTATACGTTGAATGTGGTAAAACTTCCATTCCATTCATAAATCCTGGATTTTTTTTCGCATTAAACGTGACTTATGGGCTGTAGTAATAATACCCGCTATCAATTTACTAATGACAGGTACTTTTCGTTTAAGACCTAATGCAGTTTACTAATTATTAAAAGTACGTAGTTGTTCTAAAGCAACACGTGAAGACTCTCGGATGATATACATGCGGTTTTTATACTTCAAGCTCACATCTCTTCTAAAAACCCGTTTGAACAAATTCGATTATGTTCGACGATCGGTTGTGTTCTCACGTTCAAGTGTACAAATTCCTCTTGCTGCGGTTGTTCGATTACCGCCTTTTTTCCAAAAATGGTAATACTTAGGACTCACGACATGACAGAGTTGTAAATGTTTACTTCACTAATCAATGTGTATTCAAATGCTTTTTAAAATGGTATGTCATATGTGGCACTACCATTCGTTTTGCGAGATCAAATTTTCAAGGAAGCACACAATGTGAACAAAAGTAATAAGAGCTTTTGATGCAACTTAATGTGTTGTGTGTACACGCTCATGTGTATAAATGCAATGAGAGGGAATGGATGATTGGACGATATGTGTATGTATTTTGTTATAATCTGTCCTCGATAAGTTTTTTAGTAGTACTTCTTTTGTTACTAGTATTTTTTTTAGAACGATGTAATATAAGATGTGTTTAGTAGAGAAATAATTAGAAAAGTAAAGTTAATTAATCACTAAAATTTGTAAGAAGAAAACAGAAATGAAAACACATGAACTATTTTCTGCCGTTTGTTACATTTAATAAATGTAATTTATTATTGAAGTCCAAAGAAATTATAAGAGCAGAACGTTTTATTATGTTGACGAAATATTAAGAAATTAAAAAAATCGGTTTAGCGTTAAATATTTAAAAAGAAAGGTAGTTCCATTTTTTAGGCGAATTACTTAAACGCACTCGTCTTTCAGTTCCGTATTTTTAATATTTACAGTAGTTATAAAATTATTAATTCTTTAAGAAAAGAGTATCGATCAAATTTTTACACTCCTTTTTAACGAAAAATTTTAATTTTTTTCCTAATCCTATACGTCGTAAATGTTTATATTTTATCTGAAGGTTATATCCTGTTAAATGTGTACGAGTAATAATAATAATAATAATAAATTTTACGATTATTATATCGTTCATTTCTTTTTTTTTCCGGTAAAGGCTGCGGATGAAAAACCGGATAGTACGAAGGATTCATATGCTTATAATAATATGCTCCCGAATATCTCTTCCGTTTCAACATCATCTACGATTCCAAATCCGGCCATTATCGGAGGTACAACAACTGTTACATCTGTACCCACTCTTAATACAAAATATTTCACTTCCATCTATCAGAATTCAACACCACACGATCAGCCAGTATATTCCAGCCATCCGAATCAAACTGTACCACCGTCATCAATGCTTAGTCAACAGCACAATACCAGTTTGAGTAATTATTTCACAAACAGTGTATCATATGCTGATAACAGCCAGTTTTTTGTACCGCCTAGAAGTGAAGTTAGTTCAACAGTAACATCCGGTGGTATAATCCCTTCATTTTTGAGTTCGGCTGTACCCATGCCGGAAATGGCAAACACGCTTCCGGGTAAGCGAATTTTAAAATTAATTTTTTTTTTTCTTCCTATTTATTTACAGTGACGAATTATTCATATCAACATAAAATATGTACTTTACAGATTTTCTGATATAATGAAATTTTCATTCATTGATATTTGTTAAAATCATTCCTACTTACCGATCATTTTCTGTATTCTGTTAATGTTCTTTTTGATTTTAGAATTCAGTACTTAAAGGAAAAAAAAAATATCTGCCGTACAAGTGATTCTAAAAGTGTTTGTTTTTGAAAACTTATTTTTACGGCTAACGGTTGATGTTACTTTGAGGCACCGATTACAGTTTTTTGTTTTCTATAGAATGTTTTAATAATCTTATGCCTTTATAAAACTGATCGCGATTTACTTGATTTCCTTTAGTATTATCAGAACGTTAACTTTTTATTCGTATTTTCATATTCAACAAACGGTTAAATTCACAGGGGGCTTAATTTAAAAAATCGAGAAAGATCTTTATTGTTTTTTTAAAAAATTCTTGACATTTTAATTTTTTAATCGCTTGATTATGCTTACTATCTTTATATAATAGTCTCAAAACATAATGATAAAAACTACTGAATAAACACTTTAGAATTCTTAATGAATATACATTTATACTGAAATCAAAAAAAAAAAAATTGGATTTATTATGAAATATTTGAAATTGACTGTTGTTTGTATATCCTATATATATATCTCTGAAGCCGATCTTGAAATTAACATTTACGATATGAAATATGATACACTTGCTAATTATTTGTCTTTTTAAACTTATTTCAAGAATGGCTAAATTATTCAATTCAGAATTTCAAAAGACTTTATTGACTTCAGTTATAATGTTAAGAATATTTTTCATTATTTTACGTTAATAAAATTAAAAAAAACAACAAAAAAAAACAAGAAAATATTGTTTAAACTCGATTTAATTTTGGATATTAATAAAATAATATTTTTACCATCATAGTTTACGAATTCGCATTATTATTGTTTTTTATATTATTTCTTTAGACCTTAATTTAGATTTAACTAAATTAATGTATTTAATTTAAAATTTAATGATCAAAATAATACAACCCATTAAACTTATCGCAGTTATAACGTTTCAGAAATTTAAAGTTTTTTTCGAAGAATTTTTCGTGTTCGGAAATTAACTGAACGTCAGAGATATTCAATACAAAGTTTTTTTTTTATACTAGTAAAAATGAATACCGTTTAAAGGTAATTTACAATGTTAAGAGTTAATTAATGTACTTCGCAAAGGTAATTTCCGGTGAAAATTATTGCTACGATCAAGTAAACATAATGAAATTGTATGGAAAGTGAAAAATATATTTTATTTAAACTGTCTAATCGAAAAAAATTAGTAAAAAAAATTTATCGAACTAACATAATAATAATAAGTTAATAGCCAAATTATCCAATTATGTTTTTATTTTTCGATTATCATTATTAATATTTCACACTTACTTTTTTCTCTTTATTGAAATTAAACTATAGATTTTAAAAGACGAAAATGTTATCGCGAAAAAAATTAAATTGTATGTAATATTTTAAATGTAATTTTAAACTGAACATGTTTCTATTTACTAGGACAAACAACTGCGTCGAGTTTACCTGTTTCTGGTATATCAGTAACAACACCTATTTCTATACCAGGTATGCCTCCAATTACTGTTAATGCTACATTACCGTACTCTGCATTCGAAGGATTACACATTGATCCGAAAAAATCGGCTCCTGTATAATTTGCCTTCGGTACAAGTAAATGGGGTTTCTGTTGTTTAACTAATAATGCAGATTTATATTAAATAGTTGTACAATAAATGTCGCTTTTTTATGATACAAGAAATGTTATTAATATAATAAAGGTTTTTTGCGCTCTTGTAGTATTTATAGCCCGTACCTGTGTATTATACATTTTTATATATATATAATATATTTATGAATATTATTTTTCAATTCATACACTAGATGTACTAAAATAAATATGAATTATTGATATATTGTAGAGAAATTGCTATAACTGTCTATTATATTTCATTCTGTTATGTTTGAAAATTAAACTATTAATGAATTAGTGTTTTGTTAAATAACGTTATTCTGAAATAAGTTTAGAAATAAACATTAAAATGGGCTGTAAGAGATTATATTAATTGTTAATTTTTTTGTATTTATATTTTCACATAAATTACTAAAATAAGAAGGGCGATTTTTATATTTTTCATTTTTCATTAATTCAAGCGTAAAATTTTAGTAAATCTCTATTTAACCCTTTCAGTCATAATGCCCCCCCATACATGGGACATAAACATTCAATGGCAAAACATATTATTTTAAATCATTTTGTCCCAGTTTATACCGTTTCTAGATATAACGTTCCAAAAAATGCCCAATGAAACGCTACGTACATCAATTTATTGAAAACCAACACACACCAACGCACATAAACATTCACACTATCTTCCATAGGGTTGTACAAGACTGTTATAAAAAGAGCAAAAAATTATAAAGATGAAATAAATAATATAAATAACGGTTATGGAAAAACTGAATCAATACGAGATCTGTGAAAAAATAAAAAACTTTTCAAAAAGTAATGAGGGATATCATACCTTAGTTATATACTCCAGATGTTTACAAGATTCCGTGCTGTTAACGGAATTATTATATTGGTTAAACAAATAGAATAGTAAACGTAAGAATTAAACAGGCGTAAAGTTGATTGCGTGCGGAAAAATCCACGATCGCACAATACCAACGCAGTATTAACCACGATATTAATTCAAATAAGTGGAATATTAGAAAACACGAAAACTTTAACCAAGATGGCGACTATAAATTAAGCGAAACGCGAAGACCGCTTATAAACAAGTTAAAATTTGAAACTAAGCATAAACATCGGTGGCAATCAATCAGTAGAGGGCACGCTTTCTCTATACTTTCGTTAAATTGAACCTCTTTCAATTCTACCTTTATTCATTTGTGTGTGTTAAAGATGGACGGCGCATTTTTGTTCGAAGCGTTAACGCGCGACTTTTTCCGACGTGCCTTTCACCGAAAGTAATAATACTGTTGCATCTATTAATCACGAAAGTTTAAAAATTTATATCTGATTGTGATCGCTTGATATCGTGATACACAAATTCAATCCTGAATGTATCCTGTGATTGCCTTTCGCGCGACTGTTAGTATTTATTTTACTTTAATGATATTATTAACTGAGTTGCCGCACATTTTTGAATTTATGACCCCGATAAAATTTATTCATTTCGTTGATAGAGTGTCGGAGATTGTTTCGTTAATGTTTACAATGTATACTAAAATAATAATGAACTTGGAGAGGACAGTTCCTTTCAAAAAACGAATTTAAATTTACCACATAGCCATGAATTTTGTGATACTTTCTACAGATGAGTTGATGTACACTGACTACTCAACTGAACTGTGCTTCACAGTCAAATGTTGACAGTTCCCAGTGTTGATATATTTTATATTAAGCTCGTTTAGAATGCTGAAAATTTTTAATGTTTACTGCCCGTTATTGTTTTTTTTTTTTTTTTTGTTGAATCTTGCATGATTGTTGAAGACAAATTTAAATCCAAACAATGTAAGTTAATTAAAAATAAAAATAGAGTATTTACTGAAAAAGTAAACAGTTGAAAATTCGTGAATACGATGATCTTACTTAATCCATCTTGCTATTGTAAGGACGTTGAAGATAGTAGAATTCATTAAATTTAAAAATTTTTGAAAATAGCCACGACAGGAAATATCATCAGTATGATGTGGTGGAAGCGATATTATGTAGAAAAGTTGGTATAGTTTATGTACAATTAAGAAATGTTCCTAATTTTCAAAATTAGACTTATCAGAGTTGATAATGGAACTAATGAAACTAGTTATTAATTTTTTGAACGGACACTGGAAAAATCATGGAACCGGTTCCTTGGCTGGAATGTCGTGAACAGAAAAACCGAATATATACGCGTAAAAGCAAATCAGATGGCAACGTAGATATAACGTTTTAGGAAATGCAAGTAGAGGACGACTGTAATGAAATATAAGAAATATGTTCGATTCGATTTTTGATTAAGACTAAAAGACGAAAGTTATCTAAACGAAGACTACGAATAATTTTATTTTAACAAGACAGAATATAATTTAAACTATTTATAAAATAATATGACGGGAATTAACGTAACTTACTTCTAATATGTATTATTATGACTAGATTTTTGAAATATACAATGAAAACACATTATTGAATTGAAATAAACGAAATAATATTTAAACACGATATAATTAGTAAAATTGTAAAATCGATTAGTTTTACGATATTAGATCCATATTCGTGGCGCAACAAACCGTAGTTAGAGAAAAATGTATTGATATTTAATGATCGTTTACTATTTAATAATTATTTTGTTGTACAAGTAAAATATGTATTTCTCGCTTCTTATAAAATAATATTATTTTCTAAATAAAGGTTATATCGATCTATGAATGTATAAGAAAAATATCTTACCTTTTTGTTTTTGTTTTTATTTAAAATTAAATTATAAAGTAATTCCTAAAAAGACGAAAATAGCAGCGAAACACTTCACGTTTTAATATGTATAATAAAGACCGACTAAGACCTGAGTGCTGAACAGTCGAGTACAGTGCATTGTTTGCTTAGAGTTCTATATAGGACAATTTAAGTTTATCGTAATATTTCAGATAATGCCATTAAATCGGATATATTTTTGTATCGGGTGATCCCAGATGATCTATGGCTGTTTTTTTTTGTGGTTATTTAAATTCACGGCTCATTTATTTTCGGTTGAAAAAAAAACGTGTATAAATTTCCGTATTAACATCTGATATTTCGAATGACTTTCATCGGTCGTCTTCAGAGACAAATGACGTTTATTAAACTCTTATCCAAGCTTATACATTATATTGTAAATGGGAGCATTTAAATTGACTTTGTTTTCAATATTTTTATGGGAACTATCTATCGTAAACGGAGGATATTTTCACGAAATAATGTAATCGGAGAATCAAGCGATGGTTATTCATTTTTTTAAAATTATTCGCTAATAATCGTAGATTCCGGTTCAAATGTATTCTCTAATTAGAAATTATTAGACAATTCAAGGTAAACACCGATAAGTTTTTCGCTGATTTTCTAAACAAATTAATCATCGATATTGATAAATATACATAAAAAATCTGTTGGTGACAAGCTTCAGAAATAAAATCAGATTTAGATTAAGAAATTGCAAAATACTCTCAAGAGAAAAACTAATCCTGAGCCATTTATTTCTGAAAATGAATAATGAAAACACGTCCGAAGCGGTAGATTTTGTTATGAATAATTCAGACAGCGAAACAAGATTAATCGGATATTTTTTATTACTACATAAATAATGCTGAATATAAGTAAACTGATTTTGACTATAAATTGATTATGCATACTTTTTTATCATTTATTAAATTGATAATATTATTCGTTATCATATATAAATACACGTAATTAGTATTACAAAATTGATGCGACTGATTCTTTTACTGACTCTTAAAAACGAACATTACTAATGACTATAGCGGTACGTAGACATTCTCTTTTACAATATTATTTGTAAAATTAACTTTTTATAATTTATGTTTTTAAGAATTATAAAACAGATTTTTTACAGCGATTTTACGCTTCACGAATTTCGATGATATATACTTTTTTGTTTCATATGGAAGAAAAATGGCAGTAGTCAAAAGTTATCGAATCGTTTTACTTTGTTTTAAATAGCTCCTAAATGGTGCATATTTATGTATTACGCCCTTTTTCAATCATTATTGTCGTCCAACATAATAGATAAATTCTTTTCACTATTTTAAATTTTTTACTAATTTTGTAAATTTTGATAATTAATGTACATTACTGTTTACCTTCAACTTTTGGCGCTCTTTTCAGGTTTAGCGTTCGGAATTTTCCTTTTTTCTTTTTAAATTACCGTAAGAATGCAAATTTGTAATCTATTTTTTTTTTTTTTTAAATACAGGAAGTATTTCTAGAGACGGTTTTAAAGCATCCGCTTTTGAGAACTTTTAGTCTATTTTGAACTAATCGAAAAAACCAAAAGATTCATTGTAAAATTCTCCTCAGTATACATACACTATTTACTTTAGTTTGCTTTAGGTATTGGGACAAAATTATTATTATGAATGATGATAAAAAATAAATTTTATTCCTTTGGTAATTAAGGGGGAGTTTACGTTTTATAAAAACAAGTATGTTATGTTTGCTATCTATTTTCATACATCGAGTTCTGACCCTTTTAAGTTAAATGTATATTGCAAACGAATAAGTTGATTCCGTTGATGCGTGAAAATAGTTAAGACATCGATAGAAGAAATAAGTTAACTGGGAAAAATGATTAGAAAATTAACTATTTATTGCGAGTCAATCGTAGTTGCCTAATTGCTTAGAGGTATCGGTGTTTTGCTCAAGCAGAATTCAAATCTTGCTGACGTATCTAAAAATATCCAAAATTATCGTCACTTGCGTTGAGATAATGTCCATAGTGGATAAGCGAATTAAAAAAAAAATGAAAAAAAATGAAAAACAAAAACCCTATTGTTGTGGATTAACTATTTGAACAAATGTCGATGCTGCTTAGAAAAAAAAAAGCAATCCGAACGCACCCTACTACCGCTGTCTAATTTTTATGAAACCAATCTTTAATAAATGTCCACTGAGAAATGGGTTATGCTAACAGCTTATGAGCACAATTATCAGGTATTCTTGAAACAATTAAATCTATTTTCATAGATTTAATACGGATGCCGTGCTATAACAGTGAAAATTTAAATAATTTAACGTAGCAGGCATCATCGTTCACTCAAGTTTTATGCTTTGCTGGAAATATCACCGCTTGTTCGTTCAATGAAGGATTCGTTACATCCCCGAAAATAATGGAAGCAGTATAAAAATTTAGTATTCCGCAATGCTTACGTTGGGAACAAAGAAAAAAACATAATCAACGGTTAGGTCTCGCTGAGTTCGTTTCCCTGATCATGGTAGTAGAAGCTTCATCTTCATGCATTTGCCAAACATAAAAAAAGGTAACTCCACTCCTAAGCCAGGATTTAATTTAATTTCCATTATTTATTTCCAAAGGCTATATCTTTTTTCTATTCAGGGCTTAAATGTAAGATCTATTTTTAAACTCTGACATAATTAGATGTGATATTTCAACTTATAATGCTTTCGGCTTAAAACCACGTCCTTAGTATTTCGTATTCGTAATCGTTATTTATCTGAATTTTTCATTAATGGAATTTTAACGACAAAATATATTATACTAAAAACTACATATTTATTACTCTCATAGATACATTTTTATACCAGCTTCGACGATTAACATTAGCTAACAAGTGTATTTTTAAAAACCCTATTATAATGCAGTCTTAATTCGTTTAAACTTTATACGAAGATAGTAGTAACAAATGTAAGTTGTCTTCGCTTAATTTTGCGAATACTGTTCTTTTCACTAAGAAGTTAAGTGCGTCATTGCTTAATATTCGATTTAATATAGATTAGGTCATGCTATCAAAAATGAAGAGTTTCCATGTTGTAGTAGAATGATTGAAATAATCAAAGAATCTAACATCTCTTCTTTGCAAAAAATCCTAGTAATCTTATACGCAGACTTAATGTTGAGAACTGTTCGTTGTTGATCGAGACAATTACTGTAAAATTAAGTTCTGAAATCGTGGTACGAAAATAATTAACAACGACAATTGCGAAATAAAAATTATTAACCCTAATGAAATAATATAAGAACAGAAAATGATTATCAAATTATCACATTACACATGACTAAATTCTTGATATTTATCATTGTTACGTATCAATAATTGTTGAACGCGCACTGAAAAATTCAAATGACACGCTAATAGCAGAATAAATGTGTCAATACAGTAGCAACAGCGGCAGAAATGATTTTCGGGTCCGGCAAGGCGGCCTGGGGACTACTCATTTTCAGTTTCAGCAGAGAAATTAATAAAAGATAACTAACTAATTAGGGTTTTCATACTTTTTATACTTCTAATATATCGTAAAATATTATGTATTAATAATTACACGTTAAAAAAGTTTCCAAAATTTCGGATTAACTATATCCATCTGCCACTACATCAATGCTAATAGACATAAAAATAGAAGATAACAATTGTCCACGTTTTAGTGTCTGAGAAGAAATGATTCTTTTTATAGGTGGAACATTAGAAGATAATTGTACAAGAAATGAAGAGACAAGATCATCAGTTCAGTACACAGAATATCGAGTTTTCAGTGTTTGAATTATTAAGAGTTAAGTATAATCAAAAATGGTGGAATTCGGCTTTTATCTGTGCATAGAAATATAGGGCACCACGTTCGCGTGGAGCGATAACAATAAAAAAATAGTAACCAACAAAAAATTTTTAAATGCAAATTTTAATCGATTTTACATGCAAAAGAAACATGTGCTAAATTTCAAAATATTTCAGGAAACAAATATTAGACAATTGTCCATGTTTAACTTTATTTTCATTTACACATATAAAAGTACAATGTAAGAATAATTAAACACATTCCGAACGGATGTAATTAAAACTTTGAACTGAGTTATATTCATTTTTTAATTACTTTTATTGGTATATATTAATACTGCATTTAACTACAGACAGAATTACTATTAGTAATATCTATGTAAAACTTAAAGTTAACATTTTACTATGTTATTACGTATAAATAAAAATCAATCATAAAGGATTAAATGAAAAAAAAAAAACGAGTCTTAGTCAAATTACTTTTTATTTTTTTAAATAACAAGAATATGAATCCTTACTTTGAATCTTTTTATATTTCTAATAAATTTTACCAGACTAATAAAATAATATCTTCAAGAACCATTTTAGTTAAACGAATAATAATCAGTAAATCTATATTATTACTGGAAAACTTTAAAAGCGCTCTATTTAGAAATGATAAATTGAACATTTTAAAATTATGAACAAAGTGTAATGTTCTTTTATAAACAAAATTAAAAAGGAACCTTTTACCTAAAACAAGGATGATTTCAACGTACGCTGTACCCTAATTGATTAAATAATCCCCGTTTTTTAGTAACTGTACAACGTAAATATATAAAAAAGTTGAATATTATTGAAGAACTAGTGCTGTGTGTATTCAAACATTATAATAACACTTTTAATGATTACTATTGGTGTACATTCACGGGTGAAAAATTATGACAATATAACTCAAGGTATTTTGGTTTCGAATATATTCAAACATGTATGAAATAGAAAAAATGCAATTTTTAACATTGAAAAAGAAAATTTTAAAGAATTTTTTTATAAAGTTAACCTTTATCACACTAAAATGTTTAGATTTAACTTTATTACGTGCTTTAGTTAACATTAAAAAGATCGGAATTTTGAAATACATTTTAATTCACATTTACTATATTTAGTCTAACATTTTTATACTATGTAAAATTTGCTTGAACTATTATGCACGAAAACGTTTAAGTATTAACATTTATTATTGTAATTCTGTTTCCAATTTTATATGAAAATGTTTATACAACTATATAGAACAATTTTTTTGACATTATAACATATGTAAGGAAGAATGCATTAAAGAAAATTTATTCAATAAACTTCGTTTAACTAAAGATCACATACGATAAATTAATAATCACTATAAAATAATTTATATAATAATATCAGTTTCACCTAATTCTTCGTCAGAAGGTAAAATCACACTTTTCGGATCAACGTAGTTTGGATCTACAAGTGGCAAACCTAAACTTTCCCGTCGATGCAACTCCAAAAATCCTTCTCTTTTAACCCAATCTTGTTGGTTTATATCGGGGTAATATGTCATTAAAAAAATTAAAGAACACAATAAAAGCGAAATACTGCTAAAAAATAATCCATGCGCTTTAGTAAGATCGTCAACTTCATTTACATAATCAAAACCGTATGTTTGCCAATTTCTTTTTCGCTTGCTAACCACGGTTTCCATTGTTTTTGATTCTGCAACTCTAGTTTCTGCACTAATAGTTTCACTAGTATTCTTAGATGTTGAAATGAATCTACTTTGGGGTAATATATAAATTAACTTGTACGGAACTTCGTATTTCGGAAATGCATTTCCTTTTAAACACTGAAACAAAGCCCTCATTGTACATATAATTAATACCAAATGCAATTACTTTAAACTAAAAAAAAAAAACAATAATAAAATGAAATATAAATTATTCAACTAAAAGCTGCCTATAAACACGGCACAAACCATACGCCGACATTGATCATACTGATAACAAGATATACCCTTTAATTCGCAGCACATAGTTCTGAAACAGTTCAAATACAAAGCGGCCTCTACGTAGTGGGGATGAGAAAAGTAATTCAAGTAGCGAGTGACTCTTTTGAATCTGACTCAGTAAATTGATTCTAATCAATTAGTAACTCATTTGACTCACCAAATCAGCTGACAAAACTATTTGTGACTGTGAATGAAGCATATAAAAAAAAAAGACATCGAAATGTATAACAATGACAAAAACGATAAAAAAAAATGCAAAATAGGGAGTTAACAATATATATGTGGCAATTACGCTAAATCAAACGCTAAAATTTTTACAAGCAATAGAAATCAATTGGAATGCAACTGGATAGGTATGCAGCACTGGAAATGTGGACACTTAGAAGAATGTTGAAAATACCTTGGACAGCAAAGATGACAAACGAAGAAGTGCTGAAACAAGCCAACACTGAAAGGACCTTATGTAAAACAATTAAACGACGTAAAATTGAATATTTTGGGCCCATAATTATAAAGAAAAAAAGTATGTCATCTTACGTTCGGTCATAGAAGGGAAAATTCAAGGTAAAAGAGGGCCAGGAAGAAGAAAAACGGAATGGTTGGGCAATATTAATCAAGAATCTCAATGAATTGATTAGAAAAACGGAAAAAAAAGCGTTGTTGTAATGATATTGATCGTCAACGCTCAGGGACTGAGTAAAACACGTTTAAAAAGAAAAAGAAATAACAAATTATGTGTATTGGAAATGTTTTCCTATATCTTTTAATGAAACAAAAATGGTAAAACTTTGCAAATATGTTTCTATTTAAACCGTTATTAGTATCTAAATTAATTTTTAATAGTTCATTATAAGGAGTGAAAAATCTTTTAAGAAAGGTTTTCTAACTTGTAATTTTAAACAATTGAATATGCACACATATAAGTGGTGTAAAAATGTTTTGTAATTTTAACTATATATTTAAAGAAGTATATGAGTGATGACAATATGCAATGCAAAAGTTATGCACTTTTTAAAAAATATATAGAAAAGTACTATTTAGAAAACTTATACAAATGCAACAATTCTAAAAATTATCCTTTTTTCAAATAAATAATTATGTAAACCTCCATCAAAGTAAGTAATTAACTTTTATTAAATAATTTATCTTCTATGATTTTATAGATAATATTTTCTCCTATTACAATTTCTAATACTATCTAACTTCTGCAGTAAATGTTTCTGGTAACTTTGTTTATATTTCAATAAAATTGAAAATTCTATAATGTGACGTTATAGCCTGGATGACGCAGGGTCAGGGCTTGAACGCCGAATAATAATACGACTTACGTTCTTGAAAAATACAGCTTAGGCTTTCGGTTTTCGGCTTTTGGCTGTTTAAATTTAGAATATGGCTTAAGCTTTCAGCTTTCGGCTTACAAAATTAATTTTAATAGAAGCTAATTGAAATTATTACATTCGGTTTATTACGCATCAAACTATTAAGCATTACAGTTGAAATTTCAGCTTTTTAAAATATGTTTATGTTTTATGGCTGGTGGTTATTCCAAAAAGTTATCCCAAAGCAAATAAAAAGTGACAATTAGAATTGGATATATGGCGACCATGAATCAAAAAATATATATTTTGTTAAGGATAAGTTTTTGCAAATTTGTTATACATTATTGTTTAATTGTAATAAACTTTTAAATAAGGAGTTGTTTTCCTTTTTATATATACAGGATGTCGACTGTGTCAATAACTGGTGCCAAAACCCAGGTTAACCAATCGCTTGATTAAGTTAGCAATTTATCCATTGTACTCACTTCATAGAAAAACCTAATTTTTTTCTGAAAATGATACAGAAGGTATATACATGGATGTTTACGATTATTGTAAAAAAAATTTTTTACTTCAATTTTTATTTTTTTAACGTTACATATTTTTTTGTATCCTCCCATTAATCGCTTCGTTTATTTCACATACACATCTGTTAATTATGTTACCAACCTCAATCGTTAGTTCACTGGATGCAAGCACATCGGGTGCTAAACGCCGGTTACTCGAATGGCGTAATGCTCATAATTTCCAGATAACACTATTCTGGTCACAAAATCCCAAATTGTAGTTTAATAAACTGAAGACACAGTTCGACCTCCTCCAAATCGTAGAAGACACTTGCTGAATACCCTAGATGAGGGTGTGTTATCAGTGGTATTTGACATAATAGTAACACTTCCGGTCACAGGCAAATACATGGCCCTTAAAAATACAAATCTACAAAATTTTGTTAGGAGACTTACACCCTTCACAGCTATACTGAAATATGAAAGTCATTGCAGAACCTGCAATTCCTAATAAAATCTTCGTGCATTATGGGCAGAATGTTTACCAACACATATCCAGCAGATACTAGCGGGTCTTAATTCCACGACAACGATCACAACGGTAATCGATACAGCTGATCGTGTATGGGCTGTCCTCAGTTTCACATTACCAATTACAGCAGTCAGCACACAAGGCCTTTTGACCTGGAAGCCTGCATGTACACTAAGTAATATAAACCCCCAAAAGCAACCAGAGACAGTCATGGACCTACAGGAGTTACAAACACAATTCCAGTCGTTCGCAGTAAAATTGGAGTAATTAATGGACGCCGCAGAAATATCAAAACCAAAAGCAACAGCATCACAGTGGACCTCCATTACCGACTGTCAACGTTTACAACCCAATAAGACACAGCCTGTCCCAGCAATTGGTTGGTGCCATGAAACTTTTGGCAGCTGGGCTAATAAATATAGAACACTATGTGAATACTGCTGGGACAATATTAACCATTAAGTTGATATCTCAAATAGGTCCATTGGTAGCATGTCTGTTCGCACCTGAAGCAACCACAAAACAATGGTATTTAATCGATACAGGGGCTGAATTTTCAGTTACTCCTGCAACCGCTGATGACCGCATGACATCGGCTACACTCTGTCTACTAATAGCTGTAAATGGCACAGCCATAAGGGCCTAATTCCAGCAGTTAACCCTTGATCTGGGTCTGAAAGAGAAATTTACGTGAAATTTTGTCATCGGACAAGTGGAAACACCTATATTGGGAGCTGATTTCATCAATCATTATAAAATTGTTGTCGGCTTTCAAAACAAACGATTACGCCTCAACAAGAACGAAACAATAGCCACCACATTGGACCACTCTGTTTGGCTTTTATTTCCAGGGGGACACCAATAACATTTTGAAACCAAAAATAATATCCCCACAGACGAGAATCTGCCCATTAAAAACAGCTGTGCAACATCATATCTAAACCAGCGGCCCACCAGTGTATGCTAAAGCTCGCCGATTGCCGCCACACAAATTGGAGTATGCCAAGACCATTTTCAATCGATACATCAAGCAAGGCATTTGTGTTTCATCTAAGTCACCATGGGCGAGCCCTCTGATAATGGATCCTAAACCTAATTGTAAGTGGCGCTTGTGTGGGGATTATCGCCGATTGAATGAGAGAACAATCCCCGACCGCTACCCTATACCCAACATATTAGATATCAACAGTACATTGCAAGGCAAAAGAGTATGTCTATACTAATATTATAAAGAGGAAAGATTTGATTGTTTGTTTGTTTGTTTGTTTACATTGAATAGGTTCCGAAACTACTGGACCGATTTGAAAAATTCTTTCACCGTTGGGAAGCTAAACTATCTCCGGGTGACATAGGCTATATTATATTTTCAAAAAAATTAGGGATCCTTACTAAAACACCAATAATGTAACCCAAGGTGTAAAAAAATGACCTAAACAGTTCCTTACATCGCGTGCGCTGCAAAAACTTTTTTTATAAAACACTAAAATATCAATGTTAATTACCATGGAAATGTAAATTCGGATAAACATCGCCTTAGCATCGTTTACAAGCTCATCACCAATGGAAATTGTGTGTTAATGTAAGGAATTAAAATTTTCGATCGTTACCGTTATCTTTTGTAAAAGGTACAAAATGCCCAAAAGATTAAGATCTCAACTTTCTAGAAATAGTTCTCAGGCGAGGGCATCAAAAATACGTCGTAATGGAGAATCTTCATCAGAAACTGAAAATCGTCTTGCAAGTCAGAGAGAATACGTGTCGCAATCGCGTGCCAGAGAGTCGAGTATCGAGCGTTCGCAGCGGCTTGCTGAACAAAATTTGAGAATCTCTCAAGTACGCGCGTGAGAGTCGAGTGCTCACAGTAACAGATCGGCTTTCAGATACGATCCACAGATTGATGATGCTCAACAGTCTTTTGTCCAAATCGGAGCCATGAATAAGATCTGCTCCAAGTGTTCTGCCCAAAAATGGGCCAATGAACCTAATGGTATGTGCTGTGCTTCTGGAAAAGTTAGTCTCCCCAATATTCACGAGCCGCCACGGTCAATAAAAAATCTTTTGACAATCATTTACTGTGATACTCTTACACAGTCATGAACTGAATTTCGCGCGGGTGTAATTTAACAAATAAAGTAATTTTTTGGAATCATAATTCACGCGAGCAACGCCGCGGGCACAGCTAGTTTTAAAATAAACTTGCAGAGAGCGTACAATCAGATTCCGATGGATCCATCAGATGTAAAGAAAACGTCAATAATCACATCATTTGGTTTATTCGATTTTCGAGTCATGCTGTTTGGCCTGCACAATGCGGGAGCTACATTTCAACAAGTTATTGATGACATTTTCCGAGGAATGAATTGTGTGGTACCATGTGTAGACGATATTCTTATTGCATCATCATTAGAGGTTGAACCACTTACATCGTGTCAATGAAGTGCTTCATAAACTCAATGAGTATGGATTGGCATTGAACCTCGATAAGTATGAATGAGTGCAGGCTAAACTTACTTTTGTGGGATATCAAATTTTGGGAAAAGGAACTGCACCAAATCCTAAGCGAATACAAGCAATTCAGGATTATTAACATCTAACAACAATAGGTGGTTTACAACTTTTTTTAGGAATATTAAACTTTTATAATAGATTTCTCAAGGATGCAGCCGCATTGTTGGCTCCATTGTACGATTTAACAAAAGGAGCTCACAAACTAGACATTAGACCAGTCAAATGGCCGGCATAAGCGAAGGAGGCCTTTAATCAGGCAAAGACTGCAATAGCTAACTCCATCAAACTGGCGCACCCCCTGTGCGATGCCAAGATGATATTGACGTGTGATGCATCTGGCGTTGCAATTGGATCTTCTTTACATCAGTGCAACCCGCAAACTGGAGAATCTGAACCACTTGCAATTTTTTCTCAACATGTATCTGACACAGAACGGCGATACAGTACATTCAACCGTGAATTGCTGGCTACATATGCGTCCATCATATATTCCTGAGAATTAGTCGAAGGCGCCCTTTGCCAATACACACCGATTATAAACCCTTGACGTCTGCATTGCAATCATGGCCGAATTCACAAAACATATGACGGGCTTGACAACTGGCATATATCTCAGAGTTTGCATTCGAGATACTATACCTTTGTGGTTCTGAAAACACAGTGGCAGACTGCCTCTCCTAAATCAAAGCATTGCCAATACACCCCTTTACGATTTCTGATTGCTCAAATACACAAAAAGACGATAAGGAGCTGAATCAGATACTTACATCCTCTAATATCCGTTTCCAACTAAGTGAATCAACATCTCTAGAAATATATGTGGATATGAACCAGCGCCCACTTGTATCTGCGCCGTTACGACAAACAATTTTTGACTCTGTACATTCGCTCAATCACTCCTCAGGGAAACGCACATTAAACGCTCATTGCCACCATCGTACGACAACTCATACACGATCACCATGATTGATCGCTGTACAAGCTGTTTGGAGGCGGTTTCAGTTCCAGAAATCTTGGCTGTAACGGTGGCTGATACCATAATAACACACTGGATCTCACACTTTGGATCACATCGGATTCTAACTACAGATCGAGGAGCGCAGTTTACATCACACTTGTTTGCTCGGTTAACTGAACGTCTTAAAATACAGCATATTTGTACCACGACGTTCAACCTAAAAGTAAACGGCAAGGTTGAAAAAACACACCGCACGTTGAAGACAGTGCTCCGTTGCCACGAGGTCTCATGGACCTACTGCCTACGTCTGGTTCTGTTGACTATACAAACCACACTTAATGACACAGGATTTTCACCAAGTGAATTACTATATGGTACTTCACTTCGACTACCTGCCGAATTCTTAGAACAGTCAATGCTGTTGAACCTTACCCATTACTGATCCGACTGAGAAACATTTTTGATTCCATCCAACCATGACAAAGATTATTATCAACACATTCTATTTTTGTTCATCCATCATTGGCAACATGTCAGCATGTTTTTGTTCAAGATGATAGCAATAGAAATGGTCGACATAACCCATATAAGAGTCGGTTTAAAGCAGTGGTTCTTAACTCGTGGGCCGCGGACCACTGATGCTCCCTGGAAGCACCCGAAGTGGTCCGTGAAACCATCCTAAAAATATTAAATAAGTGACAACGAGTCGACACGCGGCGCGAGTCGTGCTACAAGCAGAGACAGTCAAGTAGCGGAAGGAGCCGCCGCCGAGGTGTGGCGCGCTTGCGGGGGGGGGGTGCATAGCACGTTTAGTGAACAGCCAGTGTCTGATTCGGTTTGTTCCGATCGATTTTTATTTTTTTATTATTATTATTTTATTTTATTGAACTTTGAAAGGAACCAATAAGTCCATGTGCAGTACAAAGAAATGTAACATTGTAAACTTATAACCTAATTTTGCTTTCTGTAATAAAATTAAATAAACAATATTGGGATCAGCCGAAGTAAGTAGAGAACGTAAAATATACGGAGGCCGCTGGCCTAACGAAATAAGTTTAGAAAATAAACGCGATTATTCCGCCCTGTACGGGAAATAGTTTAAAAAAAAGTGATCCGGATGTAGAATCATATCGGCATCACCCGAGTGTGAACAGGCGCTATTTTCTGCCAAGCCAATTCTGTGCAAATGCACGGGTGGGGCACAGTAGTTTAAACGAAGACGAGTAAACGTTGTGATCATGTGCCGAGATATTAGAGCGCCAATCTTTTTTGGAAAATACCAAGCTTTCTTGAGTGGACTGGAGTAATATTCTTGTAGAAATTGCTGGCCTTATACTGGTGGAGTGTATACCAATCCGATTGCGAACTTACATAATGATAAAATAAATGACTGTAATTAACTTCAACTGTAGTTTTGCATAAATCAGCATTATGGAATTGTTGTCAGCACTGAATAAGAATGTACCAACGTTAGTATCAACACACAAAATCAAACAGTACAGCTATAAACTTTTTTGTGAAATATTTTGTATTGTTCATGCAAATCAATTTAAACAATATACAACAAAGAAGTTGATTAGTATTAACATTTCTTTGCTAGAAAATATTTCTGCACTAAATAAGACACCAGCTTAAGTTAGATAAAAAATAGCACACAAATTTCAGTTAAAGCAGTAAAACTTTTCATTGATCAGCGTGAACTTGATGATATTTAAAAATTATGAAATGTTTCCAGCTATGCACGATGGAAGTTGTTTAATTCATTCTATTTGTCATGGCAGAAAATGGTGAATGTAAAAAATTTATTATTATTAAATGTATTTATAGAGATAATAATTTATTACAATTTGCATAATTATATTGAAAAGCTAAACTTTAACTATTATTAGAAGTAACAGTAATACAAATATTATGAAAGGAATTTCCTTGCTTGCTTTATTTTCTTCTTCTTCTTCTTTTGGAGTATCTATACCAGCGAATCGCTTAGCAGCGTACATTAACCGTTTATTTTCTTTACACTTGTTATTTTCACCTAATCGTGTATAGCCATATGAACAACCACACTGATAACTGCCTGGTAAATTAAAACAAGTTTCAGAATTTTGTTCACAAATTCCAATGCCTTCACATTCATTGATATCTACGCACATGCCATATCTGAAATAATTCATAGAAAAACATTTAAATGTTAATATTGGAATAGACATATTGCTTTTGATTCAAATTAAGGAACAAATACTATTGAATAAAAATTGTTTCTCAAAACCTTGAAATTAACTGTGACTGCAGATTATTATATTATTCAACACTTTTATTTTAAATCATCAGGTTGGTCCAAAAAAGAATCATTTATTTTTTAAATTGTCTGTTTTTTTTCTTACTTAATATTGAAATTAAACGTTAATTTCAAAAATGTAAAGATTGTTGACAGATGAAGTTACAACCACTATTTCTTAATTCGAATTGAGATAGTTAATTTTATATATTGAACTCTAAACACAGCACACCAATAGAATAATATAAATGAACTAAACTTGATAACTAAGTTACTACACATATATATGATGAATTTACAAACTTTATTTTGTTAGGCGTTTAACGTCTGTAATCCTACCTTATTTAAATTTATATTTGTATAACTGAAATTTCATCATCTTCAGTGATACCTCGAAATACGATGGAACACGTTAAGATTTCAATTAGAAAATATTAACAATTCACCTACAATGTTATCTCATTAATAATAATCAAAAACACTTAATACGTGAATTATATATATTTATATATTGTTATGAACTAACTTTCGTCGGTAGACTCTCTTTTACCGCGCCATTTGATGTGGATTCCGGCGGGTCTTTCTTCACAGGCATCACAGGTTATGAATTTCACGTTCTTTTTGCGGCAGATTTTCCGAATTTTTCCGACAAAAACAAAAAAAAAATAATCAAACAGGCGCCAGTATCCAAATCGACCTTATTCTGCTGTGGGAATATCTCTCCTCGGTTGGGAGATCACTTCGCGGTACACAACCACGTGTCCGAAGAACAACTTGCGAAAAAAAGTATTAAATAATCACGCTTATATTCTACAATTCACATAAATTCATCCATAAATAGGCGCGAAAAACAAATACGCAAATTAGAAAATCACATTTTCGACTAGAATAGACAAAAAATTAATAGAAAACTGTAAAAACTAGCATGTAAAACGGAATGTAATATGGTTTAGTGCTCTAAAATACATGCACAGTCATTCGACGATTCATAAACGTAACACCGTTGCGGCTATCAAACAACTAGAACAATATGTGGGTGTGACAATGTTACAAAAGCTACGCAGAAGTTTCTCGAACAACACTCCAGCGTAAATCACCGCATTAGCTGCCCTGCCTAATTTTAGTGGGATGTTTATAATCTCCCTTGAATTCAATGCTGCTTAACACACCGCACAGCTACGCTTTCGCTGCAGGCACATGTCATTGTCTTAGCTTTCGACTACTACCATCCAGGCATCATCGCGGTCTCTACCCAAATACGATCGTACGTACGACCGTGTATGCGGATTTTTGGTTTTGGCCGAGTAAGCATTCTTGACAGGAAGTGTAAAATTAGAACGATGTCTGAGAGGTCATGAATTAATACACTACCGGAGAATATTTTCTAACAAGGATATTGTCAAAAGATAGCATTACAAGTACCGGATCCGTCTCAGTATATATATATACACACACACACACTATATATAGTACAATCATTATTTTTATTTTATGGAAAAACCCCTTTCAAAGTCATTACATTCAAAAATAACTTTTCCACCGTCAACCAGCTGCATACACACTGCTCACATATACTTAAAACTGATTCCATCTGATCGAGAACAAAGCAAACCATCTTAGACTAGTGTCCCATATCTTTGTCAGGGCATTGGAAACTGTGAAGCTAAGGTTCACAATGTGTTAAGTCCAGCAATATTAATGACAGTAGGAAAGTCAGTTCCTTTCTCCTTGACCGCCTTTATTTTTCAAGATTTTTTTGGTACCTAATTATTTCAGGCTCGATAAACCTGGAACGACCTGAACGTGAAACAAGACAAGTTTCAAGTCGGTGCTGGTTAGGTAGCCAAGCATTTTACTAGTAGGCTGTTAGGCAATAAAAGTTAAAACTTAAAATTAAATTACAGAAATTAACTGAAATGATCACTTGACACTCAAAATAATTAAATTATTTAGAATGCTCCAAACGATAATATATAACTGTTTGGTAAAAAAATTAAAATGCAATTAAGAACAGTTGGTCCTTTTTCGATTACATGTATGCCCTTAATTTTCAAGTCTAGTAATTGGTGAACCTCACCAGCTTCGTTATCGTGAAGATAATACAAACGTTTGAAAAAAACCTATAGATATTCTCGTCACTTTTAGTATCACCGTTTGTATACCAAACATTTTTTTTTTTTTTCAAATAATTTGCGGGTCCCATAAGACAGTTGCCCGTCTGTAGGTTCCCAACATAATTATATCGTTTATTTATCATATAAATCTTAAATTTAATACATCATATTCGTCTTATATATATATATGTATATTACTTAATTCAACTTAAATTATATTTTTACTATTCTACGTCTAATTTTAATTCAAAACATTTATACCCATCGCACATCATACCACAATATTTTCACATAAGATATAAGTAATGCAGCTAGAACATGAGCACCAAACATCAGTTTTTTTTTTTTTATTACATCATTTATAATTATTTACTTTTTCTACCAATTATTCGTCTTATCGCTGTTCCTTTGTTATGACTAACCATTTCTCATTTTTTGCACCACGCAATCAACCATATTTTTATTCTGTCTTCCCAAATATTCAAATTGCATTCGTCTCTTAATTCCTTTGGTAAGTTACCTAATAATTGACTCATAACTTCCTCTTCAACATCATCAATTTTATTATTAATCCGTTTAGGCCTTATAAAACAAAAATTGTCATAGTTCCTAGTCCTATACACCTTTTCCCTTGTCGGTAAACTTATTTTTTCTGTTTTATACCTTAAAAGTTTACTGTAATAAAAAAACATTTTTGGCGACATTTCTTTATTATTGACCAACCAAGTAGAAAATTCGTTACAAGATTCGCACTTCTCCCAATATTGTATTCTAGTGTTACTTCTGTACTTTGCACTAAATTGATATAAACCGAGTGACAGTGCCCATTTGATTAAATGCGAAGTACAATTTCAGTCAAGTTTAAATAAATGTTGAACTTGCAGTTAATCACAAGCACAAACATTCAAAGAATTGGTCGATAAGAGTTGAAAAAAGTTGTGTATACTCGTTTTTCAAAAAATCGAATCTTCTGTTAGTCAAATCGTATTGTAGTACACATATATTCGGTTTTCGGCGCGCGAGTGGTATATAATAAATATTTTTGTAATATAACCAAATTAAATGTACTACCGGCACCGCTTTATGCCGTCCGATCGTCTTGCAACTATTTCAATGCCACCCCAAACGCAAAGTAATCATCTCAAACTAAATTAAATATAACCAAAGATCTGTTACAATAACAAGCATAATCAAAGAGCAAAATGATTATTCTTACCTTAAAAATTAAATAAATAAAAAGGCACGTGAATAGGGACCATCACCCAGAAGCGATACGGAAGGGAACGAGTCAGTTAGATAGAGATTCTGTTAGATATTAATAGTATAAATATACTGAGAGCCGGAATGATATAAGGGAGTGGGAAAAAATAAGATGCATGAAGTATTATAAACGGCAGGAGGACCAAGTGATAGTAAGCAGGAATAGAGAATAAAATGTTCGGTGTATAGGGATGGGCGCTTAAGAAATACATGATTCGAATCGTAGAAGGGTTCATCACTTGAATGAAAAGAACAATTTTGGGAAGGTGTTAAGCAAAGACAAAAAGAGAGCGAATGACTGAACCGCAAGCGAACAATGGAGGTGACAGCAAAACAGCGGCAACAAAAAGTCGTAGAAGCAGGGAAAAAATAGAAGACTAGGTTGAACAGTCAAATAGAAGAATAGAGTGCTGGAAAATGATAGAATCAGTCATTTTGTTATCCTTTATGTCAGCGTAACTAGGGACTCAAAGCAAATCGATATATACAGAATAAAGTGAGAAAAAATGATGGATAAAGGAGCATATACAACGGATGAAAAAGTCGCAGGAGTGGGTATGAAAGGAAGAACAAATAGCCCGGAGAGCACTCATGGAATCAGAAAAAATAAAATTATTGGAAGGGGAGAAAAGAGAGGAGATATAAATAATAGAGTCTAGGAGGCATAACTTTGGCAATAATGATGGAATAAAATGAAGAAAGGCAAGAGATTCAAAGAAGTTAGATGTGTGACGTATTATTAATAAAATAGTACGTGCGCACAGTCATATTTTAATGCCATCACACAAACTCTCATCTATAGGTACAATTGCACTCATATTCAAGAACATATGTTCGTATGTATGTTACATGCAGACATCTAAACCACAATACTCACAATAAGAACAAAGAACTACATTTGAAAACAAGCGAAGCTTCAGATAGCCTATCAAGTGTACCGACATCCCTCACCCATTACAAAGGTGAGAAAAATACATCTACATAACCCAAGAACCAGCAACATTTCGAACATCTCATGATGTCAACACATCGTCAACAATATTCATAACATCTCACGCAGCCTGTGTGTCATGCAACCCCAGCATCCGTATGAAACACACGCGCATACATAAATCCTATATACCCATATACTAGCGATATGAGCACATTTATTCCTGCAAAATTGTTTTTTAGTACACTTCGGAAAATATAACAGCAGTATATTACTAATAGATTGTTAATTATTATAAGCTTGCAATATGTAAAGATAAAATATGTTATGTCAAAGGTAATAAAATATTTATTAATAATATTAGCTGTAATATTTAAATAAAATTATCAAATATGAGCGCCATTAAGAAGAAAATAGAATCAATTGAAGCACAGGGCCGTGCCCAGAATTATGGGGGGAGGGGGGTGTCTTTACATTTTTATTTTATAAATAATAATGAATTTTTTACTAATATTCATATTACTAATAATTTCCATCATTTTGATTTATATACAGTAGGAACCCGATTATATCATTTAATTGGGACGAGGAAAGCTCGCATACTTCAAAAAGTCGAATAATCCGGATCTCTTTCTTTTTTTTTTTTTTTTCAAAGAACGATTACAATAAACCGCGCAATAGAAAATAACTTCTATATAATCAGTAAAAACGTTTATTTTTTGATAAAAATAAAAGCAGAAATATTTTCTTGAAAATAAAAATATATAACTTGTAAAAACGATATTAAAAAAAATCATCTCTCTTACTCTGTTTTTTTTTTTTTTTTGCTTGAATCGTTGTTGAGCGGCTACATCTTTCCACTTGTGAAACATCAAAGTTTCTTGAGCCGTAACGTTCGGTTGACTCTCGATAAAGTTCAATCAAGAATATAGCGATAAAAACGCTTCCTCAGCAGAAATCTTTTCTCCGTTTTCTTCTTCATTATTTTCAACCATACAGTTGTCTGCAGATATAACAGCTTCCACCATCTCATTTTCATTCATTATCAGTTTTGATTCATCTTCGGTTATCCATTTTTCAGTATCATCAGAAGTGACTTCACCACATTCGAGGGATTTTTTGAAAAATTTTTTTAATTTCATGTCGTCTGCCTCTTTTAGTTCATCTTCAAAGCTGATTTCCAAGAGTGCATACCAAGTTTTGCGAAGAGTACTAGTAGTAACCGAATCGCAATATCCTTCGTGGTTACTTTTTTTTAAGCAGTTTGTCAAGTAAATGTCATTTTCTTTAGAGTTCAGTAAAATTTCTTGAAAAAGGTTTTTCCGATAATATCTCTTAAACCCTATGATAATGTTTTCATCCATGGGCTGAATTAAACTTGATGTGTTCGTTGGTAGAAGTTTAACAACAATTTCATCATTTTTTAAAAATTGAATCGCGGAATGTGATAGCGCATTATTGATCAATAGAATAGCTTTTTGAGGAAGGCCCCTGTCTTTCAAGAACTTCTTAACACGGGGTACAAATTCTTCAAAACACCAATATTCAAAAAGTTGAACATTCACCCAGGCAGACTTTTAATTCCTGTACAACGGCGGTAATTTTTTAAAATCCATATGCTGTAAAGTTCTACGTTTGGCCGATTTTCCAATGATGATTAAAGGTAGCCGAAGAAATCGCTCACTTGATAATTGAGATTAACGAGCGGCTTTTAATCGCCGTGCCCGGGATTATAAGTTGAATTGTAAATTCAGTTTCAAGTGAGGATATTACACATTTTCATGAATCATTTTGAAACGTAAACGTTTTTGAAAATAAAATCAGATGCGTTTTTTGATCGATTAACCTGTAGAAATTGGATACATTTTTTGCTCGGTCAATTCGGATATCGGATAATGGGGACTCGGATAATCGGGTTCCTACCGTATTGATAATTTACATAAATGAACTACCGTATGTTTATAAAAATTACATATGTTATTAATTATAATAAAAAATTATACATGAAATATTAGTGAACTATCTAAAGATATGGAGCGGATTTTAAAATAATACAAACTAAACATTTAAAACCGAATATTGGAAAAAATAAAATATTTAAGGATAAAGAAGGGAGATTCTTTAAGGAGCTAAGAATTCGACATCTATAATGGGAAAAATTTTAATTAAAAGCTAACTGAAACATATGTAGATATTAAGAAAATAAGGTAAGAAAAGAAAAACAATTTTTATGAAAAATTACGTGAAAAAAAAAACATATTTTAGAATATACAGAACAGATTTAAAAAAAGTTTTTTTTTTTTTTTTTTTTTTTTTTTGGGCGCATCAACTACGGACCATTGCCCAGACACAATGGGAAGAAGAGACAACTAACTAGAACCTAATTCGATTGGAGACAGCTGAAATAAAGGAACCAAGGACAAGAACAACAGACTGGGAAGGAAGGGACAAGATGTAAGACGTACAGTAAGGAGTGGGAAGCCCCAGCTTTATAAGGTGAAGATAGAAAAGAGAACGCTCCGCAGAAAGAGCAGAGCACTCGAAGAAAATGTGATCAGCATCACAGACAACTGCTTCATCTAGATGCAACGGACAATGAGGAGAGGGAAGCAAAGAGAAACGATAGCGTGAAGAGGGCAGCAGTGTGTGATTAAAGCGCAGGCGGACAATAGAGGAAATTATAAATCGTGGAAGAGAGGGAAACTCCGAGAACCATGGATGAGAAGGAAGTGTAGGTTGGATTGAAAGGTAGAAGGAACGATTGTTGGTAAAAGAAGAAGGGTACACATCCGACCAAAATCTGAAGTGAAGATTCTTAATTAGGGATAATAGATTAACAGCCGGGATTTTTTTAAAATAGAAGCGAGAACGAACAGCAACCTGAGCCAAAGCATCCGCCATTTCAGTACCCTCGATGCCTCTGTGAACAGGAACCCACAGTAAGTCAATGTGTACAGTGTGATGGAAAAAAAGATTATAAATGAGAGATCGTATACGAAGAATGAAGAAGTCAGAAGACTGAGGAGGAAGCGGTGAACTGATAGCCTGGAGAGCACCCATGGAGTCAGAAATGATTAGATAGTCGGAGGACGAACGATTGGACGAGATATGTATGATCGCACGAAGGATAGCCATCAATTCGGCCGTAAAAATAGAACAGAAAGATGGGAGGCGAAAGGATTCGGAGAAGTTGGAGTCGGGAAGAATAAAAGACGATCCGACCCCACCGGGTCCTCTAGAGCCATCAGTAAAAACAAGTGCATGAGAAGGAAAAAGACAACTGACCGTACTGCGAAATTCCTGTTTAATGACGGTCTGAGGCATAAACTTTGAAAATTTAAGGAAAAAATGTACTTTGGGAGGGTGTAAGAGGTCGAAATAATTGAGTGAGAAGTACGGAAGATTATTGCTGGATATAATATGGGAGGAGAAATGGCTAAGACGTTGAGAAATAGGGGCTAAGATAGGGATTTTATTAGAAACAAAACGCCAGTTCTTGGCAATGTAAATGTAGGAAGGAATAAGTTGAGACGAAGTGAAAGGTAAACGTTTGGAAAGGAATCGATAGCCCAAATAAGACCTTCGAACTGAGAGGGGAGGTATGTTAGATTCCGCGAGCATTGCTGAAATGGGAGAGGATTTGAGAGCACCGAGGCAAAGACGGAGACAGGAGTTTTGTATTATATCTAATTTGGAAAGAAGGGATCTGGAGGCACAACCATAGATAAAAGAGCAGTAATCAAACTCTTGGAGCGAATAATGGATGTATACAGGGAAATGAGCAGATGAGGATCACCTCCCCATTTGGTTGGAGACAAGGATTTTAGCAAGTTCAGTCTTTTAACGGCAGAACAAGAAAGGTGGTCAATATGCTCAGAGAAGGTCAGACGACTATTAAGGTAAATACCGAGATAGCAGAAGCAAATAACACGGGAAAGAGAAACTTGATTCAGGGATAGGTTGACTAATGTGAAATTGTAGGGGCGGAGAGTAAAAACCATAGAAGAGGATTTAGAAGGAGAAACAGAAAGGTGAATAGAAGATAGGGACTGTTCAATTTAAAAAAAGTAAAAACACATCATCTAGTGAAGTAACAAAAGAAAACAATATACAGGTTTTTATAAACTTAATTTTTTACGTCTGCAACAAAAAATTTATCAAACAAAATTGCAAATCCATAATTATTATGAAAAATTAGCTTAGTAGTATTTTCCGGGTTTGAATTTGCAAATTCATTCAATACTTCTTCAGTCAAGGCCACATTTCATCAGACAATAAGTTTCTTAGATAAGTTTTAAGCCGTCGTAGCGTTAAAAATGACCTCTTAAAATAAAGAAATAGAAAAAATTAAAATTACCTCTTGACTGCAGCTGTTGTAACAGGTAACATAGCTAAAATTTTCAGTAGTGTATTTACACTAGAAAATGTTTTACTATCACTGCAGGCATCTGTTTGCATGGCACAGATACTCCATTTTCCTTCAAATGTTTCTTCCATTCTTTTTCGCCACACATTTTCACTTCTGTAACGAAGCTATCTTCACTGATTGTTTCAGTCAACGATTCATAAATTTTAAAAAGAAATCGCGGCAACTTGCTTCATTAAAATTAGGCTGACTTCAGGTTAATAAACAATCAAAGTTGTTCCCAAGTAAGTTTTTGCGTTGACTAAATTTAGCTTCAATATGAGTGTAATCAGTTCATCTAGGAATGGTATAGAAGCAGAAATTCTCTAATAATTTTCTGGTAAATTCACTTGAACGTCATTTCTACGTTGTTGTTTTTGACTAAAACGGGGCACATTAACCACTATTTCTGTAGCCTCCATTCGTGATCTTGCTTTTTCATATATTTTTTTAAATTTCGATTATCCGCAGAATTTCTCGGTAAATCCTCCGAACCCACATGCGCACAATTTTCTCAAAAGAACATCATGATGAACTGTGTCAAAGGTTTTACGTACATCGAAATATACTGCCGATACTGATCTACCTTCTTCTACTCGTAAATTGTTGGATAGATCTGTAACAGGATCACTCCGCAAGAGAATGAAACATCTTTACAGAAATTTTTGCTCTTGGGAAGCCGACGATCTCCGGATTATATAGACAACGTTTATAGAGATCGTAAAAGGTAGGTAAAGAATAAGCTTATTCATAATTTTAATTTTGGCCGTTCATATATGTAAATTCATCGTTAGATAATTATGAATTCAAAAAAAAAAACAAATAACAAAACTACGCGCACATTGGAAACTAGGACCTATCGGTAGAAAAGAAGATTCGCAGCCAGTCGTAACTAATAGTATGTAAAATTTCTGAATATGTAATTGGACATCGGTTACCTGGATTCGAATCTGTAGCCAGCAGTTTGGTCGCAGACACACGATGTATTCCATTCGTTATATATCATTGCAATAAGGTTGGTATTTTGACCGAATTCCAGCGTACACGCTCTATCGTGTAGTTCAGCGCACGGATTTTTCTTATCTTGTTTACCATCGGTAGGTGAAAGCAACAAACGATTTAGAGGATAACATGGATCGGGGCAAAAGCTATATTTAGCGCACTGAAATGGAATACGATCGTTAGCTCTATAATCCTTATTACTGAATTGATAGTGACCCCATGTACATTGAGCGTAGTCGTCGCACTGCTCTCCGAAATGTTCCAGTTCTGGCAATTTCTATAGTAAATCATTTTAACCAGAAAAATAAAATCCCGCATCAACTAATTGCTATTTGCTAAATGAACTTTAACGAGATGATAGAAAAGTAACCGATCAATAGTCGTCATCTGATTTAAATAGTAAGCAACAGTGAGCCGGTTTTACTATTTTAGAAGTTGCCGCGGGTTAAAATGAGGAACATAATGTTTTTAAGGTGACTCTTATCCGTTCGAATGATCGTGCCGCCGCCTTTCGTTTGAACATTTGCATCCTATAATTTCTCCAAAGCAAGCACACCACAAATCATGGTCGGATATCTACATTACCTCTTATTCTAATCCGCATTCCTTTTACAAACTAATACAGCCTTTTCCTTCACCACGGTCTTGGTTTGCTGATTTTCCTGCTCTCAGTCGTTCTATTATTTCCTCCATAGCACGTCTTCGTTTCAACCACAATTGTCTCTTCCTTCGTCTCTTTTTCGTTTTTCTATTGCTTCTTCCGTACATTGTATTTTTCATCCCTCGGATCACGACTGCGTTTGTGATACGGATCATATTCTTTTTCAATGTTCTCTTCTTGTGCAAGAGCGCTTTTTTTTCGGTACTAAGTTTTTAAGCTGCCTATTCCTTTTTGTGCTTCCGACACACTTTCAATCCGTGGTTCTCTTTGTTTCCTTCACTTTGTCGTTCTGTTGTTGTCTCCGTTATTTGTCTGCGCTCTTAAGCCATACTTTATTATCTTCCTCCCGTTTTCGTTTCTTGCCGATTGCCTCTCCATATTGCCCTCTTCACTCAAACGAGGAGCGTGTTTGCGATGCTGATCATGTGTTTATTAAGTTTTCAACTCTTTCTGCTGAGTGTTCTACACTCTATTCCAGTTTGCTGCGACATCGTCTTCTTACTCAATATTGTGCCTCTTATATTCTATCTTCTTCTCTTTTCCACACATTTTGCTCCTATTATTTGTTCCTTCCTCCTAACATTTGATATCGTATGAAGATATAATTGAGACTCCTTCCTTTTTCAATTGTTTCTGGGTAAAGGTCTCTGGTTGACAGAGCCAAAAAAGAAGAAAAAAAAACTTCAACCTGAATTGTGGTATCTTTTAAATTGTTTCAATTACGGAATATGTATGTGTCATTTAATACATAGTTCCAAACGAAAAAATGTCATACATTGATAGGAGTTTAAGGTTTTCGAAGGAGATCATGGCATATGCCGCCAGAGCGCGAAATGACCGGTACAACAAACACACGTTGAAGAATTTATCCCGTTTTTATGAAGCGATATTGATTTTGCACGCAATACAAGATTTCCAGAGAAGAGTTAATCAAAAAAGGATAGATGAATGACATAATCGTTCACTCTTGGACAGTTTAACCGAAATTGTACGTATTGATTTTTACTTCGTATAAATCAGAAATTCGCTAGAATTGCGTTAAAAAAAAATTAACAATTAATGACAACTCGTAAAGTTATAGCGAAGTTGTAAGTAATATAAAAGATGGAAAAGAAAAGAAACATTTGTTGATTGACAACAATGAAAGACTGTGTTTTTCATTTCAGCAAACGAAAAATACGGTACCTTCGACAATACTGTTTGATGTCGTGACAACGATATGTTTGTTTTTCCTACTTTTCGTTTTCTTTCTCTCTATTTTTTTTTTTATCATTTATTGTTTTAGTAGAGTTTTTGTCTCTCCGTCATTCGATTTGTTTAAAAATTTGAAAAAGCCATTCGACTACAATACTTCTTTTTCACATTTAAACAGAGAAATTTCCTTCTTTTCTAAATAAATTTAATTTTAAATTAATAAATTTATTGAATACTAGATGAAAATGAAATCACAGTCGTAACTACGTTATTGTACGGAGGTTTACGGTTGCAACGCTGTGCGAATACACATAGATGCCGCTGGTTCTCGTTTTCTTCATATTATGTCGATTTAATTTCTTTTATTTTGTTCCTTTTTTTTTAGGATTCCGTACACATATAAATGTACACGGAATCCTAATAAGACGGTTCAGAAACGATAAAAATATCAAATAAAAATAAATAACTCACGAGTGGTTTGACTTATAAACTTCAATTTTGGATTCATAAATAAAAATTAAAATTCTCTTTAAAACCGTATCTATAACTTCAGGCTAACCGATTATCCTGGGGGTGCCAAAAAAACCCCAAAAGCCGTCAAGAATATGATATATAATATGGAATTTAAAGCGATCTCCAAAATCACTTAAACATTCATAACTCATTACCGGATAAACCTATAAAAGTGAAATTCGAAATATTTTTATTTTATTTTTAAATATAAAACAAAACATAAAAGCAAAAATTTCAGTTAAAAAACTATACAGAATTCTCTTTTCGGCCCAAAAACAGCAAACAATAGAGAAAACCAAAACCTATCTCAAACATATGCATAAAGGACCGCTTTATATGAATAAGATAGCTAAGGTTACAGCTTTATATTTTGTTCCTTGGGGAGCGCCGAAAGCTCAAAATTTTTGAATTTTTTTTTTTTTTGTCCAGGCATGTGATATATTGTCGGAAGAATGGCTAATTGTCGGGAACGATCCCGTATTTAATTTCCCGAACCAAACATTCGAAGTTGACGAAAAGTTCAAAAAAGCGAGACAAATGGCGTGTCAACTCTTTAGCGCCGTGTGTTATAGCTAAAAATTTCGAATAAGGTTAAAAATATACACATCCCCGTATATTTCACTAGTTTGGAACATCCGGGGTTCCAACCTTAAAAATAGACCCTTGGGGAGCCGAAAGCTCGAAATTTTGTAAAAATAATATTTTTTTCCCAAACGTGTGATATATTGATTGAAAGATCAATGTTTGTCCGTAACGGAACCGTGTTTCATTTTGGAAAGATAATTTTTGAAGTTAGTGACAGTTTCAAGAAATCGCAAAAAATCACCTGTCTCCTCTCACTCTTTGCGGCGCGAAAAATCAGATTTCTTTGTTTTGAATTTAGTATTACGTAAATGAAAATTATAGTTATCGTTAACTCGATATATACGGAATCTTCAGCGCATGAAACATCATGCTCGACTGAACAACACTTGTTTAATTGAAGATGAGCTAAGCTCGACACCGATAAGAACATATGATAAGCATACTATTATTTTATCATCGTTTTTTGCTAATGTAATAAAATTCGTTAATAAATCATTTAAATTTGAAATTTTGTTAAATCTATCGCGTTTAAAAATCCCGTGCAAGTTTTTCTCTCCGGAGCAGCTGGCGGCACTGAACAGAGTTTCGCAATTAAACTCAGTCAACTATGCGTTGAGAAATTTATTCATTGAGATGCTTTTAATTTCTATTTGTATTGTACATGTTATTTCGACTAAGTTTGGGTTTTTTTATGGGGGGGGGGGGCGTCGAAAATTCAACCCATCGACAGATTAAGTTTATCGATTTTATTATATCGTTAATTGTATTTTCATATATTTTATTTGCCTTTGTTAGTTATTTTAGTCAATTATTCGGTTTGGTTAATTTTAAATACCGCCAATTCTCGTCGTCTACTGTTCCGTGTTATTATCTATTTCGATTTCCTGCGCGAACCGTTGCTGTAAAATATTTTGTTATTGTTGCGTAAATTCCTCTCCGCTGTAATAATGGCCGATTCGTTAGCTTTACTTGCAGCTTTAAAATGGGTCGTTCTCTTTTAAAAATTATTTCTGTTAATTGCTTGCTTCCTTTTTCCGTATTATCTGCTTAGTTTCGGTTTTTTCCCTTCCTTCAATGTAGTCTAATTGGAAACAGCCCTTTTTAAGGCTAGTCTATTAAGATACTTTTCTGGTCGCCGTGAAAAATACAATTTCCTGTTTTTAACGATCAATCGAATTTTAGATAATATCAAGTTGTTGCGTTACAACAATGAGTCCTGCCACAGCTTTGGAAACTTCGATTTAATGTACGATGTAACGTTGCTCTTCGTGAATTGATGGCAAAAATGAAAAATGGTCATAAAGTCGTTCGAATACGGTAGGCCGAAGTAGTAAAATCGATGAAGAGTTTGTGATTTTGTTAAGCCAAATGAAAAGTTAAAAGAGGACATGGTGGAATTCTTTATTGCGGGCAGAGTATATTCGCACGATGTTGGTAGTGCGATCTGACAGATTTGAAATAGAACGAAACGGGATTTTTAAATATGAACCAATAGCCTCGATAGAAGAAGCACCAAAACGTAGTCCTGCGATTCGCTCAATAATGACCTGGTCGATTCTAACAACGATGAATACCCTAAGGCGCCACCGAACAAGAAGAGACGTGAACTTACTTTTAATTATTATCTAGTCGTCTCACTAACTCGCTACATGGCTCATTTGGACTAAAAACTTATCTTCACTATTTTACGTAGTTCAATATATTCTTTCAGCGCTGCGTTGTTTTTGCCTTCCTTTATTTATTTTTTCCTTTTTAAAGCTTCCAAATATTATCAGTTACCCGTGACTTTTTATTCTCTTGTTCCGCTACTTCATTTAATTTGGCGGTTTACGTTGATTTCAGTTATGTCTCGTTTATTTTATTGTCTCTAAAGTTCAGTTTTATACTTGAGCTTTTTCTGTTTGCGTTCCCGCTGTTTTTCAATTACAATTTTAAATTATGTATTTCTAATTTTACCTAAGCTGCTAGAAGTTGACGATCCGATTCACAATCTGCTCGTGGTTGCGCTTTTTATAGTTTCTATTGGCCTTGGAATCTGTTTACTTATCCTGTCGCCCGATGAATTTTTTTATGGCCTTCGTGGATGATCTGTAAAAGCGATTAATTTTCTTTCAACGCAAAATTTCTGGCCTTTCGCTCGGCTAACTCCCACTTTCTTAGTTCTCTGTGTAAACGAAGCTCAGCTCACTTTAGCGTTAATGCTTCGATTTGCCTCTAAAATACCGGCAATATTTTTAATATGACTCTTATCGCAAAAGTTCTCATTTGTTGTAAGTAAATATCGAACATTTCGCATCCCAACTCTTAGGTTGCGGTAAAGATTGTATACGAACCAGTTGTATAATTTCTGTGCCTAGGCTGGCTTGTGTGCATACCCGTTAACATATATCACATTATTCAGCAATATTAATTTCTGGTCGGAGTGTACGGATTCAAAGTATGTACTTTTATCATGTTGGAATATGTTTGAAAATGGTTTTGCACTTCGTAACGTTTTCTTTCTGGGCTAACTGTTTCAGATAAGAAAACGTTCGAAGGCATCGGCGGTTCGTTTAGAACCTCCGAGATATTCCTAATCTTAGATTGATCTTAACTATGTCGTTGATGATTTGCAAGATGTTACCGAAAAAATTCGGTTTAGGCGATATTTCTGCGGTATGTCATATCTGGTTTACGCTGCCACTTCACCATTTCTACCAGTTGGAGAGTTTCACTTTAGCTCTCATTATTAGTACAAAACTTGCTAAAAAAAACAAACAATATTAACATGCCGCACGACGTAGACACCCTAAAACTTTTCCAGTTACTGACTTTCGTTTCTCATTGGTGAGACTAGCAACGTGTGGCGTTCGAGTAATTACAACCGACAGAAGTGACCCCAGTCTACAAGACGGAAATAACTGTCGCTTATTTCGGTTAAATTCACTAAAACGCATAATAAAAAATAATAAAAATAATTATAAAATTTACCAACATCGTAAAATGGCACATATAATAACTGGCCGTAGTTCGCCACTGAAATCGTTCCAGCGGCCCTTTAAACGGTTGCATACTAATTTCATCGTTTCGAATTAACTGTTTACATTCCTTATCGACTATCTGTATCTGTTTTAGATGCTTTTCTAAAGTCCAGTTTTGCCGTTTTATCAGAATGGCTGAATCTGCAGAATACTGTAAGAAATATGTTATAAAACTATTTCATGCACTCTCTTTTTACGATTTACTTACTTTATGGATGTGTAAAAATTAACTATGAAAATCATTCTTATTAAAAATGTTACGGATGTTGATAATAAAAATCTGTTCAAAACACTCAAAGCGTTGATTACTTTCATGTACACGTACTGTACGTATACAATATGATAAAACCGTTTGGAAATATTTTAACGTTTTTACATTATTACGTCTTGCAATAAATGTACAAAAGAATCAAAATTTAAACTAAAAATCCGAAATAAAAAAAAAAAAAAAGATAAGAATGATGTAGTCAATTGAAGCAACTTTTCAACGAGTATTATACGGGGCACGTTCAAAAAGTCAGCTTCCCACCCCTGTAAAACCGCTTAGAATAAACTGGCGAGAATGGGCGTGGTCTCATTTTGTAGCTACAACATTGAAGTTTAAACTAGTGTCCAAACCGCAATACTGTATGTTTTTTCGTTTTCGAGTTATGTGAATTGACTCATGAGTAAAATTCTGAAAATCACCGCCTACTACGAGCTGCGCTCAGTTATTTTCGTTTTTTGAACCATAAAAGAATTGCACCAATTTTAATCGACAAATAGTGGAAGTTTATGGTCCTGTGATGAGTGTTCAACATATTTGTATATGGGGTGCCGTGAATTCCGAGGAGGTAGAACGAATATAGAGGACGAGCAACGGAAGACCATCCGTAATCTCGGACGAACTACTGGTGTGCGAAAAATCGATGAAACTCTGCGATCTGATCGGCGCCAAACCATTTCCGATTTTCTTGACCAGTTTCCGAGTGTGTCACACGAGGGGTACAATGCAAAAAATTCGAGACCGACGAGGAGTTGAAAAATTTCGTTCTTACCTGGTTACAAAATTTCGCGGCAAGTTTCTACGAGCAAGGTATTTTTATAGGTTAATTTCTAGACTCCACAAAAATGAATAAATTTAAAAGGTGAATATGTGGAAAAGTAAATAAAAGTATGCTGAATTCAATGCCGGTGTCCGTTTTTTTCTAGCTTTATTAGTTTCGAAAATAAAAAATAGGGAACCTTACTTTTTTAACGTCTCTCGTAAAAAAACTAGTGTACCTTGGAGTTCGGGGTTGTTACGTTACCCTTTTGGCGAAGTGCAAATAACAGAATTTTTATGTACATACCTTTCCAGCTCTTGTTTTCCTTCAACTGAAAATAAAACTGTTGCTTTTTACAAAAGATTTCTGTGAAACTTATTGGAAAGCAAATAAAATTTTTACACTTTTTAATTCTTTGCCGCGAATAATTTAGTACAACCGGGAACCCTAGCTCAATGGATGGAACACGTCTGCGGGTGGGGTTGAGAGTACAGTTTCCAGATAAGGAAATTAGTTGCAAATATGTTATTGACGAGTAGGCCATGGCGAACCAGAGCGACAGTACTAAATGAAGCAATAGTTGTCTTCTCCCTAAAAAATACTGCCGCAGGAATAAAGCCGTTACAATTAAAATTATATACATGTTTGTTCTCATTTATTAAGGGCTCTTTAAATAATCATTACATAATTAATAGCCGCTGGATAACTGTCATTGAAAAAAGACAACTGAAAATTATTTCCTTAGGGCCTTGTTTGTAATACTGCTCTCAGGAAGTCATTTACAGGACACATGAGTATTTTTTCTCGAGAACAATCATAATTATTACTGAGAAGTACGATATGAATGCCTCCCTATATTCGGACGAGGGTACTAAGAATCTAACGATTAGCTAAAATTAGAAGTTACAAATTAAAAACCACGTAATAGGTAACTGGAGTATTAATAAGTACGTTTCAGATTTGAAAAAAATTCTTAATAAGATAAAGGAATCTAATAAAAATAAAAATCTTAGAAATAAATGAGATGAGATGGTCTGGAAGAATGATAATATTTCCTATACAGGAAAAGAAAGTTCAGACTACGAGAACCGCGGTGGCAATCTATAAAGATATTGATAAGAGTATTAGAAAAGTACTGTCAGAATTATTATAATGCAAGATCAAACGTATATAATAAATAAAAATATTATTCGAATATATGCACCAACTCGGAGTTACGAAGACGAAGAAGTTGGAGGATTTTACATTAATAGGAAACTTACGAGCAATAACAAAAAAACACGAAACAACAATTATTATGGAAGATCTTATTGCTAAAATTGATCAAGGAATTCGAAATAATAAAGAATCTTTTTTCATTCTGTTTGTTAAATATAGAAATATAATAAATTAATAATAACTGATATAATAAACAATTATAACAAACAATATAAGAACAAAATAAATTTCTTACTATAGTGAATTGTGTTTTAGCTGATGATGGGTTATGCCTGAAAACATTACTAAGTAAGAAATTTATTTTGTTCTTGTTTTTTGTTCTTTTTTTTTTTTTATTTTGCGACGCTCGATGTTTTGGTCATTTGCGTCGACTAAACATATTAACAATATCTAGTATATAACATTTTGATAATAATAATAAAGATAAATATTTTTTTTAACAAGTGTAGATCAACAATAACAGGCGAAAAAAAAAATCAATAAACGAACAAAAACCATTTTGCAACCTGTATAAAGATATAACATTTCGATAAATAACAAAGAAAAATATTTAACAAGTGTAAATGACTAGTGAAAAAAGTACAAACGATCAATAACTATATTAAACTATAAACTTTGATTTTTTTCAAAAATTTGATTAGTTTCTGGACATTTTCTTCATTGTTACCTAGAATCATATCTTCTTCGAGTGGTCGTCCCATGCTCAAATCGTCGCCGACCAAAAACGATGAATACTCACTGTGGAAAGTGACCAAACGTTTTAAACGGCCAACTATGTGTATTCCACCAATACAAAAACCCGACAGTAGCTGGGCTCGTACTAACTTCGATAAAGCGGCACTTTTTGCCCATTATCTTTACGATGTATTTACACCAAATCCTCAAGCTGCTGACTCCACAGATATCCTCGAATACCCGGATAAACCGCTGCAAATGAGTTTACCTATAACACCGGTTGCCCCTAGTGAGATACAGCAACTCTTCAAAAATATGAAACGGAAAAAGATCCCCCCGGATTTGACTTAATCACAGCAGAGCTTTTAAATGAGTTACCACGCAAAAGTATTGTGTTTATAACACAAATATATAACGCTGTTCTTCGCAATCAATATTTCCCACTAGCTTGGAAGTTCTCACAGATAATTGTTATACCGAAGCCTGGAAAACCGTCTGATGTGGTCTCATCATATAGACCTATCTCGTTGCTTCCTGTCCTCTCAAAGATACTGTAAAAATTAATTTTAAAACGGTTGTTTCCAATATTATCTAACAATACAATTATTCCCGATTTTCAATTTGGTTTTCGTAAGAACCATAACACTATAGTCACAGACTAATGAAGATTATTGAAAATAGCTTGGAAAACAAGAATATTTGTACGGCCGCGTTTCTGGATGTCCAGCAGGCTTTCGATAGGGTATGGCATCAAGGATTACTGTATAAAATTAAACTTCTGCTTCCTCATTGCTATTTACTATTTAAATCATATATACAAGAAAGATATTTTCGAGTGAAAATAACCGATGAATATTCAGATATTTTTCCGGTAAGGGCCGGGGTTCCACAGGGGAGCGATCTGGGTCCAATATTGTACCTGATCTACACGACCGACTTCCCGATGCTGGATAATACAGAAGTAGCTTTGTACGCGGATAACGCAGCCATCTTGGCCGTTGATAAGTGTGAAAACACAGCCACAGAAAAACTGCAGGAGTCACTTCGGCATGTGGAAACTTGGCTAAATCGATGGCGCATAGTAGTCAATGAAAGTAAGTCGACGCATATTTCATTCGCAAATCGAAAAATTGAACGCCTGCCAATCAAAATAAATAACGTCGTAATACCACATGCCAATAACGTAAAATATTTAGGCATGCATTTGGACGCTAGGCTGACTTGGGGTACTCACATTCAAAAAAAAATGGAGCATTTGAGGTTTAAAACTAGAACCATGTCGTGGTTGTTAGCTAAGAGATCGGGCTTGTCGTTAAACAATAAAACTCTATTATATAAAATAGTAGCTCTAAAACCGATCTGGCTGTACGGTATACAGCTGTGGGGCTGCGCAAAAACATCGAACTTACAGAAAATACAACGATATCAAAATAGGGTACTGAGAACCATTACTGCAGCCCCCTGGTACGTCTCAAATTATACCCTCCATAATGACTTGAATGTCATGTCTGTGGAGGATGAAATCAAAAAACAAGCAAATAAACATGTTGCCCGACTTAGCATCCATATGAACCCACTTGCTAACAATCTGCTGGATAACTCCGGTGAAATACGTAGACTGTGACGAAATAAGCCTCTAGACCTTGTCCAGCCATTATAAAGTTCAGAGGGAGTACTGCTGAGTACTACCCCTCCACAAAATATTCTTTATCGCAATAAATTAATCGCTAAATGACCACTAAAACCGATCAGTTGTGATGGAAAAAAAAAAAAAATCTTTCCTTTGCATATCTTGGACATTCTATAATGATATGTCTCGTTGTTAACACAGTGTTGCAATTGTCGCATTTTGTTACTGTTCCCTTTGTTATCAAAGTACGTGATCCTGGAATGATCAATTCTCAGTCTTGATAATACAATTTCCTCTCTTCTATTTTCTCTGGCGAATGTGTTCCATTGGCAATATTCTTTTTTAATTTTTCTCAGTTTATTACTTGTTGCCTCGTTCCATTTTGTCTGCATTTTCAAGTTTATTTTATCGTTTATTTTTTTGAAGATCAATTTGGTTGTTTTACCACATTGGGTTTTTTTGGTTATATCTTCCAGTCTTCTAATTTCTGCGTCTTCAATCTCATATTTGTTCATTACATCACGACAAAGTTTTCCAAAGGGTGCATATAATACTGGTTCTCTAGAGGTGAATGGAAGGTTTTATAATGGTTAGGGTGCACGTTGTTTGCCGATATTTTCGTGTAATATTTCAAGGCTAGAAGGTTTCTCCTCTGACTCAGCGACATTACTCCAGTTTCTGCGTGTAGGCTATTTATTGGACTACTCGTTTTAAATGCTCCTATGCATAATCGTAACGCTTGATTTTGAATTGGATTAAGTTTGTTTAGTTGTTTTTTGTTGGCACTCATATATTACAATTTATCCGTAGTTTACGATTAATCTGATGTGGCTATAGTAAATTCGCATCATTGACTTTCTGTCTGTGCCCCAATTGATTATAGTTTTTTCAGGATGTTTAATGCTTTGTTACTCCGCTGTTTGACAAGTTGTATATGAGTACTCCATATTAATCTTTCATCAAGTACCATTCCCAGAAATTTAGCTTGGCTGGCCTGTGTGATTTGTTTATCGTATATTTTGAGCTTTATTGGTTGATATGTTTTTTTCCTGTGAAAGTTGACAACTTGTGTTTTTTCGGCAGAAAAATGTAATCCTTTATAGTTCGCCCATTTTTCCAATACATTTATTGTTGATTGCAGTGCGCGTTGTATTTTATCAATAAATTCACCTATTAAATATATCGCCAAGTCATCAGTGAATAGTGAATAGTTTATTGGTAGTTTTAACGCTGTTCTGATATCGTTTAGTGCAATAATAAACAAAATAGGGTTTAAAACTGAACCTTGAGGCGTACCAATTTCTTGTTGTTTAATAGTTGATAGTTTGTTACCTATTCTCACGTTGAATGTTCTGTGTTCTAAGAGCATAACAGCAAAATTTAGGTTTCCCCGTGAATATTTAATTTTTGCAGTTCCTGAAGTATGGGTATTTTCGGCAGTCTATCGAATGCCTTTTCTATGTCGAAAAATACTGCTACCGTATGTTGTTTCGTTGTGAAGCCGTCTATTATTTTTTGTTGAATTCTAATCAGTTGATCGGTGGTATTTCGGTTTTTTCGAAATCCGCACTGTTTGTCATCTAGTAACATTTTCTTCTTCGCATATTTCTTGTTGTGTCGTTATTACATTACCCTGGTCATTTTTTAATGCTTTAATTTGACTGAAGGATCCACCATTCTTAATCTGCTTAATTTTTTTCCAAAAATCGGCGGTAGGAGTATTTCTATTTATTGACGTAATAATGTTTATCTATGAGTTTGCTTTCGCTTTTCTTATCATTCTTCTTGCTATTGCTGTAGCTTTTTTAAACAGTAATAGATTTTCATTTGAAGACTGTCTTTTACTTTTTTTTGTCAGTGCTCAATTTTTGATTTTTATTACTTCGGCGCATTTACTACTCCATCAAAGCAAATTTCGTTTTCCTGGATTAATTTTCATTTTTGGTGTAGTTTTTTCTGCAATTTGAATGATATGGGATGTGATTTGGCTGTTTAATAAATCAATTTTATCGCTTGAAGAATTTTTTTCAATGTTGAGTTCTTTCTCGAAATTTACCCAATCTGTTTTTTTTTATTATCCATGAGGGGTGTCTGGTGATAATGCTTCGAGTACAGTTGTTTAGCGTGATTATTTGAGGATAGTGATCGCTTTGGTATGTAGATTTGCTAATATCCCACGAAAGTATGTGTTGAATCGATAAGCTGCTTAATGTGAGGTCTATAGCTGTTCCTGTGCCGTTGTAAGTATTGAATCTGGTGTTTTTTCCGGTATTCAGTAGGCGTATATGAGGTTGTCGTAGGAGCTACTCTATTATTTGTCCTCTGGTATCAGTTTTTAGCGATCCCCACATCGGATTGTTTTATTGAAGTCTCCAGTTATTACGAATGGTTTTGGTAGCAGGTCGATTATTTTGGTTATTTCTCTCAGGTCGAATGAGTCTTCGTGATGTACATAGATATTACATATGATTATCGTAAGGTTGTGTTTTATTTTAATTTTTGTGGCTATCACCTCTATTGGACTATTTACTCTCTTCTGAGTACACTGAGTTCTGTTCCGTGATAAGTAACCTTCCTTTCACATTTCTGCCACCCAATTTGTCTTTTCTATAAATTTCGTAATTTTTTAAGGTGAAGCCAGACTGATGCCCATTTTTTGTCTCTTGCGAGCATATAGCTATTGGCTGGTATTCAGTTGCGATTACCTGGAGTTCTGGATATTTGTTTTTTATACTGTTAACGTTCCAAGATACAATTGTTTCGAACTTCGTGTTTGTTGGCATTTGTGTTTAAGTTTTTTTGGCTGTACTATGATATTAATCAGTTAGCATGTCAGAGGTTGTATCGGAGTCTGTTTTATCGTCTTCGTCATGTGCAGTTTCTTATTTCTTTATTGCTTTATTCAGGTGTTTGATGTATGACGTCAATAATTTTTTAGTGTTTTGGTTTACCAAAGGTTTAATTTCTTTTATTATCAACACTAAGCTTTGAAGATCATGAGTGAATTTTTTTGTATCTTCTATTTCTGTAGCACTTTTTTTTATTTTCTGGAGTAATTCGATAAATTTGTCGGGGTTTAACGGGAGTTGCACGATTTTATTTTTTTTTTTAACAACGTAATTCTTTCTTTTATGATCTTTATATCTGTTTCATTGTATGATAGTGGTTGATGGTTGACTTTTTGTTTCTTACTCGATGGTTTTGTAATTTTAGCCTTTTCTTCCTTTGTGCTTGATGTTTGTATTATCTCAAATTCTTCTGATGCTGCAATTGTAGACACCTTTGAGGTGGATGAGGGTGCCATTCTTTTAGCAGAGGTTTTAATTTTATCTTCTAGTCGAATGGGTTCGTTTACCGCTTTTACAATTTTTAGCTGTGTGGCCATTTTCGTTGCATTGGAAGCATTTTATTTTATTTTCGGCGGTTAGAAAAATACGGTAACTTTTGTTTTCATAATTTATAACTATCAAATCGAGTATATATACCTCGTCGGCGTCTGTTGTGTAGGAAACGGCACGTCGAAAGCTGAGAAGATGTTTGAATTCGCTTTGTGTTGAACTCGCTTTGAGGAATTGAATAGGTGACGTGAGATTTATATCTAGTTTTAGATTTTTCAGAGCTTTTTCTACGATGCAATGAGGTATTATCGGGCAAACATTCCATAACAATAACCTTTTCGCGGGATTCATTAATGGTTTTGCTGTAAGTACGTTATCTAATACAGTTAGTTTGCCATGCGCGGACATAAATAAATTAGCGGCTTCTTTTGAGTCGAAATAGATGCAGTAACGGCCATTTGACATTCTCAAGGCGAATATTACTTGTTGAGGATTTACGGCAGTTTTGAGAGCTGCCAGGTAGTCATCGTTGGTTGCTTCTTCTATTATAGGTAAAATGATAGCCTGCTCTTTAGTAGGAAATGTAACATGAGTGTTCGGGTTTTTCCCAACTACGGACATCTGAGCGTAACTCGGCATTTTGATCGGAAGTTCTCCGTTATTTAATAAATAGATTTAAACTGAAATTCAATTAGTACAGAAAAATAAATAATAATAGAAATCGAGATAACGCGAAAGAGCGTTAAAATCAATTATAATTGAAAATGGAACAAACTCATCAACTTGAATTCCCTATGTACTAAATTTCATCTTAAACTTTGGTCAGATATTTACCACGATCTATCCTTTTATCTGTCTGTACAACCTAGTCTTCCTTCTAACCCCTGGTTCTTTGAGTTTCCTTCACTTCCCCGTTCCGTTGTCATTTCTATGATTCGCTTGCGTTTTGGCCATTCTGCTCTTCCTTCCTCTCGTTTACGCTTTTCCCTTGTTTCTTCTCCAAATTGTCCTCTTCACCCTAATGAGGCGACGAATTGTGACGCCAATCAGTCTTTTTTGAATGCCCATCTCTTTCTGTTGAACGCGGTATCCTATATTCTTGTTTGCTGAAACTCAAGCTCCCCGCTCCTTATTGTGCATCTTATATTCTGTCCTTCTCTTCACCATTCATTATCCCATCTGTTAGTTCCTTTATATTGTCCATATCTGACCAAATCAAAATTTAACTGACGGCTCTTTTTTTTTTTTGTTGTTTCTGGGTGTAGGTCCTTGGCTGACGTGTCCAAAGAGGGGATCTATAAAAACAAAACAAAACAAAAAAAAAAAAAAAAAAAAGACTGCGCTGATAAGACACTAATGAAACCGCAAACAAAAAACACGACGACACGACTTATAGCGATCCTTCATCAATTCTTTTTTCTATTTTGTTCTTATATTTTTTGTTATAATTGTTTATTATATCAGTTATTATTAACTTATTATGATTCGAAACAATATTATAAGAAATTATGATCGGCAGAGGAGATAAATCGACAAATTTTTTTTCTGGATAACTACATGGTGATTATTAACACATTTTTCCAATTATCAAAAAAAAAAAAAAAATGCTATATACACAGAAAACAGCAGCTGATAAATTTGAGAAAATATTACAAAATCAGCGATTAATTTGTATTAATAAAAGAGATCGAAATTACTTAAAATTAGTAGACGTATCTTGGTACAAATGTGCCAACGGATCATAATCTATTAATTTCAAAGATGAAACTATATTTCAAATAGCAAAACTTTTCAGCTTTATTCGGATATCATAAATCAAGACTATATAGACAAAAACCTCTAAGTGTTGCATTGTTTCTTCCTATTGTCTCAAACTCATAAATCTATAGACCCCAGTGAGATTAAAAACTCAATAATTCGACTTCTCCTGAAAAGGGAATTCAGTTACTAATGTGCTTCAGCTAAGCTATTTTCCGGTTCAATATCCTATGATGAAAATAATTCTTAAAGTTTACAAAGCATCTAACCTTTATACATTTTTTGGATCTAACAGTTTTCTTTCTTTATTCGGTATAGTTTTTTGAAAAAGTATTACATACCTAAATATATCTAATCTTCGGGTGCAATAAAATAATTCTGCTATACGATTTTGGGTTTAGGAAAATGCACTTTATCATTCGTCAGTGTCATAGGGTTATTGACAATATAGAACCACTGCTCTTGGATTTAAAGTGTATTGACCTACAATACTTTCAGATATATCTCAGACGTTCAACAACCGAGCGTAGTAACTAGGAATTTTACATAAATTATAAAATATCTTAGTATCAACATTTTTTTTGCAATCATTAAACCATATCTATCGAAATGTATTTCAGTGTTAAAGTAGGTAATATTTACTTATCTATTTATACTGCTTTATAAAATTCACCGATTCATGAGTGTCAGGGCTCTTTACACCTTTTTTATCTGATATGCTCAGTAGTTCTAGTATTACACTGTACACCTTTATGGATAATTATTTGTTTCCGATTCAATACAGCTCCGGCAATAAATTATTTGAAGCAACATCTTATCTCTTTAGAATCATGCTTGACCTGGCTGGAAGATTAAAGAAAGAAAAAACGGTTTCACACTTTTACACTACAAAAAGCTATCTTACCTCCAGGTTAATTAAATAGAAATACCATCGCGCAGGTAAATAATGCGAAGTATTTAAGCAATCCGATAAGCGACTGAGCTGGAAACATCGTGTTACTGCTATAATTGATGAAATCAAAGGCGATACGGATTATTGTTAAATTACTTGATTAGATTATCATTAGATAACAAAGTTTCAATTTATAATAGCTTAATAAAACCGATCTCTGAACCTATGATGTCGAACTTTAGAGAACAGTTAAAACATAACATATATGTCGCCTCTAGTCAACGGAGCCTCAGATTTTACGTAAAATAATCAATACGTCATTCCCTATATCAAATACATCACTAAGAAGAAATTTCCGGATTCCTTCCGTTATCGAGCTAGTGAAGTCTAAATATAAATCATTTTTTGACAAGCTAAAAGCTAACACAAGTGTGCTTGTTGCTAATCTTGCTAGACGAACTATATCCCCGGCTCTTTGATTCGTCCTTCAAAACAATCATAGCCGCTGAGGGTCTGAATAATCTACAGAATTATTCAAATTTAATTCAGGAAACAGATTGCAGCCATTGGACTATTGATCTATATTATTTTATTTCAGGTTATTACTAACATCAATTCTATTAATTGTGTTATTATATGTGAATTTTAAAAAAAAACAAAACAAATTAAAAGTGAACGAAATGCATAAAGAGAAATTCGAAGAAAGAATACTGAACATGCAAAAAGCGAATTTCAAGGAAACACGAAATAGAACTGGATGTTTTTGAAAGAAATACAAAATAAAAATTCAATATCAATTTATAAACTAAAAACAAAAAAAAATTCGTTGATCAATCTTGAATTATAAGGGTTATATAGAAGAAAGTATTAAAATCATAATGAACATGAATATATATTATACACGATGACGTTGATAGGAACATCAAATAAACAAGGAAGGTTTGAGTGAACATAACTGACGCAGAAATTATAATAAAAAAAACATGATTCACTTAACTTGCATACAAAATGAAAAGAAATTACGGGAACTAGGACAACTGGAAGATCGAAATGAGAACAGTAAACTCTATATACCTACTTGTCAGATTACGTAAATGGGAAAAATACGTTTCAGTTTTATCGATAGTTCGGCAGTACAGTAAAACCAAGGCATAAAATCGGCATTGCTAATAATAATCTGAACAAAAAAGGTTGGTTAGTTAAATCTAAAGACTACACCGTATAGGTAGCCTAATGCAGAGGTTCTCATCTTTTTTAACTCGCAGAGCCGTTTTGGAAATCAATTTATATAGGGAGTCCTTTAGGCTAATTCTACATTTTAGGACAGTTAAACACTGTTGCGTTAGAAAGGAAAAGGGATCTAGATGAATATAAAGATATACAAAACTAAATAGTTCTTAAGAGTCTAGGTGCCGTAATAGCCCAGGTAGTTACACACGGCGCCTAGATTTATATTTGTAAATTTAGTATTATAAAAAAAAAAAAAAAAAAAAAAATAGTTCTTAAACAGTAAAATTACATTTTAAAAATTTTGAAATTTACTATATATCTCAATGTATAAAAAATATTATACAACTGTTTAATGAGAAGCCTGCGGTTGTGCTTTTTTGCACAAGTTTCTATTTTCATGTTGTAACTGATGATAACTGTAAGTGAATGTTTAGTTCGGCATTTAAACGGTTAGATGTCTATCGAAAAATGCAGTAGCCGAGAAAAGCAGCAATACTAATTTGCTTTTTCAGACACGATTTTGAATTTATTATTTAAATGTAGTCGAAATTTTGGTGCACTTTGGTTTTGAAATGCTAATTTTAGTACATTGTGAGATGTAAAAAGAGTTCGTTACTGAATATAAATTGTCCATTTTAGGTTCACGTTAAACACATCTCTCCAAGTATCCATTTCATCAAGTACCTCCTCTTGAGCTGTTGGGAAATAATGTTCACACGAATTTTTTAAACCTGTGGGATGAACTTGAATACTTTTATGTAATTTTCTTTAAATTTAAATGCTGTTTTTATTCAAAAACCTTTTTTCAAGAGGGAAGCAATCGGGGTCTTCATTTTCTGTGCACTTCAACCAATGCATAAGTTTTTTCTTAAAAGAAGATATTTTGGCATTTGCGTCAAAAACTATGATAGCTTTTCCTTGTAATGACAGATTCATCTCGTTAATTTTGCTAAAAGTGTCAGCCAAATACGTTAGCCTGCATGTTCAGTCTTCAACATTTAAAACCGTCGCCAATGGAACGTTACGGTCCGTCAAAAATATTTCTCCCTCGGAACGTAATTCTATCAAGCGTGTTAGTATTTTTTCCTTAGACAACCGTTTTATTTCAGCATGCAGCAGAAGTGACCTATAAAGGCTTCCCCCACACCTTCGCTCATTAATTTAAAGAATTTCAGAGTTTGTGATTTTATATAATTCGTGATTTTTAAAGCATCATTTGACACTATTGTAAGCTCAGAAGGTATGCTTCTTAAAGCTAGAGCGTTTCTCTGAAGAATGCAATGACTGCTACTGCATTTCTATCCTATATCTTTAATTTTTGCAATAGCTCCAACATTAACACTCATCACTGCTTTCCAGCATTAATGCACGTATCTGCATAGTTTCCCCCCTATATACCATTTGATGAGAAGAATTCATATCCGAAAGAACAAATATTTCATTCCCCGATATGTTAGTTGGAAGTGGCCTACAAAGTTCTTCCTCGTAACCCTGCAAGTAAACATAATGAACAAACACCATCAAAACTACCAGGGAAATGATGCCAACTAATTCATCTATGATTAACGTGAATTTGATATCCTTAATACGATTAAAAGTGTCTCTTTCGCATCCCCAGTCATATCGTTGATTCGTTTAGCAGTGATATTATTCGACAAAGAAAGTTTTAGAACTAGCTTAACAATCCTTCTATCTGTCTGTACAACCTAGTCTTCCTTCTAATCCCCGGTTCTTTGAGTTTCCTTCACTTTCCCGTTCTGTTGTCATTTCTATGATTCGCTTACGTTTTGACCATCCTGCCATCCCTTCCTCTGTTTTCGCTATTCCTTTGTTTCCTCTCCAAATTGTTCTCTGTTTGCGACGTTAGTCACATCTTTTTTCAATTTCCATTCCTTTCTGTCGAATGTTTTATTTTATATTCTTGTCTGTTGAGGCTCAAGATCCCTGCTCCTTGTTGTACATCTTATATTTTGTCCTTCTCCTCGCCATCCATTATTTTATCTATTGATTCCTTTATATTGTCCATATATGACCGAATCAAAATTTAACTAGCGGTTCTTTTCTATCTTGTTGTTTCTGGGTGTAGGACCTTAGCTGGCGTACCCAAGTGGTGGGAGGTGTAAAAAAAAACAAAAAAACTACCAATAAAAATTTTATAACAGAATATAAATACCTTGTCTACCTAAAAATCAACAAAACACCTAAATCAATCAATAATGTACAATTTTTTAAATTGGAAATGTATCTCAGTAGTTCTCGATATTCAAATATGTGGGTATTATAATATAAAACTTTAATAATAAATCATTTTTAACAGGGACATTTTTTATGTCTCCGGCGTCAAACTTGAATCAGTAAAAGAGTCTCTCAAAAGTTTTAGAATTTTAATGCTTATTTCTTATTATTTATTTATTTGCGAACCATATACAGGCTAGAGACACGGAAAGAAATTACAAAATTACAACAACATTTACAGAATTATAACGGCTTCAGTTAGAATGTTCTAAAAATTTAAAAGAGACTAGTTGGAATGGCAGATATGGGTATAAAGCATCACAGTGATATACAACGGGCACATAACGGGGATGCCTGTTAAATTATTTAAAAATTCTATATCATAATGTAAATCTATAATTTATTACAACTGCAATTATACTGAATGGAATTTCATTCGGGAACAAATTCTTCGAAAAAAAAATTGGGAAAATTACCTATCGGGAAATTAAAAATAGATGTTTTCATAACTATTTATAAGGAATTTCACCAAATACCATTATGCGACATTGCGCAACGTGGTTGGACAACAGGAAAAGAACGTAGTATTTTAAAAATAATAAACTTACTAATCGCAATATGTCAAATTTTCTTTACCTAAACAGTAATATTAAAAACTGTTGCATAAAACCTTTCACAGACAGAGCCCATGATTTCTGGAGCACTAAGAATAGAAAAGGCAAACTTAATATTTAAAAATAGAACCAAAGGATAAATTATTTTTATCTTGTTTATTAAAAATATCGTTGATGAATTAACATTTTAAATTTTATAATTTTATTCTTAACGTTTCGTCTAATGTATCTGTATGGATGCGTATGTATATAATAATGAATAATCATATGCATATCAAACTTGCAGATACGAATCGACCGAAGTTTCATAAATAAATCGAAGACATGTGATAAAATCTTGTCTACAATGATTGAATACGTCCCAATGGAATACTTTCAGTGGGGGATCGGGGAATAATCCGTATAATCGTATGTAACTTTCAGACGTTGGCATTTCTAAATAGTACCTGCAACAATATACCATAAATGCTTTGTTTGGAAATACATAGGTTGTTCATTAAGTAACGTTTGCTCGCTCCTAGCATGCTCTGTAGGTAACATACAAAATTATATCTGTACTGGTCAGAAAGAAGTAAGTCACAGCTATAAAAAGCGGTATACTTTGTTTCGCTGTAGATGATCGGGTTTTCTCACGATGAGTGAAAACGTGCAACGCACTTCCGAACAACGGTGCAAGCAGAAAAAAATTATTAAATTTCGAACCCTACAAAATGTGCCGCCTATCATAATTTTTCGACGTCTACAATCGGTGTTTTTGGATACACTTGATCTGAGTAAGGTGCGATAATGGGCTCGCCTGGCTTGTGCTGGTATCACATAAAATTATTTGCGTTCAGGCTATCCAAACCTGCGCAGGTCAGATGAGGTAAAGAACATGATTGACGCGCGGATCAGACAGAATCGGGATGTCACCCAAAGGGAATTAGCCGTGGAGATAGGAGTAGCTCTTGGGACAGTAAACAAATTCGTAAAAGAATTAGGGTACCGCAGAATATGCGATAAATGGGTTCTGAAGTTGCTGACGCAAGCGCGCGCACTGCAGAGGTGATTTCGTCTCTCGGCTTCGGCGTTCTTCCGCACCCTTCATATAGCCCCGATTTGGCGCCAAGTGATTATTACATACTCTGCCAACTCAAAAAACATTTGAAAGGAACTCGCTATGCCTTGCACGAGGAATTACAGTCCGCTGGGTCATCGTTACTACGTTTACAGCTAGTCTACTTCTTCGAAACCGGCATTCAAAAACCGGTTGACCGTTGGATCCGTTGCATCGCGTTAAACGGTGACTATGCCGAAATTTAATGTTTCGTTAAAATCGCAATAAAACCCTCTTTCCAATGACCATCTTTTTTTTCTTTGAATAATTAAAATTATGCATGCTACGAGCGAGGAAACATTACTTACTGAGCAACCCGCGTAAATATAAAACAAACGCATACAATTAAGAAATTCGAAAAAAAGCGCATAAATAAAGTCTGTAATATAATAGTTCACGATAATCAGTATAATCAGGTATATACGAGGGACGTTTAATATTGTTTCGCAGCCGCTGCTTGGTAAAAAGGAAAATACAAATAGAATAACGTTTTCCGCATTCCGATCTGATCAGTAGAACTTCTGTACGCACGTGTGAAACATATCGGTGTACGTTTCTAAGCCGACGAGTTACGAGACACGCGTGGTCACCAAATTTCTGACAGCTGAAGAAGTTGTAGGTGCAAAAATTGGTTGCAGACTGTGCACAATATACGATGCGAGTAGCATTATGACGCGTAAGTGTGTCTCAGAATCAAAGGAAGCGAGTAAAGCGTGAATAATGAAAGGTCAACCAGGCCCGCCAAAAGCCAAAACTGAATGCTCTGTCGGAAGGTTCTCGCAACCATCTTCTGCAACCGGCACGGACTCCTACCGTTGTAATTTCGTATACAGAAGGATGCGATTACACTTACCGTGACACTCATGCGGCACTTCGTCGAGCGATTAACCAGAAGAGACATGGTTGTACTTTGGAGAGCAGTGCTTTTGCACGATAATGCGCGACCGCACACGTCTGTTCTCGTTCGCACGTGAATTAAAAATCAAAATTGGGACGAATTTCCACATCCACCCTACTCGCCTGATGTGGCCCCTTCAGATTTTCACGTTTTTCCCTATTTGAAACGCGATCTGAGTGGGAAACGTTTCGTAACGGACGAGGAAGTCATGGAGGCAGTAACGAAATTTTTCGCTAAATGCACCGCCTAGTTTTACCATGACGGTATTGTTAAACTTCTGACCCGGTATGATAAATGCCTTAATGTTTTTGGAAATTATGTCGAAAAATAAAGTGTATTTCTTCTAGTTTCTTTGGTATTTTTTTCATAACTTTTAGATGCCTGCAAGGCCATTTTCGAAGACATGTCATGTTACTTATTGAATGTCCCTCGTAACTTTTGATGTTGACAGAAATTAGGAAGTGCTGCCATTTATTAGAATTATAATTTAATTAATTTATAAAACTCGTGCATCAGGTAGTTTAACGAGCCAACTGCAATTTTTTATTTCGAAAATCTTTATTCCCCGATGAGTGTAGATATAACATTTATTTATTTGCGTATGTGTACCCCACTGCAAACCACTTCTGTAATACAATTGCTAAGTTGCTTGACACATTTTGTAACAGCGCACTTTCTGATTAAATTTATCGTCATTACTCCTCCATTTATACCGTCAAATGTTAAAAACATACACTTAAATAAATCAAAAGTATGTTTTTGTAATTTTAATCGTTTCTTTATGAATTTTTTTATTAAAAAAAAAAACAAAAAAACAATGAAATCAGTTTGTGCATTTCTATTTACTTTTTGGACATTGTGTTAAATAATAATTATTTTATTCACACATTTATACTGAAAAGAAAAAGAGAACAAACCATATGCTCTCTCTCACTTAATTTGACACCTACTATTAGTTTTCCTCTAGCAGTTGTGTAATAGTATACGGGACTGATCATCCATGTTGAGGACCATCTGAGTAGCACTCAATGAACGGGTATTTTTTACTAAAGATTCTTCTCATCACGCAAAAAAGATCTTTTTTAGCATCAAGAAAACATTTTAATTAATAGCTTTTGAATTTTAAATTAAAACTGATTTCGTTTAGTATATAGTAATTGAAACAAAAAGTGCCTAAAAGAAAGAAACATCCTTCACATTAGCGAAAATCACAAATGAACGTGAAATACTACCGCCGGTGATGTTTTGATTCCTATTTGTTTGCATTGATTTTTTTGTAATTTGCAATATGCAGGGACTTATGTTGTAGGATTCTGTTGTTTTTTTAAATTACGTAAATAAGTTTTCCTCATATTTTTGAATTTGTGCAAAATTAATAACTGTCAGGGTGTAATATCAAAAAAAAAAAAAATTTAATTGTTAGAAATTATTACCAGTAAACAGTCATCTTTTAAATGAAGAATGAAAATATAAATTGTCAGCGTTCAAGGAAACATATAGAAATAGCTTCACTTTAATTTTTAAAATAATAAACAGAAACATTTTTGAAGATCCACAGATGACATTTTGGTAAACTTTTACATTATGTACCCCTGTTCATTCTGAATTTTAGTTAGTTCATTCTGACCTTTTTACAGATCATTTTGGTTTGGTTTGATGGCTTGTATATATTTTTTTTTTAATATTTAAAAAAATGTTTACTGGCTAACCCTTAACACTATTTGTTTGTTTTGTTGGCTTGTTTATTTTCTTTTTAATTATATTTTTATTTACTGGCTGTCAAATTATACTACTCTTGTTCGCCTGCTTTTAAATTTTTTCATTTGAATTTACAATATGTCTACTGAAATTCTACTTTGCGATTTTCCGTGTGATCCATCGTACTTTGAATTAGTACGTTTCGTAGAAGATGATAGAATAAAATTTTATATTCAAAACATCGTGGTTATTCTGTATTTCAGGTAAAATTGTTTTCAAAAAATTTCCTTTTTTTTTTTAAATCCGAAAAGAAGCGAATTAATGTAACGATCATACGAGAAATATCGCGAAAAGTGAAATAGCAGAAAGAGAATATGAGAGTAAATTAACATACCTTAATAAGCGGGGTACATTTCAGTGACGATGTTAAAAAATGTATGTATGAGCTGGAGATGTGGTATGCACGAGGATTACGGAAGTACAAGACTGTAAACAGTAACATTTTTAAAACGGATACTCTGCATTGAGAAAGCCACGTCCTAACTTTAGCCGATTTTTGGTATCTGCATTTAACACCGCTAATTCGCTTGCCACACCGAAATTTTAAACATTTATTAATAGTTAATAAATTTTGACAATCAGAGCAAACCCTAAAGTATATAACAAATAATATTTTGTAAAAAAAAGAAAAGATCATTAAAAAAAAAAAGAAATTTTTTGAAAACAATTTTACCTAAAATATGGAATAACACGATGTTGAATATAAAATTTTATTATATCATCTTCCGTGAAACGTACTAGTTCAAAGTACGATAGATCACGCGGAAAATCGAAAAGTAGAATTTCAGTAGACATATTGTAAATTCAAATGAAAAAATTTAAAAACAGTCGAACAAGAGTAGTATAATGTAACAGTCAGTAAATAAAAATATAATTAAAAAGAAAATAAACAAGCCAACAAAAAAAAACAAATAGTATAAAGTGTTAGCCAGTAAACATTTTTTTAAATGAAATATTAAAAAAAATAAACAAGCCACCAAACCAAACCAAAATGAACTGTAAAAGGTCAGAATGAACGAACTAAAATTCAGAAAGAACTGGGGTTACATAATGTAAAAGTTTACCTAATCTCATATTCATTTCCTCATTCTGTCTGTGATCCTTCAAATTCGTTCATTTAGCTATAACTTTTGCAAAACTCATCATATTCCGACTGTTTCCCTTTAGATTCCAGGCCATGCTTTTACAGAGGGAAACAAAAGGGTTGACTTGTTGTCTCGTGATGCAGCTGTTAATAGACCCTCCATTGACAAATACACTACCAATTATATACTTCTAATGCCTATTTTAAGTTTTGGTCGGGCTCATATCCTTCCTCTTTTTCTAATCAACTTTCTTTTTATCTTTCTTCCACCTTATTCTTGGTTTCATAAGTTTCCGTCTTAGCGGCGCTACATTATTTCTTCCTTAAGCTGACTGCGTTTCAATCATAGCCTCCTTGCTTCATCTCGCTATCGATTTTCCACTTACAGATTCTTCTCATTGCCCTTTGCATCCTCTCAGTGATAATCAAGAATGTAATTCTGATCACATTATTTTCGAATGTTCTACTTTGTCATCTGAGCGCCTCACTTATTATTCCCAACTCTTTAAACTTAATATTCCGACTCCTTATGTAGTTCCACACTAGTTCTATCATTTTCATCGCCTTCTGTTGTTCCTTCAACTAATACACATTCTCGCTTTTCTTTGCCGAAAAAATTCACTGTCCATTAAAAGGATACATTCTGAAGGTTTCGGTACCTTACTTGTAAGATTTAATAATTTTAATGTTATCATCAACGTTGATTCTAGTTCGGCATTTTGAATGAAATTGGTAAAATATTGGAAAAAATGTTAAAAGCGAAAATTTTAACGACTTACAACTGAATTTTCAAGAATATATGACAATACAATTCAGTAAGCCGTTGTATTACCTTCGATCGAAATCGTTGAATTTGTGATTTCGTAGAAAATAAGCCGCATTCAAAACGGCAATTCGAACCCATTTATTATCTAAGTCTATAATATTCAATTTATCGTAATCGGCCAGATCAGATGCTACTTGATAATCTTCAACAACTTCGTCGTTCTTTGATTGCAAATTTACGAAATGAAGAAAATAAAACAATATTATCCAGTTCATAAACATTTTATAAAGATGAATTGAAAAAATGGCTGAAATTAATTTTTATATTTTTTATATTTTCATTCAGTTTAGTAAAACGCAGCCAGATAGTGACAAAATATAAACGGCAAAAATAATTTTTATTTTAATAAACACGTATATATTTTATTATTAAAAATTTTAAATATGTAAATGAGATTTTTTAAATGTATGTATAAGAAAAAAAAAAAAGCTAAAAAATTAATTTTATAACCGAAAATGGCATAACTAACATGTAGACATAAAACGGAATTTTAAAAATACAATGTCCGACCTACACATTTGTGTAGCTTAATATAACACATTAAATAAAATAAATAACAATAAAAAATTATGATATAAAGAGATACGCACGCATAATTCGCGCGCAGTATATTGTCTTAGTAAATTACTAAAGCAGGAATATACAACGATAATAATCAAAAATTTATACTTTGTGACAAACAAAAATTTTCATAATAATTGGAAGATGGAATAAAGAAATAATGACTAAGAGGAAAAATAGAATAAGAGAAAAATGAAAATTTTAAAAGGTAACTAAACATCTACGATGAATACATTTTTTATGGCAAAGGCGTTAGTATCTGCACGTATGACACTGGGAAGTAACCAGTACGACCATTTAGGTATCCTTCGTACCAATTTTCATCGATTCTGCTCATCAGTGTTATAATATCCCCTTCCTGCAAAATATTTCAATGGAAATGTTAGAAAAACAACGTCATATCGAACAGTTTAATTACAGAACGTATTAGAGAGTAGCGTTTATTTAAATAAGGCACGAATTCGTAAGATCATTAAAAGCTGTTGATTTTCATCGCCGTGATATTTACAATCGAATTTCATTTTACAACTACCTAACTTTAGTGGAAAATAGTGAACGTTTTAAAAGGAGACAGCCAATTAGGCTCGTCCGTGACATATATTCTTTTAAAACTAAAAATTATAGTTGCCTTTAGGTTATGTAATTAAATATATAGTTCTAGTGAAATAGTATATAAAATGAATGAAGCGAATTATCGCACAGGTGTAGGCAATTAATTTTATTGTAACTGAAATATTTTATGATTATGTATACCTCCTTTCGCCAATACGTGCGCACGCGAATACACACACATTAAAATACAAATTAAAAAGTTGTAACATCGAACATATTTTAAAAATTCTTAAAATTACCAAAGAAGTTCTGATGATGAACAAAGAAAGTTGTTTGAAAGAAGTTCGCTTAAGTTAATATTTTCATTCGTTTTAATACGTAATTCGTAAGATTTTTTCTTTCTTTTTAAATTACAACTTTTCATACCTTTGTTGAAAATTTGCCGTATACATTCGTGTTGCTCGTTTTCCTCGCGTTCATATAATTCACCTGGGTTAAGGTCTTCCTTATTTTCGTAATATTATCTATCTACTTACGAAAACTAACGTGTTTATTTAATTATCTTATCCAAATGTTCCTTGTAAGTGCGCATCTGCGCGAACGTGGATTATCCTGTGCGTGGTTTATGTGAGTGAATTTAATGCAGCGTGTGCGTATCATGATAAAAATGAACCGTTTTATCATTATAATGAACCAGACTGCAGTTCAACAGAGCTGTCCGAGAATAAATCGAGCGGCTCGATGTTAAAATCGCCCATTATTAAACTAAACACTAATATCTGTGCTAATAGCTCGTCTGCAACAAACACCATCACCAACTCCACTGGTATTACTACTACCACTAACAACATTAATGAAAATAAGAAAATAATCAAGACTGCGTTGCAATTCAGGTTCTATCGATTTGACTAAAGCCTCTGCATATTTAAATAATAGTGATCCTCCGATTCACAAATAGCTTAGAAAAAATAATCAAGAATGGAATAGTCCCTTCGAAACGCAGGCGGCCGCAAAATATGTTGACTAGTTCTTCTAACACACTACCAGTCATACGAAACGCAACATCTTTCAATTTCTTACAATAGAAGATAATAACAAATCCGAACTTATGCTGATAAAGTTAGATATTTCTCACACAAAATAAATAATCCTAATACTTAATAATAATAATGAACAGTAGACAGTAAAGATAACAATAATATTTCAGAGTTGCTAACATCATTCTTAAACTGAATTTAAATATTTAATAAACCCCTCTAATTTCTTTACTCACCAAAACTATAGATCGAATCCTCCTGTGAATGAAAAGAACGAAAAAAAATGAATAATTCAACAACGGAAGGTGAGAAGCAAATTGAAGACGGTGACGCGAAATATAAAAAAATAATTAATGGAAATTTGGTTACCAAAGGAAAAAACATCCTTTTATTTAAGTTGACGGTTCTCGAATCGTTTTATGGAGTTTTCTTTTCTAGATTATTCTCTCAGAATTGGTATAAACAGAGGTACGATAATCTTAATTCAGTTCAGTTTTGCGATGATACTCGGTCAAGCAACGTCGAATTAATCAAGACGCGAAAATGCTGAGTCATCGGTAAATCTTCAGTTTGTACATATCGATGATTACGAAAGTTTTTTTGTTTTTGTGGTTCGTTTCTTTTTAATAAATTTATTTCGCAGTAAACCGTGTGTGTTGATTCAAGCAACCCACAGTAATGCCAATTTTGTAACTCAGCAATCATTCGTAATAATGTGGAATGTCAAAAGAATTACACAAATAAATAACACACTTGAAACGTTCCTAAATTAGAACGTTGTCGATGTCGCACTAATTTTGTGAAATTTATATAGTTCATGCAAACAACTTTAGAAGGCCTGAATATGTAACATATAAAGCAAATCATACAGACAATACCGAATCATACATACAATACATACTTCTACCCTATATTTCATATGTACCAATGGTTGTAGTTAACACTGAAACTAACAAAAACGTTCTAACAATAACCGCCATTTATTGGCTTCCGGGTTTATATATTCCAGAAAATGAGTATAATATTATCTTCAGAAGCCTGGGAAAACAATTTATCTGTGAAGGAGATTACAATGCGAAGTCGTATGTGGGGCTGAAGAATAGCCAACAAATCAAGACGCACACTGAATAATGTAATACGTAGTAAGTCGCTTTCAATTCTCACCCTAATGTCTGATATTTATTGAAAACTTCATAATCCCCGACGCCCTGTCAACGGTATGGGACTTACTTTACACAAATAAGAATAAATATATCCTAACGGAAATCAGGAAATTAATAAAACTTAATCGTGCAGCGAGAAGAAAGTGACAACAAAATCGATACTCGTCATTAAAAATAATATACATAGGTTAGTCCATAAATTTTGGCCCACCCCTCGGATTGCGCGAAGACTAAATTACATACGCTTATAGCGTGGAATATTTTACATTATTTCTGAAAATTTCAGTTTGATAGCTTTAAATAGACACCCGTACGGGCCATCCACATGAAGTCATATCGAAATCGGCCTACGGATTCTTAATCGGGTGGCAAATTCGCGGTAACTCGCGCAGCAACACTGATGCGAATAAAAGGACAACAAAGTAGGAAAGTAGACACACTGGGCTGCTGGAAGAAAAAAAACAAACATTATCGTTTAAACGTTCTCTGCATGTGCAGGTATACTGTTTTTAACGAAGTGATTTTCGCGTGAGATTTTTGATGCCGGTGAGTTTTCGCTATAACCGGCACAACGACAATGTTAAGCCGTATAAATCGAAACATTCGATTGAATTATTACGAAAATATAATATTGAGGCGTTGACACATCGCCTGTATAGTCCGGGCGTCGCACCCTGTGACGATTTTTGGCTCATTCCAGTACTCAAAAAGCTTTACGTGGCGCGTAAACAACCCGCGCTTGTGAGGACTTCCTTAAACGCGTTTCTCAGACTGAGTTCGAGAAAACTTTAAAGGTGAAATGGGTAGAAAATAAATGCATAAAACATAGGCGACGGGGTATTTTGGGAAAGATGAAAATGCAAACGACAACTGAAATGTATATTAAAATTTTGTAATAAAATTTCTTTTTTTTTTTTTTAACGCGAAATCTCGTAGGCAGAATTCGATATTGACATTGCGCGAATAGCCCGTACGGGCGTCCATATAAAGTTGCTGAGCTGAACTTTTCAAAGTTAACGTAAAACATTCCAGGCTACAAGCGCTTGTCATTTAGTTTTCGTTGACTTATTTTTCCGCGCAATGCGAGGGGTGTGGCCAAAATTTATGGATCAACCTATGTACAACAAAGTACATCTTAAATTAAGAGAGGAAATTAGGAAATTAAAAAATTACACATTTCAAAATTACTTAAATTCATTGGACATTTATAATGGCTCACGGTGAAAAAAATGCTACAAGAATCTCAAGATACACAAAACATAAGGCTGGAAAACGGCCGCTGAGCTAAAACGGGTAGGTGTTTGTATTAAAAGCTTTATATATTTCTAGACTCCTATGGGCTATGCTTAATTGCATTTGTTGCGATAGTGTCTAGATTTTAATCGTAAATAATTCTAAGTTTCTGAATATATCCGAACTGGAGAATTTTTATCTTCAACTCAAATCCTTTATTGGAGAAATTGATCTACTTTATATTTCCTAGTTTACCGTTGTAACACTGAAGTCACTGCACTATTTATAATCTCCTAAAGCTAATGCAACAGAAAAAGAAAAAAAAAGTTATATGTTTATTCGCTTACTATAATTCTGTAATTATTCGGATTGTTAAGGTTACTATTTTTTTTTCTTTCAATTTTCAGACTACATACATTATATACGTGTATATACATATATATAAAAATAATTTAATGTAAAATATTAAAGCGGAAAAATTTTTGGAATTATTAAAAAAGGTTAAGGTAAGAAGAAATCACGATTGCTTTTTTTTTTTTGTACAGTTAATTTTAAAAATAAAAATAATTAAAGTGAGATTTTTTTCTCGTTATTTTTGCAAGATAATAAAGCCCAGATTTGGTCATGAATATTTATTTTTTAATAAAAACATTATCACTCTCTTAATAGTATTCCATTATATGCATACAATAATTAACACTAAATCTTCACATTATTGGTTTTGTTTCATATAATATCGAATACTATTTGATAAAAAATTATTCAATAAATATATAAAACCAAATTGCTCTTAGTAAAAATGTAATTTTAAATTCGCTGAAAACATTTTGCATACTTTTTTTTAATGTTAATTAAAAATTTTCAAGAAATTAAAAAGACTTGACCGTAATATGACTGCGATTCCACAAGAAATTAAATGAATGACACATGAAACAAGATTAACTTTTGACGTTCTAAATTATTATAATTCTCATTTTTGGCTTTCCAGACTACGTTTTAAGAACTATTTATATCTGCGAATAAATGAATACTATTAAACATTATATGTTAATGAAAAACTAACCTTAAAGCCCAACTCGGTTGGATTTTCTGGATCAAAATCGTATAACGCGGAGCAGCAAGGCTCTTTTTGCTGGGTTGTAACTCTCGGTGCATTTTTAACTGGAGATAATGCCGGAGATACTGCACAAAAGATATGAAAAATCTCAATTTAAAACGTGTCAACTATTCAAAAACCGATAAACGTTTATTTTAAATTATTTTATTATTAAACCAAACGAATACCGTTGTATATGGTTCGTGAGGAGTTGGGTTTAAACCCCGCTGCCGTTTACTGAAAATATGAAAATTAACATTTGTGCTAAATTAATGTCTACAGTTGTCGAGCTCAAAAATAAATGAATAAATGAATAAATAAATAAATAAATAAATAAATAAATAAATAAATAAATAAGTAAATAAATAAAAAATAAAAACGAAATAATGTTAAACATTCAGCTATCACCAGTTATAAAACTGAATTTTTATCACCGGAAAATTCGCAGAAAATTTATTTTCAACAATCAGTCAATTACGAACTTAATGTGATCTCAAAAAATGGTCACACACAACAGTTCAAATGGCCGTGTTGTTAAACAGATTAAAGCTAGTTATAATGTGGAATTGAATTAGAAAACAAATAGGCGATTTAATAAATTTACTAGGAATAAATTTAAGCCGCAGAAAAATAAGTGTAAATTTATACTAACAATTATTATTACCTACTTATATTTAGTTTTTAACCGATGGTTCGTACATCTTGACTGTTTACTAATAAGAAATATAATGCATTTTCGTATATATTAAGGAGAATAACCGTGATTAAAATATTATCTGCGAGAAGTTGAGATTTAAATTAACAGCAACAAATATTAACAAACTGTTACTTACACCAAAATACACCACTTACAACCATAGACCTCTTTTCTCCCATTAATTTAAATTATCAAAGACTTCAAAAATATCCAGCCAATTTTTTATAGTTCTTATATTACATACTTTAAAGATAGAAAAACAGAATACTTATCAGATAAAAATTTATTAAAATTTTCTAAAACTGAGCAAAAAATAATAATAGAAATCAACGCTGAGACAGCCCTCTTCTTATCCGCAAAAACTGTCAGGATTCAGAACGCTGTAGCCAGTAGCAAGCTAGATGACACCACTGCCAGTGTTTTATCGCCAATACTGGATGGCACTACCTTTATTAAGAGGCCAACATATCTAGCTATAAGAGATAAGAAGTAATAAATATTCACTCTATTTTAGTGTTTGCAGGGACTTCCTCATCCGTTAATAAAAAAAGATAATGAAAAGAAAAAAGTTCTTAAGTATTAACAATAATTTTATTTTTTCATAAGTTTGTTTATTAATATTCGAAGACAGGTAATTAATTTATTATTTTCATCTTTTTGTAAGTACGTTTTTTTCCCCCGACAAATTAAATAAAACATTATAAAGAAAAATTTTATTCATTTTCCTTTTAAATAATCTTCATGAAAGACTACTTGTGTCAAATCTTACTCTTCGTTATTACTTTCCAAATTTTTTTTTGAACTATTTACTGTCAACGATTTAATTTTTTTTCAAAAAAATTCAATCTGCTGGAAGATGCTTAATTTTGGTGATCAAAGTTAAAAAATTAAGACGTAAAATGAAACAGAAAGTTAAAAGTTTATTATTCCTATTTAGAAATGTAACAAAAATTTTGAAATTCGGCAATACTAGTAGCTCTCCTTCCTCTCACTAATATTTATATTAATAAAAAGAAAAATGCAAAATGAAGGCAAGCTGAACGAAACCAAAAAAATTCAAGTTTTAAACAACGTTTTACTTCAAAAATATTTAAAGCTTTCACAGTGAATAGTCATAATAAATAATTTTCGGATACAACTGTGTTTAAAAAGAAATAGTTTTACTTATTTTTCATTATATTTTGGGAAAATTAATAAATTCTTAATTGCAAATATTAATATTATGTTTAAGTTTTAGTCTAAAACAGTTCTATATTAAAAACGCGATACTCCGACTTTTTAAAACAGATAGAGTTTGTTCGCAATTTATTACCGATTGCGATAAGAAAATGAGTTTATAATTGGAGTACAGATCAAAGTCCCTTAAACATCAGTGTGTCGTATCAATAACTTAATAATTTTTACATTTAACCACCGCTCTTAATTTTTGGTAACAATATTTTTTTCAGTTTGCTTTCTTTATGCATTTATTCATCTTCCTAAATACTTAGACAATAATTGATAAATATAACATCTTTTTTATATCCAGAATATTAAAAAATTGTGTTTATTCCACACTCATTCATACATCATTCTTATACTCCATTTTGAAATATTAAATAAATGTAAAGATTTATATTCTTTTTGTTTTAGTTTCTTAATCCGGCTACAGTACTTTCTATTCGTACTGATGAAATGTTTTCCAAACATAATCCAAATACACTTTAAAGCTTTTTTTTTAAATATTTTTTTGGATTTGCCTATTAAAGGAATTCTAACCCAAAATAACTGGAAACAAAATCAAAAAATAAGAAATCGGAAATTAGATTCAGAAACAATTAAAAACTGATGAAATAAAAACTAAAATAAGAATAACAGCAATGAAGAAGATGAAAGAATATAACATTACAAGAATTAGAAAAAAGCGCGAGTAAAAAATGAACATTCGGAAGAGATGAGGAAGTGTTTAAAATGTGTAGTTTGTATCGTATATAGGACAAGGCAGGAATAGAGCAAAAAATAAAAGCGCGGAGCTGGGAGCAAAACTTGATTAAATTTAAGGCGAACTAAGATTGAAATAATAAAACAACGAAGATTATAAGAAATTAAACGAAACCAGCGGCGATTAAGTAAAGAATGAATTTTTAAACGATAAAAAAAAAAAAAAAAAAAAGACTCAGAAGAAAGACAAGGGAACAAAACTTAAGAGTAAAAAAACTAAGATTTCAATCATTAACAGCAGCAGTACGAGACAAGGAGTGAACTGCATAATTATACAAAATGTCGCAGTAACTGGGACTTTAAAGTAAATCGGTTTGAGTGCAACTGGATTAAAACAATCACAGATAAAAGGAAGCGACTGGATTAGTGAGAGGCAGAAACTTAAACAAGGCTGTAGGAGATAGCAAGTAAAAGAATAAAATAAACTATGTGTCATTGTAATGAAAAGATTGATACTCAGCCGATTCAACAGTGAAAATAAAGGTAAAATTCTAAATAATTTAAGTCAATAGACATGAAAGTACCACAATACTTGAGAATTTTTTTGGATCCGTCAATAAAAATGATAACATAGGAAGGAAAAGTCGGATATTACATAGTTAAATCCGTTAAAAATCGAAAGGGATGAAGGAAAAGAAAATAAATTGAGAACATAGGAGCACTCAAGTAGCTGGAAGTGAATTAACGATTTCACTGAAGACAAAAAGAGAGACGTGAAGTGATAAGAAATAAAATCAGTAATCTTTAAAGAATGGAGCACCAACTATAAAAAACAAAGATAAGAATTTAAAAGATTAAATGATACTAAAGGAAAACGTTAAATTAAAAAACAATAATCTATAAGAGATTTGGGAGGAAGAGAAAACAGCTAGTCTCAATAAATTTTATTTAAAAATTTAATAATCTATATTACGGCTCGTATAAACAGTGAAAAACGTCTTATCGGGACCATACACAATCACACATGTATGATAAATAATTTTGAAACAAAAATATTTTCTTCAAAGTTAGAAAGTAGTTAAAAATTTTAATTGAAACTATTTTTAATTTTCATTCATTTATTTACGTTTTTAAAAATGTTATTACAAAATTTTGTTTATTCAGATAGTATTTACTTTTTTTTTTTTTTTTTTTTACTCTGTACCGGTATACTACACCGTAACCAGTGACGAGGATATACAAACATGACTTGTTAGCTCCTTTTCCGCATTGGAAGTAATGAAGCTTTTATTAATTAACCGTTATATTTGCGTTAGATATGGTAGATTCAAAACTAATTATGTAATACTAATACTAAAACGGTACTTCCGTTTGCATATGCAGGATATCACGACACCATCTTCTTTTTGGTCTTCTAGCAAGGTTTCCAGTTTAAAATGATATATGTAATACTGTCTGGGTAGTTTTGAAAAAAATAATTTTTCGCTAATTTCCAAAATAAAATAAAATGAGCATTTTTTTTTTTTTTGAATAATTTACTCACTCAAAATTTATTTTTAATTAATTTTACGTGACTAATTAGTTCATAAAAAGCCTTTTAATAATTTAATTAGGCGCAACTAAATGTTTTCGTATAACGTTACGCATTAAGGCAATTGTTATATAACGTCTTACGCATATATGAGACAAACGTCTGAAAATACATTGATAATTAAGAGCTTTTTAACATTGTTAAAAATGAATGCGTGTTTAACATTTTCATTATACACTGCTAAAACTATTTCATTTACAACTTTATTTTAATAGCTTCGATGAATGTGTTTTTTTCTTTTTCTTTTTCATTGTAAAAACATTTTTCGGTTTATCTGTGTTGCTACGCTCTCAGAATCACTTTTCGCGCGTCTTAAGAGGAAAGAGAAAGAAGATAAAACTAGTAAAGTAAAGAGTACGAGTAGGGACTATATTTACTTTGGCTATTGCGCATTTGATTTTAAACGTGCACACCACATTTGTCGAACCACAACTATAAAATATGCGAACAATTAATTTATTAATATAATAAGTTAATAATAACAAATATAATAAACAATTATAGCAAACGAATAAGATAAATTTTCTTACTTAGTAATTCGGGCATAACCCATCATCAGCTAAACCAATAATGATGGGTTATGCCCGAAAACGTTACTAAGTAAGAAAATTGATCTTATTCGTTTGTTATAATTGTTTATTATATTTGTTATTATTAACTTATTATATTTATATATTTAACAAACAATATGAAAAAAGATTCTACATTAAATTAATTTATAAATGATAATGAAATTATAAAAAGTAAACATAACAAATAAAAACACGTATTATAATTTCGTAAAATCCTTGCATTCACTATAATCAGAACTGCGCAATTACTGAATTTTTTATTCGCATCAGTTTTCATTTTTTTCACATTTAATGGATCACAATTGATAAAAGGCTACAAATTACAGCCACAGGATGTACAAGCTATAAAGTCATTAAATTTTAAATCCGAGCAGGTAAGTAATAGAATAAATTATCCGTAATTTTGTAAGTCCGAGAGTTATTCTAAAATTGATTACAAAGAATAAAGCGAAGAAAAACCTATTTTTAGTAACTCACAGCTAAAACATACTTACAAACTACGCAATGGCATTTAAATAGAGTGCAATTTAAATCGGCTCTATTATGATTGCTACGATATAACGGTCGCTGCGGCTTATTTAATTCATCTGAAGAAAATCTATAAAGCAACATTACGACTAGAACACAACGATAAAAGATAGTTGCTAATTATCCAAGAAGATATATAAAATCGTGGACTCTACAGTAGTAACAGGACTGGGAAATTACCCGAATGGCTGATCGCCTAACAGCTGCAAGAAGATAATTAAGAAACAAAAGGTAGATAACTCTCAAGTAAGACCGTCCTAAATTAAAGCATCAACGTGTAGTCGTTAAAAGTGATTTCAAAATAAAAAACAATCCACTGAAGAACAGGTTATATTATTCTTCCTGTTCATCGCAATCAGTAAATCGCTTATCGTAATAGCGCATAAGTGAAGATAATAGTGAAGAGAGAAATTCGGAAAAATTATAAAAGACTTCAATGAGTCAGAACAATCGGTCTATACAGTTAATGGTTCGTAATTTTTTGTTATTTTAAATCGGTATTCCAAATAAAAACCATCTTTTTAATGGCAACTTCCGTTATTTATATTTAAAAATAAATTTACATTTTAAACATTTACTTACTTCAAACTAATATCGAAAACTAAACGTATTTTAACCGAATATTTAACCTACCAAACAAATTAATTTATTTAATATAGAAATTCGAACATGAAAAATACGTACCTATTAATCGGAATACGTTTATTTTGAAAAGTTTTTCACACTTCACAAAATATTATGTAATATAATACACGATGCTTGCCATACGTATGATTATGTATAGTCTCTTTTTTAAAAATTTACCTAAAGTATCTGTGTATAAAATGCTCCCTTTTCTCTCTTTTTCTCTCACTTTCCCTCTCTTTTGTAAATAAAAAGAAAACAGAATTTATTCGGAATATCGATAAATTGATCCATACTTTATATTCTTATTAATTACTTAAATTTTAGTTATTCTAATTGTAACATCGAATGTCGATGTGAAATCAATTAGTAATTTAAATTATATTTGTTTTCTACCTGCACCGTTTAAGTCATCATGAGGTGCTTCTATGTGCAAATCTGACAAGGTTTTTGGAATGAATTCTTGTTTAGGTCTGTTGGCCGCTTCATCTCGCCTATAAAAATTACCAAACAATATTTCAAAAATTAATATGTATAGCAATATCTAACAAATATATCTTTGCACCATACTAATCACAAAAAAAAAAAAAAAAGTGAAGGCACAAAAATTCTCGTAATATAGTATAATGTTATGTACAGAAATATTATACTTTTCATGCAGAGACTGCACAGCATACTTCATTATTTCTGCGCTCTGCTGATGATATTCGTACAAAGCTTCAGCAAAAGTAGTTAACTGCGAAATTTGTTCTACCTAATAACAAAAGTTTTTAAATACAAAAACTCGATGACAATAAAAATGTAAAAATAAATACAAGAAAATTCATAAATATAGTATCATATTTCATTGTAATCTTCGTTAGTATTTTACTAACGTATATACTTTTACGATTTTTTATTTTATTCCCATAAATGTGAAAAAATTACTAAGTTTTATATTTTTATTTCAAGACCTTATTTAGTACATTTAAGAATTAAATTTGGTAAATTAAATTTAACAGGAATTTCTGCGTACAGTACGACAACCCTGCACAACGACAATTTTAATTATTACTTAAACACATCTTTTAATAGACAAATTTTCAATCAGTTTTTCTATCAATAAAAAGTTATTTTTTCACTTGCACGACAGTTGACTATAGCCAACAAAAATTATAGAAATAACGAATCAAGGTTTGTCTTTTTTATTTTAATAATTCATTTAGTGTTCTCCGAAAAACCCGAAATGATATCAACTCTCAATATAAGTAAAATTAAATTATGAACTATCCACGCCTGTACCAATATTCCATAGGCCAATAAATTACTTCAACTAAAGAATAAACGTATTTTAATGTGAACAATTTTACAAAAATTATAGTTTATGCCTGTAATTCACATTTAACATTTAATTTTTTTTTCTTTTTTGTAAACGCTTTAGAAATTACTTTAATATTTACTACAAATTGTAACGTAAAATTTACATCGTTCTCCAGTAAATTAAACATCCCCAACTGCGCCAAATGTAACGATTCCGCAAATTTCTCTTCTGCTTGTCGTAATTCTTCTTCCGGAAGATGAGAGCCTTGCAATAAGTTTAAAATAACACAATCAATCTAACTACAATTATTTCGAACCATTATCCGTTATAAAATATTACTGTAACGAATATTACGTAAAATGGAATAGAACAGCGATTCCCTTTATCAAACTTTAATAACCGTGAAATTCATGAGAAAAACTTTTTTTCCGTGGAACCCTAACTCTACTCTTAATTTTTACTAACTCCACAACTTCCAATGAAGAAAAATTTCTTTTTACATTTTTTCATATTGTCAGAATTAGTTACGTAAAATAATTTGTTGATATGAAAGGAACAGAACTCAGATAACCGCTTTAAATCTGGACAACTAAACTTCCATCAGTTTCATTCAAAATCCATTCAATGACGTAAATTTAAAAGCTTTAGCCGAGAAAAATTGTAACACGCGGCTCTAAATACAACTTCGAAAAAAAAAAAAAAAAACAAAAAAAAAAACTATCAGGTGTGTTAGTTCTAACAAAGGAAAAAAAAATCACGATATATTTAATTTTCCTTTTGTCCGGCAAAATTTTATATTCTACGAAAAATTTAATATTTAAAAAAAGACCTACATTTTTAAAAGATTTAACCTCAACAAGAAAGACAAAAAAAGTTTCTCGCTTTATACTGCTCATGCCTTTAAAATTTTTAAGTCACTTAGAATGATGCAACTATTCAAGAACAGATAAATGAAAACATTTTTTCTTGTCATTTTTCAACATAGACGTCGGATAAAGAAAGTACCATTCCTTAACAACCTTTTCGGTTCTAATAACATCGAAAAATAAATCTAAAAAATTTTTGTTTTTTACTTTCTTAAGTTTCCGTACCAGAATGATCCAAAAGGAACCCTTCTTATTGTAAGACTTCATTATCCGCATATCTGTTGATCACCAGCGATTACCACAAAAACTAATTCCACCGACATCAATTGTAAAACTTGTGTCCACGAGCCGAATATATTTACCATTGCATCATTTTAGAGTTATCATTAAAACAATGTATAAAAATATATTATTACTATGACACTTCGTATTCAATTCTCTTTCAGAAATTCTATCAATGACTGTTCCAAAATCATACTAATTTCGCATATGCTCATGGTTTGAATACGGATAACCATGTTTTATAATTTTCTAGTTTTAAACGGAAAACAAAAGTATCATAATAAAAATTTTTAACGGCAGCCAAAAAGGTTCAAAACATACCATTACTTATAATAAGCCTGAAATAAATTACATTAAAGGAAAGGAATTTTTTTTACTTATATGCAACGTTAAAAACAAAAGAAAATAAATATTTTTAACTAAATTACAAGGCGACTTTTTTTATTTTATTTTAAATGATTCATATTCAGTTATATAAAAAATAAACGTTTTGTTTTTTGATACCTTCTTTAGTTCAGCGAACTTCAAGTGTTATTACAACCTAAAAGGTTATTACGGAATGAGAATGTACTTGTTTTATCCGACATCTATGTTGAAAAATCACGGGAAAAAACGTTTTTATTTATTCATCTATTCTCGAATAGTTTCATCATTTTAACTGACTTGAAAACTTTGAAGGGACAAGCAGGATAAAAGGGAGAAACTTATATAATTTTTTTTTGTTAGCGTTATAAGTTTTTTAAAAAGATAATTTTAAGATTTCAGGAATATTTTAAAACTAAAATTTGCTGATAATTTTTTTTTTAAAGTGTTTTTGAAAGAAAAAGTCTTATTATAAATATCTATTTTTCATAGAATATAAAATCTCGGCTTAAAAGGGCGAAAAAATATAATATCGCGTTCAGTTCAGAGTGAAAGAGAAAGAGAATGAAAAATTAAAAACATCGTGAATATTTTTTTTTTTAGTTAGAATTATCACTTAATATATATATTTTTTAAATTACACAGGAAATTTAAGATTTATTTGGTTCTAAAATATTTAACTTCTGTAAGAATTAATGATGATTTACCATTGCCTTTTTACTTGCTCACAATTTTTATTAACTATTACAGATGATTACATAAATGGTCTGATTAAAAAAGTTCTGAGTACGATATAATAAAACAAACTTTAATAACAAACAATAAGGGTAAAATAATTTATAACAACCCTTATTGTTTGTTATTAAAGTTTGTTTTATTATACAGGTTTAACAAACAAGTATGTATTCACCTACATTCTGAGTACGAGATAAAATTCTTTTAATGCAATAAACACTATATATTTTAATATGAAATCTTTTCATTTTAATATCGCTTTTCCTGAATTTCCCGTTATTGCTTGCAATCTTAACATACTCACGTAGAAACAAATCATCTTTAAAATATTTTTCTACCAGACATTTTGCAAAAACTAGCGATACTGCAATTTCACTCAAAATGCTTCAACTTGATTTCCAAATGAACTTTCTTCGACGTACTTTGATGACATTTTATGAATGAATTAATTTGTACAACTGTTAAAAGATTTTTAAAAGTGGAAAAAGAAACAAAAAATAATAATAATAATTACGTCAATATGAAAAATTTACTAGTCATTGATTATTGTGGTCAAATAGCCGATAAAAATACTAAAATACCCGTTCACTCTCTACATATTTATCAGCGATAATTGTAACGTAAAATAGTTATTAAACGCACAATACGCAGTTGAATATACCATACTGTCATAGAATCATTGAACTGCAACTATGAACTTTTATTAAAAGAATGACTACTTGAAAACGCACTGAAATTAACGTAACAAAATAGCGCAACGTATTAGTATTTGTAAGAAAAATAACTTCAAACGTTGTTGAATGTTTTAGAGCGCACAAAAATGCGTTCTCGATATTTTTATGCAGTTGACTTAAATAGATGGTGTAAATTCAAAACATTAAACAGTAATAAAATTGCTTTCAATAAAGAAGATACTTTATAAAGAAAAGAAAAATGGAGTTCAAACTTAATATTAAAACTATCAAAACCAAATGAAGTGAAACATTTTCTTATTTGCTGCCTATGCATTAGTGAACAATATAGAAGTTAAGTTTATGAAATTTGATTTTCAAAATCATTTTAAACCTTTGATTTTTAAAATTTTTCCCCTAACTCATACGATGTTTCCATAAAATGTAGAATCGCTTGAAATTTAAATTTTTAAATTTTAAGATAAAAAAATTTTAATACGTTCAAATTATTTCGATCAGCCGAATGTGTGCACATTTTATTAATAACGAAATAAAATTTAACAATACCTTTTGCTTGCCTTCTGCGCTTGCAATCGAAATCTAGTCGTCTACCTTGTAATTTTTTCCTGTGATGCTTAAAATTTCAATAAAAATAAAAATGCATTAATAAATCACCTGGTATACAATTTCTGCATATAATAATTGCCAAAAAAAAAGTTTTCAATGGCTTACCATAACTTCCTTCAACTCCTTCATTTGCAAATGGTGCAATGGCTCTAAAAAATTTTGTTTTGTATTATCATCTAAAGCGTATTTAATATCAGCCATTTGTTTTAACGATTCACCAAACTCCAGCAATGCTCTACCTGCGATATTATATTGATAAATAATTTAATATTTATAAAAAATATATGCATATTACAAGTGATAGTTTATTCATATTCATACCAACTTCATAAAAATAACTAAAACATCATCTGAAATATGATTTAAAAATTGAAGAAAAATGAAATACAGTTAAAACAAATAATTCAAAAATAAATACACGACTTAAGTATTAATGATAATAAATTATACATATTATCTTTACCCAAAAACCACATACCAAATACACTATCTTCGCCCAATCTTTTCCCATACTGTAGTAAGCAATCACCAAGTATTCCTTCAGGTTGTGGATAAGTTGATGCTTTTGCTTGACCACTTAGTTTGGAAATACCTTTTACAGCAGCCATCTTAGCTCTAGCAGTTGGATTTGGTTGTAAAAATTCTTTCGTTTTCAGCTGCAGCTCTTCCACTAGCTCATTAGTTACATCGGTTTTCTAAAAATTTAAACCATATTTTATATAAGAAACACTCGCAAATTATTTTATAAAATTCGGGAAAATGTGTAATCTTACAAATCTTACCCTTTCCATTTCAACAAAATCAACATCTAGTTTTGTGCCTTCAGCTCCGCCAATTTTCTCAGTCATATACTAAAAGATAAAAATAAATCATTAACAGTTTGCACTCACATTCGCTTAGAACTTACCTTGTTCCACTAGTTTATTAAGAGATTAAGTTATTAACTCTTACGAAATTCACGTGATAAAATCAAAAATTAAACAATTCTTTTATTTAAAGTTAATATGAAAATTCATACAAACCTGGTTAGCTTTATTAAGCTGTTTCTTAAGTCCAGCAAAAGCCATTGTAAGTTTTTATAAATCTAAAATTAAAAATTAAAATTACTAACTACCATAATTTCAAATTTTTTATTATGTATAAAATTTTTCTATTCTAATAATGTAACGAATTTTCAGTAAGTTTAACTTGATAACCTAAATCAAATTTTTTTAACCATGCACAAAAGCTAACACTTTTCTCCAAATAATCGCATTAACTTTCATGTTCATTAATACTTGTAATATAATAAATGAAACCAAGAAATATGAAGTTCTGAAACGTTACTCATTCACCGATGTTGTTTAAATTTTTAATACAAAACTTAGTACAATTAATACAGAACATACTTTTTATCAGTGAAATATCGGATTATAACGGATATCGAATGATTTTCTCGTTTTATAAATTTTCAATGGCGTTAATATTTCCCCGTTTTAAACAACACTAATTATTACAAATAAGAGATCAAAGAATTAAATAACAAGAACTTAACAAAAAATTATTCGAGTAAAGTATCAGTCAAACAGGATTCATAACGTAAATTTTATTAATTTTAAACTAAACATAAAACAAAATGTAATTTTTAAAGAGATCCATCGTTAATTATAATAATTTAACATAAATATTTATTGCATTAGCGTAAAAATCATTTATCCGATATTAAATTTTATTCACAGATATAGCGTACAAGGCGACTATCAAATAATTCACTGTAATCGACTTCATTTTAAGGTATTAAAAAATTTTAACTTACTATAATATTAATCGAAATAAAAGCAATCTATATAATTTTAAATAATTAACTAATTATGAAAATAAATAAAAAAACAATTGTGGTATCTAAATGAACAAGTACAAAAACAACTATACAATGACAACCCTTTTTAATAACAGCTGATAGCGTCACCCTTCATAAGGGTAAGTGAACGCCCACACTTCTTTCAATAATAAATATGTTAAAGACTTCTATTTTATGAGGCAGAAGTTGAAACTCAAAAATTGTTTAAATGCGTTATTAAAAACATTAGTTTTTAAACTACAAAAATTAAAATATAATATATAAACACAAAAATATTTTAGTTTATAAAAATATAAGAACTGTCAGTAAAAAAAAAAAAAAAACATGTAAATAAAAATTATACAATAAAAAATACATTAAATGCGTAATAATATAAATAAAATTTGTTGTTTTTCAATAACAATAAAAACATTTTAAATTTAATTACAAATTAAATAACTCCATTAGATCTATTATCTTGGAAATTAAAAGAAATAAATGATGTTAACTTTTTCATATAATCTTCTTAAAATAATACACATTAATATTCCATCTGTATCATTATCCGTTTATTATCACAAATAATTTTAACGTTGAGTTTATTAATTATAATCGAATTTGTTTATTTCCTTTTCATAATTTAACTTTTTTGATTAATTAAAATTTTGTTCTTCGTACTTTATTTTATTTTTTTAAGTTACACTTATTCCTTTATTTAACAACGCGCATATCTTAACAGTTTTTTTTAGTTACCTTTTATTGTAATTCAGCGGAAGAGAAGTTGAATTGCTAATATGAAAAAAAAAAGTCTAAGATAAGTGACAATTTACACGCGGCAAATGGCGACTTCAAGGGAGGGAACTATCGGCTTAAACTTTCCTTCAACGTGAAACGATTTTCAACCATATTACTAAAAATTAAAGAAAAAAAAATCTAAAACAAAATATGTGTAATTTCAGTGGTTCAGCAGTGCCAACGCCTAACAAACGCTATTTATTCTGCATTCACAAAGAAATAATATGAAATAATATTGCGCAGTGGTGTGTTCGTGATATAGAATAGGCCAAGTTTAATTACTGTCTTTTTAAAATGTTGGCCGAAAGGTGCTGTAACCCGCATTTCATTCCACATAACTATAATTTTGCAATTAAATCATATATATATATATATATATATATAAATAATTCTACATAAACGTATTTTTCACTATCAGCTGGGGTTCTATAGAATAAACTACACGGACCTATTTTATGCATATTAGCAACAAATTTACCTCTGAATATGGCAAATAAAAATTTTCACATTTATTAATTACACAGCAATTACATGTGATAATAATGATCCAAAGCAGCATTAGTTATTATGTAAGAATGCCTTAATAAATAGAAAATTTTACAAAAAAATGAATAAAAAAAATGAATAAAAAAAATACGAAAATGTTTTACACTCTGCTATAATGACTGTTCAGTACTTTTTATTTATAAATTGTTAGTCCCGAAGGCTGATTATGTCCATTATCTTGGATGAGCGCGTTACATATCCCATAAGAGATCTGAGGTATTACAAAGATGTAGAATAACATTAAATTGCTATTATGCAAGAACTAGTTATCTAAAATGTATTTAAGCATTGCAATTAAAAATATTGCGTCTCATTTATGTGTTCCTGCGATCACTTAATGGCGAAACCAAAATACCTCAACTATTCCAGAAAATAAATACATTATGAAAACTAATTAGTACATTAATTATTAGGCAAAGATGAATAACCAGAATAATCATTTAAAAAAAAAATACATGATAATTTAGAAGAATAATAACACGAGAACAGTCAGTGACTGTTCCTCGATGGAAACTATGCAAATTACATCTATTAATGCATGTGCTTATTGTTCATGAGACGGATAGATTAAACACCACACACACAAAAAAAAAAATAAATTCTTGAATTGATTTTTTGAGTATTATTATTTGTTATAAATAAACTAGCCCATTCTTATTTAATACCGTATACGATCGTCAAAACTGCCGATTCATTTTATAAATGCCATCTCTGAAAGGGTATTATAATAATTTATTTTTTTAAATTGTCTTTCCTAAGTTCTAAAATGAATTGAATAGAACTGCTATTTTATAAACTAATTTTTAAGGACTATAATCTCGATCTACTCGTATAAACAGAATTATGTTATGAAATGTTTACTTTTATTTTTTGTTATTTTTCCCCCTTTTTTACCTGTATTTTTTCTTTGATTTCTTAAGAAATAATATCATCTCCTTAAAACTTAGGCTGATCGAACTTTTGATGATGTCTCGCCTTCCGAAAGAGAGGAATAAAAATAAAAGAGATAATCGTCCTCCTCTGGATGGCTGTAGACCTAAAGAGGCCATAGCTTGTGGAAACCAAGATCTTCCATTATAATTCGAAGATTTAAATAATAGCATTCTGAATATTTCATTATTTCGCACGTCCATTCCTCTCCCATTGTTACCTCGTCCTTCAAGACCTTTTACCTCTATTTCGGAGCAACAAGAGAATATTTTGACTCCTAATAAATGGAAAATGTCTCCAATTTCGAGTTCTGCTTCCAAGAAACCAGTTCAGCAATTACTTTTCCCCACAGGACACACAGGATCTTACACAGTTCATATTCGAAGTACTGAAAACAAAACAAATTTGAGAAATTTGCACCCATTAGCGGCTGCTAAATTATTATTATACGAGTATATTAAACTCGAGCAAAACATGTCTTTTAAGTCAGTTGGAAGAAATAGGATTGCTGCTATTTTTCCCTCTGCTGCATCCGATAATTCTTTCCTTAACGACAGATTCTTTTTCAAAGGTAATAATTTCATTTTATACCGATATGGTATTATTTCGGATGTACTACATTATTTAGTTACAGATGAAAATATAATGGAAGGAATTGTTTCTTCCATCCTGGTAGTTTCGGTCAGATGAATCTTTAGATCTAAGAATGGTATCAAACTTCCAACTAAATCAGTTGAAATATGCTTTGAAAACTCGGGATTCTCAGGAGATATATTTCAAATTTTAATTTGTATTTCCAAGTTTCTTCCAGCATCAAATCTCCGGTACAATACGCTAAGTGTTTTTTGTTCAGATAGATGGCTCGGCATTATCAGAGTTCACACCAGATTTATTCTCGCTGTATGCAAAGGTATCTTTTCCCTAAATACGAGCAACAGCCGCTACTTTCCGTTTATTAGTAACTGTAAGGGAAACCATTGCTAATCAGAGCGACAGCACAGCAAAAAGAGATTAAGAAGATTATGGCATTCGAAAATATCCTCTCTGATGTTAATGAAATTTAAAAAGTTCGATTGTATCACCCCGTTTTTCATATGCAGATTGAGCGAGCAGCCTTTCACACACTGCAAGTTCTTTGTTAGCGAACATTTTCTTTAATAGTTTATCGGCTCCATACAAAAGACATTTCACACGTTTTATCCCAAGCAGGCAATATGTAAAACTTTCTCCCCGTTTTCTCGTCTACTGTCTAGTCGCCTTTCCGCTCGAACTTCACACTGAAACCAATTACAAACTATCTCTAGTAGCGGAAGTTGAAATCTAGTCACTTTTGAATCTTTATCTACAGCTCTTCTAGGTTTTCTTTTGCAACAAAATATTTTTATTTCATCTAAATTCAAAAATTCTCTCCTTTACTTTCTTCAAAGCAAATTTTCCTCACTTGTTAAAAATATTATTATTTTTTTTTTATTTTGGACTCGTCAACCAAGGACCTTCACCCAGAAACAAATAGTAAGCAAACAAGTAGGTTATATTTTAATTCGATCAGAAATATTTTCTAAAAAGGAACAAATAGCAGAAATAATTAGTGCGGAAGGAAAGAACAGGATATAGGAAGCACAATAAGGAGTAGGAAGCTCAAGCCTCAACAAAAAGGAATACAAAATTTTCCACAGAAAGAGATGAACATTGGAAGAGCACATGATCGGCGTTGCAAATAACTGCATCATCAGGATGGAGAGGACAGTGCGGGGAGGAAATCATGGAAAAGCGAAATCTGGAGGAAGGCCATACGAACAATGGAAATAACATTAGAACGTCGAAGAGGAGGATGCAAAAGAAACCATGAATAGAAAGGAAGAGTAGGCTGAACAGACAGATAAAAGGAACAACTGTTGGAAAAAGATGAAGCGTAGGTGTCCGACCAATACCTGATATGAAAAATTTTACATATCGATAGGAGATTAGCGGATGGAATTTTTAGAAAAATACCCAAGCCAAGGAATCAGCCGCTTCATTAAAAAAACTTAGGGTAATTATCAGTTCTTTGTTTTTGTGTGCTTGTCTCTTCTCTCTTTTTGTCCACACCTTTCTCCTCCTATATTCTGTCTCTCTTTAACTTCATCCAGTATTATAACTATTTTCCTACCGTAATATGTGGTTTAGTTATAACATTTTTTAGTGAATTGCCGTAGCTTTCGAATAAACAAACAAGCCTTAGAAAGACTGCTTCACTTGCACAATATAGATAATGCCCTGTTGCCTGAAACTTAGCTATCGAGTTCTGTTAGCTTTTCTATTCCAGGTTACCACATAATCGATCAAATCGCGATGATGGACATGGCGTGCCGCTGCATTTCTCTTGATTATTGTTTCAGAAAATTCATCAGGTTTGATGGTTAGAAAATAATCATATTCTTCCTAATAGTAAGTCTGGTTTCTGTTCCGGTCGCGATCCTTCAGATTGTATTAGTCTCTTCCTTTCTGATGTTTCATAATGCTTTCCATTAATCTTCCTCCTCATTTCATCCTATTAATAATTAGGCTGTTCCAGGAAAGAAACATTTTTCTCCATTCTCAATCTTCTTTATTCTCAAGAATAGTCTTCCATGCAGGGCCGGATTATCCATTAGGCAGTGTAGGCAACTGCTTTGGAGCCCCGCATCGGCTAGGGGCCTCGCGTCCCGGGAAAATTTTTTTTTTGAAAATGTTTCTTCGGGTGAAAATTAAATTTGAAGATTTGTACGTAGCAAACCCTCAATGACAATATTATTGTCTTGATTTTTTATGTTACATCGTCATATTTTTACTGGTTTTGAGACGATTTAATCAGAAAATTTTTGCAAAAACCATTAACAGATGGGTTTTTAAGTATTAGGAGTGAAAACTATCTTTGTTTTAGGTGCTTGCTCTCTAATCTTCTCTTTATGATGTGATAAAAATTTCCTATTTTTGAACTACCATGGCGACTAGGAATTGTAAGATTGCCAGTAAGTGAAATCAAACGTATTTTTGTACATAAATGATTAGGTATTGCTTGTGTTCAGAACAGACTGGCTAGGATTAGGAAACAGCTACTTTAGTGGATGCAGAGGAAAGTGAGGCCGGGGCTGAAGTCTAATGACTACATCAAAACATAGTCCATCTAGAAGTGGAATACCAGAATGACATTGGTTTGTTGCAAAATATTACCAACGAAATACAAGATTTTTGGTGTGCTGGAGATCTTAACGAATGTCAGCATTTTTTTCTGCTTCAAGCCGACAATACGACGATAGCAAAAGATTTTTTTATTAATCTATGTTTTTTCGGAAACATATAAGTGGTGGTAAAATTAAACGAGAATGGTTCATCTATTCTCCGTCTAATACTGTTTTCCAGTAGACGGAGAGTAGATGAGCCATTCTCGTTTAATTTTACCACCACTTATATGTTTTCGAAAAATACGTTGCACCGAATTCAATCGCACGAGAATAATGCAACGCACAGACATTGATTAGTAGACGACGTATTCACGGACGAATCGACACCTCTTTGGGAATTACATTCAACAAAGAAAGAGAATATTGGATGAAAGTTTTACAAAGAATGGTCTCAGTGATTAAATTTTTATCATCCCGTGGATTAGCATTTCGTGGTGATAATGAAGTTCTTGGTTCTCAACATAATTGCAACTATTTGGGAATTTTAGAGCTAATCGCGGAGTATGACCCATTCCTTAGTTCGCATTTAGCCAAATATGGTAATGTATATTTGTCTTCAACGATTTGCGAGGAACTTATTAAAATATTGAGAAATACGGTTTTAAAATTCATTGGTAATGACATTATTGAAGCCAAATATTTCTCAATAAGCGTCGACTCGACACCAGACATATTTCAAACTGATCAGTTGACTGTAGTGCTGAGATACGTTACATCAAATGGAGAAGTAGCAGAACGTTTTCTTACATTTATTCCTATAGAAAGTCACAAAGTGGAAAAACTCATCATCATCATCAAAATGCTGTACACGGTTGCCGTGCGTAGCGATCACAGAGGATGTTGATCATATATCCCTACTTCTGGCAGCTTGAACTATGTTATTCCGGTCCACTTCCGAATGTCCTGCGCCCAACTCCTCCTTTTCCTTCAATTTTCTCTTGAAGAAGAAGCCGCATGATTTCATATCTTTCTCCTCTAATTATGTGTCCAAAGTGCCTTATTTTTCTTTCTTCGACTATTCCGCGGATCATTCTTTCTTCTTGAATAGTTTTTAATACATTTTCGTTTCTTATGTGCGCTGTCCAAGGAATCTTAAGCATACGACGATAAATCCACATTTCGCATGCCTCAAGGTAGTTGAGTGCTGTGCCAGAATATGTTGTAGCTTCGAGTCCATAAAGCATAATAGGCCAAATGCAGCCTTTCATCAGTCGACTTATCTGTTAAAAGCTTTTTCAGTTTCTCAAAAGCAGTACGCGCATGTTTGCATCTTTGTTTAATTTCTATCTCAGGGTTTAAATTCTCTGTAATACAGCACCCGAGATATTTAAATTTTTTGACTTGCTGTCTATTCTTTGATTGTTCGCAGTCAGGTCTAATTTAATGTGGTTATTTTTGCTTACTACCATAGATTTTGTTTTAGAAACGTTCAGTTGAAGACCATATTTTTGACTGCTATTAATTACTCGGTCGAGAATCGTTTGAAGATCAGCACCTGAGTTTGCAATCAATACTGCGTCATCAGCATAGCGGATGTGGTTAATGTACTGACCATTAACTTTAACACTAAACCTACCGACATTTCTGTATACCTATTCTTACCATGAGCGGTCAAATGACCGGTTCCACAAAAATATATGTATCTTAATATAGAAAGGAATTTTAGTTAATTAAACAAAGTGAGAAGTAAAATAAACAAAATATTTTTTATATTTAGAAAAATTTTATTTGAATGTATGCATTTTGAGCACATTTTTTATAAATTATAGTATTTTATAAAGCACATTTTCCACCATACGTATCTTTTATAATTTACACAAATTTTATTAGTCTTATTGTCTTTACAATATCTTATTTGACAAATTTTCTGTTTAGATGAATTTATAGTTGTAGGGGTTTTTGATATCTTTTCTGATGAACATTCTTTGCTTGGCCGTCTCTCCTTCTGATATTCGGTTCCAAGCTCTTCTGCCAATTGAAATAAAAATTATTGCCTCGATATTTCTTCACCAGTCGTTTCGTTGTATAAAATCCAAGCATTTATTACGACTAAATCCAAGATATTGAAAAATACCTGTGAAGGCCATCTTTGGAATTTAGATTTTACACTATATTTTTTGGTCATTTGATCAGTTACATCCACACCGAATTTCGTGCTATTGTAAAATCTAATTGTCTCTGGTATTATCACTTTCTTCAATTTCAACGGATGAATGCTAAGCATCAGCACTTTTTTATTAGCTTTAGCTTTGTAAATTGTAAGAATAAAATCTGTAGATTTGTATATTATTGTAGAAAAGCGTTACTATCATTTTGGTAGTTCTCTTTCATTTCTGCGAATAGTTCGGACAAGTGTAGTTTTTTTTGCTCGAAATTTTCTTGCTAATAACATGCTCGTAAAAAAACTGTCAGTAGTAATATTTCTCCCATGGCCAGTATATGGTTCTGCTAATTTCAAAGCTACAAACTGCACAAGTGGGACCACCGATGATTCTCTTCGCTCATCTTTTCCCAAATATGGGAAGCCGTTTACTATATACTAACTATTTACATCGGAAGCCAACCCGAATTTTATGCTAAATTTATCTGGTTTATTGGGCTTGTATTGAGTAAATCTGCAACGTGCTTTTGTTGGAAACAACTGTTCATCTATAGAGATATAATAAGCTCCTGGTTTGTGACAGTTTTGACTGATTTTGATAAATTTGTACCAAATTTCAGACATCAAAGCGAACTTATCATTTTGTAAGCGTTTGCTTCGTTGATTTCTGTTGTCAAATCGAATAAACCTCATGACTTCGGTAAACTAATTTCGGCTCGTAGTTCTCGAGAAAAATGACGGACCCTATTTCTGATTCCATAAATAAGATAAATCTATATTTTTAGCCTCGTATGCACCGCGTGCTTATAAAAGTCCAATAAATGCACGTAATTTTGCAGCAGATAAATTCCATTTCGTTTCCAGCACTCGAAATGCTTCTAATTCCTTATATATTCTTATCTGTTCGATCATGTTATGATCAATAATCAAGGAAAATGCCGAGTCAACTTTGCCCTTCATAATATTAATGCATCAAATATGTTTGTTTGTTACAATGGTTTACAGACGCATATTAAGAAAATAAATCATCTCGCACACTACGTTCCATGTGCAGTGCACTCACTGAATTTGGTTGGAGTACGTGCTGCGGAGAACTGCGTTGGAGCAATTTCATTCTTCCGATTAGTACAGGCATTAGACAAATTTTTTTCGGCGTCAACTCATCGCTGGGAAACTATGCCCAAACATCTTGAAAAAGGCGATGAACGTAAGCAATACTCATCATTAGTTCTGAAAAGAGTATCCGACACAAGGCGGTAGTTTGCAAGGGCCGATGCGACTAAGGCTTTGTCAAAAGTTACAACAGTTTCCAGAAAGCTTTGGAGTTCATTGCTGACGATGAGGTTCAAATATCATAAGTGATTCACGAGGCCAGATGTCTATTGAAGGATTTGGAAAAAAAAAGAAAATTCCGTAATGGCAATATTTTGGGCTGCCATACTAGATCGAATCAATGGTGTCAGCATATCTCTACAAACAACAACTATTGAACTTCGAACGGCAGTCGATCTTCTAAATTTGCTTTTAGATTTTTTACTTTCACAGCGAGGATTATTTGACAATTACGAGATGAAGGCAAATAAGAAAACTGATACCCAATACAGTGATGAAAATCATCGTGTGCGAAGAAGGAAAAAACATCACGATGATGGATCTGCATAAGACGTTGTGCACAGAGCAAAAGAAAAGTTAAACATTGAAACTTATTTTCCTGTACTAGACATGCTGTGTACAGAATTGTGACGGCGACTAGAAGCTTACCGGGAAATTAATTCTCTGTTTGGATTTCTAACAGATTTCTCGACTAAGTCCAACGATGAAATTAGAGGGGAATGTACAAAATTTAGGATACATTATTCCGAGGACATTGGGTCTGAGTTTATAGACGAGATGGTGCAGTTCAAGTACCTTGGATACAGGAAAACATAAAATTGTACCTATCGAGGAATCGTAAAAACTGATTTTTGATAATATGGCACAATTAACTTTCCTGAATGTAATGACAGCATTGCATACATTATATAGAAGTCTGATGATTACAAACGCTACGGGTGAACGTAACTTGTCGAAATTAAAACTAATCAAAAACTGTCTTCGTTCGTCAGTGTCCCTGAATCGTTTAAATTCATTAGTGATGATGGCGCTTAAAAATGATATATTGGAAAAGGTTAACTTGTAAAGATGTTTTAAACGATTTTGTATCTAAAAAAGTTAGAAGAGTATATATTTGAACATATTTTATTTTACAAAACGATTTAATAAAAAAATACGCATATTTTCCTTTCATTTATTTCCATTTTTAACTTCCTGCTAAGAAAATCAAAAATTTTCAAGAATTCGGAAAGTTATTGTTTTCATCCCAATTTTCAAAAATGGAGTTTTCATTAAATCTCCATGTTTTGAGGTCCTAGGAAGCTGTTCAGACTATTTTTACGGTGGTGTCCTAATGTATTTGTGTGTGTGTGTGTGTGTATGTAAATCTTTTATAACTTTTGAACGGCTTGATCAACGGAAAATCGGGTTAAGGTATTCGAAAGGGTTCCACTAAACTCAGATTTCCTAAAAATTTGAACCGATTCGGCTAGGTAGATTTTGAGAAATCTCAAAAATAAAAATGTCAAAAAAAAGTTTTTTTTAAATAACTTTTTGACTAATTCCAAAAATTAATTAGCTCTATTCCCCCAAAAATTACATAAACCGCGTCTCAATCGGTTGATTCGTACGAGAGATATCGTTGACGAAAATTTTTTAAAAAAATGTTTTTTTGAAATAACTTTCAAATTTCTTGTCGGTTGGTTTTTTTTTTTTTTTTTTTTTTTTTTTGGTAATAAATCATCCTTTTGTGCTTAAGAGACTGCGTTGAATACCTTCAGCTGCATGCCAATCGGTTGATTCGTTCAAGACATATCGCAGTCCAAAAATTTCAAAAAATGTATTTTTTTGAAATAACTTTCAAATTTCTTATTGGACTGATTATTATAGCTAGCTATCTTTTTGTGCTTGAAAACTGCATCGAATGCTGTAAACCACATTTCGATCGGTTGATTTGTTTAAGAGATATCGGAATTCAAAATTTTCAAAAAAGTGTTTTACCAAATAGTTACCAAATTTTTGAGCTCGAAGAGCTCAAAAATGTTAAATGGTAAGGGGGCCCTGAGACGTGCATTACCTAGAGGCCGCGATATAGTTAATCCGGCCATGCTTCTATGTCCCCGCAAAGTTCTTATCTTAGTCCGACTTTATTCAATATTTATTTTTGCAACATTACTTCTTGGTAATCCATCCTTATTCTTTGCCGATGATATCTTGTTGTTCTCTTCTTCATACGATGTGTCAATTGCTAATTCTGAATTTAATCATTTTCCATCAATGTTAGAAAATATATTAACATATCTACACCTCTCAATCACTTCTCAAATCTGCTGCATGATCTTTACCTATCATATGTACAATTATTTGTGTTCCAATAACTGTCCTATTCCTTTAGTCAAGGTTCACGCTATCTCAGAATTTATCTAAATAGTCGTCTGTCCTTTATTGAACGTATCAATGTCCTATATTGTTCTATTCTTAAACATATAAACATTTAAAACTTTGTTTCCTACCAGTTAGAGAGGTAACCCTTCAAATTTTATTATGCTTTTTAAATCTATTATCCAGTTTATATTAGATTATTGCTATTTTCTGAATAATAATACTTCCAGTACTTAATTTCTCGAACTCGTCGAATTCAACACTCTTGTTCTGGAACCCTATTTCGCTTCTTCATGCCGAGTCTAACATGCCTTCCCCTTCTGTACGTGGCTTCTATCTTGAGTACCGTTTTCTTATCAAATGTACTCCAATACTATCAATTAAAAATATTCTTACTTACTTCGTCGGGCGTTTTTCCCTTAAATTCACGCCTGAAAGAATTTTTTTCCTACATTATTTCACACGATATACTTCTTTATTTTTCCTGCTACTTTACTTATATTTTCCATCCTCCCAAGGCACTACGGTTGTCTGATATCTGCAAATGCTTACCTAACCTTTCAATAAATTGTGTCTATAATTTTTTCATGGATTCTTTATCCTCTTTACACATTGCTATATATACTGACAGTTCAAAAAGACCTAACAACATTGGTGCATTCTTCACTATTCCCTCTAGACATTATTCTTCTTCTTTCAAATTCCTTCTTCTGTGCTTCATGTTTTTTGCAGAACCCTATTGAATTCATGCAATCTATAGAAGGTTCTGGCAAATTTCTTGTAACTTCTGATTCTTAAAGCGTCGTTGGATATATCTTATAAAATTCTATTCATCATAACTACAATTCTATTGTTCTCAAAATTTGTTCGATGATTTCCATCCTCATTATCCCTAATTCCTTTCAAATAAATTTCTTATGGATTCTTCGTCATGTAGGAATTGAAAGATGCAGAAGTGCAGATATTTTAGCTCGCTCTATTACTCTTTTAGATCAAGTTTGCACCAATGAATTATTAAGTACAACTAAAAAAATACAATTTTCAAACTAGAAAAGCCGTTTCCGCCTACCTTCTCTAATCCTTATTCGTTTTATCTCCTTATGCAACCTTGTGTTTCTACTTGTCCTTGGTTTTTCAATTTCCCACATTTTTGTTGCTCTATTATTTTCACAGTATTGCCTAAATCACGGTTTGATCCAGTTTCACTTTCCTGTTTCTTTATTATACCATACTGTTTGTGCTCCTTATCGTCCCCTGAATGCAATTCCAATCATTTTTTTTTCGAACGTTTTTTCCTTACCTGACGCTTCCTTTATTCTCTCAATAAAGTCTCTTTAAATTATCAACATTCCCCAATTTCCTATTATCAGTTATACCTTACATTAAGATATGAACTCCACCTTTCTCATATTCAATACCAATACAGTCAATGGTTGAGAATTCTGTTTTATCTTGAATCTTTTCTACTCCATTCTGCTTTACTACTTCTTAATTCTTTAATTTAAATGTATTAAGTAATCGATCTATACTTCTTAGCATGTGGTTCCTATATCTTGTTTTAAAGCTTGTTCTACCTCTTTGATTAGGATTGGTTTTCGTCCTGTCATTCCCTGATAATCTTTTGTAACCGGCTTGAAGTCGTGGAATAGACTCCCGATATACTGATTCCATATTTCTAATCTCTCTTCTTTACTAATTACTACCTTATCCTGTTTATCTGCTTATTTATTTGATTCATTATTATATGGCCCAACTCTTTATTGCTTTGTACATACGGAGTGTATAATATTTTCTATTTAACTCTTCAATTTCCGAGCATTTCTCTTGGTACCAGACTCTCTTTGCCTCCGGTACTTTCTGTTGTAGGTGCGTATACTTGCACTATATTTAATTTTACTGGTTTTGTATTTATTTGCATTACTATGATTCCGTCAGATACCGGACTGACTGATGCGGCGCTACTCCCTATTTCCCTTGATACTATGATTGCCATTCCATTTTGGTGGTAGTGGATATTTTCTTCTGAATAAAAAACGGTATAATTATCGACTACATATTTCCCAGCACCTGGCCAGCGCATTTCGCTAATACCGAGTATGGATATTTTTAATTTTTTCATTTATTTTATCTTATTGTGAATTTCACCGGACTAATAAAAACTTTGCATGTTCCACGTACCTATCTTTAAGTCAGACTTTCGTTTGATTGCTTAAACTGAAACATGTGTGTTCCCTTCTGCATAGTACGGGTACAGGGGAACTCAAGTCAACCTGCATTGCTGAAGGTGACCACTTATAGCCTGACACTTTTTCGAGAATGCCCTATAGATGCAGCATTAATATCCTTTCTTCCACATGTCATGTTAATACTAGGGACTTAAAAATACAGCGGTGGGTTCCCGTTGCCTTCCGCTGGGTTTTCTATTAAGGTTCGTTCCCTTAGTCAAAAACACCTGCTTTTACGGCGCTAGATACTCGCTCGCCTACCCGCTCTAGATTGGTGTTCACCAAATCCGACTGAGGCATATGTGTTACGAGCCAGTTACTGATAGTCTGCTGTTGTTACCACAGTAAAAAGCTAAACGGTATTTATTGAAAGGTGCACCTTCGGCAAATGAACCTCCCGTTTTCCCATCAGCGTTATATTGTGAATTCCGATTTAGCTTTCCTAATCAGCGCTAAGCCCACCGAAAAGAAAATTACCACCCCGCACGACGTGGACGTACAGAACTTACGTGGTTGTTGTTTCGTTTCTTCGCCGGTGAGACTAGCACCATGTGATGAACGATTGACCACTTACTAGATAAGGAAGCTCTAGTTATAACAACCTGTGTCGAGCAGGACATTCAATTATTAAAGAGGGAAATAAATCATTTCTGTTGTCAATTGAACTAAATAAACAAGGTTTCATTGTAACTGATTCAATATCATATCAACATAAACAGCTATTAAATTAGTATCTTAAAAAATTAAATAATTTACTAAGATATTTCATTTACTATCCAGATCCGAATCGTTCCCAGGTTTACCCAACCTGAAATAATTGGGTATCAAGGAAATTTGGGAAAGTAAAGGCGGCCGGAAGGAAGGCACTGCCCCCCTCTCATTAGTGTCGTTGAGCTTAGTACACAGTGAACCTTAACTTCACAATTCACGACGTCCTGCTAAGGGATATACGACTTACTTTATTTTGGTTTTAAATAAATTGTTCATTGTTACTATTTGATTTTTTCTTAAGAGATATAAATATGTAATAGTACAAATGATAAAATTAAATTAAAAAAAATTATACATGTGTTTGAAAACCGTAATACTGAACTTAAAGGTTATATTGCGCAATCAAAGTTTAAAAAAACATTTGATTATTGCTGCAATTAAATTAAATTAAAATAACTAGTTCCACCGTCTTGTGGCTTTGTCGCATAGATATATATATATATATATATATATATATATATAATTTTAATATTAAATCGTAACATACGTGTAGCTATGCTGCAAGACGATGAAATTAGTCATTTTCATCTTTACGCAACTTTTATTTTAGTTTTATTTGACAGATCTAGTTCATTGAAAATTATAAAAAATATTTCGCTCCTCTATTCATTGTTTTTTTTTCTAATTTTTTATTTTTGTTTTTCACAAAAAGAATTCAAGTAACCAGTTTAATTCTTATTTTGTTTATGAATCATTGTGTATCAATTTTTTTCATTATAATTAATTTAATATACAACTAAATTAATGAAACTTTTTTCAAACATCATCATTTAAATGTGATTGAATCAGTCTGACATAGGCTTAACGTTGCAACACAGTGTTTGCATAAAAGGATTCTGTTTTTCATATAACCTAATATGTCTTTAGAACACGCTATAAAGTTTTTCAGAACGTAATAGTAAATCTACCCCGACCGTTCGCAATGCTTTCCATGTATTTAGAAAACGCGGTGTGTATGAATGTTGTTTTGTGAAATATGAACGTTGTAGACAAAAGTGCTTTAATACTACTTCTACAAAAACTGTTATCTATAAACGATTAGGTTTTTATAGTTGAGCCGTTTTAGTATTCTTATAAATGTTGAATATTTTTAACTTGCTTTAAAAATCTGAAACAACAGTATATTACCTTTCTTATGCGGTTAATTTTTGATTGTGTTTTGTGTCCTGAAATGTTTTTATTTATTTTTTTATTTTAATGGTTAACACCTATTGATAGTAAATGTTTCACAAAATAATTGTAAAGAAAAAGAAATTTAAATTGAAATTTATGAAACATTGGATTTATTAAAAAAATAATGTTCAAACAAAATAGTTTAAAAATTAAAATGTTCACATCAAAAGTACTTTAGCCCTGCAAATTCGAACTTTTATTTTATTATTTATAAACACATTCAATTTTAATTAATGACATTAAAATTATTCATTGTACGAAGTATGTACATAATTCTGCATTACCGGAATACTGTATTTCTAGATTTTGTATGTAAATACGTAACCATTTTTTGATTTATTACACAGCATCGAAAAAATTAAATATTTTCTTTTACTAAAAATAGTTTTATAAAGTAAACGTACCTTTTTATTTTGATTTATATATTATTCCAGAAGCGTTCGACTCTATTTTCCAAAAAGATGAACAAATGAAAATAAGCTCAATTAAAAGTTTTTCATAATATATCATTAATCAAAACTTCAGGTTCAAAAAGAATATTAACGTTTTTTCATCTAAATATGAATTACTTCAAGATAAGGAAATGATATCTTAAAAATTAAAGTAGCATAAAATAACATTACAGAAATAGTAATTTATAATTAAAAATATGTAGAATTGTTAATTTAACTCAATGAAGATTTAAATATCAAATTTTACCAGTAAATTTCGAAGTAAAACTTTTGTCTTTCTTGCACCTTTAAGAGCATCAATAAAATTTGTTTTTATTTTATCATCATTTAGTAAACATTTTTTAAAACTTTTATTTTACTCCATTTTTTTGCTTACTCCATTGATAAAAAGCCGCATGGGTTGACTGAGTCACACTAAAAAATTACATAAATTACGCGATCCATGGGAATTATTAATGAAAACCGGAACAAAAGTCGGTTCAACAGTCATCTCCCACAGTTTCGCTTACACATTTTCTAAAATATTTTAATATCTTTTTTTATGTGGAATAATACTTGCACTTGTACAGAAATTGAATACTATGTCTACATTATAGCTTGCAATAAAATACTCGTAAAACTTGAACCTCTTTAAACCGCGACGCCCCTACATTTTGATAGTGAAGTTCATTCACAAATCTTTTCTCGCACGTCAGCTACAACCTGACTAAATTCCATTGCAACCGGATAAGCGAGTTGCTTATGCATGCAACAAAAACAATAATTTATTTATTTATTTATTTATATGCTCTACCACTTCTATACTTTGTACAGAACGAGGAAAATTGACAAAGACATTTTTTCCGACTGCGCGACAAAAAGTAATGGGGGTCAGGCTAAACATGACGCCATTAATATACATATACATATATACATATATATCACACACACACATATATATATTCAGAAGTACTTAAATTCTAATCCGCACATTTTACCCATTAAAAGTGTTTAATAATTAATCGATGTTTAAAACTTAAAAAACAAATTTATTTAACTATTTACTACAAGTATTATCATTAATAGTGAAAATTTATATAGAAAAGCACAAAATGCATTTTCAGTTGCAAAATTAAGAATAAAGGTATAAAATATTTACATCAATTATATTAATATTTAAAATTCTAGATCCATCTTGAAAACGTTATCTGCTTTGTTTACCATAATTCCACTTTTCTGGTATTCACCGACCTTTTTTTCGAAAAAATTCGTTTTTCCATTTAACGAAATATGTTCCATAAAATCGAATGGATTTTCTGAGTTATATATCTAATTAAATAAAAATGAATGCATTATTATTAATTAATTTAAAAAAAAAAAAAGTTTTTTTCTACATTAAACAAATGAGTATAAGGATTAATAATGTAAAAAAAACATAATTTACTTTTATAAAAAAAGAAATAAGATTGAGGATAGAAAACAGTATGAAGAAAGATTACAGTATCAAGGACCTGCTAACCAATAAAGAATTGCTAATAAACATATAAAATATGTTTTTAATTGTGTAAAAATGTTTAGATTTTTTGCCAGTTTCAAAATTAAAAAAATTGCACCACTTGAAATTTAAAGATATAAAAAATACGTTCTTTTAATAATTAATGTGTATAATTTAACAGAAATAAATATACCCTCGGACACTGCAGTTCTACTAACAATCTGTCGGCTACAAATTCTATGTAAGTATTCATTAACTGACAATTCATTCCGATCATAGAAACCGGTAATGCTTCCGTTAAAAATTCCTGTTCGATTTTTACTGCATCTCTGATGATATTTATTATTACTTCTTTGGTCGGTTTCTGAACTACATGTTTAAAAAGCAAGCAAGCAAAATCCGTATGGAGACCCTGACGAATAAAAATGTATTTTTCAAAATCAGTACAATTAAAGGAAATATTGCACTTGACATAAATAAATTACGAACACAAAACATTCAAAATACGGTAATTATATTTAAAAAATGTAGACTACTTTCAGACGTCTCCCTCAATAATCATAACAATAAATGTATAAAAATAAAAATTCCGGAATTGTTTTAACTATTTTCTTTTTATCATGACATGGTTTCTAAAGTACATAACGCATAGTAAATTGTGAATTATCTGTTTCTCCGGTAAATGAAATGTCAGAAGCCGTGTAAATTACATACGCGTACATTTCGAAGAATGTCCTAAATTTTCGGAGAAACATAAACCAGTTTGATAAAGTTAGATTTTAATTTAGTAACGAATAACTAAAAATTGAATTACTTCGTCACGTGAGATCAATTCATTTGAAAATGTGAGACCAGGCATGAGTCCACGACGCCGTAACCAAAATATAGCTGCGAAGCTGCCCGAAAAAAATATTCCTTCCACCGCTGCAAATGCGATAACGCGTTCAGCGAATGTGGCTGATTTATCTCCTATCCACCTTAAAGCCCAATCTGCTTTTTTCTTTACACACGGCATTGTTTCAATAGCATTGAATAAAAATTCCCTTTAAAATTAACAAAAATCAAAAAAAAAACAATTTAACTACTGCTTTGCTGCTAATCCTTATCACATTCTATAACTGGCAGTTAACATTAACGTGCATAAATTACTTTCGAGTAATTTTTAAGAGTAATTGAAAAAAAAAGATGTACAAAAATGTAAAATAAAAATTAAGACGAACTTACTTTTATTTTCGTCAATTTTTTTAATAGACATTGGGAAAGTACAATTGAATTTTAATGAGTTTTCTATTTTAAAATGAAGTTAAACTAAGTTAAGGTATATTTAGTGAAAATCACAAGACTGCTTTATAAAATTATTTTAGTGGTTGGAAATTACATTTTTATTTTAATTTAAAAAAAAAAAAAAAATGATAGCCGAACTGGACTAATTTATTTTAGTTAATGTTGAAAAAACAATCATTATAAATAAAATTTCTGTAGAAACAGAAAATTTAAAAGTAAAAAAAAATATATTACCTTCCGAGAAGAGTTAATTCTGTTTTTCTTTTTTAGATTAAGTTTATAAATCATTTGCAATTAAAATATTTTAAAAAAATTAAATACTTAAACATAAAATTACGTGATGCTTTATTTTTTAATTAAGCTTACTTTTCTTGAGGATCCTTAATGTATGTATCGATTAATAGACTGTACATTTCTGAATGAATATTTTCAATAGCTATTTGAAAACCGTAAAAGCAACGCGCTTCTGGAATTTGAACTTCTTGACTGAATCGTTCCACTAAATTTTCATTAACAATACCATCGGAGGCAGCAAAAAAAGCTAATATATGAGAAATAAAATGTTTTTCTTCTTTCCGTAATTTTTCCCAATCTTTAAAATCCTGTGCAAAGAATTTATATATAAATAAAGTCATAAAACTTCAGTAAAATAATTTCATTTGTATAATATAGTTTTACTTACGTTTCCCAAGTATACTTCCTCCACTGTCCAAAATGAAGCTTCAGCTTTTTTATACATTTCCCATATATCATGGTACTGAATAGGAAATATAACAAACCTTCCTGGATTTTCCTTTAATAAAGGCTCCAAATTTGGATCAAACTTTTTCCCTAATCCATTTCTTGATTTATCTTCAACCGACAAATATTCTCTATTGTTTCCATTGTGCGAATTTGTTTTAATCGAGTTTCCATTATTTAATTTAACTTTTTCACAATTCATTTTACTTCCAAATTTTATTTCGTCCGACTTATAAGTATTACTCATACTTTAAAAACAATGAACTCACAAAGTAAAATAAAATAAAATTATATTATGCAACAAACAAAGCAATTACCACCGCGTTATCAGTTTTCAGGCAATTATTAGCGCGAAAAAATAATGGGCGCATTATTGTAACTTATATTTTACCGCCTTGTTTCGAACAATAACAAAATCACTTTATTGTATTTATTGTTTAATGTTCTTAGCAGTATTTACTTTTCTAAGGAAGAATAAAAATTTAATTAATATAAAAATTATAAATAAACTTCTGCTATATATCTATACAATGATTGATTTTAATTAAAGTAAATAAAATAGTACCAGTTGATCTATTTTTTTTTGCAATCGAAACAATTATTATTAAATTTTACAAATTTGCTAAATACGATTTATTTTAAAATATCAATTAACAATTCAAACTTAAACAATAATTATTAGAAAATTATTTATACAATTTATTAAATCAGGTTACTTAGTCTGTTCTTTATTATTTTTTTTATTATAACGTATAACAGAGTAATCTTGCATTTTTACTTTTTAAAACTTTTTATAGCATACATAAATAATTATTATTACATTACTGAAAATGAAGTTGTAAAATAATGCGACTAATGTTTCATTAATCTCTTACTAGGTGTATATACGTCTTAACAAATTACGGAGCGGACTGGTAGCATAACTGGGAACACAGATAAGATTTTCTGTTTTGCATATTTTATTCAAATTATAATTAGAGAAGACGGTGAAGTTACTGATTGGTTACGTTCATTTTATTGAATGCAAGTTAGTAAATTGTATTATTACTGCTGGAAAATCACGGCTCGAATCAAATTTTATGGGTATTATGATGAATTAATAGTAGGGTAAGTAGCAAATTTAAAAGTAATTATTTAATTAGGTATCAACTTTTTTTGGCACATTTTAAAGAAGACTGGATTTTTATATTTACTTAGTTCTTTTAATAGTTTTTCTATATTTTCATCCTAATAGGAATTTCCAGTAGTAAATTTTCGGGCGAAGTAATGTGATTATGACACCAAAAAATAAATTAAATTTGATTTTGCCTCCTGGTTCGGTCGATGCTGCTCCTCCGACAACTCCTTCTGCACCTTTGTCAGCACATTCAGAATCTCTAATTGCTGAGTATGTTAAAAATTATTTTATATTTATAAAAGTGTTGTACTAACAAAAATGTGGTTAGTAATCTGAGGATGATAGTAAACATATGTTGCTTAGTTTGTGCTTTGTGCAAACATTTTACAATTCTTCTTAATGGTTCTGTTGAAAATTTTACTCGTTACCTGCATAAAAAATGTGTTCTCAGTATTACGCATTTTTGCTATTAAATAAAATATTAATCAACAGTATGTGAATATGTAACGGAAAAACACATGGTATTTAGTATGATTAGTAAATAAAAAGCAGCTTAAAATATTTACTACATACAATTTAAAAATGAACAAATTAGTATCTTTAGTAGTATTTCAGTAATGGACATTAAAGTAATGACGATAGTATATTCAAAACTAAGGCAACGTCTATTACATTTTTTGTCATTCCTAAGCAATAATTATCAGCAGTAGTATTTCATCGAGTTAGTTCATGATGCGAAATATGTTGTTTTTGGATTATAGTTTAGTGGAAAATATACGTGTTTTAATAGAAACAGAATATTACTTTTAGAAAAAAACACTAAAGCGGGCAAGTACATAAAACGGTAACCGTGCAGAACAGCGTCTCCAGTTCAATTTGGGTCGAAATTTTAGTTCGTTTGTCGTCTTAATCATGGTTTGTGAACTGACATAAATTACGAATAAGACCCAAAATGAACGAAGTAAAATTTTGACCATTACATTTTACAATTAAATTAAAATTTAAATTTTTCGAAAACACATATACTAAAATTGCAACGAATAGAAAAGATTAGCTTGACCCCTACGCAAGTATGACATGTGAAATTGTGAAGTGTTGAAATTTACATTTTAAAATTAAACTGAAATTTTATTTTTTGAAAACATACTAAGTTTTAAAACTAAAAGTAAATAATTTCGCATAAAATGTTTTACAATTATTAAGATTAAATTTATAATACTTTAAAGTCCAAAAATTAGTTGTATTTTTTGAAATTTTAGTAACATATAAAATAAATTTACCAATAGGTCAGTTATGAACTAAATAATAACATCGTATGTCAGAATATGAATTTAAAAACCAATATGAACTGGAGGCGCTGTTCTGCTTTTTACCTGATTCGGTTTTTAAATTAAAATATATATTTTTTTAAATTATTCTCATTCATTTAACTACAAATTTGTTTATCCATTATTTAATAGAAAAATGTAATGGGTTTTAATAAAACCTAAAGATTAAAAATTAAATTACTGCTTTTATGTTTAAATCAATTAAAATATCGAGAAGTGAAAAATATATTTTATCCCAAGAAAAAATCGTATTATAGGTAAAGTTAATAAAATAACAACATTTATTTGCAGACTGTGATATAGGCATGGTTAAATGTATTTTCAGGTTTAATTTTTTCCTTTCAGCGTATTTAAAATGATCATAATATTTTAAATTTCTTCTGTCCTAATATGTATTATTATGTAAATATTCATACATTACACAAAGACGATATAATTTGATATTCATATGATGATTATAAAAACAATATTTGTTAATATTATGTCATAAATGATAGCTATTACTGATAATTATTATAAACATTTTTCTTATCAATGTAAGTAGGATGTTGCAATGAAAGTAATAAAGTATATGCACAATATATATTTCCTCCACCCCACCCCTTACTTTTTTAAAGCATTGACATGACTCAATTTCTTCCTGATCTCCCGATTTCTGTGCTTGTTCTTTCATTTTTTATGGTTACAGGGATTCTCTTTGTAAGCCAATCTTCTTTCAGAATTAAGATGATACTAATGTTTGTTTCTTCTTGTTTACTGATTTTTCGTGGTTTATGACGTGAAACGTCTTGAAAATTGCTCGTGAAACGAAATCGCACAACGCATATTATTTTTTACCGCATATATTTATATATATTTTTGTATGATGATAATGATTTTTAATTTTTTGTTTCTATTGTAATTGCAAATTAAAAATTTCTGACTAATTGTAAATTTGTTTCATACTGAATTCGAATGTTTTTGAATTCAGATTGATTTTCAATTGAATATTGAAGTAAAGTAGGCACGTTTAGAGTTTTCTATCAAGATGTAGTTGTACTGGGTATTTAGCATGAACAAAATTCTTTCAATTTTTTACTTAAAATCATCAAAATAACTACATTTAAGAATTTTAACTTTTTTTTTGAATATTCGCATTATTTTTTATATTGGATTGTTTATCGCAGAATAAAATAGAACTAATTTCGATGAATGATCGTAAGTTTGCTGTTTTTATTTTTTTACTCTTTATTCCAGATCATTGACTATTTATAAATTATAAGAAAGACTTTAGGCATGAAAGGATTTCTGTCTATTAATAAAAATCCCAAAAATACGTGGGTAAATTAAATTATAAGTCGAATGGATTTTTTCTCCTCAGTCTCCGGATCTTTGTTGAATTGTTCTGTAAACCGGCAGACAACCAGTTTGTATGATTATACAGATTGTCTGCATGTGTATTCGTAATAACTAACAGTACAAGTGGAATTTGTAAGTTTCTGTGTAACGTTTCGTTACCTACATACCAGGCTGCATTAACAACTGTTCCTAAGATCTTATCTTGAATTTTTTGAATTATTTATGGTTGAAATTCCATACTGGTACTATCAATTGTTTATATAATAAAAGTTTGTTCTGCAAAGATAGTTGCGAATGCTTGCTTATTAGTCATTTCCCTTGTTTTTTGATGTTTAGTTTCCTTCTTTTTAGTATGTGTTTATGTCAGTTACGTTTCTGATTTAGATGTACTACTAAATATTTAACACTTCTTTCTTTGGAATCGCTTCACAATTTATTATTACTTCATCAGCCGTTATAGATCTATTACTAAACGCAATATATATAGACTCTTTTTCATTAATTTTTATTACTTCCTTGTACGAAGTAAAGGAAGTATTGTAATCGCGAAAATGTTTAATGCCATATTTCAACGGATATTTTGACCATCCCTGATTCCTTCCTTATAAGGAGGAAAAGAAGTACTGTACTTGTGGAGTATTTTGAATCTCACGTTTGAACAAAAATATCCATTTTAACTATCCCTGGATCTATTTTAAGTCGTTTTTTTGTGACTTCTGTACGCATGTATATGTTTATCATGCAGAACTCAAAAACGGCTGGTCGTAGAATGTTGAAATTTTGTAGGTAGGACCATCTTGGTATCTAATTGTGTACCTTCCTTTTTGGTTAGAAACAGTTGAGCGGAAGGGGTACTTCCCCTATAAGGATGCCGCTGTACCACTTTATCACACATGTACTTTATATATTTTATGATTTACCCTTTAAAATACTTATTGTTTATTTTCAATGTTTGTAATTTTAGGGCTTGGGGAGCCCTCCCCCTCACATACTCGTACAAGGAAGTATCGTGCTTGGTCACAACAGATATTTTTATATGTGTTACATAATTTCGAAGTGAAATCGGTCGTTTTTGTGTAAAGCAGCATTAGCTTTATTAACACAGTTATTCAAATACGGAAATCTTATCGACTGAAAAAGTATCAATTAACGTATTTTTTGGTTCTAGCATATCTGTGTTATTAATTGCGTTTAACAAAGACTTTCCGTTCTTTTTTATTACTTTCTATTTCCCGGATAATTTTATGTGTTTGTTGAATGTTCGAGTCTATCGTCCCATATGCAAATTGATCGGTTGGTGTGAGCCTCGTTTTTTTCCCATAGTGATTCGAATAGTTTTAGAAATAGGTTCTTATGCAGTAACTTCTGTAAGCGATTTCCTCGACTTATCACTATTAACTGTGAAAATTTTAATTGCACAGGGTAGTACGAAAAAATTAGATATTATTACAGAGATAAGTCAGTAGACTACTCTGTTATTAAACCGCGGTCCGGATTTTTATTAGATATTTTTAATTGCTGCTTTAATTTCCGTTAGGCAAGCTGTTTTACGAACGGTACATTTTGATTATATATTATGGGATGCAGTTCAGAACTACCAGAGTGCAATTTTAAAATGGTAGAAAAATGTCTTTCAAATTTATCCGCTTTTTAGTTTTTATCCGATATTCGTATTACCCAGTATTAGTATTGTTGGTCTTCTTAGACTTTGAGTTGCTTTCCACAAGTAATTGTTCGACTGAAACAGCAGTGAAAGTATATATTCTTTAAAGGGTCAGTTTTTTATTTTTATAATAAGTTTTTATCTTTTGTAGTTTACTTGCTTGGGTTTTTTATCTACTTGATGCTTATATATTTAATCTCTTTCTTTTTATTACTTTTATAATTTCGGCAGGATAGCAATTCTTGGAAATAAGTTTTATTTTATGCAAATTCAGAGTGTACAATTGTTTGCACTAGCGTAATGAAATTTTGCGATCATTTTCAGTATTATCTTTAAATTTATTTTTGCTTCAAGTTTTTCCTTGAATTGATATCAATCTGTGTGTTTGCTGTGTATTTCTGATTTTATTTGCTAGGTATTATTTTATTTCACTTATATTTTGTGATTAAGGGAGAAATGATCGGAAAAAAAGGTAGTACGATCACTTTGAATATAAGTATAAGCTGGCGCCATCCCCTTAGTTATAAAGAAATCAGGTCGGCCAGAATGTTGGAGAACCAACAGTTGTTATAAATCAGTGTCTCGTAGTTCTTTACTTCTTGAATTAGTCGATCTTGAACTTAAATAGGTATTTTTAGCTCACTGTAATCGCCACCGACTATGTGTATGTTCCTCAAGGTTTACAAAGAAAGTTTAAATCGATTCTTGTGTATTATTTGTCTGGGGGAGAATAATATCCCGCAGACATTATTGTATTTATATTAATATTAGGGATACATACATTAGTTGCTTGATGATAATCTTGTTGATATTTGTTCATTTTATGATGTTTAATACGTTGTTTCGTTAATATTGCCGAAATCTATAAGAACCTGTAACAATTAGAATTTGTTTATTTTCAGTCGATACCGTAAAATCTGCCCGATTTTGCTACTACGGTCTGTTTAGATAGTAGCCACGGCTTAATCGATGCACAGATTTTACATGTTTTCAGCACAATTTTGATATCACGATCAATAATTTTCCAATAATATGTATTATGAACCGTTAGTTTAATTTTTACAGTACTCCTATGAACGAAATGTTATTCTTGTAAAACATAATTTTGATATATTTTCGTTCGGAATGGCAATTTCAGTATTGACAATTTTGATCTTCTAACGTTTCTTTTTTAATGTCAAAATTTTAACGTGGCAAGTGTTTTTTGAATAAGGAAGTTAATTAAATCCTCATAAAGTTGCTGTTCTGTATCTTAAGATATACTGTTTCGTGAATTCCGCGATAAGAAATCAGCATAGGTATTTTCTTTGCCTTTAAACAATTATATAATTAAATTGTTCCAATCAAAGTGTATGACAATAAGACGACTCGCTGTTATCGATGGTATTTATTTGTTCACATTGAAAATACTTTATATGATACGATTGTCAGTAATTAATTCGAATAGAACACTATACAGGAATTGGAAATTTTGTTATCCAATATATTTCCATTGCTTCTTTATCAGTATAACTGTATTTCTTTTTCGTTTCCGTAAGACTTCACGGTGTAAATGTTTCCAATAATTTTACAGTTGCAAATTTCTTTATTTTTTGTACCGATAAAAACTTTTTTCGCATGACCTATCTTATGACAACTTTCACAAGTAATTTCTTCAAATATGAACAATGGTCGGTGATATCAAGTTTTTCCGTAGCTCACTATTACATCTATTCCTCGGTTTGTATAAATTTTTTTAACAGTTTTTGTCCGAAGATCGATTGAAGGACTGCAGCTGCCTATTACTAGATCGTTATTTTTATATTTTATTAATACAATTCCATGTTAACTTGTTCTTTGTAATGTTTAGAATTTTGTTTTTACATTGCTTCAATTGAAAATGCTATTTCTAATATGTGTTTTTTTTAAATAGTATTTTTATCCATTAGTAAAACTTTTTTCACGAATATGACAATCATGAACGTATAAATTACGTTTGAAATATGGAAGCAGTATATGTCTCACAATTCGATTTTAAGCACATCGATTCACTCTTTTTAAGCAATAATTTCTAAGGTCAAAATAGGTGAATTTAAAAAAAGGATCTGTGATAAAAAAATTTGTTCTTCAGTGTGCATAAACATAATTGTAGTTAAAATTTTGCGAAGAAAATAAATTAATTCATCGTACCTTATTTTTGTTGGTTTTTGGAGTACAGTCATCAAAGAGAGACGATAAAAATGTTTATTTTTTAAACAACTTAAAAGAATTGATTGTTTAGTTCTTAATGTTTATGATAGTATTAGTTGATATATACGGTTGATTCTGCCCTTTAATTTGTTACAAAATATTTAAATTAGCTTCGACAACCGGCCTCTGCTGCTGAATGGTTGTTCGATGCATAACTTCGATAGTTTGATTTTAATTACTTTTCGATATTTTTGTTTTTACCTATTTTATGTTATTCTCGTCGTCAATATTTTGTTCTGGTATTTATTATTATGTAAATATTCACATATTATTTATGTAATCATTTAACTTGACATTCGCATGATGAATATTAAAAATAATGTTTGTTAACATTTTATCATATAATATCAATAGTTATCATAAACAAAAAAGTTGTAATCAGTTAATACACCTGAAAATAACGGTTTTCAAACTTTTTTCAATTTCGCTTTGGCTGGATGTTTAGTATAAAATAGTAGATGTGAAGAATAAAAACGAATTACTGGGAATATAATCGAAAATATTTATTTCTCGCAGATACAATTTTAAAAATTTATTTTTGTAAAAAAAAACGTGTTGGATATGACAAAAAACACTTGTGTCAATAAATTACGGATTTGCGCTTAAAGTTATTATTTAGATTAATTCACATTTGCACTTAAAATTATGTGAAATTTTAATGTTGAATTTGTTCTTGGCGTAAACGTATAAACTGAAAAGTTCGTTTTACATCGACGATAGAATGAATATTGTTTTCCGTTATTTAAAGTTACATATGTTTATCAGAATTTCATTCCAGAGCTGTTTAGTGATACACACCGAAATTTTATGTTCCAAAAGACGTGTAAAATTTCTTCGCTTTCTTCTTGAAAATCATCATAAAACTAAAGGGAAACTGCTTTTGACAGCACATTTCTTACTTCCAATAAGTATTTACATTATTGTTGCAGTCCGTTATGTACTTTAATAAACTTAACCTAGGATTCCACGTTTTACTAGTACATGTTGCGGTGAACAATTTTAAAAGCTCTCTCCGATGCACATTGCATGTCTAATAATTACTGTTGGAATACTGAACTGAATTGAGTATGAAAGGGATGCAGTAGTAGCTGCTTATAAAAAGAAAAAAAAAGAATTTTTCGGAATCTTCTGAAAGCATTTTTGTGTGCTTGTAGGGTCTTTTTTCAAAGTTGAAAGTTTCTATGAATTTTCTTTGAAGAGAATAGTAACAAAACCACTTTTATTAAAAAGGAGGCTCGCAAAAAAAAAAAGTTTTTACGCTTTGGCATTAAATTATGAAAGCGTAAATTAATTATTACTTAGACATCACTGATGAGGGAGAAATTATTTCATTTAGTTCATTGTATAAAGTTTTGTTTTAAAATATACATTTTAAATGTTTGCTTTTCCAAATTTTTCACGGATTACAATGTTTTCGTGAAATTTCAAATTCTGCGAAACATGATTTGAGAAACGCTAGTTTAACTTATTTTACATTTATTTTATATTTGTTTAAATGTAGAAAGTTGCATTTTTTTCGATATATATTAAATAATGTATATTTTATCTTTAATTATTTATAAGTACACTATATTGTTACTCAGTTAATATGTATGTTATTAAATGGGCAATTCTTGTATATACATATGTAAGGGTTCTCAGAAATTAAAATTCATGAATTAATAGAGGATTTTAAGGTATAGAAATCAATTTGGCCTATGATATGGAGGCAAATAGTGTTCATGTCATTGATCAAACTTGTATTTTAGGTTTAGTAAAAATTAGATGAAGAATAATTCGTTTGTTTATCATATTAAATAGAAAATTGAAATTTTGTGGTGAAATAAATTTTACATGGCACGATTTTAAATATTACGCAAACTAAAATACACTTTTAAAATTGAGCAATTAGGTAACGTATGTAATGGTAACTTTCGTATTATCGTTATATTTTTAAATATTTGCGAAACGCGTGAATATATTTTGACTGATCTGCAAGTACTGAACTGAAATATTAAACAACTAAAAAAGGTAGTTTTTATTATTTTTTATTTTTACTTTTTTTAAATTTTTAATTGCAGAAAAGGAAATTTAAGTTTGGAAGACTTGCAAGAACGTTTAGAAGAATTAGGAATGGATGACGCACAACGTAAAAGAATGGAACTTTTTCTGTGTCAGAAGGAGAAAATCGGAGGAGAATTAAGCGATGATGATTTTGAAAAACTTGGTGAACTTGGAGCTGGTAATGGTGGTGTTGTCATGAAAGTAAGACACAAATCAAGCGGTCTGATTATGGCAAGAAAGGCAAGTTAAATTTAATATTATGTATTATCAAAATTAAAGGTGTTATTGAAAATATGTGTCATTTAATGTTACTTGCTTTAGTCTGATTAATTTTAAGCAGTTGTAACGTAATATGTAACAAAATTATTTGTCAGGTTAAAATTTTAAAATTAGTTTTTACATATTACGAATTAAAATATAACAAATAAAAGATCCTTTATGAAAATACAAAAAATTAAATTTCACGTTTTATAAATCGTGGTTTGAAAATTTTTGGTTCCGTTTGCCGTATTATTTTTAAAATTCGTATTAAACAAATTAGCCGTTACTCGCGGCTTTGTTTTACGATTCTTAATAATTAACAATATAAACGAAGACTTGAGTTGTTTTTTTTTTTGCCCCAACGGTCTTTCTACAAGTTATAAACAGTTAATTTTCCATTATTATAATTTAACGTTAGCGGATTTGAAAAACAAATATAACGCCTTATATTCTATAGACAGCGGCTCATTTACAATTTGGTAACGGATATTAGGTAACGTACAATATTTGCTAAAAATTTGTTTAATTAATTCTTCTCTTTCCTAAATGTATCTTTCAAACTGTCAACCCACATCTGAATAAATTTTATTCACTGACTTATCAATCTAGAAATATTCAAAACCTAAATAACAGTTTTTTAATAGTTCTTTAAATTGAATGTTATTTATTTGGTTATTTTCTATCCGGATTAGTACCAACGACTTATTGAAAATTAAATAAGCCGATCAAAAACATGGATTTTGCAAAAAAAAAAGATTTTAGAATGAAATATTTAAGCTTTTATTCGACAATTAACGCATTTATCGGAGATAGCTTGTGAATGTAAAAAGAAAAATTAGCATTCACTCTGCATTTTGTACATTTAAGTCCTACTGCATAGCGTCCTTTAAATCAATATGGTTTTTCTTTCGTAGTTTTTTCCACTAGTTTGAATGTGAGACGTTCAGTTCCAATTTTAGTGCATTAATCTACCCAAAACTAATTGAAAAAACGCACAGTAGCGATGCAGATCAGGTATTTCATGGAACCAAAGCTAAATTAGCTGATATTTTCTTATTGAGATTCGGAACACAAAATCTCAGATGTCTTTTCCATCCACGAGTGGGTATTGTAGGATATTGTAAAAGCAGGGTGTCTCGCTAATCGTTTAAAGATTATCATCATACGATACATACATAAGACAAATATCCCGTTTTGGCCATTGTTACCTTTTTTACCGTTGGTACATTGTACCCCGATTTAGATGAGTTGTAATCTCTCTTTTATTCTTATTAATGACAAACTTATAATTATCACGCGTATCATCAGGCATAGCTCATGATAGATGTAAAAGAAACGGTGCTGTTTCGCAGCGATAGCTTCTTCAACGTAATTAAAGTAAGTCTGCAAAAATTTAGGCACATTTTAGATACATCAGCGAGCAGACGGTCGATATAATAATAGGCTTGTTCCTGTATTTTAAATATTGGTACGAAAACCTCTTCAGCGATTTGTTTTGCTCCGATGAAGTCATTTGTAAAGCGCTGCTGTAGGCGCTGTTTTTGTAAAAAAATATCCAGATTTAGTAGGATGGATTCCTTTCTGCATCAAGCAGTTTCGGTAGTTCTTAAATTGACGACAAGTAGTGAACTTTTTCTAATTCACAACTTGTTCAATTTTTGAGCATGACTGCGAACATACTTCTGTTATGGCTCAATAGTCTGTTATCGGTGTTTTTACATTATCGTTAAAACCACTTTTATACGTATGCGACCACCGTATTTTTATGGTAATACTGTAGTGAACTAGCGAGAAGCTCGAAACCAGGCGTTGCGCTGTAAATCATGTGATCCGGTTAGTTTAGAGAACCTAGAGATGCCTTCATTCTTTTAACAGATCTTGAGTAATGAAAAAAGTTACTTCTCTTTCTTGAATGACTTTTACTTTTAACTTTTAAGAATCCAACATTGATAGAAAAAATAAAAAATTAAAACCCTCAAAAGCATTGTAGCTAATTTAATTATGATACCATGGAAAAAAGAATAATCATTAATAATTAAAATAACATTGAAAAAGTAAAAAAATTATGAAATAACTTTATGAATTGTTCGCGCCATTAATATTTTAATGTTTAATAATTAATGAAGTTTGAAACTGAAAACTTCAAATAATGTAAGATAGCGTTTTGCATAATGAAAAGATCAAGTTTCGCGATCGAATATTTCGATTTTATGTCTGGTTAGTGTGGAACTATGCTTACATAATTGGGATAATCATTATTAACTGTACGATGTTTGCGCTCAGAAAATTTCATTGATAAATTTATTAATAAAATAATTCTAGATAGAATTAAGGAAATTAATGATAATAAACGCTGCTAAAAAGATGAAAACAAAGTACAAAGACGTACAAGATAAAAGGAGGTAGAATATTTGTACGAACATTTCAAATAAAGGCATAAACAAAACGTGTAAGATTAAAATTAACGTTATCGATATTATGCTATACATCAATGCACGTAAAATAATGGAGACACGAGAAAAAAAAGGAGAGCGCAGGAAATAAAAATTTGATTACAACTGTCAATTTTTTCATAAATTCAATCACTATTGTTAGCAATTTGTTTTTAAAATAATTAAAAAAAAAATTATGTTAAACGAAACGGCTTAAACTGAAGAAAAGCAAATTTATTGAGAAAAAAAAAAGCAAAGCGAATGATGATAGTTTCTACACAGAGGGAACAAATTAAACAAAAGCCAATTGGAACAAATTAACTGAACAAAAACGAAAATAAAACATCGTTATCGGAACAGAATGTAACAAACGAAAATATGAACTTACATAAACAACTTTAAAGGATGGCAGTGGTACATTACACAACAACTGCAAAACTGAAAACTCGGCTTGGGTGATCAGAAGGAAGGTAGGAATAGAAAATTAAAAACGGAATCAAAATGGTATTCGAATGGCATAACGGTAGAACACCAAGGGAAAAGATAAAATACCGCTAGATTCGCTATATTATCGCTATACTGATAAGAACCCTAGCGTGATCCAGTTTATATACCCATTAATTAATGCAACTGATAACCGCTGTAAACAACTACAAATATTTGAGCTGGTATATTAATTTGCAGAAATCCTAAATTCATAAATTGTTACATAATCGAAACATATTAAATGGCAGCAGTATAATGAACTACACTTTTATCGGTACCACTCGTGTTTTAATTTGTGTGCTACAATATTCACGATATTTCGATTCAATTGTTTTAGAATTTTTTGAGGCACTGTTCACTTTTTGGTTAAAGTATAAATACAGTGCAAGGCTTTTAATACGAAAAACCGATTAATGCGAAATGCGAATGCAGTAGGGAATTAAATCAATATATTTGTAAGGTATTTTACTTAGAATGAACAAAGATCGTTTAATATAAAAAAATTTAATACAAATAAAGAATTTATATTTTTCATAAAGTCGGGCTGATGACCCGGTAGTTTTGTTGATTAAGTGAATACCTTAACGTTGGCGAAAATATATTACAACTATTGCTGCCTACACGAACAATGAAAAATCATAGGAGAAGTGTTAAAGAAAACATCGAAATGAACAATAATGACGAAGGCTATGAAACGAGGCAGAATGACGATATATGTGTGTTAAATGTGAAAAATTTTTATATATTAAAATAGATTTGTTGATTTTTCGATATTAATTCGGATACTGAATTTTTTAAAGGCAATTTATACCAATTGCAACAATTTTAGATAACGGATTGGTACAAAACGGTGCGCACAAGAAAAATGTTGATTTTTTTTTTTTTTTTTTTTTTTTTGAGAAAACAAAATTATGTAAGCAGTTGTAATGGATATTTCAATTTTTTATATATTTTTTTTATTTGCTTTATTACAAAAATCCTGTATAAATATGTATAATATTAATTTTTAGAAAATATTACTTTTGAGTGAGATTTCTTTTAATACGGGTACAAAAAACACTTTTGGTCCCCAAAACTTTTGTCTTAACCTATTCGACTGCATATATCTGTTTTTATGTAAGACAATTAATGTGACGGCATAAAATTATAATTTTATTTAGTGAAAAAAATGTACTACTACATGTTAAATGCGAGTATTATTTTTTTATTCTTAAAATTAAGTTAAAATACTTGTTTATTTATTTTTTTTAAAAATTTAGTTGATACATTTAGAAGTAAAGCCAGCAATTAAAAAACAAATCATTCGCGAGCTTAAAGTGTTGCACGAATGTAATTTTACACATATAGTTGGTTTCTATGGCGCATTTTACAGGTTTGGTATTATTACTTTAATATTTGTAATATTAATTTTCTTGTAAAATTGCGTTATGTAATATCCTGTATGAAAATGATGAATTTTTCCCTTAAATATGGGAACAATTAATATACGATATAGTGATTTATTCAGCCAAAAAAAAAAAGAATGTTAGAAAAACTGTAGTTTTTTTTTAGGAATATAAAATATGTTGTGTAGAAGAAAAGCGGGAATTTTCTTAATTTTGATTTTTAAAATTTTTCTTCATTAAATTTCTTTATGTGATTAACGGAATAAGCATTCATTTTGAGCTGTTGATGATGGTAGCAACATTGAAAATTAACTTTATTCTCATGTTTACTTTTCCCATATTTTTGACTCTTGTTTATGTTATAAGAATTATTTTTCTATGCAGTTAATGTATATTTTTGGAAAAGCCTTGGGAAGTTGTTAGTACGATGCGACATGCACGTTAAAAGTGGATAAATTAATTCGGATTTTATTTACAAAAAGATTAAATGAAATACTCTCTTTTTTTTTATTTATTATTTTTTTTAACGCTTAATGTTCATAAAAAGGAGCGCGGTAGCCTAGTGGTTAAGGTGCTCGGTTACTAAATCAGAGGACGCGGGTTCGAGACTTGTTTCGTTCCGGATCCGAATCGCTCCCACCCCGGTTTCTGATCAGATGCATTAGATTTAGTACACTGTGAACCTTAACTTCACAATCCCCGACGCCTTGTCAAGGGTATGGGACTTAGTTTACTTTTAATGCTCATAAAATCCAAAATTTATTTTAAATCATTTACGCTAATATTTTACCCCTTTTCGCATATAAAACGAGAATTCTTTTAATACCCATCGTTTAATTTTCAAATTTTATACTACAAATGATTTAAAAGTTCGTAATACATCTAACGTTTTTAGCATTTAAAAATATCTTTTATAACATAATTAATTTTCGATAAATCCTGGGTAATCTAAAGTCATAAAAGAAGATAAAGGAGAGATTATTCTTTATTGTACTGTTTATTTCATTTTATAAGTCGAATAAGGAATACCGTCTGCAAAATTAGTTACACATTTTAAATAATCTTATTAGTTAATACAATTCGTTAGTTTCAAAAATACTATTATTTTATTTACATGTATAAGTTTGAAAAATTTGAAATATATGTGTATCCATAATTTTTTCAGATTTTACAAAAATTTAGTACTGTTGTCATAAAAATAAATTCAGTAAGGTGTTAAAGATGTTTAAAAAAGCGCAAGCTCACTTAATTTACGAAATAGAAACTGTGATTATTTTTTTGATGTAGCATTTCACCTGAAGAAAAATGTTTAATTTTCGAAGTCGTAAAATTTGAAATTACCTTTTCAGTTTTAAGTTTTATAGAATCACTTTAATTAAAAGAAAATAATCTGATTATATTTTAAAAAAGAATATAAAAGTGCTAATATATTTTTTGTAGAATTTTTAATAAATTTATCTTGTGAAACTTAAAAAATTTTTGAAACAGTAGAAATAATTTTGTCTAATGGATCATATTAGCATGCTACATACTATTCGACTTGTTATTAATTAATTATCTAAAATTGTTACGTGCTTTAAAATATTATAATTATAGTGATGGTGAAATAAGTATATGTATGGAGTACATGGACGGAGGTTCGTTAGATTTAATACTGAAAAAAGCTGGTCGTATTCCGGAAAAGATACTTGGGACAGTTACGTCGGCTGTAAGTTTTAAAAAAATGAAATTGAATAACACTGTATTTTTTGTCCTCCTTTAATGTGATAATTACCGTCCAACTGAAAAACCCGTGACCTGTTTTAGGTTTTAAAAGGATTAAGTTATTTACGCGATAAACACGCTATCATACACAGAGATGTGAAACCTAGCAATATATTAGTAAATAGCGGCGGTGAGATAAAAATATGCGATTTTGGTGTTTCCGGTCAACTGATTGATTCTATGGCAAATTCTTTCGTTGGAACTCGCTCGTATATGTCGGTAAATATTCGATACTACTTAGAAATATGTTATCATTTTTCTGCATCATAATAAGGATGTATAAAGTTTCGGTGATTTTAAAAGAAAAAAGTTTTACTTTTCTCCCTAGAAGTTTATATTGCTGTAAAACAATAAATAAACATTTTTATAAAACTGATAGGCGGTGGGAAAACGAAGTTCCTGTAAATAAATTAAAGTTCTTATCGAGCATCAGAATTAGAATGAAATACGAACATTTATATGAATTTTGGATGGCCTTGATCACTATATAGTAAAGCAGATATCTACAGTAGGTCGCCGAAGGAACAGCAGTAATAGGTGAACTAACAAAGTCCCATGGAAACGTTTATATTCAGTCAAAATGTATTGTTCATGATGTGAACGTGTACTGTTGGGGTAATTTGTAAGATCAGTAAAATCCTATAACCAACACGCGATTAGGAAGTTACAACACGGTGTTTGAACATAAAAGAATAGAATTTGAGGAAGTTGAAGAAGACAAAAAGTAATGATAAAAAAAAAAAGAATAGGTTAAAATAAATTGCGTAACTGCATCATCGTACTCAAGAATTCCATACATTTATGTTTCGTTAAAATGCTCCAAAAAATTGTACTTCATTTTAATGTTTCGAACGAGAAAGAATTTCATAAAAATTAATAATTAATCACGAACGGATGAAAGCGGAAGAAAAACCAGTTTGTTATTAAAATATAGTTCGTATTAAACTAAACGAGGAAATATGAAAATCGGGTTTGAATTTTCAAAAGGAAACCTGAATTTGAGTATAAGGGGAAAAATGTATAAACAGGGCGCGAAATGAAAAACGAACGTTAATCGATAGCACTAGTTTTTTTTTTTTTTTGAAAAACGAGAATTTTAATTTATGTCGGACATAAATATTTTTTATGATAACATTAAGTTTTAAATATTACGTCATTTAAAATGACTCATCCTTATTTTCTGCGCATATCCTGATTCGATTTTTGAAATTCGCGGTTACTTTTTTTATCATTACGACTAGTAGAATCACGGCTGTTCCGAATTCAATATTGGCTCGGAGAATCACCACAAGTCTCTCGGTTTATCGGCGCACACTTTTGACTTCGGATAACCCTACAGAAAAAAGTCACAACACGATAAATCCAGAGAGCACTGCGGTCAAATAAGATCCGCTCCTTTTGAAATTATGTAACATTGAAAATTTTTTTGCAATAAGTTCATCGTTTCCATCGCTGTATGGCACGCGGCTTCTTGTTGTTGACTTACTTGTTTTCTTCAATACAGACACGAGGAACAACTGAGTCAATAACTGTCGGGACTGTTCTCCGTTAAAACGGTCTGATCAGAAAAGTAGGGACCAATGATGGCCAATTTAGACACGATACATCATTTGGGGAAAGACGTGAGTAAGGTAGATAGTTCAATACATCCAACTTGTACAGAGTTAACGGATTTATTTATCTTGTTTTCAATGTTCGCGATGACGTCTAACAAAAAGATCGCACTTCGCAACAATAACTTATGTTTGTGATTTTGTGTATGGCTCTCCGAAGTTTTGTAAACATAATATCCGGCAGCGTTAACAGTTTGACTGCAAAGCAAAAATTCAACGAAAAATAACCACGGCAGTCCGTTTTTTTTTTGTTTTTTTTTTGAAATAACGTCTTAAATTTTTTTCTTCTCGGGGAACCTGGCCTTTGTCAAATTTTTCAGTTACTTGAATATGTTTTGCGCATAAGAATTGGACAACAGAGCGATGCTTTCCCTTGGCGACTACATTAATATACGCAACATTATTATTCTCATTTGTCTTGTACAGGGTGCGGCAGCATAACTTCCTTTTTTAAAATGCGCCACTTCGTTTTTACTAAATTTTTTAAAGGAATAATAACAGAAAATCGAAATAAAACTGCAATGGGATCTATTGGCAATATGTATGCTTCTTCTCTTGCAGTTTTATTTCGATTTTCTGTTATTATTTCTTTAAAAAATTTAGTAGAAGAAAAATGGCGCATTTTGAAAAAGGAAATTATGCTGCCGCACCCTGTACAACAGATGGTACAACACTGAATGAACAGTGGACAGTAGATCTATAAGGATGCGGCTACAATTGAAACCATTTCAGTTAGAGCCTCGTTAATTTACTTTTTGATGCTCTTTGTATATGCAGATTTTTTAGGGAAAAAAAGGAATAATATTTAGAATGGCGAAAAAGAAATTATAAAATCTAAAAGTTTATAGCAAACGGGAAAATTTAAAATATTAATGTGATACAAAATTTCCCACGAAAAAATGAATTCGTTCAAATGCACCTAATTGTAGTAAAATGTTCAAATCTCTCGAATAAAAAATTTCGATTTGTAATTAAGTATTCTCGAAAAATATAAATTTCATATTTTTTAATTTTAAAAATTATACTTTAAATTTAAATTAGTTTCCGCGTCCGATTTTCTTGTATTTCTTATGTAGTATTTCTTTGTACATAATGAAATAGAACTTATTGCAGAAATATGAAAAATTTAGCGTATCTAACTAAGTTTTTAGACCGGCATTCTATATTTTCACCCGTTTTCATGATAGACACATTTTATTTATTAACAAAAGTTCATTATTTCATTTGTTTTTTAACTTCATTCGTAAGAATTCATTTTACTCCGTACTATTGACTTAATTTATATTTTCGTAGCCAGAAAGGTTGCAAGGTACCCATTACTCCGTACAGAGTGACATCTGGTCATTGGGTTTATCTTTGATTGAAATGGCTATCGGTATGTATCCAATACCTCCTCCTGACGAAGAAACTCTTTTGAATATTTTCAGTAAGCCTCCTGAAGAAACAGCAGAAAACAGTTAGTACAAAACTATTTATTACTATTTCGTTAATATCAGTGTTTCTTGTAGAAATATTTTATTATCACATTCAATTTACAAACATGTCCATTATTCATTATCTATGACATACTAATGGAGGAAAACAATTTTTGTCACGATAAAAAAGGTAAATATTTATAAAAACGCCACTTAGAAAAATTAGCATATAACCGAAAGGAAGAATAATCAATTCAGTGGATATTTTTAGTTATAAATATTGCTATAAATTTTAAATTGTGTTTTTTTATAATGCGATATATAAAAATACTGGATTCCGTGTTGAAGTTTCACAATTTAATTTGAAGCAGATAAATATTATTAGCAGTAATTTAGTCAACAGTGTTAATATAATTATAATTGTAAACATTGAATTAATGATGGGGGGAGTTTGGAAAAATGTTTCCAAACATCCGTATTACTCAGCAGGGTTGGTGATGTAATTGTTATTGTAATGGCGGATACTTATTCATAATTCTGACCTAATGACAACGAAATAAGTCCACGAATGATTACAGACTGATATGAATTGAAAATGTAAAAGAAATCTAACCTGAGATTCACATAGTTTCACTGTAGAAGTCGAAATACTAAAAAAGAGATTAGTTTTTCTACTTTTCATTCTTGTCTATGAATTCATATTGAATAAATAGTCTGGATACGTGTTGACTGAACAACTGATGAAGGAGCATATTATATCAGTATATAAAATTGGAATTTAAAAGAAACATTAACCTCTTTGGTTTTTTCTATAAACTCATTTCTCTGTGAAATCAGCCACTAGCTATTTTATAGGTTTCGTTTTTCTATTATATTGACTGACTTTAGTCACTTAAATCTTTATTTACTCGTTTTTTTACGTCGTTATTCTTATTACAGTGCTACACATCCTTAACACTGTTTCTTGTTTATATAAAAATTGATATGGTGTAATCTACTCCAACATTGGTGTCGGTTTTGTACGTCAACAGTTAGTGTAAACTATTACACTATGAACTCGTCGGATCCATAAGAGTCTAGTAAAGTTAAGTCCCATACTTTTGGTAGGTGTCAAGAACTGTGAGGTTAAGGTTCACTATGTACTAAGCTAAACGGCGCTAATGCATATGAATTCAAAAATTATTTACAAGATCGGTGATTTAATACCGGATTTGTATTGAGAAAATTAACGAAGTTACTTATTATTACTAATCATTTTATACATTTTGTCATTTTCAAATATATTCTTACTAAATTATCGGTTTCAATTTATACATTCTTTAAGTTAACGATTGTAGTTCAAGCCAATATTAAATAATGGGTAAGGTTTAATTTGATGTAATTTAAATGGTACTTTAAGTCAATATTGAACCAAAATATCTGTATATTAAATTGAACGTTCTTTGAAGTGTAGTATTGAATGATGTTAAATCAATATATTAATATTGGTGCAAGAAAAAAAAAAGATCAAAAGCTTAATTTTAATTTGATTTGGTACACGTTGTAATAGTATTAAATTGTCCTAATTTGTACTTTTTTTTTACTAATATAATTATATTTTAATCAGTTAATTTTATATCTAAACAGAAATAATTGTGATATCAGCCTGAGTATTGATTTATCATATAATTATTTATTGAATTAAAAGTATTGATATCTTGACATTATTAATCCTGAATACGAGATTGTGAAGTTTCTTATAAATATCGTCAGTTTCGATTAGTAATTTTTAATGTGTATTTCGAAATTGATACATTATTACATTATAATTTTAATACATAGGTTGTTCAATAAGTAACTCCTCCACCGCTAGATCTCAGCACTACGAACAGCTACAGTGTCGCGCATGTGTTCACTGGAAAAAGGGAGGAATCTAGTTTCTAGTGATATGTTTTCGAAGACTTACGTGTGTTCTCGCGTTAAATATGGCAGCAAACGTAAAACGAAGTAGTGAGCATTGATACAAGCAGAAGGCAGTCATCGTTTTTAACCCGTGAAGGACTTCAACCAAAGGCCATTCACGACCGTTTAAAGGTTATTTATGGTGAATTCGTGATGAACATTAGTTCTGTGCGCAATTGGGCTCATGAAGCGAAGAAAGATTGGATACCATTATTCGACAGGGATCGTCCGGGTCGTCCGGAACTGCCAAACACAGGTGAATTGCGTAGAAAAATCGATAAAACAATTCGTTCAAATCGACGGGTCACTCAGCGACAATTGTCAAACCAGTTTGGTATCGCAGTTGGGACTGCGAATAAGTTTGCGAGAAACCTCGAGTATCGGAGGTTGTGCGCAAAGTCGGTGCCCAAGTTCTTAACGAATGAAATGAAGGCAAAGAGGAAAGCTGCCGCTGAGGAACTGTTATCGCGCTACTTCGCTGACGGCAAGAATTTTCTTAAGAATTTAGTCACAGGGGATGAAACCTGGATCAGTTTTTACGATCCAGAACTACCATCAACATCAAAAGAATGTAGGCATAGCGACTCACCGCGACCAAAAAATGTGCGCAGCGAAAGATCCACCGGTAAGCTAATGTTGACTGTGTACTGGGATATGGAAGGAGTCGTGCATCGGGAATTCATGCTGCCAGGCAAGCGAATAAATTCAGATTCATACTGTGTCGCACTGACGTCCTTTAAACGACGAATGAGACCGGTGCGACCGAATAGACAGCTGTTCCTATTGCAACACGACAACGCACGCCCTCACACTAGTGCCCAGACTACCGCACGTCTGGCTGCACTTGGTTTCGAAGTTGTTGTACACCCTCCGTACAGTCCTGATCACGCTCCTAGCGGCTATTACCTCTTTAAACACACGAGGAGACATCTAAAGGGTATTCGTTTTACATTAGATGATGAATTACCGACCGCTACGTCCGCTTGGCTGCGCGAACAACGACAAGAATTCTACGAGAACGGGATTAGAAAACTTATTTCAAGGTGGCAGCATTGTATTGAATTAAACGGCAATTATGTGGAAGGTTATCGTTTGTAATTTGTAGAAAATAAAATTCCCTATATTTTAAAACCGAAATCAGCGCGTAATCTTTTTTTGTTCACGAGATATAGCGGTGGAGGAATTACTTATTGAACAGCCTTTGTATTTCAAATGTAATTTTAAATCGTCAGAAAAATTAAATTACTAATTTATATCGAGTATGTGTTTTATTAAAAATAACCTAATGCCTACTATTTAAAATTATAAGAACATTATTTAATCGGTTGATATAATAATCCTAGCTGTTGTTGAAGAATGAACAAATGCACTTTCGAATCAGTAGCGATAACAACAATAACTAGAGAGATTGATGAACAACTTTAAATTTTATGAATGGAGAAAGTTAAAGGAAAAAATTAATAGGAGGAATATTTTTGTGGTTTTTTTTTTGAATTATAACTGAAATAACATTGTTCTTTATATATTCCGCTTATGAACGGAGTTCTCATTTTCCAAAACTACAGCTCTACATCTTTTATTTCAGTTCAAATATTTATTTAAAAAAATTGTTCACAACGTGTAAAATCAAAATGGAAGTTAATACAAAAGCGATTTATTTATTTATCTTCATTTTAATCTTCTATGCGTTAATTTCAAAATTTACTAAAATTAATTATCTAAAATTTTTATGTCTCTTTTTAGTTGTTTTTTTTTTTTTTTCATAAAATATAAGTTAATTTTAGCACCCTTCACTGGTTGGGTTGCTTATTCATGTCATTTTAACTTATTCCATAGATTACCAAATAGTTGATAAGACTAGGTGTAAAATAGCAAGATATATATAAAAAAAAAAAAAAAAAAAAATTTAATTTTTATAATATAATTTATAGAGTAAGCAGTATATCAATTGACACTTTTCTTTAACATAATACTCTGTAATATGGCATATTTATAAGCGTTTTAATTGTAACGTTATTTAAAATTAAATTTTATTGCTGGAAAAATAAATATTTAATTTTATTTTGAAAACAGTGATTGCAAAAAAAAGCTACTAAAAACGACCATTAAATTCTCTATTTCATTTTTCATTTTTCTTCGTTTTTCATTGCATTTTATAGATTTTTCTACAATGTTAAAATGTTTTCCTTATCTGAACTTTTTTTTTTTTGGCCTGGACTAAATTACAACGTCCTTCTGGCCAATAATTCCCCATAATCAATAACACCTAAACAACATAAAATGAAAACCTAAAAAAATTTATAATAACCAGTAAATTGATAAAGAATAGAATAAAATAAAACTAGCTACTTACATAAACAAAATAAACTCTAATGAATAAGGGGAAAAAGACAAATTAAATAACAATCCTATTTCCTTCAATAAACCTAAAAAAGAAAAAAGAAAAATCTTATCACTAGAACAAAGAAGATAAAAGATACACAATGGAGGATAAATACCGTAGGACATCAGGTCTTTGGAAAATACAAGTCTTTTGTTGTCAAACAGGACGCAATTAAATAATAGGTGGTTAATGTCTTCTTTAAAATTTTGTCAACAATAGGTATTACAACAAGTAAAGTAAATGCATTGGGGGTATTCTGGTCTAGAAACATAAATTTTGGACATTTTTTAGAGCTCGATAAAAAAAAATATATATATACATTTTTACTATTCATTTTTTTGTAAGATAAATATTGATATTTTAAAAATATATAAAAAATAATTGAAATTAAAAAAGTTATAAGTTGGTAAAGTTGGGGGTAACAAAAAGAGGGGTTGCTCTAGTTGATACAGTTACAGCCCTTCTGGTCATCTAAAATAAAATTTAAAAACAGATTCTTAATCAGTAAATTATAACGGAATAACGAAGAGTTTTTTTCCAACCATTAAGGAGAGGCTAAATAACACGGAATATACTCCAAACTTTTACAATGTACACTTTATATCAGGACATGGAAATTTCAAAATCTAAAAAGATTTAATATGGCGGAAACTGAAAATTGCATGAGATACAACGAGCGGGACAGGGTACAGCATATCCTGAGTGGATGCAACATACTAAATATTAGAGATAGCGGAAGACTGTGGTGAATTAGTACGAGAAAAAATGAATATTTTCAATAAATTGGTCAAAAAGGAATTGGAATACAGGAAGTCCAATATTAATTTATATTAATATTACAGTATTTTAAGATAAGATTAATGATTGCACAATTAGCCTTTACCTAAGAGAAAACAAAAGTTGTTTTTTCACAAAATGGCGGCTGTCTGAAGAAAAACATGCATTTTTTGACCTTTTTATAAATATTTTTTAATTTTTTGAAATGGTAAAAAACACAATTTTGACACGAAAATGGTATGGACGATAGAAGGTTATATGAAGGTTGGTACAAAATTTAAAGTAAATTGGTTAAATTGAACTTGAGATATCATGTCAACCGTGTTGAAAAAATTAGTTTTGAAAAAAACGCGTTTAAAGTTTTGAGCAATTTTTAGGCAGTCGCAGCAGTTCTAAGTTATAGAATGGTATGTTACAGTTACATTATCGGCGATTCCTAGTTCATACAGTGTGCCTTTTTTGACTTTAAAATATATATTTTCGGAAGCTAGTTCTGGTTTACGAGCAGTTCTAGCTTCCTTAGAAGCATCAGAAGTTCGTTGCTCGAAGCGCTTAGCGTACGCATAATCTCCATGACATTGATAATTTTTAAAATTGGTAAGAATCCTTCATTGAAAATGCAAACAGCTGTATAATTTTCAATTTCAATTGTCCGTGTTCCTGTATGTATATGTATATCTGATTTTCGCGAGATATTTACAATCTTCTCTCGACTCGATGTTACTTGACACACAATATAGATGCACTTAGGCACATGTTACTCTCTTAGCTTTCGACTACCACTACTCAAACATCCACGTAGTCTCTTCCCGATGCGATTGTTCTTACGAAAAGGCACGGGGATTTTTGGTTTTAGCCGAGTAAGCGACGGAACCATATAGCGACAACAAATTAGAACGATGTTTGAAAGATTGTAAATTAATGAAATATCAGGGAATATTTTCTATCTCGAACACCGTCAAAAGATAACGCTACAAGTACCGAATCCGTCTCACATTTTACACACAAAAATTAAAATTAATACTCAAAACCATTTATTTTCAAACTGTCAGCAACGCATGTACGTTTACGTTTCTTGAAGATTGAATCTAAATTGAGCTGAACTGGAACACTAAACACGAACATGTTTTGAAAAAAATATGTTACTGCGACCTTTGGTTAATCAGTTTTTAAATGTTTGTAGTTACCTATATTTATACATTTATATAATGTCATCTTACCAAAAGTGGCCAGCTCCAACGTGACGGGCTTAGTTGCTGCGTCACTAAAATAGCTGTAACTCGTAAATTATTGTAATTTTAAAATTTTTTTCGAGGGATGCAAAAAAAAATTGATTTCAAAATTCTAGACCAGAATACCCCCTTAATGAATATGTGTTTGTTAGCGATTTTTTTTATTACAAAATTTGTAGTCAGGTGAGGAAGAAGAAAGGATAGATTACTAGTCTATCGATTATAGTTTAATTACTTAGAAATAATTAATTATAGATAGGCTGTTGCGTAACTATGATTGCTTCAATTACCAAATTGAAAGTTCAGGTATTTTTCGATCTTTAAGACTTTAATGAGCATATTTGTATTACTTTGAAGCTTTTGAAGAATAATTTATACGAAGATTTCATAATCTCTGTAATCGGTGAAATCTAGTTAACGATGTGGCACTAGATCTTATATTTAATTGACTAGAAACACCGTACATACGCTTTCTTTTCAGTTCTCTACATCTTTGCCCTATAGGTTTAAATAGGCTTAAGTTGTTATATAAAAGTGATTTGTGATCCAGCGATGGCTTAAATCGGTGGCCTATAAATTTAGGTATGAGTCTGTAACATTTTCAAATTGGTGTCATTTTTTGGCGTTTCTATATTTCTCTGTTCAAGGGGATAATTAACCAATACATACTTTATTTGAGGGCACTGTTGTGAAATTCCTTTTTTGAGTTTGAAAATAACGTGGTTGCTCTTATCTTTATTTACTTCTATTTGTGCGTTTCTTAATCATGATTTCAAGGAAGTAAGATTTTTTTGCAAATTATCATGAGGCTTTAACCAGATTGGAGTTTGAATGAAGTGTACATGTATGTCGTCTTTAAGAGTGCATAACATAGTGTTAAAATGAGTTAGACTATTGAATATAAAAAACATAAAAAGAATTGGCCCCATGTAATTTTTATTAGGTTTACTGAAAAAGAAATACTTCTTTGTTGTATTCGGAAAGATGTATCATTAAGTTTCATTAAGGTAAGATTTTACAATTATCAAAAGCTTTACTTGTCGTTTTATGTGTCATGTACTGCATTCTAGATCAGAGGTTCGTGTTTGGGGAAGGGTTTATATTTGTGAAAACAAATTAGTTGTTTTGAGGAATGTTAGAAAGTTTTGGATGTTACTTTGAGAATATTATGGAGAGTAAGAGGAAGACCGAGGATATTTCTGTGGGACTCGAAACATGCGCAGGTTGTGAGTATGTGTTGGACAGAGATGGGTACGTTACAAGTTGAACATATTGGAATGGATTGATGATTGAGAAGATGACTAAATTCTCCGGGTACGTATTGAACTTCGTATTAATCGCAATTTATTGGAATCTGGCAATGCTGACCATTGGCTGTCCCATGCTTTGATCACCGATAATTTTATGAATTTCTTCAAATCGTCTATCGGTGTTATAAGGTTCAGGTATGGCTAAATACAAGCATCTTCCTTAGCTGCATTGTTAGCAAGAGAATTTCCGTTAATACCGATATGGGCCGGCATCCACCCGAACATGATTTAGAAATTGTTTGAAGATTGAACGCGCACTATTTCTTTATCAAAAGGATGTTGACGGTAACTATGAGTCTGGTTATACAGTGAAAAGTGTTAATGGAATCAGTGCATAGGAGGTAAAGAAAAAAACATATCATTACACAATATATGCGAAATAACCAATTTAATGGCGTGAAAGCTCTGCTGAGAAAATTGAAAAATAGGGCGGAAGAAAGAAACGGAGAATGAGTGATTGGGAGGAAAAAATACACATCCCGTTCCAATACTGTTTTGATGTCCTTAAATTCAAGCGCAGTAGACATCTAAAATCCGATGATGCGAATAATATTAGAATGCAGTTTCCTAATTCCAAGCTAGGGTGATGCAATAATATCTTCGAAAATCAGATGTAATCTGTTAAATAATAGTCTAGAAAAAATTTTCTCAATATGAAAAAAAAACAAATGGGTCTAAATGAAGTATGTTAACGAAATGGTTTTGTTTGGCGTTAAAACCATTTTAATTATTGAGAATTTCTGTAAAGGTAGAAAGTAACTCAAACGAAGCTTAGAATTAAATATTATGTTAAAAACAAAGTCGCTTTATCGGATAACAGTTGCAAAATTAAGTTAGTGATGAAATCATACTTTGGATTTTTTTAATAGATTACTCCATATAACTATCTTTTTAACATTAGAGAAATAAATTTAGAAATCAGTAACAAAGGGAGAAGTTAATCTAACTTGCATAATACCTTATTTATGTGATCTTACTTTATAAATTCTGTATGATGAGTCAAATTGTTGTTGTTTAGATAAAACCCCAGATTTAAAATTAAGATATTTTTCACCTGAAAAAATGAAGAAATTCGAAGGAATAATTTAGAGAAACAGTATATGATTCAGTAAAGGAAAATTCTTCCTCACAGAGTAATGCATTATATTTCGTAGAGATTGTAGTAATATGATTTTCGTTTATATGCTCGCGGCTTTGCACAACCGTACACACTCGATTTTAATTTCGAGATTTAAATTAACAACTCTGGGAAGTATAATGCCGCCATATTCGGTAAACTACGGGGACAAATAATATTAATAAGTTTAATTTACCGAACGATCAATAATGCAATCGAAAACGGACGAACCCGACAACAGTCCACCACACCTTGATCAACTTCGAAGGTTATAACCACTTTGCGTTTATTGTCGCTTATAGAATTTGATGCTATCACCGGGTAGATAATAGGACATCTATTGTCTATTATTTCTTTTTAAACGATCGGCTAGCACTTTGTATTTAATAATCATAATAGTAAAACCGAATTGTTAAATGTAAATATTAAAGAAACATACTTCTACTCGTTTAATGGTTTCTACAGGCAGTTTTTTATTTTAAAAAAAAAAAAAATTATGATTTCGAAAAGGACCACTAAAAGTTTTGCAAAGTATTAGTAATTTCGTAATGTTTTCTTCGTGTGTGCATTGTTATGTTGTGCAATTGATAACTAATTCGCCCATATGCTGCGTTTATATAATTAGTAATATATTATTTACGGTTATAATTTACTTTTATTAGACGTCAATGTTAATGGTCCGCGTCCAATGGCGATTTTCGAACTTCTCGACTACATTGTGAATGAGCCGCCGCCTAAGCTGCCAAAAAATATTTTTTCAGCCAACTTCGAAAACTTTGTAGATGTTTGCTTGAAGAAAAATCCGTCTGAAAGAGCTGATCTTAAAACTCTAATGGTAAGTTTTAGCGAATATGAATTGAAATGTGATGTTTTAATTTACTAAAAGTTCTGACTTGCTAAAAAAAAAAAACTATTTCTTTTGACAGTTTTAGAAATATTGGGAAAAACTTATTAAGGAAGACAAATTTAATAAATTCTTAAATAGTAAAATATTTTCCATGTTAGTCGATTTTTCTTTTTTTTTGAGTATCAATAATGCTTCAGTAAAGAAACATGAACGTTTATGAATTCCTTTACTGTTTATTTTAAAGATGTTCATGTAGAATAAGGTCTTTTTTTTTTTTTTTCCTGTTTATTCTGAATACATCTTGTAATAACTGGATTTTCTTTTTTTTTCTTTTTCTTTTTGCTTTCACTGTTATTGTATTTCATTCGGATTTTAATATAAATAATCTTAAGAAAAAAAAATTTCGGGGTATAACTTATTAGGCTTACAAGTTTCTCTAGTTGTGGCAGCGTTTGGGTATAGACATTTCAAACAACTTAATAAAGCTGTCTACAAGTCCAACCCTTAAGTAAATAATTAATTATCGTATATATTTTGTTAAAATGAAGAAATATGATTTCACCGAATAATCGTCTGCGATTCTCATTACAATGTTACCGCGTTGTTGCTACGTAAGAAATGACAGAATCAGCAGAACATAGTATCTTAAATTTTTTTATTCAGTAGGTATTGTAATTCTATTTCGTAATTATGAACAAGTATTTTTGTACGCGACTTTTTGCGAGGAAGTGTTCTACTGTAATAGATGGGAAAGTGTAAAATGGAATTATTTGAGGGATGAAAAATCAAATATTTTAAATTTAAAAAGAGCATCCGATCTAACTGTAACATTACCATCAATCAGTAATGTCAGTTTTAAAAGAAAAACTTTTTTTAATACTAAACCGTTTATAAAGCGATAGAAAAACTACGTACAGTGTTGTAATCTACTATGAATAATGTATTAGTTTTTATAATATATGTTGCTGAACGATTATGTCTTGTTATATGGAGAAAAAAGCACAGAAAATTTTTCTGTAAAAGAAATAAAATCGGTTCGGAACTGGTTTTGAAAGGTGCATAAAGGTAATGATGGCAAATGTAAGTGGTACACATTAATAACTCAAGCAAGTAATCGTTATTAGGATGTCGTATATATATAATGTACTGAATGCTGATAAGATGGTTCAGAAACGATAAAAATATGAGAACTCACAAACGGTTTGACTTATAAACTTCATAATTGGATTATAAATTATAATTAAAATTCTTTACAAGACAATTTATAACTTCAAGCTAATCGAGTACTTTAGGCGACAAAAACTCCAAAAAATCGTCAAGAATATATAATATTGAATTTAAAAATCATATAAAAATTCATAACTCATCACCAGATAACACTTTAAAAGTGAAATTCCAAATATAAAACAAAACGCAGAAGCTCTTTCATAAAATCAAAAAATTACAGTTAAAACATTATTTACCTTTCTCCCCTCGTGCGTCAAAAACAGCAAAAAAAAAGAATGTTCATTCTTGCGTTTGATGTTTATTTTTCTCAGTGAATTCGTTTATAGCGTGTTTTATTTTTATTCCCTTTTCTGAGTCTTCAAGTTATACGTGTCTGCCCGGAGTGGCTTAGACAGAAGGATATTAAAAGAATCATGGCGTTCGAAAACATATCGTTTCAAGAAGCCGCCAAACATAAATCCTCTAGTGTCGTCTCCCAAGCCTTGTCCTATGCTAATCGTACCGCAGCCTCTTCTTCCTCTCAAGCTTCTTCTTCTAAAACTAATAAATTGTCTTCTCCTCCTCGTCCTAAATCTCCCACTTTTCATAAATCTCCTAAATCGAAACCGCATTCCAAGCCTCTTCCTCACTTTCCCACCGTCCCCCCCTCTACACCTGTTCTCCATCTGTTGATTGGGCCTTGAATCGTGAAGATTCCCCTCTTCTGAATTCTTCGCTGCCTTCCAGCAACTTTCTAGCTCCTCGCAGCCTGCTCCCTAATTCCCCCCCTAATTACTCCCCATTTAATATCACTAATCTTTCCGCCGCAATCATGGAACTCCTCGCTTCTCATAACATAGCCGCCTCATCTTCTTTCCTTGACAATCTTTCTTCTTTCTTATCCAATTACATCCATTCCTCGTAAGGCATATTTTTGCCTTCTCCTTGTCTTTATCTCCCTCCCCTCTTTTCTCCCTGTTAGCTAAGGATAACGCCTTACTTACACTTCAGGAACACTAGACATGCTTTTGTGCTCGTGTCGTTTAATTTGTTCATATTCAGGTATAATTGTCTCTTTAGGGGAGGAGACCTACAAACTGGTGGTCAGCCATGTTCGTGCAGGTACTCCTCTCTGCGCTTTGAATTATACCAAATTGATACGAATAGAAAAGGTCCGGCAAATTGACCCGCATATTGTGATGGGCAGGACTTCTTTCGTCTTCAATTTCCTTGTTCTTCCTTTCTCCTCCTCAAGTTGGAAGTGCACCTATGTGCTCGCTTCTTATTTACTAACCTTTCTTTCTTCTTTTATAGCTACTCTCGTCCCTCCTTTCATTTTCTATCCTATTCTAATTTTCTTGTATCCTAGATAGCATGTCGCGTGCTCATGCTTTGAACATCCTGCAGTGGAACTGCCGTAGCTTACAAGCTAACAAATTAAGTTTAGAGGGTTTATTAGACCTCTATAATATCCATGTGTCGTTGTTATCCGAAACTTGGCTCAAATCCTCCTCGTCTCTACATTTCAAAGGCTATTCTTTAGTTCGGTCAGATCGTGTGGATGGTTACGGTGGCGTCGCCATTCTCATTAGATACGATCTATCGTACCTATCGCACGATATCCCTTGTCTTCCTCCTCCCTATCCCAATCTTCCTAACATGGTTCACATTTCTCTTTTGAATCTTCTTCCGCATCCTTTACATATTGCTTGCGTTTAGAACCCTCCTAACTCCAGCCTCTCTAATCTTCCTCTTATCTCATTTCTTTCATCGTTGTCTGGTCCATTCATCATTGGAGGCGACTGGAATGCTCACTCTCCTCTTTGGGGCTGCGCTGGGAATAATCCTAATGGTTCGATTCTTGAAAATCTTATCTTGGATCATGATCTTTTTCTACTTAATGATCGGTCTCCTACCCTCTTCAAGCAACCTTCTTCCTCTAGTTCAGTTGATCTCTCCTTTTCCTCTCCCAATCTTGGTCTCTTATGCTCCTGGAGGACTCTCGACGGCACTTTTGGCAGTGATCATGTCCCCATTCTGCTCACTCTTAATGACGTGCTCCCTCCCAAGTCTTTCAAGCCCCTTCAATCTCCCCGTTGGCTTCTTTCTAAAACTGATTAGGCTAAATTTCGTTCCTTGGTGGATTCCTCTCTCCCTTCTTTTTCTGATGTTCCTAATCCATTCTTCCGTTACGATTTGTTCACTCAAACGCTAAATTCTGCTCTTTCCACATCTTCTCCTATTACCAGCACGCGCAGTCGCTCTTCTTCGTATGCCTCCTCACTCTGGTGGAACGAAGAGTGTAAAGCAGCGTTTCAAAAAAGTTCTGCCACCTTTAAAGCCTTCCGCTCTCATTCCTCTATGTCCAACTTCCTAGCCCACAAAGAAGCTAACGCAAAAGCTCGTTTTATCCTTAAGTCTGCCAAAAAGAATTCTTTGAAGTCTTTCTGTTCCTCCTTCTCCAGAGATACGCCCTTCTCCCAGATCTGGAAAATGGCTAAGGCGTTTAGATCACCCTTTTCTGAGCGCCTTCGCCACTCCTACCCTTCCAAATCCCAGCTGGAGTTCTTCTTGGATTCTATTGCTCCCGCCTATGTCCCTTCTTTTGAAGGAACTGTTCTTCCTTCTCTTCCTGTAGATTTTGAGCCTCACTTCCTGTCTTCTCCTTTCCGTTACGAGGAGCTTGCATCCATTCTTAATAAATCCACCTTGTCTGCTCCTGGCCGGGACGGTTTCTCGTTCCTTATTCTTAAAAATCTCTCTTCTGCTGCGCTGCTTTTCCTTCTCCATATATTTAATTCTTTTCTTCTTTCTGGCTCTACTCCAAAATCCTGGAACGACTTTATTGTCGTTCGTATTCCTAAAAGAAATCAGTGTTCTTTCCGTCCCATTTCCCTGGCTTCCTGCCTGCCTAAACTCTTTGAAGGTTTGATCAACGATCGCCTCGTGTGGTGGCTGGAGCACAATAATCTATTCCCTTCTAATATGTTTGGTTTTCGCCCTGGGCTTGGGCCGGTTGACTGCATTAGTTATTTCCTTTCAGATGTCTATAAGTCTTTCCTAACAAAAAAATTCACCATTGTCTCCTTTGTGGACGTCTCTTCTGCCTTTGATAATGTGAATCTTCCCGCTTTGGGTTCCAAACTTTTTTCTCTTAACCTCCCTCCCGTCGTCGTCATTCTCATACTCAACCTCTTCCAGAACAGAACTCTCTTTATTTCTTCTCCCTCCCTTTCCTCCTCCAGATGCGTTTATCGTGGGCTCCCACAGGGTTCCTGTCTGAGTCCTACACTTTTTAATATCTACTCTTTTGATATCGCTTCTCTTCCTATTTATTCTTCCTCCCTCCTCTTCGCTGACGACATTTTGGTCTATTCCACCTGTGACAATCTGTCCGTCGCTATTGATGAGTTGAATAATTCCCTGTCTATTCTTAATAATTCCCTTTCTCGTCTTCACCTCTCTCTTTCTCCTACTAAGTCGTCTTGTATCATTTTTTTTCTCCGACCCTTTAACCGAGCTCTAACTCGCATCACTGTATCTGGTATTCCTATCCCCGTTGTCAATTCCATATGCTATCTTGGCCTTTTTTTAAATAGCCGCCTCACATTCCATGATCACATTAATTTTCTCTATAAATCCTGTCTTAAAAGACTTAATCTCCTTAAATCTCTCTCTCCCCACAGATGGGGAGGCGATCCGTTTATCCTTCTAATTCTTTTCAAAGCCATCATCCGGTCCAAGCTGGACTATTGTTCCTTTATCTACGGTAATTCCTCCAAGTCTCTCCTCACTAAACTTGACGCGATCCAGAACTCTTGACTCCGTTTGTGCATTGGAGCCTTGAAATCCTCCCCCATTCCCGCAGTTCTATCAGAGTCGGTTGCCCAACCACTGTTTATTCGCCGTTCTCAGCTTGGGTATCGCTTTTTAATTAAACGGCTTCCCATCTCCTCGTCCAAACTTATTTCCTCCTATCTATATATCAAAAACTGCTGGCGTTTTTCTCCTCATAAAATCCCAATCCTGTCGCTCATTGCTACCCGTCTTTCTAATTTTTCTCCTGTTGTCCTTTCCTACAACACTCTCCCGTACTTCTTTCATGACTTCAATAGCCTATGGCAGCCTATCAAATTTTCCTCTCTCCCACTTCGAGCCAATTCCTCCTCTCACGGTGCAGTCAACAATGAATTTCTTCATTTGTTGAATTCCTCTTTTCCTGCTCATGTATTGATCTTTACTGATGGTTCCAAGAGCGAGGACAGCGTGGGTGGTGCGTTTACTGCTCCGTCGCTTCGACATTCTGAGTCCTTCCGGCTTCCTTCCTTCTGCTCTATTTTTTCTGCCGGGTCGATCGCCATCCTTCAGGCTATCTCTTATATTTCCTCTTTAAGCGATTTTTCCCAATTCCTCATTATTTCGAACTCTAAGGGCGTCCCTCAAGCCATATCCTCTCCTCCTTCACATTCCTCTGATAATATTATTCTCTCAATTCATTCTCTTACCTCCACTTTGCAGTCATCCCGTTCTATTCTCATTGATTTTTTGTGGGTCCCCAGTCATTCCGAAATTGATGGAAACGATGCAGCCGATTCTTTGGCTCGTTCTGCTGGTCGCCTTGATTCATTCCTCAACCATTTCCCTTCTTCAGATATCCTTTCGTTATCCACCTCCAATCACGCCAGACTTTGGCAGGATATTTATCCCTCCCTATTTTCTAATCGTCATTCTCATTACCGTTTCATTCAACCAATTCCTCGTTCCCTGTCTTGGTTCCATTCTATTCCTCTCAGTCGCCGCTCTTCTATTGTCTCCCTAATTCGTCTCCGGATCAATCATTCTCTCCCTTCTCCTGATTGTTCTCTCCACGATTGTGATCTTCCTCGTACATGTGATGCTAATCAAATTTTCTTTGAGTGTCCTGCTCTTCGTAACGAACGCTACCTTTTATACAGTCAGCTCCTGTCATTAGATCTCCCTACTCCCTATAACTCTTCCTTTATCCTCTCCTTTCCTTCATCTTCTGTGGTGTCCGCATTGCTGTCCTTTGTTGCGTCCATTTCGGACCGCTTAGTTATTTAATTTATTAGCTTAGTTTTCTTGTTGTTGGGTCAATGCTGCTGGTGCGCTCCAAAAAAAAAAAAAAAAAAAAAAAAAAAAAAAAGTTATATTCCTTGTTTTTATTATGTTATTGTCTGAGCGAAGGTTGCTGAATGGAGAAACGTCCATAAGCTTCATCTTTCAATATGTACTGTGAACTAGATTTGCGTAAAAACAATTACGACAGGTTTTAATTTAATTAATATTATAATGTAATTTCTATTAAGATTATCTATTTTTAGACCAGTTTGTTTCTAAAATTGACGTTTATATCAGGGTATACTACTTGTTTTTGTATATTGGCTTCACATATAGAATTTCGCTCATTTACTGAGAATTTCTTTTTCAATTACTGATACAAAGCTTTTTTAATTTCATTGATTGTTTTATACGTACCCAGATATTTTGCTAATCATTTAATGCCGTATAGTAATGAAATCCATTTCAGGGTAATTTGTGATTTTGTTTAGTTTTGAAATATGTTTTTTTATTAACTTTTTGTCGGCATTCTATCATGTGAATTGTCAACATTTCATCCATAATTAAGTGTTTCTAATTGAATAAATTATTTAAATTAAATAACTTTATCCCAAGACGAATGAGCGAGTTTTCAACGCCCTAAATTTAGAATAATTGTTTTTTTCCCCCACTGTACGGCAAGAACCATAAACAGTGCTCGTGACTTCTCTTCCTTATATTTATTAACCATGTAATAGCCAACCCATTTTTCCAATGAAGGATTGAGTCGGAGATAATACTAGAATTTTAACAGGAATAAGCATGTTTTATAAAACCAGCGGGGTAGTATGGCAACCTATACAGTGAAGTATTGTCCATTGAATCCTATTCGTACTGTAAAGAGGATATTAACAATATTTTAACGCCCGCTATAATACTAGCATATAGCTTTATAAAATGCATATTATGTACATGAATTATATGTTCCGCACTAATTGTATTTGTTATGTTATTGGAAGAGCGTAATTGTTAAGAGAGTAAATCCTACAGAACATCACTTATTCACCTGCAATGAAATGACATAGCAGGTCTAATATCCCAAGTTCCCCTAATAAATCAAAAGTAGATCATGACCTGTATTTTCCGCAAATTCAAATGGTCCAATAGGGTAGAAAATAGAAATTAAGAAAGAAATCAAAAATGGCATGGCCGTTTACGGCTTAGAACCGAGAGAAACGGTAGAAAAAATCCAAAAATCTCCCAGGTGCTAATGGAACGTAGAGGAAGCTACCCCGTGACAAAAAGGGCAGTACAACTGTATTGATGAATACGTATGATTTATAAATATTTGCAAATACATATAATTACTATTTTTCGTGATCACTTTTTTTGAGTAAAGATTAAGTTTATTATTTAATTATTATTTTTCTGCGTAATACAAAGGGTGAGCTAAAACAACTACAACTACTCTCCGTACGGAGTGTGGACGTTATCTACATGAAGTTCATTCTTTTTACAACAGAAAAAGCGCAAAATGAGCATCAGCGGATCAATATGAACCAACATTCAGCTGCGACAACGAAGTGTAATTCCAGTTCGCATACAGATTACAATATACGTATATTGTGCGCTTATCAGTTGATAAAATGGACATCAAAACCGAACAAAGTTGTGCAATTCGATATTGTGTTCGAAGAAAATTATCGCCGATGGATATAGTTCGAGAAATCTCAGCTGCATATGGTACGGAAAGTTTGAATAAATTAAAATATTGTGATGGCATAACGCGTTTAGGAATAGTTGTGAAACTTCTGTGTTGATCCCTTATGGCGGGCAACCTCGAACGTCGTACATGGAGGAGAATGTCATCACAGGCGCAGCCGTCATTCGCGAAAATTCCTAGTTGTCGATGTGGAAAATGGAAGCTGAACTAAACATCCCTCGAACCAATATACGGCGAATTTTGAAGAATGTTCTGGAACTGCGCCGTGCGTGGGCAACGTGGGTACCTAATTTACTTACCACCGAAAAAATGGTGCTCCAAGTTACGATTTGTATGGAGTGGCTGAGAATTGAGACTGAACCAGACTTTCTTTCAAGAATTGTTACCGGTAACGAGTCATAGGTGAGTTGCTTCAAACCGCTCTTAAAGTAAACGAGCTTCGATTGGAATTACCGGGAGGAACCGCGAAAGAAAACAGTTCGGCAACAGAGATCTCTAATGAAAGTCATGATCACGATATTTTATGATCATCGCGGTATGATCTGCTGACTCAATCGATAATTTTCAGTACCGTGTACTGTCAAATCCTCCGGACTTTGCGATATCACATTGGACGGAAATGGCCAGACCTACGCGACCGATGGCTTCTCAATCACGATAATGCGAAGCCGCACATATCCTTAGCAACAACATTATTCCTGGAAGAAGAGTTTGTTGCCACGATTCCGCATTCCTCCTATAGCTCGGATCTCGCACTATGCGATTTTTGGCTATTCCCGACCCTAAAACGCTTGCTGCGAGGCCGTAAATTTCAGACACGGAGGAGGCATTCCAGCTGAGGAATTTCGGAAAACGATTTTCGAAAAGTAGGCCGAAAGAATGCGCAAGTGTATTGCGAAGAACAACCGATACTTTGAGAAGAGGCCTGCGGATGCTAACGACGAATCAGATAGCGAATAAACAATTTGAGGTAAAAATTTCTTAATCTGTATGCGAATTTCAACTACACTTCGTTTATACAGCTGTATCTCGATTCATATTGCTCATCTGACGCTCGTTCTGTTGGAAAAAGAATGAACTTCAAGTTTCATTCGTTTTTTGACCGCTAGATAACGTTCATACTCCGTATGGAGAGTAGTTACAGTTGTTTTGGCCTATCCTTTGTATATCAATTTCAAAATCCGGAATCAAGTTTGTATATTGGTTTACTTGTTTCACATGTTAATACAAAGACCTATATCATATTTCTACTAAGATTCTTTTTCCTTGTTAATTTTGTTTTACTGTTTCGTTAACAAATCTTTTTTATATTTAATCATCAAAAAACTAATAAATGTGGTGTTCTATAGATGTGTTATTTTAGTCTGAAATAGAAAAAAAAAAAAAAAATCGGTCTCTTCTATTGTTATGAAAATTTTTGGTATCATGATTTTAAACATTAGATTTATTTCTATGCGCCTTGTTTTATGTTTTAGTATAATGATATATATATATATATATGAGTTATATTGTGTATATAAAATTTTATGTATACAATTTTAGAATCATAGCTGGATTCGTCAAGCTGAATTAGAACCGGCCGATATTGTCAGCTGGGTTTGTAGAACTATGGGTTTGACACCCACTACACCAACTAAAGTGATTCCTACCGCATCATGAGTATGCTCCTTAGTCCTCATTCAGAGGATTTCAGGATCTTCGAGATTTTAAGCGATCAGTCATGAAAATATATACAAAATCCAGATTTTAATAAGATCCTTTTTTAAATTGTATCTTCATTCTTTCCTATTTTCGTTGATTCATGATTGCCTGTTATTGATTTAATTTTCCAAAAATGCCGTGTCAAATGTTAGTTGGAGTTTAATAAATTATTAACTTTTTACTATTTTAGACTTGTCGTTTACGATTCTAGAAATATTATTAAATTGTTTTTAATTTTTTATCTTCAACAACATCGAAAACATTATTTAAAAATGTTACAAAAGAAATCAGTAAGACAAAATATGAATAAATAAATGAATATATATATATATTTTTAAAAAAAATTTTTGAAGTTTATTTTCGCTTGTTTTCTTTATTGTACTTTTATTATTTTGTTGTTTCTTTATTTGTATTATTTAACAGGATATTTTTTAACCAGTAAAAAACTAATATTTAAAATTAAAAATCAATACAATCTATTAGTCCCCACCATTATAATAATGTAAAGTATTATAAAAAAAAAATTATTATTTAAGCTACATTATTTTTTTTTATTTTTAAATTTTTAATAGATTTGAATTTCTTTGTATATTTTTATATTTCTTTCTTATGGACTAAATTCTTAATTTTCTTCCACCCTTTTATTATTATGGTTTTTAAAGTAATCAAAAACATAATTATAAATTAATCGAAAAAAAAAAAAACAAAAAAAAAAGCATAAAGTAAATAAGAATTTTTGATATTATGAAGATGTGTTTTGCAATATCTGTAAAGTTTGAACATTTTCTAAAATATGCTACAAATGTGTACGTATAGATGATTGCTTATGAAAACCGTATTTTACTTTTAAAAAAAACTTCATATATAATTAATAATAAGTGTTTTGATTATCACAAAAGTAGAGAAAAATTATAATGCCAGATTCTTTTGATTGTCATATCGGGAACCGTAAGTATTCTTTTTTTATTATTTTAATAAATGTAAAATTGCTGGTTCCTAAGAAAATTGTAACATTTTGTAAGTATCATAATTTTACATAGGGTCTGCGTTTTTGCAAATTTCTAGTATAATTTTCAGTCCTTATACTTAGTCATTAAACCTTTAGTATTTATCTGTATTGTTCTTCATGGTCTAATTTCACTTTACTGTCCATACCTAATAGGCATTTGTTTTATGTATAAATTTTGCGTATAATTTTTATTTTTTGATAAAGTGCTAGCTGATTTAATGTGTTAACAAGACAAAAAATGATTTATGTACAAAAAAATTGTTTTATTATTATAAGAAAAATACAAAATGCTTGTATTCGAATATTTAATGTCTTAATTATTAAGTATTTTTTAATTAAGCTTTGCAAATATTTGTTATGTTCATGTCGTAAAAAAAGATGTTACTAAAATAATGGAGCTTCTGTGTTAATATTAAGAAAAACATAAACTTTATGACATTAATATTAAAAAATTATATTTAACTGATTATGTATCATTTTGTGATTTAACTAAAAATGATTAAATGTATTTGCGTGATATACCGAAATTATAAAACGAAACTAACGAAATCTTACAACTGTATTAATATTAAAAGTATCCTATGTACTAGTATTTTATTTATTTTCGTAGTTTTTCTAGTGTTTTGCATATAATCGGTAATAGTTACGCTTTTTTAATAAAACTTATGTTTTGGTAAATTTTTAAAATTATTTTATAACACTTCTTAAAATAGTTCATTATTATAGATAACGTTGAAAAATGTTGTACTTTTAAGTAATGACTCTAATTTCTTGTACACAGTTTTTATTTCATTTTATGTGTGTATGTATAAACCATTATTCCTCCTCAATACTAAATGTTTCTCAATAAAATTAAGATATAAATACTGCCATCATTGGATTATATTCAATGGGAAGTTCTAGGTACTGGAAAGATCAAGTTATTCATAAATGGCTACTAACATATTTTTATACTTAAAAAGAAAAGAAAATAAACTTTTATTTTTCAATAAAAAATTTATTGCAATATTCAAATAATTTTGTTTAATTTTTAAAGTAAATTTTTCGGTTCAAATGTTTTAGCCTGAAAAAAAAAATTCGTCGCTTCTGTCTTAGAGCATACGGCTAAAATTTTGAAACATGGAATATGCTTTAGCCTGATTTGTTGAATGCCGAATTTGTAACTACTGTTGTTCTGTTGGGAAATTATGAATTAAGAAATACAAAAAGTGCGGATAATCGTTTTATTTTTCTGTTTGTTCTACATGGCCGTTAGAAGTACCAGTACTGTTACGGGTTTATGATAACGAAAATAACTGATCTAATTTTTCGAATTGATCCTTTCGATGTGCCCAACGAAGACTATCAATGCACGATCCGCCGCGAGTAGTCGATAGAGCGAGATTTGTTTTAAGCTGTAATCCGAACGTTTCTTCCATAAACTGAACCAATCAGTGATTTTAAGGTTTCTTCAGATCCAGGTTTATATCGCTAGACAAAATGATGGATATAGTATGGTATTGTCTTTTTTTTCAATTTTTTTTGTAAAATGTCTGTTCCCTTAGGTGTGTAAGCCATTAAATTCAATTTAAAGAAATCTTCAATATCATCAATGCTAGTTCCAGGTGAAATGTAAACCGTTACAATCAATGCTCACCGACCATTGATAGTGCTTTATCACCCCACTCTTCGCTTACTGCCACGCTTCTGTTGAGTTCTAACGAATTTTTGTAAAATTTCATCAGGATGTGCGAAGTCGAAAATAACATGCAGTTTTGGACCGAGGCAAACGAACATCATCGAGAAGCGGTCCATTCGTTCGGCGGAAATTTTCGGTTCAGGTTCGTCGTTATCCTCGCTAGAAGCTACTTTTTTGAACTTTTTACGCAATTTCCATTTAGGAGGGAGAGGGATCTTTCCCTTCTTTTTTTTTGCGATATACATCTTCCATCTATTATTTTCAACAGAAGTAGATGCAGCATTACAATGAAGAATACAGTAACCTGAAGACGTTGAAGGAGGAGTGTCAGGATCAGGGCAGACAAACATTATCGAGGCGCGGTCCAGGATCGACTAAATCAAACGTAATATGTGCACTCGAATGCACTGACTCACTATAAACCCGTTTGTCCTACTACAGTAATCTGCCGAATGGTTTATCGAATTCCATGGTAATTTGTTGAAGCTTCGAACTGAGAATTTCCAACAGCTCGGCTCCAATCATGCTATCTTGGTCTATGAAAATGATAATGTGCTGACCCACTATAAGCCCGTTTGTCCTACTACAGTGGTATACTTATTATAAGCGCGCTAGTTTTGTCTCCCTTTCCGCGTAACATTTTCGGGCAGTTAGGTCTCGGCTAAAGCATGTTCCATGCTAAAAAGTGAAATATACATAAGATAGAGTTCTAACATACAACAATTTAACGATTCTTTTATTGTATACAGAAATAACAAAATATTAAATACAATTGCATAATATTAAGATTTATTAAATAATAAAAAATCTCTATTATATTCACTTCTTTTAACTGTTAAGATAAGCTTTTTTGTATTTACATTTAAAGTTGTCTTACATAAAATAGAAGAAATATTAAAAATGTGCAATATTTTATTTATAAAGTTTATTATTATTAAATCGTATCCAACACACTTAGTACATAGGTAAATAAACCGTATCATGCTATACAAAGTTAATAAAAAGTAAATATAATAGGTGAATTTAGTTTTTTCTCACATAAGCATCAGCCAGTTTTATCTTTTAATTATACTGTTTTGTTGGATTCCAGACCATACTGGTTTTCATACAAACTTGTAATTTCAACGCTTGCGAGTAATAGTTTGTACAATATAATATTATTAGCTTTTGATCCATACCGTTTAATTAATTTTAAAACGATGCAGAAGAGTTATCTGCGATATTTCCTTTCTGTTTTTTTACTAATATAGTAAAATAATTAATCTTTACAGTGTCAACAATTTTCAGACTTCATGCTGATCATCGCTGATTCGGGGGACATAAGATAAATTTCTATGTATACTGTGCGATAACAACGATCGAATAATAAAATAGTATAGTAATAATAATAATGACGGAATCATAAACTTACCCGATATGCACACCCTTCCCCTGAAACAATTCCAGCCTAACAAGACATTTCCTAGGGCCATCAATGATGAGAAAAGCAAAATAATTTCAAATTATCTCTGTAAATATAGGAGTAACATCAGCTAGTTATTAATAAACCTTGTTCTAGCTCACGTTGTCAACGAACTTGCAATATGATGAACACATTAGAATCTGAAAATTGGAAAAATAAAACTACTCATTGTTAGATTGCGCAGCAACTATGGAAGTGCTTTGCTAGATAAGTATGATACGCAGGTAACCAAGATTGAAGCCAATGCAGGCAGCAACATAAAAATTTTAACGGTCGTATTTAATGGCTGTAAAATGCAGTATCAATGTAAAATATTGTAAGAGAGTAATAGTCGTAGTGTAAACTAGAGCATGCAGAAACTAATGCAAATAACGAATTAGTAGAAGACTTGGTCAAAAGAAATTAAGATCAGTTTATGATTCAAAATTACCCGTATCTTTTGATAGCGGTTGATGGAAATTTAGGTACAACTCTAACAATACACTTGTTTCAAAAAGCGTACTAAATATGTAATTGACATATTATGCGTACAGCATAGATCAATAATCTGCTGAGCAAACGCAGTTCTAAAACTGATAGTACAGAGATCCTATCACTGTGCTACAATTTTAGTTTAGGCAGATTGGCTACAATTCAAGGAAAAAACGGAAAAAGCAGAATAGGCTATACAATTAATGCTAGCCAAATATAACTTCTTCGTAGAAGCTATAAAAAACGCATTTAAAAAATGTATCTTACGAAATGAACAGAAGGCGTATATTCACCTTGAGTGAAGAGACACTTCCTAGAACAGTATGCAAATTACCGTGAAAAAAAAAAATTAACGCTAACCCTTCCAATAGCAACATGCTGAAGGCAGGAAATAAGCTCATGGCAAAAAACTCGGAGGAAAGAAGTAAATAATGGCGCAGCTGATTGAAAACCTAAATTTCAGTGAAGATAGTCAGAAAACATAGCAGTTACTGAATAAATTAAATAGCGAGAAAAACCAATATAACAACTCATCAACGGTGACAGTGAGTCAAGTAGGCGACCAGCTCGTAATTCTAACCAATCTATCAATGCATATTCATCAAACAAATTAAACACCATAGCAAGGTAGCAATAATTTGGCTTCAATAAAGAGTGCATACTAAAAATGAATATCCTTAAACAATGGAGAAAATCATGCCCCACAAATTTTCAGAAACCAGAAAAAGACACTGGCAACTGATCTGTCATTTATATAAAATATTTAGCGTGCGATATTAAACTGTATACAGAGAAAATCGACTAGTAGGTAGATTTTAGGGCTTGGAGTTGAAATCCTTCAGTTGACATAATACATAGAGGGCGGATTTCAGAAATGTAAAATCGCTGGAATTGGCGCTGTGAACTTTACTCCTGTTTTCAATACAGTCAATCATCGCTTCACCAAATACATCAAGTGATTAAAGATTTTGAGATTACAGAAAGTGATTCAATGCTTCACAAATATTGGAGGTTTTATGTCGCACAAAATGGAAAGCATCAAGAAACCGCAGAAAAGTGGAGTACCTTAAGGTAATGTCTTGTCGCAAATTTTATTCATATACACAAACGATCACTCAGTGTATACTAATACTCAGCATTTCCATATGGATTACCTAGTTTTACAACAGACCAGCATGGTATCTTTGAAAAAGTGAAAAAAACATTAAATTATACCATAACTGAACTTTATACATATCATAAGGAAAATCAGTTGAAGCCAAACTTGTTAAAAATAACTTTGTCTTTCATATTAAAAAAATTAAAAAAAATGTACTTTTGTGTTTTTTAAGGCATTTAAAACTTTCGATATATATTAATATAGCCACTTGTTTACATTATCAAATATTGTAAGTGGAGTTGACACAAGCCACCTGCGTTTTAATTGTAGACGTTACACACTATTTAACGGATTATGTTTTAGCTCTTAATATACTTGAAGCTGTTTTCAGCCTTTAGTGTTGTTAGTTTTGTTCATGTAATTCCTAATCTATATTCGGATTAGAAATATTAAGCTACGATAACTTGTCATCTTATTAGTGGACAGTGATGTAATTTTTATGAAAACTTCATAAATAAAAAAAGAAACATTCATAATACCAGGTTACACCGCTCTCTTTATTTTCTTACTTTGATCAGCTATCTTTGAAAGTGATAACGGTAGCACGACAAATCTTCTATTCACAGTCAAGCCTTGTACACGAACAAAACATGATTTAATAACATTTAAAAATTATAATAATAATAATACGCATATATTTTAAATAGTTCATGATCTTATTCATAAGTTTAAATTACACTAAAATATAAATTTAAAAAAGAAACAAAACATTTAAAAGGTAAAAAAATTTTGGTATGACTATAAACAAGGATAGACAGTATCTGACAGCTATTTTGATTTGTATTTTCACTAATAACGATGTTACCGTAATTAAATTTATTGTTTCCGACTGTTAGTAATGCTAAAAAAAAAAACATTGTAAATATAATACAATAACCTGTGGGCATGTCCAAATTTCACGTACACATATATATATATATATATACATTTTAAAGAAAATGATGGATTTACAAGGACACGTTTAGTGTGTGTTGTATATTTTATAATTTTAACTGTGTTTTATATAAATAAATATAAAAGCTTAACCAGTAGTTCACTTTTCGTAACCCAGACTAACAGTTTTAATTTATTTGTACTAAACTCTGGTTAAAATGAACTAAACTAGATATACATTAGGCAAAAATAATATATTAGTATAAAGTAGTAGTAACGGCGAGATCTGGTGAGTACGGGGGACGTCCAAAGACGTCCCACCGAAAATCAGCGAACAGGGACCTCACTTGAGCTGCAACATGGTAAAGTTGCGTGGTACCCACCACGCGGCTAGCTTAGTCATGTGCAAATGTTCTGTAAGGATACGATAGATAGAAAAATGACCCGTGCTAACATATGAGGCATCGCTACCTCATGGTGAAGATCAGATACTGTATAGCGGCGATCTTCGTCCAGGAGAGTGCGTACAATGTTGATTGTTTCGTCATTCATGCTATCAGAAGGCCGACCACTCCGCGCGTTGTCATGTGTGTCCGTTTTTCTCTCTTCAAATTGTTTTACCCAGCGATATACAGCTGCTCTTATTATCACATTTTTGTCTCCATACGCTGCACATAAACGTCGATAAATTTCGGCACCAGGAAGCTTTTCAATAGTTAAAAATTTGATAATTGCATGTAACTCAGATTTGGACGGCACAACTGGTGTCGTACTTATGTTTTTTCACTCTAAAACACGTAATTTACAACCGATCGTTTCCAACCTTTGAGAATACATTGTAGTAGCCTTGAGAAACACGCCCACTCAGTTTTATCGCTTCAGCGTTACCGTAAGTGAAGAACGAAAATGTGTATACTTACTTTTCAAACAGCCTACGTATTACAATTTAATTTAAATTTTGTTTTATTTTTAGGTGAAAAATAGAACGAAATGATAAAACTGTAGCTAAAATGGTCGTTTAGAATTTGAATAGTGAATTACTAGAAAGAATAGAAAGATAGTATTTTTATTAGATTTTACTTCTTTTTAATTTTTGTTAGTAATCCGATCCGAATTCTTTGTGAGCAAGTAAAAAAGATATTTAAAATTTCTCATTGAACTATTTTCATTTACATTAGAAAATAAAAATTAAAAATAAAAAGAAAAAAGTCAAAAGATCGATTACAGTTGCGTTTAAATTCGAATTAAAATGTAACATTAATAGTTTTACTAGAAAACAGTACTAAGTATTGGTTATAATTAAATCCGTAGGTAACATTTGTACAAATCTTTTATCGTATAAATTAAGTTTCTCTGTTGTAACCAATTTTTTCATCAAGATTTTGGTGTTTTGCGTGGAGAATGTCCCCTATTTCCTCCCGTGGATCCGCCACTGCTTAGTCAAAACATTACTAAAAAATTTAGAAATTTGAAAAAAATCAAAAATTAATTGATTATTTGGTAATGTGCCATTTTATTGTATCTATATCTGTGTATAGTTTTTTTTTTTAGTGATGCATTATTTGAGATTTAACAATTATTTTTAAAATACTACTTTACCTCACTTCGTTCAATATAGAGAAAAATTGACAATCTATTTTTCATTTTAGAAAAAATATCAAAATTATTAGTGCATTATATAATGCGTAAATGAATTCAATTAGCGGCAACATCATCACCAGCGGAAATACCGTTAAACGGCTTTCAGTTACAGTTTAACATAAATAAGATCACTTTCAAGCAGGATTTGAAAAAAAAAACAAAAAAGAAACGGTTATTACAGATTTCCCAGTAAGTGGAAATTATCCGATGTTGGAGATATACAAATTTAAAAAATAAGATGACGCTGAACATGCTGATTATTAGTACTGTCTCATGATTAACGATAGCATTTTAATAGTACGAGCTGACAGTTTACATGTTCCATCGGCAAAGTTTATTTCCATTAATAGTATTTGTAGCTGCTACTATTATTTGACAGCCGGTGATCTTTTCTAACAACTGGAAAGCCGCAATTTCAGCGTATGTAACACCTCCGACGAAAAAAACGAAAAAGGTTTGTGGGTTTGTAGTGGTAGGCATGGTCTTGTCAGTTTTTACCATTGCGGACGGGTATATTTTACTTAATTCGGTCACTTGTATTTCATTTTTTATTATCAACGAAACAATCTGAGGTACGGCCGGGTTAAAGCATTTATTGAAGACATAATTTATATCGGTTTCTTTTATGCCTGACAATAATTTCAGTTTTTGAACGGCCGACTCAGAAGAGGGATTCTTCATCAACGATATAGACATAGCTTGAGTTAGTCGACTGGTCAGGGTGTTTACCGATATGTCAGACGATAAGTTATTCGACAGTAGCGCAGCAGCGTTGGCACTCGGGAAAAACAAACGATTTTTTTCCAAATTGTAAAACAACGTCGTATAATGGTAGCCGTAGGCATGTAAAAATTGTGACTTTAAACTGTGAAACACATCCGAACTAAGGCCATTATTCGCTAGCGACAGCAAACACATTAATCGTAGTACAGAAAACGTATCACCCAATTTCATCGCCAAATACGTCTCGATCGACGAGATAATTTCCCGTTTCGAGTAATTATTTACGATGCTGTCTTCGGTAGTTTTAAATTTCTCAAAGCAGCTACCCAGTTTTTCTACAATTTGTTCGCAAGCGGTTATATGAAATGACAGAGATTTCTTTATATTTGTGGCGTTTGGTAGTTCGTTTTTTATGTAACTTTTAATTTCGCCTAATTTCATCATATTTTTCGCACGATTATATTGCGATTGTACGACTTTAGCTTTCGTTTTCAAAAACGCGATTGCGTCCGAAAAATACTGGTTCCGAATCTCTGAATAAACCTCTTCATAGGAGCCACTATTCGCAGCACCACTGCACAGAGATGTGCGCATATCGTTGTTCAATTTTATAAAGCCGCTTTGGATTTCGAAAACTTCATCCAGTAAACCAGTGTACGTAGACGGCGTCAATAAAGTACTGTAATAATCGACATCGCGATCCACTAATATAAAATAGTCGATTTCTCGATTATTCTTATGACTGGCGCTGGAGGAATGATCGTTAAATTTTCTTGACGAATAATACTCCAGCATATTGTTTACTGACTTCGAATATTCGCCGATAACGATTGAACTAGAAGGCTGTCCGAAAATTAAAAACGCTGAACAGATACTATCTGCGACGGCAGATAGTAAAGACTGATCCCGGTTCGTAAATAAATTATTAAAAAAATTCGGGAATTCTAACGAAAGGATATGATTATCAATCGGAATTAATTCCCAAGGAAAACTATAAATCGTCACGTATTCGTATACACCTTCCTGTTCTATTAGTTGAAGCAGCGAATATAGCTTCTTTGGTACCAGTATGATCGAATAATTCGGCGGTTTGGTCGCTGTAACATTTATACTGTTTCGACATATTTCCGAATTAATGTGATCGCACACAAGTTTGACCGAAATAAGACTAGAAAATATAAGAAATACCTGCTGCCGATTACTGTTCAACGGTACATCTAAATTCTGCAAATTATAAATTTTATTCACATTCAGAGATCTGAAATTGAAATATACCGTATTTAAATATTCTATTAAACTTTGCTCAATTTATTAGTATTGCACAGAAAAAAAAAAATTATTTAAAAAAATTACATATACACCGTATTAAAAATTGAAAAAGTAGAATTAAACCTAAGATTCGCAATGTTTTCACAATTACTTTATAGACTACGAGCAAGTCTCTTTTATTGGCAAAAGATTTGACGCAACAGAAAGTAAAAGGAAATGAAAAAAACATCTAACGAAGAGGATGGGCCAGTTAAATGTTTGACTAACCGGGTGGAAAGAAAACGAAGGCACTACTGAAAAAGATGAAAATTCCAAGATGTTTTATTTGTTTTAAGAAACAAGTAGTCTCCATAAAGTGCTATAAAATGGTCGAAAAGTTTTTCTGTTGCTATAAAATTAAGTCTCGGTTTAGTAAGTAAATTGGATTGGTTTATGTAGATAATAAATCATTGGGTTACATAATTTCACAAAACCTTACCGAAACGTTATATTCTAAAGCACAAGTAATATTTTGAAATCAATATACATTTCAGAAGTGTATTGATCAAGAATGTGTTCTACATTACAAGTGAGACTGATGGGTAAGCTTAATTAAAGTAGGAAAATTTTTAAATTTCTTAAAACAGTTTTTATAGTATTGACAGTACGAGAAATTTAGCATGTATGGAGAAAATATAACAAAAAAATGAGTGCCTTAATACTTTATAATTATATATATACATATATACATATATAAAATTCAGCCCTTCGGGTCTTCTAGTGCTTACAACTATTTATTTACAATAAAATAACGTAAATGGAAGAAAATTACAAATAATATGAGAAACGATAAATGAAATAATTTAAAAAAAAAATCTAGTTTACAATACGACAAAATCAGTCTATCATAGATTTCATTTATTATTCGTATAATTCGTTATTAATCAATAACAGATTTCACAAAGTTACTATTAAAATTGATAGAGTACCTTAATTCAGAGAAGCCTATAATATTTTCTAGCGGTTTTATAATATCGCTGTCAATTATTATATCCTTTTCTCCGGGTACTTTTAGAATAAACTTCATAAGTTTTTGTTTTGAAAGGTACGAAAGCACATTATATTTAGTTTTCATATTTTACCATTGATAATAAAAGATATTGCTTTGGCTTATGCATAATTCATAGAATAAACAACATACTTTTATTCTATTCAAAACTTACATACCGTACATCTATAAGGTAGTCAATTTTTAATTTTATTAGAATTGTATTGTCCAGTCCACTCAGCTAGTATAAAAAAAGAAAACGTTTTACCGGATTGATTAATTAATTGTGTATATTTTTAATTTGAAAATTAAAGTAATATATATTACTTTTTAAAAATATTCTTAAACTATCTAACAAAATATCGTGAATTTACCCATTGAAACTAATCTATAACGTGAAGTGATTAATCAAAAAATTTAAGATTACTCAGTATTTATTGAAATTATTTTTTTGTCGCGTAGTAACTATATCTCACAATCATAAATTTGAATAAAATTTGTAGTTACTATTAGTTTCATCAATATAGATATTAGTCTTTGTCGAAAACTATTAAACCTGACATAAGCAGTAATTTAAAATAAATTTAACTTTATTAATATAAGTTGAAAAAAAATCGAATTTTGCAATAAAAGTTGATTGATTTATTGAAAATGTTCTCGTATGTGAACACAACAATAATTCGAGTGACTCAATAATGATCGAAATATCTCGAGTTATATTTATAATCGAATGATTTCGTTAGTTATCTTATAATCGCTGAGTAAAGGTGGTTATTGTTATTTATATTTACATTGTTTTTTATTGCTGTTTTTTATCAGTGAGTTTTTAAGTTGTTTTTTGTTTAAATTTTTGGTTCATTAAAAAAAAAAAGAAGTTATTGTTTATTTGTAAATAATGGCAGAATTAAATGTGGCATATTGGTCCGTTATATCTGAACTATCTTTGGATAAAGTAGAAAATGTTGATTTAAGCCAAAATGTGAATTCTCTAAAGCAGTTGATTTCTTCTAAAATTAACCGCCCAAAAGATGAATTAAGTACGTAAAATTAAAGTTATATACCCATAATTAAATTTTACTTACTATTTTCAGAGTGTGCATGTACAGTATTTGATTTTTCTTTCATTTGTGTATATAAATAGGCATTTGCTTCGCCGGAGTTATTTTAGAAGACCATAAACAGCTTGTTGATTGTGGTTTGCGTGAAAATTGTACAGTTCATGTGTTATTTAAAAATAACGATGGTAAGTCGAACAGCGTGTATATCATATTTAATTTTGGTTTACGTGTTTTATTTTTGTGTCAAAATTGAATGCAATTTTGTCAAAGTTAATAATGTACTTAACTAATTATTTAACAGTAACACCGGAAGTAGTTCCAGAAATTCAAAAGCCTGAAATTGAAGAGTTCGCTAAGGTGTTCCGTGAATTATCGTCAAGAAATATTTATAAACGTATTTTACAGGTATAGAGTACAGGCAGATTTTATAACGATTTTTTAAATTTTTTTTTTTATGAAACTAAGTAATATAAATTTAAAAAAAAGAATAATTTGTATTAAACGGACTGTAAGTGGAAATATGAAACCGAAGCTAAATGAGAAAATTTGAACATTACTAATAAGACATTAGTAGTCAAAGAAAGATCAAATGAAAAAAACATTCTCTTTGTTGGTATGTTCGAAAATTTTCTTAAGGGCTGGCACATAAAAACAGAATTATTTCCTTTTTGCACAATTGGATTGATTGGCTGCTGTGCCAATATTAATTTTTTTTTAAATAATTATAAAATATTTACAAAATAATGTGTTTTTACACGGTTACATATTTATTTATTTATTATTTTTTGAAATTAAACATATAAATATTTACGTAATATTTTAGAGTGTACGGCTTTGTTGAAGGAACATTACACTGCAAATAATTTCAAAAAAAAAAATATTCGGTAAATATTTAATTACGCGGCATCAGTTCGTTTTCCGTCTTTACAGTTCGTTGTGATACGCACGTCATCGCTACCTTTTAGTTCGTCTCAATCTCGTTCATATTTCATTGAAAATCATTGAAAATTAAATAAAAATATTAATTTTGTTGAAAATAATCCAAATTTGCTGTTCTTAAAATATTTGAAAATTTTTGAAATATTTTTTCCGATTTATTGGTTTTAAAATATTTCAAAGTGTTTAAAATATTTCAAACTTACTCGACAGTCCCTCATATAAATTATAATTTAAATTTACTCCAACAATGGATGGCTAAAAATTCAAAAGCCAAAATCTGACAACCCCTCATTCTTCATATAAATTATAATTAAACTTACAAATAATTTCAGTTACGAATAATTTAACTTAAAAATGGAAGAATAATTTTAGAATAATTAATGTGATTATTTGCTATCAATTTAAAAAAAGTTGACTATACATTTGATTAAACTATTGTATACTGAATAAAAAAATTATTTTCTTTCTTTTAAAAATTTTAATTCACTATTTCGGAGATATTTACAAAGTTCTACGCTAATAAAAAAGTGTAAGTTAATTTTAATTTTAATTATAAATTTTAAACAACGTGATTTTGTTCGTTACAATTATTATTCCCGGTGGGAATTCCCTAGGCTGCTATAGATGTGGTGATTCATTGTCACCACATGTGATCGACCGTTTATTAGCATTTCAATAGAAGCTGTTGTGCGTGCAATTGTTATCGATGTTATCGCGGTCTTCCAGATTTTTCGCGGTATCCTTTTTTAACCCGTTTTTTGTGTTTTTTTTTTTTGTTTTTGTTTTTCTTTTATTATTAAATATGCCCACCGAAATCGAATTGTGCAGTGCGCCGTGTAATCTCACGTTTTACCAATTAATACGATTTACAGAAGAAGAAGTAATTCAGTACTACATCAGACAACGGGTTCTTCCGTATTTCAGGCTCAAATTAGTTTCAACAAATTTACTTTTTTCTTTTTTTTATGTTTCATTTCTTCCTATCTACTTCCACGGTATTTTTTGTATTTTTTTTACAAAGTTTAGGGTTTGCTCGGCGTATCAAAGTCTACTAATGATTAATAAAAGTTTGGAATTTCGGTGTGGTCGGTGGATCGGCAGTCTAATTTTATATAAACTAACGTTGAAATAGTACTCTTATTAATTTTAATTACATAATTAAACTTTAATTAAAGGGAATGAAAAATTAATTTTTTGAATGTAAAGGAACATAAAAATATAGAAATTTATAATAACCTAACTAATCTTAGAACAAACCATCTAATCAAGCGAAGTAGAGTTAGAAGTTAAATGGTTTTGTTGTTTGAGACTTGTGGGGCAGTTATGTACGAATTGTTAAGTTTTTATTAATTTTTAATTACTTAGTGGAACATATTGATTAAAGAAAATAATAACAAAAAAATGAAAATAAATTTTAGTTATATAATCGAGGGTATAGGTTTTATCTATATTAATTGGAACTAGTAAGTTAGGTCGTTATTTTGGTTTCACTAACTACCAACTTTGTATAATTTCTTGTATTGTTGACATATTATTTGCCTAGTTAATTATCTATTACGTTATTCATGCAAAATTAATTCGTTTTGATTAAACCAGTAATCTAGTCGCTGTTTTATTAGGGTAGTAACCTGGATCTAATTTATACCAAACAGTATGGGAACTAAAAGGTTCAGTCAATGCGATGTTGACTTGCCTGATATTAAGGATGAAATTAAAAATGTATCTCTAAAGGTAGCACGCACAATGTTTTTACGGAAAAGTTGATCTTGACTTTTCGTTATATTAATTTTTAATTTTATAATACACCATAAATATGGGACTATGTTCCCGAAACATCCCGAAACAGGTCGGTGATTAATTTTTAATATATATTTTTCGATAAAGTCTAATTATTGTTTGTTCAAATTAATTAAACTAAATTGACTCTATGCTTTGTTACGTTTAAAACCAAATACGACGCAGTTGCAACGGCGCGACGATCACTAATCATGTACGAATAAATAAAATTATTTTACATATTTCGCTTGATCGATTTTTTAATAAATTCATTGTGCTGTTATAAAACTATGAAATTTTTACATTTCCCACACTATACTTCTACCATTTATAGTTTTTCGGATATAAAACTTGAAATCGAATTTTCAAAACTTTTAATTAAAATATCTCAAAAAACTAAAGTCTCTAGAAGTATTATAGTATAAACGAAGGGAATGTTTCGAATATGGTGCTCATTACAATTACTCACTAACCATTTGCAAATTTTTTTGTTTTTTAAAATATTTTTAAAAAAAGAATAGAAACAATGAGGAACGTTAATTTGTAATTTTTAAGCCTCTTATACATGTATAAAAATTTTTAGGTTTTTATGGTTCCTTTCAAATTTGTAAGGAAACAGTATATTAAATTGTGCGACATTACGATGTAAATATTGTAACGATATCTGTATCTTATACTATCATGAAAAAACACTCAAATGCTTATAATAATTCAGCTCAAAGTCAACGGAGAAATTTGAAGACATGTATGCGAATTCAAAGGAAAATGTTGGAAAAGAAATGTTAAGATCTCCTCACTAGGAAAGCCGGGGGAACTGTTGCCTCTAAAGTTTTTATAAATTCTTTTGATATATAAGATTTGTGAACTATAGGGAATGATGTTTACGGTCTTTTAATCAATAACATCATTTTTGAGATTTTTTCCATTGATCCCTATTTATTGAAATATTTATTTTTTAATTTTTTTCTGTCATTAGTTTCATAAACTGTAATTAGTGTTTAATTTATTCTGTTTGACAAATCTTTTAATTTTTGAATTTCAGGAAGCGGATGGTCAGAAACTTTTAGAAAAGGTTATGACATCAACCCCGGGCTTATTAAATGACAGTATTGCGTTTTCGATTCTTCAGCATCCAGAATTGCTTACTCGAATACGTGGAAATGTGACCGAGATTACTACTAAGTAATATATATTTTATTAAAATATCAATTGGTATTTACTGGTAATATTTAATTGTAAATGTTTTTTAATAGTTTACAAGTCGATGAATTATTCATATTTATATTACTTGAAAATTTAGGATAATCGAAAAACACCCGGCGATAGCTTACGGGGCTCGTAACATAATGCTGTTTACTAATGAGCTTTTTACTTCTTCGTCCGGACAACAGCCACGTATACAGCAACCTCACATCGTTTTTGGGATGGGTGATAGTGATGTAAAGTTTATTTTTTTTTTCCGATATTTTAAACATTTTTAAAAGTTGTATCTGTATTGGTGTAACATTTTATGTTCTTAAATATTTAATTTTTAATGTTTTTGTTAAGAGACTACGAATTTATTTTTGCGATTGGTAATTTATTTAATTATTTTTAACAGAAATTAAGTAATATATACATTTTTTTGAGGTTTACGTTTACAGTCGAAAAAGTAACTCATTTTTGTTACAGTCGGAACCTTCATTTAGGATTATAATTCCACGATCCGAAGATAATCTAGGCTATTCGCTTACGCGTAACATTAGGCTGCCAACAATGCCAGAGCCAAGTAAGAATAAAAATTATTTTAAAAATTAAAATTATCGCAAACATAATGCCAACTTTTAAACTATTAAAAAATTTTCGTACGTTTGTAATTGCTTTTTTATTTTGTGGCAAGTGTAAATTGTTTGAGTTGTTCGTTATATTATTAAGTTGGTTTTAATTAAAATGATATTTGAAATTTTGAACTAGTGTCACAATTGTTGTTTGTAAAGAGTAAAGTAAAAATACGCGGAGAAAAAAGAAACAAATATATATTTATTGAAAAAATTATATACTTCATTTAACAAGTTGTGAATAACGGTAAGAGTTGCGGTTCAGAAAGACAAAGGACTGTGTTTTTTTGAAGATTGATGACCATTTTAAATAACTAGGTAAATCAGTAATAATGAAATATAAATAATTAATTTGAATTAATTTTTTATTTTTGGGGATAATGTCGATACGGGACATTTGTCGAGAAGCGTTTAGAAGGGAAAGAATTAAATAGATACTGATCCCATTAGGAACTAACAGAATGAAGGAACTGAAAACTCGGATAATGTATAGGGATGGAGGAGATAAGATGTAAGAAGCGAAGTAAGTATTAGAAATTCCAGGGGCAGCAAATTAGAATACAGAGTGACACGTTCATTCAAGAGGGAGGGGGTATTTAAAGAAACTAGTTAAGATCACAGATAACTTCATAATTAGGATGAAGATGATAGTTTTGGGAGGGTGCAAAATGAAAACCAAAACGTGAAGGAGGTGGTAGTAATATGTAACCGAATAATAGAGACGACAATGGAACCGTGTAATTAAGGAAAATCATTAAACCAGCGAAGGACAGGAAGACTTGATTAGATGAATAGGTTAGCGGAAAATTTGTTGGAGAAGAAAGACGCGTATATATCAGGCCATAGTCTAGGGTGAAATTTTTTATACAGGGGAAGCAAATTAGAAACAGGTATTTTAGAAAAATGGAGATAAGAGGATGCGGCAGTCTGAGCTAAAGAATTCGCCATTTTATTACCCTCTATACCAATTTGGCCAGTAACCTAGAGGAAATTGATGGAAATAAAATGGAGTGCAAGAAAAAGCAAGCGAAAGATGATAAAATCGCAGCACTGTAGTGGGAATATAAAAGGAAATAGTTTGGGAAACGCTCATGGAGCGGAGATAGTCAAATAGTTGGAAAAGGAACGTTGAGAGTAGATAAACACAATAGAACGTAGGATAGCGATTAGTTCAGCAGTAAAGATAGTGCAGAAAGAAGGAATTCTATAAGAGAGAAATGGGAGCTGTTGAAATAAATTGTATGAGCGGTTTTTGAAGCATTCATAATGTAAACTTAAAATATATTAAAAATCAAAGTATTAAATAAGTTTTTATATATCATAACGAAAAAATAACACAATTAGTACTGAAATTATTGATATATAATAAAATTAAAAAGTTCAGTTAATTCTTTTATTAACGTCATCGAAGCAGTATTAATCATAAACAGTAGTTCAGTATGATGCTGTGGCCATTAAGGTTAGTTGTTCTAAAAGTAGTAAGCAAAAGTAAATTATTAGTACCGCAATTGAAAATTTGAGCGTGCAGCATTTTAAGATTTGTCCTTAAGAGTTTAAAGTTTTTGCAGTGATAACCATCAGCAGTATCCTTCTTAAAAACCAATTTATCGCACATATATTCATTTTTAACATTTTAGAATAATTTACAGTTTCATCCTCAAAACATAAACACGGTTTTTATAGCATTAAAACAAAATATCTCGAAATATAAAAGGAAAAGCTCTAGTTATATGAATTAGAGCGTTTTTCGACTATTATTGTTTTAGTTTTTATTCCACTTTCGGAATTTTTTAATTTGTGTTATTTATATTGTACTTGATCGTTAATCTCGGCTTTCATGTTAATTTGTAAGTTATTTTCCATTACTCGCTCTTTTTTTTTTTTAAATGTAAAATGATGGTTGTGTAGTTTAAAAAATTAATTACATTTCAAATATACGTTTTTGTAGAAATTTATTTGTGAAAATATATCCGTTTTCATGGGCGTCGCCAGCGGGGGGCAGGGGATGCAGCTGCCCCCCTCCTGGAGCCTTGAAACTTTTTAATCAACTGGCCATGATGAGTATTCATAGGCGCGTGATCATGAACAATTTGTCAGAAACCCATGAAAATTATGTTTTAATTAAGATTTCATTCTTGTTTAATAAAATATTAAGCCTTTACAACTTATAAATTTTATTTTTCCTATAACTCATATCCTTTTTCTATCATCTTGCCCCTCCCTGGCGGCTGGCAACTTATCTCCCCCCCCCCAGGCCCATCGGCTGGCGACGCCCATGTCCGTTTTGTTAGTCTTAAAACCTGATCATCTCATCTCAAAAGGAATGTTACCACGAGAAAATTTTTCTTTTGCTCTCAGCTTGCTATATACTATGAACTGTTCTAAACATATTTTTGTCTGTATAATTATCGTTTGTTTGTTGTTTTTTTTCCAGGTCGTGAACAAGCCGGACTAGGATCGGCGCAGGTAAATCGAATCACTCAAGAAATGTTAACAGCTGCTGTTCAACAGGCCATGTCATCTGCTAGCACTGCTAGTACTTCATCAGAAACGGCAGCTCTCTCTGCTAATCAAGTAACTAAATATTATGTGACGATAATGTTGGTAGATGAATTATTCTGATATACAGTTAATTATAATTGTTTCATTATTATCAAAAAATTTAGGTAAAATTTAAATATTCAGAATCAACAAGTCATCATATAATTTAACAATTCGCGTTTTTATATTTCTTGTTATTACAATAATATCTTTCTGAAGCGCTTAATTCTTTTGTTCTTCTCAAGTTTCTCTTACTGTTTCTTTATATACCATTTTTCTCCGAGTTATCTTACGAATACTGTCTTTTTTTGTTATGTGCTCTGTTCGTCTTATTTTTTTTTTTTATTATATTTTTAACACCTTGGTATTTGTCCATTTTCTATGACTCTAAGTTAACATTGTGCAGTTCTGGACTTTATCCGTCTACTCAATTTTCTCTACTGCTTCCTACAATCACATCTTAACAATTAAAATAAAAAGTTTATTTAGAAATTCAGTTAAAGACGGAGTGTAGATCATTGTTTACAATTTATTTTGTAAAAGTCTGTAAATCAAAATAATATATTATTTAGCTTAAAACGCTTTGATAAAAATTTGGCGAATATTATGATGTGGTTACAGAATGATTGGAGATGTAGTTTCGGCGCAGATGTTCCTGAGCAAGGGGGTGGTCTATGAATAAATGTTATCACGATGATAAAATCAACTTCATTTTTGCTACAAATTTGTCCACTTTCATTTTATATCTCCACACAATTGTTACGGCACTCCGTGCTGACGGTTATTCTATATGACATGAATTTTTCCTATAATCTTGTAGTAATCAAAGGAAATTATCAATGTAACCTTTATTGGTGATTAACCCATTCTTGATTGTTTACATTTTCTATTATTTTTCCGCACGGACAGGGTAGATTGACCTTAGTTTCCGAGTTGTATTCATAAATGCAAGTTTTATAATTGGTAATGTTACATTTTAAACACATTTTATTGGTTTCATCTGCTGGTTCTGGAGGCAAACTTTGCGGCAATTTCAGAATGTTATAATTCTATCACATTATCCAATTTAAATTTCAACGTAAAATTTAATATTTGATCTTTGTTTCGAAAAACAAAGCTTTTTAAATGACAAATCATATAAAACGAGCGACTACTTCGCTCACCATAATTTTAATAATATTATGGTTGCTTAAATGAAACTGACAATTGAAGCCAACAATTGTTGCTGCTCATGATCAAGTACATTTGCAGTCATTGTTACATCTAATTCCATGGAACTTTTCAATATTATATAAATAACTAAATTTTAATCATTTAAATTTTTTTTTTTTGATACGATTTGTTGTGATAATACAATAAAGTGTTTTATGTTTTAATTACTTTTGTGACATACTTAAAGAGATAAATTGGGCATATTTCGTCATTGAATAACTTCATTATTTATAATTTGGGCCCATTTTAATTTAGCATTGTCATACATAAGCTTTAACCGAACAAAATGCGGTAGAATTAATATAACGAGCAGTTCTGTTACAACGTAGACTATAAATACTGCGCTAACTTTGTGGGAATTATTAAATATTCACAAAAATATGCATGTATTTTATTTAAAACATATAAGTACAGATATGCTGATAGGCAATTTAAAATTCGCATAACATCCGATATTTTAAAAAAAAGCGTTTTGCATTTAATAATAATCTAATATAAATTTTCTAAAATGTGACAGAAAATTACTATATAAAGACAATGTAATAAATAATCAGATTCCAACTCTGTTCTAATAAATTAACATATAAATTTACAATTTAATACATTATTTCATATATTTTAATTTGATTAATTGATTTATAAATGTAGTATTTAATGCCGATTAGAAACAATTATATTACAGTTATCTTTTTTTTATATTATAAAAATTGTTTGTCGTGATTACGAATTTTTTGAAATCTAGAATACGTTTTCACTAGATAAACACTACGTTACTTTTAATATTTGTGTTTTATAGCCGCGGAGTTCAAGTAGTGAAGGTGTAATTATAGAATTACGGAATTTAGGCTTCACAAACGATGCGCATAATATTCAGGCATTGCAGTTAGGGAATGGAAATTTAGAAGAGGCGATAAACATTTTATTGAGCGGCGCGTTAGATGATTAGTTTTTTATTAATTACAGTTATTGTAAGTACGCATTAAGAATATTTGTATTTGTGATTTAAATTTGAATTTTTTTTAGTCATTTATTATATCTGTAATTATAGTTAGGATAATAATTATTTTTTACCTAATATAAGTGTATATTAGAATGTAATTATAATTTAGTTACTGAAATTTATTGAAGAATTTTTTAAGGTTATAAATTACTTTAAAGAATACCTATAATTTAATGTTTTGTTTTTATTTTAGGTTTGTATTGAAGATTACATTTTTTTTTCTTCCTTATCGCTTTTTAAGACTATTGTTGAATACGATTATAGAACAATCAAATAATTGAAATCATGCCAAAGGAAAAGACATTTTAAACCCATACGTTTAAGGTAGGAAGAAATTGATTAGAGACTAAAATTTCATTACATTTAGGAAATTGTTGTAAATAATTTTAAATTTAGAAAACTAGGGTTCGAGATGTATGTGATCCTATATTGAAAACTTTTATACTATTTAACGAGACTGTGTGCGAGAATTAAATCATTATTTTGAAGCTTGTTTATGTTTAATTATCTCTGACTTCATGTGTGCTCTTAAAGCTGTTTCCTCACATTTCCCCTATCATTCCTCTGACTTTTTTATCCTCCGTATTTGCTCTTTCATTCGTACTTTTTTCTCATTCCATGCTATCCGTATTGATATGCTCTGGGTCCCTAGTCATATGGGGATAGAGGGTAACGAAATGGCAGGTTCCTTGGCTCAGATTGCTGTATCCTCCCGCTTTTATTTCATTAAAATGCCCGCTTCTAATTTAATATCACTGTGTAAAAAGTTTCACGTTATATTTTGGTCAGCTTTTTACGTTTCTTCCTTTTCTAGTCAACCCTCTTTTATTTTAACATCCAACCTAATCTTCCTACTTGGCCTTGGTTTTACAATTTTCCTTCGCTTTGCCGCTCCGTTATTGCCTCTATTATCCGTTTACGTCTCAATCATACTCTTCTTCTTTCCTCACGTTTTCGATTTCGTCTCGCCCTATCCTCTAGTTGCCCTCTTCATCCTGACGACGAAGCCGTCTGTGATCCTGACCTTATCTTCTTTGAATGTCGATCCCTCTTGAACAAACGTACTTCCTTGTACTCCGATCTGTTATCACTCAAACTCCCTAATCTTTATTGCGCTTTGTATATCTTATCGTTTCCGTCGATTTCCTTTGTTCCTATCCTCAGTTCTTTTATTTTATCAATAGCTGACCGAATCTGTATCTAACTGATTTTTTCCCTCGTGACATTTCTGGGCGAAGATCCATTGCTAACATGCCCGAGACATGTTTAAACAACGAAATAATGAACAACTAACTGACGACAAAGTTGCTAAATTTGTTATGTAAGTTGGTCTGAAAAAAAGGGGTAGGGGGGACGTGTTTAAGTAATTTTAACATGATCGAACTTATCATCTACGTAGAATGCAGTATCCGGTTTGCATGGATCATTGAAAATATTAATGGGGATTATGTCTCTCTTTGGGTTTCCTGAATTAAAACATCTGTTGTACCAGTGAGGCTTAATGAAAAATGTTTACAAGAAAAACTAATTGTTATTATAAAAAAAGTCGCAACTACACTATCTCGTAAATCTTAATGCCTAGTTCTATTTTTCATAGAAAGGTTAGTCAAAAAACTGGTTTCAGCGCTAGGTTCTTTAATTTCTTTACATAATGATAAGGAAATACATAAAGAGCAGCATATGGCAAGTGCTTCTTAATTTGTTCCCAAAATAAGTTTTATTTTCGCTCCTGATATATAATATTACATAGGATAATCTAACATAAATTACTTCACTAAAGCTTAGAAAGCGTCTCTGGTCATCACCTTTAGCAAATTACGTATTTCCTTATTGCCCCCGTAAAAAAGGGAAACTGGTGAACAAATACGCTCAAAGATCACATTTAGATACATTTTATTACTTGTGTTGGCGTGTAAAGACGAAGTACTTTATTGTCAATTTTGTATTCTACTCAGTTCAGTTTCCACTAAGATACATTAGGAACGTTTGTAATTCGTGATAAAAATAAATATTCCCAGCGTGCAGTGGAGTTAGAAAAAAACTTTTTATTGACTTATTTTAAGTTTAGTCAACAATTATTCTTTGTGGACGTCAGAATTATGCTTTGTGCGGCCGTGGAAATTGTGGAATATTTAATACAATTACAAAAAATTATACAGAATATAAAAGTATAAAAATTATTATAGAAGATATAAACGATTTGGAGACAACGGCGGTAATTTCGATCCTGAATTGAGACAGCTGATGCGGTATTAGAAGCTCACATAAATTCTGCCAAACTCAATGCTACATATATTAGTAAAAACGTGTAAAATCAAGAAATTAATTTTTGTACAAAAGAAATACAAGTTATTTGAAACAGGGTAAAAAAAAGTCTGCGCTGTCGGATTTTAGCGGAATTTTATAAATCTTTCTTCAGTTTCAACGCTACTTATCATTAACAAACGAGTGCAAACGCTGTGGACTGGCGTTACCTTGCTGTCGTAGACCACCCACACAAAAACACGCATCTCACAGTCCTGCACGAGCTAAAACTACGACAGTATATGGAAATCACGCTTATGTCTAATTGTAAGTAAGCGTCCTTGATCGCACCCTCCACTAACAATAAATACAGCGATAATACCGAGAAATCGAAAATTAAATGATTTTAACTGAAAAACAATTTCTAACTCGACATCATTTCGAGATGGAGTCATAAATATCGAATCCGTATTAATGTTAACTTAGATTTTAGTTTTTTTATTTTAATAACTAGTTACTTTTACTGAGTAACAATTTAAATTTTATTTATTTTATTTTCGATTCTTTAATGATATATATCGCAAATATTAAATATTCTGTAATGAATAAAATTTGAAAAACTCAGAGTAGGCTGTTTATAAAGAATAGTGTCGATGGTTGCAATGCCAGTTGCCACTGGAATTTTAAGTATGTACTAAGCTGTTTTATTAGATGAACCGCTGAGCAATCATCATCACCTGAAAAATACGGTTTAATCAAATTTGCTATTAAATTTTACGTGTCTCCTACCAATTAATAATAATACTACATTTGGTCCCATTACTTTAACAATTTTATACGGACCTTTAAAATTAGGAGTTAACTTATTAAACCTGGTGATTTTATTTATTAGCATCACCAGTTGACTAGCCTTAAATTCGCAAGGTTAACTTTCTTATCGTAGTAGTTTTTAGTTCGAGATTTAGACGCCATAATGTTTTCACGAGCTATTTAACGCGTAGTACTCTCAACAGGCCTAGAGTTAGTTTTGTTAACCTGACACAAGTGACAGTTTTTACGAATTTACGCATATCGCTTTTCATGTTTTTCCAGTAATACTGATGTCGAATCTTGGCGTAAGGCGGGAACTATGAGCCTCGTGCAAAACTTTATTTATTTCCTTCGGAGATTTTAGCTTAGTTTTTTCATTTCTAATAACAACAGGTTTAACGTTTAACTCCTTAAAAATGTAATAGATAAGAGCTTCAAATTTTTCATAATCAACGAGGGTGTGCGTATCCGGAATTTTATTTATAAAAACGTGTTTTTCATTAAACTTTAACAAAAGATTTTATAGAGTTAGCAATACGTTAAATAGCATACCTTAGTCTACATTATCGAAAACGTTTACCTTGAAACAGCGGAGGTAAAGAATTTCATTATTTTGTTTAATGCGCTCATTACAGCCGACCTTTATATTGTTGACGCTACTACGAATCCGACTTTGATTCATAAAATTATTTACGTTATCATCGTTTTTACAAGAAAATACAACGGTTGGATTTTCATCAACCAATCTACAGTTAATCTTTTCTATATAAACCGGTTGACGCTGTTTTTTGAAGAATTTCAGGAATTTATTATACGTTACGTTACTTTCACGGTTACTCTGTCTATTGTTACTATTATCCATTGGCTTTATTGGTTTTAATGTTACGTTACGGGTTACCAGAGCATGTACTTTGCCAGACGACGTACCTATTATTCCCTCAGCTTTGCTGGGGTTCGCAACGGGGACCTTGATGACTGTCTCGGAACAAGGCGCTAATTTAATGAGATCACAATTACTGTTAAAAGATTTTCTTTTCTGAGTTAAAGTATATACCCGGTTATATTTACTCTCATAACCGATTGAGAGAAATTAATCTCGGCATTATAAGCTTTCAAAAAGTCGATGCCCAACAACCTATCACAAGGGATTTTAGTAACGTCGTGTATTATATAAAATTTTACGTTACGGATCCCATCAAGATCCAAAAATGTATAGGCAAAAGTTTCTATCGAGGAACGAGTACAAAAATTTCAGTAATTTTAATTTTAATGTTATCATAGTAGATTGTGCCTTTCTTTAATCTCTCTTTTTTAATAATTTAAATGTCTGAACCAGTATCGATTATAAATTTAAAGTTATTTGCTACAGATTGCTTAGAACGAAAAGTGGCATGAATAGCATTATTATTTACCTAATTAACATTATTATTATTCTTTACGTTATTTGGGACACATTTACGAAAAATTACATCTTCCTTGATTCGGCATCTGTAACCAAATGAGGTTTGGAGTTTAAAAGAATTCCTGCCTGTGTTCCGACAATCGTCGACGGTATGCCCTGGTTTCTTACAATACCTATAACGCTCGACGTCGGGAGGTTGCTTATTACTATAATAGTGTGCCTTATTCTTACACCATGAGGGCCTTCAGCGGAGGGAATGATTCGCCACGATTATTGGGCTTTTGCATTTTTAAAATCTGTTTTTCCCGAAAGGCGATCGGAAGGTATTTGTTTAGTGTGGGTAAATCCCGATGTCTCTTAGCATCTGGGATATTCCTGCGTGACAATGAATAGTGAAGCGACTTACAGAGATGTCTCTGGCCATTTTTATCTGGCCTATCGTGGTTGAAGACTTCAACAGTGTTAAAAATGGCTGGGGTGGTAATAATTAGGTCCAACATTGACCATGTCTTAAGAAAAAAGTTATAGTGGGTGGATCCTCGGAATGTAGCAGAGCGAGATTGTAGCTGGAAATAAGTTCTTCAATGATTCTTCCTTTAGAGTGGTAGCATGATCCACCCCAGAATGGAGAATGGGCATTAAGAGCTCTGTAAATAAGAAAAGAGCTTGGTAAAGCCAAAATGAGTTCGCTGATGTCTTTTCGAGTGGTATTATCTCTTGGAGGTAAATATATTGAGCAGATAGTGAGCCTTGAAAGTGTTATTTGTGCCGAAAATAAATGATTAAAAGATTACTATATCAAAATAACGTGCAATTATTCTGTTACTTTTAAGAAATGCCAATGAAACAATTTGTACATTGAAAAGATGTAACTAGCCAATGGTGATGTGAATAAATTGGCTTGTTTTGAAAATATTGAAGATAATCCGCTAAAAGGTATTCGGCTACTCTTTTTTGAACAACCTAAAATTGGCCAACGGCTAAAAAAGATTTTTGCTGCATGAATTGCAAAATAATGAATAATTGTAATTTGTTCATTACATGTTAAAAATAAAATACATAAAATAAAAATAAAAAATAACAGTAAATATAAGTGTGCCTGAGGAATCCTGTTGTCAGTCAGGGATGAATAGTCAGACTATAGCAAGACAAAGCACGCAAAATCCGATCGAGATTTTGTCATAGAGTTAGTCTTTACTTTTTCCCTGTTTAAGAATTAGTTTTGTTTCTTTCAAAAAAGATCGACTCCTGGAAAAAGAAAAAGCAGATACTGATCGCATCGATTACGTTTACCTGGTCCAACTAGATAGTTAATTGTTTATTTTATTACCGCGAAAAATTGTTAAACATAATCGGAAGTTAATTTTAAATTACCGATTTTAATAATACCATTCTTTTTCGAAGAGAATCTTAGAAACTGAAAGGCTAGCGGAATAGTGATGAAGCAGACAGGAAATTACCAGCAACAACAGGGATACGTAGCTTTTGATATTTCATTTGTATATAATTAATATCGTTTTATGTTATTACTTTTTTTGATGCGAAACTCTTGAAAATTGCTCGTGAAAGGAAATTGTGAAATGAAATCACGCAACGCAACGACTATTATTTTTCACCGCATTTATTTATATATATCTGTATATATTTATATGTATATATATATATGTATATTTATTTATATATATATCGATATAGGCGTTTCGCGTTAAATCAACAGCCCTGTGCCCCAGCACAGCCGCACCTAAATTTATTTTTTTTTTTTTTTAGCAGCTGGTCGACTTAGAAAAATCGATGAAGAGATATTCCGCAATACAAAATTTTAAATATTAACTCCTACCTAAATAATAAATTTACATAATAATAATTGGAAATCATTATTTAAATTAAAATAAATAAATAAACCCACGAATAGTAAAAGATATCCGTGGTTGACATCTCAGAAAGACCTATATACAAAAACCAGAATAATGTTACATCTGGTATTTCTGGTGGGGAACAATTTTAGAAAATTGTTTTTCCGTGGAACGAATCGTTAAATAAAATTTAAAAAAAAAAGGAATTGAAACAATATTATTAATCTCTTAATAAATGAAATTTAAAAATAAACAACGGATAAGCATCAATGGAGTTCTTAAAACTCCAGTTCGAACAACAAAATAATAAAATAATCAATTTAAAATGAAAGTAGGTAACCATAGAAAATTTGAAGAACAAAATAAAACAATTAAAACAATAAATAATAAATTTGAAAAGTTTAAAGATATAATGCACCAATTGGTTGATGAGAAAGTAGCTGACGCAGAAAAAAAAATAAAGGGTAAATGGAAGAAAAACGAGAAGGAGTGAATAACAAATCGTAGCACGTTCATTTTGGTGAAACTAAACTGTAAGCGATCGATACCATTAACAAAGTTATTTAAGTGTGGTGAACATCACAATAAACCAACGGCGGCCGGTGGGGTTGTTGCAGTGTTGTAAGCAATTAATTATTTTTATCTCACATAAAAGAGTTGTTTTATGTGTATTTAAATAATTCGTATATGTTTAATTGTATAAAAATTAATCCGGCCTAATTTTACAGTGAAAATAGCGTGAAAATAAGCATTAGTAAATGTAAGTTATACAAATTATAACCAACAACACACTGATAATTATGCTTACCTACTGCTGCTGTCAATAATTCGTAGCGTCTTTTTTAACAAATGCCTTATTTCGCGGAATGGAATTTATTGTTTTATTTGTATGTAGAATTATGTAAAAATCTATTAATACATCAATACAAATAATATATTAATTAAAATTTAATTATATTATTTGTAGCGGTACGTTAATGGTTTCTTATATCATTTTATTTGTGGAATAAATTTTATAAATAATAACAGTAATTATTTTAATCGGAGAATCAAATAAATTCCAGAAATGTGAATGATAAATGGATAATTTAACCGAATTATTTGAATTTGTGAAATATATCATTTAATTAATTTATGTTCGGTAATTTCCAATTGTATTTTTGTTTAAATTTTACACATTTTAAAATGTTTATTTATTTTTTTTTTTTTTTTTCGTATTGAGAATTTATTCTGTTTGAAAATTAATTTGGTACAGTTTTTTACAAGCAAATTTATTTTGTAATCTTGTTGTGAAGCAACAATTTCAAATCAAAAAATTCAGGAGTTTATTGCCAAGTTTAAAAAATATAACACAAGTATTCTCGTCAGGTAAAAGACGGTTTGACCGAATATTTCAAAAAGAACTTTATAATGATAGTGAACGGTGTGTGAATGTGATGTAAAAATTGCGTTTTTCTGTTTTCCATGTATTTTATTTGATAGTGAGCAATCATGGCCGATAAGTGGTATTATTGATATAAATCACTTAACTTGTCACATTAAAAACATGACTCGTCTGCTGTACATATTAATGATATTTTAAAATTTACATTTCTTGGTTTAGTTAATATTGCTTCACAATTAAACAGTGCATATAGGAAAAAAAAAGTTCAAAATAATTAAAAATTTGAACGTAAATATGTTCATTTTTAATACTCTAATTGATTTTGTTAGGTTTTGTGGTAATTTTGAATCAGCCTTACAAAGCTGTAACGAAACAGAAACATCTGATCGCGGAATTGTTAAGGGTTTAGTCAATTTCAGTTTAGAGTCAAATGTTGCTCTCAAAACTCATTTAGATGAAACAATAGTATTCGAGGGAATGTTAAAAACATTTCAAAATGAAATATTGGACGTCATGTTAGAGGTATGCCAAGAAGAAATTTCAAAACAGATAAAGCAAGTAAATATTTTAGCAGTAATTGCAGATGAAACTAGCGATGTTTTAAATCTGTTTCAGATGACTATTTTTACCGTTATATTCATAAAGCCAATATAAAGATTTTGAGTTTGTTTTTTATTCCCACAAACCTTAATGCACAAACACTTCCAACGTGCTTTCTTTAACAACTTAAAATACGTAAAATCAAAATGAAAATTCTAACGAACTGATTACCCAGACTCATGATGGAGCATTTGTTGTGTCTGGTTCCTCCGGTGTCGTGCACGTAATTCTAAAACAAACTTATCCTTATGCAGATACATTTAATTTGGCAATGAGTACAGCAGCTTCAATGTTAGCATAGTGTTAGTATAATTTTTTTAAAGCTACAAGGACTTTGTAAATTTTTTTCAAATAGTCACCATGCGCTTGAATTACTTATTAATTATGTTTAAGTATCCTAGAATCGCGTGGTATTTTTGTTTAAGATCATGAACGGTATAGTTCGAAACTTGAGGGAAACAGAATAAAAATAAATAAACGAACTGTCTGATCTGTTGCGGAGGTGAAAGTCGCGACTGTACACAAACAAATAATCACGCGCACATCTGTCCTCTAAAATCCTGTTGATGTATTAGTATGCAAGAGTTGATGGTGACTCTTCAAACGATAGTTCGCCACTGCACATGCAAAACGATCTTGCTTGCGAGCAGTGGCGGACTAAGCCTGTCAGAGACCCGGGGCGGCAAAGCTGAATGAGGCAAGCTGATGTAATTTTACAATCATTTTATTCAGTTCACATTTGTATGTATAAGTGTGTTTATGTTTATTTAGTTAAAATCTTGCAAGTGAAATTTAAATTCGATTTAAATAAACATACATAGAATATGGATATGGATGAGGAAAATAAAATACGAATCGATCGGCAAAAAAAAAAAAACAATTAGTAAAAATAAAGTAATAGGTAGTTTTTATTTTCAGTAAGTATGTAGCTATTATAAATAGCATATTATTATGTTTTCGTGCCTTCATTTCACTGAACTCTTCAATAACTTCAGTGAAATAAATTTCTTTTGATACTTTTCTTTCAATTGAAAGCACGGACATTACTATCTATATTATCTATAATGATATAAGATAACCTTTAGAAAAGGGCCGAGGATAGTAAAAAAGATACGAAGTGCAATCATAAGTGTAACTGGAACGAAAACTGTGTAGACATTAGAAAGATTAGTAGTAGTAGTAGTAATTTTATTTTAAAAATTGTAAATTATACTGGTGCAGGCTGTATTTATTGATTTGTATTTTATCTGTATGGGATGATATTTGTATGGGACCTCCCAACTCCAAACCACCTCTTAGATAGGTACTAAGCATATTTTTAAAGTTTTGTTTCGGATTTGATCAAGGGAACATGGAGGCGTTTGGAGGCCCCCAGGACCAGATGCCCGGGCCGGGCTGCCCTTTCCGCCCCCCGTTAGTCCGCCGCAGCTTGCGGGTTTATATAGTAAACGAAATAATACTCCACCAGTCAGTGGCGGGGCCGTTTAATAAATACCTTTTTAAATCGTCCATTATACGTTCGCCATTCTAATGTAAGCGTTGGCCAATAGATAGCGTTATCTACATCGCATTATTATTTAGAATTACAAATTTAAAATGGATTAAAAGGATGAAAAAACGGAAGATGCTTCGTTAAATTTCTTTAAAATTGGAAATCTATGTGTCGAGTTTCGATCGCTTTTAAGATCATCAAAAATTTTGAGGGTTCCTTGCCGCATAATTTGGTTTTTATAATTGCTCTCGTATCAGTCTCGGATCTTGCAGGTAGGGGGTGGGGGCCGGGGCAAACCGGGGCACCTGCCCCGGGCAGCAGTTTCAGGGGGCGCCAAAATCATAATATAATATGTTTGAAAAAAATACGAGTGATGTATCAGTGTGTACACACGCAAGAAGTGAAACTTCTACAGGTTATACACACTTTTATATGTATTTTATTCGATGCTTGAAATAAATAGGATAAGAGAGTCATCAACAAAAGAAAATTTTTATTCGTTTTTAATGGAATTTATTTTATTATATAGATATTTACAAATGATATTTTTAATTTATATATCTCTCATACCGCGCTTAAGGAAGTTTCACTTTTAAAACAGCTTGTTTCCTAAAGCGCCTAGCATCCAGCGCGACGTTGTTCTATCGATTATTCATTTGATTTTAAAACGCTCAATTGGTTTTTGAGCACATCCAAAGTCAATTTTTGAACGCGTGCATAATGTACGTGATGTCTTTGCCAGGGGAATCCCCGTCGCATCTAGAACTAGGAGCTGCACGAGCTGAGCCAAATAAACCCGAACGGTCGAATGTCAAGCGACGATCGTTGTTTGTTTATATGGTTGATTGCGTGTGCAAGTAATTAAAAGAGTGAACGTTGAAATACAAAAAAAGGATATTATGCAAGGTCTTGGTAAAGATCTTGCAAGGAATGAGAGAAAACCCAATAGAACATTGGAACAAAGAAGCTGCGCACCTGTATCAGGAAAGTTGGAAATCGAGCCAGTCCTTAAAAACAAACGAATTTCCAAAAAGAAAAGGCAACACGACGAAATCTGCGAAGACGAATCAAGAACATTAGATCCGACTGGGCTATTTTCCAAAGATATAGAATTAGTGTTTGACAAAATTTTTACAGAAATAGAAACAAGGTTAGAGAGCGCAAAGAGTTTACATGAAAATTTCGCTTTCCTCAGTGGCCACACGTTTTTAAATATGTCGACTGTGGATCTGCAGAAAAATGGAGCCGGTCTAGCATATTCAAACGTCTTGAATGCAGTTGATTTTTGCCAGGAACTTGCTGTATTCAAAGAGATAGTAACCGAAATTAATGAAAAATCAAGTGTATTCGACCTGTTACAACATCTGTGTAAGCATGACTTGCAAGAAGCGTTTCCTAATGTTAGTATAGTTTTAAGGATATACTGCACATTACCGACGACATCTACAAGCTGTGAGCGAAGTTTCAGCAGACTGAAAATAATTAAAACCTATCTACGTTCAACAATGAGTCAAGAACGTCTATCTGGCCTCGCGATCCTAGCCATTGAAAATAAAATTTTCTTTGAGACGAACTTTGATGAGCTAATAGATTCTTTCGCAAAATAGAAAGTACGCCGTGTAAAACTGTAGCAATATTAGAGAGAAAAAAAGTGCTGGAACCTAATATTTGTGAGTTTTTTTTAACAATTTATCTTAAAACGTTGGCGAGAGGGGGCGCCACTGTCAAGTTCTTGCCCCGGTTCGAAAAAATCGCAGATCCGAGCCTATCTCGTATATAACACTCTCGATTTACGCATTGGTTTTAAAAATATAAACAAATTTATAAAAATAAAGTACGAGAAACAAACATCCCTCGAAAAATTCCTTTAAAATATAAACTCCGAGTGTCAAGTTGTTTTAGCAGTCTCCAAAAATTTACCACATCCAAACATTGAAAATAAAATCATATATTATGTGCAGATATTATAATAAAGAGTGAAATCAGGATACTTCAATTTGTGGATTTATAATGTCAAACCTCAAACCTGCCAGTGTCACTGCTGAAGTGTAATTTAGAAAATATTCAATTTTTTCCGTACATGTGTGATATAGAGAGAGAGACGAAATAATTTATCAACAAAATGTTATAATATTAAAATGTCGATCGCTTCAGCTCATCAAAATAAATCGGATGTAGCTTCACATGTTGATCACACTGCATGCATTACTGCGCTTTTAGTAACTTTATTTTCAACTTTTCTTTGACGGAATCGTGCCAAAAATAAATAAATTGTATGCTCGCTGCTAAGAACGACGGCAGAAAATAGATTTCATGCTGGAATACATCGTATATTACACACTCTCTCTCCTTCAATATACTCGTAGTTCTATTTTCGATCGTTTTGGTTCATTCTTCAATTACCTGCCTACGATCAGATTGGCATATACTACATGTCTTGTACATTTAATTATAATTCACCTTTTAAAAACTCCTCCCTCCAATATCTAAAATGTTTGTTAGATAGTGATGTAGTAGTTATCAAACGAAATTACAAGCTACAAATTTAGAACTACAAATTAAAAAAAATATGAAATTATTTTTTAAATTAGTTGTTCTAAGTGACTAGTTTCAAAAGAATTATAAATATAGCACTATGATAATGGTATCAGAGACTGTAAATATACGTCTGAGCTAGCAAACGATTGTAAGAATGGCGGCAGCAATCATTCAAAATTCGAACTCAAGGAGCCGGAAGGAAAAGAGTGGCTGGGGTTAGCTTTTGGTATTTAGAAAAATATGCAAGGGTTATCTTTTTAAGGTGACAGATTTCCTAAATGGTATCGTGATTTAAGATTTTGTGACGTTAAACTTTTCAGCGACACTGCTGTAATGTAATTCATCTGAAAAAAAGAGCAACGATGAGCAACTCGTATTATCTTGTTCTCTTGATGTAAATGTTGCATCATCTTGGGATAAACGTTACAAATACCGATTTATGATGATGTGATCACTTACCAGCAATCGAGTCGACATGCTCCATGTTTCTTACACAGCCGACTTTAATCTCTCTCTAATGTCTAAAATGTTCTCTAGATAACTTGAATACGTTTCTTATTATTCTATGTAAATTTAAAATTTAAAAATTAAAGTAAAATACAAGAATGGAGCGCGACCCGGAAAATTCTTTGACAATTTGGCTTCTAGGTGTTGAGTTTCAAACATGAATTTTGAGCGTCCCCTACCTCAGAATTTGATCATTATTTTTGCTCCAGTGTATACCGCCTTGTTTATGTAATAGATTCAAAAACTTCAAAAAATAAAATGCAAAACGGAAGGCGATTCAGAAAGCTCCTTTAAAATTGATATTCTAAGTGTTGAGTTTTGGACATTTTTAGCACTCTACAAATGAAAGTTAAAAATAGTGTTATGTTTAATGGTAGCAGAGACTGGTACACTACATTTGCGAGCTGGTAGATGAAGACACGTATGACAGCTTAGGTGCATGTACCAGAACGAACTATCGGATGGAGGTTAATTATGAACAATGGATAACACACGGATCAAAACTTAGATACTTACGCTTAAATTTGATCTTGCACAGCCAGAGAAGAAAGAATGGTTAAGGGTTGGATTGTGGTACTGAAATAGTATGCTGAGATTAATTCGAGATGCTCAAACTCAAATTTGGAAATGAATCACCAAATGCATGTAATTGGAGGGGAATGCAGGGCCGAAGATAATTTTTGTGGTGCAGGTTCGGAAATTTATTCAGATAACCAGTCTGCAGGACTGAAGGGCTGAGAATAATTTTTTTTAAACTGGGTGGTGTACTTAAGCTGTTTTGGAAAATTTGTTGAAAGGAGCATGGGGAATTGCGGTTATTTTTGCGAACCTGGAAGAAAATTGGGGTGCGATTTTGAGCTCCTGCACTAGAAATGTGGGGTTAATTTCTACCTTTTGTATACACTTGTGTGGTGTAACTCTAGTGTTACTATACTTCCTAGTCGGGAAAATTGAAACTGTGTGCTGGATGTTCCCTATATTCCCTACACAGAGCCATCAGGATCATTCGGTGTTTGTACTTTACAGCTATCAGTGAAGATGTAGAAAAAATCGGGATAATTTTAACCATTTTTTTTAAAACAAAAGTCGGAATTAGCGAGAGTTATTTAAAAATTTGAAAGTGAATATATCAATATTTAAAATAATAAAATTCAATTCTTAAGATAGGACAAAATGCATAATTAGAACTATAGGGACGAGAAAGGAACTTTATTTGTGGTAATTTAGAACTGTTCTTGCTAACAGTGGCATTTAAGGAAAAAAAATCTCTTGTTATTAGTAATTTCTATCTGTTAAAGGCTGGTATAATTGCAGACTTATAGGTAACGATGGTGTATATATCAGAGCTGTTGATTAGAAATAATATAAGTAGTCTCTCCTCACCTGACCCACATGAGTGGTGTTGGGTAGGGGTATGGATGATTTTGTCATCGCTTCAGCGGAGATAAGTAATAAGCCTTAAGAATAATTTAAATACATAGATGGTAAACTATTGTAAGTAACTATCTAAATGCTGTCATACCTCAGTGGGGGTGGACAGTATAAATTAGAAGGCCTTATATAAAATAAAAATAAATTAATAATAAACGATAACAACGCCAATAGTGGTCAACGGATCGGGGTGGTGTTAAGCAAAAAAAAAATTACAAACTTCAATGAAAAAACTATCTGCTCCAATAATATTAGTCTGTGCTTGGAGAATAGCTCACTGGATATGGTCAATTGCAGATTTGGTATTATTTTTTGGGGATGTAAGATTAGTCTGTTTAAAATATGATGTCTTGAGTAGTTCATAACTAAAACAGTTACTAACAGTTTTAATTATGAACCAGTAGCACTTTTCTAGAAGAAAGGCAAGTTCTCCTAAATGAATGTCATTGAAATCATTTGAGGATAAGCACGTCTCTAAATGATACTTATTAGCAAGTTTACTGTTTGCGTTTCGGTATAATATCCTAAAGATACGTAAGAATTATAGACCTACACCTTAAAATAAAAAGAAAGGAAAGCTCCCTCGCTTAAATTTCGCTTCGCTCAGATATTAACAATATAAAGAAATTAACAAGTATAAAAAAGGGAAAGATAAAATATAAGATGCGCAATAAGAAGTAGGAGGAAGCTTAGGTTTTAGTGTATAAGAATATACAAAGGGTGGGCCAAAACAACTGCAACCACTTTCCGTACGAAATATGGACGTTATCTAGCTGACAAAAAACCAGTGAAACATGAAGTTCATTCTTTTTCCAACTGCAGAACAAGCGCAGAACCATTATAGCAGTACGAACCAAGATAATACAGAGCTGTGTAAACGAAGTGTAGTTACGAGTTTTCCTTACAGTCTAAGAAATTTCGTACAAAAAATTGTCTATTATCTGATTCGTCGTCGTCAGGTTCCTTCTCAAAGTATCGTTCTTCGCAATACACTTACGCATCCTTTCCGGCCACTTTTCGAAAATCTTTTTCAGCAATTCCTCAGCTGGAATGGCCTTCAAAGCGTCCTTGACAGCTCTCACGATCTCCGCCCGTGCCTGATCGCTTGGTGCGAGGTCCAGGCTGTTTGAGAAGGAGCCTGCGGATGCTGACGACGAATCAGACAGCGAATAAACACAATTTTTGTACGAAATTACTTAGCTGTGTAAACGAAGTATAGTTATTCGTTTACACAGCTGTATCTCGGTTCGTATTGCTATAATGACTCTCGTTCTGCGTTTGTTCTGTAGGAAAAAGAATGAATTTCATGTTTCACTCGTTTTTTGACCGCTAGATGACGTCTATACTCCGTACGGAGAGTGGTTTCAGTTGTTTTGGCCCACCCTTTGTAGAATACAAAGTTCGAATGAAAGGAATAAATATTCAAACCAAGAGGAAATGCGAAAACGAGAAGAAGACCGAGAGAATTTTTGAAACGTAAGGACATAACAGAAACTACAACAGAGCGGGAAAAAGAAGAAAGCTCAAGAAACCAGAAAATAAAATGAAAGTTAGACAGACATGAGTAGATATTTTTTTTTTTTCTAAATATAAAATAACACCCAGTAACTACAGAAATCATGGAAAGGGTTAAATAGAGAAAGTATTAGAAATAGAGCTTAGGAAAGATTGAAGTACAGGGATCATATCTGGCGATGGAAAGGAAAGGACAAAGAAAGAACTATAAGGAGCAGGAAGACCCAGTGTTAAGATTTTGGAGTATTAAACAGAGCGCTCAGAATCAAGGGCAGGGCATTCAAAGAAGATGTGGTTTGCAATATATAGTGGAGTAGAGATGGAACTATGAAGAGGATAATCAAAAAAGGAGGACAGAGAAAAACAAAAACGTGAAGAGGGTAGAAGGGAGTGATTAAAACGTAGTCCGATTAAGGAAACGATCACGGAACGTTGAAAAGAAGAGGAATGAAACCACGGCTGAGAACAGGGAACCGGCTGAATTTGAAGATAATGAGAGGCAGGATTAGAAAATAAAGAAGGAAAAATGTCCGACCATAGTCGGGAATGATTAGCTGAGGAAAGAAGAAGGATGTCCGAGTTAGGAAAATTACAGAGTAAAGGACCATCGCGGGCGGCCGAACGGGCTAAAAAATCCGCTAACTCGTTGCTCTCGATGCCAGAATGGCTAGGAACCCACAAAGGGTCAATAGTAATGGAGTGGGATGAGAGTAGATTGGATGTGGGAAAACGAATTAAGAGAATAATAGGATTGGAGGCATGAGAAGGAGGAGAAGAAATAGCTTGAGGAACACTTTTGGAATCGGAGACAATGAAACATTTACTGATCCCTCTTATGGATGGAATGAACAAGACTGCGCGTAAAATGGAGATAGACTCCGCTGTGTAAATAGAACAGAAGGAAGGGAGCTTGAAGGATTCAGAGTGATGCAGTGAGGGGGAATTTTTAGAACCGTTAGTGAAGAATGTTAGATGAGAAGGAAAGGATGTATTAAGCAAGTGGAGGAATTCGGCTTGGATTGTAGAGTGTGCGATGGAGCTAGTCTGGAGAGAGAGAGAGAGGGAGAGAAGAGATTAATAGTCTGCGAAATGCTGGTGAAGTCATGGGAAAAGTAAGGAAGCTTGGAATAAGAAAAACTCCAGCCTCCAATCTAATAATTTGCCGTTTCGTTATTCTCAATGCCGGCTGGTTGGGAACTGATAAGACTATAGTGGTAGATGGAGCAAGATGCTTAACAGTATTTACCAGTAGGAATACCCTCGACAAGTGAACCTTCCTCCGTTTTCCTACCAGCGATGTATTAGGAGTTCTGATTTAATACTTTTATAATTTAAATTTTAAAGATGAAATAAATTCAAAATCAAAAAGTAAATTTTCAACACACACAGTGGAGCACTTCGAATGATGATTATTAATCATTTAGTCGATAAAATTGTATTTTTATACAAGTTTTAAATTATTCCCCCTACGAGCAAACTTTGCTATTTGATTGGAAAACTATCTATATTATATATTATCACGTTACCGGTCACCAGAGGTAACCAGTTCTGTGATAAAATATATATATATTTTTTTTAAATGCAGTTAATTTATACTTTTTATTACTTTTATCTCTGTCTTTAATATTTTACTCGGTCTGCCGGAAATTACTTTGCACACTCACACAAGCAATAATCCAACACTTCGTACACAAAATTTTTCTATATTTTACAACACCGAGACACTAAACGATTGGGAGATGCAGCTGCATATATAAAAAAAATTAACACAAATCAATCCAACTCATTAAAATACATATACCATACACATATACTTAATCAATCGCAGAACTCACAAATTTTTAAACAACAACAATGAAATAATATAAAATATGAATATATAAATCTGGCCTGTATTTTCCTTGACTGCGATCTATCCGTCTGGTTGACTAGTGACTGCGAAGGCTGGGCTTCTTAGCTCCTCCAGTAGCTACCGTATAGGCACTGATGACTTTCGAGCGCTTTCGTCCACCCTCGGTCTTCGAAATTTTTTGATCTCCGGCTACACAATTTCGAAGCTGTTCCTTATTCTTTTTTTTTTTCTTATTTTCTTCGATTATTGCGCCTCCTTCTTAAAGCAATATGCTTTTGTAGTGACTAGAATGATGTCTTTCGATATAACGCGATTATAACTATATAAAATAACTAAAACAACTGACTAGAAAATGCAGGTACGTACGAGGACACGTTTGCGCGTAAAGCGGATTCACACAGCCGCTAGCATAATTAAAGTAATTTCCGTGCGCCGAGATCGAACAGATTCCGCTCTATTCATCCGTCTCTTATCATCTTACACAGTCATTTTTGCGAAATTCCCTTTTCATTTTAGATACGCCGTCAGATGATCAGCTGTATGCTTATGAATAACCTATATTGATGGAATTTCTATTTTATATATATATATTTCAGAAATATTCTCTCTTGCGTATTTTAAATTATTCCATCATATTTGCATTTAAATAATTCCAATTTTCTCGCCTACCCCATCTATATCGTATCACGATAATATATATATTTCTTTTTTTTTTTTTGGTCTTGACAGAGACATCCATTGGGGGCCAGCTCATCTACATTAAAGTAAAAGAACGAAAAAAAAGACAACAAAACAAAACAACAAAACAAAAAAAACGCCATTGATAAGTTCATTTGAGTAGTCCAACAAAATTATTAACATACGATTGAAACTATTAGGTCTATGAAGTTAAAAATTTGCATGTAGCATAACGATACAATGTACTTAGGACATTCGAAAGTACATGAAAAATTCAAATTTTCTGTAGACGAAAAAGGAGATGAAAATCAGGAAATCACTTTAAAAAAAATAATAATCATTCTACAGTTGAAACCATTTAGGGTGGATAATTGGAATTCCATATGAACATTACACCCCTATACTGAAGATGACATATAAGAAAAACGTAGTTTGAAAACTCGAACATTACGGGGTAAAAAGGAATTAAAATTTGTTTCCCGAAAAATACATAAAGTATGATACTTTCGTATAAACACAAATTTACCGAATTTTAATTTTGCATGAGGTATCTTATATTGTCTTCTAAAAGTGTGCAAATCGAAATTCAAATAGCCAGTTATTAGCAATAGAGGGAGTGTCGTTAATGATATCTTTGCTGAACTGTACTAGCGACATAAGAATGCAACTATACAATTTTTGTCAAGTAGATTATGTCGTATTTGAAAAAAGTATTGTAAGAAAACTGACATATTTGTCAGAGTGTTCACCTTCTCGTATTGTTATTTGTTTACAGTAAAGGAGAACGGTATTTTCATCTGATTTTCGTTTTTTCTATTTTCATAGCGATTTAATCATGTGATCTCTGTCGAAATTGGTTTTAATGTTTCATTTTGTTCATTGTTTATCAACGCTGCAGAAAATGTAGTGTTTATTCAGAACAGAGACAACATGTTATATTGCTGCTGGCAATTTGAAAATTAAACTGCTGTTATTATGCTGTACATATTATTAATAATTTTTGTCCTAAGGGTACGATGTCTCTTCAAAATATATATATTATACCAGTATATTATAACAGTTATTTAATAAAAATCTGAGAAAGTTAAACAAATGGCTAAATGCATGCGAATAAAAGACCGTTGAAATAATTAAAATCCAATTTTTCAACCGTATTAAATATTATATCGTTGTTGTAAGGATAAAAAAAGTTATTTCACTTGAACAGTAGGGCAGGAGATTAAAGCGAAAATAAGATATTGTATATTTAAATTTTTTTCTTCAAATTAGTATATTTAAAGAATTCAAACTGAACACACATTAGTCACAGCTTCAACTTTTTTTTTTTTTAATTTATTTAAATTTTTTGTTTGCAATGTAAATACGAAAAGCTCGATGACAAAAATGTTTGATTTTGATCGCACTAACAAAGGAAAGCTCCCCCAGTTAAATTTCGCTTCGGTCAGATATTAACAGTATAAAGGAATTAACAAGTATAAAAAAGGGAGAGATAAAATATACGACGCGCAATAAAGAGTAGGCGGAAGCTTAGGTTTTAGTATATGAGAATATAGAATACAACGTTCGAATGAAAGGGATAAACATTCGAAGAACATTTGAACCGCATCGCAGATCACCGCTTCATGTTAGCGAAGAAGAAACAAGATATATATATAGAGAGAGAATTAGAGAGCAAAAAAAAAAAGGAAATAATCTGCAAATTTGCAATAAGTCCAAAAACTATGTAAATTTTACTTATACGACGAACATAAACATACAGATTATTAACTGCGCATCAGTAATATAAAAAGTTAACTATTAAAAAATCTTAATTTTACAAAAATTGAAATTCTGCTTCGAGTTAATTGTCAAGGTATAGAGGTACTCTCAGTATGTTAATTAATCTTTTAAACTTTCGATTACTGCATTTATAAAAACTTTCAGTTTTTAGTTGGACTCTGAATTTCGGTATTTAATAAATTTACATAATGCCGATGCGACAAAAAATTACAAGTGATATAATTACTGAATAATCGAGATATTTCAGACAGTTTTAGTTCTAGCGTAAAAATTTAAAATATTCAGAGCAGGAACATTTTTTAAATAGTTTTATTTGTAGACAAGCAGTCGTTTCTCATATATACAAGATTAGGGAAGAACTCGTATAAAAAAAATTGTAATTTGTTTAATTTTCTGGGTTGGCACTATTCAACGAAAATGTCTTATTTTTTTTTTTTTTTCAGTTTCGAAAAGAGTTAAATCAGAACAACAATATTGCTTTTGGAAGAATTTTATTACCTCTTATAAAAGTATTCCGTAAAAATAATTTGATTAATCGAAAGAAAGCTTTAAATTTTTTATTTTCAAAATTATTTACTTAATGTAGACTCTAGTATCTGATTAAAAAAATCGTCCTTCAAGCCATGTCCTCTCCTCATTCACATTTCTCTGAGAGCATTATTCTCTCAATTCGTTCTCTTACCTCCACTCTGCAGTCGCCCGCTCTATTCTTATTGATTTTTTATGGATCCTCAGTCATTCCGGAATTGACGGCAATGACGCGGATAATTCTTTGGTTCGTTCTGTTTGTCGCCTTGATTCATTCCTGAACTATCTCCCTTCTTCAGACATCCTTTCCTTATTCACTTCCAATCATGCCAGACTATGGCGGGATATTTATCCCTCTCTATAAATTCTAATCGTCATTCGCATTACCGTTTTATTCAGCCGATTCGTCGTTCTTTGTCTTGGTTCCATTCTATTCCTTTCGGTCGTCACTCTTCTGTTGTCTCCCTAATTCGTCTTCGGATCAATTATTCTCTCCTCCCCTCCGCTCGCTTTCGATTTGCTCTGTCGCCATCTCCCTATTGTTCTCTTTACGATTGTGATCCTTCTAGTATATGTCATACTGATCACATTTTCTTCGAGTGTCCTGCTCTTCTTAATATACGGCTAGCTCTTGACATTAGGTCTCCCTACTCCCTATAACGCTTCCTTTATCCTCTCCTTTCCTTCATCTTCTGTGGTGCCTGCACTGCTGTCCTTGTTGCGTCCCTTTCGAACCGCCTAGCTATTTAGTTTTATAGATTAGCTTTTCCTGTTGTTGGGTCAATGCCACTGGTGCGCCCACACACAAAAAAAAAAAAAAAAAAATTATCAAAAACATTCCAAATGCACGCAATTTGCCACTACTATACGTTTAGTCATTATTATATGTGAATTTTTTTTCAACGGCACATATTTCCAAAGCGTATCTATCGTTTATATTCGTTTATGCATAAAAATAATCAAGTGGTTCCGATCAGTTATTATATAACCTTTAGTAAAATCCATGTCTTGTAATTAAGTAGAAATATAGAAAAAAGTAAAATGGTGATTGGAAATATTGAATTCATTTTGCTAGTTTTTATGGAAGTCCCTCTCTAGTTTATAGGATTATTTTCTTCACGGTTTTACTTCATTTAAAAACAATCGATAAAAGTATTTAAAAAAAGCAAAAATCAATATGTGTACAATTTTAAAGAGAACTGTTGTTAAAATTTAGACTGATTTTTTCTTTACAATGTAATTGGTCGGTAGCGAGCATTATATAGTGGCAATGATGTATCCAGTAAACAAATGTAGAACCCGTTCTTGTCATGGATATGCGGTTACAATAAATTACAGATATAGACTACTAAAAGCGTTTAACGAAATCAAAAAATAATCTGGTAAAGTTACACACAGTGTGCGTGTTCTGTGCTTTTTCTATAAAATGCAACGGAGAATGGTGTCTTTTTTTGTTCGAAATTACTAATGTCGATGAAAATTTTGTAAAAGTAATTTTGTGAATCCGTGTTCATCACTGATATTGTACAAACGGTAACGGTTTAAGCTGTTGGGACTTTTATCGTATACCACCGGTCGATGCGAAATTATAACCAAAATGTTTTAAATGCTGCCGTCAAGGCCACTTCCTTAGATGGAATTCCATTGTGCCTTACACTTCATTTCCGGATCTTCAAAATCAAATTAAAGAAGGCTGTTCTCATTGAAAATGAAAGCAATTACTGATAAACCGTTTACAAACTAACAATTTCCTCGATTTCTCTGCTACCATTTCATTTGTAGGGTGCACAGAAGCATAAGGAAATGTTAAGATCGACCGGGTATAGTCTCGAATTGTAACGGTGGCCCAGCGCAGTTAGTGATATCATTAATGTATGTTACGGAAAGGGTGTCTCGCTGAGTGTTCGTGCCCCGTGAAATTGCATTCTCTTCGGTCTAATTGATTGTGAGATATAGATGATCAATCTTGGCACGCAGTGTCGTAAAAATACTTGTATAATTTTTGTATTGACACATTTAGGTTACAATTTTCTCATATAGAATAATAATCGGATCGATAAAAATAAATCAAAAAAATCTTTTATAAGAAAATTGTAAAGATTTGACGCAATGCAAAGGAGAGGAGAAATCTTTGTAAGACTGTAATAACACTCTAGCCATGTCAGATATTTGCTCGACCATTCGGATCCACAATCGTCGGTGAACCCGATGTACACGATTTAAAAGGGGTTCTCCACGGTTTGTTCCTGCTTGATGAGCGTGAAACTAACGTGGGGCATGCTTCGGGTCGGTTTCCTAGTCGATGTGCTGCACGTGCCTAGTTGATAGTATAGTGTGAATAGAGTTATCTAGCGCAGAAAAACTTCAAAACAGCGCACAAATAACCGATGAGAAAACCTGATCGATCGAAGGACATGCATGACATAGCCGACGACTCCCTATGCAGATGTTTGGCTCGACTGGACTAAGTGGCGTCTTTAAAACTACTTTTACAATCTTCGTATATATCACACCGGTGTGAAATGACCAAGAGCTGTTTTCATGTTCGCTCTTAAAAAAAATAAAAAAAAAAAAAAAACAAAACAAAAAAAAGTTCTCTTTTTACACAGTTAAAAAATTTATAAAAACCATTCTAATTTGTCATCTATTCATTTACGTCCCATGTTTGTACTTTGCGGCATCCGGTGATTCGTTTTTATTTTTATGTCGTCAGTTACCTACCGAAATATACATAAATGATATTTCAGTCATGAGAGATACGCATCAATTTTTGAGGGGTGGTATAGATAAAAAAACAAAAAAACAATTTTCAACGATCAACAACCTCCGTACACGCATCGTGTATAGGGTGAATAATTCAAAACATTTCCGTTTACAGACACAATATCGGAGCGGATAATTTCCCGGCAGCATGTTAGCAGACGTTTTTCGTGGCAACTACTGCTGCGAGCCAAATAATAAATTTGTAAATTTTATTCTGGCTGCAACGATGCGCCATCTATCGGTTCACAAGGAAAACTGTTAAATTACCAGAAAAGCCCAACTAGCGGCAGTTTGTTTTCCTCGACAGATGTAGAAAGCTCCCTACGTCGCATCAGGTAACACACACTTGTTTGTTGTTCTTTTACTTTCCGAGCGAACTTTGCGCGAATTTTTATTTCCGATTTCGTTAAAAGTCGTGTAATTTAATATTTCGCGACAAGTTCTAATTTTCTGATTATTTTTTGCCTTTTTAAAATTTTAATTTCGCTTTTTTTTTTCGCGTTTTAACGTATACAGCAGTTTAAATTTTAAATTTTGTCTTTTTTCTATTCAATAAATTTTATTTTTTGGTGACAATATTCCATCGAATTCATCAAACCGTGCGCTCACGTAGGTTGTTTCATTTACTGTGGTATAATAAAAATATTTTATTATTATTATTGTTATTATTATTATTATTATTATTATTACTATTATTATTATTATTACTATTATTATTACTATTATTATTATTATTATTATTATTATTATTATTATTATTATTATTATTAGTGTTACTTTTAAAATTATTGTTAGTTTAAAATTTTTCCGATTAACCACTTTTCTTCTGAAAAATAAATTCTGAATTAATATCAGTTTCGATTTATTTATTATATTATTTTTTTAATCGGTAACTTATATCAAAATACGACATTATCAACTGTTAAAAGTTTCGCGGTATTAATTGCTTGCATTTTATTTGAATTAATAGGTTCTTTTTAACTCTTTTCAATATCGTTCTACTAGCTGGAAATAGTTGCCTTATTAAATCGCTCGCGTACGTTTGCCTAATTTTAAAGTAGTCTTCAACTGATTTTTTTTATTATTATTATTTCATCACAACTGGCCAACTTTATTAGTGGTCATTTAGCGATTAATTTAATGCGATAAAGAATGTTTTGAGGATGGGTAGTACTCAGTAGTACTCCCTCTGAGCTTTATAATGGCTGGACAAGGTCTAAAGGCTTATTTCGCCACAGTCTGCGTATTTCACCGGAGTTATCCAGCAACTTAATAGCAAACGGATTCGTATGAATGCATAGTTGGGCGACATGTTTATTTGCTTGTTTTTTGATTTCATCCTATTGCTTTTATAGTATAATTAGACCGAGGTACGCAACTGAGAATACGAATGTATGGTTTTTCCTTTGAATGATAAAAAAAAAAAAAGGATTATCATTATTATTATTACTATCATCATCATCATCATTAGTATTATTATCAATTATATATATTCGGAGCGCCAATAGTCCGACGAAAAGTATTTAAAAAAGGAACGGGGATTACGTCAATTATTCATTTTTTCCCGTAACAGTTTTGCGAACGATATTGTACTTTTATTTATTTATTTATTTTACGTGTCGTACACAGCAACTTAGGCTTTACAAAATTAATTGTACTTTATTTCCAGTTAATGTGATGGAGAAAGAAGGATTTATCGAAATCTGTTTTTATGAAAATAAGACCAATACCAGTTTAAAAGTTGAACTTATTAAAATCAAATACAATGAACGACACGCAGACATTAAATAAAAATTATAAAAAATACTGATTAGTGTCGGCGGTAACTTGATCCTCGTATTCTCATGATTACGAGTCAACGTATCCGAAATTAGTCGGAATATATTTATAATTATTTTATTTATACGACTTTGGCATATATTTCATTATGGAATTTAAAATTAAAATCATGCATATCGCTTGGATAATTTTAAATTTCGCGTAGACGTGTTATATAAGCTTTCGTAAAATTCTTAAATTTATTTTCAATAAAATGGGGGGAAAAAAATTCGAAAAATGACCCGCATATAGAAGGTTTTCTCGAGGACTTTTGCTTACCTTTAATTTAAAAAAAAAAAAAAAAAACGTTTTTTAATCTATTTATTTCTTTTACTATTTCATTTGGTTTTTTTTTTTTGTCATTTATATCTATTGTCCAGCTCTCTAATATACCTTAATAGAGCTGCGTTTTAAATTATTTTTCAACCGGCTGCGCAATCTCCGATCGAGAACTTTTTCTCACAGGACAACCAGTTATCCCGATAGTGCGCTTCGTACTAGCCGCTGGCGTAAGTCGACCAGATTTAAGAATTTGTACGATTTCTAGCGGTGTAAGTGAAAAAAACACGAGGAAATCGGTCTCGTTGGTAGTACAAGAGATTACTTTGATCGGCTTCGTAATCGTTCACCATTATAATCATATCTATTATCATTGAGACTTTTGAGTTTAAAAAAAAATACTTCAGAAGTTTTTTGTTTGTTTTTTTTTTTTAATTTATCGACATTTATTTACTTCGGCTCTTTTCAGTTATCCGGATGTTGATGCCAAAAAGTTGTTCCATAAGCGAATGCGCTGGTACGATTTTATAAATCTGACACTTTTTAGACAGTTATCTTCGTCGATACAGATCCCATGCCCTTATTCTTCATCAAAAACTGCGAAATCACTCCTGCTTTGCTACGCACATTTTCATTGAAATAATTAGTCTTCGAATATTACCTACATCATTTTCGCTGCGATACTTTTGCTTTAATCTATATTTGTCTCTTTTGCATATACTGTTCAATTTGATCGCAGCAGCCAAATAATTCACCCAATTAAACTATTATTCGGGAAAATATTAAAGGGGAAACAGGGTAAATATCTCCGTGAAAGAAAATAACGACGATAATATGTTTTCGCAAACAGTCCAATCGTTTGCCATTAATGACCGCTTTTTTTTTTTTTAAATAAAATTTTTAATTTCCTTTCGACGGAGGATTTTTTTCAATTTTATAATAAGTCAAAGTATAAAAAACAAAACAAAAAAAAAACCTCAGCAACGCTGCTAATTTTTAAATTCTACGACGGTCATCGTTGTATTCGCAATATAGCGAAAAAAATATATTAAGGCGATAGTTACGAAAATTTACTTGTACACATTAGAAACGAACGCGAAGATTCTTAATATATATACATATATCTTTTTTTTTTTTTCTCATTTCGAGAAAGACAACTGAGAAAATGTTGCTTCGTTCATTTTGCCGTTTTAAAATACTCGTAAAACTCTGAATGCACAAAACTTACTCACTAATAAACAGATTTAATAGCAGTTTTCCATAAATCACCTTTTAACTTGGCAAACGGTTATCTGATCGTTAGATTTATAACAACAAATTTCCGAAGCTGCCTTACGATATTTTCAATCAGCTAATCAGAGGCAAGGGTTTCTCTATTTGGAAGGAAAAGGCCACTAAGGTGGTAGGAGGGCGTCTTTTATATCTGATGCTCAGAATTTTAACTTTGCTTTATAAATGACAAACGACGAGTTTTAAAATTTAATTTAAAACGTAATTTTACGAAATTTTTGGTCTAAATGTTCAAATGTCGCAAACTGAATAAAATTTACGCGCCCGTTACGATTTCTTCCAAACTGATATTGCAAATCGCGAATGAAAGTCACGCATCATCAGCAATCCTAACCTTTCACGACTCTATATATGTAGCAGAATAACGGCAGAGCGGGATGAAATATAAATTTATATAGTAGCATCAATATGTTATGGCTAACTCTAAGAGGAGTGCTAGAAATACCGCAGTGGACAAATTTAAACAAAATTACTGATAACACGGTGTAAGAAATTCGCAACCGCGGCGGGCTTTAAGCCGCACTGGGAATTAGAGGGAAAGAATTATTGCCGTTATCGGGACTGTATGTGGGTAAACATAAATTTTTTTAAAAAATAAAAAAAGAAAACTTTTTCGATTTTTTGGGCTACGCATTTTCAGAGACACACGATGGAAGGCGAAGGAAATCATCAGTAATCCACCTTAGAATAAATAGCGAGAAAGAAGAAAGAGAAAATTTTATTGATATTTCGTAATGCACATAGTATGTACATATTATGTGTGCTTGTATTTTCATCAATCCGCGTATATTAAAAAAAGTACTAAATAATGGGGAAAAAATCCAGTTATGGGAAAAAGCAACTTAAATGTCTATACGCTTTATATATATATATATATATATATATATATATATATATATAGTTTGATTAAAAGAAACAAAAAAAGTAACTAAATTTATTATCCGAAAGTGTTTCCCCCGACATCACGCGCAATATCATCTCGTCAGAGTTCGTATAAAGATTAATTTACCAATAATTGCGGAAATTTTCGGAATAGCGGAAAAATCATTATTGTCAATCGTTTGCTTATCTTGCTGGCATTTATTTGTTAAACGAGCCAGCTACGAGGAGTTGGTTAGTTATTCGTTCAGCTGGAATATCCTGCTGTGCTGTTGCAGACACTTTCGAAAATTTCACTTATACCGTATTATAACGTTCGAAGTTGACGCGCGCCTTAAATAAAAAATAATGAAAAAAGAAAATATTTCTTGAACGCTTACAATTCAAGTTATTCAGTAAAAATGATACGATTTAGGGCAAAACCGGTTTCTGAAGAACGTCTATTCCTGACGACTGGAGATTTCTCGTTATTTTTGAATGTTGTATCTATTTAAGCAAAAAAGGTTATATGCGAAATTATACTGCGATGAAATAATAATAATAATAATAATAAATGCGCTTTCAAAGATTATACAAAGTAAATGTCTACCCTTTGACGAAATCCAAAAACTGAATAAAAGTTCAACAACATTTAAAAAGTAATGCGTTTTATTTTTTTCGACATAATCCTCTCATCTTTGACTCGTTCTACGCGACACTGAGATCTCTTTTTATTTACCGAAATTACATTTCCATTTGTCCGCTCTCTGCATAATCGAATAAATTCACCGATAAATGTATCTTTTTAAACTGCTCCGACTGATTGACAATAATATTCACGATCACGCTGTGTCACTTGCGGCATGACGATCTTTAATAAGAACTGCTCCGAATCGGTTTAGAATCGGGAAAATATTCGTCATTTCGTGAACGCACTTTGGGCACATCCTTAAAAATCGATTCCCTAAATTGGTTTAATTATTCGTATTACCATTACACCTAGAAGCCAGTTGGCGTGTCTGCGCGCTGTTTTTATCTTTCCACGAACTATCCCATGACAAAAACGAACATTAGCGTGCATCGCCCGAGAGGTATTTGGCGCTATCGGCTCGTGAAATACGTTTTTAAGATAGATGTAAACCTGCACGGTGAGAAAAATTTAATCTTGCAGCCTCCATTCCATTTACTAAATTTTATAATTTTTCTGCGCATTTTACTTGACTATTAAAACCACAACATCTCATCGACAAAAATTGCCGCCTCGATTTCGGCTAGAGTTCATGTAACAAAAAGAATCGTGCGAGGTAAGCTCGTATGTGATGAACATATGGTGGTAGTTCCGTTACAAACTACTGTGAAAAATCTATCAGTCAGGTAGAAGACATTGTAGTAATTGACAAAAGTTATCGGGTAAAAATTCGTTTAATTTGAAGCCGGGTCCTTTACGATGCACTTTGTCGTTTGCTTGAGCAATGCCAAGTTTTAATTCATTCAAAGATACAATCCTGTGAGAACCGGTTCTATTGCGAAATGTTATTTCTCGAAACCGAATTTAGTCGTATGATCTTTTCAGCTAAAGTAACAGTGTGTGTGTCTTGTAACAAAAGTTGTTCAAAAATAATTTTGAGGAGGCTGACGACAACGGAATCTACGGAGCAGCGTGCTTTTTGCTGGCTTCATGGTAATCTCTATGCCATCTTGAAAACTTTTTGTACATACTACCCCGGCTTAAAGATATTTAAAGATACAAGGATATAATTCCTTTATAGCAGACGGAGGAAATAACTTTTTTTCCCTATTTTATCTAGATTTTTTTTTTTTTTTTTGTGGGCACGCCAGCGGCACTGACCCAACAAGAATTTATATTTACTAATATAGTGTTATTTAATCTCCCCCTCATTTTTTTTTTTGTTTATTTCACGGTTTACTTTACGTGTTTTTTTACCCATTTAATCGGCAAAAATAAATCACACAAAAAACTTGAAAGTTACACACCAATAAAACCTCCTCAGCAATCAGCGTGTCTCTCGGCTGGTAAAAACCGGAACGGAATCGGTTCAGACGATGCTGACAATAGCACGCGTACATATTTAGACAGGTGCGTAAAGAGACTTTTCAGACATATATAAATAAAATGTTAAAAAAAAAACCTATAGGTTGCCGGGAAAAATAAAAAAGGTGTAATCAATATCCTCACGTCGGTTGCGTAAATTAATTTTTTTTTCCCGCTCTGAAACCTTAAACACCTCTTTTCTGCTTCTCTTAACTATTATTCCGATCTCGTACAATTCACTGGCAAGATAGGCGCAGTGCTCACTTTTATATTTGGCGAATACTTTTTTCCAGCCGCGAAAAAATCGAATATGTCGAAAAGGCTCCGAGAAAAACGGAAGAGAAAATAAAATCGAAAAAATCTCACGAAAGAAACAGAAATAGAGGTGGCACGACGACAGAGAGGTAATCTGCTAGGCACAAGTTGTTCGGCTAAGCGTAAAATACACCTGTAGCATAGCAATCGGCGTTGGCTGTGTTTCGGGGTTTTTGATGACTTCATTGTGTGTCTTCAGTGGAGCAGCATGGCATATCGTCGGGATGCTTGCTATTCTCCCTGCTGTTAAATGTCGACCAGACGCATAGACTAACCTTTTTACAAATGTTAGGTTAAATGGCGATAAATGAGAGTACGTTCAAATTTCCGGCCGAACGTATGCCGCTGAAGGGCGGATGAAAAAATAAGAAGTATTAATCGCGCTGACCTGTAATGCAGATGAATGAAAGGAAGACGTGTGGGACAGGCGCAATAGCGACAAATAGAAGACTTGGGAGAAAATTTGGTCAATCTTCACCGGGAGGAGTTGTGAAATTACGGTGTGTCCACTCTACAACGACGTACGCTTCGTGTCCGTTAGCGACTAGCTTGTAATCACGGGCAGTAACGATATTGCGATTGTTATTATTATGCAGCTGACTTTTATTCTTTTCTTTTGCTTATTGGTTTATTCGAGGCTTTCGGAGTTGCTTGATCTATCAGCGGATGCGCGTAAACATTTGATTATAACGTAAAATTTGGTAAAATCCGGGAAATCGAAACGCTTAAATTAAAATCGTAGTTTAATTGTTAGTAGGTTATCGTCAGAAATTTTGGGGAAAGATTAGTTGTACCGCTGTAGCATTAAAACCCGCGGAAGCGGACGGGGGTCACAACGCGATATTATCTAAAAATATTCTATTACGTAGTTTGCGTACCGAACATTTGGATTTATTTCGGTTTGAATAGAAAATTAATAAATCGAGGAAAGCGATTACTATTTCCTAGAGTAAAAGTGAAGTAATTTACTGCAAACCATTTTCGATCGCGTGTAACGGAGGAAAGATTAAAATTTTCCTAGTTTAATTATAACTTCGTAGAAAGTCGCCGACTGGAATTCGGTTTTAGAAAAATCGAAATCTAGATAATAGAAAAAATAGGTCAAACGAAGCAACTAAAAAAAAAAAAACAAACCAAAAGGTAATTAAAAGTTTTATACCAGACTGTGTCATTTCTTCTTCTATTTTTTTTTTTTTATTAGTACGGTAATGCGCGACTATATATATATATATATATATATGATGATACCGGAGACTGAGGAGTGTCGTAGAAAGATGTTTTATATGAACCGCTCCGTGTTTTCAAAAGTTACATACGGTCATTTGTACATATTCTACGTCGGACAGTATTATGAAAAGACCGCTACAAAATATGTAACGCTTTTTTCTTCGTTTTTTTTACGTTTCGAAATGAATTTATTACTATTAGTTTTTCAAGAATGACGTAGTAGTCGATTGGAATTAATCTTAACTATTATAGAAGAGCTACACTATTTTAAGAGCTGAGATTTATTAATTTTTAGTTAGCTTTTTTCAGTCGCTGGAGGGAACGAAATGGAAAGAGTGTGCCGAATAGAAGGGGATGGTCAAATTATTCTTTAAAACGGCGGAAGTTCTAGTCGATTTTTTCCGGTTGCTTTTAAAATTGACTTCTTTCGTCTTTTTTTTTTCGTTCTAACAATGTTCATTATTTATTATTTGAACCGCTAAGCTTTCATTCGTACCTGTTTAATCCAGTTCTTTTTCTTAAGAAACTCTAACCTGAATTATTTCCTATGTACAAAATTTCACCTCAAACTTTGGTCAGATATTTACCCCTCCACACTTCGTAACGATCAATCCTTTTATCTATCTGTACAACCTAATTTTCGTTTGTAATATTTGGTGTTCTTCGAGTTTCCTTCACTTCCCCGTTCTGTTGTTATTTCTATGATATTCGCTTTTGGACCATTCTGCTTTCTCCCTTTTTCGCTATTCCCTTGTTTCCTCTTCAAATTGGAAGCGGTGGTTTGCGACTCCAATCACGTATCTTTTTTGAATGTCCATTCCTTTCTGTCGAACGTTGTGTTCTGCTGAAACTCAACCCATTCCCTATTGTGTATCTTATATTTTGTGTCCTTCCCCTCGCTATCCGCTACTAGTTCCTTTATATTGTCCATATCTGACAGAATCAAAATTTAACTGACGGCTCTTTTCTTTCTTGTTATTTTTGGGTGTATAGGTTTTTTTAGTCGACGTGTCCAAAGGAGGGAGTATGTAATAAAAAAAAAAAAAAAAATCCATCGACTGTATAAATTTACGTACGAAGACATTTTTATGGACATTATTCATTATTACTAGCTTCGCAATATTTCCGAATATCATATTTAAAATCATCGTTAATGGCGACTATTTGAAGTATGCGTAGTCTCATCTAATTTTATTCCTTTTTCACTTTTGTCAGTATTTGCATGGATTTTTTTTCCCGCGCGAATAATTTAACAATTATTCGTTATATACACTTCATATTTCGGAAAGATTTTTTTTCTTTTTAATAATAATTTGCATTTTTTTTTTTACGAAACAGTTATTATAATTTTTTTTCCTTTGGAAATATCAAAAATTCTCATTTTAAATCAACTACAAGAAGTCGGTGTATTTTCTTTTATAGTTTATTTTTCTCCCGGCTTATTTTCTTATTTTGATAGAGTGCGGCGTAATATAGCATATCTTATTAATAGTTCCGTGAATGCGGTCAAATTTGTTTGACACGCGATATAGATAAAAAAAATCTGTACTCATCATACGACTGGAGAATAATTTTACGTTTTTTTTTAAGATTTTCAGATCTTTCCCATCATTCGCCGCAATCATTTCCACATCGCGAATTTAATATAAGAAAATATGAATTTCCGTATTATTCTCTTTTCCGAAATAAGACCAAATGTGAGCTAGTCGAAAACAGAGTTTTCGTTTTTTGAACTGGACGTGCGAGCCTTATGAATTTTCGATAAATTAATATTCAAATTCAGACGAACATTTTCTTCTTCTTCATGCGCCGTCTCCGTTACGAAGGTTGGCGATCAACACAGCAGTGTCTTTTCTTGACATGGCAGATGTGAACATTCCAATGGACGAACAAACGATGAAAATCCGTTGTCCACGAATTTTGTGGGCGTCCTTTCAATCTTTTGCCCAAAAACTTTCCTTCCATAACGATGAGACGTAAAATCTCATATTTTTGCCTTCTCATGATATGGCCTAGATATCGTAGTTTAAGTTCCTTAATCAAATTTAACAATTCCGGGGGCGCCTATTCATTCTTTTGAGAACTGCTTTATTAGTAATTTTTAAGATCCACCGAATTGTCAGCATACGTCTTCTATATGAATACAATTCGAAGGCCTGTATACTTTCTCTCTGAGGTAGCATCCAACGTCCAACTTTCACGAGTAAAATTACAATATTATTTTGAAAATTACCCATAAATGATTTAATTAAAGGCAGTTAAATTTTTGAGACGATATATTAGACGTTAAAAAATTTGTAGCGGTAAATTCATAGGGTACTAAATATATCGATAATAGACAAAAGTGTGTTTTTTTGAAAGATTTTAAAATTAAAATCATTAGTCAATTTCGAGTGAATTAAAGCGTTAGCACACTAAATCGTTAGGATGTACTTCAATTAAAAGTAATCGACTAATTTCGAACAATGCCCATTTTTTACAACTATTTCTATTATGATTTTATTAGAATAGCTCCGCCAAATACAGTTTTTTCTTGGTTATTAATTTTTTCTTTTTAAATTTTATTCTGAGCAAAACGAGATTAAGTTTAAATTCGGATAAACTTTTAATACTTAGTAATAATAACAATAATAACTAAAAATCAAGTGACCTATTATTTTCATATGTGATACAGTATAATAAAACATCAAAAAAATGTAATGGAAACGAAAACAAAGTATAAAAATAATCAGAATGTCCATAAAAATTGCAGCTTTTGCACGAGCAACGAGCACGTAGAATCAACATCTAAATAAAATCGTACTGGTTTATAACGAAAAATAAATAAACCGGGGGAAAAAAAATAGAAAAGAGAATAAACGATTTTGGACTTGAATAATAATAGTTGTGTAATTTTACTACATTATGTAATATGAATGAGACTTTTTTTCCCCTCTTGAGCATGCCAGCTAAGTAAACCCAGAACCAACAAAAAAGAAAAGAGCCGTCAGTTAGATTTTCATACGGTCAGATATAGACAGTATAAAGGAACCCCAATGGATGAAATTATGGATGGCAAGGGGAAGGACAAAATATAGGATGCCCAATAAGGAGTCCCTGGGAGTTTGAGTTTCAGTAAACAAGAATATTAATTTTACACAGTTTATAAGATCACAAATTAATAATATAAAACGTACCGTTTTAAAATTCAAAACATAAATGATAAGGATTTCATTTTGATCGTTTATAAACTAATTATGCGTATAAATAGTAAATGAATAAGCCTAATTTTGATTGTGTGAAAATTTTTGACTTAAACTTGTCGCAACTATTTCAACTCGGTCTAATCTCTTTATTATGTAAAATAATTTTTCACAATAAAATATTCATAATTGCATATGATGTAAACCTAGATGGCGCTATAGTAATTCATAATATTGCACTTGAAGAAATTTTACAAAAAAATATATATTTTTTTTTGAATTCTACAATCCGGGGGTTGGCGCAGCAGTCCCCTAATAGTTTACGAATGATGAAATACATCCGTAGGAATCACATTATAACAAAAATAATTTATTAAATATTTCTTTCCTTTTTTTGTTTTTTTATAAACAGCGGTAATAATAATACTAATAACACGGCACACTTGATATAGAGTTATAAACTGGCTTGGAAAATATATATCGTATTGCTATAAAGCTTCTGCGTATAATCGGAATTGAGAAATTAATTAGTATTTCATTAAAATTCTGATATAGGGAAAGTTTAATTATTATTTCCTTACAGTGTCGATATTTTGAATAACGGAGAGTGGTCTTTTAATTAGAAATTTTCCTGTCGTTTAATCGTAAAATATTCAACTTTTAAATTACTTTCTAGTGTTTTTTCCCCCCTAGTTTTTAATAATTAATAACAATAAGAGCCACTTTTCATAAAAGAAAAAGAAAAAAGAAAAAAAAAAATCTGTGAAAATTTTACTTTATTGTTTTTAAAATTAACGCCCCCCCCCCAGCAAAAACAACATATAACCTTTTAATAAAAAATAAGGAGTTAAATAAATTTGACCGCATATATAATTTCATCATTTAATAAAAGTTTCATATCGGACGGCGGCTATTGGTTGGTTGTGTATCGATAAAAACATTTTTGAAATTTTCGCGTTTTTAAATACATCACTCTCTACTGAAGTAGTCGTACAAAAAAAAAAAAACAAAAAAAAACACCAAAAACTAAAAAGAAAATAGCGTTTTATACTCATACATAATTCGACTATATAGGCCACATCAAAAATATTTAAAGGTATTTCGATCATTGCGTTCCTGGTTCATGCAGAGTCAAAAAATTTAATCTTTAGTCATTGTATTTAGTGCGCTCCGCGTTGCCAAAACGTAATTACTTGTATTTTCATTTACCATTTCACGATATTTTCGATTTAGTTATTAATTTTTACTTTTTTAAAATTGAAATTAGTTCTCCATTGAATTTTGTCGTGGGTTGTACACTGTGCTTGCACGGTGAATTGATTTTATTTTAATGAAATAACCGCATAGCGACCGATTAAATGTCCAACTATTGTGGGTTTAACTGAAATAAACCACTTTCCCCGTCTACTATTATTATGTGTAAGCAGTGTCCGACAATTTATGAGTTAGTAAGAGATTTTACGCTAATTTGAGTGGAGTAGTAGATCCCTTCCCGTGTTCTAACGCGGATCGAGTTTCTTATCGACCGTGTAGCCGTTTCGTTATATTAGCGTGGCTCTTTAGCAACGGGGCTGCTATTTTTTTGTTATGATTTTTACGAAACATTTTACTTGCATGTTAAGGCACCGCTTTGGATTTTTACGGCATTCTCGAACACGGTGCCCTATAAAAAATTACTATGTTGCATTTCGCGGTCTTAAAAATTGTATTCGCTGCTGCGTCACTTGATTTTTCGAGAAATTTTTACACTAGTGCCTCCCTGTGAAATACTTTCATCAGTCATATAAAGGAGTAAACGATGAAAAAATTAGACAATACATTTTTACTAAATTTTATACGAGGACTTACTTATTTTTTCGTTGAATTTTATTCCGAGATACAAACCATTTCAAATTTTAAATTTCTTACACGCGACCATGTTAAGAATAGCGTGGTAAAAAAAAAAAAATTGATTAGAATTGAAAACTGTTTCAAGTAAAATTTGAATGTGTAAAACGATAAATTTAAACATTTGCAAAGGTAGATAAAAAAGATACGCAGCATGCTTTTCATGAAATATGACGTTGTACCAACGCGACACACTCTAATGCGAATATACGTAACGTTATCAGTTTGAAACAAAAGTGAATTTCACCGAGTTTCAGACAAAACATTGCGCCAGCTGGTACACATTTCTATTTTTTCGCAAATGGTACCCAATTTTAATACTGTAATGGAATTTTCATCGTTGTCGCGTCTACATTCATATGTGACACACCGTCATAATATACCACGTGTCGCGAAGAGCCAAGTAAACAGATTTCACTTTTAAGAAATCCAACTTATTCAATTAACAAAACAACCTAACGCGCACTATTTCTATAATTAAACTTAATAATTAGTTTTATTAGAAAAAGTGCATCTATCCAGAAATAATCATTATTTTAGTACGTTCTTTTTAGCATTTTGCGATTCTATTTATCTATTTAATATATATATATATAATATAAACTCGGCTATTTTGGACTCGCAAGTGGCTGTGTCTCTTGACCCCTCTTGCTTACATTTCTGTCTTTTTCACTTCTATACTTTGTATAAAATGATTAAAATTTACAACGTAATTCTAAATCGGTCCATATGAATATGTTATGCACGAACAAATATATCAAAAAAAAAACAAAACATAATCACAAAAATCCTATTAAATAACTTTCATTACATAAATTTAGAACATTTTTTCGTTACATAAAGTTGGAACATTTTTTCTAATGGGGGCCGGCCTAAGAATTACATTGTAATTGATATATATATATCATATATGTACATATATATTTCTTTTTTTAAATCTGTTCTTTATTTAATAAAATACAAAACACATAAACGCAATTAATAAATTATAAATATGTCGACTTGTTTCAGTTACGTATAAATAATGGCGCTAAAATTAAAATCAAATTATAAATATATGTTCATTTGTTTTTTGGGTGTGTGGTTTTGGGCAGATTATTTTTCAGGCATTTTTTATTTTCCCGGCGTCATTAACCATTTTACGTGTCCCATTGTATTCAAAATAGTACGGGATTTGTTTTGGTGGGACGTTTATTGAAAATAGAAGAGGAAAGAGGTAGCCAAAAAGAGATTCGAAGTAACTACGGGGAGATTACATCGGGATCTTTAGAACAGCCGTAAAAATAAACCAGTTAATTGTGAGTAAGCGCGGATTATAACATTACGAAATTCTGCCTCGCCATTTAGTGAAAGAAGAGGGAAAAAAAAATAACTTTAATTTTTTTTTTTTTTTGTTCTTTTTTGGGTACGGCTAATAACAAGGAGCAATAGCCGCATCAACCGAGCTACCTACGGATTAGATCAAAATGAACGTCACATATTAAATTTTAGTTAAGTGCGAGATAGAACGAATGAAGGAATCTAAAACAGGAACAAAGACAAGGAAAGGCACGAAAGAATATAAGTATAGCATCATATGAAGTAGAGAGATTAAGGTTCAAAAACTGTAAAAAGAAAGTTGGGAACATTCGAGGGAAACATGATTGGCATCATATAGAAGAAAGGTATCGTTAGAATGAAGAGGACAACGCGGCGAGGAGATGAGGAAAAAATGAAAAAGGGACGACGGGAGGAAGCAGTGTCTGAAATGAAAGCCACATATGGCAGTAATCGGAAAGCGGCAAAAAGTAGATGAAGGTAAAGGCTGATGAGAAAGATAAAAGGAACTAGGGTTAGTGAAGAAGGAATAATAAATATCATTCCGTAATTTAAAGTGAAATTGTTCAGACAGATAATTAATATTGCCAGCGGGAAATTTTTTTGAAGGGGGCGACCGTTAAATACTTTAAGTGAGCCAAAAAATCAGTCACTTCACTGTCCCCAGTGCTGACATGACTACAAATCAACAGTAGATTTATATTTGAATTGATCAGAACGGAGTTAAATTATGAATTCGACTGCATATAAGAAGAATGAAAGGTTCAAAAGAAGGAATTATTATTAGGAAAGAAGAAATCGCTTTTAAGACACTTTCGGAGTCAGATATTGAAAGAGATTTATCAAAAAGAAAGGAAGTATTAGTGTATATATATATATTGTAATGTGTATACATTACTATTGCGGTACATCGGTCTTATCGGCTTATCTGTCGCGGTATTGTTTAAAATGAATATAATACGTTGTGTGTGTTCGTTGAAAATAAATTGATCTAGTAGCCGATTAAATCGTATGTACGGAGATATTCGCTGTGGTTTTCTTTTTTTTTTTTTTTTTTGTTTCTACTTGTTGTCGGCTGGGTAGCTCTTCCTGTGTTAATCGACACTCCGATAAATACGCGATTAACTATAAATTTTACGTAATCAGACTGTTTTATTTCGATATAAAAGAAGCAAAAGTGCAATATAATTCAAAATAGCAATAATACTAAGAATAATACTAGTATCATTAATAATACCTCTATCAACAGCAATAATGATAGCAACAACTTTAATAAAAATAATAATAGCATTAACAATAACAATTCCAACACTTACACCACCACTGAGGCCATCTTCCCTTTTAACTACCCCGGTCCTTTCACAGTTTTTGTCGAAAATTGCACCTCCGAAGAGAATATTGGCAACCTTCATCCGTTAGCTTTGGCTAAGCTCATTAGCAAGGTCTTCTTTTACTGATATCAAATCCCAAGGTAGGGGACGCATTTCGGTCTTCTTCCCCAATGCTTCTTCCGCTAACTCCTTTCTTAACAACTCTTCTTATTTCAACGCCAATAAAATAAACGCCTTTATTCTTCTTAATACCTTATATAGAATCGGTGTTATTACCGGAGTTCATCCTTCCTTTTCAGACGAAGGTATCAAAGAAAGGCTTGAATCTTCAATCCCTGTTATCTCCATTTGACGCGTTTTCCGTTCCACCGAGGGTTCCAAAGTACCCACCAAAAGTGTCGAGTTAAAATTCCAAAAATCTTCCCTTCCCGAATATATTTCCATCTTTAAACTTCGTTTCCCGGTCTCTCCAAGTATTGTGTAAAATGTTTTCTTTTTGGGCATATTGCATGGCATTGCCGGAGTTCTCACTCAATCTGTTTCCATTGTTCTTCCCAGCACCCCTTCTCTGAATGTGATAGTCTCCAGGAGCCTCCTCTCTGTCGCAACTACAAAGGCTGTCATAGTCCGTCCGATCGTCGTTGTCCAGAATGGCAAAGGCAGAAGGACAACAAAAGAATCATGGCCTTTGAAAACATATCCTTCCATGAAGCCTCCAAATCAAAAGCTTCCAGCATGGTTTCTCAAGCTTTTTCTTATGCTAACCGAGCCGCAGCTCCTGTTCCTACTCTAAGCACTTCTACTTTTCCACGCAAAGTAACCCCTCCTCCTAGTCCAAAGACCCCTACTTTTCATAAATCTCCCAAGTCCAAATCGCATCCCAAACCTCTTCCTCACTTTCCTCCTATCCCTTCTCGGTATTCCCCTGCGCCATCAGCCGGATGGGCTCTGAATAGAGCGAAATCCTTTTCCTTCAACTCGTCTCCACCTAAAAGTCATCTCCCTCTTGTTCAAAATAGTGCTCCTATCTACTACATAGATACCTCTTCTAATATTTGTAATTTATCTACTGCTGTCCCCAAAGCCTATTCATATCGCTTGTGTCTGCAACCCTCCTACTTCTAGCCTTCTTAATATTCCGCTTTCCTCATTCCTTACAACTCTATCAGAACCATACGTCATTGGTGGAGACTGGAAGGCTCATTCTCCCCTTTGGGGCTGCACTCGTTACAACTCCAACGGCTCAGTGCTGGAAGACTTTATCCTGAATCATAATCTCTTCTTCCTCAACGACCATTCTACGACCTACTTTAAAAACGCTTTCTCCTCAAGTTCGGTGGACATCTCCTCTATCTCTCCCGATATAGCTCCTAAATGCTCCCGGAGAACACTTGACGGCACTTTTGGTAGTGATTATATTCCCATTCTCCTATCCCTTAATGACGTCTTTCCTCCTATCAAATCCAAGCCTCTTCATCCCCCCCACTGGATTTTTTCTAGAACTGATTGGACCAAATTTCGTTCATTGATGGACGCTTCTCTCCCTCTTATCCTGACGAATTCTGATCGTATAGTGCAATAAAATTTGTTTACTCAATCCCTTCATTTGTCCCTTTCTTCATCCGCTCCGCTCGTTTCCAAAAATCATCACCAAAAAGCCCCTTCTGCCTCCTCACTCCGGTGGAACGAAGAACAAAGTACTGTTACATTCAAATCATTTCGTTCGCAGTCTTCAATGTCCAACTTTCTAGCACACAAAGAAGCCAATTCGAGGGCTCGCTTTATTCTTAAAACGGCTAAGAGGAATTCTTGGCAACAATTTTGTTCCACTTTTTCTAAAGACACGCCCTTTTCGTAGATTTGGAAGATGGCTAAGGCTTTTACATCTCCCCTTTCCAAGCGCCCGGTACATTTCTCTCCATCACTGCAACATCTTCTTTCCTTTCTAAATTCTATCGCGCCTGCCTACGCTCCTTCTCTTGAGGAAATTTCGCCTCCTGTCCTTCCACCCAATTCAGACTCGCACTTCTTATCTCTTCCTTTCCGTTACGATGAGCTACTATCTATCCTTAATAAATCCTCCAACTCCTCACCAGGTTTAGATGGTATATCGTTCCTTATACTTAAAAATCTCTCCACGCTTTCATTGCATTCTCTTCTGAATATCTTTAACTCCTTCTTACTCTCCGGATCTACACCTAAATCCTAGAATGACTTTATTATCATCCCTATACCTAAAAGAAATCAATCCACGTTCCGTCCTATTTCTTTGGCTTCCTGTCTTCGTAAACTGTTCGAAGGTATGGTGGACAATCGACTCGTCTGGTGGCTGGAACACAAGGATCTAATACCTTCTAATATGTTTGGTTGTCACCCGGGATTGGGTCCGGTCGACTGCATCAGTCTTTTCCTATTAGACGTCTACAAAGCTTTCTTAGAAAGGAAATTCACTGTTGCTACGTTTGTTGATGTCTCCTCTGCATTTGATAATGTCTACCTTCCTACTCAATGCGCCAAGCTTCTTGGGCTTAATATTCTATCTACTTTCATCTTTCTTATTCTAAACTTGTTCCAAAATAGATCCCTCTTCCTCTCTACTCCCTTCCATGACATTTCTAGATGCATTTACCGGGGACTTCCTCAGGGATCATAGCCTCACACTTTTCAATATCGATCTTCTTAATATTGCTTCTCTCCCTATGATTTCCTCCTCTCTCCTTTTCGCAGACGATATCCTTATCTACTCCAGTTGTAATGATGTGGCCGCCGCCAACGAAGAGATCAATAACTCTTTATCTATCCTTAGTATCTCCCTATCCTCAATTCACCCCTCTCTCTCTCTCCTTCGAAGTCCTCCTCTATGGTGTTTTCCCTCCGCCCCTACAATCAAGCTTTGGTAAATATTATTTCATCTAACATTCCGATTCGGCTCGTCAGCTCCTTCTGCTACCTTGGTGTTATTCTCAACAGCCGACTCACTTTCCATGAACACATTGACTATCTCTACAATTCCTCCCTCAAAAGACTTAATCTCCTCAAAGTCCTATCTTCATCCAAATGGGATGGTGACCCTTCCATTCTCCTAATCCTTTACAAAGCTATAATTCGTTTCAGGATCGATTACCGCTCTTTCATCTATGGAAATTCCTTTAAATCTCTCCTCGCCAAACTGGGCAAAGTTCAAAACTGCTGCCTTCGGTTGTGCATTGGTGCGCTAAAATCTCCTATTCCTGCTATCCTGCCTGAATCTGCGATGCAACCAATTTTTATCCGCAGGTCGCAGCTTGGTTATAATTTTCTAATTAAACGTCTTTCTGTGTCCTCATCTAATCTTATCTCCTCCTATCTTAGTATTAAAAATCAATGGCGTTTTGTTCCTCATAAAATCCCGATCCTTTCTCTTGCAGCAGCTCGAGTCTCCAATTTTTCGCCTCGTGTCTTTCCTTATTCCAAGCTTCCTTACTTTTCCCATGACTTCTCCTGGCCGACTATTACACTCTTCTCCCTCTACAAACCAGCTCCATTGCACATTCTACAATCCAAGCCGAATTCCTCCAATTGCTTAATACATCCTTTCCTTCTCATTTAACATTCTTCACTGACGGTTCTAAAAATGAGAATGAGGTGGGCGGCGCGTTTACCTCTCTCTCACTGCATCACTCTGAATCCTTCAAGCTCCCTTCCTTCTGTTCTATTTACACAGCGGAGTCTATCTCCATTTTACGCGCCGTCTTGTTCATTCCATCCATAAGAGGGATCAGTAAATGTCTCACTGTCTCCGATTCCAAAAGTGTTCCTCAAGCTATTTCTTCTCCTCCTTCTCATGCCTCCAATCCTATTATTCTCTTAATTCGTTTTCCCACATCCAATCTACTCTCATCCCACTCCATTACTATTGACCCTTTGTGGGTTCCTAGCCATTCTGGCATCGAGAGCAACGAGTTAGCGGATTTTTTAGCCCGTTCGGCCGCCCGCGATGGTCCTTTACTCTGTAATTTTCCTAACTCGGACATCCTCCTTCTTTCCTCAGCTAATCATTCCCGACTATGGTCGGACATTTTTCCTTCTTTATTTTCTAATCCTGCCTCTCATTATCTTCAAATTCAGCCGGTTCCCTCTTCTTTTCAACGTTCCGTGATCGTTTGCTTAATCGGACTGCGTTTTAATCACTCCCTTCTACCCTCTTCACGTTTTCGTTTTTCCCTGTTTTCCTCTCCCGATTGTCCCACATCTTCTTTGAATGCCCTGCCCTTGATTCTAAGCGTTCTGTTTTGTACTCCAAAATCTTGGCACTGGGTCTTCCTGCTCCGTATAATTCTTTCGTTGTCTTTTCCTTTCCATTTCTAGATATAATCCCTGTACTCCGTTTTTCCTATGCTCTATTTCTAATCGTCTCTCTGTTTAACCCCTTCCATAATTTCTGTAGTTGTTGGGTCAAAGCCGCTGGCGCGCCCAAGAAAAAAGAAAAAAAAATAGTTTTTCTTTCTTTTGAGGATATTATTGATGTAATAATTAAAATAAACTTTAAGTATTTTTCATAACAGCGAAAGAGTTTTTGAATGTAAATAATATTTCAAGTATCAACTAATAACAATTCTACTGCAGAATTCTTTGTTTTTCTGTAAAAACTAATAAAAAACATTGTGGCTTGTATGTTTAGATCTTGCTATTTTTTTTTAAAAATGGGCTCGGTATTAACACTGACCCAACTACATGGACTTAGATCACCTACTCAGATTCTGAGGCGATCGGAGATAGAAAGTATAAAGGAAAGAAGGAGGGGAATAACGGCTGGACATGGGAAGGAAAGGATAAAGGAAGTATTGAAAAGGGTAGGAAGATCCAACGCCAAATGAGTTTTAATGATTTGAGTAACGCAAAAAGAGGAGAGAGGAAAAGCGGTGTTTATACTTGTACTGGACATTAACTAAATATTGTTCAGAAGTAATTATTTTATTTAAATCTTACGTTTGATTTATATTTATCATGGTAATCATATTATTTAAAATATTTGTCGTAGTGTATATTTTTTTCTCACTTAATCCTCTCCTGTAACAAATCCCCGTACTTCACTTACAACTTCTTAGAACTGTTTCTCTTTCCTCTAACATTAAATCTCTTCCGTTTCCTGTAATACATAACGAATTTAACTAAACTCTACACTCACTTTTTCCAGCTCACAGCGTAGTTTTTACGGATGGCTCAAAATCTGCTTCAGGTGTCGGAGCTGCTCTTATTTTTCCTGATATCAACTATTCTTAGTCTTTTAAACTTCCTTCCTTTGCTTCTATCTTTTTAGTCGAATCCATGGCTATTTTACATGCTATCCTTTTTATATCCTCAACATCCAATTTATCAAAATTCGTCATATGCTCTGATTCGAAAAGCGTTTTATTAGCCATCTGATCTCCTTCCCTAAACCATCGTCAGATCCTATTATTCTTTATATTCGTTCTTTAATTTATGATTTATTAACATCCCGATCTATCCTAATTGACCTGCTCTGGATTCCGGACCACTGCGGCATCGTTGGTAATGATCTTGCCGATTCATTGGCATGTCTAGCTGTGGTAAATGGTCGTTTCATAGACAGATTCCTTTCCCAATGTCTCTGTCCACTCTCTTATCGTTTTCACCATGACTTTTGGACTGATCTTTATCAGTCTCTTTTCTCCAATCCTAACTCCTTTTACCTTGCTATACAACCCTCTCCACCCACTTCTTCCTGATTTAATAATTTTCCCTGCATCAGCCGTTCCGTTATTTCTTCCATAATTCGCCTCCTCTTTAATCACAGTCTGCTTCCTGTCTCCCTGTTTCGTTTTAATATTGCTCAGTCTCCCTTATGTCCCTTCCATCCTCCTATCTTAAATTTGACCTGTGATGTAAATCACCTTCTATTCGAATGCTCATCTATCTCCTCAGAATGCGCAGTCCTTTATTCTAATTTGTTTTTGGCCTTGGCCTCCCGACCCCTTACTGTGCCCATTACATTCTTGCTCTTCCTTCTCCTTCTATTGTTCCTGTATTGGCTACCTTCATTTCTTCTGTTTCTAATCGCTTCCTGATATAACTTTCAAATCCCTATGTTTCATTATTTGTTAGCTCTTTGTGTAGGGTAAGTGTCCTGTGTTGACGCGCCCAAAGAAAAAAAAAAAATATTTTTTTTTTATATTTTGTCGATTGTTTTTATCCTTCTATATATTTACTACACTTCATTTTGTCAAAACTCATCGTCTAGATCAGAAACTTATAAATTATGCACTAAAAACCGAAATTAAATTAGTTCAGCACAGCTTATGGGGGATTAGCACAGATAGAAATATTTTTTGGTTTTCATTTATACATCTACAAATAGATATATATAGATGTATAGATATAGCGAGCAGTACGAGCAATAGTAAGAACAGAATTTATTAAAAATAAAAACAGTAAATAAACAAATATGGAGATGATAAAAGTAAATATCAGAGAAGATACGGTTAGGAGTACTTTTTTTTTTCTTGTTTGGGTTTTTCCGTGGGCTTGCCAATAATAGACGATTATCCATAAACACGTGTAAATAGTGGCAATTAGAAGTTGAAAATAATGGAATCTGACAAAGAACGCTATACCGAGGATGGAGAAACAATGACAATCAACGTCGAAAAATGCCAAACGTACGCATCCTGAAAAGAAAAGGAATGACATTGCCGAAGATCAGAGCAAAAGGAGTTAGCTGTCCCATACCATGGTCACATCTGCAATTACAGAGCCCACAGCACCAACGGACAAAGGAATCAGCCTACAAATAATTAAGGAAGAAGAAACACGGGATGTTTAAAAAGTAGTTAGAGCCATCAAGCACCAATAGAACACAGCGCTTAGCATGCCGTAAAACGGCTAGGAGTAGTTTTAGCCCCCTTACAGTAACAGTTTCATCTTAGAATGTTATACATATTACAGCTTCGAACTAAAACAAAAAGGAATACCGAAAAACGAAAAAAAACATAATTTTTGTGGAAACGAAAATCGAAACTAAACGTAACCTCTTTTTTCTTTTTTTTTTTTCGGTTTTAAAGTTAATGCTGAAAACAGATATAATCGTACAGCTGTTTTCGGAAATAGCAAAATATCGAATTGAAATATGCGATAACTCTTGACTTTTAAAGTTAAATTCTTTTTAGAGTAGTGTATAACTTTGTGACGACTGGACGCCAAAAATAACCGTCAAGAATATATAGTACGGAACTTAAATTGACCCCCAAAGAATTTTACTTTTATAAGAGATTCATATATAAAAAACTAAAAACTCTTTCATAAAATAAAAAAAAAAAAAAAAGTATATAAAAATTTCATTTAAATTCCTTCTTTGCGACAAAAACAGGGGAAATAAGTATATTCTTATAATAGCCCGAGTGAAGAAATTCAAGAAGTCTCTAAATATATATCTCACAGATGAACATAAAATTAGCGGAAAAATATAATCGATGATAATTGCGACTTTATCAAACGAGTTATTTTTGATATTTCACTGCGGATAAGCTTTTGATGTTAAATTTTTACCTACCCATTTTTTCAGAACAAGTTAGTGCAAGTTGAATATTCTTGTTTGAATTTTTTAAATATATTTACTATTTGTTTTTTTTTTGTCTCAACTGGGGAGAGATTTTTCGTTTCTAAAATTTTGTCTTAACCGTACAACGATATACTTGATTAGCAAGATTTTCCAGTCATTATTATTATGTACCTTTTTTCATAAAAATAAAAAGTCGTAGTTTTTTTGTTTTTTTTTTATGAAAGCAACATTCTGTACCGTGTTTAACTGCTGTGGTTATTACAGTACGAAGATGCGCAGTTTGTTTTTATAGATATCTATTTATTCCGCGAGTTCTGATAAACTGTGTTACAGATAAGGTTGCATTGGGGGAATTCTCAAGAATGTTGGTGACTGTATTGTTATTAATAGAAGGGGGCCGGTGGGGTGAGAGTGCTGGACAGTCGCACAGTATGTGGAAAATTGAGGAAGCAACACCTTGGCCACAGAAAGGGCAATTCATAGGAGGTGGGGTTCTTTGTAAAACAAAATTATGCGACATGGCTGTTGTGCGCATCAGAACTCTCTACGGGAAATGCTTTTTTCTGTCCACCATGATGTTCGGTTGAGGATTTAATTAATCTCGAGAAAGTCTGACACGAGGACTAATGGGCTTTCCATGAGGACGTGAGATTATTGAAGATTATGTTCGATAGGTAAGATGGAGGAGGGCCATTACTTGGCAAGGGCCAATATATTTCTGCTCGGGCGGATGTATCGACGCGTTTATTTCCAGGAATCCCAGCATGGCTGGGCACCCGCAGAAAGCATACGGAGCACTGTCTCTTAATAAATTCGTATAATACCTGCTGGGTTCGAATTGCTACAGGATGTTTAGTAAGGGGGATTAGAGATTGTCAATAAAGCCGCGGATGAATCAGATACCAGCAGGGCTTTCTGTGATGTAGGCTCTGTAGAAAGAAAATATTCCAAACAGAAAAATACTCCATATATATTTCAGCATCCAGTACCGAATAATTGTCATTCAGTCGAATGTTTCGAATCACGTCAAAGTCGTAGTTGATTCTTTAGCACCACATCATTCTTTAGGGGTGAGATCAGTTAACCGAAGATTGCGAATTCAAAGTTGTTTCTTTTTTCTTTATCCTAGCTGGCTCTATTGAAACTGCGAATATAGATAACACGATTAGAAGAAAATAATTGAATTCGAAATTAGGGCCTAGTCATTAGAACGAATTTTATAAGTAGCGGGTGGCGATGACGTTAACGGCGGCGATCGGACGTTTTGCGTTCAGAGTGAAAAGATCGGAATCAACGATAACGGCTGAATTATTCTTTTTCCCTGATCATGTTTTGCACGCGATGCGGTGTGAGCAGGCTACCGACATTAGTCGTTATTTAAGGCAAATAAGCCGATTAGTAGCCGGTACTACTGATATGAAACGAAATTAAATAAACAAGTTCGTGCTATGTAGTCACAGCACATATACTAATCAGGAAATACGATTAACAATTTATCATGATTTACCTACAAATGAAGGGGAATAATCGAAACCGTAAGATGAAAGTATGAAAAACACTTTTCAATTGACCTGTAAACATTAGCGTGGAATCGCATTTCCACCGTACCTTTTCTAATTATGCAATTACTCAGTCTAACGTTGTTATACCGAGAATTTGATTTTTACATTCCGATTCTAGTTCATGTAATTTTTAATCCAGCAGTAATTCTAGTCGTGCGTTACTTTAATGAAGGTGATTTTTAAAACGTATGATATAAAAAAAAAAAACAAAAAAGAAAAAAAGTATGACCTGATTAACGCGTATCGTATATTTAACTATCGAAAGAAGGCAGAAATTTACACCGGTAAACGGTAAGAAATAGAATGTATCAGCTAAATTTTCTTTCGGTCCCTTTATTGACAGGGAACGGAGGGGCAAAAGAGAATAGGGTTAAAAAATAAGAAATAGGAAACGCCGATTTTTTATAAATTCAGAACGCATCAAGTTTAGCAGAAACCGAAAGCAGTTCGAAAAATATTTGTGATCCGGGGGTTATAGCGAGTGGAAGAGTGGTAAAACAACGATTCGGAGAATGGGAGTAAACGGCCTAGAGGGCACTCATAAAGTTGAAAATAATCAGATAACCGGAATGAAGTAACCGAAAGGTTAATAATAAAGCTTCAACATGATTCCGCCCTTTGAGTGAATATGGTTGTTGTGTGAGAGGAAAACGGTAAGTTGATGGGGCTGTGAAACTCCTGTTTGGCGATAATTACAGGAAGTGATTTTGAAGATTGAAAAGTTACGTTAAGTATCGGGTAAAATTGAAAGAAAAATATTTGTTATACGGAACATTTTGCAAGGCCAGAAAATAATTCAAGAACAAATTTGTTAAGAGCTAAAGCAGGAACAACTGCGTTTCATCGGCTTAAGACGTAACTTTTAACGGAAATCCAATATTCGAAATGGATTTCTAGTGAAGGACAGGAACGGATTTAAAATGAAAAGAAAGTAAAAGCCGAAGTACGATCTTTATTGCGAATTACTGGAACTGGGATTGTGAAAAGTTTAGATTACATCTAATTTAAGAGTGATTTAGATGTACCGGTAAATAAATGATTATACTTCATTTAAATTGTGATTATAAATGCCTTGAACCATTTTCTGTTTTGTCACTTTATCAAATATAATATAAACATACGTATTACAGAAAATTATAGTTATAAAAAATATAAAATATAGCCGACATATTTCGGAGTTACATAATATTCATGGCAATAATAAATAAAGTTAAAAGTACATAAACGATATTTACTTCAACAAACAATGTATGAGATATCGTTTATGTACTTTTAACTTTATTTATTATTGCCATGAATATTATGTAACTCTAAAACATGTCGGCTACATTTTATATTTGTTATAACTGTAATTTTCTGTAATACGTGTGTATATGTATATATTTAATAAAGTATATACTTCATTTAGCTAAAGATAAGATTTCTAAAAAGGTTAATCTTTTTTATCGGGGAGAAAAAGTAAAAAGAAAAATAACTGTTGCATAAGCAAATTGTTTAATCTTTCATTTCCTACAATCTTAAGAATTACATACATATATTAATCCTAACATCTAACTAATACCAGTATGAAAAACCGTCACGAAATATATGTAACTGAAGTTTGTCATGCAAACTGTAAATTCTCTCAAGTCTAAGCTTAGTTCAATCAGAACACTCTGTAAGTAGAAAATATACAAATCGGATTACTCGCGTATCTCATCCACCGATCCACCGGCATGGGACACTAATGATTTAAATTTTAATTATTTTGTCCGTGCCACGGGCAAACCTCCGCCGAATTATCAAGATGAGTAACTGACAACGAGTTTTTATGGTTATGTAATCTTTTATTTTGCGACCGTTTCTGTAATAACTTCTATTACATACGTTAATTAGTTTCCAGTTCCAGCGTCGGAATAATTCGTCACAGAATTATCGGCCACTTTCTGCGATTTCGATTGAAAGCGGTAAATCGCATTTTCGGTTTTTGCGAGGCTGTTGATTTCAGGTAAACCGCTGCTTTTGTAACCGCTCAGGCTCTGCATTATGCAATTTTCCAGCTTGAAAAAAGGTTTTACGTATTCTAAATTCCCGTTTTTTCTCGGTTATTTCATCGCAAAACTTTGTTGGTTTAACGCCTAGCAGCATTATTATTTGCAACTTTTGACCGTTTGAAGTTTGTCGCCTGAAATAAAAGCGCATTGTGTTTGTGCTAGCCATTAGTGATTTTTTGAGCACAGTACACTGTTGTAAGCTGAACGGATTTGCTATTAAAAGATGTTCCAGATACCCGCCGCCTCTCTGAACACAGTTTCTTTGGAAGGGGCACACTTGATTACGAACGAGCTAAGTTGACACGTTGTTGCGACCAATGCGTTTCCCCGCTAACTGTAGCTGTCGCCACACACTTCAGCTTGTTTGCATAGTATCGAATTTCCAACCCACATAATCTTCTCTTTAACAGTCAACGGAGTGTTTTTAAATTTCCATCATTCTGTCAGCTATTAAAGTTGCTAGCCAGACTATTTTCATTTTCGTAGCATTTTCACGTTGTTGGTGCCTTATTAAACTGAATCAATTGCTTTTTTTTCTTTCTTCCGCCAGTAAACTCGGATTATAATATTTAATAATAGTGATAATAATGATGATGATGATGATATCCCCTCGATTCCGAGTATGGATTCCCGTCTTTTATAGGAATATAGAACGGGATTTATGCGCAAGGGGAAGGATAAGAAAAGAAAATTTAGTAGTAGTGGAGAAAATGAGGGAACCAGAGCGCAGTTGATTCCCCCATTACCCAGCTTTGCAAGACTTGATCAGTGGCACGGAGAGTTCCGCGACGACTGAGCCAGACAAAGGTTTAAGGGTGAATGGAAATAACAAGAGACTAGGGATAAGAATTAAGGAGAGGAAGGACAAGGAAGTGGTCACTATTTCGGGGTGACACCCTAGCCTTTGAGTAAAAACTCAAACTGCAAGGCAGCAGTTTGCTACTGAGAAGGTAGCAACGGAGACTTATACGGCGGCCTCCACGCGCCGAGGATGAGTTGGTTAACAGACTTATATAGAGTTTTATCAGGCAGCTTCTCAGATTGCCCCTCCACGCCCTCGCAACTCATTGTCCTGCCACTATTGGAATCGTCTACTTGAGACTTTCCACCAATAGCCGCTCGTGGTCCGCGACTGCTTATTTGTTTCTTACGAAACTTATTCGCAGCTAATCATCATATCTGATGGTCATTCCACTATCCGCCGCCTATGGACGCGCCCGTTCCCCTGAGCTCAGGGTCCCCGGTTGTACCGAAGTGCCCCCGGGGGGGAGTGATAATAATACAGTGATAATAATACAGTGATAATAATACAGTGATAATAATATAGTGATAATAATATAGTGATAATAATATAGTGATAATAATATAGCGATAATAATATAGTGATAATAATATAGTGATAATAATTAGTGATAATGATAAGTAAAATTCCTCTGTCTGATGTAGTATTCCAAGTATAGGAGTTAAATAGAATGTGAAGATTTTATTACTAACAATTACAAATTTTTACTTGCTTTTATTCATTCATTTATTTATTTCTTTTGACCCAATTGTACTGGTTTTTTCAGTGCGATCACGGTTACATTTTAATTTCACGCTATTTGAAAGCGTATTTATGTATGTTTCTACGTTAATTCGTTTTCTACATTGCTTAAAATGTTGTATCGTTTACTTACAATTACAATAATGGTAGATTAACAGGTATGTCGTTTTTCGCTTTTTTTTTTTTTTTTCGGTATAGGTGAAGACGTTGTCTGCTTAGTTTGTTCATTTGTAACGCGCGTCATGCGCTTTAAAAGCAAAACCGTTATTCGAAAATCGAATCTAGAATAAAAGTGACGAAAAAAATCGTGTAAATATTCAGAAAAAGATCACACGAAATGACGGTAACAGTCAGCGGAAGCAAATCGGGCAGATTTTCGTACGGCTGCGTGATCCTACATTATTTCTGCTTCATTTTTTCTTCAGGTAATTTTAATTTATTATCGCGTTCGCTTTTCGATACTTTTCTAGCCTGGCTTCGACTAATTTGTTACGATGATGATAAAACAATGTGCACTGCAAAGTTCGTACTGCAGTCACCGGCGATAGATATCGCTGCAGTAATTTCAATGTTTTCATTTTTATTTTCGCTACATTTGCTGTAAGGAATCACAGTGGAGTCCTCGGTTCCGGCGTTTTCAGCGTAAATCATTTTAATCGGAAAGGTAGATAACTGTGAGTCGTTGCCTAGATGAATCGAGTTTACCTATGGACTTAAAGCGCGGGGTCAAGCTGGCACGATTTCGCAGTGTACGGAAAAGCACCGTTCGCGCGCTGTGAAATCATCGCACCCAGGTACAAATGCGACCAGTGACGTAGTTTTTCGATTATTTTTCGATGTAATTTCATTTTACGCTATTTCCTCCTTTGAAATAATAGCATCTTTTCTGAAACACTGACAAAATTTTTATCCCCGGATGTGCTCTACGTTTTCGAATTTGGTATCTCTTGACCGTTTATGCCATCGCGAAGCTAAATGATGCCTCACCATTGCGAATAATATTTTATCGATTAATAATTTCCCGAGATCTCCGATAAAACGTATTGTAAGGGTTTAAACTTTTCAAAATGAATTGCGGTTTTCCTATAATATGTATATCTGTCGCAAGCCGAAAATCGCATTTTTTATTATTTACCGAATTATTACCAGAGACGTAACTGAATTAAGCAAGTCTATGCTCTACTCTGTATACGCGGTAATTATTTTTTCTATTTTCAAAAATTCCTTAAAGTCTAAAAAAAGGCGACATATCTAATAAAAATATACCCCGCCCAATTCAAGGAATTGATCTAATTAATTAATTCGAGAACAAAATTTTCATTTTTATTCGGACCGACAGGGTTTTAGGGGAAAATTTTCACCGATTTCACTTTGAGCGCGTGCAAAGATTTTTCGAGCGTGTAAAATTAAAAGAAAAACATATTCGTTGAGCGCGGGCTGCTTCTTAAACTGACGGGCGCTTCATGCGAAGACGTGTTCTCATCAAGGTTTTCCTCGAACTGCGCTCTAGTTACCTCTTTTTTGTTTTTGTAACTTCGCAGTTATATGTAGTTGTTATTCATAATTCATTAACAATTTAACGTTTATGTCGACGGCCATATTTATCGAAAATTTCTTTCATTTTACATATAAATATATATTTCTTTATGTTAAATTTTCGTTTTTAACGGAGTCAAGTTCCACAGATTTCAGATTTTATTATAAGTTAAAAAATAATTTGATTTCATGCAGAATAAAAACAGTGTATAAATATCTTTAATAAATTATTAATTGAAAAACAGAGAAATACTATATGTATTTCGAATGATAAAATAGAGAGCGGCCTGCATTGTTTTCCGAAATAATAATAAGTTTTGAAAACTCACGGAACGAATCGCTCAACTAATTAAAAGTCTCAATTTAAAAACGGTCTAGCCCTGAAAAGGACTATTTCAAGTAGACGAAGGAACAGAAAGCAAACAACGGAAAATAGGAAGTAGTCGTAAGACAGTTAAAAACCGAAACGGAAGAGGAAAGTAGTAATAAACGAAGAAAGCAAATAAGTATAAATTTAGCAACCTAAAAGTAGGTAAAAACGAAATTAATAAGATACGTTATAAAACGCAACAATGGAACGGTAGCGATGTTTTATAAAAAATGAAGAAGAATTTACAGCATGAAAAATACGCAACGCATAGAGTACAGAGAAGGAAAAGCTTTACGAATAAAAGCTGTTAGCTGTAACTGTTGTAAAAAAAGGGAAAAAAAATTTTACATTGAAAAATGAATTCCAATAAATAAATGAAATGTAATTAAAAGTCGTAACAATTTATTTCCTGAAAAGTCCTGACTTAATAAAAATTATACATGAAAAGTCCTGGCATATTAAAAATTCAAGTATACATACTATATTAATGATTCTGCCATTTTCACGACGGTGGAATATTTAAAGGGTTTTACGTTATTATTTCCGGTTTGGCGAAATTAAGGAAGTTTTGTAACAGAAATCGTTACATGTAAACCGTAAATTAGTTTTATTTAGAGGTGTCGTAGGTTCGAGACTTGTAATTCGCTGTGCCGCTGGTCCGTATCTAATTCGAGATTGGATATTGCACATACCAGAGAAATCTGAGAAAGCGAAAGTATGACAAAGGAATTATTGGCCTTCGGTATCCTGTTCAGATAGTATACTGCGAAAGTTTCACATTCGCCGAGTAATAGAGCGCGGTTAAAATGCAGGAGAATATTTATAATCTATACGAGAAATGTTGGTCGAACAGATTAAAGAAACGAATATTAGATGAGGAGGAGGAAGAGCAAACATGTCTGGACAGAATCTCGAATGCGGTCTTTACATACCAAAATCTCAGAATTTTTCAAGGTAAAGGGAGAAAATATCAGCTGGCGCAGAATTAACAATATTTTACTAATTGCACCTGTACGATGAGTTTCATGTGTTGAACTAAGCGCGCATGTTCGTTACGAACAGCCGTGTTTCTTAATTGTTCCGAGTTACGTAAATTACAAATCGATTAGACTTTGTTACATTTGACAATCATAATCGAGCTCCGTTTCTATCAGCTACGAATGAAACTGCTAAAACTCGTTAACGGGATCCGTCTGCAACTAGTCGTGATGTCACTAACTGCTTCTGTAGGCTTACTTAGTACTTATGTATATTTGTCTCTTAGTTGTCTATCTAGAGCGCCCGATTAATAGTATCCGAACTCAGATGTATGGTTTGGGCTAACGGGGTGCCTAAAGTTACCTACATCTTTGTTTTGACGCTACCACCGCTGCATATGATGAACTGCGCTGGTTTTCCGGCTTACCAGCAATTGTTGCATCAGTCGTTTTCATTTGTAAATGTTTCTGACGACCAAACTGATATTCTCCTTGTCAGGTACACCTTTCATCGGGAAATATTCTTCGCATGAATAAAACGGCACGTGTCGGGATTCACCCTTTGGCTTCTTGGGGTATTCATCGAGCATAATATAGATTAGCCGGACTGTCTCTTTTGCTTGGCCAATTATCCAACTCGTAGAATATATTCGCGCTACACTACTGTCAATAAACGACCCGGCCAGAGTTGCGTGAATTCTCTTCCTTACCAGAACTTTATTTATAAGGGCCGGCTGCGCAAGTTGCATTCTCTCATTTGCGTTTTTTTTTCTTTCAAGTACCACATTCCGAATTGCGCACCTGTTGGCTAAGTGGCGAAATCTCGCAAAAACGCGCAACACGCGAATTCACATTTCGGGCCAATGACATTTTGCGCATTTCGGCTGTCCCTTTTTTTATTGATTTAAAATCATCGGCCTGAAGACGAGAAAACGAACGAATGTTGAAAGTGATAGGAAGACGTCCTTACAGAGGGAGCTGGTTCGATTGTTGGTAGAAGCATGTAAAAATTGAATATGGGGAAAGCTATAGTAAATTCGACAACGATTATTACCGGTTGAAAATGGAGCGGATGCGGAGGGAAGCTAATGAGCGTTAGGTACAGCGGAAAAAAAAAGACGCGTAGTAATGCGCGTGTACGGTGGGCAGTTTAGTGTTTTATTTCGGACCGGGGCGAGGGAAGAGGCGGTGGCAGTTTAGGGTGCACTGATTTGGAAAGTTATTCTGTCACGAACAAACAAACAGAGTCGGCAGCACAATAACAATTGGCGTTTGTCGTTAGTGTGTGGTTTTGTTGTTTGGTCTGGAAAATTATTACTATCGTAACTGCTCGTGTGATTTATACTATTATAGTTTTGAAATATCGTCATTGGAAAAGCTCTTATCGCTTCACTGATACTACCTCTTTGGGACTTGGGGTTAACCATTTAGCCGGTCGTTTGACCAGCTAGTCAACACAAACACACGCTAATAAATGAACCTCTCTGCACACTGCCGAGCTCGCTGATTCTGATGGCACTTTTACGCTCTGATATATTTCTACCACCTGTATCTGATATCAGAGCAACTTTCCGAATTCTCCCTACTGGTCAGCTTGTTGCCAAGTTTCTATTTATTCTCCTGCTAATTCGGATCACGCAGTTTTTTCGGTAATTTATTATTTTTATTTTTAAACTTTTCTCTCCACCTAACATAACCACTATGCTTGTGCATATATATATATTTATATTTTATATATTAGCATTGTTTTACATTAAAATAAGCTTGGGAGTTGCACAGCTGGAGTTTGATATATACATGTAATGTATGGAACTGGTATGGAATGGAAAGAAATGAATAACAAAGCAACAGTCGTTAAGGTTTTATTGAAAAAATATGATAAAATTTCCTGTTTAAATAACGTATTCTAATTGGAGTTGAAGTTCCAAGCCAAATATTAATTCAGATTATAGGATGAATATATTCTTTAAGCACTCTGTGCATGCGAGAATGTTTTCGTTAATATTAAGAACCATTATTGTTATAGATATTTTTATTAATAATGTGATATGTTACTTCTGAGTAATATGCTTCGTGTAATTGGGCTAACGCCTGTATGCAACACACCAATATTTAAATAAATAAATAAATAAATAAATTATTTAGTAATGTTTTCGTTCTTTGTGGAGCTATCACGAAATAAAGGGAATGCACGGGCTAAATTTAAAAAGTTAAAAAAAAAATCTTTCTTTTGTACTCTTTTCAATAGAAAAAATTTTTTAGTATACGTAAGTTGTACATGTTCCAATAAATACAATGAAATATATGTACTTGCGTGTTTAACGAATCTGAAATCTGAGTACTTTACGCATTTCTCGATATCTTGCGAGGGCGTTTACGAAAATGCCGTATTTTTTAATTTTCAAAAATCCAAGTAAAAAGCCAAGTGCAATCGACTAATTAATTATGAACAGCTTTCACTGTATTTATTAATTAAACTTATTGTTTATGTATATTCACAACAAATAAATTTTTAACACGTAATTAAAAAAAACTATATACATATATATAATTTTTTTAATTACGTGTTAAAAATTTATTTGTTGTGAATGAACATCTTTGTTAGAGAGAATCGGTGTTATTATTTGACATTCGTTCTTATCGTAATAACTACTTTCGGCTACATATATCTAAGTTTCTATCGAATATTGCTCTAGAGTGTCTTTTATTTATCTGGCTTTTACGGTGTTATTTTTTATTAATCCTGTTTGTTACCGCATGACTTTAATTAATTCGTTATATTTATTCGTGGATTCCGTCTTAAATTTTCTGGTAGAAAATCTACGACCAGATACGAAGAAGTCTGATTAGTCTTAATAACAACGTATGCTGAACGCTTATTGAAAAATAACGTCATAAAAGCCCGATACTGTAACAATAATAAAAATACATCCGAAAGAAAACTAGATCAGAGCGCCGTTAGACGACCGAGTATCAAGTAATAGAGCAATTCTGTGTCCAAAGTATTAAAAACTTTTTAAAACCAGTGTGATCATGCTATTAATCGTATTATGATTATCCGATTGCTATTATTTTGTTTGATTTTCTTCTTCTATTTTCTCGAAGGTTTTTGTTTCCTCGATGATATTTCAATGATACCCCGGGAGAATATTTTGTTTTTTAAATAAAACATAGCCGAGCAGTTGTATTAGTGTTCTTTTTCGTTTGCTTTTAGGATGCTATTCCCGAAAACATTTCTAATATAACATATTATAACGATTTACGTTCGTCTGAAATGTTTATTAACGTTTATAATTATGCGTTATTTTATTTTACTGGCTAATTAACGGACGCAATGCATAGCGAGACACATGTAACATTGCGAGTGTTTTAAAGTAGCCAGTTTTGGCCTGCGATTTAACGCGACACAGGAGTCTTGTAAAGTTGATAGAGTATTTTTCGTCTGCGACGCATACTTTTGACGAGCTTGAAAAACCCGGCACGATAAGTCGTCGAGAGACGGCACTCGTTATTTAATTATATTAACGAAGCAATTTTGCTCGCAGCGGCACCGTTTAATAATACGTGAACACATGTATTCTCTAAAGTATGAAACGTGTTCTACTTATTCTCAGACATCTCGCTCCAGTTTGATTAAAACTCAGTTAATTAAAAGCCCTGTGTATCGCTTCCATTCGAAAACTCATTATGTTCTATAGAGCTAAATAACCACCGTTCTCGTTACCCAGTCGAAGTGGAAATTTTTTTACTATCCAAAATTCACTCTATCGCCACCAGAGTATAAGAAAATTTTAATTATACCGAACCGGATTTTACAAAAATAGCACCGAAGAAAGCTGAACAGAAACGTGACCTTGTATTTATTTATGTATTTCGCAATCGTGCGGGGCAGGAATTAAATAAAAAAGCGATAAATTTTAAAATTCCAGGTTAACCGAAATTTGTATATTAAAAAAAAAAAACCTAAAAAAAGTCCCGCTAACTCTGGTTATGTTATTGCAATTTTTGATTTTTTCTAACGTCACCCTTATTCAAAATAGGCTATTATTAATGATACACGTCAAAAAAAAAAAAATAAAAAAAAACAAAAAACGAGCGCCCTTATTTTTAGGGAACAAAAATTTTTACTCAGAGCCCCGAAAAGTTAAATTTTATAAGGGGAAAATATAGTTATTTTTAGTTTTAGCGAAGGGTTTGTTTCCGTGCAATATTCGATAGACGATTTTACGTTTGTAGACATTTTCACGCATCTAATATGCGAAATTGACAATCTTTTGTTTACTTTTAACGTCTTTAGCTCGAACTCTACTTCATCCTAGTAGCTATAGCGCAAGTAATATTAACGCCCTTTTTCAAAGTGATTATTTACACCGGACGTAGATATAAATATTAGCGTAATGTAATATTTCTGAAATTGCTTGTTGCTTTGTATCATGCATTTAGCATTTGAATCGCACGGATATATGCAATTAAGATTTTTATAAACCAAATATGGTTATTAGTTCATCAATTAATATTGTACAAAATTAATAATAAATGATATTCTTTTTAAAAACTTATTAATCGATTAATTCGAGAACGTTTTTAACGGTCATAACATCAAGGTCAGAGAAATTCAATGATTTTCTTGTTTGGAATTAATTGAATGGCGGACGTATTTTTGAAGTAAAAAAGAAAAATCGTTCCTAAGCGATGAAAAACTATTTACTATAATATCGTGTAAACATCGATTATATTGAGCTTTTTGCAATGTTTATTTAAAACTTTCGATAAAGTTAGACATTTTGTGCGTAAGATTAAAATTTTTCCCTGTAGAGTGATGGGTCTAGTTTAAAATTAAGTTTTCCTTTCTCATAATACGATATTTTTGTTAATATTGATCGCTAGCGGCCGATTGGCTGGAACGACCATTGGACTCCAGCGGATGATGATTTCGGGGTTCTCTTGTTCTAGCGGGTGAGAGGAAATGATTAAGATGTTAATAATAATCGTTATTAGCGTATAAATCGCTAAACGCGCATTATCGCTTGCATCTCTGCAGACTGTACAACGACAAATCAAACTTTATACAATATCAGTTTGATGAATTGCCGTTTCGTTAATTGTCATCTGTACAACGAGAATATATATATATATATATATATATAAATATATATATATATATATATATATATATATATATATATACAGATAGAAGTACTAGCACCTCGAAATGGAGCCCACTATACGATTTTGAGAAATTTTCGGACTGCGCGTTTAATTGCCAATTAAAGATAACATCACCTATTATCCTCTATTCTGATTGCCCGGAGAGTCGAATATATTAGACTTTAGCCCAAATTTAACCCCTTGCCCCGTATAGAAGACGCGGCATCAACATGCTTGTTTTGTGTGGTGCAAGTAGTAGTGCGGGAAACAGTATCGCGCTACTAATGTGCTGTTATAAAAATATTTTTTGCTAATCAGCTAATTACCTCGGCTAGACGGAAATGCCGATTTACTTATAAAAGCAGTTTTACCTGGCACAGTGGGAAAATCGAGAAGAATGAGACGAGGGGAAAAAGAGGTTTTAGGGACTGTCCTAAACGCCTTCGCTAGGTTTTCATTTTAATATTTCTTAAATATTTTGCAAACTCGCGTTTACCTTACATTTCTTCGAACCTAGTTACTCGGCACAGTTCAAAATACGGCTGTGAAATCAATAAAAAAAAAAATAAACAAAACGTAGATCACTGAAGCATAATTCTCGTTGGTAATTTCTTGAGGGGACTATCTCGAATATTATTTTATCATTTCTTTTTCTCTCTTTTTTTTTTTTCTTTATTTTTATCTAACTCAATCATTACTGTCCAACACCCCTTATTCTGTGGATATTGAGATTTTGTGCTCTTGTTAATTTGAACTCAACGGTTTTGAGACAGAAACAGATGAATCGCTCTCACCGCTCTGGTTATTTTCAATCCATGCAGTATTTAAATTCTATTTGTGGTCCGCCGAATGACCGAAAAAGCTCGATTCTTTCGACGTTGCTTATTCGCCATTGTGATCGTTTTTCGAAACAGAATTATCGCTTTTTTCAATTTGTTTTGCAACTTTTTACAAACCGTCTGCCTATTAACGCTAAATGTACATCCTAAAAAATATCCAAGGCTCCGAACCATAACATTTTTCGTCTCCGTTTTCATTCCGTTTCAGTCTAAAAAAAGAAAATCGGCCTAATTTTGGTTTTTGTTCTAACGAAAATAATGCTTTTCTTTTATTTTTTCTTTTCGTTTCGTTTATTAAAGTTAATTTCTGAGGAAAAGTAACGAATATTTTTCTGTTTTCTAAAAAAAATGCCGACTTTAAGATTTAATCTAAAAATTTCATAAAAATGCACTATATTTCAGGGTAATATGCATATTAGGTAATTCTTACACAACATTAATACTTTACCTAGAGTCGGCACCAAATTCAAATTATAATAATATTTAGAAACAATTTATTAAGTATAACGCAAACAAATCATTCGTTTTCTATAAAAGCCAAGTGTACTAGAAAACTAATGTTGGTTAAGAAAGTTGTACTTTGAAATGTATTATATTTTTTTTCAAAATTATTATTTTTATTATTGTTATTATTATTAAATTAAATTAACGCGCCATGTGCAGCAACTAAGGCTAGAAGCCCGATAGTAGGAGAAGTATCGTGGAATAGATACCGGATTGATGGAGTAAAGTGACTAAATTAGACTGAAAAGAAGTGCCTTCTTTGAAGAGAGGAGGAAGTGAAGGAGGACGGTTGAGTGACATCCTCGACGAGGAGTATAAGGGATAGTCGATTTATCGGAGAGGGAGAGTTGTTGATAAAAGGTAATGAGTCGCGTATGGTCGCTGGTGATGAAATAATCTCTGCGGTGTGGAAGCGAAGTTACCCAAGGTTGAACTGAGAGCTTGACCACATTGTTTGGCGAAGTCAACAGCCAGCTTCCTTTGCTATAATGTGAAAAGTCCTGGATTTTATGTATTTCTTAAAGTCAGATGCTGGTACTGGAAGATCTGGCACTGGCAAAAACGTAGCAGCAGTCTTCCTTGCCGCTTTATCACAGCCAGTTCATTCTCATGAATCTCAACGTGAGCCCCGGGAACCTCACTTTTTCATTCAGTCCTACCGGTACCAGTTTTATCTTTGGCTACCGGGAGCTGCTCGTGCTTGAGCAAAAAGTGCTGGGAAGAGAGTCGGAATATGCAATTGACGCGGTTGATTAGTATCATCGAAGTTCTCTAAGAATTCCACAGCGAGATAAATTAAACGCCGGGGAAACGAATAACGCAATGATGACTACTTCGTACCTGACAACTGAGCAACCAACAAATCCGTTTAACGAAGATGCGAAACGCCGCTGATCCAGAGGTGCGTATCGTAGCACTTCTTTCTTGATTTCTTCGATGGGCAGGTATTCTCTCTTGAGACTGTAGAAATTCAGTCTGATTATATCGCCTTTCCATGGAAGCAGAACAGCAATCGTATAATGGAACATTTATTGTCAATAAGAAGTTGTCGAAGAAGACCAGAACTGTTGTAATAGCTTCGACGAAGATGGAGTAGTAGATGGAAATAATTTAGGAGACGGAAAGCCAGAAACCTTAGAATGCACTCTAAAGTTGGCTAAAAGAAATCAATGACGATTATCAGGAGGCCATTCTGTCAGACTGTAGGCTACCGATAGTTGTGTAGTTCGGAATGCTTCTGTAGCCAAGCGGAGAGCAGAATTTTGGATGACATTGATGGTCTTCAGAATGAGTTTGCTGTAGAATATATCGCGGCTCCATAATAATCGGTTATTGATCAGATCAGACAGTGATAAATATACGCAACAAACAGATTAATTAGTGCATTTTTATTAAATTTTAAAAAGTTTTCAAAGTCGGTTTTTATTTTGTTTAAAAATTATTTCACAATTTTTAGCGTAAATTACTTGAATGGTAATGTGATCAGGCCAAAATGATGCTACTATTTGTACTGTTAAAGTTATTCATTCAAAGGTAATGTTCAAATTCCATCAGTAATGAGCTTACGAATCGCGCTTTGGGGGTTTCAAATTCATTCGCTCGAATCTACATTTTCATATGGTATGTAACATTGATAATAATTCTTTAAGTCACTCGCGTTCATCACCGTTTAGTTTTAAAATTTTAAGTATTCATATTTTTCTTGTATTCTAATGACAATTTTTTGACTAATTTTAATCTGGTTACAAGTCTCGGTGAATAGTTAGCGATACTTGGCGGTGATATACTTATATGGAACCACCACTGACTGATGCAGTTTTTAATAAACGAAGGATTATTCGAATTAGTTAAAAGTTGTACGCAGTAATGTCATGTAACTGGCGATGTGGCGGTTTCAAATTCGCCTTTTTTTTTTTTTTTTTTTATTCGAATCTACACATTTCCGTGTGGTAATTAACGCATGATATAATATTTTAATTTTTTGTCTCATTGAAAATCAACTTTGTTTTCAATTCAAATTTCCATCGTAAATTGGTAGTATTTTAAGTCAATTAGGTGTGTTATATTACTAAAAAAACTTATACAAAGAGACTACACATTTTCACCTTTTGTTGGTAATGTTAAAATCATCGACACGGTATCACCATTGACTGGTACGTTTTTCAATCACCAAGCAAAATCGGTCCACATGGGCACAAGTTTTGCGCGAAGAAACATAAAAAAGCATACGTGACGAATATTTTTGAAAAAGAAGTTATAGCTCGTCCGTTTTTTTTTTTGTTTTTTTTTTTTTTGTGTTTGTTCTCGCATAACTTTTGCCTGTATGTACACAGATTTTAACGATTCTTTGTTCATTTAGAAGTGCACCGGTCAGCGGCTCCGGTACCCTGTGAGTACCAATGAATATCAGTGGGCAGTCATCAAATAAAGAAGGTCTCTTTAGATAAATTTTTAATACAACAATCGTGGCTGACTTCAAGTATCAGTGTTATTTACCATACAAATGTGGATTTGCATCAACGAATTTGACCCTCATAGTGCTATTTAAAAGCTCATCATTCACAGAAATATTACGTGCTTACATTACTGCACATTGCTTTTGATCCCGTAGTGTGTGATTCGAGATTCCCTTTGTGTAATTGCAATGTCGGGGGTCCACACATAAGTACAGGTGAATATCAGCGATGAGTAGTCATTAGATAACGTTTAACGAAAACAGTTTCCTTAGAGAGTTTCCTTTCTTAGTGTGTAATCTCAGATGAAAATTGACCGAAAATTTTTCATTAGAATACAGCGAAAATATGTTCATGTTTTTAAAATTAAACGGACGATAATGAGTTAAAGTATTATTAATAGTGTCATTCCTATGGATTTCGAGCCATGTCGAAGTACGTAAGAGCGACGAAGTTGACTTCGTAGCACGATCTGCAATATAGTCATCTGTGCCAGAGAATTTGAGTGTTAATATTGCAAAAGTATCCGTAGCATCTGGCAGACAAAACAAAAGCGAGCAGATCCTCAAATTGAAATTTACCGCCACTACATCAAGCACCTTTCTTTGCATCGCCTTTAGGGATATCTACTCTAAAAACGGCCTCTTCAGCCGGGTTAATCCCCGCTACCAGAGAAGTAGTGGTGGTAGATTTCTTTAAAACGATGAATTGAAAATCAACGAAAAAGTTTGTGTTTAAAAAAAAGTTAAAAATATCCTAGAAATGATTAAGCGTTTGAAATTTTGATAAACTGAGATAAAATGATTAATTAAAATTAACACTTGGTAACGTCATACTAGTAGACATTTCGTATCGATGAATTCTGCCGTCCGACTCATCCGATAAATTTTTGGTAGGATTGCCTCAGCAGCCGGGGTTTCATCGTTGGCATCACAATGCGGTTCCCGATACTTTGTAAGATTGTATCACCTTTACGAGTTTTCAGATCAGACTTTTTTTTTTTTTTTTGGCGCGCCATCATTTGTGTTCATTTAATTAAAACAACGTACGATACTTTCAATATCTTTTCTAATAGTCACTTTTTTTCAGCGAATATTCACGAGCGCATTGCAAATGGTTTTCACGAATGACGTTATAGATGAAACTTATTTTTAGTTGTTTACGTTTTTGAATTACATAATCCGAACTTCCGTGCGATGTTAGTTTGTTTTTGAAATGATACACCTCTCTTTTTTCTTTTCTTTGTTTTTGTAATATTGTAGTTCTTTTCAAATTCAGCGCATTACATGAGTTGACTTTTTCGCAATTTTAAATATAATAAGTCGAACCTACTGTATTTCACCATTTTTAGGAAAACAAAGATCTTGGTGGTACCGTGAAACGCCCTAAAAATAATAATCCTAAACAACGACAAAATAGATGTAAATGAGCGAATGAAGTGCGGTCGGGAGTATGGATAAATAAGAAAGACGATCGTCCGGATGATAAGGAAATAAGACGTGGAATAAGTCTAAAAATCCGCTGTTTTGCGAATCAGGAAAGCTTTAACCCTACATTGCTTAACATTAATATCAGACTATTGAAATGCTACGTGTGATCTGTTTTATTATTTGGCTGCGAAGCGTGGACATTACAAAAAAATAACTGCTGATGTGGTGCTACAGGCCTTCGAACTGTGGCGTTATCGCCGCGTACTATAATACTGCGGACCGCGAAAGGGCCCAATGTTGAAGTAAAGCGAGACGGATGAAGAAAGATACCGCGACGAGCTACTAGACATTATTTAAATAGACCTAATATCTCAGTCAGATAACTACTACCCAGCCCAAAATACTAACTGCACACTAAATACGAGAAAGAAGAGCAGTCGGTAAAAAAACCCCACTTCTTGGACATGTAATATAAAAATGAGGCCTAGGAAAGTGTCGAGTCTTCAACTTAGCGCAAGATGGAGAAAAAGTTAATAACACCGGCAGCGTCGACGGTCCGATGACTAAGTGCCAGTCGAGCGCTTAAAGAAGAGCAGAAATATAGTACAATGGCGTTATTTCTGAAGGTTGTTCATTTTGCCCAACAGAATTTAAATGACTTTTTTCTCTGGTTTTTTCTCTGGTTTTCACGGACTACTAATCTTAAGTGTTGCAATTCACTAGTTTATTAAATCTGTCCGGATCTTCATAAGAAATAGTGACTCTCGGTTCACTTTTCCTTTCAAATTCTTTCATTTTCCTTTCCTCTTAATCATAATTTCTCGTTCTCTCCGGTTTTTTTTCCTTTCTTTTTCTCGAGTATCATTTTTTCCTTATATACTTAACCTAATATATTTCTTTGTATTTTTAAAAAGTTCTGAATTTCACGTTATCTTTTTATTTACAAAATTTGAAAATAATCCAATATTAATTAAACGGCTAGATTAAAAATTTAAAACATTCGAATAATGAATGAAACGAACGCATTTGGCGTTTATCGTGGTAGCGATCAACAAGTCACAAGGGTCAAGTTTTGCTAAAATCAGATTGATTGTGAAGACGACGGTACAATATTTTTGCACGGCTAACTTCGCGATGTGCCAATGAACAGAAAAACGTACGGAATGTTTGTATTTGAAGAAGCGTTTCTTAGACAGAAGGGGCATGGTGGGAGGTTGGTAAGTGATACATCGGAGGACAAACCTTTCGGGTATAATTACACAATAAATTATTACAAAAATACAATTATTAAAGTATACAAAATTAAAAAATTTTTGATTGAATATCTCTTCGGGGAAATAAAGTAAGATGGGAGATACTTTCCAAAGGTTGAGTGATTAGTCAATTTTAAACTGTTTCAAATTTAATTGGATAGATCCATTTTATTGAAACAGTGGGGTGATCCATGGGGATCACATGGCGCTATTCTCTTCTTCTTAAATATATATATTTAACTCCCTTCTCCTATCCCGGTTCTATTTTTTCCACTTGGAACACTTTCATCGTCGTCGCGATCTCTAAACCCAACTCTCTTCTACTTTGTCCGATCTCTCTTGTTCCTGCGCGGAGAATTTTTGAAAGTTTCACCAACGGATGTCTAATCTCATGCCTTGAATGATCTGTTACGCAACAATATTTTTGCTTTTTATCCTATTGTATCAGTACACTTTTATAAGGCGCATGTGTACACATTATTTATCAGTAAAAAGTTCCTTATCGCTTCTTTCGTGTCGACGTCACTGTTGCCTTTGATAATGTCCACCTGTCTCCATTCTCTTTCATTTTACCCTTTCTTTTATTATTTCGATCTCCTTTTCTCTCCTTGTGTTATTAACCTCTTCCCCCGTCTCTATTCCGTTTCCAGATTAGCCTTTCGCATCTTATTTCAGTCTAACCTCTTGTTCAACGTATATCTTATTAAAGAAATTCTTTGTCCTCTTTTTTACCAACGATATTCATATTTACTCCACCTATCGCAACATCTCTATGTCTAACACTCCATTTCAAAACTTTTCAACAACGTTAGAAAACGCTTTAACCAATATTCATCTTTTCATTTTCCTCAATAAATCCTCTACCGCTCGTCGACCTTTAGACGCTTTCTTAATTAATCTCTCCTTAAAGAATGGTTCAATCTTTTTCACTTTTCACTCTGGTTCAGAGTATTTTAGGAAAGTTGTTTTTCGTTCCGTAAGCACATTAATCTTATATATTATCGTGATACGATATAGATGGGGTAGGCGAGAAAATTGGAATTATTTAAATACAAATATGATGGAATAATTTAAAATACGCAAGAGAGAATATTTCTGAAATATATATATATAAAATAGAAATTCCATCAATATAGGTTATTCATAAGCATACAGCTGATCATCTGACGGCGTATCTAAAATGAAAAGGGAATTTCGCAAAAATGACTGTGTAAGATGATAAGAGACGGATGAATAGAGCGGAATCTGTTCGATCTCGGCGCACGGAAATTACTTTAATTATGCTAGCGGCTGTGTGAATCCGCTTTACGCGCAAACGTGTCCTCGTACGTACCTGCATTTTCTAGTCAGTTGTTTTAGTTATTTTATATATGTAATTATAATCGCGTTATATCGAAAGACATCATTCTAGTCACTACAAAAGCATATTGCTTTAAGAAGGAGGCGCAATAATCGAAGAAAATAAGAAAAAAAAAAGAATAAGGAACAGCTTCGAAATTGTGTAGCCGGAGATCAAAAACTTCGAAGACCGAGGGTGGACGAAAGCGCTCGAAAGTCATCAGTGCCTATACGGTAGCTACTGGAGGAGCTAAGAAGCCCAGCCTTCGCAGTCACTAGTCAACCAGACGGATAGATCGCAGTCAAGGAAAATACAGGCCAGATTTATATATTCATATTTTATATTATTTCATTGTTGTTGTTTAAAAATTTGTGAGTTCTGCGATTGATTAAGTATATGTGTATGGTATATGTATTTTAATGAGTTGGATTGATTTGTGTTAATTTTTTTATATATGCAGCTGCATCTCCCAATCGTTTAGTGTCTCGGTGTTGTAAAATATAGAAAAATTTTGTGTACGAAGTGTTGGATTATTGCTTGTGTGAGTGTGCAAAGTAATTTCCGGCAGACCGAGTAAAATATTAAAGACAGAGATAAAAGTAATAAAAAGTATAAATTAACTGCATTTAAAAAAAAATATATCTATATTTTATCACAGAACTGGTTACCTCTGGTGACCGGTAACGTGATAAATTGGCGACCACGACGCGGGATTCACTAATTGTAATAAATTTTAGTTTTATTACAATTAGTGGAGCGGACAATAATGGCAGAGAGACGGGTTTTGAGAAGTGAGTTCAGGAGAACTTCCTTGGGAAGTACTCCTAACAGAGGAGAAGGTGTCACGACACGAGGAGTGAACGTAGAGGCGGAAAATGTGATAGAAGATTCAGGTGTAGAATTAATGAATTCGACAATGAGGGAAGAAAAAGAAGAATCACAAAAAGGTAAAGAGGAAAATGTTAGTAATGTTATGTTAGTTCAATTAATACAACAATTAAGTAAAGATATAAATACTAAATTTGATGAACAAAATAAAAAATTTAGTAATGATATGAATAGTAAATTTGATGAACAAAATAAAAAATTTAGTAATGATATGAATAGTAAATTTGAAGAACAAAATAAGATAATTAGCCGGATATTTGAAGAACAGAATAAAGAAATTGATAGAAAATTTGAAGAAAAAAAGGAAATATTTAGTAAGCAAACTAAAAATAAGACACCGAGTCTAGAAAATGATATTAATAAAGTACATAGTCAAGTAGAAACATTAAATACAGATTTAAATGAGCAAAATGAAAATATTTCGAAGGTAAATAATAATTTAGTACAGAAAAATAAAACTTTAGTTACACTTGAAACGAAATTCAATTGTCATGTTAATGGGGTAGATCGAAGTGTGGAAGATCAAATAAAGAACAAGGTAACGACGGTAAAAGATGAATTAACACAAGAAGTAGAAAGAAAAGTTCGAAAAGAAGTAGAATCGATTAGAGAAGAGTTATATAGAAAAGATTCTGAAATTGCAGAGTTAAGAAGAAATATCGAGCAACAAGAGGTGATCAGTGTTTTGTCAGCCAAACATGCATTCAATGTGGGTCAAAATTTTAAAAGTTGTATTATTAAAGGGATCAGCGAATTAGAAAAACAAAAACATACAAATTGGAATGGATTTGATGTGAGTTGCGATCTATTTAAGAACGGAACATATTTTACAAATAAAGCATGGATACGTGGTTATCACTCTCCTATTAGTTAATCTAAGCATAATAGTGTTCATTGTATTATTTCGACTACGACATATGTATATATCAGATGAGAGGTTTTCTCGTTTGGCAACTATGTTATTTTGATTTTAGATGGGATTTAAAATTCAAGTATTTTATTGTCGCGGTATGTATGGAATAATAATATAATTGAATATATAATAATAATAATAATAATAATAAATAAATAAATAGATAAACAGAAAAAAAAAAAAAAAAAAAGTATAGCTGTACTTAGCTGTTGCATGCAGCAATAATAAATGTCAAGTTGTTTAGCCTATTTGTTCTGATGTAAAGTATGGTTAAAATTTATTTAAAATATTTACGTAGTATTGGATGGAAATAAATAAAATTTAGAAATGTGGTATCAATGTTAAAAGTTAAACTTGGATGATAGTAATAATAATTGTAAACTATCAGGAAAGTTAAATTTAAAAATGGGGTATCAACGTTAAGAGTTAAACTTGGATGATAGTAATAAAATTGTAAACTATCAGGAAAGTTAAATTTAGAAATGTGGTATCAATGTTAAAAGTTAAACTTGGATGATAGTAATAATAATTGTAAACTATCAGGAAAGTTAAATTTAAAAATGGGGTATCAACGTTAAGAGTTAAACTTGGATGATAGTAATAAAATTGTAAACTATCAGGAAAGTTAAATTTAGAAATGTGGTATCAACGTGAAGAGTTAAACTTGGATGATAGTAATAAAATTGTAAACTATCAGGAAAGTTAAATTTAGAAATGTGGTATCAACGTTAAGAGTTAAACTTGGATGATAGTAATAAAATTGTAAATTATTAGGAAAGTTAAATTTAGAACTGTCTCGCTTGTCTCCATTTTGAAAACATGAATATATTTTAGTTTTATAAACGGATCTCTTGAAGTGTAATGTAATTTGATAATTTTGAAGTAACTATGCACCACTTATATGGAATTTTGATTAATATTTAAAAAAAAAAAAAAAAAAATGAAATGCGCGATTGATTAAAATATACAAATACGAAGAAAAAGAAATGAAATAGAAACGAAATAAAAAGATAAAGGGATAAATTATTAGAATAATACGATATGATTATGAAGAAATAACTATTGGTGTGATAAAATGAGTGTGTTAGTTAGAAGAGAGTTGAATAAGTGTGAATTGTGTAAGAGAGTGAAGTATAATTACAGTGAACATAAACCTATATATAAAGCTCATAAAGTGCAAAGTCCATTGGATGTAGTCTCGATAGATATACTGGGACCGCTTCCCGTGTCGAAGGGGAAGGATAAGCTGTTGGTCGTATACGATATTTTCTCAAAATTTGTTAAGTTGTACCCAGTAAAGAAATTGTCAAGTAGAATTGTAATTGCAAAGATGAAAAGTTTTATTAGTACATATGGGAAAATGAAAGTTATAATATCAGATAACGCCACAATATTCAGAAGTGGGTTGTGGACGGAGCATTTTAAAAATGAAAATATAGAATTGAGACGCATACCCCCGTATTTTTCTCAAGGGAATCCAGTTGAAAGATGTAATCTCGAGATAGCGAAGTACTTAAAAGTGTTCAACAGGTATAAACAAAAGAATTGGTGTTATCATGTAGATAAAGTAGAGAGAATTATAAATAGCATACCGCATAGTGTAACTGGAGAGCCTCCAATAACGGTGCTGACAGGAAAAGAGAATCCAGGGTTACTACGTGAACGAGTAGAGTATCCGGAGAAATCGATAATAAATCATAGGAGGTTAATTGAAACAATCCGGGAAAGAATAGAATACGTCGGAAAGAGAAACATGAAAAAAAATAAATAATAGAATGCTAGAATTAAGTGTTGGTGATCCAGTATATATCCGGAATCATACACTATCTGATAAAGCCAAGAACAAACCAAAAAAGTTAAGTGATGTTTATAAAGGGCCATTTAAGATCGGTAAGAAAATAGGAACTAACACATATGAGATAGTAGATCAGAATAATCAAAGTCTCGGAATACAAAATGTAAAGAATTTGAAAAAAGGGTAATGTTGAAAGTGAATGAGAGTCGAATTAGTTGACTTGGAGAACGGAAGATTTAAAGTAAGAGAATAATAAATAAATCTTTAGGATTATGAAAACAGTTAATATTACCTATTTATGCGAATGATATTTAGTTACCTGCTGTTGTACCTAAAATATTCGGTTAAAATGTATATATGGCATGTAAATAAGTTGTGGTAATAAAACGTGCGCGTATCGGTTTTTATATATAAAAAAAAAAAAAAAAAAAAAAAAAAAAAAAAAATTTATAGATTATTTTAAATAAGTTGTTACGGCAACAAAATGTGTGTAAAATTAATAAAAATTATGTAATATGATTGGTAGGAAATAATTTGAGTAGCAATGTGCGATTCGCAGTCTATTGGATGAGTAAATGAGAGTGTAAGAAGAATATCAGATGGGGCGTATCGGTTAAAAAGGGTAGTATGTAATTTGCAGTGGTACTGACTGTGGTAAGCTAATCAGATCATTAGATTTGGTGGAGGAGTGTTCATTAACAACATTGATGCCGGTGCGTAATTCTTCGTGTGCGTGTGACATCAGTGTCTCCGAAAAATAGTGGCGATTAGAATTCGTCAGATCAATTGTCGCTTATCAGCTAAATCTCGCGTCGAATCGGAACGCGATTATTCACAGCGTCTCTACAATATAATGTGTTATCTCCGCCTCATGATTTGAAAAAGAATATAAACAATTTATAATTTTGTTCAAACTTTACCAAAAAGGATTCTTGCTGTATTAAGATGATTTTCTTTTAAATGTTACGATGTAAGCATGGAATTATCATTAAAATTCAAAGGAAAAAATTTTTTTTTTTAGAACGCAGTGATATATCGTGATACGATATAGATGGGGTAGGCGAGAAAATTGGAATTATTTAAATACAAATATGATGGAATAATTTAAAATACGCAAGAGAGAATATTTCTGAAATATATATATATAAAATAGAAATTCCATCAATATAGGTTATTCATAAGCATACAGCTGATCATCTGACGGCGTATCTAAAATGAAAAGGGAATTTCGCAAAAATGACTGTGTAAGATGATAAGAGACGGATGAATAGAGCGGAATCTGTTCGATCTCGGCGCACGGAAATTACTTTAATTATGCTAGCGGCTGTGTGAATCCGCTTTACGCGCAAACGTGTCCTCGTACGTACCTGCATTTTCTAGTCAGTTGTTTTAGTTATTTTATATATGTAATTATAATCGCGTTATATCGAAAGACATCATTCTAGTCACTACAAAAGCATATTGCTTTAAGAAGGAGGCGCAATAATCGAAGAAAATAAGAAAAAAAAAAGAATAAGGAACAGCTTCGAAATTGTGTAGCCGGAGATCAAAAACTTCGAAGACCGAGGGTGGACGAAAGCGCTCGAAAGTCATCAGTGCCTATACGGTAGCTACTGGAGGAGCTAAGAAGCCCAGCCTTCGCAGTCACTAGTCAACCAGACGGATAGATCGTAGTCAAGGAAAATACAGGCCAGATTTATATATTCATATTTTATATTATTTCATTGTTGTTGTTTAAAAATTTGTGAGTTCTGCGATTGATTAAGTATATGTGTATGGTATATGTATTTTAATGAGTTGGATTGATTTGTGTTAATTTTTTTATATATGCAGCTGCATCTCCCAATCGTTTAGTGTCTCGGTGTTGTAAAATATAGAAAAATTTTGTGTACGAAGTGTTGGATTATTGCTTGTGTGAGTGTGCAAAGTAATTTCCGGCAGACCGAGTAAAATATTAAAGACAGAGATAAAAGTAATAAAAAGTATAAATTAACTGCATTTAAAAAAAAATATATCTATATTTTATCACAGAACTGGTTACCTCTGGTGACCGGTAACGTGATAATATATATATATATATATATTACCATTCAAAGGGCTTAATCTAAGTTTATCGTGCATATTAATAAACGCTCTTTGCATCCTGCTCATGTTTTATAAATCCTAAATCCGTTTCATTCTAGATTATTGTTCTTCCATATATGGTAACTGTTCCAAGTCTGCTCTTTCCGCTATCCTAGCTATTCAAGCTGAAAAGCCATCATATTTTATTCGACGTCTTTAGATTACCGCATTAACTGTTTGTCCATTTCCTCTTCTTCACTTATTTCTTTTTATTGCTTCATCTTACGTAACTGACATTATTCGGTCAATAAAATATCAATTCTGTCTCTTACCTTCAATTTTCGTAATTTTTATCTACACTCACAAAAAATCTCTCAAACCTTTTCTTTAATTTGTTGTCTTCCCTTTATCTGATTAACTACTTCTATTCTTCTGTTCCTCCCCAACTCATTCTACACTACTTTATTAAACCGAAATTTTTATACTATTTAAATCCGCTCTTTCCTAACAACTTTATAATCTCAAAGCCTCAATAGAATAATCGGCTAGCACTATTGTCATTAGAAGCATAGTACGATAATGTATTGATGTGTGGAAGAGCGTGTACGGTGGTGCATGTATGCAACTATATTCATACACTAGACAAATATACTAGTGTGAATAAGTGCGCCTGAAATTGTATTGATCGAAATGTAATTGCAGGTATTGTTTAATAAATGTTATTAAATTAAATTAAATTTTTTTTTTTATCCCCATCCCTGGGTTTGCTACCAGAGAGCATTAGCCCAGCTTAATTTAATTTAATTATTATACGAAAAAATGTTTTTTTTCCTTGTGAGCTGCGTTAGTGTCATATAATGATTATTAATTGAAACACATTTTTTAGGTAGCAAAAATAGTACTAACGATAACAATCGGGATCCGATTTTTGCGGTTTTTCAGATGTGAACGGGAAATAATAGTCGTATAGATGATCTTATATTCAGGTTGTAATAGAATTGAAACTATTAGCAACTTTCTGAAAATTAAGGTGGTGGTGCTGAGCGAAGTTTACGGAACGGGGCGACCGGACTGGACGAAAAGACGATGGCTACATAAGGCTATTTTGACGGGGCTTTTGTTGTCACCTATTATTCAGGTTAAAGTGGTAAATTTCGACGATAAAGAAGATATACGACGAAGAACTAAAGAGATAAGCGGCGTGAGTGTGTGCAGTACGATGTATCTTTTCGGCACGATATTATACTACCAGCGGGAATTGCGAAGCATAAAAGACACGAGGCTGCTTCCGTTCTCGGAAATAAGGCGAGTGTTGAATTTTAGCCAGCCGGAATAGTAGTTGCAGAAAGAGATTGAAGGCGTAGATACTATTTCGAGCGGGAAACGGAATATTACAGAGTACGCACTCTGGGAATACGTATTAGAAATAATGTAAAAGCGACCATAATAACTATCCTCTATCTATTCAGCTGATTTAACATCTCCTTAGCTTCTGGCTCAGATGCCTATCGTCTTGAAAACAGTCGACTAGTATAATACACGTTTCTATTAACCGTCAGCGGATGACTATATCAATAAGTACCGCTACCGCTATCATCTTAACGCCCACATTATTTCGATATTTGTTCATTCGCCGCATCATCTGCTAACCACTATTTCAATCTCCCTTCATATATCACACAAATAAATACATACTGTATATATATATATATATATATATATATATGAATATAATATGTACATATTATATCGAGTCTTCTCGGAAACCGGATTACATTTATTGTTTTCCATTCCTTATACCGTTCAGATGGTTCTTACTGGAGCTCTTCTCTAGTGGCTCGTTTTTTCAATCGTCCTCGCCCGCATCGCTACCGGCGTAAAGTCCAATTTAGTAGACGTAAGTAGGGCTTTTAGGTTACAGATAGCACACAAAGGTGCCGACACAGGTAATTTGGCCCAATAACAGCTGAAACTAGAATGATTTTTGTCCATCGGTCCGCCCACGCATGAGGCTTCCACCCATTACCGCCGTGAATGTGCACCTTTCGTTCCCAAGCGCGTTTTTTCAAAATTGGGGGCCTAAGTATTCTAGCAGGGTTCCAAAAATTAACTCACCTGATCGCCCGCGCAGTCCCACGCACGCCACCTTCTACCATCGTGCGCATGTATTATACTAGTTTTTGCTTGTAATATATGTGTAACGTCAAGCATATATCCACCGTCTCGATTATACAACACTATTACAGATTTTTAAAATTAATTCGATTATTTTTTTTCCATTTTCTCCGATTCTAAAAATTTCGCCTCCCCCCCCTTACCCTCGCAGCCCAAATTAACGTTCGTTCATAATATTATTGGAACGAAGTTCTTTTACGCGGCTTGTCGCTAGGAGTAAACTGACAGAAAATGGGTACTAACGAAAAAGAGCGTTATGCGTCGTCCTCCAGGCGACCTTCACTCTCTTTTTCTTTCTCTCTGTCTCCTTCTATTATATACGTGTGTGTGTGCGTGCGTGCGAGCGAGTATCGAGATTCGAGCAGCAACCATCGTACGCGGTCGACTGTATAAGCTCAATTCTAAACACGTGTGTACATTTTATTGAATTTGATAATTGGCGCGTTTTTTTTTGTGCGACGTTACCGCACTTCAACGAGTCTGATGATTTGTTTATCGTTTTTGTTTTAATTCGTACGGGATTTATATATTGTGTCATTTTTTATCGTATACTTTCTGAATGACTTTATACTTGTACATCGACCAAAAAGTGAAAGAAACTTTGTTCGTACCGGGTGTCCCCCTCTAGACACTACTTCTCTTTTTTTTTATTTGTTTATTTATTTTCTAGACTTATGCTATTCTTAGTTCCCCTATCACCATATTCATTTTATTTTTTTTTCAAGCCTAAGTATTACAGAATTTTACGCTTCCATTCATTTTTCCGTTCGGAAAAGCGCACCATCCGATCCAACGCACATGTTCCCACGCCTCCGTCACCGTTACCAACCGTTATTTCACTTTCGATTATTTTATTTATTTCTTATTTTCTCGTCAAAATTTCTAAATTAACCTTATATACAGATGTTATGGTAATAGTTTGTCTGAGCTTAGATATTGTAGAATTAACCTAAACATATTTTTATTTTTCAGCTGTTCCAAAAAAATTTTCAATCTTTCTTAATTTTCTTTTATGTTTTCTCTAATGCTAAAATATAAGCGGTCATAGTCCTGACCGGCGCAAATATACACTACCCATTCCCACACATACGCATTGTGATAGATGGTGTTAAAGTGTACCATATGTTCCTGCGCACGTTCCACATTTAACATTATCCCCTATTATGTATTATTAAAATTAACCGAAAATTTTATAATGGACGAATGAATGTAACCTTAATCCCGTCTGTCTCTTCCGATCATTTTGTCGATCGCACGTAAGGTTTTTTAAGTTTCTTCGAGTGATTCAAAATTATTTCGAGCATATCGCTTATTCTTTCCATTGCTCCGAAATTTCCCTCTACCCTCATAGTTCAAAGTTCCGATCTTTTTGTAATATTTTTATTTTCCGAGTATGCCTACTCGCAACCACCGCAAAAGCATATTATTCGCTTCGTTTCCACGCACACGTGTTACCACGCACGTTATCAATATTAAATACATACGTGTTAGACCCACGCTATATTTAGCATTTTATTTCGTAAATATTGTTTCGCGATATATATATATATATACGATGCAATCTATGAATATCGCTTTTGTCAGTTGTATTGAGAGAGAGTGTGTGTGAGAGAGAGAGAGAGGTAGAAAAAACGTATTAGTTTTACAAGACACGGTGTGTTTGATGAAAAACGCGGGAACAGGAACAGATCAGGGATGTAACGAGTGAGTGAGAGAGGGAGTGGGATGCGAATTAGAAGAATATATTTTTCTATGTGAAAGGTTGATTATGAGAAAACTTTGAAGTTACCCGTAATTATCCCTTAACAAGCCGTATTGAGCAAAAAGTGTAATTTTTCTTCATTGGGTGTTTGTTGATATTGCTACGAATGCGCACCATCTGTTCCCACGCACGTGTGTTGTCGCTCCGATAACATCGATTGCTAGCCACTGTCAGAAACCTCTGAACACATGATACTAACGTCGCCGACACTACTTTTCCCATCGTTCGTAATATTTTTTTCTATGTGTAAGCATTATAAAATTAATCTAAGTATATTTTTTACTTTTTCGCTACACAAAACTTTTTTCAAGTCTTCCGTATTGTGCCTCGCACACCAATGTACGATCTTGTCGATTTATTACCTCAAATATACCTCTTTACAACCATCGTTAGTAATTCTTATCACAACCTAGTGTTCCCGCAAATCGCGGAGAAACTCTTCGCTCCGTACGTACCAAGTGATCTATTTCCAAAAATTCAAATCGTACGTAAGTATTTTGAAATCGTGCATATACAAGTATAAAAAAAATTAAAAATTCTATCATTATGATACTTAAATTTAAAAACTAGAAGGAAATTTTCATAGCAAGCTCTGTTTTTTACATTTGCCTTCCAAATCATATCGTTGAATAGACTGCTATATGTTTAAGAGGCAGTAAAGAACTCGATTATTCACGTGAGGACTGGATGAAACACCCGGTGACCGATGAAAACGTACGAGTCTTATTATTTCGAATATAAATTTAGATGGGGATTTCTATACTATTTTTCGTTCTAAGATGTTTTATTTTTACATTCGTTTTTTTTTTTTAATTTCTTTTACACAGTTATTCTATTTTAATTATTTTTTCTCCATTATCTAACATTATCATTTCATTCAATCTTTATACACTAACATGAAAGTTCTACAAAAATCCTTCACAATATCTAGTAACGGATTCCGGAGAGAAAAAATCTCCGATCAAACTGTTATTTGATTATTTTATTATTACGCGCCGAATTTTGAAAAATCGCGGTAGCAAACGATAGGCGCGTGGGAAAAAAAGTGACTGCATGGTGGGCGAACACATCTTTCTATACGTTTTCTAAAGTAAAAATTAAATTAAAAAAAAAAAAAAAATGCGAGAATGGAACGCGACTCAGGAATTCCTTTAAATTTTGGGTTTCCAGTTTCGAACGTTTTTAACACTCTTGCGAAAATTTCGCCCCTTCAATTATTAAGATGAAAATTACGCTACATATATTACAAGTAGAGACTATGCGCACGATGGTAGAAGTCGGCTTGCGTGGGGCTGTGCGGGCGATCAGATGGGATAATTTTTGGGACCCTGTTAGAATACTTACGTCCCGAATTTCCAAAAAAACACGGTAACGACCGGAGTGCGCGTGGGAACGGAGGGTGCACATTCGCGGAGGTAGTAGGTGGAAGCCCCATGCGTGGGCGAACCGATGGACAAAATCATTTTAGCTTCAACTGTTATTGGGCCCAATTACCTGTGGCGGCACCTTTGTGTGCTAGCTGTAACCTAAAAGCCCTACTGAAGTAGCAGTGCCACAGAGTTGTTGCAATAGTTCGTCAATGCATTTTCCGGAAATGTTCGCCTGCGATGGTACCGGGCGTCATTAATATAACGCGTCCGCGTGTAGAGAAATATTTCGGCAGTTCTGGCGACGGTGCGGAAATAAGTGACAAGGTCTAGTGCGGTGGAGGGTTATTTATAGAAGCGAGCAATTCCGTTGACGGAAATTAAATAACGGCGGCCTTTTCACGGCGAATAGGCGCGCATATTTTAGCCGATGTGACACATATTCTGCGAAAGTTTAATAGAACAGAACGGCCGACCGTCGAGCATTCGCAATATGGCGGCTAATGTAAAAAGTAAAATGAAGCATGCCAGGTGAAATTTATGAGCAATACTCTTGCTACAGAATAGCAGTGAATAAGCTGCTGAAAGAGCTGTTCCCAGTCAGCCAGCCTACGTGGCCATCTTCCTTTGTATGCACTATCCGAGGAATTATCAAAATCGCTGTTCGCTCGGAATTCACGTTCGATTTTATCCGAGAGCCAGTCCGGGATATTTCTCGCGAGATGAGAATGAGGTTAAACGATTGTTACTGGCCGTCGCCAAAAATTGCACCGAGTGGCTTTTGCCATTCTTCCCCATTTTCCAGTCCAATATATTCTGTTTGTGTATGACTTCCTTATGGCGTTGCGCAAATTAAAACAGCAACGGTTCTGGTTTTTGAAAATCTCATTCTTTCGAATAATGTTTTCCTCCTTAATGATTCTTCTCCAGCTCTTTCAATCTAACATTTTCATCTCCTAACATTAGTTTCACAATTCGAGTTAGTCTATCTACGGAGACGATTACATTCCAATTCTCATTATTCCACAGAATTTTCCTTCTCTTACTTACCTTAGTTTCTCATTCTTCTCGATGAATTCGTTTCAAAACCAGTTGGACTTCATTCCGTCCTCCGGTGGACTCTATATATGTACTAGTACCAAACCCGATTCTGCTCCCTATCCTCCAGTATAATTCGTTACTAAATTCAATCAACAATGCTCTCATGTTGTGCCATCCTTCTAACAATTCTAGGAGGTCTAATCGTTATTGAAGGGTTGCGTCCCTTTGGTCGAATGAAGAATACGAGACGACATTTAGTTATAGTCGCGCCATCTTCAGATCCTTTCGTTCCAGTCCGATACTAGAAAATTTCTTTACCATGAAAAAGAGCAGGCTCGGTTACTAAAATCCTCTAAAAAATCTTCCGGGAAAAATCGCTGTTCCTCCCTCTCTAGATCTACTCCATTTAGTTATGTTTGGAAAATGGCCAGGGTTTTTAAATTTCCTTCCCCCGAGCGTTTTTTATTTTTTTATTTATTTAACATTCCTCTCAATATTTTGTTACCATTTATCGTTTCTATTGCGTCCACTTATGTTCCTAATGCCAACGAATTGCGCTCTTACCCTTTTACAAGAGATTCTATTTCTCAAGACTCAACTCCTGATTTCAGTATGAATGAACTAAAACTTATCTATACAGAATAAACCTTTAGATGGTATACGCTATTTTGTCCCTAGGAATTATCCGCTCGTGCTTTTTCAAATCTACTTGCTATTTTCGATTCATTTTTCTTTATAGCGCGGAGTTACACTACTCTTTATTAGGAATTAATTTGTGGTTGTGCTTATTTCTAAAAAAAAAAAAAAAACCCTCTTTACATCCTATTTCTTTGATATCTTGTCTGAAGGAATTATCTGAAAGTATGCTGAACAAGCACCTTGTTTGGTAGCTCAAGCATAATAAGATACTTCCAGTATGTTTGGCCTTCGTTCAGTCTAGCAGACACTGTGTCATTTAAAATATATCAATCTTTCAACAAAAAATAGTTTACTGTGACTGCATTCGTCGATATTTCCAGTAATTTCGCTAACGCGCATCTTCCTACTCTTTGAGATAGTGTGTTAGCAATCCGCACTTCTTTACACTTCACTACTCTTGTCGTTAATTTAACGTCGAATTGCACAATTCATTTCATTTCTTCTTTGCTCCAGACTTCAAGAAATGCCTTTAGCGACCTTCCGCAAGGCTATTGTTAATCTTATACTTTTCAATGTCTACATCTTTTCTATCAGTTGCTCCTCACAATTTTTTCGTCACTGGCATTCTACTCTTCTCTTCCTTTCAAAATGTCGGAACCCCACAGTTGCTGATATCAGTCGGTCTCTTGCTATGCTGGAGCATTCTCTCTGCTCTTTACATTTTTCTATCGCCCCTTAAAATCTTCCTGTATCGTGTTCTCTTTTCGTTCCTATAACCCTGCAAGAGTTGATGTGGATTTGAACAGTGACATTACCCCCTTAAATAGATTGCTTATCCTTTTTTGAACGATTTTCTTTCCTCTTCTGCTCTTAAAAGACTAAACCGGTGTTGAAAGCCATGTCTCCCACAATGTGTGAAGACGATCGATCCCTATTTACTTACCTCCCTGTACTAATCTATTATTCGCTCGAAATTTGACTATTGTTCCATTAGTTATGGCGATAGCTTGAGGTTTCTTTTTTCAAAATTAGATATTACTCAAAATTCGTGTCTTGTCTTTGCTTGTAGCTGTTTTCCAATTTCAGCGTTACTAGCCGAGTCAAATACGCCTTCTCTGTATATCCGTAGATCCTATTTGAGCTATCGTTTCCTATTTTTCTATTAAGAAGAACCGGCGTTTTACTCAGAAGAAAATCCCCCTATTCTCGCGCATATCTCCTTGCATCCCAATTCCTTTCTTTTGTAATTAGTTCCTCTAACCTAACCTATTTCTCTTTTAACGTGGATCACCTTATATTCATTTTCTTCCGTTATCTTCCAGATTTCTTGCTCACAACGTGGCTAGGCAGGAATTCTATAACACTTGCAATAACCTATTTCCTGCGTAAGTGCCTATCTTACTGGTGAAGTTAAAGCCTCTTTCATTATTCGCGACATTATGTTCTGCGAATCTTTCCGACTGTTCTCTTTTTATGTAATATTTACAGCCGAGCTCACGACTATCACTAATTTAACTTCTTTATTTTTAATATTTTCTCCTATCGGTCTACCTTCAATTATCCGATTATTTCTGGCTCCAGAAGTGTCCTTCAAATCAAATTTGCTCTTCTTTCTACTTATTTCGGTAGTTTTATTGTTCTTCCTGTTCGGTTACTCATTCACGATCTTTCCTTTCTGCATTCAATTAATATCGATCCGTTATGGGTGCCTTGTAGGTATAATGGGCAAAGAAATGGTGCATCATCCGTGTTGCTGCTTCCTCGCAAGTCTATTTCTCCTAAATTTTACGTTCGAATCCTTTTCCCCTTTTTAGAGAAATCGTCATTCTGGAATCTGGTCTGACGTTTATTTTTTGCCCTTTTCCAATAAATGATCCTTTTACTTGTCCATCAACCTTTTCCTTCTTCCTATTTGTGGTTCTATCTTTTTTTCTTTCTTTCGTTGTTCTACTCTTGCGCTTCAATCATATTCTGCTACCGTCTTTTCGTTTTCGTTTTACCCTTACGTCTTCTCATCCTCTTTACCTGAGTGATGATGCTTTCTGCGACTTTGACCATGTCCTTCATAAATGTCTCTTTCTTTTATTCTCAAATTCTTTTAGACTGCCTATTGTTAATATCATTAGGATTGATGGTTTTGCTTTAAGATTCGTGAAAAAAAAAAAAAAAGAAAAAAGTTTTTAAATATTGCGGTTTTTAAACACTAATTTAGTCGGCAACTGTGGCATAGTTGGTTCGTTTATGTAGGACCTAGTTTAAATCCCGTTGCTGCACATTGGAACTTTCAAAAATTTTACTTGCTCCGGATTATGTCCACAGTTGAAGCACCCAAAAACAAATAGACAAAAAAACATCCATTTCTGTTATTTCTGATTCGAATTTTCTTATTTCCGCAATTAATTCCTTTTTTTTTTTTTTTTTTTTCTATATTTTTACTATTGTTTCGGTTAACTTGATGTTTAAATTTTTTCAAATGTTTTTTCAATGAAAACGGTCACCGAATATATTTTAAGAAATTTCAGCTGCCGGTAGGGTTTATTGCTTTCGCGGGCCGAGGACGATGAATAAAAGCTGGCTAAGGAGATAATCTCGGGGTAATATTTTAATTTTTCGAACTGACAAGTAGACTACGATTTTGCAGCGTTAAATTATCGTCCTGTACACAGTGATAAGAATAGGGAAGAACCGGAAAGGTCGTCAGTGTAGTAGCGGTAGCAATAGATGGGTGAAAAAGATGAAGAGCGAAAAAAGACAAGCGTTTGTCGAAAGGAGGTGACAAAACTGAAAGCAGATGTGAACGACGGGAAAATTGCTCAACAGGTAGAGCGTAGTGCCAAACGAACTCTATAATAAAGTAGATGAGCTCAGCTGTCTTTTAGTACTGTTTTAGAAGCGCGAAATACTAACGTCTGTAAAAGAGGGCACCTTTTACAGACGTTAGTATTTGCTTTCTCCGCATTTAGCTTTTGCGACGGAACATGTCGCCTTTATAAACAATGTCTACAGATAATTTCACCTTTTAAGTGTTGAGAATGACACAATAAAAATATTTTCCAACTCTGCCATCGACTCTCATGGCTCTCCGGTTCTCGGATTTTGAAGCGAACGTTAATCGTGGCTCCCCTGTTCACAGTAGAGTTACTGAACAGTTCTTTTCTTGAGAAATGTCCTCCGTTTTCGGTTATTATCGGAATAATTCTGACCGACCGTATTCTACTAGTCATTACAATTCGGACCAATACCGCATTTCAAAATGGTCGATTTTTAAATTCAACGACGCACGCCGGTTATATGATAATCGGATCTGCGGGGGGGGGGTTATCTCTCACAGTTTGTATAGGAAAAATTTTTAAATTTTTAACTTTATATAATTCAGCTTGTTTCAGCTTTTTACAGATACTGGCGGTCCAATTTATCGTCATACTTCTTATCTTTCGGGTTCTCTGATGTTCCTTGATTTGACCAATATCTAGTATTTTCGCTTCTTCGATTACAGCTTGATTCTGTTGTCGTTTTCCCGCGGTTTCCCCGCTGATTGCTTATTCTGTCTCTTTTTCAGGGGCAGCCGTCTCATTTATACGCGACGACACTCATTATATATATTGCACTTTTCTATTCATCGAACGTCTCCCTTAGCTAGCTTGTCGCGGCATCGCTTTCTCTGCAATATGCGCCCCTTTTATTTTCTTTATTTTAATCCTGTGGGCCTTAACTGTGTTTGTCACGCTAAACATATTATCTTTCTCAGGTGCTCCTGGTACGTCTCTACTGGCTACTTGTAAATTTGAACTTTTTTGCTGCTTGCTATGTGCCATTCATTTTTTCTTTTTCCTCATTACCACTATACTTCCTCTGCTAGCCTAGCGGTCATCATTTTCTCTATTTATATTCATTTTAAAAACGAACTTTCTTTCTCAAATTTAGCATTAGTCTCTAGATTGTTGATCTTGATTGGTGTCGATAATAAAAGCGAAAAAAAACCCCGTGATCTGAGGAAATATTGCTGGAGCGACGGCGAATAATTCGCCGGAAGAAGCGGTCGAAGAACAGCGCTGAAAAAGGGTTAGACTGAAATTAACGCAGAAGAACAGATAATAGAAAAATACGTTGAAATTTGCGGATACTGTAGAATGTTAGCAACACCGCAACAACGGATGGAATTTTAACTATCGTCATAACTTCTCTTCGGCTTGTTTGTAGTTTCGACGTCGGATTACCTAAGTTCTCATAGAAGTGCTGAACTTGCTAAGAGTATCCTTGTTTAGCTCTCGTTAAAGCTCCAATCAAATTCTTTCCTCGACATAATGAAACTCAGATAATCTCTTAAAGTGCGGCTCCTATTCATAGCGAAAAGTCTGCCTTGTACCATGCACTCTGGTCGTATATGGGCTATTTATTGATGATTTAGTTTTTCAGAGTGGTCCGCCTTCTAAGCGACTCTGTAATTTAGCGCCGGGCCATTCGTTTGAAGAAATATTCAATATTAACCGATTCGTCGTCGGCCAAACTCTTATAGGTAGTGATTGTTTAAACGCTGTTCGCACTTCTTAGCTGCAGTGCACAGTACCGGTGCTAAAATATGACTGTTTCAAACCGTTACCCAACTTTTCGTTCAAACCGGTTCCGCAGTAAACGCTTTAACATATTCATACCTTTTCTTTCAATAAATAGTCTCTGTTCTGATGTGTCTACACTGCATGGGTTTAGGCAGTATTAACGGATTGTAAGATTAAGATTTTTATAAAAACCCAATATTCCGTGAAAATATATTTAGGAAAATTGTTTATGTTTCATGCGGAACATAATAATTCGCTGCACGATGGATTATTTTCAGATTTACTTTCAATCGTAGATTTTTGTCAAAAATTTGTCGAAACCAACTGTGGTAGGTTTTACTTCTCTTTTTCATTCATCGTAGCTTCAGGGCGACTGGGAGGGTATTTGATCAATTTTTCTGTTCTCCTATTTGCTTAAACGAAAAAGTGTGAAACAAACTTTATTTTAAACCCGAGTTTGAGTAGTAACCGGTTTTATATAAAGCCAAGGCATTGTTTGTAAATTTTATCTTTCCCCATTTCACTATTGTTTGTTTCCTTAATTAAACTAAAAACTAATCTCTTCTCCCCTTCCCGCGTTTTCAATTTTCTTTAGCTCCTTCACCCTACTGCCATTTTCACGACATTGATATGCTGCGCAAACAATTATTGTTTTTCTGAATACTCCTCCCGCAACAGAGAGAACACATTCTCTTTTATCCTCTCAAAAAATTTCAGCTCTATGTTTTCTTGCTCGTTATACTGTGTTTCCTTCATCCTTTATTTCCAATTCCAGCTGCGCAATTCCTTTCCGCTCTTGGCGCATTTCATCTCCGATCGCATCGCACGATCTAAAAATTTGAATAATTGATTTATATTCTGATATAAGGAAAATTCATTACTCTGTTTCTGGTGGTCGTATGTTTCAAACAGGAACGTAACGAATGCTACAGTTTCTCAAAAAGATTGCGCTTGCGCTGGAAATAGTTGGAAATAAAATACTTCCCTTTCGATGAAAAAAAACCCAACAAAAGGCCGAAAGTGTAATTTAGTGTTTGTAATATGTTATTGTTTTGCGCAGCAGTTGAGTCTCTAGTCTCGTAGAATTAAATAAAGTGAAAATACGCGTACTTAAAATTTTCGTAGCAATCAATTTTAATTGAGAAAATGTTAAAATGTACTTTTTTTTATTGATTTTTTTTTTTTGAGCACGTCGACAAAGGGCCTCCGCTCAGAAACAATAAGTAGAAGAACCCGTTAGTTAGACACGGTCAGGAGATTGACAAACTGAATAATGTAGAAAAAAATGAAGCAATGAACAACGAAGGAAATGACAGAATGTAGGAAGCTCGAGAGATGGTAAATTCGAATAAAGCATAACATGTTTTCCCGACAAAAAGGGTACGATTAGGATCACAAGTAGGATGAAGAGGACAATTTAGGGAGAGAGTCAAAAGAAAACAAAAGCGTGAAGAAGGCTTCTGACTTAAGAGGCAAACGAATAATAGACACAACAGCGGAACAACAACGTGAAGGTAAGCAGAAAGATTCGGTTGGATGCAATGGGAATTTTTCTTGAAGAAGGAGGGAACATAAATATCTGACCATAGTCTAGAATTTGAAAATTTTACATAGAGATAGGAGGTTAGAAGCAGGAATTTTAGCAAAATTGAGACAGGAGAATGCAGCAGCCCGAGCCAACTGCCAATTCGTTAAAGTGTAATAGAGTTACTCCCCTTTTTTTCACAAGAATCTGTAATTATTATACCCGATCTTAACAATTCGAGGCAGCGTGGTAGCCTAGTAGTTAAGGTGTTTTGCTACCAAATCAAAGGTCACGGGTTCGAAAGTCGTCTCGATCCGGATCCGAATCGCTTCCAGGTTTACCCAGCCTGAAATAATTGGGTACCAAAGAAATCTAGGAAAATAAAGGCGGATCCCAAGTAGAAAGGAACTGTGATCCCCTAGTATTCTCCTTAGACCCATTAGGCTTAGTACATTATGAAAAGCTTAATTTCACAATTTCCGCGACTTACTGTCGAGGGTATGGGACTTGCTTTACTTCACTTACTTAAAAATTCAATTCTCATTGAATCATGCAGCAAGAGGGTCAACTCAAACATATCTTCCGATAATGCTGGGGGAAGACTTTACACAGTGGTACAGTCGGGAAATCTTACACTCGTGGAATCAGCGGTTCCAGGCCCGGCCAAGTATACTTGGATATTTAAAGAAAAGCGTGGACGCTTGGCCGCTAATCATTGGTAATGTCTGCTCACCGAAGCTGGAAATAGTGGTTAACAGAATATACCTTGGGCATTCAAAAATTACTCACTCATATCTACTGAGTAATCAACCACCGCCCCTATGCGACATTTGCAACGTACCGCTGACAGTTCATCACATTATCCTAACCTGCCAGAAGTACAACCATCATCGCGATAATCAACTGAGAAAAAATATCCTCGACATAAACAACCTCTTTTTTTTTTTTTTTTTTTTTTTTTTTGAGCATGTCGGCTAAGGACGTTACTCACTTCAACGGTATGATGGTATTAATAATTATAAAGGAAAAATATTACAAATGGAACATACGAAAGAAGCTAACAAAGGAATAACCAAAGGAGACGGAAAAGAAAGGATGCTGTGAGCGCTGTAGGGCGTAGGGAGGCCAAGACGCAAAAGACCGGAATACAGTATCGCGCGTTCTGAAGAAATGGAAGGACATTCAAGGAAAATGTGGTTCGCATCACAAACGAAGTTTGCTTCTAACGGATCAAATGGACAAAGAGGAGACTGAGTAATGGAGAAACGAAAGAGCGAAGCAGGAAGCAAGCTGTGGTTTAACCGAAGTCTAATTATGGATGAAATAGTTGACCGCCTCATGTTGGGGAAATCAACAAACCACGGAAAAAGAGGAGGAGTGGGTTGTATAGATAAGTAAAAGGAAGCAGGATTGGAAAAAGAAGAAGGATAGAGATCAGACCAACAGTCACGATGGCAACGCGAGGAAAGAGTAAGAAGACTTTGAGCTGGGAAATGCCTAATAAAGCGACCGTTTAAAGCAGCCGAACGTGCCAACGAGTCGACTAACTCGTTGCCCGAAATTCCACAATGACTAGGAATCCACAATAGATCAATACGGACAGAACGGGAATGAAATAGATGTGAAATTAAGGAACGTATGTGAAGCACGATAGGATCAGCGGATGGTTTAGGAAAGGGAGTAGCAATGGCTTGTAAAACGCCTTTTGAATCAGAAGATAAGAGAACCTTGGATATGTTGTTAGAGGAGGCTAAACAACCTCCAAATGCTTACTGATTTTATTATTAAAACAAAAATAATCAATGGTATATAAATGACCTTTAATCGAGTAATAGCCATATAGGCACTAACTACTCGTATAAAAAAAAAAAAAAAAAATTCTCATATTTTAAGATAGGATTTAATCAAATTAGAGCCCTTTTTTTTTTTTGTAAATTGAGTCATATGATTTTTTGTTTGATTTTTTCTTTTATGTTATTTTTTAATACTCTACGCATTTAATGGGGGGAAATCGATTGCTCCGTAACGGAATAACTAATTTTCTTTAAACTTTTCTTCAGAAATTATAATAATAATAATAATAATAATAATAATAATAATAATAATAAATTATAAAAAAAGTTCTAAATCATATAAATATTAAAACATCTTTTTATCTTTTTATTAATTAATTTCGCCAGTCAGCCTGATTGTATGCGCAAAACTAGTAATGAAAAGGCGAATCCCAAGTAGAAAGGAACTGACCCCAGTATTCTCCTTAGATCCATTAGGCTTAGTGTACATTATGAAAAGCTTAATTTCACAATTCCCGCGACTTCCTGTCAATATTATGCGATAATTTAAAAAAAAATTTATAATAGTAGGGCAAACTTTTAAACGCAATACCGTAAGTTAAATTACATTAATCGGAAGAGTCATCTATTCTGTTCTGATTAACCGATTTACACGCATTTCCTTAGTAATAATGGTGTTATTTCCTGCGCCAGAAGTATTAGATATCCATTCAATCTCGTCGTGTTTGTGTTTAACTTGATTATTTTTCTTAACATCTCGCTTTTAAACCGGTGGAAACTGATTCTTGCATTGTGGAATAATTTTTCACTTTTCCCAGGGTCCATTGAAACTTCTCATTCTATTTCACAAAAAAACTCGGAACCGGCGTAAAGTGGCCCCCTTCGATTATTAAGAGAACAATTTCGGTGCCAACATTGTTTTTCTTCTTTTCGCAGGTGCGCCGGATGGCCTAATTGGTAAGTTGCTCTATTTCATTTGATCATCAACATCGTCTATTATAATGCCAAATACTTTCATGTCACTCTTTAGCACAGTCCATACACCGTCTTTTCGGTTTTCGCATGGCTGTCGTGATTACACTATCAACTTCACTGCAGTATGACAACCTTTTTTTTTTTCTCATACTATGAACCATCGAAATCACGTTTTTCACACTTTCAAATGTACAGAAGGTATATATTTCTAAGTGTTTGCTCATGCCTTTGTTTTTGACGCAGTCAAGGAGTGTGTGTGCCGCAACAATAACAATGTGTAGTATTTGCATTTCGGCTACATTTACTGTTTAAAATTACGATGTTGTCCACTACTCAAACTTATATATTTTGCAAGGAATTTGTCATGAAATCAGTTTCTGCGCCAAATGTGCTGTCATTTAACCTCGTTTCATTTACTCTTTTCCCGTCTAACTTTCTTTGTTTTGCTCGATTATTTTTCTTAACATCTCTTTTAAATCGGAGGAAACTGATTCCCTTATTATACGGAATAATTTTTTACTTTCTCAGGGTCGTCCGATGTGTTATTGCAACTTCTCGTTCCACTTCGGAAATATTATCATCCACCATTTGCTAACAAATATTTTTTAAGAAGGAAAAAAAAAAAGAGACACCGATAGGATTGTTCTTAGACGGAATTCGATTTGAACAGTTCCTTAAAAACTGATTTTCCATATGCAATCGGCGGCAGTTCGCTATTATCAGGCGTGGTGCTAAATAAATTACAACATTTGTGCGCAGTCCTTTCGAACGGAACAATATGTGAATTACGAACGCGTGGCAGCGTATAAATATATACGTAAAAACTTTTATTAATACGACGCCGCTGCGTAATATTCAAAATTAAATAAAAATATAAAGTTGAAAAATTATTTCGCTTACTGTACTGATTGTTTTTTTTTGTTTTTTTTTTTTAAATCGTGAAAAATGAAAGAGAAGAGCACAAATTCCAAAAAAGAGAAAAAAGAACCCAAGGAAAAGTTCAATTTAGCGGAATTTGACGAGGATTTCGTAAGGTTCTTTCGAGTTGCGCTTAAACTGTATGTAATATGTCGGAAAAAATAAAAACAAAAGGGCACGGTATTCCGCTTTAAACTATTATCTGTGCCGGTGGTTTGCGAGGGAATTTTTTGTTTTGCAGCGCATTCTGCGAATTGTACGAGCGCTTTTCTTTCCCCGCCATTCAATTACACCGTTAATATCTATCAACTTTGGTTGCGTCATGCGTAGCGGCGGCGGTGGGTTCCCGATGATTATTCGAGCAATTTTCGCGCGAAACCGTCCAAACAGGGGCAAAAATGATGGAGGAAAAACCGTTTGCTTCATTATCGTCGTCGAATGGACAGACGACTTCAGATTCCGCCCGTTTCCCGCCAATTTCACCGTGTTTCCCCTCGTTCCTGGTCAGTTCGTGTCCGACATCATTACCCAGCAATTGAAATTTCTGTCACTGCTGCGGGCTATCCACTTTATTACTTTCAGCTTTTTCTTTTTCTCTTCGCTCGTCCGTGCTTAAATTATCGACAGATCCTCGTCTTACTATTTTTCATCTGCTCTTGCTCCCGTTCCGTTATTACTATCCTTTCCAGTTTCCTCCTTATCAATATGTTTTACTTCGACACTATTCCGCCCCCGGCTGATCCCTTCGAATTTTCACGTTTGATTATTATCAACGTTACTTCTGCCCTCCTCCCCCGGCTAATGCCAGCAGCTGTACCTTTCCGCTTTTGTTTGCTTACTCATCTTCTTACTCGATAATATTACCGAGCAACGACGGTCTACTTTTCTCATCAGAACGCCATCGATATCGATTTTCGCTACAACACAAACACGCACACACGCGCATTCATTATTGACACAAGCTGATTGAAATTTTCCTTACGCGTGTGTGTGTGTGTATACGTGAATTTGTAGAGTGTTGGCGCAACATTTGTAGAACTTCCGATATTGCCGCTGATTACATATTGTCTTCTAACCTGGTTAAGCATTACGCGATTAAATGTGCTGTACGCGAACGCGCGTGTCTAATTTAACATTCGTAATTACAAATTGTTTCATGTAAATCAGCGAGCTTGCTTGCAACGATCAATTCGTGTATATTCCTTCTTCCATAGTAGTAGTCACTTGCTTCCAATAGCGGCAGGCAGCATAAATCCGGGTTTCGTCCTTTCTGACCTTAGCATAGTAGTATATGCATTCCGTTTGTGGAGCATACCTCCTCGAGGACACCATAAATGCCATTGTTTTCATACGATGCTTCCTGTTATATCGGCAATTTACGTTTACTTCTTCACCGTTCTGCATTTTCATCATCCTCCTTTTTTTCATCTTTCATCGGATCGTGAAAAAATTAAAAAACATCTAAAACCTTAAGTCGATCCTCATGTTTTCGCGCCAATTTCTCAGTGTAGTCCGAGCACTTTTTTCCAACCTCTCTGACGTTATTCTTTTATCGACATTACCGAGGCTTTGACTATAACACGCGATCCGCCTTTTTCGTATCTTCAGAGGGAGCTTAAGCGTGTTCCTTATGTTCCCGTTGCAGTGATCATCATCCCGGTTATACAATTCAGAAAAGGAATTCCGGCTTCTTATCAATCGGTGTAGCGAAACTTTTTCAGCTTTTTTATTAACGTTCGTCGTAGAACTTAATCCGATAACGAGATCATCATCCCGGTTATACAATTCAGAAAAGGAATTCCGGCTTCTTATCAATCGGTGTAGCGAAACTTTTTCAGCTTTTTTATTAACGTTCGTCGTAGAACTTAATCCGATAACGAGAAAACATTCCTTTCCTTCCTCGGAATCCGAATTAAATCTTCACATATAGCGGATAGAAATAAACGATTTTGTAATCTTTCATTTAGATAATTGACCTTCGTTTCCATTAATATATTCTCAGTTTTTTACCTTTTTTCCTATTTGCATTTATAATCGAATTAATAAAATCCGGAGAAATATGTATATTATTTAAATATAAATACCATCGTGAAATAACTACATATTTCAGTTGACAATATTACCCGGTTGGCGTCTTTATTAATTTCGATTACATCTCAAAATTCTATAATGTCGGTAAAAATTATTTTAACTTATAAAGTTGTGTGCATACTTGTATAAAAGATCCGAATTTTTAATTACACGGCGAAAACCGGCGTTATAAATAAAAAAAGGAGCGTACGAATATTACCACAATTATTATGAAAAGAGCGTAGTCTAAATTTTTTCGTATACGTAACTTTTCACGCGTCATCATTATTACTTTCTCTCGGGTTCTGTTTTTGTTTTTAAAATTGCAAGATAACTCGAAATTACAATTTAAAAAAAACGTGCGAAATTATTTTATTTACTTCTCGAAAGTGTCCTCTGTTCAAATTTAGATCGATAATAAATAGATTCGAAATGGTAATTTTACACGTCATTCAGGTACGTCTTTTATGAAGATAGCCTAAACAAAAAAAAAAAAAGGAAAATTAAAAAGTACTTTACGCTACAGTCATAGATGAACCCGACTAAATTGTTAATAACTTTTTTAGCTTGCCACCTTAAACTGTTATCTAAAATTTTCTTCTCGACGGAACTTCCGTAATTAATTTTGTAAGTTTTTGAAAAATCTCTTTTTATATGCAGCATTCTTCAAAATAATTGTTTATCAATGTTGCTTCTTTTTTTTTTTCTGGTATTTTTAAATTTCGAACATGCCTACATCTTTTTTAATTATTTACATTCTGTGAGAGACCAGCGGAGTCCTTAAATCTTTCTAGGTTATTGTCGCGACTAATTTTAAATGCTTAAAAAGTAGCTGGATCTTAAATCTTCGCTTTTCGGTCTAGTCTCAGTATTCGCTATTAATTTGTACGCCCACTGACAGTATCTTTTTTATTCTCGGCAGCTTTAAATCGTTTCTTCTTTCACTTCTTTAATTATGTCTTAATTTTGATCTAGCTCTAGACCACATATTAAGAAATATCGAAAATTATTACTTTTTCATTAGGTTAATGTTCACATTTCAGACGAGACCACAAATAAATTTAAAAAGAAAAACTACCGCGCTGAAATGTGTTAACAATTCTTATTGCCATCCGTTATAATTATTTAATATTTATTAACCATTTAAACAGATTAAAAAAAAAACAATAAAAAAAATTACCGAATGCTGGAAAACGTCACGAGAACGTTAAAAGAGTTTTTTCGGGCGTCAACGAAAATTATATTCTCGAGGATATTTCAGGTGTTATAAAACAAAATCGATTAATTACAAAAGTGTAAAACATATCGATCTTCTTAATTTGATCATTCCATTAAAAAATATTATTATTTTTTTTTATTTCCCCTTCCATAATGCATTCGTCAACATGGGCATAAGACCAAGCAGGGCCGTATCTATACCAAAATTTCGGCGGAGGGGGGTTATTACGAAAATATTTTTATAATTATACGTATAATGTGTGTGTGTGTGTTATCATGAAATATATTTATTTATAAATGGTACACTAAAGCCTTGTAGTCAATTTTGTATATGCAATATTTGAACACTACAATGAAAGAAAATAAAAAATAGTCGTTTTCATAGAATTCATAAATATTTCAATTTTCTTTTCTTTTGTTAAAAATTGAAAAGAAATAAATTTATTCTAAATTTCGAAGCAGTTATTATTTCGCAGACATTTCGGGGGGGGGGGGTGAACCCGGAAAACCCTCTCCTCAGATACGGGGCCCTGGGCCCAAGAACTGAAAAAAAAGGAGAGGAGAAACAGAATCAGATCTTTATGCGACGTGAAATAACCAATAAGAATGTATCAAGCGCTTGGATGACAGAAGGAGATGGATGGGAAAGAATGAAGGGAGTGGGAACACTGCTTGACGACAGAAAGGAGTAGAAAGAAGATCGTTCCATTGAAAGCGAAGAACATTCGAACATTATATGATGAGGGTTACATATAGGGTAATATGGAGATGGCGCGAGACAGAAGGGGACGAAAGGAGCAAATCGTGCCCAAAGCTCAAGCGACCAATCGCAGAAGGGAAGTCAAGAAACAAGGAATAGTGAGGAAGGGAAGTTTGAATAAACAAGTAAAACAGTCCAGCAATAAAAATTGCTTTTAAAAAAATAGCGAAGGGAAAAAAAACATTCGTATTAACACTGAAATCGCGGCGGATATGAGCGGCAATTTGAGAAATTTAAATTGATCGCATTAGTGGTGCTAGCGCGTTGAGATTGTTCTGTTCAACTGGAGTAAGGCAGCAAGTTTTCCTGTGTAAAATTGAAGATTTCCTTTCGCGAAACTTTCTTAACTTATTCATTCGTAAATCTTGAAAATGGCGTTTACCCGGTGTACGTTCGGCTGAAGTTTAGCCGAGAGAATGTTTAATCGATGTGACGTATCTCGGCTGGTTGTCGCTATTATTTTAGTATAATACGTGAAATGTACCAACAAGCCGTTGATGCAGCTGTATAATCTGCTCTCACTAACAGTGCGGCGTCGTGCTAAACGGTGTGCAGGATAAATCAGCAGGCGCTAGATAAATTGAACAAAGTTTAACACGGTTCTGAATGTACGAATGCGATGAAGAGATGGAATTTCACGCTAATAATGCTGAATCAGCGGCTAATTTTCTAGTCTATCTTCGTAGAGCACTTATCGTAGTACATTTTCGGAGGTCACCCGCGTAACTTGGCGTCAAAGTCAAAAAAAGAAAAACACTTTAAATTAAACTCGACTTTTCTATTGGGCTTATTAGAATGCGAAGTTGGCATCGCCGGCGAAACCGAATTTACCTCTCTGTACATATCGTATTCAGTAGCCCGTCGAGCCGAAGACTTATTCAAATGATGTCACGGTATGCAAGCAAGAGGGCACTTTACATAATGACTTTTTAAAGCTGCCTTTGCCGATGCATAAATCGTGAACAATCCGATTTCGAGACGGTCTTAAAAACTTTCGCATTTAGTTAATTAAAAATGTATGTGAGCGTATTTTTCTGCATATGCGCGCGATTTTCTGAAAATCAGCTAAGGAGTTTACAACGACGTCACATCGTGAACTATCTGGCATTACACACTACTCCTTTAAAGGTAGAAGATGAGCTTTTCCTTTTTTTTTTTTTTTTTTTGATTTTCTTAATTTGCACTCGTCCGTTATAGACTTTTAATCAATTGACTGTTCCTGGACGACATAACTGTTGAATTACAGATTTCGAATTACCCTAAATCCAAATACTAGCAATGCGTCGATTGTAGAAGAGTTAGACATGAAAAGTGACACACAATCGATTACTATAGAAAATTGAAAGAAATTCCATAACGATATTTCGGTCAAGCTCACGGAATAATTCGAGGCAAATGTAGATGACGACAATCGATATATATATATATATATATATTAGCGGAAAGATACTTGATTACGATATATATATATATATATATATATTAATGCCATTGGGCTTAGTGCACTGTGAATCTTAACTTCACAAGCTCTGACACCTTGCTAAGGGTATGGGATTCGTTTTACTTTACTTTATATATATATCGGTGATTATCCCCTACATAAATTTTGTTTCAAATTAATCCGCGAGCAATATAGTTATGAAATTTCTTTCAGTCATAATAATCGACTACGCAATCATGTCTAAATAATCGATATATTTGTGTGTTCATGCCTATCTTCTATGGAGCGAGCAATTTCAAACGCGAATTCAATAACTGACCCCCACATATAATAATCTGAAGTGTTTTTAGATTCGTTCCAGTGTTGATGTTGCCTTATATGTTTTTCTTGCAGTGCATCCTGCTGTGTTTATTAACGGAACTCCCAGACAATTTGATTTTTTTTTTTTTTTTTTTGGAATGCTCTTATGATTTAACTTTTAAAGAAAAAAATTAGTTGTACGGATCGGTCTTTTGTTCTCGTGTTTAATCTCTTATCGTGTTCGACAGCTGATAAGGATTTATTCGGTGAGTTCGTTCCGTTTATCTTTCTATTTCGATTATTGTTTCAGTTTTGATTTGTAATATTCATTTTATTTCGTACAGTTAACTCGTCTCATTTATTTTTATTTGTTTATTTTATTTCAGTTGTTTATTTTTTATTTTTTTTTATTTAATTATTTATTTATTTTATTCTAATTTACCTATTTATCTGCGTATTCGATGAGCTCGTCTAGTGGGGGCCGCCAGGCGGTCTCCTCTAAAGATACTAAACCGTTAAAGACGGGGTTATCTCTTCCCCTGATGGAAGTTGACGTTTCCATGAAACGCAAACCTTCTGATCCTCTCTCGCCAGTTACGTCATTCTCCAATAAGGATTTGCGACTGTCACAGTCCGATGTATCCAAACTTCCCAACAAAATTAATAGCAATAATAACAATAATGCAAACAATAATAATAGTAAAAATAGTAATAATTCTAATGCCTTTGAAGCAATCAAAAACTTTAATATTAGCAATTCACAAGAGAACACTAACAATAGTGGTAACAGTAATAATAATAATAATAATAATAATAACAACAACAATAATAACAATAATAATAATAATAACAATAATAATAATAACAGTAATAATAATAACAGTAATAATAATAATAATAATAATAATAATAATGTCAACGATATGGTCAGTAATAATATTAATAAAGAACTTACCTTTCCGTTAGACCATCCTGGCCCTTTTTTAATATATTTAGAGCATCTCGAAAAAAATATTGCAAATGCACATCCCTTGGCCATAGCTAAGTTGCTGTTTAAATCAACTACGGAATGTTTAAACGTCAAAAAACAAGGTGGGAACCGCTTATCGGTTTTATTCCCCTCTGCGGTTACGGCTAATAAATTCTTAGATCAACATGATTTTATGAGGAAAAATAGTCTTAAAGCATTCGTACCCAATCATGTTTTCTTCCGATTCGGAATAATTTCTGATGTGCATGCTTCCTTTTCGGAGGAAGATATCATGGAAGGTATCTCCTCGTCCATTCCTGTTGCTTCAGTTAGGAGAATTTCTAAAACCGTGGATGGTGTTCGTCTGCCCACTCGATCGGTAGAGATTAAATTTGTTTCCTCCGTTCTTCCTTCCCATATCTCTATTTTTAGATTAATTTTTCAGGTATCGCCCAGTATTAGATCTCCTATTCAATGTAATAAGTGCCATCGTTTTGGTCATATTTCTAATCTTTGTCGTAGTACCTCAACTTTCTGCGTTCATTGCAGCGACAAACATTCATTCTCAGAATGCCCTTCGATTAATTCTGCTCCCGTATGCCGAAATTGCAGAGGGGATCATCGTTCTTCGGATCGACGCTGCCCTGAATGGCTTCGACAAAAGGAGATAAAACGTATTATGGCCTATGAGAACATTCCGTTCCAAGAAGCTTGCGATATGAAAAGTAAATCTTTCGCATCATCAGCCTTTTCTTACGCTGACAGAGCCGCAGCTCAACCCAGGGATCCAGTCTCTTCATTAACAAATCCTTCATCTGAAAAAATGTTTCCTCAGATGAGAGCACCAAGGCCAATAAAAGGCCAGTACTTTCACCGTCAATCTAATAAAAAACCGCAAACTAAAACTTCTCCTCAATTTCCGTCTCTACCGTCCAATCGCATACCTTCTCCATCTAATGGTTGGGCTTTGAAATCTAATGCCATTAATTTGAATAACTCTGCTGATCTTGTTACTTCTGATGATTCTTTTAATGAGACACCCTCGCAAATTTCCTCCCCAGTTGAGTCTTTCTCCTCTGCATTTATACAGCTCTTAGCTAGACATAACATTGCAGCTTCATCCGAACTTGAAAAATCTCTTCAATTTTTGCTCCAGAGCTTTATGCCTCATACCTTGTAATATATTAACATATACAACATTTAAAATTTTGTTATATTCTGAACTATATTTGTTTATTTGTTTTTGTTTTTTTATTCTCTCTTTTTCTTCTCTTTTACACTTTTTCATCCTTTATAAATTGTACATTTTTCCTTTCCATGTGTTCCATTCTCTTACTTCTTTTTTTTTTTTTTTTTTTATCCTGTTCCCCTACTGCCCTGGCATATTATTTTTATATTAACCCATTATACTTTTTTACCTACCCTCACTCTCATTATCATGTCTTCGCCTATCTTAATTTACTCCTGATCTATATTCATAATGGCTTAAAAACTTAATATTCTGCAATGGAATTGTCGCAGTCTTAGAGTCAACAAAGATGCTTTGGAGGGCTTGCTGGACCTTCACAAAATCGATGTGGCTTTGCTTTCTGAAATATGGTTAAAGGATTCTTCTGACATCAACTTTAGAGGTTTTACCTTAGTCAGTTCCTGTCGAAATGATGGCTATGGAGGAGCTGATGTTTTGATTAGAAATGACATTCTTTTCTATTCTCACAATATTCGCTTATTCAGTTCATCCTCCTCCCTACTTCCTAATTTAGTTCATATTTCCATCCCTAACAACTCTACTTGTCCTCTTAACTTTATCTCTGTCTACATTCCTCCTAATTTTGATCTTCGGAACTTTCCTTTTTCCGGTTTTTTTGATTCGCTTCCTTCCCCTTTTATTATAGGAGGAGACTGGAACGCTCGTTCTCCTTTTTGGGGTTGCTCCAATTATAATAGTAACGGTGTTATTCTTGAAGACATTTTTCTGCATAATAATCTTTTTTTGCTGAATGATAATTCTCCTACCTTTTATAGGAATCCAACTACGTTTAGTTCAATTGACTTAACCTTTACATCTCCTAACCTCGGTTTTAACTGTTCGTGGAAAACCTTAAATGGCACGTTTGGAAGCGACCATGTTCCCATTATCATATCCCTTAACAACTTTTCTCCTCCTGTGCAGCCTGAACTCCTTCATACTCCTCAATGGTACCTTCCTAAAACCGATTGGTCGATGTTTCGCCGTGTTGTCGATTCATTTCTTCCTTTTATCAATGTTGACAGGAATCCTATATCCCAATATCAGTCATTCACTCAATCTATTTCCTTTGCTCTTTCCTTATCTGCTCCTCCGTACCATTCTCCATTAAAAAATAGATCTATATATGCTTCATCCCTGTGGTGGAATAATGATTGCAAGTCTGCGTTCGATCTCTGTACTTCCACTTTTAGATCTTTTCGCTCCTGTCCTTCTTTTCCCAACTTCCTTGCACATAAAAGAGCTAATGCTAAGGCTAGGTTCGTTCTTAAACGCTCAAAAAGAGCCGCTTGGATAAAGTTCTGTTCTTCTTTTTCCCGCTCTACTCCAATGACTCATGTCTGGAAAATGGCTAAAGCGTTTAGAACTCCTTTATCGGAACGACCTTCTTATCTTAATATCCCGAAAGATAGCCTCATTTCATTCATGGACTCCGTAGCTCCTTCCTATGTCCCTAGCCTCGAAGAGTTTCATTCTCCTTCTCCTTCTATTAATTCTACTTCTCACTTTTTATCTTCTAGCTTTAGTCTTAATGAACTTCGTGCTTCTTTAAGTAAGTCCTCCTCCAAATCCTGCCCTGGTATTGATGGTATATCTTTTCTCATTATAAAAAACCTCTCTATTCAATCTCTTGAGACTCTTCTTAGTATATATAATTCTTTTCTTCTTTCTTGTTCCACTCCTCCTTCTTGGAGTGCCTTTATCGTTATACCCATACCAAAGAAAAACTTCTCTTCTTTTCGTCCTATCTCACTTGCTCCCTGTTTAAGGAAGCTCTTTGAGAGCATGTTAAATAAACGGCTTGTCTGGTTTCTCGAACACAATAACTTAATTCCTAATAATATGTTCGGTTTCCGTCCCTGTCTTGGTCCTCCTGATTGCATTAGTGTTTTCCTTTCTGACATTTATAATTCCTATGTAAACAAAAATTTTACTATCGCAGCCTTTATTGATGTTTCCAGTGCATTTGACAATGTTCACCTCCCTACTCTCAGAAATATAATGCTGTCACTGCATCTTCCGGACTGTGTTGTTTCCCTTATTATTAATCTTTTCCAAAGCCGGACTGTATATCTATCCACTTCTTGTTATTCCACTTCAAGAAAAGTTTTTTGTGGTCTTCCTCAGGGTTCCTGTCTTAGTCCTACTCTCTTCAACATCTATACTTCTCATATTGCTTCTCTTCCATTAAATTCATCGTCTCTATTCTATGCTGATGATATTCTTATTTTCTCTTTTTTTCGCAACTTAACAGATGCTGTCTTAGAACTAAATAGGTCATTAGCCACTATAGAAAATGCTCTTTCCAATATTCATCTTTTTGTCTCTCCTCATAAATCCGCGGCCATGGTTTTTACTTTCCGTTCATATAATCCTTCCTCAATCAATCTAACCTTAAGTCATTATCCTGTCCCTCTGGTGGAGAGTTGCTGTTATTTGGGTGTGCTTCTTAACGGCCGTCTTTCCTTTCACGAACATATTAGTCGCCTGTATACTTCTTGTCTCAAAAGGATTAATCTTTTAAAATCACTCTCATCGTACAGGTGGGGTGGTGATCCTTACATTCTTTCCTTATTGTATAAGTCTCTTATTCTTTCTAAGTTGGACTACTGTTCCTATATATACGGCAACGCTTCTAAATCTCTTCTGTTAAAGCTTGACCGCATTCTAAATTCCTGTCTTCGTCTTTGTCTGGGTGCACGTAAATCTACTCCAATTCCTGCCATCCTCTCTGAATCCAAATCACTCCCTTTGTTCATCCGCAGATCCTATCTAGGCTATCGTTTCCTAATCAAACGCCTTCCCTCCTTTTCCTCTAGAATTATAGCTGCCTATTGCTCTATTTTTCACAACTGGCGTTTTACTCCCAACAGAATTCCAATTTTATCTTTCATTTCTGTTCGTCTTGCCAATTTTTCTCCTTATATTTTCTCCTATGATAAATCTCCGTACTTTTCTCTTAATTATTTCAGTCTCTTACATCCTCCTCACGTATTTCATTTGTCAAGTTCCGCCAAATTCCTTCCTCACTCTATAGTTAGATCTGAATTTCACATGGTTTTAAGCTCTTTATATCCCAATCATTCCGTTATTTTTACTGATGGTTCTAAGAGTGCTGATGGGGTTGGTGCCGCCTTTGTTTTTCCTTCTCACAACTACTCCGAATCCTTTAAACTTCCTTCCTGCTGCTCTATATTTACTGTTGAATCTGCTGCCATACTTCATGCAATTCTTTTTATCTCTTCCTCTTCTATCCTCTCGGATAAATTTCTTTTAATAGCTGACTCTGAAAGTGTCTTGAAGGCGGTCTCTTCTCCCTTACCGTTGCCCTCTTTTGATCCTTTCATTCTCCTTATTCGCAATCTAAGTCACGAATTATTCCTGTTCCGTTCGATCCAAATTGATTTATTGTGGATTCCTAGCCATGCTGGAATTGAGGGTAATGAGGTAGCTGATTCCTTGGCTCGCTCAGAAGCTTCCAATGGACATCCTCTTCATAAATTTTCCGCTCACAATATTAATCATATTTCCAAACAGTTTCACCTTAGATTATGGAAGGATATTTATTTTTCCCTTTTCTCAAATCCGAATTCCTTTTATCTTTCCGTTCAGCCCTTACCTTCTTTGACCAGATGGTTCGACATGTTTCCTTCCCTTTGTCGTCCCCTGATCACCGCTATATGTCGTCTTCGTTTCGGTCATACCTTTCTTCCTTCGTCATTTTATCATTTTTCCCTCGTCTCTTCTCCGCGGTGCCCTCTTCACCTAGAGGACTCCTTTTTTCTGTGTGATATCAATCACGTCTTCTTCGAATGTTCCTCACTCTCTTCAGAACGTTCTCTCTTTTATTCTCGGCTTTTGGATCTTCGTCTTCCTACTCCATACAATGACTCTTATGTTCTCTCATTTCCTTCCTTGTCAGTTGTTCATATTCTAGCTTCTTTTATTGATTCAATCTCGCACCAGATTGAAATCTAATATGTTATTCTCCTTTTGAACTATTACTTAGATTCCTTGGCTGATTGGGCTGTTGCTCTTCGTTGGCGTACCCATAAAAAAAAAAAAAAAAAAAAAAAAACAAACTTTTGTTATGAAATATTATTATCTATTTTTAGAAACGAGAATTTCCATTGAGACATTAAGGGTTATGTGTCACCGATGACACACGATCGATTCATTATTTAGCATTTCTTAATTATCTACTGGACGTCTATAAAAAAACAACCGGCGACAAAACACAGACTTCTCATATACTTTTTTTCATGTAGAATTTATCGGTAATTATTTATTTAGACAATGGAACTGTAACGCGGAAACTATAGTCGGGGATAGTGATGATAGTTTTTTTTGATATTTTCAAGGTGTTGCCGGCAGTGTAAAAATTTCACCGGAACGGAACATCGATGTGTGTAAGCACCTATATGTCACGGTGGGCTGGCTGAAGATAACTCTACCTCGTGTATACGTTTCAGTCCGAAATAGTCATTTTTTGATAGCCCGATTTAAAAAATTACATAAAAAGTATAAAAAAAGAAGCAAATTCTCGTGTACGCATATTTGATATCATCTGTGTATAACTTCTAGAATTTATTGTCAGATTCCTATCTGCGCGATTCTTTATTCTGGTATAATGTTGAATAGAGGGTTCTTTTTGAGCTGATAAAAGGTTTTGTTTTAATGAGCCAAAGAAGACTGTTCTATAAAAATTATAGAAGATTAGTATATCTCATAAGTAGTCTGTAGAATGACCATTTTTACGCCGGCGGTAATATCACGTAACGTATAACCTCTTTACATCACACTTATTACAGAGTAGTGTATCTGGGCGAGGCATCTCTACCCAGGTTCGAAAGATTTATATGTAACCTATTTAAGCGCTAAAATTTTTTACGTTCTATATTTGTTCACTCGGATAATAGGGAAGGGATTTACGCTATAAAAAGGAATAGAGATTACCTATATTCGCCATATTGCAGATGTTCAGTGTATTAATTCCTATCATCCACAGGGTTATTGTAAATAGTAAAAAATCATACACCGCTTTCATTATCATTATCGTTATAATTTTACTCGTTCACCGATAATGTTATAATTGCAACTGTACTTGTCTTACAATTTTACAAATGTCACTACAAATATGTTAATTCAGTATTACGCCCTACATTTTTACAGTATTACGCCCTACATTTTTACAGTATTACGCCCTACATTTTTACAGTATTACTTCTATGTGTATACCTGTACATGAAAGCTATTGCGGGTTTTTTACTAATTTTCAGTAATTATATTTTTGCATTGTTACATATAGTGTTTTACTTTTCACATTAATTGGCGTGTTTATTATGAAGATGGAATTTCACTTATCGTTAGACTCCGAGAAAAATTTATTCGAAAATTAACGCGCTATTTCGTAACGCTAGGCGCATAAATTAAATTCGATTATTGTTCTACTCGTACGCAATCAGTATATCTAACGATAATCACAGTTTCAATGATATATTAAAAATTTATCAAATTTATATTTAGCCACCCTCTCACTAGAAATATATTATTATTGTATTCCGTTAATTTAACATTATCATTACTGTTATTATTATATCTTATTATACTTCTAATTATTATCCATTAGTATTTGGATTTATCTACAAACCGGCTACCGCAGCGCTCATCATTAATTTTCGTATTTATTTATATTGTCACACGAAGTAATAATTAATATGATTATATAAATATATCATTGGTTTTAATACTTTTATTAATTCTTCTTCCGTGACTATTAAAATAACCGCCAGAAAGAATACTAAAATCATGCCTATTTTTCGAACGATGATCTAAAAATATTACTATATTTTAAATTGTTCAGATCCCAAAGTAAGGAGGTCGGTATACATCTGTGAAACTGTTATTTTTAAGTATAGCCCTTTGATCTATTATATTAATACTTATAGAAATATATATGTATATATTTATATATATATCGATTGTAGGAGTTAACAAGAAAGAAAAAAAAGACTCGAAAGGTATTTCTTAAACGGAATGTTAGTTATTACGATGATATGGCGGCACTGGAACAAAATAAACGCACCAAATCTAATCAAAAATGAGCGGATCCGTCTCTTTCTCCGATTGTTTTTTTTTTGAATCCCCCCTTATATAATACGTTTAACTGCCAAGACTGCTTTAATGTAAAGTCCACCAAAAGCAACGACTTTTATTCGAGAGGATCCCATGCTGTATCTTAAATTACTGCCAGTCGTACACGGATTTTGTAGGAAGCCTACATATAAATAATTTTGCGACACCTGTCCGGAGATGGTTTAGACTTGTTCGTGTCTGCAGATTTTACCCGGAGAATGCCACTAGGGACTGCAATAGTTGCTTTAATGTATTTCTTTGCGAGACCCAGAATCCCACTCCCGTGTGCATATACTCGTAACTGTGCGAGATAACATTGTAGGACGATTTTCATCGGTGAATATGTCGTTGAGTAGCTCTGCCGTTTCACGCCGACACGTTGAGTCTATATTCCATATTTTGTTCGATCGACAATTTCGAAAAGTAATCTGACGCGCTTCAGGAGTTTACAAATGATCTTCCTGCTGATGCAATTTCGTATATATTCGTTCGCCGCCAATTAGCGCGAATATGCTTTTTTACACATACTTTCTTATAGAAAGCCGTGCTCGCTTTAGGGAACGATAATTTTTGCCGCGGTAGGGACGAAACATCGGTCGCGTCAAAGTCCGCAACAAAACACGAACTAACGCCAGAGAAGAAAACTTTTTGCAACTTTTTCGATTGATCATTGAAATCTTCGTTTTAGTCGCGTTCGCAGCAACCGATTTCGATCTTTGAATGTGTACGGCTTTTCGATGCGCGGCGGATTAATTTTCGTAATGGTTGGATTATTTCGCGACCAAGTTGCGTTTTTAATGATGGATAGGAGAGCAAAGTGAGCATCAAGACGGGGCCGGTGCTGCCTGAACGGAGGCGTGATGACAGCGAGCTTAAAAATTATTCGCAGACAGCTCGACTAAGTCGAACTTGGGGCTGGGAAAACCGTTAACCGAAGACAGTCGGCCACGTCTGAAGTCGACGAAACAGAGTATCCCCTACAATAAATCCTCGGGCCTGCGATGCAAAAGTTGCTCGCCTTTTCAGAGCGCAGTCTGTAATCTGCACTTTATGAAAGCTTTCAGCAGCTTTTCCTTCGTCGGGCGCGCTAATTTTCTTTATCTTTCTCATTATGCCCGGAAAAGTGCAAAGTTTTCTCGGGAAATCGCGGTCGCCGATCACGACGTCATCGAAGAGATGTTTTCATTTTTAGAACGTGACAATAATAATCGTCTTTTCTCTGTCGTCTACGGCGCCTGTCAACTGTCATCGTCGTTCAGTTCGTTCGATCGAACGAATCTTCCGACACACGTCCGATTCCGTTTAGTAGCGAACTTTTTGCAGATTTCCGTTTGCTTTTTTTTGCTTCGTAGGCCATTCGCCGGGAATTTTTTAACCAACTTCATCGATGGAACTGCGACGCGATATTTTAAATGCGGTCTGGTGGGACGCTTTTGACGCGGCGCGTCGTCGCCCAGTCTTTAATCTGGGGACGCGGCGGAAGATTCGTATTTTCCTTATCCAGCTTATCGAGAGTGACCGGATTTCGTCATTCCGAATTGTACACACACGACGACCGAGAACGCGCTCTCATTTATACTGAAAATTTTTCCCGGCGCAAAAGCTCTTCAGAAAAGACGTATCTAAATTTTGTAGTCGAACGCCCAAGAAATATTCCTGCGTGGCTTGCGCAGTCTATCTGAAACACTCGAAATTTGGCGCGGATAAACGTATTAGAGAGAGCGGACACTTAAAGGAAGCTCGAAGATTTTCAATAATGGCTGTTTGGCAACACGAGGTGGTGAAACTTTGCTGAAAAATTTCGAGTGAGCTACCTTTTTTTTTTTCTCTCTCTCTTTCTCTTTTTACTTTTTCGGAACCCGTAATGACCTAGGAACTAGCTGGTATTAGATGTTCGCACACAATCAGATACGGAAGATATAAAAAGGGATTTAAGAGACGAAGCAGAATGTAAGGAGTGAGAATATACCGGACGCGCAATAGCAGCGGCGCCAAAATAGGTAAACGCGAACAGCAAAAAAGGGGGAATGTTCGGAAGCGAGTTCGAATAAAATGTGATCAGCGTCGACTATAAAGTGTTGCGAGTGGACGGGTGGGGGACGACCTAGCGAGGAGGGAATAGGAGATAAGCGAAGAGAAAGGCGAAACGTACGGCGACTGATGATCCGGTCTTTGATTAGTGTTTTTAAACTAAAGAGAAACAACAACGGTAGAACTTTGACCAAAAGCGGAAAATAAATAAAGGAAATGCTAAACGAGGCGAAAAATTAGGATACCCCGCGGCGGTAATAAGGTGTTTTTCAGAATAGGTGTATTGGTAATCAATTGAATCATGTTTTAAAAAAATGGAAGAAGATTCGAAAAATAATCTTGAAAACTTATACCGGTGATTTATCTGGAACTGTCGATGAAATTAAACTGCGACATTAAGCCGATGATCGCTAAAAAGTGCATTTCTTTTTCGATTCTCTACTGCGGCTGTAAGTTAATGTTCATCTCGCCGACGCAACTCACTGCGCAGTGTGTTTAGCGACAGATGAAAATACGCTCGCTGAATATTTCACTTTTTTCCATACTTATATATTTTATCATAATTTTTTCAGAAAAAGTTAATAATCCTTCGATCTGATTGAGCGATCGATATGTATTTTTTTTAAATTTATAACGCGTACTTTTCACTTTGTCGTTCTGTTGTTGTGTCCATTATTCGTCTGCGTTCCTTAATAGTCTATCATCTTTCTTCCGCTTTTGTTTTTCGTTGGTTGTTTCTTTCCGCATTGTCCTCTCTACTCAAACGAAGAGCATGTTTGCGATGCTGATCATGTGTTTATTAAGTGTTTATCTCTTCCTATTAAGCGTTCTGCTTTCTATTCCAATTTATTGATACTCGGTCTTCCTATTCCATATTGTGCCTCTTACATACTGTTTTTCGCTTCTTCACACATCGTTCCTATTATCTGTTCCTTTCTCCTAACAATATTTGATACCGTATCAGAGATATAATTGATTCCTGCTTTTTCTAATTATTTCTCGGTAAAGGTCCCAGATTGAAAAAAAAAAAAAAAACCTTTTTAATGCACCGGTTTAAGTTTGTAAGGAAGGTAACAACATGTTCGTTTTTTCGTTCGCTCTCGCTATTTTTTCTCTTATAGTTTGTTTTTATTGCCGCACTACATTGTGCTGATTGTATTCGAATTTCTAAGTAATTTGTAAGCTCTGTCAAATATCTTTCTCATTGATGAGCGCCGGATAAATTTGAAAAGGTGAAAAAATAAGTACGTACGTTTTTTTCACCTTCCAACATAATGGTATTTCTTATTTACCGTAGTACAGAAGTGAAACGCGACGATACGAGCTATTAAAGGGTTTTTAGTATAAACGCAGGTTATTATCTAGGAAATCAATACGCAATGACTGGCGCGTGGAAAATAGTAATATTACTCGATTGAAGATTTAGCAAATAAAAACATTCCCCATCGGATCGTGCTATACATTTTTGCGTGCGTATCTTGCAAGCTTTTCAGTTCTGTCTGAAGTTTGCCGGCTAACAACAAGTGTATTAATTACAACGTAATTCTTAGGCTAACCCCCATTCGAAAAAATGTCCCAATTTTATGTAACGTTTGTTATATTTTGTAGGATTTTTGTTATTGTTATTTAAAAAATGTCACAATTTTATGTAATGAAATATGTAACGAAAAATGTAACGAAAAAATGTCTTAATTTTATATAACGGAAGGTAAATGTTAGTATAGGATTTTTGTGGTTATGTTATTTTTTGTGTGTGTTGATGCCAGTAAGAATTACGTTGTAAATTTTGATCATTTTATACAAAGTATAGAAGAGAAAGAGACAGGAATGAAAGTAGGAGGGGTCAAGGGGCACAGCCCCTTGCGAGGCCAAAGTGGCCGAGTTTATGAAATGCTATTAGTTCGCAGATAAATTAAAATTAGGTTTTAAGACGACATCCGTTTGTGATGGACTTGAACATTATCAGTCAAGACGAACTGTCTATTTGTATTGAACGAACTTTTTTTCATTTCCTTCGCAATCGTTGAATGATAAACAACCTAATAATTAACGAAACCCCAATACTAATAATAACGGTAAAACGTAAGCGTAGCAAAATACTTTCGTTCGGCATGAAAGCCACTTTGTCTGACAACCATAACTATTTCGGTTTGCAAAATGGGAACGTTGGTTTTGATCGTCTGCGGCAGAATTTTGTCGGTAGCCTAGTAATTTTTGTCACCTCTGATAATTTTACCTAATGCTCGACAGCGGCAGATTGTTGCATTCTGTCGACGTTTTTAAATAGCACACACTTAATAAGGTCCGCTTTTCTGCGCGACATGCTGCGACCGTTTCGGTGGAAATAGAAGAAAGTAAGAGAAATTCAAGTCTAGACGACATGATATATAGCAGCTGATGCGGTGTGGAACTTATATATGTATTAGCGGCTGATACTTGTCGAATTACGGATAAACGCAGAACGATGTTGACTTAATAGTTTTGTAATTAAATCTTGAAGTCATATTATAAATTAAATTGTTGTCGGATAAAATTAAAATTGTATTTCTATATGTTTGTTTTTTTTTTTACCATTCGGTTAATGCATCCTTAGATTTAAGTCTAGATGTTTTGATATTAAGAATTCTTAATGCATACCGTTCGTTTCGAGGGCGATGAAAGTTACGCGGCTGTTCATTACCTCTAACCGACAATATATTTAGGAGTTGTCTAACGTCTTTCATTTTTTCATCTATTTCGTGCGCATTGAGTCGGTTAAGAATTTATAAAACCCACTGTGAAACGGGACAAGTAAATTACTGGCGTTATTTTTATTTAATAAGACTCGCAACTAGAATAATGCGTAATCAATTGAGGGAAAAGAAAGAAACAGTTCGAAATGTTCAATCAGTTCGTAAGCTGTCGGATATGGCTCTTATAAAATTCTAATAAATCAAATGCAATCGAGTTCTCTTGCACCAGAACTGACATTTCTCCGCCGCATGAGTTGTGCCGATGTAATTTAACAATGCCGATCCGAATTATTAGAATCATTTGAAACAATTATTTTTTCAAAATATATAAATTAGCAGCTACAATATAATTCCTACGTTATCCGTGCAAATGCTGTTTCCAGTAATGAAAATGAACTAAAAGATACGCCTACATATAAATGTGTATATATATATATCTATACATACATACAAACACCCACCCACATATATATATGTATATATATATATATATTTAGTTAGCTTGGTAGCGTATCACTTCTGCACGGTGAAAATATCGGAAGTTCTTACTTGTGCTACTAGGTTAATACTGATAGTGGCGGAGACTAAGTAAATTTAAAAAAATTAAAAATAAAATCGCACATTGAAAATATTTAAAAATTTAATTTTGCGCTAGGTTAACGTCCACAATTGCCGTGTCTAAAAGAACAAAAAAAATAATTAACTTAGGAACAATTTTTTATTCACGTTCACTGCGTACTCTAAAGTTCATAAAAATCCACTCATTTTTCAGCGACCGTAAGTCGAAATATATTTATTTGCGGTATTTTATGTTTGTGGTGGAAAGACGAATTACTTTTTTTTTTTTTTTTTTAGCCTAGCCTCTAAAATATTTGGCCACTTTCAACACAAATTTACTCTAAACCGGAGCTAACCTTCTTATTTCAAATATATGAATAGAGTAAAAAAAAGAATAGATAAAATAAAATAAAATTAAATTGAATAAATAGACGAAATAGAAAATAAATAACTCTTAAACTACAATGTTGCAATCAACTATGAACCTGAGAATAAGGCAACCAAAGCCTGGTCGCAACAAAGCAAATACTGAATATTATAAGGAAGAAAAATCGAGAAGGAAAGTAAGCCCCTGAAAAATACATATATCGCTGCGCCTGTCAAATAATTTACTAGAAAAGAGCAGATGATCGATGCCTTCCGAGTAACTAATCATATCGCGATCGCTGCAAATCAAAGTTGATGTTTGACTTCGCAAAATTTTGTGAAACTCGTGTATGTCCCATTCGAAGACGATAGATCAAGGCAGTCAATTTCCTAATAAGCTTTTCAGAGATAGTTAGCGGCATGTGATAGTACCATGGTCTTGACGGGATAGTCGGTTGGGCTGTATTATAGCACCTACCTGGGTTTGACTTATTCTTTATATTTATCTAATTTTGTCGATTGTCTCTTTTAATTTTCCGAAATAAATTAGTAGAAGGTATGAGAGGATATGGGATGCCTCCAGAAGCAGCTTCCTTAGCAAACAGATCGACATTATCATTTCCCTCTATTCCACAGTGACTCGGAAATCAACAAATTTCAAATTTATTCCTTTATTAATTATCTTAAGGCATTTATTTCTTATTTCATATACCGGCGGGTGTAATTTATAATTAAATGCATAGGATTTTATCGCTGATAGTGAACTTCGGTTGTCACTGATAATTAGGCGTGTATCTTTTTATCGATATCAAGTGAGATTATTATAAACTCCAAAATCTTATATCCACAGCCAATAGATGAGCAGTATAGACCGTCACCTCAAGCGGCAGCTTAAACTTCTGTGGCATTATTCCTTAAATAAAAAAAGCTGCACCTACTGCGCTACCACGTTCCTCGATTTTAGAACCATAAGTAACATTATAACAGAATCATGATAAAAGGTTATTGATTAAATAATTAAATCGAAAATTAATGACATGAGACGGAAAGTTTTTTTTGGGGGGAGGGCTCGGTTAACAAAGAGCTTGATCTATGTCTTTATTTATTCTGATTATTTTATTTTTTTTGAGATAATTTAAATTTTTTATACTATTCGCTATTGAGCAAAGAAAAGATGCAAGTATTGGAAAAAAGGAAGGGTTTGGGAACGTAAATACCGATGAGAAATATTATAAGGTGTAGGAACATCGAGTTGTAGTAAATTAGAGTATATACGGATTGTTCGTTGAATAAAGAGGAGCACTCAAATGGTTAGCGTCGCATATGTAATTATTCTCCGATGGGTGACAGGGACAGAATGAAGATGAAGACGGAAAGACCCGGTGCCGAGAAGCGGTGAGGCACTTGGTCAAATCGAAGACGACATACGGATACAATGGAGTTACGTTGAAGAACTTGACAGCCATGGAACCATGGACTATCAGGAATGGAAGGTTGGATAGAAAGATAGGAGTGCGGATTGGAAAACGAGCGGGCATACATGTCGGACCAAAATTTCGAGCGTAATTTTTCGAAGAGAGAAAGAATATTATTGGCTGGATAAAGATTGTTGCAATTACACCATTCGTAGTGGCTAAGTACGCTAGATTGTCGACCTTTTCAATTCCCTCAATTCTAACATGACCTGGTGCTCATAAAAAATCTATTTGAAAGGGTGTACATAAAGTTAGATTAGAAGCCATAGATCGAATGCGAAGAATTATAGAGTCCAAAAATAGGGGACAGTACAGGGACGATATAGCTGTCGATACACTTAGGGAATCGGATACTATTAGAAACTTACGATTATCCTGAATCGAGGAAATAGATAGTGATGCTTGAAAAATTACAATTGATTCCGCGTAGTAGACTGAAGATATGGCATGTAATTTAAACTATTCAGCATAATGTCTGCTAGGAACAAAAAATGCAGTTCGAACTCCCTGCGGTCCCTTAGATACATCAGTGTTAATAAGTATGTGTTGAGGAAATAAGCTGTTAATAATGTTGATAAATTCGTGATTAGGGAGAGTTCATGAGAGACGTTTAGGAGGTTTTGCTTTTTCAGGTCTTTAAAATAGTTCGTGTCAATATGTAGCTGTAAAACATTTATATCATAAGGAAATGCGAAGTAAAGCGATGAATACACCGGTATTCGTTTTGTTTCTTCAATGTTTGCGGTAAATCACTGTTGCTTAATTTATGGGGCTTAAAATTTTGCTTTTAAAATCAAGGTGCACTTAATTTGAAACCGAAACATTTTTTTCTTTCGCAAACCTATAAAAACTTGTTGAATGCCAATTTAAAAAAGAATGATAATGAAATAAAAATAGGAATTTGCGATTAATCGGATATATCAGCTTCGAAGAAATAAAATAAATGTTTAAAATGCTTTTAACCACTGTAAACAATAAAATTGTTTCTTTATTATTTTTCAATTTATTAAAAATTAATTAATTTATATTTGTAAATTTATAAAAAAAAAAATTAATCGCGCAACTTTTTACTTGAAAAGTTTATTTGTTATTTATTTATTTATTTACTATTCATTAAACACAATTATTATTGGTGATTTGGCCAAAGACAACATCCTGCTCAGATTTTGTGACCTATACATAATATTAATGACTACGTCATTCTTAGACCGGGGTACACTACACTTTTGGTCCCATGATTGCGCCCTATTAATTTATTACTTTAAATAAAATAACAAAAGTTGAATGTCGTTTTTGTTTGTTTGTTTTTGAGAGCGTCCTTAATCAACTACGCCAAGCTGGCTAATAATGCTGTGCTGTACAATTAGATTTTTAAAAAAAAATATAATAAAACGAATAAAAATGGTGTAAGAAAAAAGACAGGTGATGAAGGTAATTTGTTTCCTGGCAAAGCCGAAGGACAGTATATATATATATATATATATATATTAATTACAACGTAATTCTTAGGCTACCCCCATTCGAAAAAATGTCCCAAAAAAATGTCCCAGAAAAATGTCCCAATTTTATGTAACGTTTGTTATATTTTGTAGGATTTTTGTTATTGTTATTTAAAAAATGTCACAATTTTATGTAATGAAATATGTAACGAAAAATGTAACGAAAAAATGTCTTAATTTTATATAACGGAAGGTAAATGTTAGAATAGGATTTTTGTGGTTATGTTATTTTTTGTATGTGTTGATGCCAGTAAGAATTACGTTGTAAATTTTGATCATTTTATACAGCCCCTTGACCTCTCTTGCTTTCATTCCTGTCTCTTTCTCTTCTATACTTTGTATAAAATGATCAAAACTTACAACGTAATTCTAAATCGGTCTATATGAATATAATAACATAATCACAGAAATCTTATAAAATATAACAAACGTTACATAAAATTGGGACATTTTTTGGGACATTTTGCGTTACATAAAATTGGGACATTTTTTGGGACATTTTGCGTTACATAAAGTTGAGACATTTTTTTTTAATGAGGGTAGCCTAAGAATTACGTTATAATTAATATCAATATATAAATATATATATTAACGGCTACGCCATTTTTTTACGCCAGGAGTCATCAGGAAAAATGTCCTGTCACGAAATTTGTCCTAAAAAAATGTCACAATTTTATGTAACGACAATGTAACGAATAAAGGTAACGAAATGGCCATTTTTTGTCGAACGGCGTAGCCAATGAAAAAATTTACTCTTCTATAAGAATTATAGAATGACTAGACCCGTGGGTGAAGGAGGCTTGCCCCCTTCTGAGTTCGAAGAGCCGAGTTTTTTATATATATATATATACATATATACATATAATACATATAATATAAAATCATTTAACTTTTAAATGCATTAATCAAAGATAACTAACGTAATTAAAATGATCAAAATGCAATTTCAAAATTTAAAATAGAGGCAGGTAAGTATACGACATATATATCCGTATTGATACTTTTAAAAAATTTTAAACTTTATGTGCATCTGACTTTATTTATATATTTTCTTAAATTTCGAATTGCTTTCGTTTTTGTTGAAAAGGAAAAGATATGTTTATAAGGTTTCATCGTTTAAATGAAAATGATATTTCTTCAGGGGTGTCGTTACATTTTCGGTAAATGAGTTTATATATGAACGTATATTAGTTTGTCTGATTGTGATTTCTTTTTCAGAGCGAGCCGAATAAAAATAAAATAAAACTAATCGAAACGGTAAATAATAAAGAATTATTTTAAGAGGTGTATTGGAAAAAAAAAAATGCGGACACATTTTAAAATTTCGGAAAATGAATTAGTGTACATATAATAATCGGTAGGTAAAAAAATCGTACTACATATAAATATATAATAAAATAATTTTTATCGAATGATTCGACGATTGGTAGATTTTCAAACGACCGCTGCTGATTTTTATAATTAATTAAAGTATTACGCGCATTACGATAATATTCTACAGAGCGCTCGATAAAAAATATTCCCGGTATTTCCATGATTCCAATCGTTGAGCGACTTTAAAAATATAATACTGCGGTTTTTGTTTTCGACACTGCTTACGGTAACGATCGGTTTGAAGGAATCTAAATTGTCGAGGTTGTTAAAGGCGTTATATTTCGATCGGTTAGCTTCCGCTTTCGCCGGAAGAAATTCGTACTGTCCGATTAGGTAGGCAACGGCGCATTTCACTTGGACCATTGTAAATGTTTCAACTGAAATCATTTTGAAATTAATCGATATTCAATGAAACTAATTTATACCGGTAGGAGAATAAATCGGCGGCGAAAAAATATGTCTGTAAAATATATTACAAAAATACTACAAATTCCTAAGATGAAAAATATTTTGTATTCAGAATCGGCCGAATATCACCAAATCGTTTATTAAGTTTATTAGAACGGATTCGAAAACAGTTTGAATTTTCGGGCGCTTTTTGTGTTTTTTGCACTTTTTTTTTATGGTAGGACATGTAAAAACGAAAATAGTTAATTTTCTAAGCTAATCGATGTAAGCAGAGTCGTGTATAAACACTTTAAATGTTACATTTCAATAAAATAAGAAAAGAGAAACAACGAAAAAAGTTGCGTAGGTATACGGTTACCCCAAAATTTTTCTAATCTATCGATACCGCTCACCCGTTTTTTTACCAAATTTTAATTTATGACGTTCAAATTCACAAATTTTTCACAATACATTTTTATTTCTTACCTAGTCATTTTACTTTGAAGATTTTTTCTCGATGATTATAATACTCGTATAATATTCGTTTCAATGCGTTTTCGTTGTACGGCAATATCAAAATATCGCATCACCACTGTGTACTGCTCGAAATTAATTTGAAACGTTCGATTATTTTCTAAGAAACCTTGGTCATTACAGCATAGCACGTCTTCGGGCAGCTTGGTCTATGTTCAAAGCGTTACCGCATTATGAGTACACATATATGACGAGAAGTGTGTGTAGCTTCGGGAGTAAAACGACGGTTGTTTAGATGTACATCGTACGCGGTGCACACAAATCCTTTTCAAGTAAAGCTTAAAGATATTTATACTCCGTACTTTCTTACAGACGATGTGGCGTACACTCACCGAAACTAACGTGTATAATTCTGCGTTTGAAGTATTTTGGGGAAATATTACCTTCGTTATAGACGATGAAATCTATAATAATAGCTCGTTTTGTTTTCAGCGCTAATTTTAGTTCGAAATCGTGTAAGCTGTTATCGGCAATATGGCCCTATCAAGTTTGAAGCTTTCAATATTCACTTCAAAAATCCGCTTATATTACAGATTCTCCCGCTGAAACAGTTTAAGAAATACTTCCGAGCGATCTTCCTTTGTTTCTTATTCACGTAAGCACGAAACAAGTATCCAACACACTGCCCTATGTGTTTTCCATAGATAATGAATTTTTGCATCGTTTCTGCTCCTAAGTGAGTTGTTTCCAGCTCAAGTTTGATTGTTAAGAGACGAATTTCCGAAAAGGCGTTCCGCGAGCAAGTCCGGACTGGGAAGTTGCATACTAATGGAACGTCTTCGCTTTTCGTCCCTATAATTTATCAGAGACTACACAGCTTATATAAGCTGCAGAATAAACTGTGGCAACGGGCACCGGGGGAAGTAATGTGTAAAGTTTTAATATTATCGGAGAATTTGTTGTTTTTTTTTGGCTTAGCCTTCGCCATTTAGCCAGTTTTTTAGGAGAATTTGCCAAATTAACTTCAAAACGAAATACCGGAAAACTGTTCTAAATCGTTGATACTGATCTGTTTTTTAGCTGTTGCGTGAAATAAATAATATTCTGAATAGCGTATTCCGAAGGAGATAATTGAGATGTTTGACTCGCATCATTGAGATCTGCGTAAAGGAATATGTTTAATGTAATATTTTACGTATAAAAGTTAAAATACACTCGCTAATAACAATTTAAAACAAATTTCAGGTACTTTACTTTTAGTCCCCGAACTCGGTGTTACCTCGCTGGTCTAATTTCCATTATTAAATTTAGTTAGAAAATAACAGAAAAAAAAATGGAATGAAATAAAAAAATAAAAATAAAAAGACTCCGTATTTACAAAAAACAATTTTGGCGAATGAATAAAACTTTTCGATACGGATATGTTTAAAATATTATCGTTTTACGTAAAAGTTATATAGGTACTATCAAGCACAAAACTCTTTCGTAATACGGTAATTATGACATTTGCGCAAGCGCAATACGCGTCCTGCTTTCCTAGATGTTCTCCAAGTAGCGATTGTTTGACGGAAAATTGTGATTGAAAAAAAAAGCAAACAAAAAATGAATAAAAATAAATTGCGATGAAAAAATTTCGGTCCGTTTGTTTTTGCGAATGATTCGACGAAGGGAGGTGAAGATAAAAATTAATTTTTTGCGCAGTTTTGCAAAATTAGTCGCTTTCGTGACTGGCTGTGTTAAATAAAAGTTGTCTCGTGTGCGTGGAAAGGAATTTTGAATTTTTATTTTAACGAATGAAACAAAAATGAGAAAAAAAGAATATTTTTCAAAATGGTTTCATAATTTTCGTTCGGAAAAGAGAAAGAAGAAAAAAATTCTGAGAAAAATACCTTTTGTTTTCAGCTTTGTTTTTCATTTCGAACACTTTTTTCCCTTGTTATTGGAACAAAGTTATAGCGAAAGTTTGTTTTTTTAATATTACTTTCATTCTGCGTGTTTTTTTTTTTGTTTTTTTTTTTTTTTTGCTGTTGTCGCGACAATTTATCTTAACTAACAAGGTCGTCATCGTCATCATCAGTTGTAAAGGAACGAAACGTAAGTCCCTTTGAAATTTCTTGTTGCTGATCGTGTAAAATGCTCCGTATTGTTTTTATGCAGCGCCTAGAGGTTGTCGACAGAAGTAACATTTCAAACGATTTGATAATCCGAATTTGTCGAGTTTCTGCGCAAACGCATCGGATCTAGCGTCCGGGGAAATTTGGAATTTTTATTTAGTCGCGGTGATTCGAATTAATGAAGCCTTTCGATTAGGTGTACATATTTTCACAATCGCAGTTATTTGATGGAGGGTTTTTTTCTTTTATTATAAAATAATAATAATATTATTTTATATTTTTTGGCACGCCAGAGGCTTTGACCCAACAACTACAAAAGTTAAAATAAGAGGTTATAAATCAAGAGATGCTTAAAGATAGAGCTTTTAGGAAAGGTTAAAGTGCAGGTATTAAGGATAGCAAGAATTATAAGGAACAGGGCTACGATTTTGTAATACAGAGTAGAGCGTTCGGAAGTAAGGGCGGGGAATTCAAAAAAGATGCGGTGCGCATCACATATGGGAGTAGAGATAGAACTGCGAAGGGGATCCCATAAAATTGAACCGAAATGCTTCGGCGAAGGATTAGGGTTAAAGAAACATGAAAAAAAAAAGGAATTTGTTTATTTCATATTCTCATAAATAAGAACTTGATAAATATAAATTAATTTTAATAAATGTAAGTAGTTCAATTTAAAGAAACATTTTCGGGCTATATTATCAGCTAACAGCATAGAATACACTCAAATAGTGTATTTGAGCCTATTCTGTGTTGTTAGCTAATGAAACGTTTCCTTAAATTGAGGTATTTTAATTTGAATTTATTAAAATTAAATTTATACTTATTTTTCTTTGGTTAATAAGTAAGCGGGATTTATTTATTTTATATTTATAAATTTTAACAAACAGGTTATGCCACATTTAAGTTTTTTCACGTTTTTCAACCCTAATTCTGTACCGAAGCGTTTTCGATCCCATATTTATGGGAAATAATTTATTCAGTGTGAAATTTCGTATTGGAACTTTTAATTTAGGTATCATTTTCACGGATACCCAGAATTTGTTCGACGCGTTAAAATATCGCGCGTAGCTCCGGTACAATCCACTCTTACGTTAACACGTTTGCTATCCACCACCAATGCAGGCGGGCGCCCTGAACAGTTGTACCTGTAGTATCAATTTGGTTTACGTCGAGCCTGATTTCCTGCATTTTTTTTTTTATTATTTTTTTTTAATGCGCATTAATTTGATTTCAATTAACTTAGGCTTTGTAAAATGATGAAGGGGAACAGGATGACGTTCAAATCAAATATAAAAACAATTCAGCTAAAAGGGATGAGAATATCATTCCATAGTTTGAAAGGTGCTGAATTTGAGTTGAGGGATTGTTTGTTGATGTCCCTTTTGGCCAACCCCGAATATTCCGATTTTGCCATGCTGTAGAAACACGCTGTACGAATCGATGATCGAGTAATATTATTGACGGCACATCTAACCCGTTACCGAGTTGTACATGTCGTTAAAAGAGTGTAACAAAAGTCGATGCAGAGAAAAATTATTTTCCACTTTTTTGAACAATTTCTATTGGCTGAGTAAATCCGTTACCGTGCATTACTATTTTTGCACCTGTAATGCGGCGCGAATTCAGGTATGCGAGAAATCGTATCTTGCACGAAACAATCTAGCTAATTTTGAGAAATTAATTCTATCAGTCAGTCCGAAAAAAGTTGATTAAAAAAATTATTATCTTTATTTTTGTAAAATGCTTATGTTACTGAGATTTTGCTAAATTTCACATTTTCGAATTGTTTCATATTTTTCGTTTTCCAGTTGAGTTAAAAGAAAAAAAAAAAAAAAAAAAAATCGGTTCAGCTTCGATTTTTGCTGAAACAAAAATGATTTGTTTTCGGTTGCCCGTTATTTATTTTTATTTTTTATTTCACTACGAAGGGCCTCTGTGTAACTACATAGGTTAGTAAACTAATTTTCTAGAACATATAAAAATACTTTATAAAACATTTTAAAATTAAGGGAAAAAAATTAAACGACATTTTTTAATTTTTTAAGTTAAACATATTTTTATTTTTATTCCGCGCATATACGAAATGAAAATTTTCTACTCCCAGTGACGTCCGTCATGTCGCAATTTTTTTTATTCTCTCGCGTAATTCCATTTTTTTTTTTTTTTTTTTTTTTGGGGCCTGTAAACCGGGGACCTTTACCCAGAAACAATTAGAATAGGAAGAAGTTAATTGTATCTTGATATGATATCAAATGTTGTTAGGAGAAAGGAAAAAAATAATAGGAACAATCTGTGGAGAGGGGAAGGACATAAGAGGCGCAATATAGAGTAGGAAGAGCAAATCGCAGCAAACTGGAGTAGAAAGCATAGCACTCAGCAGAAACAGATGAACACTTAATAAACACATAGTCCGCATCGCAAATATGCTCTTCGTTTGAGTGGACAATATGGAGAGGCAACTAATAAAAAACGAAAACCGAAGGAAGATAATAGACTGTGGTTTAATAGCGCAGACGAATAACGGAGACAACGACAGAACGACAAAGTAACGGAAACAAAGAGAATCAGGAAACATGAAAAGAAAGTTGATTAAAAATGAAGGAAGGATATGAATCCGATCAAAACACGAAATAGTACTTGTTACATATTGGTAGTATGCTATCGCCAGTGTATCAATAGAAAGTTCATTAACAGCTGCATATCAATCCTTTCATTTCTCCCTATTCCAGCATGGCCTGGAATTCAAAGGAAATCAATCTGAATATGGGGTGAGTTTAGGGAACGTTATAGATAATTGAACGAATTTGAAAAGTGATAAGATCACAGGAAGTATGAAGGAATGAAGATAAGATTGGGAAACACTTTTAGCATCAGAGTTAATTATTAGCAATTTCTTATTGTCTCGAACTGAGGATGTGAAAAAAAATGGCTCTTAATATTATAACAGACTCCGCAAATAAATCGGAAAAGGCCGAAGGAAGTCTAAAATTTTAAATGTCGCCGTATGCAGAACATAGGCAAGATGCTGCAACGTCATGATGGCCTTTCGATCAGATAGTATTAAGGAACTCTCACGATTAGTAAAACCTTGTGAAACAGCTTTAGAGTGAGTAGATATCGAAAATAAATTAGGAGGGCGCAGGAAATCTGTAAAATTAAAGGTGAAGTAAGTAGGTTTATTCTAACATATAATTTGTGGAAAAAATTAGATGACAAAGAAGGGGAACTTTTTTTTTTTTTTTTTTTTGCAGTATATTGCCAATTTTGAAATTTGGACAAGTAAAAAGGAGCAAGTATTCAAGAAAGAATTGGAAGACGCTTTATAAGAAATCGATAACCTAAGTAAGATTTTCGCATTGGTAAATGAGGAACATTACATTCAGCATGGATTGCAGGAGTGACAGTAGATTTAAGAGCTTCTAGTTACTAAACGAAGTTAGTAAATGTGAACACGTTTCAGTTTACAAAAGGAAAGATCTAAGTTGCCGTAGATAAAGAAACAATAATCCAATTTAGAAGGAGTTGTAGATACAGGAGAACCATCTCCCTAAATAGATTTAAGAAAATTTGGAGATGTTAATATGTTCGAAAAAATAAAAGTGACTATTTAGAAATAAACCGAGATAACGAAAAAAATTATTAACCAAGAGGGAACAGGAGTGTTATTTAAAGATAAATTAATCAGAGAAAAATTAAAAGGACGATATGTAAAATTAATGCAGCCGGATTTAGACGGCGAGATAGTAAGGCGTAAATCATAGAGTGAGTTTGTTCAGTATTGATAAGGAGTTTTTCTTCGTTTAATGAGATCATGAGAAGTGAATTATAAATGATATCATTAGCAAAGAAGATACGGTTCTATTGGGACAGAAGCTTATAATATTAAGGAAAATAATTCGTAAAAAAATCGAAATAAAACGGGATGGGAAGTTGATGGACAACATTTTATTTTTTAAGGAGGGAAAATGGACATTATTAATAACATCGGAAATATCAAGAAAAATTGTTAGAGTATAATTTAAATTTAAGAATGATTTATAAATATGCGAAATGAAAAGACTAATGCAATTAGAGGGACCAACTGATAACGGAAACCGACCGTATTGTTAGGAAGTATTACTTTTCAGCCACCAAACTAGTCGTCTGTTTAGAAAACTTTCGAAAAGCTTCCTTAGGCATGGAGCAAGGGATACTGAACGAAAGAGAGAAGTTTTTTTTTTTTTTAGGAATTAGAATAATAACAAAAGAATTCCGAGAAGAAAAACAGAACCAGAGGATAAAATAGAATTAAAAATATTTGGCGAGAGAGTGGTTGGACAAGCTTTTGAGAAATAAAAAAGGCAAAAGTTAAAAAAGTAATCCTCGCGTTTAGTCTTATACGGAAATATATGAATGACCTAGAGAACCATTTCACGGTTTTCATAGTTAAAACATGAAAAAAAGAAAACAAACAAAAAAAAAAAAAGGATAGATTAGCCGGGAAAATTATGGATTTTTCTAAATTTAAATATTTTTTTAAAAAAGGAATGAATGTTTACCAATGGAGAAGTGGAACGACTGAAGAATCCATTGGAAGTAGAAATTTCGTAGATGTCTGGTAGCGACCAGATCAAGAAAATATGCAGATCAAATTTACAACATATCATAGATTTAGCACACGATCGGTATAAATGGCGTCGTGTTGTATCTTGCGTCAAACGAGGTCACGACATCCGACTCGGATAACGAAATGAAAAAAAGAAAAAAAATTTCAATTCCTTTTGAATACGGGAGTTTATTTTAATTTAATTAGAGATAACAATATTTGCTTTATGTAGAAGGACAGATAGATTAGAATAGGAATAATGGACAATAAGTCGGTATGTGACAAATTAATATTATTTGGCTTGCACGCAGAAGAATCTTCATCGCAAAATTCTATTTGCGATTAGAGTTATTATTAGATGAGGGAAGGTTATAATTGTTAGAATTTTGCGGAGTAGAACGAGAAGAAAGAGACTTACCAACTACACTGAAAAGATGAGTAGCTTTCCGACGTGTCAGGTAGATGCGTTGATTTAAATGAAAAAGGATAGGAATTTCGTATGTTGTACTTCCGAAACGGATATGAATAAGATTTGGAAAATTATCAGTGATTGTCGAACTGTAGCTTTGAGCTTTTGTAACAATTTTTGACTTCTTAATTTCTACAGCTTCTTTATAAGAGACAGTTTCATGAGCCGTACTTTTTTTAATATATACCTAATTGACTGGAATATTCGGGACAGGGGCGTTGATAAGTAATCTCCATGATCTTCTTCTATTCCTCAATTTTTCGATTGTTGGTCAATCATCTGGAAAGTACATTACTTAAAGCCGCTTGCTTTTAAGCATCTACTTCGGGCCTTCTCTTTCATTAGATGGTATTTTTTTACCTTTATATCTTCCATTATTTGTGAAATGAATTTTTGCCGCGGTCTTCCCCGTGTTCTTTTACCATTTACTGGTCCTTCGATTATTGATGTTAAATATTTCTTACTTCTTATTACATGTCCTATCCAGTTACATCTTCTTTCGCTTATGATTTTCATTAAGCAGCGTTCTTCGTTAATATTCTTGAGCACTTCTGTATTTTTAATTCTATCTAACCAGGTAATTTTTTTGCATTTTCCTCCAACATCAAATTTCAAACGCTTCTAATTGTTTTTGCTGCCCTTTATTTATAGTCCAAGTTTCTGCTCCGTACAGAAGCACGCTCCAAACGTATACTTTTATTAATCGTTTTCGTGTTTCTACACTTATGTTTTTGGATGTTAGCAATGATTTCTTTTTAGTGAAGGCGGCTTTCGCCTGAGTTATCCTAGTCCTTATTTCCTGATCACACCTTCCATCTTCTGTTATTATTGAGCCAAGATATCTGTGCTTTCTTACATGTATTAGTATTTCATTGTCTAGTTTTATTTTTACTTCTTTATTATTTTCCATTTTGCTGCATCTCATTACCACTGTTTTCTTCTTGTTTATTGTCATGTTATAGCGTTTAAGAATTGAGTTTAATTTAATCAGGGTTTTCGACAGGGCTTTTTCACTTCCTGCTATTACCGCTATGTCGTCCGCAAACCTAAAGGATTTTATCTTCATTCCGCCTATAGTTATCCCATTTTTACTAGCTTCTGTCCAGTGTTTAAACACTTGCTCTATATATATATATATATATATATATTAAAAAGTAACGGTGATAAACTGCACCCTTGTCTTACTCCTTTTTTGACTTCCGTTTCTATTTCTAAGTTTCTGCTCGTAATTACTAGTCGTTGTGCTTTGTATAGTTCCTTTATCATTCTTCTGTCCTTGAGGTCAATGTTTATTCTTGATAAAGTTTGATCCAGTATGCTCCAGTCACATTTATCAAATGCCTTCTCTAAATCTATCATTGCAATGTATTTACTTCCAACTTTTTTTCAATCACCATGCGAAGTCCTAGAATGGCTTCTCTGGTTCCTCTTCCTGATCTAAAACCGTACTGTTCTTCGCTTAATTCGTTTTCTATTTTGCATTTTATTCTCTGCCATGATACAAGATACAAATAGCAAACGATCGGTTAGCTGACCAGTGTCATGATTTTCAGTACATCCGGCACACACCTAGCTCTCTACTAGTGCATATAGTTTTGGATGAAAGTAGTTATAACACACGCCATTGTTATTCGAATGGTTCTACGTTAAATTTCATTTTACAAATATATAGACATAGTCGAGTAAAGCAGAAAAGTTTAATCCTGACTAAGGGCAACAACATTACCAGTTCGGAAACTATGCGGTTTTTAATCATTCGACCATATCTCGATCTGTCATGCTAACGACGAAATTCTAACTACCTCAAAAAAACGTTGTGTTAAATTATAAGCTGGTAGATTATTTTTCTTTAATGCAGGTGGAAGAAGAAAAGAATCGGAAGACAGTAACGAATTGAATTCCAGTCGAAGTCTATTTTTATTTGCACGGGTAAATTCTTTAATTGCGCACGGATGTTGCTAGAAATTTTGCTTACAGCTGATAGCGGAGATACCGATTCCGAGGTTTTACGTTTGTTATTGTTTTCGTTATCAGCAACGATTGGTATACTATTCTTTCGAGCCGCGGTAACTTTAACCGATTAATTGAAGTAGTAGCTGCTCAGGTAAGCTAGAATAATAGGAAAAAAGGAAAGAAGAAAAATTAAAAAGGAATGCGAAATGCGAAAAGAAAGGTCGCTGAAAAGAGAAGAGCTAGCAAAGATAATTAAAATAAACATCGAATAAAATTAAAGAAAACTAATTATCGACGCTAACTGTAAATGGAAAGATCTTAATTCAGATGAACACAACAATACACTATTCACATTGTCATTTGACTACCCATTCCGAATTAATTTTTTAAATGATTCATGCTGCTTCCTCCCGCTTCTTTTCTTAAGAAAAATCCCTTATTGGAAATCTTTCATAAGTTTTCATCTCAGATTTTGGATACGTTTCCCTCTTTTCTAATAATTATTCATTTTTTTTATGCTCGATCTAGTCTTCTTGCTAATCCGTAGTTCTTTCTGTTCTTGTCACCTAATCATTCTGTTCTTGTCCCCATTATTCGCCTGCGTTTCAGCTATATTCTATTATCTTCCTTCCCTCATTTTTCTTCTCCAATTCAAATTATGCAGTTGTCTGAAACGATTACCATCTGTTTATCAAATGTCCATCTCTCTTAGTCTTCTCGAGCAATCTACTGAGTACTCCAGTTTGTTCAAACTTGCGTTATTCCTTATAGCACACTTCTTGTTACATCCTGTCCTTTCCTTTCCCATTCGTCATTTCTTGTGCATTGAACTCCCCTCCAAAAAAAAAAAAAAAAAAAGATTCATACAAAATATTGTGCTTTTTGGGACAGGCATTTTCTTTTAATATCGAGCATTTTATATGCGTAATTCACGAGAAATTAAATAAACGAATATAATGTATAAACATAGAAAACGCGCTCTACGGAATATTTAATTATTCGTCCGTGCATTTACCGAATTCGTTCAAGACCGGATGACCGCCATTCAGCAATAATTCAGTTAGCGGAAAAGGATTTAGGACGGACTGAGGAATATTATTGTCCAGCGATGTGGCGGATTCGAATCGAGCTGGAATAAACCGTGTAGGGCTCGGGTAGATGGACTGGTCCATTTGAAAGTTGGCGATCGGCAGCAAAATTTCCACTTGTTGATTTAATTGAAAACTCGTACCGGGTATGCTGTACGGTCTCGAATGAGTCAAAATTATTTCAGCGGCTATCGGGTGTTTACGTAACGATTCTAGATAGGGAAAGAGAATTTATTAGTAAATCGTTTGTTTTTTGTTTTTTTTTCTTCAATGTACATAACTGAAATTAACAAATTATATGCAGAAATACACGGTATAAATCGTTTAACGATTAATTTAGAAAAGAAAAAAAGTGAAAAACTTTCTCCTATTTTTGAATTTAGCAATTAAGCTGTTCATTATATTTCGTACTTCACATGTTCCCCCGCTTACCCGCTTAATGCTTTCAGAAATAATAATGGTCGAGCGTGAAGTCGATTTCTTTTTATTTAAATTTCAATTCTTCGAAAATAATTTGAAATTAAAATTATTTCTTATTTCCTTGGAAATTCTACGGAGTGCGAGGTACGCGGGAAAATTTCAATCCGATATCGAGGGTATTTACGAGGCCGGAAGAATTACTATAATTGACGGACGGCCGTCTATTTCTTGTCAAAAGTTTAAACATTTTCTTCATTAATTATTTAAAGAAAAAATGCTTGTTTCTTCGGCGTCGTGCAATTTCTCGTTTTTTTTTTTTGGGGCCCCTTTTGCTCTTTGTCAGCGTTTCCATTTCAGTCTAATTTTAAATCAATCAAATTTCGAGGTCAAATTTTTATCACATTTTTACTGAAATCCTTTCGATCGACTCGCGTGCGCGCTTTTTTTTTTGTTTTCTTTTTTTTTTAAATTTACTTCATTTTTTTCCGACAATTCATTCGTTAGGCAGCCTAACGAAAAAAATCCGTGCAAAAGTTTCATTGTGTCAGCGTTTGCCATTCTAAATAAACTTGGTATCGAAGATTATCCTTAAATGTCTGTTTATTACCGAGTTTTCAGATGTTATTAGCAATGTTAATAATAACTATATCTATCTCTCGCTACGAAACGTCGCGCTGGTATAGTGTCTACACTTTGCGACATATTTCTAATTATCTTTATTCAGTTTTTATATCTGTTATAAACTTACAAAGATTTTCCTCGTTTAAATGAAAGTGTTGTAATTTTTAAATTGTCCAGGCTAAAACGCTATCCGGTTCGTTAGAAAAAATCTGCGCATATAGCCGGTAGGAAAAAACCAAATTCATAATCTAACTCGCTATTATTAGCCTCGAAATTTGAAAGTTCCAATCAGCAATGGTACGACATCCCATTTTTTAAAAGCGCTTTTTCGTACATTGGTGCATCTTCGAGGGGAGGAGGGGTGAAAAATAAAACAACAGCTCGACCGAAATAAGTAACATGAAAATATGCCACAGTGTGCCCGACGATCTGGATGATAAAGCTTAATCGGCAAATAGATATGTAAGGAAAAACTCGGGTAAATAAGTAGATAGATACTTAAGAAAGATTTGGGGAAAAAAAGGAAATAGACAGCAACAGGAAGGAAAGCGATTTTACGGGAGCAGTCGAAAAATAAAAAAAACATGTAGAAATATGTAAGCCATAATCGTTCATCCGGCAAAAACTAGCTTCAAGAACTAAGGCTTCCAACAGCATAATAGGCAAAAAGTCACCGGTGAGCTTGAAATGCAAGAGGCTAGTTTATCTTTCAGTCATAGCGCCAGGAAGTATATGGAGCCACTGCGAAGAGTAACCTAAATAGGGTTGAACAGTTCCAATCGAAAACGTTGAGGCAATTGGTAGACGCACCGTACTATGTATCGAATCACACTCTACATACAGACTTAGATGTTCCATACGTAAACGATTTATACTTAAAACAATACAAACACTTTTATGAGGCTCTTCAACTCAATCAAAATCCAGAGTCTGGGATTAGCCAAGGAGGCTCAAAAGAACATGGGCCGGTGACGCCCTAGGTGTCAGATGCGATAGATAACATCGTCGTTAATACTTTAGCCTTCGAACGAACAAAATCCAGCGCTATAGCAAACAGTATTAGATATCAGAAGCAGAAGATAACTCCGCCACTAACATCTCGGATGTGAAAGGAATGAACTCCAAACTATAGTAATCAGTTTTTCCGATTGACTAATGCTTATGCTGCCGCTGGGTAACTGAGCATGAAAAAAAATAAATAAATAAATAAAATAATAACCTCGTCAATTATGGTCTTAGGACCGGTGTGATGTAAAAAAGAAGAAAAAATAAATAAAAACATGTAGACACGTCCGCAAAATTTTTTTACTTTTGATTAAATAAAACAACATCCTTAACAAGATTTTTTTTTTTTTTCAGATTCATCGGTACGTAATGTAACGTAAAAAAATGACGATATTATTCTTTCCGAAGTGCGTTTCAGCTTCAAAGTCTTATTTCAATCGTTAATGTAAACTCGGAGCTTTTTTTATCGTTCGGATTATTTTTAAATAGTGTTTAAAAATATTCAAGAATACCGTTCATTATGTTTATACTTACAAGTGAATTGTAATTCTGAAGGGAAAAAAAATGGTATAATTTATTTAAAAAAAAACAAAACAAAAAAAACAAAAAACAAGATTGAAAACATTTTTAAAATAATCAGCGACTATAAAACGTTCTTTACGTATATCAAGCTGATAAGGCCGTATCAGTTTTCAACGGTGCGTTAAAGATTTGTCACGTATGTAGAAGAAATGATCACACTACTACCATTGGCAGTATTTGCATGTACTTTGTGAATGTGTTACCTTAAACTATATTGGGGTTTTAGATGAAATTACAGAAAAATGTTACTGTTCAAATGGCCGTAAAAAATGTTTATGACATGGCACATGCTTGATCCAAAATTCAATTTGATCGTTGAACAGCCTGGAAACGTAAAGTATTATTACGGCTTCTGTTGTTTAAGTATATTAGAGTTTTTCCGCTAGAAATATTATTATTCGAACTCGCGTTAAAAAATTCATGACGCGCGCCACATGCCTAATATAAAATTCAGTTCGTTTGGGAACGGTCTAGAAAGATATCCTATTGGATGTTTTTCAAAAAAACCGTTATCACGTTATGCTTTGATTTTCACGTGTTTTCTAAACGAAGTATAACCTCATACCGTCATTTATTCCGTTATTCTCAGCGCTGAATATTTATAAAAAAAATTCATCTTCGAAACTTTTGAACCGCGTACGAACGAAATAAAAATACGGTATCTGACCGAAGTAATTCGTACGTTTTCGACTGACAATATTTATCTTTTTTTTGTGAACAGGCAGCGTTTATGTAAAACGAGTTTTCCTCAGTCTACATACGGGACCTTACATTTCGGTTTTCAATATTTTTAACACCTTAAAAAAGCCGCATTGGCCTTGAAGTTAAAAATTCCGTGAATGTATTAAGACTGATATTTATATTAAGTTATACACCTATTTAAGCTGTTCCAATGTAAGTCGTAAAACTTTTAATCTGTTTTTGAGAAAAAAAAGCTAAACTCGTGCACTTGGAAAGAATGCGTGAGTACTGCATACGGGATTTGTGAATCGTGAGATAAAGAAACATGTGGGGAATGGACGGTTGATTAAACAGAGTGTTGTACAAGCAAGCCGTGATAGCTGTCTGATCTGGTTTACTTTGTGAAAAACATTGCCTCCAAGGAGATTACGGCGAAATTACTATATCGGTCAGGGGGAGTTTTGCTTTTGCGACGATGGGTCGGCGAGCAATGCGCCTATTGTATAGTCAACTGGATAACTTTTAGTTTACTTGCAATATAGGAGAACCACACTCGGGGAACAGCCTATCCGGAGAAACTGTTTTATCCGAACTAGTATCTTCAATGAAAGAGACGTACGGGGTGGTAATGCTGGTGCATTGTTTAAAATATCCGTGCTTTAAAATGTTTGTTCGGTTTTTCGATTACAATATTAGGAGATAATAGAAAAAATAAATAAAAAATAAAGGCACAAATCGTCGGATAAAAACAATACTTTTTTTTTAAGGTAAATTTTTTGGCTTCCATTTATTAATGACCTTTACTAATTTAATGACGATTAGTTTGTTTTTTTTTTTCATACGTGTCGTTGAATAATTATAATAAACGATGACTTTTTCTTAATTAATACATATATAATGGCAACGCTGAACGTGGTGGTAGTAGACAGGCTTTTGCCAGAACGGTAATTTTACGTAAAAAAAGTATTTCCTTTTTTTTGTACAATATATATAATCTAAAAAAAAATTGCAACAGTACAAAAAGTTGCTTTATTTATGCAATTTTTTTTTTGTAGTGTTCGAAATGTTTTTATTTACAGAACATCGATAAATTTTATTACAATTGTTAATGCAGTACATCCAATTCTACGGTAAATTTCTTTATTAATTATAAATGTAAATAAGCGGTTTACGGTAGAAAAAAGATACTTATAATCTTTATTAATTATTCCCCGGTTCATTATCGTAATTTTATTTACATAGAAAAAAAAAATTATCGTTTATTACATTTATTTAAATTACACGTATAATAAAAAAGAAAAATGTTAACTTTTAGATTAGCTTAATCATTGAAGACGCTTTTAATATGGTTCTCATAATTTATCGTCTAATGGCTATTGTGGAAGACCCAATTTCGAAATGTTATTCGTCTTTTTAGGGGGATATTAAAGTAGAAACTTTTTGTTTCACAAAACTTACCCTTCAATGATTACGTAAGATAATTAAAATATTTGGCAATGAGCCATCGCGGTATCATTAATAACTTAAACAGTATTTAGGTATATGTCTGATTATAGCTTGAAAGAACGGAAAAAAAAAAGGGAAAAAAGTGTTGCTTAATGTAAATTACCACTTTAGCCTCTATATGATATACAACGACAGCGTCTATATAATATACTTTTTTCAATAATATTATTATACAGCACGATGAAAGGAAAATTTATTATTGGTCCGTGGGCGTTTGGTTTTATGTACGGGGTGTGTTTTAGAAGTCGCTCAACCGAGACCACGTTTGATAATAAATTAATAGTCGGCGACCTTAAGCCTAAATTAAAATTTGTATATGGAGTAAAACTTTCTCGAGACAACATTAGGAATATACACATGTGTATAACTCTATATAATTATTTCGGTTCTTCCGTCTAATCGTTCTTTTTCTAAAGAAATTTACCGCCTTGTACTTTAATTTGCATAATATTAAAAGTACATACACGTCGTGGAATTTGAAATAAATTTTATCCTATTTCGGAATTTTGCAATTTTCTGTTTGTATGTTTATCTTCAAGTCGAACGTGTGCGCGATGTACACGTGAATGCAGAAAATGAAAGAAGGTGAAGTTTTTGACTTTAGTCGCTTTTTCGTTCACGCAAAATTTTTCAGTCTTGAATGATGATTGAACAAAAGAAGAATAAGAAGATGGAAAGAAAACGGGGAAAAACTCGTTCGCAATATTAGGCGTACAGATAAAGAAATTCGAAAAAATGAGTAAAAAGAACTGTCGATAGGTGACTATTTCAAACTTTCTTTCTAATCTTAATGATTTTCCTTCTCGAATCAAGATGGTTTTTTTCCCCTCAAATTACCGCATTTGGCCGGATAATAAACTTAACCAATTTCCTTCAGCTTCAACTTTTCGAAGCATTTTCTTCCATTTACGCTTCGTTCGCTATTCGGAATTTTCTAATTCCGATTTTTTCCAAGTGGAAAGAGATGATTTTTTTATTTTGTGCGAAATTTTAAAACGGTTGATAACTTTTATTATAATTCCTGCTAGGGCGAACTTTAGAATTGCTCACCATTGCCATGCTATCTATAGGAAGTAGTCGGTTTCATCTTCGCATTATGCGAACGGCGATAACAATGGACGCTTCTTATTCGAAGCCCATGGTTCTCAATACGAACCGGCTAGTTCTGTTTCCGCCAGAAACTTTCCTAATTGCACTTTTCGATAGATTGATGCGCGTGTGTTTGATTATAGTTTTCTTCATTTTTTCTTCTTCTTTCTTTTATTAAATTCGCTCTACGTAATTGATAGTGGATTTTTTTTCTTTTTTTTTTTTTTCTATTTATTTATTAAATTTTCTGCACAATATTGATTTTATTCTTCAGATGGCTACAGAATTTTAAAAGCCAATCTTCTCAATGATCATCAATTTTCAGCCGATCCATAATCGATCAATATGATTTTTAACTCATCCAAGAAGATGGTTGCAAAATTCAAGCTAAGGCTTTGCATTCTTTCACAAAAATAGCCGTGGTAAATATCAGATCGATGTAATTCATCTGATTATCATACATTTCTGAGGGAAGCTTATAGCAACACGTTACCGGTTTTGGTTTTATAGCATTCAAATAAATGCCGCATTTACGACTAGCTCTAAATACACAAAATTATCCATAAAAAGTGCTCGCAAAGCAAGTATAAAATTTATTCTAAATTAAATATTCAAACAAAATTATTAATTTTCTATGTAAATTAAAGAATATATACTTGTATATATATATATATAGACTTGGTCCTAGAGGGCAAGCCCCCTTGACCACCAATCATTTTTTCTTCTAAACTGCTTTTAGAATAATCGTTTTCAATTGACTATGTCATTCTTAGCCGTCTTGTACAAAAAAATCTTTACTGTTCAATCAAATTTCACATGTATATACAACATTATTATTTACATTTTTTTATTTTTTCTGGGGAAATCGGAAATTCAGCTAGTTCACTGAACTAGGTTGTTGTGCATTTTATGTACATTGTGACGGACATTGTAATGGGGCATTTTTTGTAATGCACACCGGGCTAGGAATGACATAGTATTAATATGTATATGTATATCTGAGAGCTGAGAATTTTGTAATAAATTACTATTATAAAATTACTTATAATCTATTTCGAACCAAAATTCGCTGTAAGCAATTACTTTTGATAATTGATTAAAAAAAAGTGGTTCCTAAAATTGAATCATTAACTAATCGATTGTGCTTTATTAAACGTAATTGATAACAATTATCATTTTGATTTATTCGGACTTGTGACGTACTATGCTCATATATATTTGCGATAAGACGTACTAAATGTCTTGGTGCTTCCATTTTAATTAAGATCGGCCATAGTTTACTCCATTGAACACAATCAAAAGCCTTTTTATAGTCCACAAAGCATAATACCATTTTAACGTTATATTCACGTGCTTTTTCTATCAGTAGCCGCATGATCAAAATCTGCTCCCGTGTTCCCCTCCCTTTCATAAAGCCTGCTTGTTCCCATGGAATCTGGTTACGCACTAGATAATATAACCGCTCGTATATAATCTTTAACATTACCTTGCTAACGTGCGGAATTAATGATATTGTTCGGTAATTTTCACATTTTTTGCGAGATCCTTTCTTACGTAAAGTAATATATGTTGATCAACAGCTCAGATTTCAAATCTCAGATATGTAGACGACACTAAAATTAATAGCCGGTAGTTTAAGCAGTATGACGCGAACTCTACTAAGTCGTCTTGAAAAATGCAGCGCTGAATATGGGTTAATAATTAATTAATTAATAAAGATAAGACGAAAATTGTGATTACAGACAGGAAAAACGACAATCGCCCGGAATTGCATGATGTTAACAGTGTGGAAATTGTGAAACAGTATACAGATATCTAGGCTCGATAGTAGAAAATCGAAGGCGATCTGAAGCGGAAATTAGACACAGAACAAACATAACAAGAAGTGTTATGTGTCGGCTAAAACGTATATAGGCTGATCTAGCAGTATCAAAGAAAGTAAAAATAATACTAGTGGATAGTCTGGTGTTCTCAGTATTTCTATACGGCGCGGAAACATGCACTCTACGTAAATCCGATATCAATGAAAGATAGATACTGTTGGAAATGTATATTATGAATAACATGGATAGAAAAAAAGAGCAAAATGCTCCTCTCGGTGTTACAAGAAATAGACGTAACGAAAAGATTATCGTCGGGAGTAATTAGAAGAATACCGGAATACACTCTTTAGTCGTGTGATAGAAGCAAATGGATTTCAGACACGAGAATTCTGGAAGGAAAAGTAGAAGGGAAAAGAAGACGTGGTCGCGTTCCAACCAGATGGTGTCAGATATGATTCGGGCAGCTGTAGGAAAAAGTTTCGTAGAATGTGTTCGACTGGCCCACAACAGAGGCCAATGGCGATATCTTATACATCACATGGACAGATCATAATCACGATATCTTCACGGTTGATGATCATTTTGATTACAAAGTAGTAATCGGGAATATGTCAAAGGAATCGAATTATTCTTTATCAAGATTAATCAGAATGGACCATTGCATGAATACAGTAAATGTTTAAATAACTCGATAATAATTTTAATTTTTTCAATAGTGTGTATTCTCGGGTATGATAATTATTAATACATCAAGAGAATCAAACTTAAAAATGTATCCTTAATAACTGTAAAGTTTATTGTAACTTATGAATTAGGGGATAATTTTTATAGCTGATGGGGCTGCATTCATAGCTATCTTCTATAAACAGGTATTTTTCCAAAAAATTTTTCCATTAATTTTCATCCGCCGAAGATTTTAAATGTAAATATTTTTTATAAATAGAAATATTTTTTTTTTTTTTTTTTACTTTTAGAATTGGTTTTTCCTTGTACACAACAATTTCTGATGAAATCACATTGTAAGTTATCAGGTGGCAAAAAAAAATGACGTTTATAAAACTTCCAACGCGAAACCTGTTTTGTTGCCGGGCGGGTTAATAGTCAATTTCTAAATAGTTATTTCATTAATTTGTTATTTATTATCGGTATGCGATTTTATTTGCCGTTATAGAATTCCAACAGTAGATGTGTTTTTATTTTAATCAATTTTTCTTTATGTATCTCTTTTTTATTTATTTTTTTTTTTTTTTAGATACCCCCTTTGGGCACGTCAGCTAAGGACCTACACCCAGAAACAACAAAAAAGAAAAGAGCCGTCAGTTAAATTTTTATTCGGTCAGATATGGACAATATAAAGGAACTAACGGATGAGATAATGGATGGTGAAGAGAAGGACAGAATATATGATGCACAATAAGGAGTGGGGAGCTTGAGTTTCAGCAAACAAGAATATAGGATACCGCGTTCAACAGAAAGAGATGGGCATTCAAAAAAGACTGATTGGCGTCACAATTCGTCGCCTCATTAGGGTGAAGAGGACAATTTGGAGAAGAAACAAGGGAAAAGCGAAAACGAGAGGAAGGAAGAGCAGAATGGCCAAAACGCAAGCGAATCGTAGAAATGACAACGGAACGGGGAAGTGAAGGAAACTCAAAGAACACCAGATATTAGAAACGAAGATTAGGTTGTATAGACAGATAAAAGGATTGTTCGTTACGGAAGGAGAAAGGGTAAATATCTGACCAAAATTTGAGATGAAATTTGGAACATAGAGAATTCAAGTTGGAAGATGGAATTTTTTTAAAGAAGGAACGAGAGGAAGCAGCAACTCGAGCCAAGGAATCGGCCGTCTTATTACCTTTAATGCCCATATGGCTGGGAATCCACAAAAAATCAACACAGATGGAGTAGTGAGAGGAAAGAAGATGGATAAGACAGCGTATGCGAAGAATGATGAAATCAGAGGAGTTATCAGGAAAAGGGGAGCTGATCGCTTGAAGAACACTCATGGAGTCTGAGATAATCAAATAATTAGAAAACTGACGACTGGAAGAAATGAAGATAATGGAGCGTAGGCTAGTCATTAATTCGTTTATAAAGGTAGAACAGAAAGAAGGAAGACGAAATGATTCAGAGAAATTGAGGTCCGGAAGAATAAAAGAAGCTCCAACACCATGAGGTCCCTCTGGGAGAATACTGTAAGAATATTCGACAAGATTTATATCTACCACGAGAAACCTCAGTACGAAATTTTTCATTTTATTTACTAAAAATTTATAAGACAATCCGATTTATTTGTCTACAATTATTAGTTTTTTGTTGCCGTATCTTTTGTTTTGTTTTTAATGTATGCGTGTATATCAATTTTTAAAGCATAGAGAACTTCTAAAATAATTACTTTATAACCGAACAGATTATTATCCGAAAAGATCGTAAAAATGCCTCATTTAGTAAAGAGATGCAGCGGGAATTATTATTAAGGTATTTTATTTATAACATGAATACAATTTCGTTACACGCAAAATCGGCTCGGTTTATTAATTAAATAACTTCTAATTCTGATAAAATACCGTATAAATTTCTTACCTTTTATTATATTATCCAAAATAACGGTTTGATCCTTCAAGGACTCAGAGTTTAAACATGGATTGCCTATGTCGTCCATTAATTTCGGTAAATGTTGTCTTAGCGTATTTTGCACATCTTTATTTTCCGACAATTCGTATAGAATTACGGTAATCATCTTGGATATTACTTTTATAGAATGCAGGCTTATTACGATCAAAATGAACGCGATGTAATCTAAAAATTAAGAAAAAATTTACAAAAGTTATGAAATAATTACCTTTATGGTTCTTTATGCCTTTGTTTTTTATATCGATAGCTCAGTGGGAAAACTAGAGACGCCAAATTTCGATTCGAGAGGTAGGCACGCTAAATTTTGATTCAAGAAGTAGACATGTCGAATTTCAATTCGAAAAACAGACACACGTTGGCGTGTGTCTGCTTTTTGAACGGAATTTTGACATGTTTACTTCTTGAACCAAAATTTGGAGTGTCTGCTCTTCGAATTGAAATTCTTCATGTCCACTTCTTGAAATAAAATTTAGCGCGTCGTCCCCTGTTTTAAAACAAAATTTGACGTGTCCCGGTTTTGAAGCAAAATTTGGCGTGTTTCTCTAGTTCTTCTACCGAGCTGTCGATATGTTCATCTCATTCCTTAATAAAATAAAATATCGCTAAGACAACTTGAGATTAACACAGAACAAACCAAATTATGCAATCGGCAAGCGGACAACCTTTCAGTTTCAGAATTATTTTAGTTTAATAGAAAGCCTGAATTATTTAGGATAATTGATAATGAATTTTTCGTTTTGCGTTTAGCAGACGATTCTATATAGTTTTAAATATTAACAAGTATGATTATGAGTATTTCCAATATGAAATATATAATTTCTCCAAGGCGTGGTCTTTAAGTTATTACTCTTTAGCAAGCAAAGTTCGTTACTTGCTTTTTCTACAGCTGAATTACACACGGTCGTTATTTTATTGGCATAGCTTTTATCATTATTGATATCTTTTAATTTTCTTATATTTTACGAAGAATTTAAAAATATTTATATTTTATCGATAAAATAAATTAAAGGAATACTTCAAGTACATATTATTAACAACTTGTTCGATTCAATCGGTCGTTTTCGTGCGTTTCGGTTTTATCTAGTATGTCTGTTAATTGATTTTAATTTACCTTAACCGTTATCGGATTTCGTATTATTATAAACTCCGCGCATCGCTATCAGTATGCAGCGGACCCCCCCGCCAACCCGGAAACAATTAACGATGCCCGGTGAAGCGAGCTTATCAACGTCGCAGACATTACCTACAAAGACAACAGTAGCATCTCTTCTTGTACAAACCGGCCGGACAGTTACACCTGCAGCGTCCGATAACAAGAAAAATAAAAACGCGGCTTCTTCATCAAACACAAGTAAGATCGTTCCGCTAAATATTTCTAACCCGCAAAACTCTTCCGCCTTTCCAAAAACAAATTTAACGCCAAATGAAACAAGTAAGCCTGCAAACTTAAAAAACAAGCTCGATACACCTATTTCACACACTCCAACCGCTACTACAATAAACTTAACAGCAATAAATAAAACATCCCCAAGCACAAACATCGTGACCAACTCAATCTCTTTTTCCGACAAACTAAAATCTCGAAAACCTACTCCTCCTATAACAGATTTCGATTTTCCTACAAAAGACCAAGGCGTATTATTTCCATACGTCGAAAATGCGAATCCTTTAGACTATTTTAATGCCCTTAAAAACCTAGTAGGAGGTCCAAAAAACATAATTGCAGGCTCCAAAATAGCAACAATCGAGTCCTCATTTTTTTGAAATCGAAAAACATCACAGAAAACCTCTTTCATAACGGAACCGTTATTACCGTAAATAATAATACAATCACCGGTCAAAGGTTAAAAAACCCTACTCAAAAAATTATATTATCTAACGTATCTCCAACCATCCCAAACTTTGTTGTCAAAGCCTATCTTGAGGGAATATTAAATTTAAAATTAGTCTCGGCAATTTCTCTGCTCCGTGTTAAACACAATGATCCAGAGTTTGACCATATAATCAGCTTGAGGAGGCAGCTGTATGTTGATAGCGCCAATCTCCCACCCTTACCAGACTCTTTCATAATAGTTCATAATGAACGTGAACATCGAATATTTATCCAAACGGGTATGCAGAACATGCCGTCCATTGCCCCATCTGTGGAAGATAGTGTTCCCTCCGCTACAGACACTAAAGCCGCTCCAGCCCCGCAAAACATAACCGCCATCGCTGAGGAAAACACTCAACGCTCTATCTTTGAAAATAACACAACAGTCAGCACCGAGCAAACCCCAGCAGCAACTAAGCGACCCCACCCACAAACCCCTAATGCTTCTCAGAAGACTACGGAGCCCGACTTTACAAATAGCACAAGAGCTATTCTTTTACCTCTATAAATGCAGACAAACGAACCAGAAAACAGAGAGCATCCAAATGCGGTAGAAACCAGAGACAATGGAGCAAACGTAGATTTCAAACCTCCACCATCAAAACTGAAAAAACAAAAATTGCCTACTGTTGAACTCCTAAAGCCCGCAGAAAGCAACATCAACAATAAAGACTATCCATTGTCTTTCAATGACTTCGTATCCTTAATGGAAACGATTCAAGGACAACACGACCCGGCGAGTATAGTAGCCAACTTCACTGAAGACATAGATGGATTTATTCACATGCTCTCAGATAATTACTCCTTAATTCAAAACCGATCAATGAAGACACGTTTCACTAAGCTAATCAACAAACTTGCTAGACAGTCGGATTCAGATCAAACAGCAGACTAAACATATTCGAAAAGTTAATAGTGGTCATGGTTCGTAACATTATCCTGCAGTGGAACTGTCGAGGATTCTACCCTCAACTTGCTGAATTAAAGCTACTTATTTCAAATCACTCTCCTGCTGTGGTATGTCTACAGGAAATTCATTTGAAGCCCACAGATAACCCAGCCCTACAAAACTATTCCCTTTTCACTTTCAACAATGATCAAGGGTTTAGAGCAAACGGAGGGGTTACCATTATGGTTCACTCCTCTGTCTCAGCAACACAGTTGAATTTTAGTACCCCGTTACAAATGATTGCAGTGGTCGTCCATCTTCCTCAGATATCTGCCACCCCGATAACTCTATGTAACTGCTATGTGCCTCCGAATTATATAATCACTGCAGATTTCAGTCAGTACTATCACAGGTCAGCCCGCCACTAATATTACTCGGTGATTTTAATGCCCACTCACCTTTGCGGGGAGCAACACTGGAAAACAGACATGGCTCTGTCATAAATAAACTGGTCCTAGATAACGATCTGACACTGCTTCCCTCCCCAGGTTACACCCATTTCAATCTGTCCCATAATACTTTCTCAACAATCGACCTACAACTTGTTTCCACTTCCATCTTCCCTCACCTGAGCACTTTTGTGCTACAGGACTTATGCTCTAGCGACCATTTTCCTATACTCATATGCCCGTCCAAAGCCCTCCCTACCCAAACCCCCACACCTAAGCCTCAATTTCTATTCCACAAGGCGGATTGGGATATGTTTTCGGTTAAAGTAAACGTTCCCAGCGAGCCATCCGAATCTTTATCAGAGAACATCAACTCCTTTATCAACGCTATTACGAATGCTGCTCTAGCATCTATTCCTAGGTCTGTCCCAACAAACAGATCCCGACGGGTCCCATTGTGGTGCCCTGAAATAGGAACAGCCATACGCCAACGTAAACATGCCCTTAGGAAGTTTAAATCAACAGGCTTATATCCTTATTTGATCGAATTTAAAAAACGCCGTGCAGCTGCGAGGAGCCTCATTAGGCGCAAAAAACAGGAATCTTGGCAGCAATTTATGCATTCAATCTCCATAAATACTTCTAGTCACAATATTTGGCACAAAATTAAGGCACTGAACGGTATTAATCGTGCGACCCCTTCCTATTCGATAAATCAGAATGGTTCCATGTTATCTGACCCATTGGACGTCGCAAATGCTTTTGCGAATCATTTTGCAATCGAGTGTCATCCTCATCGTCATATTCGTCTGCCTTCTCTTTAAAGAAATATTCCACGGAACAGCAACCAATAACTATCATCTCTGACTCCTCACTTTCCTACAATTGCCATTTCACCATTTCTGAACTAGACTATCAACTCCAGTACCATACTGCAAACAGCGCGCCTGGGCCCGATTCCATCCATCCATATATATTAAAACACTTACCTCCATCAGCGAAAAACTTCCTCTTACATATCTATAACCAAATATGGTTCTCCGGATCGATCCCTGAGCCATGGAAATTAGCAGTTGTTATTCCTATTCTGAAGCAAAATAAAGATCCTCTTTTTCCACAAAACTACAGGATCCCTCATAAGTGTCCTCTCAAAAACGCTGGAAAAAATGGTTAATCGGCGTCTCCTTTTCTTCCTTGAACAGAATAATCTCCTATCCTTGCTCCGCCTGTAAACGCCCGGCTCTACTTTGACGACTTAAACATTTCCCAGTCTTCCAGTTTTCCAGCAAATGCTCAAAAAATCCTACAAAAAACTATTTCAAAACTACAATCCTGGTGTAACAATAATGGTCTTGTGTTTTCTCCATCTAAGTCTATCTGTGTTGATTTCTATAGGGGACGTCAAAACTCTTCCAGCATTCGCCTCAATCTAGAAAATTCCTCACTTCATTTCCACCCTACTGCTATTTTCCTTGGACTACTGTTCGATCAAAAGTTAACTTGGCGATCCCACATATCCAATCTTAAAGTTAAATGTCATAAATTCCTATCTATTCTTAAATATGTATCAAACACAAAGTATAATGTACCTCCGAAAACTCTCCTCTCCATATACAAATCCTTAGTCATTTCCAGAATAAACTACGGGTCCCAGGCGTATGCGTCAGCCAGTCCCTCTTTACTTAAATCCCTCGATTCAATACACCACACGGCGCTCCGCACGATACTTGGCGCACATAGAATTTCCCCGTCTGTAAGTTTGTGTGCCTTGTTAGGCACTCCCCCCACTAAAGTATTTCCGAACCTATTATTACCACCGTGAGACCCTCGCTCTTTTCTCTAGTAAACGTGCCTGTCCTATCGACACAAATGACCTCCCCAACACCCCAAGTTCCCTAATGACCCTCTCCAAGAAATCCTGGCTCTCCTATCGCAACACAACGTGAGCGTAATCCCTTTCCCTAACCTAGCTCCTAACATCATGATTCCGCCGTGGGCCCCTTTAAACATTGATGTTAACTTTTCCTGACGAAGTATAATAAACCCCTGCATCCTAATATCGTTCAGTTGACAACAGCAACAATGCAAAAATACCCCGACCACCTCCTTTTCTACACGGATGCTGCCAAGGCTACCCCAGAGGCTACTTCATCCCCAACCGCCTGTTCCTTTGATGTCTGCGACGTGATTCGAAAGGATTCGACTGAATGACAATTGCTCGGTACTGGATGCTGAAATATATATGGAGTATTTTTCTGTTTGGAATATTTTCTTTCTACAGAGCCTACATCACAGAAAGCCCTGCTGGTATCTGATTCATCCGCGGCTTTATTGACAATTTCTAATCCCCTCACCAAACATCCCGTAGCAATTCGAACCCAGCAGGTATTATACGAACTTATTAAGAGACAGTGCTCCGTATCCTTTCTGTGGGCGCCCAGCCATGCAGGGATTCCTGGAAATGGACGCGTCGATACATCCGCCCGAGCAGAAATATATTGCCCCTCGCCTAGTAACAGCCCACCTCCACCTTATCTCTCGAACATAATCTTTAATAATCTCACGTCCTTATGGAAAACCCATTGGTTCTCTTGTCAGACTTTCTCGAGGTTAATTAAACCCTCAACCGAACCATGGTGGCCGGCAAAAAGCATTTCCCGCAGAGATTTCTGTGCACTTAGCCGCTTGCGCACAGGCCATACGTCCATGTCGCATAATTTTATTTTGCAAAGAACCCCCTCCCCTATGAATTGTCCTTTCTGTGGCCAAGATGTTGCTCCCTCAACTCCTCATATACTATGCGACTGTCCAGCATTATCACCTCACCGGCCCCCTTCAATTAATAACAAAACAGTCACCAACATTCTTGATAATTCCCCCAATGCAATTTTATCCATAACACAATTTATCAGAACTAGCGGAATAATCAGATATCTATAAAAACAAACTGCGCATCTTCGTACTGTAATAGCCACAGCAGTTAAACACGGTACAGGATGTTGCTTTCACAAAAAAAAAAAAAAAAAAAAAAGTACACTTTTTTTTTCATATTTTAAAAAATTTCTTCTAGAAACCATCCAAAAACTCTAGGAAGATTATTGAATTGAAAAGCAAGTTAAACATAAGTAGCAGAGAAAATTCTAAATTCTAAAGACGTGTTGAGAAACAGTTTAAAGAAATGTAATTTAATAAAAACAAAAATATTTCGAAGGTAAATAAAATTACAATCAGTAAAAAACAAATATAAAAAAATTCAAAGTTGTTTTAATTGTGCTCCGAGTTAAAAACTATTTCATGTTAAACTGAGAAGACTGAACATCGTTCGAACAAAAAATACAAAAACAGAGCGGAACAAATGCTTTCAGAAGATTAATTTTGGATTGTGAAATGATGTGGAAATATCAAGGAAAACATTTTTTTTCTCTCCCTAGTGTTCTTTTAAATGGTACATCATAAATTCATTTTTGAAATGGAAATCTTAAAAAATATCTTATATTATTAGCCGAGTTTTGGCGAATTACTAAATGATAAGAATCATTCTGATGAATGCATCAAAGACGTAATTAATATAATTAATCTAAACACTCAACAATTTCCTAGTATCCCATTCTGGAGGTCCTGAGTTCAGTAGCAAAAATAAAAATGGTTCAACTTTATAGGAAATATTTCATAAAAATCTCATAACAAACTATCTTTTTGATTCAACGATGAAAACTAACATTTTTACATTATAGAAGGGAACTTTTATTATTTTTACACAGTTAGAGAGCCGATTATTATGATTATAATAAGTATACATATATCCTATTAATGGTAACATAATTCTTGCATCGGGAGTAGTATTAAAAAAAAAAAAGCGTTATGGGAAGAGAGGAAACCGTTATATGTAGTGTTCCGCTGCTACTAATTTTGAATATGAATTTCTACGTAAACTGTAAATTGTTGGATTTCAGTATAATTGTTTCTTTGATTATGCAGTTGGTGAATTTATTGGTGCTGAGAGGACAGCGAATCTTATAAAGTTTTAATAATAACAAATCTATGTTGGCGTTATGCTTTAACATCTAAAAAAGTGGTCACCAGGAAGTCTTTTTTTGCAAAGGATTCCTCTACATTAATCGTTAAATTTACGAGGTTATCTATGGTGTGCTCTGCTCATCATAAAACCTGTTTGCGAATTAGGCAAAGTACCCCTTTTTAATTTATTTTCATAAGTGTTTCAAATAGTTTGCAGAGATAGGAGGTCAACGCAATGGGCCGAACACCCACGTTACCGTTCTATCCGTAAAGTGAAGATACGTTTTTTTTCCGTTCCAAAGGGTAGTCGCCAGTAAAGTACATTTCGTTAAAAATATCAAGTAACAAGGGACGACAGTTAATGGACAACTCTTGCAAAATTTCATGATTGAGATAATGGAGTATTGGGGTGGCCTTGGTTCTTTCAGAGTTTAATGCAATAGAAAGATCACTAAAGTTAAAAGGCGCACTCAGAAACTCATTAGACTGGCATTTTGGCAGAGAGTTCGCATTGACTGATTACCAGGACGAGCGTATCTTGTTCCGGTGTCGTAAGTATTTCTAAGGACTATGACACAAGGTTTGCCTTTTACAAAAAAAACATTTTTTTTAGGGTATTTTACACGTGTTCCAGAGATGACTGTGTTGGAGCGCTGTTTATGCTACTTTCCATAAAATTTTTGAAGCGTGATTGCCGTGTGTTTTAATGGTTTCGTTAGTTTTTCGTATTCGATAAAGTCCATTTCTTTTTTGCAGAAAATCCGTTTTTCTTTTGTTTTTTTTTTTTTTGTGCTGCTTTTCTACGCCAAATTATGCTGTCACACACTCCGAGTCCTGTAGCGGCACAGGGTTGCGATGCGTCTGGTTTTTAACCATCTTATTTTTTTTTTTTCCGGAATGCTTTGCGATATAGCATTGAATATAATTTCAGTAAAAATTTAATAATTAAAGCTGCTAGAGAAGTTGCAGTAGTCTGAATTAAGCACAATTTGTTGTAACTTTTATCTAACATATGTCGAAAAAGTACTTCCAGATAGTCCCCTGACAGAATTTAACTCGAAACGAAGTTTTCTATAAAGATATTTTTCGGTATCTATATTAAAAGGGTAATTCGAAACTCGAGAATTGCTTGCCGATCGAATCATCTATGGATTCAGCTAAAGCGGCGTTAGAAAAGATAAGATCGATGTTAGATCGGAGGTCTGATAGAGAGGAGGTGCGAGTCCTCGAGTTGCTGTTGTGAAGGAATAGAGGTCTGTGTTAAGGTAGGACTGGGCAAGATGTTCACTGCTGACGTCTGAGTTGGCGCAGTTCTAAAATTAACATGGTGCACCTTAAAATCGCCCACGAAAAGAATATCGTGATTTCTGGATGAATTTTTGAAAATATTACTCCACTGATGCCGGTCAAGATCCACTCTCTCCGGGTTACGATAGCAGGCCACAATATCAAGAGGATTCTTGATATTAGCGATTCCCAAACCGGCGATCTCGACTATAAGTCGGTGATTTCTTGATATGCGATGTTGTTTTTTACTAAGAGGGCGCGATATCAACTCCACGATCAGTAGCTCGGTCTAGAGATTTTGTGGCCAGGAAAGTGAAAAAAAAAATTATGCTTTTCATATAGTTATCAGAATTCCTGTGTTAGAGTATTTAAATATAGACATGATTCCCTTTTGGCAAACAAAAACTTGTAGTATTTCAAAACACAATTGTGAGTTTATAATTTATATACATACATATCGTCGTTGTTATTCATTGAATTTTACACACTCGCACTTGATTGTAAAGTTAAACGATTTATTTCAGTTGTCTTAGTAGAACCGTAGGTAAAGTAAAGTAAGTCCCATACGCTTGATGAGGTATCATGGATTGTGAAGTTAAGCTTCTCATAATGTAATTAGCCTAATGGCGCTAATACGAGTAGGGGAGAGGGCTACTTTCTCTTCTCGGCTGCCTTTACTTTCTCAGATTGCTCTGGTAGTCAATTATTTCAGGCTGGCTGGAGCAATTTGGATCCGGAACGAGACAAGTCTCGAACACGTGTCTTCTGTTTTAGTAGCCAAGCACCTACTATCACTATTTTCAACTGACTCGTCTGCAATGCTCATTTCGGCTTTTGCTTCGATCTTGTCCGAATGCGCGCTTTTCTTTAATCGGTTGATTGATTTAAGGAGGCGTGCTTTTCAGTTTTCGTTACTTGCTCCCAACTTCGATCGCCAATAAGTTGACGCTATTTCTGACACATCAGAGCTGTACTATGTGTATGGGCAAGAAAAATTTTGAACCGATCGTAGTTAAACATGCTCCGTTTCGCATTGGTAGGTTGTAGTAATAGGTTTTCATCTAACCTAGCTCTTTCGTGATTTTTACTGACTTTCTTGTGCCCTGAAAATGTTCCCTTTTCCCTTTTTTCATGGCTTAGCGGAGTTGTTCGGCGTAGTTATTTCCAGCTAACAAAAATGAATAAGAATATTACTTTTAGGACTGAAATTCAAATTTACTGAATATTTTTGCACGTTAAATAACATAGAGTTAGCTGTGGAATGCCTCGTCTTCAATTCCGAATATCGGAATTTGCAGTTTTTATAATTTATTGATGTAAAGAAACTAAAAATCAACAGTAGCTTGGTGGAAAATACATCCGAAAAGAGAGAAAGAAAAAAACTCTCACATTAACATATTTCTTTGAAATTAAATTCAGAATTATAAAATAATGTGCTTGCATTAACCTAACAAGCGTCTTTCTACTCTTCCCTTTTACGTATTCACATCCCATACAGTGCTTCGTTCATTCTCTCCCTTCCTTCTCCTTCTGTTGTCCAAGCTCTTGATTCTTTTTTGTCCGGTATCTCTGCCGATGTTCTTGTAGACAAACCCATAAAAAAAACAGCAAACAAAATCTTTTTTAAGTTTATAAAATGTATTACCGGGAACATTTTTTAAAAATTTTTTCACAAATAGGTACTTCAGTGGTATAGCTCCGACTCAACAACAGTCAAAGACAACTGTCGGTAAAGATTATTTTCGCTAGACCGTTCTTATACATTATTACTTCTTTCTAGCACAGTCTGATTAATCTCTCGGTATAAATTGTATAGAAAAAAATTATGTTTACGTAGAAAAATTTAAATATTCAAAAGTATTTGTTCGATCGAAACGATGATTCCCCGGTTCTCGTACGGAAAGATTAAAAATAATAATTAAAATTTTGGACACTTGAAAGTAATTTTGCTAATAATCGCCGAAAGTTATAAATATTCAAATATGAACAACGCAAATTCCCGTCGCTCGTATTTGGAATATTTCTTAGAAGAAGAGAAACGAAACGTTAAGCGAATAAATATCTTTTTAAAAACACAGTTGTTTCTTCATTTTATTTATTTACTCTTTTTTTGGCCTAGCATTAATAAGGAAACTGACAAAGAATATTAAATAGATCGGATAAAAAAATTCGGTCGATCACTCGACGAAAATATTGATGCGTAAAGCCAAAACTGTCCAAAGCGTATTAAATTTAATATAAAATATGTACCGTTGTCTTACTAGCTGCGGCACAGCAGTCTCATCTTGATGTACTTCAGCTACATTATTCACGAGCGTCAAGTTATTCGCGTTAACTAACACTTCTGATTAACGGTTTACTTGATGACATAATTCGGGTTGTATTTCTTTTATTTTTTCCCCCTTTATATCGGCAGTTGAAACAGTCTCTATGCTAAATTATCCATTCCGCTTCATTTAGGATATTTATATGTGATGATGATGAAGGCGGTAACGGTCGATGAAATAGCGTCGAATTGAACGAGCGTTTATGAATCTTTTTTTTTAATAATCCTAACTGTACCTTTGCTGAAACCACAACGTTGTATTTTCTCTCAGTCTTCTCTCATTTCCTTATACTTAAAGTAACAGAATTAAAACTAAAGATAAAACAAATTACGAGATTGCGAGCTGTTCTTAAACCATTCAATGCGACCGCAAACATTTACTGTTTTTCTAAACGGAATATTGTATTTAGAGTGCCGGCACTGTTATTCTTCAGATGTTGTGTAGACTCCGCTGAACTGTAACGTAACCACTTTCATTAGTGCCCATCTTACTGTAACATTAAAATTATGGGAATTAAATTTGTCGCGAAGACACTCAACCAACCATATAAATATGAGCCTCGTACGGCGTATTATTTTAGAATCCGTTTTAAATAGCTGATTTTTGAGATAAGCTTCCAATCTGAGTACATTTTAAGTACACGGATAGAAATTGATGCAAATTGCTTTTCTTTTTTTCTTTTTTTAAATATAATTTCTTACACAGATTATGGAAACTTTGCCCACGGCGGTAATAATCTCAAAAATTAATTAAAAACAATCTACGAAAGAATACAATGGAGCGGAGACACGCGAGGACAAACACTTTTATTGTACAAAATTTTCACTGCAGAGAAGTAAAAAGTTAGGTATATAAATTTTAAGGGGAATTATATGACATAATTAAAAGTGCGTTAAAGAAATTTTAAAAATTAGAAAACAAATTCAATATAAATTAGTTTTATAGTGTATCACCAACTGTTGTATTACGTTACTAAATTAAATTTAAACTATAATTTTAATGCAAGAGGGGTATACCGAGAAAAATTTGTATTTTGTATTTATATCTGAAGAAAGGTTGAAGGTTTATTGGATCATTTATTTTTAGATCGGAGTACGAAGTATGCCTGTTTTAAAATTTTCTCTATTGAAATTTTTCCAGTTTATTCGTCCTGATAATCAATTCAAAGTTGAATTTTATTAATTCGCTTTTAACTATTTTACTGGTACTGGACACTTTTGAGAGCTCTACGAAATTATAATTTTCGTACCATTGGTAAATGCGGCGGCGCGTAGCTATGATTGATGTATATTTCAGTGTAAATGAAGAGTAAGCTGAAATGTCCTACAATACTTTTTATTCGACTCCCTCGAGGAAAAATTATTACACTGAATAAAATATAAGAAACCGGTATAGATTCGAAATTGCGGTTTTAAGAACGGGTTTCTTGTTTTTTTTTTTCTTTTTCCTATACGGCTTAGGGAAGTTACGGAAAAGAGTCTTTATCGCAGTCTTATCAGTCGTACTGCTTAGCTATTCTCCTACAGAAAGGATCTTGTACTTTTTGTAACACCTCCCAATTTACCATCCATCATATCGTAACAGATTGTAATAATTTATCCGAATTCCGTAAAAAGTTCAATCTACCACCAAACCTAAATCAATTATTAAGTAGCAACAGCTCCCACTTAAACAAACTCTTTTTATTTCTAAAACGCTGTAATTTATACAATATTCTATAAGTTAATTTAACAGGTTCGGTTTGATAACCGCTTGGGTTATGTTTAAGCCGTATGTAATAAACAAATAAATATTATCCTACATTCGTGCTGTGCAGATCTGGGGTACTTTTCGAAAGTTCTATATCGAATCTATATAAAGACTACATTGTGAAATTCGGTTTTCCACTTTATTCGAAGTGTGTGTGTCTGTGCACCGACTCACGCGCATTTCCCTACGCAATAAGAACTTTCTATTACGAATGTTTAAATTTCCTTTTTTTTTTTTTTGTTGTTTTTTTCTCCATAAAGGTAGCATACAACTTTAATAACACGACTAAAAGGGAATTTAAGTATTGATGTTTTTTTTCCCATATATATTAATGCCTACATCATTCTTTTGCCGAAGGAATAATTCTGTAACGAAATGTGCAACGAAATTAATAAAGATTTTGCATCATACTTGGGAAACATTTATTTCATTTTACGAAGACTAACACAGTCTCAATGAAAGTCGATTCTTCTATAAGAAAATACACCTAGACATGCATGAAGCCATGGTTCGAGGAATCATACATGTAAGTAATCTCACACACAGTGCTTTTTGAGATGCTAATTATCAATATTACACAAAACATTTTGATTTAATACTACTTTCGTCAATATCCATATATATATATATATATATATATATATATATATATATATATATATATATATATAAACATAGTAAAAAATCAATTCTGTAAACAATTTTGTGAAAATATTACAGTGGCGTTAATATATTAATCAGCTGAGAATGTAAAAAATCAAAATTCTCAGTGCCACACCGTCAGTATCGTGGTTAAAAAGAAATTAAAGTGTATTAGTATACAATATATAGAATAAACTACATCACGCGTACGATAACATACCTCTTAATAGTTATAATTGTTTTACATGTCAAGAAAGAAATAATTTTACCAAAGACAACAAATAAAAACTTGTAATAACGGTGAAATAGTTAATGGTCTTCCGAACGCCAAGGGGCAAGAAAAAATAGTAATTTCACTCTTTCTCTTGATTCGCCTGTTCCGTGTTCTAATTATCCGGAAATAAGCATGAAAATTAGAATTCTAACTTATCTCAGGTTAATTCTGGCTAACTTTTTATTTCCGTCCCTATTCGATTATCAAAAAGTGCTTAATTGCTAAAAATTCCCCACTTGTTAATTAATCAGCAAATGGAGATTATCAGGTAATGAAAGTGTAGCCTTTTGTGTTCTGTAATGAAATTGTGTGTTCATCTTACATTCACTCTGGCACACTTAATCGTAATTTGAGTTGCCGTCAAATCCGGAAATTAGCCAATTTGCTGTGACATTCGCGGCGAAATTTTATCATCGCGTACCACCGTTTAACACGGCAAATGAATTTGTCAGATAAGTTTATTTCTTAATCTAATTTTAACAGATCCCACCTTCGCTATTCGTTGCGCACTTCTCATTCGGTTAAATGACGACTGTCGAGCATTACCAACACGTTCTCGATTTTCGCTGCATGCGAACATCCTACTTTACATCCGAATTTCTTGCAGGTGCAACATTAACTTTGACAAAATTATTTAAATATTCAGCAACAACGGCTTGTCACATACTATGTCATTTCAAAGTCATAATTTAATTTATCGTTCCAAGTTGATAATTTGATTTCTTCTCTTTCTTATTATTAATGCTTAAATCGCTATAGGGGTGTCATCGTTAGAAAAAATCTTATGACAGTTTTTTGTTTTTTTTTTTTTTTAAATGACACGGAAAATTCTCTCAAAAAACAGTATTAGTTCTAAAATCAATTATTTCACAGTTTCATTTGTCTTCGTTATTCTTTCTTTTTCTGTTGTAAGTAAGGATTTTAAAACAAAAAATTAAACTAGAAAAAAAATTTTCGTCGAAAATAAAAGTTTGTTCCAGAAATAAAAAAAAAAAAAAAATCAAACCTATTTTCAGAAGAAAAAGAAGGTATCGCGGAGGGACTCACAAAAGTGCTATTGTTTGTGGCGGTTGTTTCGATAAAAATTTCAAAAAATCCAATAGATTTGAATTTTCCCTCGATCTGTTTTATCTTTTATGCATTTATTGCACATGTAACGCCGCCGAGAATATTTATTTATACACCTGTATGCACTTTTTTAAACAATATACTCATGTATATATATTATATTAATAATACGTCATTCTTGGCCCGGGGTATATTACATTTTTGTTCCATCAATATATCCTGTTACTTTATATAAGATAACAAAAGTTGAATGTTGTGTTGTACAGTTGCCAAGATTTTTTTTTTTTTTTATATAAAAGATGGGAAAGAATAACGTAGACGACTGAAAACGATTTTCTTGAAAAAATCGTATTAGAAAAAATATTAGGGGCGCTTGCCCCCTTACGGGACCCGAAGAGCAGAGTTTATATATATATATATATAAATATATATGAAAATATATACATAATATATATGTGTGTGTATATTTACACATATAAATGAATCCTCACTTTTTAAATGTTTGTGTACCATTTTTTGTTAATATTTTGTAAATTAATATGCATTCGTAAAACAGTTTGTATGTAGTAGATTCCTTAAGAACCGGAGTACAGAAAAATATTCTCTGAAAAATAACATGCGAATGCAACTCAGAACAGATTCAACATGTTGTTTGGATAGTGACAGGATATAACTGAAAACTTCCCAACTTTGTATTTTAGAGCGTTTATTGATTTATACAAAATTCTCGTTGAGTATCAGTCTGCACCGAAATTAGTATGAGTATTACGTATAGTTTAGGAAATATTGAGCCGTGTAGACATTTACAGTACTCCTTTGAGATTTCATTTTTTCATCTAGTACAGAAAATATTAATAAATTATAAAACTGGCCTGTACGCTATGGGTTAAAATTAATTTTTTAATTACATAGAAAACGAATTTTCAGTTTCTCCGAATTGAATTATTGACTAGAAAAAAACGAGAGAAGGCCGTAGTGAAAGAACGACAAGAGGGGGGGGAGTTAGAGAGTATATTTGCTTAAATTCAAATCCTATTAAGTCGTACGTCGATTTTAGAAGAATGATGGAGCGGGTCTTTATAACGTCTTTACATTAAATTTTAAATAAAAGTTACCAAAGAAGCTTTACTAAAAACGAATTATTTAAGAGCGCTATGCAGTTTAGCTTTCAATTTCTCATGCTTTGTCAACAAATCCTTTTTCCTCCTAGGCTTTTCTGACTAAATACTTAGCTGTTATTTTCTGAACCTTTTCTGTTCTCGAAATTTGAATTGTTCTCACATTCACGAGAAAATAGTTATTAGGGAAATAACAGACAAATACGAGAAGCGGGTTTTACCACAAAAAAAGAAAAAAAAACACCTTTAGTAGCGAAGAAAATTAATTTTCCGTTCTTTGAATATTAAGTTGTTTTTTTTTTAAATTATTTTTTTACGATATTTTTTTTTTTCGAGTGATCAGAGCAGCGTATAGAAATTTCATTCAAGCGATTATACGTAATTTCTTTATACTACAAATATCGCTCGTTAACGGTCTGAAAAGTACTTAAAAGTTAAAGTTCGTGTTCTCACTTCGTCTTATCTTTCGCATAAGTCGCACATATTGCAGACAGTTTAGATCTCGACCGTAAGTTATCAAAGTTCGCTCTATGCAAGGTGCAGTAAATACGTTTCTTTAATAGTAACTGATTCAGTGATGATAGTTTTCACTATTGTTTCAAAGTGAAGAGACATTTTGAATGGTACAACGAATTTTCTATTATAGATATATCACTTCTTGTTAATGAAATAATTGTATACTAGAGAAATCTGGAAAAGTAAAGGCGGATCCCAAGTAGAAAGGAACTGGCCTCGGTATTTTTTCTAATGGGGGCTAGCCTGAAAATTATGTTGTAATTAATATATATATATATATATATATATATATATATATATATATATATATATATATATCGATAAATCAAACATTCACAATGTCAGTTCGAGTTTTGCGTATACATTTGCGTTACCTAAAAAATTGCCTTGAGCACTAGATCTGTACAGCTAGAATGTACAAATAGGTAGTCGCCTATATTCAGAATTAAGCACGAAAGTTCACAGCATTCTAGGCTCCTGATGCTAAAGAGCGAGGGAAATTTTATTTCAGTCACTTATACTTTTTTAGGTTTCTTTAGCGCGCAGTTTAATTTAGGACCGCTTGATGAGCTTCACCTTCAGTTTAGTATCTGAGCATCACAACTATTTGGTGATTACCATATTCGCAAATAAGCAATCATTTAGAATTTCAAGTCCCAAAAGGAAACGAGAATGGATAAGAAAGTAGAGTTTATTGAATTAATAAATGTTATGAAATTGACCAAATGCCAGTATGATAGCAATGATCAAGGAAAAATTTATCGAAAAGATGATAAATGTGCGGGTGAAGCTGCGGGTTAGTTAATTCAATAAAACTGCAACATTATTAGATAATAAAGGAGTAGATTTTTGCTAATGGTTTCGGTCGTTGAAGTAAAATGGATTTTAAGTACTTCGATTTTGGAAAAATGCTATCAAATATTTTTTGTTTCGGTCCTGAAGCGGTCGCAATCATGTATGAAAAAATTGATGTATTTCATCTATCTCCCTACACACATAGCTTTAGCCCATATACGTTAGCATGTATTCTGCTACTCGCTTGTCGCTAGAGCGCGTAAGCAACTTAATTCCAGAATTGATCTTTATTTTTGTATTTTTACCGAGAGATTTCAATAAATTTGATTTTGATTTGATCATTAAGATGTATACCGCATCAAAAACACTAGTTTCTTGTAATTCTTTTAGAAGAATCCGTTTACATCATTCTTCGTAAAATAAAATAAAAGACACACTCACAATCGGTGATGTCTAAGCGAGGAGCGCTTATTCTTAAAAATGTTATTCAATTTGTTCGGCATTTTCGATATATTAGTCTTTAGCTAAAGCAATTTTCAAAAGTGTCTTAATCATGTCAATTATGGGTGAGCAATTTCTAAACATAATATTATTAGGATTACCACGTATTTATTAATGCATGTGTGAACGTTACTTCTTGATTGGCTGTCTTCTTATAGTGCTAATTTTTATTCGGGAAGCAGATTCTCTTTATCCTTTTGACGATTGGAATTTGGAAAACTCGACAACGCTATCATTCCTCTAAAAAAAATATGTAGTCGAGCTCTTCATTAAATGAAGCGGATAATTTTTACCGAAACAAACGAGATGAATGTTAGATGTACACTTTTTTTTCGAACGTCAGCAAATTATTTTCTCGGAATCACCGTCAGATATCTCGATAATATTCCGTTTGCTTTTTTGACACGGCACAATTAAATTAAAACCTCTTTTTTTTTTTTTTTTTTTTTTTTTTAAATTCTAATTACAGTCAATTTTTTTATACTGACGTTTTTGAAATTCACCTTAGGTTTTTTTCTTTTTTTTTTTAAACAGATTTTCGACTATTCATCCGAATCTCTATTTAAAAACATTACGCAGTTTATTCGAAAAAAGTATTCGGGAAAAATCGTAACGCCGTGTAAATCTGTCATGTTGTTTTAGATGTATGATGAGTAGACTATGATGTCTAGTTTTAGTCGGCGTAAAAGTGTATCGCGGTATAGAGGAAGAAAGGTGTGATGTCGAGCCTCATCGGATTAGTGGAATAGAGATGGTCTTACTAGCTGCATCGACTGAATGAACTTCCGAGAGCAGGAAATAGTAAGTGAAAAATAAGATGTAATAGTCGATAGAAATTCCGATAGATAGACGCGTAATGGGACGTGAAACAGTGAAAAGTTGGGCGTATATATGTATTTTTTTTTTTTTGGCGCGTGTATTAACAGAAGCAACGGCGGGAGAGCCGGACGGTGAATTTAATTGAAACGCCGTGATGTGAAATTGAACAAAGTCTGGAAGAATTTTATTATTCCGGTTTTTGTTCAACTTCATCACGGTGTTTCAATTAAATTCGGGTTAAATTTGAACTTTTTAAATAATCCGTTCATTTTCGAGGGCGCTGCGTACGGCTGAACTTTAAGAGGACGACAAATAGAAAGTTTGTAGGTCTGCTTAGAATATGGACTGAGAAAAGAATTAATATTGAAAAAGAAAAAGCTTGCGTGATGCGAAACGACAGGGGTGACGGTAGTAGTAATTTTAATACGAATAATGAAATATTTCAGCGGCCCAATAAACGGCGATACGGTACGGAAGGAAAATTGCAAAAGTCGGCTAAGTCGAGGATGGCCGCATACTGCCAAAAAAAGGTCGGCTTTTTGTGGAATTTATTCGTTTAGCAGATATGACAATCGGCAGGAAGTGATCAGTTCGATGATTAATGCTGACGACGACGACGACGACGACGACGATAGTCTTCGTGAAGAGGAATTAATTTAAAATAGAGCTTTACCGCTTCAATTTAACAATATCACCCGGGGAGTAGCTTAGATTTAACCCGCGGCTTTTAAAACTAGTTTACTCCGGTAGCGACGACTGATATTAGCCTTTGAAGGCATTTCGAAGATTTCCCTCGTTCATTCTCAGTGTACACAGTTAATGCGAGGTAATTAACTAAATTCGGTTTATTTTATTAATAATACTATTTTTTCCCCGCCTTCAATGCCTTTAAATATTACCGTATCGAAAGGAAGAGTTCACGCAATTATTATTACTTTGTCGGGGATTTTCATTCCCTTGCCCGGCGGAATCTTATTAATAATATTGTACTGTCACATTTTCCTCTAAATTATCTAGCCCTCAAAAATTATCTCCTTGAAATTTCGGTAACGCGATCGGACCGTTAAATTCGCTCCGAACTGACTCGAATTGTATTAGCCGGAAGCTATTTGCTGCTGACATTAATCGGTTTTTCGTTAGATTTCCCGCAGTCGACCACGACACTATCTTTTGAAAGATCATTAGCTCGAGAATAAGGAGACTGACCCCATTAAAAAAGCGGCAACTTTTGCTATTATATGACGAGCGAACCGTCGCTCTAACAGCTTGGCCGCGTTCGAGAAAACAGTGATCATCGGTACGCGTTAACGTTCACCGGAGTCGAAAAAGATTGACAACGGACAGTCGGTACGAAATTAAAAGCTTACATGCCTTTTTGCCATTGAATGTAGCATAAGAAATCTTCAGAAGTTGGCGATTCTTCACAGGCCGATCGTGTACGTTAATAGTAGTTGACGAACTGTGAAAATGTCGCGAAAGTTTGATGCAGTTTAAGAGTTGAATTGAACCGAAAAAGTTCCATCAGCTAGACAAAAGGAAAGGAGGTTTGTTTGATCCCATCCCATCCCCCCCCCAATGCTATTAAAACTAGACGCGGATATTTACATGTAATGCGGAAGCTTTGGCAACAAGCACGAATAAGCGTTTTGCCTATCATTTATTGCGGAATGGAACCGACTGGCCAAACAGTTAATCAATAATATTTTATGAAGCGAGATACCTCTTCTCTTTTTTTTTTTTGAAAAATTGCGCCAACGTGTTGGGAAGAAACGCCCTGAAATTCGGCAGAGCGATCCCAGCGCGCCTGTTCGCAGTGTGTGCGACCTCGGTAAAGCAATTTTTGGTCAGTTACGCAGAAATATTCTGAACAAATGACGGCGCGCGTCTCTTGAAAAACGAGATGTACATATATTAAATAAAGTTAAACGGAGTTTTTATGACTTTGTTTAAACGTATATCTGCGGAGTGAGTTTTTCAGGGAACTCTTATACATTTCAAAAGTAATTTCACTTTCTTTTTATTCCCGGAACAGACTACGATGAGGGCGGCATCAAGAAGAAGTTCTCTGCGCTGTACGGCAATATTCGAAACACGTTCTTAGGATAAAGTCGGTGCTGCGGATGATATTATTATTCCTGACTCGGCACATAAATATTCTTGAAAATGAAAAATTTACTTTTTTATGTAAAATTCGAATTTCGTTAATAGCTCGCGGTGTTTTCGATGTTACGTAAAGTGTGTGACATTTGATACTTTTGCGGGCTAATCACGCGGCAGGAAAGTAAAATAACCTAATCGACACTAGGCCAAAAAAAAATCAAAAGACATCTCAGTAGTAGTAACGTTAAATATAGACAAAAGTTGACATCGGCCGCAGATGAAATATCACGTAAAGCGAAGGAAACTTTTTTAAAATCTCAAATTTCGCAACTCACTTTCGTAATCGAAGCAGAATGATGCGGTACTCGCGCAATAGTCAACGACGATGCCTACGTCAAAGTTCCCCTCGGTCAAATGGATGTATAACAACGTTTTTTCGCCATCAGATTTGCAAATTGCCGCTTAGAACAGGCTGTAATAATTTTTATCGATCTTTCGTAAAATAACGTAATAAAAGAGGATTTTTTACGATACGGCCGCAGGCCAAAGCGGCCAGTAAAATCGTAAGCCTTTATTGTGTAAGATGCGCGCCGCTAACTTCACCGTACTATTTACCGAATTTTAATTTCAGTTTACGAGTAGTAATAAAGAGAAATTTTAAAGTTTTCCTCGAAAAAGTCGTGTCGTGGCGCGAAATACGTTCTTGCCCCCGAATTCAGAATATCTCTTTAAACATTTACACCGCTCGCTCGCTCGCTCGCTCGCTTGCTCCGTTACGAGAGGTGGCCTGAAACTTCTTTTTTCCTAAAGTCAAAATTGACGTGCAAAATCGGAACTCCGAATTAAGCGTATCATTTCGAAAAAAGTTAATTAAACATCGATTTTTACGGATTTAACACTGAAAGGACACACACACACACACACACACACAGTCACAATTACGAAGATTGAATTTGGGAATAATTTTTTTCAAAAAAAAAAAACGTCACCAGTGAAAAATAGCGTAGCACGAAATAAATCGTACACCTCGGATGGGATGTAATTATTTTATAGGAACAATAACGCGATAATATTGTATCGACAAATTAATATTTTGATATCTCTATGCGGTGGTAATTCTATGTACTACTGTGCGTGGCGTAGAGAAAGGGGGGGGATTCGTCTCCGCGAAATAATTGAATAATATTTTAGCAAAATTCAGAATCACAATTGTTGTCTCGATTGTTTTATTCTGTTCCATTTGTCGATATTTAAAACGAAACCCGTTCGAGAATACACGTATGTATAAACACGCGCAAATTGCAAATTAAAAAATATAACACTTTTTTTTCTTAATTTTTTAAAAACCTCTTTTTTCTTTGTCCCCCCCACCCCAATAAACACATCCGCACATTTAAATTTACAGAAGGGGATGCGAAGACAGAGTTGACTATTAACTACGCCTCTGCCGTTGTGCCAGTGTTGTTCGCATTATTTTCAATTAAAATGTTTACATGAAATGTTGCAGTTGTCTCTGTATACCATTTTAAACTAAAAATGTGCGCAGCACATGTAAAACTGTTGGCGCAACGATGTATGTATAATTTTGTTACTGGCCGATGTGATTAAATTGGGAAGAAAAGAAATTTGTCGCCGGTATGATATAGAAGATCATATTGTGGAACAACAGATTTAGGGGAAGGGTGATAATAACAAATTGGTCCGAGAAACGAAATGATTGTATATAATGAGGCTGTGTCTTCTCAGTTTATCACTTCTATTTCTTTCTCCGACGAAATGTATTTCAGTTCGCATTCCCGTAGGATTTATGAAATTTTCCGCCGGTTACATCATAAATATTTTTCTGATTATTTCGAACGAGAAAAAAAGTTAAAATATATACGAGATATTCTCGCGTAATAGTATTATTAGGTTGAAAAAAAGTACGTAACCAGTATTTCGGCTGATTTAAAATTGTCCAGGTAATTAACATGTATGTTCTTATTAGTTGCGCTACAACTGATTTTTAATTTTCGTACATTTCCGGTGCGGCTGACGATATTATCCTAGCGCGACTACTATATTGTATAAGACACTCCTTGTGTTCGGAACTACATTTTCTAATGCAAACTCTGTGTCAGAGAACATGGCGAATTTTACACGCTGGTCTGTATCTATTAGGGATTATCCTTTTTTTGAATTTGGTCACCTGCAGACCCGTTATGTGAAATTTTTTACTTGCTTGCACACTAGAAAACAGGAAGTATTGTAATCATGAAAAAAATGTTTAATGCCATATTTTAAAAGATACACGTATCCGTTTTGCCTGATTACTTTCTCTTATGCAAACGATAGAAGGAAGAGTGTGTGCTACACGCTGGCGAGAAGTATTTTGAATCTCACATTTCGACGAAGATATCCACACCGCTGGATCCATTTTTTTTGCTACCAAATTTATATCTAACCTGAAATTGAATATTGGTTAAACCAGGGGTGCCCGGATGGTAACTAAAGGTGGATCTCAAGTAGAAAGGAACTGGCCGCAATATTCTCTTCAGATACATTAGGCTTAGCACATTATGAAAAATTTCACAATCCGTGATACCTTATCAACGGTGTATGGGACTTACCTTACTTTTGCTTATAAATCTCTGCCTGCAAAAGATGGTGTTAAAAAGTTTCTTCGGAGCTGGTGGGAGTTTAGATTGGCTGCAAAGTATTATCTATTAGTTTCCAACCGCATGGGTCCAGTTGATTGCCTAGCCACACTTGAACTTGACAGTATACTCGACATAAGTGATGATAAGCAGATGCAAAAGTCGGAGGATTTTATTGTTCTGTTCCGTGTATTTTTTATAAAATTTAAATATCTACACTTGTCTATACAATTATTATTATTTTTTTTTTGGAGCTCCATATATAGCGAGAAGAAACCGAATTTTCACGTTTGTGATGATGTCTTGTGGAGAAGAGTGAATTTTTTTCGAAAAACGTATGCGCAATCAATAAAATCCTGTTTTTAAAACAACCGATGATGTATTTTCAATGTTTCAAATGGCGATATCTCAGGAATGGTGTGATTCGTAGGAGAAAACAAAATGTAAAAACAACTTTTGTAGAAAATTGAATGATCTATATAATTTTTATGTGATCTATGTTTAGAATAACACTTGACCGTTTACTAGAAAAATGCAAAAACTAATATTTTTTTGACCTTTGACCTCGAATAATTTTTTTTTTTCAGTGGGGATTTTGGATATTTTATTTGTAATAGATTGCCTAAGATCTGTACCGATTTTCAGCTTCATATGAATTATTCTAAACTCACCACTATTTTTTCGTCTACTTTAACCGAACTATATATATATATATATTATGCATTCCCCCCCGTGTGTGTCTGCTGCATAACAACTAGCGCGCATATGATGATACGCTTGTTTGCGCGTTGCCTTCCACGTAACTATTAGCGATTATTTAATTTAGTTCTTGTAATAATTTCCGTCGTCACCTGAGATAGAACTCGAGACTTCCGTTAAAGTCAAGCGCTCTAGCAACGTCTTATCGCGATACGTTATACTATTGTTTTGTTTTTTACGTCATCTGAATTTCCGAAAAATTACTAATACTTTCTTTAAAATATTTGGGTACGTCTTTTGATTAAATTTTCTAGCTATATGCCGGATCTGTCGATAATGTCATATTATTTTTAAATTTTTTCCCCGTTAAAGCCGCTGAAGGCGTGTTCCGCGTTAGGAATTAAATATTTCCCGAAAATTATTGTAATCGCGAAGAAATCGTCAGATCCCGTTTCGGCATCTTGCCAGATCGGACTTCAGTCTTTTACACGCATCCATTATTACTCCGTTTGCCGCCGGCCAGTCGGACTTTGTGTGAAAAACTCGGTTGGAAAAGGCGTTTTCCTGCAGACTGGGAGTAATTTGCGAGCGCAATAATCGGCGCCGACAAAAAGAATTCAATTTATTCAGCGTAGCAATACTATCGCGGCAGCTTGGTCGGTGTACAGGTGCGTTTAAGATTTTAATTTAAATCGTTTGCGATTCCGTCTATCGCAGTCGTTCCAGCTACGTCGTCTTGGTGCCGCGAACTGACGACTGTCCTACAGACAGACACACAGCCGAATCTTCCGATAAGACACATTTCATTGTCTGCCTTGCTTAAAGCCGAATAAATGAGGAAAATTTTTCAGACTCCCCTTAAGCAGAGCGTTCGCATTTCAAGCAGCGTGTTCCTTCTTCTTTTGTTTTTTATTCGTCATTTTCCATTTTCTTCTCGTCTTTTTCCGTTCATAATGAAAAATCCGTTTCAATTTTTTAAAATCTCCTAAATGTCGCCCTCTCCCATTATTCGTAATTCTCTTTCCGCCGCCTTTTCAATCTTATCGCTTTCCTGTTATTATTTATCGGTCCATTATAATCATTATTTTTATTCTAATTTCCGTCCGATTTAAATCAACCGTTTTCGGCGAGAAATGAGTAATATAAATGCAATACACCGTTGCTTTTTCCGTTTTCTCCATCCATTTGTTATTTATTATCCCGATAACAACTTGAACTATTTTATATAATGTTAATAAACAATGAACACGGAAATACATTTAAATCTCAAATAATGCAGTTCGTTATTCCGAATTAAATATATTTTCACCCCGTTTATTAAAATTCTCTATTATAGCGTACAGAAATGGTTTAAATTAGTAATATTAAACTTTAAAAAATCGAATTATTTCTAACAAGGAAAGTGCGCGAGTTGTCAGTCGCGCATATTACGACGAAATTTTGTAAAGAATTTAAAAATACTAGACAGCTATTTTTTTTTTTATCGGCCCACATGCAGTTTAAAGGGGTGAAAACTGCCCCTAAACTTTACCCCCTGAAAAAAAGTTTTTTCCGCGGTTCCAACTGCATATTTTTCAATGAAACAAAATGAAGATTGCTTCTTGTAAAAGAGGTGAGCAATTCGTAATGATTTTTAAGCAGCACGGGTTGCATCCTCTACTTTTAGGGGGTGAAAAGACGTATTTTTCAGTTTCATTTTGAAAAACAAAAACTTATAAAAAAAAAGTCTTTTCAAAACGTAAAACAAAAATATTGAGTTGACCTATTTCGGCATTTTACTGTATACTACGCCCAACGGAAGTAAATCGTCCCTAATACAAAGTAACTTTATACATGTATTTCCAGCGAAACAAAGTTTCTTTAAAATTCGCGTATGGATCATTGGTTCACTAGGATGTAACACGGACGCCTCGTATTTGTAATTAGCGCCGTTTTTGCAGACAAGTTGTAATGCCAAGTAAAATATGTTTGACTTTTTTTTGTCTTGATCCGAAGGGGATGCAGTCTGTTTTTGTCGTTACTCGCATCAAAAAGAATTCTCGATAGAGTTGAATATTAGTATTAAGAATATTTCCAAAAGCCAAGAACGAGAAATTTAGTTGGCAATACCGCATCAGTTGACAACATTAAGTTAAAGGCTGATGAAATACATTCAAGCTACCATCCGTTGTTCAGCATCTCCAACTACGGATATAACTAGGTCGAGAATAATATTTTCAGTGAAAGCGCGCCACTCGATCAACACAATCGAACTGCTCTGAGTTTCCGAGCAACCAGAAAAAATCATCGTAAAAGTTGCGATGCAGGTGTAAATCTTTTTCTGTTTCATTACCGTTGAATAACGCGCCTTTTCTTACTCTTATCGGTACTAGGGGTGTTTGGAAAATGTTTTTCGATTGTTTTTACAGTGTTAGCGCAAGCTCGTTTGTAATTTCAAAAAAGCTACTTTCATTTTCATTGGGTACGCTAACTAGGAGCAAGAGTCCAATCAACTAACCAAGATGATGGATTAGAATGAACGCCACACGCATTCGATTTTAATCTGGTGCAAGATACTAGGCTGAAGCGAGAACGACAGACAAGGAAGGGAACGGACGAATATGGGCAGCACCAGGGAGATTAGAATGCAAAAGTTGAGAATAAAGAAGAGAACACTCAAAGGACGGCCGGGAACATTCAAAGAAAACATGATTGGCATCACATGGAAAAAGGAATCGTTGAGATGAAGAGGACTTACTGCAAAAGTATCCTCAGTTAAAAGCGGTGAACACGTCGCTATGACGTAACAGTTGTCGCTGTTAACGGTAGCGGCCGAACACCCCTCTATCCTTTTTCGAAACTTCCATTCGATTTCGTTCGCAACTGAAACCATGGTAACATATAGATATTATCGAGTAAAGCAGAAAATAATTACCACCATAGTAATTACAGATTATTATGCAAACTATATAAATACATAATATACACATAAACGCGTGAAAAACACAGGAAATAAATTTGCTGTAATTATTAATTTTGTGTAATTAATCACTCAAATATCCTAGATAGATATAATTATAAGGGTCGTTTATTAAATGCGGGTTTTCTTAATGATTTAATAATCAATGGACTACGAAGGATGGGAAGGCGATTAGAGAAATATATTTCGACGGCGAAAAGACAGCTTTGGCTTCTAATAAATAAGCTGGAAAGGAGAAGATACGTATTTTTTACCGTTGAAACAAAAATTGTGCGAAGAAAAAAAAACAACAAACAATTATTAAAGGTTTTCTTTTTTTTTTTAAAAACAGTTTAATATATTTCAATATTTCCTGATAACGAATTGTTGTACAGATAATATTATGCACGAGAAAGTGGGGGGCCGAGGGTATAACGCTTACGCGGGAACAACTCGGATTAGCGCAGGATTGTAAGGGCGGAGTGGGTGAATGTGCAATCGTAAATTATGAAATTTAGCGTAGAGTTGCGCGCAGTATTGGCTTATAACATTTTAGTAATGTAAATCTTGGGCGCGATAATAAATCAAAAAGTCGTCGGGTAAACCGAGTTCAGTCGCAAACGACGGGCCACAGATTTCGAATTTGAACGCGTCTTTTCTTTCCTCGCCGTGTAAAATTAATATTACCTCCGATCAATGAAAATGTTGAAATAGTCGTCAGGAACTGTAAAGGTCGCTAGCGATTGCGCCCCCCAGATTTCGCAAAGTTTAAAATTCCGCGGAAAATTTTTTTCTTTTTATTATTATTATCATATACATATACACATATACATATATATATTGTCATGAGCCTACAGTGAGTAACGTAAATAAAATATTGATTTTGTGTTTGGAATTCTGGCTTTACTATGCTGTGGGAAATGAAAAACATAGATTAAATTTTATATTCCTTATTTTATTTATTATCGATCAACACAGCATAGTATTTCGTATATATAATTCTCTCGTAATGTTCGAACCGAGTAAAGTAAAGTAGCTGATTAAATGGTTCGAACGATTGGGAAGTTGGAATATAATTCCGATGCCGTACCAACACAATTATAATAACGTAAAATTAACAAAGGCTAGACGTACTGCCCGACTAAAGCGACGTAATTTTGCCAAAATTACGCGTATGATAAGAATGATGTGTCAGTGCGACTGGTCGGGCAGTACTGACAGCTGATCGACTACCCGGGTTTTGGCGAGTCTTGCGCTCGTTCGTCAAGAGTCAGTATCCGTTTTGCTCTAAAAAGAGTTATCGTAATTTGAAGCGTTGCGTGGTCAGTGGACCCGCATCAATTTTTAAATTAAATTATTTCTCCGTCGACATAATAATTAATACGTGTGAAGAATTTTTAATTTTTTCATATTCGCGTTGTTTATCTGTTAAATGTGTCGATCACCTGCTTTTGTTCTGAAAAGTACTCTAGTCACCGACGCGTGGTCTAATTGTGTATGAATATATCTTTTTTATCAATAATTTGAATTTATTCGCGTCTATTACGTGACACATAACACGAGCCTCCAGGCGTGGTTGATAGTTCGGAGGACACGGCAACCCGAGCCGCTGTGCGATAGCTATTTGTTTAGCTTGGGTGGTTTCTCCGTCCTTTTATTGATCTAATCGTGAAACTGGAGGAGTTTGGAGAAGCCAGAGTGACGTGACATCAGAATTGAGCATACGATAATATATATATATATATATCCCAAGTCGTATTGCTCGAGGTTCCAAGCGTCGTGACTACCTATTTGTATATGTGTATATATATATATATATTATATGTTATTTTTTACATATGTAATTGTTATTATTATTTTAAACTAAATTCATAGGCTGGTGTTTTATGGTGTCGGGAAGGAAGAGCACAGCGAATTAAACGCGCACAAAGAAATAATATTCCGGATATACTTCAAGATTTTAGACTTCAGGATTTCGTAGGGAAGATGAATTTTCTGTAATTTTCAAGCTGGATGATAATATCTGCTTAACTTTTCTAATCGAGCTGTGTCGGATGTTCCGCACAAGTGATCAGTTTCTTCTAAAAGCCCGGCATTTACATAATCTTTGACATCGTCAAACGATCACCTCATCTTTGTTTCTTCCAAATTCCCTATAAGCGCATCCATTATAATGACGTGCTGCAGGCTTACCCACTTGTTAGTTATTAAAACAACTTCCATCGAAACATTCACAGAACACGAAAACTCGCAAAACTTGAACGAGAAGATTACACTGATAAACTGCTGCTAACAGAGTTAACTAAACGACTGCGGGAACAGAAGTGGATTAGCTAGGAGAAAATGGTTGAAACTGGTTTTTAGGAGTAGGGGTTGAGCGTGATGTAACTAAAGTTGCATAGGTGTGCCACCGATTTTCGACCGATTGTGCGTTTATTTCACACATTTCTATGTGCCCGCTTTTTCTGCACAACCGCGTTTTGTACCCAATGAATCGTTCTTTAACGGCCGACCCCGAAAATAATCGATTTCTACGTATCACTGTGTCGGCAAGATGAATCGAAGGCACCTTTGCTTGAATTAGAGATTCCATTTTTAGTTTACAGGTTGACCGCACAATTTTATTCGAAAAGAAAAAGTAGTTATATGCGCGATACTTGAACGGACTTTCTAAAGACTAATTAACGAGAAATGCAGTAAAGTGGTTGGTGGTTGGGACAATCTGCGATCTCTTCGTCGCCGCAGGTAATGTGAACTGTTGCTTCTAGCCAACGGCTAACTGATAACTAAGTGACCAGTGAAATCTATCTTACTTTTCTCGCTGTTAAATCCGAACTAAAGAGCTTTTTTTGATATTTTTATGAGCATCTCTTTTGGCGTCGATTCTGACAACCCAATCACCTCTCACCGAGACGGGACCACACACACACTCATATATATATATACGCACACAAAAGCAACACACGCATTTTCCCTTTCACCATCAACATTTCTTTTAAGTACTAAATATATCACCTTTAATAGCATTTTGAGTAATGCATTACAGTACTAAGTAATATGGAGTAGGATCATCTGCGTACTGTTGCTCTCGCTTCAATTGACGATTTTACTTAATATTTTATTACGACATTCAACGAAACTGGCAATTGGTGAAATTCGTAAAATTCCAAGAGCAGCGGAAATTGTTTTCGGAAAAAAATTTAGTGTGATGTTCGGCACCATTTTTAAATTGTAGATTAGAAAGTCGCGGTGAAGTGCGAAAAAATTTTGATCAAATTTATTTTAATAATAATAATATTAATAATAATAATAATTTCAATTTAAAATACCACAGATGCGCATAATTGCACGAGTCTCTGAGTCGTATCGTTCGATTTCGAGCATCGTGACTGCCTATTTGTACACTAGCAGTACAGAATAGGCAGCGCTCATGGCAATTGCTATACGCAACGCGAATGTATATATATACACGCAAGACCACACCCGGAACTGATAGTAATCGTTTAATGTATCGATATAAAAGTGCAGTCCTATATGTGTCTGACGTGTACTGAACTAGCGCGCATATAGTGTGGTATACGTGGTGGTTTGCCATTGCCTTCCACATGATTATTAGCGAGTATTTAAATTTAATTAAATTCTGTCGTCGCCCGGGATCGAACTCGTAACTAGGCTTGGCCGATGTATCGATATATCGGGAAAAACCGGTGTGGAATCAACATCGCCGAACCGGTTTCGAGAATTTTTGAAAACCGATGTATCGCGGACCGCGGTGTTGCCGAACCTTCACGATGTATCACGGTGTTCGATGTTGATTCAAGTAATCAATCTGAAAGAGCTAAAAATGAATTCAATAATTACTTATTGATGCCTAAAGTTAGTTTAGAGAAAAATCCATTGACATGGTGGAAAACTCACGAGGGTTCTTTTCCTTGCATGAAAAATCTTGCCAAAAGATACTTGACAATTCAAGGTACCAGTACACCTTCAGCACAGGAGGAAATGTAATAACACGTCAAAGAGCCGAATTATTCCCGAAAAATGCAGAAATGCAAATTGTTTTGGCTCAAAATATAAAAATTGCGTATAGATGATTCGGTTTTAATTCAATTAATGGGTAATATTCTCAATCACATTATAAACGAAAACAGTATAGGTGTGTGGAAAAAGGAGGTAGTGAAGTGGCTGAAGGAGTGGCGCAAAGAATAAAAACAAACTGCATCCGAATTCCTCTCACCGAGATAGTTCGATCATACTGATTATATATACGTATTCTGTGTTGTTATTATGTCATTCCTTTTCCGTTTAACTTACTGTTTTGGAATTCATAAAGACGATATTGTTTGCGAACGCTATCATTATATATATATATATATATATATATATATATATATATATATATATATATATATATATATGTATATATGACTATTTTGAGTTAATGAATGTATGTGTATGGTTTTTTCTTTATTCTTTATACTTATCTATAAGTTATATATATTTATTAGGACTAATATTAATTAAGGTATATATAATTTCGATGTGTGTATAATAAGTATGTATAAATTTGTAACGTGTACAACCTAAATAAACGATAATGAGAGAGTCGGGCACTAACACAAGGGGGATACTTGCCCAGTGAGACCCACGAACTTATTTTTAAAATTAAAAAAAAAAAAAAAAACCTATGTTTTACATCAATCACTTTATTTTCCATTGTTTCATTAATGTTCATCTATTTAGTTAAAAGATGTTAAGTAATAATAAAATTTATTGGACACCTTCATTTCTTTTTTAATTAAAAACAAGAATTACCTTAAATATTACCTTAAGCGCAAGCTGAATTATTTATTAATGAAAACTATTTACTAATATGACTAGTTTAATCTTAATCGTTTAGTTATGCAGCATAATTAAGCCGCACTGTTTTTTTTTTTTTTTTTTTTTTTTCGAAACGTAAAAATCGTGATACATCGTGATATCGCGATGTTTACTTCCCGATGTATCACGATGCAGAAATATAGACATCACCCAAGCCTACTCGTAACCTCCGTAATGGAAGTCAAGCGCTCTAGCAACTAGGCTATCGCGAATGACAATTGCACGAGTAGTGGCGCGTAAAAATTAATATATGACAATAAATACATATGTATGCGTGGAAATAAACGAAATATGAAATACTTCTAACAATGATAATACTAATAGTAATTAAGTAATGCGATTCCTAACACTAAAATACTCTTTTTCGTTTATCGATTGAATCACTAGAACTAAACGCGATCTATAGAAAGTGCTTGTAAATCGACCGATGCGTACTACAACTAGAACAGATTAATGTGAGATAAGAATGCAGCAGTGTGAAATTCCATGAAAAATAAACATTTTGTGACTGACAGAGGAAACCATCAAACGCTACCGATGGAAGTCTTTATCGGTTGCTGATGGGGTGTATTTCTATATATTGCAGATTAATCGTATTGCAGCCAGGAGGCAGGCGAATTATTGGCATAGTGCGGGGCCTGCTAGCAGTTGGCAGAACTTATTTTTGTCGTTCGTTCGTTCGTTCGTTAGTTCGCTCACATAATGTTTTTTCATTTATGCAGATTATAGGCTGATAAAAAGCGGCTAAGTTACTGGAAATTTAAGAAAGCGTCATTTTATTGTTGTTTGACATCGACATTTTTCAAAGATTCCGTTCAACTCGGTAAAAGTTCTTGCACGTACTTGCAGCTGCGAAACGGAACACATCTAGATTATTTAAAATAGGTCGCGTCGCGTCGATTTTTCTTGTCGCTTCACTCGATTTTGTTTTCCTAACAACGCTGCTGCAACTTTTGCGGCAGTTTTAGCGAAGTTAATGCGAATCGCTCGTCGAAGTAAAGTTCTAGACTGAATTGGGATTAGTAAAATTCATCAGCTGACCCGAAGAAGTTTCGCGGCCTTTTTTATATGGATGAAAAGAGTATTTCCGAAAAACATGCTATTGCCGTCGTATGGCTCAAATTTAGCCAGCCAATTAAAGTTGAAATCGAATAAATCGAAGCTAACCTTTCTTTTCGTATTAAAGAACCTCCTCTAAAAGATATCTATATATATATATTAATGGCTATGCCATTTTTCACCAGGGGTCATCAGGAAAAGTGTCCTGTCACGAACACTGATAAAATATGAGGAAATTAACCGAAAATAAAATGCCAGGACGGGATAAAATACGAGTTAAAGACTTAACGAGCAACTGTAAGATTTTTATACCGCTCCTGGTCAAAAAATTATTAATTACGCAATAAAAACCGGTTGTATACCACAAGGTTTAAAACTAGGTATCGTTAAACCGATATATAAACGGGGGGGGGGGATCGCTTAAAAACTGTAAACTATAGGCCAATCACTTTAATTTCTGTATTTGAAAAGATTCTGGAACATTATGTTGCGTCGCATTTGCGTCAGGTTTTCGAAGGGAATTATCTTATTTCTCTCCTCCCCTCCTGTCGCTTTCGATTTGCTCTTTCGCCTTCTCCTGATTGTTCCCTTCACGATTGTGATCTTCCTCGTGTACATGTGATGTGCTGATCACATTTTCTTCGAGTGTCCTGCTCTTCGTAACGAACGCTCCCTTTTATACAGTTAGCTCTTGTCACTAGCCCTACTCCCTATAACTCTTCCTTTATCCTCTCCTTTCCTTCATCTTCTGTGGTGTCCGCACTGCTGTCCTTTGTTGCGTCCATTTCGGACCGCCTAGTTATTTAATTTCTTAGCTTAGTTTTTTTGTTGTTGGGTCAATGCCGCTGGCGCGCCCGCAAAAAAAAAAATCTTATTTCGGATAATCAGTTTGAATTTCGGCAGGGGAAGTCCACTACAATGTTACTGCAATCATTTATAAATCAAGTTAACTATGGTATGGCGGAAGGTAGTATATTTTTAGCAGCTTTTTTAGACCTAAACAAAGCCTTTGACTTTGATACCTACTTACGCGGGATTTAGGAAACATAAGAATATTAAGAGTAAACCAAAAGAATGGTTCCACAATTACATGACAAATTGGAAGATTATAGTGAAAATCAGAAATATACAAAGCGCAAAGGCAGTCGTTACTACGGGTTTGGGGCAGGGAACAATCTTAGCGCCGTTACTGTTTCTTATTTATACGAACTCGGTTTTTGTTGCCGTAAAAAAATCTACCATATTCGCTTATGCGGATGACTTCGCCATTGCGACAAAGCACAAAAATATACGTGTGTTGCTGAAAAATTACTGCAGCAAGATTTGGATAACGTAACTAGGTGGGCCCATGATAGAAGTTATCAATAAGTCAAAAACTCAAATAATGTACATAAGGACCCCCAGTCGTTATAGAAAAATTATACCGAAAATAACGTTACGTTGTCCAGGTTGGTTGCACAATAATGGTGATCATTGTGATAATTGTTGCGATTGTGTGCTATTTGAAGTTGTTAAGAGCTACAAATATCTGGGGTTAGTGATTGACAACGCATTAACATGGAAAATGCATATAAATAAACTCACTCTAAAAATAAGGCAATCCATACCGGCGTTATATAGATTAAAATTTCTGATACTCCCCACCATGTACTAAGGATGTATTATCAGGCTTTAGTAGCGTCTAGGGTCCATTATGCTGTTCAAGTATGGGGTGAGGCAAAAAAATCGGAAATGAGCAAAATCAGCAATTTACTAGCGAGATGTCTGAAGTTAATAACTCCCTCCGGAAAACTGGAAAGCAAGAATATTTCTGAACTTGTATGGTGGATAGAAAATAAGGAACTGCCTTCAAAAGCGATGTACTGTTATCGCAAGCTGCTAAAAGGTAAGTTGCAGGACGTGAAACTGCCATTAATAGATGAGAAGCGAAGTACCAGGGTACCTAAAGAATTGTCCTTTCAATTCCGGCGGCGAGTAAATAATAAAATAGATAATGTCGAAGAAAATGTATTAATGAATTTATTATTAAGAGTACCAAAGGAAATCTGGACAGAACAGCATTTAGCAGTTTGGAAGGAAAAAATAAAAATTTGGTTAATTGCATAGGAGTAATAATTTGCAAGTTTCTTGGTCACCCTCCAAATACAATATAAAAGGGTATTCGGGCTTGCGTGCATGCGGCATAATAGAGCATAATTAACTGTTTGATATTCGTATAGAGTATTTATTATCTATGTTGCATTGGCCGTAGCCGTTATTCGGATATATTGTTCTAACATTATAATAGCGTTAAAGTATAAGATTCATGATTATTTCTTGTGTTGTATTTGTTCTGCCTGATTGGTTGCTTGTATGGATTGGAATATGTTTGCGGTGATACTGTAGAATATATATATTGTATAATAATATTATTAGTTATAAATGTACAGATCGGAAGTGTATAGGTTTTATTAATAGGATAAGATGTTAGCTTGATTTACGAAGATTGTTGTTTTATTTCACGCGTTCGTAGTTGTGTGCCTATTCTAGTAGATATACCGCTATGTATAATAATAGTAATAGCTTAGTTTATTGTCGGACGTTGATATTACATTGTACGTTATATTAATACAATAAACGATAATAAGTGTTTCGGCACCCACAATATAGGCATTGGTCTCCCTTTACAGTTATTTCAAAAAAAAAATAAATTTCTATAAACGGTTTTTAAAAAAAAATGGAAAATTTTTGATATAAAAATAATGCTACTGCGACATTTGGCACGCATGCATTTTACTAGTTTCTTCTTTATTTCACTTGTTATTATTGTTAATTTCGATTTTTTCTTGTATACTTCCGTTATGATGATTTATTGCCGGTTGAAGCAGCAGTTGTGATACAATTCAACGTTTAAGTACTTAATTATCTCATCGGGAGAATGTAAATTATTTTTTCGGTTCCGCTAAGCATTTTTTTCATACTACACGAATTTCGATTATTTTTATTTTCTATATTATCAGAATAAAATATCACGTTTAGTTACGGACCGAATTCGCATTCCGCGTATTAAACGCTTCCACGGTACTTGAGCGCGTTCAACTTATATTTTAAGCGGTACAGTCGCAGTCGTAATTGAATTTATGCATCGATATTTTGCTAGAGCTTTTTTTTCCCACCGGTCTGGGGTAGCTATGAAATTTTATTTACTCGATGTTTATGTTTATTTATTGAAATTACAAAATGCAATATGGGAGCGTACGAGTTACGGTGTAAGGACTGAGAAAACAGAAATCTTCAACTCTGGATTAAATGATTTTAAATTTATTTCAAAAGATTGCGAAGAGATCTTCAAACCTCGGATTGCAAGAGGAGTTAATCGTTTTGGAGAGAACGATTATGGTATATTCAAAATTGAATAAATTTACACCACCCGTTCACAAACCAGATGTAGAAAATAGATAAGTTTTTACTAATATTATATTTCTATTAATGTTACCTAAGAAGTTTCAAATAAAAATCAAGGTAAATAGCGTGAAAACTTAAACGGAATTAAGTTGCAAAAAAAAAAAAAAATATGAATAAGAAATTAAAAATAAAAAGTTTGTGATACCCCCCCCCCCCCTGTATATAATAATATGTATTTCAGTTAACACCCTGTTTCTTTTCAAAATATTTTAACGTAAGCTTTTATGTTGTCTGTAAAATTTTTTAGCATCATTTCCAGTTGAGCGTTACATTTTTTTAAAATTAACTTCAATTCACATTTCGAATTAAAAAAAAAAAAACTCTATTATTTAGCTAATTATCATAATGTTTTTTCACCTGAAGAAAGACTTTAAAGAAGTACGGTTTATTATATGGGAGAATTTCACAAGGAGACGACTTTTTTGACTAGAAGATTAAACGATTATTTTTTCTTTTAATTATTAAAAAATTATTCACAGACTCTTTCTACTATTCCATACTAACCTCCGGTAAAGTGAAATTTAGGGGTGTAATTTCAACGCGCGTATACCTGTGCGCGCCTAAAACAAATTTGTATAGCGCTGAAGCAACCGGGGCAACTTCTACACGAATAAATGGAAATTTTCAAAGAAAGTGGCAGAAGCAAATTATCGCGCTGATTTGTCGCGGAATAACGATTGTAATACGTTACAAAATCCCCGAAAAATTATAAAAGAAGCAACGGAGACTCGGAAACTCTGGATAGTATATCTCAGGTGACAGTCGAAAAATTAGTTTTCAAATACTGTTAAAGAACCCGCCTAATGAGTACTTAGATATCACAATAGTCAGCCTAATATATCGCACAATCGCGTTTTTATGTACGAAACCGTTTTGAATACCATTTCTGTCTGCGCAACGCGTTTTTGTGCGATAGCTTGAAACTTAATTTTTCTAAAAAGGAGGGGAATTGTATTAAACGATGAGAAGAAAGGCCCCTGCGATTTTATCAATTTACTGCAAGGCCGTTTTGCAACGGCGGAACTGATTTTACTCGTCCGTCATCTTTGACTACTAGAATATTTCGACATACTTTTGTAACTAATCAATCAGTCTTGTTGCAAAATGGAAAAAAAAAAGGAAAAGAAAAACAAAATCAACTTATACGGAGAGATGTAGTATGAAAAAGAACAGGAATCGACAAATTTCAAAAAGACCTAAATCCGGAAAACTAGTTAAGCGATTTGAACATAAAGGAAGTGTTAAATTAAAAGTTACAGATAAAAATAGTTTTATCGAGATTTTCGCCATTCTCATTTTTGCTAGTAGGCTACTACCAATATTCAGATGGAGTTCAGAAGTTCTGGAGCCGAGGTCATCCTTTTACATTAGAACTTTCTATCGTTCCGTGCGGAAGGTTAAAGTTTCCGAATGTGACCAGCATGCAAGCATTTCTATTCAACCTTATTAAAAAGATGCACTGCGAAAAGACAACAGCCAATATGCTATGTGAAAATTTGTCACCATCTCATTTATTCTTATACGATCGCCTTGTTATATAGTAATAATTAATACGCGCTAATGTAACCGTGCTAGAGAACGGATGGTCGTTTTATCACTCGCAATTCGAAGGAGACTGCTTCGCACCTCTCGATAATGAAGACATACCAGCACTTGTCGAACTGCCAATGTGGCAGATCGTCGCTTGAGAGGTGCTCGACCAGCCTTGTTAAGAGCTGTTTTAGAACTTAATTTTTTCTTCTTCTTCTTTTTTTTTTTTTTTTTTTTTTTAAGGATTCCGTACACATATAATGTACACGGAATCCTAATAAGATGGTCTAGAAACGATAGAAATATCAAATAAAAATCAGTAACTTACGAACACGGTTTGACTTATAAATTTCAGAATTGGAAGTTACACTTAAAATTCTCTCTTTAAGGACAATCTAAAACTTCAAGCTAACAAAAGAACCCCCCAAAAAACCGTCAAGAATATATAATACAGAATATTTAAAACTACTTCAAAAATCACCCTTAAAAAACTCATCGCCAGATAACTCCTTAAAAGTGAAATTCAAACTATATTAAATTGCGGAAGATTTTTCATAAAATCAAAATATTACGGTTGAAAAGTGATTTAAACGCCCGCCCTCTTTTTGGCTAAAAGCGGCAGAAAAGAATAAGTAATAGTCCAAGCCATGACGTATAAAGGACCGCATTACAAGAAAACTATAGTCGAGCTTATAACTTTATATTTATGCCCGCGGGGCGCCGAAAGCTCAAAATTTTTGAAAAAAATATTTGTTTCTCCAGGCATGTGACGTATTGATGGAATGAGATATTGATGTTTTGTCGGGATCGAAACCGTATTTCATTTTCTGAACGAAACTTTCAAAGTTGACGGAAAGTTCGAAAAATTCCGTGTCTTCCGCCTTCTTTGCGGCGTGAAAAATCAGATTTCTTCGTTTTTTGAATTTAGTATCGTGTAAATGTAAATTATAGTTATGTGTTTAAACATGCGGAATCCTTAACGCTTGACTGAACTTGTTTTGTTTCTTCGATCACTTTCCCTATTTCAGTCTGCGAGACATCGGTTGATCTAAGTATTTTTTTTTTTTTGGCCTTTCTACTAGTAGCTTTCTTTCAGACTTTCATAACTTAACTAAATTTCTTCAGTGCGTGATATCTTTGATTAATTTTCGCGTCACAGTCTGCGTTCATTTTAGCCGAGTAATATTTTTAAATTTCCCTTGTTCCGGCGAAGTGATTATTTCCTGTCGTCCGCCACTCCCGACAAATCTTTACGATTTTATCATCAGTTCCAGATAAAATCGTAAAGATTTGTAATAGCATCCGATGTTTGTGAACAGAATTGTTTACGCAGTACTGCTTGCCGGCGGATTATTCTATCTTTTATAAAGTGATTATTAACAAAATAGTATAAGCAGTTCATAGACTAGAAACCAGTTAATATAGATATTAAAAAATGAATACACTGACACGTTACGCAGACATTGCTCCATAATTATGGTGAATATTATTCATTCACCGTGATTATGGAGTAGTGTCTTCGAAACATGTCGGCGTGTATTCATTTTTTAATATATAGCAACTGTTTTCTAGTCTAGTCGGTGGATTTCCCTTTCTTTTTCTTAAAATGTCGCACTGTATCAGAAGCGAAATTTATTGCGACGTTATTCCGTTTAAAAAGTTCAAACGCAGTTCTCAAAAGAAAACGACATGGAAATTGTAGAAGTCGCGCCGAAAGCAAAGGCGTGCTTAGTCTTTAAAATATCAGTTAGTAGTCCCGATTTACATATCTGTATAATTATTAATTATTGGCAGAACTTTCAACTATAATTTTGAACGTCTTTAACTGTAATTGTAGGAAATCGCTTAATGTTTCTATAGGTTCCGTTTATTGTGCCCATAATTGTGTGCGATATTATATAAAGACAATCGAAGGTATATGAAAACTTGTTCGCTCTGGTTTTCTTTGTTTGTATATTAATCGAAAAATTTGAAACTTGCGCAATGGTATTAGAAATAAAATTATCCTCAGCAAATTGCGTGTTAATTAGAATATCTTTGTTCGTCATTTAGCTTGCACTAACCGTTCTCAGAATATCAATTAAAACAGGCAACTGTATAGACGGTCTGAAAGAATGACGAGTAAAAGCATGCAAAGCAGTACAACAGTTCAAGGAAAAGAGCAGACAAAACGCCGGAAGTAGGAAAAAAGAAACAAAATTATTTCGTTTACGTTTCTTTCGCTACTTCGGCATTTTGTTTGCGTTTCTTTTTATGGCCTTTCGTTTTTGGTTTTTTCCTTTAACGATTTTACTGTGTCGCATGTCCGCTTCTACTCGTTAACGTTTCAGACCTTGTGTATAGTTCCGTTTAGTTAATGCTGATGACGTTTACGATAAACGACAAATAAAGATATTTTAATTGATCATTTTATTTGTAGTAAAATATATTAATTTCAGTTAAATATCAATAAGATGTACGCGTTTAGTCCGTTCGTGTAAAAGTAACTAAAAATATAAACTAGGCCAGGGAAACTAATTTCAGACCCATTATAATAAACGATCGTCGTATTCTGAAATTAATTTCCTCGGCTTAGTGTAACTTTTTAGTCACTTTTGTGCGAATGGGCTAAATGTATATCGCGATCCTATTGATATTTAATGTTTCCTACTCGTCGATAATATATTCCATAGGGTACATGAGGTGATAACGTCTTTATCGCAGATTTATTTAAACGCATGTAATTAAAGGGTAACAGCAACCATTGTTATGTTTTGGAATCAAAAAACAGAATGAGAATAACAGTGGTAATGACAAAAAAAACAAAAAACAACTAATACAACTATATACCTTATTTATTATCGGGGTTTGAGTTAGTTTTTACATACGAATAGAAGGTAATTGGCAAAGAAAAAGAGTGTAATGGTAGATATTTCGGAAGTCCATGTTGCTGTTAAGAAAAAATCGATGAGCAGAGGACTCTACAAATACGGTGGTTATTATTTTCCTAGCAAATATGAAGAAAAGTAAAGGTCCGTGTAATTATGTGCAACTCATTCAAGGTGATTACGTATTTTTTTATTTTGTGAATGCGATTTTACTGAGATCTGCGGGCAGCGCAGATGATTGCTCTCATGCAGATGCGTAAAATATAAAGAGTAATAAATTATAGAGAATATACCGAATTTTCATAAAATTAAGTAAAACAAACTGGGGGATTTATCGTCAGTTTTATTAAGGAAGCACTTTCACTTTCACTCCTTAATGACTACATTTCAGAATTGGTAAACTATCACGAGATAGAATTACATCGCGGCCTTCTGCGATTTCACAAAAATTCTCGTATATATTAATCTCGCGCCGACAAAATGTTCACTCCAAACGCCGGCCGGGGTGGGGGGGGCGGACAAATATAGCTACAAGCAGTTACGGCAATAGTCGGATAGTGACCGGAAGTAACATTCCACCAGTTGAAATGTATTTCCGAGTCATGACTAGTTTGTTTTCGATACAGTTACGTAATTCCTTCTCTAGTATAGATGTCGATCTTCTTCCACCTCCGCCTTCTCCACCGCAACCTCTTTATCATCCCTCGAAACCCTGACATCGTCGCAAGATTGTATGTTAATGAGCTATCAGCTGGGTCCCTGCTTTACATTTTTTTCCCGGAATTTTTCGTTCCCATTTGTTTAGCCGACGGAGTGAGACGCGGAAGCGTAGATGTCAAAAATTATGCGAATGCAGATGCCGGTAACGTCGCTGAGATGGATAGGCGACGAAAATGATATTTTAATGAAAGAAGCTGGAATTTCGAATTTACTCTGCGAAAACTTTCGCTATAGGCCTCTGGTAAGCCTAAAATAGTAATCCGGTTGTGGATTTTGAAAAACAAATCTTCGCGCGAGACAGAACAATCGTGATCATCGTTTGACACATTGTTAATTTTAGCAATTCCCTTAGGGAAGTAAAGTAAATCCCATATACCCCCTTTAGCAGGGTGTCGAGGGTTGTGAAGTTAAGGTCCACACTGTACTAAGCCCTACGGCATTAATGGTGAATAGGAGGGCCAGTTCGCTTCTTTTACTTTCCCAGATTTCTCTGGTACCCAATCATTTCAGGCTGGGTAAGCGATTCAGATCCCGAACGAAACAAGTCTCAAACCCGTGGCCCCTGATTTAGTAGCCAAGTCCGTTAAACGGCGCGGAATTTTCATTTAATTTTATAATAATTTACTCGTAACAATCAACAATGCCGTACGGAACGCAGTATTTGTATTTAAATTGTACGAAAATTCTAAAAAAAAACCCGTCATAACTGGATGTAAATAATTATAATAACATACGACTAAAAGCAGAGGCGGATCCACGGGGGAGTGGGGGATAGGGTATATTTTCCCTCCAAAAGAATCAAAGCTTCTATGAAAAAATTTTCTATAACAGAGGAAGTTAATTTATGCTATAAAAGATTTGTACGAAATATACACCTACGGATTTTAATAATTAATATTTAATACTATTTTCTAGTAAAACTATTAATGTTACTTTTTTATTCTATTCTGAAACGTAACTGTCGTCAATATCTTGCCATTTTTATTTATTTTTTATTATTTTGCAATTTTAATTAAAAATAGATCAATGAGAAATATATATATACATATATTAAAAACTTGCTCACGAATAAAAAATTCGGATCGGATTACTAACAAAAAATAAAAAAGAAGTAAAGTGTCTAATAAGAAATACTATCTTTCTTACTATTTCTAAACTACCATATTTAAGGTATAATTTTATAATTTCGTTTTATTCTTAAAGTAAACCTAAATTTAAATTAAAAATTGTAATGATTATATATTTTTAAAACACGTTTTTAAATTTCTATAAAGGGGTCGGTATTTCTGATTTTCTTTATGAAACAAGGGCTTTATTTCTCAAATCCACTGCCTACCGTAGAATATTTTACGTAATTATATAATTTCCCCGACACTAAAATGTCCTTCTGGATCCGCTCCTGCTAAAAGTGGTAATTATTATTATATATTATTATTATTATTATTTTTTTTTTTTTCGCTTCGAAACTGTAATCGCAAACATATAACTAAAACTTCACCGGTGCGCAGTAAACGTTGGAACCGAGTGGTGTAACTTTAGTCACGAAGAAATGAAAGGTGTAGCAGTCGAAATTTATCTCAGTAGGAGAAGGAAATGTGGCATTTGAAAAGGCTGTCGATTTTATTTAATTTTTCCAAATTTTCCAGCTTATATACTGGAAAACCGTGTGTATTCTGCGGCGGTATTCGAGTTTTCCAGGTGCAATTGGGATTTTTAATTGTTTTGGAAATCGTTAAAATAACCGAAAAAACGCGAAAAGGAGAAAAAAAAATTTACTCACCGATGTCGTCCGGAACGGTATTTTTCATGCCGACGTATGGCTCGATCAGCTGTTTCATTAAACAGCGCTCATTTCCCTCGAATTTTCCGTTCACACAACGTTCTACTTCCGCTCTGAAGTATTTCAAGCACTGGTGCGATGCGGTGCGATCGATGTCGTTATCCGAGAAAAGCCGTCGGAATTTTTTCCAAATGCCGACTCGCTGTTCGTCGTCCATCGACAGCAGTTGATCGCAGGCTTTGTAAAAGTCGCATCTGGAATTCGTAAGCCAAGTCGCCCTCTTGCCGAATACGGTCACACCTAAGACGTTATAGGCGACACGCAGACCGTATTCCGATAACGATATGTCGCAAATACGATTCGCCTTTGCCTCCAGCAATATCAACGACTCCTTTGCGCATTCGTTAATCAGAGCGTAGTCGATCGACAAGTTCGCTTCTCCGCGGAAAATGCGTTTTTCTTCCAGGAATCGTCGTTGCAGACTGGCCGAAAAGAGTTTCCCGACCGACGATACCAACGTTTCCGGCTCGATCTGCTGTAGCGAGTCTGTCTGGCGACGATCCAATATTTGACGAGCGATCGACAGATCTTTAACGACCAACGAAAGATTGTTCGGGTAGAGAATGCCGAATATTTTGTCGCTTTTCATTTTCCAATAGTAGTAGCGGGATATGCGCGCGGCTGAGAAATTAAGCCGCAAAATCGAACTGAACGGAAAGATGCACTTCAGTTGGCGCGATTCTTTAAGTCCGGCCTTTACGATGATGAAGACGGTAAACGAGGTACAAAGAGCCAGCAGTACCGATACGTCTTGCAGATTTCGACACAGCCAAAAGTAGCAGCTGACCAAAAAGTTGTTAACCAGTTCGCGAGCCATCCTATAGCAATTTCACGCTTATTAGTAAAAATCTTATATTGACTAATGCTCCGTGTCTCTTTTTCTCAATTGCCTTATTTTTCTTATACTAAATGCCGCAGCAAAAAGAAGAATGAGAAGAATAATCCAAAAAAAAACAAAACTGTTTAATTGTTTAAAAATCGCGTATAAAATCGCTGTCAACAATTAATCCTTTTTAATTATAATTACGGAAAGAGCACTAGTGCTATTAAATGTATTTTTTGTTCGGCTTTCATTTATAAATGCACGAATTACAAGAAGTGTGTCATCATGTGATTATTATATCGGAACATTTTAAAGTATACTCCTCGCGAAATTTTGTTCGTAGTTGAAACATAAGTTATAAAATACCCAATGGTGTAATAGTAACAAAAAAACAAACAAAAAATAGCATCTACATTACCGATAGTGAACACTCTTTTCGATAAATGTTAAGCAATCGCGCACCCTTTTGTTTAATAATAACTCTATACTTGCTTGGTCTTGTTCAATTTTCCAAATTTGTTTCACGAGAGTAGGTGTAAATTGATTTCAATGACAAAAATTTGTTTCGCAATATAATATAATAGTGGAAAAGATGAGATTCAAATAATTCAACGGTAGGATAATAATGTGTATTCGGTTTTGTTAATTAATTCACAATTTTCGGGTTACATTTCGATCCCGGGAGTCGAAACCGAGGGGGATCTTAAGCGGAAGTTAGACACAGAACATAAGAAAAAGGCTTATGAGTCGGCTAAAACGTATATCATCAAAGAAAGTAAAAATAAGACTATAGTCTGGTGTTCTCAGTATTTCTATACGGCGGAGAAACTTGGACTCTACGTAAATCCGATATCGATGAAAGATAGATACCGTTGGAAATGTATGTATATTATGAATAACATGGACAACAAAAAAAGAAACAAACAGCTCGGTGTTACCAGAAATAGACGTAACGAAAAGATTATCGTCGGGAGTAATTAGAAGAATACCGGAATACACTCTTTAGTCGTGTGATAGAAGCAAATGGATTTGAGCAAATGGTTAGACATGATCCGGACCGCGGTAGGAAAAAGTTTCGTAGAATGTGTTCGACTAGCCCACAACAGAGATCAGTGGCGACATCTTATACATCAGACGGACAGATCATAATCACGATATCTTCACGAGGGATACTCAATGATTTCGGGTTACAAGGTAATCATTCTGAGGCATCACTGGATAAAGCGAAAGAGAAATGTTCGACGGCCTTTTATTAGTCGAACAAACATATTTACTAATCACCATAAGAGCTCCTTTTATTTGACGGAATTGCATGTGCAGGAGGAGAGAAAGTGGAAAACCCTTAATTCTGACGGAACTTTCGAGGAATACTAATGGAACTGAAGAAAGTCTGGAAGCATGTTTGAGATACATTGGGTTAAAATCAAAAACTTAATCGCAGGATTAAAATACATAGATGAACTGACGCACTACCTAGATCTGACACAGAATTTGCGCCCGTAATTATGTAAAGGAGCACAACACTTGTTACAAATAATTTTATCCGTCAAAGTACTTTGTTTCTGAGAAGGGTAAATCTTTGCAGTCGGCTCACTTAGTTCTAGGACGGCTTGTAACGAGTGCCGGATTGCGTGCCCTTTATTGCGCACTACCGATCACGAATGTGTATGACAATGCGGGGGGAACACGAGGGAAAGAGGACAATTTTTATTAATAATCTTCAATCGCTAATCCCTCGGATGATAGGTTAAATAATATCTGAAATAATGTTTACGAAACAAAAAAATTAAATGGTAAAACAAATGGCGAAAGTAGGTCCAAGAAAAAAACAAATATTCTTTTCCGTAACGAATAAGATTGGGAAATTTTCGTATTTTGTAAATTTATCGGTATTGCGAGCTATTCTAAAGATTTTTTTAGGGATTTTTTTCCTTTTTCCATTTTTTTCCATCTGTTCGATAGGAAATTGCTCGCCCTTTTTTTTTTTTTTTTTTTTTTTTTTTTTGGAGTATTTATATCATCCTATTTATATCCTATTCGGTTAATCCAGAGGAAACCGAATTATCTGGTTCCCCACTGAACTCTACTTAAATGTACAGTAAAATTCGGCAAGCGTGTGGGTGATAAACCCACACAGACTATAATATTTCATCTGTCTGCGTACTTATCAAAAATTGTGAAAATTTTTTCGTAGGCCGCCCTCGGTTTCAATTGCGCCTCTTGTATTATTTCGTTATGTACTTCGTTTACAGCACTGAACAAGTTCGAAAATAAATTGAAAATAATAATGTAAACATCCCAAAGACATCGAAATATTCGTCACGGAAGAGGAGCTGCGAAGATTCTTGATAACGGTTCTGTAAAACTCTGCGAGTAGTTGATTCACTCTAGTGTTATTATATTCGTCGAGTTGATTGGAACACGATATTAGCGAATAATTAAAAATCCGAATCTTTTTTTTTTTTTTTTTTTTTTTGTATTTTATTTGTTTACAATTGTTTTTGTCGATAAAATGCAAACGTGTAAACAGAATGCAAATAAAAGAATTATCAGTTTCGGTTTAACCGAATAAAAAACGATAATGTATAAATATGATTGTGCGTAAACGATAATGTACAAACGTATTCGATGAAGCAAGAATGGAAATTAATCAAAATGATTAATGACTTTAAATCGAATGGCCGGCGCATTACCAATCACGAGTGTTATATAGAAAAACAAAAAAAAAAAAAAAACAGGCTGTGGACTCTTATGGTTTTTATTATTATCTGCGTGTATGGTTTTAAGCGGTGAGCTCGATTTCAGATGCGTTTTTCGAAATAAACTCTCTAATAGTAATAAAAATTCTTAACGTATCGTTCTAGTGCAATTTTCTATTTTCGTTGTATTCTAATATCGGTACTCGTTTTGTCCTTTTTTTTCTTTACATCGAAAAATGATTGTTTTTTCATTGAGACAAGTAAATATTTCCACGCTGCAGTAATTAAAGGTTTTGTTACGAAGAACAGTTTGACTTGAGAAAAAAGTAGTAGCGGCTCTTAATTTTTTGTCCCCAATTTTTCGAGCTTTCGATGATGTTTTTAACTTTTCAATATGTCTTCTTTTTTTTTTTGAAAACTCTTCGAGAATTATGAAATTTTAAATTAACAGGATTGAACAATTTCGCTGCTCTGTTAAAAAAATATTAAAAAATTAGTAAACGAAAAAATTACTAGTAAAAGCGAGTTGTTTGTTAGATTAATGAAAAAACATTACGATTTAGGTAGAATGTTATGCTTATTTTGCAAAATACGCTACCGTAGGATATGCATATCTTGTAAGTCGATATTATTTATCACGTTAAATTCTTGATATGCATTCATTTGTTATCCCTATCAGGAATGTTGAATGAAACGTTAAATTGATTTACTTATACCTTAGGGTTGTCATTACGGCCTTAAAATTCGCCATTGCGAATTTTATTTTATTTAATTCATCTCGGATTAGAGTTATTATTATTATTATTATTATTATTATTATTATTATTACTGTTACCGTAAAATCAAGAGTGTTGGACTGTTTTTTCAGCGGACTGTATTACTACTTCAATGGACACAACTCGTTCTATGTTTTTGCTAACCGCTGCAAAACAATGATGCCTGCGATAGTATAATTAATAAAATTTAATAAAAACGATCAGAATTGTTGCTTCGATATGTGTCCCCGTATAATTGAATATGAGTTCGCTGACGGTCTAAATCTAGATCTTTAGATAGCGGAAAAGGTGAAATTCGAAAATTAATAAATTTACGACGAACACCGAAGCGTCAACTTTATGTAGATATCGCGACAATATAGATCAGATAAAAGGCGAGGTCCTGCAGATGTTCGAGGATTCGGCAAGAATTCCATTTTAACCGACTCTGGAAGCAACTAACTTTTTCACGGCAATGCCATTTTTCGTCCGTTTTTTCTTTCACTCCACACACTCCTTAGCGGGCTGGACTGATGTCTATTTTTCGCCCTGATCTTTTCTAGCTCCGATGCAGCGCGAGCGCTATCAATCCCTAGCCCAGAAGATTCCTCATGCCCCTGCTGCACACTCGTTTTTCCACCACGCTCTAATTTTATTTAATATTTTCCTATTTTTATTTTACCTCATACAGATATAATGCAGAGCTTCTTTTTAAATAATTTAACAAATGTATGCAATTACTTTCTCGGAATAAGAAGCAAGACCGACTGAAACAAGAACAATTGAAACAACTGATCAAAACAAGACCGATTTTACCTAGATTATTTGCAATTTTTTGTTTGTTTTTTTTTTTTTTTTTTTATATACAGAAATACGCATTGATAGCAATTATCTTTTCGGTTTTTTTTCTCCGTAATCTGCGAAATTCTCGGAATTAATGCGACTCAACTATTTCTAATGAGCCAAAGTGATTTTTTAGAAACGTTTCGCCTCTTCTTTTGTCCTTCTTTAACTCGCCGATATGATCGTAAGTACGGGTTTTCCATATAACATGTTTCGCAATTGTTTAAGGAAGTTCTTCAAAATTGTACTCGTTTAATTTCGTTCTTTTTCCGATTAATAATTAAACGTTTGTTAAATATGGTGTGAAAAAAGACCGTTAAAGTTTCTAAATGAATTGTTAAAGAGACTTTAGTTTTGCGTCAAGTCTTGATAGTGAATTTTTTAGTGGAGTGGCCTGAAATACGAATGCATAATTGAGCGGCACTTCTGATAAGTTGGTCGTGTATTTTATCCGGCAAAGGTTATTACTGCAGCTGGCAGTTTCTGATAGCGCGCCTGCATTTCCGAAATATGGTTGCACCCCAGAAAAAAGAAACACGAAGCAGTGGCCTAATATCGGAATTCGGAATGTACTGAATGAAGATGTCAGATTGAGAACTGACGTTTCTGCAAAGATGATAAAGTAGATAAAACAGCATTGTGTCGAGAAGGCGGTTAGCGAACTCGCAGCCGTGGAACGACGATGCATATGCCAAATGCGCGAGTGACGTAATAATAACTTTTGTAGCGCGTAATTTTACTCTTATCCAATGATCTTCCGGAAATTCGGCAGCCACATTCGCAATTGCGAACATCGGTACACTTTCCAGTTTTATTCGCATTTATATTATGTAGATTTATTTTGTGCCATCCAATTTTTGTTTCACTAGAATGGCAACACGTTTTAAATGTAATTTTGCACGGCCGTGCACTGAAAAGAAATTTTGAAACCGGTTCCGAGCGAGCAAAAATAATTCCAGACGAATTGTTGTTAAAGAGATGAAAATCGTCATCGAGCTGGACAATTCGTTTTTCCATGCGAGAAGACTCTTTTTCCAGGGTGACGCTTAAACGTTGCACGCTTGTGTTGCTGCGACAGCATCTCCTCTATTGCCGAAACATCTGAGATTATTATTTGCAGCTAGCGCCTTTTTATGTCCGCATTCTTTGTCTTTGTTTTTGGCAAGAAAACGATATCGCTCGCCTCCTTTTCTTTTCCACTCTTTACGTAATTGTTAATCGGCGTATTAAATTTTCAACGACGGCAACAGCAGCGTGTTCGCTTTCTATCAGCAATCTCGGTAAGAACCAGGATGTAATTTGCAATGCGACGATAGAATTTTATTTTTTCAGTCCTCCGACATAACAATGGCCCCGAGAAGACTGCGAAGGCAGAGTGACCTAACTTATACGAATAATGTTAAAACCGAAATTTAGCGACGCGCTGAAATGAAAAATCGTAAAAACTCTCGTAGTAACCAGTGAGCGAATTTGTGTACACACCTTTTGGTCCGATAAATACGTAAAGGCGACAAAAAATAAAACTCTGACTGCAGTAGTGTAAAAATGGCCCACGGTGTAGTATTACTGTACCAGTTGAGAAACGGAAATATCTAAAGACTCAGAATTAAACCAAAACTCTCGCATTCTACTACAGAAACAGATTTGGGCAAACATCTAAACCCCTGGCATAAAAGTGACGTAATCGTTTATTTAAAAAAAAAGAGGTGGTCCAAGTGTCCGCTGCATATCGAGCTTCTAAAACATTTCGGTTTCAGTGACTCTGTGCTATTCTCTTTGTAAAACGAAATGAATGTCTTATATAAGAATGACACAGAAACGTTCCGAATCAAACAACGTAGAATTTTCACATTAGCCCCGGAGTAAAAATTACGCAGTGACTTTTGTATCTTGCAAGTGTTCCCTGCATATCCAGATGCTAATTAATTATTTTTCGTCGGATTCGGTTTTAACTAATTCTTCGCAAAATGGAGTAAACATCTTATTATAAGTAAGGCGCGAAAATGTTATAGATCAAACGTCGTTACACAGAACCAGAGGCGGAGATCCAGAAGGACATTTTAGTGTCGGGGAAATTATATAATTACGTAAAATATTCTACGGTAGGCAGTGGATTTGAGAAATAGAGCCCTTGTTTCATAAAGAAAATCAGAAATGCCGACCCCTTTATAGAAATTTAAAAACGTGTTTTAAAAATACATAATTATTATAATTTTTAATTTAAATTTAGGTTTACTTTAAGAATAAAACGAAATTATAAAATTATACCTTAAATATGGTAGTTTAGAAATAGTAAGAAAGATAGTATTTCTTATTAGACACTTTACTTCTTTTTTATTTTTTGTTAGTAATCCGATCCGAATTTTTTATTCGTGAGCAAGTTTTTAATATATATATATTTCTCATTGATCTATTTTTAATTAAAATTGCAAAATAATAAAAAATAAATAAAAATGGCAAGATATTGACGACAGTTACGTTTCAGAATAGAATAAAAAAGTAACATTAATAGTTTTACTAGAAAATAGTATTAAATATTAATTATTAAAATCCGTAGGTGTATATTTCGTACAAATCTTTTATAGCATAAATTAACTTCCTCTGTTATAGAAAATTTTTCCATAGAGGCTTTGATTCTTTGGAGACGGGGTGCCCCCTATCATCCTTCTGTGGATCAGCCATTGCACAGAACTGTAAGAATTAACAGCTAGAAATGAAGAAAAATGTTAAACAAATCGGAACAGAAATTGCGTTGATTAGGGGCTGAACTATTTTACGACATGCGGTTGTTAGCATATTTCGGAATGTGGAACGGAAAAATTTATTAATACACGGAAAAAATTAAATTCCAGATAGGTATATATCTCTTATCGCGGCGAACTGAGAAATATTTAAATTCAATAAACGACTCCAGTATATTCCATGTATGTTTTACGTCGCAGATGTATGCGTGAGATTTGCTTAAATGGGCCCACGTAGAGAGCTTTGTTTATTTAAGCGAAGGAGAAATGGAAAAATAATTTTTTGTAATTTACAACTTAAGGGTAGAGGTTTTATTATCGCAGAGAAGTTTTATTTATTTTAAAAATATTCGCCATTTATTGCACTATATGCACTTTCGGAGTTTTTATTACTGTAATGGTAGGATTTAATGAGCTTAGAATTACGCGAACATAAATGCCCGTTGTCCCCGGTATGTATAAGACTCCCATGTGGTGGGTGGGGGGGCAGTATTAATGTTTCGGTCGATTGCGCAAACCGAACATTTTTTGTTGTTCATTTTTTTCCCCCGCGGTAATTAATTAAATTTTATTATTTTAAATTGTCGCGTTTCGTTAATATTACTTTTTTTCTTTTTCAAGCGTCTATTTATGAAGCTTATTTGTTCGTTGATCGGCTGCACGAAACCTACCCTTTAAACCGTTCGTGATAATCCCGGATTTTTCCTAATATAATTAAAATATCTAGTTCTCCGCTTCGATCAGGAATTCGGGCTATAAAGCGACGAAGAAAAAATGCAAAGGTCGATTATGTTTCATTTAGAAAAATGTTCAATTGTTAAATTCGGCTTTTATGAGCAAAGCGAGATTTTTATTTACAATGCGCACTGGTGTTTGTTAAGCCTCGTTAGAACCGTTTTAATTTTTTCCCACATGATGATAATCCGTGTTTGTAATTCCACATGCGCAGAGCTTTTCATAGAGCAATAATAATATTTGGCTTACTGTTGGTTTAAAGTTTCACACATATTTGAATTAACTGATGAATGATTGCCATCATTTTTCCCGCTATTAATGAGCAACACTACTGCTGCTGTTGCCGCTGCTACAGCTGGCCCGAAAGCTTGCACACAAAGTGTTTTCAGAATAGCACTTTTCCCTTCTTCAAAATAACCTTCTGACTGTTTAAAAAAAAAAAAAAGGAAAGACAATAAAAGTAAAGATTTAGCTATTAATTTCTCCCTCTTTCTCTGTTTTCGAATGCTGCGTATAACTGAAGAGATCTTTTCATGAAATTTCGCCATAGTAAAGTTTTTTCTTTTCCTTTTTAAATGCCGTGTTAGATTACAGAGGCTTTTACGCAGTTGCCTTGCTCGCGATGAGATATTATTAAATTATTCCTTCCTTGCAAAGTCAGAAGAACACTTGTTAATGGCTGGGGAAATTTTTTCTCTTAATTTTTAAGTTCAACACACACACACACAACTACATACACGTATATAATATATATATATATATATATATCATGTATAATGTATATATATATGATGCGTATAGTTGGAGAAAGTTGAAATATACACAACTGAGCTTTTAGTTAGGATTTATGTAAAAAAGGAAAAGGAAAGTTAGATACGCGGTGGTACATATTTCTTCAGCTTTCCATATTCTCTTTTCGTTCGAGGCCATTAAAAACCATCGATCGTATTAATCGAAAAGGGAAAAAATAAAAATCTATCAATCGACTGTAATCATATATTATCTCGAAAAGAAAAAATGATAATAATCTTCCACATTCGGCCATTGCTAATTTAATATCGATGTCTTGCGAGAGCAGTGAAGTGGAATGTTGAATTATGTCAGAAATAAACTGGCCAATTTATTAATCCCTTCTTTCATTTTTGTCTCTAATAGTTATATTATTTGCTATTTGCTTTATAAATATTTGATTAAATACGGTTATTTAACATTTGATCGATATTATTTCCGTTCCAGTGCATCTGACCATGATGAATCGAAGAAGTAGAAAAACGGTGTGTATTCCAATGACATTTGAAAGTACGACATCACGTAAAAATAATAAGAAATGTAAATTGCTAAGATTTAAACAATATATTAAATTACGAAATTATTGTAACAGAAAAAACATTTAGAAACAAGAAGTTTTTAATTGTTTCGTAAATCACACACATTCCGTATAATCATGGTAATAATAATTAAAGTTTACAATGAAATTCCGTGAGTGCCATCCAGGCCATCTCCTATCCTCTTCCCGATCATTCTCGAGACTTTATTACTCTCCGTATACGTTCTCTTATTCGGATTCTTTCTTCTCTTCGTGCGATCCACATTGATTTGCTGTGGGTTCCTGACCAGTCTGGCATCTCTGATAGTGAGGCGGCTAATTCTTTGGCTCCTGCTGCTGCTTCTTCTTCCTTCTTCTTCAAAAAAGTCTCGTCTTCTAATCTCTTGCCGCTGTGTAAATGTTTCCATTTCAGATTTGGATCGAATGTGTATACACTTCTTCTTCTTTTTCTAATAATCACTCCTTTTATCTGTCTGTTCAACCTAGTCTTCTTTTCAATCCATGATTCCGCTTCACTTCCACGCTTTGTTGTTGTCCCCATTATGCGTTTCTGTTTTAATCATTCCTCGCTGCCTTCCTCCCGCTTTCGCTTGTGACGCTAATCATCTCTTTCGGTGGAGCGTCCGGCTCTGCACTCCGATTTGCTTAGATTTGGGTTCCAAACTCCTTATTGTGCGCTTTGTTATATCCTATCTTTTCCTTCTACACTTATTATCCTCGCCATTGTTATCTTCCGATTAACGATATCCGATCGTCTTATTACGTAACTTTTCTTTTTCATTTTTAATTGTTTCTGGGTGACATTGGTTGACAAGGCCATTAAAAAAAAAAAAAAAAAAGAAAAAAAGAAAACGAAAACGCAATCGCAGCTGTGTATTTGTGCGGAGCGTAGAACATTTGACGCTATTTGGAAATAGATTATTTATAAATGTAAAGTAATATGTAGTATTAAATTAATATAATTCAGTGTTTCCTAAGAACTCTGTGAGTTCACTGGTGACTGCTATTGGTCCTTCTAGCGTATCAATTCGAATTCTGAATATTTTGATTGAATTTAATTGTGCTTCACGGTAAGTTCTAAAAGTTGATCATTATGCGTTATTTGGCAGATGACTTCGATTTGGGCTCTGGAAGTATTTCTTGAAGCTTTTGATAGTTGTAGAAAAAGTTTTGTTGGGTTCAGTTTGTCGTCATCAAGCGCAGATCTGAGGTCATGGTCATGCCCCCCCCCCCAAAAAAAACAAAACGAATATAACTTTTTTTCGAAATTGTAACTTAGATTCTTACTTCAAATCTTACACTAAGATGAAAGAACGGCGTGAATGAAGACCAGAGATTTTTATGTAATTTGTTACTTTTGAAAACATATTTTTGTTTTAATGAGTAACGTAAATATTCTTCAATTGGATATTGTTAATCATGGTTTTGTTTAATGTAAGTTCAATCAATTATTCAACATAATATTGAATGATATTATTTTTTGATTGAGAATATTAATATTCGAAGAAAATTAATTCAATTATTAACTGAATAAAATTATGTTTAATAGTTATGCAAATAATTAACAAATGATTTCTTAAAGTTCTTTATTAACTTTTATTTTCATTACATTTATTTATTTTCGTATTTTCAGTTGTATCATTCTAATATTTAATTTATTATAAAATCTGTTTTTTTTTCATTCAAATTCTTAATTTGAAAGTTTTTCAAGAATAATTATAAATTTTTTTTTTCAAGATTGATACTTTTTTATAATTACGTAATTTAAATAATCCGAATTTCATAACCAAAAATATTTTTCATATTTATAAGTTATTACAAATTTTAAGAAAACAAAATTTTTTACTAATTTGAGAAAGTTAAAAAATTTTTGTCATTCGCAAAAACAAAGAATAGAAGATTGTAATTTATCATTTAACATTATATAAAGTTTTTAATGTACATATATATTATTATTTTTTTTCTAAGCTGTATAATTGTCTTTCAGTTTATTTTTTCCTATCACTACATTTCTTCTCCGAAGCATAAAAACAACCACGGAGCCTTGGTGGCCCACAGACGGAGTTTCCCGCAGAGATTTTTCTGTCCTGACTCGTCTCCGAATAGGACATACAACCCTCTCGCACAGCTACATATTCACGAACCAGGTACCCCCAAATGTCTGCCCCTTTTGCAGTCAATCGAGCACCCCATCCACCTATCACCTACTTCTCAAATGTCCCTCATTTGCAGTACCACGATCCATTCACTTCACCACTTCCTCTAGTTCTAAGATACTGTCAAATGCTCCGCCCGCGGTCGCAGCTGTATTAGCTTTCATGCGAAGCAGCGATCTGTACTATCGCGTTTAATCCCCTTAAGTAGGCTCCATGTACTGTAATAGCCCCAGTAGTTAAATACGGCACATGGAAACCCTCATACACACTCTTATAAAAAAAAAAAAATTATCGTACGAAAATATATTTCTTTTTTTATTATTTATAATATGTTTTGAGAATTCTTCGGTATCGAATCAAATGGTTTTCGGCGAGTTTATTAACTTCCAATTATCTATTCATTTCCGAATGGCATCGATACGGTTATTATGCTTGTGCCGGGATATTTAAAAACCGTTTTTTCCCGCAATACTTGTGATATTAACGAAGGTGAATAAAATAGAAAAACAACTCGAAAAACGGCCGTATTAAAAAACCCGTACGTTTTCACACCGTTACACGATAGAATCATGGTTACGTTTTTGAGCGCAATAATAACCGACTAGAAAATAAGCGTAACTGCCGCGGATTCCAAAATACGAAAATTTGCAACGACTTCCAGTTCAAAACACGCTAGGAAACGATAAAATGAATAAAACTAAAAACAGTTCCCTTAAAAGATGAACAAAACTCTGTTCTTTCTGTGGCTTCGGTTTCCTGTAATCTGTAACGTTATGCTGGGTCGTTGCAACTTGCTCAAGGTGTATTAATTTAGAAGAAGCGTTAAATGGCACATTTAATGAAGATGGACTGTTCCAGATTAATTATCAGGTCGCTGACTAAACCGTTGTACAACGGGAGCCACACCCTCTGCACGAAAGAAATAAAATATTTCGGTAGGAACGTGCAAGAAATGCGGAATTAGAGCTTTCACTGTAAATGTGTACTGGACTTTTTCAATTTCCGGAAAAAAGCAAAAAACCGGAATGAAAAGTAAATTTCGCGCGTCGTGGGTCTCACCACACCGCCAGTCTTTGTGTCAGATTAGACAAGCGCCAAATCGAAGGAAAAACCGAAGAACTCGAATCTGAAAAAGTTGAACACTGAAAATGATAATTATGTGCGGTCTGTCAGAGTTGAAGGAAACGCCGGAAAATTAAGTAGTTTTAGGTTTACTTTTTAAATCGAAAAAATAAGAAAACAAAAACAATTACAGTATTAAATATTCAAACGTCTGTCCAATCGCTTGAAGTTCCGAATTGTGAAAAGGCGTATTTATAACGTAACGTTTTTTGATCTACGAAAAATTTGGAGCCTTTTTTTTTTTTTTTTTAGTTTTAAAAATATTGAAAAAACTCTGCGTCATAAAATACGTTCTTGTTATAAAATACGCTCTTTTCAAAAAAAAATCCTTTGGATATTACATAAATCTGACTCTTCAGCGAGTACGCGGTTTCCAAAGTGTATAGCGGAGTTTGTTTAATTAAAACGGTCGATATCAATTAAGAATTACACGACAAGAAGTTAGAGTACCGAGTATGTAAAATGTGAAAATACTACATTGTTTTTAGATGAATAACCAAATGTGTGCGAATTTCTTTAATTTTGTATTGATAAAATTGAAAAAAAAAAAAAATAAATAAATAAAAGCGAAAATGAATAAGATTACATTTTAAATGATATCATATCCGTATGGAAGATGGTTTTTTATAGATTACTGTAATTTAGTAAAAATAAATAGTCAAATTAAAAAAAAAAAAAAAAAAAAAATAGAACTATAAGAAAACATACAAATCCGCCCAAAAAAGAAGTTGTTGATGAAAAAAAAAAAAAAAAAAAAAATCAATGACGAAATTAATTAAAAATAGTTTTGTAGTTATTGGAATTTTGATTTTGTTTCGTATTCATAAAGGAAGTAAAAGAACCCCTGAGAGAACTAGAAATATGTATAGGTGAGGTAGGATTACTGAGCCGAAGAAGGAGTTTAAAATATTGTGCTTAGGATTAGAACACATTCTCTCGGTATACAAATCGTTATGTTATAAAATTATCATATAGCGATATTGAAGGGAACAGAATGGCGATGGAGAGTGAGTTACTGAACAGTAGAAAGTAAAAAACCGAATTAAATACAGAATTGAAGAAGATAATTGTAACGAAGTTCGATTTACACGTACGTAATACAAAAATGTGGGGATAGTCTTAATATATTCAACAAAATTGATATTTGAAGCTGCTAAATGTGCTAGGTAATCGATTTTTTCCTTTTTTCTTAACTTTATTATTATTATTATCTTTTTACTGCATCTAAAAAGAAGTTTCACCGCTGATCTATTGTTCTAATTGTACACTTTCCTTTATTATAAGGTACAAGAGTGTTGTCGATTAATACAGCTCCCGATCACGTCAAAATTGCTTTGTTTTTTCTATCTACTCCTTTCTTTACTTCAAAAAAGGTCTTCTCAAGGTTTTCCTAGCATCGATCAAAGTCGTAAATCCCTACCAGCGACAGGCACTACACAACTATTTCATGACGTTGTCGCGTTTAGCAGATAACAGTAGTTTTCAGTTTAACGGATGATATTTGAATAATGATGGCGAGATAATCGACCTGATTCTTATTCAGGCATTGTACGGGGACGTTAGAGAATTTTCCAGTCATTAAAATTACTCCGCGTGATTTATACCGACAGCAGAACACAGTGGTGTTAAATTGTTCGGAAATCTGCATTCCAGCATTTGAAACTCGAAACTATTTTTAAATATGGAGAAAAGTCTTTTAAAGAATTCGAAAACTGAATAACAGAGATAATTGGAAAAGCAAAGGGGAACTAATTTGAGGAAAAAAGCGAATCCCGTCTGTGACGTGAACTTTAATTTTATAATTCGTCAATGGTCCGTTAAAACATTCATTCGACTTTACACTTTTAATTATAAATTTTTTTTTTGTGTAAACCGTACATTTCGAATTCTCTTCACTTGTATAAAAATCGTCTACACCGGGACAGTGTTGGGCGTGTCGGCTAGGCCGTCATACAATTGTTTTAATGAATTTTTAACTGGGTTCCTTGGAAATAAGTCGATAACGGAAACTGTCTTAATAGTCGCTACGGTTTGCGTGACAAAATATTTCATTTCAGTAAAATCCCATCGCGGTATGTGCACGAACCGAACATTTGTATATCGCTAATTGTGTTTTCAGGACTGCAAACAACGCTAAAGGACAGTATCGCGTTTAAACTCGCTTGTCCGGTAATATAATTTATAGAACAATTTGAGATATACTTACTGTGTAAAGTCAAAATTAATAAAAAGAAATCTGTAAAATCTTTTTCCTCATATAATTGTAAGATTTTGTATTTGCAAATTGGTCTCCATTACCCTGCTGATTTTCCCATGATAATTAAGAAAAGGCAAAGTAATGATACATACATACATACATACATACATACATACATACATACATACATACATACGGGAAGTTACCTTGTAAGCGTAACTTAATTACCTTGAGAGAAGGTGATGTGTGGGCAGTATGTTTTAAAAAAAGTTTACATTTACATTTTTTTTCTTCTTCTTTTGATCGGTTAGATCAGTGCTGGGGTGTATATATTATGCATGGAATTGCTTTGTTTTTTAACGTGATGTAGTTCAATCAGTTCATTCCATCATCTAAAAAGAAAAAAACCTAAATCCGTAAACAGAACACTCATATGATTTTGGCGATACTATCACTTTATTCGACATAGCGGTAATAATTATTCTAATTCATGCTTCGAAATTTTCTGTACACATCGATGTCGTACTTCTCACGCAAAAATCATGTTCTTTCGGGGTAACGTAACAATCTGTACATTTCGCGAATGTTTCGAACGAAAACAATATTTTCGAATTTACTTCGGTAATGACTGATGATAATGATAAGAGGGAAAATAAATTGTAAACATGAAAACAAAAGCAATATAGACACTAAATAAAATACGCTAGAAACGTTTCCGTACGCATATCAATCTAAATGTTTATTTATATTTATAATTTTTCATTATTTTTATGAACGAATTAGCAAACAGGATGTCTAGGACATTTCAATGTCATAGAATGGGTAGCGAAAAGTGAAAAATTATTTCCAACTTTTAGCTTAATCTGTGCTTAAACTTGTTTCAGTGTGATGACGACATTATCATAGTTCCAAGTCGGAACGAAAGCGCGACCGGAAGGAACCCATAAAAGAAAAAAATCGATAATTAAATTATCGGTGCTGCCTGTTCAACCTGAATCTTCTAATTCGTCGTTTCTGTTTCTTCCCCACTTTGTCGTTTTCTCATTATTGAGCTGTGTTTTGCCATATTCTTTTCAGTTTCGCTTTTTATTATCTTCCTCCAAACACATTGTCCTCTTCATTCAAGCGATACAACTGCCTGAAACGTTGTCTCCCTCGGAAAGATTGCTTCCGCTATCTCGGCGCTTTCCTTAACAGTCTCGTTTATCCTTCTGCGAACATACTAATTTTCTCTCCAGCTCGGCTCTTAAAAAACTGAATAAAGCCCTTTCCTCCAAAAAATGGGGAGGCGACTCTTCACCTTCTTTTTTTCATTTACAAATCCATCATGTGTTCTAAATCTGATTACTGCTCCTTTTGGGTCTGCCTCAAAATCCCTTCTTTCTAAATTGGATATAATTCAGAATTCTCCCCTTCGTCTCCAGCTCAGTGCTCTAAAATCTTCTCCGATACCAGTAATTCTTGCTGAATCGAATACGCCTCCCCTTTTCATCCGCAGGTCTTATTTGGGCTATCGATCTAAGCGTCTACAGTTGACTCCTTTTAATCTTATCCTTTCCTACCTCACTATTTCGCAAAATTAACATTTTACTCCTAAGAAAATCCCTGTTCTGGCTCATATTTCGTCACGTCTAAGCTCTTTCACACCTCCAACGACCTTTCTTATTTCTCTTTAAATTTCGCTGAGCTTTCTCATCCTCCCATTGTATCCTGTCTCTCTGCTGCCTCCGAGTCCCAATTCACTAGTTTTCCAAGAATTTCATGGTGTCATTAATTCCCTTTTTCCCTCTGATAAGACCATCTTTACGGATGGTTGTGTCGAGTGGAGTTGGAGCCTCCTATATTCTACCGGCCACCAATGTCTTTGAACCCTTTCGACTTCCTTCTTTCTGTGCCATTCTTACCGCTCAACTAATGGGGATCCCACACATTACATTATTAATGTTTCCTCACAAAGCTCTGTTCCCAATGACTTGATCATCTCCGACTCCATATGTGAGCTTCAAGAAGTTTCTTCAAAATATTCGTGCTTGCTCTTGCGACTTTGTCACACTTCGTATATGTTCTCTATAATCTTCTTGCAAAACATTCCAGTCGTATCGATCTGCTCTGGGTCCCTGGTCACAAGGGAATAAAAGGTAACAAATTGACAGATTCGCTTGCCCGGGTTACTCCTGCCTCCTTCTTGCTAAGATTCCTGTTTCCAACCTGCTTCCGCCTATGTAAAACTTTCATTCTAGACTCTGGTCATATATTTATGTTCCCTCCTTCTCCAACAAACAGTCCCATTACCTGTTCGTCCAGCCGAATCTTCCTGCTTCCCCTAAGTTTTACGACTTCGCTTCATTTCGTCGTTCTGCTGTTGTGTCTATTGTTCGTCTTAACCACCGTCTTTTACAATTCAACACGTTTTCGTTTTCTTTTGTCTATCTCCCCAAACTGTCCTCTTCATCCCACTTATGAGAGGCTATTTGTGATCCTAATCATATCTTTTTCGAATGCCTCTCGGCGGAACGTGCTATCCTTTATTCTCATTTACTATCTCTCGGGCTTCCTTTATTGTGTCTCCTATATCCTGTCATTTCCTTCGTTGTTCATTGTTTCAGTTCTTTCTACATTCATTCTACGTTTTCTCTTTCCTTAACAATTGTTTTTTTTATCTATCCGTTCAACCTAGTCTTCCTGCCAATCGGTGGTTCTCTTTGTTTCCTTCACTCCGTCGTTCTGTTGTTGTCTCCGTTATTCGCTTTCGTTCTTAAGCCATAATCTATTATCTTTCTGCCGTTTTCGTTTTTCGTTAGTTGCCTCTCCAATATTGTCCTCCCCACTCAAAGGAAAAGCGTGTTTGCGATGCGGATCATATGTTTGTTAAGTGTTGATTTCTTTCTGCTGAGTGTTTTGCTTTCTATTCCATTTTATTGATACTCGGTCTTCCTACTCCATATTGCGCCTCTTATGTCCTATCCTTTCCCTCTTCACAGATTGTTTCTATTATATTGATTACTTCCTCCTAACAACATTTGATATCGTATCAAGATAAAATTGACTCCTTCCTATTCTAATTGTTTCTGGGTAAAGGTCCCCGGTTGACGAGCCCAAAAAAAAAACCATTCATTCTGTCAATCTCTGATCGTGTCCGTGTTTAAGTAACCATTCTTCCTTCGTATTGTTTCTGAGTGGAGGTTCTTTGTCGATGTGATGGAAAAAAAAAAAAAAGTGCTCATTTTTCTGTTTTGAACGCTCTACTCCGTACTCTGTTCGCTGAGGTTTTTATTTCTTATAGCGCATCGCATGTCTCGTTCGTTCTATCCAGTGTATTTAAACAAAACCTGATATCGTTTTAACATATAACCTCTCTTAATTGTTTTTAGCCAAAATCTGGTTGACGAAAGCAAAAAAAAAAGAAAGGTACAAAAAAAAAGAAAAAGCTGCCAGCTATTTGGTTGCTACGAGCACAACATAAAAAACATGTGACAGCCAAACCAACTAGAGATCTCACGCAATAACGAGGAAAAATCGGAAAAAAGCGAAAAAAATAAAATAAAAATAAAAAAAGAAGGTTAAAATTCTGTCCGAAATAATTTACCATTTGAGAGCGTTCTCTACTGGAGTCAGTCTGTGGGCAAGTAGAATTGTTCGGATATACGATTTTATGGCCGATTTTAGTTTTCACTGAAAGTAACACGTGTTATGTTAGCCTTTTGCAGTGTGGCGTACCCAGAAGCGATCAATTAGGCGGGAGATTCAGTCATAATTGATAATCGGTAGTAGTTGATTACTAATCTCGAAATGGATACCGCGCGTACCTTGAGGTGAAAATATAATGACAGCTGCACAATGGGTAATTTTTTCACAAGTTCAATTTTTCGAATTTGTCGCGTCGCTTTTAGAAGCTTTGCCGTCGTGCCTTACATTTTTAAACTTTTCCATCAAAATTTTCGAAAAAAATAAACCGAAACTAAAGAAAATAAATAAAATTAGGGTTTCGTTTTTTAAATCTTGCTTACTTTTGTTCGTAGTCAAAAGTGCATTTAGAAGTGAATTTCTTTATTTTAAAACAAAACTGCATTCATGTAAAAGAAGATGCAACACAGTAAACGAGAGGCGTGTGTAGTTAAATGCGCGCCGATCATCAACTCGCTTGAAATTGAACGGCGTTGTTTTTTAAAGTACAAAAACATATATATTAAAGCGATAAAAAGGTATCATCATTTTGAATATTTGAGCATGTATACGGTATTGAATAGTTTTAATAATTTAAATAACGTTTAAGTTTGCTGTGGTTATTCATAAACTACATCTAATTTTGCGTAAATACGTTTAATTGCTTTACATAAACGCGATAAAGTTGAAAAATTTCGATGGGACTTTTCACGTCGCAAAAATTACTACGTCATTTTCGGAAATAATAGTATGGAAGACGTTTTTTGAAGTAAAACTTTTTATTGCGCGGTAGGGAAAAATTTTGGTATGGTAGTAAAAAATTTTTGTTACGCGTTACGCGTTAAACATAAGGTAGGTATGTATTTGTGTGTATGTGTAAGTATGTATGAGTGTCAAAATTAAAGTTATAAAATGTATTATATGGTTAAAATGGAAAAGGAAATATTTTATATTTGGTTAAAATGGAATAGGAAATATTTTATATTATGCAAAATTTTACTACCTAAATAATAAAACCGTAATAATTGTTTATATTTGAAGTGACACTTCTTATGGCACGGTAGAGAAAAATTTTCGTTACGCGTTACGCGTTAAACATAAGGTAGGTATGTATTTGTGTGCATGTGTAAGTATGTATAAATGTCTGTCTGGGTCTAGTAGTATATCAAAATGAGTAAATGTATAAAGTATTTATACTACGGGACTTCGTATAGTATATAGTTTATGAGCATTCTCATATACATATATATATATATATATTAATTACAACGTAATTCTTAGGCTACCCCCCATTCGAAAAAATGTCCCAAAAAAATGTCCCAATTTTATGTAACGTTTGTTATATTTTGTAGGATTTTTGTTATTGTTATTTAAAAAATGTCACAATTTTATGTAATGAAATATGTAACGAAAAATGTAACGAAAAAATGTCTTAATTTTATGTATATAACGGAAGTTAAATGTTAGAATAGGATTTTTGTGGTTATGTTATTTTTTGTGTGTGTTGATGCCAGTAAGAATTACTTTGTAAATTTTGATCATTTTATACAAAGTATAGAAGAGAAAGAGACAGAAATGAAAGCAAGAGGGATCGAGGGGCACAGCCCCTTGCGAGGCCAAAATGGCCGAGTTTATATATATATATATATATATATATATATATATATATATATATATATATATATATACATGTAATAAGTACGCGTACACACCACTCTGTAGAAAGATATTCACGATACGATACATTATACATTTAGTCTGTTAGTGAGTTTTTAAATCATAATTTCAAATATGTATTTTAATTTGTATGAAATAGATTGTCCCTCAGTATATATGTATGTATATATTATTATTAGACAGGCACTCGTATCCGAGTTAGTCTTATGCATTTCGTACTAGGAGTGTGTTCTCATGTGCGAGACCAGTCCTAAAACTATGGGAAAAAAGGTAAAGGTAAACAAAGTGGGAAAATTTTAGGAAGGTCAATGGGAAGGTTTTTAGGATGATTTTAGGAAGATTTTGGATGAAATGCAAAGTCTGTGGGGGGAATTTGATAATGTGGAGATGGGTGTACAACCATAACCACATCCAGTACCAAACACACCAGAATCCGATGGAATCCATAAGGAAGACGACCGGTGGAAATGCATCACGCTGCTCGAGAGGACGGAATAGGATTAAACTTGAGAAGAGGGTTATGGGGGAAAGAACATTCGGAAATTCTGGAAAAAGAAGAAGGAAAAGGGAAGGAGGAACTCCACCGCATTTGCTCAAGATGCTGATGGGAGAGTGGTTTATTTTTGGAGTATCCATTATCCTAGGACAGTTGCACAGCAATGCTAAAGAGTCTGTCCTACCCTTTGCTATTAGGAGATAGCGGGGCGAGACTTATGGCGGTCTCGGCTCGCCAGGACTAGGACATTCGACGGATACTGTTGAAGTTTTAGTATGCCAGTCTCTGCATGGTCTCTCCGCATCCTCCAGCCTCGTATGTCCTGTCTCTACTGGAATCGTCTGCAAATGAGACTTTCTACCATTTATATTTATTTTTATATGATTGCATATATTTTTATTAAAAATATTAAATCCAACTTGAATAATTTGTTTAATTCTAAATTTTCAAATTGCAGAATTTCAAATATTTACTTATAGAATTTAATACATGTAAGCCAAAGAAGTTTCACTTCCTCCTCCGCGTATACACAACGATACACGCATCATAATTTTTTTAACAGTTTTTTTTTACAGTTGGTTTAAAGATCGTCAAGTTCTTCGATCGTAGTGATGAAATTTGAAGATATTTACAGAACGACACTATACCGGGAATCGTTACATACATATGTACTGCTGATGCAGACGATGCGCGTAAATGTGCTTCGAATTAATATTTCATAGCGGAATTTAATGTGTTTCTACTTTCTACCTTTTCGACTAATGTGACCGGTCCCCTAAAGCCCTGTCTCTCGAAATTGCTATTACGCCTTTTTATTTTTCAGAAACGAAAACACTCATTATTAAGTTTTCAATTAGATTTTCATTTTAACTCTTAAGCAAAACGTTCGCAGTAAGTTCTCCGGTGCACTATTCTCGAAGTTACGAGGACGCTTTTATGAAATAGCGACAACACGTAGCAGCATCGGAATTAAAGCGGCTGCTGTCGATAAACAAAAATGCTCGGCCCATAATTTGCTTAGCTAAGTGCTGGCCACTTTGAAGCCACGCAATGTGCATCGAAAGAGAACATTAACGAATTCGCTGAACAGTTTTCCGCTGATGGTCATAATCGGAAAAATAAATATTTGTCGCCGGCATTTTCGTTCGTTTTACCAGATCGCGCGTCTTTCTCGTTTCTTTTTTTCTTCTTCCCCCCCCCCCCCCCTTATTTTCGCTATTAGGCTTCACCTCTGTCTGCCGAGAGCAAAAAAAAAATCAATCGATAAAGGGATGTTGGGGATGGAAAATAAACGCATAGACGACGATATTAAAAGAAGAATTATTCGGCAAGGCGCTAGAAAAGTGTTTTCGTAGGATGATACAGCGCATTCGGCTGGAAAAAGGCGCGAACAGCACTCTAATTCTGAACAATCCGGATTTGTAAATCGTATCCATAGAGAAGTAGGCGGTTAAGAACCCCATTCGTGCCGTCGCAAAAAACTCTGTACACGTATAATAAGAGCTACACATTTCCAGGTAGGCACTATTTTGTCGTCTTTAGATGCTTGCTTTTAGGAAGCGCGGCAGATGTTGCTGCTCAGCTACAGTGCACCTGACGATCGCGACCATCTACAGAAATTCACACCGGGAAAGTGATGTTTCGAAATCGGTCCGAGGAGGAGGAAAAACCCTAAAATTACCAAAATCAAACTATACATCTTTATAAAAAGCGGTAACCCCTTGCCGGGTCGGTAAGCTGTGAAATGAGCGGTCAAAACGAAATTCCAGTTCTTTGGAGCATTTGAACAACTCCGCCTTGTGTGTAATCTCTAGTAGTACGAGTATATTAAGGACATTATTCGCGTACTTGAAAATGTTCTTGTTTTTTTTCTTCTTTTTTATCTTTCACACTCGATTTCGTACTATTTGTTAAGAGCTGCAGTAACCTGGCGTGAGGACTCTCGCAGTTATGTCGAAGTTAATTCGTCGCTGCCAGACTGCGAGCCACTCGAAACCCCGCTCCCGGTTAATATTAACTACCCCCACCGTAGAATTTCCATTTTACCTTAAAACTGCCTTCTTTTCTTTCTCTTTTGCCATTCACTTACCACTGTTGTAATCTGCTAGCATCGTTTTAATCTCGTTTTTCTGGTGTCATTTTTCACTTCACGTGACCCACGCGATGTTGATCTCACCTCAACCGTTCCATTTCTATCGAGCGCTTTCGAAAATTTTGCCGTGTACAATGTTCCGTTCCACTTTTTCGCTTCTTCGTCAGTCTCTTCACTATAATCATCGCGTTATAAGCATTTTGCAATAAAATTTTCCTATATAATATACCGTTCGATTTAGGAAAAAAAGAAAAAAAAAAAAACAACGACAAAAACAACAATCCGCGGCGATTCTAGACATTTTTCGAACGATTAATTTACGGTTAAATATTTTTTAGGTTAACCGATGATGCGCGCGGGGGGGGGGGGGGGCTAAAAAATATACCGCTAGTAGTAGTGCAACGAAATACATATATACGAAAAGCGTTTCGTTCGGCTGTTTGCAAATATGCGATGATCGGCTAGCATGCGGATTATTATTATTATTTATATCGCAACGCCATGGAGAAGATTATCAGAAACACACTTGTCATAAACATGCGCACACACGTTAATACGTAAAAATGCGTGTATATGTGTGTGCATGTGTGCGTGTGAATACGTCGGAATTATGACGTTTTCATAGAGCGTATAAGAGGAGAAAATAAATAGATATTATTTATTCGCACGCAGGACGCGGATAAGAATTACTGCTGTACGAACTGAAATAGTGATGAGCAGCTGCGGCCGTCCACTGTGTGTAACCGTGAAAATGGCCCCGGCCACCTAGCTGCTGCGAGTGTAATTTTTATGACGTCATCAAGGTATGCGCCGAGAAAATAACAAACGATCACAGGTAACTAAATAATGTAGCGTTCGCATGGAAATTTTTCCACTGAAGCGCCGGAAAATTCGAAATTATTGCTCCGTACACCCTGGTGAGTTATAAAGATTTTCCGTTGCGTCGCCGCGTCCCGCTAATGGAAAAGTGGAATGTGTATATTATCGCCGTCGCATCGTATTATCACCGTTGCCGTCGTCACCGTCATCATTATCGTCGTCGTCATTACGAAGAAGAAAAAAAAGGTAAAAATGTTGCGCTTATGAAATTGAGGTTTGCCCGTTAGGGAAGTTCTTATTTTTTTCGGAATTATCATTCTTTTTTCCGCATTACTGCGCGGTGAAAAGCCAGCGTCAGCAGTTTCAATTGATATATTTGTACGAGCGCTGGTAAGAGACCTCGAACGGAGTGCATCCACATGCTTAACTCGAAGAAGGCTAGAATTATTCCCATTCAACTCGGCTCAGTAATTTCCACCAATCTCGACACTGAAATTAATCAAAATTAGCCTCGGCGGTCATATCACTAGCTATAATTCTATATGTTTTTTAGTTGTATAGCGCGGCGGTTATTTAAAACGCGACTGTCTTGAGCCGATTGTCCGAAATTAAACAGTGTGCCTGTGTCTGCATACCAACCAGCGCGCATACGGATATGCATGTTTGCCATTGCCTCGATTACTTCATTATATATTTTCGTAACGATTTCGTCGTCTGGGATCGGACTCAGTCCCCGCGACGAAAGCCAAACGCTCCAGCAACTAAGCTACCACCGCGATAACTCAGCAAGGAGATGATTTTTTGATATTTCGATATTTTGCGAAAATTTTTTCAATTATCTCATCGGCGCGCGTATACGTGTATTTCAGAAATTTATTGTGAGGCTGAGCAGATTACATCCGGTCTGGAAATAAAAAGTCGCATTTGCATCCGGTGTCTGATCGATGGTGATATCTTTGCGCTGTTGTTCCCGTTGCATTTTGAATATGCACCGAGTAGAGGGGGACTCGGTATGTACTTCAATAAGTTCCGAAATGGAAAAATTCCCTTCAGCGATCGCCGTAGGTCGACGTAAATTAATTATAACGCTGATTCCTTGCTCGGCATGAGAAAATGTAGAAGAAATTTTACTGACCGCGAGTAATTAATCAATTAATCCTCAAGGAATTCGACGCTTTATTCGGTAACTTTAATAAAAATCGCTTAAATGCTAATTTCGTTTCGTTTTTTTTAATGATGTCGAAATAGGCCGGAGAAAGTCTAAACGAATATTCGAAAAGTCGCGAAATATTTTCAGCGTAATTTTTATTCGCTCCCGATTACGTGTCTCGCATTTCGCGTCATTTACCGCCAATTGGAAAAAGAAAAATAATAAATAAATACGATTCCGATTCATCTTGCCAATAATTACCGTCTCCCGGACGACAGTACGCAATTATGGGGATCCAAATGCCTTCAAAATCGTATCATTCTGCGGTAGTTTTATCGTGCTCCTCGTTCAAATTCCATTCGGCAGATCGCGAAATCTAGAATGCACACCGCAAGACGAAATCCCGTCTTTTCAACTTCTACTCTCCTCACCTGTAGATTTTTCTGCCGCAAACGATGTCCGTCCGATCCGGAAGCAACACCTTACTTATTACGTGGTCGTCGATTATTCTTTTTGCGAAACCGTCGATACCGCAAACGTACGATTATTCTCATTGCTGTTTCGTTTTTATACGATACGCGCTTTTTCTACCGCGTCGTTGCCGCACGACCGATTCGCAACGTTGTCGATCAGTCATTCTAAAATAATTTCAGCAGTTATTCAAGACGGGCCGTTTAGCGATTTCGAGAGTCCAGCTAGTCCGTAGGAGTGTACTCTTTTCAGAACGCAAACCTCGGCAATTTCTTCGACTAATTGTTTAAAAATGCGCTTTGAAAAACGTACGAGGAAGTAGAAATATACAGGAATTAAATTAATTCTACTCTTTAATAATCCATGAGAAATATTAAGAAGAACCGCTTCGGTAGCTAAGCGGACTGCTGCTTATTTTCGATTTAAATTATTTCTTCAGTTTCATCCACTCCTTCCGGGCGAATTTTCGAATATGAATAAAATCATTAGAAGTTTAGGCGTGTAATTTATACTGAACTGAAGTAATCCTTTCATAAAACTCGCTAACGTCGAGGCAAATATTCAAAATGGTACTTAACTTCTTAATGACTTTTAAACAAGGCATAAGTCCAGATGCTAATATAATCAGAAACTAGAGCGCAAAGCATTTAATATATACTGTGTGTTATTGCGGAGATGTATTATTTCAAATGATCATCGATAATTTTCAGGACTTCCGATAGGATATTGTTACTTCTAGAATAACTACGAGTGGAATATTTGACCTCCCCGCTTTTAAATTACTATTTATAAATGGAAAAAAGGGAAGAAAGAAAAGTATTGGCCTTTTCGATAAAACTCCAACACTACCATATGTCCGCCTCACTCAGTTTCCTCAACATACTTTCAGAAGCCGCGCCGTACTTCTGCTTCAGTTTTCCCTCGTTTCCTTACCCTGTTAATTATGTTTCTATAACTATCCGATCGAAACCTATACTCCTCAGCATGTTAGTTGACCGGAATTCTCGATTAAATCTATTTTCCCAGACTGCCTTACCATCTTCACTGAACGCATCTTCCTATGGAGCCGCCGGCTAGCCCTTTGTTTCTGTCCTACCCTTAAAATTATCCCGAATGGTTTACTAAATCGCTTTCCTTCTGCTCTTCTATGCTTACAAGTCATTTTCTTTTATCCAATTTTTCGGAATGTCCTTATTACATCAGATTTCCAATATTTCTCTTCACTCTACCGACTACGTAATTCTTCCGACACATTCCTTAATTCGTTTTCCTTCGTCACTCTATCCAGATCGATTTCTTACATATACACTAATCAGAGATCGAAAGATTTGATGTTAGTTTATTCAGCTTCTTTTATCAGAAGAGAGAGACGTCTTAGCGTTTTCGAATTCCTCCACATCATATTTCTCTTTGCAGCTGCGCTCATTTTCCAAATTATGCGATTATTCCATTTACAAAAATCCTGATATCTATTCATCCTTGCTTTCTTAATTTTCCCTCTTGATAGCGTTCACTTCTCTCTGCAATCTTCCGTCTATGTTTCGGAGCCTTCCTCATCACCTTTCCATTTCTCATATCTCTTCCTCGTTCTGTCCTTTTCAGCCGTCCGCTTTGAATTTTATAAGTAACACCGGTCGTATCCTAGCATCGCTGCTGCTGAACGTTCCTCTTTCAAGTGGTTATTTTTACGAATAGACCTACTCTTTGTAAACTCCTCCCTTCATACCGGCTCTTATATGCTTTCTATCGGTTAATCGCGTAAAGATTTTTAATTACACTTTCCTTCCTTCCGTTAAAATTGTCCACGTCGACGAATCCACTAAATTTTAACCGAATTTAAATAAATACGCATACAAACGCGTTTACAATTGGCTATATAACAAGCATACGATGATTATTACTGCTGGAACTTGAAAGACTATTAAGCAACAGCAGTAACTCTTTTTTTTTTTTTTTTTTTTGCATCTGAAAGAACACTTTGCCTACTTTACTCGGCGCTTACATAACTTTTTAACAGCTGTGCTATTGACTGCAGAAGTTTTGGTGAAGATAATTAAATGATGATGGATATCTCGGATACACGCATAATTTTGTACAACGAGAAAGTGAATGTCGCCAAAAAAAATGTGAAGCTCAAAGCGGGATCTCGTTTAAGAGATGTTGATGGTGTAACGGATTGAAGTCTGTCGAACGTTTCCCCGTCTATGTTATTATTAGGTCTCAGAAATATCGTCGCCTTTTCATCTACATTGCATCGGATTCGTGACACACTTTTGCGTTATTAACGTATATTGAAGAATATGTTTTTTTCTTTTCCTTTTTTCGGTCTTTCCGTATTTCCTATTTCGCTGAAAAACTAAGACCGGCTTTTCAGCTTTTCAGAACGTAATATATTAATGAGATCGCAGAGTGAAGCGGCATTAAAATAATAGTTTTTATTTTTTTTATTTTTTTTTTTTTTTTAAATTTTCAAACCGTGGTTAGACCCCGGGCCGTGTATAATATCTAGACTATTACGGCCCGAGAGTCTCCGGTTACAGGAATGCCCCTAATCCATTGTCCCCGACGAACTGGAAGACTGCACTTTGGTTCGCTTCTGAGTTTGAGAGAACATGGCTGAGGTTATCAAATCCGTGTCTCGTTCTGGAGGATTGGAATGCAGGGCAGTTTATGAGAATATGCTCAACCGCCGGTGGCTCTTGTGCGCGACAGAAAGGACACGTGGTTGGAGGGTGAGCGCATTCCAACAGGTAGTCGTGGGATAGTCGCGTGTGGCCCAGGCGTAAACGGTTGAGCGCGCGATGATAAACTCGTAAGGTCCCCTGGGGGGGGGGGGGGGCACCATGGCTCTACGGATTTCTTTATATTCTGGAGGTGGGATGGGGTGGAGATGTGTTCTTGTTTCCACCGTTCCATTATTTGTATTTTTACAGCTTCTGATATTTGAGGGGGCCCAAGTATGCTTTGCGGACTGGGAGCTGTAATGGTTGATTGAGCTGCTGTGTTAACCCTTTCATTTCCTGGGATTCCCGCGTGACTTGGGACCCACAACACTACTAGCTTATATCCCTTTGATTGTAGCCCCATGATGAGTGCCAAGACGTGGTTTATTAACCCCCTCCCCGGGGCTTCCCCTCCTAACATCTGCGATAAAATGCGATTCTTCGAGAGATGACAAATCGGAAACCCACGGTGTTTACAATCTATTCGTGTGCAATGTCTGTTTTTCGGGAAAAATTATAGAATAACAGCCGCGGAATAATTGATTAGTTTTTCTTTTTATATTTCTACGAACAGTCTAATTTTTCGATTAGTCGAGTTTTGTTATACTATATTTTCGGCTTTATTTTCGACATATATATATATATACATATATGATTCCATTTGTAATTTACACCCCCCCCCCTCTCCAAGTAAAATAAATTTCAGCGTGATTTCTTTATAGTAAAGTTTTAATATTATTTCTATTGGGACTTGTAATTATTTAAAATAATTAGGAGCTCATCATTACCAAATATATGTTATTCGTTTCTAGTTAAGGGGTAATTATACTATATACGTAGATATGACAGCTCGCACGCTACGAATAAAAGATTGCGCACAATATCGAGTAATTTCTCCGAATCTACTTCTTCTTAGAACTGATGAACAGGTTTTATTGTTTGATATTTCACACGCATTGTCCGTTTCCGATTATATGAAATGTCCACGTATCCCAGACGTATTTTCTACAAAAACTTCTAAAAAATCACCGACATGTGTCAATAGTGCATTATTAATGTACGCTACGCAATTTTGACTATAATACATGCGATGGTACTTCAAAAGTTTTACACAATATATACATCTATTTCCGAAATACACATACACAGACATTTTGTTTCGTCGTATCGATTTCAAATAATTTGAAAAATATCTGATAGGAATAATGTCCGTTTCGTTCAAAAATTTCTTACAAAAATTTTACCATCGTTTGTAAAACGTATATATATATATATATAGTTAGACAGGAACCTGTTGCGCGCGATAATAATTCAGTGTCATTAGTTGACGGTTACCTCTTACGAAATCCGATGATAATATTACGTTGTTATTGTTGACTGACTCTGCGTCTAAATTGCTTTCTCTTATTTAGAGAGAGAATTCACTATTGTGATCCTGGCGTTGTTTAACTGTCTATTGAACAACCGGCCTCACTGTTCTTTTTACTGCCATCATAAATCAAAACTGCCATTACCGAATTATATAATTCTCGATGCTCGACGAACCCATGTTACATACATCGATCGTTGCACAGGAGGATTCGTTTTTGGACGATGCACATGTATGGTATCGAGAACTATATGAATATACACGTCCTTAGAACGACAATGGAAATAATTTATTCGCCGTACTAACAACTTTCGTCTAGCGATAAAGTGCTTCACCGAACTCACAATGATTATAACCGCGTTAGTGGAAATGCGTCTACGTTAGAGACAGAGACGGTGTTCGACTTTTGCTCCACATTACTGCATTATGATGAATTATTGAATTTGTTATTCTTCTTGATCTACAATTGACAATTATATTTTCCCGCGGTATAAACGAATTGTTATAATAACGAGTCTTGACCGGAATTTATTTCTGCGCCAAGATTTTTCGGCTTTTCATCATCAGCCAATCAAATGATCATATATATATATATATATTAATAATCAGTGTGTTCATCTGAGACAGTATGAAAAACTGGGCTCTAAGGTGAACTTCTACACACCTGTTCGAGAAGTATTACGATTAAAAAAGATTTCGGGAAACACGAATTTTCGCTCGCAGTATCACTGGAATCGTATAGATTTCCATTTTTGTTTTCTCAAAATTTTTCAAAACTGTTTTTTCTCAACTCTTAATAATGTTTAGCGGGTGGATAATTCTAGATTCCTTTAAAACACCTCCCACCTGTCGAGCAAATGCATTACTTTTACTTAAATCTAACGGTACAACTATCCCCAATAAGGCTAGGTGCCGATGGAAGATTTTACTTTATTCTTAAATGCGTGTAGTTTTAGAAATCGGTGAATATTGCCAATGCGGCACATAGTTTTCAGCTACATATATATATTTGTCTTTCTCTACCTATCATATCGAAGAAGATGAAAGACACGAAAGGAAAACTTGGACTCTCGCACCTCAGTTCGGATATCTTGTTCCGGTGCACTTTATTATTACTCGTTTTAAAGACATTCTCGGTAAGCTGCTATCTCCTACACACTATATATTTATGACCGCGTAATTTGTTTTCTCTTCGTGAATGTTGTGTACACGAAATTTCCTACAGCGCGTACCCCGAAACGAACATGTAACGTATATAATGGAAATCCTCTCATTGCGGAACCAGTACACAAGGTCATTCAACCAACTCCAGAAGAAGTTGAACTAATACCGGCCGGTGTAACGTGTATCGATGTATCAAAAAAAAAAAAATTGTATTTTGATACTTTTGCCTCGTGATTCCATCATCCTGGCACTTATAGAATTTATATTTTAACTAAAGTGCCTATCATCTAGTCGGTCTCCGTACCAACTTTATCGCCCGAAATCATTAATAATATATATATAATATATTTCAAGTTGTGTTGACCTTAGCAAAAGAAGGTGGAAAAATTTTCGTTAAAATTGAAAGTCACCGGAAATAGTTAATTTAAAAGATGAACGCGTCGATAAAGAGTAACTAATCTAGAAAAGTCTACAGTAACGGCTAAAACTTTCGATAACCGCGAAGAAATATGACACTACTGTCTCGTCAGGAACTACTTAACGAAGAAAATTATAGACTACTTCGAATTTCTCGGTTAGGCCTCGACTAAACTAGGGAAAAGTTAGTAAAAGGTCAAAATCGAATCTGGAATGAAAATAAAATGCCTAAATTTCACATCAAACACATTCAAGCTCTAGAAGAAAGAAAAAAACACTTTAATTCAGGTAGATAAATCCGAAATAGAATTATACGAAATAGTTGGCTACTAAATGAGCTTAAGAGGCTTTTATGAAATAAATAATTACAGATTTAATTAGAGATTTTAACATCAATAAAAATCCATATCAATTGGAACCTAGGGGCATGCCTTACTTTATAAAAAGTTCGCTGGAAAAATTCGGAAGTAGCATTATCTTTAACGCTGCAACGGGAAACCCTAAGTAAATTTCACTTCTCGCGCCTTCTAAATGATGTGGACGAACGCAGGGTGGGGAGAGGGCATCGGCGCTGCACCTATGCCTCCCTTCGGATGTCCCCTTCAGTTTGCCACCTCACCCAGCTCCGTGTGGTTCGTTATTCGCAAGTCGTAGGTAAAAAACTAAAACTCTGCACGTAAAATTTCCGGCCTTTCCATTAAAGTAGGTAGGATAAAGTAAAATTTACTCCTATCAGTGTTTTCTGACTAATTGTAAGAAATGGGCGATTACTATTATGTGTAAAAGCAGTCACAATGCTTCAACGTGAAAGGCTGACAATGAAATCTGAACAGAGAAAAGTTGAAATGAGAAAAAATAAATCCAATGGAAGTAAAGTTTACTCCGAAGGTTTCCATTAGGCGCCCATTATATGGAGGGTTTCCATTCCAGGATTAATAATTCCATTTTGCACTAGTTTACAAGTTGCATCAATTTTATAAGTATAATACCGCATGGGGCACATTAATTTCTTCGAAAATGTCACATCTTTAAAAATTTCAATTTATGCGTTAACAGCGTTATCTGTATAACGTATACGTTAAAATCGGTTATAATTAAACAGTTTTAAAACTGAATTCGCTTTTATATTTTATACGTTGCGAAGATTGCAAAATTGCGAACGAAAAACGATCGTAAAAAGTAATAACGCAATTTACAAACGATTCAAGTGAAGTTGATAGATTAATTGAAGCAGCCTTAAAAGGCGTATTTCTCTTTTATCGCGTAAAAAAGTTCATCGTACCAAATAAAAACAATACCGTATAATTGGGAATTTAACGAAAAGCCCCGTATGTTTTGAATAAATTTCTTACTCCAAACTAGTTTAGATAAATCGTTGATAACTATTTTTCGGAAGAATGCAATATTCCACTCTGTATACCTTAAATTTCCTTTTATTTTTAAATAATTCCGAGACAAATTAAGTAACCGTCACCGATTTTAAAGACGCAATTTTTAAAAGGGAATTTTAAAAATGCAATTTCGCACGAATAAATAATAATGCGCAATACAATTTATTAGATTTTTCTCAACATCGAATTTTCTATCAAAAATTATTTTAACCCGCTCAATTTATTTCAAGGCGCTTGAGAAAACTTTTTACGGTATCATTGACATTGATCCTTATAAACCCAGACGACTGCGATCTAATTGACAAATGGGATGATAAAATTCACATATATTTCACAGTTCTCGGTAGTGAAATTTTCGATTGTGTCCCCCCTTCCCCCTACTGACAAATACGTTAATAACGAATTAAAATAAAATATGTATATGACCGTTTTATTAAATTAATTACGGAAAGTAACGTGTATTGTAGCAACACTTCTCTAATTATTTAATTAAGAGGCTAAATTTACTTATTCGTCTAAACTTAATCGTACGGGTTCGGTATCAGTATATTATGTGTTATTAATTATGCATATTATCTACAAAAACACTGTTTTTACCGGAATAGTAATTGCACAAAGCACGAGCTCGGTAGATGACTGTCTCTGTGCACAAGAAGACTCTATTAATGGAATATAAATGACAACCGTCGAATAGAGCCGGTTTCTTAGACCGGTGGTAAATATTTGCGAGCGAACGAAAATTTTATTATCCTCACGGTAATTAGTTTAGCGATGCATCTATCGCATTGTTTGCATCTTACGGTAATCCGTGTACTTTTAAACTCTTTTTTCCACACGGGACACCGCTGATGATTCACTCCGGTTCCAAGTTGCACGGTCTCTTCGTGATGAAATCTACCTGGAGGGTTAAAAGTTTTTCGTCATATTCCCACCATGATGGTGGTAGTCGTATGATGAATAGGCTCACTAATAATGGGGCTTAATGTTCTCGTAGAGAAAGTATGTATCATTCACCGCGATTTGTCTGCCACATTTATTAATTATTCGCGCATTATCTGTCGACTAATCCGGTCTCTCCCCCCCCCCCCCGTATTCTACACCATATTTATACATATGCCGCAAATAACTGGGCCGTTAATGAAGATTATAACGATATTACAACGTTCTGTTAATTACGAAATTCGCTCGAGACGCAACTGAAATCTGTTAATTTTCCGATTTTATTCAGACAAACGAATCGGTAGCACTGCGCCTTTCGCTAAGTCTTCGAAGAACTTCTTTTCACTCTTGTCTCATTTCATGCATTTTTATTGTCTACACTCTGAAACTGCGCGCGCACAAATACATTCTACTTAGTTAACAGCATTCCCCAGTGCTTTAAAGTAATGAAACATTGAAGTACTTCGAATGTAAACAAGAGAAAGGGGATAAGCTTTTTAGTACGTCGATTTTTATTTTTATTTTTCGCGAGTTTTTGGGTAATTAATTAATTGCGAACTACGTCGACCATTTTTAATCATATTCACGGACGGCTCTAAATCGGACATGGCTGGATATGCGGTAACAAATGATTCCAACATAATACGGTATTCATTACCAAACAGCTTTTCAGTTACAGTTGCAGTCGATCTATCAGTACAGTCCAACAAAGATTCTCTTATTTGCGCAGATTCTCTCTCTTCACTTGCATCTCTATCACAAACGCGTAATAAATCACAAAATCCCATCGCTAAAAATATAATCTCAGTTGTATCTATCGCTTCGATTCGTATCACCTTCACGTGGATTTCAGGACACAAGAGCATCATGAGAAACGAGCTGGTGGATCTTGCAGCGAAAGAGGCTACTTCATCCCGATTCCAGACGTACCAGTACCATTATCGGACTTTTCTATAACAATCAAATCTCTACTAAAAAAGAAATGGTCGAAGATTTGGCATGAAGTTCCTACCTCGAACAAATTGCGTTCAATCCGCTCAAATACTAAAATTTGGAGTACTTCATCAAGATCCAGCCGTAAAGAAGAAGTTATATTATGCCGTCTGCGCATTGTCCACGCAAAAATATCTCATTTCTTTCTATTAAATAACTCAGATCCTTCTTCTTGTGACCTATGCTCGGTTCCCTTATCCACTCATCATCTTTTGGTAGTCTGCCCGAAATTCAATCTATTCCGGGCCCAATTACGTCTGTCCAGTTCCCTCTCTGAAATTCTTAAAGACAATGAACCGAATGTGTCCAGCTGCTCTTTAGATTTTTGAGAATCTAAACTCCATTCGTCTATGCATCTGGTCAATGTTGTAGTACGCGGCACGTTAATAGATACAATACAATACAATAAATTAATTTCTTCTTTTTATTTTATTTTATTTAATTTTTTTTTTTTTTTTTTTTTTTTGGTTCTAGAAATTATAATGATTACCTGCGTAGTTAATTTTATTATCTATAATATTTTTGTAATTTTATTTTTAAACATTGCCACGATCTAGCGATTAACGGAAGTATCCACGAACTGTAAAGGTTGTTCGAAAACTGCTATCGGATAGATGTTGTAATAATTCGGCAATACTAGCGACAAGATCCGATCGGAAATTTTAAAGCTTGAACATCTCTGTGCAACATATGAAAAATCCAAGTAGGTGCAAAACACGCGTGTGATCATTTGAGGTGACCCTTGCCAATTCTTTACAATGAAACGAAAGAGGTTTGAAGGATCCAAAATAATCTTTTATCGAATAATGCGTGTTACATTTTTTCTTCAAGTATCAACTATCATTCTTTAAACGTAAATCCCATCGTTCGATCACCATTTCATAAAACGTTTTAGGGAATATTTCTCGAAAAAATGAGTTTCGAGCGCCGGAAATCGCTAAAAATCGCAACGGTCGGTACACTAGGGGAATGTTCCATTTGGTCAAAAAATTCTTAAGCGTCTCTAGTTGTGCATGGTCACGTGTTGTGAATGAATATCGAAGTGTCTTTGATCTCTGTGAACGTCTTCAATGTGACATCTCCAGCTTTGCAAAACGCGATGCTGGTAAATTATGTCTCAGCCATCAAAAAAAGTGATCTACACATTATCATTTTCGCGTCGGCAGCGAAACCCTTTGGCAATTACTCTAACTCGTTTCACGCACCTGACCATCATGCATGAGTTTTTCCACTTGCCAACTTTGAATATCCGGTTAAATTTTGTCGCCACCATTGTTGCTAAATTACAGCATCCGCCGTCTTCGATAGTTTTTGAATGATCTATTTTGTAGAGTTAGCCTTGAATTCAAGGTGTCACACGGAGAGACTCCTATGTATTGAATGTACCCTCTGAGGCGTTCCACTTTATGACACTGATCCTCATTTTTTCCACCATCTTTGGCCTTCATATTGTTGTACACTCTGTTTTGCTTGCAGCAAGATCTTTGATATACACTAACGCCATTTCATTTTAAGTTCAGGGTTTCTTGCTCTTTTCTTCGTTTTCACGTCAAATCTGTAAGAAACATTTTACTTTACGAGGTGATTATTTTCAGAGCTTAATAATCGTTAATTGATTTAAAACTGATTAGGAAGACTGCAAAAGCCATCATTTGAGTACTACGTCATTCGCTAACATCAGTTTTTATCTTTTCCTTCGAATTCCATTTATTACTAGGGTGTTTAATTTCATATAAAATCGATCACCGCGTTTCCCTGTTTTCCCAATAAAACGAAATTATTATAAGAACGATGATCACAGCCTGATTGAAGGTCTGTCTCCAGGGAACTAGCTTGACAAAATTTTTCACGCTCTACTTTTGCATAGCTGCTTGCTCAGTTTTTGGTTCAAAATGTTTAACTGGGTTTAAACTTATCATTCTTACGAACGCAAAACATAACAGTATTTTTTTATTGTCCGTAGCGTAAGAATAGCATGATCGTATTTTTAATATCCCTCGAAAAACGCCAGCTTAACTTCAGAATTTTTATCGCCTTTCATTGAAGAACTTTGTTGAAATAAGTTTTCTTATTTAATCCTTTAATGTATTTACATACAACAAATGTTGCTCAGTTTCAGATTACTGCTAGAAATTCACATTAATCTAATGGCCTCTGTAATTGTAAAATAGAGACCAAACTAAAATCAGTTCTTTTTTGATACTTTCGAGATAATGTTCGAAAAACTTAAAGATCTGTTACCGGATGTCGTCTGCAGTCACTTTTCGTTATCCGTTTCTTTACACAATTGTCGAATTTTAATCGTTATTTTTAAAATCGGAAGGAAAAGCGAGAAATTTATTGAAGCCGTTGGGTGTAAAAAATTCGAAACAGCGAACAACTATTATACAAGGAAGATATTGAAAAGAGCGCTTGGAGGAAATCAGTTTTGAACTTTAAAGGAAAAATAGTAGTTTCTAAACGCGAATTAGGCGGGTTCTGTGAGACGTCATCTGGAAAAAGAGCGATATTTCGTGTGATGGCTTCTCCGAACCGTTTATCTAATTCCATATTACAATATGTAGAATTTCTGTTGGCAGTACGGACGAGGTAACGAAGAAAAGAATTTCGTCGCAGAGACAGAAAGCTCTGTTTGGCCTGACTTCTTTACACTTTCACCGAAGCTCTTTCAACTGTCGTTTCTGCACTGGTTACACTTTTCTTTTGCGCACAACTTCTTTTGTTAAAACCGGAACTTTAAATTCATCGTCGTTTTTGTTCTTCTCCTGGTTTGCTCTTTGCTTCCCACACTTTACCAACTTTTCACTACCTCGGACCAAGAAAATAACTCAAATTCTGTTTTCTAATTCGCTGACTCGGCGATATCGCTCACTTTAACTTGACATGCGATCACTCTTTCGTTACCGCGTACACGACGTTAATTCTGACAACATTATGGTTATTCGAAATGTTTACTTTATAATAGTTCTTGTAATCAATTTGCTTCATCTTATTTAATACGACTAAGAAGATTTCGGTAAAAAGTGATCAATGGAATTTCAACACTCACTGAAATAACTCGTCCACACTGTTTCAAGAACTTGCCGATTGGTCGCGCGCCAACTGTCTCTACAACAATATTGTGCAGCGATAAATAGTTTAAAAGAGATATTTTACTTCATTGTGGAGGAAAACATTCGAGCAAAAATCAAAAATCAAAAATCGTTCGATTAAAAATATGCCTCATTCGTCGAGATAACTTTCGTTTAAGTGGTGGTAGCTCAAAATTGAACGCTAGAAACAATAATATTAACCAGCACAATGTAAATTTACAACGTAACAAAAAAGTTGAACATGTGAGCAGAAACGAAAAAAAAAAAAGAAAAAAGGAAGATAGTTCGGTAAAATACCATTATGCGAAAAAGGAAGAAAGGTGAACGATGGGATCAGAATGCCTTCCGCGGCAAACGGTGGCAGTAAGCTCAGAAAGGTACAGAGTACTGGACGTGATGGCAAAGACTAAGGAAGAAGACAGTAAAAAACCGTGTAATATTCGAGTTGTTTCGCAACACGAAACAATTGACCTTGAACGGTAATGTTTACTTCATTTTAACTGAAACCAGAGGCACTTTATCGTTTTATTGGTAATTTTAGTTTTTCTATCGTTTGCTTGGTTTTTTAAAGTAATTTGTAACAAAAATTTCGCCCATTGTTCTAGCCAAAGTATTAAAGACATTCATTTAAACGCATATATAACCACGATTGTGGCAAATATAACAATTTAACGATAAATGTAATTTAAAACGTGACACAATTAATCGTAACAATTTGAAAATAAATGTAAATATAGTAAGCATTGATTTTTCCAAAAAAGTTTGATAATCATAAAACGAGAATTTGTGAAAATGTATCCGAAAAACATGATATTACCAAATCGTTTAAGATGTTTTTATGTTATATAACTATATATGTATGTGTAAGCAGGAGCGGATCCAGAAGGACATTTTAGTGTCGGGGAAATTATATAATTACGTAAAATTTTCTATGGTAGGCAGTAGATTTGAGCATTACCTCTTGTTTCATAAAGAAAATTAAAAATACCGACACCTTTATAGAAATTTAAAAACATGTTTTAAAAATACATAATTATATTACAATTTTTAATTTAAATTTAGGTTTACTTTTAGAATAAAACGAAATTATAAAATTATACCTTAAATATGGTAGTTTAGAAATAGTAAGAAAGATAGTATTTCTTATTAGACACTTTACTTGTTTTTTATTTTTTGTTAGTAATCCGATCCGAATTCTTTATTCGTGAGAAAGTTTTTAATATATATATTTCTCATTGATCTATTTTTAATTAAAATTGCAAAATAATAAAAAATAAATAAAAATGGCAAGAGATTGACGACTGTTACGTTTCAGAATAGAATAAAAAAGTAACATTAATAGTTTTACTAGAAAATAGTATTAAATATTAATTATTAAAATCCGTAGGTGTAAAAATCATACAAATCTTTTATAGCATAAATTAAGTTTCTCTGTTATAGGAACCTTTTGTCACCGAGGTTTTTGTTCTTTGGGGGGTGTCTCCTCCCCCCATGAATGCACTACTGGTGTAAGACTTCGATGCCAATCGACTTAGATCGTCGTTATACAAACATGTCTAATGTTGGTACATTGTTTAGAAATACGCTTCCTCAAAGTACGGTTAACCTTAAAAATTAAACGTCTTATAACTATGTGTATATATTTTTAAAAACCAAACGGTTTTACTTTCTTATTAATAATTAAATCGCCACTGAGATAAAACCATATTTTTGAATAAAATTTCGAACGTTCATCCTAATGGCAGTCAAACAGAGATGAAAGATTATATCAGGAAGTTTAACGTATGATGTTGGAATGATTTTTAAAAAGGTTCCAAGTAGATTTGAAGTTACCACATAATGGCTGACTGAAAACAAAATTTATACAATATCTTTAGTTTAAATCTTGCGTTAATGTAAATCCATATTGATACTTTGTTGTTTTCTTTTTTAGCGAATAACTATAATGGTCTATACTCCCCGGTTTTATTACGAGTAAAGAAAACTCAAACATTCTGTATTCTGTTAATAAATCGGTAGATCGACCGGTGGAATTCGGGGCACAACAGACGACATAAGTATAAACAGCGAGTACACTCGGCAGTAGCATTCTTCTCTGAGTTATCAAATTTTTATTCGTCACCGATTCTGTACTATATATTTTAAAATGTATGCGCTTGAACAGTAATTAAAAAATCACCCGAATTATTATAACTCTGTTTTTTGTATATCAGGCTGACTTTTTAATGACGTATAAAAGAAGAATTTGATAGTTTTATCTATTACGGAACTTAGGTGTTTGGTAAATTTAAACCTCTGGTCTATTGTTATTTTTATACACATATATGTATTTTGTTTTTTTTTCATATAATATTAACGTTTCCATAATGGTTTTGATTAATATGGCCCATCCGATTAAGTTTTAATGATCTAGCAGTTGCTGGCTAATGTTTACACGGTTTTCTTGTTGTTCACTTGTGAGCAGTGATGGCACCATTTTTGCTGAGACGCGATACATTCTAAGTTTTTCTGTCAAAATTTCGTGACACGACCCAATGTTGGTCTTGACTTCTTCTGTAGCCTTCCGCACAACAGTTAAACGGCGATTTCCACGAATCACAGATCGAACAGAATCAGCGTTTACATCATATTATGTTGACGTCGAGGGCGTCCCCTGATCTAGCATTTTCGTTAGTCGATGATATGCCGAATTTGAAACGCGTAAACCACTCGTAACATTGTGTACGGCTCAATCAGTCCTCCTTATGAACTTGCTGTGAAGCAATGCTCACATTTCAGAAATCACATATCCGATGTTAAAGCAAAATTTAATGTTACAAAGTTGCTTCACAAAGCCCTTCATTTTTACTTTCTCGCTACTTCGCAAAACGGTGACTGCGGGTCTTCACTTGGCTGTTCTATTCGCTAAATGATCAAACTACCGTAATGCATTTTGGGTCCGGACGCAATTTCAAAAGTTCGGTCTCTTTTTGAACAAACCTTGTATATTTATATTAAAATGATAAATATAATAACTGTTGTTTTTGTAATGAAGGAAATATATGGAACGTTGTCGTTTGTTAGTGAAATTTGAAAGAATCTAGAGGAGCCATATTCCGGTCCATTCCGCTGCACTTTCCTAAAACAACGCAATAGCTTTACCACCGGTCATAGAAATAAAAATTTATGATCCGATTTCGGGTCTAATTACACTTTAATAAAATACACGTCGGCTTCGTCCACTAAGGCTCATCTGAAATCGTTTATTTTTCTTTTCAGTTCTGATTACTGAGCCACAGTCTAGTTGTTGCGTGTTAAAAGCGATCTGTCGACATTCAATTTTCCGGCATTAAAAAATTTCGTCGATGCGGAAGTAATTTGCGATTAATTTAAAGAAAAGATAAAAGGTGGTAATAATAAAAAGTAAAATAAACCCAGAAATTCCATTTTATTATCCGCGGCAGAGGAGGAGCCAGAGCTGTAGATCTCAATAAAAAGTTGTTTATAGTCGCGAATTTACGGAATGTAAAATTAACAGATAAAAGACGAGTCTTATTTCGAATATAATTTCCTCCGTTATCGTCAATAAAAAGCTCCTTCGAACGATAAATCGAAAATTCCCTTTTTCAGGAGAAAACGAAAAACTTCGTTTTCCTGATTTTTAACGCATTTCTGTCTTACGACTATAGCAAGTAATAGAGAACATTGTTGACCGGAGGGGTGGGGGGGGGGGGATTTTTAGGTGTAAATTGCCAGAAACGTGTCAGATTTCGGTTTATTCACTTTATCGGATTAATTCAATCGTAAAAATCTCACCAGCCTTCGCATTGTACGCGGCCATTAAACTGTAATAATATTTACAGATGGTGAGAAGACTAGAAAGTGAACATGATCACCTTCAAGCGGGCTTCGGAATATTTTTACGCATTAATAACGACAATAAAGTAAGTTGAGGAAGATTTATCGCTCGAATTAAGAAAGGGGTAATTTTTGGTAGTGTCAAGAATCTGAGCACTTAAGAACGAAATTATTCGCACTGCGCAAAATAGGAAGTATACCGAAAAATTCTTGCATTTCAAAAAACTCAGAATTACCTAGAGATTATGTAGTAACAATTTGTTGCATAAGCAGTGTATAAAGAAACTAAAAATTATCCGAAATGATCCATGTGATTTTTTATTAGAGTATGGCAGCGTCCAAGATTTAACGTGCGGAGGAGGGTTCTCACTTGCTTTCTCCGCTTCGAGAAAATGCGAGTTTTTATACGAGTGTTTATTTTTGATAAAATCCGTACTATTTTAAACTTTCCTTCGCTCTAGTCATTAAGTGTTTATAGTTTATCTTTAGACCTATTTGAGTCGATCGAGTACTATTTAATCGGCGCTACTGTATGAAGATGCGAAAGTGGAAGATAGAAAAGCTGGCTGCGAAATGGATATGGAACAAACGGAGCAGACTGAGAATTAGGAACGGCAAGGAAAGACAGACGAAAGAAACGACCGATGGGAACGAACGGAAGTGAAATATAATTGAATCCGGCGAACGGCATCCGTTCTAACAATTAAAGGACCGTGAAAGAGGATTGTTGGAACGTCAAGGGGAAAATAAAGTCAATAAATGAAAATTAATAATTAGACAGAGACAGATACAGAAAAACATCGCGCGTGAAATTAGCATGCGAAAAGTATGAAAGGCAAACAATTAATAATTAAAAAGTTTATTACCTAAAATTACTTTATTAAACGGAGAATTTTCTATAAAATATTAATTAAGTAGTAATGTCATCGGGCAGAGCTGCCTTCGACGGCGATAACCTTGTCAGTATTATTTATTATCGAAAAAATAATTAATCACACGGTGGTTTAAAAAGCTGTAAATAGCGGGCAAAATTTTTATTCGAACGTGAATCAAATTTAGACATCGGCTATTTAAATAATAAAGGTATTCTCTATGAAAACTGCATTCTTAAAGGTTTCTTGATGACTATTCCGTCAGTATTATCGGTGTACTCATGCTATCGTAAATAATAAACTTTAAATAAAAAAGTATTTGATAAGATTTAAACAAATATATACATATTCTAAGTATATATTATACACCGGTTTAGATCGTTGCGAATTTTAGTTCATTAATTTTATTTGCGCTCTGTTTATTTATTTACTTATCGCTTGGTAGTATTAACAGCGCGCTGGAAAGTGACGTCAGTAGTTAAACCGTTGGCGCTTAAAAATCTATTGACAATTGGATATTTTTCGGAACAAAAATAGTCCAACTGCCCAGTATACAGTCCAAAAAAACAAAACAAAAAAAAAAGTAATAATAATTTGTTTAATCGAAAACGTTGCGTATCAATCTCGCCTTATTCATATTCGACAATATACACGTTACGGAAGTGTATGCATTAGTGTCCAATCTCTCTTCTCCCTAGCGTGAGTGCGCAGGGTATTCCAAGCCTAAAAAAAGTAATTAGTAAATCCAAAAAGAAATCATAGCTTAGCGTGTTCGGTTATTATCTTCATTTTACTATTCGAATTGTACTAGTTTTTACAACTTTCATTTGATTTTAATGAAGATTTTATTTTATTTATTTATATTTGACCATCGCTGAGATCCATACCGATCTACGGTTAAAGAGTTAACTGAACTAAAGACATCTGTTTACAAGGTTACGTTTGATTGTTGTCGGGTTTTTGCTTGTTTTTTGGCTTTTTTTCCACGAATAACGAAAATAAATGTAGAGAAACCAAAAATCAGGAATTTCATGAGAATTTAATGAAAGAATGTTGTGCTTTAAACTGTGTAAAACTATACACTGTAAATTCGACGATTTTTAAAATAAAAAGATCGAAGATTAAATTACGTATTATTTCGGTCTGATTTTCATCAAATTCAGGAGGAAGTTGTAATCTTAATCAACCTGCCTTCTTCCCTTCCGCTCATCCGTAAAGACAATTCCTCTTCACTGTCCAATTTAATTCTTTTCCTTCATAAGTCCGGACTCTACTCACTAATCTAAACCTCCTTCTCCTCACGTGCCTCTAGCCCTAGTTGCTGCAAAAATAATAATGTAATCTAAATGTGCCGAATAAGTGAACACTTTGTAATGTGGCACTTGAAACAGTGCATAACGCCCAAAAACTCTAACGTCGTACGCGCTTAACACAATGAAAACGGGGGTGATCCGATTCGTTAGGGTTTGAACACTTCCAGGGCAAAGTTCATCTTTTCTTCTTTCGAATATGCCAAAACGCGGGTTTAAAGAGAAAGCAACTCTGACGTAGCATTCTAAATCTACCAGACACACTTGCTAGACTTTGTAAAAACTTAAGTGTACAATGGCTTAATACACATTTTTTAAACCAGCGAGAAAGATTTTATATCGCTGCAGAACATCCTCCACTTGATTTTACGATTTAGATTTTATTTTTTGTCATGCAAGCTGCTTTTACATATTTCCATTCCCTTTGATTGGTCCGTCCGGCCAACCTCTTTTCTCGTGTGTGCCAAACTGATGGGTTTTTTTTTTTTTTTGGGCTTCAAACTCAAATTTTACCCATCGTCTCCAAATTGATGGTTCTTTCAATAAATTATTAATCGATTTCAAATTTAATCGCTCTGGTATCTTTCGCTCTCTATAAAGCTTTTTCACCTTTTTTTTTTTCTACTTCATAAACTTCATGTATACATTAAAAAAAATAAACTACTTCACCACCGTGTCAATAAAATATTTTAATAAACTTTTTTCTGCTTTATCAAAAATTTTCGTTACATAAATGAAGCGCTCTCGAAATTTTTCATCCGAAACTGAATTACGTAAAGACCTGTCATCGACTTAAACATTTCGGTATAAAGAAAATTTCTCACGAAATTAAATGGGTCTCTTTTATACATCAAAACCAATCATTTGGCAAGAAAAATTTATCGCGCAATAATAATATCGAATTTTATTTAAAAAAAGATAATGTAAAAATTATTAGACGTAATAATAAATGAACCGTATTGAAATTTACTGCTTCGATTATTTAAATATAATTAATTAGATCGTGTTTGACGGAGCCGAAAGTTTATCGCTGTTTAGTTGATATGCGCAAAAATTATAATTACGAAAATTAAGTATTTAGGATATTTAAAAGTTTTCAGTGTAAACAGACTAGGTGCTACACTGAACGTGTGCGAGCCCGAATCGATAGAGTAAATTTATCTTCCATTGTCCTCGTATTTGTGTACGTTCGCATCTTATTTCCCGATAAAATACATATGTTTGCGCAATTCAATCTGTCAAATGAAGAAACTCCGTAAAAATATCTATTTGAAGATTTCACCGCAGTCTGTCATAACAGCGGTCTTAAATTAACCATATTTCATACATATGTATATCCCTGTTTGGACGTCGATATTTGCTGCTTCATCGACCCCCTCTTTCTGCCATTACTTCCCGATACACAGCTTTTAATGACACGATACAGAAAAATCTACACACAAACGATCATCTTTAACATTTTTCTTCGAAACCATATTTTTTAGTGAATAACGAAAAAAAGTTTCATACACCTTAGAAAGAGAGCAAGCATTCCTCTTTATAAAGTACAGACTTGAAAAACAGGCTAAATCATTTCAGGGTGGAAACTTATAATTAATGGTAAAAAGTTGAAGAATAAGACTTTATCGGAAGTGTTTTTAAGAGTCAACTTTGTCTTTCATTCGTAACAACAGTTTTCTTGAAAACAACGTTCACCTGTCGATAAATTTTTATTTGTTTCTCTTCTACTTCCAGTTAATAGCCACCAGACTAATTTACCTTCTCTAACTTCGCTCTATGCGCGTTTCCAGAATTTGGAAATAGTTTCCAAAATTTAAGAAAAAAAAACAGAAAAACATTGAAACAAGAAACGTACAGTCTCGAAAACATTTTCTCGAAGTACAAAAATAATTTGTTTATTCGAGAAATTTTTCGTATTCTTTTTAGTAGTTGAACTTTAAAAAAGCGCAATCAAAAAACCAAAAAAAAAGCAATTGAAAAAAATCGTAAGTTCGGTAACTTGAGAATCATTTAAACATCACTACTGCGCTTTATGTTGCGGACAGATGACATCACTAAAACACTTCGGCCCTGGTGACCGAACTCAATAGAAATTTGGTCAGTCTGCCGGGCTGAACAATTTAATTTAATAAACACTTTCGCTTCATGTATTAGCTACAAGTAATATTATCGACAAATACGATGAAGAATGTGTTGCTTGAAATTAAATAATTCGATGTCGATATCGATACCGGAAATGTCGCAAATTCTTCAAAATTTCTAAGATTTGCAGTAAACAAGTTTCCCCGCAACTTTTCTCCTTCTTGTTCTGTCTTTTCAAATGAATTCATGTCTATCCTACGTACGGTATTACTTGCACTTTGTCTAATCTTTCAAATCTCCCCACTCCTGCGATTTTTATTCTGCGTGTAACCCTCATTCTTGATTTTTCCCTCCACCATCCGTTCGCTTATGGTTTCCTAGTCACCACCGGGAGCAATAAAATGATGCTTTAAGTTGTTGCTCATTCCCGTTTTAAAAATTTTCCAGATTTTAATCTTCTACCTCCGTATGTCAAAAAAAATTGCCCTCTAGTTTTTCGTCATATATTTACTCTTTCCCATTTGTACGAATATGTTATCATTTTGATTGCGGTCGGTTGTGTTCTATGTTTTCGTGTTTCTAGTAATACATCGCGTTATCATCTATAAAAGCAGATTGGTGAGATAAAACCATTATATTTTTCGTATATTGTACGGTTTTCGTAAATTATTATTCCGCTTGTCTTTATCTGATAATTAGACATACATACACACACAAGTGCGAACCACTGTTGTCGCTGATATGACGACAACGGTGGCTGCGCCAGTTTACACAGCGGAACCAGTGTATCATGTGGCTGGCGCTCACAGGCGACACAGCGAGATGCTGTCGAACGCTACTACACATGTCATTCAACCGGCTAGATTTACATTACCGTTTACAACACCGTCTAATGTACCAGTGTCGCCGACACATATGCCCTATTCGCAGCCACTACTCGTCTACCCGCCGGCTGAAGATATACCGTATTCACAGCCAAACAATATCTGTACTGAAAATCAAAGCAGCAACTACAGTCAGCACTTCCCAGCCTTGCCAGAAACAAACGTACAGCGAATAAATGAATATGATAGCGACGAGGAGGTACAGATGTGTCAGAATGAAAGTGATAAGAATAACTGGCAAAAAGTTAAATCTAAAAGAGGGAAAAAACGGCAGTTCATCGCTACTAATAACGGTATAAGCAAACATGTTAAAATGACTCGAAATAGGTATGAGGCCCTTTCAACAGATGAGGAAAGTAGCATTAACGAAGAAAATAATGTCGGTAATACAGCAAAAAGAACCTCTCAAGCTGTCCCTAAGCCACCGCCTATATTTGTGCACGGGGTCCAAGATTTCAAAAAAATGCAAGAAAATATCGAGCGCATAATTAATAAAACAGACTATTACGCGAAATCATTGGCTGATAGAGTAGTTAAGATAAATGTACTTACTCCGGAAGAATATCGTAAACTAACACGAGAATTTAGAGAACAAAAAGTTATATTCCACACCTACCAAATGAAACAGGAACGTGCTTATAAAGTAGTTATAAGGCACTTGCATCATTCTATCGACCCAACTGATATTCAAGAAGAACTACAGTCACATGGTTTTCAGGTTCGTAACATTCATAATGTAAAACAGCACCAAACAAAAAAACCGCTGCCGTTATTCTTTATAGATCTTGAACCAACTGAAAATTGTAGGCAAATTTTTAATTTAAAATCACTGTGTAATGCAATAATTAAAGTCGAATCGCCAAATAAAAAAGCATCTATCCCGCAATGTCAAAACTGCCAACAATGGGCTCATACTAAAGCCTATTGTACAAGAGCGCCACTTTGTGTTAAGTGCGGTGAAGGACACAAAACTTATGAATGCAAAAAGGACCCAAAATCGCCAGCTACGTGTGGTTTATGTAGGAGATCCCATCCTGCGAATTATAGAGGTTGCGAAATATATCAGCGATTAGTACAAAGCAAAACTGATGTTAAAAATAAAATTATTCAACCTAATAAGCACAGTTATCTGCGGCCAACTATAAGTTATTCACAAATATTAAAACCGGGCGCTGTAAGTCAACAGAACAATATCACGACGAACACAAATCATTCTAAAAGTTCCGGTCAAACCTTTAATATAAATCAAACACCAAAGCAATTTGAGGAAAAGAAACAACAGACTTCTTCAGTGAATCTAACAGAATTCCTTATGGAATTTAAGGCAATGTTTCGTCAATTAACTGAACAAAACAGCATGGTTCTATCCATGCTAACCGTGTTAGTGCAAACAATTATTAACTAATGCCTGGCTATATAAGAATAGCTCAGTGGAATGCAAATGGTTTAAAAAATCATAAGGCTGAACTCGAATTATTCTTAAATTCAAACTTGATAGACGTAATCTTAATCGCTGAAACCCACCTCACTGATAAAGATTATTTCAAAATAAACAACTATATAACATACTCTTGTTCTCACCCTTCGGGGAAATCACAGGGTGGTTCAGCAATATTAATAAAATCTAATATTATACATTACGAACTAAATAATTTTAGGGAGGAGTACCTGCAGGGGACTAGTATTAGCATACAGACGAAGGGTGGTCAGCTTGTGTTGTCAGCTGCATACTGTCCTCCGCGACATAAAATAACAGCAGACCAGTTCAGTAAATACATACAGAGCCTAGGAAATAAATTCCTATCAGGTGCGGATTGGAATGCCAAGCATAAAACGTGGGGCTCCAGGGTAACTAATACCAGGGGACGTGTGTTCAAACAAGCGCTGGAAAGTCACAATGCTAACTATATATCAACAAGTGAACCAACCTAAGCGCCAACTGATAATCGTAAAATACCAGACCTTTTAGATTTTTTTATTACAAAAGGCATTGCCTGTTATTATGCAGAAATAAATTCTTCTTTCGATCTTTTCTCAGACCATTCTTCAATTGTTTTAACCCTTGGTGATTCAGTAATATGCAAAGAAAAACCGATATATTTGTATAATCATAAAACAGACTGGGAATCCTTCGAGGAATACTTAGACTTAAAATTAGATCTAAAAATCCCATTAAAAAGTCAAACTGACATCGAGAATGCCGTGGAATATATAACTAGGGAGATTCAAACAGCAGCAACTTTGAATACTCCTTCTATTGATATACGCCGAAAAAGAAAAAATTATCCTATTTTGGTTCGCCAGCTTGTTTTAGAAAAGAGAAAGCTTAGGCGAAAATGGTTTCAGACAGGAAATCCATCAGACAAAAAACAACTTAATAATAAAACCAAAGAACTCAAAAAATTATTAGCAGAAATTAAAAATAAAACTTTTAATAATTACTTACTTAAACTCTCGCCATTAGCGGCGGATGATTATTCTTTGTGGAAGTGTACAAAAAACATTAAACAACCAAAAAATTGCATTCCTCCGATAAAACATGGCAACGGGTCTTGGGCGAAAGATCAAAAGCAAAAGGCGAATTTATTTGCCACCTACTTGGCAACAGTTTTTAAGCCGAACTTAACGGCTGCTACGGACAAAGAAGTCGATGACTTTTTAAAAAGTCCTGGCCAGTTATCCTCTCCTATCAAGTCAGCGTCACCTCAAGAGGTGAAAAACATACTTAAAACGCTGAAAAGGAGAAAGAGTCCCGGTTTTGATTTAATAACCGCGGAACTACTGAATAGACTTCCACGGAAGGCTGTAATGTTGCTGACATTTATATGTAACGCAATACTCCGGAGCCTACATTATTTCCCGGTGCAATGGAAGTTTGCGCAAATTATTATGATTGCGAAACCGGGCAAAAATCCGCATGCTGTTACGTCTTATCGTCCCATTTCCTTGTTGCCTGTTATGTCGAAGGTAATGGAAAAATTGGTATTAAATAGGTTGCAGCCATACCTATATAATATAATTCCACAACATCAATTCGGTTTCTTAAAACAGCACTCCACGTTGGATCAGCTGCACAGAGTGGTAAGTGTAATAGAAAAAAGTTTAGAAACAAAAAATGTGTGTACAGCGGCATTTCTCGATGTCCAACAGGCTTTTGATAAAGTTTGGCATAATGGTCTATTATATAAATTAAAAATTTTGTTACCAACTAGGTTATATCTCTTGTTGAGTTCATATCTGCATAACCGATATTTCCAGGTGCGCTATGAGCACACGTTTTCAGAACTATATCCAGTTCAATCAAGAGTGCCCCAGGGATCAGTTCTGGGACCCACGCTGTACTTGATATATACAGCAGACTTTCCTGTACTGGAAAATGTTCAGGTAGCTACATTTGCTGACGACACGGCATTACTTGCGTCACATTCAGATCCGAAGATAGCAAATGAAAATCTTCAGAAGGCCCTTATCGAAGCAGAAAGCTGGTTTAAAAAGTGGAAAGTCCAGATCAACGAAAGTAAATCGGTAAACATTCATTTCACGAATAGAAAAGTCATAACCCCAACTGTTAGGATAAATGGACTGGAATTGCCCGTGAGAACAACAGTTAAGTACTTGGGATTACACCTAGATAGTCGTTTAACATGGAAGCAGCACATTCAGACAAAGAAAAGAGAAATAGATATTCGTGTTAAAAAAATGTACTGGCTTCTAGGAAGAAATAGCGTTTTAAGTATTGATAATAAACGTTTGATATACACAAGTACCTTGAAGCCTATTTGGACGTATAGATTACAGCTTTGGGCTTGTGCTAAACCTACAAATCTGAAGATAATACAGACCGCGCAGAATAAAATCCTTAGGCTCGTAACCAAGGCGTCATGGTATGTATCAAATCAAACTTTGCATCAAGATTTAGGGATAGAGTATGTGGCAGATGTTATTAAAACTCATGCCCGAAGACACGCAGAAAGACTTGAAAGTCATCCGAATAAACTTGCTGCTGGACTGCTACATACTGCTAATGATAGGAGGCGGCTGAAGCGTAAGAAACCTCATGACCTTGTTTTCAGGTAAAGTTTATCGGGTAGGTACTATTGGGTACTTCTCTCCCTTCATGCTAAATATTTCCCTGTTAAGAATATTGCTAAATGGCCTAGATGGCCAGTTTGTAATACAATAACAATAAAAAAAAAAAAAAAAAAAAAAATTCTGTTGCTTATAATTATTGTTTCTTCCCTTATTTCTCTTTCTATTCTTCAGTTCAATGCTACAAATTGTTTTCACCATTGTCATATTTCCTTCGAATTCTCTTTTCTTTATTATATGTCCCGTTCTTTCTATTCGTATTTGTTAAAGCCTGGGTTCTTACTCCGTGCCGTGCTTCTAATATATCCGTCCTTTCCTCCCGGGTTCTGTTATTGCTACTACTGGTTCTTTTATATTAATAATTCTCGATAGAATTATGTTTCAATTAACTGATTATTCTTCCTATGGTTTTTGAGCGAAGATTCTTAGTTGACGAGTCCATTAAAATATATACGCGGTTACATAAAATGAAATAATTAACATTCAATATTTTGTGATCGTTTAAAAGTTATCGTTCTGAGTATCAACATCGAGCATGTTCCAAAAAAATTGTTGTGATCTACACCGAGTTTGATTAATTAATTAATAGATTACTTTTGGATAACATTCGTTATTGTGTTGCTATAAGGAGTACATTTATTTCAAAAGGATCCATTGATTGCTCACTTCTAAAAACGGACTTCTTAAAGGATCGCTATATTTTTCCGATACTTTTTTTAGCCTTAATTTGAAATATTTCAACTTCTGATTTTGCAGCAAATAAATTAGGCGCGATCTCAAAATCTCGCTTTAATTACTTCATTGTTAGACGCTTTTCTGTTTTTTTTAAATATATGTATTTTGTACACACTTATTGTTCAGTACATTCAAATAGATTTAAAAGATCTGCATTTAATTTTTTCCACCAGAATAAAAGCTTCTATAAAAAATTCCGCATTATATTAATTTCCAAGTACCTATGTCCCATAAAGTATTACGGGAAGGCAGGTTTTTTTATAAAATATAAGCCGATAGGGAGAGTATGAAAAATAAAGAAATAGATAGACGGATAAATGAGTAGAGATAGAAATGGATAAGGAGAGAAATCGACAAAGACGAAATAAGTTCTTCAAGGTGATAGTTTTTCCTATATTCTCCGATACATTTCAACTAGCGAGCTTAAAGTTTTACCATTTCCGTGAAAAAACACACCTGCCTCAAGCACTGTGAAAATGAGTAAAATTACGAAGAACCAGAGAAAACGTTGTATTTTATACGCTTATTAAAATTGCAGAACATAATAATTACATCGTTCAACAACGACCCTGTTAAATTATACCATTTTCACATGCAGACGGCCAGGGGGTAATGAAATCCCACAAATGCTGCAATTATTTGTCCGCGGCCCCGGATTAATAACAGTGATTCGTTGTTCTGTCAGGCGACAATGTAAAAGTCGGTAAAATTAATTTTAATCGCTCCTTGCAAGAACACCACCTCGCGTAATATTTCAGTTCTACTAAAAGTATTCGCCACAAATGTTGTGAAGTATAGAGTTGACAAATCGGATATGCATAGATTATATTTATTATTTTCGGTTTTAATACTTTTAAATTATGTTTAAATATGCATTTTTCTTTATATATTGTACATAATATATACATAGGAGGAAAAACTGGTCGATTCTAAGTCGCACTATGGAAGTGATAATAGAACGCCATTGAACTAGGATTAAGAGGTAATGCTAGAAAGGATTAGGGAATAAGGAAGGGTAGATAATCAAACCATAGTCTGGAATGGAAGGTTAAAAATAAGAATTGAAGATCCTGAGAAAATAATTAATTCAGAAATTAATCATTCAAAGCAGTAAAAAGGAATGTCAGAAAGTCTGCAGCGCGATCGCCTTCAATATCGAAGTCACTGGAAATTCACAATAGTTCAATAAAAAGAAAATATATTTGAAAATAGTGGAACGAATTAAAAGAATAGTGCAGGTGGATGAATGCGAGGAAGAAGATGAATTGTCTTGCAAGTACTTTCAGAATGAGAAACAATGAAAAATTTACAGAACTGATTTATTATATATGGCGGGAATGAAAAGGATAGCGGCAACAAACTGTGAACTAAAAGAAGAAAAGTTTAAAGGACATATAATGATGTAGAGGGTGGCAAGTAAAAGCACCGTCAACTTCTTCACCATCTCTTTAGAGTCGTCAGTAAAGATGAAATAGTGAGAAAATGAAAAATAATTTATCGTGCAATAAAATTTGTTTCTGATAACATTACGTACAAAAAACCCATCACGATGCGGAAGAAAAAATGAATTAATAGGGAAGTAAAAATTACTAAAAACTTGAGAAAAATAAGGAGGCTTATTACGTGAAAAAATGTAGGGTTTAAGAAAGCCAAGCAGTTGCATAGGATAAGATAGGTGAGGAACAAAGCGTCGATGGTGTCCAAGTAGGGAATAAGTTTGTATTGAAAAATCGGAAAACGTCTGACTAGAAAACAATAGTATCTGCCGATATAGAAAGATGAACTTTCGGATAAAAAAAAAAAAAAAAAAAAAAAAAAAAAAAAGCGGAAATAGGGAAAGATTTCAAAACCCGACAACAAGAGCGGAGACAGCCATTTTGGATTCTGTCAAATCTGGAAAATACTGACTTGAAAAAATTATTAGAAATGAAGTTGTACTAGTTAGTAAACCTATAGAGGATTATAATAATCAAAGGGTTACCACTCTATTTGAAGGGTTGTTAATCTTACGGGAAAAACTGTAAGGATGGAAAAAGCAGGAAAGGAATTATTTAACTTCTGGTTGGCGGTAGCGAGATTATCGGCAATAGGGTATTTAACGATATTAGTATTAGCTGAAAAAAAAACAGAAAAGAGGGAGAATTTTAAGAGAAGGGCTATATTTAAGGAATATACGAGTATGAATACATCTGAATGTAGAAAGGGAAGGAGTGAAAAGAAATGCGGTTTTATTTTGTAAGAGGTTAAAAAGAAAGGAGTGTAATAAAGGTGCGGGGAATATTAAGTAGTTCTGTGCGTAGGAAGATGAATGTTATCGAAGTTGCGCAGATATCGGCGAAAATGGTGACAGTAAGTCGTTTCGTGATAAAAGATATTTGTAAATATCTGACAGAAAAATAAACTGATGTAGTCGGCTGATCAGGACAAAACCGGAACATGTTGACAGAGATTAAGTTGTGTGTTTAATCAAACAAGACGATTACTACTTTATGCCTTCAGAAAGTTTTCTTAGGCTAGAGGCAAGAGAGAGCAAAAGGTAAACTATTTTTGTGCTTCTCTATGGAAGGAGCTGATTATAAAAGAATTTTCAAGGAAAGAGGTAGGACAGATACTTCAGGATGAGGAAAGAAAAATATCATCGAATTCCGTACGGAATTAGAGGATTTATTAACTATAGTTCGATGAATTTAAAAGGCAAAGTTAATAAGTTGCGAGTGAAACCAGATGTTGCAAGAGAGAGGGGCAATTCTTCAAAAGACGGAACATAAGTGAAAGCGGCAAAATCAATAAGATAAACTGAGTTGCAGGATGAATACAGTTAAAAGAAGAACAATGAGGTAGAGATCTATATCTTTAAAAAAATCTGACAAATAGGAATGGTTTTGGAAAAAGAGGAGCAACATTATTTCTACGAGTTTTTTTTAGAAAGGAAAGGGAAAAAAATGGATATGCAATAGCAAAGACAATTCGACAACCATCTATCGAAGCTATTTGAACACAAGGTCAATATTACTCTTATCGAAATATAAATTATCAGACAACCAAGGCCATAAATGTTTTAATTACTACCTCCTCGCCTGGCTGCATAGAGTCACTAGGAGAAAAGAGAGCAGAACATAAATTCAAAAAACTCGTCTGGACAGCAAAAATATAGAGTATGATATTATGCTCATTATATTGAGGTAGTACAACTTGTACAATGTCCTTAGCTTCGTGGTCGAAATTGATCACATGCTTTAGTTGATCTCTGCCAATACAGAACTAAGTTGCCGCCGTAATTAATGTTAATGACAAACAATAAATATGATGCGAATAACAGTATTATACGGAATTACAAAGAACCCGGTTGAAAGGATTGAAGTGCCTTAAAAAAAATAAAATAAATGACCAGACACTAAATTTATCCTAAATTTTGTACCTTGTTAGCGAAGAGGAAAAAGAAGTCCACCGGAACAAACAAAGAGAGAAAAAAAATAACGCCGCAATCTCTTAAACGGTAATATTAAGTGAGGTGTCGAAAGAACAGAGTTTACATGAGGCTATAAGAGAATACGTGCGAAATGATTTCAAGAGCACTGTCTCGCGTATTATGGAAAGCGACATTCATGGAACACAGATCCAGAACGGACGTGGTTATTAAAATCAACCACTGTGTTTTAGAGATAAAGCATGTTCAAAATGCAAACGATCGGAGAACTTCTAATATATGGATCGATTTATTGAACAAAATTTGAACAAATAACTGGAAAAGTCAGTAACTAGCGTAAACAAGAGGACAGGAGTTAAACGAACAGTCAGATTCTTCCGATTAACTGATATGACTGGCGAGCGGTCTTTTTTTTTAGTATTTGGAGCGATTACTTGAGGAAATCGAAAAAATTTCTAATAAAATTTTACTCGTTCTTTTAGTGTTAAAGCAATTATATCATGGCAGCGTATAAACTGTCTAAATTTCACGCGCTGCTGTTAGGCGGTATTCATAAAACGGAGACTGTTGCTCGGTGATACATTCAAATGCACTTAATGAAACCACATTTCCGAGCGTTTTACTTTTCAAAACACTCGTAAATGTAAACGGGTAATTTCGTTTATTACCGCTTCTTTCAAAGAACATTTCCTTCTTCGTGTACGCGTTTTTAATTGCGTGCGACATTTTTTTTAAAAATAATTCTTAACACGAGCACTTTCGATAAGCACTGTGCAACAATACAGCGTGCCACTACATTAGAGTTGTTCCGTATAACAGGTTCAATGGATTCTGCCGAGTTTACCTGTAACAGCTGAAGTAATATATAGCATATTGCGTACCGCAGAGCAAGACATAACGTGCCTTCTGTTGCGGACTTGTAAAACGATTAAGCGGAAATATATTGACATAGATCGCGGTTGTATTAGTAGTTCTCTAAAGCGAGAAATGTCTTTGTACTATTACAATGTAAGCCGACTGAATAATTTACGCAAAAATATTCTTAATCCGATTTGAAATTTGTCGCCACTGTCCACGTACGAATGGCAGTGTAGTTTCTATTCGTTTTTTAAAGTTAAACTGCGCTAGTGTAGTAAATTACTTCAGAAACTAAGCTGTGTGTTGTTGGCGGTTGTTTCCTGGCCGTTAGCTGACAACATTAATCACAAGTATTGGGATGGTACATAGCGGTGCCAGTGGTGGTGGGCAACGCTGATTGGTGTGATAAAATAAGAAAAAACAGGATGATGTTCCGCCTAATGTATACTTTTATGTTTGATTTGTCCTAGATGGAAGTCGCTTCATCAAACATCGAATTTAATATTGCCGCTGCGTACTATTTGTTTTACGATTGGTTTTCTATTTTTGTATTCGGATTACTTACACACTGACATCAAGCGTGAACTACTTTGCTTTGATTGCTACAGAGGACTGAAATGTTTGCTACTTGCATTAAGTAGACCTAATGTAGGTAAAGAAAGTGGCACGGTAAACGGCAAACAACTCTATTGGTACTATTCTGCAAAGGAACAATCATCGTTAAACGGAGAAAGCGACGAACAATTATCGCGGAAAATATTTTCCTCGTGAAATTTTCTTGCAAACATAAAGAAAAATCTACTATTACATCGAAGGAAATTATTCAATACAATTTCGCGGTACTAGAATCGTGGTAATTTTCTTCAATAAATTTTATCAATTACCGAATTAGTCAGCTAAATATCAACGACGTGGGCAGTTTCGCAGCCGCGCTGATAAGAATAATACTTTTTTAAAATTTTAACGCAGAAATGCACGCAAGTGTGAAAATCATTTCAAGATAAGCAGGTCTCGTTGATATACAGACTGATCGAAATTGTCTGATCGAATGGCATACATTCACAATTAGATCTATGTGTACAGTCGAAAAGAAGGTACCACATAAAAATTATCAAAATTCCTTTGGAATCTGTATCGTTCAGTAGGACCAATTAAGCCAACGCGCGTGGTAGGAAATGTTAAACGATTTTCCAACGTATTTAAATATATATACATATATATGTGTATATATATTTATATTTATATTTATATATTGAAAATTCCATGGACAGCAAAGAAGACAAATATATAAATTTAAAAGAAATAAACATTGAAAGACGTATATTGACATGGTACACACAGAAAATTTTAAAATATTACGAGCACATTGTGCGGAAAAATGGGAAGAGTCTCATAAAATGCATATTAACTGGACAGATAAAGGGCAAAAAAAGCAGAATCAGACCCACCACCACGATGGATAGACACTATTACATTTCTTACTGGACTAACCAGAGCTGAAGTAGAATAGCCGAAATAGGACCAAACTGGAAAAGCACTATATCAGATGCATTAGCAGTGGTGTAGCTGAAGGTCCGCAGACCCCGCGGCGCGGGAGGGGAAACTTTTGGGAGCCTCACTCAGTCTAAAAAAATTGACATTTTGTTTTAAGCTGGTGCTGCGAATATACATATGTGAGTATGGATGGATCTAACTGAATGTGTACGTGTTACGTAATGTGCATGATCGATGTGCATTTTAAATGTCGTTATGTGTGCTGGATTCTTAGAGAAGCGCGTACAGATCTGGAAAAATATAGATTACAGGAAAATGGACTTCAGCTTAACATCAGGGAAACTGAATACTTGGAGTGCGGAGCACCTACAGATAAGTCTCTATCAAAGTAGATAACACGGTGTTCAAGAAGACTGTTCAGTTCAAATATACCTGGACTCAAATATTACCTCCGATGGGGATACACAATGTGACATAGATTCCCGCGTCCAAACAGCATGGATGAAATGGAGGCAGCTAACCGGGGTATTATGCGACAAGAGAATACCGATACATCTCAAAAGGGAGGATTTACGAGACAATTATCAGACCTACAATGCTATATGGAGCTGAATGCTGGGCGACAACCACAAAAATGGAACAAAAACTTCATGTGGCTGAAATGAAAATGTGTTACTCTCGGGCACACACTCTTCGACCATATTAAAAAAGGAGAATATAAGGGAGCGTATAGGAGTTGCACCTGTACGTTTGAAATTACGGAAAGCGAGACTAGTCCGATGGTACGGTCACATCATGAGGAAAACAGACAATAGCCCCCTGTGAGGATGTTAGTGGATTATAACCGTGGAGGAAAGCGACCACGAGGAAAACCGAGAAGACGGTGGGCAGACTCCGTCAACAACGACATGGTGGAAGTCGGTGTTGGGATAGAGGACGCCGAGGACCGTAGACAATGAAGAAGAAAGTGCCACCAAGCGGACCCTGCACCGGGAAATCGTTAGGAAAGAAGATATTTATAAATGTTTTCCCTTTCTTTTCTATATTAGAATGGGGTATAACCTCCGTTGGCATCTTTGCTCTTGAATATTTCAACGATAATTACAATTCTAGGGCAAAATTATTATTATCATTTCCTAGGAAATTATCATTGTCACTAACAATACGCACCACCGATCGTCGTGCATTCTAGATCTACTACGTCAACGTTTCATAGAATTCGTGTTTATTTTGTATTTTGTTTTATTTCTTTGAATCATAATTATTTCGCAAGACAAACTATTCAAAAAATATATTTTTTTTTTTTGTTTTTTTTTTTTTTGTTTTTTTTTTGTACTGAGTGAATTTGCGAAACGTGTACATCCGCGTGGAGCGCGAAATCGCAAAAATAAAAAAGCAAGAAAAATTGTCAGAAATTGATCGAATGGATTAAAACACCGGATTCTGACGGTGTTCAAGGTAGGTTTAGTTTAAGCGTTAGGCACATGTTAGATAGAAAAAAAGTTAGTAGGCTAATTAATGATGCAACAGCCGGTCGCACTAATTATATTCCATTGCAAAATAAACTTGATTTCGAGACTTTTTCGTTCCCTCTAAAATTTACGTGTAAAAATTTTTAGTCTAATAAGTATATCTCGAGAACATGTATAACTTTCTTTTGGTAACTCTCGCAAAGTTACATGGTTTACTTTGAACGTTACGTGTAAATTTAACCTTACACATTCGTAAACTTAACAAATTCAGCGATAATCGTATGGAAATGAAAAAAATTGTCGTGATCAGGGATATGATGGAGCGAGCGTAATGAGTGGTGATCTTACAAAAACGTATAAAAACTATACAACCAAAGGTGTCTTACGTAAACATTGTGCAGTCCACAACTTAAATTTACTATTAGAGGATTCTGTTAAATCAGTGGTGCAAATCGAAACTTTTTTTGAAATTCTTCAAAAACTATATCTATTTTTCAGTGTTAGTATAAAGCGCTGGGAGATACTGCTTGATGTGGTATCCAAAGATTCTCTAAAATATCCTACATTAAAAACATTGTGTGGAACAAGATGCTCATCCAGGCATGATATCTACGCCTGTCGAAAAAAGGCTTTAGACAAAAATCGTGAAAACTTTTTTAAAAATAATCATAATAATCAAAGATAAAGATACAAAGAATGATGCCGAGGAGGATAAACATATAAATAAATTTCAACTTTTTATTTTTCTAGTCACGGAATATGCGAGTTATTAGAGGTGATAAATTTAGTATTAAAACAATTACAGTCAAAGAACATTGATTTACTGCACACTACGAAGTTATTAAAAACAGCACTCGAAAATGTTAACGGATTAAGGAATAATTTTTAAGACGTCATTCAAGAAGCTTCAGTTTTAGCTGAAAGCTGGGGAAAATATACATAGAATTAAAAATATACAAGCTTTCAATGCTTACATTGACATAATTATTGCACAATTAAGCAATCGATTTGAAGGACTGAGATCAGTAAGCCAGCGTATTCGCTGTCTTTTCCCAGTCAATCTCCAATGATCGAAGCATCACAAGAGCTAATGAACTTTTATTCTCATGAATTATCAACCAATTTTATACATCAACTTTTGTCACTTCGAAATTTAATACTTATCATTTTTTCGTAATATTCCCCTGACGTTCCGATAGCTATAAAACTATTTTTAAGATTGCCTGTTACAGTAGCGAAGGCAGAAAGATCGTTCTCTAAAAACTGAAAATAACAAAAAAATATTTGCGTAGTACAATGGTATAAGTGCGATTGGCTACTTTAGCTATCGAGTTATATTTGAAAAGGCTAAAGAGCTCAATATTGATGAACTCATCGACACGAGTTCGCAACCAGAAATGACAAATGATTACAACATTTCCGCAACAATATTTCAACTTGAATAATTTTTAATGTAAGAATTGTAGATACGAATAAACTTACTTTTATTTACATCAATATAATCTGTTTAAAACTTTTATAACTTTCGTAATTATTTACCTCCATAAAGTTTTACAAATTACGTTTATTAAAAAAATTTAATAAAAAATTTTATTCTCGAAGGTTTTAGCTACAACACTGCTCACCACCAGCCATTTCTTGTGAAGATGAAGATTTTATAAGTTGCTCACGAGGTCAAGAGCCCCCGCGGAAAATTTTTATCTACACCACTGTAAACGAAAATAACTTAACATCGAAAACAAGCGTTATTTAATAATTTCGGCCACGGTAGAATTTTCAAAAAATCTGTTTTTTTTTTTTAAACGATACTTTATCACTGGTGAAAATTTTAAATTTGTTGAGCTTGTCAGCAACGGACGACACATCAAGAGAATTTCGATGAATTCACTTTCCGTTTTATGAACAGTTTTATTATTCGAAATTTTTCATTGAAAATTCACCTATCAATTTCAGATGCCTACCATTTTCGAAAGAAACAATATTTTTAAAATTCCATAAATTTTTTTGTTTTGTTCAAAGTCAAAAATTGTGGACGTCAAATATCGTGCGGGAGCAGCGCCTAAAACAAAAACATAACAAAAGAAAGTAGCAATTTTTAATCAGATTGATGCATCAAGTAGATTTGTATAATTGGTTTTATAAATAAAAGTTATTTTTTTATACAAAAAAGAGAAAAAGGTTGTTAAATATGTACATGATTTTACACCTACTACCGTGGCCATGCCCCAATATTTTTTCGATCTCTTTTATGGTCTTTGGAGAATGAAATTTTTTTCACGAAATTTTTTCATAAAAAAGTAACGAAATACCACCATTTGATAAATGACTAGAGATAGTTTTGGCGTTTAATTTTTATGTTTGAAAATTCCATTATTAATCGCTCTATTTCCCCCCGTCTGGAAATTAGCTTAACCAGTACATCTCATACCGATGGTTTAGTTCAAGTGGAAAGATCAAAATTGATGGGATATCAAAATTAGCCTGAACAACAATTTGTCGACAGAATTAAAATATAATTTCTAGTCTATTCCATGTATCTATTCCTTTTTGCTGGGCTAATGCTCTTTGCTAGCAAACCCGGGGGGGGGGGGTAAAAAAAAACAAAAAAAAAACCAATGTTGTCATAGCTTGCATTTTCACCTTCTAGTACGAGCACTTTTTACAACTTGTTATTCGAAAGCCTACGAGGATGTGTCGCAAAGTCGTGAATTTTCGATAAATATGCGAAACATCCGATAGTTTAAAGCGATCATTTTCATCACACGTAAGTTTCGAGAAAAGGCAAATTGCAAGCACTTTTCTTTTCAGACCTGCGTAATATAGTCGCTAATCGGAGCCGAACTTTTTCGGCGGTCAATTCAGTTTTCAGGTAATCGATAATAATGTCACGAATTTTTCGCTATTTTCGCAGCCAACATTTACAGGCGAAGAAATTCTTTGATTTGTTCAATCTGCTGTCAGGGTAAAATCTCCACATTTCTCCCAGCTTAATATTATAATTATTTTGCGGGGGGCAATGATTAATAATAATGACGCTTTGTTGATTTGGCGTTGAACATTGATGTGTAGATTCGGATTTTTCAGCGAGCGGAAATGTGTAACCAGACTACTTTCACATTTTTGCTACATTAATCGCATTTCACGTATTTACGCGGATCTAGAATCGAATAACTCCGATCGTAAAATGCGTTTGAAAATTGCAAAAAAAAAAAAAAAAGAAAAAAAAAATAATTACACTAAAGCGCGCGAATTCTGAGGAGGTATTTATTTTCGCTTTCTTTCTTTCTGGTTCTCTCCGTGAAGTAATAGGGCATATCATCTGCCGGCAAATTTAATTTTTGCCGAATAAAACGAATTAAGCGAGTAACCCGAAATTGACGATAATGAAATGTCAATTATAGTAGCATAATTTTTTTGCAGTCGAGTCCACAGACTTTCCTATTATGTTTCTCGTATATTATTTATTTCTATATTCTGTTGTGGTATATAATTATTTTTAAATTTAGTAATACTCACGTACGTGCGCAGTGATGAAATGTACAATTTTTTTTTAAAAATACCTGATTAACCATCATCGGGTTTTTATTGTGGAAATATATATTTTTATTTTATTTATTTATTTACCGTTTTTAAAAACTTGGAAATCCTTGATAATTAAACCAGTCCCCGTAATTATTTAGCTTAAATAAACTTATGCGTTATACCGGTTTGAAGTATACTCGTTTTTTTTTAATTGTTTATTTAAAAAAAATATGTGTATATTAATGAATTATAAAAGCAAATCGGAATTTGTTGATATGTAGATATCTAGATGAAGATTGCGCGAAGGTTCTAATTTTCACTATTGACAACAATTTTTACTTGAAATATAAATATAACATGTTCTGCAAGTAACGGTATATAGTTTTATTATTTTGCGTTAAAAATAAATAACGGCAATGTCAATACCGATAAAATCGAACGAGTGAGTCTACTAGCGTTCGCGTAATTCTTTAAACGAAAGATGTCGATTTAATTACGCCTATATTATATCAATACAAATTACATCTATGTCAGTTCATTGGTCTTGTTCACCTTGAACTGCCGCTTAAACAGGTGCGAAAAAAAATTAAAAATCAGCTCGTCAACTCGTATTATCAAACACATCTTTATGTGACGGCTTTTCGACGTTCAAGAATACTCTCTTTAAATTCGATAAATTCAAATTTTAAAAGTCGTATTTCTCAAAAACTAATATCACACTTCCAGTCGTTGCAATAACGGTAATGTTTTTTGTACCGAGTATGTTTATTAAGTAGCTAATAAAGTAAAATAGCGAATAATTTAAAAAAAGAAAAAAAAGGCTATTATTACAATTGGATCTGATATATTAAAAACATTTTCGGGAATATTCCCCCAATCTTCTTTTTAGAAAAGAAAAGAGAATACTAGTATAACGGTTAATGTAGTATATACCGAATCTAAATCGCTACTATTTCTAACCAGGAAAAGAAAACGAACGGAATTAAACATGTATGCAATATGTTTGATGGAGATCTGAATCGTTAATGGTTTAGTTTTTATCTTTACTAATATCGTTTTCTCTCAATAATCCCTCGAAACATTTCTAACATTTCTATTTGTATGTTAGTTTTTAAAAACATTTATTTTTCGAACGTGGTGATCGCCAAATATTATTCAGAGCGACAGATGTAATAATTAAGATCGCGGGTAAAAAAAATTATTAGTTTGATAAATAAAAAAAAAAAAAAAAAAAAAATGCGAATGAAATATTTATCACGGTAAATATAAATTACAGAAAAAAAGTATTAAAGTAAAAAGCCAATTTTAGTTTTATTTTATTTGAAGTATTTTTTTGATATTCGCTCTCATTCTCGTAAGAAATTTATGTTATTAAAAAAACTAAATAAAATAAATTTCTTAAACATAAAACAATTTTTTTAAGGGAAGAAAGTAAACATCAAAAAAACAAAAAAAAAAAATTACCGATGCGGATGTTGTTTTAAATTAGAAATTTATTTTATTGTTTTCTCTTGTTTATTGCGTTTTATTATTTACCGTTTTGGGGAAGCAGCGATCCGGTGTACATGCGGAAAATACAATTTTGTCGCTATCGCTTCCAAAGTTTTCTGCCACAACCAATGAAACTTCTAAAAAAATTACTACTTTCTTCGTTATGGTTGATTTTTGTCTTTTTCTCGAGTATCTAAAAAGTGTTCAAAAAAACAAACTGAACGCGAAAGGACAAAGTATACTCTAGATAAGGAAAACAGAAAATTGAAAAGGGTCAGAATTAAGCAGTGATCTATACGGTCCAATATTCAAGTTAAATTGCGAGCTTTTGTACATAATGAATCTCGCAAACTCCGAGAAAATATTTTGCCGATAAAATATTTTGCCGATAAAATATTTTGCCGATAAAATATTTTGCCGATAAAATATTTTGCCGATAAAATATTCTGCCGATAAAATATTCTGCCGATAAAATATTCTGCCGATAAAATATTCTGCCGATAAAATATTCTGCCGATAAAATATTCTGCCGATAAAATATTCTGCCGATAAAATATTCTGCCGATAAAATATTCTGCCGATAAAATATTCTGCCGATAAAATATTCTGCCGATAAAATATTCTGCCGATAAAATATTCTGCCGATAAAATATTCTGCCGATAAAATATTCTGCCGATAAAATATTCTGCCGATAAAATATTCTGCTGATAAAAAGGCGAGACGGGAAAATCATAGTAAAAACTTGTTAATTTTGTTTTCGAGTATTGGGTTTCCCGAATGAAATGCTTTTTCGATAAAAAATTCTTGCGAATAGTTGGTATGTTCGAAATTACTATCGAATATTATTACAAAAGCAATTCGTTCAGAAAATTCGTTTAATTTTATAAACCGGAACCAACAATTTTCTTCTCGCTACGTGGACAGCGTTGATTTGCCGTGGGTTCCCAGCCATATAGGCATTAAAGGTAATGAAATGAATGATTTTTTGGCTTGGATTGCTGCTTCTTCTCGTTCCTTTTCTTAAGAAAAATTCCATCCACTAATCTGAATTATTTCCTATGTACAAAATTTCACCTCAAACTGTGGTCAGATATTTACCCCTCCTCACTTCCTAACGATCAATCCTTTTATCTATCTGTACACCCTAATCTTCGTTTCTAATATCTGGTATTCTTTAAGTTTCCTTCACTTCCCCATTCTGTTGTTATTTCTATCCCTTTCTCTCTTTTTCGCTATTCCCTTGTTTCCTCTCCAAATTGTCCTCTCCACCCCAACGAAGCGGTGGTTTGCGACGCTAAGCACATCTTTTTTGAATGTCCATTCCTTTCTATCGAACGTTGTATTCTATATTCTTGTCTGCTGAAATTCAACCTACTCCTTATTGTGCATCTTATATTTTGTCCTTCCCCTCGCCATCCATTATTTCGTTCATTTATATTGTCCATATCTGACCGAACCAAAGTTTAACTGACGGTTCTTTTCTTTCTTGCTGTTTCTGGGTGTAGGTTTTTAGCTGGCGTACCAAAGGGGGCTTAATAATAATAATAATAATAATAAAAAAATCGAATAGTCGCATTGTTAATGATCGTAAGTTTAAAAAAAGTTTTTCGCATACCCGGGTTTATTAAAATTAAAAAAAAAAGTAATGAACTTTAATTTATTAAAAAAAAAAAAGGAAAATAAAACAAATTCAAAAAAATTGACAGATAAAAAATGGTTAAATACTAGCAGGCAAATGAACTGGCGCAATCGCGAATTCGTTTCTGAACTTGATAAATTTATATATAATTATTTTTGATGGTTTCGTGTTTGTAGCGACTATTTGACATCTTTTTATTACTATTATTACTATTATTATTATTATTATTATTATTATTATTATTAATATTATTATTATTATTATTCGTTTATACCCACAGTGCCATTTTTGCTCTGTGTTTTAGTTGTTTTTTTTTTCACCTTCAACTTCCCTCCGCACTTTCATTCTGACTTAGGACTGACAATGTCGAATCAGTTTTAAGCGCAGGATTAAGTCATTAGTGGTTTAAAAGTTGCAAGTATTTCTTACCTTTGCCGTTATTTTTAGTTTACGTTATTCATTCTTTTTTTTAATAGACTTTTAATTTGTTTTTAAATATTGTCCACATACGGTACAATTAAATTTAACATAACGCGAGAGATATTTAAACGCAATTTTTTAATTGTTTAGTTCACTCCTAGTTTTCAACTGAACAAGCTTCTTTTTATTCCTTCCTCTTACAAACCGGTATTCCCGCTCCATACTGTGCTTCATTCATTCTCTCCCTTCCTTCTCCTTCTGTTATTCTAGCTCTTGATTCATTTCTGTCGGCTATCTTTGATTGTGTAAGAATCTGAGTTTCTCTTACCCCTCTGTTCCACTGTTCTTGAGCCAAATGTTGACAAACCCATTAAAAAAAAAGAAAAGTTTTGGTAAATGTTTTTAATCTACTTATCTGAATTTTCTTTTTACTTCAAGCTGACCCTTTGATTTAAGCTTAAATGACGATTCACTCTAGTCATTTACTTTAATTTCTCTGCAACAGATTCGGCTCCTCACTGCTGCTAGTGAATTAAATGTACAGCATTCCGGCATTAAATAGCACTTTTTGTTCCGTGTCGCTGGCTATATTTCTAACGATAAATTACTATTTTTCCGGAGCCAATAATAATTAATCAACAATCTAAAGATAATTGAAATTTTTCATATCTTGGCCAATTTTCTATAATAATAAGTCACGCGTATTAAAAATTTAGCGGTAGACGTACCAAAGTTATGTATTGTCCGCATGTTTGTTGGATTTCTGCGTTACCTACGAAACCTAAGTTTTGTACTTCTTTTTTTTTTTTTCACAAACAATACTCAAAGTGAAGATTACACAGGCTAGTTTCCTGATAAGCTTAGTTTTCGACCGTAATTACCGACAATTCGAAATCTTATTACTACAAGCTTCCACTTATAACGTCATTTCTTAATAAACTCGGAAAGACAAATAAGTTGATCTCATTTCTTGCTGGTAATAATGCAAATAAAATAGGACTAACATTTGGTGTTCCGGCTACTAAGACCCATATAAATATCGTGAAAATTCTGGAAAACCACAAGAGTACCGTTTCTTCGGTTAAAAACCTTACATCTTTTTCCAGGTCAATTAGTCGATCTTCAAAAAACCTGAATTATCTGACAGTTTCCAACAAATTTACCGAAAAATTAGTTGAAATGCAGTTAGTCGCATTCTGGTCCGTTCTTAATATACCGTATTGCTTCGAATTTAAGTCGCACCAGTTATTTTAGCCCGTTAATCGAGTAAAAAATGTGCGTCTTAAATTCGAAGCAATACGGTATTTCTAATACGGCACAGTTTAGAACATTATGGGTAGCAAAATCTCACGCCTAGCGTGGATATTAGTAAATTCTTCTTCATACGTTTACCGGAACGGAAATTTATGTTTTCAACTTTATTTGGCAATTTATCAAATTTAACATCCACTTCAGCCATGAATTGAACACAGTAAGGCTCGTGAAATGTGCCACACACCTTGATAGTGTCCTATATCCGAGATATTTTATTCAGAGATTGTTTATGAATTCTGCGAAGATGTGTTCATCGAAAGCTAAAGAAGATTTTTCAGTTTTTGCCGACAAACCGTACATTTTTTGAATTTAAAACTACAAAAAAACAAAAAAAATATACATATACATATATAAAAAAACACGAATTGTATTTTAAAATCAGTTAGAAAGAATATCGAACGACAGAGTTCAGTGGAACGGTAAACGTGTTGGTTAGCTGAATTAAAATTTGTTTCAAGAAAACGATTTGAAATGAACAGCATACAGAAATGATGTTAACCAGGAACTAAGCAGAATCTGTTTCAGCAATTGAGCAAAATGAAGACGGTCATAAGTATTATGTGTTCTAACATCGTCTTGATATTCTTTATAAAATATTCTAACGTAAATAAATTGGTTTGGTCCCATATCGCCTGAAAATGGAACGGGACAGAAAAAAAATAATAATAATTTTAAAAAATCAACTTAGGCAGAAAAAAAAACAAAAAAAAAAACGATTAGAGAAACAAAAGGGATTGACGAGTAGCATAGTTGAAAAGTGCACACGTGAGATTTAACCACTCGCGGTATTTAATTTGCTTAATCACTGCCATCGGTAAAAATACGTACGGACAGATTAGTGTATACGGTAAATTTCCGGTTATTTTTTATTTCTCCGGTAAATTGTAATTCGCTATCTAATTCGAATTTCATCGTAGATAAATAGACCTGTACACCCACTGAATTAAGCATTATTCGAACGCGAATGAAAAAAATGAATGCAAATGTTCCGTTGCTTCCTAATCTCACTATTCCTTTTTTAACATGTGGCAAATCACCACATACCGACTGCTTTACACCATGAAGCCGCAATCTATTGCGGTTTGGGTCTTGCGCACATCACCGTATTGAAGGAAACTGTAATTCTGTTTCGAATATTATAAGCTGTCATTTGTGGGTAAAAATCAGAAATTCCCACTTAGTCCAGCATAATAATTATAAAAACAAATTGAGCAGGTAAATATACCTGATATTTTTAAGTTTAAATGTTTATTGCAAATTACGTCTTTTAAAATGAAATGATAGTATTCAGTTAAATTTCGGCAACGGAGAATAAACTAAAAAATTATTTTTTATTTTTCATTTGCTATAAATTTTTGTTTTATACGTCAAAAGTATATTGTAAAATATTTTCTGAATTACATGAAATAGCGTTTTTTTTATACTCTCTTTTTGCCATTTTTTTTTTTAGCACTGATAGTAAAATTAACTGTTATTTTTCTTTTTTTCTTTGGGGATTTACCAAAAAATGGCGTCCATCCAGCAGACTTAACAGATTATAAAAGAAAGAAGAGAAATATTAGAATTTAATTCGATTGGACACTAGGGAAATAAACGAAACAAGGCAAGGACTGCGCAAACGAGAAAGGCGAGAGTAATTGTGTGGATTCTTTATTTCAAAAGTTCCGAGTAAAAATATAAACGTTCAGGTAGAAGGGAAGAACATTCAAATAGGATATGGCTGAGGTTGCATGCTAAATAGCAGTTATGAGAGTGTAGTGGGCAATCAGAAGATATAGAGGGAGAGAACCTATGAAGAGCGGAAGGCAATAAAGAGTGTCCGGTACATAGATTACAAATAGCAGAAATCACTGAGTGACGAAGAAATGGAAAATAATAAAACCTAGAACGATTGGGGAGTGAACGCTGAATAGATAAAATGAAGCGGGATTGGAGGAAGTTGAATAATAGGTATCAGAAAGAGTTGGAAACTTTTCGATAAAAGGATTGCATTATAGCTGCGATTTGAACTAAAGAATCGACTAATTCCAGCAATATCAGCGTGACCAGGCACCCACATAAAATCGATTTAGATAGAATATTTAGAAAGGAGATCATAAATTATAGATCGAGTTTGGATACTGAAGGAATATTACATAAGTAGGAGAGAAAAGGGAGCATATATACGGGAACACTTTTAGAGTCAGATATTAAGTATTTACGGGAATTGCGAGAAGACGAAATAAATAAAATTGAATAGAAGGCTACAGTTAGTTCCACGGCAAAGACCGAACAAAAAGACGGCTGTTTAAAACGACTCCGAGTATACTGAAACTGGAAGAACGAAACGAGCATGAAGGCTTTTAGACCCGTCTGGTAAAGGTCAGGGTGTGAGAGCGAAATAGACAGTGAGTATTTTTTTTTTTTTCCTTCACGTCTAGAACTGACTATACAGAGTCATTTACTAGATTTTAATGGTAATAAGACTGTGAATTTCAAGATCATCAGCCGGTCCCGAATTTATTTATTAAATAATCACGTTAAGTCAATGTAACATTCCTTCTTTTCAACCTGTTGCAACTTGCTGGTCGTTGTAGTAAATTCGTTACAAGAGCATTTTCATTTCAATTTCGACAAGTGATTTTTAACCGCTAGCTTTATTTCTTCTGTAACGTATTTCACTTTCAAATCTTGGTGTAGTGTTTGGTTCGACACATAGTGTGTAAATTCTTGTTTAGCAATTTCAGGCAAGAGGAACTTAGTAGAGACAGGAAGGAAAGATAAACAAGGAAGGTAAGAAAAACAGGAGAAGTCGAAATAAAAGTATGGAAGCTTTTTGTAAGAAAAAATATAAGGAGAGAACTTAGCAAGACTATTGCATAATTAACTCCTTCATGACAGAATCGTATTTTTTAAGAATAATGACTTGTGACAAAAAAGGTGCACCACGCGTTAAGATAACGTTTTTTTTTGTTTTTTTTATGTTGAAAAATATTGATTAAATCATAAAATAAAGAACAAATCCCAAGTCCCAAAAATTTTAATTGAATTTTTTTTGCATTCTAATTATTGAAATTACTTGAAAAAATTCATCAGTGTAATAAATGTGACTAATTTTAAGTAAAATTTTTTTAAGGTCCAACAGCAACCATTTAGGCTTCTAGAAAAGTTATTTATACCTCAAAATGCAATTTTAGAGGTATTTTTAAGAAAATATGCCAAGTCTGATCTTTTCATCTTGTAAAACGGGGGAAAACAATTCATGATTCTGTATTTTTTTAAATATTTTTTATGTCGTGCGACACATCTAAAAGTGCGAAAAACCTTTATTTTTCGCCAGTTTTTGATTCACTGTTCTTATTTTCTTTGCTAACGACTAAATACATACTTGTTATTTTTTATATTTATCTGATTTTTTTACACTACAATTTCTTTTTTAATCTTTGTTCGAAAAAATCATCGTGAGCATTTTAACTGACCTTTTCTTGGCTAAAATGTAATTGAGACCCCGAACAAAAGTAACGCAAAAACAAATATAGAACCCTTCAGGCTGAGCTTTTTTTATATATTATTGTTTTTTAATTTTCTACAACTAAAAATCTATTGCTAAAGATTATCATATATAATATATATACGACTCACATCGATATGAGAACATTTAAAATATATATATATATTTATATGGTGCTTTTAATTCTTCTGATCTTGCACTGATCCATGTGCTGTAATAATCTCGGCAATTACGCACAACACATGGACCATATAAATTTAAATAAAAAAAAAAAAAAAAATTCTATGTTTGTTAATTCAATTGATCCTTTTTGCTATGATCGTTTTTTTTTTTTTTTTTTTATCTTCCAATTTTTATTTTTAATTCTATTCACTGCCTTTTATGCTAATTGTACTTAGTCCCTTTTAAATGTTATTCAAATCATTGTTTCCTTCCGATGTTTTCAACCTTAATTTACGTTTACGTTACCATAAGTTCCTTTTATATCAATGAACACACTGTAATAAACAATGTAATCTTTAATTTTTTCATAAAAATTGTTGTAAGTGAACTTAAAGCAACAGTTTTCCCAATTTTAATAAAAACAAAAAAAAAGCCAATAAAAATGAAAAATTAAAGACAAGTTTATTAACTTAAAAAAAATTTAAAGTATACTATTAGATTAATAAAAGTTTAATAAATCTGTAATAATTTTACTTTTCGGTTATTCAATTTTTAAATGCACTTTCTGCTTTTTTTCCTAATCCCCAAAAAATTAAGAAAAAGAAAAAAAAATCATTCTCCATTTATTTTTATTTTTTTTCAATTTGTAATAAAGCGTTTGTCCGCCTACAACTCTTTATCTAAAGTGTTTTTCTTTTTTCTGGAACTCCGAACTTTAATGTACACGTTACACTGAATATCAATAAGGCTTTTATATATGGACAGACAAGACGGGCGGGATTTATACAGCACCGGACTCGGAATGGAATAACTCGCAAATATTAATCGGAGTCGTCGTTTCGTGTATATTTACATTAAACATTTTTATCGGTATTTTTTTTCACTTCTGATTTTCATATGAACGTTTCTGTTGTTTTTCGAAAAGAAAAAAAAAACTTCAACAGCCGGAATCTAATAGCGAAAACAAAAATGCTGCGTTTAGTCTTTTGTACCTGCCGACGGTTAATAACCGCGGAACCCGACTCAGAATTAAGACTTTAGTTAAAAACATTCGACAATGATGACGCGCTGTTGCCAACATGAAATCATTCTTGTCTGTTTTTTTGTTTTTTTTTATTCGCTAAATAAGCAGAATCTTAATTTTAGGCGAAATAGGAAGTTATCGATATAAATTTATGTTTAAAAAAATTCATTTTCATCGCCTTGATTTTCTTTTTTAGAAAGTACTGGTATGTCATAAAAAATAGCGAGTTTTAACACGTGTTTCTTGAAATATTTCAAGTTAATTATTTACTGTTTTCAGAAGTTATACTTCATATTAAATGATTAAAATTATTCGTTTTTGTTCGTTTTAAATAAAGGGGAAAAAAAAACCAATCTTCCGATAATTCTTACGGTTGTACTTAAATAAATGAAATAGTGATTAAAAGACATATTTGAAAACATGAAAAAAAAATGTAGAAAATCTGAAAAATCGTATGACAACAATCCTTTGAAATTTTCATTCAAATATTTCGAAATTTTTTGCACTACTTCCAAAAGCATATGTCGTTTTAAATCATTAAAAATTTTTCATAAAATTTACCGGGAATTTTTATGTTTTTAAATATAAGAATTAAATATTATTTTACGATATCGTGAAATAAATATAACTTGTTCAACCGTAAGATACATATTTTTTCTCTCCAAATTAAGCATACCGACTAAAAGGGAACAGTTTGAAACCGATAATACAATTCAACCGAATTAATAACGCAAAAGAAATAGGAATGGAAGAATTTTTTATCCCCATTTTCTTTTTTTTTCTTCTGATAAATTAGCGATCTCTATTAGATTTGCACAATGATAGCGAAATTCGCACACAATTCCTTACCGCACTATCTAATCTTGAACAGAGTAGCTGGTGGCAATGGAAAATCTTAATAAAAAAATAGGGCGCTCAAAAGAATGAGAATGAATAAGATTGTCACATTAAGGGGGGAAAAAAATATTGTCATTAGAAATGGATAAGGCGAGAAACGATTAAAAAGACTTGACCAATATATTATTTCGAGAAAGGGGGCTGTAGTTGCATTTCTAATTAACTACTACAAACCAATTTAAAAAAAAAAAAACATTTGAAATTCTTTTCCGTGAAGAAAAAAGAAAATTAAACCGGTAAAATCTGTACAAGATTTCAGGAAGCGAAATTACATAAATGCTCGATCATCCGTCGTAATATAAATCGGAATATGAAAAAAACTTACTCGAGGGATATTGTTTTCTCGTCGACAACTGCAAAAGTTCCTAACTATATTTCAGTCTTTAGGTTAAAAAATACAAAAAAAAAAAAAAACAAAAAAAAAACAACACAAAACAAAAAACGATAGAAACGCGTTTAATAATATACAAAAACAAAAATATGCCGGCGTACTGACAGAAGTTGCGTTTCACGTGCGATTTAACGTTAATCAACCGCCCGACTCGACGCAACTAGTGATTCGTTGGAGTTTAGCCTGGCGTCTATTATAACGGTGCGACAGGGTCATCTGAGGAGGCTTGACGATTTCATCACCGTTTATGTGCGTCCGTGAGTGCGTGAGTCTGTAAGTGTGCAGTGAATTTTCGGAAACAACGATGTTCCGCTTAAATCGCATAGTAAGCGGTGCGTTTAAGAATGCTCGCTGTGTCTGTTTATTGTTTTTTGAGACAGAACCCGATAGAAATAGCTTCGGAGCGGAGACGCGACTACGATGGACATTTCGATTTTGAAGAATTCTCTGAAACATTAAGGACATGTACATTTTCCGGATAATTATTGGCAAAATCAAAATACACATAGCAAGCTACCGCGGCTTAGTTAGACAGCGATGTTTCGTTTGGCTACAATATTATCTCGCTGCCCTACATTGAAATTTCAAAAAATTTCACACATAGCATATTGGACTATGATGCGCCAAACAAACAAAAAAAAAAAAAAAAATGAAAAAATGAAGTACACATAATTTAGCCAAAGTAGCGCCTAAAAGTAGTTATTTGTTACGTAAAATACAAGTATGTAGCTAAAAATGTTTTACTCCGTTCGGGCTGCGTTACACACACTTCCCTGTGACTTTGATATACTATTTTTAATAAAATCTTTGACGGGGGGTACACAGGCTATCTCAATATTTTGATACAAGCGTTAGTCAATTTTGTTTACCTAAGCGGGTATCCATTTTTTTCTTTTTTTTTTTTTTTTTTTTTTTTGTTGGCGAGGGCAGAAAAATGTCTATGTTCCCGAAATGATGTACGTAACTACTGGCCGCAGATGATGGGCCACCACCGATGTCTTCTGATCCTGAACGTTTTCAGGATGTTCGTTTTCAGCGCTGGGAATGACTTTGTAAACAAAATACAAACACAGTCGCGCATTTAATCGCGTAGACACATTTAAAGTTTCGCCCCAAAAATTGTAGTTTACTAAAAATAATAAATTATTCCGACAATCCTGACTTTTGAGCGAATAGTTACGTAAACGCGGCTTTTTTGGAACGAATGGTCTCTATTTATTTGCACTAATAAAAAATGTATCACAGATTATTAATAAATAGTATATACGGAAAGCATAAAAAAACTGGCATATACTCGTAAGTAAATTAGAACATAATAGTCTGAAATGTTTTTAACGAGGTTAATTTCGAAATATTCTCGAAATTTGCGGGCCTCTGAGATAGTGAAATAAATCGGTGCTGAATTTGTGAAAATGTTAAAAATATTACATTAGAAATGATAAAAATAATATTTTTTTATCAATTTATATGGCTATATATACACATATAGATGGAAGCAATTATAATATGCGTTTAGTGACTATGATTAAAATATCTTAAGAAAATTATTATTTTTTCAATCGATATTTTAATAAATAAGAATGGAACTACTACTACTATTTTTAGCTGTTAGCGCGATTTATTTTAAATTGAAAAAAAAAACCTGACAACTTCGCTACTGTAAAAACGAAGAGAACGTGTCAAGTTCCTTGATCGTATCACATTATAAATTCCATAAATTTCAGGAACATATATCGAAACGCCTCATTGGGAACATCGGTTTAAATCAGGAGTGGCCAACCCACGGCGCCCCTTGATCATTTTTGCAGCCCGCATGGCGGCCAAAGTAGAAGTAGTAAAATGAATATTTTTTAATGATTTCATTTTTTATTATTTCATTTATACTTATATATTTCTTATATTTCATTTTTAGTGTTAGATATTTCTTTGCAATTTTAGTATCATTTATTATTATATTATCTATGTTTAAATGTAAAAATAATAGTAAACACAGTAGTAATAACAGTCATTACATTTCAATTTTTCACTATAAAGAATGTCTCTATATCGTGTGTCTAAATCTAATATGGGGATATATGATTTTATATGCGGCCCGCGGAGTTATGATGCATTTCCAAAATGACCCGCAAGGTCATTCGGGTTGGCCACCCCTGGTTTAGATGCTTCTGTAAATTTGGAACAAAGTAATACGAATAAATACAAGAATTAAAAAGGCGAAAGAATGCAAATTAAAAATTTTCTAAAGTTATCTACAAATTATATTTATGACGCGAACGGATGCAGAACATCTATAAGCATGTCCCTGTCTACTCATAAAACAGCCCTGAGATTATTTCTGCAGATAATCTCGATTCCGGATAAAACAGGAGTGTAATGGGTTTGAATAAGTAAAATGTCAGTAAGACGGACAACGGAAATTATGCATTGATATGTAGGAGGGAGAAAAAAAAGGACCAAATTATCAGGATAGACTTTTCTTATGTGGATCAAAATTAATATCACCCGATAATTTCAGAGAATAATAAAGAATCGCGGGTGTGTCGTTTAATCTGTAATTTAAGATAATGATACGTATATTGTGATGTTTATGCATATTAAATATACGAATTAATGACAATGTCACTCTTGTGTCCGAGGAGTAACGCGCGGAAAAACGTTATCTAAAGTTGCAGTAGAGATTGCCAAGACACGGTGAATAACTTTTTTTCAGCGCGGTTTAATAAGCGGGCAGTTTGCTCGGGCACCAGCAAAATAGTGAAAAATTACTCGTTTCTCTAGTATTAACTCTAAAGTGGAACGGAGTTGATAGACACAAATAATGAAATCCTAAAGACGCAAAAGCTGACGTCACTGATAATAAATTTTTGGTTAGATTTACGTCTAGTCTCATTACGGCGAAAAATCGAACCGAGTTACTAATCGGTTTTTGAAGATATCTTGGTGATGAGGGCGTGATATTTCTGAAGAATTTTTTTTCCATTCGTTAAGTTTATAATCGCAACACTGAAAAGTAACTTTAACGGCTAATTAGTACTTGAAAAACTTTTTTAACATGTTGAACGGCATATCGAAGAACTGTACTTGTTTTGCTTTTTTTTTTTTTTGGGAGGCACGTCAGCAAAGAACTTTTGTCTAGCAGAACAAGAGAAAAAAGGAGAATCAGTACCAATTCGGTCAGAAATAACCAGTATAAGGGAACCAAGAGCACTGGGATGGTGGACTAGGAGAGAAATGAGAGGATACAAGAGGCGCATTAAAGGGGGCTCCCAGGAAGTTTAAGATATAACAAATTAAAATAAAGAATAGCGCTCATTTTTAACTGATTTCAAAAAAAGGAGGAGGTTCTCAATTCGACTGTATTTTTTTTTTTTTTTAATGCCATGATTATAGAGTACGTAAATCCGAAACGTGTCGGCTCTTTTTAATATTTTTAAAATTCAATTTTCTGTAATACATGTTTTTATAAATTTTTTATTTTTATTTTATTTTTTTTATGTATGTTACGTCATAACTTATTTCTAGGTGAACCGATTTTGATGATTCTTCTTTTATTTGAAAGCTGGTGCTTCTCATGTGGTCCCATTTAAATTTGATCAAGATCTGACCGGTAGTTTCTAAGTTACCCTTAATAATGCGTGAGATTGAAACTTTGAAAAGTTGCGGTTTTTTTTGGATGCTTTTTACTCATGATTGGTTTCACCGTGGGGTTTAGCTTAGTTTTTTTCTTTTAATATTTATTTTTTTTTGAAGACATGACACGGCGTGCGTCGATCGAGATAAGCTCGAGCCGCGATAAGCGACGTACACTGGCTTTGGTTTTATCTGCTAAGCGACGCACTTGGTCGAATTAACGAAACAACGAAGTGTGTTATAGATAAACGAATGATAAGAAATACGATAGTTGATAATAATAATTGAAAAATCTTACCATTACCGTTCTGCTGAATTATAAAAACGCGGAGGCGATTGCCTTAAAATGCTACATCAATTTGTCAAATTACCATGGAAATGTAGCTTTTGATGGTTTTACCGTGGAAATGCAGTTCAAAATAAAGAAATCGATTAAAGTATAAAGTATGGAGAATAATGTGAAAAAAAATTGATTTTTAACAAGAAGAAAATGCAAGTATAACACTAAAAATTGTAAAATAAAATGTTTTTTTATAAAAAAATAAATATCGACTTCAAGGTTTATTATAAAAATTTAAAAATGCACTAGAAAGTAAAAAATAATTACTCCCGATGAGAAAATATATATCAGAGAGTGATGATATAACTTAACATAATATTATTGTAATTCTTCTACAAGATTAATACCTTAATCAGAGTCGGCATCAAATTCATATTACAATATGTAGGAACAATTTAATATATTTTCTCATCGGGAGTAATTATTTTTTACTTTCTAGTACATTTTTAAATTTTTATAATAAACCTCGAAGTCGGTATTTATTTTTTGTAAAAAAACATTTTATTTTTGAAGAACGTTTGTTACGTGATGAAGCGCTTGTATTTACGCGATTGGTAATTATTATTAGAAGTCAATAAGGTTTATTTTTTATTTTTTTTATTTTTTTCCATTACGGACATTAATCGACGCAAGTGAAATTTTCAACGAAATATTCTACCCGAACAAAACAGTACTGCCTAATCTAATGGCACAATAGCTGGCTCGATGATAATTTTCTTAACTGACTATTATTATACGTGTTAATGATTTGTATTTTGAAATGATATGCGTGATATATGGAGAAATTTATATCCTCTATCCATTTCGACCATGTAGGCACTTCGCGGTAAACGCTCGACTTGCGCTACGATTTGCGCCCCGATTTGCGCCCCGATTTGCGCCCCGATTTGCGTCCCGATTTGCGCTCTGATTTGCAGTTGCCATTCGTTTGACGATTTACCGAATTTAACGTGCGAAATATCTAATTTTTTTGTTTTCATATCGAAATCGAATGATGGCGGTATAAAGTTAAAAGATGACGTTTATTAATTATTATTCCGAGCTGGTGAAATTATCATTCGTCGAAATTGTTTATGGTAAACAGGTGTTAATTCACTAATTTTCTTTTCTAGCTCGTCCTTAATTCATTTTTCGTTTAAAACGCGGGAAAGTTCTTACAAATACTACTTAAATGTCGGCGCGGACAAAGGCTACATTTCAATTTGGCAAAACGCGTAATTAATCATCTGCTCGACCCCCGTCTCTTAATGCACGGGCCAATGGTAAATGTGTTAACGGTTTCAAATTACGCGCCGTGTGTTCGCTTTATTCTGATTCCTTCGAAGCTGCTTGAATTGTAATTAAGGTCATACCTTTTGATTTCAAAGATTCCCTTTTTCGCTGTTTCACTTTCGCACCTGCTGCTGAATCAGTAGCGTTTTCCGATGTCATCCCTACCTGAAATACCTCCGAACACTGTTGCGATAAATTATTACTTTTGACTATGTTCCTTTTTTCATTTTTTTTTTTTTTTCATCGTAATCCAATCTCAAAAAGCATCTTAAAATGTACATTTTTCTCGGAAATCACAAATTCGCAACGTAATATTTCTCCGTTATAAGTGAAATTTGAAGTGCGTTCAAATCGGTTCCCGCGCTTAATTTAACACTTAAATCCGGAAATTTAACCATATCATGTACATATACAGGTGAAAATGTTAAATTAGGACAATAAACAGTTTAGCTGGAACTTGTTTTTTTTTTTGGTTATGTTGACGATACTGTTTTGTGCTTTAGTTTGTTTATCACGCTATATTAAGAAGAAACATTCGTAATAACCGCACTTAAATATAGCAAAAACTAAATATTGCATATATCACAGCCAAAAGTAGATGCGCAGTGACAGAATAGAGCCACTGTATTTTTGGGAACTGACCTTTTTAATTAATAAAACCGGTGGTAAGAGTCAATCTGGGAAATTATAAGCGAAGACGTAAAAAAATATTACTCGACTGCACACAAATGACAAGTTTAATCGGGAAAACATCAACGTGCGGCTGGATAAAATCAGCAGATGATTAGATTCATCGCTAAACCTAATAAAACGGCGGCTATATAAAATCTGACAAAGAAATTTGGCGAATAAACAATCAACATAAGAATTTTGGGCGCCTGTGTATGCAGGTATTTCACCCTCTCACGCATATTTATATATATATATGTTGGGTGTGAACAGGGAGAAAGCCAGAAGCAGGGACGATTATCTTTGAATTCGTCAATTGTCAATTTGTATAAAAATAAATGAAAAGAAGAAATTTAATGAAAAGAAACAGAGAAAGGTACAAATCAGTAGTCAGCGAGTATAAAGGGGGCGGCATTTTATTGATATTAATTCCCGCGATGCCACTGATGGGATTATTATAAAGCGCTGAAATTTCGGACGGATGCGCGCTTTAGGCGGCTCACTGTCGTTAATTCAGTAGCTTCAAGGGGGCAAATGATGAAGAAAAATACTGTTTTCTTTCTCTCAATTCCTCCTTTAACGAATATTGATTAATTCGTATACTCGTCATTCTTTGTTCTTTCCGCTCCTCTGATCCTTTCTTTTTTTCCCCTATTTCGTTATTTAATTCTCCCTCGTTTTCGTTAATAACAAAAAAGTAATATTTTTGTCTTTTTTTAAATTTTCGGCTTAATTAAAAAATGAAAATAGAATAAAAAGAGGTGCATATATATATATATAAATCTACATATATATATATATATATATATATATATATATAAATCTACATATATAAATCTACACATATATGTATATATGGAAAACCGCATGTCTGAACGGTCATCAATTCTTTTTTCCCTTCATCGAATTCGATAATGCTAAATAGTAAAACTAACAGCGACTAGACAATTTCTTAATAGGCGCAATTTGTGTCGCTTTGGCGAATAAGTTGACGCGTGAACTAGTCGATTTTTTCTTCTTCTTTTGTTCGGTCAGTGACGGATTTCTATTCGTTTAGTTTTCATTTTTGTATCTATATTCCATTTCCTGTTTTTTTTGTTTTTTTTTAATTGATCGTGGTTTTTGGATAATATAAAACAATGACTGAAAAATTAATTAAAACCGAGTAAAAGAAGATAAAGTAGAGAAATAATCGCGAATATTCTCAAATGGGGGGGGGGGGTAAGTTAATGCGCATTTTACGCTATATATCATACATTTCTTAATGAATAAATAAATATCAACTTTCTATTGACGTGGAATACGGACAAAATCGCTAAAATGATTTTGGTTAGGAAAACAATTTACGGTAGACACCTTATTTAAAAAAAAAAAAATTAATCTTAAAATTACCATAATCAGAAGTAAAGCTTTCCGAAACGTTAAGGTTTTAAGATTAGTTTTCTTTAAATAAGGAGTCTAAATTGTTTTCCGAATCATATGGTGAAACGATTTTGGTTTTCATGCAACTGGAAAACTTCGTGCATCAAATTTTGGACGCTGCCGTAATCATCCTGGATAAGACAGAGATTTTTTTTGAAAAATTATGAAATATTATACAGATAATTTTCGACCTATACGATTCACCGTGAGATCTTACTAAAGAGTTGGTCTTTGTTTTCTAATATTTTGATAATTTTTAAAATAAATTCCGATGTTTTAATGATGGGACTTTTTTTCCGTTTCAAGAAATGGATTTGTGTATTATTTAAATTTGTCCGTGTGTATTCTGTTTTTATGCTTATTTTATTAATTGGAGCGAACTGTGTTTGCGGCCGCTTTGAGGATTTCTGTAATATGTACTTTTCATGTGGCCTGCTACGGCTCGCTCTTTCAACTTCCACTTTTCGTAGTAAAAAATGCTATCGCTCAGAGAATCATTGCGATAGAAAGTAACACGTGGGCGTAGGGCTTTTCACTAAGTATATCACAATCTCGACATCATAGAGGACACTTTGGAATTTCCATCGTTGCGACAAGTAGCTGGGTCTTTAGATTTACGGTAAACACTTCATCGAAACGAAATAAAATTCTACAAATGGAAAAGTACGCTTACGCAGAAGTAGAAGCGAATTAAGGCGCTACTGGAAATGTTGAACGGGGTAACACTTCCAGCCTTCCCCCCGGGGCATTAACGGATAGAACCCTTGACGACGGCAACATTTTTTCCTATAATTCCTAAATTAGAAAAATTTCTTTTTAGCAGATTAGGCAGCCCCTTTTTGATCTACCGAGTGCACGCAATTGCTCCGTATCATATTCCTAGTCAGGAATCTGTTTCGGACAACGCCGTTCATAATTTTAACGGGATGAAGCACAACACTAAGAAAACGTGACCGCATACACATGCTGATCCCCGCCGGCGGCGATGTTATCGAAATTTCCATTGACTAGGCCGACGCTAGATTAAGATGTTAATTTCACACGACTACTGCAGTTTTCATCGATCGTTTCATTACCAACAAAATTCACTACATACCAGTGTATGTCTGGATATTGACTATGTTTCCGATATCGGGAAAAATGATTTTTCAAGTTCTAAATTTTCTCACTCGATTTATTTATTTAAACTCATTGTTAAATATATATTTATGGCAAAAATAAATTTTAACACTTAAATTCTTCATTATTTATATTATGTTTGTTTCGAAACGCGTCGGGAATATAAAAATTATATAGATATATATAATTGTGAATTTAAGTGTTAAAATTTATTTTTGTTCTAAATTTTCTATTGTACGCTGTTCTTTGAATGAGTGCCATTACTTGATGTATCAAATTGTTTCGAAGTGCTATTCAAAGGTGAAATTTAATCATTTCCTGCACCATATCAGTCTACACAGTTTTATAGGTACGTCACTGTTTGACCACGTCCTGTTCCGAAGTAGATTTCCTTCAGCTTAAGTTATCCACCTTCCATCTATTTATTATTATATATATGGTTAAGGTTATATCTTTGCATCAGAAAAATGTCCGCGATACTTAGAGTAATTAATCGTATTTACGGCAATCGGCAACTTCACCATTCACAAGTCGCATAAGAAATAAGTACACAATCCTTTTATAAAACAAATAAATTAAATAAAATGCTGAAATTCATTTAGCGCGTTATTTTCGTTTGTTTTTTTTTTTTTTTTAAAGCGAGAGACATTCTTGTGTTATTTTCCATCATTGCAGATCATTATTTTACAAAATTTTTATTCGCCGAAAAAAGTAGATCACAATTTCTGCAGAATAAATTCAGAGAAAAATAGTGTAGAATATCGATAAAAATTTTAATGGGAATTAAATTAATGTTAAAAAAATGAATCATTAATCTGCGGATTATTTCTAATATTTCGTTCAGAGGTTTTTTCGGTAGTTTTAATAGCGGAAAGTAACGATTTTCATATTTCTTTTCAACGTATATTTTCAATATATGTACATGTACGCGTATGTATGTATATATGTATATTTAAAAATTGTTAAACCACAGTCATCATAAAAAGTTTATGTTGGTTGATCGGTGTATCGGAAAAATGTAGTTGTTGGTACGGTTTTATTATTCTTATTCTTATTATTATTATTAAATTCGATATTGTTAATTTCTCCATCTCGTCTGCAAATGTTGTGGGAATAAAGATAAAACTAACGAATAACAAACTCATAACATTTTTCGGTATATACCGTTTCTGTTCTCCAAATTATAATGATTTTCTACAGGACTTGCAATATATCATTGGCACCTCATCGCCTATATGTATCATAACGGGCGATATGAACATAAATCTTTTAGAGGAGACTAAATCATCTGATTATTTAAACTTACTCTATTCTCTTGGTTTCTCGAGTATTATTAAGGAGCCGACCTACACACGGTGTCGACTGAATTACACATCTTGTATAGATCACTTGTTTATTAGAAATATAGATAATAATTTATTCAGTCCAAACATTAATCATGAGATTCTTAACATAAGTTTCTCTGATCACTGTGCCATTACTGCAGATGTAAAAACAGGCTTTACATATCAAACATATTCGTCAAAACAAAAATACTTTTTTGATAAATCGCTTTTCACTAAAAATCTTAGCAACTACTCGCTCAATGTACTATATCAAAGTGATCTTTCTATTGATGAAAAATTTAATTTATTACTAACTATACTCAAAGAATGTTTGAACAGTGCAGCAGTACTTCAACCCAATAAAAGAGGTTTCCACAAAAGGTCTCACTGGATCACTGATGAAATAGTAACACTTACACAAAAGAAAAATCAACTTTACAAATTATCCAAGTCATCATCAACAAATTTCACACTTCTAGCTCAATTTAAAAAAGTCTCTAAAGAAGTTCAAAAGCAGGCCAGGAAAGCAAAGATGGATTATTATAGTAAATTATTACAAAACTGTGGTTTTGACCAAAAAAGATACTGGTCGGTCATCAAAAACGTTTTAGGAAACTCAGACCATACAATTAAAGAAATCTCCATAAACGGTTCTAAAAGCAATGTTGTTGGTAATGAAAAATTAGTATCAAATGGTTTCAATAACTATTTCTCTGACGCAGTTAAGAATTTACGAAAAAATAACAATGTGATTAATACATACACTTCCAAAGGGGTACCTAATTTAAAGTCATTTGGGTTCTATGATTTACTTCCCGATGAAATAAAGTCTGGAATTCTTTCCCTGCCAAACAAATTTTCTTTCGGATCAGACGGAATTTCTATTATTCTAATAAAAGAAAACATTAATTTCTTTATTAGACCTTTAACATATTTATTTAACCAATCCATTAAAGAAGAAACATTCCCAGAAGTATTAAAATTAGGTATCATAACTCCTATTCACAAATCTGGAGACAAAGCTGACCTTTCAAACTTTCAGCGTGAATCAATACGGTTTTATGCCTGGAAGAAGTACGAATGATGCAATTTTTTATCATTGCTCGCTAATAGCCAAAAATTTAGCGTCAGGGCGATCTGTAGCGGCAGTCTATCTAGATCTTAAAAAGGACTTTAACGTCGTTGACCACAACATATTATTACACAAATTGCATCATTGTGATTTCCGTGGCATTATACATTACTGGTTTAAATCATACCTAACCAAAAGGTTGTACACTACAAAAATTAATAGTGTACACAGTGACAACATTGTAAATCAGTATGGAGTACCACAAGGAAGTATTCTAGGACCACTTCTATTCTTAATTTATATTAACGACTTATGCAACCTGGATATAAACGGTAAAATATTTTGTTATGCAGATGACACTGCTCTCCTTATAAGTGCTCGCGAAAGTAGTGTTCTACAACACCTAATACAAACAGATCTGACAAAAATTAAAAATTGGTTGGCTGAAAATTTTGTTACAGTTAATTTAAATAAAACAAAATTTATGATATATAGTAATTTACCCCAGACCCGTTGGGATAATATAACAATCTATTGGGACAATAACAACATATTAGAAAAAGTGTACAATATTAAATATCTTGGAATGTTTTTAGATTGTAAGCTACTCTGGGATAAACACATCCAATATCTTGCATCTAAACTGCGGAGGTTAAACTTTTTATTCTATCACCTTAGTCATCATTTCAATATCAAGCATCTCCGTCGAATATATCTAGCACTATATCAGCCAGTTCTCACATACGGCATCATGCACCGGGGCCATGCCTCTGCTTATTACTTACGGCAGATAACACAATTGCAAAAACGAATATTAACCTTATGTAGCAATCGTGGAGACATACCAAATAATAATGGACTGTTAACAGGAAGCAACTTATATGAAATACATCTCCTTCTATTTGTCTTAAAGAACAAATCAAAATTTAACATATCCATGAAACCTGGAATAACAAGACAATCTAAACAAGAAATAGCTAAGATATCACGAACTAATAAACACCATGTACGTCGACAAGCCTTTTATATGGGTTTCAAACTGTTTAATTCTTTGCCTGTAGCTATAAAAATGCAACTCCAAACTGGGAAACCACCACTAAGAAGTTATAAATACAGGCGGAAGTTACTCATTAATTACTTTAGCAAAAACGTGACTCATTGAAGACATACTCCGTCTATTTATACGAACTTCGCGTATTTTTATAAATTCTATTCAATCTGCAAATCGACCTTTTAAATTTACGCTGCATAATCTAGTAATCTTAAGACTAAATTCATAAAATTTGAATACTATCCTTCTAAGATACCTAAAAGGATATTCATCTTATATCTTTACAGCCACTTTTTTACACCATCGTTACTAATTTACTTATTACCTATATTTTATTTTTTCATTTATCTCTCTATTTCAGTACATGACTTATGCTATCTTCACTGAAATGTTTTATACTATTGTTACTAATTTACTTATTAACTATATTTTATTTTCTCATTTATCTCTCTATTTCAGTACATAACTTATGTTATCTTCACTGAAATGTTTTATACTATTGTTACTAATTTACTTATTACCTATATTTTCTTTATTTTTTTTATTAATCTATCTTTTAAATTTTTAATTATTTTAGTACATAACTTATGTTATCTTCACCGAAATGCACTTGAGAGCAGATTATATTATTATATGTACATACAAATGGAATAAGTGTGGTAAATTTGAATAATTCAGTATATATGTGGATATATCTGTTTTCTGTGTGAGTGTAAAATTGTGTATATTACCGAGGGAGTAGATGTATTTGGTGTAGCTAATGTGTTTGTTGTACACATCATTGTATGTGTTATACAGGATATTTAAGCTGACTTGTGAGTATGGTTGCTTGCAAAAAAAGGGGCTAGATGAAAGGGTAGATGTTAGTATTTGAGACTATTTAATGTACATAATTATTTTAAGTATTGGTTTGTACTATTAGCATCGATTTTTAAAATCACTTATAAAGTAAAATGTTAATTACTGAAATTGACATTATCAGGGCGTAGTACTCGTATGTATTCATACTGTACAACACATTTACCTCATCTTGTTTTGATTTTGTTTTTCTATTACAGTTTGTTGTAAATGATATAATATCTTTATTTTTATTTCATTTTTGTTTTTTTTTTGTCCTGTTTTTTATGTCATTATTTTATTTTATTTTATGTTATTTTTTTTTAAACCTTTTTCTATTATTTTTCTTGTTAAATTTTGCTATTACTTTATACTTACAACCACAATAATGCGTCCGTATCTTTTGTTATCGTAAAGACTTAATTTTTGTTTTGACCACTGCTCGCGTAATATTGCGCATAAGTGGCTTTTTTCTGTAATAATAATAATAATAATAATAAAGTGTTATTTGATTTGATTATTATTATTATTTATATATTTTTTTTTTATTTGAAGAAACCACAATATTATAATTAGAGAGTTGTAAATTAAATTTTTACAAGTAGTCTCAAATTTATATTTCACACTTGGTAGAAATAAAAACAATTAAATTTAGAAAAAATGCCGGGGATGCTATGACTATGGTAATCAAGTTATCTGTGACTGGTCGGCATGTTTTAAATATAATTGTTTTATATTGTGTGTGATTTTGCGTTTATAATATTATGTCAGTTCATAAGAATGACACATATGATATCGTTTATTTTACTTTTAACTTTATTTATTATTGCCCCATGATTTATGTAACTTCGAAACATGTCGGCTATATTTTATGTTTTTATAACTATATAATATTTTGTAATACGTGTTTTTATGTACATATATTTAATAACTGATATCAGTGAATTTATTTAACTGCGGGACAGAAGATTATTACTGAAAAACTACGCGTCTTCTGGTAACTCGTTTGAAAAAACAAAGTGCAGAAATACCAATTGTGAACGTGGTGAAAAAAGCTTTTTCAGGCGAATTGTCAAGTGGTAACAAATAAAGTGAAAAAGCCGCAAAACCGAAACAAAAATTAATTGCTATGTTTTCCGTTTGAAAATGCGGTTATTAACGTTTCGGTTGTAACCCAGTGCTTACGATAAATAATTCCTTCGAAATCCATTTCATTTTTTTTCTATTCCGTAACATAATTTAAGTTAAGTTCCTTAGACTCCGATTATGTCCCCGCTGAATAGCATCATTCAAAAAATAATAATATTCGACTCCGTTCTATTTCTTCAATAAAATTTTATATTTTTTTTCCCGACAAACAAATATAAAATGTTTATCGAATAAATATTGCAAACAATTCGGAGAAGCCAAACTGCGCCAGCTAATTTTTCAAATATTTCCGCGGTGAAGCGAAATATTTTACTATTTTTTTTCAGAATGCTTATACTTTTCCTTCTTGGTGCAACGCTGATCTACACGTTTTTACGTCAATAAGATAAAGTGAACGTTGATTTACCTACCGGTTGAAAATAATTTTTTTTCCTTAATGATAAGTATTTAAAAATATTACATTTTTTTTTCTCTTCTTTTTTTTTCGTTTTTTCCTCGGAATTTAAGTTGCATCGCTATAACAATTGAATTAAGAGAAAAGTGTTATCAAACAAACAACTGTTTCTATGTTTAAATGGCGCAGTATTGTTTATGAAGATTTCGGAGATCACGCTTATTTATTTCTATCTTTTACTTTGTCGGTACCCTGTATGAAGTTTTTACAGAAAATTGTCACACGAAATTGTACAGTATACAATTAACAAGTGTACTTTTCCACTTTCACTGTCGTCAAATGTTTTTTTTCCCCTTCTTCCACGAATTTTTATCGTCTACTATATTCGGATGGTAAAATTACATATTTTGCGATCTTATTCAATTAAAGGAATTCAGCGGGATTTAAAACCGCATCGGCGACTGAATTACATAAATGGCGCAGCTAAATACCCTCACTTAATCTCGTTGAAGACTCGGTAAGATGAACAATTATAAAATTAACGAGCAAATCAGAATGAATTTTTACAATTGTTTTGCAAGCGATATATAAATAAATAAAATAAAATAAAATAAAATAAAATAAAACAAATCAAAACAAAAAAAAACCCCATCGGAAACAACTAATTAATTCTGTTACGAAATTAGTTACTAATGCCGAGGCACGAAAGAAGAAAAAATGAGTTAATAACTAACTGGTCAGCACTGAGCTAAATCTTTCTCGTCGTATTTTAGGAGACACCGTTGATCAACATTAACCTAAACGAGATGGAAGAATTCCATAGCGTCGTTTTTCTTTTTCATTTGGTTATTCTTGTTTAGTAGCGTGAAATGTGTTTTTCGCGAAACGTAAATCGATGACACATGTGGGCCTGTGTGACACAGTGCAGGAACTGATAGGCGCGGAGATATTTCCCGGCATCTACGAGATCGGAAATGTTACGCAGATAATTGCGAAATAATTCCAGCAGTGTATCGACGGTATCATGAGACAGAGTTGGTGAAAAGTTTTAATCCGGGTATGAAATGGGAAAAAAATTGACACTCGCGGTCCAAGTGGACAAGCGCCGATGAATTGCGAATTGCGAAGTATGAAACAGTCCCCAGTTGGACGAGCAGTGCTAGTGGTTGGAGACTCGTTTTGTTTCAGGGTAAAAGCGATAGAATTGGCAAGAGAAATTGACCCTTTATGTCCAACATGATAGACCGGAAATGTTATCTGCATTTCAGGTTGTTGACCCGTAAGTCCTTCACGTGCAATTTTACTTATGTACGGCTTTTTAAAATTAATTTTTAATTACTTCCGCGATAAGCTCTTAAATTCGGGGTGTAGTTCCGTATTCTCCGGGGTGTTCGGCTATGCACAGGAATTTCCCGATAACAATGTACGTAAACGAAAGACTGACCGTGATTGGCCCTTGTCAGTTTTCGGTTGCCGTATTAAAAATCAAGATAAATTCAAATTTATCGTTATTTATTTTTGCAAGTCATTTCGATGTAACGTCAACAAATTAATAAGCGGCGCCGTAACCGTAATTATCTAGAAAACATTCGGTTGTTTTTGTTTTTTCGTAACTAATTTTGCGAATCAGTCAACTCTGCGATTAGCAGGTTTTCATAATGACGTATGGAAAAGAGTGTTCAGCCTACGTTTGTTTGTGTCGAACATTATAAAACTGTTGATCAAAACTCAAGTAACTTATTTGGGGCGTTGTTTTATTTTGTAATAATTTTAAATGAAATGCACAGCTGGCCATTAGTGTAGGGGTATTAATCATTTCGATAAAAGTAGTTTTGTTTATTTCTTAAACGATTTTAAAATGGTATTAAACGTGAAAGGGATGCATTTGCTACCGATTCCGAATTGAATGATTCTGTCTTTTCATTGGAAACGGTTATTGCTATCACATGATGAGACCGAATTAAATTAATGAACAAGAATGTTTTCTCGATCGTACCGTGCGATAATTTACGTAATTGTTGGTCATTTGACGTTTGTATATTTTATTTCGTTAGTGGAAGCGTGTTTTTAATAGTTTTCGCTTAGTTTCTTTATTTACACACTTTATCATATTATATCCGTTGCACATATACATATACATATATATATATATATATATATTATGTGTACCTTATTAATTTTCATTACAACTCGGATGATTGCATAGGTGCTGATTCATTCTGATGAATAAAAACAGGGACACCCTTCGGCTCGACAGATAATACGTGGCCAATCTTTTCATCGATTTTGGATAAAAAAGAGAATAATAATAATTTATCGATAAAAATGGAAATAGAAATTTTTGCACAAGTGTAAAACTGACGATTCACTATCGCCAACATTTTAATAACTACCGAAATAGATTAGGCTATTATCGCAAACGGATATTTTTAACTGATAATATAACTCTACTTATATTAATTAATATAATTCAATTCTGCGACGGTATTATACAATAGGTGTTTGTATGAAATAAGAGAAAATAGAAACAATAAAAAACAACAAACCGAAAAAACGCGAAGTAAAAGTAACAATTCTAATTTCTAAAATGTTTAACAACAACGTAATAATTGTATGTATGTACCGAATTATATAATATTAAAAATAAAACCCATTGCTTCGAGAACAGTAATATAAATGTGATCTCTCTTTTTAATATTAATCGAATAAACGCTGTCAACGTTAATTATAATACGCATTGCAACTTGTAGCACACCTGTAAAGCAATTAAAGAATGTATTCGTGGCTTAGCAATAATCATCAGTAAATATTTATAGCAACTTTTACATATTGCATGTTAAGAATCATTAATTTGCGACAAATTTTAAAAAGAATACAAATGTAACAGTGAGGTTGAAATCTATTTACAATATTCGTAATTGAAGTAATAATAATAATAATTCAAACGTAATCTCATTTCCATTACAGACGTGTATTTATGTGTGGATAATTCCCATTTCCCTAACATCGTGGCTCCCTCTATTTTCTCGTTCTTTTCCAAGTAGGTTGAATCTTTAGAGGTTTCAGGCTGATCGGATGCAGTCGTTATGATGGTTAACCTGCTATACTAGTTAGCATTTCTCTAAATTTTGTCTCACTGATAAGCTGATATCGTGCACATTTCTAATCCTTCTAATCACACCCGTTCTCCATACTTAATCGACATCTATGATTTTCCTAACTATATTTTTCGTAATCTTAACTTGAATGCTCATCTTCGTGAGATTACACAACTTTCCGAGAGAATTCCGTCTTTTCTGATAATTTGATTATTTTAAATATAATTCTTTCCTATCTCTATTTCAGCAGTTCATTTATCTTCGACTCGATTCAATTTTTTTCGATCTCATTGTTGCAGAAATTTATAAAACTGCAACACCCCCTTACGAATACCTGTAGCAATGATTACGATCCACTCAATTAATTACCTTTAATTTTCCTTCTCTTTACTTTCTTCAGGCCTTTCCACTTTCTCAGCGACGGAATCTGCCCAAAAAATACAAACTGGGCTCTATTCTACGGTATCACTAATTCATCGCTTCCTTATTATCACCCTTCCTTTGATTTCACGTCATGTTATGGTTCTTTTCTACATTCCATTTCATATGCTTTTTCTCTACTCTTTCCTTCCCACCCTTCGCTATATTCCAATTACTGTTTTACAGCTTCGCCGTATCTCTTTCGTAAAATAAGAAAAATAATAGGATACTTAAAGTCATGCCACGAATACCTAAAACGGAAAATGCCCTCGTTCAATGTAAGAGCTAGATATATACTTTAAATCTCGAAAAAGTCCTTCAGGGAAGAAGAAATTCTATTCTTCCTTTTGTAAATATCTCTTTTGCGTGCATTTTGAAACACTTTTTAATTTCCATTCTTTAAATTTCTTCTATAGATTCATCATTCCTCCAGATCAGTTTATTCATTTTTGTTGATTCTGTTCTACTTGCACATGTTCCTAGCTTTGATGAGCACTTTATTCTACGCCGTTTGCACAAAATTCTTCTCTTCACTTTCTAATCCCGTTTTCGGTATCGATAAATTAAATTATATTCTTCACTTACAATGTTAATTTGCCAATTTTAAGAGACAAAATGGCACCTATTAACATCTTGACCAAATTCACGTCTTTAATCGTTAATCCTATGACGAACCCCGATCATTAATATTTCCTCTCCACTGCTTCAATCTACAAGAAATTTCCCCCGAGAAAATCCTACACTTTTTATTATTTACATTATTTCTGCGACATTTCTATAATACCCTTTCTTCACTCTTTGCCGGTGGTATTCTTTTCCATTTTTACGATATTGCGGCAACCACTCAAACTAGGGTAATCATTCTTTCTATTTTTCTTTCTAGATTAATTTGTACGGTTTTTGATACCCTTATATCCTTCACGTTAATTGCTTCGACCGATCTCCGGAGTTTTCCTTAATAGTTGCTTAAGATTTCCTAAACTTTCTGTTCCCCATGGAGGTGCTAAACTTGTTAAAATCTCTTATCACCAACGAAATGGAAGAAAAATCATTATATCCTTCTTTATATAACTCCATTATCCGCTTCAGATTTGATTACTATTCATTAAATTGAATAAAACACAAAATTCTTGCCTTTTGTTTTGTCTTGGCGCACTTAAATCCGTTCCTATTCTACCAATTTTGCTGAACATTTAAGGTTTGCTTCCATTTCTGTTCCTTCCGCACGTATCACTTACTTTCAGCTGTCAAAAACCAGTGCTTTGCTTCTAACAAAGTTCATATTTTAGTTTTTATTTTGTTTCGCTTCAGCATCTCTTGTAATAATTATCTTTATTTTTCCTCCAACTAGATAACCTTTTCAAAGTATTATTTCTCTTTAACACTTTAATGGTTTTTTTTCAAGCAACTAGAATTTGGCGGCAGACCTATTTTTCCTTATTTGATTGACCGGTTTGAGAAGACTTAATAGCGTCAAAGTTTCCTTTATTATTTTAGACTAAATTTTTGGATCTTTTCTTCTTTCTGATTTTTGTTCTATTTTTACAAATGAATTAAGAGCTATTATTCAATGTCGCAGTATTTATATCTCTTCTAATTGCTGTTTCTTCAATTATCTGATTGTCTTCGATTTTATGACCTCTTCTCCCCACTTCTGCAAATTTACGATTCTTTGTACACGGCCTTTCAACATTTCCTTCCATCGCTTCATTGACGTTAATTTGCTTTAGGTTCCCGGTCATCATTGACTAATGCTTTGACTCACGTTAGTTGCTCACTCACGCGATTATTTTCAGAAAATTACGGATTCTCGTTTCGCATTCCGATTTAAACCGTTCCACTCTAGATTTTGGTCGGATCACTTCCTTTTTTATGAGTAATGGTTCCTCAAGGTAGAGCAAACTTTCGAAAATATCACATATACAAATAGTAGATATATAGTAGAGAATAAATTTTTAACAGCTAGAAAATTCAAAAAATATATCAGCGAACAATATATAGAGAAGTTTGAAACGGTGTGGATAAGTCATAACGGAATAACGAAAAGTTTTTTTTTAGCCATTTAGGAGAAGCTAAATAACACGGAATATACTCCAAACTTTTACAATGTACACTTTATATCAGGACATGGAAATTTCAAAATCTAAAAAGTTTTAATATGGCGGAAACTGAAAATTGCACGAGATACAACGAGCGGGACAGGGTACAGCATATCCTGAGTGGATGCAACATTCTAAATATAAAGATAGCGGAAGACTGTGGTGAATTAGTACGGGAAAAATAAATATTTTCAATAAATTGGTCCAAAAGGAATTGGAATACAGGAAGTCCAATATTAATTTATTAAATATTATAGTATTTTAAGATAAGATTAATGATTGGACAACATGGAATGAAGGAATCCAAAACTTAATTGGATGGTTTCCACCGCTGACCACATTAAATTTTTATATGTAAAATAAAATAATAATAATAATAATAAAAAAAAAAAAAAGTCTTTTCCTTCAACAAGCTTCCTTACTTTTCTCTTAAGTTCAACAGCATATGGCAGTTCATCTGTTTCTCCTCTCTTCTCCTTCATGTTAATTCTTCTTCCCACAACTTCGTAATTAATGAATATGTCCAAATGTTAAATTCATGTAAAAATCTTTACAGATGGTTCTAAAAGTGGAATTGGAGTGGATGGTGCTTTTACAGCTTCCTCATTGAATCACTCGGTATCTTTCAGTCTCCCTTTCTTCTCCTCAATCTGTTCAGCTGAGGCTATCTCTGTATTTTCCGTGCTATTTCCTTTATCTCTTCTACAACGTGGATCTCCAAATTCCTCATTGTTTCCGAATCCAAATCTGTCCTTCAGTCTACTTGCTCGCCTCCTTCCTACTCCTCTAACGGTCTTATTTTTTCCATTCGTGCACGAAGCAGCAGACTTTCTGGCCCACTCAGCTTTCCTTAATGGTCATCCCCTCCAAAATGTTCATGCCTTAGACATCCTCTTTTTTCTTCAAGTAACCATTTCGGACTAATCTACCCTTTTCTCTCCTCCAACCGTTCTTCCCATTACCTCCTTCCACAGTACCTTCCAAATTCTCAGCCTTGGTTTCAAGCTTTTCCCTCTTCTTGTTATATTCTGCTGTTGTTTTCTTAATTAGACTATGACTTGGTCACTCCCTGCTCCTTTCTTCCCGTTTTCAATTTTCTCTTTCTCCTTTTCCCTTTTGTCCGTTTTAGATGTTCCTCTTATTTGCGACTCCAATCACTTCCTGTTTGAATGTGCTCTTTCTACAGAATGCTCTCATCTGTACTCGTAACTCCTGGCGCCGGGCCTTCCTGCTCCTTTCATTGTTTCCTTTGTCCTTTGCTTCCCAACTCCTACTGTTATCCCTGTTGCTTTCCTTTGTGCTTTCCATTCCTGATCGCATAACATTTTAACATTTTAGGTAGTTGTTCTTGCTTCTTTCTTTTCTATTTGTTTCTGGGTTAAGGTCCTTGTTGACGAGCTGAAGTGAAAAAAAAAATAGTAATCGTTCCTTTTACCGGTCTATTCAACTCAGTTTTTTTTCTAACCGTTAGTTCCATTTGTTGTTGTTTTTATCATTTCCCCGCATCTGCTACCTTCGTTTCAGCTTCGTCTTTTCTTAGTTTTCTCTCCCTGTCCACCTGCCTAATAATGTGCACTTGTCTAAGGCCCTAATCAGGTTTTCTTCGAATGCTTTTCCCTTTCTTTGATATTCCTCTTCTCTGTATTTAATTTGTTATTATTGGGCTTCTTATTTTTATACCCGTTATATCTTGCCTGTTACTTCCTGTCCACTATTCTTTGTATTAGTTTTTTCACATTATCAATGTCCGGTCGATTTTAAATCTGACTACCGCTTCCTTCTATCGTTTCCAGGCTTCTTTAGTTGATGGATTCTTTTTTTTTTTTTTTACAATAAATTGACGAAGAGATTTAGTAGTAAATATTTAAAATTAACTTTATTTTTTCTTTTTTTTCTTCTAATTTTGTACATTTAAAGAGTATTTGGAAATAGCCATCAATTTTTCCAAACTGACTTTGTGTATATCTGGATTTTTATTTTTAAAACATTTTAAATTAATGAGAAAATATCAAAGAAAATGAGTAGCTGATTTTCTGACTGCTTCTTCCCACTATTTAAAAAAAAAAAATTCCTTACTTTAAAACCTCTACACTGAATTTGTAACGAATATTCTCTTTCTCTTTCTTTCCAACAGTAATTCCTTATATTTGTCTGCCTAACCTTATCGTCACTTTATCGTTTTCTTATAGTCCTCATTACATTCGTCTGTACTTTGATATCATATCCTGTTGCTTTCGTCTTGTTTTCGTTTCTTACTTACTTTTTCCTATTTTGATTTCTACACTTCAGTGAAACAGCCATTTGTAATGACGTTGATTTTATTGGGCCCTCTCTTTCATATTACCCTACATTTTACATCCCTCCGTTGTCCGTTCATAATTTCCGCTATTAGTTTTTTTATACTGTCAACACACAATCGAATTAAAATTCAATCAACTTTTCGTTTTTACCGTTTTCCTGTGTAAAATTTTGAATGCCTAAAAAAAGAAAAAAATTAAGATGAAGAAAACTAGGAATCAGTTATAAAACTCCCAAAAAAAAAACAGTACCATGGTGGTGCGATGAACTAAAAATAGCAATTAATGACAGGAAAAAAGCTTTACGTAAGTTTAAAAGAAATCCCTCACAAGAAAATTTAATAAACTTTAAGATAAAACGCGCCCGTGCACGCCAAATAAATTTACTCAAACAAAGAGAAAGCTGGACAAATTTGATGAAGTCAATTGTACAAAACTCTAACAATAATCTGACGTGGGAAAAAATACGTATTTTCAAAGGTTCCTTCACATCTTTAAATATCCCATATATCCAACTGGAAAACAAGATTTTAACTAGTACAAATGATATTGTAAACCACCTAGCACAAAATTTTGCGAAAGCTTCCGCGACAAATTCATATCATCCCACATTCCAACATCTCAAATCGTCCATAGAATCAAGTTCATTAAATTTTCAGTCAAATAACTCAGAAGAATACAACGCTGCCTTTTCTATTGAAGAACTTAACCAGGTATTAAATCACAACATCAAAAACTCCTCTCCCGGTCCAGACGACATCCACCCGTTTATGCTAAAACATCTGTCAGACCAATCGAAAATAAACCTTTTAAATCTTTACGATAAAATCTGGACGTCTGATTCCTTCCCTTCCTCTTGGAGAACAGCTACAATAATTCCGATCCTGAAACCTGGGAAAAAAAACTCCCTTGAGTCTAGTTATCGTCCAATATCCCTAACACCAGTTTCGTGCAAAATATTAGAAGAAATGGTTAGTAAACGTCTAATATGGTACATCGACAAAAATAAAGCGTTAAGCACCTGCCAAAGTGGTTTTAGAAAAAAAAGTTCAACCGTAGATCATCTATTCAGCCTCCAAAACGAAGTCCTGAATGCATTCCACAGCAAACAAAGCGTACTGTCTATCTTCTTCGACCCTTGAAAAAGCCTATGACAAAGCTTGGCGTTTCAAAATTATTCAAAAACTTCATCTAATTGGAATAAGAGGACACCTCGAATTCTTCATTATAAACTTTCTCACTGACCGAACTTTTAGAGTAAGAGTTAATAATACATATTCCCACTTACACACTATTGAAAACGGTGTTCCACAAGGATCAGTGTTAAGCACTATCTTATTCATAATACTTATAGACAGCATAAAAGAAATCGTCCCACGTCCAGTGTCACTAAGAATTTTTGCCGACGACATAAACATCTCAATACGTACAAATAACTTAAACATTTCTCAAAAAGTTATACAAGATACCTTAGATCTCCTCCAAAAATGGGCGGATATAAATGGATTAGTCTTCTCAGAATCTAAAACCCACTGTGTTTTATTTACTAGAAAGTATAAATCCCAAAAACTACTCTTAAATTCAAAGGACGTACTCTCGAAGTCAAACCATGTACTAAATTTCTTGGGCTAACCTTTGGCAGTAAATTATCTTGGACTCCCCACTATCTAGAGCTTAAAAGAGACTTAATGAGAACCCTCAATATAATTAAAACTATTAATAAGCCCAAATACGATCCATCCAGAAAATTACTAATGCAATTACATAGATCTCGCATTCGGAGTAAAATCGAATATGGATATCCAGCTCTCAATAACGTATCCGACAACACCTTGGCCATCATAAAACCAATACAAAACGCAGCCATACGAATGTGTATCGGAGCTCTACCATCCTCACCAATAGATAGTATATTCTGCGAAGCAACTGAACTTCCCCCACAATTTGAGAAAAATTTGATCACAAACAGGTTCCTCCTATCTGCTGTAACTAACCCAACAAATCCGATACAAAACTTGATACATTCGTACATTAAAAACCCTTCGTGGCAGGCTGAAAAACCAATCACCAATTTCCTGTCTTTTCTAAAAAATAATGAGCTCAATTTTTCAAACCTGAACCAAGAATATCCAAAATTTCCATTCTGGTTATTACAAACCCCAGACATAGATTTTTCTTTAATAAACTACAGTAAATCCGAAGTCCCACACCATATAATTAAAAATCGTTATCACGAAAAAGTTACTAATTTTCCAAATTATGTGCCATGCTTTACAGATGGGTCAAAAATCGGAAATCAATATACTGGATATGCTTTTTCCATTGTTACGATTTGAGGACTTTCGGGTCCCACTTTACGGGAAGGGAGTGCTACGATTTGAGGATTTTCTTCTTCGATAAAAGTACGTAATAATTTGAAAAAAAAGTTAAACCGGACAAATTACGGGCGCCAGCAACACTTGCCCACGGTGTGTTGCAACCGGAATCGCTCTGCCGCGCAGAGTATTAGACTTTTTATGATAAGTAAAAAAAAAACAACTTCGCGAGCCCGCCGTGAAGTGGCGGTAATAGCTCCGCGACGGAGATATTGCGATCTCGCAAACACACTCGTTCAATAAAATATTTCTGATGTTCCGAATCACGTATATTTCAAAAAAAAACGCAACAATAAACAGAACGAACGTGTACCAAACTGATTTAGACTAGAAAGAAAAATTGTATGCATCTAAAAAAAATTTGACTGGTTAACACGAAATTTTGATTTCATGAGAAGGAACACAACGACTAGATAGTACGCGATTTTAAACGGTAACACAGGTAATTGACCGCACAACAATATTTAACATATAAGACGAACGACTAGATCAGTTAATTCGCAACAAAAACACCGCTTGATATTTTATTCTAAACTCTAACGGTACATTACCGAATCCTTATCAATTAATACGATAGCCGTTACAGCGCTCATCTTCACACACGGCTCACGCGGCCGACAGGCACTATCCTGTTGTCGCAGACCACACATACCAGGACACTTACACAACCCCTTAACACTACCGAAATTCGACGAGAATCGGAAATTACCTATTCGGTCGTGTAAATATCCCGGCCGTATTCTCCGCCCACAACGAACAATACGATGATGCCGAGAGATCGAAAATGAATGATTTTCATCAGAGAATAATTTCTAGCTCAACATCATCGCTAGATAGCGCCGTAAATGCCGAATCCGTATCACCATCAATCATCATCATTATATCCTCAACCGATCAATGGAGAGGTTAAAAACTTCAAACTTCATAAATGCTCTTCCAACTATACAGCTGAATTAATAGCAATTTTTCACTGTTTGAAAAGCATAAAAACGAAAGAAAAAAGCAAAAATTATCTAATCCAAAGCGACTCAGTAAGCTCACTAACATCCATCCTGAACATTTTTTCAACTGACAGATTTGTCCAAGATATTCACCAACAACTAAACAAGCTAAAATCTCGAAACATTAATATCAAATTAATGTATATAACCCGTTATATCGGAATCCAGGGAAATGAAATAGTAGATAACCTGGCCAAAACCTCCTCTACACCCTCTCCTGTAAACTCCACCACAGTCACGGACATCAAACATTTACTAAATTAAACCGAAATATCTAATTGGCAAGCATCATGGAACACAAAATCCCATAACAAATTATTTCAACACAAAAAATCCGTACAACTTTGGAAAAACCTCTCCCAACTAAATCGTCAAGAAGAATTAATAATCACCAGACTTAGAACTGGACATACGAAACTTACTCATAATTACCTCTTCCTAAAAATCGACGAACCCCCTTGATAGTTCTGCAACTCCACCCTCATCACAGTCAAACACCTTCTTTACGAATGCCCTAACATTAATCAAATCCATCTAGAACTAAAAATCCCCTTAAATAATACAACCATCCCTGACAACCAAGACGAAATTAAAAAAATACTTACCCTGATTAGAAAACTAAACTTAACAACCAGCATTTAAAATACCTACCTGACACTGGGTGTAATAATCATAGCAATTAAAAACACCCAGTATAAAAATAATAATAATAAAAAAAAAAAAAAAAAAGAAATCAGTTTATTAACAAGAACTGAAAAATTGCAATTATTTTAATTGTAATGTTACACTCCAAAAATATACCAGTTTAATGCGATTTCAGTATACATGTATATATATATATATATATATATATATATGTACTGTTCATCTCGTAAGGATCCCTATATAAATAAAGATAAGCCTATTGCGAAATTAAGAATAGTATATTTTTAAGTTTTTTTATTATTCAACATATTTACCGCATAAATTTAAACATTTATTGTAATGTGAGACAATTTTACTTAAACTGACATCATAGAACTCTGTATATGTGTCCCTGAATAAAACCTTTAATCTGAACTGAAAACTAATCCGGTAAATGTTTTTCTAATTTGGGAAAGAGCTGTAATTAATTTAGGGCAAGTTCCAGCGAATGTCGGGATGGTCAAACATTATGTTCACCGAAAACTTTAAAATAAATCAGAGTTATTTAGTCCAGCGTCATTGTGAACGAGGAAAACTTTTTCTCCTTAATGTCAGGTCTTTTTAGATAGATACAGCATGTGAGTTGATAGTCTTAGCATGTAACGAATAAGCAAAATTTCATTAACGTTCCAAAATATGATAGCCTTTAATGGCAGGGTTTGCTACTTTTGGTTTTTTAGGTGCGTTCTTGTCCAGTTTACATTATTGTTTTGATTCGTGTGTGACATGGGGTCTTATCTGCGGTAATGTCTCTACAAATCGGGGATACACGTTTTCGTACTGAGTCAAAAGAGACAAGGCGGTGCCTCTATAGATTTTTTTGTGCTCATGTTGCATACAGCGACTAGAAGGTATGAAAAACCCGAAAACAGTTCATATGATTTAACCTACCGGGCATGACTGTAGTTTAATGATTGCGAGCGAAGAAATAATTTTGAAATTGTATTAAGCCTATCTTCTCCCAAAAGTTTTTCAAACGTTGACGTACCTCCACTCGGCCGCCCGCTACGTGACATGTCCTGCACATCTCTTTTCCCTTCTTCAGTGAAGGTTTCATGCTGTCACCTGTATATCGACGTAATTTGTTCTCTGTATGCATTAGATAATTCCGCGTAGATATCTCATAGTAGACAAGAACTGGAGCACAGCACTCAGTGCACATTAACATGCGATTCCATAGGTAACTCCATGTTTACTAGCGCCTCATTTCTATTCACGCAACCGGTTAGAAATCTGGTGAGGTCCCTGGTTGACCCCCCCCCCAAACCAAAAAAAAAACGGTTAGAAATATTTACTACGTGACGAGGAACTTAAATATTTTTAATCTACCTCACATTTCATTGCATTCCGTTTATTTTTGTTCAAACGGTAATGTAAGTTACTTTTGAGATACCCTTCATACTTCTGCAATTGTTCATATTTTTCTTCGTTTATAGCTCTCGACAGAGATGGTAAGTACTAACTTTAAATGTTGCATATACAATTGCTGATTTTTTCTTGATTTTGTATTTTGCTATCAAAACTTTGGGTGAGGCCATTTATGTAATTTAATAGTAATGTTTGATGTAACAACCATTCAGTTAGGTTTGCGGTTCCCTCTAACAACGCAATATTTTTATTAACATATATTTAAAATGATTTAGTCAATGATTACAGTATATTTGTATTTTTATTTTATTGTTCAATTGCGAATTATTGTTTTTATTTTTTTCATTCTGGCATGCATGCCGCCGAGAAATATAACTTGAGCCTCTGGACTAGGAAAGAAACAAATTTGCTCGTTCTAAATACATACGTAAGAAAATATTAACCGATGGAGTTTAAAAAAATACGCTATAGTATGAAATTCGATGACCACGGAATATGCTGCACTGTATATAGACGATTATTTCGCAGCAAACGCGATAAACATTGAAGATATTTTACATGGTCAATGAGCACGGTTACCGAATACGATTAAGCGTTAAAGGATCTCCGTTGTATATATGGAAAAATTGATGTTTCTGTCGTTTCCAATAACAACGTGCCTTTGAAAATATTTCATTTTATTTGTAGCGAATCTTGCGCGTAATCGTTCAATCGCTATTTCTATTGAAGAGATATCGATTCTTCAGCAAAAACTCACCACTACGAATTTCAGAATTAGCGGGCGTATTTTTATAACATAAACTTCGTTAATTCTCTTGGATATTTTTCCAATCTCCGAAGTTTACACGCTCGGTTTTTCCTGCGTACACAATTTCAGATACCCTTGCAAGAGATGGATAAGAAGTTTGCACTTTGATGACCGCTATTATCATTTCTTCACTGACCGTATTGTAGTATCGAGATGAATTAACTGCTTTTACGAATACTGCGTTCAACTTTTAAATCTGTATTCTTAGACTTTTATTTTGAGCAAAGTTTTACGAGCAGGGAGCTGAATCAGAAATTAATAATTAAGAAAAACTGCAAAATACATTTAGAGCCGCGATGAGACAGCACGCACCGCGCGGTTGAAGGGAAATATTGCCTGTGAAAGAGGAACGGCGGAATAAGGAGAAGAAGAAGAAAATGTAACGAATGAGGATAAAGATGAAAGTAAAAGAGATGAAAGAGAAGCGACGGGGAGCAGTGAGAGTTGGCGGGAAAAGTTCTACTGGAAATATTACTCGCGACCTTTTAATATAATCGCCGAGCACTTGGCAGAATTTATTTTCTTCGCTACCGTATATTAAATTTTCAACAGATGACGTTAAAAGAAACTTTTAAAACAGGACATGTACACTTTGTTGATATGCACTAACGGATCTTAGTGTGCACGTGTGCGTACTCATTTAATTAGGGAAATATTATACTTTGTGTTAACTTTTAAGAAATTGTTATTACATTTTGCGTTTTAATGTAAAGCTGAATCGTTTATATTTCAATTTTCACTTTGTCGGTATATCATTTAAAAATTATTATTATTGTTATTATTATTATTATTATTATTATTACTTTTTTTGTAATATTATTATTATTATTATTATTTTTTCACTCTCCGGTTCGTTATTTGTAGAGATAAGTTTTCTTTCGGGGCTAACTGGAAAAAATATGTGCAAACGATAATAAGCGAAAATGTTCGCCAAATTTGGGAAATTGTTAAAACGCCCATTTTCTAAACATTATTGACGGTAGTAGGACAAAACACTTTGAAACCCCATTTAAATAATGATTCAATAAAAGCCAGTCTATGCAGAACGCTGTTGCCGAAATAAGTACTCGTACGTATATATATTTGTTATTCGCATTAAATTTTATTTGTTTTTTCCCCATTGTAGCTCTAGCGAAATTCGACTAGTCAAGCATTGTTTCGTTGTGTTATTCGCTCTAAAGGAAACTGCCTCTAAACGTCATTATCGATGAAAACGCCGAACAGGGTCGGGGTCGAAGAGTTAAGGATCGCTTTTACTTTTTGAACTTTGACAGTTATTGGGAATATAAAAACATCAATAACATCGGAAGACGAGAGTATATTACTGTTATTTAACGCTCACAACTAACGGTATTACATTGAAAGTTCTTCAAGTCTAAAATTTTAAAATAGCTCGCGAATTTTATCGCTTTGCCTACTGCGATTATTTCAACGCAATACGTCTATCCAAAACGTTCAATATTTATGTGTGTTTACACTGCTATCAGTAAAAGGCTGCCCCGGAGGAACTTGATTAATATTATCCTTTGTTACATATAACTTGAAAGATTAGGTATTAGCTATTCAGTTCGGAGTGTAATATTAATTATCTTCTAACCGCGGCGTTTTACATTTAGGCAGCGCCTTTCCGGATAACCGTTGGAAGTTAATATTCGTGTTTGAAGAAAATTGTAAAATTAATACTATTCACACGATTGTACCAAAATGTAACGTTAAAAAACATTTCGAAGCAAAAGCCCAAAAACAATTACGCATTTTTTTTTAACATATGCGATAGTAATAGTTAAGATCTGATAGAGGCAACATTCGAATTTGCCTTCGTAATTCGCTGCCACAAAAACGAATGTAGCACATGCGCTACAGCTGATTTTCTATCCGAAATATGTAAGAAGACATTGTCTATTATTGATGTTATGCAGTGTGAAATGAGTTAAACAAATTCGAAATAGATGCCATTAGAATTTCATCTGTGAAATTTTTTGTTTTATGTATGGCCCCGCTTAATTTTATTGTCCAATGTATTTCCTCGTTTAATAAATTAAATGTCGAAGTGTTTTTTAGAGATAAATTTAAAAACGAGTGCAATAGAAAATATTTTACAATTAAAATGGAATGAATTAGCACGTTCGAAGAATGTCTTAATGTTAATAATATGTGCTCGCTGAAACAAATTTCAGGCGAGTTTTCGAACGTGTGCATTTCCTGTTTTCCGCTTGTATTTTATTTAGTGCAGAGACATTTTATCGATTAATTTTAATGCTATTTAAAAGATATAACAATTAAAGCACAAAAATGTAATGTTCTTTTCGTACGAGTACGGTGCACGTAATTTAATAACAACTGGTACGAAAAATATTAGAATAACGATGAAACAGCGTTTGCAGAAAAAATTTAAAAACTTCTAATGAAAATGTGACTTTAAAAATTGCTATATGCTAAATGAAATTATTCAGGTTGTATACTGTTCTTTCTTTTTTTTTTTTTTTTTTTTTGTGGAGCCTCTTTCTATAATTAGATGGAACACTTAAGAATCATTTTAAAAGAAGGCATTATACAAGTTAAAAAAGAAATCTAAAACTGACTTTCTTGTTGCCTAAGATACCACATGTAATTTACATGCGTCGTTTCGTTTTGCATAAAGTGAAAAAGTAAAGTAAGTCGCATACCTTTAGCTGGGTGTGTCGGAGATTGTGAATCACAGTGTACTAAGCCCAACGGGAACTAATGAGAGTAGGTGCATACTTTATTAAAAATTTAGTTTTATTTATGTTTTTTTTTTCTCCTGCGTTTAGCTATATATAGGGCTATTCGACTCTTTTTTCTTTTTATAGGTTTATATTTTACATAATTATGCTACGACGTTTTATATATTGATAATGGATATAACGAGGCTCCTGCTCCAATTTCTGCAGTAATGTTATCGACATGGTCCTACTTACAGAGTGGCAACATTTTATTAATAAAATTCGTTCCGTTATTGTTGTATATTTCGCACTGTCAAATAATTACCGAGTTTATATGATATTTTTACAGTTCTTATGTGGTGTCCATTATATGACGTCCAAACTTTTTCTTATTTAGTTTGTAAACGCGTTTTTTTTTTTTCGTATGACATTTTTGTATTTCGAAATATTCCTTCCCAACATTCCTACTGACTTTTTCTTATTCCGTTTGCTGATCATCGTTTACTATTTGCTCAATATAAAGTACGTATTCCATTCATCTTTTACATTCTGTTGTCTACATTGTTTATCGAATGCTCGAGTATATTTGTAAATCGTCTTGAAGTTAACACCAATTTATATATATATATATATTTTTCTTTTTTTTTTCTTTTATCGTTCATAAATGAGATCGTAAAGAATATTGGCTAATAAGGATAAAATAGTCAAAATAAGGAGTAACATTTTTTGTAAGTTACGATTAGTTATTATAACGTTCATTTCTGTATTCACTGTTATATACATATAAAATTCTTTCGTTATGCTAAAATATTTTAATAAAGTAGTTGAACATCGCGGACTTGGATAAAGAGAATTGTTTAGTTTGGTATTGCGCCTTTAAAATAAGCAACAGAACGGAGGAAGATTAGAATAAGCTTGGAAATTGTATTTCGCTTTACAAATAGATTTAAATAAAAAAAGTCTGTTCGGAGCTTCGGGTGCTTTTTTTTTTTGTGTGTGTAATTCAGCGCTAGGATCCTATGTCTGAAGGGGGAGTTTACTAGTTATCTGAAAGGGGAGTTTACTAGTTGTCTTACTGTATAAAATCTGGACCGTAGTTTGTTTACCGAAATTTTTCTTTCTTTCTGATGTTTATTGTCATACTAGGTGTTCCAGTTGTGGCATCGCCTAGCGCTGTTAATTATTTTCACGCTGACCAGATGATCATTCTCAGTCTGGAAATTTTTGCTGCATAATATATCTCCATATTTTTTTACCTGCATAGATCGCTTTCTATGGATTTTCTAAGTTAAAAAATATTTTTCCGTTTTTTTAATTGATTCTAAATTCCAAAAAAATATTTTTTTCCCCCGATGATCAATGTAGTGTACACATTTCAATGAATTCTTAATAAACGTATTCTTCAAAACCTTACTTTGAATTGTTTCTAACTTTTTGAAGTTTATTTTTGTTGCAACTTTTATAATCTGCGTGAGGTTTTATTAATGATCCGTACTTTAATATTCCTTAGATAGAATGATGCGTGTCCCATTTCGTACCGGACGCGTTCCTCGAAGGACGTGTTTATACGTTTACGACATTTATTCCTCTGTTACACTTCTTTTTTATCTTCTTCCATTCTATATCATACCTTGCGTTTTATTTATTTATTTTTTAGGATAATTTTGCAAGCATGTTTTCGTTGAAGCCATTTGTAATTTTTTTAATACTACTATATCCAGGTGGCTGTGGAGACTAAATTACTGAGTCATCAGAGTAAAATATATACTGAAGCAACATGTAGCATTCGGTTGGACGTGTTTCGTGCTTAACTTTAAACGATTATTTGTAATTGCGGGAGGTACACGGCATGGCTGTTTGTTCGTTAGACTGTTGTGGTATTATAAAATAGTGCTGTATTTTTATGCGCATAATACCTTAATGACTGTATATCATTGCTGCAAAAGCCAGCTCCGTGACATTGTTACTCTTTCGTTCGCATAGAACCTTAATGGAAAGTTCCGAAAGAAATTTAATTTCACTTGCGCTAGACTAATGTCCGTAGTTGAAAAAAAAAAAAAAAATCATCGCTGCAACATGTTTTTCTGCGTGTCACGCTTGCGAGAGATTTATTTCATTTTGCTAAGAATGACACAAAGTATGTATAACTCTTCTGTGCAAATACGGGTGTTCTCCATTTTTCAGTGATAAGGTCAAAAGGATTGAGCGTATTTATTCAGCGCATATCGGCACAGTTAATTGTAGAAAAAGTTATTTTACTAGGTCATCGAAAATCATGATCGCTCGAATTTAACGGGAAAACGGGATATGTACTAAGACGTACAGCACCGAGAAATGTTTCCATCCTGTAAAATGGCGGCAAAAATCGATTTTTCGCTAGTCTATTTCTATCGCGAGGGGCCCGGGTGATAGGGGGATGCTGATTTATCAAGCGAAATAATTTGTAAGGAATTTTTAGCCGCAGCGCTCAAAAACATTCGGACCGCTTTAATATAATTGATTTTTTCCTTTTTTTCTTTCAATTTCGCTGCTGCCTGCGCGTAATTAGTGCCATTTTTCGACGTCGCACAAGTAAGAAACGGCCGAAGAGTAATAAAATCGCAAAGTGTTTTCGTTCCTCGGGAGACGATTGCGTACAGCTTCCATCGTGTAAGAGCATCGTTTTGAACCCGTCTCTTTGTTCGTTAATTTCCAGCTTCGAATTTTAGACGCTCGATTTTCCATCGTCGTCCGCGGTTCGAGTTCCCGCGCACCCACATGATTTTTAATCTTGTTTACTGTTGGTCGCCGCTCCGCGTTAGGACATCCATCGGAGGAGCGGTAATAGCTTCGCTGCACAACATATACACCTAGCAGCTGTTTCGTCATCGGAAGGGGAAAAAAAAGAAGGAAATTCCCGCGCTGAATAAGTAAGATGAATTTTCTTCAGCCGGAGCAGCCAGAAGAACGGGTTGTTGTTTACCGTTCGCGCGGAGCAGGTGACAGGCCCAGAAGACTCGTCAGACCGTATTTCCGGCCAAGAGGGGCCTCTGTTGTTTTTTAGCGGGAATAAATGGCATTGATAAAATTCGTTGACAATGTCGAGTGCAGTTCTAGTGTGATTGTTCACTAAATACGCGAATAGAAGAGGGAGCATTGTTGAAGGGCTGTTGAACTGGCGAGGCGACACAAGTGTTGTACACGTATAGAGCGACGTGTATATGTATGTGCGGGCGCACTTGTAAATGGGCCAGTGCCTCTTTGAGCGCGGCCGCATACAATATGGATGGGTCTGGCGTTTCCCGGGGAACTAACTGCTGTCTCCGATTGCGTGTGTAAGCGTGTTATTGCTGTTTAACTCGGAGAAATTGTGTGTAAATGAAAAAATTCCCCTCTTGCAGAACGATTGCGGACGGCCGGGTCCCGGGGAACGCGGTGAAATTTGTTGAACGACGACGTAGCGACCGGCAGACCGGTGAAATTTTAAATAAATAATAATAAAAAGATAAAAGCTCTGAAAAAAAGCGCGCCAAACCGGCCACAACGCGCGCTGCCATTTTGTGTAAATAATTGACTTAACCAGCTCGCAGCTTGCGAACCGATTTCCAGTTTAATAATTTTATCCGATTTATCTTCCGAGGCCCGGTCTCATTTATTTTATGTTGGTAATCGCGTATTGTGCGCGTACTTTATGAATGGCGAAAAATTCAACCCCCGAGTGAGTTCTAATGTTTCCAGTTTATTGTACGGCACCTCTTCATCATCGCCGACGATAAATAATTTCCAATTTTCCTGTTTACATTTACCGGAAGGAAATAAAAAACAGAACTAGCCAGTATCCGACTTGTGTATGTTGCGACGCTGTTCCGTTTTCCGAAAGCTTTATAATAACGCGACCGGTTAGTTTAATTTCGGCCAAGGCAGGTTTGCCGCTGATGATGAACGTGTGACCTTCTATGCGATAGTGGTGTCCGTCGTTCGACCGTGATTTGATTTTTGCACGGGATAAGTTTATCCGTAGAAGGAGGAACCAATGTCAAAATTAATCATTTCGCGGAAGGCGTTTTTGTCCAATTTCGTTCAATTTCGTTCAATTTTGTTCAATTTTGTCCTAATTTGTTCAATTTTGTCCTAATTTGTCCAATTTTGTCCTAATTTGTCCAATTTTGTCCTAATTTGTCCAATTTTGTCCAATTTGGTCCAATTTGGTCCGATGGTGTCGATGATTTTGGGTCTGAAATTACCTAATAGTAGAACCAAGTGTGCGTATTTCAATAAAGCCCGATCTATCTGGATGATTGTCACTTGTGAAAGAACTACGAAAAACCAAAATATTCTACTGTGATTTCGCACGAGTTAAAAAAAATTGCGAACCACTTCAAACATGTTATAAAGTAGCAATCATCTTATCGAATGAATATCGAATGAGAAAGTGTCTCGTCTCTTGCGACTTCAATCGTATAATCTCTGAAATAAAATCATTGACTCCTAATGACAATAATCCGTTATGAAATATGTAATGTTTTTCTGGTCCTTTTAAAAATAAATTAATCGGCAAACCATAAATTGTTATTATTATTGCGTATTAATTTGTTTTACTAAATACAATTATTTGATTTGGTTATTATCGTTATTATTATTATTATTATTATTATTATTATCATATTGTTGAAGTAAAAATAGAGTTTGTGGGGATTTAAGGTGAGAATGTTTAGCGATATATTTACTCGATAAGTATTTTTGTAAATGTGGGGCAGTGTAGTCTTCAAAATTTATTTATTTTCTATTCTCGCTTTTTCACCGACACGACATTGGCCTATGTATGAATCCCTTTAAGCTAACAGAGCTATGTGTATACATATTCTCTAATCACTTTATTATCATTATTTTACTTTGTTATTAGCGAGATTTTTAGTCATTATTATTGCTATATTTACTATTATTATAATCATTCACTATTATCATACTGTCATTATATTACTTATATTGCAAATATTATACATACATTGTTGTGCTATTATTCACTGTGGGTGAACGCGTGTCTCATAATAAGTCTGCTCTAAAAACACTATTGTAAACATGGGCCGAGGTTACATTCTTAATCAATTTACTGTTTTTGACACTTAATATTACAGTGGTACATGTAGGTACATATATTTAGGATACCCTATTATTCGCACATACTTGTATATAAACAGGTTTATTTTTATATTCACGCTTCTTGTAATTAAAATTTGATTTATATTATTCTCTTCTATAGTCGTTACTGAACTGTAATCTGGGGTCTACGGAGTAATGGCGAGATCCGAAGTGTAGCTAACATGTCATAAACTGCTCATTTCAATTTATTGGAATTATTTCCATTATTCGTACATGAATTATTTAAGATTAAATAACAGCACAAATAACCAAACAAAAAAAAAAAACCACTACCAAAAATCATAAGCTGTCCAGCAGGTTACTTCTCACCTTTATAATTTACGATCTATATTTATAAATGAATAAAAAATAAATAAAAATAGAAAAATAAATTTATGTTAATTGATTAATAAGAAAAAATTAAATAAAATTATTATAAACATTAAATGAACATAAATTAATACACTGAAGCAACCGTCGTTTTGGCAATATAGCCCTTCTGCGTCTATAAAAAACTGCGATTTAGCTTGTAAATGTCTGATATCGTACTCATTTTTACTAATTCGGTTCCCCTTGGTGTCTTTTCATAATTCAGGTCACTTTCAGTTTCTAAAAAAGTAGAACATTTTCCTGAAAAAACATCACCAACGTATTTTATTTCATATTTTAACTTTTAAATTATTAAACATTTAAAGCTCACATGGTGAGCATATAATTAAGAAAACTTAAAACTTAAAATTTAATCTTAAAAACATAACGTTTCAAACAGCTTTACCGTCATCATTTATTACGTATGTGTGTATTGTTTAATTATAATTTATTTTCGTACTTGACAGATTTAATGATGAAAGTCCGTAACACACACACATTTTTAAATGCGTAAGACTGGCTTTAATTATAAATTTTACACTTTTAAGTCGCATGTAGCGTATCTGCTATTGGCAAGTAAACTTGTAATGCACAGAACTTCGGAGAACAATGTCAAATTCAAACACACTGCAATCATCGAAAGAACATCAACAATTCACTTTGGAAGTTGAAGGTCGCGAAGGAAGTAATTAGAATAACTTGCGATCGATCAAATAACGACTACTCAGATTTCACATAATGAACCAGCGAATACCCTCTTTTGACAAACGGGGGTTAAAACATAGACGTATTTTTAAATATTGGCAAATCAATTTCAAATGCCGATGCTAATAATCCTTTTTTCTCTTCTTATTAGGATGCCGTGTTTTATTGTATTGATAAACAGATTGCAGAAGAAAAGATATCATATAAATAATGTTGTGGACAACTCTAAAAAAAAAAAAAAAAACCTTGCGGGGGGACCTATTCAGACTGCAGTGCAACACTGTCCAGTTTCGTCAGTAGGAATCACAGCAGTGGTTGTCCTAGTGATGGATAATTTTTATTTATTCATTATTGGCTTGTTTAATTAATTATTTATTTATTTGCTTATTTGTTTATTTATTGATTTATTATTTTATTTTCCATTTAGGCGTCGTTAAAATATATCATCAGTAGAACAAATGGAATAAACGTATTTGTGGGTATCTTCGATAGGTCATGTGAAAATCGGATTTTCTTTAAACGACAATAATTGAAGTGGGGAATTTAAGAATGGGACACTTCTCAAAGAGCGTATCATTTTGGAAGGTAGCCTATAGAAATTTTGCGAGAGTACATCTGATAACGCGAATTAAGAAAGAAAGGAATAGCAGAGATTAACAGATGCGCTTAACCGTTTAATAAGTGAGCGGATTTTTTACATTTCCGAGAATATTCGTTAGTCTAAAACTAAATGGTGCAGACTTCTACAAACTTCCGGTTCCTCGGTTCAGTCGAATGGCGAAAGCTATGTATAGGGAATTTTGAATATTTTCGAGGAATTTCGTTGATTACGAAAAAAAAAAAAAGGGAATAATAAAATAAAATAATAGTAAATCCTTATTAAATATTATGTCATGTAAGGAAGATTTCTGCAGATATACAATTTTTAACAGGAAATATTTTACAGCATTAGAAAGCATATATATTTTAAGCTGTATTCGAAAAAGATGAGAATAATAAATCAAGTTGCGGAATAGAGGTAATTTATAACACGGTTCGTTAAGGTTGCTGCTAACTTCCATTATTACAGTGACCGTGTTAACCGTTGGGAGTAGCAATTAAACTTAATAAAGCATACCATCAGTCGTATAGCGGCAGTAGTTATTGTAGTCTACCGATTGGTTATAAGATGCAAATTTTCAATTAGAAATAATACTAATACCAATCATTTATTCAGGTATATCACGTACAGACATCCTGTTTGCATTGTTGCGATGAAAGCGATAAAATTTAAAAAATTTAAATTAGTATTAAACAAGCATTGGAGAAATATCAAAATATAAGTAATAATTATAAAATTCCGCAAAAGATCATAGACACAGATTAAGTAATAAAAAGTTCGTACCGATTTCTTTAACGTACAATTTATATCCGGTCGTGTACTTTTTTTTATTAAATATAAAATTTAATATTATAGACACTGAAAACTATTAAGTACACTCAAAGATAATATCGGTCACAGATTGAACGGATCTAATCGTAGAACTCAAAAGATTACACGCTACAAAATTAGTTACGAACCTAATGAATTAAATTCATTCACTGTTGAAAGAATATACGTAAAAATAATTCGATAATATAATAATAAAAGTAACCTATTGTAGAAATTAGTATTACATTTATTAATAATTCTGCAATAGCAGAAAACTAAGGCTGTCAAATGAAACATTAAAGGCAGACAAAAATTTAATTGGATGATTCCTGTATCGAATATTATAACGGTAACACTGTATATTATTATTTCGCCGAAGCGTTCTCTCTTTTATTCCCAACTTTTAGATCTTGGTCTTCCATATAATGCCTCTTATGTTCTCTCATTTCTTTCCTTTTCGGTTGTTCTTGTTCTACCGTCTTTTATTCAGTCTATCTCGCACCAGATTAAAAGCTGATATATTATGTTTTTTTTGAGCTATTCTTTAGATGCTTGTTTTTTTTTTGTATTTTTTTTTTTAAGTTGGCGTATTTAAAAAAAAACAAAACCTAAAACGAACTAAAATTTCCGGGAAAAGCGAAAAATTACAATAGTGACGAAAGCAGCGAACTGAATATTTCATTTTAATGATTCGCTTATCTTATTCTGCTGCCTTTGTTCTCTTAACCACTGCCATAATGCCAATATATACGTTGTATGTAAATAAATAAAAAGCGATATACATATATATATATTTTTTTTTTTTTTTAAATAAACGTGAGTGTGAGGATTTACATGCGCCGTGTTTAACTGCTAAGGCTATTACAGCACATGGAGCTTACTTAGGAGGATTAAACACGATAATGCAGACCGCTAGTCCGCACGGAAGCTAATACGGCTGCAACTGTGAGGGAAGCATTTAGGAGTATTTTGATAATGTGGTAATATATGAGGATCATGATGTGCAAAGAAGGGGTTTCGAGAATTAAGTGAGGAGTAGATGGGGGCTTGATTGACTGCAGAAGGGGCAGACATTTGTAGGTGCTTGGCCCGTGAAGGTGTAACCGTGCGAGAGGGTTGCGCGACCTATTCGGAGACGGTTCAAGATGGAAAAGTATCTGCGGGAAACTCCGTTTGTGGACTACCAAGGCTAGGTGGTTGATTTTATGCTTCAAAGGAACGTGCTTGTGGGGATCTCTATTACTGCTTCCATTCCTCTCGAGCTCGGTACATGAGCAAGTGGGCCGATGATATGTGTTCGTAACATTAGTATCTTTTCCCTGATTAAAATTTCTTCGATATCTTTCTTTTTTGTCGGTCGTTCCGAAATGGTTAATATATTCCACACCATTTTCTTTTTTCTAGCGTGTTAAATGCAGTGCCGTCTTTAGCTGTTGAATTTTCAAGAACCCCTCAGTAGTTTTAAATTTATTATATTTTGTATTATTGTTAGGTCGGAAATTTTTCCAGCAAAAATGTTACGATGTAAGCATTAAAAAAATGAGTTGAAAATTTTAGGAGGCTCCAGCAATTTAAGAGACAGTCTTGCTTAAATTGATATCTCCCGTAAAGTGTATTCCATAACTTTCTTCTGGAATACCGCCTGTTCCTGTATCAGTTATTTTTACATATACATTTTTATTAATGGGATAGTTGCGCACCTAATGTTCAACCTGCTCTTACAAACTGCTCTCATCTGTTAAAATTGTTCTAACTTATTTTAATTACAGAAATTTACAACGTAACTAAAATATGTGACAAAGGTGCATTTTAAAAGTAATGAAAATTGCACTTGTTTTATTCCTTTTTCTTTGTCAAATTTGCAACAGTAGATGTGCTACCTTTATTATACTTTGCATTCGGAACATCGCTTAAATCTGGCAGTATTTTTATTAAAATTCCTTATTTTCATTAAAATATTCTTTTTGAAAAATGTTGATATAATTTATGCATCAAATTTACAGTATCATCCATTTTATAGACACATGTGTTTTACATAAATTGTATTTTTTATTTCCCGAGTTTATCAGAATATTCTTTCACAGGGGGAAGAAACGTTTACGGATTTTATTGTTTACAATTTACGATAAACATGATTTAAAAAATTGAGGTAGAATTGATAGTCGTTCTAATCGTAATCTGTAATGATTTGGATCAGGTGAAAGTATAGCAGCAGTTCTAAAAAGCATATCAAATGTCTATTCTCTTCTTCGAGCAAAATACTAAGTTTGTTTTACGAGCCATGCCGCTAACAAAATGGGATACATTATTATTCCTCTTTACGGGTGTGTACTGTCCATTCCAAATTTTACTACCGTTCTTTTATTCACGGACGATCTTCCTTAAATTGGATATAATTCCAAATCCATACCTTCGACTCCAGCTTAAGTCCTCTACAATTCTCGCAACCCATACTGAATGTAATTATTTACACCTGTCTATTCGTAAATCTTATTCAAGTTACTGTTTCCTTGCTAAACGTCTTCCACTCACACCCCATTTCTCTTGTTCATCCGTGCCTCCCAATTTTTAAGATCTGACTTTTTACGCTGGAGAAAATAATGCCTGCCTTTCCTTTTGTTTATTTTCGTCTTGGTTCATTTCGGCTCCACTTAATCTTCCTTAATAATCCTTCCTACTTTTTCTTTATTTTCATCCGATCAGAAGGTATTCTATTTTTACTTTCAAAATTCCACGTCCCGGGGTCGTAATTAAACAGGAATTCTATACAGCGCCATCAACTGCTCATTTGCTTCTCAACGCTATTTACATTGACGGCTCTAGAACGCCTACTGGTGTCGACCGAGCTTCTTTAATTCTTCCAGATTTTACCGTAAGTCTTTTCGTCTTCTTCTTCCTGTTCAAAATTTGCAAATATGAATTATTTTGGACTTTCGGATATTTATTTTAATATTGAGAATGAATAATTACGATGTGTAAGGCGACGAAGTAGGCTGCGAGTGTTTGTCCTTAACAAGTAAAATTCGCGACCACGAAACAAACTCTGATAAACTTAAAATGCTCTCCATGAAACATTTGACAGGTCTCTTAGTCGTTTATCAACATCGGCTATCTTCCTCTTTTTTATATTTTTCGTTGTTATCAACGCGAAATTCTCGCAATATTTCTGGCGTCTTCTACTGCGTTTGTTACCGGTGATCCGTTAAAAATTTCGACGAGACGGATTATCTTACAAAGAAGTGATAACGGATCGAAATTCTTCTTAGAGCATTCGTTCAAAGTAAAGTGGCAATCGAAATGAATCTAGTTCACATTAAAAAAGGTATATGCAGAATTTCATTAAAGAGTGGCCAATTTGTGCAGCTATACTTCCAGAAAAGCACTTAACCCTAACTCTTGCTAAACATTTCCTTGAATAATGGCATTCCAATCTTTTGAAAAAACTAGGAATGCACGATATTAAAACATATTTTTCCATAACAGATACTTATATTTTTCATTAATTAATTAGATTATTTTTAATTTTAAATACGCTACTTATATATATATATATATATATATATATATATATATATATATATATATACGCACACATACTTCAACCATATTTTCTCGTTTTAATTATTTTTTCGGAATATAAGCAGTTTAGTTAGTTTTTAATTATTTTTTCGGAATATAAGCAGTTTAGTTAGTTTTTAATTATTTTTTCGGAATATAAGCGGTTTAGTTAATTTTCACTAAGCGCCAAAGTTTTAGGGGAAGACGGAGTTGACAGTCCCCTATCTCCTCCGGTTAGTTAATAAAGCGAGAAATATGTATTCTGAAATTAATCAGGAGCGCAAATATTTACGTATTTTCGAGCGATGCTGTAATTCCAGCCCGAACCGTTAAATATAATGTGACTGTCAACGTGTGCCGGATAATGGAAGTGTAATTATTCAAAAAAAAAAAAAAAAAAAAAAAAAAAAAAAAGATTCAGCACGAACAATTTTATTAAACGCTTTCATTTAACTCTGATATGTGTATGTCTCTGTAAATCAATGAAATCTCGCAATTATAATTTGAGCCATTCCCTTAATAAGGTTGAAGGTTAATTTTTTTAATCGATTACCACTCGCCCGCTATATTATTCTAAGATGCAATTATTTTTTTAATTTTCAATGAGTGTTTTTTTTTTTTAACTTTTCAATTCCGCCGCATAAATCTGTTTTAATCGAAATTGTAAATTTGGGATACTTCTCGGTAAAACAGAAAGCTAATTTTTTTTTCCAATGATACGTCTGCCAATACAAGAATTTTTAATTAGGACTTTAATTTTCCGCAAATAAATTTTTTTTTTTTTTTTTTATCATAATATTGATCATGCTTGTGTTTAAAATGATGCTTCTTAAAATCGATTTTATATATTTGTTACATATTTTTGTCGACATCAAAAAAAAAAAAAAAAAGGCTTTTTGTTTGTTCGTCCATAATTTGTACTCATGATGACCAATTTTAATGACTCACATTGTCGAGCAGATGGTTTTAAGTCGAACGAAAAAGGTCGTGTATACTCGTGTTTCGTTAAAATCGTTGATTTTAAGTCGAACGGAAAAGATCGTGTAAACCCGTGTTTCGTTAAAATCGTTATAATATAAACAAATTAGGTGTACGGACGGCGCCGTCATTATGCCGCCCGATCGTCCTGTAGCGGCTCCACCGCCGTCGCTAAGACCCACCAATTCTTCCAAACACTTTACGAATTACAAGATCTACAAAAAATAGTTCACAACTAACCTCACTAATCACCGCATCGTCGGCAACCAAACCTACACCGATTTCGTGAAAGGCAGCAGAAACTACACCACCAACACCAGCAAACAATGCATTTTCTCCAGCGTATAACAAAGTGGCCGAATCTGTAAAATTCCCAGACCGAAAACAAGCCATTATACTCGATGCAGCTGATAACATTCCGCTCAGCAACTACGTAGAAGCCGTTAGCAATAAGGTTGGTCCACACAATATTTTATTTTCCTCTCGCATATCGAACAACCGTATATGTATGTATTTATCGAACAGAAATGTAGCTGATCAGTTTATATTATCTCACCCGTCTCTTACTATAAATAATATAAGTATTAAGACGCGTAAATTAATAAACCCATCCAAGCGCATAGTTCTGTCTAATGTTTCGCCACATATTCCGAACTACATACTTGAACAAGCTCTTTCCAATATTAATCTGAAACTAACCTCCCCAATCACTTTCATTAAAGCTGGCCTCACTGAAGAAAAATTTAAACATATCCTGAGTTTCCGTAGACAAGTTTATGTAACATATGATCAGATAAACCAATTTCTTATACCAGAATCAATGATCATCAAATATGAAGATGAACAATTTCGTATATTTATAACAACAGAAGAAAAGTGGTGTAAAGCTTGTAAAACTCACTCGCACAACGAAACTACTTGTCCAAAAATAGAACAGGCAAAACTTACAAACCAGAAAAATGATCAGACTGGCAAACCGGCTACTAGCCAACAAAATGAGAAAGAGACAAAATGGTAGAGGACGAACCGGCGATACAAAACCCTAGCAAACTGATTAAACCTCATGTTAAATTAAATACTTCCAAAACTCCTGTATCAAAGGAAAAAAGTGAGCAACAACAAACAGTCGCTAAACGAGTACATCCCGTAACACCAGAACCACAAACTACAATGGAGTTTACTTTCACAGACATGCAAAATAAACCTTCTGAACAAAGTAATACCGAAACTAGTTTATCAAACACCAACAAAACAAACACGAATAAGGAAAAAGAATCACATAAAATCCAAAAAAAAATTAAACTGTCAACAAAAGAGATGTTAACACCAATAGCCGAAAATATAACAGAACAAAAAAGTTACCCATTATCCTTCATTAATTTCACTATTCTAATGGATATGGTTAAAGGTCAACATGAACCATTAGATATCATACAAACTTTCACAGATGACATCGAAGGATTAAAAAGAATGTTAGCGGAAAACTACGGATTGTTGCAGAATAGAGAAATGAAAGGTCGATTTAAAAGACTACTAAAAAACCTCAATAGATCAACTGACGAGTCACATGACAGTGATTCTGAAACTGAAGAATAAATTTCTATATACGAAATTAAGAAATATATATTATTAATAATACCAGTGTATTTCCATATATTTTTATAATAAATGTATTCCCTAATTAGACCTCATATTATAAGCAATGGTCAAGATCTTACAGTACAATGAAAATCACTCTAGCCTAGCTAGAGATATTTTACTAACAAAAGTGATAACTAAAAATATAGATATTATATTTATTTGTGATAAGTGTAAAAGTAATTATGTACCCACAAATTTTAAGAACATAGCACACAACACGCTTATGATAATCTATCGCTTAGGAATACCTTTAAAAACTAAATTTATACATAACAATTTTAACATTATTATTGTTGAGATTGAGGATATTACTTTTATTTTAACGTACATACCGCCAAATGGCGTATCTACTCAATATTTTCAGTTTATCGATATGTATTTAAAGAATAATAAATTAACGAAATTTATATGGTTGCGAGACCTAAATTCTCGAAATTTACTATGGGATACAGTGAATAATACGAGAGGAAAGAAATTATTAAATATAATAGAATTATATGACTTACATATTTTAAATATCAAAAATAAATATACTTTTAAGAGAAGCAAACAAAAAAGTGTAATAGACTTAACTTTGGTAACTAGAAATTTAATAAATCGAGTTCAAAATTGGGAAGTTAGTCACGAATTAAATGCCAGTGATCATTTTTATATTACTTTTAACGTAATTTCGGTTATAAGGAAGACAGAAGAAAGTGTTATTAAAGTTATTAACTACAATAAGTTAGCAGTTAACTTAAGAAAATACAGTTATATGATTGATGTACATGTTATCTGCAATGATATACAACAAATTAAAAGTTGGTTGAATAGTTTTCAAGACTATGTCAACACAATTCTAAATAGTTCATATTCCACCATCCGGTCAACTGTCTATTGGTGGAATACTGAATTACAAATAAAGAAATTACTGGTAAATAATTTATACAAAAAGTATCGAAACTGTAAAAACATACATGTAAAACATAACCATTACAATAATTATAAAGTAAATTTTAAGGAATATAAGTTTATGATTAAAAACGCTAAGTTGAAAGCCTGGAAAAAATTACTGGAAGACAAAAATGTCTTTGGATTAAAATACAGAATATTAACTAATAAAAAAAAAAGTATTAATATACCAACATTAGATAATTATGCGTGTACAGAAAAGGATAAAGTCGACTTATTGATGTCAAACCTTAACGTAAAACCATTTAAAGCAGAAGTACATGAACCTAACGTAACCATATCGATTACTAAAGAAGAAGTTAACGTAATTATTAAACAACTTAAAAATAAAGTGTCAGCAGGACTTGATGGAATATCAAATGGATTTATTAAAAGATTTCATAATTTGTTACCAGATGTAATACCGAAAGTTATTAACGTACTATTTAAATATAGTTATTATCCTCAAGAATGGAAATTAAGTAAAACAGTTATAATACCTAAAATTAATAAAAATCCAAACTCGTCTACTTCATATAGAGCTATATCTTTGTTATCTAATTTCAGTAAAATTTATGAAAAATGTATTCTTCATAAATTAAAAGAATTTGTAGAAAATAACGGAATAATAAATGATAACCAGTATGGCGCATTACCAGGCAGATCGTCTGAATTGGCTATTCACAATATTTTACAAACAATAAGAATATACAAAAATAAAAATTACCGTACATGCTTACTTACTCTTGATATAACAAAGGCTTTCGACAGTTTAGATTTAAATAGATTACTTGCATTATTAAAGGAACTAGGATTACATAATGGCATGTTGAACATTGTAAATCGATATTTCGAAAACCGCTACAGTGTATTACAAATCGGTAATTATTCAAAAAAACAAGAAACCGTTATGGGAGTACCGCAAGGGTCTGTTTTAGGACCGTACTTGTGGAACATAGTTTTCTCTCAAATGTATAACATTAGATTACCCACTAATATAAACATTTTCACTTTCGTAGATGATATTGCAAATAGCCGATAAGAACGAAAATTTATTGGAAAATAAAGTTTACCAGGTTTATACAGAAATCGCGAAATGGTTAGAACAATACAATTTAAATATTAACGAATCTAAGTCAACTTACATGTTGTTTAACAAAAACTTAAAGGATAAAAGATTAAATTTGCTCCAATACGGATTAAATATCAGCATGGTTAGTCAAAGCAAATACTTAGGCATAATAATAGACAATAACTTAAAATTTTATAATCATTTTCACTATATCACTAAAAAAATAAATACATTTTTAATTATATTTAACAAATTATATAATAATAATAACCGATTAAATTACAAGAAGGGACTAACCTTATATAAAAGCGTAATATTGCCTAACATACTTTATGGTAGTGTAATATATATATAGACATTTTAAAAGTTAAACGATTTCAAAATATATTAAATAGTTTTCAGAGAACTATTGCAATAAAAATGATTAAAGCTTATAGAACTACCAGCTACATGGCAAGCGCTGTCATTGCAGGTATTAAACCCCATTAAGTTACGAAATACAGAAACATATTGACATATTTTTAATAGAAAATAATATTAAAATTCATGAATTCCTTAACGTACCGTATCATCGGCCTTGCTTCATACACGAACAAACCCCGTTAACGCTTAAACAGTTTAAACACTTATATATTAGATAAATATTATAATAATAAATTTCAGGCGCAGTGGGACGAATATAATAACGGTATAGCTAAACATTTTTTTCCAACCATAGATGATAGACTACATAATAAAGTTTTTACGCCAAATTTTTTTAATGTACAATTTCTTACTGGACACGGTCTATTTAAAGATTATTTACATAAACATAAAATTGCACACTCAAATAACTGTGTAACGCGTGTAACTTTCCTGATAATATGAAGCATATCTTTACCGGCTGTTAATAATTCAGATTTTAGCGATATTAGCCCTGATCAATCAGTAACTAAGCTATTTAAAATATGTTCAGTAGTTTTACGATAGCCGAAATAAATCACCGTAAAGTACATGTACACCTGTATTAATATTAATATTTAAGGAATACTAATTATTATTAACATTGTAAAACAGTCTGTCAGGGTTCCATAAACTTAAATGGAAGGGCTCAGGACAGACCTGTTATTTATATAAATTTTCTAAATATATTTACCCCATCGTATTACGAATTGGGGACAAAAAAAAAAAAAAAAAAAAAATGACTCACATTGTCCATTCGAAAATGTATAGTCAGCAATGGGAACATATTGATGACCATGGGTGAACCGCAGTAGTCATTCAAATAGACATTAAAAAAATGTGGTCCCTTTGGATAATTTTTTTTATTTACTAATTTAACAGACGCGTTAACCTGAAGTATTATCAATACTAAGCATGGAAAAGTAATTTAAAAAGATTAAAACCTTGGAAAAGAAATTCTTCAACCTGCCTTTTTCTCTCTACCCCTCATCGTTAAAGACAGTTCTTCTTCACTGTGTAAAACTTAATTATTTTCCTTCATAAGTCCGGACTCTACTCACTAATCTAAACCTCCTTCTCCTCCTGTGCCTCTAGCCATAGTTGCTGCACATGGCACGGAAATCTAATTTAATAATAATACAAAAAAATGAAAGTTTATTAATGTTAGTTAATTCCTCCAGTAAATATTATGTACCTTCCTAAAAATGTTTTGCGAGCTATCTCATTTTCTCTTTCTGTTCTCTCTCCCGATTATGTAATACTTCTTATACGCTTTCTGATCCATGATCTTTTCCTCCTCCACTCGATCAAGATCAATCTCCTGTGGATTCCTGGTCATTTAGGCATTAAGTGTAATGAATTAGTGGATATTCATTAGCCCGCGCTTCCATTTCCAGGAACACATTTTTGAGCACATTTTCATCCCATAATATTGTTTTTTTTTCTTCAATCGTTCATTCCAAACTATGGCTCAACTCCTATTTTTCTTCATTTTCTAATGCTACCTCCTTTTATCTCTCTTTTCAGCTATCTTTTCCTGCTCACTCATAGTTTTCTTAATACTTTCCCCCTCCTAAACGCTCTACAATCTCTGCAATTTGTCGTCTTAGCTGTAACCATAGTCTCTTTCCTGCATCATTTTATCGGGTTTCATTTGCATCTACTCCATTTCGTCCTTCTCACCTCCCTTCCATATGCTTGTAATCCTGATATCATGTTTTATTTTAATGTTCGGTCTTCTCCGCTGAACAATCGTCCTATTCTTTGTTTGCTCTAAGAAATACGATCTCTACGCTAGCTTGAGATCCTCATTCGCAGGAATCATAGCTTCAAAGTGTGAATATCAGTCTGTGAATCTCTCGATATTCTTTCGGAATTTCTGCTCTAATATATCCAGCTGCTTTACTAGAGGATTTGCCGGGGTAGCCTCAACAATCGAGTAGCTAGTTAGCGATCGTCACGAAGCATCTTTGGCCTTTATTTGCGCCGTGTTTCTGTTCAATTCAATGAGGAGCCATTTGCTTCTGAAATATTCCTGAAATTCACGGGCTTCTTGACTAGTGAAATAAATTAGTACTGAATTTGTGAAAATGTTTAAAACAATATTATAAATGCGAAAAATAATATTTTTATAAATTGATATGGTTACGTATATAGGTGGAAACAATTAATTTTTGCTTCTAGCGTGATTTCTTTCGGGTGAATTTAAATTAAAAAGCTGACAACTTCGCCGTCGTTAAACGAAAAAAACGTGATGATGTCTGATCATAAATTTCGGGAATATTTCGAAACGGCTCCTCATTGAAACCACATTTTAGATGTTTCAACTTTTTACTAAGTCGTACTTCGTTTTACTCCGTTGCTACTTTTCGACTGCTTCAGTGCCATTTATATCTGCTCAATAGCCTTTCCGATACAGTCCATGCTCTTGAGAATTTCTGCAACAATTCGCTTTAATTCCATCAAATCGGCCTCCCAGGTGTCCAACAAAACGCCTATTTCGTAGCCATTTTCCTTCATTTCACTAATAAACAAGGCCGCATCTGTGCTACTCCTAGCAGAATTTATCGTGCGCAAAACGAGACGTTTATTTTGATTTAGTGCCCCTGACGTGACACCTTTTTTTGACATCATTACTGCGTGAAATTACTGAAAGGCTAAGGCGACGAGTAGAAAATAATCTATTTTTTCAAACCCAAGATCGCGCGAAAATGAAATTAATTTGATCCGAACTAAGTAGCGTTGAAAACGTAGAGTAATAAATTTTTTTTTTATTATAAAACATTCAAATTATTCAAAACAGCTGTAAAACATCTGAAAACTGAGACAGAGTGGCTGCCTAATGCGTTTCCGGAAAAATAACGCATCGTGTTAAAACGCGTCGCCGAAACCGAACGCGACGCACTACGCAACCGAAATTAGAAAAATTCTCACAACGCGCCATTCTAAACGAAATACTCCTTTTTTTTATCTTTTTTTTTTTTTTTTTTTTTTTTTTGTTATTACTAAACAATCGTAAATATTCGAAATTGCTTTAATACACAATAGAAATTATTTGAAGCGCGCGTTAATGGAATAAGAGCGCGGCGTGCTAAAACACGTCGTCGAAACCGAACGCGACGCACTATAATACGTCACCGAAAATAGGCTGAATTATTTTTATGTCGTTCAACCGTAAATACGTCGGCTTTTTCGTTTTCTTCTTAAATAAACAAAACTACGCACAAAAATGAATAAACAAAACTTTTTGAAGCAAAACAATAAAAATTATACGAAATTTCGGTAGCGCGCAACAATAAAAATTTTGCGAAGAACTTTTCTAGTGCTCAAAGGAAAAAAATGTATAAAACTCGTAAACAACGCGAAGAACAAAAAATACGAAACTTTTATGACGAACAATAAAAATCGAAATTAATCCTAATTCGCAACTGAACGCAAAAATTTGCGCCGGATCTCTTTACACGGGAACCGAAATGTTTAGCGTTAAACTGCGAATTAGCAGAAAGTTAGGAAATATTGTACTGGGTGATTATTTTTTGAGTAAAACTGACGAAAAAGGGTCATTGCTCATGACGAGAAGCTCAGAAAAGACCGGTGTTATATTTCGGATCGATCTACCGGAATCACGCGGGCAAAGAGAAATTAATTATCGGGAACGAGAAACCAGAGCAACGGGAAGCGACAAGAACGGAATAATCGAAATGTATTGCGAAAATTTGAATTTAAAAACCGTTTTCGCGAACCAAAAAATCGAACGAGCGAGAGTGTTCTTTTAAAAATCCGCAATAACGGACAAAGAAAAAACAAAATAACATCGAAGAAAGAAAACGTAATAATTACAACCGAACGAGTGTACCGCGATCGTAAAGTAAAGTAAGCCCCATAAAATATTACTTACGAACAGTAAATAAAAAAAATCAAAGTGCATATACGTAGAAATAAAATAGATATTAAATAAAAATGACCGTCCTTAACACTATTTGGCTCATCGAAGTCGAACAAATAAGAAATGATTATATATGCATTACCCATCGTCATGAAGAAAAGGTCTTCTGAAAAAATAAGAGAAATAACGTAACCAAGAATAGAAAATCGAAAAGGCTCGAACTTATCTGTCAAGTGGGAATGTCGTGAGATGATTAAAAAAGAACGATGTGGGGTACTATCGCTTATAAGCGGGTACGAAGAAAAAGGGAAAATGAGAATAAAGTAAAAAGAAAACAAAAAGAACTCGGATTTGTCTGTGGCACTCGTGCTTTCAATAGCTTTAACGAGCACCAAAATAGAGACACCTCATAAGATTTTTTTTATTTTTATTTTACCATGAACCGTATGTAACTACGTAGGTTATACGGCATACGGAAATTACTAAAGGTTAATGACTGGAGCGATCTGGTGTGTTTTAATATATGCGAAGGTATGGACGATTGTTGTAGGAGCATTGACGAGTATCTTTTGTAAAGGAAAATTTAGGTTAAAGGACAAGTGAGGTGTTGCAAGTTGTGGGAGGCGAAGTCTTGTGGAAAACGAAGTCGCGAGACAAAGCAATGTGCTCAATTCTCAAGCGATTAATTATTGTAAAGTCGCACCGGGACATATCCTCCAGTGGCCATCAAGGCTCAGTTGATGGTTTTAATGATCTTAAAAAGGTCTGTTGAGAAGCCCAGTGTTACCTCTATTCCTGTTTAGACTTATGCTGGAGTAGTTGCTTTATTGATGATGGTTGGGCGACATCTGGGCTCACAGAAAATTGCTGCTCGTGCGGCCACGTCCGCCCTTTCATTGCCAGGAACCCCGGTATGACCAGAAACCCGTAAGTATCACATCCTGCGATTTTCTTTCACGAGGTCAATCATGATTTGGTTGCGCGCTGGATATAGAATAGAAAGATGCTATTTTGAATCTGTGATTACAAGATTTTTCTGTGGGTGGGGATTTGTTAGGTACAGGAAGGTCTAAAAGAACATCCCGAATTTTAAATGCTCGTCAAATAAAGACTAATATACTGACGGAAATGAAACAAACGTTGAAATACTTAAAAAAGAACGCCATTTATTGTACACTATTAGTTTTGAACAATACTCCGTATGAATAATCACCATTTTGATTTTTACATTGTTGCAATCTTTCCTCAAAATTATGCATTACTTTTTTAAGAGTTGGTTTTTTAATCGCCGCAATTTCCTTCTGAATGGCCAATTTCATCTCGTCGGTTGTTGCTGGTCTACCCTCGTACACCTTGCTTTTCAAGTAGCCCCATAGGTAAAAATCTGTCGGTGTTAAATCCGGACTGCGCGGCGGCCAAAACAGCTCACAGTTTCGCGAAATCAAGCGGTCCTGAAACTTCTCTCTTAATAACCGCAAAACATCGTTACGAATATGTGGTGTGGCCCCGTCTTGTTGAAACCACGTTTTAGTTAATGCAATCCTCTTCCGTCTGAGCTCCGGTAGAAAAAATTCGTTTAACATTTAGATGTAGCGGTCGCCGTTCACAGTAACATTCGCTCCGTCCTCCTCGAAGAAGTAGGGACCGATTATCGCTTTCGCACTGACTGCGCACCATACCGTGATACGAGGCGAGTGCAAGGGTACCGGGTGAACGATTCGAGGGTTTTCAGTAGCATAATACCGCATGTTTTGTTTATTAACGTTACCATTTAAATCGAAATGCGCCTCGTCGCTAAAAAAAACATAATCCAAATCGACGTCTTCTTCCTCCAGCATATACAAAAATTTATTACAAAATTCTAACCTTCTTGGCTTATCTGTTGGTGTCAATTCTTGGGTTAGTTGTATCTTGTATGGGTGCATATTGAGGTCGTTTCGAATTATTCTTCTGAGTGAAGTACGGGAAATTTTCAAGGCGGAAGCCTGGCGACGAACGGATCTGCGCGGACTTCGCGACAATGCTACGCGCACTTTTTCGATGTTTGTCGGGGTTCTAGACGATCGACGGCGACCTTGATGGTTGACCGCCACCACACTACCGTATTCTCGGAAGTTTTTTACCCATTTGAGGATACTTTTACGGTCGGGGGGATTGTCATGACGTTTTAAATCAAATTGTTTTTTAAACGCGCGTTGTACCGCGATTACACTTTCACCGTTTTTCACAAAGTACTCGACAACGAAAGAGCGTTCTTTACGCGTCCACGACATCATGACTACTAACCAACTATATTTATATTAAACGGCATATTATTTAGCGCCAGATGGCGTTGCAATCGCCACGCTAACTCACAGTGTATGATTTTGACGAGCGTTTGAAATTCAAAATATTCTTTTGGCCCACCCTATAGATATGCTGTAAACAATAGAAGATGCCGTATAACTTAGCGTCGAGTAGTATTGTGTACCAATCACCTAGTTGGAATACCGAGTCAAACGCTTCAAAAAAAAATGCTGCTGCCGCCTAGAGTGATACTGTATTTGCCTTTGCACCATCAGTATACACTGGCACATAGGCAATATACCTATCTATAGTTTTTGTATTGTTTTTTCAAATGTATCTTGTGAATTGTTCATTTGAGCATAGGTAAGTAGGGATATATTTATATCAATTTCTAGGTGGTCCGATGGTGCTAAAAGATTAATTCAGTGAATTATGGTGAATTTTAGATTAATTTGGCGTAAGAGCGCAGGGACTTCTGATAACAACACAAGGGAGGAGGATGGTTAATGACCGCGAAGTACATTTCCCATATATATATATATATATTATATATATATACATATATATTAATTACAACGTAATTCTTAGGCTACCCCCTATTAGAAAAAATGTCTCAATTTTATGTAACGTTTGATATATTTTATAGGATTTTGGTGATTATGTTATTATATTCATATGGACCGATTTAGAATTACGCTGTAAATTTTGATCATTTTATACAAAGTATAGAAGGGAAATAGACAGAAATGTAAGCAAGAGGGGTCAAGGGGCACAGCCCTTTTCGAGGTCAAAATGGCCAAGTTTATATATGTCTATAAGAATGCTGACATAAAATACTGTGTCCGATGTGTTATAAAACGGAGTCCAAAAAGTTTACGGAAGAAGACGAAATCATTTAGTCGCTCGCAAACAGAGACCACGCTGCCGATGAGAAAAAATTTCATTTGAAAAGGAGTTGTTAAACTAAAGAGCAGGAGAGGCGTTGTAAGTTTAACGTGCTGGCATCTACATATATGGCTTAGTACTTGTTTTTTAAATTATCGTTCGAGGGAAAGTGTTATACGGTAGATTTTATATTTTTTAACGCATTTAAAAGGCACAATAAAAAAATTATTCGCTTTGTTTCGTTATTGTTTATTAATTATTAAAAATTACGACTTACGCGAATAAAATGAGAACGTATTTTAAAAATCTTATTTCAAAATTGTAAAAATCATAAACAATAATAAAGGTTGATCTTTCGGCGAAAGTTCTCTTAATACCATTTCGAAACGGTGGTAGATGTTACCCGGCGCGTTTTCCTTATGAGGGCACCGGAATCATCTGACATCGGCGGTCGGACGTAAGTGGAGAAACGGGCAGAAAAGTGTTTGCTGCCTTTGCGGAATTCGGTTCCTGGAATAAATATTTAATTTCGGACTGGGAGTAGTAAATTTTTGCAACACTCAGTCTAACAAGAGCCGGAATTCAAGGTGGTTACGAACGAAAGCAGACGACGCACCGCCGCTAGAACGAACTATAAAATCTCAGGGAGCATATGTGTCGCTGTCGGATGACGACGCAACGTGCGGAACGTTCTAAAATAATGCCATGATTAATGACAGGCAGCGCATTGGGGTCCTGCACGGCGGCCGATATCTTGTCCGAGGGTAATTTTAACAGTTCCGAAACCGGAGGCGAAACGTAAACGGTTGCTCCTCGTGGGTAAGAATTTACGTTCCGGGTTATATTGGAGCAAGCGGCAGATATTACTTTGCGAATGGGGAGGGGGGGAATTTCGGGTCGACGTGTATGGCACGCGTCAGGCCATATCTTGGTTCTGCGGCAAATTGACAAATGTATCCTTGGTACTGGAAGAAGAAGGAAATGAAACGCCAGTGTTAAGGATAAAGCAGCTGCCTAAAATGACAATAAGTAAATGAATAAATAATGAATTTTACCGCGCTTTTCTAACGCCGCCCCTGTTGTCCCTTTGACGAGCTCGCTCATCCCGTTCTTAATGTTGATTGTCTTCCGAATTTCGCATTCGCAGAAACGCAACATACGCTTAAGTGGCCCTCGCGTTCGGTTTTGTTCCGATGCTGCTGCGATGTCCTTTTATAATTTTTCCCGCTTTCGTTGAGAGGTGGGCCGTTGTTTAGACGTAACTAGCACGGCGTATTTATTAATGAATAATTCAGTCGCGAAGATCAACCGCCGTGGTCACTCGTACGAATTACAGATTAGTAAATAAGCCATCGAAACAGCTGTCTCAACGTGACAGTTTAAAATTGCGTCCCTGTTTCGTTCGAAGAGGAGAGGCGTTTATGTCTTGTTGCGTCATTCACACCGCTCGGAATGTTTTTTGCAGAACGCGGTCCTTCGTTTCAGGAAGAATTCGCGACCAGCATCGAGAGTTCACCGATGCGACTGCACATTTCGATTATTGTACCTGGACGATTTAATGAAGATCGGAATTTTACTCGCGACTGGAATGTGACGTTCGCGAATCACTCTAGAAAGCAATTCCGCCGTGAAAAATTATTGCTTTAAGCAATACGGTTGCGATTAAACAAAATTAATTGTGCAAATAAAAAGTAAAGCGAGTATCCCCCTTCACGATGGATGATGCTGTGGAAATGAACTCTCCATTTACTAATGGATCCGATCGGAATCAATGCTAATTTCCATGATTCATCACACTTCTCTCGCGCCACCCGTTTATTTCACGCTGGCTAAAGCTGGAATAAATAGTCTCGTAATTTAATTTCGATTTGTTTATTTTCTTTAGTTGCAGATATAAAGCGTAGCGATATCGAAATAAGCAGGAAAATTTTGTGCATCTAGCAATAATCCACGTTAAGAGTGGCTTTTCCAGCGCAACATATATGACGTCATCTGTCGATTATCAATCGTTTCGATAATCTGGTTGGTTTTTGTGCTTTTTTGTTGTTTTTTTTTTTATCCACTACCGTCTAAGTGTCGGTAATGAGCGATACCACAAGGTTTAACAGTCGGACCAGAAGAAAAAAAAACCTAAATAGACTAATTTTGAAGAAGTACTTTTTTTTCTTTTTTTTTTTTTTGCGATTTCCGTTAAAGTTCTATTGGCGAATTAAATTCTTTCTTAGCCAGCAAATAGTTTTTAAAACTATATCCGTTTATTTCACTCGTTGTTTCTTTTATGTTGTACAGTAATTAATTTTAAACACCGATTTAAAACAATTATTTAATTTTTATCAAATACCCCGACGCGTTTCGAAGACAAAGCTTCATGATCACGGCAGTTATTATAATATATAAATTTTCACAAGTACGCATTTTTACCTCCTTGTCCCAAATAATCAATCTGCACGGGAAGAGTCGGACGTTTATTTAATTTTTTTAAAAAATAAATAAGTTGTGGGTCTCACTAGGCAAGTATATTCCGTTGCGTGAGTGCCCAACACTCTTTTATTATCGTTTATTCTAAGTAAATACAATTAATCATTCTTATTACATAAATCAAACATTTTAAACCAAAAAAAAAAAAAACAAAATAAGTGTAAATATAAAAAGCACAATAACACACCCATACATAAGGACCGCTTACATATTTTGGACGTCGCATACATTAACGTGCAGGAAAGAAAAATGAAAGGAAACGGGGAAATAAAAGATCTAAAAGAGCCCTAAAAAAATGCATCGATAAAGGGAAAAGGGGGCGCAGCAAAATTCCTTAATCTTGCATCATTCTTTTAACTAGTTCCCCACTTCCCTCTTCCATATACCAATTTTTTTCCCCGTTTATTATGTGACTATGGTCCTCATTAATTTAATTAGAACTGAATCATCCGTACTATCGATTCGTAGATTTACCCCTCTAGGATGAAACAGGTATTACTTTGATTCCTTGTTAGTCGAGTTTTTGGTCTGGAAGGTAACTCTTTACGTTATTGCGGTTAAATTCATGTAGTCTGTAATAATAATAATGGTGCATTTTGGGAGACATTTCATTATTTTCCTCTCACCAGGTTGATGTAGTGTCACTCTGCTTCCAATAGGGTAGTAGTATAAGTTTCAAATACCTTTTCGGAATTTTACCTATTTTATTGATTTCCGTTTTTTTTTTAGACTCACCCCATATTTCGAGATCCCATTAAAAATTCTAGACGTTATTATTGCGTTAAAGTATGTATCCTTAATGTTCCATATGAAAGAACCGGCTTCAATTTATATAACGCTGAAATTGACTGTTCTATTTTCGAATTTAAGTTTTGTATGTGATTTTTCCAGTTCAATGATTTATCGATATATATTCCTGGATATTTAAAATCTGTTACATTCACTAGAGATGGACATAAAACACATGGGTGAGTGATGTTATTTCCCCTAGCGTTCATGTAAGCATTATTCATTATTATGTATGATGATGTTTAGCGATATTTCGAGTATGGAGTTTGATTTATTTATATTTATGCATAACCTCCTGTCATGCGCCCATTTACTGAGATTGTCGACACATCCTGCTGCAGTAATTTTTCCACCGTCTCCAGATTTTTATGTTCAATTAGTGATGTCATCGGCAAATACATAAACCTTTGCATTTTTAATATGCCTATATAATGAGTTTGTGTATATAAGAAATAGAATAGGAGCCAGTATTGTAACTTGACCTATTCCGCACCGATTCACTTTTTCATTTCTTATATTACCTGCAACTATTACTATGCTTCTCCTATTTTTTTTATTTAATTCTTAAACCACAATAGTTCATTATTTACAATGACCATATCTTCTAGATCTTTAATAAGTAGGTCTTCTCATGGTCAACTAAATCAAACGCTTTAACTAGGTCAATAAAGGTAATTGTGAATTCGGTCCCCCTCGATAATTATATTTATCTCATTTGCAAACGTTCTTAGTAAAGTTAAGGCGGATTTTTTTCCTCTAAATCCGTGTTAGTTTTCATAGAGCAGACTGATTTTTTCCACGTAGTTTCTTAAGTGTTTGCTGGTATACCAGTATATATTTTAGCTATTACGGGAATTATTGTTATTGGGCGATATTTTTCAATTTGATTTCGAGTCCCCTTCTTATATATCGGGGTCTAATAATAAATCCTTTGAGCCCATCTGGAATGCACGCTTCCTGTATCGAGCGATTGGCCATACAGGTTAAAAAAAGAGGAGTAAACGACTTCGAGTTTTGTTTAATATCTTTAAAATATCGTCCCATCTTGGTGCCTTGTGAACTTTTAGATCGTTAATTATTGCTTCTACCTGAGAAACATTTACAGGTGGAATAAAGAATGAGGACTTAACTTGTCAACGTTAGTATTCAGTAGCCGCATGACACATATGTGTCCATGCTCTCCTACCGGACGTACGGAGTATTTGCTAAATTGTTCAACTACCATTGAACTATTCCCAAAATGATAAATAATTTTCGGAAACAACTGTGTTTTTGAAAAAAGATATTTATTCGCTTAACGTTTCGACCAGCTTACACTGGCCATCATCAGAAGCAAACTGAAGAACGGAGCGAAAATTGCGATCGACAATAACATTAAAATAAGAATCAGAAATCATGGAAAACCCAAATCAAAACAGATAACCTACCTCTAAACAGGAAAACCGACGTAACGCAATAACAACAGATAGAAAAAATATAAAAACAAAAAAAATAATAATAAAAGGAACCAAAATGTAAACGGGAAAAACCTGTAATGGAGAGTTAGCGTTTCTCGATGTCCGCATCGAACGCAATAATTTGGGTGATGTTTTCACATCTGTACATCGAAAAGAGACGCACACGGATAAATATTTGCATAAGACCTCTCATCACTTGCCTAGCCAGAAGGTCGGTGTGTTTAAGACACTTGTACATAGAGCACGGAAGGTGTCCTGCCGCGATAGTCTCCAAGAGGAGTTAAGAAATCTTAAAGGTGTTATGGTCAAAAATGGGTATAGCACGGATGAAGCAAGTAGGTATATCAGTAAGTTTAGTTGAAATAGTCATGTTAATATTAATGAATCTGAACAGTTTGCTACTAGTGTTGTGCTACCGTTCATCAAAGGAGTCACGGAAAGAATTGGAAGGATTTTACGTAAAAACAATGTTAGACCAGTCTTCGGTACGTGTATGAAAATAAGGAACATGTTGAGAGGTCCAAAAGATAGTTTACCTCGGTTACACTGTGCCGGTGTATACAAAATACCCTGTTCGTGTGGATTAAGCTACATCGGTCAGACTAGTAGGCTTATTGAAACCAGGGTGAAGGAGCACAGGGCTGATTGCGCGCATAGGCGGGTGCACAAATCCGCCTTAGCGGAACATCAGTTGAAAACGAATCATACTATCAAATTTGAGGATAGTGTTCCTTTAGCTAAGGAAGTTCACACCGGCAGGAGGTTGGTTCGAGAAGCCATCGAAATTGAGAAATGGCCAAATTTTAACAGAGAAGAAGGTCTACGTGTTCCCACGGCATGGAAACCAGTCATACGGTTGACGAACTTGCATCTATAACAGCGACCAGGTAGGTTTCATTTTTCTTTTCCAATTCTGGGTTATTTAGTTTTAATTTTGACTGTGTCCCTCTAGGTACCTAGACGTCCGCCACCGCCTTTCACTTCTTTTTGGTCTTTTGTTCCCACATCCCGCCGGTCCCAGTGGTTTCTTCCTTCGGTTGGATTTGCTTTGTTTCACTTCGTTTGGTTAAGCTTCCGTTGGTCCAATGCCCGGGGCCGTGCCCTCTGGTGCTTCTTCCGGATAGGTTTCGAGTGGGTCCTCATGTGCGGATTCCAAGCAATTTTCAGGTAGTTCCCAGTCCTTGTTCAGGTAATCCAACTGTTTCTGTTGTAATATTTCATATTTTTGTTCTGTTCACTTGGTTGTTCCGTGCGTTTTCAACGTTTTCAGTTTTATTTTTTATAAGTTGTTATTCGTTTTTCCCCCCTGCCCCAACTGTGACCCGATGTTTTTTGTTCCTTTTGTAAATTTTTCTAATACCCTTTTTTCTCATATGTTTTTACATTTTATCTTCGGTTGTTATGCGTTTTGTCGGTTTTTCCCGTTTAGATTTTGTGTTCCTTTTATTATTTTTATTATTTTTTTTTTTTTTTTCCATATGTTTTTATAATTTATCTATCTGTTGTTATGCGTTTTGTTGGTTTTTCCCGTTTACATTTTGGTTCCTTTTATTATTATTTTTTTTGTTTTTATATTTTTTCTATCTGTTGTTATTGCGTTACGTCGGTTTTCCTGTTTAGAGGTAGGTTATCTGTTTTGATTTGGGTTTTCCATGATTTCTGATTCTTATTTTAATGTTATTGTCGATCGCAATTTTCGCTCCGTTCTTCAGTTTGCTTCTGACGATGGCCAGTGTAAGCTGGTCGAAACGTTAAGCGAATAAATATCTTTTTTCAAAAACACAGTTGTTTCCGAAAATTATTTATCATGCGTAATCACTGTGAAAGCTTTAAATTTTTAATATTCCCAAAATGTTTAGTAATGAAAGCATCAACTGTCGTTTTGTTTTTCTTTACCAACAATATTATTGATTATACCGCATGTGTTTTTTCTATCATTGTTTGCCATCTCTATTTTCCTTTGATAATACTTTTACTTGGCATTTCCCTTATTTCTGCTTTAACTAAATTCCGATATTTTTCAAACAGATTTTTATATCTCACACTAGTTCTCCTTTACTTAGTTCAATTTGATCTCTGTTTTTTTTCATAAAATTGTTTATTTTCTGACTCATCCGTTCGTTTTTAATATTTACATCCACATTTCCGTTCACTCACTTCCACTTTGCAATCTCTATATAATGTTTTAAAAAACTGAACGAAAACGATGATATAAGAATCTTACCGCCGAGGAGTTACCTACTTCGCTCCAGTTACAATTGCTAATTTGGTTTTGCAATCTTTCTGTCTGAAAAACACATTTCGGAAGATCTTTATAATGAGTTATTTTCCGGTTCGCGGTACGCAATGCACCACTGATGACGATATGTAATGGTCAGATATTTTCCGATTGACTGTTTCAGAAGTAATTTCGTTAGTTTTAAACTTCATAGACATGTTATCTCTGCATAACTGAATACTTCTTCCTGTCCGATCTTCTTCTCTCGTAGTAATTCGACTTCTAAGCTGTACCGCTCTTGATTCGTAAATTACATTTAGTAAGTTTTCCGTCTGAGCATTATGAAGTAATTTAATATTTAAATCCCCACACGTCAAAAAAACTATCCTTATTATTTAGGTTTTTTTTAAAAGCGCCACGGTTTCTTTTATGAATTCGCCTACATTTTCACTTGGTGATCGTTAAATAGCAATTAAACGCAAAGAATGATTAACGCACATATCTGTATCTACCATCACCAGATCCGTGCTCGACCTATTTTTAAGTTCCAGAATATTACATCTAAAACTTCGTCGCATTCAATAATCTTTAATATTCAAATAATTCACTCTTAATATCTCCAATTTTTATTAAACGTACTTTATTTTCTCCATCAATTGTAATTTTCCGTCATTCGTTGCGTATTTAGTACTTTACAATCGTTCTAGGTATGTTGTATTTAAACCTCTATTACGCATCCGCTACAATTTTCCGTCTCAGCAACATTAAATTTTTGCAAGTGAATTTTAAAATTCCCCGGTCCTGAAATAATCTACGTGTTATAGTAGTTTTTTATATATATATATATAATTTGTTATTGAATCGATAATTAATGCAAAGAAACTTTTAATTATTCCATTTTGGTTTTTCTAAACATTTGCAAATTTCTCCGTAGCATTATCCAGTTGCTACTTGTAGAGAGAGAGAGAGAGAGAGAGAGAGCGAGAGAGAGAGAGAGAGAGAGAGAGAGAGAGAGAGAGCGAGAGAGAGAGAGAGAGAGCTATATGGATGATAGCAGACTAATTCGCGATGCTAGCGGATGCAAGTGGGATGGAGATAAAAAGACGGGGGAATAGGAATGGCGACAGAGTAGAGATTACTTTAGGAAGGCGTTGCCGAAATGAATGGGCAATTCGTGTGTGTTACACCAGTGCCAATTTCGATTTCGTTACTTCAGCGCGTTAAGTGATTTTTTTTTAATCGACGCAAAGCTTCCCCGATTGTATTTTATAACTCCGTAATAATTTCGTTTAATTTGTTTACTCCTTTACACGTTGCAATTATTATAAATGTAAGGAAGAAAATATAACAATCATATTTATGACGATAACGCAGGTGAAAATGATCACAAACGCAAAATACTGTGTAATGAACATGAGCATTATTAAAAGTTACAGCGAGAAGAAAAAAAGATATCTCCGCTAGTATGCGTGCGTGTGTGCGTTTACTGATAAGTAACGGAGAGGAAAATTATTCCGTTTAAATGTTACAGTAAACGTTCCTTTCCGTCAGTTACGTAGTTTGATGAAAAAGTTGTTATAAAATCGGATGGTACATAAGAAAATTTATTTGGATCGCGGATCAGCCCTTTTTTTGCGCCCCCCCCCCGATATTTCAATGAACTTTTTTTTTTTTTTTTTTTTTTTATAGATTCTCTTTTTATTTCCAAAAATGTACGTAGATGAATTGAAGGCAACTTTACCCACACACCGGAATCTTTTTTCAACCGCTTCAATATTGACTTTAACTGGTTTTTTCAGCGAAGTTAACTTTAGTCGTTATTAATGTCGGCTGATTCGCTTGATTTCAACGTACTGTGGACACTTTAAACACCGCTACTTTAGCCATCAGACCTTTCAATCAGCAATCTTTATAATTTTCTGAATAGTTTTTACGGGCGCGTTCAACTATCGCCATTTTTTAACAAGAATACGTTTTTGGGCTGGAGCCAAGAATTTGTTTACGTCATATCAGGTTTTTTTTCATTACATCAGACTAGTTTTTTCTTAAATCCGTATTAAGTCTAATTAATATTTAACTCTACCTATGGGGGGGAACAATATATACCTTGATTTTCATACCTATTTATAAAAACGAAAAAAGGGAAAAATCAGAGATTAGTATTCGCATTTGTTACGTTTGTTGCAAGTACGTGAGAGGAAAAATCTATTGGTATCCGAAGCTGAACGAGAAGAATTTAATCAGTTTTTTTGGGAAATAATCCGTTTGGTTCACTGACAACTGAAGAAGAGATGCGTTAAAAATGTTCAAATCGTGTCAAAGAAGAAAGATGAATCTAAACACTGTTGAACAATCGTTGATGTCAATTTAAAACGAGAACGAAAGTTTAAAGACAGTTTTCCAGATGAACTCACTAGCCTCGATATTGAAACGTAAACTCGATCGAAACCAAAACGTTGTAACAGACTATATAGAATTATCGATGCCTCGAAACCAAAACGTTTTTTTTTTTTTTTTCCCTATGGTTAGAGCGGTAGATATTGAGAATTTTAAGAAACCGGTTCTTTGAAAACGAGTTTGGTGTCTGACCAATTGTGCTTTTAATGAGATCTGCGATCACCACCTTTTCAAAGAAGGTATGTTATGAAGTTCAAACGTAAACACTTGTGACGGAGGACGCGCTTACCCCGGTTATGATAATCTTATACGGATATACTGCGACTACCGCGTCATATCTATCTCATCTTTGGATATCGCAGGGGAACGGTCTTGTATCACCACGAATTCCTTTTATGCAGAAATTTGTCGGCTTCGATTTGTATTCAAAGGGAATCATCGAATCTCGATATAATAGCACCCGGTATGAACAAGAAATCGTTGAGTTTTGCTGTTCGATGATCGCGCTGAAAAATTACCATTTTCATGTACTTAGGATAACCGCATCCATTTAAAAAAAATAATAAAACGTTACAGCATTTATTACGGCAACCAGTGAGATCCGTAAGCGATTTAGACAATAATGAATACGGTGATTTTCTCATCCAAAAACATATGTGACCATCCGGGATGGTCTGACGAGACCTATCGTCCGAAAATAAGTTTTCGAGAAAACTCGTAATTAAACGAAACAAATCGGTAGCGGTGCGCTAACGACCTTTCATCATTTCATAATTTCCTCCGATTCGCTAGAAGCAAAACAATTCGCAGGCAGCGATGGAATGACGAAATTTCAACTCTACAACCCCTGTGGATCTTCTCGTGTCAAAAAGTATATAGCTCCAGAAGGTTTATCTGTATAATAACATTTCAGATTTAGTAACATCACAACAGTCGACCATGTAGCTCCGTTGCCGGTAAAAAAAATTCGAAAAAGAACCAAAATTTGGATGAGTTAGGATCGGAGAACAAAACAAAAACTGCATTGCATGAAAAAAATGAAAAGAACGCTAAATCATACTGGAGGAAGATCAAAACGGAAACTCCATTAGCTAAGGATAGGTTGATAACATGTTAAACCGAATCTAGAGTTACAATCTAGAAACCAAAAAAAAATAAAAGAAAAAAGTAATTTAATCCAAAAACTTTACACACTGATTTTTTTTTTTATGCTTTTTCCAAAAAACAATACGAAGAGTAAATATTAAATCTAGAAAAATCTGCGCGTTGTTTCATTGAAAATAGCGCACACTTGTTCCCGTGAGAATTGCGCAAGCAGTGAAAATCTGATTTTTCAGGCGCTTGTAGTGGTCACCTATATTACAATGTTGTCCGTAAAGTGAAGAAAGTGGTATTGGTTTATTGGTTTAATTTTTCTTCTTAATTCTTGGGTAGGACTTCAGCGTTGGTGACTGTATATGGCTTCGATCGTTTTTTCGATTGTTGTATCGAGCAGGCTCTTTATTGTAAACACGCTGACATGGATTTAACACGATTAATCCGCTAAATTTAACAAATTCGGAACTGATCGGATCCTGTCCGAATTTTTCGAACATAATTAATCTTGAACAGAAATTTAAACGTATAGTTAACTAAGACTTAAAACTAAAATGCGAAGCGTCAAATGAAATAGATTGTGACATATTTTGTCGTTAACAATATATTTCTTTTTTTAAAGCGGTATTTTTTTCTTCGCTTTTTTTTTTTTTTTTTTACAATGATAACCAAATTTGGGTCGTCGTACAAAATAACTAAATAAAACCGGACAAAACGTGAAATCCGCCCCGTAAGCGACGTAGTAGGAAGAATATAATGGCACTTTACGACCGGGATACGATATCGTAAATTCAAATTACTCCGACTTGATACGAGTGTATATCGACCTCTCATCGTTCAGCAGAAAACGGTGTAAATACGAAGGATGTGTGCCGCCCCCCGCTCACGGAAACAGTTTCATGACGGAATAAAAAACATCGCGCTACTACGCTAAACCGGGCTAGCGTCATTTTTAACGTAAAATAATATGCTAACAACGCGTTAAATTGGCCATCTTGTTTAATAACGTACCGTACATAGTGGGGGGGGGGAGGTGATAATTTCAGTAGTTGGTATCAGGGATGATGATATGATACGACACATGGAAAAAAACGCGATATGTAGTATAAATAACATCGGCGATTGCTATAAGCCGGCCGAGTTTAATCGTGGCGAATAATAAACGGGGCCGGAGATAATGGTGACTTATGGCATTGTTCGCACCGGGTACGGACGAGGCGGAAGTGGCTAAAAAGAGTCGCGTTCTCAACGGCAAAGAACTGAATAGCTGCGCGATGTAGTTCATACGCAGTTTGACTGCCGGTGCCTAGCGACTATGAACGCACAAGTATATCCAATTTAAAGTTAAAAGTTTGCTAACATTCTGCAAGTTGAACTTTTTTCCGTGTGTCTTCGACATTGTCGTCGTTATGATGTAACGTCAGTGTTGGGAAACACGTGTACACACACGTATATCGATAAGTTGCTCGGTCCACTGGTTAGCGTGCTTCCGAAATGATCTCCCCTGTTCCGTGCAAAATATTTTCTTATCGCTCCTTCTCGATCCGGTTTTTATTCCATCTCCTTCTTTACTTATTTTTTGATCTAATTATTTGTTCTTGTTCGAAAGTTCAATAAGAAAATTCGGAATTGCTCGACGATTAATTCGCATTTTGAATAGCTGAAATCGCGAGTTTGCTTTTTCGCTGCGAACACACCAGAACGAAAAAAGTTCTTCTCTCGCAGAAGAATAAAATGTAACCATATCACAGTTTGTTTGTTTTTAAACGGTGCTAGCACGTAATACGGAGTTTCGATTTTTAGTGCTGCACTTTTTCTTGGCTTATTAATTACCAAAAACAGATATGTCAGAATTTCCTAGACGAGTGATCTTTTCAAAAAACTCTAGCATCTTCATCGCTAATACGTTACGTGGATTGTAAACACACACCGTTAGTTCGATTACATTTTGGCGACAAGGACGACGACAATATGTGGAATTCCCGATTTGGGGAAATGCGCACACTTTTCGTATTTCGAAATGCCCTAAACTGGTGTAAATTCATTTCAATACGTTGTCTAATAATTTCACACCATTCCAAAAAAGAAAAGATAAAATTAAGTAAAATAAAGTATAAGTTAGTTTTGAGCGGTTGAAGGGAAAAAATATGACTTTTTTTTCCGTGCGTTACTTGATACTATTCTCTTCGGTGTTACCTGACTAATTATAAATACCGATAACGCGGTTATCTTTAGTCTAAATCATTTAAGTGAAACAAAAAGATCGTAAAAATAAAAAAAAAAAAAATCGACCCGTAATTGACGTGTGAACAACATTCATGTTTTGTAGGTCAAATAAAATTTGACTTTATAACGAATGCAAACATTCCAGCCGACAACTTCATCACGTTAGGCTATCTGTATTTAAATTGTTTTGCTGCTTGCATAATTAAAAATAAATACGCATCGGTATTCTTCAAAACTATTTTACACAGGAATGCAGTTTGTGCGAGTACGTCACTTTTCATGAGAGTGTGACGCGACATTGCGGTCACATTTTACCAGCGCCGCGGAAGAAGGGCGCGTTCATTATTTAAACATTAAATACACGCGCGGTTTTACGGTTGTTGCGTGTGTTTTGGTGTTACTTCAATGAAAATTCTGAACATTATCTAGCTTTTTTTTCGAATATGTCTATCTGACTTTTTTTCTATTAATGACGGCTTGCACTTATTTTTTATGCGACATCGCTATTAATTCTTAACCATCGGCGAAGTCAATCGGATGTTTAAGCATTTATTTCAAATCCGATGTTTTCACAATTTCGCTTAATGATCGAAAAATATCGTTAACGAAAATTTTCCGAACCTTTCATTAGTTTTGCCGATTACATTCGCACGGTGAGGGAATTGTCTCGCAGTGTTAATTTTAGTGCAGCCACGTCGACACGCCACAACTCTTAATTTATATATACTACAATTAATTATCGGTTATTATTATTGCAACTTAATTAATGAGAAAAAAATCGAGTATTATTAAATTAAAATTTACGTGTATTTTCTAAGAAAATGTTGTAATATTTTTTTTAAAATACGAATTAACGATGAACCAAATTTTTATATGGATTCAATCTTAGAACTAGGAAGATTTTTTTGTTTAATACTGTATCGACATCGCGTACTGTTATTTTTCGTTTTTTTTTTTTTTTTTTTTTGATTAAGTAGTATGAAGAAAAATTGTAATTTTTTCGACAATGAGAAAATCCCTTTTTAACTTTTGAAAATTCACATTTATTTAGTAATGCGAGAATGTTTTTTATAAATACGGAAACGTTACACGTCAAATTTTACCTATTCGATGAGAGCGAATCGCCGCGATTTCACGATTCGCTCGGTAAAACATAAATTTAAAAAGAAAAAACTAAAAAACGACAACAATAGTAAAACTACATCGCTGAATTTTTTTAGAAAACAACGATTATTTTTTCGAAAATTATCATTAAACGAAAAAAGACGGGGCGATATAGCGTGAGTAGCGGAAGGTAAATATTGTAATTTCCAAGTATATTGTGATTTAATTTTTGTAACGAACTTTGATTTGTTCCTGGCAGCTTTTATTCAGAGAAATGATGCGTGATTTACAATTTATTCGTCGCACTGACCGTCGTTAAGAATTTATTCCTTCAACAAAATGCATCGTTATTGAAATTAAATAAATTACCAAATACCCGAGTCATCTTTAAATTAAAGAAAAAAAAACTACTCGAGAGAACGATTTATACATAATGCATCTCCGGACGGATAATTTTGCTGTCAATTTAATTCACTCAAGTAGACGCACCGGTATTATAATATAATTTCCAAGACGTTCACACTTCAAAAAAAAGAATAATTTCGAATCAATTTCGATAATTTGGTGTTTTTTGTCTGGTCCGAAATGGTCGCGTAATTTTTTGAAATAAATAATCCGGTTAAATGCTATGAACGACTGCGTCTTCTTTCGGGCCGAAGTTGTCTTGAAATTTTAATTCTGACAAAAAAAAAAAAAAAATGAAACGTTTTTCGCTAGCGTTTAAATAATAAAATGGAAGCGTGTGGCCATATATTTACTGATTGTAATAGCGGACAAAAATGTGATTGAATTGATGGGCGGATTTGAGTTCAGTTTAATTTACGAATTGCGCCGGCTCGCTCGCTTGCTGTCCCTGCTGCGCTCAGAATCAAATTACGATTGAAACTTTTCAAAACCGTTTAAGTAAACTCATCAAAGTATAGCAGAAAAATGCTTTCAAAATCACATTATTTGCTACATTCGGTATGTTAACTGGCGCATCCATCAAGTTCATAAAATGGCCAAATTCAATTGTCTGTCTGTCTGTCTTCTATTATGTATATATATATATATATATATGTAGAAGTATTGAGTACTAAGCTTTAACAGAGGAGATAACAGTCAACTCTTTTTTTTTTTCTAAAATTTTTATAGAGAACGTATAAGAATAAAAAGCATTTTACAAAAAAAGTTTGACATTTATAGTTGAAATCAGCAAAGCGTGTTCGATGGCATCTTGGAAGTCTTTATTTTTGAGACTTCTTTGAGCCTCGTGTCATATAATAATATAAATGCCGTTTAAAACTTTTCTGTCAAATTTTTACTGATTTTACGACTTGTATTAGAACACGTCTTCTACGAAGTAGATAAGTATGAAAATTTGAAAAAAAGAAAAACAAAACATTATATTATATCTTTCTTCCTTAATGAGGTTCGGCAAACAATAATACTTTGACTGTTCGTATTTTTATGATCCGAGCTGTTCGCACGGTCCTAAAATTCCAATCTAACAGAAATTCGAGAAAAGCCGATCGGTTGATTTGGACGACACACCTTGCTAGAGATAAGCGGGGAAATTTCTCTAATAAAAACTAAAACGTTTTTTCGGAAAAGTGTGAACGATGTGCGATAGAGCGCTTGAAACTAACGTGCCATGCGCCTCATTGTCTGTCGCTATTGTGTATTGAACTATAGGGCCGTTTTGGAAACTTTATTAGATCGATAGATTAAAAAAAAAAGAAGGAAATAAATTCAAACTTTCCTAATGTCAGTAATGCCGAATTGAAGAGAGGATTTTTTTCCTCCAGCTCCCCAGATAAAATAAGACTACCGGATGATGAAAATTTCAAACTAAAACTAAGTGGTGCAAAAATTGTTCCCGTAACGTGGGCGAGTTTCTCGGAAAAGTTGGAGAAAGGAACGGATTCCAGAGAAAAGTTCTGGAAGAATGTAGGGCGGAAGAAACGATTAAAGATTAACAACCTTTTCAGTTTCCAGTCGAAATACTCTTCGGAGAACGGGGTGCGGTTTTCGCGGAAAAATTCGAAATTTGATGAGCACAGAAAACACGGTTGCCAATTTTCGTGACGAACGAATAGCGATTAAAAATAGAACAATAAGTGCGTGCGTGTGTGGGGGGGGGGTATTTTTATTTTTGACTCGTTGTCCGTAAAAATTTAAATATTCACGAAGAATCACTGCGACGAAGTGAGCACGTGGTAAAACGAAATCGGGCTGAATTTCTTCGCCGATTGAAAAAACGATATGCAGAAACCGCGCTATAGCGGTCAAAATTCGACCAATTGTTGACTTTTTTCTGACGTTCTTACCGAAGAATCGGTGCCATCTCCGCATTCTCTTGAGCCGGTTAAGAGAAATATTTAATGAAACTTCTTCCGGTAAGTATCGTAAGAGGAATTTTGCTAGTGAACACTTACGGATGAAAAGCCAACAAAACAGATGTCGAAATTCAACAGTTTAGTCTCGTTTTAAAAACTAATCGACAGTTCCGTAGCGATGGTTAAAAGAGGGAAATAAAAGTCCCGATTAATTATGAATACGTACGCGTTTTATGACGTGTTGTCAATACTGTTTTATAACGCTCTGATATAACTTTCAGTTAAGACGAAATTAGAAAATCTGTTGTGCTCTGACAGTTTCTAATATAGTACCCGAGTGGATATTTCTACATTTATTGCATATATGTTCGCTTTAATATTTAATCAGTTATACGAGAATGTTAAACTCCATGTTGCATAAAATGTCGCGAAGAACGTGCGTCTCGAAGTTAGTTTGAAAAAACGAAACGCAAGATCGTTTATTGTAAACGTTTAGTTTTTATATTATAGTAATAATTTTAAAAAAAAGTATATTCCTGTCCGTTTAACATACAAGCCAAAAATGGCCTGGCCCAAAAATGAAAAATAACTCGATTTCGAATATTAGACGAAAAGCATTTTTTATCCCGGCCGAATGAGGTGGATATTCTTAACACAATAGATTTTTTTCATTTTTCCCTTGCAGCAGGATATTCTTCTTCTAGCGGATAATAATTAATTTATAAAATCTATCGCGTTTCATCGAATGACGGAAAACAAAAGTGTCGATTCCCGATTATTCACGACACCATCAACATACGGCTAAAACAGCATTACGCCATTATATTGAAGTGTATTTTTTCGATTAAGTCGTATACATTTGAAAATGGAAAAAAAAAAAAGGACCCCACTTAATTTGTGTCATAAATGAAAAATTCGTTTAAAAATTTGGAAATCAGAAAGCAAACAGAAAACAAACTGAAAATTTCGCGCCTCAGTAATCCGTAATATAAATAAAATTCTGTTTAAAAATGTTAAAAAAAAAAAACATAAATGAACAAACCGAATTGAACAATAATCCGTTTTGTATCTGAAGGGCTTTTAAAATCTGAAAGTTTAAAAACCGTAATACCGCACTATATTTTCCTATAAAATAAAACCAGATTGTCATCGGTCATTGCCACTTTTTTTTTTTTTTTTTTTTTTTTTTTTTGGGAGGGGGCTTGCTAACAAAGAGTATTGGCCCGTGTTTTGAGAAAGAAAAGTAACGCTGAATTAATTATTTCGATTCGTATGTGGTCAGCTATAGTATCAATGAAAGAACGAAGGGGAGTAATAACAGATGACAAGGGAAAGAAGAGTGCAGCACTATAGGAAGCAGGAATATCAAGTCTTAGAAGTTGAGAGTAGAGAAGGAAAAGTTCAGACGACATTCATGGTTATCATTGGCAGCATGTAGCGGACAATAAGCAGAGTCTGAAAGGGAAACTCTATAGCGAGATGAAGGAAGCTATGATCGAAGTGGAACCGACCTAAAGAGGAAATGATATTGCGCTGCAAAGGCAGAAATTCATGAAACCAGGGATTAATTAGAATAACAGATTCAGAAACGACCCGATATAATAAACAAACAACAGTTTAATTGTATATAATTGTTCCGATTATTGTCACTATGGTTGCAATGTTTTATTTTGTTTTAAATCAACCTTTTTATATCGGTTTTTAACTAAATATTTTTCTCGTTTTGTTTTGATTTTTAACCTATTTATTGTCAATTTGTAAATATTTCGGAAAGAATTATTATAGCAATAAAAGTTTGTATAAAAAAAAGTAAAAAATGTTTTTTCGGGCGCGTCAACGCCACTTTAGCAAACTAATAATTTCCTATCACCCGTAATTACGATCCTCCCATGTAACTCTACATAACTACGTCGGTTTTGCATACTCAGAACTGCTAAGACATTATTTTATTCTTTTTAGTGTATTGTTTTAAAAATAACAATCTATTTTTAAAGTTTAACTACATTTTATTATTTCAATTTTATTGATAATGTGTTTATATACATATATATATATATATGAATGTGTGTGTGCGTGTTAAATATGTGTATATATAAATAATCAGGGACTGGGCTCAGCAGTTCTCGGTCCAAACCTTGTGATTTTTAGTTGTTTTATTTCGTGAATTTTTAAAAAGTATTAAAAGAAAGGGATAATTTAAAAAATTAAATTTGGATTAAAATATCTTAAAACTAAAATCGCTATGGTCATTTATGCATTTGCGTACATATTTATTTATTTATTTTTTGTCCAAGTGATAGATATATATATATATTTTTTTGTTTTTTTTTTCAATATGAGAAATAATATGATCATATTCTTCTATTTTTCTGGTATTTATTTTAGTAACATTCAAATTTCTGACTTTTGTGCTATAGATAAAATTAATCATTTCCTGTAGGTCGCCGTATTTTTCTATTATAAAGTTATAGTAGCGTAGTTGGTTGTTCGTTTAAGAACTGGTTTGAATTTCATTGCTGCACATTAAAAGCGGAGTTAAATTCCTGATGTTCGTATTCACGAGCCAAGAAAAATAATTTAAAAAAATATATATTTTATACAAAACACTTTTCAGAAGGGTTATCCGCCATCTTGGAGCAGATAATGAATTGAGAACGATATTAGACGTGATATGTGGATGTGTTGATGTCCGATTTACAAATTTATTAAAAATTGCAAAGTTTCTAGTTTTGTTGGAGTTAATCAAAATTTTGACGACAAGTATATGATAATACAGAGATAGAGTGACACGTAAAGTTAAAAGTTTATAAAATCGTAAGTTTTCCGGATAAATCGAAAAAAATACGACTCCAGTATAATGGATGTGCGAATTAAGGCCGGAATTTCTATTAAAATATATGAAAGAATATAATTACAAAATTCAGTGTGCAAGTTTTTTTTTTTTTTAATAATTTGCGGGTCCCACAAGGCACTAGCCCGTCTGTGGGTTCCCAACATAATTATATCATTTATTTATACAATATAACATCAACTTAACTTAAGTACTACTTTCTGTTACAGCATAAAAGTATTAACTTATATGTATTACTATACTACAAAATCCACACTTTCATTATTTATATAATTTATATTACAATTATACCATCATCTAAAATAATATTTCCTATTACAATACCTTAATATGATAACACTTATATATTACAATAATACAATATAATTTTTATACAACTACTCTCTCATTAGCAGCTTAGAACTGGAAATAATAAGTCTCATGTCAACGTAGCGTCAATGTTATAAGTGGTTATTACTAGTATTACGATACTTTTTTTTTTTTTTTTTTCCGTTACTATTTCTATTGCTCTTTACACCATGCTATCAACCAAATTTTAACCTTGCTTATCCATCTCTCCAGATTTTTTTCATTTCGAATTTCCTTTGGTATGTTCCCTATTAAAATTTTATTAATACCACTTCCTCTACATTGTCGGTTTTACTGTTAATCCCCCTAGATCGTACATAGCAAGGTTTATCGCAATTTCTAGTCCTGTAGGTTCTTGTTCTAGTTGGTAACTGCCTATCTTCTAGTTTAGCACCGAGTAAGCCCATTTAAAGGTGGTAGATTTAAAAATTACGATCTGAAGCAACATACATAATTTCTTTATGTGTGGACTGAAAATGAACGCTTTCTTTTATACAAGTTGTATTGTGTACTTTTTCGACCACAAAGCCTATAACGAATTGACAAGCTGTAACCGAAAAATCCAGTAACCGGTGGACGTCAACTGATAGCTAGAATACATATGAAATGTGTTTCCGAATAATTGGCCCACTGGTAACTATTAGTAGACCACCAAGGTACCCAACAAATCTTAAAACAAATGATTAATTTCGACCAGTGTTTCTCAACGTTTTCTCTACCTTATAGTTCATTTTCTTCCCAGCCGGTAAAAGTTCTTAATAAATAGTTCGAATTTCGTCGGTCTATGCCAAAAGACACGAATTATTATTATTCGCTTCTACCGAAAAATATTAAACTATTAATCGTGTCGCTTCTATTCTCTCTGTATGATCGAATATTATAAGTTCATCGTTTTTATAACACTTGTAAATTTAATTTATCGAAGATAAATCAAAACAGAAGGAAATTAAAAATTAAGCAATTAAATAAAACAATATCGATGTTTCACGCGCTGGTTATTCCATACGTTTTGTTAAAAATTTACACTTGATAATTAATTTAAAACATTTCTATTTTGAACTTGTAAGATCGTCGTGCTGTATTTTTTCCGTAGCATTTCCGTAGACGTATGAGTGGGGCTAATAATGTTCGCGTCATTATCGCTCTTTTCCGAAATGTGTTAAAATTCAGAAAGTTTTCACTCCTTATTTGTAATACCGACCGGTGCGTAACTGAATTATTGATTTTTTACCGGTCGAGGATAAAATTTGTCAAGTTTTTACCGGCTCGTAGTCGGAATATGATGAAAGAAACACGCAGTAGAAGCAGTGATTTAACGAAATGGATAGGGACAATTTCCGGGTGATAAGGATCGCAAATAAATTACTTGATTTTTTTCAATTACGAGGTGGCGTGTCTCCCTTAATTACTTTTGAAATTTAGTTATCGGCTGGCCAGCTTTTCGAATAACAACCAGAGTGGCTGGTTCCGTCGAATAATAAAACAAAAGAGGACAACCGATCGTGTGATAAATCATTCTTTTCTCTTTCATAGTTTAGTCTTTTCTTTCGCTTTATATTTCACCCTATTTTCTATATTACGCTTCCCGACAAAGTAAAGGTATTTGTTTCTTTTTCGGTGAAAAATTCCGATAGAATGTTCGGAAGTCATAGAAGTCAATGACTTCTGTAATTCGCAATGACTGGTTGAATTTCAAGTATAGTCTGAATCGAGCTAGTGATTTTATAAGTCAAATTTTTCAGTCACTGACGAAATTGTGCCAAAGTTTCTTGAACTACAGGAAAAACTGCTCCATTGGACTCTACATGTGGAACTGGCTATTGAGTTTTAAGTGTATTTGACATGTAAAAAGACTTACTCCGTAGTCTGTTCCGGATATCCGCAGTGGTTGGATTTTCAGTTCGCAAATCGAAAGCGTAATATAAAACTTTAATTTCAATAGAAATTATAATAATAAAGAAGAAATGGAAAGTTGCTGTTTGTCACCTGTCTCAGCACATACCTCTAATTCGGCAATAACTTTTAACAACTTAGCAGGACGATCTGACTGAAGGGTGAAATAATAGAAGCTGAACAAATATGATAAATAAAAAAATTGAGTCGTCCGTCGGCGCAATAGCAAAGAATTTACGATTTTGAAGTTCGGAATAGGGTTTTTTTTTTTTTTTTTTTTTTTTTTTTTTGCTGAAATTAAGCGGAAAAATAAATAACGAATCAAACTATACGAGCAGTAACTATAAAGAATTCTTTGATAAGTTCCTTCGACTGATAATGGAGAGTAATCTTGAACGAATTTCTTTCGTTCATTTCGGATATAGTTCTGGTTCATTACTTTTTGTGACTGCATGCCGAAGCATAAAATGCGGAAAACATCTCTCCCGGCAATAGATACGGTATGTTTTATTCTTCTTCCTTTTTCGTCTTTTTTCCACAAAAACAAAAACTTTTTCATCGGTACGTTTTCCCTTCTTATATACTCTGTCTTTTCTTTTTAATTGTTTTGTAGCCTTTTTATAATCCCTTGGTTTTTATTTTGAAATTATATTCTTTTTTCTTGTCAATAATTGATCAAATCTTTTCTTTTGTTCTTTTTTTTTCTCTTTTCTGTATGTTTATTGCTAGTTTTCAAAGTATCTTTCAACGTGTACGTAAAATTGTGTTATTATTGTCTCATACAGTTAAAGCTGCTTCTGGATTCTCCCCCCTCCGCAATTTCGAATTTTTCAATATCTTTCTTTTCTTCCGAAAATTTCGATTTGTCCCCTATGTTGTTCGGGGATCTATGCACTCTGTATAATACCGCGGCCTAACAACTCTGTATCGTACAACGTGCTAGAATGATGATTTTTCATTTTTTATATATATGTCACGCGTTAGCTGAAATGACATTTCCACTTTTTCTTGCACTTTCTCTAAGCGCTGCGCATTGTCGTATCGCCTAGAATTTCTCCGTCCTCTTTACTTATCCGTGTCCATTTTTATTTTTGCGCAGATTTGTTGGCCAAACTTTTTTACTATATTTAAAAGGTATCTCCGGTATGAGAAAATTTCTGGGTCAGCCACAAATGCCCAACACTCGGCTCCTAAAATTTCTCGATGTACCAGTCGTATTCGCTTATAACTCATCTTACAACGGAAACTTAAAACAATTCATACCCGTTACAACTGTGTTTTTCTGTATTTCAAACGATTCCGAGATTCTCTACACATTTTTGACGTTAAATTTTTTTCTTGCATTAATTTTATCGACTTATCCTGCTCCGTTTGCGGTATTTAGCTTATCAACAGGCTTTCCGATGTCTGCAATATCCGCTGTTTATCATTTATTATAGATTTTCCGTCAAATAATTTCTTCCATGCATGATTTCGACTCATTCCCCAAATACACTTTTACTGCTTCTTGTCCTGTTTTACTATTTTATTAGATCGAAATAATGACGCATTCCAAACCTTTCTAATTGTTGATATCCGATTTAGATACGAGTATTTTATTTGGAGGCCTTTTCTCCAGGTTTATTTTATTTTTCCCGTCTTAAATCACTTCGGCATAATCTGCTCGTACCGATTTTAAAAATCGTTTTTTTTTTTTTTTTTTTGCAGAGCTTTAGTTTTAAGAGCTACAACGATTTTTGCCAGTTTACATTTTCATGGAGTGAATTGCGAAAAAGTGTAGGAAATACCCATAAAAATACGTTTACACATATTTCACTTCTTTTTTTCCCCCGGTTTTTCTTTGCCTTTGTTGCGAGCGCGAATTTCAATAATATAAACGTGAAGTAAAAACAAAAAGCAGTAAAACGAAAATACGATACACATTACAAATATTTCCGCGGAAAATAGTGAATTATTATTATTTATTTTTTTTTATTTCGGGCATAATCAGCTGAGGCGTATAAAAGAAATGGTAACATTTTCCGAAAGGCACAAATTTGAATGAGGCGCTTTCAAATAATTTCGATTTCTTTGAACATCATTTCGACGGCTCGTTTTTAATTTTTTTCTCTCATTTAAATTATTTTCGAAAATACAAGAAAGAACCAACTCCGGCTAGAGTGATGTTGATTTAAAAAATTATATACAGCGGCGTATATATGCGCGCGTAGAAGGCGAAGCACAAAATCAGATATGAAAATTTTCCCCTCCTATGTTGTTATATAGGTTACTCTGGCCTCTGCGAGGAAAATATATGCGGCATTTTATTTCGACTTTTTTTTCGTAAACGTAGTAAAATTTATTCAAAAAATTTAATTACTTTTAGGAATTTTAAGATCGTCAAAGGAAAACGAAAACTAATAAATACGAAAACTTGACTTCTGGTCCCGTTTTCGCACAAAAAAGAAGAAAAAAAAAACAAAGAGAAAAAACAGCGAAAGCTCCCCCCCCCCCGATTTCGTCTATCTGACTACGTAATTCTGCGAAAAAGCGCGATTATCTTTATAAAAGCGTTTTTGCGATATTTCCGGAAATAATTATTTAAACACGATGATTTTTATTCAGTTTTATTCGGCGCCCTGACGAAAACCATCATTCTCTCGATGAACGCATTTGTCGCGTTTTATTCAAACGATGCGATAATATTAGAAGCCTCTTCACAACGGACGGATGTGGAATTTCACAAGTTTTTCGACAGGCGAAAGAACCGCACAGCACAAGATGATCGTCTATCAAGTCGACGCGAGAAAAAGAATGTGGATTTGCTAAGGTTGTCCGCTGTCTTGTATTAGAATAAAAAAAAAATAAAAAAAAAAAAAAACGTTTTAAAAATAGCCTTTTATTTATGCACTAAGAAGTACAAAATAAGTCTTTGTTAGTGTGCGACTACCAGATACGCATCTTAACATTGAAAACTGAGAAAATATTCTGAAAAATAAAAGCGGGGGCCGCAGTTACAAAACTATATATTCGATGTGTGTGTGTGGTATTGTGATACACAACAATGGAACAATATTAAATAGTGATTGTAGTTTTGGCTTTGAACGTATTATAATATTAATATTTAATTATTAATCTGCTGCCGCGCTTTTATTTTTCAGAATATATTTTATAGTTTCAGATTTTAACGTTAAGATGCGTATTATTTTGTACTTTTTAGTGCATAAATAAAAGGCTATTTTTAAAACGTTTTTTTTTATTTATTTTTTTTTATTTTTTAGTCTGGACTTTTTACTATGTATTTCAATAAAAAACAATAAATTTAGAATTTTATTTTATTTCGCTTTATTTTATTTGATTATAGGACATTTACAGAAATTTGTGTTACATTTTATTATTGAATAATGGATCGTATCCTTTCAATTATATTGTCTTTTGTTTCTTTTTTACAATACATACGGAGTCTTCAGCACATGAAACACAATGTTTGACTAATAGCGGATCTTTCCATTAATATATCACATGACCGAAAAAAAAAAAAAAAAAAAATTGAAACTTTCGAGCTTTCGGCGCCTCAAGGGCCCGATTCTAAAGTTAGAAACCCAAATGTTCCAAAGTGAAAAAATACGCGAGGATGCACATTTTTTAAACCTTGTTCAAAATTTTTCGCTATAAAGCTGAGCCACAAGCGGCGGCTACAAGTCGTTTTTTTGTGCTTTTTTAAACTTTTTGGTAAACTTCTAACTTTTCGTTAAGAAAATGAAATACGAGTTTGCTCCCGACAAATCGCGCTCTTTCCAACAGTATATTATATGTCCGGAAAAAAAAAATATTTTTTCCAAAAGTTCGAGCTGTCGGAGCCCCGAGGGGCTAGTTTTAAAGTTGGAAACCTACATGTTCCAAACCAAAGAAATATACGTGCATGTGCATATTTTTAAACTTGTTCAAAATGTTTAACTATAATACTGAGAGAGCTACATATTAGATCTCGCGCTTTTCTGAACTTTTCGTAAAGTTTCATTAAAGAAATAAAATATGGTTTTGTTCTATACAAATAATGTGATCTTTCCAACAATATATCACATGTCCAAAAAAAAAAAAAAAAAAAAAAACCATTTTTTTCTGAAATTTTGAGCTTTTAGCGCCCGGAGGGTGGTCTAATTTTCAAACTGGAAACTCAGATGTTGCATAATATTGTATTGTCATCTATAACAAGCATTTCTGTAAAAGAACACTTTTTTAATTCATCGGGAAGTAGGTGAAAAATCGTTTCCAAAATTGCCCCCCATTTCGACGCCACTAGGCTCTAATTTTGAAGTTGGAAACCCAGATGTTGCATAATATTGTATTGTCATCTATAACAAGCATTTCTGCAAAAGGACACTTTTGTAATTCATCCGGAAGTAGGTGAAAAATCATTCGCAAGATTCGCCCCAGACAGACAGATGGACAGACAGACGGGGGGGACAAAGCGAGTTAAATAAAAGGCCATAAAAATTATCTCGGTTCTGCTTAACGATTAGCGAATTAAAGAGAATAGAGGAGACTGAGAGTAGCTTGTGTTTAATATCAGATTGTCGTTACAACATTGTCGAAGGTAGTTTTGTGCGATTAATGTGGACTTGTCCGATACTCGTCTGTTTCCGACAATTACAACTTCAAATGCTCCGCGCTGCTTTCGGAGTACATGTTGAAACGGAGTGCCTCCTGATATTTTCGATGTTCCGGTCATTCTTGTGTAAATTCAGTTATTAACTATTACCGAGGTAATATGAAACATTAGAATAGTCCGCGATATTACGAACTCGGCACGAAAGCTGAATAAATTACAGTTCAGTTGAACGTAGAGCGCTTTGAGAACCTGTTTGAGACTTCTACACTTAACTTCAATACGATGGACAGAAGCGGAAGATTGTCTAAGTTGGTACTCAACCACGCTAAACTTAATTTCGTAAGTTACTCGTTTTTCTTAGAAATTCGCTGTCAAGTCAACCGACGTTTAGAATTAGGTAATCGAGCTACGGCAAAAGCGTTTGTTTTTGTTTACTTATTATCTTTTCTTCGTATACATATATACCGTTTTTATGTTGAGCCAAACAAAAAGTCAAATCAACGACATTTTTTCTCTGCCTTTTTTTTTTTTTTTTCCACAAATTTCTCCGGATTCTCGTCAATTTTATCGTTAAAGATTACGACTTTTCTTCAATAATTGCCATTTTCGCGTGTCAATTGCTGTCGATATTTCCTCATAGTATGTCGTTTCACTACCGAAAATTGAAATATTTTTTAAAAAATCCATTTCAACTGAACCGGGTATTTAAAAGCGTTTTGGAGCCCTTTTTGTCAATCGCCACCGAAAAACAATTTCCTGTTTGATAAAAATTAAGCATCAGATTTAAGATGGTTTCCTATGTATCCTCGAATTTATAAAATTATATTTAATAATATTTAGTATAATAAAGTTATATTTTTACTGTACTACACAATATGTATGCTGGAAAATGCTTGCTACAGGCGATGATCAAAGATCCGACGAAATGGAAATACCTTGTCATTCGAGACATTGTTGTGGAAGATGCTGATACGATATACAGATAGAAAGGGTCTAGCCGGAGAAAATGGTCGAATCGGCCCCTAAGTCATTTGGAAAAGTAGTTATATGACATAAATGTTCGGCATCAATGGAAACGTCGATTCCTAGATTTTTAGACCTCTAACAATTTCCGTGGTTTTTAGTTTTTCTACAATATCTCGGTCAATTTTTAAGCTAGGAAATGTGTTTTTTCTTCGAATTGTGATGGATTCCAAGTTCTACAAAATGGTTCTACTTTTTTAAAAAAATGGCGCAAAATTCAAATTTTTATAGCGTTTGAAAAATTTTAAAACTCGATTTCTCGAAAACAAAAACATACTCATTTTTAAAAACAAAATATTTTATGCATTTTTTCTCTAAAAATATGTATGCACTTTTTCGGATTTTTAAAAGTGGTGGAACGTACTTGGAAACTCTAAAAATCGCATATTTTCGGTTTTTTGACCATATTTACGCCTCTAAGTCTTTCCTGGTAACCCCTGCTTGATACTCCAAATGCCATTTCTGACTTTATTCTATACTACCAAGATGGTAAAAATTGTTTCCGTAGGGGCGCTTCATCGTAAAGTATTATGAAACCAATAAAAACCACATTACATCGAACAATCATTAATAAGTATAATGAAAACCAATTTTAATAACAAACAAATATAAGGGTAAAAATAATTTATAACAATAAATTAAATAAATACATCTTATTTAGTAACGTTTTCGTGTATAACCCATCATCAGCTAAAACTAACTTGATCAAAACTCAAAACATACATTGAAAAGAATATAAGGAATACATGTGTATATATAGTAAATGCAAAGGAGGAACAAACATAGAAGGTATAAAAATCAATAGTGTGAAATTACCAATACTAAATAGAAAATATAAAATAAAATAGAACAACCTAAAATTAAACTTTTATATTAAATAGTGGGTTATTATTATTAGGTAATTGATCGTTTAAAATATTATTTTTATATTTATTTATGTAATAATTTTCTGCGATATTCGTAACATTTCCTTTGCCATAAGGGGCCAAAACGGTTACAGTATTTCCTAATGAATTAGGTTTATATTTATTTTTAATCAAATGTTCGGCATATGATTTTTCTATTTCATTATTATTAAATGATTTTATGTGTTTTCTTTATTTCTACATTTAATTTTTCACCTTTGATTTTTATACCTTCTATGTTTGTTCCTCGTTTGCATTTACTATATATACACATGTATTCCTTATATTCTTTTCAATGTATGTTTTGAGTTTTGATCAAGTTAGTTTTAGCTGATGATGGGTTATACCCGAAAACGTTACTAAATAAGGTGTATTTATTTAATTTATTGTTATAAATTATTTTTACCCTTATATTTGTTTGTTATTAAAGTTGGTTTTCATTATACAGTTTATAACAGACATGTATTCACCTACATGTAATCATTAATAAGTCCTAACGGCGTCGTCTATTAATACCGATTCTCAAGATTGATTATCATATTTCTATACATTTAGTACATGGTCGAACACTTTTTATCGTTTATTTGTATGTCAGAAATTAATTTTAATTTCAAACCACACATTCTTACCTCCAAAGGTCAATTAGAATCCGTAATTATTGGCAATGTTATGCTATATATATTTCATTTTACGTTTAGTTGAAGAATAATATAGAATGAGACAACAAGAGGGAAAAAGTAAGACCTTAATACTATGATGGTTTATTAAAATCTTACGAAAATAAAAAAGCTATATTGGATTGTATAACCTATGATCACGGACCATTTATCAATCGTCGTCACTGTCTTCTTCAATAACAGGAACCCCACGTGCTTTTACTCATAAATTTTTTTTGTGAGATGTTCGGCAGGATTCACAATTTTGGACAAGTATCTAGCATGTGAAAAAAAATAAATAACGGCAGCAACGTGAGAGCAGCAATCGATCGTTCTCATGCCGTTAGCACATTCGTAATAAGAACGTACAATGCCGTCACAATCAATCGTATCTAGTTTATAATGAACATAGCAGTTGTAAAATGTGCTTTACATGTTCCTAGATCTGACTTGTATTTTGAGAATATCAACTGATGCTTTGAAATACCTTAAATCTCACCTTTCTGATCCATCATTTCAGCTGAGTAAGATATTGCTTGTTGCAACCGATAAGTACTAGTAAATATCTATACTAGATTCATTTCCGTCATTTCAGGAAAATCGAGCACATCAGAAGACTTCAATTTTTCAAATAAATTATTTTTTCAGCTCCATCTTCCTGATTGCGCTTCTGTAACTAAACTGTTTTTTTTTTTTTTAATATCGTTCGAAAGAACGTAATTCAATATCTCTTCATCTGAAGAAGCCTTCGAGACATGTTGTTTTTCAAATTCATTTATTAAGAAGCAAACAATGTTACTGTAAAGATCAGCTTCAGCTAGGCAACGATTATCTAACTGATGATGGAGAAGCTTATATTTTTGAGCTAAAGCACCATGTACAGCTTCCACAATCCATCGAATCATCGTGACACAACGGGACCTGTAAGCTTTTTCCGCTGACAATTGTTTTTGTCCTTTCTCCACAGATGATGGCATGAGAACAAGATACTTTTCTTCTTCTAACTGCGATTTTATATCACGAAAGCCTCGGTCGAGTACAAAAACATAATTTTCCTTGCACATTAGTTTCTTCAAATCGCTTTCATTTGCATTCAAAATCTTTTTCAACATTTTAACATCGTTTTCTATTGTAAATGATTTACACTGAGGAACTTTTTTATAACCCGAATAAGATTTTCTTTCGTATTCGTTGTTGGAACTTCCTTGGTGTCTTAAGTAAGCAACTAGCGCAAGATTAGCATCACTTACGCCGTGAAGATTTTTGAAGAGAATCGTTGAATGACTACGAATCAAGTCATCTCGATTTGCGGGTTTCAAGCCAAAACAGGAAGGCAATATGTCCTTTTTAATAGAATTTAAAACAGAAAGTTGACTACAGTGCCAATATCAAGTGAAATGCATAGCTTCATGAGTTTTATTACTGTTCCTACAACTATATATTTATATAATGGCCGATGGGTTATCTTCATAGAAGCCCCCCCCCCACAAAAAAAAAATTTAATAGATATATGTTTAAACAATTTTATAAATCCACAAAAATAACCAGTGCGATTGGAAAAAATATCCCATTAAATTCTATATCAAAAGCGACTTATAATAATGCTTCTAGGTGAAAATGCGTTTTGGAATTAAAATTTATTTCTGACATACAAATAAACGATAAAAAGTAGTCGATAATGTACTAAATGTATAAAAATATGATAATCAATCTTGAGAATCGGTATTAATAGACGAAGCCGTTAGGACTTATTAATGATTGTTCGATAATTTCGTTTTTACTGGTTTCATAATACTTTACGATGAAGCGCCCCTACGGAAACAATTTTTACCATCTTGGTAGTATAGAATAAAGTCAGAAATGGCATTTGGAGTATCAAGCAGGGGTTACCAGGAAAGACTTAGAGGCGTAAATATGGTCAAAAAACCGAAAATATGCGATTTTTAGAGTTTCCAAGTACGTTCCACCACTTTTAAAAATCCGAAAAAGTGCATACATATTTTTAGAGAAAAAATGCATAAAATATTTTGTTTTTAAAAATGAGTATGTTTTTGTTTTCGAGAAATCGAGTTTTAAAATTTATCAAACGCTATAAAAATTTGAATTTTGCGCCATTTTTTTTAAAAAGTAGAACCATTTTGTAGAACTTGGAATCCATCACAATTCGAAGAAAAAACACATTTCCTAGCTTAAAAATTGACCGAGATATTGTAGAAAAACTAAAAACCACGGAAATTGTTAGAGGTCTAAAAATCTAGGAATCGGCGTTTCCATTGATGCCGAACATTTATGTCATATAACTACTTTTCCAAATGACTTAGGGGCCGATTCGACCATTTTCTCCGGCTAGACCGTTAAATAAATGGCAAAAACAACGAATTTCATCACAGAGTTTAAAAAACCGACCGATCGAAGAAAATTTTATATATACATATATATATATATATATATATGTATATATATATATTGTAATTTGTACATTACATTTAAGTATATAAAATAAATACGAAATAAAATTAAAGGAAAAAATAACAGTATACGACCTAAAGGATGAAAAATGCGCATATGCGTAAAATTCTGTTGTCGGTCGAAGGTAAGAATGAAAATGAGCGATGAGCGGTGACGACCGATGGACTTTTGATCGGAATCAGTCAGAGTTTAACCTTCTTTCTGATCGCGGCTCAGCTGTTTAGCTTCTGTCGTGATTGGTCGCCTTTCAGACACAGAAGTTATTGATTATAGAAAAAAAAAGAAAAACCGTATTGAACATTTTCAAATTATGTTATCACGAAGTTGCTCGGGGTATTGTCCCGGGATTTGCGATTAATACAACATTCATTATAATTTGCCTACCGCAACCCTCGCCACTTGGAATTGCCGGAGCCCAACAATTTGCAGACCGAAGAATAAGCAAATCACCACCGACATCAATGATACGTGCAATATTACATATTTAATTAATCATATTTCGTTATTCGTATTATTTGTGTCGTTTATTCGTATGGTAATTGTGTTTCAGCGAAAGACGGTAGAAGGTGTTACTATTAAATATATAATTAAAAACCTACTGAGAACTTGATAATAATAACAATAATAATCACAATGAATAAATAAATCCATAATAATCGAAAGATACCGCGGTTAGCATCCCTGAGGGCATAAAAACTAAACGTTAAAATTTCAATATATATGGAAATGGAGAAGGAAGGATTTAGATAATATAATGATAGATATTTTTAGAAAATGTTCATTGTTTTATTTGTGATAATTAACTTAGAAATTTAATGCAAAGATGAAAAATATATTTTATTCGTTAGAAAATATTAAAAAGCGTTGATTTCTGAATAAAAGTTATTGTTCACGAATAGCGTGAACATTTATGAAATTTATAAATTAACATATATTATTTACATCTATTATACTAATACAATTAAAATAATTTATAACACAATAAGTCGCAATAAAACAAATATTTATGGCGGTTTATTGTGTTACAAAGTAATTTTAATTAAATTTATAGACTCGTAAATTATTTTTCATCTAGCTTCGGGAGTGTTCTCTCATAGCCGTCAACACACACACACACACACACAGAGGAAACTTTCAGATTCGGTGAATATTCTGTTAGTCACATTTCAATTATTATTAATTATTCGGAAACGGTTGCCACAGAAACCTAAATAATTATCAATAATTTCGGTTAACAGGTAATAATTAAACGGTCAATAATGTTTCTTTATGCGTTCGATGAAAAAAAAAGTTATACAAGTTCCAGTTATTGAATGCAGTGCAATTAAGGGCGATTTCTGCCTGTCCGGTAACGAATTTTTCTGCAAATTCCTGCTTTATTTGGTGGCAGGTTTAAATTTGGCCTCACAGCGCAGAAGTCACCTTTTTCTCTCGCAGGTGTACAAGTCTCTCAAAAGAAAAGCGGGTGTATGCTGACAGTAGACGACATCTACTATGACCGAACAAATCAGTTTATCGTAAAGCCCGACTGTCCGCGCCTGGAACGAATTGTCCGACATGACGGCCCAGCTAACTAACTTTAAACTTTAAACATCCGATTAACTTCTTACCTGTCTGATTAAGGCGTTATAATCTCTTTTGTTTTGGTTAAATTTAACGACTTCTTGACAAGTTTATTGCCCAAGTTGCTAAATAGAGCGAATCTCCGAATGTACAACTTAATAGAAAGTAGATGGTCGCTTTTGCTGCGATTAAGAAACCAATGAAAACTGTATTAGTTCTGTTTATCTGCACACTAGTGGCATTTTATTTTGTTTTTTTTTTTTTTGATTTTTAGAAAATCCATCTTACGGCACTTGCTATAATTTTTTGAAAATACCATTCTAGTCGTTCGCAATATCCTATCGGCGGAAACACGTGTAACCCATTATTGATCGGTCTGTTTTGCATCATAATTTTTTAGCATAACTCAGGTGAAAACGTTTAACCGCCATTGTATTAATATATACATATACTTTTGTTTCGATCGAATATAAAAAGAACTCCCGTTTTCATTTTTTTTTTAATAGTGTTATTAGTGTAAAAATGATCACCGCCAGCTACCGCCAGCTACCGTCACCTGTATGATTAGTTAATTGTGTTTCGTTCGGCTAGAATCTGCCGTATATTATAACTTACAAAAATTTCATTTGCGCTGCATTTATATCGTAGTTTCCCCCCCCTCCCCAAAAAAACAAAACAAAAAAACAATAAAAAAAAAAAAAACGACACAAACACGCATGCAACAGTATTTTCTCAGTCTAGTTGTCACCCTTTCTCTGCGTGTAACTGGTAAAAGCAACCTAAATTGAATAATAAACTGTAATACTGTAACTTTTCAAAATGAAACCATTATTATTACGGTAATGGTGAAAAAGACACGAACGTTCCACTTACAAGCTTTCATTGTTTACATTAAGAAATTCTCTGTTTCAGTAAAATACGAGACAGTCTGCGATAGTTTATTGCGCAGAAAATCGCGGTCGTCTTTGAACGGGTCATTTTTCGAATACAGCAACGGACGAACATAGAGTCATTCTCTCATTCTCTTGGCAGTCTTCGTTTTTCGCTTTAGTAAATTCTCCGTTTTTCTGTGAAATACAAGCCAGTCTCATAAGATATGGCTTGTAGAGTGGAAGGTTTTTTTTCTTTAAATGAATAAGCCCTTACCAAACAAAAGCAGAGGAACATTTTCTTATTAAACTTAATGTCCTCGTTTTTTTTCTTTTCTTTTTTTTTCCCGTAACAATTCGCGTTTGTTTCAGCGTGTAATAGTATTAGCTAGTCTACAGTGATCTCGTTGAACAAAAAGATTTTATAAACTGGTCTACAATGACTTACTGAACACAAAAAGATTTTAATGAGTTCATATAAAACGGGAAAGCTTTTAACTGCACGTGTAATTGTGTTTATAGTCCACATCTTGTTAACAAAATATTGACTGCTTTGCGCCGTTTACAAGTCCGATAATAAATATTGGGCCAACCGCGGTGGCATGTTTGGTTAGGCAGTGTTGCTTCGTATCTGAATATGGCCTGGTTCAAATTCGGTTGTTGCATAGTGACACTTTACAAATTTCACTTAGGCTGAGGCAATGTTTATAGTTAACGCGCCCAAAAGAAGAAGAAGAAAAAAAAAGAACAAAAAGCTAATATTATAGTACACACCTAGAATATGGTCCTAAATTCAAAACATGCTTCAAGATGGTGGATAATCTTTTCCAAAGGTGTTTAAAGCTTTTTATAAGAATAGAGTGATAAATATATCTTCATTTAATCATTATTTTGATGTTACTAAAATGAATGATACATAAATGCTAACCCCCTTTTTGGATTATACCTAAAAAAAGAGGAAAAAATCAATGAAAAAAATACAACGAGATACAGTAAAAAGAAATTTAAAAAAAAAACATTTCCAGGCGGACAAAAAATAAATACATAAAGTTTTACGTATGGATCATTAAAAAGTAAATAATAAAATGAAAGGGTCACAAAGGATATTGAACAAGAGCAAAGCGGAAACGAGAAGCCGGGAGCAGACTATGATTAAAACGAAGGCAAACTATGGAAGAAGTGACAGAACGGCTGATACTGGGAAAATTTAAAAACCAAGGGGAAGAGGATGGGGAAGGCCGTAAGGCAAGCTAAAAGGAGTCAGGGTTGGAGAAAAGAGACGAGAGATCAGTGCAGAAGTCACGGTGGGAACGAAAAGAGAGAGAGTAAAGCCTTTGGGAAGGAAATCTGCCTATGAAACGATCATTTACATCGTAACCGGCGATAACACAGTGGCCAGAGATCCAAAGCAGATCAATTTGGATAGAAATTTTATTAATTTTTATAAATGCGTGTTAGTTCCTTATTTTTTATGTTTTCTAATTTCTCACTGCGTCTTTATTTAAAATTGAATGTAAACATTCGACATTCTAGTTAACCGGTCGCATTCGATTTTGTTTCGTTTAGTTGAAAATTATTTATTCAGCCGGAGAAAAAAAATAAACAATAAACGCAAAAATCACATCTCAAAGTCACTTCTGACGGGAAATCTTTTAGTTAAATTCACATGGGGTATAGAATAATTCTAAAAAAGTAGAAAATAATAAAGACATGTTTTTTAACAAGAGAGTAATCGATTTCGTTGCTATGGCAGTTGCCTTCCAGATGAGAAGTTATTTTTTTTAAATTAATATTTTTCTATGTGTAAATGATACACGTGATATTTTACTTCGATATTTACGATCGCATGAGAACGAATCAAAATCCGTTCAAGACGAGGAATCATTTAATTAAAGTAATTGACAGACGAAATATATATTTAAATAATACAAAAAATCTGAAATTGCACGACTATTTTTTAATTTCTATATTCGATCACTATGACAGCATATAGAAAATGCAGACTCGTTTATTTACGATTTTTCCATTCTTCTAATATACGCGCACTGAATGTTACAATAGTGTCTCATTTTAATTATTGTATTTCTCGGCTGTAACACTCCGCCTATAGAGGCTAACTAATACTGGTGACTATATTCAGCTTCAAGGTGGTTTACTTCGAGCAAAAAGCAGCTAAAAGAAGACTAAATTATAACAGTCTGATACATTACTTAATCATCTACTTATTGGACTACTGATATCAGTTTGTGGACGTATTAGACTTTTTTATCGTCAAGGGGTCAGCTAAAGCATATATTACAACTGTAATCCAGTTATAATCCCTCTTCATTGCATTCAGTAATTATGACGATAATTATAACTAAGAAAATCAAACCAAAAATTTGTAGCCAAAAAACCGATTGAGGTAAATTTAAAGAAATTATTAATAATAAAGTAATCTTAAATATATTAGTTGATAACAAAAATGATATTGAAAGTATTTTCACTTAGCTAATTCATGAGACCATTTAATTCAGTAGATCTGAAGCAAAAAAAAAAAAAAAAAAAAAAAAAAAAACTCCCCTCGGGAAAACATTATATAACTGAAATGATGTGCGAAAGCCGCGCGTAAATTTCAGTAAACTCACGGGCATCGCCGCTAGATAAAATGAATTTAAATAAGCAAGACTAAAATGGTAACAAATTTAGTTAAAAAATCTAAGAACGATAATTTTAAAAATTTTATATCTCGTTATCCTATCAGAGCGGTGAGAATATTCCTCGTGGAGAGTAATGCGTAATTTAAAAATTCAAAAGTAACCAATACAACAAGCTGTGATGGAATGAATTTTACAAGTACCACATCTCGCAAATTGCGAAATGAAAATTGATGAGATTTTCGTAATATTTAAAATCGGTTTGTCTTAAAGAAATTCGATCGTCACAAACACCAAATTTTTATATTCCATCACTATGGCAGCATGTAGAAAATTCACACTCGTTTATTTACCAGTTTTCCATTCTCCCACTATACACGCACTGAATGTTACAATAGTGTCTCGTTTTAATTATTGTAGCTGATGTGTTAACGTTTTGAAAATTGGGTTTTGGACCGACCACCCTTTACAATTTTTTCACCTTTCGCGCTAGTGGTAAATTTTTGGGGCGACACATATGTACCATACGCTTTTTATTCGGCGCCACTTGAGCAACTTTGCATATCAAAAATTCCAATCACTAATTACCGTTCACCAGGAAATAATCAATTTTAGCCTTTATTCTTCTGGCGATATCAATGCCATCGGTAAATTCAAAAATGCACAGTTATTTTCAAAATTAGCCATCGTCGTTTGCAGTATCGTAACGGAAAACCGGCTTGAATAATATTTACAAAGTATTTAGTTCTCGCCGATTAAGCTGCAATTGTTATTGTCGCGCGTACTTTTCGAAACTGAATTATTCATTTCAAATCGAAACACAAAAAAACAGAAACAAAATGAACTAAATACTTTTAATTCCTAAAAATTTGACTCGGTCTAAAACGGCGTGCTTTTGGACAGGACACGTTAATAGGATAAAAATAAGGCTTCTGGGCCAGCGGGTGAGGGGGTGACGGGAGGAAGAGTGACATCGCACCACAACTACCCCCATCTCAGCCCAAAGATCACCCAACTACCCGTATTTCCAAACAAAATTGAACCCAAATGTCTTTAAAATCAGCAAAAACCAACCCAACTACCCCTATTTCCAAGCAAAATTTAACCCAACTACCCCCTTCAAAATGACAAAAATCCATCCAAATACCCTCTCCAGTGATGCCCAACCCTTATTTCCCATCCCCATCCATATTCTTCAGGAATAGTTTAAAGCCTAAGCCGCCCTCAATACCTCTAAATCCACCCTCAATACCTCTAAACCCACCCCATAACACTCTATAGCTCATCATTGCCATTATAACCCAACCATGTCATGCATAGGACTTATGTGTTGTAGGGTAGAACCATCTTTTTATACATTCAAGAAGCTAGAAATCAAGGCCAAATTTCAATTCATAAGCAATAACCGGATGCAAAAATAATAACAGGATGTATAAACAATAACAGGATGTAGATGTTTACAAGAAAAAATCTCAAAGCACAAACAATCACCGGATGTAGGTGTCTACAAGGCCAGATCTTAATTCATAAACAATAACAGGATGTATAAACAATAACAGGATGCACAACCAACAACAGGATGCAGGTGTATATTAACAAGTTTTGCAATAACTGGACATCCTCTCCTTTGTTCTATTATAATATTTAACACTCACACATGTCTGCTCTTTTGTTCTTTTACAAATTCAAACGACCAATCACAATGAGGCAAATAAAGACAATAGCGTCCACATAACCTCTCAAAAAGTATAAAACACCATATATTCCTCATGGGGGTCATAGTCGTGGTTATACTACAATAATGTCAAGTTGTTTATACTGTTAACGGTAGTGTTAAATTTTAATTATAATAAATGGCCAGCTCATCATACTCAATGAAGTGTTCAACGAATAAGAAGCAGCCAAGGTCTGCATAAGAGGAAATCGAAAATTTTTATAAAAAGTCTAAATGGGACACATCGTTTCTGCATATACCATCGCCAGAACCAGCCTTATCATCACAATTTATCACTGAAAGTATATTTACATACAACGCGCAAAGTGGAGAAAATGCTCACGCTGCTGCAACAGCCACTGCAGAAGCTGTAGAACAGGAAAGAAAAGACGCCGATGACAGAATCAAAATGCCTCCGCCACCACCACCCCCAACACCAACATGGGCTTCACTAGTACAATGAGAAAGAAGCCCAATAGGGGTAGAGTTGCCACAGGAAATAGTTAAACTACGCTCAGTAATTTATGTAATAGATTCATCGGATAGGGAAAATATAAACAGTTTCTTATTTGCTGTGTTAGCCAAATTTACAAAAAATCCATTTAGCACGACGCAATATGCCGTGCGGCGTAATATCAATGACCGGAGCAACATTCGGCTACCTATTCGCACCATGGAGGATATATGCAGATTTGAAAGTGACAATGAAGTAACTATTGATTTATATAAACTTGTAATAAATGATGAAGACCATAATGAAGGAGACAGACCGGCGTTAAAAAAATAAAAGTAATATCAGCATTTAGGAAATAATCGCAGATAACAAATCCAAAGAAGCATACCAACATTTTGTATTGAAGCGGGAATCAAAATTTTCAGTTTTCCCGGATCCGAAATTTCAATATATTACTAAAATTACAATCACCAACGGCTCAGTCAACTTGTTACAGCTGTTTGCAACCTATGAAGATGGAATCAGAACACAATGAATGTCTCAGGTATGAAATTGATTCATTCCACAATATGTATAACTTATAATTTAATTTAGAAAGTTTAATCCTCCGTTCATTCAGTATAAACTAAATTTAGTAATTATATGATTTTGTCATAATTGAAGTCGCACATCCATTTAAGATTTATAAGAAAAAATAAAAATGTATAAGTTTTCAGTGACAATTTATATTATGCAATAAATCATATAATTACTAAATTTAGTTTATACTGAATGAACGAAGGATTAAACTTTCTAAATTAAATTATAAGTTATACATATTGTGGAATGAATCAATTTCATACCTGAGACATTCATTGTGTTCTGATTCCATCTTCATAGGTTGCAAACAGCTGTAACAAGTTGACTGAGCCGTTGGTGATTGTAATTTTAGTAATATATTGAAATTTCGGATCCGGGAAAACTGAAAATTTTGATTCCCGCTTCAATACAAAATGTTGGTATGCTTCTTTGGATTTGTTATCTGCGATTATTTCCTAAATGCTGATATTACTTTTATTTTTTTAACGCCGGTCTGTCTCCTTCATTATGGTCTTCATCATTTATTACAAGTTTATATAAATCAATAGTTACTTCATTGTCACTTTCAAATCTGCATATATCCTCCATGGTGCGAATAGGTAGCCGAATGTTGCTCCGGTCATTGATATTACGCCGCACGGCATATTGCGTCATGCTAAATGGATTTTTTGTAAATTTGGCTAACACAGCAAATAAGAAACTGTTTATATTTTCCCTATCCGATGAATCTATTACATAAATTACTGAGCGTAGTTTACTACCCCTAGTAGTTGGGTTGGTTTTTGCTGATTTTAAAGACATTTGGGTTCAATTTTGTTTGGAAATACGGGTAGTTGGGTGACCTTTGGGCTGAGATGGGGGTAGTTGTGATGCGATGTCACTCTTCCTCCCGTCACCCCCTCACCCGCTGGCCCAGAAGCCTTATTTTTATCCTATTAACGTGTCCTGTCCAAAAGCACGCCGTTTTAGACCGAGTCAAATTTTTAGGAATTAAAAGTATTTAGTTCATTTTGTTTCTGTTTTTTTGTGTTTCGATTTGAAATGAATAATTCAGTTTCGAAAAGTACGCGCGACAATAACAATTGCAGCTTAATCGGCGAGAACTAAATCCTTTGTAAATATTATTCAAGCCGGTTTTCCGTTACGACACTGCAAACGACGATGGCTAATTTTGAAAATAACTGTGCATTTTTGAATTTACCGATGGCATTGATATCGCCAGAAGAATAAAGGCTAAAATTGATTATTTCCTGGTGAACGGTAATTAGTGATTGGAATTTTTGATATGCAAAGTTGCTCAAGTGGCGCCGAATAAAAAGCGTATGGTACATATGTGTCGCCCCAAAAATTTACCACTAGCGCGAAAGGTGAAAAAATTGTAAAGGGTGGTCGGTCCAAAACCCAATTTTCAAAACGTTAACACATCAGCTACAATAATTAAAACGAGACACTATTGTAACATTCAGTGCGTGTATAGTGGAAGAATGGAAAACTGGTAAATAAACGAGTGTGAATTTTCTACATGCTGCCATAGTGATGGAATATAAAAATTTGGTGTTTGTGACGATCGAATTTCTTTAAGACAAACCGATTTTAAATATTACGAAAATCTCATCAATTTTCATTTCGCAATTTGCGAGATGTGGTACTTGTAAAATTCATTCCATCACAGCTTGTTGTATTGGTTACTTTTGAATTTTTAAATTACGCATTACTCTCCACGAGGAATATTCTCACCGCTCTGATAGGATAACGAGATATAAAATTTTTAAAATTATCGTTCTTAGATTTTTTAACTAAATTTGTTACCATTTTAGTCTTGCTTATTTAAATTCATTTTATCTAGCGGCGATGCCCGTGAGTTTACTGAAATTTACGCGCGGCTTTCGCACATCATTTCAGTTATATAATGTTTTCCCGAGGGGAGTTTTTTTTTTTTTTTTTTTTTTTTTTTTTTGCTTCAGATCTACTGAATTAAATGGTCTCATGAATTAGCTAAGTGAAAATACTTTCAATATCATTTTTGTTATCAACTAATATATTTAAGATTACTTTATTATTAATAATTTCTTTAAATTTACCTCAATCGGTTTTTTGGCTACAAATTTTTGGTTTGATTTTCTTAGTTATAATTATCGTCATAATTACTGAATGCAATGAAGAGGGATTATAACTGGATTACAGTTGTAATATATGCTTTAGCTGACCCCTTGACGATAAAAAAGTCTAATACGTCCACAAACTGATATCAGTAGTCCAATAAGTAGATGATTAAGTAATGTATCAGACTGTTATAATTTAGTCTTCTTTTAGCTGCTTTTTGCTCGAAGTAAACCACCTTGAAGCTGAATATAGTCACCAGTATTAGTTAGCCTCTATAGGCGGAGTGTTACAGTAGAGAAAACGGTATCTCTTTCTATGCACTAAACTATCATGCTAGTAGTCTGCAGGCGTTCCGACATTTCATAAAGTTTAGTGTGCTTTCCTGTTTAATTCATATTGCGGAGCTTCCGTAGGCAGAGTACCATCTGGATGATTGGCATTATAGGACAGCTTTTAATACGAAAATGGTTACTATATTAAAATTTAAATCTATGTTTGTTCGACGAAAATAATGTTCTCTGTTTCATATCGTTTAGAGTGCCATTTCGATTTTTCTGGAATTTTTTTTTTTTTTTTTTTTACAAATAAACGATGATGATCAGCTCTGTTTAAGACATTAGTTTGCGTCACTTTATCATTTGAACTTCATTAACAAGCTTACTTAATATTATGTCTATATTATCGTTATCATAGTTGTTATTAATATTAGTGTAGTAGTGTCAGTGTTACGATATTTGCATTTAGATTTATAAAGTCTAGACATATAACTAGTTGGTCTTGTAGCATTTTTAAGATTAACTGTTATATGAGGAGACTCTATTTTATTATTTATTATATACTACATCTTTATCTAGCGTATTTTTCCAAATAACTCGGTATATTATTATTTGTATTATTTTAACAATTCATGATCAACTATAGTAATTGGCCGTGTATCCGTATAAACCAGAATATTGTTCGATAATGTTTATTGATCGATTTTAAAATGCGTCATGTCTGCAATTTTCAATCATTGAAGCGAAAAAGCGAGCTTACACAATCGTTCGCGCTATTCAGTTGTCGATCGTTTACCTTTTCCGCGTTTTTCCTTCATTTCAAAGTTATCAAAGGGGTCGAACGATGTGATTTAAAAGCGAAAATGATTTATGCTACTTTGTTTTGTTTTTTAAGAATTAGAACTTCACGAACTCGGAGCCACTTATTTTTCCACTTCGCCCTCATACGTGAGCGCATTAAATTCTCAATTTAACACTTTTTGTTGTTTGCTTTTCGGTGAGGGTTCCGTCGCGCTCACCATCGGAGCCAAAGTTTTTCCTTCGTACGGACAAACGCGTTCACACTGACCGCGCGCCAGCTTTCCGCCATTTTCCACTTTATCTGGTATTCATTTATCGTGCTGGGCAATAATTCTAACGAGGGTGTTTTCCTTTTTTTTCCCCCGATTTCCGTACGAGTTGTACGTAGTGAAGAACTTTTTTCCGAAACGCGCGAAATGGTTAATTTAGCGCTGCCTGTTAATTGCTAACTTCCGTTTCTGGCAAGTGCGAATGTGTTCATCGAGAGCGACCGGCACCAAATGCAATTTCGAATGAAATATTAATTTGAATAATTGAAAAATTAAGCTTGCGAAAAAGTTTGTAACCATGTATTGAATTTTAAAAGCGGCCGCAGACGATTTTTTTACTGTGAATGTAAATGCGTTTAAAATGAAACGATATTTCAGGCAGACCGAAGTTCCGTTGCACCGGAATCGAACAAAATTCTAGACGATATAAACTCGGTTCATTCCGATTAAATTATTTACAATGGTTGCGGTTTTTCTGGCAATAAAAATGATAGTGAGAATGTGTTTGAATGAAAATGAGGTAATACACAGCGTTCGTTGTACCGGAATTTGTCGGTGCTTGAACGAGTAGTTTTGAGCTAACGACGGTAACTGAAGTAGTAACCGGTTTACTAAGGGTGAATGGTTTGTTTCTAAAGGCTATCTTTAAGTACACTTAGTTGCGCAGATTATTGTGACGCGCAAAATTTCTGGTTGCAGCAAAACTTATCGCATTAGAGAATCCTAACCCGATATTCGATTAGCTGAAATGGAGAAGATTGCAGCACCGTGAAATCTTTTTTGCGAATAAGTCGACTTACATTGTCCGGTATTTTTATTGACTTGGAATATAAAAAACCCGATTCAGTGACTGCTATCGATCTATGAAATCGCTCTGCTTCGTCCTAAATGGCATTTGGTTTTTTGAATTCGGAAGCACTTAAAAAAATATAATAATAATAATAATAATAATAATAATAATAATAATAATAATAGTGATTAAAAATAAACAAATAACGTGACCCGGTGTTATACTAGAATGACGATTAAGTTCGAAGCAAAACGATAAGCAAATAACATGAGCTACTCTAGTTTGCTATTGCGAAGATTCTTAACCGAGTGAACTTAGCTATCAGAGCTGTTGCTGATCAGCTGAAATTTCGGGGGGGACAGAGCGGTAATTAAAAATTATATAAAAATGATAACGATTATAACGATACACGGTTATTAGGGATCTTAAAATGGAACGAGTAGCACGACCTTGTCCTACAGCACTTGGCGTGAGATAATATTTGCATAACTTCTCGCGGAATGTTAATTATACCGCTTGAGCAATTTTAGCAAATAGCTATCGTTGTTAACAGTTGAACAGATTAACGACAATGAAAATAGCAGAGAAGCGACGCGATTTTTTTGTTTTTATATTTTATATGATAAAGGAGAATGTCATATTGGTCATCGTTTGCCAAGCAGAGCTTGAATGGAAGCAGAACGAACCGGTTAGCGACCTTAAAATAACGAGCAGTCTTGGAACTGGTCGCAGATTATTCCAAAAAGTTACAGTTACTGGAAACCGGTGAACGGATGCTATTTATAGTGGAAGAAAAGTTTTGCAAAGATTTTTAAAGATTTTACTCGTTAGGGGCTGTAGCAATTCAAACATAACTGGAGAACGCGACTACTACAAAATTAAACCTTTCTTTCACTTTTTTCGTTGTTTTTTTTTTTTTTTTTGTAATAAAAATTTATTAGTTCATTTCCCGTTCACCAAACAACACAGATATTATTATTTCCAGCTATTACTGACACTGGACAAGACTAGAAACTTGAATTTCCATGATTAATGCGTTCAGATTAAGTTTATGAAAGTTGTAACATTTGGAAATATTCGGTTGATATTCTTTCCCGAATTGGCGCCTGCAGTAGCGGCGGCTTGTGAAAAATATTAATTGCGGGTCCGCAATAACGAAATACCGAAAGTAAAAAAGTAGTGGTGTCTATGTAGTTTCATTCGAATTATCTGATTAAGACCGAGAAACTCTGGTTTGTTTTCAGTTCTACGGAAGAGAAATTCTAGCAATTCTATATATATATATTCATCGGTGGAGAACTTGACAAAATTATTATTTTAAAAAAAAACTGCGCATATCTCTGTATAAATTTCGAATAATTCTTATAAAACATTAAAAAAACAACAGCAACACAAAAACTACTTCTGTAAGTTGTATTTTAAATTTATCAAATAGAACGGTTTAACCGTTTATTAATTACTACGTGTGACATTCGCTGAGATACCTGTGGTGCGAAAATATGGCTTTGAGTTAAGCACGGATTCTGATACTTGAAAGTGTGTAAAATAAGATGCAATATGCGTTTGTTTTTTTTTTCACAAACTTATTAATGTCTTAAAACGTACAAAATTGACTGAAGAAAATTGCAAAAAGTAGAAAAACATTAGAAATGTTTGATAAAGTCGTAAAACTAATTTGTTCCTTATTTGTTAGTTGTTGTTTTTTTTTTGCATTTTTTAACGTTTTTTTATTTTCTTCGGGTATTTTGTAAGCGTTGACCTTCGGTTTTTTTCTTTTTTGATTGTAGTTTCAGTTTTATTCTTTCTTTTTTGTGTCAACTTCGCCGCAGACTCCTTTACGGTTTCATTCGCTGCATTCGACAGTTTTTTCGGCTTAGGTCGGTCAGGTTTAGATGCTACGGGGAATTGCATTTTTTTTTGTTTTTTTTTTGGATTGGTACATAAGAGGAAGAAATATTATCACACAGGTACCACTTTCTGTCTAATAATAAGCCACTAAGTTTGATCAGCGAGGGGTAAATCGCTCGCTGGTGATACATTTCGTTGTACATGTTAGCAAAGTAAACAAATATTTTGCGAGTGATTTTATTTTTTTTAAACTGGAAATGATGATACTTTGTAATACCTATTATGAGCAATACATGCGATAAAGTTAAAATTTTAGAGATGAAACTACAGAAACAATGCAGCTGTCGATAAAAATCTTGAAATTCTATGTCCCACATTTGCCATTCGATTTTGCTTGCATTCGCAACAATTCGTTGAATTTGTTATGGCCGGATCGATTAACAACCTTTTTCAAAATCTTCTTAGGCAATCAACGTTTGAGCCACAAAATTCTAATTTAACTAGGCCAAAATTTGGCAACGATACCCTCTATTGAGTTGGCAGCACGTTGCATGCAGGCATGCGCGGTACAGCATAGTATGTTATGGTGGTATTACTTCGCGCAAACTTTAAACGCGTTTCTCTTAAAAACGACTTTTCGTACTACCACAGGTGGTCCCTTTACTCAGTGAACACGTCACGTATATATATATATATATATAAGTATATTTTTGTATACCGAATAATATTAATTGAATAAAACTATTAAAGTAATCGCTCCAAATTAAAAATTAACAAAACACAACAACCACGTAAAAAAGAAATAAATAAAATGAATAAATGCTCTCCGCATAAATATAGTAGGATGAGAAAGTTTAACTGGTAACATTCAAAAAATTGTTCCTATTTTCGATTCTAAATGCGAATCACCGTTTTTTTTTGTTTTTTTTTCAATTTTGTTCCTTACAGGGGAATGTTATATTTATTTTTACCGACAATTAAAAAAAGTGAACAGCCATTTGAATTGCCGTACGGTGATATTGGGGTATTTTAAAGAAATCAGTTAACAACAATATATATGTAGTAACGACTTATTACGACGAAATGTAATAAAAAACCTTGAGACAACTTCGTTTTCTATATAAAAATAAGTCGAAAAATTTGCTCGCAAAGTAAACAGTGGCAGTTAGTATTTATATTGCACAAATTTAAAAATGAAACAGACTGTTCATACGCAATGTGCGATTGAAAATAGCTTGAACATAAAGCGTTTTTGACAGCTTTCAAACAATCCTACGCTCATGTTCAAACCAAATATTAGTATTAAATATCCTGTAGTCATTTTGCTTGAGCACGGTGACCGCCTATTCTTGCATGCTTTTTTCAAACATCTTTGTTCCCTTGTATATCCGGGCTCAAACTCGATATCCATTTAAACGCTTTATCCGTAGTACATCATTATGCTTTTTGATACCCGGACTGAAATGAATCCTAAAATCGCATGGATAATTTAATCTTGGGCGAGGGATCATTTATATGTGTACACCTGCCTTGTTAAGTCGCCGGCCGAGATAGCCTAACTGCTAGAGCGCTTGGCTTCCGTTACAGAAGTCTCGATCCTGGGTGACTTATTACGAAAAATTAAATTGAATAGCCGCTAATAAATTCATATGGAAGGCAAAATGGAAAGCATGATCATATGCGCGCTAATTAGTACACAACACCTAGGGGGACTGAATTTGTATAACGATGTAAATCAAACAATCACAATATCAGTTCGAAGTGTAGTCTTGGAAGTGTGTACACATTCGTATTGCATATAGACAATTACTATGAACACTATGCCTACGTCTGTACAGCTGAAATGTACGAATAGGTAGTCGTCGACGCTCAGGAATTAAGTATGGCACTATAAAGAAAAAGAAAAAGACTTCCCCCTTTCTCTGTGTGAATATACTGCTTATTTATGTACCATTGCAGACGCGACAGGTTCATACTGGAAGGTTCTCAACGGAAGATCGTCTACCACAGCCGAAATTAAAAGGGTTGCATTGGGCAAGGCAGTATTTCGCGATGTCCAACGAATACAGCCGGATTTTAAAACGAAAACTGAAGGTGAATGGTTTGCCGTGGGGGGCGAATACTCTAATGTGTATACCGTACACAGGTAACGTTCCGCATGTTCAGGTACAGTTGTAGGTAGCGTTTAAGGTAATTGTATGCGCAATGCAGCTGTAAGTAAATGTTTGATTTTTTCTGCAAGCGCAGTCTAAGTGGGTATACGTTTATACATCCGCGTGCAAACGGTGATGTATGTAGGTTTGTCCCTGCCTTCCACTTGCCTAGTAGGATTATTTCGGTTTTAATCGATTTTACTTGTCGGTTCCGCTAATTACCAAACTTAAGATTATCGCACTGACCGACCGTTTTAGTAACTCGAATATGGAAAGGTATAAAAATAAATTTAGGTTTTTACGCGACTCGTTTTAAAGGTATGAAAGAAGAAAAAAGAGTGTAATATTCCTATTTTTTAAATATACGTGAAAATATCTATAGGGACCAGACGCTAACAGTTTCAACACTTTTTCCAATGAACATTGCAACGATAAAAATAGTCTTACAATAATTATACGAAATAATACAAAAAAAAAAAAACATTCAAAAGTTTCAAACTTATGCGATATGTTTAAAATATAATACAGAGAAGCGAGAACACATTAGAAGTAGTGTTGGGGTGTTCGATCGACCAGAAATGTAGGAATATATCAAGTATCGGTGCTTAATCTTATCCTTATTTGGTATAGTAGAAGATATAAAAGGTGAAGTTTTGTAGGGGATGTTGTGTCCGCCGTGAAAGGAAGGCTTGTAAAGAAGTTGTAGCTGTGCGAGGCGCAGCATTAGAATGAAGAGGTTTAAATTTCAAGGAAGGTAGAGAAGAAAATGGTGTGAGCGCTTTATCGCTAAGAAGTAGTGACGGGTTCGATTCCCAGACCGATGGCAAAAGTAGAAATAGGTTCAAGTAATAAGGCGTGGTTAGTGGCTCAAAATAGTGTTTAACTCCGAGCCATAAAAAAAAAAAAATTAAGGTGGAAAATAAAGCAAAGTCTATGCAGAATGACGGAAAGAATAAAAAGTGAAAGTAGAACATCGTCTTTAAGTATTTAGAATAAACCGAGATCCAGAAATATATAGCACGAAATAAATGCAGCATGGATTCGGAGAAAGACGGCAGCATTGTTATCAAGAGAAAAGGGTCGGAAATGAAGATACACAATGCATTACAATGCCCCGTTGAAGGATATTAAAAACAAAAATGAAAGTAGTTGAAATTTAGGTTGGTGTACACGATGTTTCAAGCAGAGACAGAAAATGCATCAGTGAAAGGAACGAAATAATAAATAAAAAACATAAGCGAGGAGACTTTTACGTTTTGACAGGTTGAAAGAGAATATGTGAATATGGTATGTTGAAAAAAAAAGTTAGAAATACGGAAGAAAATAAAGGTGGAGCTAAAATGCAATAATGGCCTACATAGATATACATGTACGTCGATGTATATATGTATCGTAGAGAAATTAAATGGCAGCGAATTGCGATCGAAGTAATCAAGGAACAACGCAGTAAAGTAACATTGTAGGTCCGAGAAATAAAACTTTCGTTTGAATAGGATTGAAGATCATGTATAACTTTTTCGCGAAACATGACCGCTGTCAAAGAATTTACAGTTCACAAGAAAACAAAAATATCATCAATTAAGAAAAACCTATTATTATTAAAAAAAAAAAAAAAAAAATGAAGGATGAAAATTGGAGAATGCTTTTGCAGGCAGATATTAGAAACGCAATAAACGTTCGAACGATTGATGAAGACTCAGCGATCTTAAAGAACCCTCAAACCGTAATGAAGTTGGGAAACACCAATAGTTTAAAGAAAAAAAAAAAGGAAAAAAAGAATTTGTCTTCCGATTTTTTGGGACACTGTGAAATTCAAAAAATAATTTAGTTCAGTATTAAAGAACAATTGAGAAAGTAATAAAGGAAGGTCGGAAAAATACATCTTGTAAAATTGTTATCAATAAATACCGTATTCATTAAGAAATTAAAGTATAGGAATGCATCAACCGGCAGCCGTGTAAGCTACTATTCCATTTCCGTACAGCTCATTACGCCGTTGAGATATCTCTGGTTTTCTTAGCTTTTTTCCTTTATCAGCTAGATTCGTATAATTTGTCATTTTATTAATGATTTCGTTTGCGACCGTTTCCGGAGTGCGAATCTTAATAATAATTCGCTAGATTCCGGTGAAAAAAAGAATAAAGTATAATAAACTGAGGAGTCGCATTACTGCGGCGGAACACGGTAAACAAAAGATTAGCGAGAGAAGAATGATGATAAATTTGTAGCGGTGATAACGTCGTGTTGAACTGATTGCGTAAGATTAGAGTGGTCGCAGAAGGAGACCGTATAATCCTCTGAGTGCGAAATTACGTGTCATTTTTTAGGGCGCGCGCTCGCCTTGAACCAGCAACGCGGCACGTGACATTTTCCGTGATTTAATTTCGTCACATTTAAAATGAAATAATTAAAAGAAAGATAAAAAGCGAAAAAATTCAGAACAAAGTATAGCCGTTCCGACGAAATATGTGACACTTTGTTGTGTGCGCGCCTTTCCCCTCTCCGGCGTAAGATTTTATTTAAAACGATCATCGTGTAAAGAATGTATTCGAAAGAATTAAAGCTGACGCGATTCGATATGTGTCTTTTGCTCGCTGGTGACGTAGACGTGTGTGCGTTGCGAAGTATAAATGCGTCGGCTAAGGCACGCAAGAAGAGGTTAAAGGCCGTTCAAAAGCCATCCTACGATTGCAATTATTATCATTATTCCGGATGGCGTTGAGAAAATTATTTGTATACATATTTCTGTTATCAAAGGGGATGCGGTGTGGCGCGAGAAGATACGTTTTCAAATGCCGGCAAGTCATTACCGTCACAGTTGACGACGATCTTGCCCGGTTCCAAACAAAAGCCTCGAGCAAAGGCGGCGGAATATTATATATACATCACGCGTGCCCCGACTACCGCCGTATTCGGTCATGGTGCCAGACAATTATCATTATTTCTTCTTGCTCCTTCGTCGTCTTCTTCTTTTCGCTTTCGTTGTCGTCATTACTATCAATAATAAAAACGGCAACAGAATTATTAGAGGAAGCGGGAAGTTAAAAGGAAGGAAGGATGTAAGCGGAAGGAAATTAAACACAATGCGCCGACACTGAAATATGCGAATAGCAACCGACCATCGAAACGACGCGGCCAGATCTTTTGTTTTTAGGGGAATTCGAAATTTTCGTCATTATGCGATGGCGCGACTCGCGGTGCATTTGCTGGAAAAATAACGAGACGCTGAAAAGTCGAATTGTTCGTTGTTATTGCTACATGTGTTTCGCCGAGATCACATTTAACCCGTAGCCGAAACTTTATACCGATTACCATTAGCGCAATATCGTAAAGATTTAGACGTAGCAGACTGATCATGTGGCAATTTGCTCAAAGTTGTTTCAATTCCTCTAATCACCGTTCCTTTAAATTTTTGATTATACACCTGACTTTCGGGCCATCTGCTATTTCCTACTTGATCATTCCGGTGACTTTATTATTGCTCCGCATCCCATTTTATCCACGTTCTTTATTCTCTCCATTCCGTTCAAATTTATTCGTTGTGGATTCCTAGCCATTCAGGCATTTTTATTGTTTCTTCCTACCTCTTTTCTTAAAAAAAAATTCCATCCGTCAATCTCCTTCCGCTGTGTAAATATTTTTATCTCAGATTATGGTGTATATACGCTTCCTCTCTTTTTCCAACAATTGTTTATCCGTCTATTCAACCTAGTCTTCCCCCCAATACACGTTTTTTTTTTTTCGTGTTTTCTTCAATTCGTCGTTCGGTTGTTCTATCCATTATTTATCTCCGTTTTTAAGCCATACTCCGTTATCTTCCTATTCCCCCTAGCGAGATCCGAAGAATCGAGTTTACACACACACACACATACAATATATATATATATATATGGGGGAGGGCGATCTACTATTGACGTTGTTGGTGACATAGCCTATTATTCCGCATACACAGTTGTTCTATATTTTTTCTGATCTGTATCATCTGGACAGTTTCGTGTATGTTTTGTGTAGTGCTGGAGACTGTGTATCCACCTAAATGCGCCATTCCTGATTTAGTTTATAACGCCAATCATATTTCTTCGCATCATGGCTTCTCGGATTATGTGATCATTTTCTTCTGTGCTAACTTTTCCTCTCTTCTTCACACATTATTCTCTAACGCGCTTGCTGTGAGTTTTTCCATTTTTTTTTAATCGAACGTTTTTTGTTGTTTTTTTTTTTTTTTTATATGATCCATTGCTGTGTGTAATTTCCAAGATTATTACAGCATATGGATCAGAGCGGGTTTAGAGGTATTTTACTAGCTGTAACACCGTACAAACGTTGTAAAAGTCCCTAGTCTAAGCTATGTGGAAACGGGCAATTTAATAATCGCCCCCATTGTGGTAGATCATTCGGATAATTTCCTGATGATTCGGGAGCATCTCTACCGGAGAGAAATGGTCAACTGTTGCGAGCATACACGTTTCATAGCTCCTTGTATAAAATTAGCTGTAAAAGTAAATTTAGTGAATCGCTATTGTCCGGATAGATTTTCTAAATTCTTCAAATCCCATTAGGAAAGTTGGTTGTTCCAAGTCGAAAAAGTGTTTGATTTTTTCAGTTACGTCAACTCGTTCTGGAGATGTTATGCGGCTTAATTGGGACATAGCTCTCATTCATTATCCGGTTTGTTCAACGTAAAGAGCCGGTCGTTTAAGTAACGATTGGGATGAGAATATATCGAATCAGCAAGCACTTTTGGGGTGTTCAGATGAGGCCGTTTTCTAAAACATCGTTTACGAAGAGTCTTTTACTGCGTAATACCAGAGAAGTAAACCACTTCAAAAATCGGATATCCTAACCGGTATCAATTTCAAAATCCGGCATATAAGCGATTTCGTCTCACCATCCTTCGTTTTAATCGATGTGCCGATTTTTTAAATTATTTCTTAACTGACTCATTGTAGGAAGACCCGGATTATTGTTCCCGGAGGTCTTAATTTATTTCTTACTCAATTGAGACTTTTTTCGCTACAGTGTTTTAATCAACACGTGAAGCGTTCGGGGTAATTTTTGTATTTTAATCTCGTTTAGAATGACAGAAAACAAATAATTTTCATTAAAAAATAATATTTCAACGCTAATAGAAAAAAACTGGTTATACGATTTTTGAATTTTTATTGCCTACTTCAAAATTCCGTCTGTCGAGTTTCGCAGACGAAAAACAGAGAATATTGTGTCGTCTTTTTAGTTAATGAAAAAAAGGGTAAACAGCCGCTCGAAATTAACCGAAAATTCTTTAACGAACAAGAACCTTAGAAAACCCGAAATTATAAATATAATTTTTTGCAAAGTTGACAACAACAACGCCGTCGTACTGGCATGGGCGAAAAAGAGAAATTCTAATTACTTTTACGAAATTTTTTCGAATGTTGTTATTATTTCACAATATAAACATCTGTAAAACGGAGACCGGTGCGACAAAATAACGTTTCCTTCCTAATAGACGGAAAACCGAAGACCGGAAAAACACCGAAAACGGACGTCATCGCGTGGTATTTTAAAGGAATTCAACCTCTAACGTGAGAATTCGATGCAAAAACTGAGAAAGCTTGAACTTTCAATGTTATCGAATTTTTATATTTCGATTTGCAAAGTGCAACGAATTAAAAATAGGTTTAACTAGCTGATTAAAAGGATAAAAAACGTTTCGAACGTCACAAACAATAAATTAATAAAGAATGACTTATTATGCATTTGCCGAATTTATAGATTGGTGGCACGCGAAAAGATAGAGTAACGTGAACTATAGGCAGGAAACGTATTTTGTAATTTTTTCTTTGTCGCAGAAACTTATTTGCTGAAGTTCCGAGTCGGAGAAATCAAACTATTGATATAGAGAAAATTACGAAATATTTTGTTGTCGCATTGTTTCGCGTGCCACGGATCTATAAATTCGGCAAACGTATCTACACGGTTGTTCTTAATTATTAAATACTTTTTTATCGCTGTTTGTTCGTTCGTAATTTCGATCGGTTAAATACTTATTCGAAAACAAATATTAATTTTTCTCGTTTTATTGCTTTCCTCCTCGTCCAATCGGCGATGTCGAAGACGCATTCAATTTCGGTCACGCTGTAAAGCAATTGGGATGGAACGTCTACTAGAAGTAAATTGATACGAAATACGAAACTTACCGAACAGCGACCACTAGAGTTCAGGAGAAACAGCCATAGCTAAAGAAATCAGCTTTGATAGAATATACTCTGCCATTCGTAATTATTTTCCTGTTCCTAAAAAATCGGAATTCTTTAAAATGTGCAAATTTTCGGTAAAGAATATTGATTAAATATCGAAATTATGAAGTTACATAAATCGAACCTAAAGTAACAATCAATATTAACAGAAATTAAGTTTCAAATTCGTCCGTCTACATGATTACCTTTATTTTTAATTAACTTTATTATTCGTAATTTTGGAAATTTGTTTAATGATTTTACCAAGATTTCCCGGTCGATTTTTAGGATTCCGTTATCATCCAAAACAACTGCAACTACTCTCCGTGTACGGAGTATGAACGTTATTTCACGGTTAAAAAACGAGTGAAACATGAAGTTCACATTCTTTTTCCAACGGCAGAACAACAAGCCCCATTATAGCAATACGAAGCAAGATAATATAGCTGTGTGAACGAAGTGTAGTTTTAGAGTTTCCCCTTCAGGCTAAGAAATTTCGTATAAAAAATTGTCTATCGTCTGATTCGTCGTCAGCATGATCCTTCTCAAAGTACACTTGTACGTCCTTTCGGGCTAGTTTTCGAAAATCGTTTTCCGAAAATCCTCCGCTGGAATAGGCTCCAAAGCGTTCTCGACAACTCTCAGAATCTTCGCCCATGTCTGAAATCTACGGTCTCGCAGCATGCGTTTTAGGGTCGGGGAGAGCCACAAATCCCATGGTGCGAGGTCCGGGCTGTATGTTCGATTTTGATGTCATCAACTGATAAGCGCACAATACACGTAACTATATTATAGTTTGTATTCGAACTCGTAACTAAACTTCGTTCACACAGCTATATTATCTTGGTTCGTATTGCTATAATGGTTCTGCGCTTGTTCTGCTGTTGGAAAAAGAATGAACTTCATGTTTCTACCCTTTATTTGACCGATAAATAACATCCGTACTCCGTACGGAGAGTAGTTGCAGTTGTTTTGGTCCACCCCCTTTGTATAATGTACGGAATCCTAATAAAATGGCTCAGAAAAGACAAAAATATTAAATAGAAATCAATAACCACGAGCGATTTGCTCTATAAACTTTAAATTTGGATCACAAATTACGATCGAAATTCCCTCTAAAAAAAATCGATAACTTCGAGCTAACCGATTACCCTGGCCGACAAAAAAACGTCAAGAAGTATATAATAATCTGGTATTTAAAACAACCTCAAAAGTCACATAAAAATTCATAACTCATCATCAGATAAAAAATGAAATTAAAAAAAAATAAAATAAAATGCAAAAGTACTTCCGTAAAATTTAAAAATTTCGGTTAAAAAATGATTTAACCCACCAGGGTTTTCGGCCCAAAAACAGCAAAGAAATGAAGTTCATAGCCCGAGTGAATATGTTGGGAAAACCAAAACGTATTTCAAATATATGCGTAAAGGACCGCTTCATAGGGAAAATATAACTACTCAAACCTTTGGGGAAGTTCAAAAGTTTTTTTAATTTTTTGTTTTTTTCCGGGCATGTGGTATATTGCTGGAAAGATCGCTATTGGACGCGAACGAAACCATATTTTAATTTCCTTAACGAAACTTTCGAAGTTGATAAAAAGTTCAAAACAGCTAAAAATATGGCGCAACCGTCTCCTCCTTAGTGCGCGAGTATTATAACTGAAAATTTTGAACAAGGATAAAAAGAATGCGCATCCCCCGTATATTTATCTAGTTATCCGGGTTTCCAAAACTTTAAAATTTGGCCTTCGGGACACTGAAAGCTCGAAAATTTTGAAAAAAGTATTTTTTTTTTCGTGCATATGATGTATCGCTTGAAAGGACGCTATTGGTCGGGAACGAAACCGTATTTTATTTTCTTGAAGAAATTTTTGAGATGACGGTAATTTCAAAAAATCGTAAATAATGACGTGCTTCAATGTAAAAAATAATTTGATTTGCCATTTCAAACGCGGTTTCAGAAAAATTTGTACCTCTTCCATTACCATCTGGATAAATTTTACTATAATTGAGCGGAAAAACTTTGATTTCAACATAAAGTAATTTTTTCTTTGAAGATTTTTCTTATTCAATACTGACTTCCTTCTCTATTTATTTTTTTTATTAAAAAATCACGTATAACGAATCTAACAAATAAAGGAAAACCGGGGTGGACAAATAATTACGAACCGTGGGCATACTTACAGATTTTTTTATATATATATATATATATATATATATATATATATGAATGCATTAAGTAGTCAGTGATTTAAAATTTTGTAAAACCTAGAAAAAACTGAATTTTTATTAGAAGGAAGATGAAGACATTTTTTCGATGCAAATAATAATAAAATATACCGCTCTACGTTGTAGAAACCAAAGCCACTTCTAAAATAGAAGTACATTAAGCGTGTTTACCCTACGATTGTGACGAAATCGAAACGTTTCCCTAATTGAATAAATATAAAATATTCTATAATCCTTATGTTAATGAGGAGTTTCTTTGTGACGTACGAACCAGTGAAATTGAAAATCTCACTACCTGCAACATATTGTTAGACCGCTAGACTGCATCGTTTTATTCTCGTTGCAGATAGAATAAGAAAAATAATTTTTTCATCTTCTCTAGAATGTGGAATATTTTAAAGGTGACAAGGTGATGAAGTACCGTTCTGAAATATATAAATTATTTTTGATCAAATGAGATCTCATTTATCCGACTGTAAAGGGCTCCGAATAAACACGTAAATGCCGAAAGTGTAAACGTGTAAGAAAATTATTGTAGTTGTCGGCGAAAACATTCGTATCGATAATTACTCTCATCAAGACGGCGAGACTTCTTACAAGGCAGGAAATCGTATAGCGCGAGTTAATTTTATAATTAGGAAAAGGGCATCTCTTTTAATCACTTGCTAGTAAAGCGCGCAGTATAACCGGGAGACAAAATGAAGCTTTGGACGATCGGCTTAATAGATTTAATGGCACTTCCGCAACTGGCAGAAGCTTTCTTGCTTCTGTAATCTTGAATCTTATATTTAAAAATCCTAGTTACAAGCGATTTTTCATTTTTTCTTTTTTTTTTTTTTTTGTGTGTTAGAGGTTGCTTGTCAATTATAAACAATAACCCAACGTAAGTTATATCGTTATAAAGAAAAATCGACGTAAATCTATTCAAATTCAAATTTCCTTACGTCATAATTTTCGATTCGGTAATAAGTCGCGTTGGTTTCACTTTGCCCTCGCTTTGAAGCACACATCATCTTCCCAGCATGAGGTTTTGTCAGTCTTTTGCTACTTTTAGTGCACTGATGGTGATTTTTCCAAATGAGTACGCCGACTGGAAGATACTTTTATTTCCTATTCTGTTTTGCCCACACGGTACATTACCGAAATTATCGAAACAAAATCGCTTTCAACGTGAACAATGTTTTTTCCATTACTAAAAGTTTCGAAGAAATCCAGACAATAACGGCCGGTGGAAGTAGAACGAGGGAGAATAATTAATTTTGAGGTCCAAACTTAAGTGTTGTCGGCGACAAAAATAGTGTATCAAAACACCGGATTTAGGCTGTAGTAGCGAAATATTTTTAAATTGTTTTTGTTATATTGATGTGTATTTTTGTCGGCTGTTCCGTTAGTAAAAAAAACAACTAAGCAATATCGTGGTAAGGCTGCAACGAGGACGCAGATGGCGGTGTTTATCTTAGGAGTCGGTAAACGTCGGACGGTAAAGGGGTCTGGTTGGTTCGATGTTCGGTCGGAGCTTAAAAATTAAATGCGACTTCGGTGCACGGATTTTAGAACGGTTAAATCAAAAGTCGTGCGCCTTTAGACAGAAATGCGATTTGACGAAGGTAGCGAGGCAATCATCGGCGGACACTTTTGAATGAAGTTGTGTGTACACGTATAATCTCACGCGCTTGATAAGAAAAAGGTACTTCGGCCAAATAATATTATCTAGCGGATTTTCCGGCTATATCCGGTGACGCGAATTCATATCTCCGCTTTCGGTCCGACTGCGTGTGTGTACTTGCAACTATCGGCAGTGTCGAGCGCGGTGTAAAGCAGCCCGACGATTTCCAGTTCGAGACTTCGCCCGCTATAAACATATCTGAGATGGTTAACATTTCAGCAGGGATTGTCGGTGAGAAACATTAAATTGACAGGATGATACTCTTCGAGGGTGTCGGAAAAATAGTTTCCACTTTGGCCAGATCGGACAGCGACAATTCAGAGGATTACCGAAAAGAAAACAATGACCATTCGGAGACTGTTTTGAGCACCAACTTTCTTTGCTACCCTTCCACGTTTACCTTTATTGTTTTATTGACAGTTTCTTTTTTTTGTTTTTTTTTTTTATTTTTTTATCAAGAACTTGATACGCTTTTCTTATTTGTTTTTTCCGATATAAGCTTATAGGCAATTGGAATTTTTCTTTTTCTCGCAATTCTCAGAAAATAAACGTGTACAACTAGGGCTTTTTCCGTTTTTGATCTTGGCTGACTGTTTTTATCGAAAAAAAAAAAAAAAAGAAAAGAAAATACGGCCAGGATATTAACGTGCCGAACCAGTGTTAATTTAAAGTCAACGAAACGAATAAAGGAGACAATTAATCTTATTGACTAGTAAAAGTTTCAGCTGAATCGTTCTAAAAAATTGTGGAATAACCGGTAAAAGTGAGAACACATTTTGGAAACGCTTAAACTGCTCAAAAATCCGCGCACGTGATAAGCATTCATTGCCGTATACTTCTTTTAATTAAAGATGAGTTTCAGTAGCGGTTTTTCTAAGTTTCATGTGTACTTTCACGATTAAGGATAGTTATCTAATTTTTTCGATAATGCAAAAAAATATCTGTTACACAGACAGAGTCGACGGCCTGACCAATATGTCTACAGAGCCTATTGGAGTAGTGGTGTCAATCGAAAGAGAACGCTTCACGCGTCACAGTTTCAGTCGTACGAATTATGTAGTTTTTCTGCAGAAACATCAATCTCTTTATTCTGTAGCCACACTTCATACACGGGACGCTGTATCAAGTGAGATAGAGGATGATTATGAAGACGTACGTTATAACTTTTTTCCCAATACATACCGATACATAGATCAGTAAAAAGATGAATTTTTATTAAGTGTCGTTGTAGTTACCATAGTGTGTTGCCTCTACATAGATGACTTTTCTGTCGTATTCAATTTTTTTTTTTCGGTATTTTTCATCAGTGATTTTCTGAGCACCGCAAAAAAAATAACGCAAATTTAATTTATTATTGCTCGTAGAGATTTTAAACGAATAATTTGTAATAAAGTAGAATATATCGAATGAAAAGTTCAATTCTCATTCGGTTATTTTTACAGAGGTTTTGTAATTTTCTACGATAAAAGCACTATTACCGTAAATACTATTTTCATTACAAATCGGCAGAAATATCTTTTTTATTTTATTGGCATTACCACTGACAATGAACAACAGTCGCTTCAACGGTTTACTTTACAGACGTTACTGCTGCCATTATTGCAAAAACTTTGCGCTATGACCAAACCGGCGACATTCGTTTAATCTGTCCGTCTAAAGAGTTTAATTTAATCAATTTAGGATTCATGTATATTGCGATAGCGTCGGTAATTACAGAGATTAAGAAAAAAGAACAAAAAAAAAAAAAAAAAAAAAAAAAAGCCCAACATATGGATAAAGTTTTCTGATACGGATAATATTTTATTTCGAAAAAAATGATTTCGCTCACAGAATAAACAATAAAGAAATAAAGAAATAAAGAAAAAGGTTTACAGTACAATTTGAATTGTAATGACCAAAAAGTCTGACGGTGAATTAATCAGTAAAATCAATAGCAATTCGTGGGCATGGTTTGAACATATTTTTTCGAATTGGTGAAAATTTTCGCGGTAAGTATTGCGTACCGTTCTTGATGCAGCACTCTAGGGAATACAAAATACGAAGGTTCGCGGGTATAATTGTCTTATTTAAACTATTAAAATCAACTACAATTCAACGCGAATTATGTAAATGCGTCCGTATCCGAGTATACAATGGTGAAACTTCTCTTCTTCATGTTGAATTAATGAGCGGAGGAAATTACATTCTGTACTTACAATGATGTTATTACGTCCGCGTTTCGAATAAACTTCTACCAATTACTTTCTAATATATATATATATAGTGCATACATATATTCACATAGAATCTATAAAGGTTCGCCGTTTTAATCTCTTTCCAGTTTAAAATACGGTTTTACGTTATTTGTAAGAGTAAAATTACGTATTTCTCGCATAACAAACTTTCCCGGTTTTATTAATTTTACAAATTCAATTATTTATAAAACAATAAATATATTGTAGTACGAGATTATGCGATAACGAGTTTTCTAGAAAAACTTGGGGCAAAATCGAATTATCTAGTGCAGTGTTAAAAATATGAAATTCAGATAGCTGAATTGTAGGTAAATTATCCGATATTAATTTTTTTGATCGACTGCGCGTATGGAAAACTATCGCGCCATTAGTTCACGAGATTGTTTTACGTCACTAGCGACATTAGTGCAGAAGTATAGTTTAGTTGAATTATTGCTAGTTGTTTTTTTTTTGGCTCATCTTTCTTTGACTATAGTTTAATCGTAATATTTGAAGTTATTGTCGATTATAAACTATATTTGAATTTCATTATCCTCGATCTATTTATACAGTCGACAACTTGAATAGGAACAACTCGAAACAATTTTACTTACTATTACTGGTAGAGAATTCGATTCCTTTAATACCTACTTTTTCAAAATATTACTTATAGTTATCCTACGAGGTTTTGGTTAAAGCATGTTCACATGCGGTATTCATAATTTCAGATTTATGCTGGTAAAAATATTTTTATATGTACATGTACATATATTGAATAGATACGAGAGTATACACATTTGTTTGCGTTTTATGCTGTATACGTATCTAAATAGATGAAAGCGCATGTACGGTGCATGAATATATTCTTATATATTTAATAAGTACGTCTAGTTAGAGAATCGTGTTCTACTTTACTCGTTTTAATGTAGACATTTGCAAGAATATTGTATTTTTAAAACAATAATATCATATCGTGTAGACTAAAGTATAGAACAAAATACAAAACCAAATTATCGTGTAATATTTGATTTGCTAAAACTTTACACGAAATTACGGTTTAAATCTCGACTCGGCCACAAAATTCTAACTTTCAGAGCTTCCATTTAACCGTGGGTTCATTCTAACCTGATTCAAGCTATGCTTTGTAAATGCCGACACCGGAATTTTTATAATTTCGCTTTAAAGCTGTTTTCACCTGGTAATTGCATCGCCATTATGTTCGCTGCTCATCATCAATGTTGGTTTTCCGGACGGAAGACGTGTAACATCTTTAATAAACTCTTTTTGATAATTGTACCTATTCAGGATCTAAAAACAAGGATATATTGTATATGAAAGCGTAGAAAGTTCGAATAATTAAACAGATTGAGCAGCACTGCTGCTACGGGTATACTAATATCAGTATATGACTATATTCTAAGGAGTCGGTCTTCCGTGCTGTTGCTGCAAGACGAGTGATGAGATTCTCTGCTACAGCTTTCTGCAAGTTTGTTAAGGATTGATTGTCAGCACGGTATTTCGGTGTGTGGATTGACATTAGCGTAGGAACACTTAACATTTTAGCGTTCGCCATCATTTGTGACTTGCGAAAGGAAACCGAAACTTCTACTTTTACCGAGTATTTAATTCTTAAGTCTTTTGTGAGTATATGAATTTACTTTAGCTGAGAACAAAACGTACCACAGGTACCCTGTAACAGGTTTTTATTTATGTTTCGCTGTCGACTATATCTCCGGTGTAGGTAGTGAATATTTTGTAATTTTTTTTTTTTGGGGGGGGGGAGAAAAGCTTCTCGCCAAAAAAGTATCGTAAGCAATTGTAAAATCGATTAAAATTGCCATTGTCTCTAGGTATTTTTTGAAATCCAGTTCCAAAACGTAAGTCGTTAGTGCTATGTGTCTCGTTCACGGAATGATCTTCCCAAACGGAAACCAGCCTAGAATTCGTTTCCGATTATTGTGGCGCTTCTTTGGTGGATGGACCTTTCAAGCAATTTATATTATCGAGGACGAATTGTATAGGACTTTTCTCGCCAGGCTTTTTATATTGGCAACAACTTTGACTTCTGGTAATTGACCAACTGCAGGTATTCGGTTAAATAGTTGCAGGTCGAACCCGCTACTTTCTAATTCGGAATTTTTAATAAATTCTTCATTTAATTGATTTAACAAAAGTTTTTAATTTGGATGATAAATTTTATGTTTCCTTTTTACCTTTCGATCATACTTAAATTACTCGTTACAAATTTCGAAAGAATACCGTTTTTTTTTTATTTGTAATATTTTTATTATATACCAATTAGGAAAAATAAATTTAATAAAAATAAAACGAATTACGTTTGTTTTTTTATCCAATTATTTAATTCAGCTCAGGATGTCAAAAATGAATGCGACATCGAATCTTTCCTGATTTAATAACATTTACAAAGGCAGGAGTCAGCTATGTTTTATAGAATATATACGAAAAAGACTGATTATAATGATAGTGAAAAATCATCGACAGCTTTATTATAAGCAAAAGACGTAATGGCCAGGAACCAAAAAAGAAAGAAAACAAAAAAGAAAAAAAAAAACACGTTAAAAACTTCACAAAGTTAAAATTTTAATGTAATTCGATATTTTTTAACTTATTAGTGCCCCGGGTAGAGAAACATTAATATCTCTCCAACATTACAGGATAGATTAATCTTAATAGAGGCTTTTTGCATTTCTTAAAAGCCTTAAAAGTTTTTAGCCGATTAACAGTTTGTGCTCAGTCAATGTTTATAATCAATATGATGTGTAACATTAAGCGACATCGTAAATATCGAAATGTTACCCCATTGAAATTAAGACATGGTAAACTTTTTAATAGGTTCGTTACACCAACAAGGGGCTCTGCGATTAATAATGCGTTGCTAATATTTTTTTGGATTTCAGGGGGAAAAGATGATTTCGAAATTTTGAAAGTGTCCTTTACGAGTGAAAGGGGCCGATGAAAAATTATTACCGTACGATTTACGACAAGAACGTTTTTCTAATCCGTTTATGAATTATTTTCCTTACCGAACTAAAGTTCCAATGAAAATGTTTCACACCGCGTACAATTTCTTTCTTTTCGTTTCGTTATCTGAAGAATTTCTGTCGTACTATTAGGCAAATCGCACTTAATTTCATTCAAAAAAATAAAATAAAATAAATAAATAAAAAATAAAACTTTGCCTGATTGCCCGCATAAACAGTCAAGTGCGGTGAACAAAAAAGGATATTTGAAAACAAACTGAAGACATACGTAAATGTCGCGAACGTTAAAGCAGTAATACGAATAAAATTTCAATTAAAATTACAGTCACCTGCATTTTTAAGAAAAAATTTACCACAGAAAACGGCATTAGCGCCGCATGTTTCACGCTACGTTAGCACTGGAAAATATCAAACGTGCCGATGTCCGACCTTTGTAGTTCGCGTCGTTTTTAACATCGCGTGAAATTTTAATTAAAAAATGAATTTTTCTTTTTTACAAAAATATAACGTAAAACTCTGTATTTCACGGTAAAGATTCTGATTCGTCCGTTGTTTCGGATAATGTTTTGCAGCTACAGTTCAAACACAACTGAAGGATATGCTGTTTCTTTTTCTTTCGTATTTATTATTTACAACGTTTCTATAACGATTGATTACAATATCCGTATTTAAATTAAACTTCTTGATCCCATTTTAACGTTAATTCTATTTTACGTTATTACACTATATTATTATACTTGTCTATTTGAAATGTGTACTTAATACTAGCCGATCTTTTAATATAAATGCGTACTATGAGTATTTTTACGGTGCTTGATTTGGTTGATGTGAATTTATTAAATTCCGTAAAAAATTTGTTCGTGAGTTTTGTACGCATCCAAGGGACGTAGATAAAGTGGCTGATGCAGATCACATGTTTTTAGAATGTTCTTATTACACTTCGCGCATTTCTGATCTCCATCGAGTGTTATTATTATTACTGAATAGCCCATGTCCATATAATATGAATTATATCCTTTCACTACCGATTACATGTCATGCAATCTATGATTTTGTAAGAAGTAAGATATTGGTATAGTCACATATCGTAACAGACAATTGAGATTAATAAGTGAAATAAACAGACAATGGGGGTGGAATTTGAGTTTAAAGCCCAAAAAAAAAAAAAAAAAAAAAATGAATTTCCTTCTTATAATTTAATCCACTGTCGTTGTGGTAAAGTTTATTTTAAAAATACACATAAATTTCGTTAATCTAGACTTTTAATATGATTTTAAAGTGGTTATAAAGAATTTTAATTTACTAATATTGCACAGCTAACTATTTAATAATCTGTTGTTCGCATTTAATACTCATCTTGATTTAAACGAAAAAGGCTATTTCTGCATTTGTTAAGCACTATGTATTATTTGATTTCTCTAAGGTTAATAAGTAGGCTAAATTTATTCAAAAACTCTTCTATTATTTCATATGCTTCACTTTATTCCTTAATAATGTTTTATTGACGATTATTATTGCTATATTGTCTACATACGTTGTCATTTTTACTTGTGTAGAGCTAATGCTCTATAATCATCTTATGGACGCTTCGACCACCTTATTTTAGCGGCGGTGAAGGAACGCACCTTTTTTTCCCCCTTTTTCATACGCTACTTACAACATGGTCTACAACGCAATATATTAAATCTGAGATTGTTCTTTTTCAACTTTTACATATACAATGCAAAATTATTTCTCAATGTCGAAGTTGTGATGGAACACATTGTCACATTGATAGGGGTCAGAGAAAATGGAGAAAACAGGTAAAATTTTCTCCATAATGGACGTACGCTACTTTCGACTGAAATAACCGCAAAAAATATGCGTCAGTTTTCCGGCATAGACGATATAGAAATTCAAAAATAAAAAATGAGGTTCGCCGCAGTCATTATTGAAATTTGCTAACCGCAAAAAAAGGTTTTTCACGAGAAAAGTGGAAATAGCTTGCACTCCGGAAACCGAAAGGAAGAACAAGGACATCGGTGTGGGATACGTAGGGAACGGATAATCAGAAACGAAGTCAAAAACGCTGTTGTTCCAATAAGACTAACAGGGTACATGGCAGTGAATTATAGCTGTTACCAGTGAAGCGAGACAGTCCAACAATATTTCACACTTCCTATAACTTTAAAAAAGGTGATTTTCAATGATTGAGCATCTTTGTCGAAAGTATCCAAAGCTGACCGACCAAGTGGCTGTAATCTAACTGGATATGTAGCAGTAAAGGGTGCGAAAGACATCGTGGTGGCCAAGACATGGAAGCCGCGAGAAGGGTCCTTAAATGCACTGAAAAAGGCGGTTTATTTATCATCATCATCATCATAGAGTTGCCCATGCTTAATTCCTGAGCTTCGGCGACTACCTATTCGTACATTTCAGCTGTACAGACATAGGCATAGCGCTCATAGCAATTATTTACATGCAGTACGAATGTGAACACACGCAAGACTACACTTGCAACTGACATTGTGAATGATTTACATTGAGATATAGAAATGGCAGTCCTCCCGTTTGTGTCTGCTGTGTATTAATTAACACACATATGATGATATTTTTCTTTTCTTTTCAGTCGTATCGGTCGATTCCGAGCGTCGTGACTACCTATTTGTACATTCTAGTTGTACTGATTAGTGTGCTCATGGCAATTATTATATGCAATACGAATGTGTACACACGCAAGAATACTACATTCGGAACTGATTAGTTTTATCGATATACAAGTGCAGTCCCGGTGTGTGTCTGCTGTGTACTGACCTAGCGCGCATATGATGTTGTTCGTAGTGGTTTGCCATTCCCTTCCATATGAATCTATTAGCGATTATTTAATTGAATTCTTGTAATAAGTTCTGTCGTCGCCCGGGATCGAACCCGTGACCTCCGTAACGGAAGTCAAGTGCTCTAGCAACTAATTGCGAAGACCATGATATGCTTGTTTGTAATTGCCTTCCATATGAATCTATTAGCGGTTATTTAATTTAATTTTTCGTAATAATTTCTATCGTCGACCGGGATCGATACTTCCGTAACGGAAGCCAAGCGCTCTAGCGGCTGCGGCGACCATTATATCGAATATAAAACGCAGTCACACCATCACTTACGCTAACGAAAACCATTCCAATGAAATAGACTGCGCGCAGTTGTTTTCGAGAAAACGCGGTTTCAATATCGTCTGATGATAACATGCTTTTCACTGAATATGAAGGAACATGCTCGAAACTGGCTGATATTTCTAGTACGAAAAATTAGCCAACCGAACACTATTGAAGTGAAACAAATAAAAGATACTATTCGCGTTGATTAGAAAAAGCATACAAAGCCAACGATCAGTTTTAGATTATAAGCGTCCATATTGATGGTGCATAGAAGAACTAAACGAGTTAAATTAAATACTGTTAGTTAAAGTGAAGGGTAAAGTTGTAAAAAAACACGGAAATCATTAAAAATAAATCGGAAACCCCCTTTAATTAAAAAATTGTATCAATAAAATAAGTCTACTGAAATATAGAGTTTTTGTTTACTCCGAGTGCTCTTAGGCCAGCTTTTATGTTAATCTGATACTTTATTGGGCGTAAATGTTTTTCGTAAATGTAGATGAAATAAAAAGATTACTTTAAATACAAAAAATTATGCTTTTTGGTATCATTACTTAGAAAACTCTACGTTTTCAGAATTTTTTCTGTTTTTTTTTTTTTTTTTATAAGTATAAGTTTGGGTGTCCTGTGTAACTGACTTGGACTATTACGGAACTTAGACGCGGTAGATTATACAGTAGGCGATACAGGCTAAAATTCAAAACCTCCCGAACACAGTCCGTATGGTTTGACAGCAGACAGCGGAGTGGGATATGGCTTGAAGTGCTGGAATTGTACTGGCACACCGTTTAAGCAGATGCTCTACAGTTGGCGAGGACGTATGCCGCAGACAGGGCAATTTCATTTCGCAAAAGCGTCAGATGAACAACAGAGAATTAAAAATGATCAATACTTCGTACTAAACTTTTCGGTAAATTTATTGTGGTAATTTACACTTGTTAGTTTAAGGATCAGGCTAGAAGCTGTGACATTTGGTTACTCCAAAAAAAAAGGTAACATTTATATATTATCTGTATTCGCATGAATCACGAATCTGGTAAATGCTAATTTAAAAATACGTCCTATTTATTAGGTGCATTCCCAGTGTCTACTTATCACTATGAGGGTCCTTATTATGAAGTCATCATGGGTTATTAGTTTTCAATAGTATCATCAATAAATAATAGCCCCTGGTGTACTGTTTTCACCGAATAAAAATCGACATAACTTCGCATATAAACGCCTTTTCGACGTCAGTTTCTCGATTAGCGTTTATCGGGCGACCTATGATCTCTAGTAAGTTCTACTATTCGATAATAATAAATTTTAAAATACGGCAGAACTAACATAGCGGGTTTCCTGGTTACCGCATTTCCGGTATCACAGGTAGGGCGGAACTTATATATAAAAAATAAGGGGCTCTATTCTACTTCTTCAATCATTAAAAACTAGAATTGATACCCCTTCGTCGGTACTAAAACCAACCGTTAACCTATCGGACCCGAGGCTTCGACTGTGAGCGAATCAGAAATGCTATTAGCACGAAGCAAAGAAAATACTCAGCGTATGTAAGATAACCGGGTTTTTTGAACAACTGATTTTAAAATCCACTGACAGCTCCGTTCATGTGTACTAATCTGAGAACAGTGAAGTGCTTTTTTTCCAGAGAAAATCTATCGATTTTCGTTGGACACCTCAGTTCTTCCAAGTGAAACACGATCGTTAGCCGAAAATAAAATCTATAACCTCCGAATTTTATCTTAAACAGAAGGCTGTTGAAATTATTACGAAGTATCAAAACTTTTCTAAGACCTATTACTAAGAATAAATGCGGTAGCACACTGAATGCTGAAATGTTTGGCATCCTTTTTCATCTCGAAGTTATCCGTTCGCATTTTAGCGAAATAATTTATCGTAATTTCGGCTGCGATATAAGCAACAAAAAAGTTGAACATTAAAATATCAGCGCCGAGTAAAAATGCAAAGAACTGTCCAGATTAGATCGGTTACCACGTTGCATTCGTGTATATTGTTTCCAACGCATGTGAACGAGCTCATGATCGAACAACAATGAAGCAACAGAAGTCTAAGGCTAAGAGCAGGAGGAACTATACTATTGGTCGCGGATACAAAAAAGGACCACGTGCAAGATTGCCGGTAAAACATGTAGTCTGAAACACGAGAGTCAATCAGATTTTAGATTGATTTTGTAAACACCGGTTATTATAGCGATAAAAGTGCATTTGAAGTGTACGTATATAGGCGCTCGCCTAACGTTCCATATATGTATGTTCAGCATCTATTTTTACTTCATCATCGTCGAAAACCAAATTTGGGGCATTATTATCGCGACTCTTGCACTGTTACAACAGCTCTCGCAAAGACCGTTTTGTGCACTTAGATTACATGTCAAATTATTTTCGAAATATTGTAAAATAATAATGTAAAAATATTTGTTTCAGGTAAGTAACGATACTATTGGCAAAGCGTTGTTCTCACCCGCGTATTTCTTTCGTTACCGAAGCGATTTTCAATTCCGGTAAGTTCGTTCTGATTATTTAATTGTTCGTCACTTTGCACACTTGGAAATTGATAAAACAGAATAAAAAAAGCAACGAAAAAACTAGACTCGGGCACTCTCGCCGTTTTGTCGGAGAAAAGTAAGAAAAAGATTATGTTATGATTTTTAGGTCCACTGCTGTACACATTCGCATTTTTTTTGCAACGTAATTACATTGCGAAAGAAACGTATCAGCAACCATGTGGCGTCATGACACACACAAGTGAAATGTTAAAAACGTTCGATTTTAATGTATGTATAGTTCATTTTTTGTAATTTGCGATTATAGTTTCCGACTGCTAGACTTTTCAAGTCAGATACGACGACGCTGACGATGATGTTCAGTATAAATATGAAGTGTTTTTCTTCTTGCCACCATTGTCTACTATCAATGCGTTAATTTGCCTTCCACTGAAAATTTAACGAGCTTGAACTGGATATTGAGATTTGAATGTTTTTATATGAATTTTAAATAATGACTTTTACAATTTTAACTGTGAATTTATTCTGACGAACTGTGACCAAAGTAGGCGTGAGATATTTTATATTCACGGTAACCATCAGCGACGCAGGTGTTACATTAGAATTTATTTTCTAGAACATTTCGTAATCTCGACTATCCGTCGTCTTTGATTTAATCACAGTCTCCTTCCTGTGCTATTTTCACGTTTCTCATCTGCGGAGGACCTATTCTGTCTTCTTCGCTATATTGTTCCCCTCACTTTTATTTATCTTTTCTTTTTTTTTCTATTTTTTTGTGATGCTAATCACGTTTTATTTGAACGTTCGGTCTTTTCGGATGAGCTATTTATTCCATTCTGTTAAAACTTGGTATTCCCACTTTCCTCCTTTCTTCTACCTGCCTTCGAATTATTTTCTATTTTCTATCTTAAATGGTTTTTCATAACCGCTTTTTTCTTCTCTCCCAATTTTCAGGCCTAATTAACGAACGCAATAAAAACGAAAAAAAAAAAAATGAAAGAAAACAGAAGACCCCAAAATTGCAACATACCATAAATATTACCTTTATATTCTTCGCGAGCATTACAGATTTTTTCTTGAACCTTTTCTTCCGGCCAAAATATTTTTACACGCGAGTGAAAGTGCAAATTTAATTATCCGGTTTCTTTTAGGGCTTATACTTTTGTAGTGCCCTCTAATTTTATAGAAAATGAATTTCTTAATAACGTGTTAACGGTTCAACGGCAAGAACAATAAAAAATTCACACATTGGGGTATTATTAAGGTTATGCGCTCACATACTAACAGCATATAACATAAAAGTAAATGTATGATTTATTTGCAAAAATTTTAAGTATAGAACCGATGAGAATTTATTATTAAAATTATTAGATGTCAGCGTAGAAAAAAGTAAATAAATTAAGCCATAAACTAATCATTACAGGGCTAATTCGTCCAGCTTGACATCGAAAAAAGTAGAAGAAATATTAATTGGCCTATCTAAAACAAATAGAGAGGTAGCCGTCAGCGGTTGCGGATATAAATTAATTATGAAAAAAATGTAAAACTTCTACCGCCGCGAAGGTAAAACATTAGTCACTGCGGTTTGAAAATCTAAAAGAAAGAATAATTTGCAATTCTGTAGTAACGCACACGCAGAAAAGAGAACAAAGAGAGAAAAAAAGCAAAAAGACGAAAAAAAAAATGTACTTAATCACTTTTCAGAAATTTCGCGATTAATGAGATATGTTACCAGTTATCTGATTTACATACTTATACTGCTTGATTTCGTGATCGAATCGTCAGCAGTGTAATAAAGAATAGAAAGGCTAAAAGCCCATAATACGAGCGAAAATGGTATAGCCCGTTATTGCAGGGAAAGAATTTTCAAAGGTAATAATGGGAAATAAAAGGAGAGAGATGTAAATAAATCAAACGCTGCGAAGATTTTTTACGAGAGATACAGCTAAAGCGGAAAGCTGACTTAAATGTAATAATGGAGGAACAGAAAAAAGTGGCGACTGGGAATGAAGAATGAAAAATGTTTGTTCGAATGGAGATTGGCTTGGGTAACTTTTGGCGGGAATTGCAGCGAAGCACAGCGAACGTCGAGCAACAGATGGATGAAAGAAAGTCGAAATTTTAACGAAATTATTTCAACTTTGAAAATAATACGACGCTAAATTAAATTTGCAGTTATTTTTTGCTAATTTTTCAATGTCAATCTTCATTTGCCATTTCCGATTTTCTCTTCCACTTTTTTCTTTTCACTCGCTAGCTCGTAATCCGAAATTTTAATTGCGAACGAACCGGCGAATCGCGCGTACTTAATTAAAAATGTTAAATTTTGTTCGAGTATGGCTGATTAAAAGTGGCAAATGATTAATCGTTATATCAGTGTTCGCTTCTAAAATGTATAAATACGATGCGGCTACGTTGTCACAATATTCTAATTATCGTATAATTTTAAGGAGAGGTCGGAACATTACATGAATGACGAGATATTATTCCTTTGCCAATTTGCTAATGCTGGCATGTGATCTTAGGGTTTTGTTGTTTTTTTTCGAAATTGCAGAAAACTCCGTATTTCCTGTCGTAATGCTGAACTGTTCACTCTTTTTTTTTTTTTGGTTTTTTTTTTTTTTAAATGTTCTAGAAAAGCTTTTTTGTCTTTCTTCTTTATATTTTCTGATATGGTTTAATGGCGGCAATCAATAATTTCATTCGGACATATTTCATCAACGGGGAGGTACTATATTATAGCATTCCTTAAACATTTGAACTGTAGGTAAAACGTAACAACATTCCCGTGGCTATTGCGAATTATATTATTTCGCGATTAATTTATTATTTACTCGCTTTTGAGTTCTAAGAGTTTTAATGAAAATTACGTTAAATTATTTCTTTTTTTTTTTTACGAGCCAAATCTAAAAAAACTACGACGTCAAGTATGAACCTTTTTGAATGTCAGTTATTTTGTAATATTTCAATAGTTACTTATTTAATAACTATTAAAAGTATAATATTATCTATTAATAAAATTAGGGGTTAATTTTTACCATGCAGGGTAGAGTTGTTTTACCCACAGCAGAGGTATGAAGTTAAATAAAAAAAAAAAATAAATAAAAAAACTTGCCATTAAAATCAGACTAAAAGGGGCTTCTCGGATTAAGGTGATGTTAGCGCGCGAGCCTTTCAACTGAAGCGGGGTCTAAATACGGTACGTGTCCAAATCCAAACGAGAGAGCCTGATATTTCATCGGTCGTCAGCACTAATTCAATTTCTAAACTGTTAATATCGCTTCAAAATGGAATTTCTCATATCGATTAGGCGGGACAAGTTGCGACGAATTTTTATTACACCAGACAAATAGTTACGGTTACATGGTAGTGGTGTAAATCTTACGCAACAGTCGTATAAAAAAAGACTTTTAGCAATTGTAACAAATGCTCATTGCGCAGAACACGCAATTTCGTCGTTCTATATATTCTGAGTAATCTTATTCGACATTGTTAAATTAGTATACGCCAGTGTGGCGTAGCGTGAATTTCAGAATTAAGAGGAAGAGCCCCCCCGATCAAATATTTTTTTTACATAAAAATAAACGCGCGTAAAATTCGGTTAACTACAGAACAGAAATGAAAATTAATTAAGAGCAACGAAATGTCTCATTTTCTTTGCGAATCATTTCAATTTTCCGGGTTCTTGTTTGCGAAAGTGTCTATTACATCATCACGAAAAGATGCTAATTTCCCCGAATGTGTTTGATAATATAATTCTTTTTCAATACTAAAAGAAGCTAATGAAGGTAAGTGTCATTCATGCGTATTTCTTAAATACGTTTTTATTCGTTTCATTGCTGAGAATGATCAACCTCGGCAGACGAAGTGGTTGCTGGAATTGTGGTTATTAAATGAGAAAGCTTGTATACACACTTCTGGAAAAACACCTGTGAGACAGCTGAAGCGGTCAACTATAAGATGCACCGCAATAGTGTCTTTATGTATGTTAGAATTTTGAAAGTACACTCTTTTCAAATTTGCAAGATCGAAAAACTTTCCGTAATTCTGTTTTAAATTGAAAAAGTCCTCTTCCGGAAAATTTTATTGAAAATCTAAGGGAATTTTTTTCCATTTAAGAGATTTATTTAATTTTTGTTACATCATTAAACCTATTATTGGACACATTTGTTCGCCTTCTTCGTGATAGCTTTCTGTTTTCTCCAAAAACTGAATCAAGTCAAAGCCATTTGCATTCCATACATTCTTTTTTTTTTCTTGCTTAAATAAAAGCCAAGCCCGACAGAACAATTTTTTATCTTCGCACAATAGCCATGGAGCATTGTTGCACATAAATTTGTTTTTGAAAATGGCGGTTAAATATTTTACAAACATAGAGAAGTTTCATTAATTATGGAAGAGATTACACGCCTTCTGATTTTGTAATAAAATTTTCTAAACTAGGCGTTGGTTTATCATTTTGAATGATAATAACTTTTTTTTCTTGATTACTTAATGAACTAAAAAACTAATCAGTGCAAGTGTTTGAATAATTGTATGTAGCTCCAATTTCAAAAATTGTTTGCACTTTAACAGACTGAAACAACAGTGATAAGCGGGTATATAGCTTCTACTGTAGTAATATTACGGACTGAAAAGCGGCAAAAGCGCGACCGATCATCGCTTCCAGTTCCCCGCTGTTAATAATAGTAAACGACAGCGCACAAAAATCGATCCAAATAAAATGTACTGCAAATACCGCATTACCAATGGTAGTACACACACCACACACACACACACTGACATGCATAAAAATCGCGCTGTTGATCAATGTACGTGACCGTAAAGCCAAATTGGCCCAGCGCTTCCAGACTGAACATGCGCGCGCATTTTTCTTTACTCTCGGATACACATTACTCTCGAATTGCACGAATATAGGATTCGCGCAAATTTCATGCGACATAACTTGGGGCTTCCAAATTGAATATGCGGGCGCAACCTTTTCCGATCATCGGCACGCAGCAGATCGTTCGGAAACAATTCTACGCAGTAGTAACGTGAAATAGTAAGTGTTTAATTGATTTTGCCACTCGCTCTTGCAGATGCTCTTTCATCTAGCGCTACTTTTTTCCTAGTAATTTTTAATTTTGGCACTCCAATTCAGCAAGTTACTTCACTTTCTCTCTTAGGCTCGTATTCTTTTCGTCGATATTCTAAAAAAAGCAATTTCCTATTGATCCGTTAGAGGAAGCATCGCTTCCATTGACGCTACGCGCCTGGTATACGCATTTGTGTATTTATAATATATACATATATACAATAAAACTTCTGTATAACGGATGGTCGCGGGGCCAAAAAAATTTGTCCGTTATTAAGAAGTGTCCGCTAATGGGAAATAATAATGTATGTACAGTTTACTGAAATTTACGTTATTGCGTATTGTAACGTATTTAACAAGAACATAAAAGATAGTACGTAATACAAAAAAAATACAGTACATATGTACACTTAAAGACAACTTCGCTGATACAAGCAAAGTATGAACATCCAGCTTGAAATTTTTCATTGATCAGTGGAACAGTTGCCGAGTTTTTGAGTAAATTATTTTCGTTAAGATTGCACTTGTACTGTAGACGCTTAGAATTTAGCTCACATAGAAATGAGGCAAAGTTGACCCGACGCGTTAACTATAAAATGCCGATAATTTTCAAACACTGTTTAGACGCTGTCATAGATTCGTTTCTATTCCGTTTTTATTCAGCTGTCATTTAATCAGCGAAATTTATATACGATCGGGTAAGGGCCGATGAATAATATTCGATGTGATGCGAACTTTTCTGATCCGTAATGGAACCACTCTCGTTATTTTAATCTGTTCTACGAACCGTAAAATTTTGCAATATTTCAGCGGAAAGTTTTCTTCACTCTATTTCAATTCTCTTCGGTAAGTGAACCGAACGCTAAAAATGAAAATAATTCTACTCCATTTTAGTTCGATTCTAAGTAATTCTTCTTTTTCAAAAACGTCTTCAGTCAAATACGGCAAAACGTAAGAAATTCACTTTTATAAATGATAACTTTGCTTTTGGTATCGCGTTTTGCTTTCTTTTCTGTTAAGGAGAAATCTGACAAATTCTCGGAAGTTGAAGATTGAAAGCCAACAATCAACATTAGAAAGATAATTGTTTAGGTTTTTAGGAGCCAGGAGAAATTTTTACGATGCAGTCTACGTATGTTTAGCGTGACTTTTTCAAATACCAAGAAGAAAAACATACAAATAACCGCACGGAATGAAGTTCCCATCTCTACCCGTTATTCCCCTCCTACTCTCCGTTATACTATCTACCTCCGATCGCCTCAGAATCTGAGTAGGTGATCTAAGCTCATGAAGTTTTGAGTTAATGCTGACACCGAAATCATTTAAAAAAAAAAACAACAAAAAAAAACCCCGATATAAAAAAAAATAATTAAAGTTTATTACTTAAGTTTTATTTTCAGATTAAGCCTAACGGCGGTGCTTGGCTTGGCGCCTTTGTACGCAAACTCATATTGCAAAAAAAAAAAGCGCTATTGAAATACAGTTCTTAATCAAAAAAAAAATCCCCCTCCCCCAATGTCTATATATATACATATACATACATATATAATTGGTTTCCTGGAATCGGCTTTGATGATTTTAATGAAATTCTTGAATTAGGGGATTTGGTGATAATCGATTGGTCATTTATCTTCTGGAGAACTCTGTTACACGAGCAACCCCTAGGAGAAAACGAACAATATTCGTCTTAGTGATTATTGTATTTTTGTCCACTTGAAAAGGAAGAAGTTTCGTTGTGTGTGTGTATGTTGTTTTTTTTTACGTTTCATGACTTTTGATCATTTAGACCAATTTTAATGATTGTTTGTTTATTCGAAAATGTACGAACCATTAGCTACCGTGTGAGTATTAGTGAACACAGGCTGAGTAGTCTTTGAATAACGTAAAAATAGAAAAAAAAAAACTGTCTCCTTAAAGACCTTTTTATTAATACGGAACAGACGCGAATAACGTAAAATATTATCAGTGTTATAAAAATATTCCGAATAAAGAATACGAATTTAAAAGCTCCATAGCACCAAGCTTATTACCGACGGAAATATTACGTCTTTACAAATTACTGAGTTTAACTTTTGACCATGTGTAGCAATCCGAATGATATTCTTTGCTTTTTTGAAAGCATACTGATCGGCGGTGGTCCCATATGAGTAATAATAAATATCGGTGAATCAGTAGTCATCAAAAAAAAAAAAAAAAAAAAAAAAAAAGGTTTAAAGAAAGAATCCCCTTAAAGATTGACTTTCTTTACTTCATGTAGGCAGATGGAAGTTGGTCAAAAAGTTTTCATTTTAAAATGGAATAAATGTGAACTTTCAGAAATTTTTAAATAAGCAATGAACACGAGTAAATTAAAATATTATCAGAATAAAGGGAATTGAAACGCTCTTGGCACGATTTATATGCTCATTACGGACGGAAATATTACGTTTGAACATTATGCGCCCTTACCAATATTTTATGCGGTACAGAAGAAGCAGAATTTTCGGTTGCTCTGTCTCTGTATTATTGCTTTAAAATATTCACTATAAAAATTGTGAACTAAAATTGATTTTTTGAAGAAGGAAAAAAATAAAAATAAAAACAATTATTTGATAAACGATAATGCGCACTTTATATTAAAATGTACGTAAGAATATTACGATGATTCTTAAACAACAATCATACCTTAATTAGAGTCCCGGTACATCAAATTCAAATTAAAATATTAATTAAAAACCGTATTAAATATATTCCTGACGTTTCTCGTACCTGGCTTAAACGAGTGATCGCGTTGTTATACTCACTGAATTGTTTCTAATTATTGTAATTACCGAGACTCTAATAAGTATTAATATCGTATAAAAATAACTCTGCCACATCGCTAAGCGTATTGCTTTGAAATATATTATTCTCCGTCAGATAATTATACTTCACAGAACATTTTTATTAAATTCTTACAGTAAATCTTAAAAATACATTTTTTTTCCGCGTTAAAGAAAAACTTTTTGAAGTTGACGAAAAAGTTACTTACTTAAACACTTCAATGTAATTATTATGCACGGCAAATAGAAATTTGAAAATGGATAATTCCTTGTGGAACTCATTAATACGCTGATTTGCAAATTCAATAAAGATCCCAGCGAAGCGAGCTTATCATTTATTATAACGAAAATTTCAACTAAAATTGAAAATAATCATTTTCATCGACGCTTTAATCGGATCAAACTTACATGCTGATCTAATTATTGATCAGGATGTAATTATATTTAATTTTGTGTACTTTAATTTGCCAAACGTGAGAACAGAAGTTGACAACTCGATAGCGAATATCGAAATTTTAGTGCTGCTGAAAGTTTTTGTTTATCGAATGTTATAAAAAGCAAAATGTGATAAAGTTTACGATATAAAGTATATACACTTTATAATGTGTAGCTTGATGCGAAATTTCAATAAAAATTTTATTCATTTCATGCCTTTCGTTTATACGGCTGGGTGCTAAATATGTTTTCTTGCTGAGATATCATCGACAGTAAAATCGAACTTTCACCCCGAGTATAAGAGTAAAGCAATCTAAAGAGAATATTTTGAACATTTTGGATTTGCTAAGATTTAGGCTTTCCGTTTCTTATTGTTCCTTCTCATTTCTCCTTCGTAAACATTATTCCTGAAATATAACTAACTCCTTTCGAATCCTAAAGAACCCCCGTGGTTGACGAGCTCGACAAAAAAAAAAAAAAAAGTACAGTAAAAAATAATTCGAATTAGTTCCTTTCTGTCGGCTACCTTATACTTTCTAGTAATTTCGCTTCCATCTAGAATTCTGTTTCAAATTAGGTATATATCTGGAAAGGTGTAAAGTATGGAATGAGCTTCCGAACTTATTCTTTTCAATTTCCGTACTTTCTACAGAAGCTTAGAGTGTGTGTACAGGTGAGTTTAAAATTCGAACAGCGGAAATATGATTGATTACATTATTAGTTTCCTACAAAATTACTATGCGAACACATAAATGTCTATCGTTGGAAATGCTTAAGTATTAAAAAAAAAGAAAACCACAAAGAAACATACCGCTACTTTTTAGGATTATTTTTTAATGATTAAGTTAAGAAATATGCACTTATATTGTTACATAACTTTGACTTTATAAATTGACTCTTTCAATACCATGCGGCCGCTTACGCATATATTATAACGCTATAGTATTGTCTAGAATCGTGTATGGGATTTCAATTTGGGGGCAAGCAAAAGGATTAGTAGACAGCAAAAGAAATGCTTAAAGATTACCTAATAAAGATCAGGTTAACATTAGCTGGTGGAGAGATAGAAATGAAATATCTCCAAGGATGGGCTACTTTTATCACCGATTGCTTGAATATAAGACCATAAATATATATCACAATAGCTACAATGATAAAAAGCAGGACAACAAGGAATAATAATAGGGAGGTATATTTCATTCGACCAAAAAAGGCATAAATAGTAAAATCGATAATACGGATGAAATAGTTTTGATTAAGCTGCTAGAATGAATCGCAGAAAATATAATGCAAAATAAGATAGGAACCTGGAAAGTAATAATTTTTTTTTTTTTTTTTTTTTTGAAAGCAACATCCTGTACCGTGTTTAACTGCTGTAGCTATTACAGTACGAAGATGCGCAGTTTGTTTTTATAGATATCTGATTATTCCGCTAGTTCTGATAAATTGTGTTATGGATAAAATTGCATCGGGGGAATTCTCAAGAGTGTTGGGGACTGTTTTGTTATTAATTGAAGGGGGCCGGTGAGGTGATAATGCTGGACAGTCGCATAGTATATGAGGAGTTGAGGGAGCAACATCTTGGCCACAGAAAGGACAATTCGTAGGAGAGGGGGTTCTTTGCAAAATAAAATTATGCGACATGGCCGTATGGCCTATGCGCAAGCGGCTAAGTGCACAGAAATCTCTGCGGGAAATGCTTTTTTCTGGCCACCATGGTTCCGTTGAGGGTTTAATTAACCTCGAGAAAGTCTGACACGAGGACCAATGGGCTTTCCATAAGGACGTGAGATTATTGAAGATTATGTTCGAGAGATAAGGTGGAGGTGGGCTGTTACTAGGCGAGGGGCAATATATTTCTGCTCGGGCGGATGTATCGACGCGTCCATTTCCAGGAATCCCTGCATGGCTGGGCGCCCACAGAAAGGATACGGAGCACTGTCTCTTAATAAGTTCGTATAATACCTGCTGTGTTCGAATTGCTACAGGATGTTTGGTGAGGGGATTAGAAATTGTCAATAAGGCCGCGGATGAATCAGATACCAGCAGGGCATTCTGTGATGTAGGCTCTGTAGAAAGAAAATATTCCAAACAGAAAAATACTGCGTATATTTCAGCATCCAGTACCGAGCAATTGTTATTCAGTCGAATGCTTCGAATCACGTCGCAGACTTCAAAGGAACAGGCGGTTGGGGAAGAAGTAGCCTCTGGGGTAGCCTTGGCAGCATCCGTGTAGAAAAAGAGGTGGTCGGGGTATTTTTGCATTGTTGCTGTTGTCAACTGAACGATATTCGGGTGCAGGGGTTTATTATACTTCGTCAGGGAAAAGTTAACATCAATGTTTAAAGGGGCCCACGGTGGAATCATGATGTTAGGAGCTAGGTTAGGGAAAGGGATTACGCTCACGTTGTGCTGCGATAGGAGAGCCAGGATTTCTGGGAGAGGGTCATTAGGGAACTCTGGGGTGTTGGGGAGGTCATTTGTGTCAATAGGACAGGCACGTTTACTAGTGAAAAGAGCGAGGGTCTCGCGGTGGTAATAATAGGTTCGGAAATACTTTAGTGGGGGAGTGTCTAACAAGGCACACAAACTTACAGACGGGGAAGTTCTATGTGCGCCAAGTATCGTGCGGAGCGCCGTGTGGTGTATTGAATCAAGGGATTTAAGTAAAGAGGGACTGGCTCGACGCATACGCCTGGGACCCGTAGTTTATTCTGGAAATGACTAATGATTTGCATATGGAGAGGAGAGTTTTCGGAGGTACATTATACTTTGTGTTTGATACATATTTAAGAATAGATAAGAATTTATGACATTTAACTTTAAGATTGGATATGTGGGATCGCCAAGTTAGCTTTTGATCGAACAGTAGTCCAAGGAAAGTAGCAGTAGGGTGGAAATGAAGTGAGGAATTTTCTAGATTGAGGCGGATGCTGGAAGAGTTTTGACGTCCCCTATAGAAATCAACACAGATAGACTTAGATGGAGAAAATACAAGACCATTATTGTTACACCAGGATTGTAGTTTTGAAATAGTTTTTTGTAGGATTTTTTGAGCATTTGCTGGAAAACTGGAAGACAGGGAAATGTTTAAGTCGTCAAAGTGAGCCGGGCGTTTACAGGCGGAGCAATACAATCATTTATATCATTGATATAAAAAATAAACAAGGTTGCACTAAGGGCAGATCCTTGTGGTAAGCCATTCTCAGTTTGAATGGTGCTCGATGTTGACGAACCAATCTTAACATGGAACGTTCTGTTTGTTAAAAAATTATTCAGATACTTGGCCATGTTTCCACTTATACCAGCTGTTGTCAGCATGGATAAGAGGCCGTATCGCCATACTCTGTCGAACGCCTTTTCTATATCGAAAAAGACGGAGTATACATGTTGGCGTCTGTGAAATACTGTTAATATTTGCCTTTGTAGGCTCAGCAGATGATTAACTGTAGTACGCTTCTTACGCCCTCCGGCTTGTGACGAGGATAGGAGATTATTCTGTTCAAGGAAGAAAAGGAGACGCCGATTAACCATTTTTTCCAGCGTTTTTGCGAGGACACTTATGAAGTAATAATTAAACAATGGTAACGTTGAAAATATTAATGAGCGACATTAAAATCGACAAAATAGGAGCCGGCTGTAGAATCGACCAATCGCAGTTGTCGAAAATGTAGTATGGAATTGTTGTATAACAATAAGTAGTTCTTTTTTGTTTGTACTTCTTTTTATTATTATTATTATTATTATTATTAGTAGTATTATTATTATTATTATTATTATTATTAGTATTAGTATTAGTATTAGTATTTTGTTTCATTACACACCTTGTGTAATTATGAAAACTAATTGTAATGAAATATTATATAACATACGTAACATATTTGTCGAATAAACGATAATAAGAGTGTTGGGCACCCCCACAGATGGGAAGTATGCCTTGCGGGGGACCCACAACTTATTTAAAAAAAAAAAAAAATGGTCAGTTTTTTTGTTTGATATTTAGGTACTTGTGTTTGATGCGGGGTAGTTCATACCAAAATGCATAAATAACTGCTTATACATCGAAATATGTGTAGATTAGTGTTTTTAATTAATTTAGAAATAAGTGGATTTTTTTTTCTTTTATTAAGATTCCCCGTTAACGTATTATATACGGAATAATTCTAATAAGATGGTTCAAAAACGACAAAAATATTCAATTAAAATATGCAATAACTCACAAACGGATTTACACTTATAAACTTCAAAATCGGAACATAAATTATAATTAAAATTCTCTATAAAACCATATCTATAACTTCAAGCTAACCGATTACCCTGGGCCAAAAAACTCCCAAAAAAAAAAAAAAAACCGTCAAGAATATATATTATCAACATTTAATTGTAAAGTATCAATACATATATCGAATAGATTATTATAATTAGGATACATTTGTATTCTGTTTTTATCATTGACTTTAATTTTACTATTGCCATGATTATTAAGAAACTCCGAAAAAACATGTGTCGGTATTTATTATACTTTTTAAATATTAATTTTCTGTCACACGTAAAAAAATGCGTATATTTAACAAAAATACGGAATATGAAACGACCTCAAAAATCTATCTCCAGATAGCACATTAAAAGTGTAATTTAAAGTATAAAACAAACCGTAGAAGAAACACTTTCATAAAACCAAAAAATGACGGTTAAAAAATTATTTATACCCCCCTTTCGAGCCTAAAAACAGCAAAAAAAAAGAAAAAAAAGAATGTTCGCGTAAGTAATGACCTAAGTAAAAAAGCAGAGAAAACCAAAACTTACCTCAAACGTACGCACAAAGAACCGCTTTATAGGAAAACTATAGCCGAACTTACAACTTTAAATTTAAAAGCTCGGATGTTTCGAAAAAAATGTTTTTTTCCCCCCCGGGTATGTGATATATCGTTGAAAAGATCGCTCTATTTGTCGGGAACGAAACCGTATTTCATTTCCTTAATGAAACTTTCAATGTTAACAAAACATTCAAAAAAAAACTCAAAAAACCCCCTCTGTGCGGCGCAAAGAATCGGATTTCTTTGTTTTGAATTTAGTATTACGTAAATTATGGTTATTTTTATCTTAGCATACGGAGTTGTCAGCGCATGAAACATCATGCTTGATTGAACTTGTTGCAAATTACAAACTCGGCGGCGCTTCGTCGGAGGTTTCATTGTACGTAATCGTTAATGTTTGTAATAGAAATCACTAAACGAACGATTATAGGAACGGCTACTTGTGACAGGTGTTAGTTTGCGAAAGTCATGTTGAAATGATGGGTTTGCGATGGGACGCAAAATATTATAAACTTACGCAGCGGTTAAACAAGCGTTTTAGCTAACAGATATGTAGTATTTAGCGAGGTTTTACGCAGAGAACTGCCTAGAGAAAGCTTTAGAAGAAGCCAAAGAAGCGAGTTAAAATTGCGTTTTGATAAATAATCTGCGCTATGCAGATGATACAACGATAATAGCAGGCAGCGAGGAGTATTTACAAAGTCTCCTCCTGGATATAAGGCAAAATGGGACTATAAATAAACACTCGAAAAACGAAAATCATGATACTGAACAAAGCGATAAAAAAGTACACTCGGTTGAAATAGTGTGCAAATTTAAATGTTTCGGATAGAACGTAACAAAAAAAGGCCCCTAAATGTGGGCAAGAATTGAGCGAGCGAGAACAGTGTTTCCGAAAATGAGATCTTAGAGAATGGTGAAATATTCAGTGTTGTTATATGGAGTGGAATCGTAGATGGGCAACGATGAGAGACATCTCTGAAATGCGGATTTTCAGTAGAATCCTGAAAATAGTATATGTCGACCACACGTATCTCTAATAAGGACGTCTAGAAACGAATAAGGTCGAAATCAAGAGCTACTCACAATTATAAAAGAGAGGAAAACTGCTGAATATCCAATGAGAAGTACAAGACGCTGCACAGGTAATATCGGAAAGAAAAATAGAAGGTCAGCGATGTAACGGCGAATATCGTGTGAGATTGGTAATTACATACAACTACGGACAGGAAATCAACGTGTGAGAAAATATTTAGAAGTTGCGGCCAAACTTCGGTCAAAAGGCACTCAAAGAAGAAACGAGGTTTCAATGTACTTTGTTATTATTAACCGATAGATAAGTGTAATTACCTTAAGCGAAATTCTTAATTGCATTTTCACTTTAACTGTGACTTTACATTCTACAGAATTTCGAGAAATTCCATAGCCTTATAACAAACATTTTACGCCTATGGTACACGTATTGAAAGAAAAAAAAAATAGTTCTTTTCCGTCGATCTTTATGTCGTTTTTAATGTAATTATCGGAGGATGATATCGGCCAAATTCTAACTTAGTACTTATTAAAAATAGAGTTCCGCGCATATGCGACAACTAATAATCTAGAAAAGACTGCTAATTACAGGTGCTACAGTGAGGAAAAATAAAACGTACAAACCGTTAAGATTGCGTCTCGACTTGAAGAGCAGTGCTCTCTTTGATAAAGTACGATGCAAATTTTTTTACGAGTTCGTACAAACCTCATTCAATACCCTTTGTATTTGTCATACGGAATTTCACGAAGAGAACGAATTTTAATTAAGTGTCAAACAATGAAGCTGTTTAGCGAGAATAATAACGCTTAAAGAATGCGAAATAAGCATACTAGTAAATTATCGAAGCGGCAAAAGTACACACTTTAAATTGACGTCATCAGTTGCAGCCGCCCGTTTTAAGTTCATCGACGCTTATTGTACCGGTTAAATGGTCCGATAGCAGCAAAAAACTCCTTTCCAGCTTGTAGCTGGCGTATTTTTAATTAATTTCGCGTCAGAAATAAAACAATTATGCCCGAGTTTTCTGCTACAATTCTATTGGTGAATAAAGGCAAAAGTTCCGAGCGGTAGTGTATACGGGCGTGTTATTTATGCCGTTAATTGACGACCGCCAAACAAACCGACTAAAATCTATGAACGATTTACTTGATTGATTTGATTCGTTGATTATTCCGACTCCCTCGCTCTCTCTCTCTCTCTCTGTACCCCCGGGTACAAAATTTCGATTCGGTCCGAATGCGCCTCGCTGTATTATTTCCGCAAATTAACGCTGCCTTCTTTAGCAGTCTTTCTTCCGGCAAACGGTCGTTCTATTTCTATTTTTGGCGGCACAAAGCACCTTTTTGAAAACGAATATTAGCAAAGGAAATAAATGACGTGTCGTCGACGACGAATTGAAACCACTAACTCTATTATTAAAACGATTCAATAATTCCAGCCAATTCCAGCAACTCGCATTCTGAACTGGAACTTTCTTCGTTGTTTATTCTTTTCGTTAAACCATCATCGTCGACGACAATGACAAGAAATCACCGCCTAAAAAAAGAGTCTTTTCGCACCAGTTATCATCATGCTCGACTTTGTGTTTACACTTATTTCCCTTCTCGTCGTCTTACCGTTGTTCGGCTGTTCTTTTGACGATTATTCGAAAATTAAACGAAGACGCGCCGTCGTTAGAAAAGCGACATCAACGGATGATCGGCTCGGAAAACAGATTTACCTCTCTGCCACAGGTATCCCCCGTTAAGCCTAATACGAATTTGCATGTGAGCTGCGTTGTTTTCGCGACTATTGCGTCGGTTTTACAGAACAGAACAGAACAGAACGTATATTTGGCTAAGTACAGTAATACAGTATTTATAAACAAAATGCGTACCAGCTCGAAAGAGACTTAACCGCATTACATTAGAGTGATAAAATCGAATATTTACGTATTGTTAACAAAAATATAAACACTATACAAAAAAAAATACAAAGGGCAAAAAAAAAAAGTATAACAAAAAACCCAAAATAATCAAAAATTACAACCAATTGTTACCATTGCAAACATTACTTAACAGCCTAGATATATCACCAACTAACTAAATTGTATTTAATCCGACGATGCTTATATTTAACGTACATCCGGGTTAGTTGTTCGGAATTATAATCGCCTATATTCCTGATAAGCATATTGCTATGGTAGGAACAGCCATGAAAGAATTTTTTTGCTGTATTAATTATAAAATCTTTTACATAAGGCAATTGTAACCAGTCATGCATATTATCTATTTTAGTCCAGCGGGGAACGTTTAAAATACACTGACAACACCTATTCTGTAGTAATTTAAATTAATTAAAATCGGAGTTTGAAATCGAGCACCAAACTGGAGCTGAATAAGTCAATATTGGTCTAATAATACTTTTATAGATAATAAACTTGTTTGCGGTGTTTAAGTAAGATCTCCGATTGATAATTGGGTACAAAGCTGCAATGGTCCTATTTGTTTTCGCTTCAGCGTATTTTAAGTGTTCCTTAAAAGATAATCTTTTATCTAGAATTACACCAAGATATCGAACATGATTAGCCCATTTAATCTTGGTGCCATTAATAATCAATTGCCTTGGAGGGGTGGGATATCTACGAGTAAAAAGTATTGCTTCTGTTTTAGTTGGATTAATTTCAATTTTCCATTTTTCCAAAAATTTTAAAACCCGAAAACTGTGCAGCTGTAGACGATTATAAATGGTAGACGTTCTATACGAGCTACAGTATATAGCCCTATCATCAGCATATAAAGCTAAACTCGTGTGTTGGAACTTAGGGAGATCGGAAGACTGAAAAGAGAACAGGCCCCAGCACACTACCTTGAGGAACTCCTGCGACGGCAGTTTTGGTCATTGATTTACCATCTTGTAATGAAACGTAAAAAGTTCTATTCCGTAAGTAACTTCTAATTAATTTGATTAGATATTTCGGAAAATTATATTTTAACATTTTGTTAATCAGCCCGTCGTGTCAGGTCGTGTCAAATGCTTTTGCAATGTCAAATAGAATTAATCCAGTGTGTTTGTTTATATTAAAGTTATGCGTGACATGATCAGTGATCCTAGCAACTTGATGCGTAGTAGAATAACCTGGTCTGAAACCAAATTGCTCTATTAGTAGAAGTATGTTACTACTATCGGCGAAATTACGAAGCCTGTGTAGCATAACTTTTTCCGCTATTTTGCTGAAATTGCTAAGTAAACTAATGGGTCGTATATTATTCACTTGGGGAGAGTCTTTGCCTGGTTTAGGTAGCGCAATGATTTTGGCTACTTTCTAGAACTTTGGAAAATAGCCGAACCACATTGTAGCATTAATTATATGCGTTAATTCTAGTACCCCCTTCCGAGGAATCTTATTTAAGATTTTTGCTGGGATATTATCATCACCACAAGAGTTTTTTTCTTTAGATTTCTTGAGGTAACTAAATATTTCAGCAGGTGAGGCAGGACAAAACTCAGAATGAAAAATAGAAGAACCTGTAATGTTATTGAAATCAGAACCAGTTAGTAAACGTTTTACTGTATTAGTGACTAAATTATTTTGATATGTAGACGCAAGACACGCGTCGCTCGTTTTATGAATATTTGAATAATACTCGGCTAACAACTCCGCTTTTGCTTGCTCCTTATAAACATACGTGTCGGTTTTACGGACTCCACTGGTGCGTGAGGATAGTTTAAAAAAAGAAATTCCCGCGAAAATTATTAATAGATTAAGAAGGAAATGAAAGACTATAGTCAGACTTAACTTTATACTCTTTGCCTTTTACTTTGCACCTACTTCTCCCTCTTCCGTTTACGTTTGTCAGAGTGTGGTAAAGTTATGAAATGGCGGCATTAATTCTCCTAATCCGTCTGTCTTGCGTAGCCTGCAGTGTGTTTCACTTAAGCCTAAACCGATTATGGACCGTACCTGTTGAACTGTTGCCATTTATTTTTCCTAGAGCAGTACGGAGTTCCTAGATTTGCACACGTACGCATTTCTCAGAAAATCACTATTTTATGGTTTCTCACGAAATGCGGTATACCCCGTTATATTATATACATATATATATATGTGTGTGTGTGTATGTGTATTTATACTATATATATATATATATGTACAGTAAAACTTCTACTAACGGACACTTTTAAATAGCGGACATTTCCTAATAGCGGACAATTTTAAAATCTCCGGCATTTTCCCATAAGACACAATGTAAAAATATTTTCCAATAACGGACCTTCCCAATTACGGACGCAGACACTTTAATAAGTATGATTTTGTAAATTCGATTTCTGTTAAACGGACAAAGTTTGTCAAACAAAGTTCAATTAGTGTCCCAGATTACTGTTTAATAGACACGAGGGGGATTGCATGATGCATGTACCGACATATAAATGAATTAGCAGCTGAACTGATGCAACAACAAAATCCATCCGATGATGATGCAGTAGACTATGATGACAATAATGTTTATGATGGCGTAGAAGACACAACTACTGAAGTTGACGGTGAAACTTTAAATAATGTTCACTCGTTAATTGGAAAACTAAAAAAATCGTATTTCGTTCATAAAGCTGATGATGAAAGCTTAAAAATAATGATATCCGAACTGTGCAGGTGCATGTCGAATCGCGGAATTTAAATGAAAGAAAGTAAAATTACCGATTTTTTTTCATACAAAACTGAAATATGTTCGATATGATGTGTTGATAAAAAAAAAAAATTTAAACTTAAGTAATTCAAAATTATAGATTATCATGCGTTTGTAAAAACAAAAAGTGATTTATACTCTATTGTCTAACTTGTTTACGAACTAATCCTGGAATACAAAAACATAAATAAATACTGTAGTAGTATTGTACATACATATTTTTATATTACACGAACATTTTTTTTTTTTTGTATTTTAGACGCATGTATCTCTTTAAGTGTAAATATGTACTGAATTTTTTTATATTACGTATTATCTTTTATATTATTGTTAAATATACGTTGCAATACACAATAATGTCAATTTCAGTAAACTGTGCATACATTATTATTTCCCATTAGCAGACACTTCTTAATACCGGACGTATTTTTTGGTCCCGCGATTCAGAAGTTTCACTGTATATCTTTGTCAGCTGAGTAATGTCGTTTAGGCATTGTGAGATCTAAGACTTTGAACGCAGATTTAGGTTCTTACAAAAAAAAAGAATCAACCTGTGCGACTTTCCTGCATTTTAAATAATGCAGACTTAAATTTTTCCGTCGAATTCTTTTACGTGCTCCAAAAATTTATCGCAAAATAAAAAAAAGGAAGAACTTCAACCGTCGATTTTAATTTTCAGCAACATCTAGCAGTCCGATCCGAGCAAATTAATGGAAGTTATATACGAAAGAAAGTGTACATTTGTCAACGAGATGTATTTTCTGAAATAATTTCTTCCAGTTAATTTTCGATCCGGATGTTAGTGTGCTGGCCAGGCAACATTTCTACAATGTGCCAACTGAACGCCGGCCATTCGTATACACGCCTATTGCACCGGTTGCAGAAATTCATCGTATTTGAAATTCTTAGAAAAAACCAATTTGCATACACGGCCGTTACGTCGGAAATTCAAATCAGGAAAGTGTTTTCTCCGCTACTGCATAATGTAAATGTACTCGGAAGCGATTTTTCTAGAAGCTTTGCACAATGTAAAGGGCGGAGAAATTATATACCACATTGAAGTCGAAGTCCGTCTGTAGGCTTTTATAAACTTCCAACCATATACTTACATTATACGGAAAAAAAGAAATACGAGATGTGTCAATTGTATTCGTATAATTTTGCCCCGGAGGGCCTAAAAATATGGGGAGGGGGAAACTTACACTCTAAACACCTTCACAGTAATCTCCTCCGAGGTCAGCGCACCGCCGCCAACGTTCGACCCATTTTTGGAAGCACCCCGCAAACCCCACCAGAAGATAGGTCCATCAGGACCCTCGTTGTGACACTACTTCGGTAATGCAGTCGTATTGGTTTCCCTTTCAAGTAACTATTGAGTTGAGGGAACGAATGAAAGTCGCACGGAGCCAGGTCTGAATTGTAGGGGGTGCGGGAGCGTGGGGATGCTGTGGAGCGTCAAAAACTGGCGTACTGAAAAAGACGAGTGTGCTGGAGCGTTGTCCTGATACAGCACCCAACCCTTCTCGGCCAATTTGGGTCGTGCGCGGTACACTCGTAACCGTTTCAAAACTTCGATGTAGAGTGCTGCATCGACTGTCTCTGGCCTGCGATGATGAACAACGCCGTTGATGTCTAAGAAAGCGATCAGTAGAGACTTGACTGTTGATTTGGATATGCGAGCTTTTTTCGAAGCTCCTCGTCCTTCCCTATCAACTGCATGCTCTGTCTCTTGATCTCAGGGTTATATTCGAACACCCAAGACTCGTGATAATCGACGACATCCACTGGTTTCCTTCAGCGTCAATTTGATTAATCATGTCCTGAAAGATGGCTCTCCGGAGCTCTTTATGTTCAGCTGTGAGGAGCAGTTTTGGAACCATCTTGGCGCACAGTTTGCGCATCCCTATATCGTCATTTAAAAGCTGCCGAATGGTCTCACGGTTGATGTTTAACTCTTCTTCTAATATTTGACAACTCACTCGACGGTCCTGGAGCACGCATATGCGCACACGTTCAACATTTGTCACTGTTTTTGCGGTAGAAGGACCACTGCAGCGCGGATCATCCTCGACTGATTCACGGTCGTCTTTAAACCGCTTAGCCCACTTGACAACAGTCGGTTGTTTCATATAGCGTCTTCCTTAAACACGTCGTATTATTATACGAGGATTTCCAACGGCGGTTTTACTGCGCGTTTGACCAATAATTTGATCACAGGATACGTTGCTCAGTATTTACATCGCACATTTTCACGACACGTGTAAAAATCGTACTTCGTTTAAACGACCACAGCAGAACGCGACATATACATGCTACCGTTATAAAAACCGAATATACCGACTCAAAAATGTCTTCCCTCTTTCCAACGAGACCACGAGCACTATCGCAGTGTTGCCACAAGTCGCGCTATGAAACAATTCTACGTATACAATTGTCACACCTCGTACGAAAAATTAAGACAATTAAAAATTAAGATATCACATTTAAAAACTACCTGATTTGAAGCTTCGGAAAATTTTTTTAACTACATATGGCGGAAAATAATAGAAGAGAGTAGTATTAGTCAGGCATATTTAACATTACAAGCAATTATATTTACCAATTTATACTCGCTAATGCTGAATAATAATAAAAAAATTACAAACTTCGGTTAAGGAAAACAACGAATACGAAGCGAAATAAAGCAAACGGAGAGGGGGGTAAAAACGTAATTATAAAATTTTCATAACTGAAAAAATTGATTAATGGAAACGATATTTGAACAAAGTATAATCGATAATATTCAACGGTAAATGGTTTATAAACATTTACTTACATCTACTAGCAAAATGAGTATTAATAAAACGTTACAAATGCGAGTTCAGAAAATTTAATCAAAGTACAAAAACAACCGGTAATGTTCAACGATAGAAAGTTTATAAAAACATTTATTTATTCATTCACACCTACTAGTAGTAAAATGATCGTAAATGAAAAATTACAAATCCTACTTCAAAAATAAATTTGAACAGGATACAAGAATATTTAAATACTCGTAGCATTTAAGGGCAGATAGTTTTCATGTATTTACACTTACCGATAATGAGTGTTAATAAGAAATTACAAATTAAAATTCATAAAAACTGAAAAACGAAACAACGTAAAAGTGCGAATATAAAACGTAATTATAAAATCTTTTTTTTTTTTTTTTAACCCCCCTTTGGGCATGTCAACAAAGGATCTTCGCCCAGAAACGAAAGGAAGGAAAAGGATCAGTTAAATGTCGATTCGGTCAGCTATTGATAAGATAAAGGAACTGAGGATAGGAACAACTGAGATCGACGGAAACGATAAGATATACGAGGCACAATAAGGAGTAGGGAGTTTAAGTGACAGCAGATTGGAATATAAAGAGGTGCGTTCGTTCACGAGGGATGAACATTCAAAGAGGATATGGTCAGGATCACAGACGGCTTCGTCGTCAGAATGAAGAGGATAATTAGGGGAAAGAGTAAATCCATTAATAAAAAAAAAGAAAAAATGTACAAATCAAATCGCAGATCAAAACAATAAAGAGAAATGATGCACTCTACGCATGTTGTTATTTAACGTTACTCGGAACTAGGTGGCGCCAAAGTACCAATTTTTTTCCCACGTAATGATGTAGAGGAAAAAGCTGTATATTGTCGAGTGTACAAACGAAATCTCCCGCGTTCAGTATTTACTTCGAATGTTCTGTGGAACAAAAATCTCAAAAATGTGTTTAGCATAATCATTACTCTAGACAAGCGTTAGAGGTCACCATCATCTTCATCAGCGAATAATAAATCCGTTTATTACGAGATTCGTCACAGAGAACAAGACTAATAATCTGCCGACCGAAATGTGTTAATAGTACGAGCAAGCGATAGCTCCACGTTGGAACCGTAAGCATTCGAATGTAAAGTAGGCTTCACTTGAAATGCCAAGAAAGAATAACAAATTAAATTTTTATTGTATTTTTTCAAAAAAAAAAAAGAAAAAAATTGCAGTTAATGGAATGACATATAAAGTTCAATTTTTATGATTCGGCTGAGAGCAAGTGAGATCAAGGATAAGAGAATAAGTAGGCACCGGAGCAACGTTTGAACCGCTATTCTGTCCGAAAGAACGGGAACCATTCCACGACTTTGGGATCCATATCCGTTCTTGGCGCTATCGGCGAGTCTAAATAAAGCGACCGAAGTCGAAACAGGATCACCTGAAATCTATTTTCATGAATTCAAAAAATTACTAACGAGGAAGTGTACAACTTAAAAAATTTGGAAAAAGAAATACTTAATAAAATAATATAAATCGACTTCCAACAAAGTTTGCAGACTTTTCATTCGAAATATAATTCGTCACCGCCACTACACATTAAAAATAAATCAAGGAACAACGGGCTACTGTTGCTGGATTTGAACGGTGAGCCACGTACAAAATTGTCGAAAAATATAAAACCATATTAACTCGAAAAATCGGAAGCGGGTTCATCGTTCGTACGAAATTACTATTTCGAACTACGCGTATAATATATTATTTACATAGAAAGCTGTTGTCAAAACTCCAAACGGCTGCTGTATCGTGACAATGGTTCGGAAAACATTCTGTAGCTGTAACGTTGAATTATTTGTTTTGTTCTTTTTTATTATCATTCGTAAATATTTTTCTTATTTTATTATTATTCGTACAATTTAGTTTCGTTTATGTCGGATTTATTCAGCGGACCGATTAATCCATTAACGGTGCCGCATTTGCTCGGCGTAGCCTTATTATGAAACGGTCGTTTTCAGTTCACCGTTAACATGTAATTCTCCTTTTTTTCTTTATTTACTTTCGATTCTAATTTTGTTAGCGGTATTCTTTTCGAGAAATTTTCTTCGTTTCCACGGCCCTCTTTGTTTGTTTTTTTTTTTTTATTTCCTAATTTAAAGTTTGAACTTTCTTTTTTCAGGGGCTAACTGCTGTTAATAAACAAATTTAATCCGCATCTCCGGAAATTCGATTTTGTAACACAACAGTCTCATCAGTTTCCGGTTACAGACCAACGAAACAATTTTATCATTCGATAAAGTCGCATTAGCGCACTCACTCGTTCCTGAAACGAACGATCCGATCACAATAGCTTATTGTTTCAAAAGCCCGCCGATGATATTCTTTATAAAAGCGAATAATCTCTAATTTCAATGATCGGTTAAGGCCCCCCGATAACAAACATCTCTTCGATACCACCATAGAAGAGACTGGATGATTTCGAATCTTTAACGAATCTCTTTAACTTTTGCTTTATCTTATAATTTTCTATTAGCTTAAATAAGAAAAAATAAATGAAATAGAATAATTGAAAAATGTTCACTTGAACTTTAACGTTGTCAAAATAGTTTCTATCGCATCATTTAGCCGGAATATTACCGCTTGTTTTTATCCTTTTTCCAGTTATATTTCATATTTATACAACGGCATTAAAATGTGCTCTAGGAGGATATTACGGAAAGAGAGACAATTTTACACACAAGTACATGCGCACACTTTTGGAATTGATCTTTAATTTGCACCATTTTCAGTCGTTATCTACTAAATCGGAAACGAGCATGCAAAAAATAAGGGATTGCTTTACATATTGTCGTGATAGGCGAGAAATACTAGTAATAAGCAGAATCGAACAGTTCACGTGATAGTGCGTGGCGAGATGATGCACGCCGGAAATTGAATAATTTATGATCAGCAATATTGTATTAAATTAATAGTTGCTGGGAAATAATAAAGCCGGCAATAATGAGGGAAAAAGGACACACAACATAATATGATTTGCCTGGCTTTCGCTATTTCATTCGATGGAAAGTATTTCGATTTTTACGCGTGTTTCGTTGTTAAGTACGGTAAACATTTTCGTACGCCAATATATGTAAATTCTAGATAAACTGGAAAAACCTTAAAGATTTCTGTATACAGATTTAAACAAGTATTAATACGTGGTCGAAGCTGTAGGTAACAGCTGGTATATATATGTATATATATATATATATATATATATATATATATATATATAATAAAAAAATTAAGCCTGTTCCTTTTACTTGTTGACCTGTCTATCTGTTTATTTGTGCGAGATAATATCAGGAACAACTATTGAACTGATTTTATTCCGTTTCTCATCAATGAAGTTATAATTTCTGTACATAGATTTAAACGGTATTCATATGTGGACAAATCTTAAATTTGATTAATACCAAGATATACGTTAAACAGTTAACTTAATTTGGAAAAAAAGAAGCGAATAAGATCGATATAGGAAAATTAGGAATAGAATCGTTTATTATCGTTGCATCGAAAGTCGAGGAATAAAAAGAAAAAAGAAAATCAACAGAGACGGAAAATAAAAAAAAAAAGAATTGGCACATATATTTTATATATATACATATATATAGGTGTATATATATATACATATATCAATCAGGTGGAAGACAACTTGGATCGGTAGGGGTAAGTAACGGGGCGAACTGGAGCCAGAAGTTTAGGTGAATTAATTGTGTACATATTTACACGTTACCGGAAAATTCTTATATGTGTGTGTGTCAAATTGTTGTATGTATGTATGTAAGTGTGAATTTTTCTAGGGCTCTGTGTTTTCTGTCGATATTATATTTTTTTTTTTTTTTTTTTTTTTTTGGGCGCATCAACTATGGACCATTGCCCAGACACAATGGGAAGAAGTGACAACTAACTAGAACCTAATTCGATTGGAGACAGTTGAAATAAAGGAATCAAGGACAAGAACAACAGACTGGGAAGGAACGGACAAGATGTAAGACGCACAGTAAGGAGTGGGAAGCCCCAGCTTTATAAGGTGGAGATAGAAAAGAGAACGCTCCGCAGAAAGAGCAGTGCACTCGAAGAAAATGTGATCAGCATCACAGACAACTGCTTCATCTGGATGCGCAACGGACAATGAGGAGAGGGAAGCAAAGAGAAACGATAGCGTGAAGAGGGCAGCAGTGTGTGATTAAAGCGCAGGCGGACAATAGAGGAAATTATAAATCGTGGAAGAGAGGGAAACTCCGAGAACCATGGATGAGAAGGAAGTGTAAGTTGGATTGAAAGGTAGAAGGAACGATTGTTGGAAAAAGAAGAAGGGTACACATCCGACCAAAATCTGAAGTGAAGCTTCTTAATTAGGGGTAATAGATTAACAGCCGGGATTTTTTTAAAATAGAAGCGAGAACGAACAGCAACCTGAGCCAAAGCATCCGCCATTTCATTACCCTCGATGCCTCTGTGACCAGTAACCCACAATAAGTCAATGTGTACAGAGTGATGGAAAGAAAGATTATAATAAATGAGAGATCGTATACGAAGAATGAAGAAGTCAGAAGAGGGAGGAGGAAGCGGTGAACTGATAGCCTGGAGAGCACCCATGGAGTCAGAAATGATTAGATAGTCGGAGGACGAACGATTGGACGAGATATGTATGATCGCACGAAGGATAGCCATCAATTCGGCCGTAAAAATAGAACAGAAAGATGGGAGGCGAAAGGATTCGGAGAAGTTGGAGTCGGGAAGAATAAAAGACGATCCGACCCCACCGGGTCCTCTAGAGCGATCAGTGAAAACAAGTGCATGAGAAGGAAAAAGACAACTGACCGTACTGCGAAATTCCTGTTTAATGACGGTCTGAGGCATAAACTTTGAAAATTTAAGGAGAAAATGTACTTTGGGAGGGTGTAAGAGGTCGAAATAATTGAGTGAGAAGTACGGAAGATTATTGCTGGATATAATATGGGAGGAGAAATGGCTAAGACGTTGAGAAATAGGGGCTAAGATAGGGATTTTATTAGAAACAAAACGCCAGATCTTGGCAATGTAAATGTAGGAAGGAATAAGTTGAGACGAAGTGAAAGGTAAACGTTTGGAAAGGAATCGATAGCCCAAATAAGACCTTCGAACTGAGAGGAGAGGTATGTTAGATTCTGCGAGAATTGCTGAAATGGGAGAGGATTTGAGAGCACCGAGGCAAAGACGGAGACAGGAATTTTGTATTATATCTAATTTGGAAAGAAGGGATCTGGAGGCACAACCATAAATAAAAGATCAGTAATCAAACTTGGAGCGAATAATGGATGTATACAGGGAAATGAGCAGATGCGAATTCGGTAGTAGTAATATAATATAGAATTTCTGCAAAATACATTAACCGAAACTAGTTATGAAGAATTGGCAAGCGTTGAAAATTTTTTTGTGATCACCTCTCATTCGATCCAGCATTGTGAGTCTTCTTCTTTCTCTTGACCTTTTGCCCGGAATCTTTCCGTTTGCTACCAACGAGAACAGATCATCATTCGTCATTTTATTTTGCATGTATAGCCGCCTACAATCCTTAATTGCGGTCAGCAGAATCGTATTTTCCAGTCCTACCTTCTTTAGTACCGCCTCATTTGTGACTTTTTCCGTCCATTTAATCCTATTGAATCTTCTGTAAGTCCACATTTCGAACGCATTAATTCTTCTTTCGACATTTCTTGATATTATCCATGTCTCTGTTGCATATCTTGCAATAGACCAGGCATAGCACTTCAGAATTCTTGAACGGAGTTCTAGTTTCATTTTGCGGTCTCTCAATATTCTTTCTAAGTTGTTAAACGCTGTTCTAGTCGTGCCAAGTCGTGTTCTTACTTCGTCATCCTCCTTTCCATCATCGGTTATGATTACGCCAAGATATTTGCATTTTGTAATCTGTTCGATTGGTACGCCATCCACTTTGATGAATATTGGTCTATTGTTCGCCGTTCTTCCAATCTGCACAACTTTGGTCTTGTCCGTATTTATTTTCATTCCATAACGTTTTCCTTCCGTGTTCAACGAATTCATCAATGAATTGGCGTTCCCGCAAGAAGCACACGATCGTCTGCATAACGTACGCTGCTTATTCCTTCTCCACCCACGTTGAAACCCATTCTCTGGAAGACTCTGTGTTTTGTAATTTCTTCGGCATATGCATTGAAAAGCCGTGGCGACATTACGACAATATTTTCTTTCGACAAATTTGATTTACTGTCTTACTTTTCTATTCCTTATCAACTGAATGCTGAAACTTCTCATCAACACCGACAACGACGGCCATTTTTTATTCGATCAACGCGGGAGAATAGTAAATTTTTTCCGATTCCAACTTTGCTCTATTAATAACCGGTTACATATTACTGACGGTTGTGCGATATTGTTACCTTTTTTCTACTCCGACCCCATACCAATTTGAACGTTTAAATTTCGCTTACACGCTCGGAAAAACCCGTAAGCAACACCAACAGCGATAGTTTTCTGATGTTGTAATATTTTAAACAAGTCAGCTCGATTTTTAACTAAAAATATGTTTTTAGCCGCTTTCCGATAGTAGTCCGTCTGGGATTGGGTTTTTATTATGGGAAAACGAATTTTTTGCATCTACATGCAGCGATAGTTGTGCAGCAGGTGTGCAATTCAATATGACAATGAGTGTAAACCCGGTGTGTACAAGTAGGTAAACAAAGCGCACTATAGCGACCGAGTAGATCATTATTTCCCTTCGAACTGGACGCTGCTGGGCTTGATGGATTATGATGGATGAAAGTAAGATACGTATTACAAGCCGAAAAAGAAAAAAAAAAAAACGGATCGCCGATGTAGTAGCGGTTGCCTTTTTTTTGAAGGCGCTTAAAATGAACCGCGGGCATTTATTTTTATAGCCGAGCAAACAACAACACGGCCATACTACACGTACGATAATCACATCTCAGGGGCATAGAAAAATCATCAGCCAACGCGTTGAAAGCGGCCTTTTTCAATTTATAACCTTTGCCTTTTTATGTATGCTTCTGAACGTTCTCTATTACGTCACCGATATTAAGGAATTATATTTTGAAATGTCGTGCATGTAGAATTAGGACATTTTTTCATATCTGTTTAATAACTGCGCGAGCTAAAGTCAATTCACAGTGTCCAATAATACCGCGCGGTGGTTATCGTTTTTTTTCTGAACGGGGATATTTAATCGTTGCAATTAATAATAATTTCGATTACAAAACTAAAGGCGCGCAATGAAAATGTCTCTTTGTTAGTTTCAGTTTGTAAGTAAACGTGAGCTATTTCTATTTATCGATATATGTCATTTTTGACAACTTTATCGTCGACTTATTTTCAGTTTTGACGATAGATCGCCTAGATGAAAATGATTTTCTCTAATAGAGCGGCTTCGTAATAGGGTGTGTCGGTTTAAATATTTACCACCGTTCACGTGGAGAAACATCATTTTTCAATATTCCTACCGTAATAAATTTACTAAATCGAGATCTTCCGAATATTTTAGGAAAAAAAAAAAAAAAAAGATGGTCCTTTAAAAAAAAACAGAAATGCCTACTTCAATACTTACTTTAAAAAAAAAATTAACAAAAATGAACTAAAAACGTAAAAAATAATTATTTAATAAAAGAGTAATGTATTTCATATGCTCAGGGATATTTCTTAAACATTCAATAATTATTATTATCGCCAAACTCAAATTACAACAATATTTCGAACATTGCAATCACTCGTTTTCAGCCAAGTATCGGAAACGTCTGCAATATTTAAGTCACTATTTAATTATTATCCCGCTTTGTGAATTTGTTTTTTCGGCACTCTGATTAAGCTATTAACGTTGTTTAAGAACTATCATAATATTCTTGTACATATATCATCATTATAAAATATCTTTTATCAAATATTTTTTACTTTTCAGTGCATTTTTATTAAATTTTTACAGTAAACCTTGAATATCTTTTTTTTCCTCCCCTTTAAAAAACAATTCTGTTGCATGATTTTATTTTATAATTTTTGATATTCTTAAGCGGTGATATGGCTTAATCTAACCGAAAGTGCTGCTGCTTTCTGTACTTCAATAAACTTCAGTAGTAACGTTGAAATTCCATTAGTGGTGAGAAATAGCGCTCTATGGCAAATATTCATTGCTTTTATTTTGGAATATATATTTTTGATTAAACTTAAAATCAGAGTCGCCTTCGTCGCCTCGCTTAAATTGAAACATTTTGGGACTTCACTTTTCCCTAAATAAATTCTAATGAAAATTTTTTTGATAATTTTTGTTCGGCTATATTTAAAGAAAGTACATCTCTAAGGTGATTTTCTTTATTTACATTTTTGATGACTATTAACTCACGGAAACTCATCACTACATCTGTATATATATATATATATATATATATATATCGGACCACCATTGATCGATACACTTCCTAATAAACAGAGGATATCATTTGAATCGCTCCGAATTTTGAACAGTTATATATATATATATATATATATATATATATATATTATAGGCATACCCAGGCAAGTTTTTCGGGGGGGGGGGGGTCGATCTATTTAAAAAAAAACACTTGACAGAAAAAATGATTTTACTTAGTAATTATATTTTATTAATAATCTCTTGAATAATTGTTCTAAATGCGTAAGACTTCTGTTCGTTTTCATTTTGAGAATAATTTACACTAATACACAGTTGTACTGCCAGAATGCCTGGTACCAAGACATCTTACGACCCTAAAGCGACAATACAGCAACGTAAAAATCCATTTCGGGAGGGGTTTGAATCCTCAAATCCCCCCCCCCCTCTCCGGGTACGCCTATGATATATATATATATATATAATGTAAAAACTTAACATTTTCATCTGTGATATGCTTAGCGCTATGGGTGTTTCAAACTCATTTCTCTATTGATAATATTTTTATTTGTTATCTTATTAAAAGTTAGTTTTAACTCACACTTTCATAGTGTAAACTGATTATATTACTAACAAATTCTCTAAGGGAGCTACATTTTTTAAAGTTTTTTTGATGACCACTCGGACTGTGTTCACCAATTATCGATATACGTATATGGGACTATTGCTGGCGGGTACACTTTCAAATGAATAACGAATAATTAAAATCGATTCGCACGTGCGTGTTTATGCGCGAATAAAGATAAAGAAAGGAAAGAAGAAAACATACGTGACCATAAATTCCTCTTTTTAATGTCGGTACTAACATTTATGACTTCGTTTTGCATGAAAGTTGGAATCTTAAAGACTGCGCATATATTATATAATTACTGGCAGAAGAAATTTTAAATTGATTTCAGAAAAATAACGTGAAGTCGTATTTTATTTTACCTTTACCGTGGTGATAAATCGGTGTAATAAAATTAGACCCAAAAATATTCTCTGCAAACATTTACGATTTGGATTTGCATGTAAATTAAATTACATTGCTGTAAACTATGTAAATATCGTGATTTACGAACAACAAAATTAAATTTTATCCTAAAGATATCAGAACTGAGTAGCACTTTAATTTTAACGCTATTATAGCAGCTTAGGAATTTCCAGTATTGTGTAATGAAAAATTTCACGTTTAAAGCTATTTTACATTTAGCAGTCCGTCAAAATTGTTTCTAAATCCGTAAAGAATGTAAATTTATCTTATTTTTCATATTTAATCGAAATTGTAATAGTCGACAAAGTTTCCAAATATCTATCCATTGAAGTACACAATTTTTCACGTACATCAATATAAATAATATCCAAGGCTGTCGAAGTAAAAGTACTGAAATGGAGATTGAACAAACCGGTCTTTTAAGAAAGTGATTAATTAAAACGAAAGCTGGCAAAATGGCATTACAGTAGTGCGATAATGGGGGAACTGTCCAGTTTCAAGGAGAATCTTTTAAATTTCAGTGTCAAAGTTTTTGAACAGCTTCCTTTTCTTTTTTTTTTTTTTTCTTTTTAGTCTATAGCGTAAGGCTCGGGAAACACTTTTTTTTTTTTTTGTAACATAATCAGTTGCTAATTATAACCAATATAAAATCAATTAACATGTACGAGGTCAACTTAGTCTCGTGACTAAAGCTTATTAAAAAGAGAAAAAACTAAACATCTGCAGAATAAGGTTCTGCGGCCTAGGACGATTCAGACGGAGTATGCCCTCATCATACGTACCAAGAAGTCGAACTGCCATAGGACCGTTGACAAGTTGCTCCTCGTGGCTAATAGTAGAATCCTTAATTATTTCGCTGACTGTTTCGATATCTCGACGAATGTCATCGTTGTGAGAGCTATTAAGAACAGCTCGAAGGATGATACATAATTTTTTACGCTTATATTGTAATCGGATCTTTTCGTACATCCTCGTAGTGTGTTATTCCAAATGTCCAGATGAGCTTAATAATTTTCTAGCAGAAGAGCCATTTAAACATCGAGAGTGAAGTTTCTGCCAAAATAAACCGGTATAATTTTCAGATGGTTTCTTTTAATCTGTTTTCTCTTCATTTTTACACGTCGATATTCCATGAAAGCCGGGAGCCCAGGTGCATGCCGAGATATTTGGCAGAACCATACTGCGGAATTGGTTGTCGGCGTAAATAACTTTCGTTTGAGGGAATATTTACGCCTTAGTATAAACAGCGCATGCTACTACTTTGCTTCATTTCAATACGCCAGCGTTAAGTCCATGCAGCGACGCGATTTAAAGCACGCTGTGGATTTTCGATTGCGTTTGCTCGACTATCGTTCACGGCCCGGATAGCTGCATCATGCACGAACGTGGCTCTAGTTCTATGGTTATCGATTGGCATATCACACGTATGCAGCTGCTACAAGAACTAGGACGGTTTTTTGCAGAACACTCGTCTGTATCGAGTAGAGCGCTGATTCGGACTCTGCTTGCATTGCTCGGAACTGTCTGTCCGTCAGATAAGATGTAAGCCGGCGACAGAAGTGACCCCCGGTAAGAGGTTGCTGATTTTCGCAATAAGACCCCCTCATGACACGCGATCTATCAAAAATCGGGCAGCATCCGGAATGGTAGCTAGACATCAAAAGTTTTTTCTATGATTTGGCTAAGTCTGTGAATCCGATCGATGGTTGCATGCTGGTCTCGGAAATCTGACTAATATTGATCTGGTAGAATAATTAATGGCTTCGAGTGCTTTAATAAATGCTTTTTATAGAGTTTAGGGATTGAAGTTAGCAACGATATTAATATAACGCCATTTCTTCTGCTGATTTATCTGTTTTCTTTTTGTGCTTTTTTTCAGCATAATGATTTCAGCCACTTTTTTTTTTTTTTTTATATATATTTAAATAATTTGCGGGTCGCACAAGGCAAATGCCCGTTTGTGGGTTCCCAACATAATTATATCATTTATTCACAAATATAATACATCTTAATGCTAACACATTATATTGATCTTATATAATTTTCACTGAATTACATCTCATTTTTAAAACAAATACATTCAAGCCCGACACACATTCTAATGCAATATTTACTCGTAAGCCAAAAGGTATGCAGCTAAAGAAAGGAGCTACCGTACATTTTTTTTTTCCTTATTTAACTTTTTATGTATCTTATTTATAATTATTCTCTTTGTTTCTTTCCTTCGTTTATTTTTTTCTCAATCTTTAGACCACGCTATCAACCAAATTTTTTCATTTTGTCTTTCCATATTTTCAAATTGTCTTCGTCTTTAATTTCCTTTGGTATGTGACCCAAAATTTGACTCGAAATTTCCTCTTCAACATTGTCAATTTTATTGTTAACCCCTTTAGGTCTTATTAAGAATAGATGATTGGTCATAGTTTCTAGTCTCATAAACCTTTTCCCTCGTCGGTAATCGAAAGCAGCCGGTAGTACGTTTTCTAGCTTTGTGCTGACATTAAATACATATATGCAAGCAGGACAAAGGTCTTAGGCGGCAGTTCTTTCAAAGCACGGGATCTCATCCTGCAGCTTCTGTTTTTTTTTTTTTTGATTAAGGCGTTCATCAATTTCGTGAGCTCTATTTCTAAAAGAGAGAAACGTTTAATAAGGCTATTTTCTTGAAAACAAACCGTTGTTGTTAACACTGGAGCTGTTTCGTGCGGTTTAAATACTTTAAATAGACGCCGAGCGAACAGTTCCGCTTTTTCGATGTCACCTTTAGCCCCCGCATGCTGTTCTTGTCTAAAATAGATGGAATGCGGCTGGATGGTCGTTTAATCCTATACGTAGCCTTTCATTTATTCCGGAAAAGCTGAAAATTTTCACGGAATACATTTCCAGGTCATCGTGCGAAAGTAAAAAATCACATTCGAATAGGTACATAGAACGTAAGATCATTACTACAAGCCTGGAAGACTTGAAGAATTAAAGCAACAGATGAAATTAAAGAATCTAAACATTCTTGGAATATGTGAAACAAGAATGGCAAGAAAGGAAAAGGTCGACCAAGGAAGACGATTATTTGGACAAATGATAGAAAAGGCTGGTTGCAGCAAGTATTCAGATATGAAGAAGGTAACAATGGAAAGAGTGTAAGTTAAGATTCGCACCGACAAGGCTAGGCCTTTAGAACAAAGAAGAAGAAGACAATTGCGAGATACTTTTCCGATGGTCTAAATACGGCGATTGAGGTAATTAACTATTTACATAACTGTAATCCTGTATCCATTTCAATAATACCGCTGTAGTAGGGGACAGATTTTTAAAGCTGAACTATTATTGAAGACGTTAAGGCTAAATAATCAAAAGTGGAAACTATTATTTCATGAAACTTTAGCAATTGATGAAGTGACATTTTGATATTACATCCTATTGTGAAAACTGTTTACCTGCAGTGAACCCACGGTTGGGAAAAAATGGCCGGTGTGCAGTAATGATGGTCCTGCTATAATTTTTTTTATCATATTGTTTAATAGTGATGATAATAACATGTTACTACTTGGTACGAAAGTAGTTTTAGAGATGTGATACCTTCAGCGGATAACGTAAAAAACCGCGAAATATTCAGGGGGGTTATTTCGGATTTAAATTTTGAAAGTAAAATTAAATTCCTATTAAAAGTGGAACGATAATAAATTTCTTTCCCCGGCTATAAATTATTATTCTTCTGTACGCTCCGTGGTACAAGGCTGAAAAATATGGAATAACTCCGAAAAAAAGAAAATTCGATTTTTCCGCATCCGAAAAATACGCAAACAAATTTTTTATGGAGGCAGTTGATTATCATGCTGGTTATTTGACGAAAGAAAATTTAATAACAATGCGCAGGAAAAAAGTAGTATCGGAGCAAACAAGGTCAATTACGGCGATTGCAAATGCCTTTGTAATGTAATATTTTTAACGGAAATTATCATCGCTGTAAGAGATTTTCGCCAACAAATTGTGCGAACGCGCATAACTGGACAGAAAGAAAATTACAATCAGAATGACTACCTCAGAGTATTCCAATCGTTGCTCACCTACTTCAACCACAGGATGTAACCAGAAATGTCACATTACATAATATAGACGTGATCAGCGAAGAAGTTGTTGGAAAATTGTAAAAAAAATCCGAAGACATTTGTTATGAATGTGTTGAAACGTTATGTACTGAATGTTTTTCATAGTATCACAAAAAATTTAACTGTGGTAAATTTGCAATTTTTTTTCGTACTTGCAATAACATAAATTCATATTGCTCACACGCGCCCAGCGTCTTCAAAAGAAAACATTCTAGAAAAATCAGTGCCCCAAATTAATTACTTTTTTTTCTCATATTATAAAGTGACTTAACTCGGTAATGTAATTTTTAATGAAATACTATTTAAAAAATAGAAGAAAAATAAAAGGCATTGTAAAGAACGTATTGGCAATCATAGCGCCCAGCCTAAGGTCAATATAATTCTTCTCGTACGTTTTGCTAATTCATAACTTTTTCCTTCATCACACTCTATCCAAATTGATTTCTTGTGCATAACGATGTAACATTAAGGGAAATGGCTTAATGAATCTGTTAGTTCATTTGACTTCTTCTACCGGGAGACTTCTTAGCGTTTTTAAATCCCACAGAATCGCATATCTCCCTGCAACTGGAGCTCATTCAATATTACGAAGCAACTATTATTTCTCTTTATTGTTAACCCCTGATTCCGTTTACCTATTTAATTGGATTTTCCGTCTCCCCCTTGATTTCTTAAATTTTCTTCTTTGCGATGTTTACTTCTCTCTTCAATCTATCTTGTACGTTTTGAACACAATTTGCTCTTCCCTTATTGCTTTTTTGTTTCTCAATTATATCTTCTCCATTGTCCGTCCTTCTACTTTTCTTTTTATATGTACTGTTCGTGTCTTTTTTGAATGCTCTTCCATCGGTGCTGAACGTTTCTCTTCTACACGTCACTTTTACTAATAGTACCCTTTCTCCTTCGAGACATAAAGATCTAATTACACTTTTTTTTCTTTCCCTGGTTCTCAAGAAACAAGAAAACATAGAACACTGATTTAAGTTGGAAAACAATAGAAAGTGTATGACGCCACAAGTATATATACATAAGTTGGCGATGTAAAAATTAGAAGCGGAATAGAATATGTTAAAATATTTTTCACCAAATAAATTCGGTATGCAGCCTCGTGACTTTTTTCATTGAATAACAAAGAAAAAGAAATTGTTAAACGTTATGTACCAGGGACGTTATCATATGGAGCAGAGAGAGTTGGATGAAATGAGGTTGATAGGAAAATCGAATAACAGACGAAGAGATACTTCACTGCTTAGGAAGAAAACATGTAAACTGCTAGAGCCGATTAAGCACGAGAAGAACAAATACCTTGGACATATATGTGCACGCTGAAATGAGAAATACCGAATAATACAAAATATCACGGAAAAGAAAATTGACGGCACAAACGAGGATGTGGGCGCAAAAGATTAACATGGCTGGCGAATTTGGGGCAGTGGCTGTAACCAGCCGACCGAATTAAAACGCACTGAACACAAAAGAATAGTCAGATAGTTTTTAACCTCCGAAAGGAGAAGAAATTTCGAACAATCTGGTCCATTATCATTCACGAATGTGTTCTAATTTAGTCAGTGTTAGATTAAATTTTAATTATTGATTTTAATTTTTTATATTTAAAATGATTAAATGCTTTACCGGTACATTTGCAGCACGTTATATTATAAGACACTGTCATAATGCTTGCAGTGAAGTCGACATTGTAACAAGTTTTAAGCTTTTTCGATGAGGCCGGAAATTATGTAGGGGGCTGATTATTTAGATGGTTTGCAAAACTTCGAACTTTTAGCCAAGTCAATCATTTAAATAAAGAAAAACCGTTTTCTTTATCTAGAAACTGCGATCGTCGGAAGAATTACAATAGATTGGATGAAACTGAAAAGCGTGATAAGAAAACGGTGTTGTTTAATTTCCTAGTTTCTCTAGTTAATGCGTTCATTAGAAACTTGGAAGTACTCCATTAATCTTGAGAAATATCTAACAGACGCGCGCGGTAGTTCTCCGAAGAATTCGAAATGACTATTAACGAAACAGTCGTATAAGTCTGTGACCGGAAATCGTTCAACAGCGGAATAAAACCACTTCACCATTTCTAATAATCAATCAAGGGGACTAGTAATGTGACATATAAAAAGTAGATTATAGAGGAAATTCGATTCTACAAACACACAAACTGGAAAGTTTTGAAAATTTCACGGAATTCAGACGTTCATAATTCATCTGATTTCGCGCACTCTTAGACTAGTCGGCTAAAGTAGGGGCTTATCTCTTATCCCGAATGCGAAATCTGTGCATTTCAGTTTACAATGGCCTGCAGTCTGAGAACGCACGCGTTTACCATCAGCGAGCCTCTCGAGAAGACTTTCTGTACTAGTTAAGAAGTAAGAGTTTCCCTAACTTTCCGCAAATTATTGCGGACTACGAAATATCTTCCGGAAATATCGCGGACAATACTAACACCTTGTAGTTACAACCGCGAAACAATAGAAGGCAGTAAAAGGCACCTGTAAAATAAGTACACAGTTTTTTTGTAAAGCAATATTTACCAATATGCCGTAATTATGGTGATTGTATTTTAACATGTGCAATTATCGTTTGCTTCAGCATTACTTCCCTTTCACAGCGATTAATTCGAGAGGTCTCTATCGTTTCAGCCTCGTCGATTCGGCTCTAACGATTCGGCTCTAACGATTCGGCTCTAACGATTCGGCTCTAACGATTCGGCCTCAACGTTTCAGACATGTTTCAGCCTAGATCATTTCGACCGCACTACGTTTTGGCCTCGCTATGTTTCGGCCTCATCCTATAATCAGCATTTCAAGGCTTTATAAGGGGAAATCATTTTTTGAGCGATTTATGAACAAAAATTTAAAACCGCTGATTTATTTTCTAAGAAAATTCTTTACTAATTCCGCGGGTTTTTTTTTTTTTTTTGGATTCAATGATTACGCCTTAAATATGATATATTAATTTTAAAAAAAAAAATTAAAAACTCACTAACACTAAATTAGACCTAATTGGAAAAAAGACGAGGCCGAAATATGTAGGGTGCGAAATGTTGAGGTAGAATCGTTGAAGTCGAATCATTGAGGCCTAAACGATACGGTCTCTAATGCATGCGCTACGAATACTGTTTTTCGATGAGATAAATTCAAGTTCATATGTAATAAAGTTCATTTACATTCTCTTCTGGCGTCACACATGTATGAAGGTAGAGACGACTTTATGCAGTTGTAACCGATTTTTGTCTTATTTTATGTTATTATCACAATATTCATAACAGTATTGCTAAGAATATCCTTGGTGTTGCAATCGAAAGTTTTTTATATATTCAATATTAATTAGGTCAAAAACGGAAATTATTTTAAAAATTGAATATGGTAAGATAATTGAGATTTACAATTTCAGGCTATACAATTAAAACAGGATACCGCTAAATTCCTAGCGATTGAGAACTATATGACAAAAAGAATGCAGTACCAGGATCTAAAGTAGCACGTAATGTTATAAGTTTTTTCCGGCATTTTAATGACAATACCAAAGTTAAAAATCAAACTAGACGTTTAATAAAATGAAAATTCATCGCTGAAAATGATTATGGTTTGACGTATTTTTTGTTCCTTCTTTATCGAAATAGATTAGAAATGTGGAACTTATTGAGTGAAAGTACACGCAGACAAAGATGGTAAGGGAGGAAACAACTTCAATAATATATTCTCAACTGTGGGTTGGCTACGTTTTGATAGAAACTATCTAGTAAAACGAAGCGATTAATTATTCAGGAATTCTTATATTCCTTTTTTTTTTAGTCGCGGACGTTGTACGTCCGCGCGGTTAAAAATTAAAAAATTACAACTACTTTTTTCCTTTAGAAATGATTATTTTAGATTGTTAACGACAGAGTCATGCAATGCGAAGAATGTTATTTATTACGGAACAACTTAAAATAATCGATATTTCTACCGTGGTGGTTATAAACGGAAACAACAAAAAGCAAAACATTCAAAAGGAAGAAAATAATTGTTTAATGTAGAAAAATCCATAACCTAATTTATAAACATTAAATAAATTCCCCTTAGTGACAAACAAAAATAAATATAAAATAATTTACTTTAACGAATTAAAATAAACACTCGCACCTTAATTTAAAGAAACATTTTCGGATTATATCAACTACACGGAATACATTTAGTTAAGACTAAAAATAGCCGGTACGTTTTTTTCACCGGAAAACGTTTTCTTAAATTGAAGTATTTACTTTAATTTCTTAAAGTAAATTAATTTATACTTATTTTTGTTTGTCATTAGGAAGAATTTATTTATTTTACGTTTATAAAAAATAGCTTTTTAGCTAAAAATGTTATACTAGTTAAATAAAATACTTAAAATCGATAAATCCATAGGTACCACGATGTCTATTACCTCAACTCTTATTAAATTTCCGTTAAATACCTCTCACTAAACTATAATCCACCGAAACGCTATTAAGATCTTCTATTCCGCTGTTTCAAATTATGACCTAAACAGGAGTTTATTCGAAATCGCAAATTAAACAACACTCAAACAAGCCTATTTCAACATTACACTTATCGGACGTGATAGTTGATCTTAAAAAAAACCTGGAAAACTAACAGGATATTCCCCGTTTTAGACTAATTTTATTATCCTTAATTATTTTTGCATAAAGTAATTTATAAAATTGTCATCGTATGATTTGAAATCGCTAAGTAAAAATGTAAAATTTCGGTAGTCACTCCTATATTTACAGATCTATTGCAAAAAGGTTCACAATGTACTCCAAGTCCAGCCGCACTGATAAGAAGTAGAAAAGGCAATTCCGTTCTCCTTTTAGTACATGATACACCTCTTTATTTTCACTCGGATGACATAGTTTCGATTTTATACATTAGGTGTACAGTTGGGGGAGCGACAATATCTGGAACGAGACAATTTTCGAAATGATACCTCCGGTTTGATAGCTAAGCACCTTAACTACTAGACTATGTTATATGCGGCATTTATGAAGACTAACATGTTTACTGAAATATTTACGTAACATAATGTGAGTGAAAGTTAGAAAAATAATACATTGCTGATCGGTAATAAATATGTAATTCTTTAGAGTGGTGTTATAGTTTCAAAACTGTTTATGTAACTCTGGGGCAAGATATTTAACAAAAATCGTAAAGAACCAGTAAAAATACTGAGTCCTATTTTCAATAGTACAAGTAAACCTGTGTTGTAATTAATGAAGATAGTGACATAGACTAATTCTATTTAATTCGTTTTATATATATATATATATATATATATATATATATATATATGTATATATATATATATATATATATATATATATATATATATATATATATATATATATATATATATTGTTACGAAATGTGGATTTTCGTCTTATCCCTGTTACGGGAGGCCAATGTTACGACTCGTGGATTTTCCCGTCCCTTTTACTGAAACCTAATGTTACGATTTGACTTCTTTACCGTTCTTTATTTGCGGGCGCCAGTGGTAAATTACGGACTACCACGACCGAATTAACTCTGCCAAGCAGAGCGTCAGGCTTTTTGCGAAAGAAATTTGCCGACAAAGATAAAAAAAAATAATAAGGCCGTTCTTTTTTTTGAACATACGTGTATATAGTCACAAATTGAACATAACAACAAAAAAATAATACCACCGCGTACCAAAAAAGAAAAAAAAACTCATTCGGTGAGGACTAGAAAAATAAACGTTGCATTCGCGGCGCTGACTTCGACTAGATTTTTAATATTTATCGAAAAGGTAACTCGACCGCGCAACTAGATTTAACATATATGACGAACGACTAGATTAACGAACTTTTGACTATTGTTATGACGACTCGTTTCGTGATCAATCAAACGGTAACTAACGGTACAAATTCGCTCGATAATAATTAAACAAACTAACGGTACATTGCCGAAATCCTTATCACTTAAGATGGCATAGCCGCTACAGCGCTGATCTTCACACACGGCTCACGCGGCCGACAGGCACTATACTGTTGTCGCGGACCACACATACCAGGACACTTACACAACCCCTAACACTACCCGAAATTCGACGAGAATCGGAAATAACAAATTCGGTCGTGTAAATATCCCGGCTGTATTCTCCGCCGACAACGAACAATACGATGATGCCGAGAGATCGAAAATTAATGATTTTAATCAGAGAATAATTTCTAGCTCGACATCATCGCTAGATAGCGCCGTAAACACCGAATCCGTATCACTACCCCACCACCATTTCCATCCAAAACGAAGGTTTTGGATGAGAACTTAGGTGCACAAGAACCAACGGATTCGGACCACCCGTTGCCGAGCAACGGAGCCCTATACAAAATCTCTACCGTCTCACGCACTTACAGAAAACACGTACATCACACTATCACTGGGGCAACACACACACACCAGGTCCTTAAAACAAAACGAAAACAATACGCCAAAATACAAAAAAAATGAAATTCAATTCAAAACTTTGCGAAAATCTCACCTAAATCTATCAACAACACGACTAGTGACTAAAAACTCGAGGACACCGAAGTCCGAGACCAAAATAATCAAACGATCTATCTAAAGGCAAGCTCAGGGACACCGACGTCCGAGACACGAGCAACCAACACTGCACCAACAACACATCCTTACAACAATTTTCAACGGCGCAAAACAGGAAAAGTGGAGGGAAGAGGAAAAGAGAGAAAAGTGTGCACGTGTTCGCCATACCAACACACTAAACAACATTGTGGTCCCGCCACGAAAAGTTTGTGCCCACGCACCAAACCAAAACATGAGCACCAACACGCCCAGGCGCATCCAACCAACATGGGCCCCAGCACGTGCGGCCTCGACTACCAAAAAAAAACGACAAAACGGGCACCACAGAAACACGAATATATGGCCGAATACGCACCCCACCAGGAAAACTAGGAAAAGGATTAGGAAAACGAAACTGGAATACAGAATGGGAAATCTAGGAAAATGCCGAAAGAAAACCATCACGATAAGTGGACATCAGAAATGAGCCAGCTTTTATACTTCCGAAGGCGATAAAACTACCTTGCTTGCCTTCCCACGGCGCAAGCCACCGGAGCAAAAGCAAAATAACAACAAAAGAACTACTAATAAAATACATCTAGACCTGGTGTAATCACACACTCCCAATGCTAACACACACAGAAATTCTCCGATTGTCTGCCGGAATACAAAACGGTTGCGCATATATTTTACTAAACGCATGCAAGATAAATCATAAAAATATATACTCCGTACGGCGGCACCTAAACGAAATTTTATAAGCGAGACACTCGCCCAACCCGGCCGCTTATAAAGGAAGAATACGAAAATAAGCTTTCAAGGAGGTCGCGTTCAGTCCCATAGCCACGACTGCATGAACAACGCCCACGGAACCGACGGACTACGAAAAACGAGCAGGACAAAGTAAGGATCTACCGCCCAACACTACGGCCACGACTGCCTGAGCAGCGCCCACAGTGCCTACGGATCACGAAAAGGATTGTAGGAACGACTACGGATTACCTACCGCAAGCCGGGTAAACAACTTCTCTTCCGGTGCCTAAAGTCGGGAAAAAAAACATATACAATAAATAAACAAAACTAAAAAAATAACAATATTAATCGTACGGTCAAAAATCGCACGGCAGAAAGTCGTCCGGTAGGGAACCGCACAAAGAAAAAGTCGCACAAATGACTAAAAAAAACGCATGGCGATCACGAACGAAAGAATCGCACCAAACGTTCGGCGACGAAAGCCATCGCCATTACGCCATAGCAAACAAAACAAAATAACACAAGGCACACAAGCAATACAAAACAACAATAACAGATCTTGAATAAAAAAAACCGCAGCAGTCTCTCCCGACGGGAACTCGTCGTCGGAAGGGACGGAAAAACTCGCCAAGTGGCAAAACCAACGTCAACACTCGACGATATGCGCCGAAACACCTGACGCCAGAACACGAAACAAACACAAAACAAAATCTCGCTAATACTAAAAACATGAAGCATAAATATATATATACGCCGGCTATAAAATATCGCACGGCAAAAGAAAACCGCACGGCGGGAAACCGTCGGAAATTATAACATGACGCACGGACCCTTCGCACCATGACAGGAAAAACATAGAAACAGAAAAATGGCGCTAAGGCAAAATAAATATACACAAAATCCATACCAAAATAGAAAAATAATTTGGCAGCCCGAACGAGCTGCGGAAACACCCAATCGGGTATCGACTCAAGATAACCAATGGTTAAGATAGGACACAAAGATGTTAAAACAACAAACGGGAATAAAACCCGAAGACAAATTATATATAAAAAAATTCTAGACTTTATGAACACAAGATAAAGCATATCCTGACAGAGGCTGGTCAGACGGCCCACAAAACGACATAAATGTCCATTCCGGTAAAATACCGGAGCATCAAGCCGGCCGCAGTTCTACTACGTTTCTGACAAGCACGTCTCTCTTGTCAGCGATATTCGCCAGACGATAGGCATTTTTACCAACCACTTCAATCACATCGTACGGACCTACGTACAGCAGCTCTAACTTTCGCATCCTTCGCTTAGGCTTACAGGAAAGGACGTGGTTCTTGATAAATACCCGATCTCCTACCTGATATTCCCGTGTCGAGGCCGATGCGTCGTGTTTCTTTCGTCGCTTCTCATTAATCATGCGGATACGTTCCTTCACCGATTCTATCATGGCCTCGTAACTTTCCACATTAGTCGGTGCCGGAAAACCAATTGCCTCGGAAACGGGATCGGAAATACGACCCCCGAAAACAACCTCGCTTGGAACGCGACCCGTAATAGGGCTCGGAAGGCTATTCATACAGGCTTCGATTCCTCGGATGTGTGACAACCATTCCGTGTGCCGATGATGACACAAACATCTTATCATCTTACCTAATCCCAGATTTATCCTCTCGGTCGGGTTGTTCTTTGGGCAGTACGCCGAAATGTGACGTACCTCCACCTTCCTCTCTTCGAAATACCGATTCCACTTGAAACTCGTGAATACCGTCGCGTTGTCCGAGACTATCGATCGCATTAATCCTACCGACCGGATAAACTCGCTCACTTTTGCTAACAGATTAGGACTCGTCAACCGCCGCATCGGGAATAACCTAACATACTTAGAAAAAACATCCACCATCACAAATATCTGACACATTCCTTTCACCATCGGCAACGGGCCAAACGCATCTACTGTTACCACATCCAGGGGACCTTTCGGCTCGTAACAGTGCAATGGACCCACCGACGGATGCGTAAAAGGTTTCGTCATACGACACAGGTCACACCTTTTAACAACTTTATTAATATTTTTCCGCATCTGAGTAAAATGGCACGTGCTATTTATTTTAATTAAATCGAATTTATTATTTATCTCATCGAATTTTTTGTTTATGTGATTATTATTTTCCTCTAGTTTCTTATTCATATTATTTATGTTCTTATTATTTTCTTCTAGTTTCTTATTTATGTTATTATTATTTTCTTCTAGTTTCTTACTTATGTTATTATTAAATGCCATAAGCATTTTTTCCAATCGCGAAGTGCCTTCCACAAATGATGGCCCAGGATCCTCAAACTCGTGTCTCGTTGGACTCGGAGGCACATATCCTTCCGGCCCAGTTTCGGATGAATCGTCCGCGATATCAGGCCGTGTAACACTGCCCTCATCGCTCGAATCGTCCGGGATAGGCCGTACCTCGCGATACTGTCCCCTTCTGGTCACCACTCTAGATAACTCCTCTTTCTCCATACTCAGGCCGGATTACGAGATAAACACAAAAACCGAAAATTATTACAAAATTCGACGTGGGAAAAGACTAGATAACACAAATAGCTAAATTTTGAAAGAAATAAAGGAAAAAAAATAACGCATAATATAAAAAAAAACGTGTCGCTTATCTGTCCTAGCTTGGCAGTTTCCTCCGCTGCTTCAATCCTTCACGTTGTACTTCAACTTCCAACTTGACGTACGGCTTGGCCCTTCCGCAACGTTCTTTCCACAACCAAGGTTGACCGCCGGTGTTGATTTCCTCGGTCCCTCTTTCGGAGCGCCAATGTTACGAAATGTGGATTTTCGTCTTATCCCTGTTACGGGAGGCCAATGTTACGACTCGTGGATTTTCCCGTCCCTTTTACTGAAACCTAATGTTACGATTTGACTTCTTTACCGTTCTTTATTTGCGGGCGCCAGTGGTAAATTACGGACTACCACGACCGAATTAACTCTGCCAAGCAGAGCGTCAGGCTTTTTGCGAAAGAAATTTGCCGACAAAGATAAAAAAAAATAATAAGGCCGTTCTTTTTTTTGAACATACGTGTATATAGTCACAAATTGAACATAACAACAAAAAAATAATACCACCGCGTACCAAAAAAGAAAAAAAAACTCATTCGGTGAGGACTAGAAAAATAAACGTTGCATTCGCGGCGCTGACTTCGACTAGATTTTTAATATTTATCGAAAAGGTAACTCGACCGCGCAACTAGATTTAACATATATGACGAACGACTAGATTAACGAACTTTTGACTATTGTTATGACGACTCGTTTCGTGATCAATCAAACGGTAACTAACGGTACAAATTCGCTCGATAATAATTAAACAAACTAACGGTACATTGCCGAAATCCTTATCACTTAAGATGGCATAGCCGCTACAGCGCTGATCTTCACACACGGCTCACGCGGCCGACAGGCACTATACTGTTGTCGCGGACCACACATACCAGGACACTTACACAACCCCTAACACTACCCGAAATTCGACGAGAATCGGAAATAACAAATTCGGTCGTGTAAATATCCCGGCTGTATTCTCCGCCGACAACGAACAATACGATGATGCCGAGAGATCGAAAATTAATGATTTTAATCAGAGAATAATTTCTAGCTCGACATCATCGCTAGATAGCGCCGTAAACACCGAATCCGTATCAATATATATATATATATATATATATATATATATGTATTAATCATTTGTGGTATAATACACATTTATTGTTAAAAAATTTGTTAAGTATATAAAAAGTTTTCCCAAAAACATCAGTTTTAACGCAAAAAATTATGTCTCGTATCTGTCATACGTTCAGTAGATAAAATTCGTAAATGTTCAAATGCGATTACTTCATTTTGAGTATAGGAGATTCTATTTTTATCTGATAGTCCAGTACACTATGCCTATGTCTGTACAGCTGACATGTACGAATAGTTAGTCGCCGACGCTCAGGAATTAAGTATGGCACTATAAAGATAAAGAGTCCTCTCATAGGTTTTACTATTACTTGTAAGGATCATCCTGCGTTGCGATGAAGCGCAATACCTAATTTGGTTTTTAAAGCAACATTCACTGAGCTTAAAAGTTTTAATCAGATGATGCTATAAAAACTCTCCTAGCCAATTCTCAAAACAACTCGTCGATTCCTTTTTAATAACAGTCCATTTCTGCCGTATACACTACTTTCCACTTACCTTCCTGCAATGTCCTCTTCCGTTCGCTTGATTTTCAACCGAGAACTCCATAAGAAATTCGATTATAGCATATAGGCAGTTAAATATTTAAACATTAAACATGTTGAAAATAAAAAACGCCGCGTAAAATTTACTCACTTACCGATGATTCGAACAAAAATTACTTTTCCTCGCTCGCCTGTTTCGACTGTTTTCGCTATTTCCCGTTTCAACCGGCGCAGCTCTGTACTTAAATGTACGATAATCGATTTTTAAAAAATTCATTTTAAATCTCTCAACCGGCGACATGCCCGATGAATTAAAAAGAGATATAGTCCCCTTTTTAAAGTGACAAAATAACTGTTCGAGATAACGGATGGGAAATAATCAGACGCGATGCGATCCTCTGCCTCTTAAAAAGTAAAATACAATCGCAGGCATAAGTCCTAAAAGTTCATCGTCAATAAATTTACAACTGCTTACATTTTCAGCTGAAGTCGGCTGAAGTTTTAATCACGAATGTGTGTATACATTCTGGTCAAGGATCGGCCGGTCAAAGATGCGCTCTACGTTCCGTAATCATTCGTTCGAGTTCGATCCGGAAACAGGGATAGTGTGCGCGCGCTGGTGAGGCGATGTTTCTGCAATCTACGAACTCAGCGAGCTGTGCCGAGATATTAACATGGCCTATACAGAGGTAACCTGTTGCGTCAACTGTAGAAATTTCGCGCGTCTTATCGAACTGCTTAAAAGCCGCCAATCTGAACACACGACCGTTTCGTTGGAATTATCGGTAAATCGATACGGAACGTCAAATTTCCGAAAATATTCAAACCAGGAAGGCGCCTTCTCCGCTACTGCATAATTTATATACTCGGAAGCGATTTTTCTGGGAGCAGCTATACACACAATGTAAAGGCCGCGGAAATTATGTATATCAATAATACGAGCGAACGATAACACCACGTGGCACGTTGGAATCGCAACAGATGCTGTGTTCGAATGCAAATTAGACGAAATGTCGGGAGAAAAACAAATAAAGGGTTGCCGTATTTCCTTAACAAAAAAAAACAAACATTCCAATTACTGTTGCAGTTAATAACGTAATAAGTCCGATTTTTAAAGTTTGGTCAAGAAAAGAGCAGCTACCATTGAACCGACGAAGAAACTCTGTTCGGAACAACAAAAACATTTTCAACTTTTAACACGTTTTTTTTTTTGGTACTATAGTCGAGCCTGGATAGAGCTGCTCAAGTTGAAACAGGACTCCGAGACGGTTTTGACGAATATAATGAAGTGTTTTATATGGTAGAAGAATAGAAGCTGGGGAATGTCATGTTGCAAAAAACAATTTTGCTCGAAGGCTCGGTTAATTCGGTCAGCAATTTTCAGCTTGATCGATCATCTCCGTGCACTGACCACGGCGAAAAAGAAAAAAATAATTTTTTTTTTTTTTTGTTTTCAGTGAAGCGTGACGTAGTTGTATATTTCTCTTAAGAATACCAAATCCAGATTTTAACATTTTGTTCTGTTACCGTTTCTATTATTCGTTTGCGTTTTAATCATTCTCTACTAGCTTCGTCTCGCTTTCGTTTTGACCTTGCAGCCTGCTTTATCAGAACGACGAGCCCTTTATGATTTTAACTACGTCTTCTTTATAAGTATTTAAGAAAGGATAATAAATGCTTTTCTCTCTCGAAAAAGCTTCTAATTGAAAACGCAACCGGTAAAATCGCCGAGTACAATAATCCGGTTTTCGGATTTCTATTTTATTTAACGACGGACGATTCTTCCAATTTCTCCTTCAACTTGAACCGGTTAAATTTTACGAGAGATTAAGGGGACACAATAGCTTTTATTTTCTAAACACACCTCGCCGTAAAATATACGTTTCCGTTTGAAATTTAAATAAAGAACTTCCTGAAGAAGATTTAGAGGTGGTGTAGGTGGCGATGAGGCGATGGGCCCGGGGCGGGGGAGATAATCCATTTTTAAAAAAAAGTGTTTGCATAATTCTCGCGTAATGCGCCATTAGTACTAAAATTTTCGACTGACATGTGTTGCCGGGGGAAGGAAAAAAAGTGAAAGAAGAAAAACCCGAATGTAACTGAAAGTAAGCACCTGTCTCAGCGGGTAGCACCGCTACGAGAACCAGCAGCCCATCGCGTAAGGATGTAACCTGAGCAAGTTTGTCAGTCGTAGATTTAAGTAGCAACTTATTAAACGAAAGCCAGCATGTTTGGCTACCGTTATTAATTAAAACTTTTTTACAACGATGCTGGCGGACGCTAAGTAATTTTTAGCTTTTCAATTTTTTTCGGGTTTTCGCGACCGTTCCTGACCAACTTTTTACCAGCTCCATCCTGCTGTCTCTCTCTCGCGCGCTTCGTTATCGTTATTAGTGTGTGTATTTTTTTTGTTTTTGTTTTTGTTTTTTTAATAATAAAAAATAGCGGATCGGATGACTGGGGAGAAACAACAGCAGCCAGTAGTCAAAGCGTCTGAAAAAGTTTTCGCTGTTTATTGTTATATAAAGAGGCGAAGTGTAAGCTAGTTCGTTTTAACGGACCATCGCGACATCTCTGTCAAAGTTTTTTAATATCGTTGTTGACGGACCGCCCTTAGACCCCTCCAGATGCTCTATTCTCTCCTCTTTAATCATTTTATATTACCTACCCCTTCGGTACGCGCTTTGAACGGCGCCCGCCCCGAGCACCGTTCGCCACCAAATAGCCCGAATTATTTACTTTTCCGATACTTAAACTTCATTAACTGGTTCTTCCGGGCTCGATGTAAAAGTATAGAAAACATTACTCGACTACTGTAGCGAAAACGAATAAGGCGATAGCGAATTTATCATATCCGAAAGAGACCCGCGGTGGCTAACGGCTAGTCGAATTAACTTCGCGTTAAGAAACGAACAGAGAAGCTTAGAACAATTAACGCAGATTCAGACGGCCGTTCGTAAATTTAATTAGTGTTTCGATGATTACTGTTCCACAGAAATTCTCGCAACTTGATATTAACAAGTTCCGGCACACCGGTGTGTTTTAATCTATTTTCACTAATCGCGGTCGTCGGCTGTTTTGCTCAGCTAGCAAGACCTATAAAAATGGTATACAAACTTGAACGAATTGACCCAAAAACAGTGGGAAGTTTTTAAGTTTTTGTAACACTTAACATAGGAGAAGGTAAATTCCTCCAACGGATATTCAGATTAACACACGCGATTTATATCTATAGCGTCATTCCCCGTCACCGTCTAACTGAATAAAACTTGAGATTGTGCATATCTTGCCTGACTCCCCGATAGCGTTTATATTAAATTCCTCCATCGAACATAATAACCAAAAGCCACGTCTATTCGCGAAAACCGCTTTTATCGATATTACTCCTATCGATGGTTTTTTGAAAAAGCAAAATTAAACAGAATATTGCGATTATTCGTGGACTATTACTGTAAAACCTATAATTATCGCATGTAAAATTTTATACATAAATATAACCCCCTTACAATTAAGTTTTTCACATTAATCCCATTTCATAATTTCCTTTTTTACATTATTTTACTCTTCCCGACCCCACTTCTAATATATACATATATATATATATATATATATATACATATATATATACACAGTGGCGGATCCACGGGTGGTAGGGGACATCCCCTCCAAAGAACAAAGCTACTATGAAAAAATTGGTTAATACAGAGAAACTTAATTTATATAAAAGATTTGTATAAATGTTACGTATGGATTTAATTATAACTACTGTTTAATACTGTTCTCTTCGATCTTTTGCCTTTCTTATTTATTTTTAATTTTTATTTTGTAATGTAAATGAAAATAGATCAAAGTATATATATATATATATATATATATTTTGTACTTGCTCAAAAAGAACGAATTAGGATCGGATTACTAACAAAAATTTAAAAAAAAGTAAAGTTTAATAAAAATATTATCTTTCTTACTATTCAAATTCTAAACTTCCATTTTAGCTAGAATTTTATAATTTTTTTATTTTTTACCTAAAAATAAAATAAAATTTAAATTAAATTGTAATAATTATGTATTTTTAAAACATTTTTAAATTTCTAAAGAGGTCGTTATTTGATTTTCTTTATGAAACAGCGTATTTCTCAAATCTACTGCCTGTCACAGAAGATATTACATAATTATATAACTTCCCCCCCAAAATTTGCTCGGAAAATGTCAAACTATAGGGTTTGAGCTACGAATTAACGTTTCTGAAATTAAACAAACCAAACAATATTACACTTTTCACAAAAAATAATGGCAATAAAATCATCAATGTGACAGAGAATGTAAACTACTCCCTATCCTCTCTTTTTCCGTTAGACAGCACTGACAAAGACAGCAACAAACAGAAAATACTAAGAGAAAACTTTAAACTTTCCATATAATAACGGACTCCTCTTGATACTTCCGCACGAAATAGCATTATAAAAAATTTAAAAAATAACAAAGCCGCTGTATTTGACAATATTACAAATAAAACGCTAAAATTAATCCAAAAGATCTATATCCAAAACTCCTTCCACTCTTATATGTACAAAAAAAAAATCTTCTCCTTAAACTATTTCCATAAAACCTGGCGCGAAGCAAATGTAATTCTACTTCATAAATCAAACAAAGTTGCAAATCTCATAAGCTTCTATCACCCAATATGTCTTTTAAATATTGTAAGCAAAATTTACGAAAAGTTATTAAAAAATAGGATAACTTGCCATCTGAACTCAACAAACTTTTTAGATAAAAGACAATTGGAGAATCAGATAAGGTCTGTCCACAGAACATGCTGCGAATTACGCCATCAGCAAGATTAGTAGCAGCCTTAAGAAAAAATCGAACGTTCTCGTTATAGGAGTGGATATCAAAGGAGCCTTTGATAACTGCTGGCACCCTGCTTTGTTTGACATTTTAAAATTTATTCCGATTAAAGACATACTATTGCTAAGTACAATGCTAGCTTAAAAACAGACGTGTAACTTTTCAAATAGGTAATCATAGTGCAAACACTGAAACCAATAAAGAGGCTGCCCACGGGGTAGCGTTTTAGATCCACTTTTCTGGAATATATTATTTAACCAAGCTCTACCATACGACAAGAACGTTGACCTAGGCGCATATGCAGTCATAATAACAGACGACACAAAAGTCAATTTCGAAAGAACAGCTAACAAAACGCTTGAGTTACTCGGAGCCTGGCTAAACGAAATAAAGCTTAATCTTTCAGTTAAAAAATGCTTTATGTCCCTTTTCACAAACTCCCTGAAACTAAAAATGAAAAATATTAAAGTACTTTACAGGGGGATCACTTTAAAGATTGTCGAACATTTTAAATACCTAGGAGTTATATTAGACAATAAATTCTCCTTTAAACAACGCATAGACTATAAATACTATCAATTACTAAAAGTGTGCAGAAATACATAGGGCTTTGATTACAGATACAGACTTGTACTGCACAAGTCACTTACTGTAGCTCCGTGTTTTTCCAACACCTAAAAAAGAAAACCCTAAAGCAAAAAATCTACTCTATACAACTTAAATACTTAATAAACGCCTGCAGAGCTTATAGAACAATTTTTCACAGCGCCGCTGTTGCTCTTACGGAAGTTTTTCCACCAGACCTAGAAATCAACTATAGATCAATCATTTTTACCATAAAAAACCATCAAAATTTTGAATATATTAACGATCATGTCTATCGAGTAATGAATTTTCTGCTTCAAATATAAATCCTCTTCAGAATAGTTCCTACATACTAATCCACCATGACTTACATATAAAATTGTCACTAAAGCAACTTAAAAGACACTTTAAAAAAAATTATTTCGTGTCTATACGGCAAAACTCGTGGGAGAGAGATACAGCAGGTCGGTATACCCACAGGCTAATTCCAAATATTGGAACAGGCTTACAGTTAACATCTGACTTTTACACTACCCAACTCCTCACTGATCACACGACACTTCGGAGTCTACTTAAAAAAATAATACAAAATTACTGAAGACGACAAATGTAACTGTAGGGAAATTGAAAACGCCAATCATGTAATCTTCCACTGCAGTAAGTATGACGACATCAGACACCTTAAGATAGAAAATCTCAATTTGAGCAATTCAACTTTGGCAACTAAATTTCAAAAGTTCGCGTTCTTAGTTTTAAAACCAAAATTTACTGGCAAAAATAACAACCTACAGTGATTTACATTACTCAATTAAATAAAAAACATTACACTTAAAGTTTACTCATTAACACATATGTAATTTTCAATATTAATACCCAGACAAGACAATCTAGCTTAAATAGTAAATCAAACCGAAATCAATCACATTTGCGTCTTTCAGGAAAAAAATAAATAAAAAATAAAAAAAAGACAATAAAAACATTATTGTCTATCAAAGAAGTACACGATACATAGCCCATCATATCATGTAGCATTAAATTTCTCAAATCCCGATATAAAAAAAAAAGAAAAAAAAATTAAAGTTTATTACTTAAGTTTTATTGTAAGGTTCTAGGTCAAGATGAAGCCTAACGGCGGTGCTTAATTTGGCGCCTTTGTGTAAACTCTTATTGTAAAATAAATCGCTATTGAGATACAGTTCTTAATCAAAAAAAAAACTTCCCCACCAAAATGTCTCACTGGATCAGCCCCTGATATATATATATATATATATATATATATTCCTGTACATTACGTGATTTCCTTAAGTATATTTAATTATTTTGTAATCTTAGTCTTGAAAAAGCGCATTAATGCTTCTTTTACGATACATGATTTAAGTGTGAATTTTTTGAAAAAATTTTATTTATGGGTTCTTCCTATTTGAAGATCAATCTTTTTACTATTACTATTGCGTCCTTACAGAACCTGTATCATCGGAAAAGTTGCATGTAACGCATCTGTCTGAATCTGAAATTCTAAATTTATATAAATAAATTTTAAATATACCCCGCATAGTAAACTGTACACTAAAAAAGTTTGGTGCAAAAGTGTTGCTGAGAAATCTTTTTTAATTCTCGGAAAAAAAGAGATACTATACCATGTTAGCTTATTAAACTGACTTTTTAAGCGATTTTTTTCATAATTAAAATATAAATTTTCATATATTATTACAGTAATAAAACTACACACTGCGCCAATTTCATTTTAATCGAAAATAAATTCACGCGATTTTTCATTTCTATTTCTATCTGGCGGCTGTTATAACTAACGAATAATAGTAATAACTGATTGTTTTATATGATTTAATTAATCTTATTGCTAATATTCTTAGGGACAAGTTTTTTTGTGAAATATTTTAATTCTATGTTCAGATACCTGCGTGTAATATGTTGATTATCGCTTTATATAACTCCTTTTTTATAATATATCACACACTGGAGCGGTATATGTCGTTTAGTTAAGCCCCCCCCCACCATTACGGTCTCGTAATTACCGTAGACGTAAAATTGTATTATTATTTTATTATTACGAATTTTGAACGAATCAATATTTTACATTTTTTTTTGAATTATCTACTATTAAAATTTACCAACAGAAATTTTTCTGCACCGGTCGGTCAATCGTTAAAAAGACAATTTTAAATAGGTGCAAAGTATAATTAAATAATACGTAATAAATAATAAATTGTGCATGTTACCGTTGTCGGCGGCAGGATAAAATTGAATTGTTCCGACGTTGGTACTAGCGGAAATTTAAAAAATTAGCTTTTTTTTTTCGTCTTTAACCTTCCACCGGTCGCGCCCCTATTTTTGTAACACAACTGGCCGCGCGTTGTATTTTGTACAACACCCGTGTTTTTTAGTCTAAACTGAATTTTTTTAACACGTTATTTGCTTAAATACTATTATTTTGAGTAATGAAATAAATGTTTATAAAATTAATTACTCATAAATCGAAATTACTGCTGTTTTTATTAAATTTTATAAATAATAATAATAATAAATGTTTAGCAAATCGCCAATCATACTCAAATCAATCATTTTTATAAATGCTTGACTCACAGAATTCACATCTCGTGAAAATTGCTTTGGTCCAGGAAGTCATTTTATTATATTTTTTTGTTTTGTTTTTGAAATTTTTGCAAAGGGTTTTTTTTTTTGCTAACGTGGATATATTCATCTTTTCCTATGTAAAATCGTTGATCTTCAGGAGTTTCGTCAGTTTCTTTGTCGTTGTCACCGTCTTGCTCACTACGAGTTTCGTCAACGTTTTTACAAATATCTTTTTCACTTAGATCACTGTCACTATCATCCAATAACATTGTATTTTCTTCATGCGACAATTCTTGTAGTAAACGAGGAATATCATCAAGATTTATATGTTCCACCCTAAATAAATTATTCATACTTTCAGAACACTTTCTAGTTTGTGGTGTGGTGTATACGTGTGTGTGTGTGTGTGTGAACAGAAAAACTCAAGAAAATTCTAAATTCAAACAATACTTACATGATTTTCCGTATAATATTCAAAATAACGGCATACAACGAGGTATTTATTTGTAAAAAAAATTATTACGTGAACGGTCGCGCGTTGTATTTTGTACAACAGTACAGGCTGGTTTCAGAATTCTACTATTTACCAAACGACAACACAAAACAAACTGTCGGTAATGAAATATTTTTTTGCTAAAGATTCTAGTTGATGAATACATATGCACATGTGACCGGAAATGTGCATCCGGTATTAGCTATAGTAAAATAATGCTGAGTGTTGTACAAAATACAACAGCGCGACCGGTGGAAGGTTAAATTTAAGTTATACTAATGCGAACTCTTTAACGACCGCGATTTAACTGCCCTGGCTAGATTTTGACTGCTGGCTTTGAGTAATAGCCTTCCTTGATGAGAAGAAGATTATAATTTGAGGGGAAGATCGGCTGACTTCTAAATACCTTTCTTCTTGATTTTTGTTCTTTCGCAAACTTTCGCTCTACCGTAATCAACATTCCGTATGATCATTCGGTGCGTTGACTGTCCATTCCCCCCCTAACCGACAACAGGATCGCAAACCAGCAAACCCGCTCGCATCACGATTTCCACTTTTTTAAATTTTATTTCATTTTTACATATACACATGTTTGTTTATCAACAGCCAGATTGGCACTGAACTACCGGAGATATGGTAAAGTCATAACATCTCACTGAGCGCAAAAGTACGCCTGATGAATACTTCAGTCTTTTCCGTTTTTCTATATGCCGCGGAACACTGGTTATTAAAAGCAGCTGATGTCCGGCGAATTGATGCTTTTGAGATGTTCCGTTGGCGACGATTGTTACGGGTCTCGTGGACAGAAAAACGAACTAACCTCTCTGTATTGAACGGTATCAGATTGGATACGAGACATATAGTATAATACAGCGCATAGCAAACTATTTCGGGCACGTAATACGGCAGAACGGAATGAAAAAATGAATTCCCGAAGGGATAGTAGAAGGCAAAAAGGATGCGAGGAAGGACAGAAATCAGATATATCGACAGTATGAAATAATTGACTGGAACCACGTCGCTCCAGTAGGCTATAAGACTCGCGGAAGATGGAGACGTATGGCGGACAAGACTGAAAAGGCCTGCGATCCACAATTTCACGACTCTCGGACCGAGCTAACAAATTATAAATAGATGAAAAATCAAAATTTCGCGACATTTCTTTGTAGGAGAAAATTTCTTTATGACGAAAAATTTTTTAAAATGATCTCGCCTATAGGACACATCCATGAATCATATTTACTATGCTTCACTAAACATAATTAATAACAATTATGCCGCATAATTACGAAGTATAGGTTAGTAGTCTGATATTTAATGTGCTCGACTATCGAACCAGAGATGGCGAGTTTGAAACTTATCTCATTCCGGGTTCAATTTCAAGGGTATTTGAAATTGAATTAGGTACCGGAGAAATCTTGGAAAGTGAAAGAAGATCCAGTAAGAAAGAGGAACTAGCCCCACCATTTTCTTCAGATCCATTAGGCCTCGTACATTTCTAACTTTATAATCGTCAGCATCTGTTAAGGGTTACTTCACGTATAATTACGAAGTGCGCAGTAGTCGTCGGCGATTTGTTTAATAGTGTACTCTTCATCAGGATTAATGAGTTCGGCAATACGACGTAACTGTAATACATTTACATGTCCCGAAATAGTTTCAATACTTAAATGTGTAGCATGCTGTAATAACACGCGACTTTATTTATTTATATTTTTCGACTATTTATGTGTATTGCGTATTTCTTATTTTTCACGCAACTTTTTCCGCTAGTATATTCAAAGATTAAAACTAAAATCATCCGGACATATTCACTCGTACCGATTAATCTTAGCCTAATTCGATTTCTTTAACGAGTTCTTTAACAAGTTCTGCGCCATAATGATGCATCATAATTATTTCGCTTAGTGAAGTATATAGCTGATTACATGAAATAGTCGCAATGCGGGAATACCATTTTTGTAATCAATTTCCAATAGTATTCGCGATGAAGATTACGCTCAACATCGGCAAGTTGTGCTCAGTTGCGCAAGTGTTATTTGTTGAAATTTCGTATTACTTCTGTTCGTTATCAAATAAACCGTGTGAAAAATATATACGCTTTTTATGAAATAATAATAATATTAAATATATTATTATTATATTTCATAAAGAGCGTTACATTTTCCGTATGGTTTATTTGAGATTATCAATTTCGGCTTTTCGGGTGACGGTTAAGATGAAACACATTGGTGGAATTAGTTTAAAGTTATGAAATGAAGTATAAGCCGAACTGGCGGGAAACTTCATTACAGCCATCAACGTTAACTTTTCCGATATGACTACGACAAGTTATACGCTCGATATGACCACTTTTTAATGTCGCCAATATTAAGCGGAGGTAGTCGAATCGCGCGAATGAAATGACTGATCACAGTTTAAGGAGTCGTCGTTGTCTATCGTCAACAAGTCATACGGAGAGATTCATAGAGAAATCATTTTGCAAGTACACAAAAACGCCACTTGACAACTTTTCTCCGATGCTGAAAAATTACCCATGTACCGATAAATAGCGCTAGTAACTCAGTCAGCAGGTGCAACGTGGCGAGAATATTTCCTTCCTGAAATCGATAAACATTGAAAATTTTTCTTCGACAATATCCTTTCCGTTCAAAATGCCAATAAAAGAGAAGTATATACAATCAAAAACATGTATATCCTTCCGGAAGAAAGTATAGTGGAAACAGGAAAAGGGTAGTGTCCGATGTAACTCTGCGGACAACCCACCGGGCTCGTGCTTCCGATGCAAATTTAAGCCGATTAACGTATAAAACTTATCCGCGCATCGTTCTACAGGTCTGTCCAGGTTTTTTTACTTATTTCTCAGTATCGCTCCGGTGAACATACATTTCAGCGACGTGGCCGAAAAATTTCAGAAGTTACACAACACCGACAAGATTTTCTTGTTTACCCGTTTTATATTGAAGTCGTTACAATTTCGACGGTATAATAAAATAACGACTGAGCGCGCGGGGTCTTACGCATTTATAAATTCGGCCAAAAAGAAATTTTCGTCTTAAAGTCGTACGAAGTTTTTTAGAAATTGGCGAGAAATATTTCAGACTTTAACTTTTATTCCTAATTCAGTTAGAAGGTTATTATATGTTGGTCGCTCTTTTGTGTGTTTTTTTTTTTTTATTTTTATGTTTTTTCGCGCATAGCTTCTGATTATTAAAGAAAAGGTTCAATGATTCTTCGTTTATTCGAAAATATACCTGCGGCTATCCCATAATAGGCAGTAGTCAAAAAAACAAAAAAAAGGGGGTCGCTTTAGAGAAATTTTTAGAATAACAATCGTGATTTACTTAAAATATTAATTCACCACGAAAGCGTAAATTGAAAGAAAATGAATTGGTAGGGAGTCGTTTTTTTTTTTAATTGTCGTTTTTTTTTTAATTGTCGTTTTTTTTTTTTAATTCGTCGTTACAATATGATAAATAGATACTCGTGAAATTTTTCAAAATTTAAGTACTGCAATTTTGAAATTGCAAGGGAAATGAATGCGAATGATCTATATAATATATTGTTACTGTTAATTTTACGTTTTTCATTTAACTCTCTCTCGTAACTGTCAATTAATTCGAATTCATGAAGCTGTCTGTGATCCCAGCCATATCTTCTTCGAATGTCTTTTCCTCTCGTCTGAACGTGCTGGTGCTTATTACGCCTTCACCATCTTGTCTTTTCCCTCCCAGTCCTGTGCCCGGTTTTTTCATTCTGGCTATTTCTGACCGAATCAGTATTTAACTGATCCTCTCCTTTCTTGCTGCTGCTGCTGCTGCTGGGTAAAGGTCCTTTGCTGACGCGTTCAAAAAAGGACAAAAAACGATGGAAACCAGTGACGTAGCGTGAACTTCGAGGAAGCGCCGCAATGAAATAATTTTGTTTATATAAAAATAAACATGTGTAAAATTCGGTTAAATACAGAACAGAAATGAAAATTAATTAAGAGAAACGAAATGTCTCATTTTCTTTGTTAATCATTTCAATTTTCCGGGTTCTTGTTTGCGAAAGTGTCTATTAGATCTTCACGAAAAGATGGTCGTTTCCTCTAATGTGTTTGATAATATAATTCTTTTTCAATACTAAAAGAAGCTAATGAAGGTAAGTGTCATTCATGCGTATTTCTTAAATACGTTTTTATTCGTTTCGTTGCTGAGAATGATCAACCTTGGCAGCCAGAATTTTGGATTATTAAATGAGAAAGCTTGTACACACTTCTGGAAAAACATCTGTTAGATCTGAAGTGGTCAAGTATAAGATGTACCGCAGTAGTGTCTTTATGTATGTTTGAATCTTGGAAGTACACTTTTCAAACTTGTAAGATCGAAAAAGTTTCCGTAATTCCGTTTTAAATTTAAAAAAAAGTATTCTCCAGAAAATATTTCATTGAAAATTTGAAAAATATTCTGTATTTAAGAGAATTAAAAATTTTAATTTTGTTACATCATTAAACACCTATTATTAGACATATTTGTTTGCGTAATATCGATTAAAAATATACTTTTTCATGATAGCTTTCTATCTTTCCCAAAAATCGAATCAAAGCCATTTGCATTCCATGCATTTTTCTTTCTTGCTTAAATAAAAAGCAAGCCCAACAGAAACAATGTTTTTATCTTCTCGCAATAACCATGGCGCATTGTTGTGCATAAATTTGTTTGAAAATGTCGGTTAAATATTTTACATACATTTTGATTTTGTCATCGAATTTTTTAAACTAGGCGTTGGTTTATCACTCTGAACAATATTAATTTTTTCTTGGAAATTTAATGGACTAAAACTAATCAGTGGAAGTTTTTTAATAACGCAATTTCGCATATAGCCCCAATTTCCAAAGAGGCGCGACCGGTCATCGCTTCCAGTTCCGCTGTTATGAAACGACCCAAAGAAGGCGAGCAACGCACAAATGATCTTGAAGGTGTGTGACGCGTTCAGACAAAGGCTGATGCAATGACGAGCTGTATACCTGCAGAGGTTACTGATCCCTGGAAAAGGAAGATTAACGTTTGCAGCAACAATGCCGCGAAGCGGTCGGCCATACGGATGAGTTATTAAATTAAAAAATTATATTCGTAGCGATACGGTTAATATTAACCTTCCGTCGGGCGCATATCATCTATGAGATGTCGAGAGACTATTTTCTTCGGTCTATGCTCGGGCTTCACGGGAAACGGGACGAGCGTCGTAGTAGCTTCCTCTTTCATGGCCTTCTCTGCCATGCTTGTACATTTGTATTTTTCGGCTCTCTATTATTCTTCAAAGTGCATGTATCATCTGTGAGATGAGTTGCGCCCGATTGCGTACGTTTTTGGTAAGTACTAAGATTTTAAATATTTCTGCACACAACCGTTTGAAAAACGTATTATTACATTTAGTACCATAACATATGTTTATCAAATTCTCCCATATTTCTGAAATAATCTATCAGATTAATTACGCCCGATGATTATGTTTTTCTATAGTAGGAGATTTTACCTAAAAACATTATCCCATAAATTGTGTTTGGAACAACTTCAACGACGAAGCAGTCAGAAATCAGGAATTCTATTAGAATTGTAGCAGAAACTTCAGAAATTCCAATCTACACTTCAACAACGGGATCAGTCTCCTGCTTGTCATGACAGACAGAGGAAAAGATGTTCCAAATGTGGAAATATGAAAAAAAAGCGTTATTCAAATTGTAAAAAATGTGTTTTCTGCTTAGAGCATGCGTATATGGTATGTGAACAGTGTGTTATTACACTGGTTTTGAAGCGAATTATCAAGTCCATAATAATTAGATAATAGTTAGTTTAATGTCTCTTTGATTTTAGATTTATAAAAGTGTTTTATATTTAGTAGAATGTATTTGCTTTAATTTTTGCTGTAATAAAAATGGTTTGTTGTGTATTGAAGTTTTAAATAAATAATTAAATTTATCTGCACTGTTTCACTTGTCCCTCAGCCACACCAAATAACATATGATACATATATTTATAATGTTCATCTGACACATGAATTGCGCCCGGTGGTGTTACGACTTAAGTAGCACCTGACGGAAGGTTAAAAATAATTATGATGCTGATAAAAATGTTCATTGACCGGAGGTTTTCACTATTCACAGGTTAAAACTATTTTTACAATGGAAAGTATGTATGATGGCGTGATTGTGTAAGAAAAAATAATACCGGTAAAAATAATTAAAAGTCGCTAATTAAAAATTAAATATATACGACTGCGTGTGGCACGTGTGCGGGACTAATATGATACGCTCCCGAAGCTAATGCAGAAAAAATGTTAAAGATCAATATAGAAACTAGCGACGAGTGCGAGAGACGGTGATGCGTGATTGGATCCGGGCGGACTTGGAAAAAGTAATCAAAATATATTATGATCGGAAAAATTTTTTTGGAAGCGTGAAAATAAAAATTATAGTCAATTTAATTTTGAAAATTCATATTAGGATAATGTATAATGCAGAACACATGTGAGAACGTCTGTGCATGGAAACGAAAGCTATGCTTTCGCTGTGGTTGGTTTTATGGCATATGTATATGTGGGAATGTATAAATATGTTTTCGGAGCAGACTGTGCGATTGATGATTTAATTTTTAGAACCGTAAAAAATAAAAAAATACGTACGAACGGGAAAAAGTTTTCAGAAGGTTTTTGGAAAAATAATCTGACAATAATATACAATAATTGATAGTAAAATAGGTGTTGGAGATAGCGTCTACGCTTCTGCAGCGGTTGATGCTTCGGTAGACTCTGGAAAATATATTATGAAAAGTCAGTAATTTTGGCTTGCAGGGCGGGAAGGGAAGAAGGAATTTTGGGAATGTGAAAAATGACAAATATACTCGAATTAATTTTTGAAAACTTATAATATGATAACGAATAATGCAGAACTTGCGCGGAAGTGAATAGTACGCTTTCACAGCGATCGAGGGGTTCTGAGGGTTAATTTTTAGAATCGTGGAAAACATAAAAAAAAAAAATTCTGGATGATAAAATAATCGTAAGTGTGAACAATTAAAATATATTTAGATTAATTCTATCATACTAAACTTAGAATAAATTATTGACTTCTTTTTTTTTTTTTTTGGACACGCCAACCGTGGAACTTACCCAACACAGAGAAATTATTATGACCAGTAGGGAAACCAGCCACAGCAAATGTGTGCGTAGGAACATGCAGTGCGCATTCGTTATGGTCAAGTCATAGATGGATTTATTTTTAGAGCTGTAGAAAAAAATAATAAATTATGAACGATCGGAATAAATATAGGGAAGTGTAAAAAATATACTTAGGCCTGGAAAAAATTATTATGAGTGATAGGAAAACTAGCGGCTAAAGCGTGCGTGAGAGCAGTCGGTGCGCTTTTGTGGAGGCTATCACAGCAATGTATGCATGCATGGGAATGGACTGCGCGCTTTGATGCCCGCTAGCGCAGTGGTGTATGCTTGTGTGGAAATTGATAATGCGGTTTGATGATGGACTCAGAAAAAATAATTACCGCTCAATGTGAAACGTTGGGGGTGGCGAGGGCGTCGGTGGGTCTCCGGTGGTCATAGTAAAAGTAAATAGAATGCAATATATTAGATAGTCCGCAAAATTGGATAGCGGGCTTTCATAGCGGCTAGGATGATTGGGAGGATAAGAAAAAAATAAATAATGTATATTATAATCAACCGGAAAAGAGGGGGGACTAAGGTTAGTTTCGGGCTATAGACATAAATCATTGGTCAATTTGTAAATAGTTTGGATAACCGGATAGGTTCATACAATGGTTCAGGGTTTCGGAACCCTTCCTGGGGCTGGTGTTTGGATTAGTGGGTTGTACCGCTTGGATGTTATACACAGGTGAAATGTACATACCCCGATGGGAAACTTGGGTTATAGTTTAAATATATACAAGTAAATATTAAAATATAGGTTGAGGGCCCTTTTCCAGGGGACAAGATGTTTGGATTACCCGAATGTAATATTCTAAGGATAGTGTTTGGACTAGATCGTGTTCAGATTAGTGGGACTGCAGGGGAACGAGACGGGAAAACTATGGGAAACTTGGGCGAATTTTGGGCTCCTGGACAAGAATTAGGGTTATTTTTTGCTTCCTGAATAAAATATTTGGATGAATTTTGGAATTCGGATTAGCAGACGCCCCAGCTTTCATATTTATACACCAGCGACAGATCAAAAAACAAATACAAAGTGTCGGATATGGAGTTGCCTCTTCAATTGGTATTACTCTCCATTTCTCCTTCTTTCCGCAGACCACAAAGTTGACTATTACGGACATAATTGCCAAGGATAGAAACAACCCACATACTCTCTGCACAGATTCTCTCGTAGCACTGCAATGCCTAAAAAATTTACATAATCCTAAACAACATTCAATAGCAAAAAACGTAATTCACACCATCATGACATCTAATATTTGAGTCGTATTTACATGGCTTCCATCCCACATTGATATCGCTGGAAATTATTTTGCCATTGTAGCAGCTAAAAAAGGTTCACTGTTTTAACCTCAACTACTTACACCGATCAGTGATCCTGAACCAATTATGAAAAAGTCAGTTCAAGATACCTCAGGTGGTCAGCAATGTCATCATCTAATAAACTGTACGCCGTACGTGCTTCCACATCTCGCTGGAGTGTCTCTGCTTCATAAAACAGAAAAGAAAAGGTCGTGCTGGCTCGTCTGTGTCTGAGTCGCACTAAAATTTCGCATAGTTACCTAAGAATAAACCTGCTCCCATTTGTTCGCACTGTAATATTCCTACCACTCTGTAAATCACTTCCTTATATAAGCTGCCCGCAATATAATTTTCATAGAACAATTCTCAACCAACTCTTACACCTAAAAACACTCTTTCCGACTCCTACACAACTTCTCACAACCTAATAGCATTTCTTAATCAACTTATACTCCAAGCACTACTACACTCCTATCATGTTTCTGGCCTAGAATACGCCACATAAATCGACAAAGTAAACAAAGTAAGTAAAATTTATACTGCTGGTAATGTCAACTTTTATGAACCGTTTTCATTATCGACTAAATGTGCCGTACGAGATGTTTTACTGTTTTTATTATAACTCTTATTATTAGCGTTGAGTTAATTGTACTATGCGCCCATTTTATATAGCTAGTTTGCCGGGTTTACATGTCCCATTCTTAACATAATTATCAATTGCCTAGTATAATTTTTTGAACGATTACGGAATACCGCGGTTTTCAAGGTGCTTATTTTTGTTAATTAATAGTATTTTCCGATATGATTTTTAATTTTCTCGACATTGCAACATGTTTTATGATTCTTCATTCAACTGTCCAGATTTACGTAAATATACCAGCCCGGTCAGCTTTATTTTATACTAACGAAAAAAGCCGAATATGTAATATGGTGTTTATTGACGATTTAAGCAGTAACCGCGGATGTTTCCAGTATCGATGCTATAGCGCAATTATAAAGAGCGAGCTCTATAAAAATGAAAAGGCATAATTCATGAAGCGTATAATGTTTTCAAATTTATACAACACAAATCACACGCACGTTCGGGTTTTCTTATAAAAAGTTAACAAGGCCACAGTTGTAATTTATAACCTTTAACGGTCCAGTTAAAAACTCGCTCTATACCGACTAAATGAAGAGTATAAATTTTAACGATATTAGCCATATATATTGTATATATATATAGACAGAGAGAGAGAGAGAGAGAAGTAGTATTATTTATATTAAAGTGGTTTATTATTATTATTACTATTATTTTTACAAAATGTATCGAAAAGAGGGGAATTCGTAACGGTGCAGGGAAAAAATTTTTCTGGTTGGTCAAATTTACCAGAAGGACCTCGGAAGGTAGATGGCGAAAATTTTGAAGTCATAATAGGAAATTGAAAACGATATATCTCGGTTAAGGTATCCCAATAACGACCGCGCTGACATTAATGTGTAAACATATGCCTATGCGCACATACACGAGCCCGCTTGTATACAAATTCACTCTGAAATTCTAAAAACGTGCGCGAGATTGGTATAAAGTTTTTCAAGTGCGCTTGATCACTTGTATAAATTTCAATGTGATTCAAAAACGTAAGCAACCTGCTAAATCGAGTAAAATCTATTATTCGCTTCTTTTCATTATTTATTTATCATAATCGAAATGAATGCGAAAATAAGAACGGTCCTAATAATTTTATTTTAAAAATAAAAGTATGTTTTTTGGCTTTGCGTGTACGTAGGAGGTAAAATAATTTCTTTCTGGACCATCGAATTAATTAAATAAAATACATTGCGTAATACGAAGTTGCTCGGCGATTCTTTTCTACTTACCTTTTATTTTGATCTGGCCGACGTCAGACGTTTAATCACGCGAAGAGAAAACCGGGAAAAATAAGGAAACCACGAATGAAAAAGTAAAAAAAAGTAGATCCTAATAGAAACGAGAGAATTACAAGAAAGAGCAGAAGATGAGAGTGGAATGGAAAAGAAAATGCCGCTTATAAGAGGGATGGAAATAAAACTACAAAAAAAACGGAAAATGAGTGCAAAAGAAGTAGTCAATGTTGTGTTTTTTCGCAGAAACATTAAGCAGCTCAAAGGAGGTAGAAAAATACCGATTAATAAAGCCCAGTATCTTCTATGTCAATGTAATAACATCCTCAGGGGTATTGTCTCAATGCAAAAAATGGCAAAATTCCCTTCCCAACCCTATTAACTGTGAAAGCAGAGTGCATGGTGCTCGCAGGGAAGATAAAGATCCATCCGACCTTTGGCCACCGCTGTAGAATCTGGAAACATGAAATAGAGTAAAAATATAAAATTGAAGTTTTTCGCGTTAAAAATGATTAGAAACTCATTGTTTTGTTGTTTTTTTTTTGTATCTGTTTCAGGTAAGTGACCGATTTAAAATAGTACACGGTAGGTAATTAGATAAATAAAATATCCGTTTAGACGATATATATTTAATTCCGAACGAGCAATAGCCCTGGTCAAAAACTGTTCGGCCGTTTATAGCTGCATTTTATTTTTGGTAAACATTAAAATTAATTTTTTTATTAAATCTCGATTTTTTCTTTCATTTACTTATCAGTACGCCTTATTCAGTAGCTGTAATTCTTCATATTTATTAACAACTCAAAAATTATTCCGCTTTGTAACTAATGAAAGGTGCTACAGATCTGTCAAAACGTTCACAGTGAACTAGTCAGAGAAGAGGTCTTGCACATTTGCCCTAAGAATTGTAATATTTAAAAATTTAAAAAAGACATTTTCGTAACAATGTAAACAAACACATGACGCCTCTAGGAAGAATTAATTTATTTGTAGAGTAACCGAATAATTACAATGTATTTTGCGCTGAACATGCCGATAATTAAATTTCATTGTTCAGTCTTCTAAAAGTTTACGCGAGCAATAGATGTTTTAGCTAGGCCACTGCGTGTAAATGGGTAGTTAATTTTTAAAAACGACACAAAATTTCACTGAAAAGAGAAACTAAATTTTAAACTTCCCAACATTCGAGGAGTAAGTTTACTGATCGGATAGACAAATGGCGACTGGTATGTAAATGTAAACCGTAGATGTATATTTCACAAAGTAATTTTTTTTTTTTTTTTTTTTTTGAAAGCAACATCCTGTACCGTGTTTAACTGCTGTGGCTATTACAGTACGAAGATGCGCAGTTTGTTTTTATAGATATCTGCTTATTCCGCTAGATCTGATAAACTGTGTTATAGATAAAATTGCATCGGGGGAATTCTCAAGAATGTTGGTGACTGTTTTGTTATTAATTGAAGGGTGCTGGTGAGATGATAATGCTGGACAGTCGCATAGTATGTGAGGAGTTGAGAGAGCAACATCTTGGCCACAGAAAGGACAACTCATAGGAGAGGGGGTTCTTTGCAAAATAAAATTATGCGACATGGCCGTATGGCCTATGCGCAAGCGGCTAAGTGCACAGAAATCTCTGCGGAAAATGCTTTTTTCTGGCCACCATGGCTCCGTTGAGGGTTTAATTAACCTCGAGAAAGTCTAACACGAGGACCAATGGGCTTTCCATAAGGACGTGAGATTATTGAAGATTATGTTCGAGAGATAAGATATAGGTGGGCTGTTACTAGGAGAGGGGCAATATATTTCTGCTCGAGCGGATGTATCGACGCGTTCATTTCCAGGAATCCCTGCATGGCTGGGCGCCCACAGAAAGGATACGGAGCACTGTCTCTTAATAAGTTCGTATAATACCTGCTGGGTTCGAATTGCTACAGGATGTTTGGTGAGGGGATTAGAAATTGTCAATACGGCCGCGGATGAATCAGATACCAGCAGGGCTTTCTGTGATGTAGGCTCTATAGAAAGAAAATATTCCAAACAGAAAAATACTGCGTATATTTCACCATCCAGTACCGAGCAATTGTCATTCAGTCGAATGCTTCGAATCACGTCGCAGACTTCAAAGGAACAGGCGGTTGGGGAAGAAGTAGCCTCTGGGGTAGCCTTGGCAGCATCCGTGTAGAAAAAGAGGTGGTCGGGGTATTTTTGCATTGTTGCTGTTGTCAACTGAACGATATTCGGGTGCAGGGGTTTATTATACTTCGTCAGGGAAAAGTTAACATCAATGTTTAAAGGGGCCCACGGCGGAATCATGATGTTAGGAGCTAGGTTAGGGAAAGGGATTACGCTCACGTTGTGCTGCGATAGGAGAGCCAGGATTTCTGGGAGAGGGTCATTAGGGAACTCTGGGGTGTTGGGGAGGTCATTTGTGTCAATAGGACAGGCACGTTTACTAGTGAAAAGAGCGAGGGTCTCACGGTGGTAATAATAGGTTCGGAAATACTTTAGTGGGGGAGTGCCTAACAAGGCACACAAACTTACAGACGGGGAAGTTCTATGTGCGCCAAGTATCGTGCGGAGCGCCGTGTGGTGTATTGAATCAAGGGATTTAAGTAAAGAGGGACTGGCTCGACGCATACGCCTGGGACCCGTAGTTTATTCTGGAAATGACTAATGATTTGCATATGGAGAGGAGAGTTTTCGGAGGTACATTATACTTTGTGTTTGATACATATTTAAGAATAGATAGGAATTTATGACATTTAACTTTAAGATTGGATATGTGGGATCGCCAAGTTAGCTTTTGATCGAACGGTAGTCCAAGGAAAGTAGTAGTAGGGCGGAAATGAAGTGAGGAATTTTCTAGATTGAGGCGGATGCTGGAAGAGTTTCGACGTCCCCTATAGAAATCAACACAGATAGACTTAGATGGAGAAAACACAAGACCATTATTGTTACACCAGGATTGTAGTTTTGAAATAGTTTTTTGTAGGATTTTTTGAGCATTTGCTAGAAAACTGGAAGACAGGGAAATGTTTAAGTCGTCAAAGTAAAGCCGGGCGTTTACAGGCGGAGCAATACAATCATTTATATCATTGATATAAAAAATAAACAAGGTTGCACTAAGGGCAGATCCTTGTGGTAAGCCATTCTCAGTTTGAATGGTGCTCGATGTTGACGAACCAATCTTAACATGGAACGTTCTGTTTGTTAAAAAAATATTCAGATACTTGGCCATGTTTCCACTTATACCAGCTGTTGTCAGCTTGGATAAGAGGCCGTATCGCCATACTCTGTTGAACGCCTTTTCTATATCGAAAAAAACGGAGTATACATGTTGGCGTCTGTGAAATGCTGTTAATATTTGCCTTTGTAGGCTCAGCAGATGATTAATTGTAGTACGCTTCTTACGCCCTCCGGCTTGTGACGAGGATAGGAGATTATTCTGTTCAAGGAAGAAAAGGAGACGCCGATTAACCATTTTTTCCAGCGTTTTTGAGAGGACACTTATGAGGGATATAGGCCTGTAGTTTTGTGGAAAAAGAGGATCTTTATTTTGCTTCAGAATAGGAATAACAACTGCTAATTTCCATGGCTCAGGGATCGATCCGGAGAACCATATTTGGTTATAGATATGTAAGAGGAAGTTTTTTGCTGACGGAGGTAAGTGTTTTAACATATAAGGATGTATGGAATCAGGCCCAGGCGCGCTGTTTGCAGTATGGTACTGGAGTTGATAGTCTAGTTCAGAAATGGTGAAATGGCAATTGTAGGAAAGTGAGGAGTCAGAGATGATAGTTATTGGTTGTTGTTCCATGGAATATTTCTTTAAAGTGAAGGCAGACGAATATGACGATGAGGATGACTCCATTGCAAAATGATTCGCAAAAGCATTTGCGACTTTCAACGGGTCAGATAACATGGAACCATTCTGATTTATCGACAAGGAAGGGGTCGCACGATTAATACCGTTCAGTGCCTTAATTTTGTGCCAAATATTGTGACTAGAAGTATTTATGGAGATTGAATGCATAAATTGCTGCCAAGATTCCTGTTTTTTGCGCCTAATGAGGCTCCTCGCAGCTGCACGGCGTTTTTTAAATTCGATCAAATCAGGATATAAGCCTGTTGATTTAAAAACTTGCTAAGGGCATGTTTACGTTGGCGTATGGCTGTTCCTATTTCGAGGCGCCACCATTGGACCCGTCGGGATCTGTTTGTTGGGACAGACCTAGGAATGGATGCTAGAGCAGCATTCGTAATAGCGTCGATAAAGGAGTTGATGTTCTCTGATAAAGATTCAGATGGCTCGCTGGGAACGTTTACTTTAACTGAAAACATATCCCAATCCGCCTTGTGGAATAGAAATTGAGGCTTAGGTGGGGGGGTTTGGGTAGGGAGGGCTTTGGACGGGCATATGAGTATAGGAAAATGGTCGCTAGAGCATAAGTCCTGTAGCACAAAAGTGCTCAGGTGAGGGAAGATGGAAGTGGAAACAAGTTGTAGGTCGATTGTTGAGAATGTATTATGGGACAGATTGAAATGGGTGTAACCTGGTGAGGGAAGCAGTATCAGATCGTTATCTAGGACCAGTTTATTGATGACAGAGCCATGTCTGTTTTCCAGTGTTGCTCCCCACAAAGGTGAGTGGGCATTAAAATCACCGAGTAATATTAGTGGCGGGCTGACCTGTGATATTACTGACTGAAACATATCTGCCGTGATTATATAATTCGGAGGAACATAGCAGTTACATACAGTTATCGGGGTGGCAGATATCTGAGGAAGATGGACGACCAGTGCGATCATTTTTAAGGGGGTACTAAAATTCAACTGTGTTGCTGGGACAGAGGAGTGAACCATAATGGTAACCCCTCCGTTTGCTCTAAACCCTTGATCATTGCTGAAAGTGAAAAGGGAATAGTTTTGTAGGGCTGGGTTATCTGTGGGCTTCAAATGAGTTTCCTGTAGACAAGCAGGAGAGTGATTTGAAATAAGTAGCTTTAATTCAGCAAGTTGAGGGTAGAATCCTCGACAGTTCCACTGCAGGATAATGTTACGAACCATGACCACTATTAACTTTTCGAATATGTTTAGTCTGCTGTTTGATCTGAATCCGACTGTCTAGCAAGTTTGTTGATTAGCTTAGTGAAACGTGTCTTCATTGATCGGTTTTGAAGTAAGGAGTAATTATCTGAGAGCATGTGAATAAATCCATCTATGTCTTCAGTGAAGTTGGCTACTATCCTTGAATCGTTTCCATTAAGGATACGAAGTCATTGAAAGACAATGGATAGTCTTTATTGTTGATATTGCTTTCTGCGGGCTTTAGGAGTTCAACAGTAGGCAATTATTGTTTCTTCAGTTTTTATGGTGGAGGTTTGAAATCTACGTTTGCTCCATTGTCTCTGGTTTCTACCGCATTTGGATGCTCTCTGTTTTCTGGTTCGTTTGTCTGCATTTATAGAGGGAAAAGAATAGCTCTTGTGCTATTTGTAAAGTCGGGCTCCGTAGTCTTCTGAGAAGCATCAGGGGTTTGTGGGTGGGGTCGCTTAGTTGCTGCTGGGGTTTGCTCGGTGCTGACTGTTGTGTTATTTTCAAAGATAGAGGCTTGAGTGTTTTCCTCAGCGATGGCGGTTATGTTTTGCGGGGCTGGAGCGGCTTTAGTGTCTGTAGCGGAGGGAACACTATCTTCCACAGATGGGGCAATGGACGGCATGTTCTGCATACCCGTTTGGATAAATATTCGATGTTCACGTTCATTATGAACTATTATGAATGAGTCTGGTAAGAGTGGGAGATAGGCGCTATCAACATACAGCTGCCTCCTCCAGCTGATTATATGGTCAAACTCTGGATCATTGGGTTTAACACGGAGCAGAGAAATTGCCGAGACTAATTTTAAATTTAATATTCCCTCAAGATAGGCTTTGACAACAGAGTTTGGGATGGTTGGAGATACGTTAGATAATATAATTTTTTGAGTAGGGTTTTTTAACCTTTGACCGGTGATTGTATTATTATTTACGGTAATAACGGTTCCGTTATGAAAGAGGTTTTCTGTGATGTTTTTCGATTTCAAAAAAATGAGGACTCGATTGTTGCTATTTTGGAGCCTGCAATTATGTTTTTTGGACCTCCTACTAGGTTTTTAAGGGCATTAAAATAGTCTAAAGGATTCGCATTTTCGACGTATGGAAATAATACGCCTTGGTCTTCTGTAGGAAAATCGAAATCTGTTATAGGAGAAGTAGGTTTTCGAGATTTTAGTTTGTCGGAAAAAGAGATTGATTTGGTCACGATGTTTGTGCTTTTTTTTTTTTTTTTTTTGTGCTTGGGGATGTTTTATTTATTGCTGTTAAGTTTATTGTGGTAGCGGTTGGAGTGTGTGAAATAGGTGTATCGAGCTTGTTTTTTAAGTTTGCAGGCTTACTTGTTTCATTTGCCGTTAAATTTGTTTTTGGAAAGGCGGAAGAGTTTTGCGTGTTAGAAATACTTAGCGGAACGATCTTACTTGTGTTTGATGAAGAAGCCGCGTTTTTATTTTTCTTGTTATCGGACGCTGCAGGTGTAACTGTCCGGCCGGTTTGTACAAGAAGAGATGCTGCTGTTGTCTTTGTAGGTAATGTCTGCGACGTTGATAAGCTCGCTTCACCGGGCATCGTTAATTGTTTCCGGGTTGGCGGGGGGTCCGCTGTATACTGATAGCGATGCGCGAAGTTTATAATAATACGAAATCCGATAACGGTAGAGGTAAATTAAAATCAATTAACAGATATACTAGATAAAACCGAAACGCACGAAAACGACCGATTGAATCGAACACATTATTAACAAAGTAATTAATTTACAATATTATGCCGAACAGAACTAATGAAACGTATTGTAAAATTATGTAAAAAGCTCACAAATCATATTGAAAATATTAAAAACATCGACTAGTTTCGACGAATTACCGTCATTATCAAGATGACTAGCACCTTGATAATGACGATTATTGTTAGTTACGAAATAAGTTAAGTAGTTGTAATTTGTGTACTATATATATCTATTATAATAAACGTTGATGAGAGTGTTGGGCACTCACACAACGGGCATATTTGCCCTGTGAGATCCGCAACTTATTCTTAAAAAAAAAACAAAAAAAAAAAAACAATTCGTCGAAGCCAGTAGATGTTTTTTAATAATATTTTTAATTTGATTTGTGTATTTTTATATAATTTTATAATACGTTTGATTATTTATGTTTGGCGTAATATTGTGAATTTATTACTTCGTGAAATATGTATGCTCGTAGTTATGTGAATATCTAATACGTCGATCAAATCATTTACGAGCTTCTGTAAATGTAAGAGGTTAATTAGCAAAAAGGAATAATAAGTTGTGTAGGAATAGGCCAGAAAATATTAAGTAGGGCAGCGTGCAGCGGTCGGTTAGATCTATCACTATTAGAAAATGTACTAAGGACGGAAAAAACGTACTTCAGTTTGTACGCAGTTGCAGAGAAGATTGTGCCTGTTTAAAACATCTCTAAAGAGATGTCTTAAAAATGTATGACAATGTGACTAATGCTGGTAAAAAACAATTAAACGGGTTTTTCCATTCCGCATCTAACACCTTTTTTTCTTAAAATGCTACGTTATATTCATGTGTGCCGATATATTTCATTCGAGAAAAAAATTCATTCTGCGACTCTTCCTTCACATTTGTTTTTTCATTTTTGATTATACTCCACGAATAATCGTAATCGTTTAATAAAAATAAATAAATAAATACATAAATAAATGGTGTGCTTTATAAAATGATATAATCAATATATTACGAACGCCAAGCTAAGGCCTTAACCGACGGTCAATAAAATACATATAAAAAAAGACAAATATATACCGTGAAAGATGTAAATCAAACTGTAGGAAAAATACCGTTAACAAACAAAATAACTTTAGCGGCACAGCTAAGCGCGATTAGAATTTTATTTATTTATTTATTGATTTATTTATGGTTGCTTTATAACAACTAGGTTTTTAGCGACCACTATATACATATATATATATATATATATATATATATATATATATATACGTTTTACAGAATTCAGAATTAGTTAATTATACATTAATTAAATAAGAGAAGACATTTAGTTAAATGAAGCTAATTGCGTTTATGGATTTAATGTATTTTAAAGTATTGAGGCAATTTTCTGTGCTTCCAAGTGTGTCGTTGATGGATGCTGGGATGTTGAACTGTTCTCTAGTTGTCTTGAGGGGGCGACATTCTATTAAAATTTAACGTACATCAAGGTTCTGATCACAGTATGGGCATTTTTGTGGCTCCTCTTTAGTTAGATGATGGATGTGCGACGCTCTGATGTGGCCAGTTCTAAGTTTAGTAATTTTACATTAGTCTGATCGATTAGTTGAAATCATTGGTCTCGGTGAGTGTATATCTCGTCTTACCGAATGGAGCTTAGAGCTGATGGCTTGCCAACTCTGGTTCCAGTGGTTTTTCACAGTTTCGTAGATAACTTTTTTTGCTTCAATTAGTTCGACTGGTATTACTTCTTGGGGGTTTAGGCATGGTTGTAGTCTTTTTGACTAAGGTATCGGATCTTTCATTGCCTGGGATCTCTTAGTGTGCCGGTATTCATAGTAGCATAAGGCTTGTTCCTCGAATTTGAAGATCATTCATTAAGACTTGTACTGATTGGACTAATGGATTTTTGGTACTATAGTTTTTTAGTGCTGTTAGACTAGACAGTGAATCAGAGCATATGACGTATTTGGTGTCCGCGAGGCCACATTCGGTACGTTCTAAGGCTCGGCATATATAACTCACCGCTACAGGTTGAGAATTGACTAGGGAGCCTAGTCGATATGCAGTCCTCGGTCTCTATGGTAAGTGCGAATCCTGCTTGGCCTTCTTTGATTGATCCGTCTGTGTATAGGAATGTGCGGTTCTCATATTTGCTTTTACTTTCCAGGAATAATTGTTGGTATGTGCGGCTGTTGGTAACCGATCTATAGTTATGTGCTAGTTCTATATTTACAGGAATCTTTTGAGTGAACCAAGGTGGTAACGGATGTTGATCCTCTTGATGAGTTGATATCAGCTCGGTTTTTAATGTGTTCAGGTGTTCATGCAGTCTGATTTTTAGTGGCTTTAGTAGTCTTGAATGGCTTTGGTACACGTTGTATGCTGCATTTTGTGCCAGGAAAACGGGAATAGGAGTTGAGAGGCAATGCTTTGATTTTGGTAGCATATATAATAGTTAGTTCTATTCTTCGATATTCAAGAGGCTTTTCATAAGCTTCTACGAGAATGCCAGTGGCTGGAGTAGTTCGGAATGCTTCAAAACTGAGTCTGAGGGCTGTATTTTGAACCGTATCCAGTTTCTTTAGTAGGTTTGGGTTCGCGGCGTTGGGAACGAATTAGACCTCTATAGACTCTTACAGGCTTTTTTGGTCTGTTCCCAACTTGCTTGATGCTGGAACTTTGATGATATTCAATATTTTTTTACATTCTATTACCACATCTTCAATGTGGTTTTTCCGTGTATATTTGGAGTCAAATGTCATACCAAGTATTTTTGTTGTGTCAATGCATGTCAATTTTGACATTGTGTGATGACATTACTCTTGCACGTAGACGTTTACATCCAAAAGTGGATGGCAAACTGAGTGTTTGTCGTGAATTTTCGAATAAAGTTCTAAGCAACGTTGATGAGAAGGTTTCATTCTTTACAGTGCAATCGACTTCGATGTATTTTTCCATAATATTTACATAGCACGAAATAACATGAAAAATTATGCAATTAATATTTCAGTATTTGAATATTACGCTGTACGTCGTTCTCTCTTTTACTTCACTGGAATTATATATACACATATATATACATATATATTGTTAATGTCGGAAGAAATTTTTTTGTATTCTAAAATTCATCAGAAATTGTTTTTACGAATGTGATAACTAAATAATTGAAAAATAAACTCAGCCGGATATTTCTTTCCCGACATTTTTGCGTTTTACTTCTGACTACGGTAATTATTTTTGAATATACTACACACCAAATGAAGATATATACTTAAAGATGGAATATTTGTGCTATTTACTGTCTATTTCTGCGTACTAATTTTTCCTTTATAATTCGTTCCTGTTTTAATCATAGCCGACTTTCTTCATCTTTATTTCGATTTTCTGTTGCCGGCTTACCTCACTGCGATTCCAAGCACCCATGACTGCGTTATATTATCATGTTTTCTTCAATTGTTCTTATCTCTCACGGCAACGTTCTCACCTGTTCTAAAAATTTTCATAACTTTCCTATTCTATTTATTCTACCTTTGACATACTTACGTTTGCTCCGTTAAATGTTGTTCGCGACTTAGCTGGATTAATTTTCTCCATTCCGACTTACATTTAGATCTAACCCCTCTTCACTAATTTATCATAAAGCTATATTGTTACTCTTGCCCTTAAGCGGTGCTCTTAAAAAACATACTTATCTCTATTACATAAAAAGGTTTGGAAATTCGCCTAGAACGGTTTTAATTTTAAACAACGTAATAATAATAGTCGGAAATAATTAGCTGGATTTTTATTTTTATTATTTATCGACAATTCTTTTCCCATGTTCGATATGCTGTTAAATTCCCGATTTTAATTTATTTCCGGCTATATTAGAACTATACTTCCATTTAATACGAATTCAAAGCAAAATTTTTTATTTTATTTCAAATAAGTGTTCTCGTAATTACGGCACCATTCAAATTATGATCACTCTCTAGCGTATGGGAAGCGTCTAGTCAGTGCATGGCGGGTTGGCAAGCGAATCATATAGAAAACAAAGTCCCAATGTATTATATATACAAGTATATATATATATATATATATATATATATATGAACTCGGTCATTTTGGCGTCGCAAGGAGCTGTGCACCTTGATCTTTCTTGCTTACATTTATGTCTCTTCCTCTTCCATATTTTCTATACAATGATCAAAATTTACAACGTAATTTTAAATCGGTCCATATGAATATAATAACGTAATCACAAAAATCCTATCCTAACATTTAACCTTCATTACATAAAATTTTTTCATTACATAAAATTGTGACATTTTTCGTTACAAAATCTAATAGGGACCGGCCTAAGAATTACATTGTAATTGATATATATATATAAAGTCGGTACAAATTAAAATATAACAAACGTTACAAAATCAGGACATTTTTTGGTTACATAAAATTGGGACATTTTTTCTAATGGGGGTAGCCTAAGAATTACGTTGTAATTAATATAAACAATCGACTCGTGATTATCCGGATCGATTTTTCAAAAAAAAATATTAATAAATAAAAAAAAAGAAGAAAGGGTCAAAGCGATTTTATAAAATTCGCAGCTATATGATGCAGTGTCTGAATATTTGTTTACATTCGCTACCAATGAAGATGCTGTGAAATATTTAGTACTTGGTTTCACAAAGAGTTTGTACCCGCAGTTGCGAAACATTTGTCCGACAGTTACCGAGAAAAACAATCCTTATTCTCAACAATGCACCTTCCCATTCAAAAACTAAGAAGTTACAAGATGGTGATTTTTTTTTTTTTAAAGAAAAAAAAGGAATAAAGTTGGGTTCGTCAACCAAGGACCTTCACCCAGAAACAATTTGAGGAAAAGGAAAGTTATATAGTAAGACAATCAGATATCGTTAATAGGAAGGTAATAATGTGAGGGATAATAAGTGTAGAATGAAAAGACAGGATATAACGGGCACAAAAAGGAGCAGGAAGCTCAAGCCTAAGCAAGCCGGAGTACAGAGCCAAACGCTCTGCCGAAAGAGCTGGACACCCAGAAAACATGTGACCAGCGTCACAAACAACCGCATCATTTGAATGGAGAGGATAGAACATGGGGAAGAAGTTAACGAGAAGCGAAAGCGAAAGGAAGGCAACAAGGAATGATCGAAACGTGAACGCACAATGGCGACAACAACAAAGTGAGGAAGTGAAGGAAAGAGAAGGAACCATGGATTGGAAGGAAGACTAGTTTGAACGGACAAATAAAGGGAGCGACAATTAGAAAAGGAGGAAGTGTATACATCCGACCAAAATCTGAGATGGAAATTTTTACACAACGGCAAGAGATTAGATGTTTGTTTTTTTTTTAAGTAGAAGGAAGAAGAAGTAGCAACCCAAGCCAACGAATCAGCCATCTCATTACTAGAGATGCCAGAATGGCCAGGTATTCACAGAAAGTCAATATGGATCACATGAAGAGAAGAAAGAGTCCGAATGTGAGAACGTATACGGAGAATAATAAAGTCACAGAAATGGTAATATAAAGGCAATCTTTCTTCGAGCAAACGTTACAACCGATATTTGTCAACCTATGGATCAAGGAATCCTAGAGGCCTTCAAAAAAAAAAAGTAATCGACGCCGCCTTCTCACCAGACTAATATCAAGCGTTGAAAATGATGAGGACCGTGTCAGGTTGCTTTAAAATCAGTTGATATGCTTGATGTTATCATCACTTGGGGTTATCTGAGGGATGGGAAGAGATTAGTTCTGTAGCATTATTGCGGTCCCGGAAAATATTAGATCATAAAATGGGATGAAACTGACAATGTGATTTGGACAGTTCAAAAGAAAACGAGGAGCCTGTTTCTCTAATAAAAAATATTCCAGAATGTGAAACAGGTAGTGGATGACGTAACCGAATGGATGGGCAGCAACGAGATCAAAGAAACGGCAGATGAGGATATCATGGTATTCAACGAGGATCCAGTTGAAGTAAATTGCCCCTTCAAAGTGTTTTACCACACGATGAATGATCGAAGTAGCGCTGGAGTAATTCAACTGGAAGAGGCGATTTGTTTACGCAAGTGGCGAGATATATCGGCAAGGAAGAGAATGCAGCGAAAGACACAGACTTCTTTAAAAAGTGGTTAATGTACACCGTAAGATAATTTTCATGTTTACTTTTTTGTTATGGGATAAGTTAATTTTCATTTTTTCATTTAACTTGCTGTATTTAACCTTGAACTTTGGCGTGTGCGGATTTTTTTCCATCCGAACCGGCTGGCCGCCCTTCCTGCGAAATTTCCTGCAAAACTTGCACCGTTTTAATTATTAATTACAAATTTTAAAAATGCTAAATGTTCAATCATTCGGAGAAATTTCAAGTTGCGACAGTCAGAAAAAACTTCTCGGCCGTTGTAATAAGGCGTGTGGAAGTAGGCCTTTTTTTATCCGCATTTTTTACAATAGGTTTTCGGTACGACAAAACAGAATGAAAAATGAAAAGAAAGGCGCGCTGTTTTGAAGTACTGCAGCACTTTTCCGAAGCATTCTTGGTGCTCACCGGACGGAATTTTTTTGTTTTGAAATACCAACAACCTGAAAATGATAATAAATTAAAAAGCGGCAGTAAAAAGTCTTCTCTTCTTCGAATATTTCGTCATTGTTTACAGAAATTTCAAACTTTTGCTGCGATCGAAAATTTTACCCGGGTAAAACACGGTTTACACGCTGATTTCCCTGTATGTTTTTGAAAGATACCTTTAGTAGGAAATATTTTTGCCAATCATGAGCTGGGCAAGTCGAGTAAGCCTTATATCCGCGTACTAAGTCTATAGTGGGAATGATCATTAACAAAAACCCAAAAAGTCTCACCATAAACGTTTACAGTAACGAAAAAAAAAATAAAATATATATATGTATATAAATATAACCCGAAAACGGATCAACAAGTCTTTACGAAAAAATTGAAAATTTATCAAATTTTTGTTTATTTTTATTTATTTTTTTTATCTTTTTTATATATGAAATCATTCCGAGTCAGCTTCATAATTCTGACTGTTACGGTAAGTAGTAATTAGCGATGAATTTCGTCACTTATAATAAAACGATAAAAATTAACTTTTTTTTTTTTTTTTTTGATTTCGGCAGCAATGGTATAGGAGAACTTTCCCTTCCTTCAAATATAACGCGAGAGAGGTGGTTTATATTATTAAATATCCGTCATTAGCGATCTGTTGTTTGTTTAGGAAATAGATTGCCCAAGTTGACTGAATGTAGAGCGTGGAATGTGAGCCGTTGCGAAGTTCAAACTGTTATATCGAGTTTTTTTGGTGCTACTGAGACAATGGAAAAATGAGCTGGCGCCGCTAAGCTGATGTTATCTCTTTTTAAAGAGAGTAGAGATGTGATTGTAGCGTACTTGTTTCGATTGTTATCTAGTTCACTGAGGAGGCCTAGGTTGTCTGAAACGAGGGATAAAAATAAAAACTAGCGGAATGAAAAATAATTCCCGGCAGAAGAAACCGAGAAAGAATTTCATTGAGCTTTTTTCTGAGGCAGAGGTTTTGAATGTCGGCGGAGCTAGTTTGCTTACTTGAATTGAAAGAGGTAAAGTAGGAAGAGGGTTTGCGGCGAGGTAATGACAAATGAGCGGCAGGTAGGCGAACATGGCCCTGGCACAAGCTGATGGATGACGATAGAATAGACCAGGTGCTTGCTGGCCTATCATACATGTACACCTATATTGAAACTGGCACATTTTGCAACTTTGTCTGCACACGTATAAACAGAAACTTGCTTTATTATCACTATTATTATTATTACCGTCACTGCCACTACTACTAGTATTATTACTATTACTATTACTGATTACTGATTATTATTATTATTATTATTATTATTATTATTATTATTATCGTCATCACTATCATTATTACTCATACAGACACTTCTGTATTAGTATGAGCATTACTCAGTTTCAAAATGTGTGTGCATTTTTTTTTTTCTTCTAAACCTAGTGCGCTGTTTTTGACACCAAAGCGAGCAGCTTTTAAATGCACATCTAAACCTCATGGTTTCGTTTCTTTCCGCTGCAGGATACGTGCTATTCTCTATTCCATTTGATTTACTCGACTTCGCATACATTCATATAGGCAACGTATTCTACGTAGCTTATCGTACTTTTAAACTCATCTTTTATCATCACTTCCGTATTTGCATCTTTCTTCCTTTCTTTTTTTTTTTTAATTCCCTTTCCATTTCCTCATTTATTTTTTCCCTGTTTACTGTTTTCGAGCCCTGTCTACTTACGTCACAATTTTTCCTCATACTCTTCAGTACACACACATACGTATCAAGTTTAATCTTTAATAACGAGCCCTTTTTAGTTGCATTTATTTACATTACTTTACCCGATTGTTGGTAGCTTTTTCCTCAAATACCGAGATATCCGAAATGCTGAAACTACCGAATCGTAAATGCACTCTAACCTAATATCTGGGACATTATAATATACATACTGAAAAAAAAAAAAAAAAAAAAAAAAAGAAGAAGTAGATAAGAAAAGCAATTTAAGCGATGTTAAAATTAGTTTTTTTTTTTTTGAAATGTAATCCGCATAGTGAACAAACCAAAGCAAAATATAGTTTCTCAGATTCGAATCGCCCTAGCGCGTACAATGAATATATTAAATCGTTTAACAATATAGGTAGGCTGCGTTCATGTCCAAAGTTGACTAGTTCAAATGAAACCGAAATAAATGATTCTTCGTGCAGTATAAGCAGATTGTCATTATAGGAGTGAGTGTACGATTATTAAGTGTGAGTTAATGTTTTCTTTAGTGTGGTCGTGTCATTGTTACGTGTTCTTTAGGCATTCTTGTTCAAAATCGGATGCCATTAACTCCTTTTTCATGCACTCATTTTTCTTCGGTTGCATTTTTTCGTAGGCTGCTATCAGAAATATTCCATTTTCTCGTACTTTACGAGAGACATATATGTAGCTTGCCTAACTTACTATGTTTGTATGTTGTATTTGTCGCGTTCAGTTGTATACATAGTTTGTTCGCTCATTAGAGTTTAATCTACATCATCGAATCATCTAGTTGGTAAGATCATTTCTTTTATTCTGGCGATATTATTAATTTATTCTTATCTCTCTCGGATTCTTAACTCGCGTTCGACTTCCGATTGCACACCCGTACGTGTGCGAATGTGCATTTGTAGTCACGGCCTGGGGTAGGCCATATAAACTGTTGGTTAAATGCGAGCCAGAGCTGCCTATTCCTGACTTGAGGTCTCATGAGCAACTGCTGTGTTCTGAAGTTGACTAGTGTATGCTTTTCCTGGATCATTTTTTTCCTTACAAAGCTGACCAGCCGCCTGATTTTGTTTTACTTGCTGTTGCCTTCCTTCGGCAAAGACCAGCTGGATAATATAATTAAAAAATTAAAAAATAATAAACCATCTTCTTCTGATAAAATAAAAAATAAATTTGTGAAATTTCAAAATAAGAAATTTCCAACTCTTTTAGATATATTCGATTGCAGGTCTTTCCGTTAAGCTGGAAAGTGGCTAATATCAAGCTACTTCCCGAGCCTAGAAAAGTCCTCTCCTTAGTTAGCAGCTATCGCCCGATATCCCTGCTGAATTCAATTGGCAAGGTATTTGAGAGGGTTGTTCACAGATTTTGTTTTGGACTAGGTGACCAATAAAAACCTGCTTCATTGTAGTCAGTTCGGTTTTCGTACAGGGTTTTGGTACTTAAAATTATTTTTCAAATGAAGTACTCAACCGTTGCCGGCAGGTCTGCGGTTGTCACTTCCTATGATATCAGGGGGACCTTGACAACTGCAGATGGTCTGAAATGGTTGGTATCACACGATGATAAGAAACAATTTCAATCCGTATATAATCAATGTAATCATTAATTACTTTACTGATAGAGTTGCATGTCTAGAGTTGTGCTCCTCGTCCCTCGTGTGGTGTCCTCCAAGGATCTATCTTAGGTCCAACTCTATGGAATTTGCTATACTCTGTGGTTCACCGCAAAGTTGAAAATTTTCGTAAATCCTTTAATAACAAGTGTGTCTTAATTTCTTATGCCGACGATCTTTGTTTAGTTTTTGACGTCCACCGAAACTACCCATTCAAACAAATTGAAATCGTTTCGAAATATCTGGAGGAAGTTGCTGATGATTTCGGTCTTTGAGTTCGATGCTCCCAAGTTCCGTCTTTCGGTGTTTGGTGATCGTGGACTTGCTGGACGGATAGCTGACTTTCTGCTAATTTCTGGGCAACCCATCAGCCACACTTGTAAATTAAAAGTATTTAGGAGCGATTGCAGATGAAAATGTGATGCTCTTTTTAATAAGTTAGCCAGAATTCGACCAAATGTCTGGGGATTGTCTTATAGAGAGCGGTACATACTCTATAAAGGTTTAATTCAAGCGTTATCCATGGTGCCACTGTATATGTTAATAAAAGAATCCCCTTTCAGGGGTTAACTTACAAAAAAGGAAATTCATTTTACGTCTTGCCTCTCGCTTAATAAAACTTTTCCAACATCCGCAACCTGTGCGATTTGCGGTGTCCTGCCAATGGATTTGTATCTCATTGATAGGGCGATGATTAGTGAACACATGCTAGTTGGTGACGTAAATTCTATAAAACAATTGAAGTTTCTGAGGAATAATTTTCTAAGAATTCAGCAGTCTATTTCTAATAAACGAGGCGACACTGACTCCACTGGCAGGAAAATTCATGAGTTCCTGTCAGATGTTTGATTACGTTTCTGAAATTAAAGATATGAAGATCAATTGTTTTAATTCACAGGTATATTATCTGGGCATGGCAAGTTCCAATTCTATTTATTTAGGTTTCAGCTTACTGATGTCCCATCTTGTACTCTGTGTCCATCGGGTGTTACTGATGATGTTAATTATATTTTGTTCGAATATCTCGCCTTCTCCGGAATTCGTAAAGCTTATAATATGTCTTCATTCTATACATCTTCTACTCTTGATAAGAGTAACCATGCGGTATTCCTGGAGTAATCTAAAGAAACTATGCGCGTTAAATTTACTTTATGTAATCAGTAGCTTTCTCCACACACTAATTCAACCATCTGCTTAAGCGACGTGGCCTCCTCTTCGGTATGCTTAATTTACTTTATGTATTATTTTAAGTCATATTTAAGAACACATTTGTACAGCACAGTATATACATGTTTCTACTTTTATAAACTCGTCTTTTTATCCTTTCTTCACTGTTGCTACAAAACTACTTCACATACAACTTGATCGGTTACACGGCTATGAATGTAAGTACGTCTTGCAGGGAATTATTGCACACACCACCTTTATTTCGTTTAAACTACACATTCATTTGTACCCATCATTCCTTTTTAGGTACACTAGTTTCCTTTACTACGAACACACATGTTATAATAAATATATTTCTCCATTTATAATTTTGGAATTGGGGTAAAAAAAGAAATAGCGTTCATTACATTTAAACTAGAAATTCGGCTTTTCTTCTGCCATCATCCAGAAGAGCGAACTGCTTCATTTTAGATTTTCTCCACTTATCAAATCTTCAGCATCTTTCTACAGAATCATATTTCCCGCGTATTTTTCTCTGTACTAAAATTGTTTTAATGTAGAAGGTATTCCGTATGTTTCTTAAAACCGCATTGCATTCCACTAGGCATCACATCTTCCGTATTATTCGTGATCCGAACATTGCCTTATTTGCTTTTTCAGTTCCAATATTAACCTGGACGTTATTGTTTTTCATCTTCTATACACTATTGGGAAAGCTAGATAATTTTTACTGCAAACCGTATGAAAAACTTCCACTGTCACCAAAGAGCTCCTCATTTTTCGCTCAAAACATATATTCATCTTTAAAATATTTAAAGAGAATTAAATAGGTAGGAAAACTATAGATATTGACCAAAATTTTCAAAAATCAGATTCCGCCAGTATTAGATTCTAAACAACCGAATGAGCATTTAGGAAGATACGTTTTATAATCGATCGCATACACACTTTAAAGCGCGCTGTAAAAAAATCAGCGAAATACAACATAGATTTATCCTGTTATTGTTTATTAATTATATCAGAGCGCGTTGGTTTACCACGATAAAATACGGGAACCATTGGAATTTTAGAGGGTAGTACCTCCAGGTTAACGTGTAAAATACTGAAAAACACGTATAAAATAGTACCGTAAATCGAACATCAATTTTAAATAAAACAGTCAGCTTTCTCCCAATAACTTTTTATAACGCGGTACAGGAAGAGGAATTTTCGAAATCAATGATAAGGTATTTCCTCTTCTATCCTCTCGGATAAATTTCTTTTAATAGCTGACTCTGAAAGTGTCTTGCAGGCGGTCTCTTCTCCCTTAATATTGTCCTCTTTTGATCCTTTCATTCTCCTTAGTCGCAATCTAATTCACGAATTATTCCTGTTCCGTTCGATCCAAATTGATTTATTGTGGATTCCTAGCCATTCTGGAATTGAGGGTAATGAGGTGGCTGATTCCTTGGCTCGCTCAGGAGCATCCAATGGACATCCTCTTCATAAATTTTCCGCTCACAATATTAATCATATTTCCAAACAGTTTCACCTTAGATTATGGAAGGATATTTATTTTTCTCTTTTCTCAAATCCGAATTCCTTTTATCTTTCCGTTCAGCCCTTACCTTCTTTGACCAGATGGTTCGACATGTTTCCTTCCCTTTGTCGTCCCCTGATCACCGCTATATGTCGTCTTCGTTTCGGTCATACCTTTCTCCCTTCGTCACTTTATCGTTTTTCCCTCGTCTCTTCTCCACGGTGCCCTCTTCACCCAGAGGACTCCTTTTTTCTGTGTGATATCAATCACGTCTTCTTCGAATGTTCCTCACTCTCTATAGAACGTTCTCTCTTTTATTCTCGGCTTTTGGATCTTCGTCTTCCTACTCCATACAATGATTCTTATGTTCTCTCATTTCCTTCCTTGTCAGTTGTTCCTATTCTAGCTTCTTTCATTCATTCAATCTCGCACCAGATTGAAATCTAATATGTTATTCTCCTTTTGAACAATTACTTAGATTCCTTGGCTGATTGGGCTGTTGCTCTTCGTTGGCGTACCCATAAAAAAAAAAAAAAAAAAAAAAAAAGGTATTAAACAACTTTCGTCTCGTTAATCTATCGACGATGGTTCTTCAACGGAAAAGCAAACTGGGGCAATTAGAAAAAACAAAACTGGTATCAAATGGGGAAACTATTAAATTTCGTATTAACCTCGATGAAACAGAAATAGTAAATGAATATATATATATATATATATATATATATATATATATATAAATATTTAAGACACGATTAATATCGCTTAAAAGAAGGTAACTGAAGTACGTAATGCGTATGGAAAAATTCTCGGCTATTAACAATAATACTAAAAAATTAAAAATAAAATTAAAGTGCTACGAAACTATTGTTGCTCAACACTAGACGTACGGAACAAAATTTTAACCCTAAATAAAAAACGGCTTTTAAAATTAAAAAAAAAAAAAGAAAAAAAATTAATGAGTGCCCGTAGAGGCATAAAACAAATTAAAAAATTCGAATTTTAGAAATTCTAGCGCAAATAAATAGCTTTGAAACTAAAATTTAATTATGCGATTTATACTAAAGTATAGAGTACTCTTTATAAGTAACAGAATGGATAATGTCATAATATAAAAGAAATATAAAAGCAAAAAAGCAAAATGAAGGAATTTAGACTGACACAAGACGGAACGAGCTGAAAACGAACGACGAAGGCCTAAGTCTAATGTTGGATGGACCAGAGACTGATATAAACTCAGTCTCAACCCAAATAAAAATAATAATAATATTATTATTTGGACATAGAAGAAAGCTAAAAATTCGAACGGTTGAAATATTATGAACCTAAGTTGGCCAATTCGACAGAAAATAACAATAATAATAATAGTAGTAATAATAATAATAATAGTAATAGTAATAATAATAATAATAAGAATAATAATAATAATAATAATCAGTTTGCTAATAACGTTAGTTATTTATAGACTTTTTCTTCTTGAAAAGAAATTCAAATTCTCTCGAATAAACGTGCGAAAATAATTGGAAAAATCAAGTTTTATTAAATAAACGAACAAAAGTGGCGTGCGATGATCAAATGCGAAACGTCATAAATAGAGAAACCGAATTTTTCGACATTTACCGAAAAGAATAAGGGAATAAAGAGAATTCTCTCGGGACACTAGAGAGATATTTATTTATTTTTATTTATTTATTTATTTATTTTACAATTTGCCAGTTCAACAGCATACGCCAATTACTGCACAGCACAATATAATAAAAAAAAAAAAAAATAATAAAAGAAGTCGTACGATTAACAATACAAAGCTAAAAGGAATATATACACTCACATGTACGTGAGCAAAGAATTGATATAAAGAACTAGTTAACACATACATGTAGCCATACGTATGTGTATATATATATATATATATGTATGTATATATGAAAAATACAAATCAGCACCAAAATATATCCACACACACTCCCATGTTCACGCACGAACACACACACACAAACACAAACAAGCACACAGATGATATCTAATCACCCACACACATACAGATATTCTCAACGAAAGCAGATAGGACAACTCAACCTTACGTTTTCAAACTCTTAACGATTTTTAAAAACTCTCCTGAACAACTATCAAATATGTCTCTAGTTCATGATGTTCCTTCTTTAGTTTGTTGTATAGTATAAATAAGGAGCGTAGAAGGAAGCATGCATACTGTGCTAAGTCCTTGCAAACTATACTGCCAATATATGAGTTGGTCGAACACTTGAAATGGGTACTTTAATCAATATTTTCTCTAGGAGATCGAGACAATTTATTTCACCATGCAACAGATTATGCAAAAAGCGAAACGCCATCTCCTTCCACCCCATCACCAGACTGTTCACGTTTAATTGTCCAAGTGTTTTTCCGTATTCGAAATGCTCACCACTGAATTCACCAAATCTTTACAGTAAGTTTTTTATAAGTTTACAATTCTATCTAGTAAATCAGTAGATGCAGGATTTCAAATCAACGAGACAAATTCTAAATGCGAACGAATCAAAGAGCGGAGTATACTCGTACCTTCAACAAACCCATGCTGATCGATTTAAATACAATGTTTTAGAGGTGTATATAACCTTTTATAAAGAACAAGTTCAAAAATTTTAGCGGCTTGCGAGACAATGGATATGAGCCTAAAATTTTTAATATCCCTGACAAGGTTATTTTTCGGAATAAGCGTGATCTTAGACACCTTCCAATCCTGCGGGAAAATTCTAGTGTTAGTTTGGCGAATAAATCTTGACAAGCCTTAAAAATATAGCGCGGTACGTTGTCGGGGCCTAAAGTAAATTCTGTAACACCTCACTTACATCTAGTTCCGTAATATTCCCCACAGAAATGTGGTTGGTACTAATGGAGGGGGGGGGAGTTAAAATTTGACTGTTGTGGAATAGGATAATCTGATGAGAAGCGAGCAGTAAAAGCAGAAGCAATGTGCTGAGAACTATATAGAATTTACCCTTCATATAGAAACGATTCTCTACGTGTATTCGTGCACTCCACGCATTATAATGTAGACAAAACTGTTTTGGGCCTGCTCGCATTTTGCTGTCTTTAGCACATCCATAATTTACTGTTGCCGGTGTTATTTTCGATTTTAGTTCCTTACGTAGATTGTTGAAGATAATTTTGAAAGGTCGATGTTTTGGGTTTTTTAAACTTTAACCGGTACTTATTCTTTTATTATTATTATTATTTCTTCAGTGAACCAACGTGGGGGATATTTACTTTTACTTATTTTCATCCACGGTACGGTTTCTTATTTAAAACACCCTAAATTGTCTTGTCAAAGTAAAATGCTATATAATTGCTGTTAATGTATTCATATAACCGGTTGCCAATCAATTGCTCTTAACATATTATACATCAGTAAGAAGTCCGTTTTCTTATAATTTCTCACGAATAAATCGTTTTGCTTCACGTTCTCGCGGGTACCCTTAGATCGTCCCGAAATGGCCAAATAAACATTTACACGTAAGGGAGGATGGTAGCGATCATTTTCTTGAAACAACAACAACTCTTCCTTCTCAATCTCAATATTTCCTTCCGTTCCTATTACTAAATCTAGAGTTCTACCAGAGATATTACAGACTTTATTGTAAGACATTAAGTTATAAATCTCCATCATTTCCATTAAATTATTAACGGTACTATTTGAGAAATCTCTGACACATCTAACGGAAAAGCAGAAATACTCTAAATTAACCAAATATCAATAATTTAAAATTCGTTCGTAATACGTAATCGCAAATTTTATCGTAAATATTTGAATGCACTATTCTATTAGAGTTAGGGTGGAAAATAAAGTATTCCAATTAACAACTGAGCTACGTACGCTTCGGTATGTACTTTAACCTATACCTGATCACTCGACGTATTACAACATCATTCACACGTTCCGATCTTAAAGATTTTTTAACAGAAATTAGAAAACACCTTCACCACGTTTAGTGTTAATTGAATCGTAATCCCTATTTTATCTATAAACAACGTACCTATCATCCAGCAATTCGGGGAATCATGAAGATCTGCATTCAACCATGTCTCAGTTAACCTAATAACGTCGTAATTCGTACCTAAGCTGATGGTAGTCAGTTCATTAATTCTAGTTCTAAGCCCTAAGCTCCCGTACAACATTTTGGTAAAAACAAACTAAGCTTGAATTTTTCAAAAATTTACTCGTAACTTATTAAAATTCGAATAAATGAATATCACGAAACAGTAATCTGACCGGAGTAAAGTGGAAGAGATGAAAAGGAAATTGACGTAATTAACGGAGCTGTCCTGAGCGATGATAATAAACATACACACTTTAGCATAAATGCTGGTAGAAAAATAGATATAAACGATAACATTAGGCGAAGAAGTGCCACACGGAAGATGGGAAATTTAAGATTCATCCTGAATGAACCGAAGCAACAATTTATCATAATCAGCCAGCGTTCTTATCACAATCCGTTGATTATCATCGACGATACTGTTAATTTTACCGTCTACCGTCCAGACGCTCCTATTGCTGTGTTTCGCAGATAATTCTTATAACCACATTCATTCTGCGCTTAATCAAGCGCTCCCTTAAGTGACATTGGTACCTTTTAATAATCTCCTATTATCGAATAATAATTTTCGCTACCTTTAGCTTACAAATTTCACCACGGTATATTAATGACCGATTTATGCTTACTAAGCCGGTGCGATCTACAAATAGCCTCCTCCGATGGAATATTTACCGATAACTTTTCTTTCGCTAGTTTAACAATACACATTCGTCAGTGTCTTCTTTATCCACCTCTGAAATACCGTATATCATCAGTGAATTTCGTCGGTTATAACCTGTGTTATTTGTTTCGCGATTCGCGCTAACTATTTTCTTGTTCGACTGAGCAAAGAAGTTTGTCGGCGTGTTCTGCATAATGTTATTCGTTAGCTGTTTCCGAAATTCCTTATTCATCTGAAAGTCGACACTCCCCAACGCCTCCTCCACCGACTCGACTATTTCTTTCGATGGAGATAGCTTATCGTACGTTCGTCCTAGCGCTTCTTAACTCCACTACTACTTCCGGATGACATATTCAAATTATTTAACGAATGTTCGTAAAAATAAGAAAAGATAAACGTATCTACAATAAATATAAAAATATATATTACACCGCGCCACATACCAACATCACAGTGTTAACAAGAAAGATGGGGGTTAGTCTTATCATCCGAACAGTCAAAATCGAATAGATTTTTAACATCTTAAAAGTTAAATTTTTCTACATTGGGAGAGAAGAAAAAGATTTTCATTTGCGTTCTTGTATTTTGAACGTAAGAAGGGAAAATATTCGTTATTAGCCCGTCTACGAAGTTTAGAAGGTAGCGCAATTTTATATAGTCTCACATACATCGTCGAAACGTTCATAGAGATCGGATCACACGTAATCAAGAATATTATTCGAGTGTTTTTTTTTTTAGCATTTTTGATCATTTGTCAGCTGTGGCAATTTGTGTTTTGCGCGCGATTCATTTAATGAGAGAACTTTCCTCCCCTTTGATGACGTCAAAGTTTCGTTATTTTTTTCCTTTTTTTAATAACGAATTACTTCGCGTTAAATCGCAGAATCAAACGTACTTTCGCGGCTAATCGAATAATATAGCCGCTGAGATCTTCGTCGTAATTAATCAACGTTCAGCGCGTCCTCGTGCGCTATAACATTAATCATCATTCGAAAAGCGTCATTGCCAGTTCTAGAGAAAGACATGACTATGCCGAATCGACTATAATCGACTATTTTCCAAGTTTATACTACGACCAACGAGGTAAAAATTGCAAATAAAACCGGCTGGACTGTGATACCTTGTTTTCCGGGCTGGCTTCTACGAAACGGCATCTCATTAATTGACACGCAGTTTTAGACATATTTTCCGCATGCCGAAGTGAGGGAATGTACCGACTAAATATCCTTAAATGACGTTCCTAAAAAAGATTAAAATTGGGTGAAAAGAATTTTTACATTTGAACAAGCGATGTAATTTTTAACAGAGTGAAGAAGAAATAAAAAAAAAAAAATACACATACAAAAAGGGAAGAGATTCCATTCGGACACGCATCGAGTGAGACGTTAAATTTTGCATCAGTCAAACAACAGCGCCGCAAAAAGAAATTCCGACCGTAAAGTCACATCAGTATACCGGAAAAAGTTAAAAAATACATAACATTATGTAAATCTGGCTCTAAATGCGTCAAGTCAAAATCTGTACAAGAGTGCGGTTAATTAAATAAATATTACAACGATTAAAAACATTTTCATCGATAAAAACAGGATGTAATATGAACATTTTTTAATTCATAAACGATGTCCAATTTCATTTTCCTCAGAATCGATCGTATGTTTTCGTAGGTTAGGCAAAACGCAATTGCCTAGTTCGTGTATAATATTTTTTTCGCAAATATTCGAAATTTTCACTGTTGCTCCGGGGCATTAACGGAGAGTTCGACCGCAAGTGGACCATTATAATATTTCGCGGTTTATGTATATTTTTGTATGTTACTAACGTAAAAATTGATAATACGAAACGATAATGAAGTAATGCTAGTTGATAATACGCGTCCTATTACATTAAATAGTAGTAATATTTTATAGCGATGCTCTAAGTAAAGATAAAATATAATAATAAGCGCTCTAAGTATAAAAAAGGAAAAGAAAAAAACCCAAAACTGATTTTACAGAAATAGACTCGGAGTTATCTTCATATTTGGTGCGGCATATATAGTTAGATCTGGAGCGAGCTAATCAACTTCAAAATAGGAAAGATTCGCTATTGCGGATTACAAAGGCGCCAATAGGGGGGGGGGTGCTGATGAAGAGTATCAGCCCAATGTATTTCATCTGAACACATTTTTGTACTGAGACCGTGAAAATCTTTAAAGATCACGTACAGTCTTAGTTAAATAGTACAGGAAGTGGCATGTCGTGACTGTTATTGTCACACCAACAGAAATTTCCGAAGGGTTTTTGTAATATTTTCTAAAGTACCAACGCGCTTACGGAAGACGAATGCGATAAATATTCCACGAACAGATTTTTTCAGTTAATCGTTGGAAAAATACCGCTCCCCTCGTCAGAAAGTCGGGACGGAAGTTTTTTTTCGTAGTTACTTCACGCGATAATATAACATAGAGGCTCTGGCCCTTGTTAAATTGTTGTTCCGTTTATACTTAAAAATTGTATACAGATATTTACAATTAATAATAACAACCTCGATTTATCTTTTTCTCGATACTTTTTTCGATAATTGGCTTTACGTTCAGTTTAGGCATGAATAAATAAAGCCGCATCGTAAAAAAAACTGAAGAGCTGCATTTTTAGTCTATATGACTTCGCAATTCAACCGGAAGTAGCGTGGTCAGAGATACAACTGTTTTAAAAATCCGTTTAATTGTAATTGCAATGACGTTAGTCTTGAAAAAGCGTGACAGTGACCCCGCATATCAAGCGGGCTAATGAACGGATCATCGGCTAACGCGGAGTCTAAATTAATAGAAAAAAAGGCTTACACGCACTTTACAATTAATAAGTACAATCCCTAATGATATACTAGAGGGAAAAAAAATTGGTGTCTGGAAAAAGGAGGTACATGAAGGAATATGGTGTAAAGATTGAAGATCAAGTTACGTTCTATATCTCGCTGCTCTTTAATGTTTCTTTATTTATGGATTTTGGTTTTGACTTTATTGTGCCCTTCCTGGTTTTTAAGTTTCTATCAGATGTTTTTCGATCTGGAAATATTTATAAATGCGATATGTTATGTATTGTAATATGTATATATATATATATATACTCTTAATTAAATATTATGTTAGGTTTATTGGTATTGTTATTTATGGAATAAGTTTAAATAGTTGTAATTTTTGTAATTTGTATCTTTGTTTAATAAACTTTGATAAGAGTGATGGGCACTTAAATAACGAGCATTTTTGCCCTGTAAAATCCACAGCTTATTTTTAAAATAAAAAAAAAATAATAATTACGACGTATTTTTCTTTTAGTTTTTAAAGTGTTATCAGCTGAAAAAATTTCAAATTAGCGAAATCGATCCAGACAACACGAAGCAACATATTACTGAGTCTCGACGCAGATTATACTCGTTTTTATAAATGTTTCTCTCCTAATCGTCTAACGCGGTCGGTGTGTCAGTCGGATAAAATTCCGAGTTCGAGACAGCGCATTAAACAGAAATGCGTAATTTTTGTTTTCGATTTTCGAAGCTACCTAGCTAGTTGCCAATAATTTCGCAATTACAGACAAATTCATATTTAAACTGCGCTCGTATGAAGCAGGAAACATTTACCAAGTTCTATGCAAAATTTCCATCTGTTCCGTGTGTAGTCGGGACGTTATTTCGTGAGATTAAACGCTGAGTAGAAAATCGTGCAACTATTAAATGGATTACGGGAACGCTAAAGTATACAGTACGTGTTCAACGGAATTCTTCAAATTCGTCGTCGAGCACGTCAGAGAGGAGTAAAAGGGTATGAAAGTCGACAATAAGTATCATTTGTAGGGTGTCCGAGATTAGCGACACGAGCACAACCTAAAACACAGGTGGGTTGACATTCGACGGTGGAAGGTATTCTTCGATTTTTCGGCAATACGCTCCTCCGGTTGATTATTATCGAGAGTGAGAAATACGTTCGAAGAGAAGCCAGATCGATGGGATTTTCGAGGTAATGAAGCGGAAGAACAGTTATCAAGCTGGAGAATAAAATTTCAATATTTCGTATTCCAGCGGCGATAGGGTAGAAATTTGAATTCGGCGCGTGTTCTCGCGGCAAGTGTACTTTTAAATGCGCGCGAAAAATAATAATGCGATTCGTTAAATATTAAAATCGTTTGTAGTTTAGCGAAAAAAGAACACGAAAAAACACACGGAAGAGTCGAGAAGAAAATAAGCGGGAACAGTGTGGGGCGTCTGCAGGAATTGGAAGTGGTGGACTCGGCGAGCAGCTTGGCTGAGAAATATTATCCCGCTGAGAAATCGGCGGATAAATTGTTGATACCGGTCCATTTACCTTTGGCCTGAACGAGTATGAAGAAGCAGCAACGAAATTACACACCGTCCGAACAGATTCCTTTCAAGCCCTCGCAGTCCTGCTCGCAGTTCGCGGTATTCGTAAAAATGCATTAACGTTTTCCTCCCCGCTCACGCTAATCAATAATTCTCGTTTTTATTATGCGACCGTTGAATCGTCCGATTAATCGCCGAACGTCCGAGCAAAAGAAAATAATTACCGCTTGTAATTCTGCGAAACGGGTCAGCTAATCGCATCACTCTACGTGATTACCGATTCGACATTAGCTACGGTACAGCCGTTCTCGCAGCGCACTACCGAACCTTTTACTTTTTCCATGGCCCGACTGTTGCTTTGAATTTACTCGCCTCTCGAAATTTTTCACAGCCGAAACATCGACGAAATTACTAAAGCATCGGTTTACAAATTGAATTAACGCAAAATAATCACCTGTAATATCATCGAATTACTACGTCTACGACTGCAAGATTCTTCTTCCATTTACGCTATTTTTATCTTATCTCCGCTTTTTTTTTTTTTTTTTTTTTGTCCGTTACGACTTCTTTCGTTTAATTTTCCGACTCGAATGGACACGTACCTCGGAAATTTCTCATTAAGAGATCTTTCGTTTTGTTTGTTTGTTTTTTTATATATATTTCTTTAATGAATGCGAATAAAACAAAAGAAGGTGGGTTTTATTTTTAATATCGAAATAAACGCGCGTTAGCTTTTTGATTTTACACGTTTATTTATCGAATTTACGTTACACGCTAAGGAATTCGATATTATCACCTGCAAAGACAATTACAAATTATTCGATTTCGGAGTAATTTATTACAAATAATAATATTTTGTAATAAAGGGAGTAGTTTCGATAGCTTGGAAGGTTTCGCGGTTTAACATGTTGACCAGGCGCTGAACATCTTCCGCCGGTTGAATTTCATTTTCTATATTCCTTGTTTTATTTTATCCTGCCGATTTTATATTTTCCGTATTGTAATTAAAATTTATTACCTGCAGATGCTATTCAAGGAAGGTGTTATGTCTTTCACGTTTCTTCCTCGTCAGTCGCAATCTGAGACATCCTTTCCAGCGAGCAAAGGTCTCTCTCGTACATATTTTCAGCGTCCTTGATCCCGCAATATGCGTCGGGAAAATGCAAAATATAACAATAAACGGGGAATTTCTGAAAAAATTAATTGAATACTAGGGGTGGAAAAGAATCGAAATGCTGGGACGGTACAAGATAGAATAAAAATAATAGCGGAACGTATTGAGGGTCCAAATGGTTGCCGTAATAATAGAGATGAACCGTTAAATTATCAAATTAAAAGAACACACTGGTAGGATGCCAGAAAGAAAACTGACGATATCTGTCCGTTACAATAGACAAAAATACACATGTAAGCTCCGGTGGATATCAACAAAGGGCAACCAAAAAAAAAAAGATAGATAATCGCCAAGATAAAGGCATAAAGTTCTTCCTGTTCTTTAAACATTTTCACGGCCTATATTTGAAACAAAAATATTGCAAAGGCTTTTCTTAAGTCTGTCGGGGAAGGAATATTACCCAGCTCAATGAACTAGTTCAGATATTTTATAGACTCACGAATCACGAACCAGTTCATTATTTAATGACATTAATATTTTATTCTTATCATTTCGTCGGTATTTTCTTCTTCTCTTTATTGTTCGAATTTTTTTCCTTCTTACAACGTGCTTATGTCACTATTTTTCAAAAGCATCCGAGTTTCCAACTATGTACCTCGTTCCCCTGCTCCAGCCGCCCTTGCCGACAGCTTATAAGAGGTTACGCTAGTTTCCTTTTTAAAAATACCTAATTCCAATTTCACCCTTAATAAAACAAATACAAATTGCAACAAACACTTTTACGCACGAAATGTATTAACAATAAATTATAAAAATTATAAAAATTATAAAAATTATAAAAATTATAAAAATTATAAAAATTATAAAAATAGCCGACTAGTTTCTCGAGTATCAACGATCCATAATTACGGTTTATTTAATAACATAAAGTGAAATCGGAACAAAAGAAACGCAAACGAAATCATGAAGTCGATATGTTTCAGTATAAAAGTCGAATTTAAAAATATGAAAAATTTTAAAAAATTAAAAAAATTTAATAAATTAAAAAAAAACGTAAAAACCAAATCAAATAATTTTCCTAAACTGAATTCACGATATATGGGCATATCTACCCACTGCTGGGTGCAGGCAATCCCTGGCAGGATAAATTGGCCTAATCTCCTCAGGCAAATTGGGAGATGCATTTTATACCTGCTATCAGGTTGTTTTCATGGGGTAATAGTTAATATGCGACGCTAATGAAGACGATAGTGTAGACGCAAGACTACACTCGAAACTGCAGTCGCTTGCTATTACAATGCGGGTGTGTCTGCCTACTATACATCAACTAACGCACGTATGGTGGTTTATTTAGTGGTTTACCATTGCCTACCATATGAATCTATTAGCGGTTATTTCATTTTAATTTCTCGTAATAAGTTCTGTCGTCACCTGGGATCGAACACGAGAGAGACCTCCGCAACGGAAGCCAAGTGCTCTAGCAACTTCAAACTGAATTAATTATATACTAAATATTTAATAAAGAATTATTGCCCGGAAATTACACTGTGTTTAATATTTTTTTTTATTGTTGAATTTTTTAATATAAAATTGTTTCGCAAAATCCGGTTGATCATTAAAAAATTAAACAACAACAAAATATTAAACACACAATCTGCGGACAATAATCCTTTATTAAATATGTAGTATAATTAATTCAGTTTAGGAAAATTTTCTATATTTGTTTTTAAATTTTTTAAATTTTTTAAAAATTTTTCTATTTTTATATTGTTTCTTAAATGTTTAAATTCGACTTTTATATAGAAACGTACTGACACTTTATGATTCGGTTTGCGTTTCTTTTGTTCCGATTTCACTTTATGTTATTGAATGCTGATAAACCGCAATTACAGATCGTTGATACTCGAGCAACTAGTCGACACTTTTGATAATTTTTATAATTTATTGTTAACATATTTTGCGCGTAAAAGTGTTTGTTTCAATTTATTTTTAGTAATCAGAACATAAAAATGGTTGAAGATAACAACTTTAATTTCACCATTAACTTTACACAATTTCTCGTTACACTCCGAATAATCGGTGAAAATAAAACCTCTTCTGGTCGGGTTCTTTAATCGATTCCGGTCATTTCTTTAAGATTTGAAATGTTATTCGGACATTTCATCCATGCGGTTGCTTTACTCAAAAATGTTTTCCCGGATCCATATTTGAATACAATACCGCTAGGCAAGTCCAAAATTTATTTTTCCATTCTTTCATATTCCTTAAAAATGTTCATTAATTTACTTAGCTATATATATATACACATATATATATATATATATATATTATATTCCATTTCGCTCTTTTATGCAATATGTATTACTGGGTTCTTCACACTTTATCCATTCAGAATGTTTACAGTGATTTTGCTACTGAAATCTTTTTTTTAATATTACCCCCCATGCCAATTTCATTTTATTTAAAAGTACATCATGGTCCTTTGTAATGCCTTTGTGCAATTCTGCTTCAAAACTTCTTCATACTTTTTCCTTATTCGATGTATTTAATACCAATAGTAGAACGTTAACTTTTAAAACTAAAGTGATACGTAGCTGATTGAACAGATCACATGTTCACATCTGAGGAAATGTCTTTCCCAATTAATCAGTAGATCAGTATTTAATGGACTCTTTTCTCGGTGTGTGTGTTTTAGGTAGCTTATAATATAGGTGATAATCGGAGTACCCTATTTACCTGTACACAACTTTTACACGAGAACTCAACTAATTGCCCAGCAACAACTGTAATTCTAGTCTAATGAGCCAGCGGCCGCAGTACAGTGTTGATTCAAGTTAACTGTGTTTCGTTCAGGTAGAACCCAGAGTAGTTTGAATGCCGCTGCGGCACATTGTGAAAATGTATAAATTCCTCTTGCACCGAATTAGTGTGTCCACAATTGAGAAAGAAAGAACAGCAGCTAGTCTAGAGAATGTTGTAGGTTTTCATTTGTGCGGTTCTGTAAAAATTGTACCATCCTCGAAGGTTGCTGTGCAGCGATGGATTCATTAATCGGCATGTCGGCGCGTAAGCTCATCTTATTTATCGAAAGATCGATGTGAAAAATTGCCTCACGATCATCTGCGAATTTCTAACTTCATACGTCCTGGCTTCGCAGTTGTAATTTACGCGATAGTTAACGCACTGGCAAAAACTTGATCAGTTTCGGTCGCGTCCTTATGTTTCTTCCTCTAAAAGTACTCGATTATTCTCGAGAATTGTCTGCATATGTTTTTATCACATTTGTTTTTAGTGCGTTTCGGGTTTCGGCGGGAAAATAAACGATTAATTTCTAACTCAAAAAGAATCTTTGAATAACAGCGAAAATGAACGAACTAAAATTACGACCGAAAATGAACTGGTGCCCTGAATGTTATACCGGCATTTTTACTTGCGACCAACACAACTCTGTCACGAATCATTATCGTTTCTTTCGTGACCACCCGTGCATATATCTGATGTTAATTATCGCGATTACGCGCCATCCGATCTATCAAATATTAAATTAGAATTATAATAAACACACGAATATATTTCGATTTTTACAAGATTCAAAATATAAAAAGTTCGTCCGATGACGTGTTTTTTCGCAGTATCCGTAATTAGTCCGAAACACATTCATTTTATACCTCAAATTTTGTGAAATTAACTATTCCGTTTACGCATTTATTACAACTATTGTTAGCCTATTGGTCGAAATTCGACCATAATTATTATTAAAAATTTTTGAAGAAAACATATATGCAAAGATTTCCAAAATATTTTTTTTTTCTTTTCTACATTCGTTCGTTGCATATCTGAGAACACACACTATAATATATGTACTTACAATACGAAACAGTTCAGTACCATTATAATTGAATAAAAAAGTAAATTCAACAACAGTAACAGTCACAATTTAAAAACTCCTCATTCGTTGATATTAAATGATAGCTTAAGATTTAATACACTGTAAAAAAGCTAATAATGATGATTATTAAGAAAAAATTAAAACATTTTAATAAGAACAGATTTACTTATAGCGATAAATTTTTTTTCATTTTTTGTATTTATTTTTTATTTAAATAAGAAGAAAAAACTGCTTCCAAATTTTTTTACCGATAACATTGACTGCTAAACAAAACAAAAAAAAAAAAACAAGAAAATCGGTTAATAAACAGAGGAGAAAAACAAGATACTAATTTTGTTTTTGCCTATTTATATATCAAATCAAATCAAATAACTACGGATACGGACATAATTGAAACTCAAAAAAGTACCTCTTAATAGATATTATAAAGTTACGGAGAACAATTACAAATACTTCCATCGAATATTCTTGATATAAAACTTCATTTGGCGACAATTTTACCAAATGTCGACGAGTGCGCGTAATTCTTTGAAGTGAAACTTCTTTAGGCGCGCTTCGTATCTAAATAAAAATATAGGGAGTTAACACGAATTATGAATAACTCAAATAGAATTCTTAATACATTTAAAAATTCGTGATAGACGCGTAACCAGTAATCTATTGAAGTACAATTTACGCGCCAGGCTCTCTCCGTTGAGGCTATTAGCGTGGATCTGTTTCTTACTCGTTACAAGCGGTAGATCAAAGAAACATAAACGGACAGTTCGCTCCTTTTCTACGTAATAGTTGTACGAAATCGTAAGTGTCCACGCTTATACAGCGCCCCTTATTTATTCAATTTTAAAAATGTGACGAAAAAATGTACGATGAGTCTCCATAGAAAACAAAAATTCAATCAAAAATTATTTCAGAAAGTATCCAATCAACGGTTAGTTCTTCTGAACAGTTAAGGATATATGTACTGTTCAGTGCAAGACAGACAAGAAATAATTATTTATCGCCATTTATATTTCTCCAAATCAAAGGGTTCTGATTAAATTTATACATAGAAGATCACTTTCACTTCCGATGGTTCAAGGTTTTTTGAAATAGAAAATTTAATAAATACACTTCCAACGATATTAGCTGGAGACTTCAACGTGTCAATTCTGCATCGGACGATTTTTTGCCTTTAATAGAATTTCTTCAAACGAAACTTCAATTATTAATAATAATCCGAATGAATCAACGACAAAGTACGGAACTGCCATTGATATGCAGTATTTTCTATAAATACTATATTGATAAAATTACATCAAAAACTTACATTTCATATTTTAGTTACCACGAGCCTATCTTTCATAGAATCCAACAATCAATGAGAAACATTAATAAAACAAAATGCAACTGCTTAGTTATTTTTCCCTAAGTGAAACTTTATAGATATGCTTATAAGAACCACACAGATCTCCCCCTATTGGGTCTTACTCTTGGTAAATTTGATACTACGAGTAATAACACTATATAGCTTTAAATGGAAAATGCCTTTGAAGTTTCACTCCTGCCCTGTGCCCCGAAGAGGCACATACAAATTTTTTCTGAGATTACGGAGATTTCGGCCGGTAAAAATTAAGAAAAAACGCCGAAAAATGAAAAAGTCTCAACCAATGTTTTATAAAATTGAAAACACTTAATCGAAGAGCTTTTTACTACCGCTTCTTAATAGATATTACGAGAGACGCTACGGAGGAGGATAATAGCGGTTCGTCAATTGAGCTGAGCGAAGACGAGAAACAAACACAACCGCGCATATTTAAGATTCGCGACGGCAATCTTCAGTCATCCGTTTAATATTGCAAATACTTCCAGGAACCGGGGCAAAATAGGGATGCAAAATGACCCCGGGGTAAGTGCACGCATACTATACATTAAAGTACACTATACGGATAATGTGATGTAGCGTCGGCGGATTTGGATAATTTTTGATCGGTTTAGCCGACGAAAGTTCCGCGGACATGTGTATCAGTCTCGGTAATATAAATTTGATAAGCGGCAAAATCAGTTATATCGGAAATGTGAACGTTCGCAGAGTCGACGAGAGCGCTGCTGCATTTCATTTCCCTCGAGTATCGCGCTAATCGGACCACGGCACAAGTCAAAGCGCGGGGCGCGCGTGCGCGTTCACGCGCGCGACCTTAAACGAAATAGACGCGGTTAAAAGCGGCAACGGATAAAAGTTGCCGGCGAGAACGGGATAACGGTGGAAACTCGCTGTATGCACAGATAATGTACACGGCGGATTATTGTCTAAAGGTGTGCAGAGGCCAGCGAGATGACGGAGGAAGCGGTTAAAGGTTAAAATTGATGAGGCGCGTTTCGTGACTGAGACAAATTTCAGGGCAGCAGCCAGCCGAATCGTCCCGCGCCGCTGTGCCGTCATAAATTCAGCGCCGGATAGCAATCCCGAATAGTCGTCCGTCTCCGCTCGGCAACGCAGCCAGCGGTTCTGGAGCGGGAGGCCGGCGGCAGCAGCGACGGAGAGTGGCCATTTAGCTTCCTTATCCAGAAGTGCAGCGTTCGTCTCGGTCGGCGGAACATATTTGTTCTATTCCGTGCTCCAGAAAAAAGCTGGTAGAAGAACTGGAACCGTCACGGAAACTTACGATTTACCTGTACACGTACGCGTACCGGAAAATTTACACACTCCCTCCGGCGCCCCGTTCGTCCGCCCAGCCTGTTCGTTCGTCCCAGCCCCCGCCGCCGACCATTTCTACTTTATTCGTCTTCGCCGGAGTCCTTTACTCTACACCGCACGCATCCTCGTTTCCGATTCAACTCTTCGTAACTCGCTACGCATTCTTCTTTTTTCTTTCTTATTGTTGTTTTCGGCGTGCTCGAATTTATTTTTCTGCGTCACCCGCTCATTCGCCCCGTTTCGAACTTTATCAGCGAATTCGGCTAGAACGCGTATGTTCGTCATTTCACGATTTTACGCAGCAGCTCCCCCCCCCGCCCAAAAAACGACCAACGGCCCCCGCAGCAGCCACCGCGCGCACCAAAAAGAATTTGCCACTGCAAAGAAGCGACGGATGATCGAATAATATGTTACGCGTTCTTGTACTGGTCGAATAAATTTTCTATTTCAATTTTCCTGCGTTCTCGCCGTCCCATCTCGATTTTGGCCACTTTCGCTCGATTCAGCGAAAATTTAAATTAGAAAATCGATACTTTCCCCCCGTTGCTTATTACCTTGTACCGGCCGCAGTTTGGCGGAATCGAATCGGAGATCGGCCTGATTGAATGAACGGCCCAACTATGAAGGGGCAATAAACGAAAATGTATAGTTCAAAAAGAAAAATATCACCGAACCACTGCAGTTTAATTTTTCGAAAATATTAAACTATATTCGGCTGAATCTCTGTTCGATCCAACCCACAAGCCGGCCTCTTCCGTCCGCGAAAGATTTCTTCAACCCGTCAAGAGTATTATAGTCTCGTTAAAGTATCTTTTTAACTATACTTAAAGAAGCCAACGTAAATTTTTTCTCCGCGCTATTAACTTCTCTACCAAGAGCTTCTACTTATCGGGGTTTTTCTCGCTGTTCAGCCTTGTACCTTTTCCAACTCCTGACTTTTTTTAAATTTTTCAAACCTCCTGCTTTTCTACCTTTTCTATGATCCGGCGCGGTAACTTATTAAGCTGTTTGACTATCGTGGGGGGGGGGACACAAGTCAGCTCTGCTGCAGCGTCAGATTGGGCCATACTGTGTGGTTTCGTTTCAAATCCCGATTTTCTGAGAATCTGAATAAAGTTCCTGTAGTTGAAAACCCGCGTTCTGCAATTGAAATCGATAAGTTATGAGAGGAAAGTGTATATATTTTTGATGTTTGAGTTGAGGGACGACTACTGCCTAAGGAGGAAAATTAAAAAACCGAACGATTACCACTTAAAAAGCTATTTACGAACACAACCGAAGCAGAAATAAATCAAAAATAGGCCAACATTCAAATGTCCACTGTTCATAGTGTGATTTTGCGATTCGAGACATGCATGTAATATCGAAGGCGACAGAAAAAAAAAAAAGGGAATGCGAATATTATACAAAACTTCGATTTATCCGAATTTGAGGATGATTGAGCAGGTACATTCTTTTATGAGAACGGAATTCGTCCGGTTTGGAAAAAGAATCTATGTACACAAAGGTGTGTGGTTGTTTCGTGAAACACATTTTTAAGTTGGGGATAAATAATTTTCTCGATGCGTCGTAATACACTAATTTAGGTGTTTTTCGTAAAGTGTAGTGTCTACATTTATCATTTACGTCATCCGGAAAATACAACGTTCATCACTGTTCTAGCTTCTTTCGCAGTAGGGCACTTTAACTTTTTTTAATCGAGTAATTTTCTTTTTATAGCTATCACGCGTTCTAGAAATTGTACCCTTGTTTCTCGCTGTGCCGTTTTTTCTTTCTTCTTCTTTCTACTATACTGTACTAAAACGAAGCGGGTTTCTTAATTATTTTAATTAAAAAACAAAAAAACAAACAAACAAACAAACGGACCGACATGAAAACGCCTAGTTTGTTAAAGTTTTTTCCGCTGTATGAAGGTGTCCGTGCTAGCGAATTGCCGGATAACGTGTAAATGAATGATACTGCCATTTGTTAACAAGGTATGTCTAATTTAAAAAAGCAATACCGTGTAATAATATTAACGGGGAACGTAAGATTCCAAACATACGATGTTTTTCGCTTTTCAGTGCAGCCTGTGGATGAAAGTTTCGAAAACGGCCTCGATTGTTCAATTTTAATGAAACAGCTAATTTTTACAAAATTTCACTCATTAAGAAATTTTCAGTCGAATACTGTGTCATCATTATTTTAATAAAACTCGCCACCCTCTGAAATCTTCCACCGCTTTTGCGTCCACGTTTCCCTTTCTCCCGGCCGTTCTTTATATTTTACACATTAACGAACCGTTAAGAAATTAGATTGGCCAAAGAGCTTAAAAAAACTAGCCGAATAAGCAACCGGTAAGCTCTCCGTGATGCTGGAAACGATAATCGTGCAGATTTCGATGTTTAGCCGGAAAAAAGTTCTATTCACCATGGACTGCACACAGTTTTAATTGTATTTTAGTTCGTACGGTTTTCTCTGATAGTGAGACATCTCCCGAGAGATATAGAGTTCCCTTTTATGAACATATATCATGCGATTTTACGAAACCTATGCTCCATCACGATCGTTTGCCGACTCCCTTTTTACACTTTTCCGTCTCTCTCTGTTCCCATTACAATTCTTGCCGCTCGAAATCCACTCTGCTCCGGACTGTCAGCGAACTTGCACTATATTTAATTGTCTCGCAAACGACTTTTCACGGTAATTAGTCGCCTGCGATATAGGACGACGAGTATCCATCGCTGGCGATTCGATGTTAATTTATAAATTGCGCGTCACCAGCGCATTTATTTCCCTATTAAGTGTGAGCTTTGTCGTCGTGTGTTTCGCATGTGCCGTGCGCGTAGCACGAAATGTCAGTGCAACTAAGACGCGCCTGAACCTAAATGGCTTCTAATTTGTCTTTTTAGTGAAACTTCTTTTATTTTGTTACGATACACTTGGAACTCCAATCGATATGCCGGAACGTCGAGTTTTTCCAGGGAAAAAACCACCGTAGCGCCTTTAAGTACCGGAAATGACTGTAAATAATTGGTCGTGGTTAAAATACGAGATGTTAAAAACACGAAAAATCGCATATTTCGTCTTGTGACAAAATATTAGTGGAAAGAAAAGTCTGAAGCTTTATTCGTTTTTTTGGAAATTTCGCTACACCTTTTCTTGTTCCCTTTCAGCTTTCGCACTAGTCGTAAAAACGTTATCGCTTGTTGATGTTCATTGGATTATTGAAAATCATAAAAATATACGTGCCGTTTGCTTCAAATGAAGCAAAATTGTTTAGATGAAAAATTACCTGAATTATTTTAAATATATTTCATTCGTATCGACTGGACTCCGAACTGAAGTGACCGTGAGTAACGGCATCGAAATCTCGGGACCTTACGTCGTAGAATAATTCGAAATTATTAACTGAAAAGGCGATATTCTATAGAAATAAGCAGGGCCAATTCATTAGGATTCCCCGTCAATGTCTTATGTACAGAATAATCCTGATAAGAAAATATCCAATTAAAATATGCAATTTAGACTTATTAATTTCGAAATCTGAAACATATATTACAATTAAAAAACGATCTATAATTTCAAATCGTCAATAATACGTAATATTATGGTATGTAAAACGACCTCAAAAATCGTCTTTAAATAATCATAACTCATCACCAGAAGATAAACCTTTAAAGGTGAAATTCAAAATATAAAATAAAATTCAAGATTCCTATCATAAAACCAAAAAATTACGGTAAAAAAATGACTTACCCCCCCCCTCCCCCTTGAGTTAAAAATAGCAACAAAAAAAAAAAAAAAGAAGTTCACCTAAGTATTAGCCCGAGTAAAAACATCGGAGAAATCAAAAAGTATTTCAGACATATGCATAAAGGACCGCTTCACAGGACACAAATATAACCAAGCTTACAACTTTATATTCAGACCCTTGGGGCGCAGAAAAATCAAAATGTTTGAAAAAAGTATTTTTTTTTTTGGGCTTGTGATATATTGTCGGAAACAAAACCATATTTCATTTCCTTAACGAAACGTTCAAAGTTGCCAGGAAATTCGAAAAAATGCAAAAAATGACGTACCGTAGCGGCGCGAGTATTATAGTTGAAAATTTTAAACCCGGCTAAAAATACGGGCTTCCACGTATATTTCTTTCGTTTCGATCATACGGGTTTCCAGCTTTACAATTAAACCTTCGGGGCCTCAAACGCTCGAAATTTTGGAAAATAATATTTCTTTTTCCGGGGGATGTGATATATCGTTGGAAAGATCGCTATTTTTTGAGAAAAAAAAAACATATTTTATTAGTTAAACGAAACTTTCGAAGTTTACGAAAAGTTCAAATAATATGTAGCTCCCTCTTTGCGACGCTAGTATTATATGTAGCTAAAAATTTTGAACAAGCTTGAACATATGCACATCCACGTATATTTCTTCGGTTTGAAGCATATAGGCTTCCAACTTTAAAATCGGACCCCTTGGGAAGCACCGGAAACTTCAAAAAAATGTTCGTTTTTTCGGTCATGTGATATATCAATGGAATATAGCTATTTTTCGAGAACAAAACCGTATTTCATTTCCTTAACGAAATTTTCAGAGTTAAAGAAAGGTCAGATATGTAGCTTTTACGACCCGAGTATTATAGTTAAAAATTTTGAACAAAGTTTAATATGTACATTCCCGTATATTTTTCTAGTTTACAACATTCGAGTTTCCAAAAATTTTAAAATTCAGCGCTCAGGGCTCCGAAAGCTTGAAGATTTTGAAAAAAATATTTCTTTTTTCCCAGCCATGTGATATATTGTGTCGGAAAGATCGTTATTTGACGGGAACGAACCCGTAAGTCATTTCCTTAACGAAACTTTTGAAATTGACGGAAAGTTCACGATAGTTGACGTATGTCCTTTCCTTGACGACTCGAGTATCATAGTCAAAAATTTTGAACAAAGTTTAATGTATACGTTCCGGTATATTTTTCTAGTTTGAAGCATCCGGGTTTCTAACGTCATAATTAGACCCCGGGGGACGCGGAATGCTCGAAATTTTTGAAAAAAAAATTTTTTTTTCGGCCATGTGATATACCAATTGCGAGATCTACTATGTGTCGGCTAAAGCAAACAGTATTTCATTTTCTTCACGAAATTTTCGAGATGGCGATAATTTCAAAAAATCGCTAAAAACACCGTTCCTCTTCCTCTTTGCAGTGGAAAAATCAAATTCCTTCGAATTTAGTATTATGTAAATATAAATATTATAGTTACCGTTAAACCCTGAGCACATATAAAACATTATGCTTGACTGAGGGCCAGTTCTCTTTTTCTTTTTTTTTCGTTCTCTCTTCGTCTTTTTCTCTAGAAAATGGCGATGAAAAGGAAATAAAACTTCTTAATATTTCATTACAAAAAATATTTAGACTGTGTGTTCTTCGCGAGTTATTTTAAATAAAGTTTCATTCGCTTCGAAATATTTTTCAAATTGTTTCGAATAAAGTTTTTATTTATTTATTTATTATATTTACAAGTCGCTTTTGGACTACAAGGTCATTAGCGACTACGGTTTTACAGATAATTATAAAATTTTATATTGAATATTTGAAAATGCGCGAAACAAAAAATAATCAAAAAATTAGCTGAAGGCTGGGGAAGTTAGATCAGTTGGAATACAGAGATGTCTTTGAGGAAGGCTACGATTTTTTTACACTTCTCGGCGTCCGAAAACATCTCTGGAAGGCCGTTGGTAATACCCGCTTGTTGTCTGGCCTGCTGGTAGTGATTACACTCGATCAAAAGATGCCTCACCGATATAGGCATGTTGCAGCGTTGACACAGGTTGGGCGGTTTTTTAAATATGAGGAACGAATGGGTCAAGTTTGTGTGTCCAATGCGGATACGAGTTAGGACACACTGCTCGTGTCTACTGAGAGTTAGCATGTTTTCGTATGTATCTTTTCTAAGCTCGTGGAGTTTGCTCGGCGTTTGGAGCCAAAGGGTGTTCCGGTAGTTTTTGACTGTGTTGTTTATCGCCATTTTAGCTTCATGAGGTGTCATAAGTACTTCAGGCGGGCAATCTTGCGTCGTCGCGGTTCTTGCAGCTTGGTCTGCCAATTCATTTCCTTGGATTCCTGTATGCGCCGGTGTCCACACAAGGCTGACCTGTATATGCTTTGATTGGAGCTGGTCCAATTTTAGGTGGATGCGTTGTATGATAGGGTTTTCGGTAAACTGATTTTGGATGGCTCTTAAGCAGGACAACGAGTCAGTAAATATGGTACAGTTTGTTGCGTCTTGGCGCAGTAGGATTAGTTCTAGAGTATGGAGAATCGCCTTAGCCTCACAGGTGAAGATTGAATTATTGTCGTGCGTTCGTTGTGCTGCTAACGTGATAGAGTCAGAGACTATAGCGTAACCTGTTTTGCCGTTGAGAATTAAACCGTCTGTATAGTATTCCGTGCATGGCTGAAATTTTTCGCGTATTTCAAGGAAAAGTAATCTAAACGTCTCTGAGCTTGTGATTACTTTCTCGTGCTCACTTAGATCAACATTTATTGTCAGATTGGGTTGGCACCACCGGGGTAGGAACCCTAGCGATCGTTCATAAACCGTTGGTAGTATTATTTCGAGTTCTGCTGTGTATCTGGCTATCCGCGATCTGAGTGGTTCTGCTGCCGAATAGTCGGGGTCGATATTGTGCACAGGGACCTTGAAGATACTGTCATAAGCTGGATTATCCAGTGTCGAGGAGATTGTCACCGCATATTTTAAGCAGAGCTCTTTTCTTCTGATAACCAGTGGCAGTTCGTTGGCTTCTGCGAGCAAACTATTGACTGGACTCGTTCTGAACGCTCCTAAGCAGATACGGCATGCGGAATTGACAACCGGTTGCAGAGTGTCCAAGAGTGATTTCTTGGCTGCATCATATATAATGGCACCGTAATCGAGCACGGATCGGATGCGACGCCTTGGCGGACCAAGCGCACCTCCTATTGGTATCGTTGGATATCGAAAAGGCCTACGAAACAACCTCGATTCCTGAAGTAATCAGTATTATGCGGTCACTGAATTTTACTGGCAACATCATCGCCTTTATGAACAACTTCCTCAATCGCCGATGCATGAGAGTCCGGATCCAGGGAATCCTGTCCAAATTGGTCTTCATTAATGGGCTTCCCCAGGGATCTGTGCTAAGTGTCGTCCTGTTCATCGTGACAATTAATCATGCGCTTAGAATCTTAAGATCTCCGTTGCGGGGACGACTCTTCGTTGACGACCTCACGATATCATGCTGGGGGAAAAATATTGAATTCACCTTCCACATCGTTCAAAAAGCTCTTGTAGACCTCCAAACATGGGCCGCCAAATGCGGTCTAAAGTTCTCGGCCACCAAGTCGGAGTACATGATAATAGGCAGCCAGAAACAAGCCGAAGCGAGGAACGGCCAACTGTATCTAAATGACCAAGTCTTAAAAAAAAAGGGACTCAATAAAAATCCTGGGCCTCGAGATCGACCGAAAGCTCTCGTGGAAAACTCACATCAAAGCGTTAAAGAAGAATTGCCTTGACCGATTGCGTATATTCAAAGTTCTCGCCAACAAACAGTGCGGAAGTAGCACGAAAGCACTATTAAAAGTCTACCGAATAAAGTTTTATTTGTGGTGAAATGTTATTGTTACAGTTTTATTCGTCTCCAAGACACTGCGATTCCACATTACTGTCAATTACTTTGACCAGAGAATGCTCCAGATAATAGAAAGGTAGCCTTACTATTTTATTAAACTCTCTTAAGAAGCTATCCAGTTGGAGCATAATAGCATATTTCAGATACTTAAATAACTTTCCGAAATTGTACCTGGAAACGAAATTTTTTTTAGTAAAAGTGAAACGTTTTTACCCAACTATCCCGCTATAAATTTGAAACGGGAGAGTTTTAATTTTTTTTACAAAACCTATTAACAATATTCCCGAATGCCAACTAAATGTATTTTTTTTTATTATACAGTGAAGGCTATTCTAAATTTAATATTTTCCAGTTATGTTTAAGAAAACAGTTGCGCAAGCTTATAGTTGAACACGATTTAAGGTTCTCAACACTGGCTGACAACCTGTATACATGTTACAAGTTGAAGATTTTTTTTCTTTTTTTTCTTTTTTTTTTACACCTATATATTTCAGTGCAATTTTAATACAGTAAATAAAGTAATACTTAAACTAATTTGTAACATGAACTGAGTAAAAACTGCGTATAATTACACAACTCCTGATGTATAGGTATATAAATAATCATATGCGCATATAAATACTTGTAGGCGCGCACTGTTTTTTAGCCCTTTCAAGCCATTGGCATTTTAGTTTAATATTCGAAACGAGGAGTCAGTCATTCCACTTTTTTTCCTCGGCTTTTTGTGTGCTGGCTAAGAGGTTTAGTTTCTAACTGAATAACACGTATTATTATCTGGTTAATATTAGTTATGGCTATATACTAGTATAGCCATAACGTTGTTAACGGTTGGTTGTTGTTGTTGTGGAGGAATCTGCGATTGTTCCTGCGGTTTTAAATTCAAACTTTATTACACGCGCAAATAATTTTCCTGCTTGCACTTTTTCTGAAGTCCTGATCTGTTCCTTTGTAATACGATCTATCACTTTTCTTATAGGCTGGAACTGCGTTTTCGACTATTGGTGGACTTTAGCTGTATGCCTTGTTGTTCTATCGCATAAGACACATTTTGATTAGTCTCTTTTAAGTTTCTTGCACTTTTTGGTGAGATAGTAATCGACACATTTTACACATCGAGCAGGATGAGTATAGTTATTTTTGGAATTAACAATGGTGACACTATTTGATTTTATTGTTTTTATGAAGAGGTTCGATAGAGACCTTACAATATTCAAGGATAGTTATTTCATATACATTTTTATTGTTCGCTTTTGGGGAAATTTCCATTTTGAAAAGTGGAGAAAATTCTTGAGATATTTTTTATGTCTTCATTGTCCATTGATGGCGGTAATCCACGGATCATAAATACAAAGGGACGTTCAGAGTTCTCTTGAAACGTGTGATACGTAATTCCACGTAGTAACCTCATTTGACGTATTTGCCGAAGTACTATTCTTATCTTTTAAAAGGGCTGTAACAAAACGGTAGTCATCGCTGTCACGAACAGATCCTTAAAGATAGGTTCTCTTTTTTGTTTTGTGTGATTACTCTATTTTTAAATAAGTTAAAGTTTTTAACATTACTCACAAATATAGGTGATGGAAATGGAGTAAATTTACCTATACTAGCTGATTCTCATTAGTTGAAATATCGACTGATTTAGAAGGTGTACTGTCATGAGTAGCAGTTTGCATTTCCACATTATGTGACTGATCAGTACGGTTTAACCTTTCTATAAGCTCATTGACCTGTTTTTGCAGTTGAGCTGTTTGGTTATCCTTGTTGGCAATTAATTCTTCATTCTGTGTCAGAGTAGAAGTTTCTCGTTGTTCTATTTTTTTTATTTTGTTTTCCTTTCTTTTCGGTTAACAGTGTCATTATCACTGTCACTGATTTACACCGTTTTGGCCTGTCATTAAGTTTTGTTTTTAGTGATGGAACTGTTCCGTTATTTCCGGCCATCGTATATAAATTAATCTTGAAACTATTTGGTGTACGATATATTTTCATTGAATATATGGTAACACCGTTAAGCCGGTGCGCTATAATCTGTTTATTTTTTTTTTGTAAACGATGTAAAGATCAAAACGCTTGAAAAAAAAAAATGAAAATATTCTCACTGACCGGAACAGAGTTATAACGAAAAATCCGATTTAACCTTAGTTTATATTACTCGTCCTTCCTAGAAAGCGCGCGAACATAAATCCTTCGAAAAGTGCCGAAATTAAATTAAAATGTTTGCGAATAATTGACTCCGATAAAATGTCGGCAAATAACGCAGTCGGGGAAATAAAGTGACCATGATTTATATAGATTTAATTGTTTTTTTTTTTGTTTTATAATTATTATTTTTTCTCGTTTACCTTAAATGTTCTTATTTCTCATCCCATAAATGTTATAATTAAGCCGCCGGGTTGGTAGTTTGAGTGTTGCCATTTGGTCCTGAATTGAAATTTTTGAGTACGTATTTCTTACTAAACGTCAAATAACGAGTTTAAAGGACGGAGTTAAGTCAATGGTGTCGACAGTTTGTCAGAAATAAACATCAGCGCAGAAGCAGTCGAAGTGAACGGTTCATTAACTTCAATCCTGTAGAAATATTTCTATCGCTAACTTTCTGAATTTTCTCTTACTAAACTTAGCCAGCTTTATGACTTAATTTACCCTATTCACTGTAGATAGTTCATTAATTTTCTCCCGTGCAATGGTTATTTATACACCGATTATCTACAGTACTATGAACATTATAATTCGTAGCGATCCAGGTTCGGTTCTTATTTGAATTTTTTTGTTTTTCTTTCGCTTCCGTTCTTTTCCAACAGACTAAACAGTTTTATTGTGTGTTCCTTTTTCTTTTTTTTTTTTGTCTCTTCTTCGATATTTTTCTCTGCTTAAATCTAGCTGCACGTTTAATCTCGTCAGCTTTATGAAGCGTGATAAAAATGTTTCACTTCTTTCCGTCATATTTAAACTTTCATCAATTCAACGAAATACTTTGCAACTAACGCGTCTCTCATGTCGCTTCTAATGAGCTCCTGCCATGCTAAAGCTAAAGTTCGCCATCGGCGTATGCAACGTTATCGTAAATGAGTGCATTAACTATTCTAGAAATCACCAAGTGCTACATCGTTAGAGAAAGAGATGTATTATAACACTCATTACGTACACTTAAGTGAAAGTTGTGATTAAAAATGTGTTTTTCATTAAGAACAGCATTTAAGCAGCTGTTCGATAGAGTAAATAAGGCAACAGTAAATTTATAAAATTTATTAATTGCGACACGAAATTTCTACAAAATAATACTTTTACCGATTGGTCGTTTAGAGAATAGCATTATATTTATCGTATAAAATAAATGATAACAAATGCAAGTATAACGAAATGCTGAAGGAACGTTTTCCGGCAGTGCCTATCTTCAGCTTAACGATATAAAATAGCAAATTTATCGATTTGTTTATTTGGAGAATTTCTATGTAATATAAATAACAGTTAAGTGTCTAAATGAATCAGTGAAATGGAAACATTTTTCCTCGATACTTTATAACCCCGTTTGTCGTAACGCCGGCGGCAAGCCCGAGGAGTTCCCTTGGTACAATATTGCTGGCAGCAAAATGTGGCGTCAAATCATGCTCGCGCCGAAACCTGATGGTTTCTCTCTCTAATCAACTCACGGAATACATTGTTTAGATGGCTACTGGTATCATCAACAGCCATAAATCTTTGCCAAAGCATACATATACAGTTAACTTTCGTATTTTTTCTTTACTTTTTTGCGTATGTCGGCTAAGGACGTTTACCCAATACAAAAGTATGACACAGCATTAATGATTATATATGAAAAATATTAGAAATGGAGCACATCAATGAAGCTAACGAAAGAATAACAAAGGGAGACGGAAAAGAAAAGATGCTGTGAGCGCTGCAAGGCGTAAGGAGGCCAAGACGCCAAAGACCGGAGTATCGCATGTTCTGAAGAAATGTAAGGATATTGAAGTAAAATGTGATTCGCATCACAGATAAAGTTTGCTTCCGACTAATCAAACGAGAAACGTGGATACTGGATAATGGAGAAACGGAAGAGCGAAGTGGGAAGCAAGCTGTGATTTTGTGATTTAACCGAAGTCTAATTATAGATGAGATAGTTGACTGCCTCATGTTGGAGAAATTCTGGAACCAAGGGTTAAGACGATGAATGGGCCGTATGGCTAAACAAATGGAAGCAGGATTAGAAAATGAAGAAGGATAGAGATCTGCGATGGCAACGAAAAGAAAGAGGAAGAACACTCGTCTGATAACTCGTTGCCCGAAATTCCACAATGACTAGAAATCCACGATAGATCAATACGGACAGAGCGGGAATGAAATAGATGCGAAATTAAGCAGCGTATGTGAAGCACGATAGCATCAGCGGAAGTTGGACAGATACAATTCCGAACGATTCGACTGTAATACAATGTCCGGCGGAGCTTTATTTTATTATTATTTAAGAAATATAAAATAAACCAAAAAGGCGGGAACTCCAGACATCTGGTAAAAAAATTCAAAAGAAAAACCGGTAACGGACGAAACAAAAATGAAAAATTAAATGTACTATCACAAAAAGCGGAGAAAAAGTCGATTTTTTACGCAGACAAGAGATTAAAAACAAGACCTCTTTGTTGTTACGTGGAAATTAAATAAAAATAAAAACTGCACTGCAAATTTACGCGCTAGCAGACGGCCTAAATGTTAACCAGGTAACTAAAACAGATCGACCACGGCTTTGATCCCACGGTGAGAGAACCCTCAAAAGACATCTTAATCATATTTCTGCACTGGGTTACTGCCTGTAGTTGGATGCGCCTACAATTAAAAAGAAAAAAAAGATACTTAATAATTTTTTTATTAGTTGTCTGATCGCCGTTTATGCGAAATTTCCCATCAAGACGCTCGGCTACCGAAACGAGGTCGTTTAATTATTTACTACTACTAATATTTAATTTTTTTTCTACCCGGTACCACCGTAATCTTTATGCTAAATTTATGTACTGCCGGGAAACACCGTTACCAGATTTATTATTCGTATGCTACCTGGTATATACTGAAATGTGTAGAGTATACTGTTATTCTCTTAATTACTAGCTTAGTTACGCATAGACACAACGGCTTACATTCTAGGCGGTTTCATTAGACAGTTTGGAATTTTTCCTAATGCGACTATGTTACCACGAAAATTTCACATCTTCACTATCGGCGTATTTATCATTCCTTATCAGAATCTAACTTTATTTTAATCCCTATTACGAAAACAACAATACACCTGAATTACCTTTGTGTTTTTTTTTTCTCTTTTTTAATTAACTTTCTTTAAATTTTGATATTATATTTCAATTAAACAGAGACTATAAACTGTTTGATTCATTACAATATATCATATTCTTCATATCGGAAATATTAAAATGATAACAACGTTGACTTTTTAAATACGTAATTTAATCTGTAATACACTGCGTTACTTTTCGACGGACAATATTCCGCAACAAGTTCCAGGTGAATCAATTTCAATAAGTATGTGTCGTTTAATCTGTTTTTTTTCCCTTTGGCCATTAATAAACCATTTTTGGCACTTATTTTAATTTTTACTAATTTCTATTCTTATTCATATTTCCATTCTTATTAATTTCCATTTTTATTGTCGCTAACAAATTAATGTCGGGATCAATGCGTTGGTGGCAGCGCACTCAAATTACCGGGGGCATACCGTTGGGAAAACGAACATAAAATGTAAAACACAAAGTTTAAAAACTTGAAAACATATTTACAAAAAAAAGAAAAAAGAAGAAATAGTAGTTAAATTTTAATTTTTTGTGTTTCGATTTAGGCTGTTATCATTAGAACTCAGCCGACGTAAGTGTGTCATTTATGAGAAAACCCGAGTCAATTTTTAAACAATGAACCTTTTCGTTGACGCATTTCTACTGACTAAAAAAACTTAATTCACGTTTATATCAATTACTGCGGTCTTTCGTCAATAAACCTTTCAGGAAAATTTTTACATCATCCGCACACCTTTATTCATTGACACAGATAATGTTGCCGCTAGACAATATTGTTAATTAAAGGAACATGCATAATTTAAATGTAACTAGAATAGAAATTCCTTTTAAAAAATTCAACAGAACGGAATAAATTTAATTCACGTGCAACTGTATAATAAACATTATTTTTATACGTATTATATTTTAAAACCTTTAGCTTAAAAATATCATTGTATACATAAAACTAATTAATATTACAAAAAGACATAAAGCAAATAATTATTAAAAAAAAAAAAAAAAAGAAACAATTATTTACAGTTATCCCAAATATGGAGTTCTGTATAGATATCGCTATCTGCTGGCGAAACATTAAACGTTGTGTAATAATGAACTTTAATAAATTACAACTCAAAGAAATGATACTATTTTGATCTTAGAGCTCAAAATAGGACTTATTTCTCTGATTTATTACCGTTAAATTTTTTCCAAAAATATGCGGATTAATACGGGAAAATGTTTAATGTACATAAAAAACTCCCAATCAACAAGGCAGCTGTTTCAAGTAGTAAATAAATTGGGAATTTTCCGTTCATTTTTAATCGATGATCCCGTCGAACGACAACATTATAATGATAATAAGCGTACAATTCAGGAATGCAATACGCTCTTAAAAAATTGATGTTGCTATATCAGCGCCATTAGCAACGGAAGGATTAAGCAATCTTACACAGGCTTGCAGTTGTAGTGTTAAAAAAAGTTATGCTAATTCTTTTTAGCGTATTGTTGGTGTTTTTTTTTTTCTTTTTTTAATTTATATATTTTTAATTCGGTCCGAACTTTAAATCAGCAACGATCTAGCCTTATCTGAAACCTGCTCTAGAAAACGATGATAGATTTGCACGCGTTATTAGAATCTTGCATTTGGATTCCCTTATATATTTTTTTTTTCCCATTAAATCGTCAAGCGAAATATATCCGAGTGGCTGATATTTTAATTTTCCCTTCCGTTTTTCTTTTATTAAAATGTTCTCACTTAACTGACCTTTACATAATACACTTTTCTCAACAGTTATGCCCATTGCGCGTCCCTGACATTTTAATTGCAACTTCTGCCAGCGCCATACTTCGCTTTATATGCAGATTTGAAGTGGTATACGCTTTTCCATTGTACAGAGTAGCTTGCTCTTTTTTTATTCATTGTGTGTCTTATCTGACTGAAACAATTCCACAGTAGATTCCAAGGTCCTTGAAAAATAACGACTTAACCGAGCGAATTGAAATCTGCTCAGTAACGGAAGCTACAAGAAGAATTTCCGCAAAATCACAGCGATGACTTTTTGTATAATGTTTCTTCGTACTAACCGCGTCATCATGTGTAAACTGGTTTGTTTCAAGCGTATACACGCAATGTGATCTTTAACTGCAGCATATTTATGTAACTTTCGCGAATGATACAGTGCGAAATTTTTAAATCAACATTTTTCTTAACATAGACAAAAAAAACACATAAAAATTCGACAAATCTAACAAGATTGTTTGTTTATATATCGTAACGCATACCGTGACGTAGAAATAGGCAAATTTCGTCTTTTATTTTTCTCTAAATCTATCTTATATCTTTAAACGAGTAAACTGGGTCCTTCAGGACTCGAAAGGGAGCAAGCCTCCTTCACCGCCAGGTCTAGTTCTTCTATAATTCTTATAGAAGAGTAAACTTTTTCATTGGCTACGCTGCTGTTCGACAAAATTTTCTCGTTAACTTTTTTCGTTACATTTTCGTTACATATTTCGTTACATCGAATTGTGACATTTTTTTCGGACAAATTTCGTGACAGGACACTTTTCCTGATGACCCCTGGCGTAAAAATGGCATAGCCATTAATAAATTTATTTCGCGTATCTAGTCTCTAACGATATGGATGAAAACTAGGAGGGTATTTTGGGCCAATGAATCGATCTGTCAAGATCTAATCCATGACAAAATTTGGTTTCGCGAGTTTTAAATGGGTTTTAATATTTTCAGTAGTAAATCGGTAAAAACAATCATTTATTAAGATTTGCTGGCTATAGCGATCACCTTTTTGCATTTTTAAAAACAATCACTTATCGATAAGAACAGTTCATTTTTTATTTTATTTTGTATTAATTTTATATTTAAATAAGAAAAAAATTTTTTAATAGCTACTAAGCAAAAAATGAAAAAGAAGATTGGTTAATAAACAAAGGAGAAAAAGGTACACTGAACTGTTTTGTCTTTGCCTATTTACGTACAGATATTAAGTGTTTTGCGTATTCGTATATTTGCTTGTGAAAGTGAATTACTGAGAATGTGTTGTGCACATTTTAAAAAACCCTCCCTTATGTGCAGTTTGCGCTTATTACATTTTGCAGTGATTTAGTCGGAAATTTTATCACATTGGTTGAAAAACAGCTGATTATAGGTAAAATTACGAGACGATTTTTATTTGTTTTTATAACAAATTAACCGATAGATAAAGCTGACCACCCTATATTATACGTACTTAAAATTTAATTTTTCTAATAAAAAATGCATAGAAATATATTCATAAATATCAACGTGTATGCACTTATTGAAAACATTTTATCTGAAAAGCGAATTCGAAGGACCTCCACACTTTTGTTGCGTTCAGCGTATTGAAAAGCAAAGTTGGGTGAGAAGGGGCTTTAAATTCATAAATGTGTTCATAAATTAGTTTTTTAAAATATTTTATGTTTTATGAATATGTATATAATATTAATAACTTTAAACGAGCAATTCTTGTATATAAATTTATTTCGCGTATCTCGGAAACGGCTCTAACGGTTTGGATGATGATAGATAAACTGTAAAAAATAATATAGCAAATTGCTTTTATTAAAATGTTAAACTAATTGCACTCGTGATTTTTTAATTTAAATAACCTGTTCGTATCTAGGTAAGATCGAAAAATATTCGTATTTAATCGGTATGTGATTCGTAAAAAAAAAAAAAAACGAGCGAAGCTCGATCGCTCAGGTACTAATCAATTAAAATGAAACAAGTTGTGACGCTTCTTCGGATTTTAATTAAGAATTTGTAAAATTTTTATTGCGAAGCTGTATAAATTATACGAGATTTTCTTGTAACTTATTGCACAAGTAACGCGACGTTCGATTAATTTAATTTGTAGGATGAGGAGATTCGGAGCAACACGCTGTATCCAGTAACATACGATGCAGTACTCATTTGTTTGTCAGAACACTCGTTTTATCCTCATGTGTGTTTATGATACTTTACAGAAAAGCGATGCAAGGTTGTGTCCCGCTGCAAATCTACCACTTAAGGACATTTAATAAAACTTGTCGCGAAGAGGGTCGTCGAATCCGGATTGTTACAGTGCAATCTTATTACAGACTCCGGATCTCTTACGAGCAGCTTGACAGTTAACGGATAAATAATTAATTGCGCAGTCCTATGTGTAATGTTCTCTTTCCGGCCACCTGCCGACATCGTCTATTTTTAGTAAAGCCTATAGAGTACCTTTCATTTCACATCTACCGTATTTAAAGTACGTTTAAAGATACGCAATTGGAATAACGTCTAATTTCGATCGGTTATTTTTGTATGCCAAGTGAAAAATTAAGATGCTCTATTTTAATTCAGGAATTTTTAAAAATACAAATAGACTGTGTTGAACTTTTTTATGTAAGGTAAAAATTATAAAAACACGAGTATTAATTGCCGCGGTATTTATATATTTATTCCTGTCCTAATCCTAACCACTTTTTACAGCGTTAAATTAATATAAAAAAAAACCCTTTTTATAAAGTATATTACTAAAGTAAATATTACCCCTAAACATATTATCTCATAAACAATACAATCATAGCAAGTTAAAGATATCTATCCATATATATATATATATATATATATATATATTAATTACAACGTAATTCTTAGGCTACCCCCATTAGAAAAAATGTTCCAAAAAATGTCCCAGTTTTATGTAACACAAAATATCCCAAACAATGTCCCAATTTTACGTAACGTTTGTTATATTTTATAGGATTTTTGTTATTGTTATTTTAAAAATGTCACAATTTTATGTAACGAAATATGTAACGAAAAATCTAACGAAACATGTAACAAAATATGTAACGAAAAATGTAACGCAAAATGTCCCAAAAAATGTCCAAAAAAAGTATCCCAATTGTATGTAACGTTCGTTATATTTTATAGGATTTTTGTTATTGTTATTTAAAAAATGTCACAATTTTATGTAACGAAAAAATGTCTTTATTTTATATAATGAAAGTTAAATGTTAGGATAGGATTTTTGTGTTAATGCCAGTAAGAATTACGTTGTAAATTTTGATTATTTTATACAAAGTATAGAAAAGAAAGAGATAGAAATGAAAGCAAGAGGAGTCAAGGGGCACAGCCCCTTGCGAGACAAAAATGGCCGAGTTATATACATATATATATATATATAAATGAATGTATGTTTGTTTGTTCCGCATGCATTCCTGTACCGCTGGAAAGATCACGCTAACATTTTCAGCGTGTATTCGTGTTTCCTCAACGAAGGTTTTAAGTTATGGTTGAGTTTTTTGCCCCCCCCCATTGTTCGCGAAATATAAGATCCATGATGCGGCCAGTGGTACAGGAATGCATACGGGACAAATAAATAAACATTCATTTTTAAAGAGTTTATTACCATGGTAAGTATAAATTAAACGTAAATACATATTTAAATAAAATGATTACTACGGTAAAAAATAAAAAAATGATTAAAAAACAATTTTAATTTTATTAATTTTTAAAATAAAAAATTGATTGAAAAGCAATTTTATTTTTATTAATTTATATGCTTTAGTTTTGAACTTGACAATCGTTATAATATATCGCTCATTGTAAATAAGGAATGAAAATCTTTTTTTTTTTTTTTTTTTTTTTTATCATGGCTGACAATCAGAGCTTATGTTCTAAGAGAGCGGCGTTACGTGATTTAAAAAAAAAAAAATCAAATTCGCCGTTATAATGAAATATTTTGGTACGAGAAAAAAACATTAAATTCCCCGGAATGACTGTTTTGTGTGTATTCACTCCAAAAGAAGATGTTTTGACGGAATTTTCGATTTATGGACCGACACGACACATAATGCACGATTTCAAGTATCGTTATAACTATAAATACTAATATCCATTATTGAATTGAACTGTGAAATCAGATTGCTGACTTCTTGCATTTTATACCTTTCTTTTTACTCGTGTTGATTTTAATGTACCGGAAGACCGATTCGTTCAAAATGTTGCGCCAATATATCTAACGTAATGCATCTCGATTTGAGTTACCACGGTTGTTAGCATAATCTTATTGCTATTTTTCCAATTTCGGTGTTGATATCGCTTAAAATTAATGATACACTGAAATTTTTCGCACATAATAGGTGGCTAATGTTTGGGAAATATTTCGAATTTACTTTCGCCGTGTAACCTTTGCGTGTAGAGTCACGCGGCTTTGCAGCAGGGGCTGTAAGACTTGATAGTTCTGTATTTTATTTCTGTGTTAATTACAGTTGTGCCGGGAAGAAAGCAAGTATGCAAGAAGATTTTAAGGATGGGGTAAAACATGGAACGATAAGAAGAACTATAGAAAGTCGAAAGGAATGATAATAAGGAGAAGAAAGTCTGTCAATGAAAACTCGGGCCACTCCAAAGTCGTTTTGAGCGGTATTTAAAATGGTCTCAATTATGAACACTGAGCCGGTTGACTAGTTCCTAAATTCTCTGTTGCTGTTGGTTTTTATTTTTCTCTCCATTTTTTTCTTAGGCATTGGACTCTGAAGTGTGTCGTAAGTAGTTTATTTTGAACGGTTTTGGTGTAAAATTTATGAGTGTCGATTACAATGATTTTTCTCCTCTTAAATTTCAAACTAAGTAGTGATTACTTAAATTCTTTTGTTTCAGTAGAAACTAAAAATCCGGCAGAACCATCCGAACCGATGCAAAACTTCGATTAAAAACTAAATCTGCATTTCGGAATTTTCTAAAAACCCCGATTGAAAAATTCGTTAAAATTAAAAGACTTTCCCATAATATCCCCTATCGGCATGCCTCTACATAGAATTTTGTTAAATACTCGATCTAGTATAATCGGAATATGTCTCTTTTTATGATTCGAAATAATCTAACCGAACACGCGTACTTTAGTCCATTTGTAATTGATCATGCTTATCATTCTAAACTTCCAAGTTTGTTTGTTCGCAAAATATTAGTCGCTGTTTCGTTCGCTTATTAAACAATAAGACTTTTTCGACTCACTGTAACTTTCTTGTTCCGCAATGTTTATTAATAAATATTATTTCCATTTCGAACTCCCATTCTTTTGAACCCATTTAAAATTCTCTTTTCATTCCAAAAAAAAAAATATGTTCCGGACACTGCAAGCTGATCGTAAAATTATACACACATACCGATAGAAAAAGCTCGACAAAAAGACCTTCGAAATCTCTATATTACCATGCTACCGATACTGAGCTTTTATTAATCTCTACTTTGCGTGAAAAAAACGTTCGATTATTATCTCATTTTAGAAATATTACTAAGGATTTAAAAATTTCGGTATATATAGCGCGATTTGTTGTACCAAAACTCTGCGAAACAAAAATCATACTACGATATCGTTAATTGGCAAACTCCAAATCATCAGGCTTTACCTTAGAATAACTCGTTAGACTTAACGAAACTCGTTCAATAAAAGCAGTTCGTATTACACGCGATTTAATGTATTTGGGGGGAAAAAAAGACAAAAAAAGGGAAAATCAACGGAGACAAACATAAATGAATTGCCGCGATTTTTTTACAAAATAAACAATAATGGGTCGGCAGGGAACGTCAAACTGAAAAATAGCTAATCAGCCAAAGTGTGTCTTGTAGAGTTTCCGATTAAATTCAGATTCGATACTTTTCCAAACAGCTCTGATGGTTTTAATTAAATTCACCTTCGGACGATACTTGAGATCGTATTTCATTATTTATTTCAATCAAGCTGGTTCATTGACACCGGGAAAACTTTCAACTTTTACGTTATTTTAATGGAAAATAAGGTAAAAAGTAAAATTTTCCAACTCAACCAATCACAAGCGCAGCGCCATTCTTACCTTCATGTTTCGCTATAAACCGGTTTCCAGAACCGCCGGAATCAACGGAAAATCGTAGTCTAAAAGAAAGCGATTCTCAGTGTGGCTTTCTCTTTGCGCATGTACAACATTTTTTCATTTGTCACATTGTTCGCAGTTGCAGACGTCCTGCGAATTAGATTCTAACTTTTTGCTTGGCTATCATTTTTTTCTCAAGACTCGTGTGAAAAACACTGAATTGTTTTAAAATCCATTCTGGTAACTAGACGGTTAATAACTGCAATTGATTACTTTCTTGCGAGTGGTGGTGGTACGCTAAATAGTCGAGTTCGTATTTTTGCGCAATTAGGCCGTGACTGTAGCAAGAGATGACAAACGCTGCCCGTAGAAATATCCGGGGCTACCGAAATAAATACGGTTCAAGCGAAAAAGGAAGGTAAATCTCGGTTGACAGACAGTTTATAAATGCAAAAAGACGAATTCGACAGTGAATTTCCATTCGTTTCGTAATACATTGTACGTTTTTATCGAGCAACCGCAAGCGTCTATGTGCATGCATGTGTTCGCATTTCTCATTGATAATGTTTACGTACAAACTGCAAGGTAATTTCCTGTTGCTGAAGATATGCGACAACTCGATCGATTTGTATGTCCTGTTACATTCCTCTAGATACAATGATAAGAGTACTCTTCATTTTATGAACTCCATTCATCATTTTTTTCTTGAAATTTCAGATGTATTTATCGCACACTCACTCCATCTACCAGGTAATAAGTAAACCCGGAAAAAGTGTATCGCACACTTTTAGCACACTTCCGAACCGAGATATTTGCCATCTGCTTACTATTATAAACTGATATTAATTTTTGAATTCAATATTTATTCGGCTTTCGTAAGTTTTTCTTTCTATTCTTTATGATTATCCATCTCATTTACGTTCACCGAATACGTGTAAGTGTTGACCCGTCCGACTACTCATTTTTAAATGAAAAAAAAAAAAACTGGGGTGAAAATAAAACATTACACACGTCTTTAATATCGCGTAAAAAGGTAATAAGCAAACAACACGTAAGACAGTTAATTAGCATACGGCTCTTTTGATCTCTGCGGAAAGTTTTTAATTTTTTCACAAGCTTCTAAAAAGTGATTTTTCGCCGAAAATTCACACCAGTCTCTCGCTAAAAACAATCGCTGGAGATTGCAAGGGATAAATTAAATTGTGAACATCCTGTTTGTTATTCACAGGTAAAATTAAAATTGCCTAAAATTTACTCAACAACAAAACAAAGAAAAGTATAAATCGCCTTTTAATTTATCAACGCTACCGGTAAAATCCACTGATGGTTAATTAAAAAAAGATGTCATCGCAACAAATTTTAATCGCGCTACAGAGTTGTGTATTATAAAATTATTGTTAATATCGACTGGCGCTAAATTTAAAATTATGACGATAGGTGGTCCCCCCACCCCCCTTTCCCCCCTCGGTGTGCAAAGTAATCACGAATAAATTAGCCACGACTACTGTTTATACCATAATTATGACAAATAATTAACCTCATCAATATGCAAAAATTACTACTCGCTCCTATACACACACTTTCATACTACTAATATACATGAACACTCTTATTTTTAAATTTCAAACTAGAGTAATTTGTTAGCGCTGAAACGAACAATTAACCTGTTTTGTTGCAAATAGCTATTTATTAAACAATTTGAAAGCATAAATCATTACGCGTGATACCGTTTTATGCATAATATGATGAAGCATTTCGAATAGATCGCATGCGTGAGTAATCTTTCTGTTCCGGTGGTAGTGTATTGCAGTTGAATACTATATTAAACTGCGATGCTTATGTAAATAAATCATTTGTTGACCAGAAGGGGTAAAGATCTATGTTCTCAATATATGTATACTTGCATGGGTGTCGCCAGCGGGGGGCAGGAGAGAGGGCAGCTGCCCCCCCCCCCGGAGCCTTGAAACTTTTTATTCAACTGGCCATGATGAGTATTCATAGGCGCGTAATCATGTACAATTTGGAAAACTTATGTTTTAATTAGATTTTATTCTTGTTTAATAAAATGTTAAGCCTTTACAACTTATAAATTTTATTTTTCCTATAACTCATATCCTCTTTCTATCATCTTGCCCCCCCCCCCCCCCGGGCGGCTGGCATCTCATCACCACCACCTGACTCAACGGCCGGCGACACCCTTGCATACTTGTATATAATTCCAACGGGTTAATATTTAATTGAAGTTAGAATGTATATAAATAATTCATAATGAATATTCAAGTGATCAGTATAGTTTAAGTTGAACATTTAAAAATATATGTGTAAATAAAAAATAAATAATTATATAAAATGTTAAAATAACTACATAAAACAATAGTAACAATTTAAAATAATTGAAAGTTGAAATAAATACGTGTGGTTAACATCATTATGATAAACTTTATGTTGTATATTATAAATTATGAACAATAGATACCCTCATTCGAGGGAGTCCGGTGATTAATTATAATATTTTTTTCTATATATTATTATAATAATTTGTTGCAAAATGTAACAGTTTATGATCATATTAATATATTTTAAAATATGTAAATTTTTGTTAATGTTAAAAGTTACGTTACGTTACATATATAACATTTTTTTGCAAACATATAATTTGTTATTTTATATATTCCAAAGTGATTTTATTTGTATTTTTATTTTCGTCGTAAACGGTATTCAGTGCAGATCGATTGCGCGCTCCCCTATTAATTATGAAACATTTGCTTGGCTCGATTTAGACTGATCAAGCTTTATCTTTTGTCCAGCGATAAGCCAATTTATCCACAGCGATCCTTCCACAATATGAAAATATAAATAAATTTAGAAGGAGCAGAGATTTCTATCCAATCAAAAATTAAACACTAATATTAAACATAAAAACCCTTCTCGCCGCATAAAATTGCAGAATATCTAAGATTTTAACAAATTTGGAATTTTCAAATATAAAATCGTATTGAGAAATCTTAACGTTCTGGAAAATTATGCGAATTTTTTTTATTTTCTCCTTATTAAAAATATGAATAAATAAATAAACAAGAATAGAAATTTAGTGTTCTTGTTGAATTCACTTTCTTAGTTTGAAACAAAAACAAAGCAAATAAGAAACGATTATTACTTACGATCGTTTTATATTCCGATTTTAGAAATTTCACTGAAACCAGTTATTTTTAAATTTTCATTTATTGTTTTATTTATTTTCTGCTTCCCACTGATATTTGCATTTTTTTGTCTTTACAGACAAAATATTTTGTTACTTTTTCCTAGTGCTTAGAACTAAATTTCTTACAGTAAGTTATTATGCGTTTAAGTCCATTCGATGGTTCCGGTTTGATTTAATTTCAGGTACTTCCTTAGAACATGCTCATAAATACACACATACACACACACACGCACACGTACGCTCATATATATACGCGCGCGTTTATGTGTGTGTATAGGTATGTATTATGTATGCATGTATTTACAAACTCGATTTTCAGATCCCAACATGGTGAGGTTTCCTGGGACTCTAGATGTTGATATTCTGCAATTATTGTAGAAGAGTTAGTTTCAATTAACTATCTCATTCTTCGCAAAACAAAATAAATATCTTATAAATGTGATGCAAATACGTTACAAATTTCGTTACAAGACATTTTTATTACGTCCAGTGAAGAAATTAATATGTATATATATACATAGGCGTCGCCAGCGGAGCGCAGGGGGCAGCTGCCCCCTTGCAGCCTTGAAACTTTTTGATCAACTAGCCACGATGAGTATTCATAGGCGCGTAATTATGAACAATTTGCCGGAAACCCACGAAAATTATGCTTTAATTAAGATTTTATTCTTGTTTAATAAAATATTAAGTCTTTACAACTTATAAATTTTATTTTTCCTATACTCATATGCTCCTTCTATCATCTTGCCCCCCCCCCTGGCTTATCGGCTGGCGATGCCCTTGTGTATATAGATATATTACACATAAAATTTTGGTTTTATGGTGTATTTTATGTAATACATAAATATTAATAAAAGGTGGTAATTTGTGAAAGCCCAGTTATATGGATGAAACAGAAAAAAAGTTGAATCACATCCTTACGTTTTTTATTTTACTGTAACAATCAATGTTGCTTTTCATGCAGTCGGAATAACTTCAGAATTAATTACAAATAGAAGTTCTGCCCCTTCAAAACTTGCCGATTACTACTAAACTTGCATAGAAGGAAAATGATCTTTTACTCGAAGCTTATAATTTTGCAACAAACGGTACCAATTGCCAGTAATCGATTAATCGTATTAATGTAAAATAAAAAACTTAACATTACTCTTTTTATTTAATCATTTATAAGTGCTATAAATTATTTAGTCTAATAAAAGCGGTCTATTTTCTTAAATATGTGACTGCCAAATTACTAAAAATTTAAAATTCATTTGCTAGAACCAGAATCAAAGATTATTTCTTAGGTGTGTTAAGTATTTAGAATGATCAATGATAAACCGTAATAACAGTACTCTATATATGTATATTTCTACGGTTTTTTTTTTACCGGTTTTCAATAAAACTTCTGATCGAAATACATATATTTTATCGTTTTAACTATAAATGTAATATGTCAGTATTATTCGTTCTGTTCGATTTCCAAGTTATTTTCCGACGAAAGTTTCAATCTGACCTTTATTTTTAAGAACAATTTCAACGATGATCAATGATGAGCTTTATCGGGCTATATTCATCGGCTGATTACAGACTTTTAGGTATTGAAAAATTCCGAAATATTTTAAACATCGGTACACAATGGTCAACAGAATAGATTCCGGGTTCACGAATGCAATTTTTAATTATCAAATTTTTATGGAAAATAAAATTTAAGCTAACCAGGTAGAGTACCCCAATGGTTTGTTTCTAGATTTTTATATTTTTATCTAAAAAATAACTGATAAAAAATTCAAGTTACGAAATAAGTGAATATAATTTTTCCATAGTTTTATTTATAAAATGAATTCTTTACAAGTATGCGAAATTCAATAACAAAGTTGGATATAAAAACGAAAAAGAATAAAACCATACTATTTTTCATTGAAAAAAAAAAAGAAGAAATGAAACATTTATGTAGAAAGTTAAATTGTGAACTGATCAGGGTGCATGTTTGTATCGAAAGTAATTTGTTGAACTTTGATATCATTTATCATTAACATATTAACTGGAAAAGCTGATCGGTGGAAATATCATAATCATCTGCCATCATTACGGATAAAATGTTCTTGTTTTGTACGTTCTCCTTTCGATCTCTTTTTGATTTTACACTATTTAAACGATTAATACCTTTTAATAATCTGCAATGCTATTTAGATTCAAGTTAAATTTAAGAATGCAAATCCAAAAAATACTTCATCGCGTTTCGTGCGTGTAAAGGTAATATTTGAAATTTAAATAAAATAATTTTAAAAAATTATTTCGAATTTTAAAAATCGCATTCTTAAAGTTAGTCAAAATCTAGCATTGTCAGATTGTTGTTCCATTAGACTATCTCTTTGAATAGTCGATGACGTTATATTATTACCTTAGATTCTCAAATCTTGATGTCCGAATGGCTGACTTAACGAGTTTTCAACTTCTTTCCCGTTCGTTATAAAACGGTTTAGTTTTCCGTACCTAGTGAAATTTCTAACATTTATCGATAGCACACCTTAGTACGAAATATTTCCTGTCTTTGAAAGATGCTTCCGTTAGTATCATTTACTTCACAGTATAACATTTAGCATCTAGTTTACCAGTTAGAATATTTTAATCGGTTCAGATTTTACGCGTGTATCTGCAACTTGCCAAAATTAATAATCCTCGATGCGTAGCGGTGGCACGAGCATTAACGTTCATGTTAACTTCTGCTAACAGCAAAAATATCCTGATTCCATCGGACTCAAAAAGATGCTTGATATCCCTTTCAAAAATGGCATTCAGTTATAAATTATATATTTTCTTCGATTACTTCTTTGAAAGCTTTTAGCCTATCAGTTCAATTTGCATGGATTCCAGCCCATGTTTGTATATTTGGGAATGAGGTTGCCGACAATTGGGCTACGGCTGCTGGTAATTGTAGGATATTACGACATATCCCCATCCGAGAATTTATTAAGTATAATCAAATTAAAGCATAAAGATTATTAGGAAGCTCTACTGGCCGCCCTACTCTCATTAGCGTCGTTGGGCTTAGTACATTATGAATCTTAACTTCACAATCCACGATACCTTATTAAGGATTTATGGGACTTACTTTACTTTACTTATGCTACAGCCCGTACACTAGCAAACATTTGAAAAAGATCCAAAGAAATATCTCTGTCAAACCATGGTATTCCCGGTTGTCATACTCAAACATCTACTCAAAAGGCTTCTATGTAACAATACGTAGATTACGCACTGGGACAAGTATGCTGTTTTCTCTATGGCGTGTTATTATTACTGAATATCCCGTGCCCGTATAATATGAACTATATTCTTTCACTAGCGATTACATATCCGCAATTTATGATTTTGTAAGAAAAAGTAGAATATTGGTGTAGTTATAGCATAAGATACAATTGAGCTTAATGATTGAAAGTAACAGACAATGAGTGGAATTTCCTTTTTAAAGACAAAAAAAACGTAAATAAATAAATAATCAAGAACTAAAACTTCATCAATTTAATAAGAAATTTCTTTTTGATTAATTTTTTTAATACTGATCAAAAAAACAATAAGTATGCCCAAAATAGATTAATATACGATTGATTTACGCGTAATAAAATTTAGCTTAAGAATGTTTTCAGAAATATTGCGTATCAGTCATCAATTAAAGAAGTAACATTTTCATATGGTACGCTGGCCGGACAAAGAACCTCTCCCCCTTCATTGGTCGAAAAAGCCAGCAAATTTATTTAGTAGAATCAAATTATAAGCAGAAAATACCGTGTGACACAATTTTTGAATTGTTTTTGGAACTACACCGAGATAATTAACCTTGTATACCTATGTTGCATAAATCGATAATTTGGCTACCGCGCTCACTTTTTTAAGCTAGTGTTCATGAATAAACTTTAACGCTCTAACCGCTTTATTATTTCTTTCATAGTTCGCCTTCGATTCAATCACAGTCTACTTCCAGCTTCTCTTTTTCGTTTCTCTCTCGTTCAGTCGCCATGTCTCTTCAAAGCTCCACTATACTTATAATGCGAATTACGTCATATACGAATGTCCCTTTAATTCCTCAGAACGTGCCACTCTTTATTCTAATCTTCTCAGTCTTGGCCTTTATGCTCTTCATGGTGCTCGCGTCATCCTTGCCCCCTCCTCTCCACCTATAATTCCCTTGTTAGCCTTCTTTATTTCCTTAATTTAAAATCGTTTCCTAGTATAATTTACAATGATTCGCTTTAATTAAGCTCCACTGTTGACGTGCCTAAAAAAAAAAAAAAAGAAAAATTTTCAGATTCTTTCGATAACCGTCGAGGTAAAACTCGTCCAGTGCATCCGAATTATCGATATAATTTCAAATTTGTGACCTCGACATGTTCTGAAAAAGCATATTGAAAGTTTCGAAACACGTGCCTGATCGTCAACTGAACGAGACTCTACCGCTGATCGAAAACACCAGATTGGTGAAAATTAGTAGGCTACAGAAAAGATGTTTAAAAATTTTGTTACCGTATTGGAGAAGTGCAAATCTTGTAACGAATTCTACTTGGTGGGACAATAATAAACGAAATGTCACCAAAAATGTTTTTTTTAGTACAGTTAATATTTAAGGTATAAACCAGAAAAAACAAGATTACCGGCAATGGAAATATGGGACTAGGAACTATGAAAATTTATGTTTTATAAGACCTAAAGGGATTAATAATAAAATTGATAATGTTGAAGAGAAAGTTATGAGTCATTTACTAGGTAACTTATTAAAGGAATTAAGAGACGAATGTAATTGGAATATATGGAAAGACAAAATAAAAATATGGTTGATTGCGTGGTGCAAAGAATGAGAAATGGCTAGTCATAGGAAAGGAACAACGACAAGACGGGTAATAGATTGAAAGAGTAAATAAATATAAATGATGTAATGAAAAAAAAAAAAAAAAAAAAAAAAAAAAGGCTTATGTGAAAATATTGTGGTATGATGTGCGATGGGTATAAACGTTGTGAATTAAAATTAGACGTAGAATAGTAAAAATAGAAGTTAAGTTGAATTAAGTAATTATATATATAAGACGAATATGATGTATTAGATTTAAGATGTAGATGATGAATAAACGATATAATTATGTTGGGAACCCACAGACGGGCAATTGCCTTGTGGGACCCGCAAATTATTTACACAAAAAAAAAAAAAAAAAAAAAAAGTAATAAAAAAATCAAGTAAGTCAGGTATTTTATTTCTATCAGAGGGCCAGTATGTAGGTTGTCCGCTGGAGAACACTGTAAGTTTTGATTTCGAAATGCATTTGAACAGTTCCCTTCCTTTAGGATTTGTTAGTCGTGACCCAAAAAATCTATGCTTGGCATTATAATCTCCACCTACTATAAATTTATTTCCTAATGAGCTAAAAAAATCACTAAATTGATCATGTATAATTTTGTACCTACGTGATTTTGCTCTTAAAAATTTTACCAATTTTCTCGCCTGTTTAGAATCATATCCGCGTTTTCTGTATCCTACAAGAAGAGCGACAGAAATCAACTTGGCAATTCGTGAAAAAAACAAACTCGCTCGAGTTCACGGCCTTTACCTCGTTGAGAATCGGCGAAATACTAGACAAGTGAGCAATATGGTGGTAACAATATAGAGTTTCTGGAATATATCAGTATCGAAACCAGACTGAAGGTTTTGAGTATCTGTATTATCAATAGAAGATGATTAAGATCATTTTTTGTCGCGATAATAGTCTCACGTTCATCAACACATAGCCAGGATCTCCTTAATCACACTGATTAAATATAACGTGTAAGATGGCAAGGAATATCTAATTTAGCTTATTATAATTGTTTAAAGTCCGCCTCTTTCCAAGCAACCAGCATATCTGACGCTTGAATATGGGAATAGAATACGTACCAAATATGTCGCAATCCGTGTGCGTGTGTGTATGTGTGATTTTATACATCAGAGCCAATTTCCACAAAAAGTAGAAACTAAATGATCAAATTTCCAATATCTTTAGTATATTCTTAGTTCCTACATTATCGATAGATGTCTTATCTTTCTAAAATCATCGAAATCAGCTGTTCTATAAAACGTATATAACAGCCAGCATCATGTTTTAAAAACGGACCGAACTAATTTGCAGTCCTAATAATAAATTCGTCAAATTAAGATTTTCTTATTCGACAAAGAGTTTAGATTATTTACTTCATCAAGTTGGAGTCGGTGTTTTTCGTACTGTGTAAGTTTAAATTTATCGCATTTCAGAAACCGATTTAATTTCGTATCAAACACTGAAATCGATAGAATTCTTTCAGACAGTTCTTAGACTTACCCTGAACAACAGAGGAAGTTTCGAACCTAAAAACTAAAAGGAGCCATCGAAAAGTCAAAAATATTCTCTTAAATCAATATGAAGAACCTCGACTTGTAAATTACTTTTTACAGTAACGCCACTGTAGATGATAATTCGAATTTTGCCTGTGTAATTTATTCGTAATATTATTACGAAGAATTCTTCGACGCGAATCGATAACATTGCGAAATTGATCCTTTTCTCCCTTTCAACTTAATCGATTACCGAGATCAAATAGTTTGTAGCGACGATCTGTGTATACTTGTCGCTTTATACGAAACATTCGACTTCGATACTGCCTAAAGATTCTCTTGTTGACCCATGCAGCATCGAGATGTTCAAAAATTGGCTACCTTCTTAAATCACGAAAACGTACCTCCTTAAAATTATAAACCATGTTTCGGATAGTTCTGAATATATTTTGATAATTTATTTGTAATTATTTTACTGCGCAACTGTTTTAACGCACACGCACGTACTTAAGAAAAAATTAACTAATGAACACGACGCGTTACGAGAAGTATACAGGTTCTTAACCGTAGTAGCTAACGAGAGCGTTATGTGAGTTATGCTGTTAGAAGGTGAAAATCAGCTTAGTTTGTTTACCGCGTTATCGGAGTTGTATAATTTAATGCAAATGAAAGAACAAAAGACTTTAATGAAAACGGCGAAAGATTTATGTAAATAGCGAACAGAATACTGTTGACTTTTTAATCTGTACGATTCAGCTGCAACGAAGAGCGAACTTCGGTCCGGTTGCTTAATTTTACATATTTTAATTTGTCTCGTATTTCTTTATTTTTATTCTTAATATTTTTCTCTTCTATTCTCTTAAAAAGAGCGAAGGGCAAAGACAGAGTTGAAATTTTCATTTTGTTCCTTAACTAATCCGGCATTATTTTTTCTTTCCGTTTTTTTTTTCCTTTATATTTCAGCTAATTTGATTTTCGAAGTCTCAAAAGTTTTAAGTAAAGTTATGCAACTTTGCAGACATTGCTGCTTATTTCTGGCAATCGGTAAAAAACACCGTCTTTCTGTTCCGATTTCGCACACGAATAATGTCGAATGATTTCATTTATTTTTAATTTACAATTCTATTGCCTGCAACAGGCTGAAAATCAAATTATCACGAAGCAAAATTTAAACAAGTTGAGTCAAGCATGATGTTTCATGCGCTGAGCATTTTGTATGCTAAGTTAAAGATAACCGTAATATTTATATTCACATAATATTAAATTTGAAATAAATAAATCTTTTTCGCGCTTTTTTAAACTTTTCGCCAACTCCGAAAATATCGATAAGGAAAAGAAATACGGCTTCGTTTTCGACATCTTTCCAAACGATATATCATATGCCGGGAAAAAAAAATTTAAATATTTTTTTCAAAACTTTCAAGCTTTTGGCGCCTCGAGGGACTATAATATAAAGTTGTAAGCTTGGCTATAGTTTTCCTATAAAGCGGCCCTTTATGTATTGGGCCATTACTTACGTGAACATCATTTCCTTTTTTTTTTTTGTTTTTGCTATTTTTGGTTCCAACGGGAGGAGGTTTAAATAATTTTTTAACCGTAATTTTTTTTGCTTTTTTTGAAAGGGCTTTTGCACTTTGTTTTATATTTTTAATTTCACTTTCCTTCTCATGTACACTCATCTTCACTGATGGCTTGGGGGACCCCGTGGGGTCGGCGCTTCCTTTATTCTCCCCGATTTTAATTTTTCCGAATCCTTTCGTCTTCCGCCTTTCTGTTCAATTTTAACAGCCAAGTTTATGGCTATTCTACGTGCAGTAATTTATATTTCCTCTAATCGTAACGATAATTTCTGACTCTATGACGTCAGGCCATTAGTTTACCTCTTCCCCCTCCCTCGTCTGACTTTATCAGTCTTCGTATCATCACTGTTCGGGTTTAGATGTATCGAGGGTTACAAAATGACGGATACTTCGGCTCAAGTTGCTGCTCGTTTAAGCTTTTACTTTAAAAAAATCCCAGGTACTAATATCCATCGCCATCCTTCAGGCTATCTCTTATATTTCCTCTTTAAGCGATCTTTCGCAACTCCTCATTATTTCGGACTCTAAGGGCGTCCTTCAAGCCCTATCCTTTCCTCCTTCACATTCCTCTGATAATATTATTCTCTCAATTCGTTCTCTTACCTCCACTGTGCAGTCATCCCGTTTTATTCTTATTGACTTTTTATGGGTCCCCAGTCATTCCGGAATTGATGGCAATAACGCAGCCGATTCTTTGGCTCGTTCTGCTGGTCGCTTTGATTCATTCCTCAACCATTTTCCTCCTTCAGATATCCTTTCCTTATCCACCTCCAACCATGCCAAATCTTGGCGGGATATTTATCACTCCCTTAATCGTCATTCGCATTACCGTTTCATTCAGCCGATTCCTCGCGTTCCCTGTCTTGGTTCCATTCTATTCCTCTCGGTCGTCGCTCTTCTATTGTCTACCTGATTCGTCTCCAAATAATTGTTCCCTTCCCTCCTTTCGCTTTCGATTTGCTCTGTCGCCTTCTCCTGACGATTGTGATCCTCCACCCGTATATGTGATGCTGATCACATTTTCTTCGAGTGTCCTGCTCTTCGTAACGAACGCTCCCTTTTATACAGTCAGCTCCTGTCATTAGGTCCCCCTACTCCCTATAACTCTTCCTTTATCCTCTCCTTTCCTTCATCTTCTGTGGTGTCCGCACTGCTGTCCTTTGTTGCGTCCATTTCGGACCGCTTAGTTATTTAATTTCTTAGCTTAGTTTTCTTGATGTTGGGTCAATGCCGCTGGCGCGCCCACAAAAAAAAAAAAAAAAAAATATCCTTAAGCAAGAAATTTCACTTTAAATTTTGGTCGGATATGTACCCTTCCTCCTTTATCGATAAACGTTGAACCTTCTAGCTCTTAATCGAACTTAACCTTCCTGCTAATCCTTGGTTTATCAGAATTCCTTTCTCTTCCATATTCTGTTATTGTCCGTATTATTTGCCTACACTTTAATCACACTTTATTGTCATTTTACCGCTATTGTCTTTCTTCGGTTTCCCCTCCTTATTGCTCTCTTCATTCTGATGAATCAATTGTCTGTACAGCTAATCGGATTTTCTTTAAGCGCTCTGTCTCTGTGGGGAACGTTCTTTTCTTTATTTACTCTTCCTAAAGTTGAGGCTTCCTGTTCCGTATTGCACTATATCCTGTCTTTTCCGTCTCAATTTGTTATCCCTGCCATTAGTTCCCTTACTACAGCTATTTCCGATCGAATTAGGTTTCAATTAGTTGGCTTTAATTAAAGTCAATGGAACAAATAACCTTTTATTCGGAAAAATACGTAAATTTAAAAATTTTAAATTAAAACACCGACATGTTTCGGGAACACAGCCTGTAATCATGGTGGAAAATGAAAAACAGAAAAATAATCGATATAAAATCGAATGACAATGGTTGACTTTTATTCCTATCGTTTCTGAGTGAGAGGTCTCTGATTGACGAGCTGCACTCCCGAAATAAAAAAAATATACTTTTAAAGGGTTATCCGGTGATGAGTTGTGAATTATTTAAGGCTGATTTTTGAGGTCGGGTATCGTAGAAACCTAGACTGCATCTTTTTCAGTAATTCAGATACTGCCGGCAGCAGACAGCTCTACAATATTTCAAATGTGACGAAGAGTACGAAGTCTCTTTAATGCTATTACATTTTTAAAACGTTTACTATTTCTAATTGTAAAGCTCACAAACTTAGCTAATATAGTAATTTAATCTAAGTTCACAGTCACAGTGAACATCAAATCTCACGCAATTTCTCGTTTTTTGTATTCGTAGTAAAGTTGTGAAGGTAAATGAAAAACTTATCAAGACCCAAAGGTTACTCCGTTTATATTTATATGAGAATATGATTTGATTAAGGTACATATTTTACATATGTATAGTAAAGAAACATGTATGATACAATATTGCACATAATAACACGAAATTATATGAAATACATAACATATTCGTCATCAATAAACAGAAACGAGTGTGCGTGGATCTGTCTACTCGTATTTTCCTTCAGTTCGTATTAATTTTGAAAAAATATACATCGTCCGATAAATTTTTTTTTCCCGATAATATTTCATTAAATTCATAAGCTGAAAATACGGCCAAAAAACATTTATAGCCGAAATATAAAATTGCTTTTTATTTTTAAATTCAATGTATTTGATTGTACAAGTGTTTGTAATCGTTTTATATTCTTAACCTTTTAGTATTATTACATTTTTATATATTTTGATTAACTTGCGAAAATATAAAAGTTACGCTTCGCGAGACTTTTTTAAAACCAGTTTCAATTAAAATCATCGGAGAAAGTATGCGTGAAAAAAGTAAGTGAATAAATAAAGTAATAAAATAAAATGAGCTACGAGAGTATGATATAGGCAGGATTCTATGTTTGCTATCATTATCATTAGCGCAAAGAAATAATTTAAAAAATCCAATTATAAGATTAAACTTATTTAGTAAGGAAAAGCTTAAGAAAAGAATTTGTGGTGCAATAACGCGAGAATTCAATTTCGCGCTGAGGAAGGTAAAAAATACTAGAACCAGATGGGATTCCAGTGGATGCACTAAAAATTCTTCTTCTCCTTCATCCGCCGTCTCCGTTACGAAGGTTGGCGATCAACACGGCAAATATCTTTTCTAAACATGGGACACATCTGAACATTTCAATGGGCGAACAGTGGAACCAGATTTCCAAAAAAAGTAAACATACGCTACTGAAAATAATAAATAAAATCTACAAAACCGGTCAACTGCCAGGTGATTTCAAGACATCAAACACTATTCATACCCATACCGAAAAAAGGGTAAGAATCACAGAATCTTAAGTCTCACGAGCCGTACGCTGAAACTATTGTTATCAATAGTAAATAGAAGAATCGAGACAAAACTGGATATACGCCTGAAGGAAAGACAATACAGATTTCTGAACAAACGCGGAACAAGAGACACGCTCTTTAAAACGATAACGCAAAGAGCGTTAGCCGTTAATTGAGATCTGTATATATGCTATGTCGATTACGAAAAAGCCTTCGACCGAATAGAACACAAAAAGATGATAGAAATACGGCGGGAATATCGTCTGGATCGAGAAGACATTCAACTGATACACCAACTATATTGGCAGCAGACAGCCAACGTAAATTATAGACAGAAGTAAGGTTTCGAAGAATGTCACTGATATCAAAAGCGGAGTAAGACAGGGATGTCCACTGCTGTCTCGATTATTTGCAAAAGAGATAATTACACATCCGGTATGCATCAAAAATGGATTCAAAGTGAATGGAGAACGAATAAGCAACGTAAGATATGCCGACGGCATCGTTCTGATCGGAGAAACGCTGCAACAGCTGCAGCGAATGGTGCTTACACTGAATAAAGAAAGCTGCAAACTGGGAATGCAAAGTAACATCGAAAAAGCCAAAATAATGAAAATTAGTAAAAACCCAAAAGAAAACATGAAACCGCTGGATGTAATCATTAATGGGAAAAAGCTAGAACAAGTTAAGAAATATACATATTTGGGAATCACACAGGTGATGGTCGAGATAGTGGCTAAAGCGCTTGACTTCCGATCCGGAGGTCTCGGGTTCGATACCGGGCGACGACAAAAATTATGCGGCGCTAGTTTAGTACACAGTTGGACACTGCATTTGTATGTCGATAAATCAAGCGGCTATAGTCAGTTCCAATTGTAGTCGTGTGTATTAGCGTTGTATAGATCTATTCAGCCGGCGAACAATCGCATCAACGTGAGTAAAGGCCAGTCGTCTTGGCTTCGCCTCGACACTGATAAGCTTTCACATTTTGATCGGCAGCACGCTTCATTAGCGAATGAAAACCTGGCAGCACGTATAAAATGCATCTCCCAATTTGCCTGGCCAGCACGGAAGATTAGGCTAACTTATATTCTAGGGATTGCCTACACCCAGAAGTGGGCTGATATGGGCATATCGTGATGATCGAGATAATGAAGAAATCAAAATACGTGTAGGGCAGGCAAGGAGTGGAAAGGAATACATTTAATAATATAGAACGTACACTCAAAAGTTCGGCGATTAAAAAAACCATAAGAATGAAAATACCGGAAAGTTCGTGTGGTCAGTACTAAGATACGCCTTGGAAACTTGGACAATCACGAAAAACATAGAAAACCGGGTAAACGCGTTCCAAAGGTGGTCTTTTCAAAAAATGGAAAGGATAAAATGGGTGGATTAGCAAATCCGGAAGTGCTGCGTAGATTAAATTTAACGGAATTGTCATTGTTTCAGAAGCTCGTGGCTGGGAAAACGAAATATCTAGACTACAGAAGGACCGGTTATTCATACTAGCTTCTAGCGTGTGAGGACGCAGGAGATTTAACATGCTGATTAGCGTAGAAGTTCTGGATCGGAGCAACCTCTTTTTATAAGAGAAACTAATAAAATAATAATAATAATAATAATAATAAATTGACAAATAAATATCAGATCGATTTCTTAGAGCTCAAATATACGCTGTACGTAAATAAATACATATTTCAAGTACTTATTAAACAACAAAAATTCAGAAAACGTAAATTTCACTTGATGAGGAGGACCTTCTAGCAGAAGCTATTGGGGCGCGCTAATATATTAAATGCTTGGTATTTTTTCATAATGCCTCATTACTTGTGAGCACTGACACAGTAATTATACGACACATCTGGCAAGAAGGCCAGTTGGAGAAATAGTATCCGCATGGTAGTTGCAATTCAGATTGGTAAAAAGAATATATCAAAAAATAATAATAATAATAATAATAATAACAGGTTATCTAAGTCCCTTTCATCTATACTAATCTTTATCGCAAAAATAAAATTCCGTCATAATTGGCGCAACTTTGTACTGGAGGAGTATTTCAAATTTTTTTCTGTTATATAATTATCACTTTGTAAAAGGGCCGGTATAGAGAAAAAGCCAATTTCTCCATTAGCAGATCGAATAAAAATATAGGCGCGCGTTTACGATTCCAAAAAGGCGAACAATAATTTTTTCAGAAAGGAGATTTAAGCAAAGCCATCGTGAAATTCAATTTTTAAATTTACTTTCTAAATCGTTCAAATGGTGTTTTACTATACGGAAAAAGAAAAAAAAAAGAAAAAAAAATTGCAGCGAAAATTACTGCTACTATTTGTGAATAATGAAGACACAAATTTTTTTTCATTGAAGAATAAATATTTATTATTTCGAGCAAATCATTACTAAGGTGCCACGTTAGTTTTTGGAAATCTCAGTCGCTTACTCGATAATTTGTCTTCTTTAAATTTCTTGAATTTTTTTTTTTAACAAAGTAATAAATGTCGGGGTAAATTAAAAAGAAAAAAAACAAAAAACTTTACTATTTGCATAAGTTGCGGTAATTATTGGAAGATTTGAAATTATAATTTGGATATATAGATATTTCTCCGTCTGGTGACCTTCAAAAATGGAAGGAGGACTTATGTTTGGAAACGGTTTTGTATTATACAAGAATTTTAAATTTTCAACTGTACTACTAACAACAATCAGACCCCCTCCATCGTTATCCTTAAGCAAATTTCCGGTCACGACACTATTCGCAGATCTTGTTTAACTTATATAAAATAGTTATTTTAATTATGTCATAACATCCGACTTGAATTCGCTATGGGGCTTAACTATGGCTTGAAAACAACTGAATTCGGAGGCTAATCCCTTTGTAATTTTAAAAATGTTTTTTATTTCTTGCTCAGCATCCTTTAAATTTCTTAACATCGTATCTTGGTAATGTTATTAAATAGTACAAAGAATCCAGAAAGGTTTCTATAGACTTTAAAGATTTTTTATCTTCATTGAACACGTACGAATACAATAGTGTCTTTACGTGCTTGGGGAACCTCCTCCGCTGGGCTTCGTAAATTTATTATATATTTTGCACTGTTGGTCTTTTGAGATTTTTTTTCCCCCAGTAAAATCTGTTTTTTTTTTTTTAATAAAGAAAAATGTAATAATTTTCTATAGCGGAAATTAATTGTCGCAGTTTCCTACTGGAAAACGTGAATTTAACGCGTATGAAGTTAGGCAACACCGGGATATGTCTTTGAATAAAAGGGAAAAAACGAATAGTAGCGAGTTTTTAGCGAGTCCTGTTCTGGTAGTAGTGCAGCATTACAATAATTAACGAACTGAAATTTTTAGCACAAGAAAACTGTTTTTGTGTTCTCGGATCAAAATAATACTGATATAATTAAGGTCACGGCTAGTCGGTCTTTTAGTTTTTTAGGCGAGAGTCAAAAGAAAAAAATATTAATTTTCCTCTTCCCTTTGGGCTGTTCGTTTATTAAATGTAATAGAAATACGACTGAATGATCGATATTGGGTGCTGAAATATACGGGATATTTTTCTGTTTGAAATATTTTCCCTTTGCAGAGCCTATATCACTGAAAGCCTACCTGATTCATCTGCCGCTTTATTCTATGTTCCTCTCACCAATCACCCTTTGGCAAATCCGAACCCGGCAGGTATTACACGAATTTGTTAAGAGGGAGAGCTCCATTTCACCGGCGCCCAGCTGTGCTGGGATTCTCGGAAATGTGAACGATAAATCCTCCCTAGCAGCATCGTACTGCCTTTTATTTAATAATTGTCCTCCTCCAACTTATCTATCAAACATCATACGCCCTCGTGCAAAGCGCATTGATCATCGTGCCAGACTTCTCCACAGTTAATCAAACCCTCAATTGAACCGTGGTGGCCAGAAAAAACATTTCCCGCAGAGATTTCTGAGTCCTTAATCCCCCGCGCACAGATCACACATCCTTATTGTATAATTTTATTTTTCAGAGAGCCCTACCCCCTATGAATTGTCCTTCCTGTTGCCAAGGTGTTGCCTCTTTAATTCCACACACCCTGCATGACTGTCCAGCACTATCACTCCATCGGCCCTCTTTCATGAATAGCAAAATAGTTGCTAATATTCTTGAAAATTCCTTCAGTGCAGTTTTATTTGTGACACACAGTTTATCAAAATTAGCGCAGTAGGTAGTTGATCTATAAGAACACACCGCATACCCTCGTACTGTAATAGCCACAGCAGTTAAACACGGTGTATATAGGGTGTTGTTTCTACATTAAAAAAAAAAAAAAGTAGCAGTATGCGTAATAGTACAATGTGATATAGAAACAAGGTCGTCAGTCAATCATGACGTTATGCGTCGACGATTATTTCGTATGCATCGATTAAAGGGATTATTATAATTTACATTTACATAATATCGAATTTTTTTCGCACAATATTTCGTTTAATGTGTGTGTTCCTGCCTATAAAGCGCCTAAATTTTTTAAAATACGATGATATACGCGTTACAAAGGAAAGAACACATTAGTTTGTACGATTTTTTGAACTTTTTACAAAGTTTGAAAGTTTCTTTAAGAATTCAAACTGCGCTTTCGCTATTTTTAAACAGCTAGCTTTCTATCGCCGTACAACAAACTCGGGAAAAATTATAATCTTTTTCCTAACTCCGAAGTCCTCGCGAAGCTTAAAAGATTCAAATTTGAAGTTGCAATGCTGAACATATTTTTCCTGCAAAGTTCATACACTTTTAAGATGTATTTTGGTTTCCTCATCTTTTATGGCTTAGCTTCCATTCACGAAGATGGGATTGTTTTCGGCCCGGAAGGCCCAACTATTTGCTCATCGAAAATGTTTATTATTTACAATAATAAGACGTTATATATTTCGGATTTCGCACTTAGCAGGTTGGCAGATGGCGGAATCGTGGATTTTTTACGTAATGCCCTCTTTTGTTTCTTGGAGGATGTGTCAATTGTTTTGAATTTGTAGCGCATGAGCGGATTTGGTTGTTCCGGAGCTACGTATTTTCTTCAAGAACGTTTTAATTGTGATTTATGTATGTAACTGCATGTTTATACACGATAAGCCGGTTCATAATTATCGTATTTTGTTTTCAATTTTTTCTTTTCTTTTTGCTATTTCTCGAATGTGAGGGGGGAATCTCTTTGCGTGCGATTTCGAAATAAGTTTGGTTCGATTTGTTCAAAATTGATATAACTTCTTTCCACTTGTCGGCCACTGGTGGAGTACAATGAAGCAGTTTCTGGGCTCCGGCGGTTATCGAATTTTATTTTTTATTTTAAAAGCAGAAAAGTGCATTTTACCTATATTTTGTTTTTTAATGGAAAGTTGTGATCCTTCTTCAAATAATTTAACCTACTTGTAACATCCTGTTGCTTGATTGTTACTGTTTAGGCTGACTTTTTTTCCGTATTTTTTTTTTCTAGTTTTATTAATATATTTTTATGTTTTTTAAAAAACGTTCAAGTACGTTTCTCCGGGAAATTTTGGAAAACATCTGCTGAACTATTTTTTCGATACCCCAATTTTACGTTTAAAATCAAAATGAAATCAGTGTTGAATTACGTACGCCGTTGTAGACGTAAATACTTCTTAGCGTTCTTTTTATTTTTTTTATTAAGAAAAATCTTTCGAAAACGAAATATTTTAAATGATAAAATTTAAATATTTTTTACGCAAAAACTTAGTACAATTAAGAAAAACATACTATATGACGTTAATATGAGAGACATCTCAAAAGTAAGTTTCCCTACGGTGTCAGGTGAACTAAAATAAACGTAATGAGATGCGAGAAAAGTTAAATATATCTGAGTTTCTGATCACACTGTAAACATTTCTGACTGGTTGCGTGAATAGAACGGAAATGGCGCGTGGAAACCCGCAGTCGACACATGTCTCTGGAGTTCTATGATGTCGGTTCCCCTCGTTCTCCTCCATATTCCTAGCCGAATCTATTGCGATCTTACAGGCAATCCTTTTTATAGCCTCCTCTAACAACATATCCAAGGTTCTCTTATCTTCTGATTCAAAAGGCGTTTTACAAGCCATTGCTACTCCCTTTCCTAAACCATCCGCTGATCCTATCGTGCTTCACATACGTTCCTTAATTTCACATCTATTTCATTCCCGTTCTGTCCGTATTGATCTATTGTGGATTCCTAGTCATTGTGGAATTTCGGGCAACGAGTTAGTCGACTCGTTGGCACGTTCGGCTGCTTTAAACGGTCGCTTTATTAGGCATTTCCCAGCTCAAAGTCTTCTTACTCTTTCCTCGCGTTGCCATCGTGACTGTTGGTCTGAGCTCTATCCTTCTTCTTTTTCCAATCCTGCTTCCTTTTACTTATCCATACAACCCACTCCTCCTCTTTTTCCGTGGTTTGTTGATTTCCCCAACATGAGGCGGTCAACTATTTCATCCATAATTAGACTTCGGTTAAACCACAGCTTGCTTCCTGCTTCGCTCTTTCGTTTCTCCATTACTCAGTCTCCTCTTTGTCCATTTGATCCGTTAGAAGCAAACTTCGTTTGTGATGCGAACCACATTTTCCTTGAATGTCCTTCCATTTCTTCAGAACGCGCGATACTGTATTCCGGTCTTTTGCGTCTTGGCCTCCCTACGCCCTACAGCGCTCACAGCATCCTTTCTTTTCCGTCTCCTTTGGTTATTCCTTTGTTAGCTTCTTTCGTATATTCCATTTGTAATATTTTTCCTTTATAATTATTAATACCATCATACCGTTGAAGTGAGTAACGTCCTTAGCCGACATGCTCAAAAAAAAAAAAAAAAAAAAAAAAAAAATATGATGTCGGTTGTATTTTCTTTCTTTCTTATAGATAACATATGAAGAACCCGTAAGGCGACCACCGTTCGTCTGTAGGTTCTCCCCACAGCTATATAACGTTTATTTGTGATAAAGCTTACGAGATAGTTAAATTGCCTCACATTGCGACAAATGATTAAATTTACGCAGTGAATATGTTGAAAAATGAGCAATTTTATTAATTTTAATTCAAATGGCAGCAGCGTGGAGAACTTACTTTTCAGGACAGCATTTACGTAGCAAAAAAATCTGAAATCAATAAGCCCATCTAGATGCAGCTTTCGCTTTTAATAGATTACATGGTCGAAAAAGAGAGGAATTGCCGGAATTAGAATCGAGATTTAATTTGAAAATAATTTTTGAATGGTGCACATTTCAACATTGTGCTTAGCCATTTTTTGTAATTTTGCTTATAAATTTTCAAATTATTTTGTGATTTAGTTTTTATTAATAGCAAATCCTTAAAGAGAGAAAATGAAAATTAAATAATTAAAAAAGAAAACGTAATGAGAATAAAAGAAATGTATACTTATTAGCAAAGATATGGGAGTACATATCAGCAGAAACAAAAATTGAATTGGAGGAAAGAATAAACATAGAATACGAGAGTTGAGGGAAAAACTTTCGTTCCGACTGCCGTCAGCAAGAACATAGATTAGCAAACGGATAAATATATTATAACGCAGATGTTGAATGAAATACCCAAAGAAATAATAGAGAAGGAAAATATAGGGGCAAGGAAAAGGAAAATAAAGGAAAGGCTTCAGGAAGAAGAAAATATAAAAAAAATAATAAACATAAAATAAAATTACAAAGCGCAACAAAAAAACTAGAAATAAAAAAAAAAACTTTGAATATAGAAGATTATTAATTATTGATAAGTAAAATAGATACCACGATTATGTATATGTATAAGTTAATTTAAGATGGTAAAGTGTTCAATAGGACAATTCGTCGACAAGCGTTTTAGCTTGACGAAAGTTTTGTATGTAAAAAATAATAAATAGATATTTTTCAAAAAAAAACAAAACATCAATCTATTCGGTTTTCTATATTTCGTGCTGCAGTATTATTTGTAAGTACTTTTTTTTCTTCTAGTTTTTATATATTTCATTGCACATATTTCTCTATTTTCTATTTTTTAAACTTGTTTTAAATTTGTTTAGATTATGAATTCAAACAACAAAATAGAATAAAAAATAATTTTTAAACATTTTTCGATACCGATTCTTTTATGCTAGCGGTAGAGTACACTTTCGACTACAACGCATATGGAAAAAAAAAGTAACATTCGACAGTCTTATAGCAAAAAGTGTTACTTCACCTTAAATTGGTCAAATAACTCAGCCGGAACGTGTATTTAAATACTCTCTTTTGACAGTCGATTTATCACTTTCATATTCCCATACAGCTAATAAGGATCAACATTCAATTCGTCAGGAAGTCATTGAGAATACACACGCGATACACATGTTTACACAAATAGGGGGATACCCTTATGCTCTCCCACAGCATCGTCTATTTAATTTCGGGTGAATTTCAAGCTGCGCGACTACATGATTGTTGCTCTGCATTGAAACCGAATTATATGGAATCATTTTTGTATTGGAAGTATGCGGATGGTGTGAGCCCAGTAACGGGAAATATATAATTATTACGGATTCTCTAGCTTCCCCCCAAAATATCAGGTTACTTTAACCGGCCGCTGATTTATAAAATAAAAACAACGGTGCAACGATTCTCTCAGGAGGGAATGCAGCTAGGGTTTCTTTAGGTGCCGGCACATGCGGAGTACCCGGAAACGAATAAATCGGGTCACCAAGGCAACGTTATCTGCTCCAATGTCATTTGATGCCCCATCGCCAGTTACAGTTTGCTTTCTACATAGGAGTAGGAAGGAACATTTGATTACAGCCTGATCGTCCCAACAAGCAATCTTTCTAAGGACCATCAAGCCGAACGTTGAACCTTGGTGGCCACCGATTCAAATGTCAAAAAAAGAGTTCTCTGCCCTTAACAGATTAAGATTGAAACACACAGCTGAATCGCACAATTATATCTTTCAGGGAGCCCCTCCTTGTACTACTTGCACATTTTCCCCTGCAGCGGTGACGCCTTGTGTTGCACATATCCTTAAACAATGCGATCGCTTTAGTAGAATTAAGGACAACCTTTGCACATTCTCTTTTGGCCATTCACCCAGAACTGGTGCGGACGCTTCTAACATTGTTTAATACCAACAACCTTTTAAACATATTATAATAATTCTTTCGCCAGACACGGCAAGCGAGCAGATAATTAGAAGGAATTGGAAAAATAATTATAATTTCAGTTTGGATTTTTTCAATTGACTTGTTATTCTTATAAAATAATGTCGAAGTACTTATAAATTAAATTAGTTATTCGAGGATTTATCGTAGAAATTAAATATGTTTTTATTTATTATGCATCTTTGTGTTAAAAATTTTCTAATCCTATTTTGGAACGACAGCCATCGGTAAAATGTTAAATTTGATAGAATACAAATCGTACCTGCGGAGGGCTGTTGTTGATTTTTTAAAAACGTATCAACACCATCGTAAAAAGCGGAAAAAATACATCAAAATCACGAATTTAAAAAATGCACCTCAAAATTTAGGGTGTGAAAAAAATTATTTAAAACTGAAATCATTTTTTTAGGAGCCAATTGTGAGGTTATGAGGTTTGAAAACATTTTTAATTATTTCTATCGTAGAAACCCGCCACTGTGAATTTTTTTAGAATTTTTGGATCGAAAGACGCTTCAGAAAAAAATTAATTTGAAAAAACGCCTTTTTGATTATACTGCGCATGCGCAGCGGATAGGGAGCTGAAAATTTGGCTGTAGGAGTTGTTGTTTTTTCAACCCCTATCGAATGATGTATGCAACATGCTTTTTTTTTTTTTAAAGAGGGAGCAATTTTACCATAGTAACCCGGCTATAGCCTTTTGCTTGTCCAGTATTTCAAGATGTAAGGTAGAATTTTTTCAATTTTTTCTTCAGTTGAAACGCAAAGCGAAAAACACACATTTCTTGCATTATAATCGCCTTCTGTCGACCGTGAACGTGCATAATATTTTTTCGTTATCACTGCTGTCGACTGGGGTGAAGATTTATGATTGCAGAGATAAAAAATTTTATCACTCTGTCATGGTTCCGCCGACACGTTCAGCGGGTAAAATTTTCATTCCTTATATAAGGGTGTGTGTTAGTTTACGCGTGGTGCCTCGTAAGCAGTTTTTTCGCTCACTAGTTATAAATATTAGCGTAGAAAATGGCTTCGAATTCGCGTTTAATTATTTCGATCTTGCATCGCTGCTCATCTAGATCGACATTTTGTCATTTACTTAATCAGCGTTGTTGTGCATTTGGTATTGTAACTAAATTATCGCGTGTTTGTAACTCGTGACATATCGGGAACTGCTAAAAAAGCTCTGCCGTCCCTTATAAGTTAACTTTTTTTGTTTTAATCACATAGTTTGTTTATTATTATTATTATTAAAAGTTTTTAGCACCATAGCAAACAAACATAACAAAAATAAAAATTCACTAAACCTTCAGCAGTTATATCAAGTACAATTATTAAACTTCCTATGTAAAAACAAAGAGAAATTCGATATCTCAACTAGACTAGGAATTACACGAGCGTCGGGGGGTAGAAAGAGCCTTGTTGCTAAAAGTAAATAAACAACATATGCGAAATCAAGCGTTTTATGCAGGTTCAGTTTTTTACAATTCACTACCTGAATCAGTTAAGAATTATTTGACGAATTACAAAGGAGGCGCAAATATATTACTGAACATATAACAATGAGTCTTCAGTCACATTAAGAAACAAAACAGTATTCAATGTCCGATTCAGGTATACACACAGCTCAATCTACAATAGGAAAATTTAATATTCGAGCGCATGAATAAAATAACTGAGCACCACCATAAACCCTATAAACTGACACAGTATTACCATTGAACTACAACTATAATTTCACTACGAAATTTTCTGGTAACTAAGAAAAAAAAAAAAAAAAAGTTTCAAATACGAAATTTAACTTAAAAAATAAAAATAATCGTTTTAAGTAATATAGAATATAGATTAAAAATGTACATAGCGTTATTTAGTAAAATGTTATAAACTAGATACATAAAACATCTATATAATATTTTTATTAGTTTTAAATTCAATACTTAAACAATAACTGCAGTGCATGTGCATGTACCTAACAAAAACTAATTTGGCGTTAATTTACAAATTATATTATTAATTAAATGTTTTATTCATTATCAATTACTTTAACCAAATTTCTTCGTCTGGTTTATTATATTATTAAATAGAAGTACATTTTTCATCATGGAAAAATTTAGTTTAAAAACGACAACGCTATATTTCCGTTTGTTCGCTTTGATGTATTTCGTTCCGTGATAACCAGTTTCATTTGCATGTTAATATAGATTACGCACCGCTCTACTATGTATACCATATGATATATCTACGCGTAGGTATGTATGTGTGGCTGTGAATACGTATGTATAGATTTACGTGTATGTATGTTTGGGTGTATGTATATATATATGCGTGTGTGTGTGTGTGTGTGTGTGTTTTGTCGATTAATCGTATTTTTCTTATATCTATTTTGATTTCCAAATCAGATTCTATACTGTTTTATTTTTAGCAGATTTCAGTATTTTGTTTATTGTATTTTCTTCAATTACGTATCTTTTTATTGTATCCACTATTAGCGCTTTTGAGCGCATTTATGGAATTCAGTGATAATAATAATAATAAATAAATTGAATTGAATTGAAATTTTTATTATTATTATTTTTTTTTTATTTTTTTTATTATTATTTTTATTATTATAATTTATCTTCAACAACCTCAATCTCATCAGATGATATTAACATAAATCTTTTGTAAATATTTAAAGCTTTTACGGTGATTACTCATAATAAATAAATTTCGGAAACAGCTGTGTTTAAAAAGAAATTTAATTCGCTTAACGTTTCGACCAGCTTACACTGGCCATCATCAGATGCAAAGTTTGCTGTTTTTGATACGTTAATTTTTAGTCCATATTCATTTAGAAATTTTTCAATATTACTATATATATTATATATTTCATTACTTAGAGTATGTTCAGACTTATCTGCTATAACCATTGTAATATCATCCGTGAGCGCTATCAGTTTACAGTGTCGAGGCAAGTTTGATAAAGTCTAGAACAAATTATATTCCACAAATACGGTCCCAGTATAGATCCTTCTAACACACCCGTCGTCACAATAGGACATTTCTGGGTACACGATATCCTATATCAATAAACGTAAATCTATTAGGAAAGTAGGGATTTAATATATATTTAATAAGTTATCGTTTAAGCCCAAGTCGGATAACAATATAATTTGTTTAAATTTATACTATCAAAAGCTTTAGTAATGTCTCTAAGGTTAATAGGCATACGTTATACGATTTTTATTTATAACATTTAATAGTTTGTAAAACATTGAAGATAGCTAACTCCGCCGACTTGTATTTAAGTTACGTTATTTTTGCGATCGAATTCTGTTAATTTATTTAATATACATTTCTCATAGATCTTACTAAAATTTGACAGCAGGGATATAACTCTGTACGAAGAAGAATCAGTTAGCGGTTTATTTATTTTAGGTAATATTACAATCTTAGATATTTCCCAGTGATCTGGAAAATAGTTAGGCTTAAACAACAGTTTAATAAAGGTCGGTATAACACGAGAAAATTGATTGTTAAAAAATTTTAAAAATCCATTGGAAATATTATCCAAACCTATAAGGAAATTTTATTTTTAAGATTTTTAATAATAAAGTATATTTCACAGTGTTACTCAGTGTTACGTTATCTGAAATACTAGTGTACTAATAAAGGTAAGTGTAACAGCGTTTGATCTTAAATAAAATTTAGTACTTAACAAATGAACTTTTTCCTCATCAGAATAAGCGCATTCATCTAATGTAGGTATTTGAACTGGCTTATTTTTATTTAATAAAATATCTTATATTTTAACCCGAATACTCTCTTTTCATATACTACATTTTTCCAGGCTTGTAGTTTTGCCTGTTTGTTTTTATATTTGTAGTCTTTAAAACTTTATAAATCGTATAATACTTTTTTATTTTTTTTTATTTATTTTTTTAATATATCCTGCTATTTTACACCTAGTCTTATCAACTATTCGATAATCTATGGAATAAGTTAAAATAACATGAATAAACAATCCAACCAGTGAAGGGTGCTAAAATTAACTTATATATGTGTATACAAAATGCATACACACATATTTTTGCATTCTCACGGACACATACATACCATCACACACGCTCACGCACATACACTCTCACACATCAGCACACACATACATATTATTTATACATTTTTAATTTATAAGAGATCTTGAGGTCGTTTTCTATTCAGCCTACGTCCCTCGCTTGGGTTGCTCAGCAGTTCTTTTGCTGTACTATTAGGATGTTCTTTCAATCTGGTAGCATATCGTCGGGCAGCAGTTTCTATTTCATTTTTTACAAATTGAACTCCAAGACCTTCATGGATCGTGGTGTTGGTTATGTACCATGGAGCAGAGATGATCGTGCGCAGTATCTTATTCTGTACTCTTTGCATAATTGAAATGTTGCTGTTTTTGGCACAGCCCCATAATAGATAGCCGTATTGCCAGACGGGTTTAAGAATTTACTTATAAAGAAGGAACTTGTTTTCAAGAGATACTCTATTGGTCTCTTACCCAACAACAGCCAGTACAGTTGCCGCAGCTTGATGTTCAACTCATTTCGCTATAATGTGCTTCCTCCAAGTCAAGCGTTTGTCGAGGTGAATACCAAGATACTTTACATCTTTTTTCTGAGGGATCTCCACTCCATTCATCATTGTATTTCCGGATGAATCGATTCTTCGGTTAGTGAAAACTACTCGAGATGATTTACCTTCATTAATCTTTATTTTCCATAATTTGCACCAAGATGTGACTTTATTGACTGCTGTCTGCAGGTTTCTACGCGCAACTTTTGGACATTTATTTGAACCCAAGATCGCTACGTCATCAGCGAAAGTTGCTATATCAACGTGCGATGTAATAGGAATATCCGCTGTGTAGACAAGGTAGAGAAGCGGTCCAAGTACACTCCCCCGAGGAACTCCTGCTCGAACCGGATATATACTTGATTCGTCATCACCATATTTAATGTAGAAATATCTTTCGTTTAAATACGACCGGAATAATTCAGCTAGTTGATAGGGAAAATGACGTCGAAGTTTTTGCAATAGACCATCGTGCCAAACTCGATCGAATGCTTGGCTTACATCTAAAAATACGGTATCGCAAACCATTTTTCCATGCAGGGATTTTTCAATTTGATGAACAATCCGATGCACCTGCTCTATTGTACTATGTTTTGCTCGGAAGCCAAACTGGTGTTCAGGTATTATCTCTTTGCATTCAACTATTGGCATTATTCTTTTTAACAATAATTTTTCGTACAATTTAGAAAGTACCGGCAAAATTGAAATTGGTCGATACGATGATGGTTCCGTTGGAGGTTTTTGTGGTTTTTGAACTACAACAATTTGCGACAATTTTAGTTGTATTGGAAAATATGTTAGTCGCAGCATTGCATTAAATATGTACGCTAGTAACACCAGTTCTTTTTTTGGCAATTCCTTTAAAATTGTTGCTGTTATTAAATCATAACCTGGTGCTTTGTTAGGGTTCATTGTCCGTATTATACTGTTAATTTCACCTGGTGAGGTCAATTTCATAGGTTTTGAGACATCTTGACAACAGGAATCAGAAATTAACGATATATCAACAGGATGTGACTTAAATATATTGGAAAAATATTCGCTGAACAGTTCCGCTTTTTCAATATCGGCACAATACAGAATTTTTACAATTACGAAATTTCTTCTAATATTTACGGACTAATTGTTTTTGGTATTGCAAGTCACTAGTCTCCACCAATAAACTGTTGTTTTTCTTTTAATGATTTTAGAATGCGCTAAAGTTAGCGATGTTTAAGTTCAGTTTATTATAATTTATTGTGGTAATCATATCGGTTGTAGAGTATTCGTTTCGAGGTTTAACGTAAGAAAAGTGTAAAAATGATCGCTATTTGGAGTAGTAAAAATATACTTTAGATAAAGAAAAATTGCTGTATGGCCTTTATTGCTTCTTTGTAGTGCCATACTCAGCTTCTGAGCATAACTCTACTTTACATTCCAGCTATACCGATGTAGGCATGTGTACTATAGGTAACTGTCATGTGCAGTGTGAGTATGTACACACGCAAAAGACTACACTTGGAACGTGTCTCCATCAGTTCTTCAATCTCAACGATTCGACTTCAACATTTCGGCCCTGACACGTTTCGGCCTCGTTCTTTTTTCAGGTAGATCCAGCTTAGTGCTGGTAAGTTTTTGATTTTTTCTTCTTTAATTAATATCATATTTAGGGCGTAAAATAATCATCGAATCAAAATAATAGTAATTAATTTGCTTAGAAAATAAATCGGCAGTTTTCAATGTTTTCTTTTCGTTCGTATACGGCTTAAAAAATTACTTCCTCTTATAAACACTTGAAATTCTGATTACATGTATTCATTTAGCGGATTATTTCAATAACAAAAAAATCAGTCGGTTTGGCATTAATTTCTCACCGTGGCAAATTTTTTGCTTTTAAATGAAAAATAAAGTAACCTTTAATAGTTATGAAAAACCACTAATTTGAAAACAGCAAAATTGACCTAGCTTCTGGATTCTACTGAAAAAATTTGTTCGTTATATTCTCGTTTTTTAATGTTTATTTTTAACGACTCTGGCCCTGGCCGACTAGCTGTAGAGAAAATTATTTTAAAACGTCTTAAATATGATATTAATTGAAGAAAAAAAAATTAAATAAAAACTCACTAACACTAATTTAGATCTACTTGGAAAAAAGACGAAGCCGAAATGTTCATGGTTGAATCGTTAGAGCGAAATCATTAAGGCCGAAAAGACGATAAAGACACGTTCCAAGTGTAGTCTTTTGCATGTGTACACTCGCGTCGTTACATATAACAGTTGCCTAGTACACTGTGCCTATAGTCGTTTACGCTCAGAAACTGAGGATGGCACTACAAAGAAGCAATAAAGACCATATATAGCAAATTTTCTTTATCTAAAATATTTTTTTACAACTCCAAATTTTAAATTAATCACATTAAATACCGACAAGGTTTCCTATATATTACAGATTGGCGGGTGAGGTTTGTGAAATGGAATAATTTGCAATCCTATACTTTTAATCGTTCTTTTTCACCTATTCGCCTCCATTGTTAAAGGTACACCTCTACTATGTTTGCTTATTATTAATGGCTGCCGGATCGATTTCCGCATTACCTTCTTCGATATTGGACTGAATTCCGATTATGAATGAACCACCGCGCCCAATTTAAAAATGTCGACTTTCAAAGCGCATTGTTGTCAATCTAAAATCATCCGCACTCTTAGTTGCTTCTTTTTTCCCGTTGTACAGAAAAAGACTTTGAATTTAGGAAAAATGGGAAGTTTCAATTGAAATTATCCAACGATGCAAAAATATACAATTACTTTACTTCACGGACAGAGAGAGGTTAAAATAGTTTTCTCCTTAAAAAAAAAAAAAGAAGATATAAGAAAAAAAAACAAATTGATATGTGCTTAAGACCACATGACAGAAGTGAAAACGTCATTAAGGTGAGGTTAATAATACGAAATAAAACTATTTTTTTTGTTCTATATTCATTAAGGCGAATAATATTTACGATATATATTATATAATTATAATTGTGTATAAATTACTCTGGTAAATTTTGCTCCGACCGATCGACATTTGTATCGTACTCTAAAAATGAAACAATTGATTTGTGATAACTAAAATATCAAATGAATACTTTTGATTGAAATTTTGCTAAATATCTAAAAAAAAACTCCGTCAATCGTAGTTCCATATTTTGTTGCGCTTTCGTTTGCATCATTCGACATAATATTCAAATCTAATGTTGATTTCAAATAATATCTTATGACGATAGATAACGTCTTATACACACACACAACGAATTCTGTCACATTTACATATTTACACATGCGTATAATTTTGAATAAATAACGTATTTAATAAAACGTATTGGTAAAACACATACCGTAGTGTTTTTGTCGATGCTGAATGCGACTGATGCGTCACGCTCTCTTATGTAACGAGCGAGTATAGCAGTGACGCGTTGACTCTAATTCTCTCACTTCCTCAGTCGACGAGAGCCGACTTTACCCGAACGAGCGTTACATAGCCGAGCGTGACGGCTCAGTCTCATTCGATACCCACAGAGTCAAGTGCGCCTAAAGAAGTTTTCACTTCAAAAAAACTACCCTTGTTCTTCTTCGGCTGTCATAAAGAGAGTTGTAATGAATTATCAGAACGAAGCAATGATTCGGCCAATCTGCCTAATTCCACCGTGCTTTGCATGTTGGTCTAATTCTTTATGTTACATATATCCCCAGGAGATGGTTTTCCGCCTCAACTTGCCTCGAATTTTTCCGTCTAACAGAAGACATGCATCTTGTTAGTACATAACGTGACTAATTTCAATTTTATGGCGTTTGTTTGAACCTTCCCAACCACCAGAAACTGCGGTATTCGTCGTTTCTGATATGCGAGGGATTTTTAGTCATGCTTAAAGAGGCTATTCTAGTCAGAAGTGTATAGCATTGTTAAGTCTTTGCTTTTTTTTACTACTTCCTCTGAAGCAGTTTAACGCTTATTTTTCGCAATATGGCCTTTTTTAAATAATTTCGATTTTTTATTTTTCCGATTATGTCCTTGTCCAGAGTAGACGGATTTGAAATTTCTACTTCGTATAACAAAAGAAGCAAAATCGCACACTAGTTTCGTTTACATACCTGAAATCGGTATGTTTCACTCTACAAGTTAACGTTTTCCCTCCGGCCGATTATTTCGGGGGAAAAAGTTATCGGCACCTAGACGCCGCCTAGTTCTCAGTGACGCTAATTACACCACGTGTTGCACATCATTTCTTTATGGTTGTTTCGTTCTACGATTTGTAACTTTCTGGTTGTTTGTTTTTGGTAATATTTCAGGTTTTCGTGTTTTTTTGTTTTTTTATTTTTATTTTGGTAACATAAAATGTCGAGAATAATAAGCAATAAGTTGAAACTGGAAATAGCGTGTAATGACTGTGATTGCGAAGTAGAATTGGATTCAGGCGATGATGCGGAAGAACCTATTTTTGCTAATAGATCCTTATGATTCGTATACTTCGATAGAAGTAAGCGTAATTTTTTTATTTATAAAATACATTTTCATATATTTCGAATCTGTATGTAAAGAGTATCGTAACAAAAAATTTCCGCAAAAAATATAATACTTTTGATTACAATTAAAACCAAATGAAATGTAATAGGGAAACGCCATTTTACGATAGTACCAGCAAGTATAAATTAACAAATAATTGTTTGTAAACTATCTGAAATATTGTTGATTATATTTGCCGCTTTTATTATTTTCTGCGATATGTAGTTTTTTTTTTTTTTCTGAGGCTCCAAATCGGGCAATTTTTAAATGTTAATATCTCCATTTTTAATTGTCGCAATTTTTTTGTTTTTGGTAATGGAAGTATGAGATTGGAAGTTTTTAAAAATTTAGTTAACAAATTTTTTAATTTTAATTTAAAATTTTAGGAGGAAGGCCAAAATCAAGCAAAAATCATCCGTCACCGCAGAGTTACTCGCTTTTCCGTGTGAGAGACGGGTATCGTCGCCTCGGACAAAAACATTTCTAAAACTGCCGTCCGATAGGACAAGTCACACAGACGGGCATCGATTTCGCAATGTATTAGTTCATTAATTCTGAGGGAAAATTTCGCTTATTCGAAAAAGCGCTAGTGTATTGTCAATCATTAGAAAGAAATCGGTCAATTTTTTATCAAAGTGTGCGAAGATAATTTACTGCCTCTTAGACGCGCAACAATTTTGAAGGGGAAAAAATTTTATAACCGTTTCGTTTTGTTTTTGTGAAAATTCGAATTTACTCGATCGAACCTTGCACCGCTTCCGTAAAGTAAGAACTTAAATAACCGAAACTCATCGAAAACGGCAAATTTACCGCAAAAATGTAGAATTGATATGAAAGGATAGTTTCTTAACGCATACAGGAGCACCGTGCCCGGGCAAGAATGTGAGGGAAAAATATAAATGACACAGAAGGAAGAAAATGCGGAAAGACACGATTGCCGATGAGGAAGAAGACTGCGCGCAGTAAAGAAATGGTTGCTGGTATATAGAAAACAATGACGAGCGGTATGCAAGATGAGGATGGTATTCATCGGCTTGGTCCGCTCATAAATTTTAATAAAATGCAAATTATTCTTTCAACAGAAGGAGCGCTTTTGTTAGTGAACAAGCAAAACGCCCGCGAACCAAACAACCTCCCGCAGCGAGCTCTACACCTTCTTGGTTTGCTGCCGAGCGCCGAAAGAACTTCTCCTTTGTTACTCGCAGATCTCCCCTCCCCGCTCCGCGCACCGCGGCTACTATACATTGTAAATTTCTTCCACTTTTCCAGGAATAAATTTTTTCTTTTATATTTTTATCAATTTTTTCTCTCGTTTCCGCTTTTTCCGCGTTTCTCCGCTCGTTTTTCTTTCATCATCGCCATGCAGCGCACTAGCCCATCATCGACAATTCCACTGTATAAATACACTCCTTATATATCGGGGCTCAATTAACTAGAGACGTCTTTAAATTTTCGGACGTTACCTTTATACGAAATTTTTCGGCTCCGAATTTTCCCCGATTTTTTATCATTTTTTTCTATTATTATCACGATTACAAACAAAATGCAAACAGTAAATATTCTTTCAACGTCTCGGGAAAAAAATATTCTATATATATTTATATACATATATATATATATATATATATATATGTATATATATATATATATATATATATATATATTCGTTATAAACACAGATAATTCATCAAACAAGCATTTGCCGCTTTATAAAGCCGAGTTACGATGCCTTTAATGTATACTTTTCCATTATTTTTTTTAGCCAACCGGTACAGTCGATTTATTATCATTACTGTGCGAGAAACGTTCAATTTATTTTCTTTCCTTTTTTCATAATTGTACCTATTTTTAATATACATGCATTTTTTTTAAATATTTTTCAAATCAAAAAAGAAAAAATCCGTAAACATAGTGCTGGCAGTTTTAATACGTATAATACTACATAAGCAAATGTCTTTCATTTTAACGAACGCGTCATTTGCACGCCAAGTGTAACTAGGATATCTTGTAACGTTTCTGTGCCGAATACACCTTGTAATGAAATCTGAAACCTTCTTCTGTCGTATGCATGAGACGTTTATTTACTTTTGCGCAAAATTAAATAATCGGTTTGTAAGATACTCTCACCTGGAAGAATCTAAGGACTGTCCACATGGTGTAGCCTGAAGAATCGAGTTTTTACGCTAATTACTATATACCATTTATATGCAGAAATATCCGGTAACGTTTATTCCGTAGAACACGTCCACCTTATAGGTTCGTGTTCTATGGAATGTCTTTTTTCTCCGTTCAAAGTGAATTATCTGTTTTTATTCAGTCGTTCGTTTCACGCACAGCCTGTACCTATGTTAGCGACCTCACGATCGAACAACCAAGTGCGGGGATCATGTACCTAACAAGTGTAGAAACCACCAAAAACACTATAGAAAGATGACAATATCTCCGGGGTGATCCCTTCTTCGTAATCGATGAAAATGGCAATACGTTTATATACAAACTACTGCTTTATTCTGATTGCAGCGACACTGGTGGCAAGCAAATCTGAATATAGTAGAACATGATATACCGTAAATTGCGATATTGCAATTTGAAAGAATAATTATTTATTAAAAATAGTATAAAATAAATAGCTATGGCAAAAAGGTTAGCGAAACGCCGAGTTGTAGTGCAATTAAGTCGGTAAAACACCAATAATTTGGTGGTTGCAAGGTTCAATCTCGGCGGTTAGTTAGTGCTTTTGTTTTTTTTTTTAAACTTTATTTACAACTATAATTTATGAAGCTAGATATCTTCAATTATATACCAGTTGTAATTCCATTTCCGATAATTTATATACCCAGCAGTCAAACGAAACGAATTTTAATTGTTTTAGCTATTTACATTATACTATTTCTAATAAATAATTAGTCCTTCAAATTGCAAAATCGCAATTTACAGTACATGTTCTATCATTTTCGGATTTTCCAGCGCCTAGAGCCTAGCCAAACTAAGAAAACCGGTATCGAAAACGTGAAATTACTAACAAAATTAGGAATCGTTTCTTATTACCGATGCAAGTAGAAGATGAAGCAGCGAAGTCATCATTGCCAATTTCTTTATATCGGAAACGAATCAGCTAGTACGTCACAGCAAGAAGACTAAACAAGGATGAAATGGTAAGACATGACTGCTTCCTACCGTAATATTAAATATTCTTATATAATTGAACCATTTCAAATTTACAAATTTTATATGAAAGTTAAAAATAAAAAACACAGCTTCAAAACAAAAAAAAACATAAACGACTTTGACATAATTCTAACACATTCCTATCACAGAATAAAATTGAACACTATATACATGCACCGAAATTTAAAAAAGAAACCAGCATAATTTGGATATAAAAAAAATTAAAGAATATTTAGGAGAAAAAAGCTAAATTTATATTAAAACTTCTTCTTATGTACAACTTTTTCAGCTGATACTAATTTTAATCAAATTAAATTGAAAGAAATTTGTTACTATTTACGCAGAAGTAAAGCTAGTGCTGCAGATGTAATTAACATAAGTACTTGGAATGTACGATCTCTCTACATGAACCAGGAAAGCTAGTAAATGCGATTCTTGAGGTGTGGAGATTAAAGATTCATATATTTGGCCTGAATGAAGTAGGGTGGCCTGCAAACGGGAAAGATCGTGATGTGGCTGTTTATTTCTCAGGCAATATATGTAAGTGGAAAACACTAATGCGGAGTTACAATAATGATCAACAAAGTGTGGTGAAAACTCAGCTTTCGTACCATACTCTATGTATTATTGCTACGACTGAAAGCACATCCAATAGACATCAACATCATACGAATATATGCATCTATGGCCGAAGCACCGAATGAAGAATTAGAACAATTTCATACGGATATAGAAACAGTATTTAAGAATTGTAAGAAGCAAGATATCTGATAGGCGATTTTAATACCAGCGTAGGAAACACAATGAGAGTAACTGGACTATTCGGATTGGGTAGAAGAAATGACCGGGGAGATATCTTAGTTAAATTTTGCCAACAAAAGGAACTAAAACGATTACTTGTTTCAAACTGCAACCAAGAAGGCTATGGAAATTGCCAAGTGATACGCTAGCAGCAATAGTTCGAAATCAAATCGACTATATAATAGGGAACACACGCTTTAGGAATAGCGTAGTATCAGTAAAGAGTCAGTGCTGATGCAAAAACAGAGCACAAAATACCGCAAGCTGTAATACGAATAAAAGTAAAAAGAATCAGCAAGAGCCAAGAGGCACGCATAGATCCACAATACCTACAAACTCGAGAAATCCAGGAAAAAGTGGAAGAAAAAGTTAACTGTAAAGTACAAAATATATACGGGACGCGGATGATATAGAACAGTGGGAATAAATGAAATATGCAATTAATTAATAATACTACAAAGGAACGCCTAACAGAAAAAAAAAGGAAACGGGAATCATAACAAATGAATGACATTGGAAATATTAGAACTAATGGAACATAGAAGGGATAACAAAAATGATCCATCCAATTATAAAGAAATTGACAGAATTATTCGGGAAAAGGTAGCACAGGCAAGCATGGTTATGTGAAAAATGCAACGAACTCGAAGAATACCAAATTAAACATGATGAATTTAATGTGCACGAGAAAATAAGAGAAATAATACACATTTATAGAACAAAAGTACACGCAACCGTTCTTAGAACAGGTAGTAGCGAAATTGGAACTGAATTAACTGCAAAGACAAAAATCTATTCAACGATCAGGAAGAAGGGCTATTAGTCCTACGAGAGGAAACAGATGCGCTGGTTATTCCAGAATAAGAGATGGAAGTTGCAATTACGTAAGATAAAGTAAGAAAAGCAGTAGGATCCGATAACATACAAGTTGAATTTCTGAAGAAAATGTTGAGACCTACATAGCAATGAAAAAAATGACTAACTTTTTCAATTCAATTTACAATAGCGAGAAAATGCCTGAAGAGTGGTTGGAGTCTAGGTTCACTGCCCTACAAAAAACCCCAAATACGTCCAAGTGTGATGACCATAGACTGATAAGTCTTATGAGTCACGTATTAACAAATATAATTCATCGACAAACATCAAAAAAATGTGAAGAAAATATAGTGTGGAACCTGTTTGAATTTTACAATGGTTTGGGAACGCGAAAAGCACTATTCTGCATGCAAATATTTAATAGGTAAATCACTTGATTTTCAGAAACTATACCTGCTTTATTGATTTTAATGGGGCATAAACTGTACTGGTGTCGATGATGCTTATTTAAGAATTTTGCAGTCTCTTTACAAAAACCAGCATGCAACAGTATTAATAGACGATTAACTGACTGGAGTAATACCGATACGGAAAGCTGTTAGGCACGGTTGTGTGCTATCGCCGATCTCGTTTAATTTGTACTGGGTGGTGATATTTGCACAGGCTTTAGCAGAACTGGACAAAGGAATAGGAATCGGAGGAGAAAAAATTGCAGTGTTACGTTTTTTTGATGATGATACTGTACCGCTGACGGAGAGTATCGAGGACTTACAGAAACTACTGAATTCAATTGCATTTGAGCATTTGAAAGTGGAAGAAGAGGGCTCAGCATAAACATCAAGATAACCAAGTTCATGGTGGCCTCAAGACAACCGATTGCAGATAAAAAGCTAACTATTCCTTAACGGTAGGGAAATTGAGTGGGTAGGAAAATACAAATATCAGGGCTGTTGGATAACGGAAGATAATGACCCTAACATATAAATAAGAACGCGCATCGAGCTAGTTCGGGATGTATTTATAAAGCTGAAAAATGTACTTTGCGACAAAAGATTAAATTTGGAAATCAACAAGAAGGTGTTAAGATCTTATGCGTGGTCCGCACTCCGATATGGGTGTGAGACGCGGACAATAAAATGATGTATGGAAAAGCGTATCTCATCATTCGATAAGTGGCGTTATCGCCGAATTTGGAAGATACCATGGACGGGAAAAAAAATGAAAGATGCGGAGGTGCTACAATTGATGAAAACGGATTCGGTGTACTAATGGACATAATTGAGGAAATGAAAAAAAAATTTCCTTGAACATTTTATGAAAGGATCGCCAAAACAATAATGATGGGGGCGATAGAAGAGAAAAGGGGGGACGAGGAAGAAGAAGGATTTTTAGGCTCCAAAATATTGAGACATGGACTGGAGGTACAAAAGCAGGAGAATTATTCCGCAAGAAATCGAGACTTTTCGTCAAATGGCGGAGTCCATAATAAGCGGTTAAGCCATGAATCGGGTTACACGAAGAAAAAAAAAAAAGTTGCTATTTAGTTAATGCCAGTCGTACATATATGTACACTATTGTTGTAGATCAGCTAAATGTTTAAAATGCAGCGGACAACATAATTCGAAAGAGCGTATACAAACCTAAATATTATAAAATGCTCGAACAGTAATGAAAACCACACATCGTTAATTTTAAGGACGGCCTAGCGTAACAACGAAATTGCACAATCAATTGGTAATGAAAAATCACATCTAACGCAGGATCAAAATACTAACAGTCAAGATGAAATATAAATCACCTAAAACAGAGAAAATCTGACGGAGTTGACGATAATAATGAAATAAATAACATCTCGTATAGGAACAATATTTTAACCTATGCTGATGATGGCAACTAGAACAAACGATGAAACTAACAATAAAAATACGAATGACAGATTTAATATTTTCAATTTAATTATGTAAAAACCGCAACGAAGATAACCGGGGAACATGTATAAAAATTATTTTAACTAAATTAAGATCGTCAAACGTTTTATTTACATATTAGAGAATGGAAGACAGCTGTAATAATATGCCGGTAAATATAACACGCCAGTTCCATTAAAAATAATGTAACGAAATTAGGATACTTCATGGTAATGATATTCTAATTTCGAGTATATTCCTGAGAGAAAAATAGGCATATAACCTGCAACCTAACATTGTCACGAATTATCGCATTCTCTCAATACATAATATTGCAGTGAGTGGAAGATAACAAAATAAGTACCACTACCGAAATTTAACACTAAACAAACACAGGCAATAGGAGTTAAAATTAAAATAGGACCGAAAAGATTTCTACATACGTAACACGTAGTTGAACGAAAAAATTTTTGAATCGGAGATACTCGCTGATATTAGAAGATCTGTATGCAAAAAACAGAGCATGCAAATGCTGTAGCCCAAATCGTGCTAGAACTGTAATATTATATCTTGTTAGGGATCTTAATTAGCCAAATAAGTGCTCCATTTGAACCCACATTTATTCCGAGAAATCAACATTCTAAACCAGGTATCGTAGGTTTAATAACAACAACAACAACAAATTTTACACGATTTACTTTTCCAGTGTCTGCTGAACCAAAATTATCTTCTGATCATAATTCAATAATGTTCCACGTAAGATATGCTTTCGGAATATTTTCATTATTCTAAAGCCAATTGGACTATTACAAAAAAGCACTTATCGAGGATACCGCGACATTGACTCTACTCCTCTAGTTAACGATAAATATCTTAATTATTTAAACGAGCCGTATCTAACGAAATAACTATTACCAATCAAAAGCCCATATCTAACAACACAAAAATTCTAGTCAAATTTAAAAATTATCGTAGAAAACTGACGCAAAAATGTCAGCAAACTTAGCTAAATCTATATGTAGAACGCGTTAGCGGCATCCGTCGTATGGATACGACTAGAAATAGACTAAGTAAAACTACTGAAAGATTGATAATGTATTTTCAAAAGGTAAATATGAAAGTAAAACCGAGGCTGTTATAATCACAAGACGTAGACCATTTATGAATCAAACTATATCAGTCAGGCAGAGTGAGAAAGCAACCATGTAGATAAGAGGTTAACATTTACATCCTACTTTCGACAAAGTATTTAAAAAACATAAAACAAAATTAGTTGTCCGTTCCCCCGTGTTTAACAGAGTCTGCCATAAGCATCGAAAATAAATTCTTATTCTACGGAAGAAGTATATATATAGCATTGTCCAAGTTACTTTATGGTTCTCCTATATAAGCAGAAGCATTATTCAGAAGCGGCAAAGGGTACAGAATTACTGCTTTGCAATAATATTTAAATGAACCATGTTGTTGTTATACAAATGTGTAAAGTGGATGCATGGAAAACTACAATTTCCATTTGTTGAAAAGATCATAAAAGGAACAAAAAAATGTATTTTGATAAATGCAGTTCGTCAAAAATACCACAGTAGTTCATGAAATGGGCGACCGTGGCTATCGAAAAAATGCGGAACCAATGCAACGAATATAAGCACAAACGTATTAAACATATATATATATATATATATTCGTCTGATATAGAATCTGAATTTTTTATATCTTATAATATAGGCAGTACATGCGAACATATCTGAAAAGCTCTACATCTATTTTAGACAGAAGTGTGCAAAAGTACAACAATTCTCTAGGTTCCTATATTTTAATATGCAAAGAAGTTTTGTTTTTTCCACTTTTCCCTATCAGGCATATTCATAAGTATCTCACAAATATTATTACCGCTCTAAAATATTAGCTAGTAAATGTGTATATCCGATAAGAAATTATTTTCGTTACGGATGTTGGTCGATAACAATTTTTTTTGTTTGTTTGTTTCTTTTTTTTTGTTAACATATAAATAAACGTTTCTTTTCTTTCTTTCTTTTACTGTTCCGTACTCTTTTTGTATCAGGCTTACGGGACATTTATTTCACTGCCCGGAAAATGTGGCATAGTTATTTAAAAACAACTACTCGTCTACAAGGAATTATGAAACATTGTCGTCTGATGGTCCCTATCCCCATGGCGAGATGATGAGTTTACACTAGTGACTGTGCCATTTATACTCCGGAGATGAACATCTTGCAACGTTTATTTTGTAACATTTTTTTTCTTTTTTTTTATCATGCTTACATGGCATTTATTTCACTTTGTAAAAAAGTAACGTAATCGATTAAATCCGGCTTTTTTACAGGAATTAAAGGAGACCACATCATCTGGGAATCCAGGGTATGTCCCGGTAGCGAGCTCGGCCAAGTTTCATTCTAAGATCAGATCTTATGAAAGGCACCACTAAGTCGGGTTAATGTCAAAAACTTGACGAGCTCAAGAAAATGAATGAGCGTCTGTCAGTCTGCCGGTTTTTCCGGACTAATTTCTGCTGTCCAGATTGGCGCGCGTTTTCAAAAAAGATTAGAATGTTTTTTGAGGAAATTTTAATGCGCGAATAAAGGTGGGAAAATTTTACGTGAAAAAGTTCATTAAGCTACAGAAGGTAAATATTGTTGTTGCACCACCGCCAAGTAAACTTGTTTACCATTAATATAATAATTTATTATCTCATCTTTCGCAAAAACCTGTACAGGTTTCATTGGTAAATTGAAGCACTTTCACGGAACGCTCGGCAGTTCACAATATTTCAGCTTACATAAGACACTTTAGAAATGAAAGAATGATTTCGCCGGCGAATCGAACAGTAGATGATTAAAAAGGATATTTTTATATTTCCTTATTTTTAAATTTATTAGTATAAAAAATCGAAATCGGAAGGCCGAGTTATTGTGGAATTAAATTTAGAACTTAATTTCTAAAACACTCCGCAGCAATTACATTTGGTCGACTTAGCGAGCAATTTAAATATCGGAAAAAATATCATTTTGAGTAGAGGTTGACCGATGGAAACCGTGGATTATTTGAGACAAGGAGGAATTTTTACCTTTTGATAAGGATTAAAAAATTTACAATCTTTCCTGTCTCCGTTCAATCAATATTGATTTGCTGTGGGTACCTACTCGGGCATATTTGGTAATGAAGCGGCTGATTCCTTGGCTCGGGCTGCTACTGTTTCCTCTCGTCTTTTTCTTTAAAACAAATCCTCCTATCAATTTGTAAACGCTTTCATATCAGATCACGGTATATCGGATATTTACGCTCCCTCCTTTTCTAATAATTAATTCATTTCATCTGTCAGTTCAGCTTACTGTTCCGGCATATTCATAGTGTTTCTTTTGCATTACTCTCTTCTTCGATATTCTGATGTTGTTTCCATTGCTCGTATGCGCTATAGCCACATTCTTTGCTGCCATTATCTAAATTTCGTTTTTCCTTGATTTCTTCTCCACACTGTCCTTTCCATCATCCGGATGATGCAGTTATTTGCGCGACGCCGATCATGTGTTTTTCCACAGTGTTTATCTTTTTCTGTGCAGCGTTCTGCTTTGTATTCTTATTTGCTGAAGCTTGGACTTCCTACTCTTTATTGTGCTTCCTATATGCTGTCCTTTCCTTCCCAAATTATTTATTCCTGCTATTTGTTCCTTTTTAGGTAAAATTTCTGATCGAATCAAAATATAACCGACTTCTTTCCTTACCTTTTGTTTCAGATCCTTGGTTGACGAGCCCCCAAAAAAAAATAAAATAAAATAAACAAATAATTGTGCTTGATATAAGCAAAGTGGTTAAATTTTAATTTGTTGCACTTAAGCAACAGTGGATTAAAAAGAAAATTTCGATTTTTTTTTTTTTTGTTTTTTGCACGGGACCGGGTCAATACCCCACTCGATATTGTATTTTTGAATTGAAAGACAAGGAAAAAAAGGAAAAAAGAAGATGCAAATAAAAACTGTAGGAAAAAATTTAGAAAGGCGTTCGTCAATTTGTACGTACGTCTTCGTGGTTCATAAAAATTGCGTCTACCTCTACTATCTCATGTCTTGGTACTATGTAGTAAATAGTCAACAGCAAATAATAATGATCCCCATTTACCCGGAACATATATCAGGAGAAAACGTTAGGTTACATATTTTTCTACCCATATACTGCGGTTTAACATTGACGTAACTGCACAACGTAAGATAATTTGCATATTTAGGATAATTTCCAGTTAAGCAATACAAGTAGCTCAGAAACTTGTTCTGAATTCTCTCAATTATCTCCGTATATATTTATCGTAATACGGATGATCCCGTATAATAGACAAATTTTCTGGCTGGGACCTTACGAAACTATTGTAAAGGGAGAATAAAGTTTTCGTATTATCGCGGAATCTCGTCCTTACAATAAAAGGCAACGTGCGGTAAGTCTGCTGAGCCGTATAATTAACATGAAACAAAAATTTAAGTTCACTGTACACAGTCCACAGCGGATACTGCAATACCATCCGTGTAATAATGTAATTCACTCGACTACGACGAAATAGCCTTCGAGGACATTTCTTAAAGTTAAATGGTAAATCATTACTTTCAACTCTACATTACAAGTTTGTCAAGATCTACTCGCAATTACAATTGATCGCAGAATGTATTCATCGATCTTTAAGTCATCTGCAAATGAAAGAAATTCGGATTTTGTAGATGGTAAATAACAGCGGACCACCCAAATCGGGATACCACAAGTAGGTGTACATTCTTTGGAACAATAACCATTATATACTACGTATTACAAGAATTAAATAAAATAAATAATCGCTAATAGTCACGTGGAAGGCAATGGCAAACCACCACGTACAACATCATATTTGCGCTAGGTCAGTACACAGCAGACACACACAGGACTGCATTTATATATGCCGATAAATCAAACGATTACTATCAGTTCCGAATGTAGACTTGCGTGTGTACATATTCGTATTGCATATAACAATTGCTATGAACACTAATACTTATGTCTGTACAGTTGAGATGTACGAATAGGTAGTCGCCGACACTCAGGAATTAAGTATGGCACTATAAAGAAGAAGAAGAAGAAGATAGACGTGGTTGAAGGTACTAATTGAAAAACTTTATGTAACTCTTTGAAACTCCGTAACTACCGGGTTTATGTAACAGTAGCCTATGATAAACTTTATCGAACATTTTATTGAAATCAGTATGAAAACAACATCAATAAACTTCATATCAAAAATCCAGAAAAAACGAAGTCGTATTATTCAGACTAAGAGCAGGTCACTCAGCTCTCACTCGCGGTTATATATTAAACAAACAGCCTCGACCTATATGTGAACCCTGCACAGTTCCCATCACCGATCAAACACATACTAATCGATTGTCCAAAATTTCAAACCCAACGAGACCTATACATCCAAAACGAATCTCTTGAATCTCTACTTTCAGACAATGATACTAAAACATACAAACTCTTCTCCTTCTTGCAAGCTACCAGTCTCTACTCCCTAATTTAAATCCAAACAGTTCTCACGCCTCTAGCCATAAGGCTGTACATGGCGTAAAAAAAAAAAAAAAAGAAAGAAAAACATCAACCTGATAACCGGTTTCCCTGAATTTAACTTTATTAACTTGCCGCGTTGCCACCCAATCCCACTCCAAGAACAGTTTCAAATAAAATACTTTCAAGTCCATTCTTTTTTTTTTTTTTTCATTTCAAAGCGTAAAATAAAAAATAACACGAATGACTTTTACGAAGAGATGGATTCAAAAAATCATACTACCTGAAGGAGATTAGAGTAGGGCATTTGAATTTCTTTGACAGCTTTTTTTCCCAATAAGGCCTCCATAAAATCCGTCACTGGTTCCTTCTCGATGAAAAATAACTCCTCGAATACAAAACAATAACCTCACTGAATCTTTATACTGTGCCGATCGGATATATTTTTGATGGGGTCGTGCTCAGAGCGACCGTGTTCACAGTGACCCACCAATAATGGTGTTCAGAGCGACCATCGGATTCTTTTAATTATTATTATTATTATTATTATTATTATTATTATTATTATTATTATTATTATTATTATTATTATTATATGCGAACTAGAGCGGCCAAGTTATTTTGTTAAAATTGCTAGAAATGATAATACATGACTAGAAGTGTACTCATGTTTAATCATATTTTCAACTAAAACTATATCGAGCATTTAGACAACGGTGCGTTTTATTGAAAAAAATTAAAGCCGATGTGAGTACGCCTCCATTCATCTATTATCATTTTACATTAACAAAAATTATATACATTGCCTAATTTTGCATCAAATTACGTTTTTATAATATTGTATACTTCAATGTTAATATAGAAATATCAAGTTTAAAGTAAATAATAACGAATTTAGAAATTACATAACTTATAAGAGAACCGTAACAGAATATGATCGCAATTCATTGTAGTAGTATATCAGAGATTTCCAGGAAATTACCTTCGCGGTATCTTTTGGTCGCTCTAAACACGTAACCATTTTTGATGTTTCATGCCGGGCCAAAAATAAAACAAAAAAAATTCATATTATTTATGATTAAACATAAAGGAAAAATACATATACACGTAATGATGCATTATAACTATAATGAACCTGTAAGAATTATACGAGTATTATCGATTTAAAAGAGTCTTTTAAACAGTTTGAACTTTCCGAAAAGTTTCAGCACTCGTAAAGTAATTTGACGATCATAATTTTCTTCGAGAAATCCCAAAACTGATATTTTCACTTTTTTTTCTATCATTCTAATGCGCAACTTTCCACTGGCATGTTAATTTTGAATTATATTCGTACTCAAGAAATTACGCATAACAGTAGCCCCGATTTTTACCGTGTGCGTGCACCAATCTAATATCGTGAACCGATGCTAATGTACGACAGAGCATATCGAACTAAAATATTTGCTGTGATCGATTAACCTATTATTTGCTTACAGCTGTCGTAGTACTGGTCGATTAGGTAGTTATGTTGCGTTGTTCAAATCCCACTGTTAAAAATGTAGAAAAATTTCGCTTATCCATAACTGAAAGAAAAATCGTATTAATCAATAAACCGACTATCCACAAATGGTAATTTATTTGTACCGAGGAGGGAAACTATTACGTGTATTTTAAGTAGTTGCTATAATTGTACAGATGACTTTCATACCCAACCACAAATGGTAGCCATATTTTTGAGTTTGGAAAAATGTCTCTCTTAGAGCTTTTCTTCATGGAGAAATTGGCGCAAATTATTTTTTCGGCAAATACAAACTCTCCCCGAACGCGTATATAAAAATTTTATAATTTAACAAGAAAAAAATATCCAGACAGAATGATATTTACTCATTCAACGTATATTTCATTTTTACTATACTACGTTATTAAACCAAAGTAACTCTCTAGTTTCGACTGTTTCAATTTATTTATAAAAAAAAACAGTTCTTCCATAATGCCTATAGAGTTGGAGTTGACTACGTTATTTTTCGTATATTTTTTATTTTGTGTTTGCCCCCCTCCACCCTAAAAAAAATAATTTCAGTTTCAATTTTGATTTTTGCTGCGTATTTACTTCAAAACGTAATATGAAAACCTTAAAACACTTCCAGGGTTTGTTTTTTTCTTTTCTTTTCTTTCGATATCACCACCACGACTATTCACAACAGAATTGGAGCATGCAATAAAATCATTGGATTGGAATGAAAGAGGAATAAATATAAATGACAGATATTTACACCACCTTTGCTCTTTGCAGATGACATTGTGTGATCATAGCACAGACCAAGGATGATTTAGAATGTATGATAAAGAAACTGGAGCTGAGCAACGTCGGTTTATAAATAAATCCGAATAAAACAAAGTACATGAACTACATATTCAAGAACAACGATCACATACATAACGAAATAGGAATACAAGCAGGAAACATAAAAGAAACAGACCAGTTCACATATTTTTTGGGTAAAGTTTTCACAAGCGGAAAACAAGGGATGAAATTAGACCTCGAAAAGAAAATATCGAACGGTTGGATCGCATACCATAAAATACGAAATCGGTTCACAAAATAAAGCGAAAATATTTAACCAATGCATGATTCCAGTGCTAACGTATGCTGCGGAAACCTAGTAACGAAAGAAGTCACAAGAAAATTAAGGGAAACTGAAAGACGGATAGAACGAGCTTTACTTCGCATAAAGCTACGACATAAGATTAAATCAGAATATATCCGAAATAAGACAAAATTTGAAGACTTAGGGACAAGGCTGAACAAATGGGCCCGGGCTGGTCATGTTGGTAGGCAAGTAGATGGAAGGTGGACAAAGACGAAACTGATGCAATGGAGACCGTATACGGGAAAGCGCGCACCAGGAAGACCGCTTTTAAGGCGGACGGATGATATCGTGGCAACAATAGGGAAACAATGGCTTCGTGAAGGGCAAGTATCGATGGAGTAAATTAACGGAGGCCTACATCAAATCAATGATGTAACGCAGGCAAAAGAAAAACATTACGCCTGGCATAAATAAAAATAACGTTATCATTAAAATAATCTAATATATACATATATAAGAAAAAAAAAAGAAAATGATAGAATTTATAAAAAAACGTGTACGCCACCCCGTCAAGGGTATGGGACTTACTTTATACTACTATTCAGCTCTCTCTTGACAAGCGCCTGCGTGGTAAAAGTAGCATATATTCCAAATTTCGTATTTACGAGAAACATGGTTGTGATCGGACAGCTATCCCATAGTTTCACACCTATATGTGTATGTTAACGATTATGCTAATCTCACCTTGCCCGGTTAATGAGAACATTTTATAACAAACAAAATCTGTAACATTTTTGCGTTGCGCTTATAAAAGTCTTTCTTTCGTTTTGCAAATAAAACATCATAGTTAGTTGAAAACAACTCTTCGATAAGAATTATAGTAGACTAGAAGAACGATATAATGTTTATTAAATGACACGATATCATTTTTACGCCAAAGATATGATTGAACGACATTTTAACATTTATAACATTTCAATTTTTGAAGAAACACCTAGTAGTCAATTAAAATCAATCCTTCTATAAAATTGTAGAGGTTCCTAGTATCGGTGGGTAGACGACGAGTTTCGACAGATCTCGAGTTTAAGTGCATAAATATGCTAAGACGCGGTTTAGAGAATGCTACATGCATAATTGTTGTTGTTGTTGTTTTATGGGGGTTTTCTCGATTCTAGTGTGAGTGCAACGTAGCCAGTTATAATCGTTCCGGTGAAAGATTATGCGATATTTCAGCAAAATTGTTTCAAATGTTCGGTAAAACTTTAACTGGCGCCGACAAAATGATTAAAACACAGCAGCACAATTCCGTTAGATCCAGGTAACTTTTGTTTGACTGCCGAAATGATTTGTGAGCTTCTAAACGATATTATTCTTTAGGACGACGCACGGGCGGATTTTATATTGGCGCTGATTACGGTCTAGTGTCGGCGTCTCGCAAGCTATTCAGACGAAACACCTGCCATTTCCGCTATAAAAGTTAATCTCTTGCCTTTGAACAAGTTCGGAAAGAATTGCAATCAATCTGTTCGTTTTATTCTACTCGCCGTCTTTCCCCTATCCCGCTCTTTTTGCCGCGGTTGCTACGACCATTTCGAAGTATTTCGTTCATCGCTAAATTTTCCGCTGAGGTGAAAAAAGTCATTTAGAGAGTAAGTTGCCTTTGTTCTGCTTCGAGCAGGCGAAAACAAAGAACGTGTATAGCTAAAAAATAAAACGTGACGTGATGGCGCGGCGAGGAAGTGCGGCGGTTATTTATTAAAGGAGACGAAGGAGAATAACATCGGAAATGCCGAACATATTTCGCGAATAAATCAAACAAGTTAAGCATATAAAGCGAAACTTATTATGATAGTGATAGTATGACGCTAGCCACGCTTAACAGCCTCAAAAAGTTTTTACTACGCATCGAAGGAGCAGGAAATTTAACAGCTCTTTATCGTAACTTACACGAGAAGCCGATACCGAAGCGCTACCAACACGTTAATCACTGCGACTGCCGCTTAACACACTCGGAGCAGCGAGATTCGCCGAGACCGCTCTTTCTAGTCACCAAGCGATCCGAGTAGCCCCGATGATGAATGGGAAACTGTTATAGCACATGTAACTTTTGTCCTGGTAATTTCCTATTCTTCTTTTATTATAATTCTAGGCGCACTTTTCTGGGTGTTTTTTTTTTCTCTTCTACACACGTAACATATCAAGTCATTAATCGGAGAGAGCGCAGAGCAGATGCATGTTTAACGATCTTCAACATTTGCAATGCCGATTAATTGTTGATGATTCCGACGCATTTCGTTACAATCAGAATTTAATCAGATTCTCGAAAAGCAAATGTAATATTACGAAAATATTTTGTCGCCTGAACTACTGTGTTGAATTACTATTCTAAAAGAATTATAAAAAATGAGAATGTCTAGATCATATTGGATGTAAAATAAACAGTTAAACAATGACGTTAATTAGTTCCGCTAATAATAAAGAATTAATTGCACAATTGTAAAACAAAAAACATAAAAACCCCAAAAAAAATTAGAAACACACGTAAAAAATGTATAAAACAAAATTAACGGTATTTACATGTAAATGCGGTACAATAATATGAACTATGAATAACGTTTAATAATAGAAGGATGCGAAAATTAAAATATTCCGAAGCAGTAATATCAAATGATGAAAAGGAAGATAAAGAATTGAATCGATGATGTAACGCAGGCAAAAGAAGAAGGAAGAATGCAGTGGAAATACTAATTTACAGACTTAATTTTCATTTTGGTGTTATACATACAATGTGAAATTATTAAACGAAACTGTACAAATTTCCAGTATTTTGCTATAAGTAATAAATTAAGTTATCTGTTCTATATACATATATACATATACATAACAGATCAGCGTGGACATTTTTTTATTCGAGTATATTCCATCACTTCGGTATATTGCACGTATTGTACACGATAACCAAAGTGGGGCGCGTCATAGATTTTTATCTCATTGTTAATACATTATATTTTTTACATTAAGATTATAAATTATAATTTACAATCATTGATATACTTCCTTTTTTTTACATTATTTATTTAAATGAATTTTAATTTATATTATCTGTAAACAGAAGACTCCTATTTCGATTTTTTTTGTTTTTTAGAAAAACGTTTTTTATCTATTGTATATTTAAAATATAACGCGTTTAGCAAACTTTTATTTGTGGAAATTAACTTATTCTCAGTTTTAAATTATTTAGAAAAATCTGCTCTATGTTTAAACCGTTTCGTCCTAAGTTGGTTATAAATTTTCTTTTTTTCTATTTGCCAGTAATGTTCGTTCAAAATAAAATATACATCAATTATACATATACACGTACATTATAAATGTCCATACATCTGTATAACTCTCATATTAAAACAAACTTTAAAAACATTGTCCACAGCTGCAAAGTATGATCGAGGTGATTTAAGATTTATATGTACTGAAACTCTTCCTTTATGGACTTACCAACTTGTTCTGCAGCAATCAGTGCTGCGTGTCTAATCAACTACGCTACAGAAACTAATATAGCGCTCCTGTTGCATGATTCTTTAACGATTTCTCTGTAACTTGATACGGATTCGGTACGCCTAGTGCTATCTCTTGACGACGTTTAAGTTAGAAATTATTCTCTGGTTATTCATCTATTCACAATCTCTCAAACGTCCGTCTAGGTTGCATCACCGCTTTGTCGTGTCAAGAACGCTTAATCGGACAAAACCAAAAATCCCCATGTTCGGTTGCGAGTCCGGTCATTTGAACGATCGCATCGGGGTAAAGACGCATTGGTGTCTGGGTAGTAGTGGTCGAGAGCTGCGACAGTGACTTGTGCTTGCGGCGAAAGCGCGGGATACTGTGTGTGTCGAGTAACGTTGAGCTGTAGGCAGACTGAAAAATCCCGCTAAAATCAGGCAGGGTAGTATGTGCGGTGATCTAGGCAGAAGTGTTCTTCTAAAAGCTTCTGCGTAGCCTTTTGTTACCGTCGCACTACGCACACTGTGTTCGATCTGTTGCTTTGCAGAGTCTACTAATCGTCGTTGTTGTGATCGTCACGGAAGCAACATTTTATCTAGTCTGGTCGTACCGTTCTGTGCACCGTAAATCACCATACCGCGAATATAACCGTTTTTTGTTTTTTTTTTGTGTTTAAAATGTAATGTAAAAAACTTGTTCCTGTTTATTTTTTAGTATGTGCAATCATAGTCAATTTTTGTTAGTCCGGTTTTATTTATGTTGTTTCGTAGAATATGCGTTTTTTGATACAAACTTTAGTTCGTCGGACACGTGATGTGAAATTTTCGTGATATCTTTCCAACGTGGAGAGACCGACCGCCGCGGTTCTAAAGCGGGATCATTTTTCGGTAGTTTTTTAGGAAAAAAGCCTAGTGGCCCGTCAGAAGCTTATCCTAGTGCAACACTGCGAGTGTTGCTGGAGTCCGTTATTTTTTTATTTATTAGCATCATCTGTTCGAGACCAGTGAGTTTCTAAGAAATGGCGCCACGAAATACATAGGTACACCAAAAAAGTGAGTTTCTAACAAACTTAAATTTTTAAAATATTCCAACGAAAAATATATTCCCCTTTATCAAGTATTACTCTTTAAAATAAGTGAATAGACATTATTACGAAGAATTATTTATAATATTTTTTTAAGTACGCAATCAAAAACTATTATCCGGTAATTCAATTTTGTTACGTCTATGCTGTATAGCTGCTTCGGGCATTTTCGACTGTAAATCTTTAGCTTTCCTGAAAAACTTATTAGTGTCAACTTACTATCATTTCTGAAGGTTTACTTGCCTGAATCAATATAACTATCTTCATTTTTTACGATTCCGTGCAATTACAAGAAATTCTTTTAGAAATGATAAAAATATCAAATTAAAATATGCAAAAACTCCGAAACAGTATACACACATCAAAATAATCATAAGATATTTAAAATTAGATCTATAATCAGAAGATAATTGATCACGCTGGACGACAAAAATCGCAAAAAACTATTGAAGAGTATATAATATGGAATTTAAAATTATCACAAATACTAGATATTGGTACTCCTACACCGTATTGTTCCTTCCGTGTATCTTGTCTTTTCCTTTTCCACATATCGTTCCCATTGTTTGTTTCTTCCTTCTAATAATATCTGACCGCATCAAAATATACCTAATATTCATTTCCATTTCTAATTGTTTCTGGGTGAAGGTTTTTCTGATGAACCAGCCAAATAAAAAAAAAAAACTTTAAAAGTGAAATTAGAAACATAAAACCGCCCATTCGAAAAATAAAAAAGTCACTGATAAAAATTATTTGGGCAGCCGATAGCAAAACAAAAAAAAAAAAGTATTCACCTAAGTAATGCCCCAGTGAAAAAGTTGAAAAAACCAGAATATATTCCAAACATGTGCATAAAAGAGCGCTTTCTCATATTGTCCAGCTTACAACTTCGGAGAGCCAAAAGCTGCAAATTTTGGAAAAAAATATTTTTTTTTCCGGTCATGTAATATATTGATGGAACGATTGCTATTTGATAGGAACAAACCTATATTTCATTGTTCGTGTTTGAAATTTAGTTTTAACCATTCATAAATGTACTTATATTGACAGATAAATGTAAAATAGGGGTGGGTGGGGGGGGGGATAAGACCAGAGTTTTCTACTTGCCCGTCATTATTATCATGTCTGTTGCAGAAGCGAAAATTAAAATAAAACGACAGCCTGAATCTTAAATAATTCGAAATAGGATTATTAAAAGTATAAATAAACTATTCACATGATTGTGAATGGTTTTTTTATTTATTTCTGAACGGAAATACTAAGAGTATTGTTTTAGGAGGACTATGATTCGAAGTTTAATTCTTCTAATAATAACGATTAAAGGGATATACAAATGCTAGAAGGTAAGCACGAATGCAAATGTAGCTCTATAAATGAACAGAGACAGAAAAACATTTTGATAATCCGGTGCTGTACATAAAAGACCCGTTTTACATCATCGCTCGATTCTGACATAACAACTTCGCTGTGAAATATAAATTAGCTGACTTCTGATACGTACATTTAAAAGTTTCGTTAATAAAAAACAATTCATAGTATTAAATAATCGGTCAAATTCTTTGTCCAATGTTTTGTGTTTGCATAGTCACACCCGTATTCACACAAATATAAATTAACAGCTCTCTGTCATTTAAAGCGTAATGTAAATTAACTGAATTTATTTATTTTAATGTGAAACGTCTTGAAAATCACTCGTGAAACGAAATAGTAAAACGAAATCACGCAACGCAACGACTATTATTTTTCACCGCATATATTTATATTAATTACAACGTAATTCTTAGGCTACCCCCATTCGACAAAATGTCCCAGAAAAATGTCCCAATTTTATGTAACGCTAAATGTCCCAAAAAAATGTCCCAGAAAAATGTCCCAGAAAAATGTCCCAATTTTATGTAACGTTTGTTATATTTTATAGGATTTTTGTTATTGTTATTTAAAAAATGTCACAATTTTATGTAATGAAATATGTAACGAAAAATGTAACGAAAAAATGTCTTATTTTATATAACGGAAGTTAAATGTTAGAATAAGATTTTTGTGGTTATGTTATTTTTTGTGTGTGTTGATGCCAGTAAGAATTACGTTGTAAATTTTGATCATTTTATACAAAGTATAGAAGAGAAAGAGACAGAAATAAAAGCAAGAGGGGTCAAGGGGCACAGCCCCTTGCGAGGCCAAAATGGCCGAGTTTATATATATATACACACGGGTGTCGCCAGCCGATGATCCGGGGGGGGGGGGGGGTGCAAGATGATAGAAAGAGGATATGAGTTATAGGAAAAATAAAATTTATAAGTTGTAAAGGCTTAATAAAATACAACAATAAAATCTTAATTAAAATATAATTTTCGTGGGTTTCTGGGAAATTGTCCATGGTTATGCGCCTACCAATACTCATCATGGCCAGTTGATTAAAAAGTTTCAAGGTTCCAGGGGGGCAGCTGCCCCCTGCCCCCCGCTAGCGAGCTCATGTGTATATATATATAGAAAAATACTTAAACCGATATAGGCGTTTCAGGTTAAACCAACGGCTCTGTGCCCCAGCACAGCCGCACCCTAATTTTTTATTATTATTTTGGGTTCGTCAACCGAAGACCTTTATCCAGAAACAATTAGAGAAGGAAGAAGTCAATTATATTTTGATACGATATCAAATGTTGTTTATAAGAGACGCAATATGGAGTAGGAAGACCAAATCGCAGCAAACTGAAGTGGAAAGCAGAACATTCAGCAGAAAGAAATCAACACTTAATAAACACATGATCCGCATTGCAAACATGCTCTTCATTCGAGTAGAAAGGATAATATGGAGAGGCAACCAACGAAACACGAAAACGGGAGGAAGATAATAGACTATAGCTTAAGAACGCAAGCGAATAACGGAGACAACAACAGAACGACAAAGTGAAGAAAACAAAGAGAATGACGAATTGGCAAGAAGACTAGGTTGAACAGTCAGATAAAAAGAACAATTGTTAGAGAAAGAGGAAACGTATACATCCGGTACCAAAGTCTGAGATGAAAACCTTTGCACAGCGGGAGATGGACGATGCAATTTCCTAAAAAAAGAAGTGAGAAGAGGCAAAAACCCGAACCAAGGAGTCCGCTGCTTCATTACCGAAGATGCCCGAATGACTAGGAACCCACAGCAAATCAATTTGAATGGGATAAAGAGAAGAAAGAACAACTGAATTTAGTTCTAATATATTTCTTTTTCTATTCATATTTAGCGAGTGTAACCTTGTTATAATTCTCTTAATTACTCGGCGAACCGTGTTGACCGACAACGAAGTGGTTCGAAGTTATTTCTGATCGCAGACTGCTTTTCTTATCAGCGTTCGGCAAGGATGCATTTTGTCCCCCCTTCTTTTTAATATATATGCGGAGGCGATTTTCGAAGAGGTACTTGGTGTAAACGATGGGGGAATTAAGCTAAATGGTATAATAATTAATAATATACGTTATGCGGACGACAGTCTTATAATAGCCAGTAGCCAAGCAGAACTGCAGCAGATGATAGACAAGCTGGTAGAGCATAGTAAAGCGTTTGGACTTCTGATGAACACCTCGAAAACAAAAGTTATGGTTTTTTCAAAAAAGCCAACCAAATGCATCCTGGAAATTAATGGCGCAGAAATAGAGCAAGTCACGACAATCAAATACCTAGGCACCACTCTGGATGACAGCTGCACCTCAAAGAAAGAGATCCGTTCTCGAATCGAGATGGCTCGAGCAGCGTTTATAACTATGAGAAATATTCTCACAAGACGCGAATTGAACATTGATCTAAGGATGAGATTTCTCAACTGCTACGTGTTTACAATCTTGCAGTATGGTTGCGAAAGCTGGACGTTGGATTCCACACTGGAAAAACGCATACAGGCTTTCGAAATGTACACTTATCGTCGTATGCTACGGGTATCCTGGGTTCAAAGAATCACAAACAAGGAAATTCTAGATAGAATTGGAAGACAACCCATGCTGTTAAACTCGGTCAAAGAACGCAAGCTACGGTATTTGGGCCATGTAATGAGAGGCCCTAAGTACGAGATCCTGCGAGTCATCCTAGAAGTAAAAATAATGAGCAAAAGATCTGTTGGACGCCCGCAGAACTCCTGGAGGAAAGATTTCTGTCGATGGCTTGGATGCACATCAATTGAGTTGTTCCGCTCCGTTGATTCAAAGGTCATTCTGGTAACGTGGATCGCCAACCTCCGAGGCGGAGATGGCGTATGAAGAAGAAGAAGAAGAAGAAGAAGGAGAAGTAGTGTATATTGAATGAGGCAAAGTTTAGGTTATTATTGTCATGCGCTTTTTGCTAGTTTACCGAACTGGCCGTGTTCAAATATTTAAAGAGATGTTTTAAAATTAGTCTTTTTCTCATCCTGATCGCCGCGATAACACGCTATGTTATGTTTGTTAAATGAATGGACAAAATATCATGTGATTGATTAATATTTTTGTTAATACGAAAAATTGATTTCATCTAAACTTAAACCGTATCGTGATACGCTATAGATGGGGTAGGCGAGAAAATTGGAATTATTTGAATACAAAATATGATGGAATAATTTAAAATACGCAAGAGAGACTATTTCTGAAATATATATATATATATAATAGAAATTCCATTAATATAGGTAATTCGTAAGCATACAGCTGATCATCTGACGGCGTATCTAAAATGAAAAGGGAATTTCACAAAAATGACTGTGTAAGATGATAAGAGACGGATGAATAGAGCGGAATCTGTTCGATCTCGGCGCACGGAAATTACTTTAATTATGCCAGCGGCTGTGTGAATCCGCTTTACGCGCAAACGTGTCCTTATACGTACCTGCATTTTCTAGTCAGTTTTTTTTTTAGTTATTTGTATATAGTCATAATCGCGTTATATCGAAAGTCATCATCCTAGTCACTACAAAAGCATATTGCTTTAAGAAGGAGGCGCAATAATCGAAGAAAATAAAAGAAAAAAAAAAGAATAAGGAACAGCTTCGAAATAGTGTAGCCGGAGATCAAAAAACTTCGAAGACCGAGGGTAGACGAAAACGCTCGAAAGTCACCAGTGCCTATACGGTAGCTACTGGAGGAGCTAAGAAGCCCAGCCTTCGCAGTCACTAGTCAATCAGACGGATAGATCGCAGTCAAGGAAAATACAGGCCAGATTTATATATTCATATTTTATATTATTTTATTGTTGTTGTTTAAAAATTTGTGAGTTCTGCGATTGATTAAGTATATGTGTATGGTATATGTATTTTAATGAGTTGGATTGATTTGTGTTAATTTTTTTTTATGCAGCTGCATCTCCCAATCATTTAGTGTCTCGGTGTTTTAAAATATAGAAAAATTTTGTGTACGAAGTGTTGGATTATTGCCTGTGTGAGTGTGCGAAGTAATTTCCGGAAGACCGAGTAAAAAATATTAAAGACAGAGATAAAAGTAGTAAAAAGTGTAAATTAACTTCATTTAAAAGAAATATATATATATATATTATCACAGAACTGGCTACCTCTGGTGGCCGGTAACGTGATAACCGATATTAAAAGGATTGAAATACCGAATAGAAGAAGTAGCGATGGAACGAATTGAGTGTATTTATTTACGAAAGTAACCAAGCAGTACTAGTCAGCACATGAGATTCCTCAGTTCCAATTATACGTAGCAAATAGGCAGCTCGAACGCAGGTTTTTTTGACCCACTTATTTAATTATTTATTTTGTTCTGGTTATTTCTGTCGTGTGAATATTATTTACTGTTGTTGTAAGTGACCGACACGGATAGGTTGGAGTGCCAGTGTTGCTGTGTGGGCCCACGTCGCGATATCGATCGTGCGGTTTTTGTCCAGCGAAGTGCGCCATTCTTTTTTTATTCATTTATTTATTTACAGAAAGAATTATCTTTATGTTAGCAATCTTGGGTTAATCATTTAAGTTGGAATTGGCGGTGTGAAAATCAAGAAAACGTAACAATATATATATATATATATATATATATATATATATATATATATATATATATATATGTATATACGAGGGTCAGTCAAATATAAATGAAACTTTTTTAAAAATTAACATTAGCGCTATTTTCCTACATAGTTACCATCTTTATTGATGAATTTTACCAGAGTTTTGGTAAATTTTTAACGCTGTTATCAAAGAACGAATGCTGTAAGTCAAAGAACCAATTGCGCACAAATTGCATACAACCTTCATCATCTTCAAATCGCTGTCCACCTAATGCCTCTTTCAACGGCCCAGACAAATGATAATCGCATGGACTTAAATCTGGACTATATGGCGGATGTTCAACGGTTGTCGAGTGCATTTGGTCCAGTTTGGCTTGAGTAAGGGCAGTTGTGTGTGGCCTAGCGTTGCCGTGCAAGAGCAATACGGATCGGATCGAAACGTCGCTTCTTTTGGGACGATATGCCGCCTTGACTGAACGGATAAGTTGACAATAGTATTCGGCATTAACAGTCCTTTATTCGGTTAAAAAGTCAACGTAGACTACGCCTCAGTAATCCCAGAACACAGTCAAAAGAACCTTTCCCGCCGATAACTTGAATTTCACCTTCTTTGGTGCAGCTTCGTTCTTTCTTCGCCGTTCCATACTAGTTTTTTTTGATTCCGGAGTGTAATAGTGCACGCACCTAAGTTTCGTCACACGTTAAAATCTGTTCGAGAAAAACATTTCCCTCTTTCTCAAAAAATCGATTGAGTAGGCGCCGAGAAACTTCAACGCGTGTGCTTTTTTTTTTGTTCGCTACTCAGCAGACGAAGAACCCACCTTGCCGAAATTTCACGAAAAAGGAGATGGTCATGGATAATAACCTAGACGCTACTATGACTGATAGCAACTGAAAATGCAATACTGTGTAAGCCGTCTGTTACATTTAGTGAGACTTTGAACGCGCTAAATGTTTTCAAGGGTAATGCTCGTGTTTGGACGAAATGGATGAGTCAAATTTTCGGCTATATTTCGACCACTATTGAACGGACGATGCCACCACTTGTCTACCTTCGATAATGTTTCATTTCCGAGCTGTGATCGCAATCTATCGAGAATTTCACTATGTTTTACTACACCTTCGTTACTAAGAAACTTGATAATAATGCGTTGCGCAATGCTACTTGGTACTCGTTGCTCACTTATCGTAAACAAACGCGGTAGAACGTATTTTGTTTCTCTACCACTGCACTGAGCGCATCTAAAGATATCAAAAACAATATCCCCCCCTAAGTTACATCGCGCAAGGTGCATTCGCTCGGCTTCAGTTAAAAAAGTCTCGTTTATATTTGACATTTGACCGCGCCTCGTGTATTTAATTCTGTTTTTAAAAGCAGTCGACCTCTTCATATTACAGTTATATTTTTTATTATATTGCAATAAAATAAGCAAATTGAAGGTTGCGAAATTATTAATTATCGAAGAATTTCGAAACAAAGTAATGAAGACTATTTTGAAGAAGGTGCGCATATTTACAGGAATGCTGGATCGAAAATAATACACATGTAGTATTACAAATTTTAAGTTGATTGTTTTTGTCTCGAATTTAGTATCATGTGAATGTCCCCACTATTTTTAACCTATACGCCGAGCAAGTTGTCAAACGAACCGATAATGGATCAACCGTGTGGAATTAAGATTAATGGTGAAATTATCAATACGGTCATATTAACAGATAACGCCATCAGGACCTATAACGGTTGCTGCAGAAATTCGATGAAACTGGCAAGATTTTTCGGCCTGCACACTTAAATGTAACGAAAAACCAAACGGATGGTAATTATTAATTAACAAGTATCTCTCGTTATTAACTGTAAACGATAAAAATACTGAAAGAGTCGTCAATAGGTTGCAATATCTTGATTGCTATGTCATCGACAATCTAAACGCGGATACGAAATTAGCGCAAAATAGAATTACGCTCGAGCAGTCTTTAATAATATGAAACACAACTATTGGAACAAGACAAGATACGGTTCGTTGTTATATTCAATCAATTTCGTTGTACAGCACTGAGTCTGTGCCCATAAATGAAAAACAATTGATAGATACAAAAGAAAACTTTAATACGTGTTTTTCGAATGATCTAAATAGCTCAAGTACCGCGGAGGAGCGATTGAACTCGAACTCTGTATTACCTTAATAGTATCACGTATACGAGCATTTGTAAGTGATGCCCGGATGTAGCGTCGAAGTTTGAAGAAAACGAACAAAGCGCCTCCATCACAAAATTGAAAGGAAAAAAAGTGAATAAACGTGTGTCCGACAGTCGTCTGTTTCATCGTTGCGTTCGTTCGTCATCAGTTATCGTAATCTAATATAATATATCGCGCCGCGACCGCATTAGCTCGCTCTTATTTGCAGGTAGCCGTAGTAATACCGCTACCATGCTTCAACAATCGAATACGGGTGAGTCCGTTCCATTTTATGCTAACACTAACAATTGTTCTATCGCTACTAATATGCATTCTAATCAAACCGTTTCACAAAATAACTCGTCATCCTATGCCGATAAAACAAAGAAGAAAATTACTCCCATCACCGATTTCAGCCATCCAACCGAAGATCAAGGCATTATCTTAAATCATTTACCTAATTTTCAAATAATTGACTACCTTCAAGCCCTCAAACTACTAGTAAAAGATTCAAAAAAGATTTTAGCCGCCTCGCGAGTCAATAACAACAGAATAATAATATTTCTAGCAAGTAAAAATATTGCGAACGAAATAGTGCACGTCCACGAGGGAAAAAGACTCGGAGAACATTTTGTGAAGGCGATAAAACTAAATACGGCATCTCGTAAAATAATCCTATCGAACGTCAGTCCCATAATACCCAATAGCATCATAGAAAGTTTTTTAAAATCCTACCTAAATCTTCAATTAGCCTCGCACATTTTCCTACTCAGAGTGCAACCTCACCACGAAGAATTTGGTCATATCATAAGTTGGCGTAGACAGGTGTATGCTAATATCCTTGAAAACACCCAACTACCAGCTTCTTTTATTCTCCATTATAACGATAAAAGTTACCGTATCTTCTTAACTTATGATGAACTGGTCTGTTTTAAATGCCACGAAACTGGCCACAAAGGGGACGATTGCCCACTAAATGTAGATCTACAGGATATTTCGGAAACGGATTCCGCATCAACCAACCCTATCGCGTCACCTATCATTATTAACAATCAACATTCGAGTGAGGATTTAGTTACTCATACGCGCACAAACGAAAATCCGGATATAAACAGTCAATTTCCTCCGCTAATAAATCAGCCAACAAAAACAACTAATTTTAAACGTCCAGCACCCTCAGAATCTTCACACTCTTCAACCTCGCTTCCAATTGCAACACCTTCAGTTTCAAAGGAAATGGCAACACCAGAACAGAAAACTGAATCGAAAAAAAACAAAAAACCAAAGAACACATCCGATATCACAGAAGAGCACAATGGTGAAACCAAGTCAGATGATTCCTCAGACCCGTCAATCAAAGATATTTTCAAAACCTATTTGGAACTGGAGAGAACCAACGAATTAGAATCTACACTAACTCCAGCAAATTTAATGATTTATGTAGACATGTGCTCAAGTACGCAAGATGCTTACAAAATCGCAACGGAATTTACTTCAGACATTCCAAGTTTGATTCGTCAACTCAAACAAAGCTACGAATACATAATACATCGTAAAACAAAAACAAAAATCACAAAAATCACAAAAATTCTTCAACTAATTACATCAAGCCATCCTTCCATCTTTTAAACTCCTCGCATATTCATTCAAAGCTCCAGGCACACACACTTAATTTCATTGTCCATGTCAAGGAACACCATTATCTCATGGAACTGCAACGGTTTCTACTCCCGCTTTGAAGATCTCAAAATATTAATAAACTCTTACTCTCCAGCAATAATCTGTCTTCAAGAATCACATTTAAAACCAAATCAAAACTGTCTCCTATCAGGGTATAACAGTATTACGAAATCACCGAACATAATTCGACGCAGCAAAGGAGGCATTATCCTAGCTGTAAAATCAAACCTTCATTTTCAGAAAATAACACTACAAACTAATCTACAAATCTTAGCCGCTACTATTTTTATGAAAGATCCTGTTACAATTTGCACTGCTTACTTCCCTCCGGGAGAAAAACTAGACGATGAAGCAATGTTGTCAGTTATAAACTGCTTACCTCGGCCCTTCATTTTATGCGGCGATTTTAACTCACACAGTCCCTTATGGAGCAGCCCCTATTACAACAAAAACGGTAAGATATTGGAAAAGATCCTATTACATGGAAATCTGTCTATACTGAATGCCAGAACCCAAACTCATTACAACTCTACCCATCGTTCGTGGTCCAACCTAGATTTGATAATCTGCTCGTCTCAATTAACCAACAAAACAGTGGTACACTGCCACAGCGACCTAGCTGGAAGTGACCACACGCCAATTATCATCTATCATGAATTTTTTCAACCTCAAGTAAACTTTCAGAATTGGCTCTCGTACAAAAAAACCGATTGGATAAAATATCATCGCTCCTGCTCAGAAACCTTCAGCACTATAATTGCTAGAAACATAACTTCAGTCAATGAATTTACGAACTTACTAATCTCCATCGCGGTAAATTGTTCCCCGAAAACATACCCCTCATCAAAGCACACTAAAACTAATCTGAAATTTGTTCCTTGGTGGTCTGATGAATGTCGTATTGCAATCAGAGACAGACGCAGAGCTTTAAAAAAGCTAAAAGCTAATCCATCTATATCAAACCATTTATTCTACAAAAATGCATCCACCAAAGCCATCTGGGTTCTCAAAAATGCCAAACGTACATCGTGGAAAAATTTTATTTCTACAATCACTACAGCGACACCAATAAAACTCATCTGGCAGAAAGTTAGACAGATTGAGAAGAATAATGCTTTTCACATACCTACCAGCTTGAAAACGAACAACAACATTGTTACTGACGAATCATCAGTTAGAAGCACTCTTGGTAATCATTTTGCTAACTCTTCCTCAGATACCAACTTCAATGCATCATTTCAAGACATCAAGAATTCCAAACTTATGAGCCACCTGGACTTTTCCTCTCTAGATCAGAAATCCTACAACCTACCAATCACTTTAGATGAGCTTAAATTATCTATCAGAGATACTAATCCTGGAGCCGTAGGACCGGATAAGTTCCATATTCATCTTTTACGCCACGCTCCAGATGAGACCATTTATACTCTTTTAGTCAACAACATTTGGTTTACAGGAGAAATTCCACAAAATTGGAAACTGGCTACAGTTATACCTCTTCTTAAACCCAACAAAGATCCGTTATTATTAGATAGCTATCGACCAATATCATTGACGTCCGTACTGTGCAAAGTTTTCGAAAGAATTGTAAACGCAAGACTTTCTTGGGAACTGGAAAATAACAATCTAATCTGCAATGAACAAAGTGGCTTCCGTTCTGGTAGGTCTACCTTCGATCAGCTCCTGTTTCTTCAAAACGCAATAAGTGATTGTTTCGCTACTAAGCGTCACCTATTGGCAATCTTCTTCGACTGCACAAAAGCTTTCGACATGGCATGGCGTTTTAAAATCTTGGAGACACTCCATAAATTCGGATTCCGTGGTCGCTTGCCAGTCTTCCTTCGTAATTTCCTCTCTAATCGGTATTTCAAAGTGCGGGTAGGACGTCAATACTCAAAACTATTCGATCTTGCAAACGGCGTTCCACAGGGCTCAATGCTCAGCCCTACGTTATTTAATCTGGCCATAAATGACGTCATAGACAACGTACACACTCCGGTCAGGTGCGCTTTGTTCGCGGACGACTTTACCGCATTCGTCCCCTGCACCAACGTCTTACAGGGACAAAAAATTTTACAAGAAACAGCCAACCGGATCAGTTCATGGGCAAGAAGCAACGGATTCATCTTCTCGAGCACCAAAACAGTAGCTATGCACTTCTGCAGAATAAGAAATTGTGGTCAAGCTCTCTCCATCTTCGTAAATGATGTCAACATCCCCACTGTGGAAACAGTGAAATACCTAGGATTAACATTTGACCGAAGGCTGTCTTGGTCTCCACACATTGACAAACTCAAATCTTCCTGTTTCAGAAAACTCAACCTTTTAAAAAAACTCTCTCATACCTCTTATGGTGCTGACAGATCGTCACTTCTGCACATCTACCGCGCACTTATACGTTCAAGACACGAATACGGGGCCGCAGTCTACGCCCTAGCCTCCAATACTGTACTAAAAAGACTAGATGTCATACAGCATGCAGCACTCAGATTAGCGACCGGAGCATTTCGCACCTCGCCGTCTATCAGCCTACTATGCGAAAGCGGAGAGTGGCCGCTTCATCTTCGCCGTGAACTGCTTTCTATTAATCCGTTAACCCACGTGATATCTTCTCCACGGAGTCCAGCCTTCCAATCCATCAGGCGCACACCGATGTTTTCATCTAAATTTCACATGATGCCGTATGCAACCGAAATACTGAGTTCCGTATCGAACAATAGTTTTCCGAAGATCTACTACTCAACACCTACTACTCTTCCACCATGGTCAAGCTTTTCGCCTCACACTGACCTATCTCTCTTGCATGTTGGAAAGCTCTCTACACCAGAGGCAATCAGAGGCGCATTCCAAGAACTTCTGTTGCAGTACGTCGACCATTTTATCATATTCACGGATGGCTCTAAATCGGACAGGGCTGGATGCGCAGTACTTACAAATGATTCCGACGTAATACGGTATTCATTACCAAACAGCTTTTCAGTTACATCTACAGAACTATATGCCATAAAACTTGCAGTCGATCTATCAGTACAGTACAACAAAGATTCTCTTATTTGCACAGATTCTCCTATCGCAAACACGCAGTAAATCACAAAATCTCATTGCAAAAAATATAATCTCAGTTATATCTACCGATTCGATTCGTATCACCTTCACGTGGATTCCGGGACACAAGGGCATCATAAGAAACGAGGCTGGTGGATCTTGCAGCGAAAGAGGCCACTTCATGCCTCCCGATTCCAGACTTACCAGTACCATCATCGGACTTTTCTATAACAATCAAATCTCTGCTAAAAAAGAAATGGTCGAAGATTTGGCATGAAGTTCCTACCTCGAACAAATTGCGTTCAATCCGCTCAAATACTGAAATTTGGAGTACTTCCTCAAGATCCAGCCGTAAAGAAGAAGTCATATTATGCCGTCTGCGCATTGGCCACGCAAGATTATCTCATTCCTTTTTATTAAATAACTCAGATCCCCCTACTTGTGACCTTTGCTCTGTTCCCTTATCCACTCGCCATCTTCTAGTAGTCTGCCCGAAATTCAATCTATTCCGGTCCCAATTAGTCTGTCCAGTTCCCTATCTGAAATTCTTGAAGACAATGAACAGAATGTCCAGCTGCTCTTCAGATTTCTGAGACTATCCAATATCCTCAATAACATCTAAACTCCATTCACCCGTGCCTCTGGCCAATGTTGCAGTACACGGCACGTTAATGGATACAACAACAACAACAACAACAACAACAAAATTGAAAAGAATTCACACCGTCTAGTAGACAGTATTATTCCTAAGGTAGTTTCAAAGCAGATTAGCTGCGAATCGGAGATAGTGCGCTTGGAACCATTCACAACATTTCTGACTACAAATATAAATAAGGATTGTAAGATGAAAATAACGGTGTAGCTTCGCAAAAAGAGATCATTGTCGGCAAAAATTAAACGCAGACGAAATGTAAGTTAATACCGGATTAAAATTGTGCGAGTTGCCAATGATGATAAAATTATTTCATTCGCTTTGCCATAGTATTCGTATGTATTATTAGCGGTATAGTGCATACATTCGGATGATGGTTTTCATTGTTAACCTTGAGACTGATAAGCAGCGAAGAAGAAATACGTCAACCGAAAGAATGAGACGAAAATTTATCCTATTTTATTTGCACTGTTTAAAAATGTGTGCGTCTGTTGAAATTATTAAAACAGTGTTGTGCTACCCAGAACGGTCTCCCCTGATAATAAAGTTGAATTTCGAGTTTGCTGAAATCGGAGCGGGAAAGAAGGTTTATCCGCAAAGTTTAATTTTACTAGTACCTCAACAGTCGCAGTTGTTGTTGTCCGGAGGAGTGTGACTTTTGAAAGTCTATAAATAACGCTAATAAATTACGAATTAACCTAGCCGAGAAAATGAAGAAGTACTAATATATGTGTATACTGGAGAGGTTGGTTGCATTAAAGTTCTTCGCGAATTTCGGGTTTCTTTTTTATTCGTTTAATCATCGCACATGCTTCTTTGTCGTAACAACGGATCAGTCAAATGGAAAGAAAATAACAGCCCACGTATTCTGCTCCTTTAGTGTTACTTCGTTAGAGCCAATGGTGTCCTAATTGCGCTGTCTCACGGGAAACTCGGAATTTTAGTTTTTACCTACAGATAACCTGTTACAGTAATTCCGAAAATTTTCCACGATAAACACGCGTGAAATTCCGCCATGCTTTTAATGATGATGCGGAGTTATTCGCTTTGTCGAGTCCGTTAATAATTCCGTTTTTCCTGCTAATTCACGAGAAATGCATAGTTAAACGCGTAATCGGATCCGTTTCTGGAATTTTTTCAATTCGGCGGTTTGTATTTCATCAGTCGAGAGGTATTTATGCAAAATTGCAGTTTTGACTAAAAAAAAAAACAAGAAAAAACTAAAACAAATAAAAAGATAAAAAAGAATATCGAAACACTTCTTCGGAAAATATCGGACGTTTTTTTATAATTACCTCTCGATATTATTAACCAGACTAGTAGATTTCGTTTATGTATTTTAATTACTGCCGTTGGAAACTCTAGAAAAATTTGCATGAAATTTTACGGGAAACTACCGAATGATCCTTGTCGAATTATGTACAATTTCCATTCGAAAAAGAAAAACATCGCGAATTTGAACTTTCGAAATCGAGTGATGTTTGGAAATGAATACACACTTTTCTAATCTCGTTAGAGCGTCAATTTTTCCCGCGTTCTATGTACGTATGTGTTTGGAAGTTTAGCGCCACTTTTTTCGCTTCGGGAATTACGTGAAAATTATAAATTCAAAATATCCGGACTAATAGAATCAGACGAGCAGATCTTCATGGAAGAGGGAGCAATAAAGTTATTTATAAGTAAGTATTTTTCTATTATCAACATTGCCGATAAGAATAATTATTACAAATGACTGTTTCCTTTCCAGTTGTGAAGGTCGTTTAAGGAGGTACAGTGAGAAACATTAACAACTATAGTTATTACGGCGAGAGGATAAATGATGTTTTATAAAGTTTTTTTTTCCAACTCACCTTACGAAAAAACCTGGAATAAAAAAGGGCTTGAGGAATTTTGAAATTTAGTAAAAGAAAAAAATATGAACGCTTCGAAAGTACTTGTATGAAGACTTTTTAAGAAATGCTCGATATAAAAAAATATACATATATACATATATATTTTTTACCGTAGATCTGAATCTATTTGCGTAAGATGATAATTTAGTTTTTCATCAAAAATTAAATCGAGATACTCTTAATACTTTCGGCTAACTTTGCTGTCATCTAGGTGTAAACATAGAATTTATATGTGTTCACAGCTCCATAACTTTACAAAAGTGCATTGCCCCGGTTTTTGTTTTTTGATGAAAATTCTAATCCGCGATTTTTACTTGCCCAAAACTGTTGTCCTACAGCATGGTGGTACTTCTTTCCTTACCTTTTATTTCTGGGTAAAGGTCCTTGGTTGACGAGCCCCCCCCCCCCCAAAAAAAAAAAGCATGGTGGTACAAAGATTGCCAAGTTATCTGCAAACAGTATAGATCGATCGGGAGATGTATTACGGAGTCTACATAGCTATGCTAAACTGAGTTCGGGTTAAGGTGCTTTTTTTGTTAGACTAAGATTTCTAGATGTTGCCTATCCAATTCTCGAGAGTTTTTTAATTGATTCTATTATTTTACGTCCCCGCACCGATCGAATGGTTTAGTGAAATTAAAAAGTACAGTTAAAAAATATTTTCTGTACGTCTGAAAGATTAATTATTGAGTAATTAAAGTAAAATTGATCATTTGACGAACACGCTAGTTATGTTCGTTAGGAGGTTGCGCGTATATCTACAGTAGCCGGTTATTGAAGATTATTTTTTGCGTGATTTTACCCAGCAGGTACTTAGGATAACGCCTATAATTCTATACTAGAAGAGGGGGCTATTGCCGCCCAGTTTATATATAACAGTAACAGCACTGCGCTACGAGTGCGGAAAAATTCCTGCTATCCAAAAAGATTATTTAACAATTTTAGAAGGAGAATAATTTCATCTAGAGCTTCTCGAGCATGTTCATGTGAAAGTTGTCGAGCCTATTGCGCTATATGGCTGATTCTATTTTACTGATTGTGTATAATTTCCGCTCATAAAATTCGAACGATTCAAGTTTTAAATTTATATAAAAAATATATACTTATTACGGATGTGTGTATCTTTGTTCGAAGTAAAGAAAAATGGAACATAAAATATACTATTTTATGTATATTCGTTATGTTAATAGCTGCAGGTAGATGATATTATTCAAGTGAACAGATTTTATTTTTATATATTTTTAAATCGCAATTAGGATTGTAAATTGCTTCGATGAATGCTACTCTGCTCGTTTAAAAGTAAATGTTACTCGCATTTAATAATAATTTGATTTTCCGTAGTTTCATTTTTTTTTTTTTTTTTTTTGCTTTTTAGTGCTCTAAGAACCATTCTTCTATATCTTACACACTATTTGTTTCACAATGGGTCTGTTTTTTACCGATGTGTTAAGATCTGCTGTGCACTCCATTCGACCGTTTTTTCGATTTCGTCTAGATATGAATTGGCTTTACACAAACTACTATATTTATTCCAACCTGCATTTTCAAAGCTGGATCTTGTATCAAATTTTTACAAGCAGAATCTTTACACAGAATCTTTACACAATGGACAAGTGATCACTCTACCGGCTAGGTGTCATGATGGTAGCACAAAATTTTTAATTGCGAATCGTGAAGAACATATTGCTAGTTCTGATGTCAACTCTATTATCAAAATTGTAGCATCTGGGTCCGCTGTTTATTAAAGTGCAAGATTGTGGTAGACGACAATTTGTTCTTCAATTACATACACTTGAATAACGTGAATAATACACACTGGTATTTAACACAAGAATATATATTATAAATAATATTCAAAATATTAAATTCACCGATATGTTTTGAAGAGAAACTCAATTAGCTTTCCTCTTGCGTTCATTGACTGTTCTGCGTTGCGTATTATGAGCATTTAAGTTTTCTGAAAGCATTAAAGGTTTTGGTAGTCTATTAATGATTTCCTCTAATTCGCCTACAACCATCGGGAGATAAATTAGATAACTGCGATCGGACTGCGATGACTTCTATATATTAGTTTGTAAAAGTATCGGTACCGAAGATTGTTTTTAATTGCAATAAGAACTCCCCCATGAGCTCTGATGTCGGTTTAAGGTTACACATTATGGGAGTTGTACAGTTGGAAGAATTAAATTTTTGATGATTTTTGAGGTGCGTTTCTCGAATATAAAAGTCATTACGGGGTCTTATTGTGATATAAATTTACGGAAAAATCCTCGTAATGATGAAATAAATGATTATAGTTCCAACACATAGTGACTTTAATTATTTTCCGTCTCCCATTATATATATATATATATATATATATATATGTAATTTTTTATTTTTAATATTTCGAGATGCGTGCGGATTATTCTATATTTACTCGTAGTTTTACGAATTAGGTTGATTATTTTTCATAGAGTATGATAAGTTATCCGCTTTTCAACGGGATCGTTTTAGTGTGAACGATTCGGCATGGTAACACAGCAGTTACGTAATTCAAACAACAGATCCAGAACCTATGTGACGAATATCTGAGGCACCATTAATGCTGTTTTATAAACTCCGAGAAATAGTCGAGAATCACAAGCTTGTGTTCATATTTGATGAGACATAGCCGAGAATCACAAGCTTGTGTTCATATTTGATGAGACATAGTCGAGAATCACAAGCTTGTGTTCATATTTGATGAGACATAGTCGAGAATCACAAGCTTGTGTTCATATTTGATGAGACATAGTCGAGAATCACAACAGTGCATAATTTTAAATAAAGCGGAATTGATACAAGAGAGAATTTTAATTGACGTCGCGTAGGAAAAATGCTGCAACAGAAAATTACTCTGAAGAAAATTTCAATAAGAGCCCATTACGATGAAATTATATTTAAAATTTAAACGTTTCCGACGTTGAAGAACATATTTCTTTTCAAATTTTCCTAAAGTCTACGCTGCTCGTAACATTTATTTACCAACAATTATACGTCGCCTTTGTGGTTATCTCTGTTTAAAAATTACTCTGTTCATTTTTGTACGCAGTATTTAAATTTTTGTAGTACATATGACGCAGTATTTTTTGTGTTTTCCGATAACATTTTATTAACAGGTGCTCCCTCATCGGTACATCTTTGTGTGCAAAATCCACAAGAGTTCTTCTAATACAATAAAAATGACTTTTATTTTATTAGGTTCTTTTTTTTTTTTTTTTTTTTTTTTTGCGATCCCGATAAAATAGAGAGAAATGAGAACATCATTATTGTCTTTTAGACTTTTTAATTGTACAGATCTAGCGATCGTGGCAATTATTCAAAATGCGGGTGTACACGCAAGACTTGAAACTGACTGTAAATGTTTGATTTATACAAATGCAGAGTCTTAATTATTTCCTATCTGCGTACCAACTAGTGCGCATGTGATGGTATGCATGTTTGTCACGGCCGTCCACATGATTCTGTTAGCGATTATTTAATTATTTATAATAATTTCTGTCATTGCTCGGGATCGAAGACCTTCGTGACGAAGGTTAAGTACTCTAGTAACTAGGCTATCGCGATGGGCACCTTAACCTGAAAAGTACCCAGTAATTCTCGTTTCTTCTACAGTAATCTATTCGAACCACTCTATAAAACACTCATTCGTAACGTTCGTCCGTAAATAAGAACTTTCTTACGGTTAAAAATTGATAATTCTGAAGTTAGTAATTAACTTTTACGTAATTTCCATTTGCCTAACAGTTGGACGCATTTTAAAAAAAAAAAAAAACAAAAAGAAACAATATATACCATACGAGTTTCCATTCATCATCTAAGCGGCGGTTTATATCGTTCATTTAATTATTTATTGCCGCCAGGAAAGTCAAATGTACCACCGGGTTAAATTAACTCTTATTCAAAGTCATTTGTCTTTGTCAGAAACTGAAACGTCAATTTATTTACTTTGAAATGCTACCACGAAATATAATTGGTGAAAATAGTTTATATTTGTTCATTTATATTTTAGGGGGCAACGGAATTGCGAACCATACCTAAAAAACCGCAACTGGAAGTATAATCTGAATCGCCTACCAAACCCTAAACAGCCGATCCACTCGGAACCGAATTTGCTCACTCTACTTTCAAAAGAACTGGCGGAATTTTATAAAATCGATAAAGTAATTAAGAATGATTAAAAGTCCCTCTTTCGGTGATTTCCAAATCCTCTAATACATTTCTTTAGCGTATCACTGAATAGAGTCATACTTAGATGGTTTAAAAATCGTATAGGCATTAAATAAAACTCGATAATTCCGGAACAGAGTTACATGAAATCGAAATTCTATACATAAGCATCATTATTAAAACATTCTTTTAAGACAATGTACAATACTCAGAAATAGCCGATTACTCTGGAAGCCGAAAAATTGGAATATGCACGAGAAAAAAGTACTTCCTTGTTCCTGTTAAACTATTTTGTAGTTACCTACAATACTTACAAGAGAAAACTTCATCCTACAACATGGCCGCAACTATAGAGCATGCTCGATAAAATTTGACAACAAGAAAAAGGAAATTAAAATTAACGTAAGTCACCATCCTGTAATATGGCCGCAACTGCAGAACAGTGCCCGCCACGCCGATGAAACTCAACAATCAAAAATGAATTTTTTTTATTCTTTCTCGAATAAGTCCAATCCAGCAAACTGACTACAGCTGCATGACATTGCTCACACAATGCCCGATGAGGAAAAGGAATAATCATTCAACTCTCGAGTAAATCCTTCTTCCAGTCAAAAACAATAGAAAAAAAAATATTTTTGTGATAGCTCGGCTATAGAACTTGAAAAAAAAACCAGTACATCTTATTAAATAAATTATCTAGCATGGTAAATCATATTAATTCGGTTTTCTTTCCCCTACCCTTGGCGCGCCAGCGGCCTTGACCTAACAACATGACAAATTAAGAGATGGAACTAAATAGCCAGGCGGTCAGAAATGGAACTCACAAAGGACAGCAGCAGTGGAACAACTGGAGGCAATGGAAAGAATATAGGTAGCGTTAAAGGGAGTAGGAAGACCCAAAGCTAAAAGTTGGGCATAAAGAAAGGAACGTTCATTAAAAAGTGCAGACCATTCGAAAAGGATGTGATTTGAGTCACAAATACAAGAAGGCTCAGAAGCGTGAAGAGAGTAGAAAGGAGAAAGAGCTGAAGAAAAACGAAAGCGAGGAGTAGAGAACGATTGATTCTGAGTCTAATTAAGGAAACAGCAGTGGAACGACGACAGATAGGAATAGAATGAAACCAAGGCAGGAAAAACCAGTTGAATAAGACAGTAATATGAATAATGATTATAGAATAAAGATGGATACATGTCCAACCAAAGTCTGGAATTGATTTCGGTTATTTTAATTACTATTCCATTTCTAATCTTTAAAAAATAAAAATACGTTACACAATTGTAATTTTCGAAGTATTTGAGCATTTTAAAAGCATTCATCCCCCTGTTCTGATAAAATTGTCAACATTGATAATTTCTTAATGTGATGATGATAGTATAGAACTTGAACATCAAACCATATGAGGGTTAAATATATTTTACTAAAAACGGCAACTTGTAAACAAAGCAAAATTTTAACTGTCGTTATGTCAGACGTTTTAGAATACACGTTTAAAATCATAAATATGATTCTTTTGAAACTAGCTAGCTAATCTCGATGATTAAAGATGTAATTATTGGAAGGTAATCTAACCGGTAACTTGTAAAGACCAGAGTCAATTTTTAATCATTGTACATCAGAACGTTATTTACGTTCGTTTGCTTATCGAAATTATTTGTTTCGTTACTGTTATTTTTAAATGTATTTTGGATTGGTTATTTAGATATTATCGAAAATCTTAGTTATCTTAATCGGATAAGCGTGATTCACGTTTGAAATTTAAAAAGCTACTCCCCCCGGGCTTTGTACAATAACTTCTTTAAACATGTAATTTTTATTGATGCGTATACGTGCCGACCGATATATGATTGCGCTAAAAAAAGTTACGGAAGAGCATGTACACACGAATTAAGAAGTATTAATTATAATCAAAAACTGTTTATGTACACTTAATCGATAATCCGGGACAGGATATTTCTAAAACGCTCGAATAGTTTGACAGTTCCGTAGTAGAATAACAATTTCGTAGCATCTTTTAATTTTTTATGGTTAACAAGTTCAGTCAAGCATGAGGATTCCGTATGTTAAATTAAACATAACTATAAAAATTTACACTTACACTATACTAAATTTGAAACAAAGAAATCTGGTTTTTTTCTCCGCAAAGAGGGAGAGAAGGAATTTTTTGCGACTTTTCGAAATTGCCACTAACTTCAAAAATTCTGTTAAGAAAATGAAATACGATTTTGTTCCTGACAAACATCGATCATTCAATCAATATATATCGCATGCCTGGGAAAATTTTTTTTTTCTCAAAATTTCGAGCTTTCAACCCTCCCCTCCCCCCAGGAGCTAATTTTAAAGTTGGAAACCCTGATGTTCGAAACTAGAGATATATACGGGGGGATGCGTTTATTTTTGAACTTATCCGAAATTTTTAGCTATATCACTCACGACACTAAGGAAGAGGGACTCGTCATTTTTCGCGCTTTTTTGAACTTTACGTCAACTTTGAAAGTTTCATTAAGGAAATGAAACGCGGTTTCGTATTCCCAACGTCGAATAGCGGTCTTTTAATCAATATATCGCATGCCTGAAAAAAAAATATTTATTTCAAAAATTTCGAGCTTTCGGCGCCACCTTGAGGGCCAAAATATAAAGTTGTAAGCTCGTCTATATTTTTTCTATGAAGCGGTCTTTTATGCGTACGTTTGAGATACGTTTGGGTTTTCTCTACTTTTTTAAAAATTATTTACGAGAACATAATATTTTCGCTTTTGTTGAGCCCAAACGGGGTCTGTATAATTTTTTAACGGAAATTTTTTTCTTTCAAAAGAAAAAGGGGTTCTACATTTTGTTTTATAAATTATGAATTTCACTTTTAAAGCTGGTGATGAGTTATGAATTTTTAAGGGTGATTTCTGAGGTCGTTTTATATTCCGTATTATATATATTCTTGACGGCTTCTTGGGTTTTTTCGGGCCCTCAAAATAATCGGTTAGTTTAAAGTTATAGATATGGTTTTAAAGAGAATTTCAATGATAATTTATGATCCATTTGCGAGTTATTTCATATTTTAGTTGAATATTTTTTTTGGTCGTTTCCGAACCATCTTATTACGATTCCGTACATAATACGTTTACGGGAAATCCTAAAAGTGGAGTAGTAATTTAAGTAACCGGATTAATTTGAATCACCCCATTGTAGGCTGGACAAGGATTTTTAATATATAGTTCCGTTGCTCTAAATATTCATCCAAATTACTTCACGTTCGGGAGAAAACTAATTTTTTCAGATTTCAGAATTTTTGGGGGCTGAAATTTGATGTTGTAATATCTGGGCTACGTTTAGTACGCAAAAAATTTCAAAAATAAACGAGAAAATAAAAACAAACCGCGCAAACGGCGAAATTAAATCCGAACAATGTACAAGAAACTTGTGTATCGTGTTAAAACGAATAAATCGATTTATTACGCGAAAGAGAGGTAAAGAACGGGATGAATGAACAAACGAATGTACCTGATAATGGCTTTTTCAGATAGGTGCGAACGAGGAAATAGCGGTGAGGAAGGGTCGGGCGAAATTTGGATAAAGAACGAAATGGATCGCAGAATTTCTAAAAACGGATTAAGAAGAGGAATAAAATTTGAGAAATACGACGAGGAAATTTGAAATAATAACGACAAAAGTGTGAAAATCAACGTAAACAGATCGGCAACGGAGACAAAGCGCAACTAACGGCCTTAATCATTAAATCAAATAGACGAGACGCTTGAATTAAAGCCTTCGCAAATAAAATTTATCGATGTGTAACACGTAACAAAGGTAGAGTTATAATAACTAAATTATAAAACCGCTCTTTATCGATCTTTTATCTCTTAATTCTCAACAGGCTATTATCTCCAAAGAAAAAAAAAAAAAAAAAAAAGTTTTCCTATGTTTAACGTGTGATTTTTTTTAGATTCGATTTTTATTTTTTTTCCTGGTTTAGTGATAACGGGGGAAGTAAGGAATTATTTATGTTACGAAGATTTTATATTTGTTTTTTTTTGTATGTATATATTTCAAATTTCACGTTAATACCGAATGGCGAGTTATAGATTTTAGATAATTTTAAATTCTATATTCACAGATACATAATCGATAAAACCCCGCCTCCGGCTATGTGTCCCCTGTGCGGCCAGATAACCATACCAACAGTTTCTCATATACTGCTTACCTGCCAAAAGATGAAGGTATTACGAAAACAACTGGACTTGCTGGGAAACATAGAGTGCATACTCTCTAATGAATCAATACACATCACTCGAATTATAGCCTTTGTTAGAATGAGTGGCCTAACACAACAAATCTAAATAACCTCCCCTTGTGTGTGCTGTAATGACCACAGTAGTTACAAACAGCATACACAATTTAAAAAAGGGAAAGGAAAAAAAAAAAAGGAAAAAAAAATTCCATATTCTTTATAATCTTGACTGTTTTTTTCTAATTTTTCGGCGTCCGGAGTAATCGATCGTGGGTTAAGCATTAAACAGTTACGATCGTTACGCGTACAATTTCAATTTTACACGTCTAACTGTTCCGGAATTATTCAATTTTAATTTGTACGTGATTTCTAAACGATCTTAGTGGGATTATTCGGTACATTGCGTATATGCTAAATGGCGGCAGTACAAGTAGTTATATAAATTTAGAAATTACTCTTAAGAAAGCGATTTTTAATTAATTTCTTGGCTGATTTTAAAAAATTTGGTCATTTCTCTTTTACTGGTTGCTATTGCAGTTCTCGGTGCCCGGTAGCTATTTAGGGTCTAGAACGGAATTTCGGTTGTACTTTATGCTGTGTTGTGTGGGTCCGGTTCGCAATTTCGATGTTCCCTAATTTACAACAACGATGCTAAACATGCGATTTCGGACGACCGGAAACTGCCTAAACATTATTGAAAAGAAAATACTTCGTATTTACAGATCGGAACAACAAATTTCGAAATAAAAGTGGAAACGAGAGAAGTCTTTAAGAAAAGAGAAATATTTTTTTCTGAATTTCGTCCGTTAACTTTTTTCTTCCTTAAAATGCGCCGAAATAAGCATAACTTTTCGGCCGCGTAATCGTCAGACAAATTTTTTTTTTTTTTTTTTTTTTTTTTTTTTTTTTTGGGCGCATCAACTATGGACCATTGCCCAGACACAATGGGAAGAAGAGACAACTAACTAGAACCTAATTCGATTGGAGACAGCTGAAATAAAGGAATCAAGGACAAGAACAACAGACTGGGAAGGAACGGACAAGATGTAAGACGCACAGTAAGGAGTGGGAAGCCCCAGCTTTATAAGGTGGAGATAGAAAAGAGAACGCTCCGCAGAAAGAGCAGTGCACTCGAAGAAAATGTGATCAGCATCACAGACAACTGCTTCATCTGGATGCGCAACGGACAATGAGGAGAGGGAAGCAAAGAGAAACGATAGCGTGAAGAGGGCAGCAGTGTGTGATTAAAGCGCAGGCGGACAATAGAGGAAATTATAAATCGTGGAAGAAAGGGAAACTCCGAGAACCATGGATGAGAAGGAAGTGTAGGTTGGATTGAAAGGTAGAAGGAACGATTGTTGGAAAAAGAAGAAGGGTACACATCCGACCAAAATCTGAAGTGAAGCTTCTTAATTAGGGGTAATAGATTAACAGCCGGGATTTTTTTAAAATAGAAGCGAGAACGAACAGCAACCTGAGCCAAAGCATCCGCCATTTCATTACCCTCGATGCCTCTGTGACCAGTAACCCACAATAAGTCAATGTGTACAGAGTGATGGAAAGAAAGATTATAATAAATGAGAGATCGTATACGAAGAATGAAGAAGTCAGAAGAGGGAGGAGGAAGCGGTGAACTGATAGCCTGGAGAGCACCCATGGAGTCAGAAATGATTAGATAGTCGGAGGACGAACGATTGGACGAGATATGTATGATCGCACGAAGGATAGCCATCAATTCGGCCGTAAAAATAGAACAGAAAGATGGGAGGCGAAAGGATTCGGAGAAGTTGGAGTCGGGAAGAATAAAAGACGATCCGACCCCACCGGGTCCTCTAGAGCGATCAGTGAAAACAAGTGCATGAGGAGGAAAAAGACAACTGACCGTACTGCGAAATTCCTGTTTAATGACGGTCTGAGGCATAAACTTTGAAAATTTAAGGAGAAAATGTACTTTGGGAGGGTGTAAGAGGTCGAAATAATTGAGTGAGAAGTACGGAAGATTATTGCTGGATATAATATGGGAGGAGAAATGGCTAAGACGTTGAGAAATAGGGGCTAAGATAGGGATTTTATTAGAAGCAAAGCGCCAGTTCTTGGCAATGTAAATGTAGGAAGGAATAAGTTGAGACGAAGTGAAAGGTAAACGTTTGGAAAGGAATCGATAGCCCAAATAAGACCTTCGAACTGAGAGGGGAGGTATGTTAGATTCCGCGAGCATTGCTGAAATGGGAGAGGATTTGAGAGCACCGAGGCAAAGACGGAGACAGGAGTTTTGTATTATATCTAATTTGGAAAGAAGGGATCTGGAGGCACAACCATAGATAAAAGAGCAGTAATCAAACTTGGAGCGAATAATGGATGTATACAGGGAAATGAGCAGATGAGGATCACCTCCCCATTTGGTTGGAGACAAGGATTTTAGCAAGTTCAGTCTTTTAACGGCAGAACAAGAAAGGTGGTTAATATGCTCAGAGAAGGTCAGACGACTATTAAGGTAAATACCGAGATAGCAGAAGCAAATAACACGGGGAAGAGAAACTTGATTCAGGGATAGGTTGACTAATGCGGAATTGTAGGGGCCGAGAGTAAAAACCATAGAAGAGGATTTAGAAGGAGAAACAGAAAGGTGAATAGAAGATAGGTACTGTTCAAGTGCAAACAAAGACGAATTAAGAGTTTCGTTGGCGATTACCAAGTCATAGGAAGAGGAAAAAAGAAGAATATCATCCGCAAAGAATAAAGAGAGGGAGTTTAAAGGAAGAGATGCTACAGCAATGGTATATATATTGAAGAGGGTGGGGCTGAGGGGGGAACCTTGCGGAAGACCGCGGAAAACACTTCTTGTAGCTCGAAGCCACGGAGAGGAAATTTGGATAATGCGATTTATCATAAGATTAATAGTCAGCGAAATGAGTTTGACTGGGAGATTAATTGCGGCCATTGCGTCTTTTAGACTAGGTGAGGATAAGTCGATAAAAGAAGCCAGCGTGAAATGCTTATGTATGAAGGATTTATAAACGTGGGAAACAAAGGAGCTAATACAATCGGCAGGACCAATGTCTGGTCGAAAGCCAAACATGTTGGAAGGAAGTAAGTTGTTATGTTCCAGCCACCAAACAAGACGTTTATTCAGCATGCCTTCGAAGAGTTTCCTGAAACATGATGCCAAAGCGATAGGACGTAAGGAAGCATTTTTTTTCGGGATGGGAATAACGATAAAGGAGTTCCAGGAAGACGGAGTGATGCTTCTGGATAAAAAGAAATTGAAGAGTTCAAGGAGAAACGCAAGTGACTGCTCAGACAGATTTTAAAGGACTATGTATGGAATACCATCTATACCCGGTAGTAGTGTATAAATGGCGGAGCTGGTGCAGTTTCCCCGGATTTCCCCCGAGTGTCCAGGTTTTCCTCCGACATTCCTGGACAGTTCCCCCGATTTTCCGTCCAGGTGCTCAAATTTCACCCAAATCCCTGTCCAGGTACTCAAAATTCACCTCAATTCCCGTCCAGGTACTGAAAATTCACCCTAATTCCCGTCCAGGTACTCAAAATTCACCTAAATTCCCGTCCAAGTGCTCAAAATTCACCTAAATCCCCGTCCAGGTGCTCAAAATTCACCTAAATCCCCGTCCAGGTTCTCAAATTTCACCCAAATCCCTGTCCAGGTGCTCAAAATTCACTCAAATCCCAGTCCAGGTGCTCGAAATTCAACCCAATTTGTGTCCATGCAATCAAATTTAACCTAAATTCCTGTCCAGGTGTTCAAAATTCACCCCAATTTGCGTCCATGTGCTCAAATTTCACCCAAATCCCTGTCCAGGTGCTCAAAATTTACTCAAATCCCCGTCCAGGTACTAAAATTTCACCCAAGTTTCCCCCGATTCCTTCGAGTTTCCTCCAGACGGTTCCCGCACATTTCCAGTAAACCGAACGTCCAAACAGTGTTCAGAGGTCAATAAACTACCCAAAGTGTTATTCGGGGGCGCAAGTAAACCCAATTAGTGTCCAGGTGCTGAAAGTTCCCTAAATTTCTTTGAAATTCCTCCATACGCGTCCTGCTCGTTTCTGATAAACCGAACAGATTATTAATTAACATAAGTACATTAATTAACGTCCGAAAGTAAACCAAGCTACCACTAGCCCCGCCCACCCGCTGCTTTACCACGATTTTTTTTAAAATTCCGAGGCCTAAGTATGAAAATTCCAAAATTTAACCCCAATATATTATTTAAAGTGTAAATCTAACCTATAACTCCAGTTCACACCTCTCACACGTATATTTCGATCCCGCGCACGCTCCGATCCCACGCATATTCCGATCTCCGCTGCGATATCACACCCACACATACGCGCTCCGTTCCCGATACCGCGATTATTTCTTAAATATTTCAAAGTCTAAGTATACATAATATAAAATTAGCCGAAGCATATTTTTTTATTTTCATGATTCCCCGATCTTACTGCCATATGCCAAGACGCACGTCCCGATCGCGCGCATATATCTAACATAACGTTCTACGCCGCGATAGCGCACACGCCGATCCCCCGCACGTGTCGTGCGTTTATGCTGCTTAAATTATTTTTTTAATTATTATTTTTTTCATATAATAACCCAATCCATGCTCTGTTGTCTAAACCTAACCGGTTATCCAAAACATTTACAAATTAACAAATCAATTATTTTTATAGTCTAAATTAGCCTTAGTCTCCTTTGCCCCTTCAACCCTCTTTTCCGATCAATTTCGTTGTTTTAATATCGAATATATCGCATTCAATTTACTTTTACTACGACCATTAAACCCCCGATCGACGCTCCCGACGTCTTAGTCATCTCATATTGAGAGGTAATTATTTTTTTATGTGACCGCTATGAATGCACACTGTCCATTCACGCACACCCATCTGCTATCGTTAGTTCCCGTACCGTTCATAATAACTTTTATTCAACTCCAAGTATTATGGAATTATTCCAATTATATATTTTCTTCACTCCCGATCATTTCTTCTGACCGTTCATAATATTTTTATTTTCCTCCGGTTCTAAAAATAAATCCTACAATGTCTTCAACGCGATGAATGCGCACACATCTTCTGCAGTTAGTTTCCATACCGATCTTAATAATTTTTCGAGCCTAAATATTATAGAAATAGCCGAAGTACATTTTTTTTTCGTTTCTGATCATTTCTTCCGACCGTTCATAATATTTTTATTTTTTCTCTGGTTCTAAAAATAAATCCTACAATGTCTTCAACGCGATGAATGCACACACATCTGCCGTCGTTAGTTCCCATACCGTTCATAATAACTTTTTTCAACTCCAAGTATTATGGAATTATTCTAACTATATTTTTTTTTCGCTTCCGATCATTTCTTTCGATCGTTCACATTTTTTTCTCAGGTTCTAAAAATGATTCCATCTACGTCACGACCACAATGAATGCGTACCGCATGTTCCCTCGCAAACATCTGATGTTAGCAGTTTTCATACTGGATCATGATATTTTTTCCTCGGTGTTTTAGAATTAGTCTAAGTATATTTTTTTTTTTACGCTTCCGATCATTTCTTCAGAGTGTTTATCATTTTTTATATTTTTTAGCGTTTCCAAAAATTCCTTTATCGTTCCCAGTCCCTCCAAGCCAAATCTTTCATAATATATTTTCCAGAGCTCCCCCCCCCCAAACCATCAAACCTCTAAAGAAACATAGACGCTGTCTCCAACACCCATTTTACCATCAGTTATTGTATATTATTGTCAAATTATTTTTCCAAAAGCCTTTTTAAAATTTTTTCACGTTCGTACATATTTTTTATTTGCACGACATTCGTTTCCATGCACACACGTTTCCATACCGATTGTAATATTTATTTATTTTTCATCCCCTCCCAGACTTCATACACATCCCACTGGCACGTTCAACGATAGTTTCTTTATTGATCCTGTACATTTTTTCTGCATTAGCCGCGGGAGCGTAGCACATCAATCCATCCCACACACTATGCATCCTCATATATTTAATTTTTAATTAACGATCTTTAATTATTTTTACTGGTATTATTTTTCCTACACAATCACTCCATCATACATACTTTACACTGTGAAAATAATTTTAGCCTTTCGATAGAGGAAATCTCCGATCACTAAATAATTGTTATAGGCGTCCTATTTTTAATATTATACACATCTCAGTATAATTATTAAACGAAGGAATTCGCAGCATCGTTGCTGCAATCGCACCAGTCTTTCTTTTTAGGAATCGTCAACCTCTGCAGGTGTACGCCTCATCGCTGCACCAGCCTTTGTCTGCACGGGTTGCTTATCTTTAAAGCCCCTCGTGTGTCGCACACTATTTACCGTTATTCGAAAGAAGTATATTTTTTACGCTCGCACACGCACCTATACGCACACATTTAACATTAGGGTCATTGGTCAGGCGACATTTCCAAGAACAATCACTGCTCCGCTGTCTAAGCCGCATCACCGGTCGTTCGCAACATTATTGATGAAGCGCCCTTTTTTACAATAGGATAATTTATGACGTCTATACACCTTTTCTAGGAATCAAGGTAAAAGCGACCAATCTTTCCCACTGAAACCGGTTTTTAGACACGCCCCCAGTCTTTCTTTTTAGGAATTGACAACTTCTACAGGTATAAATCTCATTAACATGACAGCCTTTGTATGCGAGGGTTCTTTATCTTCAAGGTCATTTATGTGTCGCACGCTATTTACCATTATTCAGCAGAAGAATATTTTTTTTTTTTTGCGTTCGCATACACCTGTACGCACACATTTAACATCAGGCTCGTTTTCAAGAACAACAATCGCTGCTCCACAACCTAAACCGCCTCGTCTCGCCATTCACCCGCAACATTATTGAAGCCTCTATCATGTACCTGCATTTACGACCTTTTACAACAGGATAATTTATGACGTCTATACACCTTTTCTAGGAATCAAGGTGAAAGCGGTCAATCTCTCCCGCTGAAACCGGTTTTTCACACACGTTACACAATGGTATAATGTGTAGTTCAGGGCTTCGTCTTCCACCGCTCGTTTCTGGAGGTACCGTTTGTTAGCATTAACATGAATATGATACTGCCGTGTGGTAAGAGCATCATACAGAACGATCACGTCCGAGACATTTACTAGACGCATAACCCGCATGCTTATGTAACTGATCTACACACTAAAGAAATCCTCCTTAACCGCTCCTGTTAGACTGGTGGAGAGTAATGGCCTCGCACTACTATTTACCGATAACGCCTCAGCTTCAATCACCTCTGCACAACCATGTAGTAAACGTTATCTTCCTTATTACAATCTTATGTTTGTTACACTATTTTTCTCATTTTTAACTAATTATACCCCGTTTTCCACTATTTCACCCCATTTTCATACATTTTAGCACTTTTACACTGTTTTCGTCAATTTCTGCTATTTCTCACCGTTTTTTCAGTGCTTTTAGTCCTTTCACACAATTTTCCTCAATTTTTCGCGATCTTTCTTACTTTTTTCTTCCAACTCTTTACTATGCCTATATTCAACCGCGATAACCTTCTCTAGGCTTTCTTTCAACCCCTCAGTCTCTACTAGGCACCTCACACACTTAGCGACCATCGCCGCAGAAGAATGTTTTAGGTATTCCATGGGGGTCCTCACTTGCATATGGAGATGTACCAGTTGAATCAATCAAATCTTTGAGAGGGTGGTATGATGCATCAAATCGGGAGTTGTCTTCGGTTATTCCGCTGCTAGAGCTCCTCCCAACATCTTCAATGTGACTATTATACTGATGTGCGATAAGAGCGTCCATCAGTTCAAACGTGTCATAGATATTGACTAGACATCTGCCCAACACGCTTATGTAACTGATCTATGGACATCTTTAAGCACCCCCTCTCCCCCGAAATCGATCCTATTAGGCTGGTATGAGTAAGGGCCTCCTGCAACCATTTATCAATTATCATGTTCTCGTCAATCACCACTGCACAGATATGTAGGAATTATTTTCCTCTATAAAATATTCTCGCGTTTAACACTGTTACACCATTTTTCCAGTGCTTTTAGTACCTTTCACGCAATTTTCCTCATTTTTTCATGATTTTTCTTACTTTTTTTTCTTCCGACTCTTTACTAAGCAGATATTCAACCGCGATAACCTTCTCTAGACTCTCTTTTAGCCCCTCAGTCTCCGCCAAGGCACATCTCACGCTTAACAACCATCACCGCAGTAGAATGTTTTAGGTATTCCAAGGAGCTCTCCACTTGCATATGGAGGTGTAACGGTTGAATCGATCACATCTTTGAACGGGTTGTCTGATGCATCAAATCGGGAGGTGTCTTCGTTCATTCCACTGCTAGAGGCTCCGCTCGAGATCTTCCATGTGATTATTATGCTGAAGAGCGTTCATCAGTTCAAACGGGTCCTAGATTTTGACCAGACATCTGGCCCGGCATGTTTACACAGCTACTCAGTACAGTAAGGATATCTTTAAGCACTCCCTCCCCCTGTAATCGTTCCTATTAGGCGGGTATGAGCAAAGGCCTCATGCAACCATTTATCAATTACTATATTCTCGACAATCATCGATGCACAGACATATAGGAAATGTTTTCCTCCTCATAATATTCTCGTGTTTAACACTTACACTTTTTCCATCATCTTTAAGTAATTATAAACAATTTTTCACTATTTCTCTACATTTTCATGCATTATACTACTTTTACACTGATTTAGACAATTTTTGATGTTTCTCACCATTTTTCCTTTGTTTTAGCTCCTTTCACACAACTTTCTTCAGTTTCTCACTGTCTTTGTAAGGTTTTTTTATTTCTTACAATTCTTAACTACATTATTCTTCGTATGCATATGCTTCAGGAATATGTTCTACTATATCTACAACAAATCAATGCTAATATAACTTGCTAACCTATGATGTGATGCGGTGTGTAGGTGTCTGTTTATATGTATAGGTGAGCGAGGACGGGTGATTGTATATGTTTGTATGCTTTTGCGAGTGAATGTGGGAGTCTATGCAAGTGTGTGGGGGTGCGACATGCACGTGATTATTACATTGTTGTAGTCCTCGTCATCGACGCATCATCATAATTATTATAAAAATTGTAAAAACATATTTGTCATCGTAATAACTGAAATTAACATTAGTACATTCCATCAGGCACCCAATATACTTTAGAGGCAGAGTTAAAATGGGATGCGGCCAGTGGAGAAATAGCCGTGACTGAAATCTCAACTAGATATACGGTTTTCATCACCAAATTTTAAGAAGATGTATATTTTTTCTACAAGTTGGGAATACTAGTCTCTTGAATAGCATGCAAAATGTCAGAGCGACGGTTACAATGTGCAGGTCTATAAGCATGCTCCTTTTAAGCCAGTGAGAGCAAGGGACTCATGCAACTGCTTCACAATCACTTCCAGCACATAAGCCTCAGTCGCATGCACTGTCATGCAGGAATTGTATCCATCATTATCATATTTTTATGCTTTAAACACCGCTTTTTCCTCAATTTAAATAATTATAGACAATTTTCAACCACTTCTCCTCATTTTCTTACATTTTAGTACTTTTACACTGTTTTAGTCAATTTCTGCTATTTCTCACCATTTTCAAATGTTTTTACCACCTTTCACACGATTTTTCCTCAATTTTCACAATCTTTGTAAGGTTTTTTTCCCTAAATGTGGGTACTTTAGTCATAAATGGAGTAATTTTCTGCGTGAGGAGTACTTTTCAGCTCGACGTGTATACTTCGTGATATGACATTCAATTCATTATTAATCTATGTTTCAACAGGTTTGTGGTCGGTTGTTGGAGGTTTACAGAACTTTCTGTTGCATTGCTTATAGTATAATGGTTCTTGTGTGCTAGTGAGATGATGGTGTTTGGTTGGGAATAATAAACATGTGTAAGATAAGGAGTATGTCCCATCAAGCAGGGGGAGTGTTGCTTCGTAATTAACTTGGGTATTGCGCGCATTGCATGGCAGTTATAATATGCTCGAGCGAAAATTAGTCGCTGTACTCGCATGGCGTTCATGTTATTCATTAAATGTTCACACTGAGAGATGCAATGGGCTCATCAACTTATGGATCCATGCGATCACTTCGATTTTTATAATTGTAATATGCACTGAGCATGTATGTATTCCAACAAACCCATCAACTCTGTTACAGATAGTAATGTTTGAGGATAGATAGTGAAACGTTCATTAGAACATGAATGTGTATACAAAGTGTTGTTACATCACATGTATGTCATCAAATTAACTAGAATGTTGCGTCTATAGTAAAAAAAAAAAGAAATGAGGGGTTTTCCCTAAGAGGGCGACTATAATAAAATTGATGCGATTTTAGATGGAAATGGGATATTTTACAGTAAAAACGCTGTTTTGCACCTAAATGGTGAATATTCTGAAGGTTAAACGGTATTTTTCACACAAAATTTGATGTTTTTTTATAAATGTGGATATTTTACTCCTACATGGAGTAATTTCTGCATGAGGAGTACTTTTTGGACTGACATGTATACTTCTTGATGTGGTATTCAATTCATTCTGAAGCTATGTTTGAACAGCTTTGTAAATGGTTGGGGGAAGTTTACAGAAATTTTCTATTGCATCAGTTATAGTATAATAGTTTTTTTGTGCTAGTGAGATGAAGGTATTTGGTTAGGAATAATAAATATGGGTAAGAGGTGGAGTGCATCCCCATCAAGCATGGGAGAGTATTGTTTGGGAATTAACTCCATTATTTGCACACATTGCAATACAATTATAATCAGTTTTGGTCAAAATTACTTGTTGTATATCGTTCATGTTGTACATTAAACATTCACACTGAGAAACGGACTGGACTCTTCAACATCAAGATCCATGCAATCATTACACTCTTTTTCAACAATTTGTGACGTTTCATACTATTTTTTAATGTTTTGAACGGCTCTTATGATGTATTTCAGCACATTTTCAAAGGTACAAAGTTCGTAATGCGAAATAATTTTAATTATTTTGACAGTCTTTACACACAAAATAAAATACTATACCCTTAACACACTCAACATGAAACAAATCATTACAAATAGAAATAAACAACGAAATTGCTCAGAAATTTTAATGAAATTTAAGAAGCATAGTGTATATGAAAAAGAATATATTCTTTAAATCAACACTCCAAACTTGCAGTTTCAGAATTATATCAGACCCTGACTAAGCACCCCGTTGTTCCTTTTGCTGCATATATATGTATGTATATATATATATATGTATATATGTAGATATATATGTATATATGTAGATATATATGTAGATATATATGTATATATGTAGATATATGTGTATATATGTAGATATATATGTATGTATGTAGGTATATATATATGTATATTAATGTAGATATATATGTATATATGTAGATATATATGTATGTATGTAGATATATATGTATATATGTAGATATATATGTATATATGTAGATATATATGTATATATGTTGATATATATGTATATATGTTGATATATATATGTGTATATGTAGATATATATGTATATATGTAGGTATATATGTATATATATGTAGATATATGTATGTATGTATATATGCAGCAAAAGGAACAATGGGGTGCTTAGTCAGGGTCTGATATAATTCTGAAACTGCAAGTTTGGTGTGTTGATTTAAAGAATATATTCTTTTTCATATACACTATGCTTCTTAAATTTCATTAAAATTTCTGAGCAATTTCGTTGTTTATTTCTATTTGTAATGATTTGTTTCATGTTGAGTGTGTTAAGGGTATAGTATTTTATTTTGTGTGTAAAGACTGTCAAAATAATTAAAATTATTTCGCATTACGAACTTTGTACCTTTGAAAATGTGCTGAAATACATCATAAGAGCCGTTCAAAACATTAAAAAATAGTATGAAACGTCACAAATTGTTGAAAAAGAGTGTAATGATTGCATGGATCTTGATGTTGAAGAGTCCAGTCCGTTTCTCAGTGTGAATGTTTAATGTACAACATGAACGATATACAACAAGTAATTTTGACCAAAACTGATTATAATTGTATTGCAATGTGTGCAAATAATGGAGTTAATTCCCAAACAATACTCTCCCATGCTTGATGGGGATGCACTCCACCTCTTACCCATATTTATTATTCCTAACCAAATACCTTCATCTCACTAGCACAAAAAAACTATTATACTATAACTGATGCAATAGAAAATTTCTGTAAACTTCCCCCAACCATTTACAAAGCTGTTCAAACATAGCTTCAGAATGAATTGAATACCACATCAAGAAGTATACATGTCAGTCCAAAAAGTACTCCTCATGCAGAAATTACTCCATGTAGGAGTAAAATATCCACATTTATAAAAAAACATCAAATTTTGTGTGAAAAATACCGTTTAACCTTCAGAATATTCACCATTTAGGTGCAAAACAGCGTTTTTACTGTAAAATATCCCATTTCCATCTAAAATCGCATCAATTTTATTATAGTCGCCCTCTTAGGGAAAACCCCTCATTTCTTTTTTTTTTTACTATAGACGCAACATTCTAGTTAATTTGATGACATACATGTGATGTAACAACACTTTGTATACACATTCATGTTCTAATGAACGTTTCACTATCTATCCTCAAACATTACTATCTGTAACAGAGTTGATGGGTTTGTTGGAATACATACATGCCAGTGCATATTACAATTATAAAAATCGAAGTGATCGCATGGATCCATAAGTTGATGAGCCCATTGCATCTCTCAGTGTGAACATTTAATGAATAACATGAACGCCATGCGAGTACAGCGACTAATTTTCGCTCGAGCATATTATAACTGCCATGCAATGCGCGCAATACCCAAGTTAATTACGAAGCAACACTCCCCCTGCTTGATGGGACATACTCCTTATCTTACACATGTTTATTATTCCCAACCAAACACCATCATCTCACTAGCACACAAGAACCATTATACTATAAGCAATGCAACAGAAAGTTCTGTAAACCTCCAACAACCGACCACAAACCTGTTGAAACATAGATTAATAATGAATTGAATGTCATATCACGAAGTATACACGTCGAGCTGAAAAGTACTCCTCACGCAGAAAATTACTCCATTTATGACTAAAGTACCCACATTTAGGGAAAAAAACCTTACAAAGATTGTGAAAATTGAGGAAAAATCGTGTGAAAGGTGGTAAAAACATTTGAAAATGGTGAGAAATAGCAGAAATTGACTAAAACAGTGTAAAAGTACTAAAATGTAAGAAAATGAGGAGAAGTGGTTGAAAATTGTCTATAATTATTTAAATTGAGGAAAAAGCGGTGTTTAAAGCATAAAAATATGATAATGATGGATACAATTCCTGCATGACAGTGCATGCGACTGAGGCTTATGTGCTGGAAGTGATTGTGAAGCAGTTGCATGAGTCCCTTGTTCTCACTGGCTTAAAAGGAGCATGCTTATAGACCTGCACATTGTAACCGTCGCTCTGACATTTTGCATGCTATTCAAGAGACTAGTATTCCCAACTTGTAGAAAAAATATACATCTTCTTAAAATTTGGTGATGAAAACCGTATATCTAGTTGAGATTTCAGTCACGGCTATTTCTCCACTGGCCGCATCCCATTTTAACTCTGCCTCTAAAGTATATTGGGTGCCTGATGGAATGTACTAATGTTAATTTCAGTTATTACGATGACAAATATGTTTTTACAATTTTTATAATAATTATGATGATGCGTCGATGACGAGGACTACAACAATGTAATAATCACGTGCATGTCGCACCCCCACACACTTGCATAGACTCCCACATTCACTCGCAAAAGCATACAAACATATACAATCACCCGTCCTCGCTCACCTATACATATAAACAGACACCTACACACCGCATCACATCATAGGTTAGCAAGTTATATTAGCATTGATTTGTTGTAGATATAGTAGAACATATTCCTGAAGCATATGCATACGAAGAATAATGTAGTTAAGAATTGTAAGAAATAAAAAAACCTTACAAAGACAGTGAGAAACTGAAGAAAGTTGTGTGAAAGGAGCTAAAACAAAGGAAAAATGGTGAGAAACATCAAAAATTGTCTAAATCAGTGTAAAAGTAGTATAATGCATGAAAATGTAGAGAAATAGTGAAAAATTGTTTATAATTACTTAAAGATGATGGAAAAAGTGTAAGTGTTAAACACGAGAATATTATGAGGAGGAAAACATTTCCTATATGTCTGTGCATCGATGATTGTCGAGAATATAGTAATTGATAAATGGTTGCATGAGGCCTTTGCTCATACCCGCCTAATAGGAACGATTACAGGGGGAGGGAGTGCTTAAAGATATCCTTACTGTACTGAGTAGCTGTGTAAACATGCCGGGCCAGATGTCTGGTCAAAATCTAGGACCCGTTTGAACTGATGAACGCTCTTCAGCATAATAATCACATGGAAGATCTCGAGCGGAGCCTCTAGCAGTGGAATGAACGAAGACACCTCCCGATTTGATGCATCAGACAACCCGTTCAAAGATGTGATCGATTCAACCGTTACACCTCCATATGCAAGTGGAGAGCTCCTTGGAATACCTAAAACATTCTACTGCGGTGATGGTTGTTAAGCGTGAGATGTGCCTTGGCGGAGACTGAGGGGCTAAAAGAGAGTCTAGAGAAGGTTATCGCGGTTGAATATCTGCTTAGTAAAGAGTCGGAAGAAAAAAAAGTAAGAAAAATCATGAAAAAATGAGGAAAATTGCGTGAAAGGTACTAAAAGCACTGGAAAAATGGTGTAACAGTGTTAAACGCGAGAATATTTTATAGAGGAAAATAATTCCTACATATCTGTGCAGTGGTGATTGACGAGAACATGATAATTGATAAATGGTTGCAGGAGGCCCTTACTCATACCAGCCTAATAGGATCGATTTCGGGGGAGAGGGGGTGCTTAAAGATGTCCATAGATCAGTTACATAAGCGTGTTGGGCAGATGTCTAGTCAATATCTATGACACGTTTGAACTGATGGACGCTCTTATCGCACATCAGTATAATAGTCACATTGAAGATGTTGGGAGGAGCTCTAGCAGCGGAATAACCGAAGACAACTCCCGATTTGATGCATCATACCACCCTCTCAAAGATTTGATTGATTCAACTGGTGCATCTCCATATGCAAGTGAGGACCCCCATGGAATACCTAAAACATTCTTCTGCGGCGATGGTCGCTAAGTGTGTGAGGTGCCTAGTAGAGACTGAGGGGTTGAAAGAAAGCCTAGAGAAGGTTATCGCGGTTGAATATAGGCATAGTAAAGAGTTGGAAGAAAAAAGTAAGAAAGATCGCGAAAAATTGAGGAAAATTGTGTGAAAGGACTAAAAGCACTGAAAAAACGGTGAGAAATAGCAGAAATTGACGAAAACAGTGTAAAAGTGCTAAAATGTATGAAAATGGGGTGAAATAGTGGAAAACGGGGTATAATTAGTTAAAAATGAGAAAAATAGTGTAACAAACATAAGATTGTAATAAGGAAGATAACGTTTACTACATGGTTGTGCAGAGGTGATTGAAGCTGAGGCGTTATCGGTAAATAGTAGTGCGAGGCCATTACTCTCCACCAGTCTAACAGGAGCGGTTAAGGAGGATTTCTTTAGTGTGTAGATCAGTTACATAAGCATGCGGGTTATGCGTCTAGTAAATGTCTCGGACGTGATCGTTCTGTATGATGCTCTTACCACACGGCAGTATCATATTCATGTTAATGCTAACAAACGGTACCTCCAGAAACGAGCGGTGGAAGACGAAGCCCTGAACTACACATTATACCATTGTGTAACGTGTGTGAAAAACCGGTTTCAGCGGGAGAGATTGACCGCTTTCACCTTGATTCCTAGAAAAGGTGTATAGACGTCATAAATTATCCTGTTGTAAAAGGTCGTAAATGCAGGTACATGATAGAGGCTTCAATAATGTTGCGGGTGAATGGCGAGACGAGGCGGTTTAGGTTGTGGAGCAGCGATTGTTGTTCTTGAAAACGAGCCTGATGTTAAATGTGTGCGTACAGGTGTATGCGAACGCAAAAAAAAAAAAATATTCTTCTGCTGAATAATGGTAAATAGCGTGCGACACATAAATGACCTTGAAGATAAAGAACCCTCGCATACAAAGGCTGTCATGTTAATGAGATTTATACCTGTAGAAGTTGTCAATTCCTAAAAAGAAAGACTGGGGGCGTGTCTAAAAACCGGTTTCAGTGGGAAAGATTGGTCGCTTTTACCTTGATTCCTAGAAAAGGTGTATAGACGTCATAAATTATCCTATTGTAAAAAAGGGCGCTTCATCAATAATGTTGCGAACGACCGGTGATGCGGCTTAGACAGCGGAGCAGTGATTGTTCTTGGAAATGTCGCCTGACCAATGACCCTAATGTTAAATGTGTGCGTATAGGTGCGTGTGCGAGCGTAAAAAATATACTTCTTTCGAATAACGGTAAATAGTGTGCGACACACGAGGGGCTTTAAAGATAAGCAACCCGTGCAGACAAAGGCTGGTGCAGCGATGAGGCGTACACCTGCAGAGGTTGACGATTCCTAAAAAGAAAGACTGGTGCGATTGCAGCAACGATGCTGCGAATTCCTTCGTTTAATAATTATACTGAGATGTGTATAATATTAAAAATAGGACGCCTATAACAATTATTTAGTGATCGGAGATTTCCTCTATCGAAAGGCTAAAATTATTTTCACAGTGTAAAGTATGTATGATGGAGTGATTGTGTAGGAAAAATAATACCAGTAAAAATAATTAAAGATCGTTAATTAAAAATTAAATATATGAGGATGCATAGTGTGTGGGATGGATTGATGTGCTACGCTCCCGCGGCTAATGCAGAAAAAATGTACAGGATCAATAAAGAAACTATCGTTGAACGTGCCAGTGGGATGTGTATGAAGTCTGGGAGGGGATGAAAAATAAATAAATATTACAATCGGTATGGAAACGTGTGTGCATGGAAACGAATGTCGTGCAAATAAAAAATATGTACGAACGTGAAAAAATTTTAAAAAGGCTTTTGGAAAAATAATTTGACAATAATATACAATAACTGATGGTAAAATGGGTGTTGGAGACAGCGTCTATGTTTCTTTAGAGGTTTGATGGTTTGGGGGGGGGGAGCTCTGGAAAATATATTATGAAAGATTTGGCTTGGAGGGACTGGGAACGATAAAGGAATTTTTGGAAACGCTAAAAAATATAAAAAATGATAAACACTCTGAAGAAATGATCGGAAGCGTAAAAAAAAAAATATACTTAGACTAATTCTAAAACACCGAGGAAAAAATATCATGATCCAGTATGAAAACTGCTAACATCAGATGTTTGCGAGGGAACATGCGGTACGCATTCATTGTGGTCGTGACGTAGATGGAATCATTTTTAGAACCTGAGAAAAAAATGTGAACGATCGGAAGAAATGATCGGAAGCGAAAAAAAAATATAGTTAGAATAATTCCATAATACTTGGAGTTGAAAAAAGTTATTATGAACGGTATGGGAACTAACGACGGCAGATGTGTGTGCATTCATCGCGTTGAAGACATTGTAGGATTTATTTTTAGAACCAGAGAAAAAATAAAAATATTATGAACGGTCGGAAGAAATGATCAGAAACGAAAAAAAAATGTACTTCGGCTATTTCTATAATATTTAGGCTCGAAAAATTATTAAGATCGGTATGGAAACTAACTGCAGAAGATGTGTGCGCATTCATCGCGTTGAAGACATTGTAGGATTTATTTTTAGAACCGGAGGAAAATAAAAATATTATGAACGGTCAGAAGAAATGATCGGGAGTGAAGAAAATATATAATTGGAATAATTCCATAATACTTGAAGTTGGATAAAAGTTATTATGAACGGTATGGGAACTAACGATAGCAGATGGGTGTGCGTGAATGGACAGTGTGCATTCATAGCGGTCACATAAAAAAATAATTACCTCTCAATATGAGATGACTAAGATGTCGGGAGCGTCGATCGGGGGTCTAATGGTCGTAGTAAAAGTAAATTGAATGCGATATATTCGATATTAAAACAACGAAATTGATCGGAAAAGAGGGTTGAAGGGGCAAAGGAGACTAAGGCTAATTTAGACTATAAAAATAATTGATTTGTTAATTTGTAAATGTTTTGGATAACCGGTTAGGTTTAGACAACAGAGCATGGATTGGGTTATTATATGAAAAAAATAATAATTAAAAAAATAATTGAAGCAGCATAAACGCACGACACGTGCGGGGGATCGGCGTGTGCGCTATCGCGGCGTAGAACGTTATGTTAGATATATGCGCGCGATCGGGACGTGCGTCTTGGCATATGGCAGTAAGATCGGGGAATCATGAAAATAAAAAAATATGCTTCGGCTAATTTTATATTATGTATACTTAGACTTTGAAATATTTAAGAAATAATCGCGGTAACGGGAACAGAGCGCGTATGTGTGGGTGTGATATCGCAGCGGAGATCGAAATATATGTGTGAGAGGTGTGAACTGGAGTTATAGGTTAGATTTACACTTTAAATAATATATTGGGGTTAAATTTTGGAATTTTCATACTTAGGCCTCGGAATTTTAAAAAAAATCGTGGTAAAGCAGCGGGTGGGCGGGGCTAGTGGTAGCTTGGTTTACTTTCGGACGTTAATTAATGTACTTATGTTAATTAATAATCTGTTCGGTTTATCAGAAACGAGCAGGACGCGTATGGAGGAATTTCAAAGAAATTTAGGGAACTTTCAGCACCTGGACACTAATTGGGTTTACTTGCGCCCCCGAATAACACTTTGGGTAGTTTATTGACCTCTGAACACTGTTTGGACGTTCGGTTTACCGGAAATGTGCGGGAACCGTCTGGAGGAAACTCGAAGGAATCGGGGGAAACTTGGGTGAAATTTTAGTACCTGGACGGGGATTTGAGTAAATTTTGAGCACCTGGACAGGGATTTGGGTGAAATTTGAGCACATGGACGCAAATTGGGGTGAATTTTGAAGACCTGGACAGGAATTTAGGTTAAATTTGATCGCATGGACACAAATTGGGTTGAATTTCGAGCACCTGGACTGGGATTTGAGTGAATTTTGAGCACCTGGACAGGGATTTGGGTGAAATTTGAGAACCTGGACGGGGATTTAGGTGAATTTTGAGCACCTGGACGGGAATTGAGGTGAATTTTGAGTACCTGGACGGGGATTTAGGTGAATTTTGAGCACCTGGACGGGGATTTAGGTGAATTTTGAGCACTTGGACGGGAATTTAGGTGAATTTTGAGTACCTGGACGGGAATTAGGGTGAATTTTCAGTACCTGGACGGGAATTGAGGTGAATTTTGAGTACCTGGACAGGGATTTGGGTGAAATTTGAGCACCTGGATGGAAAATCGGGGGAAATGTCCAGGAATGTCGGAGGAAAACCTGGACACTCGGGGGAAATCTGGGGAAACTGCACCAGCTCCGCCATTTATACACTACTCCCAGTGTAGGACTGGTAGAGTTTAGGAGAACAGACTTCAGTTCATTGATATTGAATGCAGATGTTAAAGGGTGCGGGGGGGAGCTCTGTACGGAAGGAAAGGAGTAAAGTTCATCAAAGTTAGAAACGTACACGGGTGCAGTGGAGTCGACAAAAGATAATAGGCTATCACGAGTGAGATTAAGGTTAGACGGGTGTTCTGAGAACAGGGATTTGAACGCCTTAGCCATTTTCCAAATATGAGAAAGTGGGGTAGTTCTGAAGAAGGAAGAACAGAAGTTCTGCCAGGAGGACCTCTTTGAGGCTTTCAGCATGTACCTAGCTCTAGCATTAGCTCGCTTGTGAGCAAGAAAATTCTCGGTAGTAGGATTGGAGCGAAAGTTTCTAAAAGTAGCTCGACTGACCCTAAAAGCTGCCTCGCACTCGTCATTCCACCAGAGTGAAGATGCCGACGTACCTCGCTTGGAGCGCATCAGGGGGCGAGATGGAGAAGATAAAGAAAGAGCAGATGTAGTGGAATGAAGAAAAAAATTATAGGATGATATGGGATCAGAGGAAGGACACAAATTAGGAAGCAAATGATCCATAATAGAACGAAATAGAGCCCAGTCCATTTTGGAAAGATTCCATTTGGGAGAATGAAGGGGCCTAAATGGAGCAGGAGAAGGAAAATTGAGAGGAGTTATCAGAATGGGAACATGATCACTACCAAAGATACCCGCAAGAGTGCTCCAGTTATAGTTGTGACCAGCATTGGGAGAGGAAAAAGTTAGGTCAAGGGAACTGAAGATGGACGGACTCCTAATATACACCCTGTCAAGAAAGTATCGGGAATTGTCAATTTAAATCTCCCGGGTAATAGCTAGGCAGATAATTTTTTTTTTCCAGGTTGGTACAACTGTTTTGTATTATGATGCCTATTTTTAGCGCGATCTGTCAACCAGTGTGTTTACAGCAGCTGTTAAAATCAGTCGACCTTGAAGTGTTTTGTCGAAGTTTTACAATGAGTGAAAATATTGAACAACGTACTTGTGTTAAATTCTGTGTTTCGAACGAAATTTCTTGTGCCGATACACTGAAAATGTTACAGAAGGCTTTTGGTGAATCTGCTTTATCAAAAACGCGGGTTTACGAGTGGTACAGAGCGTTCAAGGATGGTCGGGAGACGGTCGAAGACATGCCTCGCTCTGGACGGCCTTCAACGAGTGTGACCGATGATAACGTCGATAAAATCAAGGAAATCGTTGCTGAAAATTGTCATGTGAGCTTGAGAGAGATGGCTCATGGATTGGGCATGTCACACGAGAGCGTACGTACGATTGTGCACGAAAAATTGGGTATGCAACGCGTTGCGGCTCGGCTTGTTCCGAAAGACCTGAATTTCTTTCAAAAAAAGTACCGAGAACAGGTAGCTGCAGACATGCTGGATCGAGCCAATTTGGATCCTACCTTCTTGGAAAAGATAATTACTGGTGACGAGACATGGGTGTACGAGTACGACACGCTTACGAACCAGCAATCGTCCGAATGGCGGCCAATTGGCGCGCCAAAGCCGAAAAAACCTCGCCAAAGCCGATCGAAAGTGAAGATCATGTTGATTGTTTTCTTCGATATTCGAGGCGTGGTACACTATGAATATGTGCCAGCCGGACAGACAGTCACCAAAGAGTTTTACTTAAGTGTTTTGAGACGTTTGAGAGAGGCTATCCGTCGTAAACGTAACGATTTGTGGGTCGACAATTCTTGGATTCTCCATCACGATAATGCGCCGTCTCACAAAGCCATAATTGTGAATGAGTTTTTGGCCAAACACTCGGTAAATATCATCGAACAACCGCCGTATTCACCAGATTTAGCACCCTGCGACTTCTTCCTATTCTCAAAACTCAAATTTCCGCTACGGGGAATGCGCTTCGAATCGATTGATGACATCAAGACGAATGCGACGCGAGAGCTAAAGGCCATCCCGGAAACCGCCTATCAGAAGTGCTTTGCCGAGTGGAAAAAGCGTTGGCATATGTGCATCGCTTCGAATGGATGTTATTTTGAAGGTGACAAAATAAATTTGGATGAAAATTAAAAATTGTTCGTTTTATTTAACAATTCCCGATACTTTCTTGACAGGGTGTAAGTAGGCGAGGAATCGTTAAGGAGAACCAAGTTGTCGGAAAGAATAGAATTTTCAAGGACAGTACCATTAGAGTTATAGGATGAGCAACCCCAAGAGGGGGAGCGAGCGTTCCAGTAGCCACCAATGATAAAGGGATGAGGAAGAGAATTGAAAAACTGAGAGAGGGGAAATTAACGAAGATCATAATCAGGAGGAACATAGACGGAAATAAAATTTAGGGAGCGGCCAGGGTTAGTAGGAATAGAGATATGTACAATATTTGGCTGATTGTTGTTAGAGGAGAAGTTATAAGGAACATTATGAGAAAGAAAGGGAATATCATTTCTTATGAGGATAGCGGCTCCACCATAACCATCCTCACGATCATTCCTGACCAGAGTGAAACCTCTAAATTGGAGGTTCATTCCAGCACGAAGCCACGTTTCTGAGATAAGAGCGACACTGATTTCATGGAGATCCAACAGACCCTCTAATGAATGTTTATTAGCTCTAAGGCTACGACAGTTCCATTGTAATATATTCAAGGCGGCCATCATGTTTAAGCCTTGGAAGGGTTAGGACAAAGGAAAGTGGGGACAGGGACAAGAGGGAGAAAGTGAGAGGCCTCGACAGATGTAGGAGGCCATTACAAGATGCAAGGACAACAGCACATAAGTAGAGCTTGGAGGTAAAAGAAAAGGAAGAGGTAGGACAACGGAAATAGAACGGAAAAGAAAGCAAAACGGAGCCAGCCAGATAAAACATAAAGTGGAGCAAGAGGAAAGATAAACTGAGCTAAATTTTAGGAAAGGGAGGCATGCAGAGAGCAAAGTACGAATTGTCCTCCCATTGACACATATGCCGCTGGCATAAAAGGAGGCTTTGGTGCTGAAAACAAAAGGCAACGAAGTAGACAGCCTAATGCCAATTACGAAAGCAGAATGTAGATCAAGTCTACAAATTATGAGTTGAATTAGGTGCACGCCAGCAATCCTAATAAATGTTCTATAAGCACAAGAGATTGTGCAGCAGAGAGTAGTTCCTATGTATCTCAGTCCAACGATGTTTTGTAGCAACTTGACATGAGTACATAGGGGAGCAAGAGGAGTAAAGTGAAAAAAACCGTGCTCGAAGGTATTTTTGATTACCTCAGCAACGGCATATTCACAAAATGAGGAAAAAGCCAACAAGCACATAAAAAGTGCATAATTCATCAGATTCGGGCAGCTGTCTTCAATGCCTGGAAATATTTGCGGGAAAAGAAAAAGGGATGAATACGAAAGAGTATAGAATGAGAAAGTGACGAAAAGGAGCAACATCAAAAATAAGAAGCAATGCTTGGCTCCGAGCTTTTAACTTTTATGCTTCTGTAACTATTGAGAACAAAGATTATTGGAGAGAAACGATGATAATGAGTCAACAAAGGAGGAAGAAGAAACAATGTTGTTGGAGTTAAGAAGCTCCATGATGGCCGCCGAGATAGTTTGAATCACGGGCGGAGAAACCGAGGAAGGAACAGAGATGTTAGTCAAGGGGGTAGGATTGGTTTGAAAAGTAATTGGGGCATAGGTATCATTTGTAGCCGGGATATTTGAATGAGTAGGTCTCCTAAGAGTCCATCCATTAGAGGGGTGAGGGATAAAGTTAGAAGGAAGCGGAGGAAATTGAGGAGAAGGAACATATGAAGATTTAGGATTACGAGGTTTGTGGAAAGTGGGAGATTTAGGGCTAGGAGGGGAATAGATTCGAGATGGGGAGGAGGTAGGCCCTTTGGAAGGAGCTCTGTGCGACAAAGGGGACATCGCGGCTCGATCCGCGTAGGTGAATGCTTGTGATACAAAGCGATTCTTATTTAAAGAGGCAACCTCTTGAAAAGAAATATTTTCAAAGGCCATTAGCCTCTTAATGTCTTTTTGTCTTCCCCATTCTGGGCAAGAGCGATCGTTAGAGCAATGAGGGCCTTTGCAGTTGCGACAAAGTGGCGGTTCTTGCAGATTACTGCAGTCTGTAATAAGGTGTCGAGAGGCACAGTGGGGGCAGATAGGGGAGGTGGTACGACAGTGTTTGGCGATGTGTCCAAATAGGAAACACTTCGAACACTGAGTAGGTTGACGGATGCTAGGGGAGACAAGAAATCTCAGTTGGAAAATGGTGACGAATTCCGGAAGAACTGTGTTATTAATTCTCGAATCGCCGGCAGTAATATATTTTGTCGCTGTTCAGGCACTATATTACCCGGGCAGTACTGAATAAGTCGAAAAACATTAGAGACCAATTCTAGAACAGAAGAATCTGTTAAATCATTGAAAAAAGTGGCAAAAAAAATCATTAAATCTTATTTTAACATAAACCTCTATACCAAAACTTAAAAGTCTGAAGGGACTCGTTTCGTCAGTTTAAAATGTAACACAAGAAGTTTGATGGAGATACACCGTGGTATTTCTCTTTGGCTGGTTATTCGCTAAAAATTTCAACTGTTGCGATTTTATTTGTGATATCAATGTGAAATAAAGCTCAGAACGACTTCAGAATAGTCGAAGCTTTAGGCTATGTGAATTTCATCGATTAAATCGGAGAACGTAGGATAGACAACACTTAAAACAAGAAAATTTTCGAATTAAGTATTATGAAAATATCCTAATCAATGATCACGAATATCCACAAATCACAAACATTACAGTTTCACATATGTTAGTGCATAGATTATATGACTCTATACATTCCCACTGCTGCAAGTAATAATATTATCCGTGGTATATTTCGCCAAAGGCCTCTTTCCTCAGATTAGCTCTACAAAAGATGATTTCTTACCTCCTATTTAACGGTTTGAACTAGATCATTTATTTTTGTTTCTCTTTTTAATTTTCTAAATGGGTATTTCTGTAATAGTCAAAGATTTTTAACACCGATATCTTTCTCCCTTTTTTGCAGCGGTTTATTTACGAACCTTTCTTTTTATGATCAATCGCTTTGTAGAGCCATTCTAAGCTGACCATCAGCTGTTTCCCCACTTTATTTTTTTTTTTTTTATGCGGGAAATTTCATATCAAAATTGAACAGCCATTAAAATTTAAAACTCGAACAGCCTTTCTGGTTCCAGTTTATAATTTAATGAAATTATTTTAGGTACATGATTGGGCGCAGAAACGTATATTAAACACCTCTAGGGTGTGTAAGTTGTATCATTTGAATAATTCCGCTCCCTCTGTTTAAAATGCAAAAAGAACGCATCCTGAAAATGCGTTAAATTTTACATGTTTCAAAATATAATGCTTTAAAATTTATTTACTAAAAAGTAAGTGAATCCGTTTTTCTTAACTTCGACATTAAATTATTCAGTTTATTCAGATTTGCGAAAATGCGATGAAAATTCTTTCAGAAGAAGTACTCTCTTTCCATTGTTACGAATCGTTCCAGCAGCGTGATTTGAATCCTAAATTATCGCTTTTATTTATTTTTCGCTTCTCTATATGAATAATTTCGATGATAGCTTCTGGTCGATCTTCGAGTCCTTGCCATTTCAACGTCACGTGTCGAATTCATACATAGTTTTTCCCGATGTATCTGTATCTTGAAAGAACTATTTATTTTAATTACGGTTCGATCTTTCTCGTGCATATTGGCGGTGCTCGCCACTTGTCCATTCGGATAGCCGGAAGTTTATACGCCGATGTATATGATCCGGAACCAGAATTTGTTCCCGTAAAAGTGTGCTCTAGTTCGAGTTCACATTAAGCTACACTGACAAGTGTAGTTCGGAATTTTTCGACTCTTACGGTCGATTAGTGAGGAATTTTGTAATTTCCCATGAAACAGATTATGGAATTATTCGAGTAGTAATTTTTTTTTGAGAATTAATGTTCCATAAATATACATGTATCCTCTCTTTCGAACATATTCGCATTCGGCACTGTTGTTAACCGCGGGTCCTTTTTTAAGTACACGCTTTTTCAAGTACTTTTCTACGTGAAGAATTTTTTTGCCATTTGCTGGTCTCATTTTTTTTCTTTTTTCAACCGTCTATTCATCCGTTAATACACACGGGCTATAAACAAAAAAACCGTTAGTTTGTTACATTTTTTGTGTCGGGTTTTCCTTCTCGACGAGTCATGAGAGCCGGTGATGATGAATCGGTAGGGTGTGTATTTTCGTGGTTGCCGTGTGCGAATTTCCTCGAGCGGAATTCGAGTTTGTTACTAATAAATTTTCTTTTTGTTATATAAAAAAAAAAATAAAATAAAATAAAGTTGAAGCCTAATTGCTCTATTAAAAAGGATATATAGTCATCTTCTTCTCGGTTTTTTACAATATTTGGGACTTGAAAAAAATCAACATCTCGATAGAAAATCGTCTCGCGGAAGAAGAATTCGCTTCACTGCTTTCGGCAGTTCCCGAGTTAGAATTCACCTCGTTGGTTATCGGCAATAAGAAAGCGTTTCTAAGAGCGGCTTCCGGAATAGACGCCACAAATCCAGAATTTCCAGCGCACCGTATAAAATTTAGACGGAAAATTTATCAGCATTAATTGCATCATCAGTCGTCTGTGTCTACTATGTGCCAAGCAAACCCGTGCGCAACTGGTTGCATGCGACTTACGTCGCACCGCGGTGATTATTTATAGTAACACAAACAACGATCGTATTCAAAAATTTTTTTGGTTTTTGATAAATTTCTCACTGCGAAGAAACAGAATTCCAAATTCAATTGTATTCTGTACACTTCCTTTTTTTATAGTTTTCAATTGCGACATTACTCCAGTATAAATGCAGACCTATTTTTAGTAACTTTTATTAGAAAATCCGAATGCAAGTCGAATACGTAAGTTCTATTAATTAAACAGCTTCTCGAATTAATGGAACTCTATTCTAGCTTGCGTAACTTTTGAGCACAATGTGTTTCAAGCGAGGGAAAAGGGGACTAAATACGCGAGTTTGTAGATAGCCGGTATTATGGCATCGGCGTGACCTGAACAAAAGCCAAGAAAGACGATAAAGAGTCCAACGCGGAAGAAAATATTGTTCGAAGCTTTCCAGAAGGATAATGACAAGGCTACTACGTTACTCTACCTAATGGGAAAATTTCCCCTTGCTCGGTCGTTTAATATTTAAATGTTTCTATGTTTTCCTTTAAACCCGATAGTGAAATAACGGTAGCCAGTTCGATGTTTCGCCAGGAGCCCACCACCACCTCCGAAAGTCTCCTACAAAATCTAAAGCCGAAATATGAAAATATTGTTTTATAAGGTTTTTAAGCAAATGGAGTTCTTTGATTTTTCGTAAAGCAAAATGTAACGTCGCTGCGGGGGATGTATCAATAAAATTGGATTTTAATTAATAATGAGTTCATGATTCTAAAAATATTCAATAATATCGTTTATAACGAATTAATACAAAAAGGGGTGGGGGCTTAGAGAAACACGAAACAAAACGCAGAAAAGAAGTGGACTACAAAAATTAATTTTTTTAAATGTCTGGCTCCCGATCTTAATGGAATTTGAGTGATCGGCTCTCTGAGAAATTGGGAAAAGCCTTTGAAAGGAAATTTGGGCTTCTTTTTCAAAAACGATCGAAAAAAAAACAAAATGAATGAAAGAAACGAAAAGCCATTTAACACCGAAACAAATCATTTACATTCCATGACGCACACTGGCTAAAATTTTAACCGACAAAATCGTACGGTCATTATCGTCATAGCGCCACACAAAGCAACGGTTTGATCCTCTTCCTGCCAGGCGCCGGTGACGTTATATAATCTTTTAATCGAATCCGCGGATATGTTTTGGATTTTATATACGTTTTTCTTTTCTCGAAATAATGGAAAAAAGGTCCGATATAAATATATGTTATGTATAGAGATATGTATGTGCATTATCTGATAATTTAAAAAAGTCACCTAAAATTGAAACAGGGTAATTATACTAAAATTATGTGCACTCATTCGGAGTTTATAAAATTTGTTTACAGTGCGAGTTGTTTTAGCTATTGTCATTACTTTTAGCCCAGACCCTCGACGACACGCATAAAACGATTTTTAGAAATCCTTCCGAAAAACTATAAATTTTTCCAAAATATTTACACTGCAGACAAAATACTTAAATCAACCGATATGTGGAAAAGGTGTGTGTACATTCATAAAACTTTTTTTTTTATTTTTTTTATTTTTATCTATTTTGCAACCAAGATGCCAAAATAAAGCATTGTCGTGATATACGCAATATTCTTAGCAATAATTAAGGACCATTTTTATTATTTCTAAACAACATATTCGATTTTAAGAATTTCATTACAGATTTAAAATTCGACTTATATTAATATACTACAATCATCATTGATTTTCTACCATGAATATTATATCTTTTACGAACATCAATTATAAGTATGTGAAACAAGGCGCGGAAGACCGAATCCGCTCCCACCGCTGTGGAAGTGTGCCTGAGCAGTCAAGTAGAAGGTGACAAGTAGAAATCAGAGTGGCTGAACAGTTCGTTTTGTCAGACTGGGTGAGGGGTGCGAGTAAAGAGATGACCATGTGTGAGAAGAGTATGGCCGAGGCGCACGCGTGTGCGAGAACAACTTGATGTCTTCTATCGAATGAGAAGTTTGATTTACGTTTTCCAATAGAGAGAGGGTTTTAAGGAGCGAAGATGGTAGTGTGACCAAAGTAGTTCACTGTTGTTGCCATCGTTCTTTTAGTTTAAAGTTTGATGGTACGTCGGAAATCGGCTAGGGAAACTGAGAAACGTTTTGAATTGAAAAGTTTATAGCACCTTGTTTTGCGGTTTTGTCGGCCAGGTTGTTGCCCGGTATACTTTTGTTGCAGAGGTGACATGCAAAGAAGGGTTTGAGAAGAGCAGCTGGACGATTTTTTTGGCGAGGGAGTGTTGTTCATTTTTGCCGATTAATTTTTTAAGTTTTGTGTCCGGCAGGTTCATTTGTGAGTAAATCTTTAATTCTTTCTTCAGGGCTACAGCTCCTTTCTTTTAGTTCCGCTTATTTTCTTTATTATTCTTTCGGTATCCATCAAGTAGTTTTTGTTTTTTTTTGTTCTTTTCTCTATGGTGGCCGAATAAATACTTTACACATCAAATGTAATCATTTGCTACTCTCCTTGATATGAAATCTTCAGCCACTTGTTGCGACGTTTCGAAAAAATAAACCGGTCGACAGTCGCTTTACAGTTCACTTAATTTCAATCAATTTCCCGAGACAAAACTCAAATTCTGCGCAACAGCTTCAACCATGTTGCTGCATAGCGTTCAGCTTGGACCATCGCGCTGTGATTGTAAACAAAAAGTCCATCGCAAAACGTCTTTAAGTGGAGTAATTTGCACGCAGGGGAAACGTCGCGATATTAGCGGCTCCCTTTTGGTCGGTGTGACTTTATCACATTTTTTCAGCAACTACCAGAAGCTGTGGCTGCGGAGTTACAAAGAAAAATTTCTACACAGTGAGCAAGAACAATCAGATACCGGGTGTGGTTTAGAATTCAAATGAATTTTCGACAAACCCGGCTAGGCCTGATGGAACCTTCTTCTCGCATCGGCAATCTTTGCGGTCGTTTGTTACGGCTTCGTCCTTTTCTAGTATCACGAAGCGAACAGGAATAAAAGGTTTCAACGGCTACGTCTAATTCTTACGGTAACAATTTCCACTTTCGAAACACACTTAGCACATCCTCAATTCGGTGTTTTTGCAGACGACTTTCGTGCCTTTTTTGTTTTTTTAACAGAGGCACTGACAGTTTGTTATTACTCCGTTTCCATTTTTAAAACTTTCTCCATGCTGTTTCTTTTTTTTTAGAAAATTCGTGTTCGGAATACGCTTGGCCGGATACAAAATTTCTTTCTCTCTATACGTGTCTCCGCATCCTTGGTTTTTGTTTTTTTTTTTTTTTTTTTTTTTTGTTACTCTCAATAAAAGATGTGCGGTTTAGGTTACTCGGCTGGAATTTTTATTATTAATTTTCAGAAAATTTACCTGAAGCTTGTTAAAAATTGTTCGCTTAGAGCTTTTCGAGAATTAGATGTTATTAACCTTTTTTTTTTTTTTTTGTTTTATTTGAAGTAAAGCGTGTAGTTCTTGTACTTTTTCTTTACTAAAAATAATTTGAGAAATATGTTAATCACCTTTTCTTTTTTTTTTTCTCGGTCGCCACACCTTTAAAATACACGTTCAAAAGTACTAAAAACGAATGAAATATATTGTATAAATCGTCGGTTCCATTTTGGGAGGTTATTTTTGATTTTTTGCATTACATTTACCTTTCCGAGGCTTTTGAATTGTTCAATTTTAGCCGATTCGAACGGAGAGTTTGTTTGATAATCTGCAGATTCTTTCTACTCGTATAATGTTGTTTGAAAGAATGTAGTGAATTGAAAACGGATATTCTTTTTTTTTTTCGGTAACTAAAAAGACTCTTTACGACCAATGCGCAAATTAATGGTTTATTTAAGTTTTAGAAACCACTCATGATATTATTCGTAGAAGGTGTACACGAATGTTTTTTACGCGTCCTATGCGCTAAAATTTAAAGTTAAATTCTCGGATAATTACTTCCATTCGGTTGCTCAAGTGAATGTTGACGAATTTAGGAAAAATTCACCCCATATGATCTTGATTTAGTTAAAAAATTTTCATTTTTACCGATTAAGTGAAAAAATGTCGTTCAACAAGTTAAGTTTTTCATGAAATACTCAGCTATGAACCACTTTTTTTTTTTTCTCTTAGTTACCGGTTTGTCAACGAATTATCCCAAGAAATGGGAGGAGAAAATAAAATTTTCTATTCTTAAACGTTTAAGGATAGAGGATAAAAATAATTCAAGGGTAGGCATAATAGAGGTGGAAGGAAATGAGAAAATTTAAAAAGCACCGCTAAGAGGAATAGCGATATCGAGTTTTAGTAAAAAAAGGGTAGAAGGACGATGATTGTTCAGCAGAAAAGACAGCACATTCAAATAAAACATGATCAAAATCACAAGGAATGTATATAGAAGAAGGATGAAAAGTACTAAATGGAATAGAAAAAGATGAAAACCGTGAAAATTATGCAGGAAAGAGATCATGATTAAAGCGAATGCGATAAATAGCCGAGATGTCGGAGCGCTTAATAGGGAATAACTATCTGGTGAACTAGGAGCAGGCGGGATTCCTGGAAGCTAGGAACCTAACTAGGAGTTCAATGTATGGTATTAGTTTTTAATGAAGAAAATTATGATGGAAAGGGGGCCTCTTAGATATTTTCCATACATGAGAAATAGGAGTGGATCGAAAAAAAAGACGAGCAGAAGATTTTCTATGAGTTTTTCTTAGCTATTTTAAAAACAAATCTGGCTTTCTTATGAACCAGAAGGTTTGAAACAGAAGTACAGGAGCGAAAATGCTATAAGTGGACATACTTAAATTTATAGCCGCCTTACAGTCCTCACTCCATCATAATGAGGAGAACGTTCTGGGTTTTTTGTTGGAAGTTAGTCGAATAGGTAGAAAAGAACAAATTAAGGCGCAGCAAAGATTGATGCAATAAAGAAGTCATACTGGGAAGATAAGTTTACATTAAGAGGAATCTAAGAGAGCGGAAGAAGTTACATAGATCATAATTAAGAAGAATGTAAGCCGAGATGAGGTGGATTCGACGAGTTGTTAAGAATTGAGATTTGGACGAAATTTGGATTAAACGGATTAGACGCAATAGAAGGATAGATGTTGTGAGTTAGAAAATGCATATAATTTCTGATTAGAATAGCTGAACCATCATATCCGTCACTGCGATTAGAACTAATTAAAGGAAAACTATCGATGTTTAGCGAAGTTTCTGAGAGCAGCACAATATATTATATTTATCCGGCAAGCTTTTGAGAGAATTTCTGTTCGCTCTAGAGCTACGAAAGTTCCACTGTAATATTGTAAGTTAACAAGGCATAACCAAAGGGAAAGGCGTGAAATATAAACAAGTTCAGTCAAGCATTATGTTTCACGCGCTGAGGATTCCGTATGTGAAATTAAACATAACTATAATGTACATTTATATAATGCTGAAGTCAAAACAAGGAAATCAGATTCTTCGCGCTGCAAAGGGGAAGAAACACATAATTTTATATGCTTTTTTGAACTTTTCGCCAACTCTGAAAGTTTCGTTAAGGAAATGAAATACAATTTTGTTCCCGACAAAAAGCGATCTTTCCACCAATATATTATATGCCCGGAAAAAAAAATTTTTTTTTAAAAAATTTCGAGATTTTGGCACTCCGAGGATTCAAATTTTAGAAACCCGGATGCTACAAACTAGAGAAATATACGGGGATGCGCACATTTTTAACCTTGTTTAAAATTTTTAACTATAATACTGACTGGGCTGGACATGTCATTTTTTGCGCTTTTTTGAACTTTTGGCCAACTTCGAAAGTTTCGTTATGTAATTAGTACCCCTTCGTTCTGAACAAATAGCGCGACCTTTCCAACGATATATCACATGCCCAGGGAAAAAAATATTTTTTTCGAAAATTTCAAGCTTTCGGCGTCCCGAGGGTCAAAGTATAAAGTTATAAGCTCGGCAATAATTTTCCCGTAAAACGGCCCTTTGTGCATAAGTTTGAGATACGTTTTGGTTTTCTCTACTTTTTTACTCGAGCTATTGTACACGTGAACATAAAACTTTTTTGTTGTTTTTAGGATCAAAGAAAGGGGGGGGGAGAGTCCATATCATTTTTTAACCGTAATTTTTTTCTTTTGTGAAAGAGTTTCTACGTTTTATTTTATATTTTGAATTTCACTTTTATAAGTTTATCTTATGATGAGTTATGAATTTTTAAGTGATTTTTGAGGTCCTTTTATATTCCATATTATATATTTTTGACAGTTTTTTGGGTTTTTTGGCTCCCGGGGTGATCGGTTAGTTTGAAGTTATAGATATGGTTTTAAAGAGAATTTTAATTAGAATTTATGATCCAATTTTAAAGTTTATCAGTCAATCCGATCGTGAGTTATTGATTTTTATTTGATATTTTTGTATACATTGGTTTAAAGGAAGAAGGAATTTCAGACAAACTTTTTGAATACGGAGAAATTACTGATCGGGGGTGACCGTTACAGCCGGCATCAGTGGTTGAACTGGAATAATATTTATTAAAAAGATTTTGTGATTTCGGATAGGAATAATTTTTTTAGGAAGGTAATATCTAATATATGAAGAGGAAGAACTACCGTAATAATTTCGACGTTTCCTTTTTTGTGGTATTAGAAGAGTCCGGTAAGGCGGGGAAATTGTTCGAGTTAGAGATATCAGCAAAGGTGAAAGAGACCAGTTTCTCTTGACTGATATTCATAGCCTCAGAGTACGAAACTGCGGGGGGAATTAGGGGGAGAGTTACCTTCAGACGGGTCTAGCATTAATTATAAATTAAGTTTAAATTTTAATTTAGAAAGTAAAATCAACAATTAAAAAGTATCTAGATTAATAAATTAAAGTATCGATCGAACAAGACAACAACGGTATTTGAAATAACGAAACGATAAGAACAATTAAACACGCGACGACGGTAAGTACGAAGGAAGCCATTTACCGAGGTGTAGTTGATTAGTTAATTGTGTTTCTTCGGGTAGAACTTTGCTCGATTCCAGCTGCTGTACATTGATACTTTCAAAAAAAAAAAGTTCATTTGCGCTAGGTTAATGTCTACAAGGTTAATGTGTACAGCTGACCCATCTAAAAATAAAATTAAAAAAAAAAAAAAACAAAAAGAAGTACGAAAGAATTAAAAGGAACGATCTCGCCGGTAGTTCGAGAACAATGAACGGAGTACAATTAAACTTTATCAAACAACTGATAACTCGCATTAGGCTGATGAACCATTTCTCGTGACTACTTCTTAGTGAAATTAAAATGAAACGACTAAAAAAATAATAGAAAAAAAAAAATATATTCTCCTGAAAATTATAAATGAACTCGAGGGAGAAAACAAAAGAAGAATAAAAAAAAAAATCAGACTGAAGAGTCGATGAAGTACACCCAAACATCTTGTCTTTTAAGTTCTTTTTTTTTTACTGTTTTTAGTCCAGCCTTCGTTACTAGCCAGTTTACTTAAACTTCCAGATTTAAAAAATTCATCCGAATGTTCTGAAATTATAGAGTTCTTTGCTAATTCTTGATAATGGTTCCAGCAATGATTGTGTCTATACAAATAGCGTATTATTCGAAAAAGTAATTGCATTAAGCGATCTCTTCCATTGAAATACATTTCCATAATTTCATTCTTACACCCGATCTAAATAGACAAACGTGTCTTGTTCAACAATTTAGTGTCATTCTCAAATTTCACTTCCAGAAGTCACGGTCCACTCGATATTTTGTTCCGGATGGACGCAAATGATTTTCCTTAATTTCATTATTTTTGAAGTAGTTTTCATTCCACAGTAATTCTGTTCTTCATTAATATTCAGCATTAAATCTCTCCGGTTGATTGCATAAATTATCTTCTAATCGTTGACTTTCATCAATCAGCCCCGTTGGGCGTACCGAAGGGAGCATCCGTTGAGAAGAGCAGAACATTCGAAAAGGATATGATTAGAATCACAAATACAAGGAGGCTCAGAAGCATGAAGAGAGCAGAAAGGAGAAGGGGACAGAGCGAATCGAAAGCCAGAGGAGGAAGTAGGGAATGATTGATCCCGAGTTTAATTAAAGAAACAACAGTGGAACGACGACAGACAGAAATAGAATGAAACCAAGGCAGGGAATGAGGAACCGGTTGAGTAAGACGGTACTGCGGATAGCGATTTGAGAATTGTTCAGCCAAAGTCCGGAATGATTCGAGCATAATAGGGAAAGAAAGATCAATTACTATGAGTACATTTTTTCCTTCATAATTCTAAACAAACTGCAAGCTTATATATATATATATATATATATATAATTTCATAATCAGATTAATTCCTTTTCAATACATAATTAAATATTTGATCGGAAATCAATATTGCTGATCATTCACTTCAGTATCTAACTCAATTATCCGAGAACGGCATATTTTCGCATTTTATAATCATTAATAGATATTTAAATTTTATGGAAGATATTTCGGTTTATTTTTTTCCAATATTTATTGCACCTATTAATTTATTTAAAATAATTATGTGCTGTTTTTCAATCACTTCTGTTTACCTTAATTAAAATTAATTCACCTGAAATTGAACATTCCCCAGCCTGTACGAATGCACTGGCGTAGATGACACAACATCGACGCATCTTCTTCTTTTTCTTCTTTGAGTGCCCTCCCCGTCAGGCCCGGATTAAGTGTATGATAGGCCCGGGGCCACGGAAATATTAGGGGCCCTTTTCGGAAGTGACAAAATTATCAGTTTTATAGAATAACTAAATTTTCTTTAATTTAATTTAATTATATTATTTTGAATTCACGAATTAACATATAATTATTAATGTAAACAAAACTAAAATCATAGACAATGGGTAGAATTGTCGATACCAAAAAAAAAAAAAAAATATATATATATATATATACATATATATATAATTTTAAACAATCAATTTTTCAGCAAATTTTAATCAAAGATTTGCATAAAAGGATAGTGTGTGTGCGTGCGTTGTGCGTGTACACACGCACACACATTCATAGAGATATTTCCTAAAAACGTAGATTCCGACTCGTTGTAACTTGAAACAAATTTTTTTACGAAACTCGAAATTTTACTATTAGGAAGTTTCCTCCTCTAGGAGGAAATTAAAATGGATAAAAAATTATTAACAAATAAATGTATTAAAAAATGCGCTTGCTCCTGTAAAGTTAATTCTATTTATTTAAAAAAAAAGTTAATGTATATGACAAATGATAAATTAATTTTTTATTACTTGTCGGAAGTGGGTGTCTCTTGGAGGCCCCTTTATAAAGCGGGGCCCGAGGTTGCACCCCCCCACCCCCAAATACAGGCCCGCTCACCGTTAACGAAGATTGGCTGCAACCTTCTTCGAAGATTTACTTCTATCAATTATTAAATGTATTAGTTCACATGTTGATTTCCCTGCCCGTTGTTGTAAGTTTTTTAACCAGGATATCCACCTTCTTAGATCGTTGTCCGCACCTATCCTTTCTTTCAGTATTATCTGTAGTGTCGCAGCTCGTTACGCATGATATAAGTGAGCTGCGTTACTCCTTTTTATGATTGTGTCAGCAGCTCTTGGTTTTGACCTATTTTCGTTTTATGACGTCTGTGTTAGATACGCGATCGGCATATGCTATTTTCGAAATTCTTCTAATAGTTCAACAATACTGAGTGCACATATAGCATTTCACCATTCTGTATCAGATATGTAGACCGAGGGGAGTTTTTGCTACTGAAAAATGATTTCATATTTAAAAATATCGCTTTTGCCTGCTCGAATCTTGCCCTAATTTCTATATCTGGATCAGCGTTGTCTGTTTTTAATGTAGCATCCTAGATATTTAAATTTACTTACTTTTTCAACCATTCTTCCGTATATTTTTATTGTCAGTTGTATGTCCTTGTTTTTGCTTAGTACCATGATTTCCATTTTTTGAGTATTTGTTTTCAATTCGATTTTGTCTTCTAATGACTTTATTTTACATCATCTGTAGTTGTTCTATTTGAAATATATTAATGTTCAATGCCGAGGCCACAAGTTCTAAATGAAACCTAATAGCGTTCCCTATGTACTCGTATCATTGGATGAACTCCCGGTGAATGCTCGTAACACTTTGTCAAAATATGAGTGAAATGTCACTATTCCGCTTAATTTATTATCGAAACAAGTTATTCTCAGATTTTTAACCGGATTTTTTTTTAATTCGATGAGTGACGGACATCTAATTTTTTCTTCCCAGAAAGAACTAATGGCAGCACTTTAACGATGTTAATTGTCTCCTTTAATATGTTGAGCTTATGTTTGTATTCTCTTGTAAGCTACCGCTAACAGTGATTATATGTTTAATGTTTTTAATGCCCATAATGCATAAAAATATAGTGAAGGGCTTAACAAACTTTTCTGAGGGAGTTACGAAGTCATACATTTTCCAGTTTGTACTGGATAGAGATAGTTCCTGAAAATTATAATAATTACAAATTCATCTGTTTATTTTAGCAGGAACATCAATTGATACCATCTAATATCATTTAAAGCAGCTAAGGCACATTATGTCAATCTGGTGTTTACTAATAAAGCAACAGTGTACCCCAGTTTTGATTTAATATATAGATCAGTTGTTATCACTTAAAATATCTCTTATCTTCCTAAAACCGTACTGATTTTTAAGTTACAGTCCATTTTTATTTATTCACCATTCCATTCGGCATTTAATCATATTCTCCAATAGTTTTTCAACACATTATATAACAGATCTATTCTATTAAGTTCGAATCCTTATTTGGCTTGAGCGTAATAATGGTTTAAACATTGCCGCCTCCAAATTTCTGCAGTAAAGACCACGACTATTAATTTTTGTCGGGTTCGAAAATGCAAGCACAAAATATCCATTAACCTAGACAGCAATCAACTGGTAGCAGCTTCCTCCGTTCACTACCTCGGCTTACTTTTTGATCAAACTCTATCGTGGAAATTCCATATAAATCAATTGAAACAATCCTGCTTCCGGAAAATGAACCTATTAAGGAAATTCGCGCATACTTTTTACGGGCCAGACCGTATCTTATTACTCCGAATTTATCGCACAATAATAAGATCTAAATGCGACGATGCTTCGGAGGTATACTCAACAGGCAACCAAAATTACCTGCAATCACCAAACACCATCCATGGCTCTTCAGCTCCCTACAATAGATTTGCGTACTATCGATAGCCTGCGTGCAGAGACGCCCGAGTGATCCCCAGACATTTAACAAATATTTCGCTAGTCTAATTTCTATCTGCAATGCATAACCTCAAACTTCACACCTCTTTGTGTAATATCAACTACTCTTCGAATTGGAATGGAAGCAGCCGAGATAATCTCTCACTCAGTCGCAGTGAGCTCGCCATCGAACCGCAATCCAGTCAAATCGGACCTTGATTTATTAAATTGTCGTCGAAGCATAAATTCCATCTTCAAAGAGGCTAAACTAATGATTCCTTCGTAAGCCCGCAGCGCATCACAGTGTTCTTAACGGACGCATCTATGTTCGACATTTCTGTAGGGTGTTCGGTAATAGAAGGAAATGTCGTGCTAATACGATACTCATTTCTCGCTTTTCCGTTCTTTTAGCTAAGTTATACGCAATATTCCTAGCACTTCAGTTCTTCTGGAACTAGCAAACAAACATTTCAGCGGTAATCCATTCTGACTCTCTTGCGGATCTATTTTTATTCTTACTTTTTTTTTTTATTGAGTTCGTCAACCATGGACCTTCACCCAGAAACAATTAGAAAGGGAAATGAATATCAGGTATATTTTGATGCGGTAGGATATTATTAGAAGGAAAACGATATGTGAAGAAGGAAAAGACAAGATATATGGAAGGCACAATGCGGAGCAGGAATACCAATTCGCAGCAAATTATCCGATGTTTCCAGTGGTACATCCCATTGCGAAGGAAATAGTTAAACTGCAGATATCTGCCTCGCTCCGCGCGATAACATTTCTCTGGATTCCAAGTTATTCGTGGATTCCTGAAAATGAGTTGGCCGATAGGGCAGCCAAAGAAGCTACAACGATTTGGCCTATTCCAGACACTCCGGTACCAGCTTCAAATTTCATTGGCTTTGCGCACACTATGGAACCAACGATGACTGTCGATCCTATGTACAAATAAACTTCGCCAAATTAAGCAACATGTCCGACCATAGAAGACTCACCTCAGCCGAAGAAGAGATGATGTAACTATTACCAGATTCCGGCTGGGGCAAAAGCAACTCACGCATGGCTTACTGCAAAAGACACCGGCTCCAATCAACAGCATATTTTTACGTTCCCCATATTCTCACAGAATGTCCTTAGTTCAATTCGCTCAGATTAACACATAAACTTCCCTCCTTCTCGTTTTATAACATCTCTGATGACCCTACTATCCTTTCAAACCTAAACAGTTTCCCGCTTCTTGCGAAGCTATACTACGCAATATAAATTCCGTAATTCGTTTATTTAATCTATATGTATATATATATATATATATAAATGGATGTCTGTATATATGAGATCGATAAACTCCGACACTGTTTAACCGATCACCATGAAAGTTGGCACATATATGCATTTTTTCATGGAAAAGATTTTTATGCTATACACTTGGTTGTAACTCTGCAGAGATCAAGAGAAAAAAGTCCAAAATTTGATAAAAAAAAAAGGGCAATAAAATGTAGGCGTTTTTTCTGTAGATTCTAATGAATTTTTGAAAGTGAGATAGCTTTATCCGAAAATGCGAAAGAAAATTTGAAACAGGATAATTTTGGGTAAGAAATAAAGTTTAAAATAAAAAATTGGAAAAATATGTTATTATTTATTTATTTATTATATTTACAAGTCGCTTTTGAACTACAAGGTCATTAGCGACTACGGTTTTTTTTTTTTTTTTTTTTTTTTTTTTTTTTTTTATACGTCATACCAGCACAAGAGGAACTAATAATAATAAAATCTAATGACTCCAGCGAGACATTAGGTTGTGAGAAGGGAAAAGGAGTAACACAATAAGATAAGAATGTTCAGAGGATCAATTATAGGAATGAACGCGTGCCGTGATTAAGAATAAGTACATGTTATTATGCAAGTAAATTAAAGTGAGGAATTAAGTGATCGGGATAGCATCCCGACACCATTTCCTTCTAAGTCGCCTTGGAGGATTATCTGGAAGACTGTCCGTATGCATCCTACGGATGACAGGATTGCTGCTACACTCGAATTTGTCAAACAATCTTTTGTACTGTGCAATGTGTGCATCACTGACATATGGGACCCTGAGGTCATTATGTAACGTCAAATTGGACACGTAAGGTGGAGCAGACGTGATAGTGCGGAGTATCCTGGACTGCTGCTGTTGAATTCTTCGAAGGTTGCTTTTACAAGTACTTCCATACAATTCAATTCCATAGCGCCAAATGGGAGCGATTGCAGCAAGGTAAATGATTCGTTTGGTAGTTAAGTTGAGAGCAGACTTCCGTCCCAAAAGCGGATGTAGCGACTTCGCGCGAGCAGCAATGGCTCTTCTGATTTGTGCCACGTGTATTCGCCAAGTAAGTCTCCTGTCCAGGTACATGCCGAGATACCGTACCGAGTTGGTTTGGGGAATTTGAGCGTTGCCAATTTTCACCGCTGGACAGCTAATTTTCCTGTTTGTAAACACGACGTGTTGACACCTGTTGGGGTTAAACATTATGCGCCAGCTCTGTGCCCATTCAGCCAGCTTGTCTAGGTGGTTTTGTACAGCAACGTTCGCGTACGTGACCACTGAGTTGGATGCAAGAATGGCGATATCATCAGCATACGTTGCTAGGATCGTCTGATTACTGATCGGTATGTCTGCCGTGTAGATTGAATACAAAAGAGGTCCGATCAGACTACCCCGCGGAACTGACGATAGAATCACACCTACTTTTGAAAGACAACCATTGATATTTACGACGAAAGTTCTGCTGTTCAAGTACGACTGAAGTAACGCGTATAAATCAGAAGTGAGAAACTGCCTCAATTTACAAAGTAATCCAGGATGCCACACTTTATCGAAGGCTTGTGCAACATCCACGGTTTTACAAATAATTATAAAATTTTATATTGAATATTTGAAAATGCGCGAAACAAAAAATAATCAAAAAATTAGCTGAAGGCTGAGGAAGTTAGATCAGTTGGAATACAGAGATGTCTTTGAGGAAGGCTACGATTTTTTTACACTTCTCGGCGTCCGAAAACATCTCTGGAAGGCCGTTGGTAATACCCGCTTGTTGTCTGGCCTGCTGGTAGTGATTACACTCGATCAAAAGATGCCTCACCGATATAGGCATGTTGCAGCGTTGACACAGGTTGGGCGGTTTTTTAAATATGAGGAACGAATGGGTCAAGTTTGTGTGTCCAATGCGGATACGAGTTAGGACACACTGCTCGTGTCTACTGAGAGTTGGCATGTTTTCGTATGTATCTTTTCTAAGCTCGTGGAGTTTGCTCGGCGTTTGGAGCCAAAGGGTGTTCCGGTAGTTTTTGACTGTGTTGTTTATCGCCATTTTAGCTTCATGAGGTGTCATAAGTACTTCAGGCGGGCAATCTTGCGTCGTCGCGGTTCTTGCAGCTTGGTCTGCCAATTCATTTCCTTGGATTCCTGTATGCGCCGGTGTCCACACAAGGCTGACCTGTATATGCTTTGATTGGAGCTGGTCCAATTTTAGGTGGATGCGTTGTATGATAGGGTTTTCGGTAAACTGATTTTGGATGGCTCTTAAGCAGGACAACGAGTCAGTAAATATGGTACAGTTTGTTGCGTCTTGGCGCAGTAGGATTAGTTCTAGAGTATGGAGAATCGCCTTAGCCTCACAGGTGAAGATTGAATTATTGTCGTGCGTTCGTTGTGCTGCTAACGTGATAGAGTCAGAGACTATAGCGTAACCTGTTTTGCCGTTGAGAATTGAACCGTCTGTATAGTATTCCGTGCATGGCTGAAATTTTTCGCGTATTTCAAGGAAAAGTAATCTAAACGTCTCTGAGCTTGTGATTACTTTCTCGTGCTCACTTAGATCAACATTTATTGTCAGATTGGGTTGGCACCACCGGGGTAGGAACCCTAGCGATCGTTCATAAACCGTTGGTAGTATTATTTCGAGTTCTGCTGTGTATCTGGCTATCCGCGATCTGAGTGGTTCTGCTGCCGAATAGTCGGGGTCGATATTGTGCACAGGGACCTTGAAGATACTGTCATAAGCTGGATTATCCAGTGTCGAGGAGATTTTCACCGCATATTTTAAGCAGAGCTCTTTTCTTCTGATAACCAGTGGCAGTTCGTTGGCTTCTGCGAGTAAACTATTGACTGGACTCGTTCTGAACGCTCCTAAGCAGATACGGCATGCGGAATTGACAACCGGTTGCAGAGTGTCCAAGAGTGATTTCTTGGCTGCATCATATATAATGGCACCGTAATCGAGCACGGATCGCATAAGACTGCGGTAGACTTTTAATAGCGCTTTCGTGCTACTTCCGCACTGTTTGTTGGCGAGAATTTTGAGTATACGCAATCGGTCAAGGCAATTCTTCTTTAACGCTTTGATGTGAGTTTTCCACGAGAGCTTTCGGTCGATCTCGAGGCCCAGGATTTTTATTGAGTCCTTTTTTTTTAAGACTTGGTCATTTAGATACAGTTGGCAGTTCCTCGCTTCGGCTTGTTTCTGGCTGCTTATTATCATGTACTCCGACTTGGTGGCCGAGAACTTTAGACCGCATTTGGCGGCCCATGTTTGGAGGTCTACAAGAGCTTTTTGAACGATGTGGAAGGTGAATTCAATATTTTTCCCCCAGCATGATATCGTGAGGTCGTCAACGAAGAGTCGTCCCCGCAACGGAGATCTTAAGATTCTAAGCGCATGATTAATTGTCACGATGAACAGGACGACACTTAGCACAGATCCCTCTGGAAGCCCATTGATGAAGACCAATTTGGACAGGATTCCCTGGATCCGGACTCTCATGCATCGGCGATTGAGGAAGTTGTTCATAAAGGCGATGATGTTGCCAGTAAAATTCAGTGACCGCATAATACTGATTACTTCAGGAATCGAGGTTGTTTCGTAGGCCTTTTCGATATCCAACGATACCAATAGGAGGTGCGCTTGGTCCGCCAAGGCGTCGCACATATCAGCTTCGATGCTTGCTAGGTAGTCAGTCGTTGATCTAAAGTTGCGGGAACCAAACTGATGTGGTGCAAGCAGTTCTTCTTTTTCCAGACGCCATCTTAGACGACGACATACCATCTTTTCCCAAACTTTACAGAGGTTGCATGTAAGTGAAATCGGTCTGTAGTTGGAGGTATGGGAGCGATCTTTGCTCGGTTTGTGTATTGGTATAATAGTTGCTTCCTTCCATCGATCGGGGAAAGTCTGCGTAAACCAGAGGTAATTAAAACCTGCCAAAAGGTATTCCAGGTAGTCGTGGGGAAGATTCTTGAACATCGCGTTCCGGATGGCATCCGGTCCAGGGCTGGAATTTCGGGTCTTCGCGATGGCGTGTAACAGTTCGGCAAAAGAGAACGGATTATTGATAGGATCCGGCTCAGGAGGTGCGTGCTGATGTTGATGAGCTGTACTTATTATGTCATCGCTTAAGTTTTGGTTAGGGCTACTTGCATTTGCGGCAAATGTGTCTGCAAAGATATCGGCTACAACTTGGGTATTATCAATAAGATTACCAGCATGCTCAGAAATGTTAGGTGAATGGAGAGGCGGCCGTTTCCTAGATATGGATCTGATTTTATTCCAAACGACGGCAGCTGGCGTTGTATCGTCGATTGATGAAGTGAAATTGTTCCAGCAGACTTTTTTGCTTTGTTTCACGGTACAGCGGGCTAAAGCTCTGTTTTTTTTTAAAATCAATCATATTTTCCTCAGTGGGATTTTTCTTATACTTGCGGAAGGCTTTTTTGGAGTTCTTTATAGCTGCGTTGCAGTCGGGAGTCCACCATGGCACAGATTTACCTAGCATTGCTCCAGTAGATTTGGGTATTGAGTCGTTGGCCGCAGCAGTAATAACGCCGGTCAGTGATTCGATGATATCATTCGCCGTCATATTCCCTAGAGACGGGAGGGAAGGGATATGTATTTCGTATGTTTGTCTAAAAATCGATTTACAATTTAGTGTATCGATTAATTATTTACTGGCTGCCAAATATTGTGGCTTGCCAGTATATATTAGTTGCGAAATTTATATAAATTTATTAAATTGTTACATATTAATCGAGATTCCATTTAGAAACTTGGCTTCTCCTTCTTCTTCTGTCTATATATTAATTACAACGTAATTCTTAGGCTACCCCCCATTAGAGAAAATGTCCCAATTTTATGTAACGTTTGTTATATTTTATAGGATTTTTTTTATTGTTATTTAAAAAATGTCATAATTTTATGTAACGAAAAAATGTCTTAATTTTATATAATGAAAGTTAAATGTTAGGATAAGATTTTTGTGATTATGTTATTTTTTTATGCTGATGCCAGTAAGAATTACGTTGTAAATTTTGGTCATTTTATACAAAGTATAGAAGAGAAACAAGGGGCGCAGCCCCTTGCGAGGCCAAAAGTTAAAGATTGTCAAGCTTACTATGTTATACATTAAGTACTGAGTAATATAGTTGTGCACAGAATATAATAATAAACTTGCCCTATCGGTAACGTCCGAACTGGGAAACCAAAAGAGAAAAAAAGAAAAACATGTATATGCCTATATATATATATATTTATTTATTCGCGCTTCTAACCGATAGTCCCTGTTTATGACACGTACCTTTAAAGTAATAACAATAATAGTAAAACTTGCAATAAAAAAAAAATTAAATAAATGTAATTTTAAAATTTCCCGAAGCAATGTTTTTATGGCGTTTTGCGTGGCACGTGATCAACGTTCTTTTTTTTTTTTTTTTCTTATGCGTACACGTATTAACTTTTGAGAAATCAAACGTACTCGCGAAAAAAAAGGTAAACTTCGAGCCGTGTGAGATAGAAAATGTGTATAATAAACCACTTACACATACATCCCGTGTACGTATGTTTGTGTGTATGTGTGTGCGTGAGTGAAAAGGGCCAGTCCTCTTTGTGGCAACAATTTGTACCGGAAGCTATGAAAATATCTTTAAAAATAGAAACGCTCGAATATTCAGCGTGAAATCAAGAGAAAGCTATCATCAATTTTGCAGCAGTTTCTAATTGTGATTCTGATAAAAAAAAAATGATAGATCACAGATAACATAACTTCGGAATCTTTTGTCACTGAGAATGCGGAAAAATATAATATATGTACACATTAACGATTGTATACTGTTGTATGTAACTTTTAAAAACTACATAAAATCGACTCTATTATAAAAATTGTAGAAGATTATCACTGCTGGTGTCTCCATGGCGAAATCTAAAGGATCGAATATATTAAATGTTGATTAAAATGTACTTTACGTGGAGAAGAGCGCCTGCAATTTGTCTGACTCGCTTTAGAAATTATGCTCTACGCCGCTTGGTACGTTTTTACGATCGAAGTAGTAATTATCGAACCGTTCATTTTCTTTTGCCGTAGTCTAGCTATTTGAAATTTCTTCCGAATTTAAAAAAAAATTAATTAATAATTTTTAAAACTTTGAATTTTTAGGTTTAAAAATGTTCACATTTAATTTGTTTGTCCGTTAGATCTCGTTGTTTCGATTAAATTTTTCGACTAACGTAAAAATATTGTTATTTTAAATGTGTTTTCTTTTTTCTTTTTATTTTTTTTTAATTTTTAGACTTTAACTTAAAAACCAGTTTGTATTACCATTATCATAAAAATTTACAACTCCACAGAACGTATAAAAAAAATAAATAATACCGAAATTTTTTCAAGCGCAATAGGCGCGTGTTTTTCTTAAAATTCATTTCTAATTAAAAGCACGATGGTTCTAAAGCGAGCAATGTACTCGTAATTGAATGAGATGATTTTTAAATCGAAATTCGATTTTTTAAATTTTCTCGTCAATTAAAAATTTTCAGATAATCCGCAGAAAACTATAAATACAAATTGTTGGAATTGCAGCTTCAATGAGCATATAAATTACATGTAGTTCTATGTATTGTTTAAAAAACTGAATAAGGGGGGGGGTCCGGCTCTTTTCGTCGCGATTCGTTTCGACAATGGCGAGCTAGGGATTTTGCTCAGACTTTTTTACAAATTACGTGTGGTTTTTTTTTCAAATTCCATCCGCTAAACGTTATCATTTGCGTTAGTAACATGGCTTAAAGCACTAATGCTATCAGTAATTTCTTTCGAAAAAAAACCATTCCCGAACGAATTAGTTTTTCCGCCTACATAACATAAATATGGAATCACAAAACACATATTTTATATAATTTTATCAGATTATTTATTTCTTTTTTTTTTTTTTTTTTTTTTTTTTTTTTGGGCGCATCAACTATGGACCATTGCCCAGATTATTCATTTCTCTTAAATATTTTCAACGTGTTTTCGTTTTTTTTTTTCTTTTTCAAATTTATTTGGGAAATGCAAAGCAAAAGATAATTTTCGATCTTTTAAACACTACTGTTTAATCAACTACAATACCGCAAAAACTGATTGACTTATTTTATTAGACTGGTTAAACGGTTTAATCCGTGCCAAGAAAAAAGAAAAAAAAGAAAGAAAAATAAAGATTACCTGTAATTAAGACAGTGAGATTTCCTGCACTTGTTTCGTCAACAACTTATTGCTTAGTCGACTATATTATTAAGCTCGTTACCTGTTAATAATGTTACAAAAAAAGAATTAGCAAAAAGTTAAACCAAAAACAGAGCATTCTCCATCGGTAGTTCAGACTTGGGAAAAAAAATATTCTTCGGCAAAATTCGGATCATCTAAGTATAAATTTATAAGTTTAGTTATATTTTTCCTCTAAGGCGCTCTTTTATGTACAAATGTGTTTGGAAATATACCTATTTTTAGGCTTCTCCTATTTTTCCAGTCGGGCTATTACTTACATGGAAAAAAATAAATTTTTTACTGTTGTTTGGCGTTTAAATAATTTTTATCGGCAATTTTATCGATTTATGAAAGTGTTTCTGCGTTTTGTTCTATATTTTGAATTTTACATTTCGAATTTTATATTTTGAATATGATTTTTAAACGATTATCTTTGGTGATGAGTTATGAATTTTTAAACGATTATGTAGGTCATTTTAAATTCCGTATTAGATATTCATGGCAGTTTTTTGCGTTTCTATGTTAATCGATTATCTTAATATTATAGATTGTGTCTTAAAGAGAATTTTAATTGTGATTTACCTTCCGATTTTGAACTACAACGCCGTTCTTGAGTTATTGCATATTTTAATTCGATATTTCTAAGTGATCTTATTATATTTTCGTACATTATAACTGCCATAGGTAAAAAATATTTAAGAAAAATTAATAATTTAATAAAATGATGTAAAATATATTCTTTATACATGCATGCGCATACGTGCGCTATATACGCGGAAAAACTATTAACGAAGATTTTTTGCAAGAAGTTACTGATAGCAGAAAGCGAATGATGTAGAAACGAAAAATTCGATAAGCCATGTTTCTTATTAATACAGTTGATAATGTTTAGCGGATGGAATTTGAAAGACACTGCGGGTTATAGCGGTCTGAGCTTGCTCGTTACCGCCGAAATGATCTAGTAGTCGGTCCTCATCCGTATAGGCATAGATCTGCAAAGTGAGTAGAGAAGCGATGTTCGAACAGAGATGTGCAATATCGGTACTGTATTGAAAGAAATTCTTTGATGACACAGTGGAAAATCGGGATTGGATTTAAACGCTGATACGGCAAACCGGCTGCATCTTCCTCATTCGATGCAGTTGAAAATGATCGGCTAGGAAATTTAACAATTCTTCAGGAAGAAGCGTTTACCTTAAGTTTTCCTGCGAGGATGTGGGGGGCGGGGGGGGATGACACGAATTCTACGTAATACTGCCAGCGAGGGAATTGAACGGCTAAGAAGTATATCGACAAGGTGGGACCCGGTCGTAAAATTAGATGAAGTATAGGCGAGGCGGCCCAGTCGTTGAGAAAAAACTAAGTGGTGCAAGACTGGCGGTTGCGCTGTAGCTCTAGGTAAACTTAATAATCCGGAAAAGATAAAATGGGGCAGCCAGTGCAACCGAAAGCCCATCAGCGTTCTCTAAAGGCTGGTCTCTTAAACGGCCACTGAGTGGAATTTGCTTTCGGCTGCGCTGCAATTGTCTTTAATTCTCGTTATTCTCGCTGTCCCAGCACTTCTTTGTAATCCCCGGCCGGCGATTGTTCGCTATTTTTCAACGGTCGCAACTTCGCTAACGGTCGATTCGCCGGCTATTTGCAACAATTTCTTCCATCATCCGACCGAGGAGACAGACAGCAACTCGTTTCCCGTCCACGACCGGCTGACACGAATCAATGGCTTATTATTCGGCGAATAAAAATAGAGCGGAATCGATTAATTAAATCGAATAGCCGCTCTTTCCCGCTCCTAAGGCCGGCTTTTGTTTTCCGCGTTAATTTTACATTTTTCTCTTTTCTTTCCTTTGTTTTTTCTTGCGAAAGCTTTGCCCGGCCGTCACTTTTGAAAATCGGTCCTTTAGAGACCAGAAATACAAGCTCACTCACTTGATATGCAACGGCGAAATCATCGGAACTGTTTAATTAAAAAGCATCGTAAACGAAGAGGCTGCACAAATGTGTCTCAATGGTCGAACTCTAAAATCATCACTCCGAGGGGACTAGTCAATTAGAAGTGTTTGTTCAGCGTGAAATTGAACGCGCCAGAAGAATCTGGAATTAGACACGCTTACTTTCTTCAACAGTGCTGTTGAACGATTGTTTACACGGCTCGCATGCAAGTGCGCTCGTGTAATTAGATCTGATCGTCGGCATTTTCTTTCCTCCTTGCGCAGTCTCATTTATTGTTTATTATCACTCGAAATGTAAGTTTTAAGTTTATGTTCTGTGGTATCGATCACGTATGACGTTTGCTCGCTCGTTTTGTTTTGTTCCCGTTTTCATTGTCTCGTATTTTTATTTTGGTTGTTGTTTCACTCGTCAGTTCTTTTGTTTCTCGTTCGTCGAAAGCAATTAATTCGAAATATAGCCCTTTTCGGGACTACCCGCGCATTTTAATAAAGTAAGTCGAAATCGATCAATATCTTATTTTCGTATTTTCTTACCGTTTTATTTAACTCGCGGAAATTACGTAAAACAAGTGCAATTCGCCTCCTTAATATGTACCCTCTCCGCAATTCCGCTGATGTCTTCTCGATCGATTAAAAGCAGTTCAAAGCTCCGAATGATTTCTAGAAAACTGATAAGACTGTAACTTAGTAAGTTAACAAGACCGCAGCTGAAGAAACCAGCGGTATAAAATATTGGCTACGGCCTTTCTTGATAATAGTGAGTGGTCTACGTGATGATAATCGAGTTCTTCATTGTTGCTACAGACTACTTCACATGCAATTTGGTCGGGGACGGGACTATATTTTTCACCTCGTCGTCCCCTTCTAATGATCTAAGTACATCTTGCACGGAACTATTTTGCATACACCACCTTTATTTCGTTTTGTTCAAGCTGCACATTCATTTGCACCCGATGATTCCTTTTTAGGTATTTCTGCACTTTGAACACACATATTATAATAAATATATTTCCCCATCCATAATTGTGGAATTGGGGTTTATAAAAAAAAAGAGCAGAAAAAATCGAGCGAATAGTATGTCAGCCGTAATTCACGAATGCTCATGGCAGATTTTTGAAACAGCCAAGAGCAACGACACCTGTGCATCATGCGCGTTGATATTTCGTATTAATTAATGATGCTTCCGAACAGCATGGTCAAAATCTGCGATAACACTAGGTCAACCGCAACTCTCCGAAATTAACAACAACAGTGTGTAGTTACGATTGAAGTTAATAATAAAATTCAAAACTTTTGCCACTCGGCTGCGAGTACTAAAATAATACACTATTATTATTCGACAGAATTAAACTCGAAATTGGAACTGAAAAAAAGACAAATCGAATCAGCTAGGGGTTATTTCATTTATTTTACATAGATGATCGATATGAACCTCATATTCATACTACATATAATATAAATATATAAAATTCATCTAAATATAAAAATATTGTGGATTTATAATTTTTGCATTCCACCCGTACATCACAATCATCTCCGAAATGTATTGCTAAATTCAATCGGGACTATTTAAACAAGTGCATTCTATTTTTATACATGATTTTTATAGATGATTTTTATTTTTTTACTACTTTAATTTCTTCTCCATTTCCGTATTGTACAGAAATATGTACGCATAAAACTTGATCCTTCAGAGACCTCTCTGTGAGGATATCCCCTAGACCCCAGATGACCAGTTAATCTATTGTAATACTTCTAGAAGATTACATTTCAACTGACTACGTCATTCTTGAGAAAAAAATTAATTTGCAATTCTAAAAATGTTACATATTTAACCAGTTTTTCACATTATCCTCAGCAGCAGTAGCGACGCATTATTGTCGACATCATTATAAATCAGATTTATTCATTAACGCATTTATTCAAATTAAATTTATAATGCCGCTTTAAATTCATTTTACAACATAATTTACTCTATTAATATATATTTCGTTTTTATATTTTTTTGTTGCATTTAATTCCCGTTTACTGAGTCCTCTGTAATATACGGGGTACTTTTACAAACAGCTTTTTTTATCGATAAAAAAAAAAAAAATCACTTTGTACCAAACTTCGAACAGCCGACAAAAATAAAATATTTCATACACCAGTTGTCCACAATATAAGTTGTACGTTAAAATATTTGGTTTGCTGTGTTATATAGCGGGTGAAGAAAAAAAAGAAAAAAGAAGCTTTCCCGTACTGATATATATATATATACCATATTTTTTTTTTTTTTTTTGCTAAATAAAACTCTCCAATTAGCTTATAGCTTTTTCGTTATAAATTTATCAATTTTCATAAAAAACGCTGTTAAATTCACCGTTTGCACTGCAATTTTTAATTAAGAATTAACCTGTTTCCGAATATCAGTAATATTCTGCAGTAACGACTGCTGCTGCTGTTACTGCTGAAAAGCTAATAGCTTTTTACGCCTATTATTTTTCGTGCATTAATTAGCGCGCTATCCTACTGACTTTTATGTTTTCGGATATTTCACAGTCTATACTAATTCAGTCTTCGCTAATATCGATAACTTCGTTATTTCCATTAGCTACTTTATTTTCGTCGTTATTCCGTCTTCGTCCCGTAACTTCATCGATATAATCGATATTAATTCCTTCTTTCGTAATGTAAGGCCGTTCCTGCATTATTTCCGTATTTTATCGATTAATAAGTTTCCGCTGAATTTTTACTATAAATCTATTTGTCTTATTTTGTTTAAAGGTAAAGGCGTTATAGCGTACCGTGATATGTAGGCCGTCTGATATAGGTGTAGGGGCCAATGTGCATTCGTAAATCAACGTTTACAGTCAAAAAGGAAGGATATTTATCTAGGAAAATGTATGTAGTCGACTTACTTAATAGTGCAATGCTCGCGAGGATATATTTAATATTAATATCGATTAATATCAATATTTTTATTATAAAATTATACACGTGCGCAAAATATCGCGAGCAGTGGGTAGTATAATAGATGCGAACGAGGAGAGAATATTATAAAAAGAGGATTTTACATAAACTTTTAAACTTAAAATTATTAATAATATTCTTTGGTGGTACATTTAAATCAAGTAAACCTTATCAGATAAAATGAAACAAATTGCGTAAAACAAATGAAAATAACTTTAAAAATAACTGTAAATAAGTATGCACAGCCACATATCGTTTATTGAATCCTCACATTTTACATTTCAAACATACATTTAGCCACAATAATATCCCGTATCATAATATGTGTACATTCATACCAAAAGTCGCGGAAATATTTTAAGCACACACACATATCCATACATACTGCAAAAAGTAAAGTAAATATTGAAACAGCTAATTTTTCCCAGTTTCATTTATTTTTAGTTATTTATTTATAAATTCGTTTATTTTTATTTCAATTTATTTATTTATTTACAAAGTACTAGAACATAAGTATAAGGTCAAGAATTTACACCCGTGTTTCGGATTATTTAGTTGAAGTTTTTTTATATCTGCCGGTAATATATATACATAACAGCTCCAGCTTGCTGTATTTGAATTCTTGCGTGAAATTTATAATATCTGGGAATCTGGGCATGATAATATTTAGCAGACCTAATTAAACCAGGTTTAAAAGCAATCTTAAGTTTATTCCTGTTTGCAATCACGTACATAAGTAATTGCAGTTCTGCACCATCTTCTTCTTTCTCTCCTTAGTCGTATGGTTGGTGCGTATTATTAATATGACCATGTTAGATCCGTCTTCGGGAGCAGGCACGTGCTTTTATGATGACATAACTTTTACCGTTTTTTACCCCGATTCATCTGTCTAACGCTATAGTGATCTAAAAATATCGACTTGTCTTCTCGCGGAACCCAATCTTCTTAAGCGATGTAGAATAAAACTGCGTTTAGTGCGAATCTGACGAATTTTCGAATACTCGTATTTATCACGATCGTCAGACAAACGGTAAATTTAATTCTTGCTGCGAGTTTATCCGCATGCTGTGTAAGTATACATAGATGTATCAACTTTAATCTTCCAAATCAGCTTTTTGAAGTTACGTATTGTAGTAGTGCTTGATTAATTTCCGTTCTAACTGAAGCATTAAATGGTGAAACAGTTCGGGTTAAAAGATAAATTACACTTTTTCTATTATTAATTATCTCGTATTCGGCAAGGGATGAAGATGGATCGATACAGACGAAGGAAGAAGTAAAACCAAGAACGACAAACGAGAGAAGGTTACGCGGATGATAAGAATTCGAGTTTGAGAAAAGCGAAACATAAATGGAGTAAACATAAGGTGGCATGGCTTAGTTGGAAGAATGATACCTCGTTAATAAAATACCCATTAGATCATCCGGCAAGATGGGGTTGACAGCTTCATTTTCAATGCCTGAATGTGTTTAAGTCAATCTAGGTAGATGCTTGAAAGGATTTACTACCGCCGAAATCGGATCACAACCTCTGCATCTACTTTTTCATGTGGTTTGTTAGAATCGCATCTCTAGCAGAGACTTCAAAGTTGATGTTTGTCAATTTATATGTATTTCGCACAAGCTTCTCATTTTGTTCAGCATCTTCCATTGCTCGTAAAACTGATTTCTCGGAAAAACAGCGAACTAATCTGATTTAACTAATTGAAATCGCGTTCTTTCGTATTTGTTTTCGCTCAGTTTCCGCGTAATTCTGCTGCTGTTTTCATGAATGGGATACCTGGGATTTAACCGATACCCATAGAGTACGTGTAAAACGTCATTTCCCTCTTAGAAGATATTTGAATTGAACTGGTGTGGTGCGACAATTCCACTTAGTTCGTACAGAGTTCATCTGATATACACTTCACTGACTTGTGCTGAGCGACCCCAAACAGGACATGCATATTTCCCAGCGGATAAGCATAAGGTCATATTGCTGCTTACTAATTTGTGACTGTGTCTGGCTGCAATATTTTTTCCGAAAAATATTATTCTGATAAGAACTTTTTTCCCCCGTAAAACATCGTGTTTGCTTTTACAATAGTAAAAAAACAACAGATATGTCGATTTCTATTCTCAGTGTGTTTAATTATTAGAATTGCAAACCTTTTTTTTTTTTTTTTTTTTTTTTTTTAAATTTCCAATGAAAAAAAAAAGAGTGAACATTATAGAGGCGATTTTTTTTATTTTTTTTATTTTGACGTTTTCCAAAAGAAGTTTAAGTTGATAGGACAGCAAATCTTTTCTTGCATTACTCCTTTTTAGTACCACTCCTTTTCATATGTATGTGCGGATTTATCACGTTCGCTATTATGAGCGTTTTTTATCCTATGCGCATATTTATAGAGCAGCGACTGTGTTTTTGTCATGCGTCCTTTTGTCTTGAACGCTTTTGTTCGGGAATCTTTCGTTTCAACGAGGATAACCTTTATGACCTTTATCCACATCGCTAAAGAAATTGCTCAGACCTCTAAAACTAAATGCCCATTCGAAAAACTGGTCAGATATTCTACAAAAACAGTGGGGATCAAATTAACATCGGTATTTGAAAAATCGAATATTATATACGAAATGCAGGTGCCGTCCGCGTTGAAAGCGAATTATATACTCTAGTATTTAGATTCGTAAACGAATTATTACGAAATGAGTTTCGAATGAACTTTACAATTTTACCTAGCCTAATGAATAAATTCCTCTGTTACGTGTAATGCTAAAAAATCCTTATGATCACAGCTTTGACCGGAGTTTAAATCGACGTTTAATTTCATTTTAAACATTATTCCTCTTGCGTGTATTGTAATCGAAGCATTATTAAGTTTTATTTTTAAATAAATAAAATTCCGACTATTTTCTCCCCCCCCCCTCCCCCCCGCATGAAAATGATCACAAGAAAAGGTAAATTCGGCGAAGCAAATATACTAAAACAACGTATTAACGTCGAAACTGAAAAGCGCTGTTTAATTTGTCGTTCGTCGGTAGCTTCGCACGTTTGTTAACCGGAAATTACACGGACAAGGAAGGAAAAATGAAATGGAAAAAAAAAGTTTGAATATTTCTAAATTTAAAAAATACTCTTATATTAATTCGATTAAAATTAAAAATTGATGGTTTTAAATTTTATTTGAAAATTATATTCAGAATAACGAGAAGTTTTTGGTTAATTTCCCCGTGATTTTGCCCGCAAAAAAAAATATTTAAACCAATTTTTCTGTGTATAAAATTTCTTTGTAGACAGTATTTGATGTTCTCTATTCTGCCGTTGAAATCCGGGAGCGCGGCATTTGCTGTTCGTGCAACCTAAAATTCCGCGACCTGAGCTGCTGCAGTCGAACGTTTACCAGCGCTACGTGACAAATTTCTAATTATTACGCCCATCATCAGGCATGCACCTTGTAACAGACTTATAGCCCCGTTAATATTTCTAAAAGTCACACGCACTACAGTCTAAGTTAGGAGAATTATTACAGTGTAATCAGCTATGAAGTAAACATGGAAAAATTTAGACGCACGTAGCAAAGAGCGCCGATACTAGTTCTTGGCATTTTAAAGGTTGGCGTAAATTCTCGTTCTGTAACAATTTGATTCGCTCCAAACGAGGTCTTATTCGTTTCAGACCGAAGAACCGGTATGGAATTTAACTGCAGCTTGAGATTACTACGTTCCCGTTTAAATAGCTAACTGAAGGGCGACCAGATTGTCGAGACAGTCTCTTTATCTTTTAGCCGGAACTCTTGCATTTCGATTATACCTGCTCTGAAATTTCATCCGATTTCTGCTTGCCAAATACTCGATTATGTTCAGAATATTTGCCTTGTCCTTTGTCTCGGAGCTGGAAAATCGATTTCTACCGCACATGCCGAATTTCTCGTACCTCCTCTCCCCCTCCGAAGACGTTATCCAGGCTACCGGTTTCTAATTAAACGCCTATCTACTTCTTCCTGCATTCCTGCTAACTCCTGCTCTTCCATTTATCTCGCATTGGAGTTTTTCTATCCACAAAATTCCAATACTGCCTCTTATTTCCTATTGCCTCTGTCAGTTTTCACCATTTATTCGTTCTCACGACAAACAGTCATATTTTTTCTTCCGTCTTACGTCCTCTTAAACTTTACACAACTAGCCCAACGAATCCTATACTTCAGCAAGTTAATAAAACAGAACTTTTAAACACCTTGGGTTCCCTTTTTCCCGACCATACTGATGATTTCAAAGGGCCCGACTAGTTGGTTCGGCCTTTCTCTTCTCCTCCCCTAAATTATTCTGAAACATACAAACTTCCCTCCTTTTGATTTATTTTTTATGTCGAGGTAGCACTCAGAACGAAGCAAATGCTAAATTACAAAATGCATTAGATTTAAACTCTCAGTGGACCTCAGAGTGGAAGATTAAATTAAACGAGGCGAAGTTAGTTCACGTTACCTTTGCTTTACGTCCAATAGACATTCGTTTGCGCGTTTATATAAATAATATCCAGGTACCAATATCCAGCTCGGCCAAATATATTGGTATTCATTTGGACACTTGTCTCACTTGGCAGCCGCATATTAAGACTAAAAAAGAGAAAATAATGGCAAAGGTTAGGCAACTTTATTTGTTATTGGGTCGCCATTCGAAGCTAAGCTTATATCATAAGGGCCTAATCTACAAAGTGATCATCAAGCCAATCTGGACATACGGTATTGAATGATGGGGATGTGCCAAAATGAGCAACCGTAATATCGTACAGCGGGTTCAAAATAAAATTATATGGATGATAGCAAAAGCTGCATGGTTTCAAAGGAATGCAGACTTGCACAGAGATTTACATCTGAAGTGTGTGAATGAGGTCATTCCAGAAATCGTAAGTGCGTACTATGAACAGCTTTGGGTTCATAGGAATCGAGTAATTACAACAGTTGCTGACGGAGGAACTCAAATCATGTAGGCTTAAACGCTGTAAACCTCGTGTGATCTGTCCGCTGTATCCTTAAAAACTAGTTGCTGGGCTAAGTTTTTATTTCTCGTTCCTTACTCAGTTGTTTTATTTATTACTTATTTAAGATTTATTTTAAGATTGTAATGATTGCTCAAATAAGAAAAAAATAATGTCGAGTCTATCCTGCGCGCCGTCCTCTTTATTACATCCTCTCTAGTTTCCATTCAAATCGGATTCCCAAAGTGTTCCACACACGCTCGCTCATATCCGCAACATCTTCCTCTCTTATGTGATTAAAATTTACTTAATGTAGAGACTCCTGGATATTTTAGGACTATAAGTAACCACTTAACCGATATTCTAACTCGTTCGACTCCTTCTACCAGTCGGTGTTTCTTCTTCCCGCAATGTCGCTCTACTCTTCCCAGTTACTGACCTCGAATTAAGTTCCACCTTTTATTCCGCTTCATTCTCAAATCGTGATTCGTTTTATCTTTCCATCCAACCTAGTGTACATAGTTGGTTTCTCAATTTACCCTCTTTGTTGCACTGGTCAGTTCTTTCTTTAATCTCTGCGTTTTGGAAATAACTTGTACCCTGCATTTCTTTTCCGTTTGTTCACTGTTTTTTTCCCGCCCTTCCAAACCACTATTTTATAAAGTAAATCACATTTCATTCGGGTGCTCCTGTAACGCTTCCGCTCACCGTTCTTTGTTAATTGCATTTTTTTATTCTCTCTTTACCTTTTTCTTCAGTTATCCCGGTCCTTAAGTTTTTTTTTTATCCTTCGTATTTGATATCGCGTAAGCCTCTTATCTCTTTTTCCGGATTCTGGGCCATTGTCAGACTAGCTCCATTCTACAAAAAAAAAAAGAGCGCTTTTTCTCGAAAGTCATATTTTCTTTTTTCGGAATTCTGGACAAATTGAACAATTAAAATTACCGAAGCGTGTAATAGCTTAATTATTATGCAACAAAAAAGAATAATAATGTTAAGTTTATGCTTAAGTTATTCGAGGCTCGATTGAGCACTAACGAATTACTATAAAGGCTAGCCGCTCCGAACGATCCACTCGATGAGCAGATTCCGCAGGACCACGTCAGATTATTGAATTAAATTTGGAAAAGAAATATATTTCGTAATTTGTATACAGAACTATTCGTACTGCCGCTATTATCAGTGCGATGAATATGAAGAGCCGAGTAAGATGAATCTGCATAGATAATATTACTGTTCAACAGGGTAACTCTGAACGGCTGGAAAATGCCGAAAAGAATCGACCTAACGACGGTGCTCTCCAATAAGTGACCGAAAACCGAATATGCTAATGCGATCTGAAACAGGGGTATAGGGTTGCCCGACATGAAATGAGCGTAACAATCAGGCGTTGGTTAGTAGCGCAGAGCTCTGAAAAGAGTTGTTAATTTGCAGAATTATCGTACTGCCCCAGTGAGAGGTGGTAACTGGACCAACTCCGCTAGAACCGGAACGCTGGATAACCGCCGGCAAGTGATGCACGCGCCAAATTCAGAGACAGTCTCCAGAGAATGAAAATGCATGAGTACAAATGAGGTCGTTTGTCTTGCCCTGGAGCGTGGTTGATTGCGCTTGCGTCGGAATAAAAACCGGTTTGATTTTTTGCGACTCGCTTTGCATTCGAAGTACTGAAATAAGCTTAATTAAACATATTTATCTGTAAACTCGACATATCATTCGTGTGCTGAAAGACCGAGCTGAAATGTCGAAGGTAATCATCCGAATGAAACATCACTTCGATGCCTTTCGTTAGGAAATTAATCGGGTGATGTTTTTCCAAACATTTATACCGCATATAGAATATTTGTAACTATACCGATTACAAATTGTGAGGTGGAAAGATCTTTATCGATATTAAAAAGAATAAAAAATATGTACAGATCAACCATGCCAGATGACAGATTATCTGCATTTTAACTATCGAAACAGATATTCTCCGTTCAGTAGATTTTAACAATATTATACAACAATTTGCAAAAAAAAAACAAGAAAAAAATTCATTGTTTAAAATTAAATATATATATATATATATATACATATATTTTGGCATAGAAAATTCTACCCATTGCCTATATGATATTTAAATTGTATTTACATTATTAATTACATGTTGATTCGTGAATTCAAAATAATATAATTAAATTAAATTAAAGAAAATTTAGTTATTCTATGAAACTGATAATTTTGTCACTTCCGAAGAGGGCCCCTAATATTTTTCTAGCCCCGAGCCTATCCTTAATCCGGGCCTGAATCTAGTTATCATTTTATGTACACAGATTGAAAATCAAAAAAATGAAATAAAAATACAATGAAAGAATAATTTAGTTTACAGTGTTAATTAATAACGCGACTCTTATGACAGTTGTATTTATAATTGATTTTAATCGTTTTATGTACTTAATTGTTTCCATTATTTTTTGAGATCAGAGTGAGTTTACTTCAACTCCGACTAAATGTTTGAATGGGGGGAGCGCATACCGTTACTATAAAATTCTATCGGTAATATGACACGATTTTGGTGCTTGAAATATTTTCGAGAAATTTAAGAAACACGGTAACTGTCTGCAGAATTTCGATTATACAATTAAATCGATGATTGAAATTGCCCATTTTTCAGCAAATGTCGACATCCGATCGTTGTAAAAAAATACCAAACTTATTTCTTCCTGAGCACTAGTACACGCATATACACTGTCTTTCCGACATGCACATATAAATGCCAGTTTTTCGGTATATCAGTTTATTCGGTACTGTGTTTTTTTCGCGCCTGTTCGTGTAATTATAATTTAATTACGTCGCGTAACCGATTAGAAGTTTTCAGAAAGCGCCGTCTAAAGAGACGAACTATAGACGAAACGGAATCTTGGCAGCGTCGGAAATTTGTTATTTGAAATAACAATCGTTGCCTTGCGCGTTCGAGCGGCCATTTTATAACGATCGTTTGAAAAATCGAAATTAACGCGGCGCAAACGGAGAAAAATTTCCAACTAAGCTATTTACCGGATAAAGAAAACACTTAAAACGGCGCGTTGTAATAATAATTGACAAACAAAACGGCTTTCACCGTGAACGACGCATTAATACGGTTAACGATAATTTTCCTTTTTATCCGAAAAATAAACACTAGCGCAAGTCGACCGGCCGCTTTTCTTGCACTGTAACGAGAATTCCCGCGAAAAATAATAACACATTTTCTTAGGACAGTGTGCGGATTTCGCTCGGACATTTTGCAAAAGGAAAACAAACAGCATTTTCCTCGCCCCGTTCGAACCATTAGTAACATTTTCAGAACACCTGTCCAACACGTCACCGCGCTAACTTCATCGCGCCAAATCTCCTTTGTTACCGATACGATCAATTAGCGTTACCAATCAAAACAGAAGGACAACAAAATAGCTCGATGCGTTTCCCTCTTGTGTGACTCCACTTCGAAAATCAGAGAATCTCTAAAATTTCCAAACTTGTTTTTTGGTCCCGTGTCTCCTCTGCTGAATAATTCACCGGTACGTTCTGGCGAAAACTTTAAGTTCGGCTCAAAAGTAATTTCTCGCGAAATGGGTTCAACAGATTTTGATTTTTTTTCCTGTAAGAGCTGCATAACGACTCTGTCTCTCTCGAGTCCTCGTCGGATCTCTTTCATTCATTCATTCATTATCTCCTCAACAATTCGGTTGGTGGGCAATCTATTCTCGTACATTTTAGCTATACAGATATAGTCCTAAGCAATTATTATATGCAACGCGGGTATACACACGCGAGACTACATTCGGAACTGATTGTAAATGTTTGATGTATCGATATACAAGTGCAGTGCCGTGTGTGTCTGCTGTGTACTAACCTAGCGCGCATATGATGTTATACGTGGTGGTTGCCATTGCCTTCCACGTGATTATTAGCGAATATTTTAATTCTAATCGAACCCGTGACCTCCCTATTACTGCTAAATGATTTTCCTGCCGATGACTTTTTACCAAAGCCGTAAGACTCTCGAGTTCTTCGTTGATAAGTAGGCGGTTGTGGAATTTTCGTACGACTCCTCGAATGCCTCAGCCATGTTATCCGAATATTATGATTTTTGCAAAGTCTAGCGATGTAAGTTTGTGAATTTTTTTTTTTTTTTTGTTTTTGAAACGTACGAAAGCCGCTGTATATTCTAGTGGAATTCTGCCAGCAGTTCAGAGAGTTAGAGACTAATGCAGCGGAAAATATATATATATATATATATATACGAAGAAGTTTTCCTTAGAAACTCTAAACACACTTATATCGGCAAATAATCTGTAGATTAAATTGCTTCTAGTGCCGATCTTTTGAACCGTCTCGGTTAAATGAGGCGGTATATTAATGAGACCGCTTCGAAACATCTTGGTATTCGGCTTCTTCTTTTTTTTTCCTTTCATTTTTAATACTTCCTCATCGAGATTAACCAAACAACTACCGAGGTTTCCGGGAAAAGCTGATTTATGTTTCACGCTAAAACCGTCGTCGATTGCTTCTTTTTTCCAGCTATGTTTCTGGGTTCGAATGAAATTTCAAGCTTATTGTGAAAACCTGTTAGTTTTCCAGCGTTCTCAAGCTCTAAAGTTCATTGCTTTCTTATAATCGTTCGCTGTTGGTTTTAAAAAGTGTCACCAAAACGGATTATACACACGGAAAGAGCGCATTATTCAATTTTGAAACAACGAAAAAAAAAAAAAAAAAAAAAAAAGGCGAGAAGGCATCAATGTTCTCAAAAGTCTCCAATGATTGATTTTCATTCTTAGCTTTGCTAGTTCCTTTCCGGAGGAGTTTAGCTGTTTTCATTGTTTTTTCTTTCCACTGCGTGCGGTTCGTTTTGATTCCCGAGAACTGCACGCTACAGATTTCGTATATTTCGCGTAAATCACCGAGAGGGGGAGCACTTGTGTTTTTCAATTCTTCCTACTATATTCTTCTTCAAATTCCGTTAGGCAAGCATCTTTACGGACCTTTATTATTTTTTTTTTTTTTGTATAGTATCGCTGAACACCTTTGAACGTATTTACTAAACTGGCTAATTTCCCGAGTTTTTTAACTCTTCTGATCCGACTCTTTATGGAGTCTACAACGGGTAGATCAATTATTAAAAAGAACCGAAAAACTACATGAAAGGGCTGCTTGTGTGAACAGAACCGGCGGGAGCTACGTTTTCGAAAAAACTAAGCTTCCACCCTAGTCGTCGAATACGTTACAACTTTTACGCAGTTCTCAGAAAAAATGTTCAAAAGTGATACACCGATACCGACACACTGATTAATAATACGTAAAATCTGTCCGTCCCTGTTATTCTGCATGCCGGAGGATTTATAATATCCACAGAACCGTTTAATTAATTGGAGGGGAAATAGCGTGAAAATCAAAAATGCGAGAACTTTCAAAAGTCAGATATTAAAATTTCCCTAAGATAACAAGTTGTTCTCTGTCAAATCGAAATCCAACCAACCGTCCCGTATAAATTCCGCTGTCAAAGATTTAGGCTCGCTCTCGCAATAAAGCTTCACCTCTTAGGATACAGAAACCGCAAAGTTTTAGCGGTTCGGGATGCAGATGGACTGGAAACTGTAAGGGAATTCCATCTCCTGCGTCGTCGTGCACCTAACAAACGCACGCGTGTTATTTACAAAAGCGGTTTCGTCGCAATTCCGGTCGGTCCCCGGTGCTTGCCTAAAGTTTGACACCTGGCTCCTGTAACGTTTGGACCGGAGTTGTTCGGCAACCGGCTTTTCCGAGTTACCCGTTTGCAATGAGTAAACGCGTTACCGATAAAAGTGCTTTACTACCCCGTCTATCTCTTCTCCTCTAATAATAACAGACAATACTCCTCGCAATCGAGTTCGCGTCAGATTTATTTTTCATTTTATTTGTTTCTTCTCTTTGCCAAATAAACAAATCGGCGGAGCTTAAAACGCTACTTTCGGAAATATTAAAACCAACATCTAAGAGCGTTGTCTTCCGCTGACGGAACTAGTTACGGTCTGCTCTTTGGAGGACGATAGAAAGTCGAACGACATTTAACCTGACAGTAAAGTAAAGATGTTTGTCAAATGCCCTTTTCCGTCGCGTTTAAGGTAAATTCAGAAATAACAGAATTCTAAAGTGCACCTTTGCAACTGAGCGTTTTTTTTTTTTTTTTATTTTTAAATAAGTTTCCGGTCTCACAGGGCAAGATGCCCGTTGTACTGCAGCAATGTCTGCAGCGGAAATTAAATATTTCAAAAATGGATTTTACTCGAACTACTCGCTAAAGCGAAATTACTTTATCAGAAAATCAAACTATATCATCAGCGGTGTCAGAACTAAGTAAAGTTTCCGGACGAGGTTACGCAAATCCTGCAAACTGCTGTTACCTATCCTTCTGAAGATTGTTAAGGAAATAATTTTTCACAATTCTACTTCCTTGTAGCTACAAATGTGAGCTACTCTACATCCTTTAAACACACTGAATCGCCTAACAATAATTTTAAGATCATCGAAATCGTGTTCGAAATTCAAATTTTACCGACGCAACTGCGACCCGCTTTCCAGATATTAGATCCTCTAGAAAGTAAAAAGAACTCTTTCCGAAGAATAAGTTTATTATTACGATAAAGAATTTATTAATTGAAAAAAAAAAACCTTTAAAAATACGAAAAACGAAAGTAACGAAATTCTTGTCAAAAAATCAAAAAACACGAAATTTGCGCGAATGTAAGGAAGAAATATCCCCTACTCTTCTTTTTTCAAGTATGCGGTTCTGATTCTTTCTCGTTTCTAAAAAAAAAAAAATGCGCGGGATCACTTCACAAAACATTTATTATTTAGATTTTAATTTTTTTCTAATTTTGTCATTTACTATTTATTTATTTATTTAAGCCATCGATTTAATACATTCATTTGCTCTGAAAAAATGGCATACTCTCAACCTGTTCCATTCGATCGCTTGAGCTACTCTTTTAAAATGTCGGCCTGCAAACATGATCCTTATATCGCCCATCTTACCTTTTGTCTTCCCGTTTTTCTTTTTGCACATATAATATATATATATATGTTGTCCAATCTACATTATTTATTTTATTTTTTAATCTCGATACATGTTCTACCCAGTCCCATTTTAGTCTATCAGTTGTACAAAAATTTTTGTTATATTTGAGTTTGTTCTTAATTGCCTTGAGCTTTATTCTTTACTCTTATATCCAAGATCGATGTTTCCATTTTGTTCTACACTATTCCAATTTTATTTATTAAAGCCAGCGGCCAAATCCGGCACCTATATATATTGGAGTGCGCAGGGCACTACTCGTCGACGCACTTGAAACGCGCCACTGTATCTCTTACTTTAGTACGCATCGTCCTCTTCTTTCGATAATGACACATACCTCCAATGTCAATGTTGTAAGTGGTGTTAATAGCGTAACTGTTATTAATGATACAAATAATACTATTTAATACTTTTTTTAATCTTACACTGTAGGGTCCGTTTAAAAATATACTTCAACGATGAAAATTTTTGCCAAGCAAATGTTATTCTGCGATTTATTTCCTTTACCGACCGATTAAATAATGCCATAGTTTGACCTAAATAAAAATAGTTTTCCTTCTCCTTTCTCTATTTTTCTTCTCTTTTTTATTACCGCATTCTCTGTACCATCTTTCGATGATCTTCTTGTTTTATTAATGTTTATATCGTTAAACCGGCTTCTTCCACTACTCCATCCTTTTATTCGATGTTGCCACTTTTGTTCATATTCTTTTTTACTTGTTAGCTTGATGGTGTTGAATTGCCCACATTCTATTTTTATCAAAAGTGAAAAATCACCAACTGCTTAATCATATCGTATATGAAAAAAAATAATTCACTTTAAATTATTTTCGTGACATGAAAATTTTGCAGATTGAATAAATGTTATTAAAAAATAAATAGAAAAATAAAAAAACGCGAATTCGACATATCGATTTTTCGATTATAAATTTAGGGGGTTCGCCATTATAATCGATAGGGACGTAAGAGAAATTAACGGGAATTTTGTAAAAATAATATCCATTACTTGTGCATCAACGTGTCTTTCGGTGATAATCAGGTTAACGGTTTAGTAGCATTTTCATGCAACGCTTCGCGAATCCGTGTAATGGCTACAATTTTGTTCATTCGTCCTTTTATGAAACTGCAGCAATTCAATATATATTACGGCATGCGTAAATTTTGAAAACGTGAATTACAGGAGCTATTTTCTGTTTATTTTTGAACCACACCCGATATTATGAAAACCGCGTAACTCTTCATTCGGATGACCTGATTAATCATTTAAGGTTCTTTTTTTAAAGGAAGAAAGAAGTTTATTGCAACAAACAATCGAGAAACAACATGAAAAAAAAAATAATATTAGACTTATAATTGCGTACCGCCAACTATAGCTTACCGTACGACTTGAAGTTGAAATGAAAAAGCAATGCATAGACATGATAAATTACAGCTTAAATTGTAACAACAGGTAAAAAAGCAATTAAAAAAAACCTGTGCATCACGGACGAGAAAAGAAAGAAGAAAAAATAAATAAATGAATAAATAAATAAATAAAAATAATACATGTCAAAATAAGATTTACAATTGTGATAAGTAAAGAAACTTAAACGCTATAACAATATAACTAATACTACAGTATATATTGTGTTTAAGCCTTCTGTGCTTGTATCTGGTGTACATGAACTCGAGTTGCGTAGAATCATAATTACCAATTGCAGAGATTAACTCATTTTCATGCTGTAAACACTTCTCGCAGAATTTACGTGTTAAATCTAATACGTAGTCTCTAATAAAAGGTAGTAGTCCTAAGGTCAGATGCATATTTAGAATTTTAGAGTATCCTGGGGACATTTAATACACATCTTAAACCAGATGTTTTGCAATAACTGCAGCTTACTATAACTAGCATTAGAAACTGAACTCCACACTGGACATGAATAGCAAACTATAGGACGAATTAATGTTTTGTATAGAATTAGTTTGTTATTAATGCAAAGAAACGACTTTCGATTGAATAATGGATGATATGGTACAAATTCTTTTATTAGCTTTTATGAACACTTGATTTATATGCTCCGAGTAGTTCAACCTTTTGTCCAGTATAACTCCAAGATAGCGCACGTGATTCGACCAGCTAATTATTTTGAAATTAATTTTTATTTCCGCGGGCATGATGGGGCGCCTGCGAGTGAAAAATACGGCTTCAGTTTTACTCGGGGGTTTATGTCTATTTGTCATTTTTTAAAATAACGCAAAACGCAATTAAGTCCCGCTTGCAGCTTGTTGGTAATTGCATTTGGTATATAAGAACTACTGCAGTAAAGTGCCGTATCATCGGCGTACAGCGCGGCCTGCACCTCCCTCAGCTCGGGAAAATCAGATAGAAATAACGTAAATAAAAAGGGACCTAAGATACTTCCTCGCGGAACCCCAGCTAAACACGTTTTAGTGGACGACCTAGCTCCATTAACAATTACATCGAATAATCTGTTACTCAAGTAACTATGAAGGAGATTAATAATATGAGGAGGGAATTTGTATAGAATCATTTTATAAATAATCCCCTTGTGCCATGTTGTATCAAATGCTTTTGCAACATCTAATAGGACCATACCTGTATGTTTATTGCAGTTGTAATTATGCGAAATATATTCCGTAATTTTCGCCACTTGATGAGTGGTTGAGTAACCAGGACGAAAACCGAACTGTACGTTAGGAATCAAGTGTCAATCTGCTGGAATGCATTTTAAGTCGAGATAATATAGATTTTTCTGCTATCTTACTGAGATTGTTTAGTAGGCTAATAGGGCGAATATTTGACGTTTGCGAAGTATCTTTCCCGGGCTTAGGGAGAGTAATGATTTTTGCAATTTTCCAACTGTTAGGGAAATGTCCAAATCTAAGCATAGCATTTATCAAGTTAGTAAGTTCAACAATAGCTTTACAGGGGAGTTTTTTAATGACAATAGCAGGAATATTATCAATTCCAGAAGTGTTTTTAGGTTTCAAGGCTTTAATATTATCTCGTATCTCTTTGGGAGTAACTAGTAGAATATTATCGGCCGAATGATTCTGAGTCAGAAAGTTTTAACAGTGGAATTGATTTTATTTGTTTGATACTTCGACGTAAGTTTGCAATTTCGTGTGTGAGTCGCGAAGTATTCTGCCGCTAGTAACTCAGCTTTCGCGGAATCGCTATACACGTAGTTATCTAGGCATGCGTCATACAAAGGAGGAAGAAACGCGTGCTGCTTAGTATAAAGTTTGCAGATTTTCCAAAGGCGATTGTCTTTTAGATATGACAGCATGCGATTAAAATTATCATTTTTATTTTTACGTAGAAGAAACCTGACGAGATTATTAATATAATTCAAGCCAATTTTTAAATACCGTGAACGGCTAGTAAAACGAAGCTTAACGTATAATCTTCTAATATAATTCTTGAGAAGCGCAAGCATATATGTAAGTAGGCAAACTATTATGTAACCTATTGGTTGGTATCTTTGGAATAAAGTTTTCAGCGGCAGTAATGATTAAGTTCGTGACAGTGTTCAGATGCTTATCGATATCAGTCACGCTGCAAATACGCGCGTTTAGAATAATATTTTCTGAAATAAATTTTCTAAATTCGTCCCAATTTGCGTTTTGAAAGTCAGGAATGTAATTATCTACAGCATGCAATTTATTACTCACTATGCCAACAGATATGGGATTATGGTCAGAAGACAGACAACTTAATGATATGGGAGGCGTAATCGCAACGTTTTTCGTCAGCACGATATCTATGACACTGTTTCGAAATCCCCTGGCGCTAGGAAAGTAAGTAGGTTCCTTAGGCGCAGAAATACAAATACCAGTACGTAAAGAAATTTCGTAAAGGATATTACCAGCCCTGTTATTACTGAAACAGTTCCGTAGTTTATTTTTAGCATTAAAATCACCAATCAAAATGACTTTATTATTAGTTCTCAACAGTGACAGAATATCATCCGCAAATTTGTACGTACATCTTGGGGGTTTATATATGGCAAAAATGCTAATAGTGTTATTCCTAGTTTCGGATAGTGCAATGATATCTATCTTGTTGTTAATTGCAAAAACATGCAGTTCGTCACACTTGTCTCTAATGGAATTACAATTCCACGCAACTATTCGAGTATTAAAATTTAGCGACATTTATAATAAATTAACGACGGTTTCTATAATTACTTGCAATTTTGTAAAAGCATCCTTACTTTTAAGACATCGTAGTTTATCTATAACTGTCCTGACTATTTTAAAAATATAACTTAAATCAAATTCTCGAAATAAGGAGATAATTTCCTTAATAGAGAAAGTATTCGTATTTTCGTCACGGGGAGAAGTACTAGCACCTCTGACCTTACTAGCATAAGTTTCATTGACCTTAACGTTTTTGAACAAGCCTGCTTGGCTTGCAACAGTTTCATTCGCGCCAGTACGTTGGTGAAACAAACTAGCTGATCGAGAAATTTTGTCACTCGTGCTGTCATGAAATGTTTTAGCACGAGTGCTAACTATTTTTTGTATTACGCGACATTCCTACGAGCTTGCTGGATGCTGCCCGGAACAGTTGGCGCACTTATATGATTGCGCACCACACAACGAGCTGGAGTGGCTTTCGCCACAGCGCACGCATCGCTCAGGGAGCTGACAGTTTTGAGAAACATGACCAAATCTTTGACATCGATAACACTGAAGGTACTGCGTTTTTCTAATATACTTCTCCCACCTTATAATACACGAGAATAACGTTCTAATTTCTAAAATACGCTGCGGGATAGTATTAGATGGAAAAGTTATAAGATAAACGGGCAACTGCAGTGTACTATTGACCTCTACTTTTCGGCTAAATTGAACAACCGACGTAACATCGATTTGTTTCCTTAATTCTTTTTCGATCTCATCACTAGTGAATGAAGCCAGAAGCCCTTTCAGTATCATTTTTACCGGCTTGCAATCTCGCGGAACATGTGTATAGAACGGAGTATTTATTTTTTTTTAAAAATGCGATAATATTACCGAAGTCTGTATTATTAGACAGAAAAACGGACGTTCGAAACCGATTATAATTACGTATTTTAAATTCGTGTTTAACCTGATTTTTAGTGTTATCGAATAGGCATTTCAAATTGAGCTTACCATCGGTATTACCGATGGTAATCGGCGGAAGTTTTCTAGCGTTATCAATATTGCGACGCATTGTCGGCGGAACAGTTGTCTGAGCGTTGGTACTAGTGCCATCTAGGTCGGAGTGCAGCACGCTATGCACAAGACCGCTATCAGGAGCCAGCGGTGCAAAGCTATTATGCGTTGTGATTGTGGCCGAGACCGGCTTCAGTTTCTTTATCTTTGTCTTACTTCTATCGTTGTGCTCCACTGATGCATGCCACTGCAAAGCATCATAGCCGTTATCACTAGAAAGATCTGAATCTGGTAAACTCGCGTAAATATTACGACGAACGGATGATTTCCGAGATACGTGACCGTCATCTATCTGCATATCATTGCTACTTAAATGATCGTCATTGTTATCGCTGACAACGACAGTGTACAACTACTTTTACATTTCTCCGGTGTACGTAACATCATGGTGAAGTGCTAATCACACAATCACCAGCGGCACGCGACGGCCGCTGCGCAAACGATAGAAAAAGTGTCGAACAGGAACGCGTATGAAACAAATTTAAGGTTCTGTTTGCTGATAATTCATTACCATAACACAAAAAAACAGTGAAGTTACATCGCGTCTCACTGGCACGGGAACACACACGTTTTAAGCAAATTCGAAAGATATTTTCGATCTGCATAAGCTAAGACATAATGAAATGTTTTCGAATGAAATTAAACAACAGAAAATACGAACAAACAGCTGTAATATCCATTACAATAACCAGTGGCATAGACGGCGACATTTTATAATGGAAGAAAACGGATCGTTGTATAGTATAGAACAGGCGTTATTTTCCATATCTCGCCTTTACTACTAGGCATTAATAAAAGCCGATGACTCCGTTATTACGATGTTTTAACGCTAAAACTGTATTTCTCCAATGAAAATTTATTACGCATTCGTTCAGTAACATTAAAAAAATGTTCTAAAGTAATTGTGGAACGTTTCAAGCAGAAACCAAACGGTAGAATTTAAATGATACCGATTTATTAAACTCTATTTAAAAATGTCACAAATGTCACTTAGCAGCTCAAGTTCGAAACGAATACGCACGCGCTAATTTCTTCATAAATTACTTCCGAAATGCAAAGTATTTATATTATAAAAGTGCAATTGCGTGTATATATGCGACGTAGAAGAAAATTTGAAATATTATTAAAACACAGTTTTCTTAAACGAATTTTCTACTCCGATTACCTGTATCACACCTTATGCACATACACAATTCCACATATACGTAATCAGTAATACATATTCAATAGTGGTAACCCTGATTGTTTCATTAAATATTTGAATGGTTTTTTGAATAAGCTAGTTTTTTACTTCTATACAAAATTAGATTTCTCACTGGATGATAGTTGTTTAGTGCATTCTGATATCATCTGTGTTTAACAATTAACAATCTGCAGATTTATTTGTATACATTGTCTTCATGTTTGTAAGTTACTACATTTATAATTTTTATATTGCTGTTTGATTTCTAATATTGTATATATTGAGATTATTCTTTTTTCTGAGTTTTTCTCCATTTCATAATAATTGAATGATATGTATATCAAAATTAAAGGTGAAGCACGTTTTTGGTTTTTTTTTTGGTTTTTTTTTCCGGGCACATCAACAATGAACATTACAATGCAGTATAAGTGAAATTGTTAGAAACTTCAAAGTGCGCCAGCAGGGTAAGCTATGCTACGATAGTTGGCTAAAGATGTTATTTAAAAAATTTCCATCCGTATAGAAAGTTTCTGTATTGTTTTTTACGGTGGTTGTTGGACATTTTTTTTTCGCAAATAATTAATATGTACCGTTTTCGATTTATTTCCTTTTGCCCGAGTTATTAGCGCGTAGTTTAAATGTGATTAGTACATTGCTATCTCCACTTTAGTTTCCCGAAGCTTTATATTTAAGTCGTTTTTTTTTTTTTGCTTTTTTTTTTATAAATCCCAATTTCCGAAATTGTCGGTGAGATAAGTGTATTAATTTTAAAAAAGCTGGGTTTTAAAGGGGCAAAGGATTAGTGTACTTAGAATCTAAAAATGTGTGAGTGTAGTGTAGCTGAAATCAGAAAGCATATTAAATGAGTGATGTATATGGTAGTCCTGTGTACTTAAGCTGAGGATGAGCGACAGAAAGTAAGAGTCCCATCAACCATCAGTTAGCGTGTGTGTTTAACCGTGGAATGGAAACGCTCCATAATGGGCGCCTAATGGAAACCCTCGGAGTAAATTTTACTTCCATTGGAAAATCTCTATATTTCTTTATTTTTTCTCATTTTAACTTTTCTATGTTCTATTTCATTGTCTCCCTTTTATGTCGAAGCATTGTGATTGCTTTTACACATAATAATCGCTCATTTTTTTTACAATTAGTCAGAAAACACTAATAGGAGTAGATTTTAATCCTACCTACATTAATGGAAAGGCAGTAAATTTTACGTGTAGGGTTTTAGTTTCTTACCTGTAACATGCAAACAACGAACCACACGGAGCTGGGTGCGGTGGCAAACTGAAGAGAACAACCGGAGGGAGGCATAGGTGGTTCGCCCACATCATTTAGAAGACGCGAAAAGTAAAATTTACTTAGGGTTTCCATCCCAGGGTTAATGAGCCTGTATAAGTTCATAAATTAACAAATGGGCTTGTAATTAATAACTTATTGCAAATAGTAAGAAGAAGTGCATTAAATTATTATTATTATTATATTTAAAATCGACTTATCTAAGAAACATTTAACTTACTTTTTGTAAGTTACAGTAAATAGTTGTTAGTTATTATTGACGGATTAAATTAATAATTATATTACCTTAATATACAAAGGTAGACCACAAATTTGTTTCACGGCGTTTTATGTTAACATTGTTTCGATTAAATAGTGGTTGCTTAATTTAATCCGTAATAATAATTTAATATCTTCAGCGTTGATTTTATTTAGATCGATTTAATATCCGATGATGATGACAGGTGCTATCTTTCCGAAAAGGTGCAGACTGTTTATTTAGTTTAGTTTAATGATTATTTCTTATTTAAATCCTATTTTTCCACGTTGAATGTTGACGGTGAAGTATTTTCAATTTACGCCGTTTTCTTTTTAGCTCTTTGAAACATTTATTTTCCTCCGAACTATATCGGGGTCATTAAACTGGTTTTTAGATTCCAGTTTGTGAATAATGCGAAAAAACAATCGCCCCTTCATTTGATTGGTACTTATTAAGCTCTAATCAAACATCTAGGATAAAGTTTTAGAGAACTTTTTTTCTTTTTTTTTTTGTATTTTTAGTCTTTTCCAGTTTGTTACAATTTCCTTGCGAACTCCGTTGCGATATTACTAGCCATTCTTTTTGTATCCTAAATTAATAAATTTCCAATCGTTTCCAATGCTAAAGGAGCGTTGCAAACAATCTCATCTTCGTTTCCCCACCCTACCTATGATACTATCGTTCTAATTATTACAAAAATAATTAAATTAGAAATACTCGCGCTAATAGTCACGTGGAAGGCAATGGAAAACATGTATATGCGTGCTAGTTAGTACACAGCAGACACACCCCCGGGGGACTGCATTTCTATATATCGATGTAAATCAATCACAATATCAGTTGCAAGTAGTAATATGTAGTTCGTGAACGAACTGATTGAAAGAATCGATTCATGAAAAAGACCTGATTCACAAAACTTAAAATAACTGGTTGTGTTAACTGTTTCGGGTGAAACGCGAATGAACAGAATGAGCCGGAGCGAATAGCCCGGACAGACAAAATAAAAATGATTACACAGTCGCTTAGTATAGTAAGATTTGTTTACGTGTAGATTTAAAAGATTTTCGAAAACAGTAGTGAACTGATCCGTAAAAAGAACTGTAAAACCCATCACTAGTTGCAAGTGTAGTCTAGCGTGTGTACACATTTTTTTTTTTTTTTTTTTTAAATAATTTGCGGGTCCCACAAGGCAATTGCCCGTCTGTGGGTTCCCAACATAATTATATCGTTTATTCATTATATACATCTTAAATATAATACATCATATTCGTCTTATATATAATTACTTAATTCAACTTAACTTCTATTTTTACTATTCTACGTTTAATTTTAATTCTCAACATGTATACCCATCGCACATCGTACTACAATATTTTCACATAAGCCATAAGTAATGCAGCTAAAACATGCGCACTAAACATTAGTTGTTTTTTTTTCCATTACATCATTTATAATTATTTACTCTTTCAATCAATTACCCGTCTTATCGCTGTTCCTTTCCTATGACTAGCCATTTCTCATTCTTTGCACCATGCAATCAACCATATTTTTATTTTGTCTTTCCATATATTCCAATTACATTCGTCTCTTAATTCCTTTAATAAGTTACCTAGTAAATGACTCATAACTTTCTCTTCAACATTATCAATTTTATTATTAATCCCTTTAGGTCTTATAAAACATAAATTGTCATAGTTCCTAGTCCCATATTTCCATTGCCGGTAATCTTGTTTTTTCTGGTTTATACCTTAAATATTAACTGTACTAAGAAAAACATTTTTGGTGACATTTCGTTTATTATTGTCCCACCAAGTAGAATTCGTTACAAGATTTGCACTTCTCCAATACGGTAACAAAATTTTTAAACATCTTTTCTGTAGCCTACTAATTTTCCTTAATTCCGTTCTTTTTGCCCCCCCACCAAAAAAAATTTCGATTCCGTATCTAATTCTAGTCATTATTAATGAGTCAAAATACAGTTTCGTAGTTTTGTAATTCATAACTTGTTTTAATTTGTATAACGCCGGCATAGTCACGTAAATAATTGCTACGAACATAGATGACTATGTCTATACAGCTGAAATGTACGAATAGGTAGTCGTCGCCGACGCTTAGGAATTAAGTATGACTCTGTAATGATGATGAGTTATATATGGGCACGGTGTTTTAGTACAGCGAAAAAAACATACGTCGTAACCCCCCCCCCCCCAGTACATTGTCAATAGGGCGCACAATCGTCTCGCGCGCACGACAAAACCCGACACCTAAATTTAAACTAATGAACGAGAATACCTTAACCGAATATTGCGAGTACACGTTTATTCGTTAAATTTAACGCACATTGAAAAGGCCACTGCTCCACCGTTAATCGGAAAGTAAACCGAAATGTAGAAGACATTCTCACCGGTCGATGGATTTGATAATTTTGCGATGATTTAGCGTCCGATTACGAGATTCTCCAAGTGTCCACTTCTTCTGAAAAAAATACGATGGAGTAGTGTATTCGAGTAGTGAAAATTCCGTGCAGCTCGCTAAAAAAAATTGATCACAGTCGAAAGTCATTGGGAATCGCGTTGAAAATTGATTCTTATCATCCGTCAGAAGCTCGACCGTAATACGGTTTTCGCATCAGCTGACTGCGTTGTCCTGAGATTTTTGTACGCCTCTTTGACACACCGGTGTTCTCTGGAGATTCCCTACATCATTTTGTCCGGCCCGCTATTAAGGAAATGCGAAAAGAATCGGAACTCGTAAGAAAACCTGCGTACTCATTTAACATTTAACATGTAGCCAACAACATCGTCGGGGACTGAAGAGGTCATGATGATGTAGCGTAACGCGGGACCAAGCGATGAAATGAGAAATTTTCAATGAAAATTTCACTGCAATTGCATCTTTCATTATTTCGTTATACCGCGAGATTTTTTTACCGGTTGCCTTCGAAATTCGCCCGAGGGGTCAAACGCGTCATTGGAACACCGTTCTAAATTATCGACGCGAAAATGAAGCTGAAGGTGAAGCTTCGAAACTTTATTTACGACGGGAAAACAACAGAAATAAGGGCACGGGAATTAAGAGGAGTGCAGCACAATTCTCCACCGTGAGATGGAACAGTGTTTAGACAGTTCGGCGGGACAAACAAGAATTTAATCATCGCGACCGTTTAACGGGCGACTCAGAGGGAACGGGTTCGGGCAGATAAAGTGATGAGACGAGATTGCGCGGGAAAAAGTTAACGGCGGTTCATAAGCAACACGCGTAATAATAAGCGACTGCGGAAGCCTTATTGCCGTTCATTCGATTCAATAGCCGATATTGTTGGCGCGAAAATATTACTTGTACCGTTCGCGTTCGCCAGACACCGCCGACTGAACGCTGGCTGTCGCTTTTGTAATCCGGAATCGTCATAGCAATATAAGAAATGGCGCAGATTAAATATGGAAATAACGCCGAAAGCGGTACCGATATGAGCGTCTTTGACTTATTGTTCTAGGCAGAAGTCGAGCATGACTGCCCGCACCACTTGTCTTCTCCTCTTTGTTCAGCTGAAAGAGAAATTGCCGTTGATGAGCGCCTACGGCACCCACCTTATTTCCCTTTCAGCGATTACGATATTTCGCGTGCTCTGAAAGTCTTCTCCGGCTTTTGACGATTTGAATTCAATCGACACTCTCTCGATGATCGCTCCGCGCATCCACTTATATCTCTTGGCAGCCGGAGGCGTGCTATCAGTCGAAAATTCCGGACGCGAACCGATTTCAAATATCTGTTTATAACGACTAGTTTATGCCAAATTTTCTTGTTTACCGAAAAAATCTCCCCATTAGTCTAGGCGCGCCAATATACGAAAATCACCTCGCATCCATTTTCCTCGACTAAACGTATTTCTTTAATTTTTTGCCTCTCGGCCGTATTTTTCGAATCACGTCCGCTTCATACTGCTCAGCCGAAATCGTACGATACGGACGTATGTTGTTCATTGAGTAGCGAATTTTTCAAGTAAAAATGTGATACAAATGACGTACATATTTCGAAGCCGGTAACAGGCTATGCTGGCAAACCGAAGATTTTCTCTCCGATTATTTTGTTTATAGTGTATCCGAAGAGTTGGCGTTTCTTTTTCCCGCTACTTGTGATGCGATCAAATGACAGTGTTCTAGACCATCTCTTTGCGAGTGTACGTTGTTTGTTCCTTAAGCGATAACCCTTTATTTATAGGCAGTTAAAAAGCTGGGAACTTTCTCTAGCAATCGGACATTGTGCGTCAGTGTCCGGCGTTACTTTAAAAGTCCACAGCCTGTCTACAGTATCTGGCACCGTGGCAGCCTAGTGTGCTTTTTGTGAGGATTACATAGACAAAAGCGTGTTAGTTGAAGATTATTTGCCCCGAGGCTCGTGCGTTTGTTTCGCAAGTAGTTTAGAAGATTAATGTGCCCCGGAAATGGGTCGAATTCTGTTCTATTGAAAAAAATCAATTTTGATGAGAGAATTGAAGCTTTTTGACGTTATTTTTTTTTTCTTTTTTTATGCATTCGTCAACAAGGACATTGGCCCAAGAACAACGGAAAAGAGGGAGGTAGACTCAGATTCTTATACGATCAGAGATAGCCGACGAAAAAGGATCAAGAGCTTGGATAATAGAAGGAGAAGGATGAACGAGAATGTTTGACGTTTGTGTACACTTTGCCTGCGTCGTCCCCCGTACTCTGTCGTTATGTTGTGGTGGCGTTTAGATAAAGGCAGTATAAAAGGTCGGTTTAATCTTTTCTTTTTTTTCTTTCGAAATTATTAATGGCGATTGGGGACGTTTACAGTGACTCAAATTATATAATAATAATAATAATAATAATAATAATAATAATAATAATTATACACATATTACAGAAAATGTTTTATTAATATATAATATAATTAGCCGACATGTTTCGGAGTGTGTACTCCATGTTGGCTAATTATATAATATATTAATAAAAAAATTTCTGTAATACGTGTATAATTATAGTTAATAAAGTGTTAAAAACAGAAAATGGATGATATTCATTATATAACAAATCTAATAATAATAATGTAAACAGCCATTAAAGAAATATGAATGAATATTTTGGAAACGTTTTTATTCGATTTCAACTAGAATGGGTGAGTAACATTCCTGAAAACATTTCATTGTGCATTTGTGTTTATATAATGTTTAATACTGTAATATACATTATTTTTATCAACTAGTTCGATGTGGCGCTTATATTTTGTTTTTAAATAATAGTTAAAACTTAAAACCCATTATAGCTGAAATAAAGATGTAGACAAAATTAGCCGGAATGTATGAATAAAACTTACAACGGTATACGGGAAAAGTGCTCAGCTGTGAAGAAATTAAGGAAGCATATTTTTTATTCGCAGCTAAAATGTGATGAATAAAATTTGCTGCTCAAAGACTAATATAAATTTCAGGTAGTATGCGTGTAGGAGGACAGAATAGATAATTCTTGAAAATGTAACAGCCTTAAAAAAACTACTTTTAATACTTTTTAAATAAAGTAATGTAATTTTACAGATCTTATAGTCGTTTGTATCAGAGCGAGTTCCTTATAATTCCACATTAACACATTCTGTAAATTATAAGCACCTGTGTACATTATCGTACGAATAAAACCCCGATATTGCATAAAAGAGGTCTTTAACGTTTCGACCTTGTCCTTTTCCCATGTGACCCCAGTTTAGTATAAGTAAGCTTTTAATTTTTTTTTTTTTTTTAAATTAATAACATTTTATTGAAAAAACCCAGCTAATTGAATATATATGTAATCAGCATTTCTCAAGTCTTCGTGAGCGGAAATAATTTTTTAAGCAATATGTGAACAGAAAAAAAAAAAGCATTAAAAAATTATTTAGAGTGTGTTTTTTTGATTCGATGATTATTTTACGCCTTAAATATGATGTTTATCATGTCCAGGAAATAGATTGTCGCCTTTTTCGCTTATTTAGAATCGAAATAAATGGTTGGATCAGATATTATTTGGATATCGCAAGTATTTTTTCAAATTAGTGATTAAAAAGCGCAAAAACGGTTATTAAATCATTAGCGATGAGGACGATCGTTGTTACTTTTAATAATCACGCGTTTGGAATGTTTCAGTGACTCTTTTTTATGTTTAATTAAAGTGCTGCCTATTATGTAAATTCTTTAAAAAAAAAAAACTACTATTACCCTTTAAAATGTACGGTAAATTTGAATGCTCTATCCGATACAATAGGCAATTAACGTTACTTAACATACGATTCCCAGTTAGTTAAATGATAAAAGTAATTTTCATTTATTATACTGGTATATACGGGATTTTCATGACGTCAAATTTGCTAAAATTATTCAACGCTCTCCGTTTATTACTACATATTATAATGCTGTTTGAGACTGTATTTTTCCTTCAGCTTCGCTGAACTCTGCCATTCTAAAATTTTTATTCCACTTTCACTTTCACAATTTCTTCCACTAGCCCGAGTTATGCAGCAATTCCACAGTGCTATCAATTTGCTACTTCTTTTTTGCGCGTAATTTTATTTTTTCGAAAAGACACAGCGGGTGGTCAGCGCCCTTTTTATCCTCCCAGAGTCTTACTTCACGGAATCTTTTCATTTCTGCTCTCTACCTTCATAAACGAATTAATGACTGCCCTATGTTCCGTTATTTTTATCTTCCAATTATTTAATTACTTCCAACTCCATCAGCGCCCTTCAATTTATTCTCCCCTTCCTCATATCATTCCTGCAATTTTATTATTCTCCGTATACATTCCTTCTATCCATTTATGCCGACACTTGCTGCGGGGTTCTCTGGTCACTTTGGCAATGAAACGGCTGGTGTTGCTACTTTCCGCTTTCTTTTTTAAGAAAAATCTCATCCTCTAATCTGCAAAAGTTTTCATCTCAGATTTCGTACGTTTGTCTTTTTCTAATAATTATTCATCTTTCATCTAGTCTTCCTGCTCATCCTTTTTGCGTTTTCGCCATATGCTGTTATCTTCTTCGTATTTTCATTGGCTTCTTCTCCCGATTGTTCTCTCTATTCAGATAATGCAATTGTTGCGATGGCAGATAGTGTGTTCTTTGAATATTCATCTCTTTTTGTTGAGCGTTCTACTCTGTATTTCAATTTGTCGAGGCTCGAGCTATCTGCTCTCTTCATTACGCTTCTTATATCCTATCTCTTCTTTCTCGACACATTAGATTCCTAGAATGCTAATTACTCCATACGATCTGATCGTATTAAAATATAATTCACTCTTTCTTTTCTGCTTCTAAAGGCTGCCTCCCCTTGGTTAATTAGCCTCCTCCTAAAAAAAGGAAAAATTCAGAACAACAGTCGACATAATATACACGTCTTTAAATGTAAAAGAAATTATTTCAGCGTATTTCTAAGTAAATACTTAAGAAGACCCCCACTGTTGTCCTATATTCTAATTAGTTTTTCTCCGTTACCATTTTACACTTTTCTTTTTCCGTTTTGTGGAGCAGCGACTTAAAATTGTAATATAAAAGTTTGCGTTTAAAATCGTTTCCCCTTCCATATAGAGTGGTACAAATTAGGATGCGAATAATAAAAACACGAATTAAATTTCGAACGGAACGACTCGCATTTTCTTCGTATGTTAAATGTTCAAGGTTCACTGGAATCTTTGCTGAAAGTAACATATCTTCCAATTCATAGTGCTCATCTAATTAACCAAAACTAACTTAACTGCTCTCAAGTCGGCTACTAGGAGAAATCACATTTCGAATACAAAATTCCATTCGTTACTCCGCTGAAATATTTATAAAAAATTTCCTTTTGTTACTTTTTCACCTATTTTTCTTACAGCTACATTTTTCCAGCCATTACTTTAACATCTGTAGGAAAAAAAGTTTTTATACCTGTGGCGAATCCCCTCCGGCACCTCTAGTCAAGCGGCGAAGTACCAAAGAAAATTGGAAAAGAAAGGCTAAATGGCGAAGGCTAAGCCAAAAAACGAAACCTGCCGGTATTTCTGCAGCAGCAAAGATCAACCATGCCTAATGCGAGAGTTTTTAGCTTGCTAACAGAAATCTAAGAAGAAAAATGCTTAATGTGTAAGATCTAGCTGGTCTTTTGGTGTCCAGTAATAGTTGAATTCGAGTTTGATGATCTGCTTAAATTCATATTGCGTTCGCTTCTGTAAGTACTTCGCCGACATTAGCGCCTAAAGCGTACACGTACTTATAACAACGATGTAAGTAGCCAATCAGATGGAGCGTTTAACGAGCCAGGTACTTCACTGCTTTGAGCGATATGCGCATTATACGCTGCTTTTTTTTTGAGCTTTGAAAATGTGACTGCGATTTTATCATAACGAAATTTCACACGTGTCTAATGTATAAATATCCTAGACGAAATACACTGCTAGCGAAAGTCCGCCGACAGTCAGATAGCAGTAGAGTGCAGCGAAAAAACAATAGTTCGGCAATTTAGAAAAGTTGTAAACGGACATACTCTTACTTTTAAATAGATTTTTTAAATTTATATTAAAGGTTTTTTCTTTTTTTTCTTTTGATTATAAGACGACGGCACCACCGTATTCGTATACTTCACGCTATAGTTGTTAAAGTTATACTTAATAATCTTTTTCATTTATTTATTTATTTTTAGTATTCCGTGCACGTATAATGTACGAAATCTTAACAAGATGGTTCAAAAACGACAAAAATACCAAATAAAAATCAGTAGAACGGTTTGACTAATAAACTTCAAAATTGGATCATAAATTACATTTAAAATTCTCTTTATATCTATAACTTCGAACCAACTGATTACACCGGACGACAAAAAAACCGTCAAGAATATACGATATGGAATTTAAAATGATCTCAAAAATCATCCGTAAAAAATTCATAACTCATAACCAGATAACATTTTAAAAGTAAAATTTAAGATGTAAAACAGAACGCAGAAACCCTTTGATAAAATCAAAAACTTATTCTCCCCTCTCGCCGCCCTTTCGGGCTTAAAACTGCAAAAAAAAAAAAGGAATGTTCACATAAGTAATAGCCTGAGTGAAAAAGTTGGGAAACCGAAAACTTCGAAACATATGCATAAATAAGGACTGTTTTGTAGGAAAAATATAGCCGAGAGCTTACAACCTTATATTCTTTGAAAGGAATTCTTTTTCTCCTCCAGCCATGTGATATAGATCGTTGGAAAGATCGCTATTTGTCAGGAACGAACCCGTATTTCATTTCCTTAACGAAACTTTCGACGAAAAGTTCGAAAAAGCTCGAAAAATTACGTATCTCCTTGCTTCTTTTTGCGCCGCGAAAAATCAGATATCTTTGTTTTGAATTTAGAGCATTATGCGAATATAAATATTATGGTCATCTTTAACTTGACATACGGAATTAATTCTCCGGGCGTGAAACATCATGCTTGACTAATTAGAATTGGAATTATTCCTTTTTTTGTTTATATTTATATTAATGACTTCACTCTAGCGTGAAGGTAATGTGAAAAAAGTAAAGTTTTTTAAACCATTATGAAATATGTAACTTTTTCCCGTTACGTTTTGAAATAAATAATGCAAAGCTTCTTTTTTTTTTTTTTTTTTCTAAAGAATAACTTTGTCAGTTAAAATTTACTTATATTGAACCGCTATACACATTATAGAAGAACTCCGGGGATCCAAGAGTAATATGATAATTGTCAAAAAAAGGTCAGCTTTAAAGTAGTGAAATACGATCGCAGTTACCCATGTTTACCTAGGACCGAGAGACTACAATTTACACATGATTTTCGGGGAGAGAAATTCAGTTCATCCTACAATCTATATTTAGCTGCAATATTATCATCTTTGATTTTAAATCTGTAATACATATATATCTTAAACTTCGCTTTTTTATTTTCCTAAAGCGGCTGATGTTTTTTTTTTTTTTATTTCTTTTGGAATTACTCTCGCGATTTTTAATGCCTTATCCTTAGGAAGTAAAAGGCGATTCTTTCCTCTGGGTGACCTGAATTTGGCTCCTCGCAATAGATTAAATCTTAAATTTTTCGAGCGCTAAAAAGGCACTTTTTTTTTTTTTTAATATTAGTTTTTAATGTAAATAAAACTTTTAATTTTTGAATAATCGTCTAAATATTCCTATTATTACTTATATACAAGAACTGAGTACTTTCGCAATAATATACGATGATTTTAGTAATTTAATTAGGAACAAAGCGGCAAAGCTAGACTTCCCGAATTATGTTGCGAAACCGAAAACCGACAAGAGCAGGGCTCTCACCTTGTAATCTTTTTTAAACCTTTTCTAACGAATCGGAAGTTTATAAACCGCTGCTCTCGAATCGTGAAAAAAAACAATTAAGACAAGCTATGTGTACGTGAGATGATGAATTTGAACAATCATTAAACGAAACTTCACAACCCTCCACTGAAAAGCTATGCCATTTTTCAACATGATAGTGAATGAGACCTTAATGTAGCCTTGTGTCCACACATAACAGTGAAAACCGTATCGCTAACGCATCACTACATTTTAACTCTTAATGATTACCATAAGGCTTAGCCAACTATACATAGCTCATGGTAGAATTAAAGGAAAAATTAATTTCATACAACGGTCTATAATTAACTTCCTTAAAGCTCTTTTCCCAACAAAATGGAGAGGCGATCCTTTTCTCCTTATTTCCTTGTACAATTCGATTATCCGTTCCAAATTCGACTACTGTTCCTTTATCTATGGCTCTGCCTCAAAATCACTTCTTTCCAAGCTGGATATAATTCAAAATTCTTGTATTCGTCTTTGCCTTGGTGTTCTTAAATCTTCTCGAGTACCAGCAGTTCTCGCTGAGTCTAACTCGCCTCCCCTTTTCATTCGCAGATCCTATTTAGGTTATCGTTTCTTGTGTAAACGCTTACCGTTATCATCCTCCAAACTTATTCCTTCATATCTTTCTATTCTGCAAAACTGGCGTTTTACTCCGAAGAAAATTCCTATTCTAGCCCACATTGCTTTGCGACTAAATTCCTTTTTATCCTGCACAATTTCTTATAACAATCTCCATTACTTTTCTTTCAATTTTGCAGATCTCTCCAATCCTCCCAATGTATTCTACTTTCCTTTTTCCTCCAAATCCCTTTCCTATCCAACAGTTATACAGGAATTCCATAGTTATATCGAATCCCGTTTTCCTTCCCATATTGTTATTTTTACGGATGGTTCGAAGGGGCCTAATGGAGTTGGAGCTTCTTTCATCATTCCGAGCATTAATTTCTCTGAATCTTTTCGTCTCCCTTCCTTTTGTACTATCTTTACGGCCGAGTTAATGGCCATTTTACGCTCCATAATCCACATTTCCTCACATCGTTCTTCTTCTAAATTTTTAATTATCTCCGACTCCATGTGTGCTCTTAAAGCTATTTCCTCTCATTTCCCCTCTCACTCCTCTGGCCTTTTCATCCTCCGTATTCGCTCTCTCATTCACACTCTCTTCTCACTTCACGCTATCCGCATTGAAATGCTCTGGGTCCCCAGTCATATGGGGATAGAGGGTAACGAAATGGCAGATTCCTTGGCTCAGATTGCTGTATCCTCCCGCTTTCTTTTCTCTAAAATTCCCGTTTCTAATTTACTCCCATTGTGCAAAAAGTTTCATGTTAGATTTTGGTGTCAGATTTTTTACGTTTCTTCCTTTTCTAATGAACCATCCTCTTAAGTTTTTCCATCTAACCTAATCTTCCTAACCGGCCTTGGTTTTACGATTTTCCTTCGCTTCGCCGCTCCATTATTGTCCCTATTAACCGTTTACGTCTCAATCATACTCTACTTTCTTCCTCACGTTTTCGTTTTCATTCCGCACTTTCCTTTAATTATCCTTTTCACTCTGACGACGAAGCCGTCTGTGATCCTGACCATATCCTCTTTGAATGTCCATCCCTCGTGAACGAACGCACTTTTTTGTATTCCAATCTGCTGTCACTCAAACTCCCTACTCCTTATTGTGCCTCGTATATCTTATCGTTTCCGTCGATCTCAGTTGTTCCTATCCTCAGTTCCTTTATCTTATCAATAGCTGACCGAATCGACATTTAACTGATCCTTCTCCTTCCTTTCGTTTCTGGGCGAAGATCCTTTGTTGACATGCCCAAAGGGGGGTTAAAAAAAAAAAAAAAAAAAAAAAAAAACTTCCTTAACGCTAAGATTAAAACGAGTCACCGCGCTTCAACGAAGACCTTCTCACGACAAGCACTACCTATAAAACCTTATCAACCGTGTTTTTTAACTATGCCTCTCGTGCTAATGTTCGTAAAGGTTAGCGTTGGCCGCGGCTGGCTACTCTATTTGCACTGAACCATGGCAATACCGCTTGCATACGATCCAACGGTTTACGAAAAATTACCGTTCGAGCCACAGATCTAATTGCTTGCTATTATCCGTGGTATAAACAGGTTGCAATAAACCTCGCTAAAGCTTGCGAGACTACTGTTTATGAATTTAAAATCCTTTCCCTTGTAATCACTGCCCCATATTACTATTTCGACAATTCAAGCTAAATCCCAACTAAATCCTTATCCATATGCAGTAGTAAACATGAACAAAGGAGTTTTGTGTAAGGGAATATTTAGTAACGTACTAGATTAATGGTTGGTTGTAGATTGCGGGTTGATCTTATATTTTTGCCGAAGCATTCGGTAAGATTTAATGTGTACTATTATCGAATAAGTGAAAAGTTTTATCGGAATGCTTTGTCTCAAGCGATATTCTATTTCTACAGATGATATGTAGTTTATAAAAGATATATTGCTCTTTTACCCGTCAGGAAAGAATTTTGCGGGAATTTAATTTACTACTGCGCCTTCCGATGATTTCTGCGCAAAGAAGTTCAAAGTTGAACGGTGAAAGAGTCGTTTAAATGACACCACTGAGAAGAAAACCAAGTTAAATTCGATTTTGCGGGAACGAAGAAGAAAGAGTACATTAAGAGAATATAGAAAGCCAGTATTATGATGTGTGAGGTAAAATGAGTTTATCAGAAAAAAAGAAACAAAAAAAAAAAATTCCATAAGTATGAAATCGTCAAAGTAGTCGAGATATTTTAGGAAAAAGTGGCATTTTTCAAAACGCAAGTTTTGAAATAGGAGAATATGAGGGATTGATGAGGTTAGAAGAGGAAATAGAAAGTCGATTAATCATTGCGAGTTCGTTCATGCTGTCGCTTTAGTAGTCCGTACGGGAGGGGATTACACACTTTGATCTTCGTTCTGATACCATCGAATAGGTTGCGGGTAGTGAAAATAATAACTGAGTCGCTATATTCTTAAGATTTCCTGTTGCTACTCGAATTTTCTTCTTTATATCGTTACTCAAAATGGTAACTTCCCATTTTGCCTAATTCCCATTTTGTCTAAATTTAAGATTTCGCTTACTCAACGAATAAAAAAAAAAAAAATCAGACAAACGTACGAATGATTTCGTGTTGGCAAGAACGCGTCGTCATTGTCGAATTTTAAACAGACTAAACGCAACATTTTTTTTTTGCTATTTGATTCCGCTGTTAAAGTTTTTTTTTTTTCTTTCCGAAAAACAAACAAAAACGTTTATATGAAAATCAAAAGTGAAAAAATACCGCTAAAAATGTTTAATATAAATATACGCGAAACGACGACTCCGATTAATATTTGCGAGTTATTCCATTTGAAGTCCAGTGCTGTATAAATCCCACCCGCCTTATCAGTCAGTATATGGGAAACCTTATTGATATTTAGTGTAACATGTACATTCAGGTTTAAATTTCGAGAAATGAAGAAAGAAAAAATACCCCTAGGATAAAGAGTTGTAAGCGAACAAATGCTTTATTACAAATTTAAAAAAAAAGAAATATGAACGGAAAATAATATTTTTTTTTCTTTTTCTTAATCTTTTTTTGGGCTTAAGAAAGGAAGCGGCTAGTGTATTTAAAAAGTTAATAACCGAAAAGTAAAGTTAATACGGATTTATTAAGTATAAATAACTTTTATTAATCTAATAGTTTAAAATTTTTATAAGTTAATCAATTTGTTCTTTAATTTTTAATTTTTATTGTTTTTTTTTTTTGTTTTGGTATCGACAATTCTACTCATTGTCTATGATATTTAGTTTTTCTATTTTATTTATTTATTATATTTACAAGTCGCTTTTGGACTACAAGGTCATTAGCGACTACGGTTTTACAGATAATTATAAAATTTTATATTGAATATTTGAAAATGAGCGGAACAAAAAAAAAAAATCAAAAAATTAGCTGAAGGCTGGGGAAGTTAGATTAGTTGGAATACAGAGATGTCTTTGAGGAAGGCTACGATATTTTTACACTTCTCGGCGTCCGAAAACATCTCTGGAAGGCCGTTGGTAATACCCCAGACAACAAGCGATATTTAGTTTTGTTTACATTAATAATTATATGTTAATTCTGAATTCAAAATAATATAATTAAATTAAATTAAAGAAAATTTAGTTATTCTATAAAACTGGTAATTTTGTCACTTCCGAAAACGGCCCCTAATATTTCCGTAGCCCCAGGCCTATCATACACTTAATCCGGGCCTGCCTTCAGTATCCAAACTCGATCTATAATTTATGATCTCCTTTCTAAATATTCTACCTAAATCGATTTTATTCGGGTGACTGGTCACGTCGATATTGCTGGAAACGAATTAGTCGATTATTCAGCTCAAATCGCAGTCATAATGCAGTCCTTTTATCGAAAAGTTTTCAGCTCTTTCTGATACCTATCATTTAACTTTCTCTAATCACGCTTTGTTATACTTATCCATATACCTTCGTCAATCGTTCTAGGTTTTATTATTTTCCATTTCTTCGTCACTCAGGGATTTCTGCTATTTGTAATCTATGTACGGGACACTCGTTATTTCCTTCCGCTCTTCATAGATTCTCTCCCACTATATCTTCTAATTACCCGCTATACTATCATAACTGCCATTTAACATGCGACCTAAATCATTTCCTATTGAAATGTTTTTCCCTTTTAACTGAACGTTTATATTTTTACTCCGAACTTTTTGTAATAAAGAATCCCCATCCCGTACAATTACTCTCGCTTTTCTCGTTTGCGGACCTTGTCTTGCTTCCTTTGTTCCCCTAGTAATTGAATTCGATTTTAATAGTTATTTTCTTCCTTTTATAATCTTCCAAGTCTGCTGGATGGATGCCATTTTTTGGTAAGGCCAAAAAAAAAGGAAAAAAAGCATTTCATTTTAATATTTAAAATATCTTAATTCAACAAATTGCCAATAGATTACAGTTTAACATTAAAAAATGAAAAAGAAGATAGTATAAAGACGCTATTGCATGTAATTAACCAAATATTTTTCAATATACTTTTGACTACAAAAAGTTATAGCAAATGAAAAGAAAAATAATTTTTTAATGAATGACACTTATTCTCTGTTGCCGAAATTTAATTGTATACTATATCATTTCATTTAAAACATAATTTGCAATAAATATTTTAACTAATAAATATTAGATACATATTTACTTGCTCGATTTGTTTTTATAAATGTTACATCCATTACTATACTGAATTTCTGTTTTTTATATGCAAGTGACAGTTTATAATATTCGAAATAGAATTACAGTTTCCCTCAGTACGGTAATGTGCACAAGACCCAAACCACAACAGATTACTGCTTCATGGTGTAAAGCAGTCAGTATGTGGTGATTTGCCGCATGTGAAAAAAGGAATAATGAGATTGCAAAGTAGAAACGAAGTTATTTTTGCGAGAAATACATTTGCATTAATTTTTTCACTGGCCGTACTAACAAGCGGTACTTAATTCAGTCGGGGTATCGGTCTATATATCTATGATGAAACTCGAACTAGATATCGAATTATTCTACCGGCGAAATAAAAAAATAACCGTAAATTACTAATCTGTGTGTACGTATTTTTATCAGTGCCACCATCAAGCAATGGCAATTCAATACCGCGCGTCGTAAAATCGCACGTGTGCTCTTTTCAACTATGCTATTTGTCACTATCTTTCGTTTCTTTAGCCGATTTTTTATCTTTTTTTCTGCCTACCAAACGTGTCCTTGTTGCCAAGTTGATTTTTTTCAAATTATTATTATTATTTTTTTTTTCTGTGCCGTTTCATTTTTAGGCGAAATGGGAATTAGGCAAAATGGGACCACCAAACCCTCAAAATATTATTATTTCAATTCGTGTTAGGTGATTAAAATTGCGCAATGCCGACACAATTCAAAATCCGGTTAATTTTTATCGGAGAGACTTCTAGGTCGTCCGTCGGGTTTTAAAAAGACCGCCAGCTACGCAAGTCGCATTCCGTTTACTCGTTTACCTTAATAACGTCATTGAGCCTAAGCAAAAATAGGAACTTCCTATTGCAGGTTCACACACTTCAAAATTTTCCAGTCAAATTTTATTCCCTTTTTTATTTCTTTTTTTTTTTTTTAACTTCGAGGTACATTATCACTGGAAAATCTCATTATAACCGGGCGATGGAAAAATACGCTCAAAGTATTTATGATAAGAAAAAAAGAAATGGGAAGTAATTTGACACGCGCTATTTCGCGCCACCCTTATCTTAACGAACAGTTAAGATTAATTGTCGAAGGGGGGGAAAAAAAGTAGATGCAATCTGCAGTCGTGATATGTGTCGTTGGAAATGAAAAAGAACTTGGGTGAAATTTTACGAAATTAACCCGCAAATTTCTTCGGTGAATATGCGCGGAGGACTATAACTTTAATTTAAAACTTCCGACTACGTAATAATAAGGTGTAAATAGATTAAAAAAAAAATACTGACACTATATCGGTAACGTAGCAGATGTTGCTTCTTTTTGTGTTTTGGTTTTTAATGATGTGGCTTTCTCCTTTCTTTAACGAGTCCGTTTTATTCTTTCGCCGCTTCCCTACACGTCTATAAATCGATTTTATTTTTTTAATAAATTCATAAAAATACATTCGGTCATCGGAAGGGAATTTATCTTGTCCCGTGACTGCATACGTTTTCTTATTTTGTTAATGCGATTTTTACTTTTTTGTATTTTATTTCGCATAATTTTGTAAATACGAATCCCCAGACAATCTTACTTATTCGATCGACACTCATGGGTGCCTAGAGTAGTGTAGGTATAAAATAAGCAATGGAACCGACGATTCTCTGGCCTGAGTTGCTGCTTCCTCGCATGTCTTTCGAAAATTCCTAAATCTCCTTCCTGTTCGGAAAAAATATCCTTTATCACCACCTTTTTAACCTCGTCTGTCCAACCTTATCCTATCCGTGGTTCTATGATTATTCACTTACGCCTTAATCATGCTCTATTACTTGGCCTTTACATTTTCTCCGTGCTGCCCTCATTATCTCAACGATAAATCATTCTGCGACTTTGAACTTTTTGAATGTTCTGCTCCTTTCAATTCCCTAATTTCGCTTCCTACCGTGCATTGTGCCTCTTTCATTCTGCCATTTTCGTTTTTATCCAGTTGGTTGTTTCATTTCGTCAATTTCCGACCGAATTTATTTTCAGTTAATGCTGCTGGGCAGAAATTCTCCGTTAACGCAAGCAAAAAAAAAAAAAAGGCAGAAAAAAAGAGATTTGAATTTTTTAAACTATTATAATTTTCGGAAACGAAGTTTTCTTTTTTTTTTTTTCAATTTTTTGATCGCAGAAATAAAATAAAATGCTTTTTTACAAAAAATAAATACCGATACTTAAATGTTTATTATAAAAATTAAAAAATGCACTAAAAAGTAAAAAATAATTACTCCCGATGAGAAAATATATATATATATCAGAGTGATATAACACTTAAGTGGTGATATCGTAATTCTTATACAACATTAATACTTATTAGAGTTGGAATTAAATTCATGTTAGGAACAATTTAATCAACATTTAATGCAGTTTATAATTATTCTTTTAATTTGAATTTGATGCCAACTCCAAAAAATTAATGTTGTATAAGAATTATGATATCACCTTAAGTTATCATCACTCTGATATATATATTTTCTCATCGGGAGTAATTATTTTTTACTTTTTAGTGCATTTTTTAATTTTTATAATAAACATTTAAGTATCGGTATTTATTTTTTGTAAAAAAGCATTTTATTTTTTACTTTTTAGTGCATTTTTATTCAATTAAATTAAAACATTTATTTCCACGGTGTGAAAACACCAAAAGCTACATTTCCATGGTAATTTGGCAAATTTATAGTATTTTAAGTCAATAAATCATGAATGAAAAGCATCCAAAAAGCTTCAATCTCCCGCATTATTAAGGATAAGTCAAAAACTATCGGTCAGACCTTGATCAAATTTAAATGGGACCACATGACAAACACCACCTTTCAAATAAAAGAAGAATCATCAAAATCGGTTCATCTAGAAGAAAGTTCTGTGGTAACACACATAAAAAAAAAATAAAAATACAGTCGAATTGAATACCTCCTCCTTTTTTTAATTCGGTTAATAAATAAAAGAGCCGAGCGGGAAAACAGAATGTAAGATGCGCAATGAGATTTTAACAGATAAGAATATAGAAAACAACTCTCGACAAAAAGAAATAAACATTCAAAGAGGGAATGTAATTAGCATTACACACCATGGCTCCATTCAGTTAGAGAGGTCAATATGTTTAATAGAGTTCGGTTAAACTAGCGTAGGCGAACAATAGAAACAACGATAGAATGCGAAAACGAAGGAAACTCGAAGGGGAACCAGAGGAATTAGTGAGGAAGATTAAGTTAAACAAGAATAAATGACAAGAGGAAAAACCGTTACGAAAGGACGAGAAGTGAATGTCGAAAATTTAAGGTTGAATTTTTTTGAGACTTTAGAGGATGGAATTTTTTTTTTGGCAAAGCTGAGACTGGCTCTCCTTACTTCAGGTGTCGTTGGAATTTAACCGTCTCACAGTCAGTCGCTGGACGAGGAATCTGAAATTTTATTCGCGGTCACATCATTCTGCTCACTGCTGCTGCTTCATTTTACAGATTGCATTATTCGGATAAAATTTACATAATTCAACTGACAGTTTTTGGAAAAGCGGCGCCTACTCGAGGTAGTCGATCATGGTTTGCTGTCGGTAGTTTTATAGCTGTTCCTGGTAGACCCCCCCCCCCCCGCCACCATTTAATGCTTCGAAAGCTTCACGGACCGTGCGATCAGAGCAACGAAATGTTCTTTACATCTCGGCCTTTCTTTAATTGAATTTCTATTTTGTTCAAAAGAAAAAAAAAAAAAAAAAAAAGAAGCAAACCAAGCAAAAAAGATAGCCCCTACAGATAGATAACATCAAGCGTAGAATGCGGTAAAATGTTATCGTAATTAAACCAGGTAGAACGGCTTCGGAATAAACGATAAAATCTAAAATAAGGCCGTAATTAAAGGTCACTCGAATACGCTCTCGGTTTTGTTTTATTCGAACAGGAAAAAGGCAAATTGTAAGTCTCTGTCCTTTGCTGGCGACCGGGTCGTCGCTTGCTTTTACAAAAGCTGGCTAGCAGCCATTTGTACATGGCTGCTTTACGACACCGCGCGCCCCGCAACGTCCGCACGCGTATAATGATGTCGTCTCCGCTTCCACTGCAGCTCCGGTGACGCACTGCATTCGACACAAAAGCGTTCTTCGCCTTGTTCTCGGTCAACTAGCATTGTTTGCCGTAGTTCCAGCTCGGTCGCTTTACAATTACATAAGCGTCCATTTAGCGACTCGTTAACGCAACATCGGTTCTCTGCACAGAGCCATAACTAAAAATTAGATTAGAACCAGGCCCGAACCGGCGCGCGATATTTTGCATTCCGATTCTGCTTAACGGCGACCATGATAAAAGCAGATGCGAATAAAGGACCATCGGTGAGCCTTCGGTGGGCCTTCGGTGGACCAGCGGTACCTCCGCTGCTCGGGGCCCGTTCATCGCGGAGTATAATTTAAAATTCGCACACTCCCTGGCTAAATCTTTCGCTAATCTTTGCCGAAATCTCAGCGAGACTCTCGTTCGGCAGACGAAATTCCGCGCTTAACAGTTTCCGTTAATAACCGAAACGGAACGGAACGAGGGGACGGTTGTTGTCGCAACGGCGACGAAAAATGAATGAAACCGTTCTTGCTGGACTAAATTATCCGTTCCGGAAAAATAGCGAACGCCGTTCTTAAAGCGCGCGGCAATGCTGCCGATTGGCCGAGAAAATCTGTCGGCAGCTTGCGTTCTAATTAGGGGCCGTTTCGAAGTACTTATCAAAAATTACTTTAGAACGCTTCCATCACCTTCCACACTTCTGGCAAACATACGCTGCTCTCCTCTGTTGTTGACGCTCGCAGCCGCTGATTTAATTCCATTATTCGACGACTACTAATTCGAATACGATTAGCCGGAATTTCAGTACGAAACTAGGCGATAATTTGCAGCAGCACGCAGCGCAGCGAGGGAGAGAGAGAGAGACAAAAACTCGGCGGAAAATATATATATATTTTTTTTTTTAAAATTATAAACGGTCTGTAAAATCCATTTTTTGAATACTGTGCCATCATTTCTTTGGAACTAGTTCTGATGCGAAAATAATTTTGCGAAGTAAGGTAATTTACAGACAGAAATATTTATTAATTCCATTAAAATTATTATTCGATTATTTTTACGCAACTAGTTGTCTAAAATTAAACTGCAGGGTCGCAACAACGGAGGGCCCAAGGGTGCTCGGTCACCCACTCAATTGTGATGGGCACCCCCCCCCGCGAAGGCTAACATTTTAATTTAACACCTGTTCTGCACAAAACCAAATTTTATCATGTTTGGTGGGGAGAGTCTAGCACGAAATCTAATGAAAATCGAATGGAAAAAAATACACTTAAACCTGGCGTCACATTTGTAATTTTAAAAAAAACGTTATGCTTTTTTTTTTTCTTTTTTGGTCATCGATAGACCTAAGGTTGTTGCGTCCCCGTTAAATTGTATAATAGAAAACAATATGTAATCGTATAAAAATCTGTTACAGGTAAGTGTAGCTGAATTATTAACAAATGCGTTGTTGCTGTTCACGGTCACGTTGAGTTACTAAAGGAATTTTGCAGCTGGGTGAGTTTGTTCTAGTTATTAAACTGTTGAATTATTGCCCCATTATTATCCTCAAACAAATTTGTTGAACAATTGCAAATTTTGTTACACCATTCGAGCTACATAAATGTGTTTTTCTTTTTTTTTTTTAAATCGATTGCAACAAGTGCAATCCTCAACCCTTTCGATAAGATTTTAGTTACTATATAGAGTAGCAGTTTCCCTATAAGACGCATTTTCATCTCCCAGATGATTACTAAAATTTAAGATACATACTCGTACTCTGAATTAATATTACTCGTAAATATGGGAGTAACAAATTGCCCAGACCAAATCTAATTAAATTAGACAAAGATTTAAAAAACAGAAACGCAAAGAATGGTCAATATTCGGATCGGTTCCCGATTTGAATAATTCGTGTTTTAATTTAAAAAATGTTAATCATCCGAAGCCTACAATGTCAATTATACAAATTTCAGGGAATAAGGAAAAAGCAACGTTAATAAGTGATTTTGGTATTATACATGTGATTTAATTGCAGAGATTTGCGACCGTCGAAAAGAAAGTGTGGCGATATTTTTCATTATTTTAGTAAAGGATTAAGATTTTCTAAAAAAATCCACGAGAGCGGTCTTATGCCGTTTGCTGTGAAATATCCTCCATACGAAACACAAGAGATTTTGATATAAAGATGATTAATTGATTGCGGCGTAAAACTGTAAAATAATAACCGTGCAATAGTTATTGGTTGGATTTTTAAAGAAATAAAATTGACCTTCTCGTTTCAACCGACACTGATTTATGATTATTTTGAAATAAATGATAAAAAAAAAAAAAAAAAAAAAAAAAAAATTTGGTCAAAATCACATAGGTTACCGATAAAAAGTAAACATAGCACACTATGAGAATAAAAATGTTTACCGAAATACATCATGCGTTTTTAACAGTGAAAATGGTATTTCATATATCGAGTTTTATTTTAAAAATTTAAATCAATTACGTATTAAAGTATAAGTAAAATTAAATTTAAATTAGCAGAAAACGATACTTTCTCATTCAACTACAATTTTCGTCTTATACACCTTTAAAACTCAAAAAAGAATGTAATCGTAAACTTTTTTATACATTATATATAAAAAAAAAAAAAAAAAAAAAAACATGACGACACCAACGAAAAAATGAAATCGTGAAGGGAAATGAAATGAAATACAACCGGCACCTTTGAACATGATGGTGTATACTCGGTTGATACAAAAAGTTCCCGGACTTGAAAAAAAAGAAAATGAAGGGAGCGGAGATTGAAACGTATTTACTTTTCAATGTACAACCCATTACGATCTACACACCACTTCGCACGTTCGTACAAGTTGTCAAACGCGCTATCGAAGTCTTCCACCGGTATCGCCTTCAAACGCTCGGTCACTGCACGTTGAATGTCCTCAGTGCTGTCAAATCGAGTCACTTTCATAGCAGTTTTCAGTTTAGAGAAGAGGAAATAGTCAACCGGAGCGAGATTGAGTAAGGGGGATGAAGAAGCTCAGTGACCCAATGTTTCGCCAAAAATTGATTCACGGTGATCGCGATCGGTGCGATGGCGCATTGTCATGAAGCAATGTCCATTGTTTCGTACAGCTCGGACCTGACTCGTCCAATGCGTTTAAAAAGTCGATGGTACTCACGTTTAGTTCATTTGCGATGGTACACTCATGTTTACGCCGATTTTCAGCAAGTACAGCTTGCACACGAGCCACGTTTTCGTCGGTAGTCGTCGTGCTTGCTTGCCCGTGTGCGGATCGTTTTCCAACGAGCTCCATCCATTACTTTTAAATCGACGATACAAAACACGTTGTACGGTATAACATCTTTGTATGCGTTTTTCATTAAATTGTACACGTTTCTGATGCATACAAAAAACAAAATTTAATCGCGGCTCTTTGTTCCATTATCGCAAACGTGACACAGTACGCACAAAGTTGTTCACTCATAATTAGCGACCTCCTGAGTAAACTAATGCAGGTAGCGACCTGAAACTTTCGTCGTCTCTTCTCGTAACATCGAAGTATAAGTATCGTGAATTTCAAACAAATCGCGCCACTAGTACGGATTTTATAGCGGTAGTCCGGGAACTTTTTGTACCAACCGTGTAATATGTACGAATCTATAGCGTCCAATTTATTTATCCAGCATTCATCGGCAAAGCTACAGTGCTCGCTATGTACGAGATCTATGAATTCGACTGCCATTTCGATGTATATAGTATAAAAGTAATAAGAAAAAAGGCACGTTAATGTAAAGCGTAACTATCCTGCTCGCAAAACTACCCGAGCAATAGTAGATAAACTACATATATAGGTGTATATACATCGTCAGTTTAGTTAATTTAGTCTACTTGAAAGCCTTAAAATCGACTTATATTCTAATTTTAGGAATTATTTTCCTTGTCAGAATTTTTAGCCGGTTCGATGTTTCGGAATATCAGTTTTCCCGGTGAACACTTCGTCACCGTTAATTTCACAGACCGAAAAGAAATCAACAGAATTACAATAAAACAAAATCAGCTAAGAAATGCCATTTCACACAATACGGAGAGTACTCTGATGGGCACGGGAAACGACTAAAAGCAATCCTTTCAACTCTGACATCGGTGACAATAATGCAGGATCGACAATAAAAATCCAATACCAGGCATAAAAATTAAAGCAAAAAATGAAACACTAATGAGAATATAAGAGTGACCGATGAGGGAAATTCGCAACTAAGATTCGTAAAACAGAACTTTCAAGTTTTTGACTGATACATGAGGGCTCGATAAACTCGTAATAAGAACTGACCAGCAAGAAGGAAACGGAAGAGGAAGTCCCGCTTTAATTCAGAAATTCCCGTAATGTGATACCTGCCGAGTACGATAATCCGGTTGTTTTAAATTCTAAAAACGACCACGTCACAGCTATGTGTTTACTAATCCATTGTAAGACTGGAATAGCTTTTTCGCGCTCTACGGACATGTCGATTCAGTTCCATTCTGGTATAAAATTTGAAAATGTACGAACAGTCATTGAAAATGTCGGAGAAATTCCAATAACAAAAAACAATGCGAAAGATCGAATGAATATGACGGAGAACGAAATTCTAGAATTGTGATATAATTAAGCAGTGGCGGATCCACGAAAGAGGGATATGGAACATCCCCCAAAGAACCAATGCCTCTATGAAAAAATTTGTTATAACAGAGAAACTTAATTTATACTATAATAAATTTCTATATATATATATATATATATATATATATATATTACTACCTACGGATTTTAATAATTATTTAATACTATTTTCTAATAAAACCTATTAACGTTCCTTTTTAACCGACTTCAAAAAAGGAGGAGGTATTCAATTCGACTGTATTTTTTTTTTATTTTATTTTATTTTATTTTTTTTTTTATGTGTGTTACCACAGAACTTTTTTCTAGATGAATCGATTTTAATGATTCTTCTTTTATTTGAAAGGTGGTGTTTGTCATGTGGTCCCATTTAAATTTGATCAAGGTCTGACCGATAGTTTTTGAGTTATCCTTAATAGTAATGCGGGAGATTGAAGCTTTTTGGATGCTTTTCATTCATGATTTTTTTCACCGTCAGATTAGATTTATTGACTTAAAATACTATAAATTTGCCAAATTACCATGGAAATGTAACTTTTGGTGTTTTTACCGTGGAAATATCTGTTCTTATTAAAATGTTTTAATTTAATTGAATAAAAATACACTAAAAAGTAAAAAATAAAATGCTTTTTTACAAAAAATAAATACCGATACTTAAATGTTTATTATAAAAATTAAAAAATGCACTAAAAAGTAAAAAATAATTACTCCCGATGAGAAAATATATATATATATATCAGAGTGATATAACACTTAAGTGGTGATATCGTAATTCTTATACAACATTAATTTTTTGGAGTTGGCATCAAATTCAAATTAAAAGAATAATTATAAACTGCATTAAATGTTGATTAAATTGTTCCTAACATGAATTTAATTCCAACTCTAATAAGTATTAATGTTGTATAAGAATTACGATATCACCACTTAAGTGTTATATCACTCTGATATATATATATATATATTTTCTCATCGGGAGTAATTATTTTTTACTTTTTAGTGCATTTTTTAATTTTTATAATAAACATTTAAGTATCGTAAAAAAGCATTTTATTTTATTCTATTTTAAATGTTGTCGATCTTTTGCTATTTTTATTTATACTTAATTTTTATTTTGCAATTTTAATTAAAAATAGTAGTTCAATGAAAAATATATATATATTTAAACTCGCTCCCTTGGACAAAGACAATTCGGATCGGATTACTAACAAAAATAAAAAAGAAATAAAGTCTAATAAAAATCTTTCTTTCTATTCAAATCTTAAATTACCATTTTAGATGGAGTTTTATAATTTCGTTTTATTTTTCACTTCCAAAAGTAAACCTAAAGTTAAATTATAAATTGTAATAATCATGTATTTTTAAAGCATTTTTAAATTTCTATAAAGGACACTATTTGATTTTCTTTATGAAACAAGAGGTATTTCTCAAATTTACTGTCTACCGAAGAAGATTATAATCCCCCCCCCCCAAAAAAAAAAAAAAATTCCTCTCTGGATCCGTCGATGAATTAAGTGCGTTAAAGTAATACTTTACGTCATGTGTTCCTTTATTTTCACTGTTCGTTTTAATTGTACATTTCGTCGAATTTCTTTCGGTTCCTAATTTTCGTTATTTTAGTTGTCGACAAGTGACAGCAAAAGCCCCGCGTGCTCTTTAAATATACCAAATAACAATAGGACCTTTTGTGCAAACGTCAGCGGCAAATTTACCGCCGTCTATGAAAGGTAATGAGATTTAAATTATTAAAATTTAACGCAAACCATTGAAACGAAAAAAAAAAAAAAAAAAAAAAAAACCCGGAAAAGAGAGCGAAAATTACATAAACTTAAACGAAATGTTCACCCGATCACAACACACTGTTGATAGCAGAGGATGTTGAAGTATCCCAATTTAACTGATGTGTGTAAACGATGTGATTCAATGATGAGCTTTTTTCCGTGATGAAAAAGAAGTCAACTAATAAAAAAAGATCTACCGATAAATCAATATAGTTTTATTCACTTCGTAGATCATCCCACTGGAATCTCTAAGAAAATTTAAAACTCGAGTTAGGACGACGTAATAACTTTAATAATTCAGTACGTTAATAACGTAAAGCGAGCAATATAAAAATTATGTAAAATAGTGTAAAAGAGAAAACTGATAGGAACTAAAAAAAAAAGAAAAGGTAAATAAATGAAAATTATTCCCATCTGGTGTAACCGAAATCGATTATTTTATTGAACAACTGAATTTAACAGAAAAATATCTTAACGCAAATAAACGAAAACGTAGTATTTTTTGATAAATCTTTCCGACATAACAAAAAGTCTTTAAGAACGGATATACATATTCTGCACTGAAAACTAAAAACTACGAGAAATGGTAAAGTGCACTCTAAATTATATTAAAAAAATAATCTATGTATATATAGGTTACGAGAAGGCCGTATTCCGTTTATATGTATACCAAAAATAATGCATAGTTAACGTACGCTATGAAATTACGCATATACTCTGTGTTATAGGACAGCAGTGGAAATATTAATTTAAATCCGAATGAAGCGGCGATTACGTAACGAGAACTGGTTTTTAAATAGCGCCATTTTAAATGTAAAGGAAAGCTCTTTCCTCCTTATACAAAAAAAAACCTTAAATATGCCTATATTAAAAGTTGATTTTCGAAAATTTTATAAGTTATTGAATAATTCTCGAAGCGGATTTAAAAAATTAAGCCTCTACTAAGCAGTCGCGTGAAATAGTTGACTTCCAAGTGCGTCTCTGTAGCCGCATAGATGGAGGTACCGTTTCTACCGGCTTTGTGTGTACAGTGTTGTTACATTTAACGGGATTATTTGCATTTGCGGAATGTATACAAACGCTCGTGTCATACATGCCGATTTAACTTAAATTTATGATTTACTTTCGAATATACTGTTTAAATGCAGTCGATACACGTTTTCTATCGTTAATTTTGAAACTAACGTTGGTAATACTCCGTCGCTCGCATTCATCGCTCTTTAAATTTAAAAATTTTGTGGATTCACATCTAAATAGACAAAAAAAAAACAAAATAAAAAACGAACCCTACGAACATCTGTCGAAGTCGATAAGAATACGTTAATAGTCAATCTCTTGTTAAGCGACAATTTTGGTGTACGAAATAGATGGTTTGATGATGTTAACCTCGCCGAGTATTTGTGAAAATATTTTAACACGAAAGGTCAAACAAGGAGTAATTTGATCTTTTTTTATCTTTATTCTCGAAAGGAATATAGTAGAAATAAATACGAACAGAATAATTTTTGCCGAATTATAAAGTATGCCAGTAAATTGTTAAATAGTGTAAATCTTAATAACAGATAGCCGAGATGTAGAAAACATACTTAGCTTATTAGAGATGTTTTTGTGAAATATGTGCCATCGTTAACCAAAGAATTTGTTGATGTAGTGAAGGTTTGAAATAAATTGAAAGTGAAACGTTCGAAGAAGTGCAGATGAAGCTATACAAAAAGCACTTGATGGGCTAGATAAATATTATATTGAAAATGCGTTCCGATTAAATCTAGCAAAAACTCACGTTTGCGCTTTCCAACTCAAAAACGCAAAAGCAAAATGCAAACTAAAATTATTTTGACATGGGAATCAACTGGAGTATTGCGAAGAACCGAAATATCTCGGAATTACCCTTGACCGCGATCGTTAACTTTCCGAAAACGCTGCGAGAATCTTAAAATGAAAGTTGAAGCTAGGAATAACTTATTGCGAAAATTGGTATCCTCTAAATGGGGGTTCCTTCGCAGCTCAGGATTAGCGCTATGTTTCTCGGCTGCTGAATATGGATGCTCTATATGGTGAAGATCGGTGCATACTAAAAAGGTTGACACCTCAATAAATGAAACGTGTCGGATAGTCATTGGATGTTTAAAACCTACCAAAGTGGATAAGCTGTATCTTGCCTGTGGCATAGTCCCACCAGATATTCGACGATCCGCATTGCTACCGATGCAGAAAGAACAAGGCTACAGACAGATTACAGGTACCCAATGTTTGGTCAGAAGGCTGGCATATCACGTTTTAAATCCAGAAGAAGCTTCCTACACTGCTCAAAACGACTGGATGAGCTAGCACAAAAAGCTCGCGCACAGAGATGGACGGAAAAAGATGGAAACGGAAGTACTAGTAGTTTGAAAGAAATAATGAACCCGGTGCGTTCGCTAAGTTGGCATAGCCGGAAAACTTTAAACCGGCTTCGCTCTAATTGCGCCAGAACCTCAGTGAGCTAACTTCAAAGAGGTCTGGCTGAAAATGATAAATGCAAGTGCGGGGAACAGCAGAGACATGGACGCTTGTTTCAGTGTAACTTGATGCCTGTAGCGATTACGGAGAGAGAGCTATGGAGTACAGAGCTAACTGACGAAGCCATAAAAATGGTTGATGCATGGACTGATAGCGTATAAATTCGCTGTATATCAGTTAATTTTATTTATTTTAGTGTATTAGTCCCCTGAAGCGTCTCGGACACGATAATAATAATAATAACAATAATAATAATAATAATAATTGGAAACAAAGATTGGACAATGATTATAGGATTACGAGTATAAGATTATCTTTTAAATTCCTAGAATAATTAGAAGATAAATTCGCAATTGAGCAGCAGGTTAATCTGCTGCGTATCCTATCTTCATGCTACCGTTCAACGTCCGAACGACATCAATGACAAGATGGACCGAGACGACAGGCCTAGACTTACGTTGATGCGATTGCTCGCCGACTGAATATTTAAACAATTGATTGTAAATGTTTGATTTATTAATATACAGACGCAGTTCCCTAAGTGTATCTGCTGTTGTACACTAACTAGTGCACACATTCTGCCATCGGAATTTTTACTTTTATTAAAGGAAAGCAATTTAATTAGATCACTTCTCAGATTCTACTTGAATTATCGCTTTTGGATTAAGCATCTGCCTATTGTTTCTTACTCCTCTATCATTCATAAAGGATGATTTTCTACCAATGAAATTCTAATTTTATCGCTTATTTCTCTTTGTTACCTTCGATTTTCACGGTATATATTCATAGTCAAGATAAGCTGCGCTATGTTTGTTCCAGTTTTTTCAGTTTTCTCCATCTTATTAAACGTCTTTCTTTAACGGTTCATTCTAAATATATATTCCTCAACATTTCATTGTCTTCAGCTCTCTTTTTTCCCTACGCATGTCGTATTTTCACTAACACTCCAAACTGCCAGATGGAGTTGGTTCTGTCTTTTTTGTCCTACTCCGAATAAGATTCCGTGTCTTCTACCTACTTTTGCTTAATTTTTTCTATGCGGAATCTACTGCTATCCTATGCGCTGTTCTACATCTTTCCTCATTAATTAATTTCCAACCAAGTGCTCATAATCTCAGTGATTTACAAGCTATCTTCTTTTTCGATTATGTAATTACGCTCCTTCATCCGTCGCCTTTCCTTTTTTCATTCGACCGAGATCGATCTCCTTTGAGTTCCTGGCCAATTAACCGATTCATTAGCCCATTCGTTACTTTTCGGCGGAAGATTTTTAAGCATGTTTAAAGCTCACAATGTTGCTTTTCTTTCTTAGGTTACCCATGTCAAACTATCGTCTAATTCGTATTCTTCTTCATTTTCTCTACTTTTAACTCCATTTACCTCTCGATTTCTCCTCCTCCGCAGTACACTTCTCTCTCTCTTGCTCTTAAACACTCCATAATTTCGACTATTTGTCGCCTTTGCTTTTAGTGTCCTGCCTGCATTATTTTCTCGGTGTTCATCTGACCTGCTTCTAGTTTGTCCTTTTCATTCTCATTCGGCATACATCCTTTGTGATTCTGTCATGTTTTATTTGAATGTTCAGCCTTTTCGGGTGAACAGTTGTTCTTTTGTTTCATTCTGTAAACTTCGTCCTCCACCCTCTTTATAGTACCGCTTACGTTGTATCATTTCCTTCTGCTTCCGTTATTTTCTCGAATTATTTTCATCTTCTATCCGTATTAAGTGTTTAAGAGTATAATTCTATTTTCTCTTCTTTTCCATGACTCGGGCTAATGTCCTATTTGAGAAAGAAAAAAAAGAAAAAAAACATACTAATATACAAAACAAACGGCGGCGTTCGTAGATTTTTCTGATTGCGATGGATCGTGTGTAATCAGGAAGAAAAATCTGCAGAATAGATACAATAAACATGTAGGATGTTACAGCGGACTCGTTAAATTTACCAAAGGCGGAATATTTGATAATTACTGGCTCAATTTAAAAATACGGTAGTCGTATTGATAATAAAAGAAAAATTCAAGGGTTGCCGTAAATTATTTTACAAACGCCTCTATTTATTTCTAATTTTTTTGGCCGTGCTTTTCATACCGGCATATCTAAAACCGAAAAAATAATAAAAAATGATCAAATGTCTTTCTGTGGCGATCGCCTTGTCGAATTTTTTCTCAGAACTTCTCGTGCATTCGCACGTTTTTTCGCTATTAATGAGCTGGTATATTCGCGAAACTTTCTCCTAAGCTAAATATCGCATCTTCTCAAGCTTCGAAAATTTTTATTAATTTAATAATGATTAACGGGAAAATGTAAAAATTTTTTGCATAATAATCTTGTTGCTCTTGAACATGAATAGAGATGAATATTAATCACTGAAAATAATGCAGTTCGAGAGAAATTAATTGTCTAACTGAAAGGAGCTTTTTCGAATGGGAATGTATAAAAGAAAAATACTTACCGCGGTTCGTTTAATCCTTCCCGGAAATATTTTCTGGATGCCTTAATAACGAAAGAATTTTCTTTTATTCGTCGATACGGAAGAAAGTAATTTTTTATTAAAAATATGAACGATAATTAAACAAGACGTTCCATTTTCCGAAATACTATAAACTTCCGTAGCTTTATTAAAAATTGTACGATTACGGATCAGAATTATCGAAATTTCACAAAAAACATCTTTCTTCCTAAATTCCGTATTCATTGGATTCCCCTTTTTTCCTTTATCATTTTCCCCTCGATTATTCGAGCATTATATTTCCATGTCAGACTTCATTTTTTATTATTTTTTTTTATTTTACTTTTATTATTATTATTATTATTATTATTATTATTATTATTATTATTATTGATTTTCTTTTTATCTTGCGCCATTAATAGAGAAGTTCTTATACTTTTAATTTTATAGAGAAAAAAATTTCCCATTTATGTTATTTCCCAAATACGCTGTTTGATATTAAAATAGAAAAAAAAAAAAAAACAACTAAATATCGTGAACTAAAAATTTTCCATCTAAAGTAATTTAATTTGTTTAATTCCAAAGTAAAATTTAGTATACGTACTATTACGTAAGAATGAAATGAATGCGAACTGGCAGAAAAACACATAAAAAAACCGAAATTAAGTACATTTCGAGAAAATTAAGAAATTTGTGCTGTATATAAGACGATTAGCTAAAAAGATCAAAGCGAACATCGCTCTTCACAGTACCGATGAAAACGTTTTCAATACTAGACATTTTAAAAATATGAAAACTAAATTTCATATTAACGAAACTCAATCAGAACTTATTTATCCCGTTGGGGTTGTTTTGTTTTTTTTTATGTTATTTCGTACTTTTAATTAGTTGTAAAAACGAATTGTGTTGATGATACAAAATATTGTTATAATCTATAGTAATTTATAACAAATAAAAATATATAACAAATAAATTTAAGAATAAAGTGAAAACTTACTTAGAAACGTTTTCGGGTATAGCCCATCACATTTCTAAGTAAGCAATCATTTTATTCTTACAATTTGTTCGCTATATATTTGTATTTGTTATAAATTACTATATTTTATAATTAATAAACAGGATGTTGAAAGATTCTTTATTGTTTTAATCATTTTACAATTAATGAAGAATTATTATATGCGTTAAAGCTCTTTCTTTGTACTACAAAAATATACGAATATCGTCAGGCGCATTTCTACGGGGGCTGTATTTGATTGCGAGCGTACTACAGTGAAAATATAATAACCGGATATATCCTCGTATCGATGGTAGTCGAAATTTATCTTTCCGGTACAAGAAACAAACGCAGAGAATGCATAATAATTAAAACGTGCAGATGATAATCGAAGAGATAAAACGACACATCTGCAGAATTTGTTTATTTCTAATATCGAAAATATCTGTTGAACTTTTAATATGGAATTTAGAATTGAGATGTTAATAAAGCGGAAAAAATGAACAATTTAAATTTCCGTTAACGATATTACAAATTCTTTTTAGAAATCCAGTCAGGGCAGAGAATCGAAATCGAATACAGTTTTAAAAGTAATTTGGCTGATGTATTCGCTCGCGACAGTACTGTGATAAACAATCAGTTCAAATTCATTATGGGCTCCGTATCTATTCGATCTTTTCGTCTCATTCCCCTACAATCGTGAAGAAGAAGAAGAAGAAGAAGAAGAAGAAACAAATATTTAGCAAAAATAAATTAAACGATATTGCGCGTATAGAAAAATTGCGTACCAACTCAACGAGACCTGATCGCATTACTTTGATGATATAATGTAGAACGTTTAGAGATATATTTGACAAAAATAAACGATCAACAAAATGCGCCCGGGAAAAAAATACAACAAAAAAAAAGTCCAAGTGATAAAAATTGCAGCTGATTACGCTAATAAAGAACATTACTCGTTAACTCGACAGTGACTAGATTATATTTAATTCCGCGATGCTTATATTTACATCCTGGCTAGTTACTCAGAATTGTGTAATCACCTATATTCTATATTAAGTATATTAAACACACCTCAATAAAATAATTATTTAATTTTTATTATATAGCCGACGGTTTCGAAGACAAAGCTTCAACGTATTTTTTTCAGAGTAGGAACACAGATGAAAAACATTTTTTGTGCGTTAATTATAAAATCTTTTAAGTAGGGCGGCAATTAGAAATAATTATACATATTATCAATTTTAATCAGACGAGGAACCTAAGGTGCGCTCTATTGAAAACTGCACGTGTGCGTTTGCACCCTGACTTTTGCCACCCCAGTATTTTGCAGAAACTAGTAAGGTTTTTTTTTTTTACAGAAGTAAGTAAAGTAAAGTGAGTTCCTACCCTTGACAGGGCGTCGGGATTGTGAAGTTAAGGTTCACAATGTGTACTAAACTCAACGGCACTAGTGAGAGTAGGGGGGGGGGGCAGTTCCTTTCTCTCGGCCGCCTTTACTTTTCCAGATTTCTCTGGTACCCAATTATTTCAGGCTGGGTAAGCTTGGGAGCGATTTCGATCCGGGACGAGACAAGTCTCGAACCTGTGACCTCCGACTTGGTAGCCAAGCACCAAGAGCGTTAAATGTGACAATAATTGTCGACAATTCGACTTTAAGCTCAACATAACGGAACTCGTATATTCAGGCATCTGAACAATGGGTAAATTCGTTTTTTTTTTTGTTTTTTTGATATACAGATTATTCCAAAGTTAATACATGGGCAATATGTTTTAATGTTTCTTTCTAATGCTGTTCAATAGTTTAACTTCTATAGCGGAACTATGGAAACTTGGAACTATGTAATATTTCTTCTACAATGGATTTTCTATTCTACCGAATCATTCGTCGATTAGTAGGTTGCAGCTGTGTGGATACGTAATGTTGCCGTCGGAATTACAACTCCGCTCCATGATAATACGCAGACATGTTTATCCTTCTAGACCTACTCTACTCATCGCTACGGTTAAACCCTTCTTTAATATTCCGTCATTCGAAGGCGACAGTATATTTTATCGTACGAAGATCGTTTTTAGCCGAATTCAATTGGCCTTATTTTTCTCGATTAATCGAACATCCGGACAAATCAACAGACTTCAGTATCAAAATTTCTTCTGAAATCAATAACAATAGAACGATCGAAAGTTTAAAATGTACATTCGGTTTTATATTTTTACCGCACAATTCAACTTGCCCATATATATATATATATATATATATATATATATATATATATATATATATATATATATATATATATATATATTCGATAAGGTTGCGATTTCTAAAGTTTTTGATTTCACTAGTTCTGTTAATAGTTTTTAAAGAACATCATCATTGCTCTAGAATAGCGTGCAAAGGTTATAGTGTTACACACATCTTCGTGCAATTGATTAGTGCGTAAGTGTCTCTATTCGCCGGAAATAAAGATTGAACTGATTCTAGCGGGATAAATCGCGGTAAATTAACTCGACACTAAATGAGCGATTTACGCGCAAACACATTTATCGCAAACTTAAAACGATAAAAAATTATTCGCATTCAATTTCAATTGACTTTCTCCTAATAAGTTCACAGGCAGCATTGTTCGGCACGAATTTAGATATCTCAGTATCAATCCGTAACAGCAATTCCAAGGGAAGTTAGCGTTTCGGTATCAACTATGCCTTTGCAACTTTCACCTTTCGATATGTTGAACATCGGCGCAATGATTTCTAATGTAACGAACAGGAATTTATTAGTACTTTAGGTAATGTTGCGTGCAATAAAATTCAGGCAGGTTGTTTAGCGAAGCGACGGTTAGCCAGCTATATAACGCGGAACTAAGTCAGGCTCTGCCCGACTATTATCTAACATAACTGCACTAATTGAACGACAGCGACAGCAACAAAAGCCAAACGATTTCGCCGACAGAAGTTTCAAACTTCCAGCTCGGCTCTTCCATTCGGGCCAGCATAATCGTCGTGCCGTAAAAAACGACAGCGCCCGAAAGATTACATTTCGCCGTCGGGTAAAGCGTTAATTTCGCTACTAAGATAATTCAAGACGCGCTATTGTTGCCGTCGCCTGTAGATGTACACTAGTTCCGCGCTGGAACGCAGCATCATTATCGTTACGGGCACAACAAAACTATGTACCGGACATTGTCAGGCATCCGGAAATATGGAACGTCAGTCAGTCTGCGTAAAACTCTCGAATTGAACAGCTGACTGTGTGTGTCACACTACCATTCCCAATCGAAAAATCTGAACTGGGGCACTTTTTCATTCGCAAACCGAGCTGCGTCCACCGTATTAGGAGAGATCAATAACGCAGATTGATTTCGTGCAGTCTCCGAATACCGTTCGGCCGAAAAGAAAATCCGGTAATATTCGAAATATTGTAGCGGAATTGGATTATTCGCATTTTCACTGGAATATGCATGATTCGAAGCGGAAAGTGCGCTTTATGCGTTCGGAACGTGTTCAGTTGTTGGAAATTGTCAGCACTCGTAAGAGGATCGTGTCATCGTGGCACGTTATTGTCGACGCCGATTTGAATTTTTGCGGTCTTCGCGAACGCTGAGATCGAGAATTTACACATCAGCCGCCCTCCGTCTATTTCGTAATGCACCGGTGACGCTACACTGCGCCAAAAGTACCCCCCGAAAGATCAAATTGCATTCGGATCGCAGCGTAAGTATTAGTTCGTCGGAACTACTGGTTCTTCGATACTTTCTTCGCGTTACATTTAGTAATTCTCAGTACGCTAGTCGTCATCGCGTGGCTTGTTTCTACAGTGGTTTTGTTTTTTCCGCCTAATACACATTTTAATCGGTATACGCAGAAGTTCTTTTTCCCGGTTTCGATTAGAAGTGATCAATTGAAGAGTACACTCTCGGGAGTGTCTCCATGTACCGGTTCAGCGGAATGTCGGATTTTCGCAATTTTTCAAACCGTGTTTCAGTCAAAAGTAAAGGTATCCAGCTGTTCAACAAGTTTTGCCCGCTAGTTGACCCAATCGCGTTTCTAATCACCGATGAAGAAATTTTCCTATTGTAAAAAACAATACGACTAAGCGGCAGTTCCCCAGACGTAACAGGCAAATGTGTGAACCTTCGATCGAATCCGAATCAGCTTTTTTACCGAATCCAAACAATGTCAGCCGCTTGATCCGGAAATTTGGAATTTAATGAATCACCCGCACTCTGAATACCGAAAGAATGAGGTAGCGAACGATTCATGCTCTTTTTTTTCTTGTTTTTCATCTCTGACAAACGTTTAGCAGATTTGACGATTTCTACGAAGAAATCGTCAGATTCGCTAAACCACTCGAACGGACAAAGAGCGCAACAGAGATGATCTTTTGTTGATGAAACGAAGGCGAAAAAGCTATTCATGAAACAACAATATACGTGTATTTGGAGGTGTTGCTGACTGTACTTGTCAATGAGAATTTACGGGCGAACGTGAAAATTTCGAAATTATTTGCGCTGAAATGGCGGTGCAGTTTCTGATTTTGACGTGGAGTATATATTATCGCGCGGCAAAGACTCGGGGGCTAATTAGCAGCCGGCGAACGATGACTTTTCTTTGACCGAACAAACAATAACGATTACTTAGCAACGCTAACTTTGAATGTACATATATAGTTCTGATGGGAAATGGCAGCGCATCGAATAACACGGTAAGCAGCGTGTTGGTAAAAGCTCAGTCGAATATTAACGTCGAATTAAAATAAACAAGAAGAAATTTATCAATCAATTTTTTAAGCGACTAATCTCAACTGACATGTTTCGGACAGTACTATAATTATAAACACAGGTAGCGCAACATCGGTCAGGGTTAATAATGTTAATTTTGAAAGTTAATTATTAATTTTAAGTAATAAATTATTCTTTAGAATGAGGTTCGAATTGCGAAAAGAACATTTTTAAGTTTATCAATGTAATCATCAATAGTAAGCTATACGATTATTTACTTGCAAATTTTTTAACAAACTTAAGTGGGATGTGACATAGCGCGGACGAATTAAAATTCAATAACTGTTTAAAAAGTTTGGTCCGAATGTTGAAATCTTAGTCCAAACACTGTTTAAAAATGTGGTAGAACTAAGTTGAAAACGACTGGGAATCAGTGAAACGAGAACTAGAGATTATGTTCTGTAATTAAAGTAATTTTATTATTTTTAGCCGTTCGAACGACAAACGATGGAAAATAAACATTTCTAAATAATTATATAAACTTTGCCGATGGCGCAATTCGAACCTACATGAACTAAGTTTCGAAAAATCATCTTTTTGAATCGCCTTCAAAGGAAGATGCGCATTCAAACAGCGTAGTATATTCCGTCTAGATTAGTCAAGAGTATGGTTTAAAAATGTCGGCGTTAGTATATATGCAAAAACATTTTAATATACACTAAATCTTGAAGTGTATGTTATTGCACTCGGTAACATATGATGTGTGATAAATTACATTTCGGGAACCCGGCGGGGAAATGTAACAACGGACGACGTTTTTACTAACTATGAAACTTCAAGGAGAAGTGGTAAAAAATCCTTCGAAACGGTTATTTTAAAAAACATCTCTTTTCGGATTTGCTGCGCACGAATCTTGTCATCTCTTCCGGCGACTGAACGTTTTAAATCAATTTTAGTTTTTTCCATCCGGATCAATCATGAATGAAATTCGTCGGTGAATTTTGGTGTAAAATTTCACTCCGCCGAGTAAAATAAATCTGGTTTCAAAAGTCCCCCCGGTCAAGGTATATACATTCCACGCTAACTTGTCATCGGGAATATGACAAAGAAAGTAAGATATTTCAATTTATCGATATTTCTAATTGCTTTCCTGCCACCGGTTCAATTCCTGGAATCGTTTTTCAATCCGTCCAATTAGAATTGCTTCATTGAAACTCTTTCGTCTGCACTCGTCACGTTTAGACAAGGAAAAAGCTTTTCAAAATATTGTATTTTATCTCAACTGAAAATCCAAAATAAGAACGGATAAAAGAAGAAACGGAAAAAAACCCTTCTGGTCTGAAGAGAAGAATCAATTAAACCGTAAATCATCTTTATTTTGCAAGTCCGGTCCGTTAGCAAAATGGTAAATGATTAAATTTAATTCCGTTCGAGCGCGACTTTGAAGTTTAACGCGTGCGAGCAATTTGTAATTTATTTAGATCAGATCAGGGCGTTTACATAACGATCGCGTTGTTTAATTACTTATAAACACGGCAAGCAGCTCTGTTTTGTCCGACATTTTCCCGACACATTACGTCATAATAATTAATTGCTTTTGTCGTCTAAATAGGTTACTTTTTATTTATCTGAACACCATTTTTGCTCGATGCTACGTTGTCGCGAAATACCCCTTTTACTTTTAAAAATAGCTTGCTCGTTTGTCCGGATTTTTTTCTTTTTTCTTACATACGCCGGTGAGGAGCAAATTCAGATTTTCGACGAGATACTCTAATGACAGAAATCAGATCGGTATCTCAGAACTTGATGTTATCTCGGCCAGAGTTAAGATAAGACGATCATCTAATCGATCCGGTTGTTAGTAATTGTTTACTCATCGTCCGAAGAAGAATTCACTAATTCATCTATAACTTTGTGCGTAATTTACCCGTACTACAAGCTATTTGCAGAATGTGCGGTTATTTTTTAATAATTCTCACAGCAATATTTATAATAAATCTGACGGAAAACGAATTTTTCTTTTAAATTCATCGAACCTTTAATTTTTATACGGGGCGTGTTTTATTTACATTTTTCATGCGTGCGATAGCTGTCAGCATTAATACAACGCCTCTGGCATATTACTAATTAACTGAGTATTCGTGAAATTCAGTTATAACGAAAAGAGATAATCACGGATAAGGAAAATACGAGTTTACTTTTTAATTAGCCGACGCATTAATAGTTTCATATTAAACTCTAAGATGTTTGCTGTAAATATAGTCGCTTCGAAAAAAGCGTAACCGGTTCGAATAAGACTAGATGAAAAATTCGACGTTAGAGACGCAGTTTGCTTGTTTTACAGAGAAAGCGTATTCGTACCACATCCACTATCAGACGTTTGTGATCAAACTTCCTTTTCATTAAAGCGTCTTCAGTGACGCCGACAGAGTGCTCCTCCAGTTAAAAAACTACATAATGTGCTGTCTGGAAACCTACATTAGACAGGTTCATATTATTTCGATAACATCCGATATTTTTATTTATTGAATTTGAGTAGGTTTTTTTCTTTTCCGGATGTCTTTTTATAATACAATTTTGATTAGTTTTAGTTTACATTTATGCGTTGATTAATTTTTATTATTCGCTATCCTGATCGATAAAGCTAACATAATTTCCGTTATGTTTCTTTAGCACATTTAGATCAGAAATAGTGTACGACCGACAAGTATATTCTACCCTTTTTTCAACCATGCTCTTTTCAACTGATGGATTATTATTATAAAGCAGCGATGTAGTTAGAAAAAAACTGTCGATTTTCAAAGAGTTCATGGCTTAGATCGCATTAATTCTTTCCTTTATTATTTTTCGTTCCAGTAATTTATCGAATTGATTTGATGTTAATTCGGTTGAAATTTCTTTCATCTTTTTTAACTGCGCTTCTTATGGCTTTTTTTAATCGGCCATCTAAAAATAAAAAAAAAACTGACATGCTGGGCACGTCCGAAAAATGGCGTTGAACTGTTTTTGCTGAAATGCCCTTACGAGGTTCCCTTTCGATTCATTATAAGACTGATCTTTCATTTGCAGAAAGTGTATATGTAATTTTTAATCTGAAAGATTACTAATTTTCGATTAATTAAATTACTTTTTTATAGTTTATTAATTAACAAACTGATATTGCCTCCGACATTAGGATAGGAGTGCTCGATATATATCGATATTACATAAACCACTCGATATATCGAATTAACCCGATATTATCGAATTGTCCAATATCGATATGTACTATCGATATATTTCATCCGATATAAGAAGTATCGTATAAAATTGAAAGCTCGCCATTTTTACTCTGAATTTATTTTCCGTTTAAAAATAAAAAGAAAACGTTTAAGGTTGGTAATACTTGTACATTTCGCGTGAGAGCAGCACTATCACGAGCTGCCGAGTGTCAACTGTTATAGTGTCAATCTATTTTAATCTGTCAGTGGTCGCTCGCCGGTTGAACGCAATTTTGATAGAAAGGAAGGTTTTACAGTGTTCGTTTATTTGTTTTGATTACCTACTCAGTTACGAAAAACTTTGAAATAAAATATTTAGGACGCTCCAACTAAAAAGTGATAAGAAATCTGTCTAAAATAATTTGTGAAAGTGCAATCCTTAATTGTTTTGATACAGTTCCCGCAGTTGTACAGTATGCTATACAAATATTTAACCATGGTGGCTAGCTCTGTTCCGTCCGAGAGACTTTTTTCAAAAGCCGCACAGGTGTTAACCCAACAGAGAAGCAGACTGTAAGCCAAGAGAGTAAATAAAATTTTGTTTTTGCAAGGTTTAAATAAGAAATATTGGGATTTAAATAACTAAATAAAGTTGGTGGCTTGGTGACTTAGTGGTCCAAAGCATTCGCGCCCTGTAAACCATGGGTTCAAGTCGCGTCAAAGTTCTTTGACTTTTTTCTATTTAAATTTATAAGAAAAAGTTTAACATACTAAATATGTCAAAAATTTAATTGTAAATAAAATCGATTCATTTCTTAACGCCGGGCATTTTTACTTAATTATTCATATGACTGTTTCTTTATATTTTTGTGAGACTAGTTAAATATAAATTACATGCGATATATCGAAAACCATCGATATTTTGATCGATATATCGCAAAATATCGATACAATATTGCGATATATTATATCGAAAAAAATATCGATATTTTTTAATATGAACATCGCTACACAAGAACCGACTATTTTGATATAAAATATGGTATTGATGAAATCTGTCGTTTCTTAATTGGCAACTATTGATTGTGCAAGGTAAACTATTTTAACTAGATTTAATTTCTGTTTTTAGGCAACTTCCGTTGAAGTAACAATGAAATCTTCGCAATACAAAAGTTGAAGTATAAAAATAAACACAGTGAAGTAAACACAAATTAAAAGTACAGGCAATCGATTATTTTATTTTGAACCTTGATCTGTGCGTAATAGAACAATAAATTTGGTTTTATCGCTAGTCATATCACGCAAATGTTCGTCACAGCTGGCCTTACAGATCTGGTGAACATTTAATTGACAACATTAACGATGAAACCAAATTTATTATTTTATTTCGCATATAGCATAAATCAAAATAAAATGGCTGCGGCATTTTTACGGCAGGGGTCATCAGGAAAAGTGTCCTGTCACGAAATTTGTCCAAGTCACAATTTTATGTAACGAAATATGTAACAAAAATGTAATGTCTTAATTTTATGTAATGAAATTTAAAAACGGCCTAGCCAATGAAAAAGTTTACTCTTCTATAAGAATTATAGAAGAATTATACCTGGCGAAGGGCCGAGTATTATATATATATATATATATATATATGTATGTATGTATATATGGTTTTTTTAAATAATAAAAGTCGAAACAACAATTAAACAAGTTCAGTCGAGCATGATGTTTCATGCGCTGAGGATTCTGTATGTTAAGTTAAACATAACCATAATTTACATTTACATAATACTAAATTCAAAAAAAAGGAATATGAATTTCCCCGTTGCAGAGGGAGAGACACATACTTTTGCGCTTTTTTGAATTTTTCGTTAACTTAGAAAGTTTCATTAAGAAAATAAAATACGGTTTCGTTCGCGACAAATAGCAATCTTTTCAATGATATATTACAGAGTCGAAAAAAAATATTTTTTTAAAAAATTTCGAGCATCCGGCGCCCCGAGGGCCTAATTTTAAGGTTGAAACCCTGGATGTTCTAAACTAGAGAAATATGCGGGGATACGCTTATTTTTAACCTTGTTCAAAATTTTTAGCTATAATACGCGCTACGCAAATGGGGGGGGCACGTCATTTTTTGCGCTTTTAGAACTTTTTGTCAACATCAAAAGTTTTTCGTTAAAAAAATGAAATACGGTAAATATTTTTTTCAAAAATTTCGAGCTTTCGGTACCCCAAGGGTATGAACACACTGTTGTAATCTTGCTTATATTTGTGTCCTGTGAGCGGTCCTTTATGAATATGTTTGGAATACGTTTTTGGATTTTCCAACGTTTTTACTCGGGCTAATACTTATCTGAACTTGCTTTTTTTCCCTGCTTTTGTTTAACCCAAAATGTGTGTGTTTGTGGGTGGGGTGGGGGGTAAATGTTTTAACCGTAATCTTCTTATTTTATTAACGCATTTCCGCGTTTTACAAGGAGGTTAGCTATCATAGCGTAGTTAGGTAGTGTGTTTCCCTCAAGTCCTGGTTCGAATCCCGCTGGTGCACATCAAAATTTCCTAAAATTTCACTTGCCCTAGGTTAATGTCTAACGCGTCAAAAGTGAGAAGAAAAAGTCAAAATGTCTTTTGACAATAATTTTGAGTCTATCGAATAGTTCGACTAATGCTTTTTTTTTTGTTTGCGTGATCACGGAAAAAGTTATAATGTAATAACCGATTTTAAAAATTCCGCGTTATTTCTTCCATTTGCGAGAGAAACGTTGAATTTTAATTTTTTATTACGAGAACCCCGGATTATTTCGAAAAATTCGAACAGCGTATCTCATATTTTACATAAAAACGCAATCGTGCTCAGCGCAGTACACGTCAAAGAACACAGCAACTGGTCAGCGATGAGGAAGTTAACATTTAAAACGGTTTTAATTTTTATTATCGTTCATTAGGTGCACCTTGCGCCAAAGTGCATTTTTTCATGGAGCATTTTTTAGAATTAGAATAATTTATTTATTAATGCCGCAGAAGTAAAACATTTTACTCATCACTTGTTACAAGTATTATTTTAGGATTAATAAACATCTGGCGGGGAATGATTGCGGATAAGGAAGATCGTGATGATGGCTGAGTCCATTCAATTACCTAAAATTCGAAGCTATGTGTAAAGGCAGCGCAGTTCGCAATTTTGTGAAATAGATCTTGGTAATTTTGAGTACTAGCCGGCGTTTTAGAAATACTTTTAGTTAAATTGCCTGAATGCGTGTTGCAGCGTAGTCAATGACGCATCTCTGCAGTCGGCAGTGATATGGTTTTTAATTTTCTTTCACGCATGGAAAATTTATTTCCTTTCCCGTAATGCTTATGCGGAATTCTGTTTCATGTTAAAATACAATCTATTAAGGTAGAGAGCTTAAGATTTATTTTAAGGTATTTTGAAAAGATTAACCGAAATTTGTGTCAATATTTTGTCGCCCCCTCCAGTTCATTCTCACATTCTCACATGTATAAATTGTTTTCGAAAACTAAAATTAAATAAAAAAGAAAAATAAGTTGTAGAATGAACGGCTCATTTGCACACTCGGTGCTTTACAAACTGTTCCGTTGGTCAAGGGCGCCCATTTGTATAGGGAAAACAAAGATTTCTCTTTTTTAACATTTACGTATATTGGATTTTTCGTAAAACTTATTTTTTTCATATGAAATTTTTTGTTAGTGATCTGTATTGACGTGTGCATGACCTAGAAAGGGATGAAAAATATGATTGTTGATGAATTCATTTCTCTACATACGTTGATATTGATTGTACAAAAATTTTTAAGTACGTATGTACTTGAAGCGCGATTGGAGTTTGGAGTTTTTTACCTATCTCGAAGTGTTTTTTTTTAGAAATCAGTTTCACGTCTGCATTATGAATATGGTGGGGACAAACAAAATACATTCGAGTTTGTTTACAGGGAAAAAGTGCTTCAGGACCATTTTTGAAACTTCATTTTCTTTTTGACCTTATGTGTAAATATTATACTGATTTCCGTTTTTTGCTGTAATAATATCGCGCTACGTAAACAGGAGAATCGCAAGTTATTAGGGTATTTCTTCTTCTTGTAAAAGCTGCTCATTATGAACTTCACGATGCTTTGAGTACGCATTATCTGAAAAAAGCGATTACACGAAGCAATTACATCAACAAACCGATTACTGGTTTTAGCTTTTTTATTGTTGCTTTAACATCATTTGCTACAACGTTCTTTTCCGAATAATTGTAGTCATTAAAGCACTTTAACTAAGAATTATGACCACTGCTACATGCGCACAAATAATGAAAAATGCTTGCAGCATTCAGATAATTTCGGAAAAAGTGAGTTTCAGCGAACGAACTGGTAGAAGAATTAAAAATCGAGTCTGTATTCAAATTGGCAAACAGATTCAGAAAAGTGAAATGCCGTTTTGATGAATGCGTTAAAGATAGATGTATAAATTCAAAGTCGAAATAGATTTTTTAAATTGCTTATTACATCGATGATTTCAACAACTAAATCAATATTCAGTAATCGGGGATTTCTATACAGTAGAGACAAAGAATAACTTCTTAATCTTTGTATTAATCTGAAAAATCAGTTTATCGTCAATTTAAAATTGGACATTAGTGGCATTTTTTTTGTGACGAATTAAATCTTTTAGCAATATTAACGGTAAGGACAAAAATTACTCTACTCCTTATCTTACATTTTATCAAATAAAATGACTTGTTAGAGATGCGCATCGCAATGTACGAATTACTATGAAAATTGTACTAATAATACGGGAGGGGGGGGGGGGGTAACTAATGAGCGGAGTTTTTCAAAACACTAAAACTTATCTAATACTAGAAAGGTCTAAAGAACTGCTGGAAAACTTCCCTTTTTTTTTTTTTTTTGGGCTTGGCCAACCGAGGGCAGCGGGACAATTGGACTGGATTAGAAAATTTCACTACATTGTTAAAGAAGTTAGTTGACCAAAAAGCTCGAAAAATTAATTTTAGCTACTTTTAGTTATTAAAGTTTTTAATGATTCGAAAAAAAGTGTGTAATGATGTTATAAGCAAATCAAAAAAAAAAAAAAAAAAAAAAAAAATTAGACAAAGCTATATTTAATTTTGTTTCTCACTCATAAGCGCTCGACTTATTATAATAACGATTTCTTGCAGCGATCAAAGTTTATACGGGAAATTATTTTAACATTTTAAAGAAAAGTATTTCATAGTGGTTTATCTTATTTAAATCATTTCAGTTCTTGTTCTTTCGTCGTACTTCTCACTTCCGAGCGTCCTGGTGAATCTGCGTCACAGCGACCGGATGTAGCCACGCCATTTGTTTCGGCCGGCAGTTACTCGTAAGCATTCTTCGATTCTTCTTCCGGCCACTTTTCTGTGTATAATAATTTTTTCGAGTGATTCTGACCCGCGTAACGTGTCCGAAGAACCTTAAAAACCCAATTTTTTTTTTTACTTACACTTGCTTGCTTGGAGGACGAAATTCACAGTCGTCGTTTGCGGATGTATAAAATGCACGCTTTTGATTCAGCTGGCAACGCAGCGACGTAGTGATATCCGAGAGCAAGCCCATGGAAGACTGAGATGCGCGCTTGCATAAAAAGCGAGACTAATAAATCTTTCTCGGAAAGATGATCCACGATCATTATTCTAAAGATGATGGAAAAAAAGGCGGATAATTTAAGACACAACAAGCAACAACAAGAAGAACAAAAACACCGAAATAACCGAAATAAACTAAAGCAAACATCGTGGGCAGTATATAAGTTAAACCCATCTGATGACAAACCTCTCTCTCTATTGCCGTGCCTATACATTGTTATGTCTTATCTAACGTTCACCAGGCGATGAACATAAAATCTCCTGCGTTCGATTTCGCTTAATTTATGTATCACAGGTGGTTCGTAAAATTCTATTCTTTCGAAAATGAAAACAGAAAGAAGAAATATTTCACCTACGTAATTAACGCATAGGCGCCGTAAATTACTAATTAAATTTTTAAATAATACACCGGATAACCCCCGAAGTAAAATTTGATGTTGAGAACTCATTTTGGGGGATCAAAAAAAAAAGAAAAAAGTTGTGCGCAGTTAAACTTACTGCTGTTACTAAAAAGTAAATAGTAAAAGGCAAAATATTTTAAAAAATCCTGAACAGGCTATTTTTTTTTTTTTTGTTCAATGCTAAAACAAATTTCCGGATACGGGTTATTTATAGGAATTCTGCCGACGAGTTGGATCACTGCTGGTCTTACGAAAATGAACAACATTTGTTTCCTTTATTACAGAAAAAAAACACACAAAAATAACAACAATAATAATAATAATAATAATAAAATAGAATAAAAAAAGGTAGAAAAACATCTCATTGCATCATTCTCTTTTAAAACAACACAAACTTCATCGTCCACAATGGACAACTCATCGTTAAACTTTTCACTCGCTTTTCCTTCTAAAAACTAACACACTTTTTCCGCTTTGGTGTCCTACGCTACCCTAACGCGTTGCAGTTCACTCGTTGTAACCCGCTCCCATTTCCATAATGGCTATGTAATAGAAACACTTCCGTTGATCGTATCGTAGGACGCGATTGTAGATTTCTGATAAAAGTAGTACCGGTAAATGTTGGTTCTCCGGAGTATTATCGACGAGTATACACAACTTATTTGAAAACTACTGTTCAAAATTAGTTTTTTATTGTTTTCGACAAAAAAAAAAAAGAAAGAAAAAAAAAAGGTACATCAAAAACGTCCGTTGTTTTTCGATTCGTATAATTCCATGAATTCCAGCGGACCGTACCAATCGGGAATGTATAAACAAGTTCCAAAAATTTCGACCGAATAATTATAAACAAACTACGTTCTACGGTAACAAGTTTTAATTTGTATGTCGACAAAATGAGCTACGCAAAAATAACTCCGTGTAAGCTTGAAAGAATAAATTCATATTCGTGCATAGTAGAAGGGGGGAAGTCGTCTGATTAAATTCGTGTAAAGGAATAAAATGTGGTTTTTCGCTCGGCATGGATTAGAGAGTAGGTGGGGCTTTCGGAGAGTATCACTTTCTTTTTAATAACTCGGGGCGAGCACTGAAAAACGTGTTACAAAGTATTTCTGTAATCGGCACCATTAAAAATTCCCCGCGCGCGCAAGAAAAGGGTAAAGCAGGAAGGCGAATCAGATTAGACGGTGCATTAGGCGGGAAAATTCGAATTAATGGCTGAAATAGTTGACGGAGCTGCAGCAGCAATATGATGGAATTACGCAGTGTTCCGTGCTGTTCAGGCTGGTTTTGATGATCGGTTTTACCAAAAGAACCGAATCAGTCTGCGAAATGAGCTTCTGCTCTTTGGAAAAGGCTGAAAAGGCTCTTGCACATTTCTTCTTCTTGCCGTCCTAGGTATTTATTTGAAAACTTTTCGCAATGGATGTTTGTTCTTGTTTGTAATAATGCGCCAACGACGTCAATCGCGGCTGTTAAGTGTTTTCCTTCAATTTCTACTCCAGCTACAACTTCGGCAACATCTCCAGTTGCTGTGCTTTCGTAATCTCAGCTAATCCCTACTAAGAGTTTTCTTCTTCTTCGGGCCGACATCTACTATCATAAAATGCAGCTGTAAAAGAAAGGTCGAACACAACGGCACGCTGTTGTTCTGCTTCTTCGATTTAATGACACGTATACACTATTTGCCGCTCGTAACATAATTCACGGCAGCCTTCCCGACATTGCGTCGCAACGGAAATCACCCATCGGCGCACAACTTTGTACTCTGAGCACTACACCCCGGTCGTTCTTACCGGAAAATTAGCGAAGTTTGCTGTGAAAATAAATTTTTTTGAACAGCCGGCTGAGCTATGACGAAAAAAAAAAAAGGATAGAATGACAAGAAAAGTTTTTGACTGGTAACGAAACAGAGTACAGTGACAGTTTCAGTACGGTACATACGTACTAGCCAAAAAGCGGCGACACAAGAAAAAAAAAAACGATATATAATAGTAGAATGCGGAATAAGCGAGTTGGATTCTTGAAATTTCGTACTTTTAAAATGTCTCGCGCGAATGCAGCTTTTTGGTCGAACTTTAAACGCTCAAAGAGTCATTACAACAGATTAGTTCCCCTTTTTAATCATGTATTGTTACAAGGAGGCAACTTAAGCCGGTTCCATTTACGATATGTTGTTGTTCTTTTTTGAACAATTTGAATTTTAGATAATTTTAAAACATTTTTCACGTGGCATTCACTAAACACAGACTTAAAAACCTGTCGGTTGGAAATTTTAACTTGACCACATACTTGCAAATAACTCGTACTATATTACAACGCAAGCACACAACTTGCTCTAGTCAGATGTCTCTATTTTCAGCCTCAAAAAACACAACGCAAGATACATGCGTTATGTTACACTTCTTAATATTGTTTGCGTTTTTACGTAGTGATATCTAACAAAGAATGTTTAATCCTTTTTACGTGACTATCGAGTATTTGTTTACATTTGAAGGTGTAAATTAACGAAAGCTAATAAGATGAAAAACGAACTTTTAATCGAGTCTTAATAACAGTACCTGTGTATATTCAAGAGCGTCTGTTATGCAATAAGCCCATTTTTTTTTTTTTTTTATTGTGAAGATACCTGCCGTTCAAATTTCGGCTAACGAATGGATTTCGACAATTATAAGAACATTATTTGTAAAATATATTGAAAAAATGTGGCAAATAAAATGGAAATTTTTGCTTATTCTTCATCTATTTTTCTACAAATAAATCTGCAGAAGCAACGCATAGAGGCGCTACGATATGTGTCTACTGCGACACGACCTGCATTGAATCTGAATCAGTTTTAATCTACTGAGATAGTGTGTACACAATCGCCGTGTTCGAAATTAATTCATTTTCGTTCTGTTTCCTATGCTAAACGGTAGAATTAAAAACCTTTATGCCGTCAGTGGAATTCGAGGATCTTATCCGCCGAGTAGATACTTCAGCTAACCAGGCATCCGGGGAATTCTCCCTATCTTCTTCGTTTCGGTGGAATGCAATGTTTTTATAACCGTAAATTTCTTTTGTTCCGAATTTAAAATATTCGATTTTCAGATTCGAAAAAGGTGACCATTACGATGTTATTCCCTTATTATATTTCAAGTAGAGTTAATTGTTTCACATTTGGACAATAAACAAAAAACAAAAAAAACCAAAGTAATATTAATAGTAAAAAGGTAAAAATGTGATTACGGTTTCCGGATTTTAAATTGTTTTGTAGAGAAATCGCGATAATCATTAAATAACGGTCCCACCAACTATTTGGAAGCAAAAAGGGAGAGTGGCTCGATGTTTAAAAATTAAGGGCAACAAAAATTCTTCCCAAAATATCTACGTAACCGGCTTCAATTAAAAATTCAAAAACGCTCCTAGAGAAATACACACAGCGCGCACACAAGTGAAATGTTTTCATTTCCCAGTACGTGCGTCCATACAGCTGTTTCGGAAAACTATCTCTTTTTTATTCGTCCCTGTATTCCTTTGCCTTTTTTGAAAACACACACGAAAAAAAAAAAAAGAGGAATTATCCTCAGACAGACCGTACCATTTATATTTGCGTCTTTCGTTTACTTTTCACACAGCCGATAATAGGAGAAGACGAGGGCATTTTATATTCGGTTCGCGTTACTTCGAAACCAGCAGCAGCCGATAAGAGCTCGCTAGAAGTAGGATGAATTTTCACTAAAAGAGCAGCGCATCTACGAGCATAGTAAAAAAAAAAAAAGAAAAAAAAAAGGGAACCGGCAAAGGTCTAAAATGCTCTTGTTCGTTTTATTTGTTCCCGTCTGAGCGAAACAAAATACGAGGAAAAAAGGCCGGATATTTTCCAGACCAAACATCCGAAAAAAATCCGACATTGGAATCATCTCGGATTATCAAAAGATTTAGATTGATCTTTATGAACAGACCGCAGCAGCAGTTAACATAACCGAAGAAGAAAAAATAAATAAAATAAATAATAGAAAACAAAAAGGGAATAAATCAAAAAGAGAACTTGCTGAGAAAAAAACGGAAAAAACTGAAAATATTTTTTTATTCGATCTTTGCAGATTATCTTCACTTTTCATCTGATCAACGTTCAAAATCTTTGAAAACTTTCTCTGTCGTCTTTTTCACACTCAACCGTTTACAGATCAGCCTGCTGTTAAGTATTTCTAACTTTCTTTTCTTTCTCTCTTTTTAGGAAAAGAATCTCCGTTTCTTTCCTGTTATTTATGAAAATTGATTAAATTATTAAAACACTCAAAAACGCGCTGGACGTTATCGGAGAATAATCTTCTAGAATCCGAAAAAACAAAAAAACATTATTTCTTCCTACGATTTATTATACGGTTCTTATTATTACCGCTTTCATAACTCAAACTTTTTGCTTTTTAATCCTCCTCCACTTGTGTTACCCCCTTCATTTAGTGCATTTTTCACTGAAACAGGATTATTTTGCATCATTATTTTTTCTTATTTTTTGTTATCGCTTAATAACATTTTGAAAAAAATGAATTTTTATTTGATTTGGTCGTTATTATTAGTTATTATATATTACTATCATTATTATTACTATTGCGTTATTGTAAACGGTAAAGAAATTATATATATATATATATATATATATATATTTTTTTTTTTTTTTTTGGGCCTGTCAACCGGGGAACTTTAACCAGGAACAATTAGAATAGGAAGAAGTTAATTATATCTTGATACGATATCGAATGTTGTTAGGAGAAAGGAACAAATAATAGGAACAATCTGTGGAGAGGGAAAAAATAGGACATAAGGGGCGCAATATGGAGTAGGAAGACCAAGTATCAATAAAATGGAATAGAAAGCAGAACACTTAATAGGAAGAGATGAATACTTAATCAACAGGTAATCAGCATCGCAAACATGCTGCTCGTTTAAGTGGAGAATACGGAGAGGCAACCAACGAAAAATGAAAACGGGAGGAAGATAATGGACTATGGTATAAGAGTGCAAGCGAATAACGGAGATAACAACAGAACGACGAAGTGCACGAAACAAAGAGAACCATAGGTTAACAGAAAGACACTAGGTTGAACAGACAGATAAAAAGAACAATTTTTAGAGAAAGATGAAATGGTAAACATCCGATACCATAATCTAAGATGAAAAGCTTTGCACAGCGGAAGGAGATTGGACGATGGGCCTTTTTTAAAGAAGAAGTGGGAAAAAGTAGCAACCCGAGTACCAAAGAATCAGCTAATTCATTATCGAAGATGCCCGAATGACTAGGAACCCGTAGTAAATAGCAATATAAATGGAATGAAGGGAAGAGAAAGAACGTGGATAAGTGAGCGTATGTGGAGTATGATAAAATCACAGAAGTGGTCAGGCAGGGGAGAATGAATTGAAGGGCAGTCATGGAGTCCGATATAATCAAGAATTTAGAGGAGATGTGATTGGAAGAAATATGAAAATAATAAAACGTAAGATAATCATTAATTTGTTAATGGATGTAGAACAGAAAGGAGGCAGGCGAAAGATTCTGAAAAACTAAAATCTGAGAAGATAAAAGGGGCACCGATAATTAAAACATTCCTTTACAACGATTCGATTATTATTATCTCTATAATTACCATTACTTATTTATCGATAATGTTATCGCTTACTGCTTCTGTTGAAGTGATTAAATTTATTTTACAACTACTATTCCCAGATTATTAGTGATCTACGATGGCAAGATATGTATTTTCTCGAATGTTAAAAGCCCTCGATTACTTTCGATTATTTTTAACTGAAAAGGTCGACTCGCTTTTTCTAACTTGTATTTTTAAAACTCTTTATCATCTCGTGTTGCTGACGCGCATTCTTCTTTCGATGGTCGAAACATTTCAAACATTTCGAGATGTAAATTCGAATGCTTGGACTCGTTTTTTTTTTCTCTCGTTGGGGACGAAAACGTTAACCATCGACAGAAAAAAATCCATCCGAACCCGTTGGCTTATCAACCTGCTTGACAACAGCCAAGAAATTCGACGGCTGAAGCGCTCTAGAGTCTTTGACTTTATTTAAAACTTGAATAGATGTTCCTGGGGAACCATGATAGTGGTGGCCCCTTATGCGTTAATTTGCATTCCAGTACAATTACACTTGATGGTCTTTGAAGACCAGTTGTAATTAATGTAAAGGTTATAAAAAAAAAAAAAAAAAAAAAAACCAAGAAAAAAAATATTTGCCTTTTTCGATACCATTAATTATCGACATGTACCTATTTTTGCTGGTTATAATAGTGAAGTCTGCTAGTTCAATAAACGCACGTGGTGATTGAGGATCGGATTGATTCTGCATTTTGAAATCAAAACATTAGCGAGTATCAGGAATAATGAGAAATTAAAATTTCGCTTATTTTTTTGAAAAGTGTATTGTTCCATATTTTGACTATTAGAGCAGTTCTAACATTACCTGTAATAAGATCGAAATTTTGATCAATTTTCCTTCTCCCTTTCGTTCGCATTCTACTTTGTTTCGTTCTTGTGTGCGTGCGTATGTCTCTCATGTACGAGCGTATTTTTTAGTTAACATAGACGCTAATGTCCAGTAGTAAATTATTAGTGTTGATGTTGATTTACCATCATTAACTTATGTAGGGGGAGCTGGCCAATTCTGAGAGATTTCAATTATCGAGAAGACTTGAATGAAAAATTGTTCGATTGTTACATACGCGGTTTCGGTCACTCGTTGTTTTTATTTTTAAAAAATAATAAGTAAAAACACGCACTAATATAAAACAATTAATTAATATTTATTTAGCCAACGACACGTTTCAAAGTTAAAAAGCTTCATGATCATGGGAGTTATTATTTTTGATTTTTGTATGTAGTTATATGGCTTCAAGAACTAAGACTCTCAACAGCATAATAGGCAAAAAGTCACCAGTGAGCTTGAAATGTAAGAGGCTAGTTTATCTTTCAGTCATAGCGCCAGTCTGGAGATACGGATTAGAAGTATATGGAGCCACTGCGAAGAGTAACCTAAATAGGGTTCAACAGTTCCAATCGAAAACGTTGAGACAATTGGTAGACGCACCGTACTATGTATCGAATCACACTCTACATACAGACTTAGATGTTCCATACGTAAACGATTTATACTTAAAACAATACAAACACTTTTATGAGGCTCTTCAACTCAATCAAAATCCAGAGGTATCGAACATCAGTCGCTGGAATCAGCCAAGGAGGCTCAAAAGAACATGGGCCGGTGACGCCCTAGGTGTCAGATGCGATAGATAACATCGTCGTTAATACCTCAGCCGTCGAACGAACAAAATCCAGCGCTATAGTAAACAATATTAGATATCAGAAGCAGAAGATAACTCCGCCACTAACATCTCGGATGTGAAAGGAATGAACTCCAAATTATAGTAATCAGTTTTTCCGATCGACTAATGCTTATGCTGCCGCTGGGTAACTGAGCATAAGAAAAAAAATAAAAATAAAATAAATAAATAAATAAAATAAAATAATAGCCTCGTTAATTATGGTCTTAGGACCGGTGTGATGTAAAAAAAAAAAAAAAAAAAAATTTATAAAATTGATTTATAAATTACTTTCGGTTAAACTGCGAGAAAAATTTGTTCTAGACTTATTAAGTTCGTAGCGATATTTACATTATTGCTGTTGCGCAACCGAAATCAAATATTCACCGATAATAATATTACCTACAGGGATATTTATATTCAAATTTATTAAATTTATTCGACCACTCCAAATTCGAATATATTATTTACGTTATTAATTTACTTCATTAATGCCATTTCTCACATTATCATTACTGTTATTATTATTATTATTGTTATTATTATTATTATTGTTATTATTATTATTATTGTTATTATTATTATTATTATTGTTATTATTATTATTATTGTTATTATTATTATTATATTTGTCTCTCGAGTTTTTATATAACCTTAATTTTTTTCCCTCAGTTCTAAGACAGAAAAATGTTGAAATTGTATTAATTCGATATGACTAGGCAAACAAAAATCAATAACCGCGCCTTTTTTTATAGATTTCGAAAAATAAAAAATTAAATTCGTTTAAGTGAAAATCGATATTTAAATTTAGACGAAGAAAATTAACAAAACAAAAATGACTAATGCAAAATGAATTCAGAAAACAAATAAATAAATAAAAAGGACTATCAAGTAACTTTAAAAACTGTACAGATTACTAAATATATACAGCGTCTTTGTTTTATAAGAAAAATTGAAATAAATTATTTAGAAGATGATGATTAGAGTCGCATTGAGAATATTAAATATGTCGGCTTACATGAACGAACTTCTCTAAACCGCCGATCTAATTTCGTTCATTCACTGCACTACCGCTTTCTATTACTTTTCGTTTGCCACAACTTCGTCCAGTTGTAAACAGACTCCGAAACTGTTTGTATAGATAATAAATTTTATTGTTTCATGTCAGTGTTATTTATTTATTATATGTTAAAACATCTGAAGCAATGAGAGTTACAAATATCTATTTAATGATGTATTTGTAAACGCCTGTTCATTGAACAGGTTGCTTTTTAATTTTTGTAATTTTCGTAATTTTTGTAATTTTTGTAATTTTTGTAATTTTTGTAATTTTCGTAATTTTTTGTAATTTTTGTAATTTTCATAATTTTTGTAATTTTTGTAATTTTCTTAATTTTTGTAATTTTTGTAATTTTCGTAATTTTTGTAATTTTCATAATTTTTGTAATTTTCGTAGCTACGGATTAATCGTTAAAAAGATTGAAACGGACGTATGAATGCAATTTCTTTATGATAAGATAGTGACGGCAGCATAGTTACAGTTTTGTAGAGATGCTCTACAGCTGAAATTTGAAAATACTGTACACGATGTTTATTTGTACAGAATGTTCTATAATGCCCAGGTCGAAAGAAAATGCGCAAGTTAACGCACTGGTCATTCTACCAACGTGAAGAGAGAAGTACTTGGTTAATCAAACGTTCGATCAAATTGGCTGTTTGCCCTATGTTCCATGTACGTGAATGGTTCTCAGTGTGCTTTTAGTAACTCGCTAACGCTAAAGATGTACTCCTCTTAGCGTCTGGCAAACACAACGGGAAGGCGAACAGATCGTAAAGTCGAAATGCAACTACTTCTCTATCGTCTCCTACACGTTAGCGATTTTCTCCACATGCTCAAATTAGTTAGCTCCTTAGATTTCTACTGACAAGCTAAAAATTGTCTTCCGTCTTTAGCCAGGTTAATCTTTGGTGCCAAAGCGGTACTAGAATATTTCTTTCTCTCTAAATTTGCTTCTAGAAGTACCGGAAGATATTGATATATTCATATGTGTACACACGTACGTATGTACAGTATGCAATGTTAAGCGTCTCTATGCTCAAATTATTCGCGAGACTCGATCATTCGGAATTGACGAATTATCGGCAATCCGTTGCAGATGACAAACTTGATGAGCGTACTGAGATTGCGCAGGATTATGTCAAATAATTTAATTAAATTTGAAAAGAAATGTATTTCGTAATTTATGTTCATATCTTTGACTGGTAAAAATAAAAATACTACTCTGTTCGTACTGCCGCTGTTATTAATTCGACCTATGTAAAGAGTTCTACATTAATTTCATCTGGTCCACAGTTGCCTTTCCGACCTTTGCATCCTTAATCGCTTTTTGAATTTCTTCTTTCATAATAGCTGGACTTTCTGCCTTTGTTCTAAGTTCCGCTACTTGCTCCTGATCGTCTGCAAACAGTTTTTGTACATATTCTTTCCACGTTCTTAATTGTTCTTGTTTGTTCAATTATCAGTTTATTATTTTCATCGCTAATTATACCATATGTTCTCTTTTTATATGTATATGTGTAAATTCTTTTATTTTGTTGTGCAAATTGAATAAATCATGTTTCTTTTGTAATTCTTCAATTTCCTGACATTTTTCGTTTATCCAGTTTTACTTCTCTTTTATAATCTTACTTTTTATTTGTTCATCGAAGTTTTTGTATTCTATCGTGTTTTTATAATTTCTTCGTTTATTCATTAATTGGTAGATTTCCTCGGTCATTTATTTTTGTTTATATTGCTGTTGGTGAGAGCCTATGTACTTTTCAGCTGTTCTTTTCATACTTTTCTAAGCAGTAAGAAGCGCATTCCAGAAAGTACGAAATTTGGTGTGTAATAGGGAGCTGCCACTAACAACCAGATGGAGAATAACTAAATGTTATGTGCTTCCGGTACTAATGTACGGGGTGGAAATTTGGACACTAAAAGCGGCATCCATAAACAGATTACAAGCATTTGAAATGTGGCTGTGCAGAAGGATATTAAAAATATCACGGGTCGATAAAGTTTCCAATAAGGAAGTGTTGCACAGAATGAAAAAAGATAGAGAATTGATAAGTTTGGTTAAATAGAATAAAGTTGGAATACCTAGGACATATAATTAGAAGTAATAAATATGAGCTATTACAAATTATCCTTCAAGGAAATATTGGAAACGGGGCCGAGGAAAAAGAAGAACGGACTGGATTAGCAATATACACCGGAATGATTGAATATCAGGAAAGTTTCAGAAGCCTTAAGGATAGCCAGCAATAGACAACACTTTCATCATATGATAGTCAACCTCCTTCGAGGAGAAGGCACTTTACGAAGATGTAAGGAATCGAACAAGAAGATGAATTTGCATGAATAATGTCGCTGGTCAACAGCAATCGGTGACCAGACGACCGGAAATTGAAATCGAAATCAACCTGCAGCAACAATGCTGCTGTCCGACAGGAATTGGTGGCCAAGCGACTGAAAGCCGAATATGCGCTGATGTGATCTGAAACAGGAGGACAACGCTAGCCGACAGAAAACGAACGACCAGAACAGTAACGCGCGTCGGTTAGAAGCGCGAAGCTATGAAAAGAGCTGTTAATTTTCAGCATTTTATGTACTGCCCAGGTCGAGTGGTAACTGGACCAACTTTGCTGGAACCGGGGAACGCTGGATAACCGCGATGTACGCAAAATTCAGCGACTGTGTCTGAGCGGTGAAAATCCATGGGTATAAATATGAACGTTTCTCTTGCCCTGCAGCGTGATTGGTTGTGGTTGCGCCCGGAGCAATCAATAAGAAACCGATTTGGTTTTCCGCGACTCACGTTGCATTCGAAGTTGAACATTTTTTTGTTTACAAAAATTGAAATAACCGAAATATCGATAAACTCGATATGCGAATGTAAGATAGGGTTCGAGTTGCGCTAATGTGGTGTGAAAGTAAAATTCCCGAATTATACGGCACTTTCATATCGCGCTAGGAAATTAAAAGATGGAATAAAACAAAGTACGAATTTATATGATAAAATTATATACTGTAAGAACTTTGGCTTTCTTCATTGTTCACATAGCCGTAAACGTTAGAATTCCCATCTTTTCAAGGAGCTCCTGCCAACGTCATTGAACGATCTTACTTGAGCATTAGGCTCATAAATTTAAAACAACAAATCTACAAAAATTTTATCACTAAAACCCGGATGACAGGGTCTTACGCGATAAGAAAGAAAAAAAAAACGCGAACTACACCCTTTTGGTGAGTACTAGGTATAAACCACACTGTTAATAAAAAAAAAAACGCACAATTTTATTCACCAAAAAAACTATACGAAAGCAGCGATTGAACAGAAAAAATCCGGATAAATGCCTCGATAAAACCTCGTGTTGTGCCGACTCACTAAGTGTTAGTACTAATAAAAGTTCTGACTCGTGAAAATGTATACGTAAATAACAACTGTAACGGCGCATAACACATTAATTCTCGCAAAATTACCCGAATGATTCGATGGCCAGTTTCGTGGGAAATTACAGAATTCCTCACTTATGAGCAGCCTCGCGAATGCGAACAAACGCGTAAAACGATTCTAGAACACAACAGCGAAGGAGTAAAGAACAGCGCATTTATACACGAATTTCATCGTTGGATCATATATTTCGGCTGTACCTAAACCGGCGACTGTGTTGAAACAACGCGCACACCCGATATGCACGGGATAAATACAAATAGAATAGCAATTAAAATAAATCGGATTCTCTCGAGGTATATAGATAAATTACGAGAACATTAACGGTTCGACAAGTGTCGTGAAAGAGCAGAATATACGTGTATTTAGTAGTGGCTTTATTTCACAATCGGTCGTGTAATATACCATCGAAATTCTCTATCCAGAGAAGCAACAAAATGTAACAACTTAAAATCGCGAGTAAGGTGTTCCCATCGACATATTTATAGTATCTATAAACTGATTTTAAGTTAAATTCGAAAATGATAAGTCAATTATTTGGAGAGAAAAAATGAATAGAAAAGTGAATTAAATTCGTTTATTATAGCGATTAATTTGAGTTCGTTAGAATGTGTACGCCTATAATTTATATACTTCGATAATATTTTCTAAAATAAAATTATAGTTGACGTAGTTATTTTTTTAAGATTTTTACAGTTAATTTAACCAACATATCTTGTCTTCATCTTTCACATTTTCTTCTAATGATTCGAAACCCGAAACGTATAATAGCGTGTCACTATTATTTAATCTCGTAAAAATATAACTGCCGTGTTTACCGAATAAACAGTGTGCGCTATCGTTAAAATGAATCGCGAGAGAGTTTTAAACTTTCTCTTACCTCGATACTCATTTAAAAACCGAACAAAGCACGCTATTCAACAGGTCGTTTTAAGTTCTAATGATCCGTCGCAAAATCCCAAAGCGAGGCAACACGTTCTGCTATAAAACATTAGCTTTAAAATAATATATCAAGTCTTGTATTCTCACATCAAAAGGTCTACATAATAATAATAATAATACTTATTAATAATACTTATTAATAATAATAAATAATCGTAATGATAATTGTAATGTAATTCAAAGAAGAAAATATGTAGATTGTAATATATCGCGGTAACTTTAAAGATTCGCGTTTATTTGTAAAGAAATGAACGGGTTTAATGCGGTTTAATTATTTAGCAGTATTTTCGAAAAATGTATTTCGAACGAGCTTCATGTTCTGGAAAGCCATTTAGTATTGAATAAATTATACGCTGTATCGTTTCCTAGCAATGATAGCAGGAAGTGTTACGAAAGAACTTCTAAATTAGTAGCTGCTAAGTCCATTTGCTGGTAAACGTAGCGTAGCAGTGTCCGACCATATTCATTAATAATCGAACAAAGCCACTTTTGATCAGTCCAAGCAAGATGCCAGCGCGTTAATTTCGGTACAAAAAAAAACAACAAAAAAAACATATCTACTCTTTTCTAAACATTTATATCGCTTTCGCGCATATTCCTCATCTAACCGAAAAATAAATCCCGCCTAATTGTATAAAATTGCCGACTAATGAAAAATACATGAAATGTGCGCTCCCGATATGTGTTCCAAAGATTAACGATATTCATATGGGAATGTATATAAAGAGTTAGAAATATAAAAATTTTGTTTTAAACACATTGTTTTAAACACAATGTTTACATTTTCAACTCTATATTAACTATATTTCCTCATGAATATATGGAATTTTAATCTTCGAATTATGTCAGGGTAAAATTAATGCTGAGCTTTTAATAATAAAATCTTCCGCGTTAAAATTGCAATAATATGTATTATTTACAATTATTCGACGGAAGATGTCCGATAGTAATGTTAAAATTGTAAAATTAATCCAATTAGGGCAGATAAAATTTACGTTGGCTATTTTAAATATAAATTAGGCGTATTTCGGTTAATGAGATTAGCATTTTATCCGCGGCAACAACTAATTACTGCCGATTAGTAGTCGGCGGCTACGTTCTTTGCCTAAACAATTTTCAAGCCTTCGCCGGTAAATTAAATCTGACGCTGTTCACACGATGGCCCAGCATAATAATCGTCGTCATAAAGTAAAAGTACGTGCACGCGCTTCAACGATACTTTCATTTAGACGAGAATAAATTGAAACATAACCAGTGCGGGGACACGCACCTTCTTACAACTTTCTGCGCTCTTCCTTTACGTACTTATCAATTCTTTCCAGTACTTTTCTCGATGCTTTCCAATACTTTATTCCTTCGGGAATTTCGCTTGCTTATTTTCTTTCGTTTACTTTTTTTTCGCGAAATCCGTGAGTATTTATTTGCTTGTCTGACTATCGAAAACGCTGCTCTTACCTGCGGACGGATCAGAAGACTCGCGCGATATACCTCTTCTAGCCGCTATTGCTCCGTTTTGTGATTTATTTGTTAAGTTTAAAAGGCACCGCGCGTTATATGCTCGCGCAACCTTAAAACCTCTCCGGTACGCCTTGAGAAGAAGATAGTGACGGATAGAGTATTAGGAACGCCTAAGCCTAAACCCAAGCCCCGGCGCGCTGACTGTCAATGTAAGTACGTCAATGTCTCCGAAGTAAGTTCGTAAATACGATGAGGAAGCGTGCCGATGGTAGCATATTTCGACGAATACGAATGCGAATGCGAATGCGAATGCGTGCGAACAAAATTGAACCGGCCCAGCTTTGCTGTCATATCTCCGTGCTGATTTATTAATGTTGCCGAAAGTTCGTACCGGTCTCTCTATCGTAAACTTTCTTTGTTTTCAGCTCTTTCTCCCACCTCTCTTCAGCCCTCTTTCTCGTCTCGTCTCTTTTCTTTCCATCCACCAGCAGGCCTCTCGGCTGCCGGCTATCTTTTTTTTTTTACAGCGGGCCAGTTTGCATGCCCCGAAAACACAGATTAGAATGCCGGAGCAGTGAAGATGTTACTCTTGCTAGGGCGTCACTAGCGCAACAATTAATGGTACAGCTTCTTGCCTAAGTAATTACAGCGACATAATTTCTTCCGGTAAACTTTCGCCGATTTAACAAGTAGAAATAAATCCGGCTGCGTGTTTGTAACGAGCATTCGAATAAGTACGAGACGATTTCCTGGCTACGTTGAACTTTTTTTTTTTTGCCAAGTTTCTCTCTTTTCTCTAATCTAGCCTGGAAACAGATAAGGCGACTATTTCAGAGAAACTTTGTTATTTTTTTCGATCGTTCGACTGGTTCGGCTAATTGTGTTAGCTTAAGAAATCCCGTCGAGCTGACGGTAATTCAACAGCGAAGAACCACACACGTTGCGATACCAAAGATACGAAATAAAAGACGATAATAAATTTTTGTAGATAAAACTAAAATGTTATTTCTTTTTTTATCTGTTTGATATTTGGATATACTCCAGATTCTTATCACTGAAAATGACAAGGTCAGATATACGATAATTTAGTTTTTTACCTAATAGCCGCGTTTCAGTATTGATGACGGGAGCTCCGGAAATCGAAACTTCCTTGTTAGTGCGTTGTTCGTTGGAAGAGAAAAAGTTTTCGCTATACATATACATATACACCTATATATATATATATATGTATGTATGTATGTATATCATAGTTTCTGGAATCATTAATCAGTGTAGTATCGGTATACTCTCACCCGTGCAGAAAAAAGTTGGTCATTGTCAACTTCTCTTGAACTTATTAGCTAATCAAAAACTTTCCGTCTAGCTCGCGGAAGAACTTAATGAAGCACAACGTACGTCACAGTGACGCTTTTTTGTACGGCTGAGAATTTCGAACAGAATATTGATTATATCACTTAAGGTTAGATCAACAAATTCGGTGATCAGCGGTTCTTCGAAATTAGCGAGCTGCACTTTTGAGTCCGTAGAACTCTCTGTTTTTCGACAAAAACGCTTCTTTCGCGAATGTTAGCGATATGTAGAGCAGTTTAGTGTAAGCGCACTCGATAAAAAGCGAGCAATGTAAAAATGTGTATCTACTCTAGAGATGAGAAAAAATAGCGAGAATAGCACACACTGCCAGTATTCGTTTATCCAAATAGCTGCTATAGTTTTTATTGCGCATGCGTCGAAATTAGCTATTCCCCGTTTAGCAATTGCTAGTGTGATCGCTAGTGTTATTGTGTTCGACGATTACTATATAGTAGTAACTGCTAGCGCTATTGAAATGATATTGCGATTTCAACGCTATTATTTGTTTAGTTTAACTTATTTTTTATTTAAAAGTAGACAAATGAATTATACGGTAGTTTGAAATTATGAATTTTTATATACTTAATAAAAAGAAACATTAACTTTTAGTATATTTTCTATTAGATTTCTTTATTTTAAATGTAGTATTATGTAGATGTAAATTATAGTTATCTTTAACTTAACATACAGAGAATCATCAGCGCGTGAAACATCATGCTTGACTGAACTTGTTGAAATTGCAATAATTCCAATTCAAGGTTAAGGTCTAAATCGTTTGGGTAAATTTCAAGCAATCGTTGAGAACTTCATAAAATTTCAACATGACTTAATTCACCGAGTTTAGATAAAAATCCAAATCTCAATTTAGTTTATATAGACGGTTAATCATTGATCTAATGCATTTTTATAACTGGAAGATATTGAAAGATATAAAACGATTATTCAGATACTGAAAGTTCAACTTCTGGTGTTGTTGCATGGTCATCTGAAGAGCTTAAACGAAAATGTCTCATTTGCATATGATTACTTTGATACTCGGTCATATATTATCATTAGGTTTTTTCCCTAAATTTGCATAGCGTGAAAAGTTATCTCGTTTTTCTGCGACATATTCTCTTTCAATGATTTAATACGTGCAATTGCGGTATTTAAAAGTAATTTCGGATTTTAAATTGTACTATATTAGTTTTATTTAAATTTTCAAAGATATCAATTCCAAAATGGTGTCATGATCCCGGTTTTCAAACTGCTCATTTTCTTATTTAGTCCTGAAGTTTTGCATCATAATTATTATTTTGAGATATTTAGTAAAGTATCTCTGATTGATTTATAACCGAGTACACAAGTGACCCTTATTAGCGTCTCGTCGAGCACACACACACCATCTAGTAGTGCATTCAATCTGTTCCGGCATTATTAAACTTTTCCGATTTTATCTGAATGTTTCTTCAAGCAATTCCCAACGTGAGACGAAAGTTAAAAACATATTTTCTATATGTTTCATCGTATGTAATGTTTATTGTAGTAAAATAAATATTCAACGAAACTTTTAAGCGCGTGCTTTTTCTTAAAATGTTTTTTTTTTATGAGAAATTCGGATTATATTTCGCATTTTTTAAAAATGAACACGTATTTTATCAAATGCAGACGATTTTGTGGTCTATATAAAAATTTAAAAGGATGTCTGCAGGAGAATCAGCATTCTGTTGCCGCATGCAATAAAACCTTCGGTAGACTTACAATTAGTTTAAACCCCAGTAAATCGTCATCTGTGATATTTTCTACGAGACCTTATAACATTCAAGAAATCTCTGTCCAACTAAATAATAAGACAGTTCCGCTGTGTTAAATATTTAGGTTTATTTTTAGATACTAGGCTTATTTGGTCGAAACATATATAATATCTACATGATCGGACCTTCGGTATTATTAATCCACTTAAATCTGTCTGTAATTTCTCATCGGGAGCTGATTCGATTGTTCTGGAACTACTTTTTACAGTTTTAATCCGCTCCGGGTTTAATTATGGGTCTATTTTTTATGGTTCGGCTGCAGTCTGCAACCTGAAAAGATCGGGCACACTGCAAAATATATGTTTGAGACTTATTACTGGTAACATCCGATCTTCCCCAGTGACAGGTCTTCAAGCCGAGACAAACACCCCTCCTCTCTTCATAAGAAGAAATTTCTTAGCTGACAGGTTTTCAATTAAAATCTCTCGCTATCGACGGCTCTTTTGAAAATTAACAACAACTGGAGGTTTATCCCTTTTAAAATTCCGCTGCTGGCTAGAAGAATTCTACACTGTTATAATTATAGCCCAGCTCTGATCCCCTTTCATCCTATCCTGTCATTTGATCTACCTTATATGAATTGAACCTACTTTCCTTTGATATAAACACTTTCAGATTTGACAAGGGAATTCAACTAATACCTTAGCTTTATCTGTATTTACACAGATGGTTCTAAGATGCTTTCAGCAAATGGTCCGGTTGGTTCAGCGTTTATTTTTGACTCTAACCTGATACAAAAATTCAAACTGCCGCCGGAAGCCTCAGTATATGCGGCGGAATTGTTTGCTATGAAAAAATGTCTCGATTTTATACTCCAAGCGCTGATATTACTGATAAAAAAGTACGTAATAATCACCGACAGTTGAAGTGGCCTTACTGCCTTGAAGTTTAGTAATTTTAATTTCAAGTGTCATCCTTTCATCTATGAGATCAAAATGAAATACCTTTTAGTATAACCCTGAAAGGTAGCGTTACAAAGTTTTGTTGGGTACCAAGCCACTGCGGTATAAAATTGAATGAGAGAGTGGATCTTGCTGCTTACCGTCTCCTTTCATTCCATCTTCAGACTTATACTTTAAAATTAAAAGCTATTTAACCGACCACGCATTTGGTTCAAAAATTATTTTTCGTCAGGCCTTGCTTAACTCTGGTCCGTGCTACCACTGTATTCCTGCACAGGTATTAGATTTGTACGTAAATATGTCACCATCATTTGTCGCCTACGTATGGGACACGCCTTATAGTAGGTGCTAATTTTAACGACCACAGTTATGGTGTTTTCTGTGGTTCTCACCAATTTTTCAATTTTGACGAGGGCATCATCAATCAATTATTGTTTAACTGTAATAAATACGAGCATGCTAGAGGTCGCTTCTTTAATCAGTTAATCTTCCTCGGATGTTCTCCCACATATAATGTTTCTTACATATATGGTACCGATGCTATTGTAGTGGTTTTGTTCAAATGTATTATTAATAACGGCATTACTATTCAGTGGCGAAAGGCCGGTTTCTGAGTTCTAATGTAGCTAATAACTGGCATCTTCGGAAATCTTGCTACTATCTTGCTAATTACTCGGTTCTAAACCTATATCCGTAACCTTCTGCTATCCAGTCGCACCCCAGTGGCGCTTGGTATGTGATATGGTCAGTGTTAATTCTATATTCTATCCTTCTTCGCACTCTTCGGCTATGATCGTATCATTGCAGCCATGTGTGTTCGAATTATATGGTAAACGTTTAATTATAGTTCTGTTGCTCTACTGTGCTTACTATACTTAGAACCTGTTATCATCATCAGTGTTAATTCCATATCCTTCTTTTCGACATACGCGGGCAATGTTACGTCAATGCGGCCATGTTTACTCGAACTTTATTGCTAACGATACTCTTTGCTCTTATTCTATGACGTTTTAGGATTCAATCTACTTATTTATACCCACTATTCCATTAGTCTAGCTTATTTGTAGAAGTTGTTAGTGGCCAGATAGTTTCTCGCCGGGCCATAAAAAAAAAAAAAAATAATAAATTATGAGTTTTTTTTAAATGTAATAGATCAATTTAAAAATAATCAATACACGCCGAATTTCATCAATGTTAAGTTTATAACAACGGCTGGAAAATATATCAACTTGGGATCTTTCGAAAACCGCGTAATGCGTTATTTTACGGATGATGTCCAACAAGGGTGCAATCATAACGATCATTCGAAAAATTTATTTTAATGAATTTGACAAATTTGCCGCAGAAAAAATTAAATTCCAGAAAAATAATGTACATTTAAATTAATAAAGACGTAGAAATATGATTTATGAAAAAAATCACAAATGAAGCTTAACGTATGTTAGCAGCATTTAATTGGTTGGGATTTTTACCCTGCGTTAATCTAACAAGGAAAGTACACGAGTTATCAGACGCCGATTTAGATGAACACTTGATATATTGTAGAGTATAAAAACATATTAGACTCGTATTTTTTTGTTTTTTTTTATCGGCCCATATGCAGTTTCTAGGGGGTGAAAACCAGCCCCAAAATTCACCCCCGAAAATCGGTTTACCTAAACATCTTGTCTTTAACTCTTTATGAAACAAAATGGAAATTATTTCTCGTGCAAAGGACAAGTAATCCACAGTGATTTAAGCAGTGGGGTTGCATCCCCTGTTTTCTAGGGGTGTGAAAATACCTTTTTTTGGTCATAATTACGGAATAAAAAGTTATAAAATTACATAAAAAAATAAGAAAAACATTTTTTAACACACACAATTAAAAAATAAAGTTGACGTGTTTCGGCATTTTCATGAATTTCACCCTTAAAGAGGGTTAAGCACCCCTTGCAAGAAACATCAATAAATACATGCATCAAGTATTCCGATTTTGTAAAAAATTTATGTGTAAGGGTTTTTGAGGTCGCTGATTACGAATCCGTCATCAGATGTTGTTAATTCAAAATGGCGCATCCAATATGGTGAACAAAAAAGTCGAAAATGTTTTAATTTTAATGACAAATTGTATACGAAGATTTTTGAGGTCGCTGATTACGAATCATCAATTTTTGTTGAAAATTCCAATTATCACGTGCTTTATAACCAAATAGCTCTAAACTCCTAAAACCCAGACAGGTATTCAGCCTGTGTTTTTTTAAACCAACAAACCCCAAACTCCTAAACCTCAGACAGGTATTCAGCCTGTGTTTTTTTAAACCAACAAACCCCAAACTCCTAAACCTCAGGCAGGCCGATTGTCTATGACTAAAACAGCACAACTCCTAAACTGCAGGCAGACGAAAGACGGCCTATTCATTGTGGTATACTGGAAAACCGTTCTGATAATTTACTTATTTAAAAAATTATCGGTACGGTTCAACTTATGTATTTATTTATTTCTATATCTGTTTATTAACGGGAATCACTCTCTTCTCACGAAAATAATAACAAAAATAAATTAATAAGTGACCAAAGTTAATTAGTAATATAATAATTTTTTTTTTAGAATGAACCTTAATACATTAGGAAAATTACATTCAATGAGTAAATCAAAACATTTATTACTAATTCGCACAATCAATAAACAGTAAACAGTATATTAATACCATTATAAATATAAATCGTACTGCTATCATGCTCAATAAATTTGCGAGAATCTGAAATGTAATAATCAACATTTTTAAAAATAAACATTTTTAACTTTTAACATTGGCTCGTCCAGGAAGGTGGTGTTCATTTTGATCGTTTTTAGTCTAAATAGTCTATCTGCGGTTTGGGAGTTTGGGGTTTATCGGTTTAAAAAAACATAGGCTGAATACCTGTCTGGGTTTTAGGAGTTTAGGGCTATTTGGTTATAAAGCACGTGATAATTGGAATTTTCAACAAAAATTGATGATTCATAATCAGAGACTTCAAAAATCTTCGTATAGAATTTGCCATTAAAATTAAAACATTTTCGACTGTTGTGTTGGCCATATTGGATGCGCCATTTTGATTTAACAACATCTGATGACGGATTCATAATCAGCGACCTCAAAAACCCTTACGCATAAATTTTTTACAAAATCGGAATACTTGATGCATGTATTTATTGATGTTTCTTGCAAGGGGTGCTTAACCCTCTTTAAGGGTGAAATTCATGAAAATGCCGAAACACGTCAACTTTATTTTTTAATTGTACGTGTGTTAAAAAATGTTTTTCTTATTTTTTTATGTTATTTTATAACTTTTTATTCCGTAATTATTACCAAAAAAAGGTGTTTTCACCCCCTAGAAAACAGGGGATGCAACCCCACTGCTTAAATCACTGTGGATTACTTGTCCTTTGCACGAGAAATAATTTCCATTCTGTTTCATAAAGAGTTAAAGACAAGATATTTAGGTAAACCGATTTTCGGGGGTAAATTTTGGGGCTGGTTTTCACCCCTTGAATCTGCATATGGGCCGATAAAAAAAAAAAAAAACACGAGTCTAATATGTTTTTATACTCTACAATATATCAAGTGTTCATCAAAATTGGCGTCTGGAAGATTTGTGTACTTTCCTTGTAAGTATATATGTTTTAATAAATGTATACCCCAGCTTTGTGAATGAGGGAATGGAATAAAATTAAGAAAGTTAATACCTGCACAGCGTTTAGGTTAAGGTCGCGTAAGTCAACCGTCGAATAAATAAAAAATATATCGAAGCGAGCAACGCAGTATAGAAAGAAAAGCTTAATAATTGTATAAAGCCGGGCAAAAATAAACGAAAATTTTTATTTCAGATTATATTCGATTTTTTTCTGTTAAAATACTATTTCGTATATTTCACGCAAGAGGGAACTTTGGAAAATGATCGTCGGTGTTATCATTTTATGTATGATATTTAGAGTGAATGCAGGTATGTGTATGGTTTTTCTTTTTTCTTTTCACCTATATATAAGTTATATATGCATATATATTCACTAAGATATGTTATAATAAGTATGTATAAGTTTGTACCGAAGTCGAATAAACGATAATAAGAGTGTCAGGCACTCACACAACAGGCATACTTGCCCAGTGAGATCCACAAACTTATTTTAAAATTTAAAAAAAAAAAAAAAAATTTAAGCGGACGTTTCGATTAATAATGTGGATACCACAGTTTTCTGACAAATGGACTGCGCAATTAAATTATTTTTTTATTTTTATTTTTACTTTTTTTTTCCGATTTCAGCCGCTATAGACTTTACCAGAAAACAACAAAGTCTTCATTTTACATCTTGTTTTTTCCCTATCTTTGCAATATTTTTTAAATATTTATTTTACATGTAGCTCTATTAGCAGAGTTGTGTGTCTAGTTGGCCTGGGCATCTCCAAAAACAAACCAAAAAAACCCCAAAAAATCAAAAAAAATCTCTGCCATACGAAAATTTATATTTATAAGCCAAGTCTAGGATTTTAGTTCGACATAAGCATCTTACTGTATGCGCGTCATTCGTCAGACTATGGCAAAATAGTTGGAATGCATGATTTACTTGAAAAAGGAAATAAATATCAAGTTCTAGTGGCTCTCAAAAGGGAGCTGTCGTGAAAGAAATCGAATTTCTAACGGTTATCTGTTGAGTGGGTAGACACCGTTAACAAGCTACTCATTCCGATAGGAACACAGAATCGTCCGCCTAATGCGTATTATATGAAGCCGCCGGCAGTTTAGTGCATCTATAGAAACATACTTGACTCAATGTGAGAGCTCCAAAAAATGTTATCCAATGAAATACAGTTTGTGACGACAATACTTTATACTACATATATCAAAATCAAATGCACCACTCCCACGTAGTTAAAATCGACGTATAGAACTGAAAAGAGAGGGCTAGGAATTTAGTGACATCACTGACACGCTTGTAGCAATTTCATACGAGTGTGTTACTAGTAATAAAATGATTTATTACGATACACGTTTAAAATAATTTACCGTTAAATTTCAAATGTTCTACTGAAAAATTAATTTTTTTCAAATATCCAGTATAGTGAATTATTTTAATATATACACACATATGTATATATATATATATATATATATAAACTCGGCCATTTTGGCCTCGCAAGGGGCTGTGCCCCTTGACCCCTCCTGCTTTCATTTCTGTCTCTTTCTCTTCTATACTTTGTATAAAATGATCAAAATTTACAACATAATTCTTACTAGCATCAACACACACAAAAAATAACATAACCACAAAAATCCTATTCTAACATTTACCTTCCGTTATAAAAAATTAAGACATTTTTTCGTTACATATTTCATTACATAAAATTGTGACATTTTTTAAATAACAATAACAAAAATCCTACAAAATTTAACAAACGTTACATAAAATTGGAACATTTTTTTGGGACATTTAGCGTTACATAAAATTGGGACATTTTTTCGAATGGGGGGTAGCCTAAGAATTACGTTGTAATTAATATATATGAATATATAGTGTGTGTGGGTGTGTAGAAAAATGATTAACAGACGTTGTTTTCTATATTTCTATTTTACAGGTTTCTTCAAGATAATCCTTTTACCGGTCTTTTAAGAAGTCCTAATAGTTTGTTAATATCCGTTTTTAACAACTGTTTTTAAATTAAGCAGTTTGTTAAATTTTTAACACTACATTTTTGATCTTGGCGGTAAAAAGTAAAGATTAATTTTTGTTCAGAGAAAAAAAAAAAAAACTTTAAAACTATCCCTTGAAGATAAACATTTATTTGGCATAAAAATTCGTATTAGTGATGTTTTAGATAAAGTAGAGGTAACAAAACAAACAAACAAACAAACAGATTGAAAAACTGAATTAATTTGAATACGTAATTGAGTGGAGATTGGAGTTTTAAGCGGCTGCGTTTTGTACAATTAACGAAAGAATAGAAAAAAACTCTTTGAGCATACTGATTAAATGTAATTATTAAAGAAGTCAAAAATGCCTCGTAAGGAGCGAAGGGTGAAAATTCAAAAAAAATAAAACAAACAAAAGAACGCTCATTACATGAAATATCGTTTTTTAACTGTTTATTACAATTCCGCCGTATTTTAACAGACAATTTTTTTTGTCCAATTTTTAATTATTTGGTTCCATTTTGTATTGACTCGTCTCGTTGCATTAATCGTGAAACCGTAAAAAAAAAAACCCACCGAAAAACACGCTTTATAGTAATGAAAGAACCAATGCCAACCTCTAGTTAGTTCAGTGAACGCAATCAGTTACGTGGGATAGCGTTGCGCTGAAACATAGTATACACACTTTTCTCTGTTTAGTAAACAGCGACGGGTAGATTAATATTTTCATAGTGGATTTTTTCGTTTTTTGTGTGTGTTTTTTGTTGATTTTTTTGAATGGATAAATAAATGTAATGAAAAAAAGATTAAAAAGCCACCACGCCACTATTTTAAACATTAAAAAAACCAAACCAAAAACATCAACGAATTGCGTGCATGATATTGCAGCTCGACGATAAGCTACTAGAATTTTATCATGTTTAAAGACGAGCACGCGTTATCTTCAGTAAACAAAAGGTAGAACTTGGTTATTAAAATTTTAAATTAACTAACAAATTACGTTAATGCAAATGAAATAAATAGCCACATGGCATTAGCACCCGTTTTTAATAAATCAATGAAAATTCTTAAATGTAATACACCATTAATACAGGTGATAAATGTTAAATTATTTATACTTTTAGTGGATCGAAAGCGTATTTGTAGGAGCCTCAGAGCTGGATTTCTTCGGTGTACTTCACTTACGATTAGCATAGCCGTGAAATGCAAAATACAGTAAAAGCAGCGTCTAGTAGATTTATTATTTAATCATAGAACAACGCTTTGGAAACTATTTTTCATACCGTTACGGTTAATGTAAATGTCAAAGAAATACAATTGCCCGAAACCTTTAAATTTCTTACCGTATTCAAAAAAAATCATCGAAATAAGCACATCGAAAAATCGTTCAATCACCCGGTGTTTTAATTAAATTATTTCCTTGTAAAATTACTGAACGAAATACGAATTTTAGATAACGATACTGAAAATCCGATTAATAATAATAATTTCAATTCAATTCAATTTAATTTCAATTCAATTTATTTATTATTATTATTATTATTACAAAATTTCACAAATGCGCTAAGTAGCGCGAATAGTGAAAAACAAAAAGTAAAATTAAACATAATATCTTCGAATTACAATGAAGTGCGAATATAGCGATAAAAGCATGAAATAAATGAGATAATAATAAATACGAAAATTAAAAATAACATATACGGATTACAAATGAAGTGCGAAATATAGCGATAAATGCATGAAATTAAATGAAGTAATGATAAATACATATATTATAATCAGTTGAATTGAAACAAAATAAAAATTGTTTGTATAAATATGTTGAAAACAGGAGAAAAGTATATAAATGATTAAATAAAAAAAATAAAAAAATAATGCTATTTTAAAAACTAACAAAATTGAATCTATCTGAAAATTAAATCTACAATTTAAGTATATAAATTATTTATATAACCTATCACCAGCCAAGCTCAACATATTCCCACAATATTTCAACTCTGACGTGTACTGCAAATGTAATAACCGAAATAAAATAAATATAAAGCTAGGTAAATTAATAAAATGTAAAGATATACGTAAATAGATAAAAGATATAAATTAAGTAATAAACTAAATAGAATAAAAATATAAATAAGATAACTAAATATAAAATATATAAAATATGTAAATATAACGTAATAGTAAGAGTAATGTAACCTATTGAGTAGTATTTATAGAAGCTGGTACTTAAATGATAACACATTAAATTTATAAGTATTTATATTAAATGATACAGTCTCGTTTAACAAAGGGGCCTAAATGAGATGTCATTTGAGAAAACATGTATTAATGTAGCCTGCAGTCATCCATATAACCCCCAGCATATTTTGGAGAAGCAGTCTCAATTTACGAAACATCCCGGCAGATATATTTGACTAAGAAAATTTCACTTGACATCTTTAAAAATAATAATGGCAATAATATTAATAATACAGTAATAAAAATGAGGATAAAACCAGTAACAATAATAATCATGCAAGTGGCGTAGACATATTTACTAATAATGGTTATCAAAATATTTATTATCAACAGAATCAGGTTTGAAAGATTAGAAACATAACGATTCAATTGTGCCGAAGAAACTACATGACCCATATATACAATTATAATATTTATGATAGTTATATTAAATAATAGTAATAGTAATAATAATAGTAATAGTAATAAGTAACAGCAATGAGAGTAAATAACAACGACACTTAACAACAGTAATAAACAAATACTCAGAATGAAAATGAAGATTGTAATTAATGCCGGAGTATAAGAAAGGGTTTATCATATCTGCGATAACAACATTTATTGAGTCCCATTAGCCGTGATGTATTGAAGTAGGTGTTTGTGTCTCTTTTTATAATTTAATAAGTGTACTTTTAAGCTGGACGGTAAAGAGTTGAAAATAATAGACCCTTTATAAACTGCTTGTATACGTGTGTGAAATTTTCGAAAGTCTGGAACAGGGGCAATTTCTACATTTGCAGACCTTGTTTTCCCATGGGCAACTGAAATATTGAATCTATCCTTATATTTAAAAACGAAATTTAGTATTTGTGAAGTGTATAACTCTGTAACTGATAAAATAGCATTATTTGGCGACGGATCAATAGCCCGTTTCACTGCTCTCTGTAATATTTCGACGGGACTTATATGAGTTACTGCTGCACCTCCCCAATAGATGATTCCATATCCAAGTACTGGCTGATATAGGCCTAAATATAATCTGCGTAAATTCTGAGCTGTGAAATAGTCACGTGGGTAGTAAAAAATGTAATTAAGTCTTCTTAGTTTTTTTGTCAAGTATATGGTATGCTTATTCCACGCGAGTTTGCTGTGCAGCATTAAACCTAAGTATTTGATTTCATAAACCCTTTCAATTGAAATGTTACCACCGTAAGAAATACAAAATCTGTCCCAAAGCCCTTGATCCTGATAACTGTAAATCATAAATTTAGTCTTATTTTCATTTAGGGATAATTTGTTATGTTGTAACCATGTACAGATTTTTTGTATATCTTCTTGCATGGGTGAATGCAATTTTTCTGGGAAGCGGGAATTCAGCACTAGTGCAGTATCGTCAGCATAGGTAAATATTTTTCCATTTACAGACAAATTACACAGATCGTTTATATATGTATACCAGAAATAGATAAGGACCTAAGATACTACCCTGAGGAACCCCAGTTTCCTGTATAGTACTGTCGCTAAAGACACCATTAATTTTAGTTACATTTTTCCTACTAGTTAAGTATGTTCTGAACCAGTTATAAATATTACCCCGAAAACCGCAGGCGTATAATTTCTTTAGTAAAATTTGGTGATTTACCGTATCGAAAGCTTTCCTTATATCGAAATACACAGCTACCACAGATCTGCCTTCTTCTAGATGCCTAGTTATATATGTAATGTGTTCAAAAACTGCTAAGTCAGTTCCTTTATCCGGTAAAAAGCCATATTGATTGGGACTGAAAAATTTTTGATCATCTAGAAAATTTATTACTAATTTCTTTACACATCTTTCAAAAATTTTAGAAATTGTGGAAGTAATACATATTGGCCTGTAGTTAGATACTTCATTTTTACTCCCGCTTTTGTACACTGGAGTAATTATACCTGTTTTTAGTATGTCAGGAAAAATTCCAGTTTTCACAGATTCATTAAATAAGAAGCATAGAGGTTTTATGAAATAGCTCAGATTATCTTTGATTAGTTTAATTGATATATTATCCAAACCAAAGGAAGATTTATTCGGTAGTGATAGAATAGCCCCCTTAATATCATCCAACGTGAAATCGAAAAAAGCAAAAGAATTCAATTGTGGATGTGGTGTCAAGTCGTCTGATACTCAAAAATGTAATTGGATTGAATGTTAACAGTTGTATTGTTCGCGTTAAAGTTTAATCAAAACGTTATCTGAGAGATAATACCGACACGACGGTACATGGATTTAGGTAAGATAAGAAATATATTTATTTTCTTTATCGCTTAAAACAGTGATTAGAATAGCGAAGACATAAGTAGCAAAAATATTAAGATGGCCCAGCAGGGGCCAGCCCAACAACTTACAAAACCATTAAATTATAGTGAGATGTTACAATATCAAAAACTTCCAACCAGAAAACAAGCTATTATAATTCATGCTATAAACGAAACAAAAATAAAAGATTACATAATTACAGTCGGACAAATAGTAGGAGCGAATAACATTTTATTCGCTTCAAGAGTATCTAACAACAGAATCTGTATCTATTTAAAAAATGAAGAAGTGGTAGATAAATTAACAAAGGAGCACAGTACGATAAAAATTGGTAATACAGAGATGAAAATACGGAAACTTATAAATCCAGCGAGAAGAATCGTTTTATCAAATGTATCTCCGCACATACCAAATTCGGTGTTACAAAACGAGTTAAATAAACTGAACATAAAAACTATTTCGACGATAACTTTTATTAGGGCAGGTTTGCATTTGGAAGAATACAAACATGTATTAAGTTTCAGACGGCAGGTGTACGGCTTAGTACAAGAACCTAATAATTTAAATGAAAGTGCTGAAATTCCAGAATATATCGATATCATGTACGAAGGTGAAAAATTTAGAATTTATATTAACTTAGATGGAAACTCTTTTCGTGCAGATCGTGAAAATAATTTGCAGAAGGAGGAAAATAGTGATAACAAATTAGAAGAGCTAAGCATATTAGGAAAAAGGCAACATTCGACAACAACAGAAAACACGACAACAAATGACGATAGTGATCTGTTTGGGAACGCTTGTTTGTCTAATGCGTCGAGCCTAACTACGCTAGATGACACGGAAATTGAAAACCCAGAACCGCTAATAACGGGGAAAATAATTGTAGAAGAAAAGGAAGAGAAAACCGAGGAGATCGAAATGAACAGTACACTAATCGTTGATATGAGACAGGAAGCTGCGGTCAATAAGGAACCAAAAGAAAAACCGGATTATCCGCAAGAAGAGCAGAAAAATAAAAATAGAAGCAAAGATGCAATTTGCGATCATAAAAGTTTGGAAAAAAGCACTTTAAATTTAGGCAAAAAAAAAGTAGGTACAAAAAAAACTAAAACAGAACAAGATAACATACTCGAAAAGGCATTAATAACAATAAAAGAAACAATCGAAAGTCAATTCAAACACAAAAAAGGAATTTTTAATTATAAACAAATACTACAATTAATCACAAATATAAATAAAAATGAACATGTAAATGAAACCATTAAAAACCTATTTCAGTTGGAACAGATAAATAATGACGCGCTTATCGCACAAATGCAGTACATTCATGAAAGCATAAATGACAGATCAATTAAAATAAAAATTACTAAAATAATAAATAAAATTAAAAAAGAAAATAATAAAGAAAACATATAAAATCTAAAAAAAAAAAGTAGAAATTAAAATGGTTCAAATAATACAGTACAATGAAAACCACTGTAAGTTAGCAAGAGATATCTTATTAAGCAAAATAATTACGGAAAATATTGATGTTGCGTTCATTTGCGATAGATTCAGTAGCAAGTACGTGCCCATCAATTATAAAACTATTATACATAATAAATTACAAATAATTTACCGTGTTGGTATCCTAATAAACTGTATATATGCACATAATGAATACAATGTGTTAGTAATCCAAATAGATAAAGTAAATTTCATATTAACATATATACCACCGAATAATTTGTCATATCAATACTTTCAATTCTTAGATGTTTATATTAGAAACAATAACTTCATTAAATTTATATTACTCGGTGACCTCAACTCAAGACACTTATCTTGGGATAAAGTAAATAACCCTAGAGGGAAACAATTATACAATTTAATACAAATTCATGATTTAAAGGTGTCAAATATTAAAAATAAATACACATTTAAACGGAAAAATCAGCATAGTACGATCGATTTAACACTCATTACAAACAATATTGCACAAGTAATTAGTGATTGGAAGGTATCTCATGAAATTAACCACAGCGATCATAGTTATATATTATTTAATTTTCAACCAAGATATAAAAGTAATAAAGAATACGTGAAAGCAATAAATTATCATAAATTAGAGAAAAATATAACTAAATTTTCATATAAATTAGATTTAAAAGTTTCGTGTAATTCGGTAAATGCTATAGAAAATTGGTTAGAGGAATTTCAGCGGTATGTAAATACTGTATTACAGCACTCATACATAAATAAAGAAAAATCAACTGTCTACTGGTGGAATGCAAACCTACAAAACCTAAAATTTAACGTTAATAAACTATATAGGAAATATCGAAACTGTAAGAACGTAAATTTAAAAACGGTACATTACAATAAATACAAGAATAAATTTAAAAAATATAAGTATGAAATTAAAGTAGCTAAAATGCAAGCCTGGAGAAAACTAATAAGTGATAAATCGGTATTTGGATTAAAGTATAAAATATTAATAAGTAAATATAAAGATGTTAACATACCCACATTAGATAAGTCCGCCTACTCTGACAGCGATAAAGTAAAACTACTAAGTTCTAAATTATATTTAAAAGCTAAACCGTTCAAAGTGAAAATAATAAATAATGAGTTCGTAAATTATGTTCAAAAAGACGAAATCAGCACGATTATTAAGAATCTTAAAAACAAAATATCAACAGGAGTGGATGAAATTTCAAACGGTTTTTTAAAGAAGTTCAATATTAAATATCCTGATGTAATAGCGAAATTAATCAATTTATTGTTTTATTATAATTATTTCCCGGAAAGGTGGAAAATAATGAGGACGGTGATTCTACCTAAAATCAGTAAAGACCCAAAATTGTCTAGCTCGTACAGAGCAATTTCATTAATATCAAACTTCAGTAAAATATACGAAAAATGTTTACTTAACAAATTACAAGATTTCGCAAACAAAAAGAATATAATTAATAAAAACCAATTTGGTGCATTAAAAGGCAGATCATCGGAATTAGCAATATGTAATATTATTCAAACCATAAAGAGTTTTAAAAAGAAATCATTAAAATGCTGTCTAATCACACTGGACGTAACGAAGGCTTTTGATAGCCTGGACCTAAATAAACTTATTGAATTATTAAAGAAATTAGAATTAGATAATGGATTGTTAAATATTTTAAATCATTATTTCAATAATAGACACACTATGATACAGATAAACAGTTCATCCTGTAAAAAAAAAATTGTTATGGGTTTACCCCAAGGGTCAGTGTTAGGACCATACCTTTGGAACATCGTTGTTTCACAAATGTACAACTTAATACTACCAAACGATATACAAATAATTACATTCGTAGATGATATTGCCATTCTCATTGCAGATAAAAACGAAACAATGGTGGAAAATAAAATATATAAAGTCTACACTAAAATTCAAACATGGCTCACGGAATTTAATCTTGAAATAAACGAAAATAAATCAAACTATATTCTTTTTAACAGTAAAATTAATAAAAAACCACTTAACCTAATGCAGTTCGGATTAAATATCAAATATGTAACGCAAATCAAATATTTAGGTGTTATTATAGACAATAATTTAAAATTTTATAATCATTTTAATAATGTAAGAAATAAAATTAACAAATTCTTGCCAATTTTCAATAAACTTTTCAATAATAGTAATCGAATAAATTATAAAAAGGGTATTATATTGTATAAATGTATAATAGTACCAAATATTATTTATGGTAGTATTATTTATTTAGATATGCTAGGGACTAACAGATTTCAAAATATAATTAAAAGCTTTCAAAGAGAGATTGCAATTAAACTGATTAAAGCGTATAGAACTACCAGCTATATGGCCGCAATAGTTATCGCAGGCATATTACCTATCGAATACGAACTGCATAAACATATAAATGTATTTTTAATAAAAAATAAAGTTGAGATTAACCATAGATTTAGTAATGTTAGATATAATTTTCCTTATTATAAATATGAAAATAAATTGTTAAAAGAAAAACAATTTAAGAAAATTTTAAATGAACACTACATTAATAAATATCAGGAGATATGGAATAACTATAATGGACTAGCTAGACATTTTTTTCCTAATATCATAGACAGAATGAATAATAATGACTTTGTACCAAATTTTTTTAACGTGCAGTTCATTTCCGGACACGGTAATTTTGGAATTTATTTATATAAATTTAAAATTACAGACAATGAAAACTGCAAAAGATGTAATTTCACAGATAATGTAGGACATATATTAAATGGCTGTAATCACAATAATAAGATTTTTAACAACTTATACGCAACAGATTTAGTTACAAACCTCTTTAATGAATTTAATAAATTTACTGTTGAAGAAATTACACACCGAAAGCAAAACTTGATAAATTAGTATTAAGTATTTATAATAAGAAATAATCAGTACACGATTGTAAAATGGGATCGCAGGCAACCAAAAACTTAATTGGATGGGGCCTGTTGTGAACATTATAGAAAAAAGTAAAATTGTAATATTATTAAAAATAAATGACCTCGCCCAAAGTATTGGGAATGAGGAAAAAGAAAAAAAAAAAAGTCGTCTGATACTGTACCTACATTGCTTTCGTTGAGGGATATCTGTTTCACACTATTTTCGAAATATGTGTTGAAATGTTGCGCTACCAAATATTCGTTAGACTTTACCGCTATTTTCGTATTATTAATATTTATTTCTTCAATTCCTCTCACATTCTGTCCAATTGCATTTTTTACAACGCACCAGTGGTCTTTTTGATTTGATTTGCACTTGTCTAAGAGGCGTGTGTAATATTGTTTTTTGGTTTTCCTAACAGTTTGTTGAGCCCTTTTTGCCGCAGCTTTATAGTTATTTAATAAGACAGTATTATTTGGGGAAAGCTTAGATAATTTATAAGCTTCACTCTTGATCTTGGTTAAATGAAGAATTTCGTTATTTACCCACGGTGATCGTTTATTTTCTTTCGGTTTACATTTTTTAAATTTGTTACATTGACTTATTAATCCCGTAATTTTATTAATAAACCAGTCAAATTTCTCCTTTACCGTCGCGGAACTAATATATAATGGTGAAATATTAAGTTTATATAATTCTTCTCGAAACAGTTGTTTATTAAAAAAGCACTTTGCACGATCATTCGCTTTTATACGTATATGTGATTTTAATGAAAGTTTAACACTTATAGCAGAGTGATCTGAAAAGTCGGTGTCTATTATAGCATATTCGTACTTAGAGTCAAAAATGTCCTTATTAAGCCCACGGACAAATACGTGATCGAGACATGATACGTACAAATCCCTGGGGCGTCTATAGGTAGGTTGGTTAATTATACTATCAAATCCCTTTGAATTTAATAATCCTAGGTAATCTCCGCAACTTAGATTTTCTAAAAGATTTATATTCATGTCACCGGCTATAATACAATTTCTAGATGAGTTATCAATTATCTTGCTTAAATCATTAATAAAATCTTTATACTTTGACTCGCAGTTCCTATAGCAACCAATAAGTGTAATATTCCCTACATTTTCAACATTGATGCATAGTCCAACAAAGTTACTAGTTATACTAGTTAATCTAACGTTTGTAAATCGAAACCATTCTACAACATAAATAACTACCCCTCCTGATCTTTTCTCATTATTACACTGGTCAATAGCTATGTAACCTGGGATACGGTATCGAATTACTTCCTCAGTGTACAACCATGTTTCAGTTAAAATGATGAAATGGTAGTCTGTATTATTTTTTAGTAAAACAATGAGGTCATCAAAATGTTTACGAAGGCTTCGAATATTCAAAACAAATATATTAAAAATGTCTAATTTCATTTATTTATAAGAATAAGAATAATAATAATAATAATAATAATAATAATAATAATAATAATAATAATAATAATAATAATAATAATAATAATAATGTTTTTAAGAATGCTAATTTAAAAAAAAAAAAAAGAAATCCGTTTACATAACCGACACGAAAAAATTAAAAAACACATATTACGGGCAAAAAGTGTCGATTGACGGACTAGATGATAAATTATTGGTAACGACAATAACGAAATTTAGCACAAGTAAATTATTATTTTAGCGGTTTGGAAGGATCGTTAGAGCATATAGTTCAGCAATGTATCAAAAATTTGAACAAAGAAGTAAAATTTTATTGAAAGCAATCCTAGCAGACCTAAAAACTTCACCTTTAACATAGTGGCGTACCTGAACCATTTTTTTATTTGAGCGGATGGGGATGAGGGTCAAAAAATCAAAAAAATTGAGCGCAGGAACAACAAGAACATTAAAAGACAAATGTTACATTTTTTTAAAATCTAGTACCGTTTTTTTTTTTTTTTTAGGATATACTAATAACCAGAGCCATATGACACAACAGCAACAACTAACAAAATCTAGATTACGTTTAATTTTCGTTTTCTTTTCGGGTTTTTTCTTTCGTTTTTTTTTCTTCTTTTTTTATCTACTTTAAATAAACTGAATTGTGTGTACCAACTTCCACAATCTCCGTAAATATTTCTTATCTATGCACTCCCGTGAGTTGATCGAATGAAAAATGCAACAAATGTGATTAGGAAAAATCTTTCCACTAGTCCGCCGGAATTTCAAGTTTATTGCGCGCTAGTGAGAAAACGAGAATTATCTCCGTGTGAAAAATGAAGAATATTTACCTGTTTGTTAATTGCTATAAGAAAAGTGGAAAAATATCCCGCATTGAACTATTTTCACCCTCGCTATAAAGCGATTAAAAAGAGAAAACAATAAACGACCCGGTTATTTTATAAATAAAATTTAATTAAACATGAATGGAAAAGACAAATAACCCGGTATTATAAGGCGTATCACTTGAAAAAATAATTTCATTACACTGTAAGTATAATAAATATAATTCCGCCCCTCATGATCAGTTGCTCAGTTTTCTGTGATCAAATCTCTCAAAAATTTCGCCCCCCCCCCTTCCGCAAGTACGCCACTGCTTCATAGTAGCTCAACTAAATGCGACCGAATGTAGATATTTCATATTAATTTTTAAAGGATAATGAAATAATAGTCATGTAAAATGGAAAATATAAATAAGAGTAAGCTGGCCAGAAAACTGGGCCAAACAAAAAAAAGTAATAAAAAATCATATAACAAAAATGGGGTAAGTGATAAAATCAAAATAATCGATTAAAGGTGCAACTTGATAACGAAAAAGAGAAAGCGACCGGAATATATTATATCGAAAATTCCGAGAATTTCACTTATAAATATATATATACTCGCTGATATCAAGATTTTTTAAAACAGTCGATAAAAATCATTTGTCGTTTATAGTGTCCGACCGAAGGTGAGATTTTGGCTGAAGTCTTCGAATTCCAGTATTTAATAATGGATAAGACGCTTGGCTACCAATTAACCGGAGGTATCATTTTTTCGGGAGTTGTATCGTTCCGGATCCAAGTGCTCCCAGTTTTACCCAGCCTTAAATAATTGGCTACCAGCGAAATCTGGGAAAGTAAAGACGGATCCCAAGTAAAAAGGAACTGGCCCTAGTATTCTCCTTAGATCCATTAGGTCCTTAAGTACATTATGAAAAGCTTATTTCCACAATCTATAATACCTTATCAAAGATATAGGAGATTCATTTTGCTTTAATTAAATATTTACTTTTCAATGCAAAATTATTTACATTCAGTATTTGGTTTTAAATTCAGAATAAGTTCTTATTAAACGACAAATTAAAAAATAGTTTAGGAAATGAATTTTAATTTCTACATGCAAATTAAAGGTAGTCCTTAAATAATGTGAATAGTTTGTTTTCAAACAGAAAAATGATAGTGAAATTTAAAATGAAAAATTCTTATTCTTACTTTATAAAAACTATTATTTTCAACATTTCGACTTACGAAAAATATACTCAGAAAAAAATTAGGAAAACGAAGATTAATAGCCAATAAGAAAATATCGCTAATAATTAAGTTCTCTATCCAAAAAATTTGTTCAGCAACTTTAAACAATTGTTCACTTGCTCTACGCTTGTCGGAAGAGCGAATAAATGCTTGATGGTTTATCTTTAAAAATATTCTTGCTAGTCGATTTCCCAGAAACTCTTATGCGGGATTTAAGTTAAAATCTACTATACGACTGCGCTACTTTCTAAAGGGGCATAGTGGCTAATCGTGTGTTGATTGTTAAATGTTCCGTTTAGTTTAACATCTGCGACGGCGTTGTTGCCAGGTATGAACATCTACTTTATCTTTTTCTTCACTGCTTCTAGGATAATTACTTAAATCGGACCTAATCGGTGACTAGTAAGATAGCGGCTTCTTCGAATAACGACTTTCCATACTGAATAGTTTGTATTATTATGACTGTCCGAATGAATCTCTTCAACCTTTTTGCCGATACACCGAACGCACTTTTATCATTAACACTGCGAGAAATATGCCAGCACTTTCCTAACCATTCTTCTTTGCTTAACCGTATTCCTTATCTCAACTGCGTATAGTATTTCATTTTTGAATGTTTTGATTTCGGGAATAGCGTTTATATTTCTCGAATCTGTTCAGTGAAATTATTTACGGCTAAATTAACACTATATTCGGATTTTTTCTTAAGTCAATCTCTCTAAATAGATTACAATTTAGCGACTTTTTTCCTAACATCCGATTGGACGGGTATGCGATCAGAACTTAAATCAATAAAGTTCTTAATGGCCGCATAATTATCCAATATACGTTTATGAACAAAAGATCTATAACCTCGGTAATTTTAATCTAAACGCCAATGTGTTTAGTTTAAATCCAACGACGATGAGTATCTTGTAGAGCTTTTTTAAATAACTCTCTTTGCTGCTAGCTCAACGTGAACCCAGTTGAGTATCACCCTTTTTTAAGATAAGCCGATATTCTAGCTTATTGATAAGCTCTACCAACATTATTTAATTTATGTTTGAAAAAGCAGTAAATCGCGCAGATACGTTGCTTGTTATTTTACCGATGTTTGCAGTAATAGCTTGAATATATAGTTATATTTCCCGACTGCACGATATTTTCCTTTATAACAATTTCTAACTCACCTTGCGCTTCATCATACCGTATTGTTAAGATTTTAATGTATGATTTAGTAGTTAAATGAGTTTTTCCGAAATAAAGCCACTATTAATATAATTATCACGCGGGAAAACCTATTTTAGGAGAACCAGCGTCCATTTCCATTCCAAATAGTGAACAGAATTATTTTGGTTTTTTTCATTTGGAACTCTCGGGAGGAGTTTTTTAATTCGAGCTTTAGCAGCCAATTACTAATTGTCCGCAGTTCATCTATAGTGGTAGCAATCATTGTTAATATGTTAGCTGATGTTTAATTTCATACGCCACGACAGAATCAGTTTGTTTCTTCTGCGACTCAGGCATGTCTGCGCCTGGATATTAACATCAGATACTGATTCTCTGAACCTGTGTATAAAAATCTGGAACAATGCTAACCGACTGGCATATCACTGTGAGACTCTTTCAACAGCGGAATTTTTGTACTATTTTCTCTATTTAGTAAGTCTTGATTAAGCAACTCTTCCAGTTTGCTATTTATTCACCAGCACAGTGTAGTTTATTGTTACGTGTGAACACAATTAAGTTTGTAAATATGAGCTGAAGTATTGTTTTTGAAATAAGGTTCTATTTAACTTATTTATTTCAAAAAAGTAAAAAAAAAACACTGGCTTACGTATATTAGTTTACATATTCGCTACTCCCGCTACACGTTATCGTTAATTTTAAGTTTAACTTGTTTCGAACAGCTCTGTGTAAATATATTTGATTAGATTTGAGTTCGCATTCTACCACACTCGGATTGAACTGAATATTTCGTGAGAAATAGCCGATACAGCGAAATCGAATGCGTTTTTCAGGACCTCGAATTTACGAATATGCAAACTGTACACGACTGTATCGAACAACTGAAATACTTTTTTTGTAAGATCGAACTCCATTATTAGACTGGATAACACCGTGACCAGTATATTAGAGCTTCCCCTAAGGTAAAAAGAAAATCTTACAATAACAACTCGCGTCAGATTGCGATCAAACTAGCTTCTAGCCTAGCGAAGTGGTCCCGGAGCGTGCACAGTCTCATTATCCCGTGGAAAAGTTTATTCCTGATTTTCCATTCAACCGGTGAAATATTACGCAACAGTTGGCCGAGCGATATAGTAGAAAGAGAGTGAAGACTGAATAGAGAGAACGACAAAGAAACGGTAAAAGTGTAAATCCGTCCCATAGGCTTTGCTGGTTGGAAATTTTGAAGATGTGTGCCAAATACGTACGTATGCAGTAGGTGTATTGATGACGAAAAGAGAAATACGGATTATCGGTCGATGCACACGGGCCTATGCTTTTGATGACGTCAGGACTATCCTTATAGAAAGAGAAGACATCGCTGCGGCCAACCGTTATCGTTAATGCAGTCGACAAGGTGCGCCGAAGAATTAACCGGAAAGCAGCTGCAAGCCAGCTATGATTTACGCGAGTCTGGCGTTTGAGGTGGCTCGGCGGGACGTTCATTAAATTGTATTTAAAAAATTTTCTAGCGCTGGCGTCAGCCGAGCTGCTGGCAATTTGTTTCGCTGGTTTTCGCTGCTTCGGTGCCAGTTAAGACACTGCGCCGTCTAGCTTCTAGCGAGCAAGTATTAAAAAATCTATTTTTCGGCCGACATAAATTTCCCGGTTGATTTTTGCGTTTTGCTGCAACAGAAAGTCAACGAAAAACCGAAAGACGAGTGAAGAAAAAAGAAAGAGAGAGAGAAAAAAACGGAAGAATAGAAAACTAAATAAATAAAGTAGTCGAGCGACCGAGGAAGACGCTGAGGGAGTGTGTTTCTGCGAAATAATAACGAAAAAATTACAAACCTACATAAAATGTGCAAGGTGAACGGGATGGAAATAGAATAAAAAACGCGCATGTTACGATGGACGAGGGATGAGTAGGGGGGGGGGGGGGGAGAAATTTTACGACTGTTCTAGAAGAAAGTTTTTCCGCGAAACTATTTATTTTAATAATGACTACTGTCATCCAGCACTTACCTACTCGGTAGACTGGCGTGACGACCGGAAATTTATAGACTTTGTTAAAAGTCTGCGTCAAGCCTCGCCCCCCCCACCACACCTGTATGCTGTTACCCTCCCTCGCGCGTATTTGTTTTTAATTTTTCATCCGTTCCGTTTTAACGGCCATTTTTCTCGTCGCTTTCGCTCGATTAAGCAAATTTTCTAATCTGTTCTGCTGCATTTCAGTCGATTCCGCATGCGCGGTTTTTTACTCTGTTCTTGCGGTCGGAAGCGAAAAATTTTACCCTTAGCGAAGCGAAAATAAACGACAGAAGCGAACGATTTTTCAAGCAGGGGAGCCACTTGGCATTCGTACTTCCACATACACATATTCATTCAAAAAGGCCGTCTTCTAAACTGGCATTTTTTCATTTTAATTAATGCACTAATAAGTAAATGATACGCGGTGAACGTGCACCGACGAGACCGTTTAATAAAAATAATGAAAAACTATGAACGTAAGACTAGCAGCATTTATTCCGGTTAACATTCCATCTTTAAACCGGCATTATAGTATAAAGTATAAATCAACGTTTGGGAACATATCTAAACGGAATCACCGCCTATCTCCTAATTATCAAAACAGGGCAAACAATATATGCGATTTTCGAATTTGAAAGATTGACGACCGTATTATACGGCGAGGGAATGATCGCTAGAGCAGTATTTTGCATTCGGAAAACTAGGCGCTAATATAAAAGGAAAAATAAAAAATACTCGTATATTACAAACATGCACTGGAAGAAATAATAATCGAAATAGCGACGCGTGAAAATAATCTACGACAGAAAAATAATATGTAATAGGTAGTAGAAGTAAACGAAAATAGCCCGGAAACATTTTTTTTTTTTTTTTTTTTTTTTTTTTTGTCCCCAATTCGTAATACGATGGGGTAAATATATTTAGAAAATTTATATAAATAACAGGTCTGTCCTGAGCCCTTCCATTTAAGTTTATGGAACCCTGACAGACTGTTTTACAATGTTAATAATAATTAGTATTCCTTAAATATTAATATTAATACAGGTGTACATGTACTTTACGGTGATTTATTTCGGCTATCGTAAAACTACTGAACATATTTTAAATAGCTTAGTTACTAATTGATCAGGGCTAATATTGCTGAAATCTGTATTACTATGGTTACAGCCGGAAAGGATATGCTTAATATTATCGGGAAAGTTACACGCGTTACACAGTTATTTGAGTGTGCAATTTTATGTTTATGTAAATAATCTTTAAATAGACCGTGTCCGGTAAGAAATTGTACATTAAAAAAATTTGGCGTAAAAACTTTATTATGTAGTCTATCATCTATGGTTGGAAAAAATGTTTAGCTATACCGTTATTATATTGGTCCCACTGCGCCTGAAATTTATTATTATAATATTTATCTAATATATAAGTTTAAACTGTTTAAGCGTTAACGAGGTTTGTTCGTGTATGAAGCAAGGCCGATGATACGGTACGTTAAGGAATTCATGAATTTTAATATTATTTTCTATTAAAAATATGTCAATATGTTTCTGTATTTCGTAACTTAATGGGGTTTAATACCTGCAATGACAGCGCTTGCCATGTAGCTGGTAGTTCTATAAGCTTTAATCATTTTTATTGCAATAGTTCTCTGAAAACTATTTAATATATTTTGAAATCGTTTAACTTTTAAAATGTCTATATATATATTACACTACCATAAAGTATGTTAGGCAATATTACGCTTTTATATAAGGTTAGTCCCTTCTTGTAATTTAATCGGTTATTATTATTATATAATTTGTTAAATATAATTAAAAATGTATTTATTTTTTTAGTGATATAGTGAAAATGATTATAAAATTTTAAGTTATTGTCTATTATTATGCCTAAGTATTTGCTTTGACTAACCATGCTGATATTTAATCCGTATTGGAGCAAATTTAATCTTTTATCCTTTAAGTTTTTGTTAAACAACATGTAAGTTGACTTAGATTCGTTAATATTTAAATTGTATTGTTCTAACCATTTCGCGATTTCTGTATAAACCTGGTAAACTTTATTTTCCAATAAATTTTCGTTCTTATCGGCTATTTGCAATATCATCTACGAAAGTGAAAATGTTTACATTAGTGGGTAATCTAATGTTATACATTTGAGAGAAAACTATGTTCCACAAGTACGGTCCTAAAACAGACCCTTGCGGTACTCCCATAACGGTTTCTTGTTTTTTTGAATAATTACCGATTTGTAATACAGTGTAGCGGTTTTCGAAATATCGATTTACAATGTTCAACATGCCATTATGTAATCCTAGTTCCTTTAATAATGCAAGTAATCTATTTAAATCTAAACTGTCGAAAGCCTTTGTTATATCAAGAGTAAGTAAGCATGTACGGTAATTTTTATTTTTGTATATTCTTATTGTTTGTAAAATATTGTGAATAGCCAATTCAGACGATCTGCCTGGTAATGCGCCATACTGGTTATCATTTATTATTCCGTTATTTTCTACAAATTCTTTTAATTTATGAAGAATACATTTTTCATAAATTTTACTGAAATTATATAACAAAGATATAGCTCTATATGAAGTAGACGAGTTTGGATTTTTATTAATTTTAGGTATTATAACTGTTTTACTTAATTTCCATTCTTGAGGATAATAACTATATTTAAATAGTACGTTAATAACTTTCGGTATTACATCTGGTAACAAATTATGAAATCTTTTAATAAATCCATTTGATATTCCATCAAGTCCTGCTGACACTTTATTTTTAAGTTGTTTAATAATTACGTTAACTTCTTCTTTAGTAATCGATATGGTTACGTTAGGTTCATGTACTTCTGCTTTAAATGGTTTTACGTTAAGGTTTGACATCAATAAGTCGACTTTATCCTTTTCTGTACACGCATAATTATCTAATGTTGGTATATTAATACTTTTTTTTTTATTAGTTAATATTCTGTATTTTAATCCAAAGACATTTTTGTCTTCCAGTAATTTTTTCCAGGCTTTCAACTTAGCGTTTTTAATCATAAACTTATATTCCTTAAAATTTACTTTATAATTATTGTAATGGTTATGTTTTACATGTATGTTTTTACAGTTTCGATACTTTTTGTATAAATTATTTACCAGTAATTTCTTTATTTGTAATTCAGTATTCCACCAATAGACAGTTGACCGGATGGTGGAGTATGAACTATTTAGAATTGTGTTGACATAGTCTTGAAAACTATTCAACCAACTTTTAATTTGTTGTATATCATTGCAGATAATATGTACATCAATCATATAACTGTATTTTCTTAAGTTAACTGCTAACTTATTGTAGTTAATAACTTTAATAACACTTTCTTCTGTCTTGCTCGTCGCCCAAATTACGTTAAAAGTAATATAAAAATGATCACTGGAAACATGGTGACTGTAGTTGCAGCAAACACGATCGCATATTGTTAATATAATCTATTAAACCGCCGACCCATTATAGGATACAGAATTGGAGATGTGGCAAATTGAACGGAAACATTATTCAAATAATTCGAGTTTCAACGTTCGATGATTTCGACGGTATGAACATTTACGCACTGATTTATTAAGCGGGTCGATTGTAACTGTCATTAAAGAGACTTTGCCCACCGTACAAAGAAATGCTTCATAACGAACCTGGAGGCGCTAGATCTTTTTCTCGCTATTAAAATTTAAGGCGCCTTTTTTAAACGTAGCAGCATCGGCGTCGCCAGCGGGGAGCAGGGGGGCAGCTGGCCCCCCTGGAGCCTTGACACTTTTTAATTAGCTGGCCATGATGAGTATTCACAGGCGCGTAATCGTGGACAATTTGGAAGACTTTTATAATAAACTAGTAAAACAATTAGCCAGAAGTCCACGAAAATTATGTTTTAATTAGGATTTTATTCTTGTTTTACAACTTACAAATTTTATTTTTCCTATTACTCATGTCCTCTTTCTATCATCTTCCCATCCTGGCTCAACGCCAGTGCGTAGCAGTATTATTAAATTATATTGTATGTATGTGTACATAAATGTTAAAACATATACAGCGGCCTAACCGTCTACAACGTGTTAAGTTTAGTGTTATAAATGTTACCTATTTAAAAAAAAAAAAATTAAGATGTAATACCCATTTAGGTAAAGAACTGTTTCATATATATATATACATATATCATATATGAAGAAAAAAAAAAAAATGTGTTTTCGGTTTTCTCAGGAATATAATGTGTGGGAAGGGGAGAGATAGGATATAACAAGAGTCATAATAAAGAGCAGAAAAATCAAGTTTCAACATATTGGAATACGTATATAAGATACAGTGACGTAGTATAGTGTGGTGGCCGGAGAGGCGGCCCGCCCCGGGCGCCACTTCTAGGGGCGGCAAAATTTCACAATACATAATAATATCTTGTAGAAATTTGAACCATTTCATTTTATATTTTTGTTGCACCTATAATTTCGACCGATTAAAATGAGCACAGGGAATTTTTATTTATTCTGTGACGAAACCGCGGAATCCTCCTTTTTTAAATGAATGCAACCATCTTGCTCGTTGTAATGACTAGCAACACCGTCTGTACTGACTTGCAATGATTCCCCCTGTTTTATTTTGTGCTCTGAGACTAATATTCAGCGAGAATGACTTCTTTCATATAAAGAATAATGTTCAATATTACACATAATAACACCTGCAAATTAGGTTATAGTGCGGATAAGTCCCTTCAAGGAAGTCCATGAGTGATGCTTTAACAAATCCAAGAAAGTTTTATTTATTGCTCGATCATCAGTCGTCCAATTTACATTGACTTAATCGCATATATGTATACGCCTTCAAACCTATGATTTCCGCGTTCATAAGTACGTGTTGTGATCGGGAGTGTATCAAACCGGGAATGAGTGAGGGGTATTTCCCCCTAGAAAAAAAAAAAACAAAAAAATTTCTATTTCTCTCGGCATTTTCGGAAAATTCTAATTTGAAGTCGGCAAATTTGCCCGTCATAAATGATAACAAGTGTGAAAATCTTTTTCATAATTTGGCGCATAATAAAAATAAAATTACGAATTAGTAATTTGAAATCGAAATGAATTTTAGTTTATTTAAGCTGAAAACTTTACAAAAACCAATCATTTATCTGCGTCGGCTACATACGACAGTATAGAATAGTCAGCAGAAAGGTGATGCTTGGAAGCTCTAAAATTTCAATCACGTATATGTCATCAGAAATTCAAAACGAACTTATTGCAATTTTGGGAAATAAAGTTCGCCAACATATCATCAGACAAGTAAAAAAGGCCAAGTATTATTCGATTATGTTCGATAGTACTCCAGATGTTTCTCATAAAGATCAAACAAGCCAGGTATTAAGATTGATTGAAAATCAGGAAGTACAAGTAGTGAAATCTTTTATAGATTTCATTGAAACAAAAGATAAATGTGCTGAAGGAATTTCAAAGATGATTTTGAGCAAGCTCGAAGCTGATGGTCTTGATATAAACAACTGTAGAGGACAAGCAAGCATATGACAATGCTGCTGTTATGGCGTGAAGACATTCAGGAGTTCAGCAAAGAATTAAAGATATAAATCCTAAAGTTTAATTCGCACCTTCCTAAAATTATTCATTAAACCCGGTTTATTTACACGCTGTCTCAGTTTAGGCGTGTTCAGTAACTTTTTTCGGCACATTTGCTATTCCTTTTTTTCCCATGTCCACACATCGTTGGGAAGTTCTGATAGCAGCTACGGGCAAAAGTTTAAAACACGTTCAGGATACGCGATGGAGTGCAAGAGGCGATACCGTAAATATGACATAACATCATTACAAAGACATTGTCGTCACTTTGGAAAAACTGTCCGAGACAGTTGAAAGCTTAAACACAAGAACAGATTCAGTAATTTTCCTTTCTTTGTTGCTTGCGCCTCTGGAAACCGGTGCTACATGAAGTGAATGATGCGCAAAAATATTTACAAACAAAGGGACTTGATGTAAGCCTGTGCGCTCAGAAAGTAAATGATTTGCAGATGGTACTGATAGAGAAACGAAAGGAATGGGCAGACGACGCTGTAAGTTAGGCAAAAAAAAACGTGTGAAGAACTTCTCAGAGGCGCATAACAAGAAGGCACATTTTTGATGACGGAATCGTAGATGCCAACTTGTCTTATGAAAATGAGTTGAGAGGGAAGCTTATTTCTTCGTTAGATAGAATAATTGTCGAAATTCGTGAGTGGTTTCAGCAGTTACAGAATTTGGCGGATAAATTTTCTTATTTAACGCCGGCTGTATTACTAGGTTCGGACGACATTAAATGTAATCTAGATTATGTATCTGCCGAAATTGACGAGCAGGACTTCAAGCTCGAACGACTTACGAGTGGACTGCGGACTTTCATTGCTGCCACAGACAATGAAAATAAAATAATTAATGCGGACTCTCGCTCGAATTATTAAAATTTATTTTCTTAAATCCAAGCTGGGAGATACGCTACCTAATATTATAATAATGCTCCGAATATTCCTCACAACGTCATTAATAAATGTCAGTTGTGAGTGAAGTTTTTCAAAATTGCAATTGATCGAAAATTATTCAAGATCAACAATGAGTACTTTAAGGCTAACGAAACCGGTTATCTTGTCTATTGAGTAAGAATTATGTCATATAGACATTGATAGTTCAATAAAAGACTTTTCTCCCTTAAAAAAAGTAGACGAATAGAGTTTTAGTTAAAGACAAAAGTTTTATTTGTAATTCTATCGATTATATTATTTTTTAATAGAAATACAAATACTAACAGTATCGGGTCTAGTTCTAATTGTAAGTTCATTTGTGTTTTATATTCAATTTGCTAATAACTTAATTTTGTCAACCGTTAACAGTTAATCATAAGTGTTCTGTACATAACATCAATTTAATTGGCATACGTGTTAGAATTTTTGTAATAAATGCCATTATTACATTGTAAAACACATATATGACCTTTTTATTTGTAACCTGTATAGCGCCCAGTAATTATGATTGTTCTTGCCGAAAAGTTATAGTCTTTTGAATTTAAATACTTTAATGAGGAGGCGGCGAAATTTGCCTGCGCCCCGAGCGGCGGAAACCCACGCTACGACACTGATAAGATAGGTAGATAGATTTAATAGTAGTGGGAACAGTTTGAATTATCTGTAAAAATAGCACAGTGAAATCATCTGCGAAGCAGTTTTGAGTGGTAAAATGTGATATAATTAAGGGGCATCGCCCCTGGTGTTTGTTAAAGATATTTTACAGACTTTTTTGGAAATTAGATGAAACTTTTTTAACCAAAGTAGAATCCGCTGGAAACATATCAGTTGCCGGCACTCTTCTGTGAACTGCATGAAAGGTTTTTCTTTTCGTCTTAAGCTTTTTCAACATCGAAATAGTTAACTACTGATTTCCCAGTTAAAAGAGCGCATTTTAGAGGGATCTTTATTTACTCGATACCCTTCCGACCGGCTGCATTTCGCAATTTAATGGAAACTGCCCTTCTTTCATCAGTTGGTTAGGCTAAAATTAGATTATAAACAGCCCTTCTGCTCGGTTGAAAGACCGCTGCAGTAGTATGGAGCGTCTGGCTATTCATTTGGCGAGTCTGTCTTTCGAGCGATATCCGTTAAACAGAGCGCGTTAATAAAAATTGTCAGAAAAATGAATAATGATTCGGCCGAAAAGAACTCGGCAGCAGCATAATGAGCAGCGGCGAATAAGAGCTCGCTGAAAGAGCAGAAGATAACAAGGATAAATAAAAGTTAGCTGCGACGGGAGGACGCTGTTGGTCATGAGGAAGAAAAAGCTCTCAAGAAAGTTCACGAACTGCATCATCCGCTAGTTAGATGTACGGATTACTCGACTACTAAATAACCTTCGGCAATAACGCAGGTTATAGTTAAGTGAAGGAAGCTCACAGAAAACTCAGAAAGCTCAGAAAGCTCTTGTTTCTGATTAGCAAATAGCGTAAAGAAGATGGATTGAATCATTAACAAAGTCTGGCACGTTGTTCTTCCATTTCGCGGCGCTAGTACCGGAGGAACGCCGGTTCAAGTGGCTAAATCAACATCGTGTTATTATTACTATTATTTATAAAAACATAGTGCACAAAAACCGGTGTACATTTGCAAAACTGTTTGCATAATGATAATGATGTCGGATGTGTATGCTCGGACGATGATGAATGTTGCCCGGTTAGGAACGGTTTAATGATAATAACGGCGAAGATGTTCCGCTTCTCGTTAAAATATCGGAACGACGAGCAGGTCCGGTGTCGGCACTTTCTCGGCGATGAAAAAAAATTACGCATTTCGCTGCAAAAACTCGAAATGCGAAAGATGAACAAAGAAAATGCGCGCACCGCGGGCAACTTTTAAATTTACATTCGACTCTGCCGACTAACTCGCGATAATCCGCCACCGAAATCGACGATCGCCTCGAAATTCCTTCTTCCTCGTCTAATTGTTTACTCGAATGATTTAATAAACATGTCGTCGCTGATAAAGATTTATTATTATTCGCCATCCCCGTTCTACATTGGCACTTCTGAAACGCTACGCTACCCGTTCGCTTATTTTCATTCTCTCTCCTCCTTAAACAAACGGAAATATTTCAGGTTTTTTGTCAGAAATTAAACTCACGCTGATTTATAGAAAGTCGCCCGGATAATATGCTCGCGACATTTGTCGATCCTTCTAAAAACAGCTTTTGTTTATTTATTTCTTTATTCTCTTCCCCTCTGCCGCCCACAAACAAAATTCTTTTTACTTTTCCCGTTACTGTGTCGTCACTCTGCGCCATTGCAGCATCGAAAATGCCACGACCCGCATTCAAACGAGTACAGCTAGCGCAATAATCGTTCGACACTTAGAATTCTAATCAACGAACACTTTTTTTATAAAGTAAAGTACTGATTTCCTCAAAAAAAGCCGCTGTAGACAAAGGGTGAATAACGAAAAATGAAAGTAGTGAAGTAGGACCGGTGGTATGTTGAACAAAGCAAACTTCTATCGATTTCTTAAATATTATAAATAATAAGACGGCAAAAATAGTAGATGCTAGTGATTTTAAAAATGACAATCAGTAATGGGAAACTTCGGCAGCTGAGGATTCTCTAGAGTGTCCCATCGATCGAATCCTCACTGGTACGTGTTGAAAATTCAATCCTGAGCAAAAAGGCATAGACTATTTCTGTAATGTGCAATTCTTTCAGGCCCGCTATTCTAGCCTACTTATTTCCCGGTGTAACTTTCTTCCCCATCCTTTTCTCATGCAGGCATTCGGGTTTTTTAAGTCGTCGAGCCGCCAGTTTTTCTTTGCAAACGCGCAAAAGTCAAAAGCCAAGGCGACTTTCGTTGGTTTTTGTAACGGCGACTGTCGCTGTAAAAATTAAGCAGCTCTTCAAAGAGTTTTGCTCATTCTACTTCGTCGCACTTAATCAAGAATATTTACAAATCTATTGACTAAAAAATGTGCAAACGAAACGGAAAGAATACATTCAAAGAATGAGGTGTTCAGCGAGTGACGGGGTGTTATTATGCGCTTACTGCTCGGATCTTCGGCTTCTTTTGATCGTCTAGCTCGTCGCCGCTCGGATTAGAATCGGCGCACGATGCTAATGCGGCTTTAAAACAAACGAAAATGTCGGAAGGTGTAAGCGTATTACCGCCGCTTTTCTCTGATACGTGCTATGAAAGCGCGTTCTGAGAGAAGCCATAGAAAATCCGGTAATTCGAAAATTCAGATAAATGGCATTTTTGTAAATAGAGCAAGATGCGCCGAAGACGACGTAATAATAGCGCTGTAAATTCTTAAGACTTACAAGGAAAAGGGTATCAGGCCAGAATTATGAATCATAAGCAGAGAATAAAAGGAAACTCTGATGACGAATACCTTATCAACAACGTCGAAAACTCAAACGGCATGAAGCGGAACAACTAGATTAGCTATCTGGGCCGGTAGATAATGGTTCTGAGGAATCGGCAAAAAAAAAAAAAAAAAAAATTAAACAAAACTCGATAACTACGGAACGACGGCTTAACATATAAATCCGTGAGATTTTTCGCGGAAATTTCTCTGTCAGAAGGAAGTGCATAAAATTCAGTCAACCGATTACCCTGATGTCCTCTGAGAAACGCAGAAAAAAAAGAAATAACCAACGAGCATATATAATACGGAATTTAGAATGAGATAAAAAATCATCCTCAAAAAAATTCATCGCCCGATGGAACGTAAAATTTGAAATAATCAAAAAAAAATATCGTAAAGCGACAACATTTGACACAGTTATACGTGTGTTTTCCTAAACGGTAGGTCTGAAGCTCAAAAAAACCAAAATACGTTTTAAAGATGTGCATAAAAGAGATCTTTAAAGAAATAGAATGTACCGCTAATATGTAACTTTGAAATTCGGAAAAAAATACCATTATTTTTCTTTGTCTATAGATTTAATACGAGTGTCTTTGAATTTTCTAAATGATTTTAATTCTTACAAACGATTTAAAAAAGATTGTACCGGCAAAAAAAAAGAAAGATGATTCTTTTAAAATCTGTGAAAGATAATTGAAGTATTACAAAGCTCAGGTTTGTCTTAGACATTAACGTATTATTGTTTAAAAAATAAAAGGCAATTAAATGTTATTTCAAACCAACAAGCTTGCTAAATCGACATTTATATTCGCATTAGAGTTATCTTGATTTACCATTTACGTAATGCTAAATTCAAATATTTCCTCTTTCAATCGGGGTTACATTTTTCATACTTTCCCTGTAAATATGTACATTTATAGATGAATTCGAAATGTTTAAATATACACTACTATCGTAAAACAATTTTTTTTTGCGTTTTTCTGAACTGCTCGAAAATATCGGAAGTTCTTCCCTTTAGAAGAGTGAAAATACGGTTGCATTATCTAGTCATCGTCAGTATAGAACAGAAAGGGGGGAAAAAATTATACTTAATGTCGGTTGTATTTTTCCTTCGAAGTAGCTGGTTTGTTTAAGTCAACGTTTGACAACTATCATTCACGAAAACTACCTTTTTGGCGGAACCGCAAATATCGACAGATTAAATTAATTGTCGGAAATATTCATTACGTTATGTATTCTTAAAACTTCAACAGTTTAATGGGTTATCGAGTGAGATTAGTTTCCTACTGGTGATGAATCGGTGTTTCCCTACGATTTTGTCCAAAAGACACTCACTGAACGTTGCGCATTTTCCCTGAAAGAGTGTTTCGTTTGTAATTTATGTATGCAACTTTGTGTTTAAATGTATAATTGCCAATCCGGATAGACCAAAATCTGAGCAATCAGTGATTGCAATATATACTCGTATGTTAATTTCGTTTACCAATTAGACGTCAGTGAACTATGAACTTTCTTACTGTTCAGGTATTTCTAAGAAACACACTTGATAATAAAAATTGAAAGGCATGGAATATATCATTGTAAAAGCTTAAACGCGTTAATTTATTAATATCATTAAGGACGCTCTTGTGTAATTACAAAACTATAGTATTGTTAACAAAACGCGAACCCAGTATTGACTTCGGAAAACACAGGATAGAAAATATTAAGGGAAGCCTGCACATCAATACAATAATGTTACACGGGTAAAGAGGAAGAAAAAAGCAGATTGATCAGTTTTTGCTGGCCTCATGCAACACCGTTAGTACCTGCGTGGAATATAAGAATTTCGAATGATCCCATTTCATTGCATCGAACGCACGACTAAAAAAAAGAAGCATAAATGTTTAATTTGAATTATTTCGCACTTAAAATCACACCATTGCAGCCAGTGCTGAGTAATTAATTAATAAGTAGAACTTAATAAGAGAAGTGGGTGAATAGAATTACAAGTGTTACGAAAAATAAAAGAAAACCATTACGCATGGCCTTTTTCAAAATACAAAAAAAAAAAGGTTTTTCTGTCGTGGAATTTCGTGCATTTAGAAATTCAGTTTTTACCGAGTACATAATTCGCAACAAAAACTTGGGTTGTTCAAAATTCTGAAAAAAAACCCAAAAAAAACACCTTTTTTTTAAAAAACACCTTTTTTTTAAAAAACAAACTTTTCTAAAAAATGTACGCAAAAAAATTCACTAAAAAAAATAAAACAAATTCCTTAGCACATATAACTTCAAACCACTTTCCCAATAAGTGCAATAATTGCGTGAAAAATTTTCTCATGAAAAATTAAAATGAATATTGTAGGCGCTAACGTAAAATTTTTAGGTAAATGTTACATGATACTCATCGAACAAATTCATCATATTATGTAGAAAATGTAATATACTACACTACACGATATTTACATCTCATAGTATATATACTAACTTTCTGATAAATATTACACTACCCGTCGACAAAATTTATCAATCGAAAGAAAATTTCAAATTTGCTGCTCCACACAATACAATTTACTACACATGTTACAATTAGTACACATGTTACAATTAGTACACATGTTACAATTAGTACACATGTTACAATTGGTACACATGATATAATTAGTGCACATGATACAAATTGGTACACATGATACAAATTGGAACACATGAATATGTGACTACACTTTGTAAGAGTTTATCAAGGAGAAGAGTATCGATGAATGGACATGTAAGCGCTCACACTTTTCATTTTAATTTTTCATGAGGAAATTTTTCACACAATTATTGTAGTTGTTGAGAAAATGGTTTTAAGTTATATGTGCTAAGGATTTTTTTTTTTTTTTTTTAGTGAATTTTTTTTAGGTACATTTTTTAGAAAAAAGAATTTCATTTTTTTATTTCCTACTTCTTGGTTATGAGTGAGAATTTTCAAAAATATTTTATAAACGTTGTTATTAAAATTAAAATACATATAAACATCGTCATACGTATTTCGGTCGGCGTTTTCTTCACTCTCTTCATGCTGGAGTGGCCGATTCTCGTAACGTTGAACGATGCTTGCAAAAAATTAGCCGGTTGATTTTCCCGCTGCGTCAAATTCCCAGCATTCCATATCGTTGCTCGGATTTCCATATCTTCAAAAATACGCATGGTCTTGAACTTTCCGTTAAGTTCAAATGGCACAGCGAAACCTGTTGTTCGTTCATGATGCGCGTGCATATTTTTACGTAGCGGCCTTTTCTCGGCAAATCTGTCTGATAGCCTGAACTACGCCGGTATTAATCTCACAAGGAAAGTACACGAGTTGCCAGAAGTCGATTTTGATGAAATTTTGATATGTTGTAGAGGGTAAAAAAATATTGGACACGTGTTTTTTTTTTATCGGCCCATATGTAGCTTCAAGGGGTGCAAACCACCCCTAAAGTTCACCCCGAAAATTGTTTTTCCTAAATATCTCGTCTTCAACTCGATATTTTTTTTTATGAAATAAAATGGAAATTATTTCTCGTGCAAATGACAAGTAATCCAGTGGAGTTGCATCCCCTATTTTCTAGGGGGTGAAAACACCTTTTTTTGGCCATAATTATGGAATAAAAAATTATAAAACAGCATAAAAAAATAAAAAAAACATCATTTTCTAGCACACATCAATAAAAAATAAAGTTGACGTGTTTCGGCATTTTCATGAATTTCACCCTTAAAGGAGGTAAAACACCCCTTACAAGTAAAATCAATAAATACACGTATGAGGTAATCCCCAATTTCGTAATAAATTTGTATGTAAGGGTTTGTGAGGTCGCTGATTATGAATCCGTCATCAGATTTTGTTAATTCAAAATGGCGGATCCAATATGGCGGACAAAAAAGGCTGAATGCCTGTCTGGGTTTTTGGGGTTTGGAGCTGTATGGTTATAAAGCACAGGATAATTTGAATTAAAAAAAAAAATGATAACAGATTCTTAATTGGCGACCTCAAAAATCCTTGTATACAATTTGTCATTAAAATTAAAACTTTTTTGACTTTTTTGTCCGCCGCATTGTATCCGCCATTTTGAATTAACAAAATCTGATGACGGATTCATAATCAGCAACCTCAAAAACCCTTACATACAAATTTATTACGAAATTGGATTACATCATACGTGTATTTATTGATTTTCTGTAAATGTTTCTGACGATCAAGTTCTAATCGGATTTTACGATGATCTCTTCAGCACTTCTCCATTTCCACCTATATTGATTATATTTCTCTAATCTTGCTCGCTTAGCATTGGCATTTTCTCCCTTTCTCTTCTCATCGTATATTTTACGAGCTTTTTCCAAGCGTCGTTTACGTTGAGTTGTGAATAATTTTTTACATTGCAGCTAACGCGACTGTAAACGTAATAATGTTAAACAAGCAAGATAGAAACATGTTCTTTCTCGTTTCCTAATCTCATGTTTATTTTTTTGTCACTGTCATAGATATTAATTACAACGTAATTCTTGAAAAAATGTCCCCAAAAAATGTCACAATTTTATGTAACGAAACAATGTCTTAATTTTATATAATGAAAATTAAATGTTAGGATAGGATTTTTGTGATTATGTTATTTTTTTTGTGTTGATGCCAGTAAGAATTACGTTGTAAATTTTGATCATTTTATACAAAGTATAGAAGTGAAAGAGACAGAACTAAAAGCATAATGGGTCAAGGGGCCCAGCCCCTTGCGAGGCCAAAACGGCCAAGTTTATATATATATATATATATATATATACACGAAGATATTTGGCCTGATTCCTTGGAGATCTCGCATACTCTACACATCCTGTAACGCGAATAGGTCGAAAATAACTATGGATTATTGTATTGCCATCTAAAACCAAGGTCTATGCAGAATTTTAGAATTTTTTATCGACGAGAAATGTCTTAAATAGGGCTTCTCAGATTTGATTCGGGACAAACAGACGTGAAAGCGAATTAAAAAAAAATGTATAGAAAAAAAAAACACAAAAAACGAACTACTATTCAGTCCACAAAATGTGTGGATTTTTTGCTCATTACAACTTTATTATTTGCACGCGTAAGATGTTTACATAGCCGTCGTTCAAACACCCGCCGAAACTTTCTTGAAATATTTTACGGAATAAGGGGGAAAAAAAGAAACAAAAACATTTATACTTCTTACGAGAAACTGAAGGTCTCTACTTCCGTGAATTATTTATTCTCTAAAGGCAGAAGATAACACACAAATTTTAAATTCATTTATTTGTACAATTTTCAGATTGTTTAAGGCAATATAACAAGTGATAATATTTGTAGAGTTGCCATTTTATTTTTAATCGGTGAAAAACTAAAGACTCGGTCATGACTATCAGCCCCCTGGCACCATCAGTGCACTTCCCCTCCCAAATGTTTTAGTTCCTGCTAAGGGGTTACAAACAGACACAAAGGATTTTTACAAGCATAATAATACGAAGCAAAAAAAGTAAAAAAAGAAAAAAAATCTACTGTTAACGGGAGGACGCCATAAAAAATTCATCAGGTTGGAAGAGATTCCCTATCGTCCATCACTGACACTACTATTTCCTTCGGCAAAGTAATAACCATCCCTTATGTACACCGAACGCGTGTACTCTCATTCAAGATGTAGCAGGGTGGTTAAATTTTAAATGTACGGACTGAAGCAATGGTAAGTAGTAACGAGCGAAAAAATAAACACAACAGAAAGATGATGGCGCGAAATCCTCTTTAAAAAATCATTTGCCGAAAGCATTCTTCGCTGATAAGTGAATCGACTATTTCTGCGTAAACCGCACTACTCCAGTAAAAACATGCGAACACACTAAAGGCGGACCGAGGCAACACAACGAATTTAGTAAGAAATATTTCAGGCCGGCTAGCAGAAAACTAATGTTTAAAACAATGCTCAGTACCTGGTAGCGGACCGGGGGGGGGGGGACTGGCTGCAGCATTTTTCGACAAATAAATATATAATAGCGCCTTTGCAGGCATCTGTTACCGTGAGCCGAATCGAGGCGCAAGATTAAAAAGGTCTGGAATAAGTTAATCGTCGTCAGGGAGCCCGCAGCGCCAGAAACACCTGCGCATAAACACTGTCTAGTTGCTCGGAATGGTAATGGTCGACGAATGCAATCCAGCAACGAATGCCTCCGGTACAGAGAGTTCCCAGAGCGTTCTATAATATCGAGCCGACGTTCGAACCACCGATAATGTTCCTTCCGCGCCGCTTTTTTAATTACACTTTTCCCGTTCTTGAACCCGGTTCTTTTTATTTCTTTTTTTTTATTTGCCTGCCCCGTTTTCTTTTTTCCCCTGGTTTTTTTCTTTTTTATTATTATTTCTATCATCCAATTTTAAAAAATTAATTTCTGGACCGAAGAAAGAACGCTCAAATTATTCGATATAAAAAAAAATAATAATAATAAATAATAATAAATAATAATAAATAATAATAAATAATAAAAAATAAATAAAAATAAAATGAAGGCCTTTTTATAGCCGCGTCGATGTTCGAAAGGTCGGTCGCTGCACACGGCGGTCATTTTCGGTCCCCTGGAAGCCGTTAGCGACCGGTCCGAGTACGAACGTTGCCGAGAGCGGTATGAGCGTGACCGCTTTTAGACGAAACCGTTGCCGCTACGCTGAATATCGCCGAAAAGCAGACGAGTATTAATTGCTGCAAATTCGCCGCCAGTTCTGCGAAAATAAAGAAGCTCGATAAAAGCGTTCCGCCGTGTTACTACTGCCAAGGTAAGGCCATCGTTGGTCCGTGGCCGCACTGAAATTTCTGGCAAATCCGGCCGATAAATACCGGCGAAAGGAACGAACGGTCGACTACGGTAATTAATGAGCGAGCTGGCCGGTGGATCCTCGCCGAGCACCGAAGAATTAAATTAAAATGCCCCGGTCAAATCGACTGCTAAGCGCATTTGTTGTTGTTCACCGGCACCGCGATGACACTCAAACTCCATTAATTCGTCAGGCTGCGGTCGCGAGGCTGAAATTTTTATTTGACATTTTGCAAATAATAAAAAGAAATTGAATAAATTAATGAATTCGCCGTGCGGCCAGTACAAAAACAGCTCATCCCCCCTCCCTATTCGGGGTTTCCGGCTTGGGCGGGGTGCAGCGCGCAGGGACTTGAATGAAGATTATCGGTGAATTTCTCTACGACTGCGTTTTAAATATCATTTTAACGGCGTCGTCGTCGAATTCTTCGACAAGCTAAGTGAAGGTTTTAATATAACTCGGGCTGTAAGAGCAGAAGCAGCTTTTAGTTTTTCGCAAGAATGGGAAAAAGTTTATTGACCGTCCCTTAAATATCTCTAAGCGATATTTGAAATTAAACCGTTCGCCACTCGCGCACCTGGACTTACTTAAATAGACCATCACTCTGAGCGCCTTCGTTTTACTGAAACTTTTTTAACACCGGAATTTTTAAAGACTGCGTATACTGATGTAAAATTGCTGAGTCTAAACTGTGTTGATGGAGGTATTCTGGGCGACGAGTAAAAATCATTACAAAAAACATAAAATTGCTAATAACCACGTGGAAGGCAATTACATACCAGCCCTTATACTGTTGTATGCGCGAGGCTTGGTATACAGACGAACTTGGCATTGCATTTTTATATTGATAAATCGAACATTCACAATATCAGTTGGAAGTATAGTCGTATAGTTTTGCGTATACCTAAACGTTGTATAACTGCCATGTACTTACATCTATACAACTACGAACGAATAAGTTATCATAGCAATCAGAATCGAGTGCTATATATACATACATATATATATATTAGTAAAGGTTTATTTAATCTAGGTTATAAATATTACTCATTTAGAAATACTTCTGGGATTACAATAACCGCACAGCTGCCTCAAGGGGCTGCTTCACAAAAAATTGAAATAAAACCTATACAGGTATATTTTTATTTTTTTTATTTTGTTAAGTGCCGTGTACAGCTGCCGGGGCTATTACGACACTATAGTAATCGGAGAGTTAAATGGTTCGAAATAGGTTAGTTGTATAAAGAAACCGAATAGTGTCTGCAATGTTCAAAGGCGAGTTAGCCAAAGACGACTGCAAAGACACTATCCGGTGCTTGACGCGCTGGAGCGCGAAGGATGGGCACTCCAGGAGCAGGTGTTTTATTGTAGGAGAGGGGGGAAGGCAGCAAAAGGGGCATTCGAAAGGGTGCTCGCAATTAAGTAGGAGATGATCATGAGTCAGCGAAATATGACCAATGCGGAGTCTTGCCATAGCCACAAAGTGGGTTCTGGGGAGGTCAGAAGGAGGGAACCAAGGGTCAATTCCGTGTTTTATCTCTCTTAGAAAGCAAGATTGTCTAGTGAGCCAATCTTGCTTTCATTGGGATTGCACAAGAATTTTTATAGATTTTACTATGTCGGCGGGAAGAGGAGGGGAACAGGGCATGGGGCACGACAGTGTTGACTTAGCAGCGATGTCAGCTAAGTAATTACCCCTAAGTCTGGTGTGGCTTGGCACCCATAAGAAAGTAATTTGGTGGTAGGATGATCTTAATTTTAGGATTAGGGATTGTATAGAGTTGGTTATGTAATTCGATGGGGATTGTTGGGGAAGGGACTCCAAAGCTGCTGAAACCACGCGGATAAAATAAAGTAAACACCGTAATAAATAGAATAAATAACGATAACCGGAACAATATTATTTAATTATAAAAAAAAAAAAATCCGTATTAACATGTTTTGTAACAAGAACTGCATATTGATGGGTTTCCTGGTTATTGCTGTTTATTCTACTTATTACAAAACATACATATAAATGAGTAATCATATTAATTATTGTAACCTAAACACTAAGCGCTCCTAATTATCGTTTTAGCGAAAATTCCGCATTATTTCATAGACACTAATAGAGTCAATGGCGGTGCCGCGGAATGGCTGTATTTTTAATGCAGCTTCAGAAACTAAAGGAAATATTAAAATTAAAAAAAAAAAAAGGATACATTTTTATCTGAACAGAAATAGAGAAAGAAAAAAAATGTTATAAACTTTTTGGACACCATTTGTTAAATTTCTAGCTTTGTCTCTGTTTCCGGTCTAATAGGAAAAGATGAGTTGTAAAGTTGTAAAAGTTGTAAGGACATACGTCTGTAGTAGTTTGATATCCTTTAAAGAGGTCTAAGAAAACATTCTTTGACGGGTAAAAGACCAGAGGACCATTTTCATTAGATGAGAATTGTAACTTAGGGATAGTTTATTGTTTTGATCGTTAAGAAGGAGATACCTTTTTCTTGTCTATTCAGCCTTCCCTTCCTCGTTTCCGCCTGGTTTCTTGACTTTCCTTCCATGCGTTGCTCCAACATCTCTGCGATCTGCCGCCTGTGCTTTAGGCAGAGTTTGCTTCCTGACCGTTACTAATATATATATATATATATATATATATATGTATGTATATGTATGTATATATAGCACTCGATTCTGATTGCTATGATAACTTATTCGTACGCAGTTGTATAGATGTAAGTACATGGCAGTTATACAACGTTTAGGTCTACGCAAAGCTATACGACTATTCTTCCAACTGATATTGTGAATGTTCGATTTATCAATATAAAAATGCAATGCCAAGTTCGTCTGTACACCAAGTGTGCCTTCTGATATCCAATTTGTGTGTGATCCTGATCACGTAATGTTCGGGTATTCATCTCTTGTAACCGATCAAGCTGCTTTCTACTCCTCCCTTTTACAAATTGGTATTCCCACTCCATACAGTGCTTCGTTCATTCTCTCCCTTCGTTCTCCTTCTGTTGTCCAGGCTCTTGATTATTTTTTGTCAGCTATCTCTGATCGTGTAAAGATCTGAGTCTCTTGCGTCCTTTTTCCTTTGTTCTTAGGCCAATGTCCCCTTGTAAACGAACCCAAAAAAAAAAAAAAAGGGAGATTATAGGAGAAGGTTGTATTAAAATTAAGATATAGTCTGCGATATTATTTATATATATAATATAAACAAGGTTGCGCTGGAGAGCCTTGTGAAATTCCTTTTTTTTTTTTTTTTTGATGGAAATGTTTGTGATATCGGTAAACCGTTTCAGGTGTCCTATTGCTTAAGAAGCTTTGAATATGTTTGCCTATATTATCCTGGGCATAGTCGTCAGCTTTATCAATTGTCCGTATCGTCATAGTCAATCGAAAGCTATTCCAAGATTGAAGAAAATGAGACGTATATGCTGTCCGGCATGATGACACTGCGTGACGCGTGAAAAAAAACTGGACTGAAAATATTTGTTTTGGAATTATTGTTGTTTCGAATTTAGTATTATGTAAATGAAAATTATGGTTGTCTACGGAATCCTCAGCGCATGAAACATCATGCTCGTTTACCTACATTAATCTGTTTTATTTTAAATAAATTAGCGATCGATTTTGTTTCCCAAAAATCGTTTTTTCAGAACTTTTCTCCTCCCAACAAAACATGCACCTAGCGTTTATTCAATTTTTCGGTCGGGCCCGGTCCGCCTAAATGACGGTGTCCATTAAAAATAAACATGGAAACGGGAATTAAGATCATCAACATATAAAATCTCTCAGTATAAATATTTTGCTTTTTTCAAATGTACCTCTCATTTAATTTCAGTCGACTTTCGTAATTGTGTTAAAGCTAATTTATCTTTCGTTTTTATGAATGCCAAAAAAAAAACCCATTAAAAGCCGAATCGGTTTTTTAAAAAAATAAATAAATACGAAAATAATCAAAGAAAACAAAAAAAAAAAAAAAAATGGAAACTCACTGATATTAAACGAAATCTACATCGCAATAGGGACGAGGTTAAAACGGTACGGCTCCTATTTACGTATATTTTCATCCAAATCATTTACGAGTTTTACTATCCTCGTATAAATTTATAATTGGCCGGTAATAACGACGCCTTCAACTAACCACTGTTTATTCGCCGTTCTCAGCTTGGGTATCGCTTCCTTATTATTTATTTTCGTGTCCGGTCGACTAAATACAACAGGTTGTCCAATATTTTATAAATTTTATCAAGTCGTTATCAACGTCGTCGTACAAGCTTCCAAGTTCGTATTTGCCGCTGACGGGACATGTAAATAGATGACCATAGTCCTGAATTAAACGGCTTCTTATTTCCTCATCCAAGCTTGTTTCTTCTTATCTGTATGTCAATGGCGTGCTTCTCCTCATAAAATCCCAATTCTCTCGCTCATTGCTGTCCGTCTTTCTAATTTTTCTCTAGTTGTCCTTTCCTACAACACTCTCCCTTACTTCTCTCATGACTTCAATAGCCTATGGCAGCCTATCAAATTGTGTCCTCTCTCCCACTTCGGCCTACTTCCTTCTCTCACGCTGCAGTCAACAATGAATTTCTTCATTTATTGAATTTCTCTTTACCTGCTCATGAGATTGATCTTCAGCGATGGTTCCCGGATCAAGGACGGCGTGGTTGATACGTTTATTACCCCGTCGCTTCGGCATTCTGAGTGCTTCCTTCCTTCTGCACTATTTTTTCTGCCGAATCGATCGCCATCCTTCAGGCTATCTCTTTTATTTCTTCTCTAAGAGATCTTTCCCAATTCCTCATAATTTCGGACTCTAAAGGCGTCCTTCAAGCCCTATCCTCCTTCACATTCCTCTGATAGTATTATTCTCTCAATTCGTTCTCTTACCTCCATTCTGTAGTCATCCCGCTCTATTCTTATTGATTTTTTATAGATCCCTAGTCATTCCGGAATTAGCTTTTCCTACTTTTGGGTCAATGCTGCTGCGCCCACACACACAAAAAAAAAACAACAAAAAACGACGCCTTAATTTAATGAAAGATTTTATTTTTAATTTAAACGATTCTTCGGCACGTATATATTTTAATGTTGTAACATTTACTACAAATAAACGTTATAGCTGTATTAGGTTATCTTACGGGTTGTTATACGTATGTTATTTTAAGAAAGGAAAAAAAACGAATTTCATTTTCGTTTTTTGCGCTTCATTTTTGTCTTTCATGTCTTTTTTTTTTTTTGTCACAGCTATGGAAAAATTTCCCCCCTATCCGGAACTATAAAAACCGATTGCCACCTATTATTGTTACGATGTAGAAAAATGTAATTCTTTTAACAGCTTTTATAGCTTCCGGTGGTGGCGTCTAATCTTTCAGATAGGTAAAAGAATATTCTTTCGGAGGCTGAACTGCCAACTGGATGCAGAGCTTCACCGCGTAAAGCAATAAAAATGATTAATATTTACGCTGTTCGGAAACAAAGAAAGTTTCACGATTACAAATGGAGACGTGTGTCTAAACACTGACGCGTGCGTACATGAAAATGATAGAAGACAAACAACTATGGAACACGTGGCAGACGCTGAAAAACAATGAACTAAGTTGATAAAAGAGTACTCTCGTTGTCGAAACCCGGTGTTGATATAATTATTAATGTAAATCGAAAAACAGCGCATTATTACGATGGAAGTTAACGAAAGTTCTAATGAAATTATTTGAACAAATACGATTAGCTATATACTGATATTCGATGGGGAGAGGAAAGCCACTTGAATTCTTCGGGATTATGATGTAGTAACACTTTCGAAGAATTACGTATAAATTTTAGGTCAAGGTAAACACTATCTTTCGATTTACTTGTTTTCACTGATCCAAAGCTGGTACGTAATAGAAGAATTAATAATACGGACGTGGGCGTAGCGGGGTGTTTCCATAGATGTGGAATTTTCTTTTCTTTTCCTTTCTTCAGGCTCCGAGTCGGAGCAACTGTAAAATCTTTAGCATTCCCAACGTGCAGCAGCCGGCTAATTTGACCGTTGCCTAATCACTGCCTTGACCCCTGTTCGGCTTCTGTTTGTCGGATGCTTTGTAGAAACAATGTAGGCCAAAAGTGCAAATGAAAGGCCAACGCACTAGCCGGCTCTTCTCTATTGTGCGTAAAATTGTATACATGTGTTGATTTCATTTCTTAATTCCGCTAAATATAATTAAAATTTCATCGTTACCATCGACTCCGAGCACGCTCTGTCTACAGGCATATAAAATTTGTAATCTACTGCCGCAATGTAAAAGTAATTAAAATGCCGGCCAATGACGACCGCGCGCTTAGCCCAACAGCTGAAATTGCCGTTATACCGTTAATGTCCGGGATTACGCCGTGTATAAAAGCTACGGTATAGTACACACTGTTTGCTCAAGCCGCTTCAAACTCTAATGCTGCTGAGCGTTTGGTGGCTAGCCATAAAAAACTTTTATTATAAAACGCCCATACTAAACCGACGGCAAAGAAGGAAAAATCCGGACTCTCTTTAGACCCACAACCAGTGATAAAATCTGCACTGTAATGTTACCGTTCGTTTTTACACCTCTGCTCCGAACTATCCTTAAGTTTTTGCGGAAAATTGTTACGTCAGCCAGGGAGATTTCCTTGACTGAACAAGTTCCCAAAAGGTATTAAGTGTAGTAACATACGCGTGAAATAAATAATAATAATAGCTATAATAGTTAACATAATAATGATACAAATAACAAATAATCATAATAATAGTTACGATAATAATAATAAAAATACGAAAAGTTACAATAATAATAAGAATAATAATAAGAATAATAATAAGAATAATAATAAGAAGAATAATTCAATTCAATTCAATTATGTACAATCTTAAATATTAAAGTAACTAAAATATGTTTACCACAAATGCGCGTTGTTGCGCGAGCAGTGGTGAATATTATTATATAACTATTTATTACCAAAAACCAATCTGGTTATTGATTATTGGCTGTTGTTTACAAAATTTCATCTCATTAAATATTAAATATTGCGTACAGATTTAAGTAACAGTCGAAAATATGTAAAGCACAATTACCAATACATTATAGTAAAATATTTTTCACTTACGTACCACATCTACACACCCAAATATAGACCCAATTATGCTCCCAGTTATACACGCTTACAATCGATACATTTGATAAACAGTCGTACAGACCAGCTTTTCACACCTCTCTCAAATCTCCACAAGTGATATTTATTAATACTTAAGTAAAGTCTAATTTACCCTACGCTACATTTGCACTTGCACTCCTACCCCCTTAATACTACAAATACCAACGAACAGTAATGTTAACAGCCTTTATAATAATATTTCTCTGTTTAATATATATTAAGTACAGGTTTGTTGTATACATAAGGCAATGTTGCAGGAATCAGATTTAAGCATTGTTTCATTTCAAAATTATAAGTTAGATAGCTATATTGCCCTATGTTCACAGAATAATATATCAATTAATTATAAAACTAGTCATAAAACTAATCATAAGAACTAGTCACTTATTCTCCCTCAGTCCCTTAGTAATAAACTTCAACTGCAAATCATAAATAATATCATGATATAAATTGCTATATTAATAATATAAGAAACTACAGAAATGGCAGTAAAGATAAGTATACTAATATTAAGTAAGAGATGCAGTATAAGATTAAAATAAGACAAAATAAAATACATATATATATATATATACGAATGATTACATTGGACGCCAATGACGGTAATGACGGTAAGGGCAATCAAACTAATCTTTATTTTAATAACTTCAACTAAACATTTATTACAAGTAATAATAATAATAATAATAAAAACAGGCTCTGCTAAATACATTTTTTATATAACGGTCGAACAGTGTTATCGGTATTATTACTGAATTTTCACGCTAGTAAGAGAACCGGAAATAGAGATTACCTAAACGTCTGGATTAACTACTTAAACGGTTATCTAGATTAGCGGCGGAAAATTAACATTCCGAGACGATTAAGGCTATCAATGAACATTCGCGTCAGAAGAAACAGACTATGCATTAGAAAATAAGCAGCAGTGCCGTCGAACAAAATAGCTCAGTGTGCTTGTTTGAAAATTCCGCATTGGCTTTCGTGGTGGAAATCGCAGTCATACGTGTGAATAGGATATAATCCCAATTTAGCGCGATTGTAACGGAGACATTTTGTAAACTGCTACGAAAAGGCTCGTTTCTTTTGCAAAATATTCCAGTCACAACTTGATAAGCTTCTTTTTCTTCTTTCGCCAAATGACGAAAATCCGACCACGTGTAAAAAAACAAACGCCGAAATGAAAACAAGCCAACTTGTTTTGCCTTTTAAAAAAAAATTTCTTTTTCGCGATCCTTTACAATTTATTTTCGGAACAGCCGAAAATTTTCGACGAAACTGTACAACGAAATTATGATAAAATTCTTTCGAACTTGCAAGTCAGAAACATACGGTCAATTATGGTACTTTATTTATCCCACTACAAAACTGATAAGCGTCTCTGATGTCGAGGTAATCGGTGCAATGGAAAATGATGCTCTGTCTCGACGAAAATAAATAGATAGGCGCCTTCTTATTAGCGGAATGAAATAGCTAATATATTTTTCAAGGAATGCCACTAGTGTTCTTCCAGTGTCGTGTAATTCGATTTAATTTCTTGTATTATTCGCCATCGCGCAGTTTTTTTGTAACATTAAAATCATGCCCGAAGCAATAGAGTTATCAAAAAAATAGTTTCACAGGTTGTAGTCGTCTGTGAAGCTGTATGATGTGTTCGCGTCGTGCGACTTTATTACAAGTTTACATACAGTCGGAAAATTACTGAAACTTCTTCACCGGCCCCAAAACATTGCCAACTAAACCATTCACAGGGACTTAATTTTCCTATCAATTTTTCCTCCATATAATATTCAATATTTGCTTTGCTGTGAAGACCGAGCCTTTGGCCACCTTATTTAAGTTCATAATCGATGGCAAGATTTAGACCGTACTATTTTTTTGTTTTCTCGCTTATTTTGTTTTTGTTTCCTCTCTTATGTTAGAATATTCATCTGTGTTAGAAGTTGCCGCCATACCGGACCAAAAAAAAAAGTCACTAAACATCGCAATATTAAACAAAAATATGGAGCATACATTAACTTTATATACATAAATTTAAACCGCGGTTCTGAAATACTGATTGATTATTAATGTTAGAAGGTTTTTTTTCATAAAATAAACGCGTTTATTTCGCTAAATCACACAACTTTATCTGTAAATTTGAACGTGGATTCATTCGTACTCGAATTTATTACAGATAATACGCTAAATAAATATTTACGAAACAGGCCCTTTTTTGAATTTATCCTTATCGCTGCCATTTGTACGACATTTTAACGTTGTTTAGTCCATATATTTCCACTTTAAAACTCAAATTTGCGTAAATCAAAATGAATTCCGAAGAACAATTAGTTATCACGAGAGAGTAAATAGGGTAAGCAGACGTTTCTTTTCCTTTCCGAATATTTGGCAGAATGTAGGCTACTTGGTTTTTGATTTTTGAACTGTAATGCGTATAATTAAATAAATAAAATAAAACAAGTAGAATGAAATAAATTAAAATAAAATGAATATGCCGGATTTGAGCGTAAATGTGAGTGTATCTAGAAATTCCCAGCATCGGTGAATAACCCATCAAGAACCATCGTACAGAGAAGCGTGCATCTTCGGCGATCGATTACAAGAAGTAGGTGTCGGGAAGGATTGAAAGAAGCAGAAGAAAAAAACGGCCGGATCTTGGTACTAGCGCGGGGTCCTATGCAGGTGTTGCGAATTTACGTTAAAAGTTAATTGTTCAGATACCGCTAAAAAATAATTCCAGCCCTTGCGATCGCAACCTCGGCCTGCTGAGAAGCATCGCCAACCGGACAGACCGCAGATCATTGCCGACACCGGACAGACCGCAGCGCAATTTTATATTTAATTAATCATTATTTGCGTAAATTTACTATGTACGTTCAGTGGCCGGTCGATTCAAGAAAATGTATGTAGGTAACTCGGTAGTATAAAATTTAAAACACGGTATAACTGTTTATCGTTTTAATCGAACTATAATAGTAAAGGAATAACGTAATTTCTACGTCCACAGTAATTAGGATCACCGGGAACTTAAAACGATGTGTTACGATTCGAAACAAAGACAAATGTCACATTTAATGTAAGCTAATTTACGGGCATATTATTAATGTGAACCAGAAGCGCTGAAAATTAACTGAGTAAAATTTTATTGAACTTATCAGAGAGTACAATTTTATTAAAGTGTAACGTAAGGTTTATTGTTCGCGGGTTAAAACTTCTCCGTGCTTATATCTCATATCAATAGAGACGGTAGTTAGGAAGAGTGAAAAGATACTTCATAAAAAAATAAACTCAATATCTGTAATCTTTCGAGAACGTGGGTAAAATACCTAGGTCTCACAAGCAGGCAGCTTATTTAGGTAATAGCGGACTATGCTTACACACTGTCGCCTCTGCGGCGGCGCTATCCTCCGCAACAGCGGCAGCATTTTCAATCGGCATTCTGGTTGACTGAGACACAATCTTCATTGTAAACAATGTTCGGATATACTCGCAGTGTAATTACATTATTTAGTTTTCACATATTTTTCCTCACTGTGGGTGGGCGGTGTGCGGGAGGCCACAGCCGAATAGCGCTCGGGTCGGTCGGACACCCGCTCAGCAGACAATGAGTGGTGATGGAAGTAGGAGGCAATGACTTCACTGAAAAATGATATCGCCTACCGTTCCAGGGCTGGAGAGGGTGGTCCAATGCTAAAGAGTGGATCCAAAAGCCTGGAGCTAGAACTGCAGTTACGTCACGCAGCCTTAAAGTGTCCCCTAGTATTCCTATATTTACATTACGCGAATACCATTAAACTGCCACCGAATTCGCCTAATTTGGCTCCTCGCAACTTCTTCCTGTTTTTTGTTCAACCCGAGAAATCGCTCCGAGGAACGTGTTTCAGTAGCCGAGAGGGGATAATAGAAAAATCGAACATGGTTCTAATGACCATACAGAAAACCGAGTAAAGCAGATGTTTCGAAAATTGGATCAATCACTGCCATAAATCGCAGTTAATGGAGAGTACTTTGATGGGAACAAAATCAGTTTTGATAAATAGAATTGTATTTTTAATTTTCTGAACAAATTCACGAAACGTTTTGATCGAGGTAGTGAAATCGTTGGGCGACAATAAGATCGCAGCTAAACCCACATTTATAACCTAAGGGGATTTCAATTCAATGCATTCACTATATACACGCTCTCCAAATGAACTTTTGAAAGAAGAGAACTATTTAAATTAATACGGCAAAAGTTAATTTTTATGACTTAACAAAAATCATAAAACTCAAATTTCTTTCCCGGACACTATTCAAAATAACCTCGACTTTGTCTCTAAAGCGATCCAAGTATCGCTGTTAAACCGAAATATAGCCAACCCATCGGAAGTGATCACCTGCCGGTGTATTGACGAATCTTTTGGTATCAAATACCGGTCGCATATGTTAGAATGTAGCGCCAACATGAAATAGGTCCATGTGAAATTTTCAGAGAACCGACCGGGATAATTATTGAACTAAAACAAAAAAAAAATAATCTTAAAATTTTGTGCCGCAGATCCAGCCCAAAATTCGATTAGCGCAATAATTAATAACGCATTAAATGAATACTATCGAGAAACGACGAAAAAGGCACTATCAGCTTCGGCGAGATGCAGATTGCAATAGACAATTGGTTTAGATGCCTGCATCTGAAAGCTTAGATCAAATGATCTAATTTAACTACAGCAGAGTTTCGCTAATCCGGACTTGTCGGGACCGGGACCTGAACGGATCATCGAAAATCCAAATTGAATGGAATCAACCCTTAAAATGTATCAGAAACAAGTTTTAAAGGTAAAAGCAAGAACATCTCAATGATTAAAAATCAACGTTTCTTCATTTTAAGATGTGCGTATGTACTTAAGAAAGTTATTTACATATAAAACAATATCTATGTACTGTATATTGTATATATGTATGTAATTTATATCTGCCATGCGTCCCAGGCGCCTGAGATTTTCATTTTTTATTTATTTATTTTTTTTTTCGATTCGTCCGGATTAACCGGATGTCCGGACTATCGAGCACCGGATTAGCGAGACTCTACTGTGCTTACAATTCAAACAGCAGCAGGCTGGAATTCAAAGAAATATTTTTAAAGAAAAAAAGTAGGCTAGTTTGAGAAAAAATGGTGTAATGAACTGAGTGATAAAACGAGAAATTAGATGCTGTAAAAGTCCTTATTTTAATATAAATTGAATGGGTAAGTTTATCCAAAACTTCAAATCCGCCGTCGAGCCTCTGTACGATCTTTCTCTTTAGCAAAAGGTCTGATGAATTTAAAAAATGATTAGATAGATAGCTTGGCCTGAATTAATTAATATTACGGAATTCCACTTAGCTGTAGTGGATGGAATTCCTTATAATGAAGCGATTCGAACGCTTTCTCCGGAAGCTAAATTTTTTTATATATTTATCTATTTTTAATAAGTAATTGAAAACGGAGAAGAGAATATTACGTCAGCGTCCCGTCCTAAAACCCGGGAAAAACAAAATGGATCACATCGCATATGCACCACCTATTTCATTGCTTTCGTGAGTAGAAAAAACAGCGGGAAGTATAATAAAATACGAGTATAAATTATATGGCGGATTAATTATTTTGAAATTTTAACAAAATATCACGGGGGTGATGATACGGTACATATTGATTATTAATTTACACATTCAGCGCCAACTGGAATTTATATTGATTTGAAATCAGATTAAGACAACGTAAATCAACAGATTTCAATTTCAATTCTCGTAAAATTCGGTTTAATAAAAAAGGAAATGTCTATGATGGAAAACTGTGATGTTAAAATTATTTAATGCGCTGACGATTTAGTGACATATTCCTCAGCGGTCACTGTGAACACCGCTATGAAAAGAATCCGAAAATCGTTAATCGTTACTAATTTTGAAATAAACGTGGAAAAAACTCGAAGAATTATAGGATCTAGAAAAAAGAGTACAATCGTGTTCATTAATTGAAATAATAGTTATTTCAATTAAGTTTAAGAATTTTGCTAAATGTTTGCGAATTAAATTAAATTCAAAACTAACTTTAACGGAAAATTGTTATTTACGGGAAATGTAAGAAACTTCTAAAACATTTTCTCTCACTGGAAGAGCGTCTTCGGCGCGACATTCGATAAAATTCAATAATTACCAAAAAGCACTTTAAAATATTGAACGAAATAGCACAGCGAGTGAAAAGTGATCGCGATCACCAGCACATTTTCAAGCCGGTTCACGGTTAACGGCATAAGACGAATATCAACGGATTTACAGGAAAGTGAAAAATATATATCGCTCAAACGAATAGAGCTTTCTTAGTATGACCGCCTAGATTTTGCAAGTTTTAATTACATCGGAACAATAACTTGGCATCCCACCGAACTCCCTCAGTTCGACTAATTCCTCCCGAACAATTTATCACGCAACTCTACGCTCGCCGTTCAATACATCTCGGTATAAGTAACGGTGAAATCGGCGCCGTCCACTCTGAATGAACATTTGATCTTGCCAGAGCTACTCAGACCAAAACATTTACACAGCTCTTTCCTAAATCGAGTCAATCCTGGAATAGGGGAATTTTTGGCGATACCTACGAAAACGAGATCAAATATAATATTTCCGAACATTAATTTGAATCCGATATCATTAATAAATGCTGCTAATATAACGAATCCGTATCAGCATATATATATATATATATATAGGTTAAACGTGATTCTTCGAACCTTTCCATGGAACACCCCCTGGCCCCCACAGGGATAGTCTATAATTCTTATAGAAAAGTCAACTTTAACTGACCATGTCGTCGTTATAGGCATTATAAAAAAAGTTTATAGATTAAACATTACGGGATTTTCATATTACTCCCAGCGTGGAAAAAAGCATAGACATTTATAAATGACGCCATTCTTGCGTCGAGGTAGTATGAAAAAAAAAGTTATAAATATAACTGCTATGAAATATGTAACTGCAATAGTAACAGCGATTTTCTTCGGCAGTAATTTTCTTTCAAGAATAACGTAGTTAATTGAATATACATACATATATATCTATATATTTATAAACTTGGTCGTCTTGACCCCTCTTGCGTACATTGCTCTTCTATACTTTCTATAAAATGATCAAAATTTACAACGTAATTCTAAATCGGTCCATATGAATATAACAACGTAATCACAAAAAAACCATAAAATATAATAAACGTTACGTAAAATTGGGACGATTTTTTTTAATGGGGGGTAGCCTAAGAATTTCGTTCTAATTAAAATATATGTATACCACCCTGATCAAAACCTTTCAGGAATGATCACTGTGTGGCGCTACCACTCATCCGATTTGATTTTTTTTCTTTCTTTCTATTAAGTTTCCACACTATCATTAATATTGACGCCAAATTTCAGCGTCACACCTCGACATCTGTAAAAGTTATGCCATTTTGAATACATCTATTTTGTGCGTGTTTTCGATTTTTAACTATTTAATAAATGGAATTAACTTTGCATCAACGGGTATGCATTAAATTTTGTGTTAATAATGAATGGAATGAAAATTTTGGAAATGTTTGAGAAGCGTTTCGGCAATAATACTCTATCGAAAACAAATGTTTATGTGTGGCATGCACGCTTCAGAAATGGTCGTGACTCCGTTGAAGATGACGAACGCAGTGGCAGGTCATCGATATCAAAAACCGAAAATAACGTCGAGAAAATCAAAGAAATGTTGGCCGAAAATCGCAAGTTGATCATTAGAGAACTGGCAGAGGACATAAATATCGCTTATGGATCCGTTCAAGACATTTTAGTTAACGATTTAGGCTGACATCGGACATATGTATTAACAAGGATTATTATTTGGGCGTTATGAGACGTTTGCGTGAAGCAATGCGCCAAAAAAAAAAAAAAAAGACCGGATTTGTGGGCAAACAATTCCTGGATTTTACACGTGTCGATAACTCAGCGTTACACAATGCCGTCGCTATTCGTGATTTTTTTGGCAAAGAATAGAACGAATACTATCGAATTCTCCCGATTTAGTTCCGTACCAAAGCAAATTGAAATAGAAAGGAATCTGACGGTACTGACAGCAGAAATCAGCTTGGCTAAAGGAGGGAGATAATTGTTAGCTGATCAGTAGAAATCTGAAAAATTGTTATTTAAGCATGCCGTGAAAAATGTTTAATGTGCGAGACATTAGAAAGAAGCAGCTGAACTTTGATTTGATAATTTATTCGTTTTTCTGTTGTGTTTTCCATGAAAAGCGAGTTCCAGGGGCCTGCCTTGCGTCCAATGTTTCTCGTAGTGTTTTCATATTACCACTGCAATATTGCTGCAGAACTCCTGTATAAATTTTTCAAGCACAATATTGATCCGAAACCACGAAAATTACAAAAATAGAAAAAACTTATTCAGTAAATAGGAGTTTAAAATATATGTTTTGCATAATGTACGACTGATGGAAATCTGTCGACTGCGACGAACAAACAGCAGTACTACAAAGGCAGAAATGCGGTGAACTAGCGATTATTAGTTCGCATTCCGGAAAAGTCTGTTAATGTGAGTAGACGTATTAATTATTAAATGAACTTCTTAATTCGATTTTCTTCTAATAAATTTATTTTATCATAATAGAAAAACGAGCGGTATACATATTTCACTTTATAGTTTGTAAGTCCGTCGACAAGCTTAAGCTTAACGAGTCAAAATTGATGATTGCAATAATTTTTATAAGAAATGTACGATTTTATTTTAAAAATGAATTAATAATCCGTTTTATAGTTTTATCTATTTGGAAATAATTTTGCATTATTCCTTTCTGTTATTTATAGCGGATTTGTTCATTTTCTTTATTTAAATTTAAATCGGAATTTTCGCTTAAATAAATTTAATTTTTTATTTTTTGAAATTTAAAGTAGAGAAACTTGTTTCTTAATTTATTTTTGTTTGTACAGTAAAATGACGTATTCAGTAGAAATTTACTGTTCTGTAAGTATTTAGGAGAAATATCACCTGAAGGTTTCGAAGGTGTCCACGCATGTTGTAGTCTGAAGCATTGATTTTGTACACATATACATGGAAAAAGAGAGAGAAAGTGTAAGAATTAGGTAACAAAGGAAAGACATTTTACATTTTCAATAAGTTACGTGCTGTGTTCATTCCCGAATTGTACTTTGAAATTTTCTTCGTTAAATTAATAACCTTAAATTATATACGTTCGTTTCCATTGTGCTTTAAACTTGTCGCTATTTACTTGTTTTCGTGATAAATATTTCGATCATTTTTTTTTTTTGATTTTTTTGTGCAGAAATAGATTCGCGCTATTTTCTTTCGTACAATAAATGAAGCGGTGATTGCTCGAAGCAAGGCAGGATCGATTTCATCGTCAATGTTAATGAATAGGTTTTCACTGAAATGAAAAATCGACCGGATAATTTTACTTTTGTATTCTCTACACTTGGTTCGGTGTCTTTTGTTGAAGGCAATTTATTTTTCGCTTTGCTCGCTAATACCCTGTCCAACTTAAAGGGGTTCTTGAACGAGAGAATAGAAAGTTTCGTACCTTTCAGCCGACACATGGTACACAAAACAACAGGTGTAACGATCGCGGATTTATCCGTCAAGATTAGTACCGCCGGCGTTAGAGCGAGCCTTTAAACCGACGACGATGGTTCTTTTTGTGCCGGCCTGTTAGTCGAGATTTTTAATAATGTGTTCGCGTCACTGCCTACCATCTGCAATCCGATTCGTCCTCGTATTATCTCCGTTTTCTGTCCTTCAAATTTCCCCGCAATTATTCCATTAGCAGTCACTGCAACAGCTCTCTAACTACACCCTGTCAAGAAAGTATCGGGAATTGTCAATTTAAATCTCCCGGGTAATAGCTAGGCAGATAATTTTTTTTTTCCAGATTGGTACAACTGTTTTGTATTATGATGCCTATTTTTAGCGCGATCTGTCAACCAGTGTGTTTACAGCAGCTGTTAAAATCAGTCGACCTTGAAGTGTTTTGTCGAAGTTTTACAATGAGTGAAAATATTGAACAACGTACTTGTGTTAAATTCTGTGTTTCGAACGAAATTTCTTGTGCCGATACACTGAAAATGTTACAGAAGGCTTTTGGTGAATCTGCTTTATCAAAAACGCGGGTTTACGAGTGGTACAGAGCGTTCAAGGATGGTCGGGAGACGGTCGAAGACATGCCTCGCTCTGGACGGCCTTCAACGAGTGTGACCGATGATAACGTCGATAAAATCAAGGAAATCGTTGCTGAAAATTGTCATGTGAGCTTGAGAGAGATGGCTCATGGATTGGGCATGTCACACGAGAGCGTACGTACGATTGTGCACGAAAAATTGGGTATGCAACGCGTTGCGGCTCGGCTTGTTCCGAAAGACCTGAATTTCTTTCAAAAAAAGTACCGAGAACAGGTAGCTGCAGACATGCTGGATCGAGCCAATTTGGATCCTACCTTCTTGGAAAAGATAATTACTGGTGACGAGACATGGGTGTACGAGTACGACACGCTTACGAACCAGAAATCGTCCGAATGGCGGCCAATTGGCGCGCCAAAGCCGAAAAAACCTCGCCAAAGCCGATCGAAAGTGAAGATCATGTTGATTGTTTTCTTCGATATTCGAGGCGTGGTACACTATGAATATGTGCCAGCCGGACAGACAGTCACCAAAGAGTTTTACTTAAGTGTTTTGAGACGTTTGAGAGAGGCTATCCGTCGTAAACGTAACGATTTGTGGGTCGACAATTCTTGGATTCTCCATCACGATAATGCGCCGTCTCACAAAGCCATAATTGTGAATGAGTTTTTGGCCAAACACTCGGTAAATATCATCGAACAACCGCCGTATTCACCAGATTTAGCACCCTGCGACTTCTTCCTATTCTCAAAACTCAAATTTCCACTACGGGGAATGCGTTTCGAATCGATTGATGACATCAAGACGAATGCGACGCGAGAGCTAAAGGCCATCCCGGAAACCGCCTATCAGAAGTGCTTTGCCGAGTGGAAAAAGCGTTGGCATATGTGCATCGCTTCGAATGGATGCTATTTTGAAGGTGACAAAATAAATTTGGATGAAAATTAAAAATTGTTCGTTTTATTTAACAATTCCCGATACTTTCTTGACAGGGTGTATATACCGGTCGCCATTCAAATCGAATTTTTCTATTCCTCTGTCTCGTGTTATCCTCTCTTCCGGTGGCGGTTGTTGCATCTACCAATTCCGTGTGATCCGTGTACAGAGTCAAACGTGAAATGATAATTCTCGCTTTGTTTATTTGCGAAAGAACGAGCTTGAATTCTGAATTGTTCGATTGCTTCGGATGTTCGTGCGATAGGCGTTGATTCGATGACTTAATTTTAGCTTTAGTCCTTACATTGGCTGACAGACGCACCACCGTAATTCGACAAAGAGTATTTCAGATCGACCTTTTTCCGTATTTAAATATCCGCAAAAGTAGCGAAAAAATCTATTTTATCCGGTAAAAATATCATTTTAACTGGCAACGCTAAATTTCGTAAAAGACGCACTTATGTTTTATCAATGTTTGCTGAAAATTATTATGGCTAACGGCTGTGTTCCCTTCGAGTAGGACTTGCTTCGTAGAATCGATATCATTGCACCGAGTACCTGTGTATAGTTAACGAGTCTAATTGAAAAGAAAAAAAAAATTATATTCTACTTCTCGTTTTCCGTTTAACATTTTTGAAGCATGTGCGGGACAGATGTTTACCTTCATGTACATGTAAGCAGCTAACGGAATTTTTATAACGAAATAAGGCTATCGATCTTTTATAGAAGTTTATGAATAATACAGAAATTCGCACTTTCTTCTACACGTAGGATAAGAAAGCTGCACATCCAAATCTGATTCAGATCGATTTTTTCCTGATATTAACTGACCATTTGAGCGAGGAGTGTGAAATGTGAAGAAGAAACGTGGTTTATTCGACTAATTGTAGCTTTTTTTCCCCCTATTCCCGAAAGGTCGGGTAGGGTACATTTATTTACTGAAATATTGATTTATTATAATGATGGAATTGATATAACCTATCTTCAATTAAGTATTTATAGTATTATATTAATTGCCATTTTACATTTTTTTTTTACAATATATACTATATATTTTTACTATTTACTTAATATAAATATGTACATTATTTTTTCAGAATTTTAGTTCTTCAATTGCAAAAATTTGTTAAATTAATTAAAATAATTTTGTACAAGTTGTTTTATATCGTAATTACAGAGTGTCTATTATTATTATTATTATTATTACAATTGTATCCTTGTAGTATATGAAAAACATCATCTCTAAAATTATATATTACAAAGTTTTCAAAACCAGAAATCTTGAATTTATACAAATCTACCCTTAAGATAGACCGTGCTCTGTTACAAATTAGACATTAAAAAAATTCGGCAGATATTGATTATTTTTAAATCTATCTATTATATACTACTTAGGGGGAAAATTGATACGTTGTTCCATTATAATTATTCCATATTTCTTGAAATTTATTTATGTAAAATTTATCCATAAGTATTTTCATTTGTTTTACTACTTTAAGAGTAGTTTATCTTCAATTGTTGGTTCCTTCTGTTTCCTTCACTTCCTCGCTCTGTTGTTGTCTCCATTGTGCGTTTGCGCTTAAACCATTCCTTGCTACCTTCCTCACGCTTTCGCCTCTCGTTGACCTCTTTCCCATGTTGTCCTCTCCATTCAAACGATGCGGTTGTTTGTGACACCGATCACGTGTTCTTTGAGTGCTCTGCTCTTTCGGTGGAGCGCTCGGCTCTATATTCCCACTTGCTTGGGCTGGGGCTTCCTGCTCCTTTTTGTGCTCGTTATATCCTGTCTCTTTTCCTTCTACACTTATTATCCCCTCCATTGTTTCCTTCTTATTAGCGATAGCTGATCGCCTCACTGTATAACTTTCGTTTTCCCTTAATTGTTTCTGGGTAAAGGTCCTCGGTTGACGAGCCCAATTAAAAAAAAAAAAAAAAAAAAAAAAAATATCTTCAATTGTAGTGTGCGATTAAATTTAGATTATCATATTTCGCGCCATTCTGTATTGAAAACTTAAAAAACGTACTAATTACGGGAATTTAATTATAATAAATAAATTTATGAAACCAACTGCTAGTCCCCCCTGTTCCGTTATGAAGCTAAATAATACACTTACGTATAAACCTGATCTATATAAATAAAAATGAATTTTCGTTTTGTTGCTAAAACTTGAGAACCGGTGAACCGAGTTCGATAACTCTTCTCTTTTTTTTTTTATAAGTACTCGCCATCACCTCGGCCAGATGCATATGGACTCAGAAATTGATGGCCGCACTATGCGAAAAAGATTCTTTAATCCCCCCCATATACATGTATGAACACACAGCTGATGTCCACACGTTATGCCGCAATACGTAAGCTCATTGCTGCATAACATTGTTGCGTTTAAAAATTAAATAAATTAAATATCTAATTATCTCAATAAAATATCTCTCGACTTGGTAACACTACACGTTGTGCTAATTTTGCCAATCCAAGTCGATTTGGCAACATGTGATCGGTCGATCAGCTGACCACCTAACTGCTACGCTTTTTGTTTTTCAGTTGAAATAAAAAATTTTCGGAGGTTGAACAGTGGCCCGTTTATTGCTTATTTCATCGTTTAAAGCAATCAACGACGAACTTCAATACAAGTAAGCTTCGCCCGATTATTCATATAGCGTTCAAATCGCATCGTAACACCTCCAAGTAGACGCCAACGGAACAATTTAGGACGCAGTATTCGTACCGTTGGAAATCAAGCGAATTTCGAATCTAATCGAACTGAAGAACAACGCGAAGCTCGAAATAAAATTGAGCGGAGTCACCTATCACAAACACGCGCAGCGCGTAGACAATAAGAAGCCGACAGACACCGAAGGAGACATCGAACAACGTTGGAGCTGAAAGCTGCATTCTGTTACAATGTGTCCATCGATTTACCAATGTGTTGCTATCGGATCGATGAACATTGCGTGCCCCACATTGTATGGCATTTAAATATAGAAATAAAGCCCCTGGATTGTGTTGCGTAAATGGCAAAGTCAAACTGGTGCCATTGGTTCCGCCACCAGAGCCATTGATGCTCATTGGTTCTTGGAACAGGAATAGATTCCAAACACTTTCTAACACACACATCCAGAAATGCAACAGCCGCTTTTAAATGACTTAATTTGCAGCATCAAATGTGGTTCAGGACAGTTTCATACCCACTTTCAAGGTAATTACAACACAGTAATCTTTCATACCGTTCCACATTCGACACCATCACCGGCAACTACATTTTTCTCTCTTGTTTTGGAAATGAGGCACATATAAAAACTCGTCAACTCTTTTCTTGCCATTTTACTTGCTTTCGCAATGATTATTAACAAATCCCAAAGGCAGTCATTGAGTATATTACCCTTGAAAACGCATTCTTTTCGCATGGTCAGTTGTATGTTGCCTGTTCCCGTGTGGGAAAACCGTCAGCGTTGTTTATTTACGCGCTAAGCAATCAAACGAAAAACGTGGTGTACCATAAAGCGTTACAATAAACTAAATACGTTTTTTCTATAATAGCAGAAGTACATTTTTTCTCGTAATATTTACTTCATACATTTTCAGTAACTCTTTTCATGAATTCACAAATCACACGAGTTCGTATTGTAAAAATAAAGCGGTTATTATTGAAATGGCCTAATGGCTTGATAGTTAACTAAAGCCGGGCCATAAAAAAAAAAAAAAAAAAAAAAAGAAGCGCAGTTGCTATTTTATTTCCTTTATTTTTCCGCAGATATTACGTTACAGCAAGGTGTTACTAGGCCAGCTAGTAATAAATAAATTATAAAAACACAAAACGTACAGTGTATTTAATGATGTCGACTATAGTTTAGGATAATTTGATCCGCAATCAGGGCAACTGAATAATGGGAACATCATCAAATTAGTAGATCTGTTTTTATAAATTTATTATATTATAACTGAATTTATGGATTAGTGTGTTATTTACTGATTTACGCCTAATTTTCAGTACAAAATAAAATGAAATATAAAATACAGTTTCCTCTCTCAGGCTGAAATGTATAGCCATAATTACGGATCGAGTAATCCTGCCGGCATTTATTAAATATAACTGTTTCACTTTATACGTTTTGCGTTTATAATTTATTCATAATTACATCTACTAATTTTCTATGTATATAAGTCATTCGATGCATGGGGGATTTAACGGTAATAAGATTTTTAAATCCCGTGCCACGTGATCTATACGTCCGTAACTAGTTGGCGCTTTTATTAATTTATTTTACATACTTTACTGAAAAATCCTGTGATTAATGTTTTTTTTAATTGATTTTTTACGATTGGTGATTAAATTATCGGATTGTTTTTTATTTTATTTTTTTAAATCATCACATAATCTCTCACTTATCAATAAACGCGTGTACATGCAATAAGTAAAATTTGTCTCTATTTAAAAAATGAAGTTTTTGCGTATTGCAATTTTCTTGTTTTTTGACTTTGCTGTTTGGACTTGTCAGACTTGTCAGCATTGGACGATTCTTTATTAGGCATAAAGAAGTCGTAAAATATAAAAAAAAGGAAATAGTAAAATGAGGAGGAATGCTAGGAAGAAAAGGGAAGACAAATTACCTTGAATAATAAAGAATCAGCTGGAGAGAAAAACAAAAGACGGGATTTTTTTTTGTCATAAGATACCGTAAGGACCAGAGGTGATTTTAAAGAAGAAGAAAAACGAAAAGAAAATTAACGAAGAGCGATAAGATTATGCTTACATGATACTACTTTAGAATAAAAGGATGACGGAAGTATAGAGGATAGAATGATAAGAAATTTAATGAAGTGGATTGAGCAAATTTATCGTTTTGTAACAAATAATACGCTCTTTCTCCGGCTGTGAGTTGATATAATTCAGCAGTACTGTTATGCTCACTACGCTATAAGGCAATACTCTAGAAATATATCAGTAAATGACAAAGAGTAAACGGACGAACACTTTTTTGACATCCAACGCAGTCGTGTTTCTTAATGAAGAAAGATCGCAAATTTTTTTTGTTTTTTCACTGCATTTTTTACCGGAGTGTCAAAAGTAGTGTTATTTTTTCTTTTTGGTTATTGACAAATTCATAAATCCCAACAACTTTAGTTCACTTCTCTGCTTTGAAGTAATTAAAAGTTAAATTTAGTCGAAAATAATATAAATTAAAGTGGGTAAAGAATAGGTAGTAATAACATTTGGAGTATACACAGAAATTTGAATACCATAAAATAATACTAAATATTTTTATCTTAAAAATTTTTCATAAAAATTTAAAAAAAAAAAAACGCTCGATTGACGAAAGAAGATGAAAACTATTTTTCCTCGCTTGCCTCTATCGACTATCGGCAATACATTATTTGGCCTCTGTTAATCACCGTATCATAAGATTTCTGCAGATATTTATTCGATCTACATTTATAGAAAATTAAATTTATTAAATGAACTAGAGATAAAATACCGAAGAGGTAAGGGAAAAATAAGAAAACAGAAGAAGTGGAAAAGAAAGGAAATTGAAAAGAAAACAAAGCTGCTAGTTCAACTGTTCTAATCCACTCCAAAGATCAAATCTACCCTATGGAAAACCGCAATTCGTATATATCATCTTCGGTTAAATAAGTATATGGTTTATACTTGCAAACTTGAACAAAATAAAGTAACGGTCATCACAACATAGTAAAGAGTATATGCAATATGGCGGACGAATCCCAATGGAAATTAAAATTCATCAGTAGGCGAGATTCTACTGCGCTCGAACCAGCCATAACTGAAAAACAACGGATTAATGTCTTCTCTAAAACCGAAACTAATGTGATTGTCACAATTCCGGTTCAAAATATTTGTTACAGAGAAATTCTAGAGAGTGACCAGTGCGCAAAATAACCGTATCAAATCTACGAACCATTCTAGATAGGACCGAAATATGACTGAGCCATGGTTAATTGGACAACGATGCTTGTATAACATCATAATATAGTTTACCTTTACTTGGATGGGAATCTATTAAAGCCGACCAGTCCTGCCTATTATCCCTTTTAATCTTCTCAAAAATAAATGATAACCGATCTGCAGATATACTAGCGATTTTAGCTACCGCATCAACTCCATTATTAAAACAAATATCGCGACGACTAGGCAGCCAGCAAAGATTGAAAATTTCACCGAGCTATATGATCCTTAAGCATTTATTCCTGATTGTAAATACTAAAGGATGACTTTTATAATGAAAATGACAACTTTTAATAGCCAGAAGTGAGCTGAGGCTATCAGAGCATGTGACAAATTTCCCATTGGAATGGAGAACATTTAAGATATATTTACAGGCCCTTTCAATCGTCAATAGTCCGCACCAAGGCCTCCAGAGGCAGCTTAAACCTCTGTGTAAAAATATTAGGGATGATGAACGCGGGACCTATATTTTTATTGGATCCTGGAAAGTTGGCACTGTTACCGAAGATCTGCAGATAATGAGGATAGTGAATTTCCATACTATTTTAAAAATTGGAGTTGGTTACTTCGGGAGATAAATTCACAATAATTCAACCGTAGTCTGAATAGTTAAATCAACAAACTGATATGACGTTCTACTATTTTCTTGATGATTTCTATTTATTATTTGTGTTGTCAAAATATTCTTCTCCATCATTGAGCATCTCTACATTACTAGCTGTACTTAATCTTAGCTCTCAGAATATGTAGCTCCTGAGAGGTACATATCGAGCCATAAAATGCTGAGTCACGTATACGCCGCAATTTCATTTTCGAATCTTATTGCTCTTCCATTTACTCCCGAGTGCCCAGTAAAATGATGAGAGAATTCTAGTTGATGAAATTTACGTTTATTTAATCGACGTGAAATTATTCAGTAAATCGTGAATGTAGAATGTACTGCTTTAATCTTAATTCATTATCTTCGCCTACCGTAAGAGAATATATTTTCCCGCTTTTTTTTTTAAATTAAAACTTTTTATACTTTTTTTATACATAATATTCATATATCGACACATGCATATTCCTCCACATACACTCAGCACAGATACATATATAATATAATATATATATATATATATATATATATATATGTGTGTGTGTGTGTGCGTATATATATATATATAAAACATAGTATCCGAACCACTCTAGGAAGTGCTTATTTCCAATAATTATATCAACCGTTATTCGGTTACGAACATATCAAAAACTTGCCGAACAAGAGACAAACTTCGCGAACAGTGACTCCGATTAAAACTTTTATATAGTAAAACTTTTATTCTTTTTATTTAATTCTTTCGCAGAAAACTTTCCGAATTCGCTTCAAACTGTTTCCCCCGCGCAACGGCGCAGTTCTAACATGAAGTCTTTCCGTTGCAGAATTCGAAAATCGATAAATCGAAGCAATTCAACAATCGAATTACATTATGAAACTTACGAAACCAATTAATATGTCCAGTGCGTGTTTAGCTTTTTTTCTTCCCGACGAAAAACGATCATCTTTCACTCGCGCTGCCTAGTTTACTGCGAAACTGAATTATTAAAAGTTAAATATCGAAAAAACATCGAAATAAAGCGATGTTTTCTGGGGTTTTTTTTTTTTTGCTTTCTTGTAAACTACACCGACGCCATCGTTGGAATACTCAAAAACTGCGTCGTTGTTCACCCGTTCCGTCGCACGTCTTTACACAATCAACAATGAAACAGGAAAAGGTAAAAAAACGGAATAATTTCGAAACTAAACTGACCGTGAAGTTCGTTTCGCAGACTTCCTCGCACTACCTGAGCGCGTCGCAACCAGATCACCACATTATGCAAATATTGTTCGAAATTCGTTTGAATTATTTAAAGTAAAGGAGTTCACGAACCCGAAAATTGCATACCCCTCGATGTAATGCAATGCCGGCGAATCGCATAGGTGCAGCAAAATAATACGAAACGTAACATTTTTAATGATAAAATAATTACAGCGACATGTGATTGTTGTAATTACTAACTTTTCCTATTTTTATCAGTAATCAAACCGAGCCGTCAGACGGTGCGCAGTAATGGAAAGTTGAAAGCGCGTTGCGACAACATTTGAATAGCAAACGAATATAATAGAAAACGGAATGGGGCACAGTTGCTTCGGTTAGAAATTTATTAATCCACAGAATCCGCAACATTTGCAATATACTGCATTCGTACTTGCGCTAAGTAGTTCTAAATAACATCGAAAATACAAAAAGCGATAAGACGACATTTAGGCGAATGTCTGTAGTTGTAGATGAACACCTTCGGTCGCGATAACTATGCAGCTATACGTTATTAAATTTCCCCCATGAAAGTTTAAGATAAACCGCGTAATTTGACTTTAAATAGTCCAATAAATAAACACCATATTGCATCTGAGCGCATCATTTAATAGCTAAAGCTAAACAACAATGAAAATACAAAGTCTAAAGTTGCAAGTTCAATTCCGCGTTGTGAGATGTTCGGACTATAACACGCTAGCATCCGTTTCGAACAGTTGATTATAGTATGGTATTTGCGGTACAATTACTGTTTTCCAACTAAAAGGGTGTACTTTTGTGAAAACGGTCTTAAAAAGGTTTTGCCTAAAATGGGGATATTTTAACCCTAAATAGTATAAACTAGACCTGCAAAAATTTATAAATTGAGCTATGGCTTCATTATTATTATAAAGTGTTGGCATAAACATACGCAAGCATATATATTGTCAGATAAAAAGCATCGTTGCATAGTAGGTCTGCACAAGTTAGTAAGTTAGTTGTCTTATCTCATCGTACAACCATTACAGATAAAATAAAAACAGAGTTTTTTTTTGCTTTTTTTTTTCTTGTTTTGGTTTTTCCCTGGGCTTGCCAATAATAGGCGATTACCCATCAACATGTGTACATAGCAGCAATTAGGAGTAACAAGGAATGGAATCTGACAAAGAATGCTATACCAAGGATGGAGAAACAATAACAATCATCGTCGAAAAATGCCAAACGTATGCATCCTGAAAAGAAAAGGAATGACATTGCCGAAGGTTAAAAAGGAGTTAGCTGTCCCATACCATGGCCACATCTGCAATTACAGAGCCCACAGTACAAACGGACAAAGGAATCTGGCTATAAATAATTAAGGAAGAAGAAACACGGGATGTTTAAAAAGCAGTTAGATCCATCAAGCACGAAACCTATATAGAACACAGCGCTTAGCGTCCGTAAACAATTATCCGAAAGTTCAATGACTTAGAACATCACTATAAAGCAAAGTTTATAGTTCTTAATTATGAAACATTAATCATATTTATGGCGACGACTGCGAAAACAGCGCCTACCATTCTGTTAAAAGGAAATGAGCAGAATTTACACCCAACACTATGGCCACACTGCAACAGCAGCGCCCGCAGTGCCGGCTGACAAGGAGTTCACCTATTTACCGTTAGGGCCGCAAATGCGACAGCGAGCCCGTAAAATTAATTGCGAGCTGTGCCTGTTTGTAACTGTAACTGCAACATCAGCGCGTGTTCTTCGTTTAGATAGGAGTTCATTAGAAATAACTGGACACGATAAGTTAGGAATGCCAAAGTGAAAGAGAACTACTGAAAAGATTAGATCTTAATATAATGAAGTACAGAGGATAAGAATTTTGCTACAATTGGTATGATCAACGTTGACTGTAGTGAGAAAATAAAGGACACACAATATGGAGTTGGAACATCATGCGAGAGAAGCTCCGCGTATAGAGCTGCCCTTTCCGATGATAAAGAGGAGCATTCAAAGAATACACGATCAGAGTCACATACGACTGTGTTATCGATACACAGCGGACAAATAGGAGAGGACACTATGGAGAAACGATACAATGAAGCAGGAAGTCGACTGTGACCAGATCGAAGACGACAGATAGCAGACATGATGAATCGGGGAAGGTGCGGAAAATGTAGATACCATGGTTGAGTAGGTGGATTGGGGTGAATGGAAAAATATTGTGAATTAGGACTGGAGAAGGATGATTTATAAAAAGATTTCCAATTGGCCTTTTGGATACTTTTTGCTATATTTAATAATTCATGAGAAGGAATCCGTCCGACTGGCCGCCCAGAAGAAATAGCCGAACGAGCAAGATAATCCGCCTTTTCGTTTCCCGCAATTCCGGCATGACCAGGGATCCAAAGAAAGTCGATGGTTAATGAGTGCAATCTGTAAAAAGGCTGAAAATCAGTGATCGGATGCGCAGAATAATAGGATCAGAGTAGGAAGGAACATATGGAGAGGATATACACTGAAGGGCGCTTTTGCAATCAGAAATTAGGAGGAACATTTTACATTGAGGAAAAGATGGAATGAGCTCAATGGCACGTAGTAATGCCAATGTCTCCGCATAATAAATTGAACAAAATGAAGGAATTTTGAACAGGCTGGAATGGTTAAGAGCAGCAATGTAGATAGATGCACCCACTCCGTGTGCCATTTTGGACCCATCCGTAAAAATTAGGGTATGGTTAGCAAAGAATGATGAAACTGCCTGGTTAAATTCATAAATTGTTGCATGAGCAGGGAGATATTTTACATGAGAAAGCAGAGAAAAAAGATTAGGAGAAGGAATAACATATATTATATCTCAAACTGAAAAAATGAAAGTTTATCGAAAGTTACGATGAAGGGCGAAAACTTAATAAGACGCGAGGCAATGGGAACCTTATTAGAGGAAAAACGCCAATCTTGCAAGAGAGAAGAATATGCAGGGGGACAAGGTTGTTTGGGTAAATATGCAGACGTTTAATAAGGAACCGATACGCGAGAAAGGATCTACGGATAGATAAAGGAACCACATTAGCCTCGGCTAAAATCGCAGGAATAGGCGTGGATTTTAATACTACTAGACATAAGCGCAGGGCTGCATTCTGAACTAAATCTAATTTAGCTAGGGGAGAACGAGCAGCAGTACCATACAGAAAACAACAGAAATCAAGTTTGGATCGAACAATGGATTTGTAGAGCATAAGAAGTATCATAGGATCACCTCCCCAATGGGAAGAAGATAAAGACTTTAAGATATTCAAACGTTCTAGAGTAGACGAATGGAGGTAATTAATATGCCCAGTAAAGGATAAACGACTATTCAGAAAGATTCCTAAGTAATTTGTATAACTTCATGAAAAAATTACTTGATATTCGTTTAGCAACATAACATATGCATACATATACACATACATTAACATCATCAGTACCCTCATCATTACATACGCATTATGCATATACCGCAGCAAACATACGTTCGCACATATTTCCAGCATTTCACATTCTAAAAATTTCTTTGATACATTACTCAATGAATAAACTTCGCACACATGTCGGAAAAAACAATTCTGTTAGCAGATACATTAAACGCACTTGTTGTAGCGATTGAAACGGTTGCGTAGTAATACGGGTCAGTGAGCTAATAAATTTTATCGCATATAGATCAAATACAAATTTAAGAAGCGCATTATTAGAATGTACCACTTGGTAAAGACTATTAAATTATCTCGCTTTGGTTGAATTGTGCGAATCATTAGAAATATACAGATGAGGTTAAAAACGCCCAATACAGGTTATCATGTTATCGTATTTTTTGATAATACAGCCGCTAAAGAATAATCAGTTTGATGTAGGTGAATACATCCTGTTTGTTAAAATGGTATAATAAAATAAACTTTAATAACAAACAATATAGATCAATAAATTAGATAAATACCTATTTAGAAACGTTTTCGGGCATAACCCATCATCAGCTAACACTAACTTAAAGGAAACTTAAAACATGTTTTAAGTTTCCTTTAAGTTAGTGTTAGCTGATGATGGGTTATGCCTGAAAACGTTTCTAAATAGGTATTTATCTAATTTATTGATCTATATTGTTTGTTATTAAAGTTTATTTTATTATATTATATTATAAATAATCAGTTTGGTTAACTTTAGATTAGTGCATCTATACAATAATATAGTATATATGTATAAACAGATGCCTCAAACACAAGTAGGATCACTGGAATAAGCGCTGGCAATAGAGGTTAGTTTGTAGTTGAATTTAGATTAGATATCTCATGAAAGTCATTTTCAGAATCATATACATTCAAACAAATATGAGAGGCAGAGCAAAATGTTCGGTTATCAGCGTCATCTGGTTATAGGTATAACAAAACACATTGTTAAAAGCAAGTACACAAACATGAATAAACTATGAATAAACTAATTGATACAGGTCAGCAGATTATTACACTGATTAAGCAATAACAAATGTATGCAAACGTGCGCGAAATAACTTAGTATGCGCTACAAAATTATTAAAATTGCATTGGTTAAAGCCCCGAAGTCTCTGTAGTGGTCGAGCACTATTACTGGACGTTCATGCAAACGTGTCTGCAGTAAAAGCAAGGGGCCAGAAGGAAGTTTGTTGGTGGTTAGGTTAGGTCGTATTTTGGTTCGTAGCACTGAAGACATATGTATGCAACAAAGAAAACATGTCAGCATGGTGGTTAACCCGTACTCGAGGATTTATAAAAAGAAGAGGGGCGTGGATCTAACGTCAAGCAATACTGGATATGGACGTTTTAGAACTATGCTTTCAATTAAGTCGCATATTCAATTTGTTGCGTCGTGTTGCTTCTATCTTCGTTCATTTTTGTTTTTGGATTTTGTTACAATTAGTGTAGAAGTGGTTTTGGAGGTTAGTAAATACACGACATTGAAGGTAACATATGTTTGGGTACGAACCATTGGGAATATTAGAACAGTCAATACTCTCAGTATGCCCTTACTGCTCCCAGCTGATTATACGCTAGAATTCTCGATGTGAAAATTTTACTTGCAATTATTGGTGAGAGTTGTTTAACTACCGTAGCAAATGATAAATACTGTGCAATAGTTTTGTTCGGTATCGTGGTTGAAACATTGTTCAGCGCAAGCCTATTATTTGTATTTCTAATCTTCGTGCAATAACGCTTCCTATTACTGCACTATTTCTACAGAAAGAGGCTAGACACATTTTAGGAATATTATCATCTTATTGCCGCTAAATCGAGATCTAGTTATAAAAGGCGCCCCGATCTGGTATTTAGTGCTGTAAAATGGTCCGGATTCTACGACAGGATCAATATGGAAATATTCTTCTCTGTTCGGCTTTTGTGAATTTTGTTAAAGGAGTGAGTTTTTTTCGCTATTTCACTAAATAGATTTGTTTGTTTTGTGTATTTTTGGACTTGATAAACGTATTTAATAGCGGGGAAACTTTGTTTAGGCTTTGGCAGTGCAGTATTTGGCATGCTACACTTGCCGTCCTATCAATATAAGAGTTGTTGTGTGCCTCTGTGTATTATTGTGTGTAAATTGCTGCGAGGTTGTTTGTGTGTTTATGTGATGAAAGTAATGAGACGTTTAAAACGTTCTTTTTAATGAAATTCCTTATTGATTAAAATGCAAATATAATTTCATATGTAGACAGATAATACGGTTTTTTCTTACTCACACGCCAAGAACATCGGCGTCATCACCTAGATCTTCTCAAGACAGAATATACGGTCACAGTACTCACGTAACCGCAGAAGCTAGAATAATTTGTGCTTCCAGATCAATGTTTTCCATATATATTTTGATGGCGGAAGATAAGATTATTAATTCTTTTTTTGAATTATACATCGAAAAATACTCCACGAAATAAATAAAAAAAAAATATCTTTACAAATCATTAATAGGGTTTGAGGTTAGTTACGTCTTCTATTTCATATTCTCCGACGTTTTAACTACGACCTTCAATTGCACTTGCATTGTTAAAGAAGTTAATCTAATTTGGTAAATCAGGTAAGGAAATAAAGTAATTAAAAATCAATTTTTCAGTGTAAGCATAATGGTGTAGTAACTAAATTTAATATACGTTTTTATTTTTAATACCGAGTTTTAAATTAAATTTGATCAAATAAAAGCTTTGTTGTGTTTTATGTTTCTACTAATCTAAGTTTCCTTACCGTACATAAAGAATTTCTTGAATATTTTAATATTAATAAGTCTGTTAGTTTTGGTTCACGACTAACAGCACCTTATGATCCAGGTTGCGATCATTTGCTTTTACACTTTACTTCTCTGCGTATCGGTTCCAACCTAATGCGATGATGGATTTCTGGAGTTATGAAACAAGAAGGTTTCTAAGAACTTTAAAAAATTCACTTTGCTGTAATTTTTGTCGGCTACATCCTGAGATTGTTAATTTCGGCAGTATTCGTTATATTTTAAGGGAAAAAAAGTATCAACCGCCATCTTTGAGAAGTTTTTGATGCACCATGCAGTATTTACATAGATTCTAATAAAGAATGTTTTTTTATGGTCTACTGCTGTTGCTGCACTACCACGCATTACTGATCTGGCTGATACTCATTTTTCTGCGGACTTAAGAAACCAGAATATATTTCTTTCAGAAGTTAAAGGTACCGCCGTTCGCTCCTCGAATAACTTCTGATGAGAATTTTGAAGAGATTTTACGTTTGTCCTTCTCCAACGTTGCAATATAATAGTTTTCTCTTCACAGAGGCTGATTTCTAAAGAAGCAATGAGTGAAATAGTTATGGTGGGTGCGTTAAATCCTGCCACTTTGGTGTTCTACTAATTGCATCACTAGGTTATTGGCAGTTCGCTAGTTTGTAAGGACTATCTCGTTGGGAGCTCTTTGCATTTCCCGATGCCCGTACATTGTGTGAAAGGACGCTATTAGATTACGCCGTTGCTTACAGCTTGTTAGCGAGATTATGATTCTAAATACTATTCGGTTTTATAATTCCTTCCGGCTGAAATTCTCTGGTTATCTTCCGAAATACTCTACGATTTTGAAATGTCTCGTTCAATACTCCGTTATCGTTACGAATTTCATCATTTTTCTCTTCTTCATTACATTTCGTAACCGTCCCCTAATCCATCTGCACTTTTATTAGTCTGAATATTCTCACAGTTTTCTTCCCCAACTTCATCAACCGTCATTGTTCATGATCGCATATAAGCATCATTAACACCGTTAAAATTTTTACAATATTAATGTGAAAGTAATCACAATTTCTATGAAATTAATTAAAATGAATGTTTAATGTTAAATTAATAAAAATTGAAAAAAACTTCAACGACAAAATTGATTTTCTTTTTAAAAAAAACAGATTTTTTTGGATCTATTTTTAAAATAAAAATTATAGGCGTAACCAAAAAAGTTCGGTTTGAATAAAAAATCACCGGAACACTAGCGTACTGAGATAATTGTGGTATGTTTTAACCAACTAAAGTTATAATCGCATTAAGCCTCGGTTTAGTTAAACATTATATAACGTTAAGGTTCAAAATTCAAGAGCGATATCTCGTTGAACCGAATTATTCTGAAATGTGCAAGCGCTAGTGAAAAAAAGGAAATATGAAAAGTATAGTAAAGAAATCGCAAAATGTAGAGGCAAGATGGATTTACAATATTAAGAGAGGTCATTTACATCAGATACTTGGAATCAAAAATATTAGGAACTAATTAAGGAGACTAGAGTAAAAAATATTTAAGATAAAGCAAAATTCACTATTCTCGGCTGTGTTGATGTTGTAGATTAAAAAAGGAATAGTTCACATATTAATTTGGAGTTTAGCCGATAAAATAGGAAATTACAAATAATGCTGATACGCTCTGTTGAAGGGTATGGGACTTATTTTACTTTACTTTTCAATTAAAGAGGGCAATATTGGGGGAATAATGGGGAAGACCAAGAGACGATAGATTAATATAGTGCAGTGGGGGGAAAAAGTATGACTGACATTACACTCAAAAGGGAAGTGCGCGAGTTGTCAATCGCAGATTTTGATATGTTGTAAAGAATTTTAAAATATTACAAACTTGTTTTTTTTTTTTTTTATCCGCTCATATGTTGCTTAAAGGGATGGTGAAAACCACCCCTAAACTTCACCTCCAAAACAGTTTTTTCCGCATATCTCGGCTCTAACTCCATATTTTCCATAAAACAAGATGGAGATTGTTTCTTATAAAAAAGTGAGTAATCCATAATGATTTAAGCAGCAAGGGTTGCATCCGCTATTTTTAGGGGGTGAAAAAACGTATTTTTCAGCTTAATTTTGAATAAAAAAATTTAAAAAACAGCTTAAATAATTTAAAAAACTTGCCTCAAAGCATAAAACACAAAAATAAAATGGATCTATGTCGACATTTTAATATACATGGGTTATTCAAAAAATGACCGAACTTTTAAAATTGCGTCCGAACGGTGTAAAATTTACACGTGGCGACATTCTTTCGAAACAAAGTGAGACGCTTACCGCAACACGGTAGTGTGATCAGTTGACGAATAGAGCGTTCAAGTGAACACGTGCATGCTCTGCGAAATAGTGAGAAAGCGGAAATGAAGGACTTTGTAGATCAACGTTGTAACATTATATTTTACTTAAACATCGGCAAATGTTTTTCTGAAACATGGGCATTGCTTCAGCAAGCCGATAAGGAGGACTGTATGAGCCGTACATGATATCACGAGTGGCTTACACGTTTCAAATCAGCCAGATCGTCAACACCAAGGAAAATGAAACATCAGGACGACCCTCGACGTCAACAAATAATGGAAATATTGACGTCGTTCGATCTGTGATTCATAGAAATCGTCTTTTAACTGAGCGGGAGGTTGCATCAGCATTGGATCGTGTCACGAAATTTTGACAGAAAGCTTGGCATGCATTGCGTCTCAGTAAAAATCACGGCAACGCGCCAAGTCACTCGTCTCTGCTTGTTGGCCAATTTTTGGCCAATAATGGAACAACGGTACTTCCCCATCCTCCCTACTCGCCAGATATGGTTCCAGCAGACTTTTTCCTATTTCCGAAACCAAAAATCCACCTTGAAGGGAAATCGTTTTCGAAGTATAGAAGAAAATCAAGAGAAATCGCAGGCACAGCTCCGAGCTATCACGCTAAACGAGTTCCAGGGAGCATACGAACAGCAGAAAAAACGATGGGACCGGTGCATAGCAAGCAAGGGGGAGTACAAACATGTGTAAAATAGTAAGTATTACAAAAAAGATTTTATGACGAAAGTTCGGTCTTTTTTTGAACAGCCTATGTATACTATTCCCAACAGGGTAAATAAAAAATAATTTTATATATGTGTTTCAGTGAACAAAATTCGTTTAAAATTCGTGTATAGGAGATTTTAAGGTCGTTCATCGCGAATCTGATATTAGATTTTGTTAATTCGAAATGGCGGACGGAAATGTCACCAAAAATTAATTTAAGTAAAAGCTTTTATATTGTGCTTTTGGAGGTCGCTGATAACGAATTTTCAATTAGGCATTAAAGATTTATAATAGCGGATGCGCTAGAACAAAAAAAAGGTTAAACATATTTTACTTGGCACAAAAACTTGTCTGCAAAAGTGTCCAAGGGCGCTTATTACAAATACGACATATGAGTTTTATATCCTCAAGAACATCCATACCTGAATAATCCTAGATAGGCCAAAAACTTGTGCACTTAATCCTGAACCCCTAAACCCTTGACGATTCGTAGGCCTAGTTTGTAAAATCACGAACTCATAAATCGCAGACAGATCGGAGCCCTGTGATTTAAACCGCACAACTCCTAAACCCTAAAATTCATCTCTGAAGTTGTATTCTATTTTGCCATATAAATATTCTTTTACAAAAGAAACGCGAGATTTTGGAATGAGTTCGCCGCTAAAAATAGAGGCTGCAACCCTCGCTGTTTGAATCATTATGGAATTCTCACTTCTTTCATAAGAAACAACCTCCGTTATAGTTCATGGATAAATATGGAGTTGGAGCCGGGATATGTAGAACAAAACTGAACTGTTTGGCGGTAAAGTTTAGGGGTGGTTTCATGCCTTTTAAACTGCATATGGGCCGATGAAAAAAAAAAAAGGTGTCTAATATTTTAAAGTCGTCGCGATAGCCTAATTGCTAGAGCGCTTGACTTGTACTTAATGATTTATCGGTGGAAAACTGATTAAAAATATTTCCTAAAAGAGTCACAGAGTGAGTTAGATTGTCTGACTTTTAATTCCTTCGATTCTCACATGACTAGATATCAATGAAAGAAATCTATTCGAAAAAGGATTAGGGAAAAAGAGAACTAAAATCGTGGAAAGGACTTTGAACAGGATTGTGGTTAGGATGAATGGAATTCGATGAGATGGATTTAAGAAAGTCTTTAGAATCGGGTATGATATGAAAAATCTGCTCGAACCTTTTGTAAGTGGTGTAAAATTCAATAGCCTGTAAGATGCTAAGCGATTTTGCAGAAAAAAAATAATAATATATATATATGAAGCGTACAGAAGAAATTTGAAGAGAAGGGGAACGATGTTTATGGACGCTAAGAACGTTTTTAATTTTGTGTCGAACTAATCACTCTTTTTATTAAAATTTTAAAATCTTTTATCAACGATGGTGAGTTCGAAAAATCAACAAAATCACGAACTCTTTAATAAAATTTGCGCAATGAAGCATTTTCCTTCGCTATACCTTAATTCAAAAGTAATAAAACCGTACCGTACTATACACAAATATGGGACAAAAATGCAAGAAAAAAGATTGAAGGGGTTTATTTGCACAGTTCAATGAACTGAAAGTAAAACTAGCAAATTTCGAATCGACGTTTCGATAAATATGGTAGGGGTAATGCATGAGTCTAGAGGTTACACATAAAAATGACAAAATTTTGGCACTGTCATCATTTATAATACAATTATATATATACATATATATATATATATATATGGATAGATAGATGAAGGTGTGCATGGCTACATGCGCTCTTATATATACTTACATAATTTCGGTGCGTGTGTGCACGTTTGTTATCAGTTTATTTAAAAAATGTGCTTTCCATTGAATTCCATCTCGCAAGTGAACTATGTAGGAAATTTCATACGTTGTGCGTATATGTAGAAAGCTGACTTAGGAGATGGAATTCAAGTGAAAAGACATTTTTAAAATAAACCGATAAGATCAAGAGCCGGAAAAGGCGAAAGCGGAGGATGTGCGTGAATATATTACTACGTGCCCAGTCTAGAAGCGTACGTAGGTGTGTGTATTGATGAAATGAAGTGCGCGCTGCAAGCATTGTTCGGCGCGTTGCCCATGTGCGCATTACGGGGAATGGAATAGTGTAGCCGAAAGAGGAATAGGAAACGCATTAAATAAAGAAAATAGAAGTAAATGAAATGCACATCAACGCGACTGAAATGCAATTTGATTTTATTACTTTTGCTGCAAAAACTCGCCCCATTGTTTTCCTCTTTCGCTATATATAAATTTATTTATTTTCCGTGTCGCCTTCGTTTTTTTCTTCCGCTAGACACACTACATTCGAAAGTATTCTTATTTAAAATTGTTAAGAAGTAAATGTGTGAGCGTCGGTGAATTGATGTGTAACAGTCGGCCTGCGAGGAACAGTGGAAAGTGCAGCGAAAAAACCGAATTCGCTGCTAACTGCGTAAAAAATCGGAAAAAACAGGCGAAGAACTTAGCAGCGTTGCAGAAAAACCGAGATTCGAAAGCAAATGGAACTTTCGCATATCAAGTTCAGCTTTTTCACTTAGCGCCCGCTGGTGCTGGTGCTGGTGCTGTTGCTTTTCTGTCTGCACCGTTTTTTGTTTTGTCTGTCTTTAAATTTTCCTAAATTTCTTTCGCTTTCTTTCGTTTTCTTTTTGCCAGCGTTCGCGGTAGCGGGCCTTTCCTCCAAGTTAAATGCTTTTTCCTTTCGTTAAGCCGATGCGCAGTCTCCTTCGTTATTCTTTAAGTTTGTTTAATTCAGCTTCTTGCCTAGCACCACGATTCGTTTTCCGTTTAGTTTTTTGCCTTTTTCTTTCAGTCGGCTGATATTTTTCATCATTTTGTCTTTCTCCTTTCAAATTCAGCGGCTTGTTTATAATTTTACACACGTCCCCGAAGATAGCATCGTTTATTCAATTATAGTCGCTAACCCTTAACAATATACATATATACATTCATCTATAATGGATGTATGTATATTTATGTGCATGCGTACATATACGCTCATAATGGAAAAATCGGAACAGAATTTGTATATATATGTGTGTATAAAACTTTGCGTTACATATTTTTCGTGAAAACGTTTTTCGGTACAATGCTCGCTTTACTTTTTAATAAGATCCCCCTTCCCTTTTCAGTGTTTAGAAGTCGTTTTTATTTCCTCTTTTTTTCTTTCTTTCCTTCATCTGTTACTGTTTCCCAACGACACGTTTAATTTTGTTCGAAATTACTAACTAAATTGTTTAGAAATACACGGAGAAGGGAAAACTAAAGCATAGATATAACTCTGACATTTGAATTCAAAATTTTGAAACGAAAATGGAGAACAGAAATAAATGTTAATTTTTCAACATACCGTCCGCTGTTGGTCCGTCATAACGCCGATGAAAACATCGATATATTTTTTATTTTTTTTTTCATTTTAAAATTACCGTTAGTAATGAATATATACTGTAATCATGAAGCTATCGGAACGTTTCCGAAATAGTATAAACGATTGGTTTAAATCCTATCTTACACAGAGAAAATATGTAACCAAAATTAACAAAGTACATAGTAATCATATCGGCCAAAATTACGGTGTTCCACAAGGAAGTATACTAGGTCCTATATTATTTTTAATATACATAAATGATATGTGCGACTTATACACAACTGGAAAGATTTTTACATATGCCCATGACACTGTGATTGTTACTAGATGCCGTTATAGTCATATCCTAAAAAAGCTAGCCCAGACTTTGTTGGGCTGGTTTAAAAGAAATAGAGACTCATAGTTAATCTAGAAAAAACAAAGATGATGATTTATAGTCATAAATCGCAATATGACTTTTTATTACTTAAACGGTATCTTTAAGGGGAATATATCGATTATATTTATCACTATATCGACCAATTTTAACTTATACGGATTGTTACACTGGTGGGGAACTGTTGCAAAGTACCACTTACAAAAACTGAATTATTTGCAACAAAGGATATACAAGCTTATCAGTTTAAACAGCTTTAGGGGCACAGTAAAGAAGTTTTTGGATTTCAATAAGCTATATAGTATTCAGTTATTATTGTTTTTGCTTAAAAATAGTTCAGAGTTTAGGTTTTTGTTTAAGGATGGGCTGGCTAGGAGTTGTGGAAAAGAAATAGTTATGGTGCCTAATTAAATATCATTCCAGAATTCAGTCGTCGTATATGGCCGCCTCTCGACTTTATAACCAATTACCTAATTACCTAAAAAAGACCTTAAATGGCCTAAATAAACTATAAAAAAACTATAAAAAAAAAGGCACAAATGTTTACTGGAATATTTTAGCCATTACATTTAGATTGTGACGAATAAGATCCATTATCTGTATTATATAATTAACAAATGTAATTTGCCGGAACCTGGTTTTTATAAATTTAATTCATGTTTGTTTAATATATATCTTACGGAGAGTTTATATTTAATTACTTGGCCACTTTTTCTGATGTAAAGTCTAAGTTTTACTTTTATCACTAATTTATGTGTATATCCCGGAAGTTATTGCAAACCTTTTTTTTTTTTCTTGTTCAAGGATAATCTCTTATATGGTGTAATTTTATATGCTCAAGTTAATTTGCTCTAGTGATTCTTTAAATTACTAAAAAGTGTTGCATATATTATTAATTTCCGCCGGTTTTCTGCTTTATTTTAATAATAACAATACCCACTGCTTACGCGTTCATTTCAATTGATTCGTCTGACACTATCCTATTTATAAAATATACTATTTTTAGAAAAATTTTAAATGTAATCCCCGTGCAGCTACATGGTTTACACCATCACGAAAAAGCACTCAAATACTCGCGTAACTCAGCTGAAACAGAGAGATATGCAATTGCTTGATAGCATATCTGATTGTCAAATCGAAAAAGTTGACAAAGAAATGATCAAAATCGGCCCACCGGAAATCAACTGTCTAAATGTTTTATTAGTTCTTTCACTACATGGGGTCGATACGACTGCGGTTTTTTCGACAGGATCAGTTAATATGTATGTAGTAACTGGTTTTATTCTATTCTCTTTATGATCATCGTTTGTTTTAGAAAAATTTACCGTAAAAAATATCTGAACTACCTAAAATAATTCATTTTAAGAGTGTAATAAATCCAACATAGCGAAATATGAGTTTGTGATTATATTTTTCAATTATATTTGTCTGGCCATTTAAAAAATTTAGTATAGATTAACGTATAATATTCAATTTAGAATTTGAATAAAATAATAATAACATTAGTAAAAAAATTAATAACATTATATTTCATATTTCTTTCTATTTGTTACCGGAGAGACCGCTTCATTTTTGCATAGGTGGTGACACGACGATTGGGTTCATCGTTTAGTGCTCCTCCTTCGAGATTTCTACGGTTTTCCCGGGGAAATTTTTTTCCCTTTTATCTCTGCCCTCGAGTGTTTTCTGGTCGCAATTTCTTTTGTTCAAATATTCTTTAAATTATCTTCAAAAAAATTAACCGTATCAGCCTGTTCTACGATTGATTTTCCATAAAACTTTGAGAATTTTTATTTTTAACAATTAAGTTACATCTACTGTATTTTCTTAACAGCAACTACAAAATGCATAGTATATCTGAAATGTTGACAAAGCTCATCTAAGATGTTTCCGAAATCAAAACGGGATGAATTAGATAATACCCGGAGGGAAAAGATGGAAATAACTACGATAACAGAGATGAAATGGAAAGCGAATAGAAATACTGATAAGATTATGAGAAAAAGACTAACGACGCATAGCTGATATTGAGAATTATTGAAAAAGTAAGACCCAATTAATTTACATCAAGTACGTAATTACCTCAGCTTTTTGCAATACTTGTAATTTTAAGTGAAATAGAGTGTCTCTTTAGTAGCAGAATAAATAGCGCTAAACTAACATTTTAGAATGTGTGCAAATGACGAAACAATCTGTATAATTATATCGGAAATTCTGATGTGAAAGATTTTTTTTTTTGTCTTTCGTATAAAAACTAATTTTGGAAACTTTATTCTATACATACAAATAGTTTCGATAGATTGACTTTTTTTTAGCGATATACGACATAATTAATTGATATATCGCTCTATAAAATGAGAGTGGCTGCTTCAGCCAGCTGCCGCGGCATACCTCAGTAGCTGATAAAAACCGCACCTAGCGCAGATCCCCCGAGTTCCCAGGTTTTCCTCCGATCTTCCTGGACAGTTCCCCCGATTTGTCGTCCAGGTTGTCAAAATTCACCTCAATCCCCGTCCAGGTGCTCAAAATTCACCTAAATTCCCGTCCAGGTGTCCAAAATTCACCTAAATTCTCGTCCAGGTACTCAAAATTCACCTAAATTCCCGTCCAGGTAGTCAAAAGTCACTAAAATCCCCGTCCAGGTAGTCAAAATTCACTCCATTTCTCGTCCAGATAGTCAAAATTCACCATAATTTATGTCCAGGCGATCAAATTTAACCCAAGTTCCACCCAGTTCCTTCGAGTTCCCCCCAATTTTTCTGCACAGTTCCACTAATCTGAACCCTGAAACTGTGTCCCGAGGTCAAAATATACCCCTATCTACTTTATTTGGGGCGGCAAACTAATCCCAATTAGTGTCCAGGTACTGAAAGTTCACTGAACTTTCCCTGGATCCTCTGTCCCGTTCCCAGCGGTCCATGTAATCCGAACATGAACTATTTACACCCCCAACTCTTAGACTATTACGCTCCGGTAATCCGAATACCCCTTAGTCCCGGAGAAGGACTCCAACCCCATTTCTTGTGTAATAGCCATATAGTAACCTATATTTTAATATTTACTTGTATATAATTAAATTATAACCCAATTTCCCGTCAAGGGATCCAGAGTACACTAAGTATAACCCCAAAGCAGTACAACTCGCTCATCTGAACACCCGCCCTGAGAAAGGAGACCTAACCCAAGTTTTCCTAGACTGTTACAGTCCAATAAACTGAACGTTGACTGACTGAAAAGGATCCTCCACATATAATTTAATATTTACTTGTATGTATTTAATTTATAACCCCAATCCCCCCACCCTACCAAGTTCCCATATAGTTTCGGTAATCTGAATACTAGCTCCTCCAGGAAGGACCTCTGTCATATCATTATAATATATAATTTACTTGTATTTCCGCCCCCTGTCTTAATTTTTTTAATTATTATTTTTCACATAATAACACAGCCTCTGCTCGGTTGTCTAAAGCTACCCAATATTCCAAACTATTTAAAAATTAACCAATCATTTATTTCTATAGTCCAAAACTATCCTTACTCCCCTCTGCCCCTTCCACCCTCTTTTCCCAGTCAACTATAATATACATTTATTTATTTTTTCCTATACTCCGATCATCCTACATGTTGTCGATCTCCAACATCCAATCATGTGCATATATCTAACACAACGTTAACGCCCATGAAAGAGCACATGCCGATCACGCGCACCGACCGTTCCCGCGCACACTTTAGCCGCTAGTGTCACTACCGATCATGATAATTTTTCATGTCTAAGTATTATAGAATTAGTATAGGTATATTTTTTACACCTCCAGTCATTTCTTACGATCATTCATAATTTTTTTTCTCCAGTTCTAAAAATGATTCCATCTACGTTATGCCAACAATGAATGCGCACCGCATGTTGCCCCGCATACATCTGCTGTTAGTAGTTTCCCTACTGGATCATAATATTTTTCCTTTGTTTTAGAATTAGTCTGAGTATATATTTTTTTTTACACTTCAAATCATTTCTTCAGAGTGTTTATCGTTTTTTTTTTATATTTTTTTAGCGTTCCCAAAAATTCCTTCATCATTCCCCGCCCCTCCAAGCAAAATCTTTCATAATATATTTTCCAGATCCCCCAAATCATCAAACCTCGAAGAGACATAGACGCTGTCTCCATCATCCATTTTACCATCAGTTATTGTATATTATTGTCAAATTATTTTTCCAAAAGCTTTTTTAAAATTCTTCCCGTTCGTACGTATTTTTTATTTACACGTCATTCCTTTCCATGCACACACGTTTCCCTACCGATTATAATATTTATTTATTTTTCATCTCCTCCCAGACTTCATACACATCCCACTGGCACACTCACCGGTAGTTTCCTTTTTGATCTTGTACATTTTTTTCTGCATTAGCCACGGGAACGTAGCACATCAGTCCCGCACACACACCATGAGTCCTCATATATTTAATTTTTAATTAACGATCTTTAATTATTTTTACTGGTATTATTTTTCCTACACAATCACTCCATCATACATACTTTACACTGTGAAAATAATTTTAGCCTTTCGATAGAGGAAATCTCCGATCACTAAATAATTTTTATAGGCGTCCTATTTTTAATATTATACACATCTCAGTATAATTATTAAACGAAGGAGCTCGCAACATTGTTGCTGCAATCGCACCAGTCTTTCTTTTTAGGAATAGTCAACCTCTGCAGGTATACGCTTCATCGCTATACCAGACTTTGTCTGCACGGGTTGCTTATCTTTAAGGCCCCTTGTATGTCGCACACTATTTACCGTTATTCGAAAGAAGTATATTTTTTACGCTCACACACGCACCTGTACGCACACATTTAACATTAGGGTCGTTGGTCAGGCGACATTTCCAAGAACAATCACTGCTCCGCTGTCTAAGCTGCATCACCGGTCGTTCGCAACATTATTGATGAAGCGCCCTTTTTTACAATAGGATAATTTATGACGTCTATACACCTTTTCTAGGAATCAAGGTAAAAGCGACCAATCTCTCCCACTGAAACCGGTTTTTAGGCACGCCCCCAGTCTATCTTTTTAGGAATTGGCAACCTCTGCACGTATACATCTCATTAACATGACAACCTTTGTATGCGGGGGTTCTTTATCTTCAAGGTCATTTATGTATCGCACGCTATTTACCATTATTCAGCAGAAGAATATTTTTTTTTTTGCGTTCGCATACACCTGTACGCACACATTTAACATCAGGCTCGTTTTCAAGAACAACAATCGCTGCTCCACAACCTAAACCGCCTCGTCTCGCCATTTACCCGCAACATTATTGAAGCCTCTATCATGTACCTGCATTTACGACCTTTTACAACAGGATAATTTATGACGTCTATACACCTTTTCTAGGAATCAAGGTGAAAGCAGTCAATCTCTCCCGCTGAAACCGGTTTTTCACATACGTTACACAATGGTATAATGTGTAGTTCAGGGCTTCGTCTTCCACCGCTCGTTTCTGGAGGTACCGTTTGTTAGCATTAACATGAATATGATACTGCCGTGTGGTAAGAGCATCATACAGAATGATCGCGTCCGAGACATTTACTAGACGCCTAACCCGCATGCTTATGTAACTGATCTATACACTAAAGAAATCCTCCTTAACTGATCCTGTTAGACTGGTGGAGAGTAATGGCCTCGCACTACTATTTACCGATAACCACATTGTCATCAATCGCCTCAGCTTCAATCACCTCTGCACAGCCATGTAGTAAACGTTATCTTCCTTATTACAATCTTATGTTTTAACTTCTCATTTTTAACTAATTATACCCCGTTTTCCACTATTTCACCCCATTTTCATACATTTTAGCACTTTTACACTGTTTTCGTCAATTTCTGCTATTTCTCACCGTTTTTCCAGTGCTTTTAGTACCTTTCACACAATTTTCCTCATTTTTTCAGGATCTTCCTTACTTTTTTTTTTCTTCCAACTCTTTACTAAGCAGATATTCAACCGCGATAACCTTCTCTAGACTCTCTTTTAGCCCCTCAGTCTCTGCCAAGGCACATCTCCCGCTTAGCGACCATCACCGCAGTAGAATGTTTTAGGTATTCCAAGGAGCTCTCCACTTGCATATGGAGGTGTAACGGTTGAATCGATCACATCTTTGAACGGGTTGTCTGATACATCAAATCGGGAGGTGTCTTCGATCATTCCACTGCTAGAGGCTCCGCTCGAGATCTTCCATGTGATTATTATGCTGAAGAGCGTTCATCAGTTCAAACGGGTCCTAGATTTTGACCAGACATCTGGCCCAGCACGTTTACACAGCTACTCAGTACAGTAAGGATATCTTTAAGCGCGCCCCCCCCAGTAATCGTTCCTATTAGGCGGGTATGAGCAAAGGCCTCATGCAACCATTTATCAATTACCATGTTCTCGGCAATCATCGATGCACAGGCATGTAGGAAATGTTTTCCTCCTCATAATATTCTCGTGTTTAACACTTACACTGTTTCCATCATCTTTAAGTAATTATAAACAATTTTTCACGATTTCTCTACATTTTCATGCATTATACTACTTTTACACTGATTTAGACAATTTTTGATATTTCTCACCATTTTCCATTGTTTTAGCACCTTTCACACAACTTTCTTCAGTTTCTCACGGTCTTTGTAAGGTTTTTTTATTTCTTACAATTCTTAACTACATTATTCTTCGTATGCATATGCTTCAGGAATATGTATGTTCTACTATATCTACAACAAATCAATGCTAATATAACTTGCTAACCTATGATATGATGCGGTGTGTAGGCGTCTGTTTATATATATAGGTGAGCGAGGACGGGTGATTGTATATGTTTGTATGCTTTTGCGAGTGAATGTGGGAGTCTATGCAAGTGTGTGGGGGTGCGACATGCATGTGATTATTACATTGTTGTAGTCGTCGTCATCGACGCATCATTATAATTATTATAAAAATTGTAAAAACATATTTGTCATCGTAATAACTGAAATTAACATTAGTACATTCCATCAGGCACCCAATATACTTTAGAGGCAGAGTTAAAATGGGATGCGGCCAGTGAAGAAATAGCCGTGACTGAAAGGTCAACTAGATATACGGTTTTCATTACCAGATTTTAAGAAGATGTATATTTTTTCTACAAGTTGGGAATAGTAGTCTCTTGAATAGCATGCAAAATGTCAGAGCGACGGTTATAATGTGCAGGTCTATAAGCATGCTCCTTTTAAGCCAATGAGAGCAAGGGACTCATGCAACTGCTTCCCAATCACTTCCAGCACATAAGCCTCAGTCGCATGCACTGTCATGCAGGAATTGTCTCCATCATTATCATATTTTTATGCTTTAAACACCGCTTTTTCCTCAATTTAAATAATTATAGCCAATTTTCAACCACTTCTCCTCATTTTCTTACATTTTAGTACTTTTACGCGGTTTTAGTCAATTTCTGCTATTTCTCACCATTTTCAAGTGTTTTTACCACCTTTCACACAATTTTTCCTCAATTTTCACAATCTTTGTAAGGGTTTTTTTTCTAAATGTGGGTACTTTAGTCATAAATGGAGTAATTTTCTGCGTGAGGAGTACTTTTCAGCTCGACATGTATACTTCGTGATATGACATTCAATTCATCATTAATCTATGTTTCAACAGGTTTGTGGTCGGTTGTTGGAGGTTTACAGAACTTTCTGTTGCATTGCTTATAGTATAATGGTTCTTGTGTGCTAGTGAGATGATGGTGTTTTGTGGGGAATAATAAACATGGGAAAGAGAAGGAGTGCGTCCCATCAAGCAGGGGGAGTGATGCTTCGTAATTAACTTGGGTATTGCGCGCATTGCATGGCAGTTATAATATGCTCGAGCAAAAATTAGTCGCTGTACTCGCATGGTGTTCATGTTATTCATTAAATGTTCACACTGAGAGATGCAATGGGCTCATCAACAGATGGATCCATGCTATCATTTCGATTTTTATAATTGTAATCTGCACTGAGCATGTATGTATTACAACGAACCCATCAACTCTGTTACAGATGGTAATGTTTGAGGATAGATAGTGAAACGTTCATTAGAACATGAATGTGTATACAAAGTGTTGTTACATCACATGTATGTCATCAAATTAACTAAAATGTTGCGTCTATAGTAAAAAAAAGAAATGAGGGTTTTTTCCTAAGAGGGCGACTATAATAAAATTGATGCGATTTTAGATGGAAATGGGGTATTTTACAGTAAAAACGCTGTTTTGCACCTAAATGGTGAATATTCTGGAGGTTAAACGGTATTTTTCACGCAAAATTTGATGTTTTTTTATAAATGTGGATATTTTACTCCTACATGGAGTAATTTCTGCATGAGGAGTACTTTTTGGACTGACATGTATACTTCTTGATGTGGTATTCAATTCATTCTGAAGCTATGTTTGAACAGCTTTGTAAATTGTTGGGGGAAGTTTACAAAACTTTTCTGCTGCATCAGTTAGAGTATAATAGTTTTTATGTGCTAGTGAGATGAAGGTGTTTGGTTAGGAATAATAAAGATGGGTAAGAGGTGGAGTGCATCCCCATCAAGCATGGGAGAGTATTGTTTGGGAATTAACTCCATTATTTGCACACATTGCAATACAATTATATTCAGTTTGGTCAAAATTACTTGTTGTATATCGTTCATGTTATACATTAAACATTCACACTGAGAAACGGACTGGACTCTTCGACATCAAGATCCATGCGATCATTACACTCTTTTTCAACAATTTGTGACGTTCCATACTATTTTTTAATGTTTTGAACGGCTCTTATGATGTATTTCAGCACATTTTCACAGGTACAAAGTTCGTAATGCGAAATAATTTTAATTATTTCGACAGTCTTTACACACAAATAAAATATTATACCTTTAACACACTCAACATGAAACAAATCATTACAAATAGAAATAAACAACGAAATTGCTCAGAAATTTTAATGAAATTCAAGAAGCATAATGTATATGAAAATGAATATATTCTTTAAATCAACACTCCAAACTTGCAGTTTCAGAATTATATCAGACCCTGACTAAGAACCCCGTTGTTCCTTTTGCTGCATATAGAATATATCCGAAATAAGACAAAATTTGAAGACGTCAGGACAAGCATAGCCCTGAACAAATGGGCCTGGGCTGGTCATGTTGGTAGGCAAGTAGAAGGGAAAGGTGGACAAAGGAACTGCTCCAATGGAGACCGTATAAGGGAAAACGCGCACAAGGAAGACCACTCAGAAGGCGGACTGATGATATTGCGACAACAGCAGGGAAACAGCGGCTTCGTGAAGCGCAAGATAGGCATCGATGGAGTAAATTAAGGGAGGCCTACATCGAATCAAGAATGCAACGCAGGCAAAAGAAGAAGAAGAAGAATACGTATTTATAGTTAAAAAATTTATTAAAAATATAATTTTTTAATAATAAAATAATATCTGTAAGGCTAACATCGAAAAAATTAGTTTTTAATTTCTTTTACAATATTGCACGAAATCGAAAAATTTAAAAAAATTTTTGAATATAAAGACAAAATAAAACGTTTACTGTTAAAATTTGGTGATTGCATGAAGGAACAAGTTAAAACAATATATTTTAGTTTTATTTATTTTGCAAAAAATTGGTTTCATATATTTTGGAATTGTAAAAATATTGAAAAAATATTTTATTACCCGGTCATAATATTTCGGGAGAAACCACCATTCGGTTATTTTTGTTTTCGCTATAAAAAAAAAAAAAAAAAAAAAAACAACTAAAAATAAGGTTTTTTTTTTAAATGAGCCCGAAAATATTCGAGGTTAACAGCTGAAGGTCGGTATAAATTTTTTTTATTTGGTACCAAAATGATCCGTCAAGTAAAGAAAACACCTAATGGTAAGCTACTTAGCCGCCAGGCCATAAAAAAAAAAAACAAAAATAAAACACCTTGGGGCAGATTACTTATCTGCCTGTACCCTTTATAATTAAATCAGGCCCATATGATCCTCTTTTAAATAATAATTACCGGTTATATATACTATGGCGCGTATTGTTTCTAAAGGTAAGTTATCTATCACGTTCTCTCAATGTTTTTGAATATAATTTTCATATTTTAATGTTTTTCCTTTTCAACTTGATCGATTTTTTGTAAAGAAAGATACAGCGCCTTTATCGATAGATAATTGTTGTTTTACTTTGTTCAGTCACGTTCTTAGTTTTAGTAGGGTCAAGTTTGCAAACCCAGTTCGAATTTTCGTTTTAATTAACGGAATAGATTATATCATCTGCGTAGGTTTGCAAGTTTATATTTTGTTCGAATATAATTACTTCATTATACAGTACGCACCGGAAAAAGTAAGACTTAAAATGCTAACTCGTGGGCGACCCTTGCTTTGAACTAAGGTTTTCAAGAACTACCACCGACTGTTTTCTATTGGCCAGTAGTGTTCAAAAATCTTAATCCCGGTGCAGTCTTTTGAATAAAGCTGCGTTACCAAATGCCAACTATGATAATGTGCTTTTTTTCGATTATTATTCGCCAAATGACATTGACGTGTTTCGTCGAAAAGCCCAGGTATTTTCTCATTTAGAGAGCTGTTCCATGGTTTCCTGTATGTATTTTTCGTAAAATTTAAAAAGCATTACGGACGGTTCTTTGTTCGTAAAGTAAGACTGCATTCAATTTCCGCTATGCTTTCAGGAAATAGGGCCCTTCGAATATAGTGATCTCTCTAAATTTACTTAGCCGAAAGTTCGGAAAATTTTTATGAAACAGCTTTTTCATTTTATTCGTGATTTTATCCGGCTGTTGTTTACTTTTCGAGTTCTTAATTATATAATTTAATCCGCTTAGGTCGGCAGTTTGCTTGCATCGCTGAGTCGGTTAATATTGCGCACGCGAGTATTTGTAATTGTCTGTGTTTTTTTTTTAATCGTGAGAGACGAAAGGTTGCGATTCTTGCGTATATTCACTTTTATACAGTTTCTTTGCTTTAGTTGTTGAAATGCTATTTCTTCTCGGGACAGGTTTGATGGCACGAAAGGTTTTCTTCGATGAGTTCAGTTTAAAGTTTATTTTTTAACATGCATTGCGGGTAACAACTTTTGGACCTTTCCCTAAATGCGAGTCTATTTTATGTGTGTGTGTGTGTGTTTTTTTTTTTTTGTATAAATTGCGATTCTTAAGTTAGCAGATTATGATGTTTAATATCGTTGTCCTACCGGTAGTTCATTTCGATGCTGTTTCTGTAGGTGTTGGATATAGTTAAGTTTAAACATTTAAAACTTCCATGGCGGATATAATTAAGAAAACAATTTACGGTAGTCAGCGTGTTTAAAATTTTAATCTTAGGCAAACTTACACTTACCATCGTCAGAATGTGTTTCTGATGACGATAGATGTAAGTTTTTCGAAACTTTAAGTTCTAAGCACGGCCAGATCTAAGGAGGTTGGCTATAGCCCCGGGACACAGTCTCCGGGGAACCATGCGCTCTCGAACAGAAAAAAAATTAATTTTCTATGTGAAAAATTTAAGTTTTCTTTCTCAAAATATTCAGTAAAGATTTTAAAGTTTCGTTTTTCATCTTGGAGAGAGTACAGTTAATTTTTGCATATAAAAAAAGAATATACGAGTTCATTAATCAAATTCTTACTTCTTCTTCTTGTATACGCTTCTCCATTACTGAAGGTTAGCGATCCCTTAATATGGGCCCTCGAAAAAAATTCTTACTATTTCTCTATAAAACTTTCTTCTCTTTTTCCCGATAACCTGAATGCTACATAAAATGAATATTTATAGAAATTTTCTACGATAAATCTAATTTATTGTGTTAAAAAAAATGAATGAATCGTTTAACATACATATTGAATAATAAATAAACATTCGACAAATCGATTAATAACAATTCTCTCTATTCAAATATTGTTACCTACGTAATCGTTGTAAATTTTTCTATGTAAAAACGTGTTTTACGATCTGAAATATTCTTAATTTTCAAAATATTTTATTTTTATTGGAAAACGTTTTATCTGGAACTGTATAAAAATTATTTAAAATAAAAGCGAGTTTTAATCGATTGCTAATTTTAAAAATATATTTGTATTTCGAAAAATTTAATAAAACATACTGTGTTTCATTCACTAATTTTCTGATCATAAAAGCAATTACGGAATTTTAAACATGCATGTTTAATTTATATAAAGAAAAGAACTTGATCAAAAACATCGCATGAGTGTATTAAAATTAGCTTATCGCTGTAGATAATGCATTATATGTATATATGAAGTTTTCATTTTTATTAAAAAAGCGATCATTTTTTTCCTACTCACAATATTTAATATATTTAATATATTTAATATATATATATATATATATAAATGTTTTTTTGTAGAAAAAGAAAACATAATGTTATCGACGAAAAATTACAAATATTAACATATGTATGTATATATATATATATATATATATATATAAAATTCCTTATTTAACGTTCAATTTATGTATAGTATACAGTTTGTTACGGTGAAAAAAAGTTGTTTTTTAAATTTTATTAGTCATTTGTGCGTATGCAGAATTTTTTCACCATTTTTTCTTCGAAGGAAGCTCCCTTATTCAAGATTAGTCCTGGACCGCGTAAATCCTTAATGCGCCCCTGGTTTTAATAAACATAGTGTCTACCGTAAACTGTTTTCTTAATTAGAATTGAGTTAACTTGTCTGCCGAGCATCTCTCACGGTTATTTATATTTTTACAGCTATTTGCATTATTACTTTCATGGCTAAAGTATTTTATTGTGTCGTGATGTGTTTTGAATTTTTTTTCGTACACCTTAACGACAGATTGAAATTAAATTATACATATTCGTTGGTTGAAAAAATTTAACTTATGAATAAATTTGTTTCGTTAATTAATTTATTTACTTCTTTTGGTCATGTCAAGAAAGAGCCTCCGGCCGGCAGCGACGAAACTAAAGAAGCGCACCGCGGAGAAGTACATGTATCTCATCTGCTCTGACTCGATGAGCATCTTGCAGGTCATATCCTTTCCTTTTCCATCTTCTTCATACGACTACATTATCCTTTCTATTTGTTCCTTAATTGCCAATCTTTTCTTAGTTCGTTCTATTCAAATTGATCTTCTTTAGATTTCCAGTCATAGCGTCATTTCGGGCAACAACCTAGTTGACTCGTTTGCTCGTTCTGCTTCCTCAGACGGCAAATTTATTAATAAATTTCCCGCTAATAATAGCCTTTTTCCATCTAAGCAAGCCTTCAAATCATGGTCGGACGTCTACGTTATCTCCTTTTCTAATCCTCATTCTTTTTACAAACTAATACAACCTCTCACCCTTATCACGGTCTTGGTTTGCTGATTTTTGGCTTCCTTCGTCTCTTTTTCGTTTATCTATTGTTTCTTCCGCACATTGTATTTTTCATTCTTCAGATCACGACTGCGTTTGTGATGCGGATCATATTCCCTTTAACTGTTCTCTTCTTGTACAGTACCATATAGTACTTCGAAATTTTTACCGAAAGCGCTTTTAATAAAGCTATTTAATAAGGTGGTCAGCTTCTTCCTTGGTACATTTGAGCGGTCTTCAGTCTTCTATTTTCCAGTTTCGGTAACACTGTAATGTTTTCCACTTAGTCGGCATTCAGCCGATATTGAGCTTTTTTCTTTCAATAATTTTCCGAAAAGCTCTCTCTTCGTTCGCTGGTTTTGCATCTATCGTTTTTCCCCTCGGGCGCAATCTTCGACTGCTTCAATTATCTCTTTACCCGGATTTAATAATCGTCGTATTTTAATTTCCGAATTTCGCGTAATTTCCAACATGATACCATTAGATTTATAGACTCTTTAATTTTTTGCTCGGTTCTTTTGCTCCGTGCTACAGCCAACCGGAATAGATCTCGGTGTGAACTTTTTTCAAATAACATCTAACATCTAACTCAGTTGAAAATTAACTACCAGTTCTCGGAAGTTATTTCAGCATTTTTTAAAGCATTTTTAACGAACACGTGTATAGTTTAGTGGAAGTTACGGGAAAAATGTTCAATGATTTTTCGATCGCGCCAGAACCAGTAGTTACATTTGTTGGCGTGTCTTAATTTTATCGGGAATTTCGTTTTGGAGCCATTCTCATCTGCTGCCCTAGCTTTGCAGTGTAATTTCTTGTTTTCTTCAAAAGCAGACGCTGCTGTATATGTTTCTGTGCCTTTTTAAACGTCTTCCCTCAGCTGAGTAATCTCTTCCGTTAGTAGTTTAATTTCGGTTTCTAGATATTTCGTTTTATTTCGGCGTAGAGGTTCTTTTATTGAAGCAGTACTTATCCTTTAAGAGCGAGATGAGTTCAGCCGCTCTTTGTCTGAATATTGTTTATCTTGTCTATTTTGAAGGAACGGTCGCAACGAAATTCTTTTTCGTAAAATAATAAACAGACATAGTGTAGGCTTTTTTCTATAACTGTGCGTCAAATAATACGCTTTTACCGACCATAGAAGGCACAGTAGCATGCGCTAAAGTCATCCGAGCTATGAAAGGACACAGTCCTCTGATATAGAGAACTGGTTGGCAGCAGCGAAACGTTCTTTGTCCAGACGAAATTAGGTGCCCGAACGCGTGTTAATTGGAATCGTGAAAAAAGTTGTTTTTTTTGGTTTTTTTTGTCAAATTTAGGTTGAAAAAGCGCACAGTAATTGAGTTGAACCCGAAATAGTGAGAGTATTAGGAATCCTCAGACGGGCATTTTATGAACCACAACTTATTTTGAGATTTGAGCAGGCAAGAGAAACTGCAAAGAAGCAAATTTAAACAAAGCTGTGTTATGCTTACATGCCCCCTGAATTCATTTATGAGTTTGCCTTCACGTTCTGTTGTACACTTTTCATTTCTCCTTCCTAAACGCGTACATCTCATTCGTGTCCGATTTTTTCTCAGAATTTCCCCCAAACTGTCGGATCAGTCAAAGCATATTTATATAAATTAAGCGTTTGAAAATACAACAATAATACACGCGTACTATGAAAGTTGTAGTTGCATAATTTTATTTTTCAATTTTCAAAGTGTATTTTAATTTGGGCCATATTTCGCAATCATAAAGCGAAGAAATTTATTTCAGCACCAATTTCAATTTTCCATAATATGTGGGAGTTCTGATCTGTGACGGCGTACGGTATTTTTATAAGTCGTTGTTGATTAGCTTCCGCAATTACTATGATAATAAAGATTGATAATGCATTATATATATCAAATGAATCGTTGTTATGCGGGTTATTAAATTATTTACGTATTAAGGATGATGGCTCGGCGTGCGTATAATAGATACTACACTATATAACACAGTAAATAAACGAATTGTGTTATACTTACTGTTCATTGAACCCTCCAGATACAAGTTTGATCACTAATACGTCTCTACTAATTAGCGTATTTTATCAAAATCGTTAAAGACATTTCCGGAACTAAGTAAATATTAGAAGTATCTTTTTTCTTATTTCACTTCTTTTTGAATTTTTCGAAATTGCTTTATTAATTGCAATTTTCTGATTTTATAATGTAGTACTTTTTTCATCTAATAGCGATTGGCTAGTGAAGTCTGGCCATAATATAACGTTCATATATTAGCATTTTTCGACTTTTATCCCTGACTCTGTCCGCTCATGCTTGCATATCAGCTGCGGCGTGATTAATTTAAATACCTTATTTATTCGGTTTCAGCATTCACGTGTTGTACCGCCACCCAGTATTAACACTGAAAGGATAATGTACAAGAAAAAAATGAGTTTTTGATCAATTAGCCAAAAACATTTAAATATGTCCTGAATACAACTTAATACTTCTTTACGACAGTAGTTGTAACGAAATCTCTCCATCGTGAAGAAGCATCAAGTGTGTTATTTGAGGAACAGTCTCATGATCAAAAAAAAAATTTTCTTTCTCTTTTTCTTTTTTCCTTGATGGACTTTGCTGAATGAACTGTACTTGTTTCGTCACTCTCCTTCCTTATAGGGCTATACTCAGTTCTAACCGTAGGTGACTCTACTCATTCGTACGTTCCAGTTGACAGATCTGCTGTTCATGGCAATGGAGTAAAGCGAATAAAGTATATGGCGCTGCATGTCGCGTTTCTGATAACAGTTATCTCTGCGCTATGATATTATTATTACTTTTTCCGCTATAGAATTATTACCCTTTGTTTTTGGTTATGTTTTTTGTTTTATTCGATATGAATTATATGGAAGTCCTTTGGTTTTCGTTGAAATAAAAATATTCGTTAATTAATTGCGTTTTTTCGTGCAACATAAACAAATGGTTACATGCGACGACGCTAGTATAGACGCAAGACTACACTTGGAAAGAGATTGTAAACGTTTAATTGATGCACATACAGCCCAACGTACACTAACTAGCGCTCATATACATATTTTCCATTGCCTTCCATACGATTCTATTGCCGGTTATTTAATTATTCTGTAATAATTTCTGTCTTTGCCTGGGTTCGAACTGAAGACTTCCGTGACGGAAGTCAAGTGCTCTAGCAACTAGGCTATCGTGGCGATGTTTTTGTCGATATATGCAATAATAATAATAAAAGTAAATGAAGTAGACACTAATTTTATCGTCGCACCCATTGCTAAATGGTATTTTAAAAACTATTCATTAATTGATTCGGTCTTCGTTATTTTTACATTAAACTACAGCATCCATTATTGCTGTTTAATAGAGAGTAAGTAAATAAACGCTGGATAAGAAGCACGAAGAACACATATATATCGCATTCTATTTGTTCGGTTCGTACTAAATAAATAAATAAATATAAAAAAGGTTACGTCAGTCAGTAAGCTGAAAAGATAATCTATTATTATTATTACTATTACTATTATTGTTATTATTTTTATTATTATTATTATTTTTATTATTATTATTATCATTATCATTATTATCATTATTATCATTATTATTATTATTATTATTATTATTATTATTATTATTATTATTATTATTGTTATTGTTATTACGATTACCGAAAGACCGTTCAATTTCCAGGTAAAACGTTCGCAAATATAGCTTTAAGCATTACGAAAGAGAACTGTGCAAACATTGTAATCAACTTTTCACCGTTTGCCGTAGGAATACAAGTTGAAACGTAATTTAAAGTTTCCGTTGTGTAAAATATGTACATAAGCCGTTCCGTAAATACGCTGCATCAAATGTTTCTAATTTCGCAATCGTTCCGGTTAATTTTAATTTTTTAACCCGGCGTTAATAACACGTTAATGTTATCGGCAGGAATGAGGTTATTTTAGGTGGATATTCGGCGGCCGGCTTAAACATTATTCATGTACAGTGTTTCCTCATTCAACTAAATATGTATATTTAAATACGCACTTATTCCGAAATAACACGATAGCCTATTGGTTCTCGATACCAGGGGCTTTCGACCAAGACGGTCGAAGGGGCACCCACTCAGTTGTGATGGGCATCCCCAACGTTAACATTTTAGTTTAACTCTTACTGACTTTAGACAACCACATTACCGTAAGACTATATTTGGACAGTTTAGCGCAAAATTTAATGAAAACTAAACAATTACATAAATACATTTAAAACTGGCGTCACATTTATAATTTTTGAAAAAATTGTTATCCTTTTTATTTACTCATCGATAGACATTTTGAGCATTACAATGTTACATTGCTGTGCCCTTGCTCGATACTGTTTCTCCAATCTGCGCATACAGAGCCATGTATGTTCCGTATGTTATACATGTGGGTTTAGACACGTCTTACGCATACTAAAGCGAATGCAAATACGAACACGATCTATCGGAACTGTCAATTACCTAATTCACATTAACCTGACCGCCTTAGTGTGTGCAAGGTCTTAATGTGTCTTGAAGCAGTACTTATAATATGAGATAACCATAATGGTGTCGATAAGACTACGACAGAAAATCAACAGTTATTCCAAGAGCAAACGAATTAATTTAAATATTTGAATCAATCAGTTTTCACGTCGAAACAAGTACTGAAATGACCAAAAAAGGATTTATAAACATGTATGATTTTAGTAAAAAAATTGGTTCAGTGAATAATATTTATTCTTCTTTTAGGTTTTAAAAAACTTCGCTAATTATTGACGCTGAAAAATTTATAATATTCGCTTTGATAAAGCTACATTTAATCTCGGAAGAGCGCGGTAATATTTCAAGTACAAAATCAAACTTGAAACTAAACCTTTTTAATTCTTTAAATGGCAAAATAAAAATTGCAATGCTCCCCTGGTAGAACGTCAAGGAATGTGAGGTTAGAGTCCACCATAGTCATGAGAACAAATTAATTTCCCAAGTTCACATCTGCCCTACCAATTGAAAGTTTAAAGACTACCGTGCCATTTTTATTTTCGTTTGTCTATTAAGAGAGGGGGTGAAAAACGGGGTTCTTTTGTAAAATCTAAATTTTTCTTTTTGAAGGAAGACGTTACCACCACAACTACTTCACCGTCACAATTATTCAGCGCATTATAGCTTAGAATTTATTTGGGACTGAGCCAAACTTCAGTATCGATTTCAGGTTTGCATAAAGAATGCATCATCAATAATTCATTCTTATATGTATATGTATATATGAATATCTATACTTTATATATCCTATCGATTTCGGGTCACAACGTTGCAGCCGTAGAATGCCAAAAGTAACTTGTACATTTATAAGTTTACTTCATTAATTTATTTTATTATTTTTTTTTATTAAATTAACTGAGCCAGTTATTTAAAATAAGCAATACTTGTATTTATATTTTAAGCAGTGCAGTGATAAGAAGCACAGGTGGTATACATTAAATAACGAAATGGCGACGAAAATGTTACCAACACATAATAAACGGAAAAAGAAGAAAAACTGAGACGTATTTTATAACTTTCGTAAATATTAATAGCTTATTCGAGCTAATAATCTGGTTTAATATTCACCAGTGCGCTTAGGCTTAAATAAGTCGTTTTCATCCGTAGGAATATTTTAAAAGATTCCGATTAGTTCCGTCAATTCGTTTTATTAATTACGAGTATATCGTTAGTTGAGGTAGACGCCAACACCGGTAGCTATTTTAGGTACATACGAAGATGATGCGTCATTGGCCAATTAGTAACCGGAACTGAAGCGATACTAGCCAACAACCGGTAAGTAATAAAGCCGATCACCAACATACCCAACGGATCTTATTAAAGTGAATAATTTCGACACCGGTACGTTTCTCAACTTTTTTCTACACCAGAGGACCATCTATTAAACTCTTATTTTCTCCTGAACAAACTGTAAGCACAAACTATGGATGACAGTTCGAATTTCATTGAACTGCGTCAAAAAACACAAATTATAATTATTTACTTTCACAGAAGAACATTAAATTATTAACCGCGTAGCTGCTATTTTATTTATTTATGTAGTCGAATATACATATACGTTAACTGTTTTCATAAGAGTGCATTTGTAAACTTAATTCATCGACGAGAAATTAAATTACTAAGAAATAAAAATACAAATTAGACAAATTAAATATAGTAGAACAAGATATCAATTAAACATTTACATCCGCATAATAGTAATATATTCAAAACATTCTCATTTTGAACATTTATAATATCATCATCGTGATTATATGTTTTTTTCGTAGCGCTTCTGTAAATCTATATATACGAGCGCTTAAAAATGTTTGCGTCATATCGCTCTTTTCCGAAATTTTTTAAAACTCAAAACGGTTCTACTCCTTTTTAAGATTTAATATTTGCTATATTAATAATTATCATGGCAAAACTGTCGTAATATTAATTTTTATTTTTTCAACAACATTTTATTAATGCGATTGTAAGGAAGTTAAGTTAATATTACATCGATAAAATGTTGTCGGGCAACAAATATACAGCGATAGATACGTGGCATTACATTATAAAATTACTTTTGTCATATAGGTTTTCTTATTTTTTATAAATTAATACTGATCGCTGTAAGCAAGTTATTTACCGGTCGAGAATGATCAAGATTTCACTAGCTCTTAGCCGGAGCATGATAAAAGAAACGTTCTGAGAAGCACTGTGGTCTTCCGAAGAAATGAACACAGGCTGTCGTCGACGATGAGTTAGGTTCGTCGCAAAGAAATTACCCGATTTTATTACGAGCTGGCGTGTCTTCCTTAATTATCCCTTTGATATCTAGTTGGCTAATTCTCGTTAGTTGCAGTATTGTGTTTTTCTGCTCTTACATTTCCGGCAAACGTATCTCGCTTAGATATTCAAACGGAATCATTCAGTATAAAAGTGAAAATCGTTTTAACAATTTTTAGAATAAAAATCAAATTTGCGTTGCCTAAAAAATTTGATTTAAAACATATAAGTTATAACATTTTTTAAACTCGTTCACCGAATTAGAGAAATAACTAACTTTACAATATTTAATTCTACGCTTTTACAAGAATCTGGGATTATTCTTTAATTTATCGAAATATTAATTTTTTGTAAAAATTGAATATTTTATTTTTATTTTTATTTTTATTTTTATTTTATTCGGAGAACCTTCATATGAATCCGTCGCGAGTGGACTTTTTTTATACTTGTACCACGCGTGGCGCGAGGTTCGAACTGCATAACCAACTCTCTACGATAGCTGGTTTTTTTTGTTTTTTTTTTTAATTTAATTTAACGTGCCGTATACAGCGACTAGGCTAGAGGCACGGTAAAGATGTATTATAGTAACTGTAGCAGATGTGATTCTTTAAGAAATCCGAAAAGTCTGGAAATTATCCTTTCATCGTCACCAAGAAGTTCTGTAAGTGATGAAGGCAGAGCGAATTTTTCTCGTGCCGTTTTGAATTTCGTACAATCGATAAGCAGGTGTTGAACGGTCAGCGGAACAGTGCAGTAATCACATTGAGGAGGAACATGCTTATTTAGAAGGAATGAATGTGTGATAGCAGTATGGCCAATGCGAACCCGACAAAGGGCCGTTTCCTCTCTTCGGCTGCATCTAGTTGAGGTTAACCATGGCACTGAACGATGTTTAATTCTTTTTAATTTATTTGTTGATGGAACTTCCAGCCACCTGTCATGGAATTTTTTATCTAGACAACGAGTAACATGTTTCTTAAAATTCGCCGTCGGTATTGGAATGTCTGGAACAGGGTTGAAATAGGTTGCTTCTTTGGCAGCTTGGTCCACTGATTCGTTGCCTGGAATTCCTCTATGACTCGGAGTCCATACGAAGACTATTTGGTAGCGAGTTTTTTGCAGGGCCGAGATAATTTCTTTTGATATGGGATGTTGTTGACGATCATGGTACTTAAGTAAGCTTTGTAGTTCTCCTAAGGAATCTGTACAATAGCTGGTTAAGTTACACCATTTACCATACTATTTTCTAAGAGAAAAATTGAAACCAGCGGTGTGTAAACTACCGGCGATACTACTGAGAATTCAAGTTTCTTCCATTAGCTTTCATTTACATTACCGCACTTTCGGGGACCATCAATAACGATGGAAACTTTATTTGAAATATTCGTAATAATAGTACGAAAGTAGGGTATCTTACGAAGTATACTAACATCGAACGGTAGTTTAAGCTTACGAAAAAAAAAAAAAAAAAAAAAAGAAAAAAACAAAAAGAAAAAAACGATTTAGTAACAATAAGTAAATGCGCGATTTTAAGTTTTTATTGAATTCGAGCGATTGGGAAATTCAGTTGGATAAGTCTTTGCGAAGCCGCTGACGTATTGTTGTACTTTGAACGAAAAGAAACTGAAAGAAACGAAGTTTTATTAATCCTGGTACGATTAAAAAATGGCACTCCGCTCCGTATACTCTGCGATTTAATCGGCAGTGGAACTCGGCTGCGTGAAGTTGGCCGACAAATTTTTTTGGCAGTTCAAAATGAACAGAGCAAAACAATTAAGAATCATTTGGTGGTCATATTGATATAGTCGATTTCCAAAATTTGGTAGTGAACGATTCGGTTTCTAGAGACTATTAAAAAAAAAAAAGAGCGAAATTGGCCCCCGACAGATTTGCGCTAATTTTTGAAAATTTTTTATTTAAATGGTATAGATTAATCAGAAGTCACATTGTTCGGTGGTCATTGCTAGTCTCTATTGCCAAAATTTGGTAGTGAACGGTTCAGTTTCTAGAGACCATTAAAAAAAAATCATGTGAAGCCGACTGGCGAAATTGATCAAATCGCCCTGATTTATTATTTTGTTTGATTAGCGTATTTAAATTTATTTTATAATTACAAATTCGGCAAGTAGTACCGATATTCTCACTGTATACGGTGTAATTAAGAATATTGAAAATAAAAAGTTCTGCTAAATAATTCCAGGTAATTTTATTTTTACCGTGTAAAATGTGTCTTTTCACACACTGCGCGAAAATTTCCTGGTTAAAAATATTATCAAAGACGTAAAACATTTATTAATTAAAATTATGCAGAAAATCGGTTCGTTTAATGATTATAAAATTGTAACTTCTGAATGTAAAAAGAAAAATGATATAAAATGACACCGAATAGTGTAAAGATCACTGTTGAAACAAAATATTGATTGTTGTGTTCGTAGATCTTCTCGATTTAGTTATGCCCAAAAACTGCCGTTTTGTCGTCTTTCAAAAATTAACTTTGTCTCTCAAAACGGATCTTCGATATAGGTCCCTTTTTTTTTTTTTTTTTTTTTTTGATTAATGTGATCATTCGTCCTCTTAATTTTTAGTGACAATATTATAATTTTTTTTTTGTATTTCAGATGAAATGTCTACTATCTTTTATTTATTTCTATTTATACTTGTTGTCGAATTCACTGCATCTCTTATTATTTGTTTTTATTTTTTCTTTTTTTTTTTTTTGGGTTGGTCAATCAAGGACCTTTACCCACAAACAAAAGGTAAGGAACGAAGTCGGTTATATTTTGATCCGATCAAAAATTTTATCTAAAAAGGAACAAATAGCAGTAATTATTTTTTGGGGAAGGAAAGGATATGGGAAGCAGAATAAGGAGTAGGAAGTCCAAGCTTCAGCAAATAAGAATATACAAGGCAGAACGCTCCACGGAGAGAGATGAACACTGTGGAAAAACACATGATCGGCGTCGCAAATAACTGCATCATCCGGATGATGGAGAGGACAGTGTGGAGAAGAAATCAAGGAAAAACGAAATTTAGATAATGGCAGCAAAGAATGTGGCTATAGCGCATACGAGCAATGGAAACAACATCAGAATATCGAAGAAGAGAGTAATGCAAAAGAAACACTATGAATATGCAGGAAGAGTAATTTAACTGACAGATGAAATGAATAATTATTAGAAAAGGAGGAAACGTAAATATCCGATATACCGTGATCTGATATGAAAGCTTTTATTGATAGGTATCGGATGGAGTTTTATTAAAAAAAAAAAAGACGAGGCAAAGCAGCAGCAGCCCGAGTACCAAAGAATATCAGCCGCTTCATTACCAAATATTCCCGAGTGGCTAGGTGCCCACAGCAAATCAATATTGATTGAACGGAGATAGGAAAGATTATGAAAGAGTGAACGTATACGAAGGACAATAAAGTGTCATACGAATGATCAGGAAGGGGATAGGGTATGGCCTGAAGGGCGCTCAAAGGGTCAGAGATAAATAAAAATTTAGAGGAAAAATGAGTCGAGGAAATGAAACACTGTACCTCTTTTACGATAGGAACGTATTAAATATTTTTATTAAAGTGCTCCTTTGGTCGGCCACAACTTAAATCTTATATTACTCATTCGCTTTTGGATATTAACTAAAGTTATTGGATATACATTAAACCATTATATAGCTTATTGACGCCGAAAAAGTGACAGTTGGGGACGTTATAATTACTTAGAACGAAAATCAAAACGATGTCATTCAAATGGCATCATATGTTCGCATGCTATTCGCTTTATGTTAAATCCGAATAGTAGTATTACTGTGTAATTTTTTTTTTTTTTTTTAATTTACAACTTACTACTTTATAATCATTAAACGAACTGATTTTCTGCATAATGTGTAATTAGTAAATGTTTTACGTCATATTAAATAATATTCATCTATAATTTTATACAACCGGGGAACTGCACGAAATTAATAAAATATTCTTAACTAGTCAATTTGCACGGTATGAAAAGACGCACTTTACACACTAAAAATAAAATTACCTGGAATTATTTAGCAGAACTTTTTATTTTTAATTATCTTAATTACACCGTATACAGTGAGAATATCAGTACTATTTTCCGAATTTGTAATTATAAAATAAATTTAAATACACAATCAAACGAAATAATGAATAAGGACGATTTGCCCAATTTCGCTAGTCTGCTTCACATCATTTTTTTTTAATGGTCTCTAGAAATTGAACCGTTCACTACCAAATTTTGGAAATAGACTATATCAATGTGACCACCAAATGATTCTTAATTCTTTTGCAATGTACATTTTGAACTATCAAAAAAAATTGTCGGCCAACTTCTAACAATGACGTATTCAACTTGTTCCTTAATAATTACAGAAGACTATCATATTCGGAATTCAATAAAGTGTCCTGAAGGTGAAAAAGTAATAACACGCATAAAATAAATTAAAGTAAAAATCGCAAAGTGAAATAGTAGTTAGTAAATTTTAAAAATAAAGAGAAAAAAATATTGTGTTTAGTAGACCATCACACCTTCAACGCTAACCATCGGATCGAAAAATAGACACGCTAGAAGGATTTAGACCAGAAGGTAGTTGGACTGATAGCTTAAGTCGAATACTCCAACTCTCAGCTAATGTGTTGACCTGCAAGCAGGCACAAGTCACCGATTGCACGTGGGAAAATGTGTTTTGTTTTAGTTGTACGCTCTTTCGATTACTTCTAAATACATTATACCGGAAATGAGAGTGAAAAGAAAAAAAGGAATCCCCAAATAAGAGCACTACCGATTTTATTAAAATAATTCTCAATTTCAAAGACTGTAATACTAAATAAACACTTTTAATATTCCAGAAACGTTTTCGGTAATATTCAGTCTTAAGGTGCTTGCTATTACATTTATATAAGTTGATTATTTTATTAACTGTTTAAGAGAAAAACGGCATATACAAATATCATTACTGTTCCTGACGGAAAGAAAAGAATTATCGAACTATAGGATGATTTAAAGGTTATTTTACACGTGACTCTATAGGTGAATAACAGGTTGAGACATTTTCTTCGTTGTCGTGTGTTGCCTACGCAGACGTGTGTGTCTATTAAAACTGCCCCCCCCCCGCGAGTACTTTCGTTCTTAGAGGAGTTCAAAAAGATTCTGAAGCGTCCGATTCAAGGTCTGCCAGTGACAAATTTTTTCTTATCAGCCAGCTCATATGCCCAGAAAGAACTGTGCTAAGATAAGTGACTATTAAAGGAAACGACGGAATTTTAAAATTCGCTAAATTTCAGTTATAAGTTTGTTCCTGTTTCCTGTTATTTTTATCCTGATTCATGAATATCTAAATGTTCACGTCGTTAGTATCTAATTAGGTAGCAGCGATCCTTTTAGAAGGATACTGAAAAATGTCGAGTGCCGATAAGCGAATCAACTGACGAAGCTATCGCGAAGTACTTTTAGCGAATATGAAATACTTGTTGTTACTCAAAAACCAAGTATAAAAATTAGTTTAATTTTCGCTGTTGTCGACGGTCAGTAATCAATCTGATAATTCGCGTCGAAATTAAAACCGTTTCTCCTCTCTTTGTTGACAAAATGTCCCCTATGGTCCGGCTAAGCCAACTTTTACCGGGGGACAGCTGCAATTGTGCCAGTGGCGATGTTGGTTAGTTTTCGTAGTGAGCGTGTCATCGATAAATCATCCAACACGATAGAGTTCAGAAGTGCTGCTTTCATCCAACAGTTATTTTCAGGAGCACACGCGCGCACAAAGAGCCACGTAATAGATCACCTATGGCCGCTTTTCTATTTATCACTCAGTTAACATTTCGAAAGATTATCACCGCCTTCGTTATCAACTGCTCCTGCCACTCTTCCCACTCCATCAGCCACTTCACTACCGCAAAAAAGGCTGAGGTTTTCCGTCGTTTTTCTTCATCATCCATTTCAATATCAGCCTGAAGGAGTCGCTCGCTGCTCTTTCTAAAAAGCCATTATTAACTTCTAGTTTGTCCAGCGTCTGTGGACGTTCGCCCATATACGAGAAAGGGGAAAAAAAGTGACAAACAGGAAAAAACGTAGAAAAAACAAAATCGCGTGTTACAAAAAACATCGCGAATCGAACCGGAAAACTCGTACTATTAATTTTTCTTCGTCTATTATTAATTTTCCAGCATTTCGAACGTTTGCTTCCGGCAATGTTTACACTCGCCGTTTCGGCAAACGAAAATTCTTTACACCGGTAATTTCTTTCCTCGTCGGATAAACGAATGGTACTCGATAAATTTCCCGATATCTCGCGAGTGAAATATATCGCAATCGGTGACATCTCGGAAAATATCGATACATCTCTCGTTTAATCATGTAAAGAGAGAGATAGAGAGAGAGAGAGAGAGAGAGAGAAAAATAGATACAAAAAAAAATGGCTAGACATCAAAAATAACGAACTAATATCGCGCATTATTGTACCTAGGTGACATTCGGATTTTTCGATAAAGTAGTATTTATTTCTTCGTCTTCGAAATAATTCTTAAAAAGAATTTTTATATATAACTGAAAATGCAAAAAAATAAAGTCCGTCAAAACAAATAGACAAAATGCACTTTTTAACATATGGGATCTTCATCAAAAGAAGGAACCACAATTTTTATTCGTTATCTTCGCTTGTTTTTATTTTTTAGAAATTATTAAAATATATCTTTCGAAAAAGCTGTAACTGGGAATAATGGAAAGCAAGCGTTAATTATTTATAAACTTACAAAATTAATATAAAATTTAGGTTGTCCACCCTCTTACATCCGATTAATTGCCTATTCTTAATTTGCCCTACCAAACCTGTCCTTTTCATTATGTTGTCAAATCGGAGTTTTTAAGTACTTTGGCTTTCTTTTCCCTAGTCATTTCGCGACCTTCACTGTGATCATTCCAAAGAACCCAATGGAGTTGGTTCAACTTTCTTTTGTCCTTCCTTAAATTATTCAGAAACCTAGAAACTTTCTTCCTTCCGCTTAGTTTTGCCAAGTCTACTGCCATTCTGCGTGCTGTCTATTTTATTGTTTCATCCCTCGTTTCTCATGAAGTCCGTATTATATCACATAATCGCCATCTCGTCTTCTTTTCCTTCTCCCTCTGTTGATTACGCAATCCTTCCCATACGCTCTCTTATCCATAACGTTTTTTTTCCTTTCTCACTTCATCCAAATTGACTTGGCCACTTTGGAATCGAAGGTAACGACCCAGCCGATATACTAGCTCGTTCATTATCTTCTACCGGTAAATTTCTCAGCGTTTTATCATCTCACAATATTAATTTCCTCTTCACTTCAGCTCATTCCGAACTACATGGTTAAACTCGTATTCCTCTTCATTTTCAACTCCGAATTCCTTTTAATCGCCTTATCCCTGGTTTTTTTCAATTCTCCCTCCATGCGGCGTTTAACTCTCTGCAATCTGTCGCCTACGCTCTGGACAGACAGTTTGCTTTCTGCTTCCTACTTCTTTCTCGTCCTCTCTCCTCTCTGTCCTCTTCACCCTTCCTCTCACAACTTTATAGATGGCGCTGATCACATTTTATTTCGAGTGCACCTGTATTTTCGAACGTGCGTCCTTCTACTCTTTTCTTTTGTTAATCGGTCTTCCAACTCCGTATTGCGCATCTATTGTTCTCTCCTTCTTCAGTCATTTTCAGTCCTTTTATCCACCACATCTGAAGATCACATAAACATCCGATTCCACCTCTCATCCTTTTCCCTCTTTTCTTGAGTTAATGTCATTTTTGACGAACCCAACAAAAACAAAAGTATGAAAATCGTGACTAGTTTTTTAATGAAAATTTTGAAATAACGATTGTAACCGGAATAGTAAAATTTTTCAAAGCGATTTATCTGGTTTTTTTTTTTTTATAATTGGAATGTTTTTCAATTTACACGATCGTTTGCTATTCTAAATTTCGGTTGATTGTTTAGTAGCGTTTCCGAGAAAAGACAGCGTAGGTACGCGTCCATAACAATTTTTAAGAAAGATTATTTAAATTTTAAAAATCTGTTGATGCTAACTCATTATATAATTGCTGTTTTCGGTAAAAAACCACGTCGCATGAATTATCAGCTAACGTTTCAAACAGTGTAATTATACTCTATTCATCATTAGAGCCGAAAAACACACTGAGGCAGCATATGTAATACTGATCACATAATGTTCAAATGCTCTTCGCTTTCATTGGAACGATGCATTTATTCATTCCCTTCCTTCTCCTTCTGTCATTCAAGCGCTTGATACATTCCTGTTAGATATTTCACATCGCGCGAAAATCTGATGCTCTTTCTTCTCCTTTTCCCATCTCTTGAGCCAATATGTTGACAAACCCATTGGGGGAGGGAATTTAAAAAAAAAAAAAAAAAGGATGTCGCGTACGATGAAATATTTACAATGGCAAATTTTAAAGTCCACCGTCGACAAAGCGTATGCAAATCCGGCTTCATCTTGACTACTTAAACACCTTAGGAACAATCAATGTACTACAAACAGGCCAACTTAACGTATTCCACATTGCGAATCGTATTATATTCTGCAGAAGATTACTCGTCCAGTTTATTTTAAATAACATTTCTTCCTCTCTTCAATGCGTCAAATTCCTAGGATTATTTTTCAACTACAAATTATCTCAGTGACCAGCCATCGTAAAGTGAAGTGCCTTAATTCGATCCAAGATGGTGTTACTCAGCCTATTCATGCGCAGGTTACTCTTCAATTAAATCCTTAAACTTTATCCACTATTTTGGCTTCTCTTTTAGGAACTCAGAGAACTCTTCCGTCTCTCGGCATTACAAGGAACGTGGAATTACCCTTCATTTTCCTATTTTCTCTACGACACTATCGACGAATCTTCTTCCTACTTTTTTCGTGTTTCATAAATTTTCCTTTTCTCGGCTGACAGAGTTTTCATTGCCTTCAGATCAGTGCAAACATCTTCATACTTTTTCGCGAAGAATTTCTCCTACATTCCTTTTCTAAATTGTTTTCAGCATAACATTGATACATGCGATTTATCTAACTTATTGCTCACTTTCTAATCTTATCTCCCTTTATTAATGTTTTTGACTTACGCACTAACCTTTTCCGCGCAACTAATTTCCCTACGCATTATTTCGAACGTTTTTTTTTTCTTTTTCGGTTCCTTATAATATTCTCGTTCTCTCTCGCTATTTCCAAACCACACGAAAAGTGAAATAATACCGCTTTCATTGGATAATTACATATTTGCTAGGAATCGCTAATATTTATATAAAAATATTACGTGAACACAAAAAGAGATATTAAAAAGTTAACGCTCCGTTTAAAATGAATTAGCTTACATTTTAGTTTTCTTCGTCAATCTTCTAGAAAGTAGTTTTACGAGATACAGCCTATTTTCATATTCGGATTACGATTTTTACTTACTTTATGACAAAAAAAATTATTTCGACTCTATAATTTCTCGATGAATTTCGAAAAGAAATCGAATTTTTGCTAATGGGGCGCTAATCGTCACTCCTATCGAGCTTTCACAGTGAACTGAAGTCGACTCATCTCTATAAGATTTATGAAAGATTATCCATCTGGTAGTAGTGTTCAAGGTGTCCCCGAGGATCGAATTTATTTATGCGCATATATATATATATATATGGCTATACGTTATGAATACATAGAAAAGATACTTTATCATTCGAATTGTTCACTGCTTCCATAAAAAACATAGACTAGAATAACAAAGTTGAGTTGCAACTAGAAAACAAAAACTTAAATTCAATTAACGTCCACAGATGACATGGTTTCAATATAAGATATTTAATATCGTTACATGATATGACAACATACGTAAAAACCTACATAAAACTTTTCGAGAAATAAGTTTAAATGTAAACTTTAGTAAGAGAAAACAGGTAATATTAATAATTACACAGTAACTCTCGAAGTAACGCGGTAATTTTAATCGGACTACATGTAAGAAGATTTACGCATAATTAAGAATATTAGATATGAATAAAATATTTGTTTTTTTAACTCTACAGAGGAAGATAAAATCGGATCGCAACTAAGTATTATAATCCACGTTTCTCCTAATTTCGTTCCTGGCCTTTGATGACCACCAGTCGTGCCCGTGGTGTCCGTGGCACTTGGGCCGAGATATATGGTCAACTTCCCTCTTTTTCTGTTTCAATTTCCATGGATCGTATAAATCATTACTAGCCATGGCTGTTCGAATATCTATTAACATTCTTCAAATGTTACTTGCGTTCGGTTATTGCTTGGTGGATTGCAATAAACGTTATTAATAATTATCATAAGATAAAGAGGAAATGAATAACGTGACTTAATTTTAATGAAATGATTAGTTAAAAAAAAATAGAAGAACATAATACAGTAAGTGTGAAATCTATAAAAACAATGCAGCTCGCGTTGATGTAATTTAGAAAACTATGTAATCCGGGGGAAACGGTACCAAAATAAGTCTCAAACGGAAAATAAGGGATCAACTTGAACGTGAAAAGCTGCAGAATAAATTACGAAGTATGGCCAACAATTGTCAGAATGGAAACAGAAGATAGTTGCGTAAAAGCCTTAACATCTTTCAAAAAAAAATAATAATAATAATAATAAAGAATAGAATTGTGTCCGTATTGAAACCAAAAACCCCGTTATCTTTCAAATATATTTTGGATGATACCCTGCGACAGCTACTTTTTCTGTAGCTCCCTCGGATCTTGCCCACTCGAAAAAGTTCTCACGCCATTCCATTTTCAACTTCAATTAGTGAATTTTAACATAATCTTAACGTAGTCCATTTCGCATTACTGTTAATTAAAAATTGAAAATTTTAATCTTGCTGGAAATTTCAAAGAACGTATTACTACCGGTCAGAATTGCAGAAGAAATATCGATGGAACAGTGAAAATTATTCATTCAAAAGGTTTCGTTTTATAAATGAACTTTGAAAAATGTTAAAAAGCATTAAAAAAGAAAATGATCGCATCCGATGCACATGAATTACGCATAGTCCCCCCGATCGGTAAAACCGCATCTCTTATTGATTAATAACCCGAAGTAGCAGTGTTTAAAGAACAAAGACGCGAATGATATAAACTCCGCGGCTTTTTGTAAAAAAAATAGCAACTCGGCGAAAATGATGATAATTATATTCGTATTTGTAACGCGAGGCAGCGGATAGAACGATACACTGTTACCTGTATGGGGTCGACTGTACGAGTCGGAAATAGAGCTCGCTCATTTTGATTAGACACGTCCAGACGTGCGTATCTAAAGAACCACCTGAAATAATATAACGACACGAATTGGACGCAATATACACAGATTAGTATGATGTAAAAATGTTATCTTTAAATTAACATTAATATTACAATAGTCTCTCCCCGTTCATAGCGTATGGTTAAACAAACACGGCCGGCCAAACTGAAATGTAATAATTTTATAAAACGTAAAAACCAACCTGATTTACAAAATTGGGTCTTAAAAAAAACCTTCGTTTATAAACTACTTACCCGGGGATGATGTCTGTCACGTCTTATCGTTAACGACATGACGGCTTTATCAAATTGGAAATATTATAGATAATAGCATGCGGACGTCTAGCGGGAGGTTAGGCTTAATTCGAAACAATTCGCCCCTAGATGAGAAATTAGATATTATTATTACCGATACATACGTATATATATATATATATATATATATATATATATATATATGTATTATAGATAATTTGATACATGCAGAGTTGGAAGGGAATTTTTGTTTATTTTGATGGCTAATTTCTCGACGGTACCGGCATAGAGAACGAAATAATAAATGTTACGCGCGAAATTATCTTACCGTCTTCGCCCTCTCATCATCGGAGGCAGATAGAAAATAGAATATCTAATGACCGACATTTGGCCGTGCTGCATGGCGGCAGGCCGCATAGTTAGGTTAAAGCGCGAAACATGGTCATGTAAATTTATTGTCCGGAAGCTGCTGATTGTTGTTTCAAAGTACTATAATAAACATGACTGCGACCACGACCACGACCACGACGATGACGACGGAGGCGGTGCCAGTAATGATAATAATATTAATTATTACTATTATTATTGCTGTATTGATGACTGCGGGCGATGATGATGATTGCGCGCCGAGAGCATCGGACTGAGGGGAGCGTAGAATTTATGGCGGAAGATTCGCGGCGACTAGCGCTAAGGAGAAGGCAGGCCGAAGAGAGAACAGTTTCGGAAAATTGTGCCTTCGGAGCTGCGAATGAATTAGACGAGGTGTGCTACACACCTATTATATACGTAGAGAGTGTATAAATACCGAAAACAGATAGCACCTGTTTCTCGGGTTATGATGCAGCGAGAATATTCCTCCGCGGCTACATATCAGTCTGCACAATGTACAATAATTCCACAAAGGAGACCCTTTGCAGCCCGGCCGGCCTAATGCCGGCAAAGGTCTTTATAATGTAACTCGACCGATTTTAATCAACCGACCATTGCTCGCTGATGACTCAGTCGACTTTTACCCTCTGCGAATATAAATTTTAGGCGCGTGTGTGTCTGTGCGCCCACGCGAAGGTGTACTGGAGCGGACAATTTTCATTCCAACATATCAATGACATAGGTGAAGTTTAGAAGGCGAAACGAGAGCAAAGTTAGTTTTGCCAGGAAACCAAACCTTTTATATCCATCATCAACGTGTAAGACAACTGCCGACGACCAACGCTCCGTGATAGCGGTTGTTAGCCGCAGGACTTTCAATTTAATACATCTTCTTCTTCCGTTTAGTTCTATAAAACTGCGTGCGGCCCGGAACACCTTGCCAAATTCCTTTTCATCGCACAGTCTGTCTAATGACTCGGATAATCGAAATTTAATATATCTTTCGTAAATAACGACCTTGTTTAACCCGGCCTGCTCTCTTTCCGATTCGACGAAAATCTCTCTCGCAACACATACTACCTCGACATGGCCACCGCCATTTGCCTTTCATGTTTTCCCGCCGGCCGATGATACGCCGCCTGATTAATAACTGGCGAGTACCGAGCAGAAATGTTCCAGAATGGGCGCTTTCATTTTTTTCTTTTTTGTTTTTCCCGCGCACACACACAAAAAAAAGACGAGGAGCTGTCTACGCCTATCAAATTCTAATTACTCATTAAATCACGTTTCGTTTAACATTTTCTAAATACATATATGGGTGTGTGTGCCGGATGAAAAAAGAAAGAAATTCAGCTCTTTTTTCGGTTCTCTTCTGGCCCCAGTCAGTTAAAGGGTTCCCTTCTATCAGGGCCGAATCAGGGCTGCGGCCAACCTACCTCTCGAAAAAAGTTCCATTCAAACCGGTAAGAAATTATCTGCGTACACAGTTATTTCTGTGGTGAAGGCTTCTTTCAGGAATGCGTTCATTGTTTTCAGTGTCTGATAATCACGTATTTTATAACGTGTGAGTTGGGACCTATTAAATTAAATTAAAAACGTACGACAGAAAATACTAAATGATACCAAATATTACAGACCGACATGGTAGTTAAACAACACCATAACTATCAGTCCATAAAGCTCCCCTTCTTTATAAAAGCTAAAATAAAAAAAAGTAAAAAAAAAAAAAAAATCGAAGAAAATACAGCCAGCAGGAATTCTATCATTAATGCTGCTGCTAAGAGGTGTACGAAAGAGACCTGTGTAATTTAACCTCTCTTTATTGAACGGTACAGTTTTTTAAGTAATTTTCTCAGCTTTTTATTTTACTTTAGTTTATTTTACTTTATTTTATTTCACATTATTTTATTTTTATTCTATTTTACTTTATTTTATTTTATTTCTTTAAATATACTAAAGGTATATTGAGTTGTAGGTTATATGTTTAAATGCCGCACTCATTACAGCCCACGAATCACCTGCGAGGAGAATTCTTGAAATTTTGTTCATTAGGAAGACGAACTAGTATGTGGAATTGTTTATTAAATAAAACCAAAGTCGCGGATTTCGCGGTTCAAGAGAGACAAGATACATGTACTTAAAAAGGAAGGAGGAGTCAATTTATAATTTAGAACCGCAACTGCGGGCTGAACAGAGTGCTCCGTTCTCAATGGGTGGGAACTACCGTCTAGCACTATGACTGCGTCTGTGTTAACAGTGCACACCATGCTCGATTAGCGAAAGGAAAGAAAAAGGAATTCGTGCAACACTACAGTTCAGCAGTGTCGAAAATGCTCGACAAAAAGTGTAAAAAAGTTGCACCAATCCACTAAATAGTAGCATGGTGGGCGAATAGTGACTACAATAGTTGACGAAGAATTTAGGAAAGAAACATTATCGAGTGTGCTCTGGCCCCGCGTTCAATAACGCGGCCGAAGCGCTGAACGTGAGCCTTTATTGAATTGAAATTGGCGACAAGATTTCAGAAAATGATCAGGATCGGAAAGCAGAGAACGATATACGGATTGACAGGTTAGAACAAGGCGATTAGTGGATAGAAAGATAAACTGAAAGGAGCAACCACTGGTTGCGAGAAATGGTTGTATGCCTCGTTCGCATTATCAATTTTAGAGTGCTAAACATCTCGCGATTATGCTGTTAGGCGACCGCTTTTAGGAAAGTCGTTTGGTAATTTTAAGGGAGAATTAAAATCTTCGTTGTTCGGACTTTCATTACCGGGAATTTCTACATGTTCCGGGACTCACGAGAGTGTAGGGCAGCCGGTAAGTTTTAAGGAGGCTACGGTCTTTAGAATCGATATTACTTAGCATTTACAAAGACTAGTCAGTGACCGATTTAAAAATAGTGAGTTTAAGATAAAAATACCACACAATCCGGTATTGAGCATTGAGCAGTTGCGACATTTAAAGAGGCGAACTAAATTCCATTATTGACTAAATATATATATATATATACGAAAGAAGTTCGGTATATGGTTTATTTTACAAAAAGCCTTGGGAGTGATCGATATTTCGATGAAATTTGGGTAATTCTATTAATGGAGATTGATGGACATATAAGAAATTGCTTAATGGGTGAGAGACCGGACATAATGCTTAAGAGAAACAAGTTGACTGAAGCAACGTGCTTGTTCTCATAATGAGAGCTGAGTAAGTTTGCTGCTGCCAATTTAGATATTGCTTATAGAGAGTTGCGCTTGAGGATACGTAAGTACCGGTAGAAGTTATCAGACATGAGTGGACGCGTGAAAAAGAGTTCGGATTGAATAGCCGCCACGAACAGAGATGTATAAACACGGGGACCTGCAAGGCAGCGCGAAGGAAATGTTTAAATGTTTTTAGTGTAAATCGAAGATTGTGAGAAGAACTATGTGATCGTGGCCAAGTAACAATAACCCACTTATTCTTTATCTAAGTTCTTTTTCACATTTATGTTTCGTAAAATTATGTTTCTTTCACTACTATCATGGTTTTCAGAGCATAAGTAAAGTAAAGTAAAGTAAAGTAAAGTAAAGTAAGTCCCATATCCTTGATAGGACGTCGGGTATTGTAAAGTTAAGCTTTTCATAATATACTAAACCGAATAGATCTAATAAGGATACTGGGGCCAGTTCCTTTCTCTCGGCCGCCATTACCTTCGCAGATTTATATCTGGTAGCCAATTCAATTTCATATAACTGGGAGCGACTTCGATCCGGAACGAGACAAGTCTCGAACCCGTGACTTCTATAAATGTACATTATATATATATATATATATATATATACATGTGTATGTGTATGTGTGTGTATAAAAGTCGATCCTTCGTACTTCATCATATGGCAAGAACTCGAAACCTACAGATATATATATATATATATAATTTCCTATTATTCTTACAGAAATGAAATCGACTATGCGTAATTTTTTGTAAAATTAAGTAAAATCCTCACATGCAAATTTTGTCACAAGATTTTTATATTACTTTCGATTGAAGAACAACATTGGGCACGTGCGCATTCGGAGTGTAAGCTCATACGCGCCCTCGATGAAACAAACTCTTCGTGCCAGTAATAATATTAAAACACAAAAGGCAATTATTTAACATTTCAGAAACCATATAAAAACACTTCAGAATTTCTCAGTTACTGAGCAACATGTTAGGGTCGTGCTGGGCTAGAAAACTGGCGAATCGGTTGAAGGTAGTCGCGTGAAAGACGATGCACATTACGACGCACGATCAGAGTGACATTTGCAGTCAGGTTCGGCTACAAGTTTACATTCGTACTGCATACATTTTGCCGTGTTAGCCGCGTTATTCAGCAGCGAGCATTTTAGTAAATCAAATGGCATACGCGCGTCCTTTGAACACAGCACAGACTCGGAGTTATGCGTGAATTTTGTTAGCGGCTAAAGAGGAAGGCCGCCGAGTCGGGTTAGCCAATGGTAAATGATTTGTTGCGAATTCATGCAAAACACCTGGCTACCGTACAGCGTTACGCTAGTATACGTTGTAACTGATGAATACATTGTTCGAAATAAAAAGTGATCGTCGAATTATAAACTTCTTTGAAGATGGACGACGGCACAAAAGTCATTCGAAAAACTTTCAATACCAGTTTCTTATGCTAGAAAAAGTTTCTACGGTGCTTTTTCAGTCTTCGTTCTAGTTTGTTTTTTTCTTTTTCTTCTTTTCTCTTTTCTTTCTAGTACTGTGCTAAAGACCGTCTTGGACCGGCCGAATCGAATGGCACACAATAGAGAACTTTACGAACTCTGACCAACAGACTTCATGCGGCACTTTCTCAATCACGACGAACTCTCTCTATCTAGTTTGCGCTTTAACAACATGTTTTCCTCCGCTATCTCTTCCGAAGATCACCCTCCGTCAACTGGAGCCTATAAAACGCGAAACGTGTTCAAACGATACCGAAGATCCCGCGTGTCTACTTCTTCCGTAATTGTAAGGAAAGAGGCCGAAAATTACTTTCCATCTGTCCGTTGTCATCAATGAAAATGTGCCGATTTCTTTTTTGAACTTGAAATGCCGATCGCATTTTCCCAATCGAAATACGGGAAAAAACAGAACTGTGTTTACTTAACTATAGTTCATGTGGCCCGAAAATTTGACCTCGAACTATTCTAATCTGCCGTAATATCTGCAGTTTGTCAAGAAGTCCGTTCGTAAAACAACCGAAATGCGCCGATGTCCCGAAATACCTCAGATTAACCTTCAGTCCATATCAGATATAACACTTATTCTGTTATTAATAGCACGACCGTCTGGATAATAACCGAAGAAGAAACAAAAACGATGTTAGTGCTTCCCCGGCGAACGGGCGGAATAACAGGAATATGGCAATATGATTTTTTCCTGTAATGCTGAAGTACTCGTCAAGTGTCAATACATGTCACTATATTTTGAGCACCATGCTTGGCAATCAAACTCGAACGGACTTCTTTCGCTTGATATATGTTATTTATTCATCGTACCGAAAATGATTTATTACATATTTTTGGGCGACCCGAATTTTTTAAACAAGTTTTTGCGGTAATAATGTAGTATTTTCGCTTTAAATTTTTATAATTTATTTTTCACTCGGAACGGTCGAAGTTATTGTCAACAAATTCTAATTTCGACAATAAAAAAATGTGTCGCATACACTCTTCCTTTGAACTCGTATTGCATTCTCACTTATTCATACAAACAATAACTGGGTTTTTTTTGGGTTTTTTTTTGGGTTTTTTAAGGGGAAACATGAAAAAGAAAAAGAACAACTTGTTACTGATAATAAACGAAAAATAATTCACCTAATTATCATAATTCACCTAATTATCATAATTCAAAATTTCGCCTTATAGCTATTACTTCATAATTACGGCGTGCTGCAATATATGTACTTAGCGAATCGTGCTGTAATTTTTAATCATAATGAACATAAGCGTAATATTTTTTTCAAGTGAGCTCTCGCCATATTGCACATTGTTTATTCTTTTTTTTTTTTTTTTTTTAAGGTATATGAGACTATTACTCTCGATGGTAATATTTCTAACATTACTCAGATACTATCAATGATTTCAGTTTTAATTAAAAAATCGGTGAGAACTTTAGAGTTGTATGTGTGTCTAGATTGTCTGCCTGTATTTCCAGCAGGTTAAAACAACGCGCTGAACAGCTAGTGGTGCGTAGCAGACATCAGATACAGGCAGCGGCTGACCTGATGTAGGTAACGGCTGGTCGTCACTGAGTATGTATGAGTAACCTGGATGTGCCCACAGAATACACTATTTACAGTGGCCAGCAGGCTTTGCCAATGAGTATATGGGAGGGGCCTGATGGAATTTCCAATAATATTTAGCTGCTTCTGAAAAGATTGACACCAGAAAGTAAAAACCTTCTAGACAATATACACAGTGTCTCTGATAAGTACTTTTTGGTTATCCATCCAATTAAATGGTGAACACGTCGTGGACATCAGCACCATTTCGGATCTAGGTAATTTCAGTATTCCGTTTTTTTTTTTTTTGTTTTTTTGATTCTTGCACACTAAACTTGTCCAATAATTGTCATTTTGGAGTTTAAATTCCTATCAGGTGCGGATTGGAGTGCCAAGCATACAGCGTGGGACTCCAGTTTAACTAACACCAGGGGACGTGTGTTCAAACAAGCGCTGGAAAGTCACAATGCTAACTATATATCAACAAGTGAACCAACCTAAGCGCCAACTGATAATCGTATGCCTGTTATTATGCAGAAATAAATTCTTCTTTCGATCTTTTCTCAGACCATTCTTCAATTGTTTTAATCCTTGGTGATTCAGTAATATGCAGAGAGAACTCGATATATTTGTATAATCGTAAAACAGACTGGGATTCCTTCGAGGAATACTTAGACTCAAAATTAGATCTAAAAATCCCATTAAAAAGCCAAACTGACATCGAGAATTCCGTGGAATATATAACTAGGGAGATTCAAACAGAAGCAACTTTGAATACTCCTTCTATTGATATATACCAAAAAAGAAAAAATTATCCTATTTTAGTTCGTCAGCTTGTTTTACAAAAAAGAAAGCTTAGGCGAAAATGGTTTCAGACAGGAAATCGATCAGACAAAAAACAACTTAATAATAGAAACCAAAGAACTCAAAAAATTATTAGCAGAAATTAAAAATAAAACTTTTAATAATTACTTACTTAAACTCTCGCCATTAGCGGCGGATGATTATTCTTTGTGGAAGTGTACAAAAAAAATTAAACACCAAAAAATTGCATTCCTCCGATAAAGCATGGCAACGGGTCTTGGACGAAAGATCCAAAGCAAAAGGCGAATTTATTTGCCACCTACTTGGCAACAGTTTTTGAGCCGAACAACAGCTGCTACGGACAAAGAAGTCGATGACTTTTTAAAAAGTCCTGGCCAGTTATCCTCTTCTATCAAGTCAGCGTCACCTCAAGAGGTGAAAAACATACTTAAAACGGTGAAAAGAAGAAAGAGTCCCGGTTTTGATTTAACAAGCGCGAAACTACTAAATAGACTTCCACGGAAGGCTGTAATGTTGCTGACATATTTAGATGTAACGCAATACTCCGGAGCCTACATTATTTCCCGGTGCAATGGAAGTTTGCGCAAATTATTATGATTGCGAAACCGGGCAAAAATCCGCATGCTGTTACGTCTTATCGTCCCATTTCCTTGTTGCCTGTTATGTCGAAGGTAATGGAGAAATTGGTATTAAATAGATTGCCGCCATACCTATATAATATAATTCCACAACATCAATTCGGTTTCTTAAAACAGCACTCCACGTTGGATCAGCTGCACAGAGTGGTAAGTGTAATAGAAAAAAGTTTGAAAACAAAAAATGTGTGTACAGCGGCATTTCTCGATGTCCAACAGGCTTTTGATAAAGTTTGGCATAATGGTCTATTATATAAATTAAAAATTTTGTTACCAACTAGGTTATATCTCTTGTTGAGTTCATATCTGCATAACCGATATTTCCAGGTGCGCTATGAGCACACGTTTTCAGAACTATATCCAGTTCAAGCAGGAGTGCCCCAGGGATCAGTTCTGGGACCCACGCTGTATTTGATATATACAGCAGACTTTCCTGTACCGGAAAATGTACAAGTAGAGGCTACATTTGCTGACGACACGGCATTACTTGCGTCACATTCAGATCCAAAGATAGCAAGCGACAATCTTCAGAAGGCCGTTATCGAAGCAGAAAGCTGGTTTAAAAAGTGTAAAGTTCAGGTCAACGAAAGTAAATCGGTAAACGTTCATTTCACGAATAGAAAAGTCATAAGCCCAACGGTTAGGTTAAATGGACTGGAATTACCTGTGAGAACAACAGTTAAGTACTTGAGATTACACCTAGATAGTCGTTTAACATGGAAGCAGCACATTCAGACAAAGAAAAGAGAAATAGATATTCGTGTTAAAAAAGTGTACTGGCTTCTAGGAAGAAATAGCGTTTTAAGTATTGATAATAAACGTTTGATATACACAAGTACCTTGAAGCCTATTTGGACCTACAGATTACAGCTTTGGGCTTGTGCTAAACCTACAAATCTGAAGATAATACAGACCGCGCAGAATAAAATCCTTAGGCTCGTAACCAAGGCGTCATGGTATGTATCAAATCAAACTTTGCATCAAGATTTAGGGATACAGTATGTGGTAGATGTTATTAAAACTCATACCCAAAGACACGCAGGAAGACTTGAAAATCATCCGAATAAACTTGCTGCTGGACTGCTACATACTGCTAATGATAGGAAGCGGCTAAAGCGTAAGAAACCTCATGACCTTGTTTAAGGTAAAGTTTATCGGGTTGCTAAATATTTCCCTGTTAAGAATATTGCTAAATGGCCTAGATGGCCAGTTTGTAATACAATAACAATTTAAAAAAAAAAAAAAAAAAAACAAAAAACACCTTATCGCAAGGCTGAGAACAAGCCGAAAAATATCATATACCGATGGTAGATGGTAAATGAACAATCTGAAGTAGATATTGAAGTATGGCCGCCAACTCAGAAGTACTCATAACATGGCCGAAAATTTTATTTCTAACGTAATAAGCCGCCGGCGTTATCGGTGTTTTTGATCCCGTCGGTAAAACCTCTGAATCGAATTAGACAACTGATATAATACAATTCCTAGCATTCCATGTATCTCATTGTACGGTTTTGCGTTAATATCTGCTGAAAATAGATACCAGATGATATTTGTTCTCAAGATGGTATGGCCGTCGGTACTTTATTTATAGCACTGCGCAGCATATTTTTTAAATGGAATCGCAGCCCAAATTGCTTAAATGTTTTGTTTTTTTTCAATATGTGCGTGTTCGGTATCAGCACAGAGGTGGAGTAGCACTAAAAAATGGAGGCTAACCGTTAACGTAGTGTTAGGAAGGCTTTCAAATCAATAATTCAGCATTCTAAATCGTATGCCCGATATTGTTAGAAGACATTGGCTGGCAGTTGACTATACAACAGAGCCGTAATTTAGTTTAGAGTGCGAATAAGGGCACATGATATGTGCGAAGTTACTCGATCCGAACGGTTTATTTCTTATTATTTCGAGAATATTAAGTAGTGATTTGCATGATTTAGAGTTTGATTCGGCGCGCGATGGTTAACTTTTATATTTTGGAACTGGAATTTATCTCTTCTCGGCCAAATCAGCTAAAGTTCTCTCGATTTTATCTAGTTTCGAACGCTATTCGCCGAGAAAAACAAAGAAAGCGAGAAACTTTAATTAGTGCCAATCCGAGCGATGTTACATCAAATCAGCGAGAGAAGCATTCCGCATATATATTCTGGAATTCCAGTAATGCGGATCAATATGTGCAGTTTCATTCGTTCTAAATTTAATGTTGTCGTGTATTTTTTTTATTAACGACCGGTATACCAAAGAAACACTTACGCGTTGATAAATAATGCGAAATTTAAATAAGCATATTTCCGCGTAATGGATAAATAAAGCAAATTGACATTTGGCATGCCCGATAGAAATAGGTAATTAAGTAAGCGTTAATTTAACCGTTTCGTAACATTTAAAAGAAATCGCTACGTCAAACAGCCAACTTTCTCTTAGGATAAGAGTTTCCGATAAAAACTTTTATCGTATACTGTCGCAAAAAGAATTCGACAATTCGGCAAGCGTTTTCTTTACACATCTGTCGCCAGTTTTTCGGTATTCATTAAATGGCACACCCTAGAACAATTTTCACGTTAGAGCACTTTCAGTAATTCAACTAGCGACTGTGATGTTAGATTATATCGAACGATTTTTTCGATAAAAGTCAAACGGAAGGAGCTAGTTGCGACACACAAACAGGCAGCTAGCTCACTTTATTCTACATCAGCATCTAGCTCGCAGCTCCCACAAAGTGTATTAGTACGCTTCGAGCTAACTTGAATAATTATATACTGATAATTAAGCCCTTCTCGAGCTGCAAAAATGATAACTTTCGCGTACTTTTAAAATTTAAATTTTGCCAAAGTTCTCTGCCCTACTTTAGGTAACTTTTAACTCGGTACCTTGTCCAACCGACATCGGTCTTTCCTTCCTTCGCGAATAACCACCAACTTTTACTTTCTCTTCTTACGATCGTTTAAACTTTTTTATCCTTTCTTGTTTGTTTTTTTTTATTTTGTTTTTAAGATCTCGTTAATGCCGTGAAATTAAATTTTTTACGGCGAGTTCTGTTTATTAAATTCCACAAAAGTAAGCAGCGAGCTTATTATTCGGTTTCTCACCTAATTATGATCGTTAAAAATTAAACGTAAAGTTTCCTAGACTTCGCCCACTCTTTGTAGTCTCTAAAAAAGCCCTTTTGAAATATTCGGCTCTTTTTCCAGCCTTGATTTAACTCACTTGCAACTATGGCATAAAATAAAGTCGTTTATGTTCCGTGTAAAATGATAATGCGAAAAAAGCTATCGAAGATTAGGTTTTATAGTTTTAAAAAATAATAACCAAACTATAAATTAAAACGATATATTATAACTTCTCTTTCCGGTTGCCAGCTCTTTATTACCAGTTTTTAATGAACTGTATCCGTTGAAATATTCTAGTAGCGCCGTATTTGTATTCACTAGGTTTTTTTTTTCTTTTCTTTAATATATACGAGTACAAATGTACAACAGACCATCTAACGCGACGCTGTTTTTAGCCGCAAAGACCATTATAATAATAATACGTGATGATTTAGAGATACTTGGTTAATTCGGTATCTCTAATGAAGGACGAGTTGCTGTCGAGGAATTAGCAAAGATAATAGTGTCACGTAGAGACGGAAGGGGCAATATTTTGGAGGCAAAATGGGCAACTTGTAAGAAGGGATCTCCTCGGAATTAAGATCGCGGGACGAGGCTATATGTACTGTCCGCAGTCGACTAAGAGCGCAAAAACTTTTCTCGGGAAATAGTTTTCTTGACCACAACGACGACGGGGGTTCATCAGTTGTGTTTTGATGCATCTCAGAAAAGTCCGGCGGAAAGTCTTTCCATGAGGAGACGAACATTTGGTGATGAAAAAGCGTTTCCGAACAATGCCGAGAGAGCAGATCAATTTCACCTGTTTTTTGGGGAATTCCTTACATGGCGGTACATTCATAACCACGCAATCGAGCAATATCTTTTGGAAAGCCTATATAACATCTGGTAGATTTAAATCATCGCTGGATATGAGTCTGTTAGTCCAACAGAGTGCATTTTGAGACATAGACTTTAGAGAGGAAAAGTACACTGACAACAGAAGAATATCCCACAAATCTCTACATCTACAATCGTGCATCTGTCATTTACGAAAACGCCTCGAATAAACAGGCTTGGGCGGGTTTTTTCTGCGTCTTTGCGAAGTAGTAAATGTGGTCAGAATGTTTCTGAATTGTAGCTTGCGCTAGTGCGCGATATTTAAATGTCGGGGGAGCTTATTGTATTTCATTAGGCAAAAAATCAGTGTAGATGGTGCGGGGTTCCAAAGCGGGATCACAGTTCGTTAACAGTTTGTTTGGGGAAATTAATTACGTTTATTCTCTTTAGTTTGACATGTAATTTCTTTGATAGTGGGTTATTCGGGAAAATTCGAGCGCCGGAAAAATGCTCTCTCTGTCGATAGGAGAAGTTACGAGTGAAATATAGTAAAGGTTTCCCGGCTGATGTAAAACTCTTTGAAATATTTTAATAGAAGAATACCTAAAATGGCAAACTGACGGGGACGAAAAATACATACGCGTTCGTGTGCACCGAATCAACGGATTTAAGTATGGAGAAAGACTGACTAATAAATATAGACTTGTGCTCCTTAGCTGATCCTGAAAAGGACACGAGAAACTTATGGATGGAGATGTAGTCTTTGGAGGGAAATTATAGTTTACATTTGCCAAATCCTTTAAAGATAGTTAAACATTTGTAACATTTAACTTTGAAGTTGGCTACTTAGGGGCGCCAGGTTGATTTGTTATCGAACAGTAAGGAACTTGGCGGTGGGTTGGAAAATGATTGGAAAGTTTTCGAGTTTGAAAGAAACAGTAGGAAACTATGTGGCACGTGACTGAGAAAAGCTAAGTGTATACAGGATTGCAGTTTGTGAACATTTTTTTTTGTAGGATCTTTTGGACATTGGCGGGAATGGAAGAGGACAAGGAAATGGGCAATGACAGGCGGAGCGATACAATCGGCTATTTTCCATTGATATAGCAAATGAGTAAATTTGCACTCAAGGCAGAGCCCTTGGACGGACGCTGTTCTCAGATTCAATGGTTACATTGCCGAACCAATCTTAACAGCGAACGTTCTGTTTGTTAAAAAATTGCGTAAATAGTAGGCCGTATTTCCAATTATGCCAGCTGGTTTCAGCTTAAATTATAATCCGTACCGTCGTAATCTATCAAACGCCTTTTCTATATGGGGAAAAAAAAAAAAAAAAACTCGTCGCTTCGCCCCTTTACTTAGAGCCTACGGCTGAAATTATGAAACCTGGAACATGCTTTAGCCTGATTTGTTGAATGTCAAATTTGTAACTACCGTTGTTTTTTTGGGAAATTATGAATGAAGGAATACAAAAATTGCGGGTAATTACTTTTATTTTTCTGTTTGTTCTACATGGTCGTTAGAAGTACCGGTACTGTCACGGGTTTATGATAACGGAAATAACTGATATCATTTTTCGAATCGATCCTTTCAATGTGGCGAGCGAAGACTGTATCAATGCACGATCCACCACGAGTAATCGATAGAACGAGATTTGCTTTGAGCTGTTCTCCGAACCTTTTCTTCCATAAACTGAACCAATTGGTGATTTTCCTTCAGATCCTGGTTTTTATATCGCCAGACAAAATGATGGATGTAGTATTGTCTTTTTTCAATAACTTTGAAAATCTCTGCTCCCTTAGGTGTGTAAGCCATCAAATTCAATTCAAAGAAATCTACAATATCGTCAGTGCCAGGTGAAATGTAAACCGTTACAATCAATGTCCGCTGACCATTGATAGTGCTTTCGATAGCATTCCGCACTCTTCACTTATTGCCACGCTTCTGTTGAATTCTAACGAATTTTTGTAAAATTTCATCAGGGACTTGCAGTTTCCTTTTTCGTACATGGCCACTCCCCCCCAGCTCGTACTTATTCGCGTTTGAACTGAGTAACGCATCAGTAGCCCCTCAGCGAAACTCCGTCGTCGTTGTTCAGCCAAGTTTCGGTCAACGTCACGATCTTGGTTTCCGACGACTAAATCAAACGTAATATGTGCACTAAAATGCACTCACTTGATAAACCCGTTTCTCCTACTACAGTAGTCCGCCGAACGGTTTATCGAATTCCATGGGGTAATTTGTTGAGGCTGCGAACTGAGAATTTCCAACAGTTCGGCTCCAATCATGCTAACCTCGTCTATGAATAATGCGCTGACTCGCTATAAACCCGTTTGTCCTATTACGGTGGTATTCTTATTATAAGCGCGCTACTTTCGTCTCCCTTTCCGCGTAACGTTTTCGGGCCGTTAGGTTCCGGCTAAAGCATGTTCCATGCTAAAAAAAAAAGAAAACGCATATTGCCATCATTTGTATGCTGTTAATATTTGCCATTGTAAGCTTAACAAATAGAGTTAGCTTCGATAAGCTTCTTTCGTCCTCCGGCTTGTACTAAAGATAGAAGATTATTTTGTTCGAGAAAGAAAAGGAGAGGCGCGCCGCCGGTTGACTATTTTCTCTCTAGAGTTTTGGCAAAAACATTTAAGAAGGATATAGGTCTGTAGTTCTGTGCAAAAAAAGAGTTTCTGTTTTGTTTCATAATAATGGCTGCTAACTTCCATGGCCCTAGTCGGAAGACCAAATTTGATCTCAAGAAATTTTTTCAACATAATACGGTGAATACTTCAGTACGAAAGAATAAGTCTGCCAGGTCATCCAGGCGCTTCACTAAGATGTGTGATATTTAATTTGATAATTTAGCTCTGACATGGTAAAACGGGAATGGTCGGTGTTAGATTCCATTCTTTAAAGTTTTTTCTTTACGGAAAAAACATAAGTATACGTTGATGAGGATGACATGGTAGAAAAATATTCTGCAAAGATGTTTGCGATCTCCATCAGATCAGATGTAATCAATCCGTCTTTTAACGATTTAATTTTGGACTATTGGTAGTAGTTGTGGAAATCTAATCGAAAAAAGAAATATCTTTATACCGGAGGCTGCTTCACGACCTTAAGTGCGGTTCTTGCAGACATATTACTGCAGAGGAGTGAGTGGAAATAAACTGTTCTAATTCAGCTAGCTGCGAATTTCCACTGCAGCACACACTCTACAATTGTTTTCTTTTAATGGTTTTTATTGAGTTTTCGGTGTTTTGGGAATACGTTTATTAAGATAAGTGGGAAGTCAGACAACTGGGAAGGATCAGTAAATAAACAAAAATGAAGGGGGTTACTAATCCGTAGTCCGATCCGATTCAGACAATCTGGTAAGTTTATTGAAGCATGTGTGCGTATCTGTCTTTAACGAAGGCATTTGCTACATTCCCTGGGTCGTGGTGACCTTGGACCATGTCCAATAGTGTTATGAAGTTGGAAAAGGTTAAGAGGTACTGTTTACTAATGATATTCCATGAGTTTTAGTAGCTCTATTGTTGACACTTTTCGTTTTTTAACTTTGGTTGGTGGTGGTTTATGTTTTACGGTTGCCTCCCATCATGTACGATCTGTTTTGGTGTTGCATATTCTTTACGTTCTGGCTCGTCCACTTCTATTTGCTTCTCTGGGAAATTCGAAGAATCATCTCCTCTTCTATAAAATTAGGTTCCCGACGTTCTGATGTTATTTCCGTTGTTCGTATGCGTTTTGGTCATTCTTTGCTGCTTTCCTCCAGATTTCGCTTTTCCCTTATTTCCTCTCCACATTGTCCACTTCATCCTGACGATGCAGTTATTTACGACGCCGATCATGTGTTCTTCCAGTGTTCATCTCTTTCTGTGGAGCTTTCTGGTTTGTATTCCTATTTATTGAGGTTTGGGCTTCCAACTCCGTATTGTGCCTCTTGTATCCTGTTCTTCACATCTCCACTAATTATTCCTCCTATTTATTACTTATTATTAAAGATTTCTAATTGGATTAAAATATAACCGACTTTTTTTCTATTTGTTTCTCCGTAAAGGTTTTTGGCTGACTGCTCTCCCGCCCGCCCAAAAAAAACAACATTCTAACCCTTTCGACTACATTTCACGTATACATGATTAAAAATCGAGATCCCGTTTGAAATACTTTTTTAGAAACCAAATCAAGAAAAATGCTTTACCTATATTTTTATATTACTTTGAAGTTTTTGCGCGCGTCGATTTCCTTGGCAAGATTTCTATCATTAAGTTTGTATTATTTCAAAAAGATTATTTTTTTCATTAAAATTACATTATGCACTTTAATTTATATTAAGTCTGTTCCATTTGTAGTACACTAAATCGAGTGAATTTCTCTGTTAATTTGAAATAAGAAAAAAGCTTTTGTTTTAAAAGTTTAATAACCCTAAATGTAAGTGTTTTTTTTTTAATTTTTCTTACTGTTCTTGGAATTGAAAACGTTACTAAGGATAAAAGTAAATCATTCTATAATTTTCCGTATAACGGTATTTCTACGTGCGTACAATGAGATATGTTGCGATTTGTCAACTACTATTAACAATTGTTTATTTTCAATCATTTTTACTTGTCAACGATAAGTCTAGAACTCAAGACGCCAATCTGGTAGTTTGAACATTCTATCAACCCGGCTATCTCGACGACTAAATAGATTTCACCATTGCCTATATCCGTAAGTCATCTTGCACTAGTGGCAAAAGAAAAATCCTGAACAAATGAAATGAACAAGGGATGTATGAATTCAAAGAAATATCAGACAAGGAGGTTCAGAGAAAAAGGAAAACCCTTCATCTTCAATTTCAGTTTGTTGGATGTAAGATTACACGTTCACAAGAGCGGCGTAGAAAAAGACGCGTGTCATTACTACAATCATTTACACATATTTCGAGTGGGAAACTTTTGTAAGCTGATATTCGTACCAAACGACTATACCTCTTTGGCAGCCAGTTCGTTACTGAAAGAACTCGTCGTTATTCGTGTGATTTTAATAATATACATTGCCCTTTCTCCGGTTATAATATAACCCAAATTTTGTCAAATTCTCATTTACCGTTTGTGTAAAGTCAAAAAAAAAAAAAAAAAAATCGTTAAAATGAACAACTTTAATTGCGACATTTATTTATCTAGGACAAGAATTAAAAACCGATGTACTAATTTTCATCAAGTACAAACAAATTTTTTTGGGTATAAAATTTCAGTAAAACGAACAAGGTCGTAATATAGATGTAACAGAATACACTTCCAAAACAATGGACGCTTTCTTGCACTTAATAAATATCGAGCGATTAAAAACGCCTCTTTATATTTTGAACGTATCGGTAATTTTGATAATTACTTTTGATATATAGTATAACTGAATACTAAATATATTTCGAATAATGGATTTAAATAAACGTTTTCAGTTTTATTATCACTTCCAACGGAGGACTACAATATCTATACAATCATTTTTGCTTATAATCGTTAAAAAAATGTGGTTTTAACTTTTGGCCAATTTACTCAACTTTGAATTATTTAATATCCGTGGCCCTCTCGATTCATCGCGAGCATTTAAGAAAATTCTCGGTACCGAATTACGTTTTTCCGTATTTCTAATCGAAACGCTCTTTGATTACATTTAATTTGTCCTGTTTATAATTCTAAAACGACGTGTGTTTTAAGTTTCGTTAGGGGGTGCTGCATAATTTAATCTAGTGATACGTTCAAAAGTAACGAAAAGAAGGAACCTGACATTCTATTTCATTTAATACTATTGAATTTTTACACTGCGATCTTCAAAACGTTCCTTCGTAAGGTTCGAGAGGTCGCTTCCTTATATAAATCAATAAGAAAAACGCGAAAACGTAATATTAATTTCTTCTACACGTAATTGCGTTTAATTCTTGTCACACAGTGAATAGGCGGCTATCCTTGGTACGGTACAAGTGGTAAAAACCCATAAGCCTCAAGATGGCATTTTACGGATAACTTCGATTTAATACAAATTAATTTTTTCCCTAAATTAAAAGCTGCTAAAATTATAATAAACTATGCATGATGAAAAATCATAACGACTCGTTGGGACTGCCTTATAATCATTAATACTTTAGCTGTCCGTTCACTTCTAACAAGTACCCGATGATCAAAAAATCTCCCGGCCCCGAAGACGAATTTCAAATTAATAAATGTATAGCTCTACTTCTTAATATATTATTTTTGGATTACCGACACTGAGCAATCACTGGTTGTATACGGTAAACATTATTGGAAAATAGAAAAAGTATGTATCTCGCAATAACTAACTGGTTAGCAGATTTGTCACAAACAATACTAACTTATTTGAAAGGATAAAATTCTCAAGAATAAATCTAGATCTGTTGGCACAATGGACGTCGATGTAGATCACAGTTAGCTTATAAGACACTAAATTGCTCCAAATTAGGAAGAAGGTTAAACAACGTTATCTTCAGCTCTGCTTTGTTGCTCTGAAATCCGTTTCAATTCCAGCATTTCTTGCTCGGCGCGATACACCATCCTTGTTTTATCGCACATTTTATTTCGACTGTCGTTTCTTCTTCCAATCGTGTCCTCTGCTTCCATTACCGTTCTCAAGCGTTTTACATCTTGAACACTCCCTACCAACAATGCCTGGCTAGTACTTACACCTCAACTCTGATGCGTTAAGGTTGATTCACACACATTCGTGACGTAACAGTAACGTACACAAGACGTGGCCGAGACATACGTCGGCCAACGTGAACCACAAGTGATTTGAATTCACACCGGAACGTGTTCTACTCGTGCGGTGATCGTGTTACATAGAATGGCAAATTTTTCAAATGACGAACTTATTACGATTGCTTTAATTTTGGATGAAGAAGAAGAGCAAGTTAAACGTAAAAGAAGAAAATGGGGTTCATGAAGCATGGAAAAAGAGGGGGCTTGAAGGGGAATTCGTAACTCTGTATAAAGAGTTGGGGCAGAAGATGGATCAAAATTTCACGAGTATTTTCGAATGACGGAAAATTCATTCAATTTATTGTTGAGTAAATTAGCAAGATTACTTTAAAAAAGAAGATACACACTGGAGAAGAGCTATCTCTCCTGGAGAAAGACTTCTTGCGGTAAGAGTTCGCAATAATTATGATGTAGATACTCAACATAAGTTAATTTAGATCCCCTCGAGTTTTGAACCTATTTTTACTAGATTTTATAATTCTATATTTTTTTAAAAAATCTGCTGATAATGTAAGAGACACAATTATTCCGCTGCTTTTCCGTTGAATATTGTATTTACCGAAAATTTTTATTTAATATAACGGGCGCCAATGGCACATCACGGCGTACCACGACCGGAATAACTCTACCGTGCAGAGCAATTAGGCTTTTTAGAATTAAAAAAATATATATATAAGAAAATTCGCGCATGGAGTTCAAACCAAAAAAAAAAAAAAAATATGAAAATTAATTTCATAGCATATCATTTGAACAATCTTCTCATACATTCTCACATTTATACGACCGATTTTTTTTGAACATTCTAAACTATTTAGGGCGGTGTTTGCCCTGCCTATCCGTTATGGCGTTCCAGCCGCACACAACACCAAATCGGCATATTTTCACACATCATTCAACACACTACGAACCCGTTCGCCACCTTGACGCCGAACAAATTTTTATACTCTGTGTTGTCCCCATACCGTCCATCAGATTGATCATAAAGCACAGTATGATTACGCACAAACTCGATCAATTTTTCGTCATTTATCATTAAGACCCAACTCGTTCCGCGATACAAAACACAAGAAATGTCGTCGTCATCACGTCGTGAAAACGTAAAAATATCGTCGTGAATCACTGTGAGATCACGTCACGTTTCACGACGAGAGTACTTGTCGGCGCTGTCCCTGTCTCGCACCGAACGTGTGTGAATAGCGCTATCTAACTTTGCAACGAGAAATGTAGTTTTCCGCCGGCGACAATCTCGTTACGGACACGTTACTGTCACGTCACGAATGTGTGTGAATCGACCTTTAGCCGACTTCCCAGTTTCTGATGATCCGGTTTGCTTTTGTGAGAATTGCACGTAGGTCACAAAAGATTAACGCAATTTCCGTACTATTTGACGTGAACGGAGGAAAATTCTATTGCTTACATGTAGCAGTATTATATATGTATTAAAGTAAGTAAAATATGCCTCATACTCTTGACAGGACGCTGAGAATTGTGAAATTAAACTTTTCATAATGTACTAAACCTAATAGGTCTAAAAAGAATACTATGAGGAGAAGTTCCTTTCTCACGGGACCCAGTCTTTACTTTCCACATTTCTCCGGTATAAACAATATTCAGTTTCAGATTAAGTAGATAACTGGAACTTGGATTCGGGTCGAGACAAGTCTTGGTAACCTGTGACACCTCTGGTTTGGTAGCTTTGGTAGCTAAGCACCTTAACTACTACGCTCCCGCGCTACCTAGTATTATATTAAATATTGAATTATAGTATAAGCTTGCGCAAGCACTGCTATATCCGCCGTTGCTTTTACACGTGAATACTGTTACTAAACCTTCGTTCGCTATTTCATTGTTACAGATGCGGTCATTGAGCAGCCAACCTCTGCACACATCGGAAATTTGAACTATTGGAATCAGCCGTTTTCCAAGCCATATTTCGATACAGCTACGCAAAGGGAAATAATTAGCTCCGTTGGTCAGACTGTTTTATTGCAATGTAAAGTGCGGAACTTGGGCGACCGAGCGGTAAGACATTTTCAGTAATTATCGCTATTCCGAAAAACACAACTCCTTCACCATACACTAGAAGAAATTCCCTCTCTTCCATATATCTTTCTATTTCACCGTCTAAATCACGTTGCATGCTTTTTCCTCTCGCCCTTACAACTCTATTCTGCAATCAGTATATCGGCACAAAATTCTTATCCTCTGGTTAATAACTTCTACTACTTTGAAATTATTCTTAATAGCCGCCTAACATTCTCAGAACATATAAGACGCTTCTACTTGTAAAAGACTAAACCTACTCAAATCTCTCGCGCAAACCAACTTGGGTTGGTGATCCGGTAACGCTTATTATGCTTTACGAAGCAACCATAAGATCTAAACTTGATTACTGCGCTTTTCTATATGGAAATGCTGCACAATCTCAGCTCATCAGTCTAGACCGTTGTCTGCTCCTTTGGCTTGGGGCACTGAAATCCTCTCCTATCGTTGTGATCTATGCTGAGTACAATGCCCCGCCCTTATCAGTTCGTAGGTCATACCTTGGATATAGATTTATAATTAAACGCCTGTCTATACAGCTTTCCAAACGCATTAGTTCTTATGCTTCTTATACTTCTATTCACAATTGACGATTTTCTTCCAAGAAGATCCTCGTCCTATCGCGCATTTGTTGTAGAATGGAGAAGTTTATCTCCTACGTTATTTCCTACAATAAGCTCTCATATTTTTCTTATTATTTCTATGACATTTCTCAGCCAGTCAATTTAACCTCTCTCACACCACACATAAAACGTTTCTCACGGACTCTCGCTCATCGCGAATTCATTAACATCATTAATCGCTTATTTTCTCAACATATCCTTATTTACACTGATGGGTCTAAGGGACCACAGGTGATTGCATTTTTCGTCCCCAGTAGACGTTACGCTGAATCGTTTAAATTACCTGCCACATCTTCAATCTACTGCTCGAAACCAATTGCAGTTTTTCAAGCACTGCTATACGTACCTTCAATTCGGGATAATAGAAAGTTTCTAACAGTTTCCGACTACCTAAATGTATTTGACAGCTATATCTTCCGCCCGTACTGTCCACCATTTTTTGATTTTATAATTATTTCCATTCGATCTATGGTTTCCAATCTGACTTTACATCCTGTCAAATAGATTTTTTATGATGTTGGAATTGACGGAAATGAAAGGGTCGGCAATTTAGCATACTTAGCTACTACGAACGGTAATTGCATCACCGATAATATTCTTTCTTCAAAGAATTACACGCGAAATTTTGGTCCGACATGTATGCCCGCCCGTTTTCCAATCCGCACTCCTTTTTTCTTTCTATCCAACCTTCTATTCCTGCTCGTCTATGGTTCCATGGCTGTCAAGTTCTTCAACGTAACTCCATTGTATCCAAATGTCGTCTTCGATTTGACCATTTACTCCTCCCCACTTCTCGGCACCGGGTCACTCTTTCTCCATCTTCATTCTGTCCCCTTCCCCACCAGACAATAATTATGTATGCAACTCTAACCATGTGTTTTTTGAGTGCTTCTCTTTATTCAAAGAACAATCTTTATTATACTCTAATTTACTACACCTTATAATATTTCATCGATACTTACAAACCCTCTCATTTTTCCAATAATCGCATCCTTCTTTTGCTCGATAGCGAATAGAATCAAAATTTAAATTACCTGTTAAAGTAAAAGAATCAGAATAAATAAAGACACGGGTCAATGCTCTTTGTTAGCAAAGCCCAGAAAATAAAAAAAAAAGTAAAATAAAACGGACGATTGTTGGTTTTATCTATGTAGCTATGAAAGCGAATTATGAAAACAGAAAAGATGACACAACCTAATAGGGAAGAGTCTCTAATGGGAACATGAGAGAAAGAGGTAAAGAAGTAGTAAAACGTTCCGTTGTTGTCACGAGCGGTTGTTGTTGAACAGCCGGTTTGGTCCCATTACACCTAATTCCCATTTCGGCTAAAAATGAAACGGCACAGAAAAAAAAAATAATAATAATTCAGAAAAATCAACTTGGCAACACACGTTTGGTAGGCAGAAAAAGAACAACAAATAAACGATTAGAGAAACAAAAGGGATTGACGAGTAGCATAGTAGAAAAGTGCACGCGTGAGATTTTATAACGGGCGGTATTGAATTGCTATTGCTTAATGGTAGCATTGGTAAAAATGCGTATGGACAAATTAGTATACAATAAATTTCCGGTTATTTTTTATTTCTCCGGTAAATAATTCGCTATCTAGTTCGAATTTCATCGTAGATAAATCGAACCTGTACACCCACTGAATTAAGCATTATTCGGACGCGAATGAAAAAAATAAATGCAAATGTTGCATTTATCGCAAAAACAACTCCATCCGTGCTTTGCAATCTCATTATTCCTTTTTTAACATACGGCAAATCACAACATACTGACTGCTTTACACCATGAAGCCAAAATCTGTTGTGGTTTGGGCCTTGTGCACATTACCGTACTGAAGGAAACCATAGTTCTATTTCGAATATTATAAGCTGTCACCTGTGTATGAAAAACTGAAATTCTGACTCAGTCTAGTATAACAATGGATGTATCATTTATAAAAACAAATCGAGCAGGTAAATATATACCTGATATTTTTAAGTTTAAATATTTATTGAAAATTATGTTTTTTAAAATGAAATGATAGTATTCAATTAAATTTCGGCAACAGAGAATAAGAAAACTGTCATTCATTAAAACCAATCTTGCTTGTACTCCTCTTTCTTATCAAGCAATGTTCCTTATTGCGCTGCACTTATCCTTTCCCTTCCTTCACCTTCTGTCGTCCAGGCGCTTGACACATTCTTGTTGAATGTTTCATGCCGCATAAAAATCGGATTTCTTCTTTACTGCCATTTCTTTTGCTAATGTTCTTGCTGACAAACCTAAATAATATTTTAAAAAAGAATATTTTTCTTTTCATTTTCTATAAATTTTTGTCGTCAAAAGTATCTTCTTCTTCCTCTTCTTTTGCCTGCGTTACATCATTGATTCGATGTAGGCCTCCCTTAATTTACTCCATCGATACTTGTACTTCACGAAGCCATTGTTTCCCTGCTGTTGCCACAATATCATCCGTCCACCTTCTGAGTGGCCTTCCTTGTGCGCGTTTTCCCGTATACGGTCTCCATTGCATCAGTTCCTTTGTCCACCTTCCATCAACTTGCCTACCGACATGACCAGCTCAGGCCCATTTGTTCAAGGCTACCCTTGTCCCGACGTCTTCAAATGTTGTTTTATAGTATATTGTGAAATATTTGGTTAATTACACGCAATAGCGTCTTTATACTCTCTTTTTTTTTTCATTTGTTAATGTTACACTATAATCTATTGGCAATTTGCGATATTTTAAATAGTAAAATGAAATGTTTTTTGTTTTTTTTTTTCTTTTTGGATTTATCAAAAAATGACGTCCATTCAACAGACTTAACAGATTATAAAAGAAAGAAGAGAACACTATTAAAATCGAATTCGATTACTAGGGAAACAAAGGAAGCAAGACAAGGAGGACTGCAAACGAGAAAAGCGAGAGTAATTGTACGGGGTGGGGATTCCGGAGTAAAAATATAAACGTTCAGCTAAGAGGGAAAAACATTCAAATACGAAATGATTGAGGTCGCATGCTAAATGGCAGTTATGATAGTGTAGCGGGTAATTAGAAGATATAGCGGGAGAGAATCTATGAAGAGCGGAAGGCAATAACGAGTGTCCGGTACATAGATTACAAATAGCAGAAATCACTGAGTGACGAAGAAATGGAAAATACTAAAACCTAGAACGATTGATGAAGGTATATATGGATAAGTACAATGAAAAAGTTGAATGATAGGTATCAGAAAGAGCTGAAAACTTTTCGATAAAAGGGCTACGCATTTTGGCTGTGATTTAAGCTAAAGAATCGACTAATTGTGTAAATTCTTGTTTGCAATTTCAGGTAAGAGAAACTTAGCAGGAACAGGAAGGGAAGATAAACTAGGAAGGTAAGAAACACAGAAGACGTCGAAATAAAAGTATGGAAGCTTTTATTAAGAATAAATATAAGCAGAGAACTCAGTAAAACTATTGCATGATTAACTCCTTCGTGACAGAATTGTATATTTTAAGAATATTGACTTGTGACAAAAGGGGGTACCGCAGCTTAAGATAAGGTTTTTTTAATATTGAAAAATATTAGTTAAATCATAAAGTAAAGAACAAATCCCGAGTCCTAAAAAATTTAATTTAGTTTTTTTCGGAAATTCTAATTATTGAAATTACTTGAAAAAATTCATCAGCGTAATAAATGTGATTAATTTTAAGTGGAATTTTTTCGAGGTCAAACAGCAACCATTTAGGCTTTTAGAAAAGTTATTTATACCTTAAAATGCAATTTTAGAGGTATTTTTAACAAAATATGCCAAGTCTAACCTTTTCATTTTTTAGAACGGGGGAAAAAAAAACATATTTGTATTTTTTAAGATTTTTTTTGTCGTGCAAAACATCTAAAAGTGCGAAAAACCTTTATTTTTTGCTTTTTTTGATACACTGTCCTTATTTTCACTACTAACGACTTAATACTTATTATTTTTTATATTTATTTGATTTTTTTACACTAGAATTTTTTTTTTAATCTTTGTTCGAAAAAATCATTGTGAGCATTTTTAACTGACCTTTTCTTGGCCAAAAACGTAATTGAAAGTTGGTGATTATTGTTCCTCAGAATGCACGACCATGCAACAAAGCTGCCTTTCTTTCTACCTTTACATTCTCTGTAGGAGGAATCATTTTGCCTTTGACCAAAACTATAAAGTCTTCAAAGAGCAGATTAAAATGTATAAAAAGTTTACAAAAAAGCGTCAAATTCGTCTTTCCAGCCTCTATTTTTGCTAAGATTTCTAATATGAGCGAGTGAGAGTGTGTATAGGGTTATGTGTTTGTGTGCGTCCTGTGTATGTCAGGGAGATACATATATTCGCTAGTGCAACAGGCTAATTTTAAGAAAACGTCGAAGATACCTGTAACTGTCCCTGAACGATAAACATATCGAGCAAAAATGTGTCGTCTAAAAGACTATTATCCTTCTTTTTTTTATTATTATATTTTTTCCGGTTCTAATAGTTAAACCACCGATCGCAACGATCGCTGCGAAAACGTACTGCACGTTCTCACACGCGTGATGATTATATGTAGTTTGTTACTATAAAACATGTCGGTATTTATAATGTTTTTTATTTTTTCAACATTTTTAAAATTATAATTTCTGTTTCGTTGCATTGTCTTTGTTTGAATGTTATTATTGTACTTCAAGATGCAACTTATTAAACTGAATAGGGGTTATTCGAACAAACTTTTCGTAGTGAACAAAGATTTTTATTCGAATCCGCAGTGTTTTCGTAAATTTCACTACGAATATGTGCAGATACACTTATTTGATAGTAATGTTGGTAAAATGTTTTGTAGTTCTTTACGAACTTCAAAAAAGCATTGCTGAACGCATTTGTCCTCTTGTATATTCTGCAAGAGGACTCTTCTAAAACTAACTAAAACTAACAAAGTCTGCGCAAACTCAATGTACATAGACAGACGTAAGACTAAACTCGGCGATAATCAGACCTTCCAGTGGAGTACAACGCCGTCCGCATACAGAATATGTGTGCCCATTTTTAAGTCAATCACATTAATAACGACGAAGTGAAGTGTTCACACTTTTTGCCAATTTCACACATACATACATATATTACACGTTCTTTTCAGCGAGTCCGGTGAAAAATAGAACAACATCGAAGATAAGTAAAGGAAAATGGCAAACGTTAAAGAGACATATGATCGGATGAGCGAATAGTCAACTATTTTAACTTGCGTTAGTTTTATATATGTTCGTCTAGATGTTTTTATTTGTTTTATCTTTACCAATGCAAGTAAAGAACCGAATAGACAACTGCAGCAAAACCTTTTAAATCTTATTTTTCAAGTAAAATATTTTGTCGAAAACGTTATTAAAATCGTACTGGGTAAGTTAACAGAAAGTAGTAGCGATCATCTAGCCCTATCTGGTTACCTAAAAATTCCGCGACTTAATCATTGTCTATACTTAGCGTTCGGGAATTAAATTAATAATCGATCATTATCAGGTAATTTACATATTTCTTGTTACGTACGCATAACATAATGATAAAGAGTTTCTTATCACGCTTATTTATTGACCCTGGTGATGACTAAAAACCAAAACGACAAAACCAAATATGTTATCCGAATTTGACGAAACAAACAAACATATGTATATTCACAAATATTATTATCCGCTCCCGAAAAAGACGACCACGACTTGTACACAATTCTATAGACAAGATAAAAATCGGAAATAACGTTATTGCAACCGGAAACAACATCGTAAATTATTACTCGCCACATCTAGCATATCAAATAACCGTTAAATGCCTTGATAGTAAAGAAACTATAGCAAAATTGATTAGGGAATCGAAAGGAATCTATCTAAATAATGTGCATTTATGCCAGCTAGGAGGCGCAAACGCGAGCAAAATCATTTCCTCGAATGTTCGTCAATGTATAACTCTAGCCTTTTGGAACAGTTAACATTACCGAATCTAAAACCTACTCTTACATCTTCCCATTGAAGATCAAGAGGATTATGCGCACATATAAGTTTTTTTGACGCTAGGTTATCGCAGACCAGACGTCTGCACCGCCAGACTCGATTCTGTTATACCTCGAAGGCGATAATTACCGTATTTTCTTTTAGCTAACGATCAAATAAGACGCTGTATGTGTAAATAAATTGGTCATACAGCCGAACGGTGCATTACCTCCGAAAATATTTAAACAATTGTACGAGATTTCCATCGAACCTACGGAAAACCTACAACGTGCACGCATTTCAAGCGAATGGCCTGTTGAGGCACAAAATCACTCGCTTCAGCCGGAAAATCTTCGTAAACCGTCAATCAAACAAATTCTTAAACGTACGGAAGAATCAATAACAACTAAATTTCAAATAAAAGAATATCCCCTTGACTTCACCAACGTTTTCCTCTTTTTAGATATAACAAGAGGCATGTTCCCTTCTAATGGTGCATGCTTCACTCTAGATACTGGTGGCGTTGCTCAAATGTCGTAGAAAAACCGTAAAGGAATCGAGGACAGATCTCTAAAAATACGCACCACCAAACTAAAAAAAGCATTTTAAAGCCGACACTGTCGAAGTACAAGAAAACAAATCAAACCGTACTTCAGAAGAATTTTCTGACACAGCGGATATCTGCTCCAGAGTAGTATCTTCTTTATAGTGCCATACTTAATTCCTGAGCGTCGACGACTACCTATTCGTACATTTCAGCTGTACAGACACAGGCATAGTGTATTAGGCAATTGTTATATGCAACACAAGTGTACACGCGCAAGGCTTAATTCGGAACTGATTGCAGTCGCTTGTTATCGCGCTACAAGTGCAGTCCCGTGTAAATCTACTGTGTACTAACTGGCGCGCATATGACGGTACACGTGATGGTTGCCATTGCCTTCCACGTGATTATTAGCGAGTATTTAATTTAATTCTTTGTAATAAGTTCTGTCGTCGCCCGGGATCGAACCCGTGACCTCCGTAATGGAAGTTAATCGCTCCAGCAACTAGGCTATCGCGACGACTCCACAGTAGTACAAGTCAACACAAATAGCAAAAATTATTAAAATGTAAATAGCGTTAAATGAAAAGCAAGCGAACTTTGGAATAATAATCGCAGTGTGGTAGTCTAGTGATTAAAGTGCTTGGCTACTAAATCAAATTTCACGGGTTCGAGACTTGCCTCGTTCCGGATCCGAATCGCTCCCTGGTTTATACCTAATCTGAAATTGAATTGGGTACCAGAGAAATCTGGGAAAGTAAAGGCGGCCCGGAGAAATGAACTGGCTCCCCCACTCGCATTAGTATCGTTGGGTTTAGTACATTGTGAACCTTAACTTCACAATCCATGATACCTTATCAAAGATATATAGGATTTACTTGTCCTTTTTTTCTTCTTTTAATTGCTCAAATAGAAGAAACAACATTAAACCAACGGACAATATTCATCTAAAAACTACACAGTATTCAGAAAAGATCTTACAGATGACGTAATCGGCAGCGAGGAGGACATCCTAATCACTTACAGAAGTGTCATTTTTACGCGAAAATTTTAAATCTTCATACTAATCTCCAACAATTAAGCTACCAATCCGCATTAGGTTCTGTACGATATATCTACATCCAAAGGATACCGTTTCTTCTGACACCTTCTCGCATCTAGTAGTGTAACTATCGAAACCGTTCATCATCATTGGCGATTTTAGTTTCCACAACGCATTATGGATCCAAAAAAGTAAATAAATGTGGGAAATAAATTGAAAAATTTATCAGAAACATAAAAGTATACCGTTATTTAACTGCGAGTAATAAATTCAACTCTTTCGCAGGAACATTCTCGGCAACAGCTGTAATTTAAATCATCTAACGACATGGAGTATTATTAGAAATCTCCGCGGCAGCGGTCACTCTCCACGATATATTGATCATCCCATGTAATATAGAATCCTTCAGTATCTCTCATATCGAATAACAAAAAAGCAAATTGGGGCATTTATTCGTCAAAACAGCACAAACGCAAATGAAGTTAAAGTATATAGCTATCGAAGATATACTTAAAGTGACTCAAAATTTCATTTCAATAATTAAATCTAATAACACACGCAGACAGACAACCTGGTGGAATAATGAATATCGAGACACACAATTAAAGAAAAAAATAAACTACTCTCCAAATGTACCCGTACCAGACATCCCCCCGTGTAAAGAAAATTTAAACTCGTTTAAAGTAGTCAAATCTTCAAATTAAACGGCTTTCGAAATAAACGGTTTTTCAACGCAATAAAGTCATCGGATCAAATAATAACAAACCGAGATAAAATTGGCAAAAATATTTTCTAAACACTAACACTCTACATCATCTGATGAAGGATACCCTAACAAATTCAGACAAGTCAAAATTACCCACGAACAGACTACATCGTAGATCTAAGCAATAGTTCAAACGAATCGTACAACCTGCCGGTCATTTACAAGGGGACTAAAATCTGGTTTACAATTCATGAAAAGCTCAGCATCTGGACCAGACAATATTCACAGTGAACTATAATTAAACGTATGAATACGACCTTTTACTACACTTATACAATACAATCTGGCTAACAAAATGCCAGAAAGTTGGAAAACTGCACACATTATCTCACTGTTCAATCATTTTGAGTTAGTTAATAGTTCTACGAATTAATTCATGGGAAAAATTAACAGATTTGTATATATCCTAGAAAACTGTGAACTTCGAACAGAAGTGCGAGAGACTCTCTGATAGAACTATAACAACGTATACGCGATGGTTGTCAGTTTCGACCTCGAAAAAGTCTTCGACCAAATTTGGAAGTGTATAATACTCAACACTATGTCAAAATATGGCATAAAATAACGCCTAATAACTAAGAAAATGATCCACAGAATAGAACATTTCAAGTACAGCTAAACAATATATTGTCCGAAACACGAACGTTTGAAAATGGTACAAAGGCTCTATCATTGGCCAAACATTATTTATTATCGGAGTCAACGAAATATCTGAAACCACCAAATTTTCGGTTCAACATATTCTCTTCGCTGATGATTTAATAATATATCCACCGAAAAATAACATAAAAACCATAGAAACAACACTTCTTTTTTTTTTTTTTTTTTTCTTTTTTTTGGGCGCATCAACTATGGACCATTGCCCAGACGCAATGGGAAGAAGAAACAACTAACTAGAACCTAATTCGATTGAAGACAGCTGAAATAAAGGAACCAAGGACAAGAACAACAGACTGGGAAGGAAGGGACAAGATGTAAGACGCACAGTAAGGAGTGGGAAGACCCAGCTTTATAAGGTGAAGATAGAAAAGGGAGCGCTCCGCAGAAAGAGCAGAGCACTCGAAGAAAATATGATCAGCATCACAGACAACTGCTTCATCTGGATGCAACGGACAATGAGGACTTCAACATACTATCAACGAATTCGTAAAGTGGGCGGAAACACAAGGCTTAATCTTCTCTGCAACTAAACCAGAATGTGCATTAAGACGTTCATTACCATCATACCATATTTATAAATACTTGGAAAAGCCATAAAAACATCAAACATTACAAAAATTTTTGGAATAACCTTTGACAAAAAATTAAATTTGTCAGCCCATATTCCATTATTAGTATATCAAAACATAATAAAAGTGGAGGGTAAAACAAATTGGGGTGCAGATATAAAAAATCACTATTGTTGCTATATAAAAGTTCAGTATATATTAACAAAAATAAGTTATGGGTCCATTTTTTATAACAGTTGAAAGAACTAAAAGTTACGAAATCTGGACATAATTCAAAACATTACGGCTCATCTTAAAAAGCTTTAGAACCAATCCTATACCCATCTGTTCAGGGTTTTAAATTGCCGAAATTTCCTAACGTTAAAATATTTTTTCAAACTATCATTTTTCCTACGCAAAGAAACATACAAAAAGAAACATACAAAAAGAAACAATTCATCCTGTGTATACCTGGAATTATCTGAAGGAAAACCCGTAACACCGGAACCGGTAGTAGCCTAGCCGAATTCTATGCACCGAATTAAACATTAAACTACCTGAAACTACAAATGAAATTATACCGGCAACCAATTGAAACGGTATCGAGTTTTACAACACATCAAACGTTGGCTTATACAAACGAAATGGCTCGATAGTTAAGTGAAGCCGGGTCATAAATAGAAAAAAAAAAAAAAAAAATAGAATTTGGGCTTCTGCTAAAACGCTGCTGTCGAACTGACAAACATTGTTCCGTCAACACCGAACAGAAGAAGACTTAGTATAGCTCGTTTAAGAATTGGGCACAGCAGACTGACGCATATCCAAAATACCGAATCATCTATTTAGAATATCAATGCCAACTATCATAGCACATCTCGTATAAGTTAACGAATTGTCAGAAGTATGATAAGGAAAGCCGAACATATTACAGTAATAACAACTTAAACGATTGAATGTACATTATCCAATAATGCGGATAATATGAACATTTTTACTTAATTTTCTGAGAAATTATTTAATATTTACAACTATCTGCAGTCTACAGTAATGGCGCAAATGACCAAATAAAGCCGTACTATATCAGGACGTAGTGTTATGATAAAAAAATAACCGAGAAAAGTATTGAAATATGGAACAACCGATGGCTTTATAGTTCAAATATGAAGAAATCGATTGGGAACTTTATATATTACCATTTCCCGCGAAACAATATCTGCAAAACATGTCGGGATAAAATTAATGCGATTTATTCTAATAATTAAAGGATGCCGAGGAAATTTTATCTATAAATGAATATTTTTTTTTTTGTAATGATTATGTATAATTTTCTGAATAAAGGTATTTTGATTTTAATTTGATTTCAATAATAAAAGCGTCTATGTAGATTGTTTTTAATCAGGATACGAGTATATAGTATAAAATAGAATACAAACGGCTAAAATTATGTAAATGAGATGGTATTCTGGGATTCTATATTATTAGTGTCAAATCAATTGAAGTAATAATAAATCAACTGTCTAGTTTGCTGGAAACAAATGCGAAACTTCTATGTGAACGGTAGCAATGAAAACAATAAATAAAAATGAAGTACTGGCCGCAGAATTAACCATCACTTACTTCAAAATGACTTTAAACATTCGTAATTTATGTGGCATTAATAAAAACATTCGAATAAACCCACTTCTCCCACACTTCAGTGTTTTAGCAAGTTGATTTTACGACTGGACTCTGATCTTGCGCCAATGTTCACTTGATTGTTTATTACGTAAAATTATTTCGCGCGTTCTTTTTGAAATCAAAGTTAGCTACATTTTTTTCTCTTAAAAATTAAAAAAAAACATCTTACCAGCCATATTTAATGTCGCATAACGTGAACCCAGTTTTAAGGTAGAATAGAAAAAAATTGATACTAGCGTCATTCGAGCAGAATCATTGAAAACCAATATATACATATATAAGTAAATTAAGTCCTATACCCTTGATAGGGCGTCGAGGATTGTGAAGTTAAGGTTCACAATGTACTAAGCCCAACGGAACTAAAGAGAGTAGGGGACCAGTTCCTTTCTCTCGGCCGCCTTTACTTCGTCAGATTTCTCTGCTACATTTTGGGCTGGGTAAATCCGGGAGGGATTTGGATCCAGGACGAGACAAATCTCGAACCTGTGACTAGCGCCTTAACCATACATATATATATATATATATCCAAGTCGCTCCCAAGCTTACCCAGCCTGAAATAATTGGGTACCAGAGAAATCTGGGAAATGTAGGTGAATACATCCTGTTTGATAAAATGGTATAATAAAATAAACTTTAATAACAAACAATATAGATCAATAAATTAGATAAATACCTATTTAGAAACGTTTTCGGGCATAACCCATCATCAGCTAACACTAACTTAAAGGAAACTTAAAACATGTTTTAAGTTTCCTTTAAGTTAGTGTTAGCTGATGATGGGTTATGCCCGAAAACGTTTCTAAATAGGTATTTATCTAATTTATTGATCTATATTGTTTGTTATTAAAGTTTATTTTATTAAATCTGGGAAAGTAAAGGCGGCCGAGAGAAAGGAACTGGCCCCCCTACTCTCATTAGTGCCGTTGGGCTTAGTATATTGTAAACCTTAACTTCACAATCCCGACGCCCTGTCAAGGGTATGGAACTCACTTTACTTATCCCTAGGCGCATGAAGGCCGCCGCATCAGTCTCCGTTGCTACTCTCACAGTAGGAAGCTGCTACCTTGCAGTCCGAGGGTGTCACATCGAAATAGTGGTCACTTCCTTGCCATTTCTCTCCTTAATTGTTATCTCCAATCTCCTGTTATTTCCATTTTACCCTTAAACCTTCGTCTGGCTCAGTCGTTGCGGATCTTTCCGTGCCACTGATCAAGTCTTGCATAGCTGGGTAATGGGGGAATCAATTGCCGCTTCGATTCTCTTATTCTCTCCACTATTACCAAATTTTCTTTTCTTACCTTCCTTTTGCGTATAAATCTCGTTCTATATTCCATATACTTTTCCTCTTATTTCCTCTTATCAGATGTGTTACTTTTTATTTTTATTCCTTCTTATTCTTTTTCCTTTCTTAAGAGTCGCACGGCGACAAGATGAAAGTGGTGGTAGCAGGTTTGGTGAACTGAAAACTATTAACTGAAGTATTGCACGATGGACGGTACATCCTACATGGTCGCTCTCAACTGGAATGGAGAAGCAGCTAAGTTCGGCAGTCGGATGTACGACTGAGCAAACGTATTTAGGACTCCCGCTGCCTATCGTAACCACGGAAGGGGTTAGAAAAGGTACCCTAAAAATCGGCTACTCTACATCATCCAGACCAGATTACCGTGTCTGGTGAGTTTCTAACTTTTCGGTCAAAAAAGAAAGAAAAATAACATTATTACAATTAAGCTTGGATTATTGAAATCTCTCGTAGCAAAAGCTTTAAACGATAATATTACTGAAAATGCTAGAAAGAAAAAAACAGCTCAAAAAGTTGTTTATTTAAGCACAGCCATCATTTTCGTCTGCAACCTATGTAGAAAGATCTGCGTTGTCGGCAATAAAAGACCAGAATTCATACTCGGACACGAGGGAATATCATCATCATATATATGTATATATATATGTATATGTATATATATATATATATATATATGTATATGTATATATATATATATGTATATGTATATGTATGTATACACCGTTGTTTTTTTTTTTTGTTTTTTTTTTTGGGCTTGTCAACCAGGGACCTTTACCCAGAAACAATTAGAATAGGAAGGAATCACTTATATCCTGATACGATCAGATATTGTTAGGAGAAAGGAACAAATAATAGGAACAATTTGTGGAGAGGGAAGAGATAGAACATAAGAGGCGCAGTACGGAGTAGGAAGACCAAGTCCTAGCAAACTAAAGTAGAAAGCCGAGCACTCAGCAGAAAGAGATGAACACTCAAAGAACACATGGTCCGCATCGCAAACATGCTCTTCGTTCGAGTGGAGAGGACAATACGGAGAGGAAACCAAGGAAAAACGAAAGCGGGAGGAAGGCAGCAGAGAATGGTTAAAGCGCAAGCGAATAACGGAGACAACAACAGAACGACGAAGTGAAGGAAACAAAGAGAACCACGGATTGGCAGGAAGACTAGGTTGGACAGACAGATAGAAAGAGCGATTGTTAGAGAAAGAGGAAACGTACATATCCGACCAAAACCTAAGATGAAAATGTTTGCACAGAGGAAGGATATTGGACGAAGGGACTTTTTTAAAAAAGAAGTGAGAATAGGCAGCAGCCCGAGCCAATGAGTCCGCCGCTTCATTACCGCAGATGCCCGAATGGCTAGGAACCCACAGCAAATCAATTTGAATAGAATGAAGGGAAAAAAGAGCGTGGATAAGTGAGCGAATGCGGAGTATAATGAAATCACAGGAATAATCAGGAAGGGGAGAGCAAATGCCCTGAAGGGCGGTTATGGAGTCCGATATAATCAAGAATTTGGAGGAAATGTGATTAGAGGAAATGAAAATAATGGAACGTAGGATAGCCATCAATTCGGCTGTGAATATGGAGCAGAAAGAAGGTAAGCAGAAAGATTCTGAAAAGCCAAAATCTGGGAGGATAAACGAAGCACCGACACCATCCGGTTTCTTCGAGCCATCTGTAAACACAGTTACATGCAAGGGAAAATCAGAATTGATATAACTGCGGAATTCCTGTATGATTAGGGCCTGCGGAAGAAACTTAGAGAGCGTAGGAACAGTAAACATATTTGGAGGATGGCAGAGATCGGCGAAATTAAAAGTGAAATAAGGGAGATTGGCAAAGAACATTATGTAAGGACAAAACGAACTGAGCCGTAGAGAAATGAGAGAAAGAATTGGAATTTTTCTAGGTACGAAACGCCAGTTCCTAGAAATGGAAAGATAGGAATGGATAAGAGTAGAGGAGGTGAGTGGGAGACGCTTAGTAAGAAAACGATAGCCTAAATAAGATCTTCGGATAAAAAGGGGTGGTGTGTTAGATTCGGCAAGGACTGCTGGAACTGGAGAGGATTTAAGAGCACCAAGACAGAGACGAAGGCAAGAGTTTTGGATTACATCCAATTTAGAGAGTCGGGACTTAGAGGCACAACCATAGAGAAATGAACAGTAATCAAATTTTGAGCGGATGATAGATTTATATAGAGAAATAAGGACATAAGGATCACCACCCCATTTGGTTGGAGATAAAGCTTTCAGCAGGTTTAGTCTTTTGATTGCTGAAGAGGAAAGATACTTGATGTGTTCGGAGAAGGATAACCGACTGTCAAGGAAAATACCAAGATAACAGAAACAATTAACACGAGAAAGAAGTGTATTTTCTAGGGATAGATAGACAGAAGCAGGATTATAAGGTCGCAGAGTAAATACGGCATAACAAGATTTAGTGGGAGAAATAGAAAGGTTAATTGAGGAAAGGGAGTGATCCAACACGGAGAGAGACGAATTAAGTGCCTCACTGGCTGATATAATATCGTGAGATGAGGCATAAAGTAGGATGTCATCAGCAAAGAATAAAGACGACGAATTTAGAGGAAGAGAAGCCACACTGATAGTGTATATGTTGAAAAGAGTAGGACTGAGGGAGGAACCTTGGGGGAGACCTCGAAAAACCATTCTTGAAGATTCAAAAGAAGCAGCAGAGAGGTGGATGGAACGATTCTGCATGAGATTGATAATAAGAGAAGTAAAGTGCAATGGAACGTTAATTGCTATCATCTTATCTTTTAGAGTGGGAAGATGGACATTATCAAAAGCACAGGATATATCGATGAAGGAAGCCAGAGTATAGTTTTTTAGGATAAAGGATTGGTAGATATGGGAGACAAAAAGACTAATGCAGTCGGAAGGACCAATACCAGGCCGAAAGCCGAACATATTGCTAGGAAATACATTATTATGCTCTAGCCACCAAATAAGGCGCTTGTTTAACATACCTTCAAACAATTTTCTGATACAGGAGGCTAAAGAAATAGGGCGTAACGAAGAACTTTTTTTAGGAATAGGAATGATGATAAAAGAATTCCAAGAGGGGGGAGTTATACCTCTGGAGAGGAAACAATTAAAAAGATGTAGGAGAAACGCAAGAGACAGTTCAGACAGGTTTTTAAGGACCAAAAAAGGTATACCGTCAAGACCTGGAGTGGGGCTAGAAGATTTGGAAAGGACAGATTTTAATTCATAAATATTGAAGGCAGAAGTTAGGAAATGCGTCTGGGAATTATGCGGAGGTGAAGTTGGATACAGTTCATCAACGTTAGGAACATAGGCAGGAGCAACGGAATCAATAAAGTATTCTAAGCTAACTTTAGAAAGGTTGAGATTTGAAGGACGTTCAGAGGATGGGGATTTGAAAGCTCTAGCCATTTTCCAGATATGAGAAAGAGGGGTATTCCTAGAGAATGAAGAGCAGAAATTCTTCCAGGAGGACCTTTTTGAGACTTTAAGTATATACCTAGCTCTTGCGTTCGCTCGCTTATGAGCAAGAAAGTTTTCCGTTGTAGGGTCTAAACGAAAAGTTCTAAAGGTGGCACGACTGTAGTGGAATGCGCGGTTGCATTCCTCATTCCACCAAAGAGATGAGGCTTTATTGTAATTGTTAGATGTCTGATGACGGGTAGGTGAAGATAGGGAAAGAGCAGACTCAATGGAATTTAAAAAGGAATTATAGAGAAGTATGGGATCGGAGTCGAGTTGAATACTAGGAAGTGATGAGTCGACACATGAACGAAACATAGTCCAATTTGCTTTGGAGAGGTTCCACCGAGGAGAATGTAGAGGCCTGAAGCAAGTTGGAGAAGAAAAGTTAACTGGGGTTATTAGGATAGGAACATGGTCACTACCGTAGGAGCCCATAAGAGTTCTCCAGTTATAATTAAGACCAATAGTGGAAGAAGCAAAGGTTAGATCAAGAGAACTAGAAATAGTTGGATATCTGAAATAGGTTGGGGAGTGATCATTAAGAAGAATTAAATTATTGGAAAAAATACCACTCTCAAGGACGGAACCGTTGGAATTGTAGGATGTGCAACCCCACAAGGGTGAATGGGCATTCCAGTCACCCCCGATAATAAATGGTTGCGGGATAGAGCTGAAAAAAGTGGAAAGAGGGAACTGACGAAGATCATAATTAGGAGGAACATAGATGGAGACAATGTTAATGGGATGCGGAAGGGTGGTACGGATAGAGATGTGGACTATGTTGGGTTGGTTAGGAACAAGAGGTAGGTTCAGAGAAACATTGTGGGTGTTGAAAGATATATCATTTTTAACGAGGATAGCGGTACCACCATACCCGTCATGCCTATCACATCTAATTATTTTATACCCTCTAATATTAAAGTTCGTGCCCGACCGAAGCCACGTTTCTGAGATGAGAGCAACACTAATGTTATGAATATCCAATAGACCCTCTAATGGATTTTTATTGGCTCTGAGGCTACGACAATTCCACTCAAGTATATTGAACGCAGCCATCATGGTGAAACAGGGAACGTATTAGAAGCATAAGGATTGAAAAAAGGGAAGACAGAAACAATAAAAAGACACAGTAGTTGATATAAGATAAAAACAAAAATAAAGACATTCATATTAATGGGATTGAAATAGATTGGAAGGTAAATGGAGGAAAGTAAAATATAACGATTAAAAATCCGGAGAAAGTAAGTCGGGGCTAATTTGAATTTCACCTAAATTTAATAATATCGAACTTTGGACTAACAGTGAAAAACTTTTTTCAAATATCTTTAAGCGCTATTTAAAAGGGGGTAATTGTAACATTAACGGTGTTATTAGTACTAACTTCATTCCCGTTTTTAATTATTTCATTTTGACTTTTGCCTGGCAGCACGCCAGACGTAATGCCGAGTTTTTTTGTTCGTTTTTTGCCCTGTACCACGTTTAACTGATGTAGCTTACAGTGCGAGGGTGCGCGCTTTTTGTTTATAGATAACTGCTTATTCCATTAATTCTGATAATGACTGTTTTATTATTTAGAAAAGGGAGCCGACGGCATGAGAGTGCTGGACAGGCACATAGTACGTAGGGAGTTGAGGGGGCAACACCTTGACAACAGAAAGAGCAATTCATAGGAAGTGGAGCTCTTTGCAAAATAAAATTACGCGACAGGTTGTGTGACCTTTGTGTAAGCGGTTAAGGACAAAAAAAGCTCTAGGGGAAATGCTTCTTTCTGGCCATCATGGTTCAATTGAAGGTTTGATTAGTCTTGAGAAAGTCTGACATAAGGACCAATAGGCTTTCCGCGAGGACGTGAAGTTATTAAAAATTATGTTTGAAAGAAAGGTGAAGGAGGGCTATTATTAGGCAAGGGGCAGTATAATTCTGCATAGGTGGATGTGTGGACGCGTTTATTTCCAGGAATCCCAGCATGACTGGGCGCTCATAAAAAGGATAATACCTCTTCTGGGTTCGTACTGCTAAAGGTTGTTTAGTGAGAGGATTGGAGATTGTTGATAAAGCCGCCGATGATTCAGATACCAACAAGGATTTCAGTGATGTATGTTCTGCAGAAAGAAAATATTCCAAACAGAAAAATACTCCATATATATTTCAGCATCCAATACCGAACAATTGTCGTTCAGTTGAATGTTTTTAATCACGTCGCAGGCTTCAAAAGTAGCCTCTGAGGTAGCCTTGGCAACATTCGTGAAAAAAATGAGATGGTCGCGGTATTTTTAAATTTAAACGATATATATTAAATTTTATTAGGGGAAGATCAACATCAATTGTGCTGCGATAGGAGGGCCAGGATTTCCAAGAAAGTCATTAGGGAACTCTGGGGTAATAGGGAAGTCATTTATGCGGATAGGAAGGGAACGATTACGAGAGAAGAGAGCGAGGGTTTCACGGTGATAAATAAAGTTTCTGAAATACACTAGTCGAAGGAGGAGCTAACAAGGCACACAAACTAACAGACGGAGAGGTTCTATGTGCGCCAAGTATCGTGTGAAGAGCCGTGTGGTGCACTGAATCAAGAGATTTAAGTGGGGAAGGGCTGGCTGAAGAATATGCTGGGGACCCGTAGTTTATTCTTCAGGATTTATATATGAAGAGAAGAGTTTTCGACGGTACATTATAGTTTGTGTTTGATACATATTTAAGGATAGGTAGGAATTTGTGAGGACGCCAAATTAGCTTACGATCAAACAGTAATCCAAGGAATGTAGCAGTAGGATGGAAATAGAGTGAAGAGTTTTCTAGATTGAGAACGGATGCAAAGGAAGTTTTAACATCCTCTATAGAAATGAACGCAGACAAACTTAGATGGAGAAAATACAAGACCGTTATTGTTACACCAGGCTTTCAGTATTGTAATAGAGGGTTTTTTGAGCATTCTCTAGAAAACTGGAAGACAGGGAAATGTTCAAGTCGTCAAACGAAAACCGGACGTCAACAGGCGGAGCGATACATTCATTTATATCGTTGATGTAAAAAATAAACGAGGTTTCACTAAGGGCAGATCCTTGTGGTAAGCCATTCTCAGTTTGAATGGTTCTCGATGTTAACGAACCAATCTTAACACGGAACGTTCTATTTGTTAAAACATGATTCAGATAATTGACCATGTTTCCAAATATTCTAACTGGTGTCAGCTTAGATAACAGATTATACCGCTGTATTCTTTCAAACGTCTTTTCTATATCGAAAAAGACAGGGAGTATACACATGTTGACGTTGGTGAAATTGTCCTTATAGGCTCAGCAGAGCTGCAGTACACATCCTACGTCTTCCGGCTTGTAACGAACATAGGAGATTATTCTACTCAAGAAAGAAAAGGAGGTACCGATTAACCATTTTTTCAAGCGTTTTTACCAGAACACTTTTGAGGGATATGAGACTGTAGTTTTGCGAAAAAGGGGGTTCTTTATATTGCTTCGGGATGGGAATAACAACTGCTAATTTCCATTACTCTGGGATAGAACCGGCGGGTCAGATTTGATTATAGATATGTAAGAGGAGTTTTTTCGCCGAAGGAGGTAAGTATTTTAACATTAAAGGATGGATAGAATCGGCTCCAGGTGCGCTATTTGACGTATGGTATTGAAAGTTAAATTCAGATATGGCGAAAGAACAGTTGTAGGAAAGTGAAGAGTCAGAGATGATATTGGCGTGTGTGAAATGCTGTTAATACTTGCCTTTGTAGGCTCAGCAGATTATTAGCTGTAGTACACATTTGGGCTTGTGACGAGGATAGGAGATTATTCTGCTCAAGGAAGAAAAGGGAGCGGCGATTATTTATGTATTTTTTCAAGCGCTTTTGCAAGGATACTTATGCCGGATATCGGCTTGTAGTTTTGTGGAAAAAAATGATCTTTCTTTTGCTTCAGGGTAGAAATAACAACTGCTAATTTCCATGTTTCTTGTAGCTCCGACTGATGCACTTTAACCTGTTGTTCGATGACGATACTAGGGATTGTCCTCCCGATTCTTCAACGTGCTTGTCCTCACCTGTAGAGTGCTGTGCCGACATGGGCGTGGGAGGACACGAGTATTCCTGTATTTCTACAATTGCCTGATCGGGTATATCCCGTAGGTACACAGCATTTGAATGATTTTCTTGACACGTCATAATCTCGAGAAAGAAGTGTACAGTGGTGGTTTCCCGTTACCTTCCACCGGATTTTTTGTCAGGATTTATACTCCCTTAGCGGGAGGGATCCAGTTGGAAGGCGCTGGATACTCGTTTACTCGCTCTGAATTGATACTCATCAATTCGACTGAGGCACTTACGTCACGAGCGAGTTGCTGATAGTCTGCCATTGTAAATATGCTTAACGGAATTTATTGGAATGAGTACCTTCGGAAAGTACATCTCTCTCCGTTTTCCTTATATATATTAGATATTAATGTCGGACCGATTTTTAGTCGGCAGTTTGAACCGTTTTTGCAGTGATGTAGATAGTTGATTTGTAGTAAAGTCCAGAAATTTTCTTTAGGATTATCGCGCAGGCTATTTGAGAGAATGCTAAATTACTGTCATATTAGCGTGCGTCAATTTTTAGAGTTTGTTAATTAGCTGCTGCTCCGAGATCGATAGAGACAGTAACGGGATATTCGGGGCATTGTTAATAAAGAGTGGGGGTTTTAACGGACAGCTCAATCTAATACCATTTATGCTGTAAAATATAGTTACACTCTCTTATGATGAGCTTAAGTTGCAAGTATATAAACACTTTAAAACAACTTAGTAATGCATTTCTAAATCGGGTCAGTACGAAGAATATTATTTCGAATGGTAGCTTCAATTTAAAGCATGCAGGAATTGAAACTTTTTCAAATCGGTCCACTGCGAAAAACATCACAATAGCCGGTCTGAATGGTAGTTTAAATGGCAAGTTTGTAAAAGTTTACTCTTAGTGATACATTGCAAATCGGTAAGATGCGGACAAATAAAAAAGCGGGAGTGGTGTAAGGTGTAGAAAAAAGAAAAAAGTTGTACCGTCTTTTTTCTTTATTTTTTAAACACAACCGCCCGTTTATTTTATTTTAACAATTGTCTATCTATTGACGGAGAAAAAAAAGCCGGTCAGAGGTCTAGCAGCTGGAATGATTTCTTCGGCAGCACCGAACGTCTCTCAGTTGGCACGCGTTGAAAAGCTCCCTACGCGACAGCTACCTGTATTAGAACGGCCGATAGCAATAAATGCAGCGTGTTGCGAGTGCATTTCAGTGTAAAGAGCTTAATTAGGCGCGGTGCTGCCGGGACATTAATCGAAGTGAGCGTGAGCTTTCGATACGGCGAAATCGGATAGCGGCGTGGTCGTGGCAGGGCAGGGGGGCGAGGCATAGGCTAATATTTGAATTATCTTGTTTGTCGTATATTGCGCGCGGAATAACCTTTTGTTGACTTAGTTAAAACTGTTCGACTTTTACTTCGACTCTGACTGCAAGTTCGACTTCAAACACGCATAGCCGCGTAATGACTACGGCAGTCGCTTTATGTTTACCGAGCATAGCGACTCGCATTAAGCAGACCAGACCGTAGACCGCCCTCCGGTGTTCCACTCGTCCGGCCGACTATCGTCTACCTGCAGCGGTGGCTAGAGCGAAATCTCTTTCATATCTGCGCGCACCGTCTACTGATGAAACTCTGTTTCGCGCCTCCTTTGTACACATAAGCCGGCACGCCTTTCCAGCCCTGCATGAAAATTACCTTGCCGCCTGCGTGCACGGATGACGGTTCAGTGAAAAAATTAACTCATTCGAACGCGTTACAAAGTTACTTGCAGCACAACAGTTCGTTACTGAGAGAAATTTATCAACCGACGATTTCTTCGTACTTTCTTTTACTCGTTCGTCAGGTATGTGTGTCTGCAAGACGAAGAGCGCACGATAGCGGGCCGAAAAAATAATTTTAATTCTTGTTTGACTTTTGAAAACTTTTCCAAGACAAACGTACACTTCCGAACAGGTTATTTCGGGCCTCGAATAAAATTCGCCCGAAGATTTTTCGTTTACTTTCGCAGCATAAACAACCGCAGTCCGCACAAATCTGAAATTTACCGCTCCCACGCCGTCTATTTCCGTTTGCAAACTTTGGTCCTTTCTGGGTCATCTTTCGTCGTGCAAAGCTCAGCACGATTGATTTTGCCCCTTAACGAATTTCGAGTTTTAGTTTACAGTTTAAAAAGAGTAAAGTCGCGCCGCCTCGCATAGGCTGGCACATTCTTTTATGTAACTCTTCACTGGCAATCTTGATTTGCCTATTAATGAGCGCCAACGAAATTCGAATGTTATTTCGATAGCTTTCTCTTTTTTTTTTTTTTTATCTCCACAGGTTATCGCATTAAATGTGGCGAAAGTATACACCTATAAATATATTTATAATGTGTTGCTATTTTAACCATTTTTATCATGTACGAAAAACACGTTCGTCTTAATCGGTTTTTTTTTCTTTTTCATTATTAATCGGTTCTTTTGGTTAGTCTTCGACATGAGCATAAACGCGATGCCTAGAGTATACAAAGTAGTCGGATTAAAAGGGATTTCTGAGAGTTTACTGATTTTCATCAACGGAGGGGTAGAACAATGATTGTCGAACCGGTTTTTGATTAAAATCAGTGAAAGTTATTAATAATAAATATATAAGGTACATGATGTTGTCGCAGTAATTAGTCAACATTCGTTCTACGCATCTAGATTACAAAAATGATTTAAGTCAACCGTTTTACGGTGATTTCTTACCATTCGTGTGTGTAACCAATGTACCACGGGCGTAATATAGTATTCCATATCGGATAACCTTACAGTTGCTTCATCATCAATTAGGCCACATTACGTACAGGATCGTTCTCCATATCCTTACCGTGGCTGCGTACCATAGCAATGTTTCGCACATCACCGTCGTTAAATGATTTTTCAAGTGGATTTCGAGATGGTGATATAGATAGAAAGCCGTTGTTGTCCAAACTAAGCGTAGATCGAGCGATAGGAATTTTCCGAAAGCGGTGTTCAGCTCCGGTATTTTTTTTTTCATTTCGACGTACAGTTTAGTCAGCGTGGGGTGAACAAATTTGTTTTCGGTATCTTAGAAATGCGCTTGAATGTAGAATAGTCGAGCTGAACATACCAAAGTGGGTATATGCGCGAAGACGATTGAAAAATCATAGAAAATACCAAACTATTCTTGGACCAAAATATTTCGGCAGAAGAACAAAAACAACGGATATTGTACTCCCGAATTAAATGAGAAACTGAGTTAGCGCGGGTCAATCCGCATCAGAGAAACAAATCTAATTAATAATAATGTTGAAAAAAAATTAATTAATTAATGTTAATGAAAAAGCATTTAAAAATCACTTTCTCTTGGAATTAGCGTGAAAAATGAAAGGAATAAAATAAATCCGCGTGTACACTTCATTCTTCGTTTTTCTACCGTTTTATTTAATTTTTTTCGTAAATAAATGGAAGGAAAGTCATTAACGGATATATTACATCTCTTTAATTTTTGAAACGTAAATTTTACAACATACTTGCGACGTTAATAATTAGCAAATGCACGCCCCGACGTTCCGAACGCTAAGCCATTTTTAATGAGAAAAAAACAAAACAAAAAAGGATTAATCTATTTTGATAATTTTGCTTTTCTAAAAGGCGCGATGAGAGAACAGGGTTTTCTTCGTCGTTATTATTTTTATAATTTCGTGTGCTTTTTTTTCGTTTTTTTTTTATGAGGCACGGAATTACGGACGCAGAGCACACATTCTTTTAACTAGTACAAACGCGTAATATCCATTACAGCAGAATGCCGATGAAAGGACAGGAGAGCTCTATAAATAAGCGTGTCGTACGGCTGCAGATAAGTCTTCTAATAAAGTTTAATCATCTTGGTTGGTTGTGAAAAATTTTGTCCGGTAATCACGATGGCGATGGTCTTGGCCGTAGACAGCACTGCGTTATCATTAACACGGTAAGCCGAAGAAGGGCATGTCCGAAATGACGGTTGTTTAATGGATATAATAACTAAAAAGGAAGACGTCGGCTGATAGTTTTTATCGTCCGGGCAGCTCTGCTATGCGTGTGTACGCATGCTACGAACGGTGGCATGATTTTCCGCCGTCAACGCCGCTGGTCGCCATTTTGCGCTCAAAACTCGAACAGCTCCGGCCGACGAGTGTGTACTGGAGAGCAGGCGTCAAGGGCCAAATTAATCATCAAAAGCTCGATAATACGGTTTAAGTCTTGAGCTTTAGGCTTATTCGGTTATCTCGTTCTGCAGCGGTGTCTTTCGTCTTTGCACATTCTATTACATCGGCCCGGCGAAGCGGTCTCAAAGAAATCAGTTCTCTCCCCCCCCGACCCCGCGCCTGCTCGTCTATTATCGATACGTTTATATAAGCGTCCACTAGGCCTTAAATGCGACCTGTCCGAAAGAGCCGAAATCAAACCGTTCAAATAATTCAACTCCCTAACTAGATAAAAGTCCGTTTCACTTTTTTCCGCTCTTCATGTACGCCCGTCTTTTCAGTATACTCGGCTGACGCGTGGTGTGCCCGTGTGCGTGCGCGCGTACATAACGAATTTTTCGGTCGGCCGGAAGGGAAGTCCTTTGCATTGGCAGCGAAAGATAAAATATGAGAGTAGTTAGTTCATCCAAACTATGTCTTTATCATCGGTATTCTTACGAAAGGGCCGAATGGGTAATTGAATGGCGGAAAAGGAAAATAAGGAATGCCGTTCGCCATGTACGAAAAATAAATCTGTAAAAAAGGATTAAATGGGCAGCATCGGTCGATGGGAGCCTGCGATTAGCTCGACAGTGAAACAACTCTTTCCGTATTTCTCATTAAGCGCATTGAAAAATCGAACTTGTACGCCTACATGAAAAATTCCTCAATGTATTCCGTGTAGTGCCAAAGGCCAAAAAAAAATTTTTAATTACCGTGAACTGAATTAGTATCGGAGCCGAAAGATAAAGAAAACATCTAAATAATATTACATTTTCGTTCGTTCCTGTATTATATAATAAGTGGCGCGCTTTGTGAAAAAATATTCTCCCCCACTGTATGTGTTTACAAAGCTGTTTAAACGCGCGCCAGTTCTGAAAACACTATATACTCATTTATCTATTACTGGCTAACGTAATAGCCCCTCCTTTGGTCTATAATAGCGAACTCATTTTTTTTTTTTTTTTTACAAGGACAATGACCCAAGAACAGCGAACTAATTATATATGTTATGTTCTCACATATGCGTAATAATTATTGTAAGGCATTTTAACCGGCACATAAGCATTTTGATAATTGTTTGTTTTTTCTTTATCAGCGCGGTTTGCGAGATTCTTTTTGTTAGTAATAAGGAAGGGCTATCGTAAGTAAACGACAAAAAAGGAATCGGAACATTCAAGCGAATGGATAACAGAAAAATGTATCGCAATGCACCCTTCAGAAGTGAAAACGGTTTCTAAAAACGCTGTGAGTTGGTTTAGAAAGTGTGGAATTGTTCTTTTCTCGATCCGGTTTTATAAGAAATAAAAAACTTCCCATATCTAAGAAAAATTCGAAGAAGCCAGGACAGAAATCAAACATATTAGAAAGAAAAACGTTATTGTGTTCGAGCCACCAGACCAGGCGCGCTTGTTAAGCATACCCTTAAACAGTTTTCTGAGACACGATGTTAGGGAGATCGGACGAAGAGAGGAATTTTTATTTTAGGGATAGGAATGATAATAAAGGTGTTCCAGGCAGGAGGTGTGACTCCTATGGACAGGAAGCAGTTAAATATACAGAGAAGAGTTTGGGAAGCTTGATCGGATAGCTTTTTAAGAACAGAGGAGGGAATGCCATTACGACCCCGAAGTGGGGCTAGAAGATTTTTTAAGAATGAATTTTAATTCGTTAATATTAAACACAGAGGTAAGAAAATGAGGATGAGAGTCTTCTGTAAATGGAAACGGACAGGATTCATCAACGTTGGGAACATAGGCTGGAGCAACAGCATCAAGAAAAGATGACAAACTGTCTCAGAGGAAATAGTGTGGATAAAAGGACGTTCGGAAGAAGGGAATTTGAAAGCTTCGGCCATTTGCAGATATGATTAGAAGGAGTAATTCTCGAAAAAGAAGAACAGAAATTTTTCCATGAGGATTTTTTAGAAGATTTTAATATAGACCTAGGCTCTTGCATTGGCCCTTTTGTGGTCAAGAAAGTTTTTGGGTGTAGGATTGGACCGGAAAATTCTGAATGTAGCGTTACTATAATCGAAAGCGGCATTGCATTCTTCGTTCCACCAGAGGGACGATGCTGATCCGCGACGGCCTGACAATGATGGTTTACGGGAGGAAAAGATAGCGAAAGAGCATTTGTAATAGAATTTAGGAATAGATGGTAGTGAAATACAAGATCGGAGCCATCTAGAAAGTTAGGAAGCGTAGAATATCAACTAAGGAGTGGAACAGAGCCTAATTGATTTTGGAAAGATTCCATCGAAGGTAATTGAGAAGTTTAAAATAAGAAGGAAGATTCTGGGGAGTAATTAGAATAGGAATATGATCACTACCATAGGAGCCCATGAGAGTTAACCAATTATAATCAAAACCAATAGAAGGAGATGAGAACGTTAAATCGAAAGAACTATAACTAGATGGACTCTTGTAATAGGTAGGAGAGAGATCATTAAGGGGGACTAAATCATTAGAAAGAACAAGATTTTCAAGAACAGTACCGTTGTTGTTATGGTTTGAGCAATTCCATGAAAGAGGCCGTGCATTCCAGTCACCCCCAATGATAAATGAATGTGGGATAGACCTGAGAAACGGAATGAGAGGAAAGTGACGAAGGTCGCAACTAGGAGGAACATAAATAGAAATAATGTTAAGCAGACGAGCTGCGTTGGAAGGGATTGAAATGTCTACAATATTAGGCTGATTAGGACGAGAAGAGGAATTAAAGGAAACATCATGAGATTGATATAAAATTCCGTTCCTAATAAGGATTGCAGATCCACCATAACCATCGTCACGGTCGCATCTGATTATCTTATACTCTCGAAAGTTAATATTCATATTCGACCGTAGCCACGTTTCAGAAATAAAAGCAACGCTAATACTATGAATGTCTAACAGACCCTCTAATGGATTTTTTTGGCTCTAAGGCTGCGACAATTCCACTGTAAAATATTAAAAGTAGCGGGCATAGTAAATTATAAAAAAAAAAAATTGAGCAGGGAAAAGAAAACGAAATAAAAAGAGTGGGGAGGAAGAGAAACATAGAGAGTGCCAGAAGAAAAACAGGGAGGTAGAATAAAATAAAAGATAATTACATTGTAAAAAAATAATGAAATAAACAGAAGGAAAGAAACTTTAATGGGTGGAGGCAAATTTGGGCTAGCAAGTTGAGAGGAAAGTTAATGAGAAAAGGGAAGGAATAAATAAAATAAAGTTGTATATCAAAATTTTAGCAATAGTTGTTAGAATAGCAATGCTATTTTAGAATAGCACACTAGCAGTTGCTATTCGTTTATCCAAATAGCTGCTATTGCTAGTTCGTATTGCCCATTCATCAGAATTAGCATTGCTATTCCGTTTCGCAACTATTAGTGCGACTACTATTGCTATTCCGTTTAACAACTGCTAGTGCAACCACTAGTATTTGCTTTTATCGACTGCTAGTGCAACTACTATTGCTATTTACACTTACGCGTATATATAACAAACCTGATAATAAATTAAAACATTAGATTATAATTAGGGGGAAAAATTACGATTTTTGAAATTGCAATAATTGTATTTCGAGGTCAGGGTCTAAATCGTTTCTGAATAAATTTCAAGTAATCGTTGAGAATTTTCTGAGAAATTTTAGCATGATTTAATTCGTCGAGTTTAGATTAAAATACAAATCTCAATTCAGTTTTTTTATAGACTGTTATTCTTTGATCTAATGCATTTATAAAGGTATATCTATTATTGGAAGATATTGAAAGATATAAAACGATTATTCAGATACTGAAAGTTCAATTTACGGTGTTGTTGCATGGTCATCTAAAGGGGGTTTAAACGAACATTTCTCTTTTAGTTTTATTTAAACTTTGAACGATATCATTCCAAAATAATGTCGTGAATCGGATTTTCAAACGGCACATTTTCTTAAGTTTTGAAATTTTTGTATCGTAACTATTATTTTGATATGCATTTAATAAAGTATCTCTGATTGGTTTATAAACAAGTATACAAGTGCCTTATTAACGTCTCCTCGAGCACACACCATCTAGTACACTGTAACCTTGTGGCATTCTTATTTTAACTTTTCCAATTTTATCTGATCCTAATGTTTCTTTAAGCAATGCCCGAAGTGAGACAAAAGTGAAAAATACATTTTAGATCATTTCCATTGTATGTAAAGTTTGTTGTATTAAAATAAATATTCAACAAAACTTTTAAACACGTGTTTTTTAAAGATGTTTTTTTTTTAATGAAAAATTCGGATTATATTTCACATGCTTTTAAAAATGAACATCAGACTGTTGTAGTACTCATCGTACATAAAATGGTTAAAAAATAGCAGTAAAATAGCAATATCTACAATTTTGTACTGCTATATTAAAATAGCAATAGCAATAGCAATAGCAATAGCAGCTGCTACTGAAATAAATAGCATCTTACCATCTCTAAAACATAGAAACATGTTATTAGAACAGGCAGCTCGGTAACGATTATAATCATACTTTAGTTTGGTTTATTTTGGTTATTATTAGCTTTGGTTAGCTAAATAATAAAAGCATAAAATTATACAAGAAAAACAATTAATGTAGGGGAAAGTCCTCCAGTACCGGCCAGTCACTATTTCTGAAATTCTATAACAAATGACGGTGTAACGACTAGCGCCATTTGTGCAATTCGTCACTCACAGTTTATAACTCGCGCGGCGTTTACTTAACGCGACACGTTCACCCGCAGTACAAAAATTGTTGTTATGCATGGTTAATGTCTGATGCACAATAAAAGTTCTGTGTATGATAACATGAGTTTACTCAGCGATTTAGAAAGAAATCAAACCAGCTATGCATTGATCATTTATACCAGTACTTGTAAAATATTTTAAAATTTTAATTTTATACGTTACGTTTTATCAGCGATTAGATTTATATTTTTTTCTCTTTCCTTCAGTACCGGCCACTATTTATTTTATTTTTAAAGCAGTTTATTTTTCTTTTAAGTTCATAAAAATACCACGCGATGAAAGTGATGTTGAGGCGAAGAAAAAGAAGGGCACTTGGGATCCTTCCGACATGCACAAGGCCGTGGAGAAGGTTTTAAATAAAGAAATGAGTGCGCGTCAGGCTGCAGATCGTTTTAAGGTATCTAAAACGACATTAAATGACAGAATCAGTGCTATTAAAAATAATAAAGAGGTGTCAATTAAGCCAGCTATGGGTTGCTTCCACGCAACATTCTTACCTGAACACAAGGAAATTTTGGTTAAACATGTTAAAGATTTGGCAAATAGATTAATGCCTTTAAGTAAACAAGAATTTCTTAAACTTGCTTTTCAACTAGCTGAAAAGTTAAAAATCCTACATCAATTCAATAAAGAGGAGATGTCAGCTGGCAAAAACGATTGTTATGCCTTTATGAAAAGACATGGCGACTTATCACTGCGAACTGCAGAATCAACTAGTTTAATGAGAGCTGTAGCGTTTAATAGACCTCAAGTATAGCGCTTTTTTGATAGTCTTGAGAGTTTGATGGAAAAATATAATTTCATTCACTATAAAATACGGAATTGCGATGAGACTGGTGTCAGTATTGTTCCGAAACATTCTAAAGTTATAGCTACTAAAAACCAAAGACAAGGTGGAAAGCCTACTTCTGCAGAGCATAGAAAAAATGTGACAGTGCTTTTTGCAATGAGCGCCGGAGGTCAATTTGTACCACCATTCTTCGTGTTACCAAGATCCAGAATGAATGAGAGACTCATGATAAATGCTCCACATGAGAGCGAAGGCGAAGTTCAGTAAAATGGCTGGGTGAATGCTCAATTATTTTTTAAATGGATGCATCACTTTAAGAAGTATTCCAAACCTACAGAACAAAACCAAATTCTGTTAGTTCTTGATGGGCATGCCAGTCACAAAGACTTGGATGTCATCCTATTTGCTAGAGAAAATCATATCCATATGTTGAGCATCCTACCACACACGACTGCAGCCGCTTGATGGCACCTTTATGAAACCATTTAAATCTGCTTACAGTGATGCATGTGATTTATGGATGAGGTAAAATGCTGGCATAAGGGTTAGTGAATATGAGATTGCTGGGTTTGCTGCTTCTGATTTTAATCGTGTTTCTTGAATGGACATTAGCGTTAATGGTTTTCGCTGTACAGGAATTCATCCCTTTAACAAGAATATCTTCAGTGACTTAGATTTCATTGCTTCAGATATGACAAATATTGCAGACAATTCACCATCGTTTTCCCAACTAACAGAACCGACACCTTTAACTTATGCACATGTACCTGAACCTACTGCTTCTAACTTTGAACCTCATGTTAACCCTTCTCGACAATCTAAGGCACAAACTGCTAGTTCTAACACTGAATCTTAAACTGCTTATGAAAAATCCAAGCCTCAAACATCAGCTATCATTGACCAATCAGTTGAAAATTTTAAAGAAATTGTTTTAGAATTATCATCAGTTCCTGATGCCTCAAAAAGAATAGCTACTGCACGACGACGTAAAGCTGAAAGAAGTGAAATATTCACATATTCTCCATATAAAAAGATGTTGGAAGAGAAGCGAGTAGATAAAAAAAATGTGGAATCAACTAAGCAACACATTATTCCGGAAAAAAATATCGGCAGGAAAGGTAAAAGTTTGATTTCGAGCAAACAAAAAATAAAACCAGGTTTCCACCCAGACGCCGATTCAGGAGGAGACAATTTGTCCTTTATGTTTCAAATCCCGCGATGAGGACTGGATTCAATGTGGAAACTGTAAGTCGTGTGTCCATGAAGCTTGTGCGAACATTTCGGAATTATCAAATCAGTATATTTGTGATTATTGTATAATATAACAGTTCTGGTTTCCGCTGGCCGGTACTGGAGGACAATTTTTTTAAACTTAATTTTTCATTGTTTGGAATTTTACGAATAAAGTTGATTAGTTATAAATTTATTAGCATTCTATTGTCTTTTATTTATAGCTTATGAGTGCCCCTAAATATGTCAGCAGCAAGTAAACATGTAACATGATAAATTTTAATTTTATTCCAATCAAACCTTAAGGTGTCGGTACTGCCGGACTCTCCCCTATTAAAATTATTGTACCGACTTGTTTTGGAGACACTGCTCCATAATTTCGGTAAATATATAACCTTATTTCGGTGTAATAATTGTAATATTTTAATTGCTTTCCTAGTCGATGTATTGCGTATATAATTTTCTTAATTTGAAAAACAAAAAAAATTCGTTTAAATAACAGTCCTAGAATTTCTCTAGGATTGTAGGATGTGGGGGAACATTGAAAATTGTTACGAACAAGACTGTTAATCCAGTGAAGAAGATTGAATTTATCAACTACTACAGTGAATCAGAACAAAAATGTGAAGGTAACCGAGGAAAGAAAGATTTAGAGTCGAACAGAACAGAAGAGATGATTTTTATTTTGTTAAAAGAAAAATATTACTCACTTACAAAGAAGAAAAAAGTGATGTCGGTGCAACAGATTCACTTGCACAAAATATTTAAACGAAAATATTACATATTGTTATTATTCTAAAAATAAGATAAAACAACGGTAATAATAATAATAATAATAATAATAATAATAATAATAATAATAATAACAGTAATAACGATAAAAAACATATAGACCAACAGGAAAGCCAGTTAAAATAATAACTACTTACATTTAAGACGAAGTAAAATGGGTAAGCACTGTTAGTTGGGAAATAAAGCACTAAAAAATTGCTTGCTGATATAAACTGCAAGCAATATTCTTTGTAGTTACTGTTGCGCACGGCTGGTGCCTTCAGTAACTTTGAAAGAGCAGTTGTTTTTCCTGTTTCACTATATGTCAGCAACTGTTTTTCCTCATGTATGATCCGAGTGTCTGCCACCGCCAGAAACTTTCAACTTTCTTAATCGCTGTGTCAGCTATTCTGTTCTTCGATTTTTTTCCTCGGACCTTTTCTGTCACATTATCATAACTCGTTTCGCTCGTTGATTACTACCTTACTACTTGCTCCGAGCTTTTTCTATCGTCTTTTTTCTCGCCTTTAAGAGGCGAATGTTATAAAATGTTGTTTCCGTGCAGGCTTTTACGGTTCCTGATGTTCCTGCTCGTTTTTAAAAGGACTCTGCGAGATATGAATTTTAACGATTATAGTTGTTAGCGCAGTCGTACATTTAAAAAATGTAGCATTTAACACCGTTCCAAAAGAAAATAGCCAACTATAACGCATTTAAACCTGGAGGAAATACTGGAGAAAATTACTAGCAGCACACACGGATGGCGTCGTAAGCACTGACTCGAATTTAAAAGAAATTTCAGAGTGGAAAAAGGTTCACTCATAAATTTCCGAATATTTTTGTAAGAGCGCGGAATTTAAAAACGTATCTTTTTTTTTTTTTCGTCCAGCAAGTGGTCGTTAAATTATCGTTCTTTCTGTTTTACTATCACTAATTTCTGATTTTATCGTCGCCAGCAACTGAAAAACCACCACGTTGGTAGTCGAACATTCAAATGGTCATCCAAACGTGTTCGAATATCAGACGTAATAACTTCTCTCAAAAGTAAAGCTAAAAGAAACTTCGATAATTTGTGGATTTGAGTACCAAAAACTAACCTCCTCCGTACAATCCGAGAAAATACTAGCTTGTGAATATCAGGCCCGCGTTCTAGGAAAGAGGAAATTGTGATGGACCGACATTGGTCACGCCTGGTTGACACAATATTGCAAAAATCAGATCCACTTTTCTGCCAGCGAAATACTTTCTCTTTGCCCACAATACAAAAAAGAAATTTTTGAGTAAACGATGTCTTCACGGCGGAAACGGTAATAATCCCCCTACAAAAAAAAAAAAAAAAAATTGCTTTAACAGTATTTAGGACACGCAAAAATACACGCGGGTGTTTTTAGCCATTGTAGTAATACATAGCACCCGATTTAGAAAAAAAAAAGAAAACATTCAAATGTCTAAGGCAGTCATGGGCAAAGTACGGCCCGCGGGCCAAGTGCGGCCCTTCGGGGTAGTCAATCCGGCCTCGACATGGTTTTGAATGACACCTGCACTAACCCCTACGCATAGGACAAAATGTATTTTTTACGTAGCTAGAGTAGAATAACGGTTTCCTTTTCATTGCGTTTTAAGTACAGTATTATCACATCTAATATTAACTGAGTTCGCGTAGTGCCGAAGTAGATGTTTGTAGATCGGTAGCATGGCCATGTGGAGTACAATGCGTGTGTTGCTCGGCTAAGTTCGGAACGAATCGGGCGCTACCATTTTCGTTTCGTCTGTTCTCAAGGTCAGTGTAGTTCGGACAGTCATATAAAGTCACCTCGGCGGCTGTATGTGCTTTGTTGGTAGTGCTTTTGACATTTTTGATCGTTACAATTGCATGTAAAAAATGTAAACTTGATTCAGAATGTCGTGTTTTTAAAGATGAGTAGACTTGGAAATACGTCTTCACGCCTATTAAGGATAAACCTGTGTGCCTCACTTGCAATGAAGCTGTATCCGTATTCAAGGAATTCAACCTCTCACGACACTTCATGACAAAACATATCAGCACCACTTATGAAACTATAACCGAAGAAGAATGGAAGCAAAAAGCAGGAGCTCTACGTAAAAAACTGCCAGATCAACAAAATATTTTTAAAATAAAAGCTATTCTCAAAAGCTAGCTACACATGCCAGTTACGTTCTAGCATACAATATTGCAAAAAGTAACAAAGCGTTTTCTGATGACGAACTTGTAAAAACTTGTATGTTCCAAGTATATGACATTTTGTGTTCTGACAAAACAAAGGATTTTGAGACAGTAAGTTTGTCTCGAAAAACAATTATTTCTAGAATTGAACTAATTTATAAGCAGTTTGTTTCACAACTAGAGTCAAAGATAAGCGATTTTAAATTCCTGTTAATGTGCAAAATAGGAGATAAACCGTATCTTCTAACGGTGAATAGAAAAAATTCTAAAAAAAACGAAAAAAAAAAAAAAAACGTTTAAAAATTTTTTTTAAAATTCTAATTGGCATTTGAGAAAATCTACATACTCAGAACTGAGTTAATTATTATTGTTAATTATTTCTTAATGATTACATATTTAACCATCATTATGTAACGGAGTGTAATGTTCGTTGTACGATATAATTCGATCGAATGAATCGAAAAATGAGCTAAGAATCCAGTGACAATAAAATTTTACTAATAGTTCAATTTTAAATAGTTCAAAAATAATCTCTAAAATAAGTTAAACGGAACGCAGCGAAAATATACAGTACAAAACCACTTCGAACTCATGCCACAGAAAGTAAAAAAGCTATCGTAACGAGCGACGCTTTAGCGGTAATGTGTCTAGCGTTTACCTCTCCAAAGCAGCCGCTTCTAACGTAGTTTCGCTGCTGTCCTTTATTTGTTAATCTGTATGAATGGATGGGGAGGCTTTCCTTTAATTATTTCAAAATTAACGTCGTTAATTACTTGATAGTTTAGGGAAAGCTAGTAAGCTTTTCTACTTCTTCCTACTAACAGCATCTTGATTAATAATCGTAAACCATCTGTTACATTATTCTACCTAGACACGTATGCACATACACGAATCTGTTTCTGTATAACGCAGGTGTGATATATTATAATCTTTCTTCTAGTTTATAGGTTTTTTGTGTTGCCTCGCCATTATTATTTCCAGAAATGCACGTATTCACGAGAAATAACCTTAACAGCGGTACCTACAGTTATAAAATGCCTTTTCCGGCCACTAACAGTTTTAATTACCTGATCTAATAACCTACATTTTTCAACACGTAATTTCAAAAATGTTGCAAATTAGTTGTTTTTCTTGTGAGGAAAGAACATTTCTGTAAAAATTTTACTCAATAAGAAACAAAAATCTTTACAAAACCAATCACTGTTACGAATAAGGACATCGTCATCATCGCTATCTGCTCAACTTTTCGGTTGCTGGGCAACCTATTCGTACATTTTTCAACTTTACAAATATAGCTCGTATACTACTAGGCAATTTTGTTTATATGTAGTAAGATGATGTACACACGCAAGACTACCACTCGGAACTGATTAGAGTAATCGTTTGGTTTACATCGTAATGCAGTTCCGTGTGTCTGCTGCGGTGTACTAATTAACGCGAATATTATGTTGTACCTGGTGGTGTGCCATTGCTTTCCGCGCGACTATTAGTGAATAGTTTGATTATTCTTAATAACCTCTGCCGTCGCCCGGGGTGGAACCCGAGACTTCCGTAACCGAAGTCAAGCGCTCTAGCAAATTATTCTATAAAAATTAGGTGCTAATTTTTCTATCGGCACCGTAATGAAGTTACGTGTAAGCTGAATTTTTCCTTTTTCGGCAAGCATGAAATTTCACACAGCCTTCATATGTTGATAAAAATCGTTAGTATAAAGTTGCATCACCGTGTCACGTGGTATCATGTCCGCTATCGAACGTTGGCTAACATTTTGGCGATCATTCGCCTATCCGGAACTTTGCAGAGGAACAGTTCGTTTGTGGACATCTGATAATTTTAGTGTAGACTTTAGTTTGATCACTGCAAGTGAAACACGTGCCTTTCCTTTTGCAGAGTTCACCGTATCCGTACCGGCGGGGATACGCGAAACTCAAGTCAACCTACATTGCCCTAGGCAACCGTCCTATTATCGTATAACACTCCTTTTCGGGGGGACCGCTCTATCGGGCGCGATCTTTCGGGCGCGATCGATCGGGCGCGACTCTATCGGGCGCAGCCTCTTTCGGGCGCAGGCGAACTCAGACCTTTTACAGACCACCTACCGTGATTTTCAGGTATCATCCGTTAAACGTAATCATTTGTGTTAGTGAGAAACACGAGTTACCAAATACTGCTATCAGAAATTCCGTCCAAAAAATACCGCTCTTGGTTAACGATTTATTTTTTCCGCGCCTATAGCATGTTATATATGCATATATAATCACAAAACACATATTTTACATGATTTTATTTCGTTATTCGCTTTTTTTAAATATTTTCTATTTTTTTTTTTTGAAATAACGACTTCAGCGTGAAATACTGATAAACAGACTTTCGCGATGTTTAAAAGTTCTATTAGCAATAGTGATACGATACGGACGAAGATGATTAATATTAATAATCGGTCAAATGCATTGTCGGTTCTTTTCATTTTTTTTGCTAACGTATAGCCAACCGTATTTAAAAAATTACAAACTATCAACTCTACGTCATTTAAAGTGTAACATAACTGGATTGAATTTGTTACTGATACATATTCCTTATATTATCTTTCTTTTTTATTCGTATCTAACAAATTTATTTGTGAAGTTTTTTCTGTGATCTATGATTTTAATTATATATTTAATTCCTTGACGAATCAACCCTGATTTCAAAAAAATATCGAAAAAGACAAACAAAGCCGCAAAAATTTTTAAACATAAACACATTTATGTTAATACTGGGCGAGAAATATATACGATATTACAAATTAAAAATTGAATATCATTGTTTTGAATTTAATATTATGTAAATGTAAATTATGCTAATCTTTAAATTAACTCACAGAATGTTTACTACATGAAACATCTTGCCCGGCTAACTTTTTTTTTTTTTTGCTTCGTTTAGAAAAATTTCCAATCTTCAAAACACTGGACTAATATTATTTTCATAAAAATTTTAATACAGCCAATAAGCAAGAAGCTTTCAAACGTTGAATTTGTTTAAATATTCCCGATAAATTCACGGCGGGAAATTCTATTTTATAAAAATAGATAATCTTCTTCTGTATATAAATAGGCAAAGACAAAACAGTTAGTACTTGCTTCTCCGCTGTTTATTAACCGATTTTCTTGCTTTTTTTTTTCTATATAATAAAACAAACTTTAATAACAAACAATAAGGGCAAAATAATTTATAAAAATAAATTAGATAAATACCTTAATTAGAAACGTTTTCGGTCATAACCCATCATCAGCTAAAACTAACTTAGTGAAAACTTAAAACACACTAGCTAGTGTGTTTTAAGTTTTCACTAAGTTAGTTTTAGCTGATGATGGGTTATGACCGAAAACGTTTCTAATTAAGGTATTTATCTAATTTATTTTTATAAATTATTTTTACCCCCTTATATTGTTTGTTATTAAAGTTTGTTTTATTATACAGTTTTAACAAACAAGTATGTATTCAACTACATTTTTTTTTTCTGTTTAGTAACTATTGATTATTTTTAGAGCTATCAGTACATCAAATTTTGGAAACAGTTATACCTTTTTTTTTGTATTTAAATAAAAAAGTAATACAAAAAGTGAAAAAGGAAATCGCTGCAGTCAGTAAATCTGTTCTTATTGAAATGTTTTAATTTTTCTTAATAATTATCATTATTGGCTTTTTTAAAGTGTACTAAATCTTAAGGTGTCATTTAATTTTTGTACTGAAAGTACATATAAAAGTATATGTTCTCAGATATATAATGAACGAATGTATAAGAATGGGAAAAAAATTTTGGAAATATACAAATTCATATATGTTTTTTTTTAAATTTTTAATGATAATTATGGTCGAATTTGGACCATTGGGGGAACGCTAGTATTTAAAAACATGTAACTGAAGTGGCAAACTGTAAATATATGAGATACATCTACATTGCAAAATGATTTAATTAACCCAGAGTAACACTCCTACTGAATAGCATGGACTCAACAAATTAAATGACGAATTAAAATCACAGTTTTTATAATCTTTTCGTATTTACCTGAAATTGCGTACAAGCAAGAATATATAAATTGACACATTCCCCGTTTTTAGAATTAACTTAAAAATATTAATGACTTAGTAATTATATAATGAGTCATTAACCTTAGTGTGCTGAACATTAACGTCCCAAGTCCGAGTAAAAACAGTCAGTGAAAGTTTTTATACATATAATAATTGAAAGTTTTTAGAATATTTATTAATTAATAAACTGGCGTACCTTGGCGGATAGTTTTCACAAAATTAAAAATGCGATATCATGATTTTTTTTGATTTTTTAGCTACTAAGGCTTAATTAGTAACCTACATGTTTATGCCGGGTATAGGAGTAATCACATTTTTTTATAATCTTTTTATACCTACCGGGGAGTCGCATCATTTCGGCCGCAGCACGATTCGCCTCGTTACATTTAGACTTCGTTCTTTTTCCAAGTAAACCTAGTTTAGGCTTAGTGAGTTTTTTATTTATTTTTTCTTCTATAATTATCATATTTAAGGCGTAATGAATAAAAAAAGAACACCCGTGAAATTAGTAATTAATTTGTTTAGAAAATAAACCAGCTGTTTTCAAAAAGAATCATTTTCGGTTATAAAGACTTGAAGTTCTGATTATGTATTCGTTTAGTGGGTAATTTCAATAAAAAATTTCAGAAAGAATTAGTAGATCATAGGAATAATTTCCCTCTGTGACAGATTTTCTGCTTTCAAAGGAAATCCATGTGCTTTATAATAAATTTTTACATTCGCAAAAAAATTAAATTAAATTAACTTTAATGATTATGAAAAACTACTAAAAAAAATCGTTTATTACTTTTAAGAAATTATTCTTCTATTCTTATGTTTATTTTTAACGGAACCAATTCGTTTGAGCCAAATCACCTGGCCCTGTTTTTAATTTAGTATTATGTAAATTGAAATTACGATAATTCATACTTATCATATTATATCTTTGGCGGTTGACACATTATGTTCAACTACTTTGCTGTATTTGCGATAAAATTATATTATATTTTTTTTTTATTTATTTAGTTTTTCTCAAAATCAAGTTACCTGCAAAATAAATATTTTAGAGCTCGATATTTAATTCTGCACGTTATGTAACACGGATTAATTACTTGGAATCATTTTTTCTTATTACTGTGAAATATGACCTACATAAACCAGAATCTATTTTTAAACCATGCAAAAACATCAATAAAACAGCTCATTTAGTAATAAAATTAACATAATTAAGTAACAAAAATTTTCCGATTTTTAAACAACTATTTGACATTCTTAAAAGTATATATTTGTTTTATAACCGTTACATGTAATTATTTTAGAAAATATTGATCGCCAGTGAGTATTCCGAAAAAATACAACAGCACTAAAAACATATATGCCGAAAATAATTTTATGGATATATTGTAAACTACTCATGTTTCTCAAACGGGCGTCAGTTTTTTTTTGTCGGTTCGGTTCTCACCATGGGGGATTTCCTGCGAGTGATTGAAAAGAGGTAATGAATAGGACCTCGAATATTTTACAAATATGCGAATCCGTAGGAATAAAAGAAGAAGCAAAAGTGACAAAATCGTCATGGAAAAAATCGTATATTTTTCTTGGAATTGACCATAACTTTATTGTAAAGCAGTTGTTATTATTTCGGCGGAAGAAGAATTACTAGAATATTTTTCGAATAGGCTATTCTTAATAATGACTGTAGTACGGAGAATTAATGAATGAAACTGTTTTCTGTAAATAAGTGTAGCGCTTTAGTTTGTTTATTTGACCAAATCCTGAATAGCTTCATAAGAGGTGAAATTTATTTACCTGCACTGTTCATAACCTGTACGATTGGCTATTCGGTTTTTAATTTCTAAGCAAATGGTTAATTTTCCTAACAGAAGAACATAACAAAATGTACAATGAATGCGTGTAGAACTTGCCATTATTGTTATTTTTACTTTTCTGTTCCGAAAAAAAAAAGGATGTTGATATATAATGGTTTCTGTCATTCGTCTATGAACGTGATATAATATCAACAAAATAAAGAAAACATAGTCTTATTGATAAAAGTAACCGAGTAAAAAAGAGGAATATGTCGATTGCGACAAACGTTTGTTGAAAGTCGCAACAAATTATAATCAGCTTCAGCTCGAAGATTATCTTCGTGGTGTAGCACAATGTAATTAGTTAACTTTAGTGTTTGCACGTATTATAGGTATTATTATTATTACTTATATGTAAGATTTCGAAATCGTTTATTTCTATATTTATAATTAATGTTATTATTATTATATTATAATTGCAAACTTTTATTTTGTTGGGAAAACGTGAAAGAGTAAAAACATAATTTCTAATTCGACTAGCTGTATGAACACTGGTTGTACCTTGTATATATATATATATATGGTTTGAGAAATTATCATTCCTGCGGAAAGAGGGGGATAATTTTTTTGCGACAGTTTTATCGCAATACATACTATAGGTTTCAAATTGTTGGTAACTTAAATATCGTTTATGCGTGTTACAGAAAATACCTATTTATTAAATAAAACTGTATCCATTTCATATAAGAAAAATTGATTCCTTATCGAAAAATAATAAGGATATTGTTCCAATTTTTGTGGTTTTTGAAAATTTCAGTTATTACTAAACGACCAAACATTGTAATTTGTGTAGTATGCTGTAAGCTAATTTAACAGGCTCAGCTTGATATCGGCACAGTTGTGTTTAAGCCGTATGTGAAAAAAAGAAACAAAAACAAACGACGGACTAGAATATTATTTTTCTTATAAATATGTTCAAAATTTATCCTCTTCTCTCTTCCATGCCTACTTAATGAGAAATTTTATGTTTTCGTTTACTACAAAACATACACGCAGGAGAAAGTTTATTTTTTCATAAATATTAAACATTTTTTTCTTTCTGTGCGTTTTACTTTTAGGCCAAATGAGGTTAAATCTGAAAAAGCAACCTAAAGGAATCGAACAGAAATAAAAACAAACATACTAAGGCTAACTGACAAATCATTCTGAATAAATTAATGAAATAACTATATAAAAACAGATAGGCTATCGTGCTCATTTTAACAATTACTCATTTATTGTTTGATCACATTTTGCCTCAACGGGACTTTTCTGTTCAGCAAATACAAAAAGAAAACAAGCAAGCGTACGGATAATTTCGTATTTGCAACAACATATCATAAGTATCGAAATGCAAACCGAGTAAAGGACCTTGATTGACGTGCCCAAATAAATAAATAAGACTGAGGTCGAAAAAGGTAATTCTCATTTAGGTTTTGCAGTCATTACCAATAAGCACATATAGAGAACTAAATATAGCTTCTTTCATATCATTCACTACCGTCACTAAAGAATTATTTTTTTTCGAAATAAAACCACAAAAACCTTTAGTAAAGAAAGCCGATATGATGAGAAACAGAAGTCAAAAAAGTTACTATTATAAATATTTAATGTAAATTGATAGAACGATGATTCGAATAACGAATACCTGCGAATTTATTCCTTTTAAAGCTTTGTGTTACTCAAATCCAACCCAGCTGAACTGACAATATTTAGAAAGTATTGTTGCAATTTAGTGTGATAAGTTAGTAAAAAACCGAAATTTTAGAAAAAAAATATTCGGTTAAAACGCGTTTTGTAACTAACAAACGTGTAAATTACAAAGTGGTTGTAGCCATTGACGGGTTTTTCCTTTTTTTATTAAACACTATTTCACAGTGGAAAATTACTTAATCGTTTTTGTTTCTCAACTTACTTCTTTACTTTTTTCTTCTTCCCTACAAAACACGCATCAAGTATTGCCGAGTCGATTTTTCTAATTATTATTATTTTTTTATGAGCCGCTCGCTTTATTATTAGACAAAACAAGAAAAGCTTCTTGCTTATTGGCTTTATTAAAATTTTTACGAAAATAATATTAGTCCAGTGTTTTGAAGATTGAACATTTTTCTAAACGAACTAAAAGAAAAAAAAAGGTATCCAGGCAGGATGTTTTATGTACTGAACATTCTGTGAGTTAATTTAAAGATTACCATAATTTACATTTACATAATATTAAATTCAATTAATTTGTAATATCGTACATATTTCTCGCCCAGTATTAACATAAATGTGTTTATGTTTAAAAATTTTTGCGCCTTTGTTTATCATTTGTGATATTTCTTTGAAACCAGGGTTGGATCGTCAAGGCATTAAATATATAATTAAAATCGTAGATAACAGAAAAAACTTCACAAATAAATTTGTTAGAAAGAAAGATAATATAACGAATATGTATCAGTAACAAATTCAATCCAGTTATGTTACACTTTAAATGACGTAGAGTTGATAGTTTGTAATTTTTTATATACGGTTGACTCTCTATACATTAGCAAAAAAAAAAAAAAAATGAAGAAAACCGACAATCCATTTGACCGATAATTAATATTAATAATTGTCGTCCGTTTCGTGTCACCATTGCTAACAGAACTCTTAAATTTACTTCGCGAAAGTCTGTTTATGAGTATTTCACGCTGAAGTCGTTATTTCAAAAAAAAAAAAATAGAAAATATTTAAAAAAAGCGAATAACCAAATAAAATCATGTAAAATATGTGTTTTGTGATTATATATGCATATATAACATGCTATACGCACAGAAAACTAAATCGTTAACGAAGAACGGAATTTTTTGAACGGAATTTCTGATAGTAGTATTTGGTAACTCGTGTTTCTCACTAACACAGATGACAACGTTTAACAGATGATACCTGAAAATCACCGTAGGTGGTCTGTAAAAAGGTCTGAGTTCGCCTGCGCCCGAAAGAGGCTGCGCCCGAAAGAGGGTGACCCCCTTTTCGGACATGTCCGTGCCGCATCGATCTTCTTTCTTTCACGTGTCACGTTAATACTAAGAATGTAAAATACAGCGGTGATCTTTTGTTGTTTCCCGTCAGGGTTTGCTTCCTTAGTAAAAATTTCCAGTTTAAAGGCTCCGCATACTCGCCTGCTCATCCTAGATTAGTGTATTCACTAATCTGGCTGGGACACTTATTAGCGAATTAGTTAAAATGCTTAATGGCATTTATTAAGTAGAAATACTGTTTCGGCGAAGCCTCCTTCCGTTGGGTCACCCTCTTTCGGGCGCGATTTATCGGGCGCAGCTCTATCGGGCGCGACTCTATCGGGCTCAGCCTCTTTCGGGCGCAGGCGAACTCAGACCTTTTTACAGACCACCTACGGTATTTTCAGGTATCATCCGTTAAACGTTGTCATCTGTGTTAGTGGGAAACACGAGTTACCAAATACTGCTATCAGAAATTCCGTTCAAAAAATACCGTTCTTCATTAACGATTTAGTTTTTCCGCGCGTATAGCATGTTTTTATATACATACACATATATATATATATAATCACAAGACACATGTTTTACATGATTTTATTTGGTTATTCGCTTTTTTTAAATATTTTCTATTTTTTTTTTTTTTTTGAAATAACGACTTCAGCTTGAAATACTCATAAACAGACTTTCGCGATGTAAATTTAAGAGTTCTGTTAGCAATGGTGACACGAAACGGACGACAATTATTAATATTAATTATCGGTCAAATGGATTGTCGGTTTTCTTCATTTTTTTTTTTTTTGCTAACGTATAGAGTCAACCGTATATAAAAAAATACAAACTATCAACTCTAAATCATTTAAAGTGTAACATAACTGGATTGAATTTGCTTCTGATACATATTCCTTATATTATTTTTCTTTTTTATTAGTATCTAGCAAATTTATTTGAGGATACGTTCATTGAAGTTTTTTCTGTTATCTATGATTTTAATTATATATTTAATTCCTTTGCGATCCAACCCTGGTTTCAACAAAATATCGAAAATGACAAGCAAAGGCGTAAAAATTTTTAAACATAAACACATTTATGTTAATACTAGGCGAGAAATGTATACGATATTTCAAATTAAAAATTAAATATCTTTGTTTTGAATTTAATATTATGTAAATGTAAATTATGGTAATCTTTAAATTAACTAACAGAATGTTCAGTACATGAAACATCCTGTCGGCTAACTTCTCCCGTTTTTTTTAGTTCGTTTAGAAAAATTTTCAATCTTCAAAACACTGGACTAATATTATTTTCGTAAAAATTTTAAAAAAGCCAATAAGCAAGAAGCTTTTCTTGTTTTGTTTAATAATAAAGCGAGCGACTCATAAAAAAATAATAATAATTAGAAATATCGACTGGGCAATACTCGATGCGTGTTTTGTAGGGGAAAAGAAAAAATTAAAGAAATAAGTTGAGAAACAGAAGCGATTAATTAATTTTCTACTGTGAAATAGTTTTTAACAAAAAAAGGAAAAGAACCGTCAATGGCTATAGCCACTTTGTAATTAACATGTTTGTTAGTTACAAAACGCGTTTTAACCGATTTTTTTTTTCTAGAATTTCGTTTTTTTACTAATTTATCACACTAAATTGCAATAATACTTTCTAAAATATTGTCAGTTCAGCTTGGTTGGATTTGAGTAACACAAAGTTTTAAAAAGAATAATTTGCAGATATTCGTTATTTGAATCATCGTTCTATCAATTTACATTAAATATTTATAATAGTAACTTATTTTACTTCTGTTTCTCATCATATCGGCTTTCTTTACTAAAGGTTTTTTGGTTTTATTTCGAGAAAAAAAATAATTCTTTAGTGACGGTAGTGAATAATATGAAAGAAGCTATATTTAGTTCTCTATATGTGCTTATTGGTAATGACTGCAAAACCTAAATGAGAATTACCTTTTTCGACCTCAGTCTTATTTATTTATTTGGGCACGTCAATCAAGGTCCTTTACTCGGTTTGCATTTCGATACTTATGATATGTTGTTGCAAATACGAAATTATCCGTACGCTTGCTTGTTTTCTTTTTGTATTTGCTGAACAGAAAAGTCCCGTTGAGGCAAAATGTGATCAAACAATAAATGAGTAATTGTTAAAATGAGCACGATAGCCTATCTGTTTTTATATAGTTATTTCATTAATTTATTCAGAATGATTTGTCAGTTAGCCTTAGTATGTTTGTTTTTATTTCTGTTCGATTCCTTTAGGTTGCTTTTTCAGATTTAACCTCATTTGGCCTAAAAGTAAAACGCACAGAAAGAAAAAAATGTTTAATATTTATGAAAAAATAAACTTTCTCTTGCGTGTATGTTTTGTAGTAAACGAAAACATAAAATTTCGCATGAAGTAGGCATGGAAGAGAGAAGAGGATAAATTTTGAACATATTTATAAGAAAAATAATATTCTAGTCCGTCGTTTTTTTTTGTTTCTTTTTTTCACATACGGCTTAAACACAACTGTGCCGATATCAAGCTGAGCCTGTTAAATTAGCTTACAGCATACTACACAAATTACAATGTTTGGTCGTTTAGTAATAACTGAAATTTTCAAAAACCACAAAAATTGGAACAATATCCTCATTATTCTTCGATAAGGAATCAATTTTTCTTATATGAAATGGATACAGTTTTATTTAATAAATAGGTATTTTCTGTAACACGCATAAACGATATTTAAATTACCAACAATTTGAAACCTATAGTATGTATTGCGATAAAACTGTCGCAAAAAAATTATCCCCCTCTTTCCGCAGGAATGATAATTTCTCAAACCATATATATATATATACAAGGTACAACCAGTGTTCATACAGCTAGTCGAATTAGAAATTATGTTTTTACTCTTTCACGTTTTCCCAACAAAATAAAAGTTTGCAATTATAATATAATAATAATAACATTAATTATAAATATAGAAATAAACAATTTCGAAATCTTACATATAAGTAATAATAATAATACCTATAATACGTGCAAACACTAAAGTTAACTAATTACATTGTGCTACACCACGAAGATAATCTTCGAGCTGAAGCTGATTATAATTTGTTGCGACTTTCAACAAACGTTTGTCGCAATCGACATATTCCTCTTTTTTACTCGGTTACTTTTATCAATAAGACTATGTTTTCTTTATTTTGTTGATATTATATCACGTTCATAGACGAATGACAGAAACCATTATATATCAACATCCTTTTTTTTTTCGGAACAGAAAAGTAAAAATAACAATAATGGCAAGTTCTACACGCATTCATTGTACATTTTGTTATGTTCTTCTGTTAGGAAAATTAACCATTTGCTTAGAAATTAAAAACCGAATAGCCAATCGTACAGGTTATGAACAGTGCAGGTAAATATACTTCACCTCTTATGAAGCTATTCAGGATTTGGTAAAATAAACCAAAGAAAACAGTTTCATTTGTTAATTCTCCGTACTACGGTCATTATTAAGAATAGTCTATTCGAAAAATATTCTAGTAATTCTTCTTCCGCCGAAATAATAACAACTGCTTTACAATAAACTTATAGTCAATTCCAAGAAAAATATACGATTTTTTCCATGACGATTTTATCACTTTTGCTTCTTCTTTTATTCCTACGGATTCGCATATTGTAAAATATTCGAGGTCCTATTCATTACTTCTATTCAGTCACTCACAGGAAATCTCCCATGGTGAGAACCGAATCGACAAAAAAAATTGACGCCCATTTGAGAAATATGAGCAGTTTACAATATATCCATAAAATTATTTTCCGCATATATGCTTTTAGTGCTGTTGTATTTTTTAGGAATACTCACTAGCGATCGATATTTACTTGTTTTCTAAAATAATTATATATAACGGTTATAAAACAAATATATACTTTTAAGAATGTCAAATAGTTGTTTAAAAATTGGAAAATTTTTGTTACTTAGTTATGTTAATTTTATTACTAATGTTTTTGCATGTTTTAAAAACGAATTCTGGTTTATGTAGGTCATATTTCACAGTAATAAGAAAAACAGATTCCAAGTAATTAATCCGTGTTACATAACGTGCATGATTAAATGTCTAGCTCTAAAATATTTATTTTTCAGGTAACTAGATTTTAGAAAAAATAAATAAATGAATAAAAAAAAATAAAATATAATTTTATCGCAAATACAGCGAAGTGGTTGAGCATAATGATTGATTAGATCATTGTGCAATGTAGATGTATCTCATATATTTATAGTTTGCCACTTCATTCATATGTTTATAAATACTAGCGTTCACCCAATGGTCCAAATTCGACCATAATTATCATTAAAAATTTTGGAAAAATATATATGAATTTGTATATTTCCAAAATATTTTTCCCACTCCTATACATTAGTTCATTATATATTTAAGAACAGATACTTCTATATGTACTTTCAACACAAAAATTAAATGATACCTTAAGATTTAATACACTGTAAAAAAGCCAATAATGATGATTATTAAGAAAAATTAAAACATTTCAATAAGAACAGATTTACTGGCTGCAGCGATTTCCTTTTTCACATTTTGTATTACTTTTTTATTTAAATACGAAAAAAAAAGTATAACTGTTTCCAAAATTTTGTGTACTGATAGCTCTAAAAATAATCAATAGTTACTAAACAGAAAAAAAAAAAAGAACATCGGCTAATAAACAGAAAATTTTTACGAAAATAATATTAATCCAGTGTTTGGAAGATTGAAAATTTTTCTAAACGAACTAAAAGAAAAAAAAGAGGTTAGCCGGGAAGGATGTTTCATGTACTGAACATTCTGTGAGTTAATTTAATGGTTACCATAATTTATATTTACATAATATTAAATTCAATTAATTTGTAATATCCTACATATTTCTCGCCCAGTATTAACATAAATGTGTTTATGTTTAAAAATTTTTGCGCCTTTGTTTATCATTTGTGATATTTCTTTGAAACCAGGGTTGGATCGTCAAGGCATTAAATATATAATTAAAATCGTAGATAACAGAAAAAACTTCACAAATAAATTTGTTAGATACGAATAAAAAAGAAAGATAATATAACGAATATGTATTAGTAACAAATTCAATCCAGTTATGTTACACTTTAAATGACGTAGAGTTGATAGTTTGTAATTTTTTATATACGGTTGACTCTCTATACATTAGCAAAAAAAAAAAAAAAATGAAGAAAACCGACAATCCATTTGACCGATAATTAATATTAATAATTGTCGTCCGTTTCGTGTCACCATTGCTAACAGAACTCTTAAATTTACTTCGCGAAAGTCTGTTTATGAGTATTTCACGCTGAAGTCGTTATTTCAAAAAAAAAAATAGAAAATATTTAAAAAAAGCGAATAACCAAATAAAATCATGTAAAATATGTGTTTTGTGATTATATGTATATTTATGCATATATGTATAACATGCCATACGCGCGGAAAAACCAAATCGCTAATGAAGAACGGTATTTTTTGGACGGAATTTCTGATAGCAGTATTTGGTAACTCGTGTTTCTCACTAATACAGATGATAACGCTTAACGGATGATACCTGAAAATACCGTAGGTGGTCTGTAAAAAGGTCTGATTTCGCCTGCGCCCGAAAGAGGCTGCGCCCGATAGAGTCTGCGCCCGATAGAGTCGCGCCCGCTTTTTCACGCCCGATCGATCGCGCCCGATAGAGCGGTCCTCCCTTCCGTTTTCCTATCAGCATCATGTATTGTGAGTTCCGATTTAATTTTTCCGATATAAAGTAAGTTAAATTCGTGAGCCGAAAGAAAGATTTCGATTTCTACGAAGCTTTTGTAAGCAGTTGATTCTTAATTTTATTCAATCAGTATTGATGATTTTACCTACAATACTTCATTTTGCAAAACTCGTCGATCTCTTTTAGGATTTTATTAACCTCCGAATTTCGAAAAGTGAAATGATCTTTTTAACAAAATTTCGTAAGTTTCTCTTCAACGTTCACATAAATATTGGAAATTTTGCTCTTTCGCCGATTTTGTAAATATCTTCTCTTGTTCCGTTCGTAATTTCATTCATTTCGAATGTGTTTTATACCTAATGCATTTTTAATAATAAGAAAATTTAGGCTAAACTTTTTCATTGTTAAAATAAAGAAATAAATTACATTTTTATTGCCGAATTAATTGGTTTTGTAGTCGTTTTTTCCATAACTAAAAAATTATAATTATTCACAACCTGTTGTTGCAACTAAATTAATCGTGAAACTACAACCGTTTTTTCGGTAGCATGACACGCGAATAACCTATCAGCACTATTCTAGATTTTGCTTTTTTTCCTTTCCTAATAATCACCGTTATACCTGGAGAAATGGTATTTCGCTTAAAAGAAGGAGAAATCATTACACAATTTGACGTCATATTAACATAACTTGATTTTTATCCGGACCGAAAATACACAACGTCCTTTCCGCCGAATGTGTATACATATGTAAACGAAACTGTTTCATTTATTAGTACGACTTGGTACGAAAATGGAACAAAAAAAACAAAAAACACAACAAAACAAAACGACACGCGACTACGGTAGATGGAACATGAATGACACACCTCGAAAGAGGGTGACTGGAATGAAATTATCAAATTAATAAATCGCGCGACCGAATAGCTCTATAAAATCTTTATGTATAACGTATAAATCTAAAATTATCACCGACGTCATAGTAATGCAAATATTCCCATTGTGACTTCATTTGCTATATTTTATTCATTTATGAGACTACGTATATCATTTTTAACGGGTTATTTAATTCGCTTACGTAATATAATTTGTTCGCTTTCTTTTATTTTCGTGTCTGCGTAACGGATGAGAGATACGAATAGTACTAGTAACGTTTTTAATATTTTCGAAATCTCAGTATATTGCGCGATATTTATGATGGCTATATTCTCGATGATTACAGGTGTCGTGGATTAGAAAAGCAGACTTGCACATTTTGACAGTTGGCATACTGACATACACAAATGACCAAAGATTTCAAACTTTACATTTAGACGGGACCGACGAATGGACTTTGAGTATAAGTTCAACGCAAATTAGCGATAGCGGCACTTACGAATGCCAAGTCAGCACAGAACCAAAAATTAGTTTAGCCTTCAAACTGAATGTTGTCGGTAAGCTGTTAAATATAAATCCTTCTATACGTAATATAATGCTGTAACTACGTTGATTCTAGCGGTGCGATTTCTAGTTTTGCAAATTAACCTGGAAACTTTCACGAACTGCGCCATTTACAATTTCTAAATCCTGAAAATTCGCTTTTTTTTTTGTTTTTTTGTTTTTTTGTTTTTTTGTTTTTACTTTGATACCGAAAAAACAAAAACGAAAACAACGAGCTACATTTACAGTGACAAAAGAGAGGAGATTCCCCCGAGTCTACTATTTTACCCGTTTAGGGCATGCGATGTTATGTTCCAATTTTCAATACATAAATTTCCCTTTTTGTTTTTTGCGCCCTTTTCATAAACCGGCCCTATCTTCGACGGTTGATGATTTACAGAACGATCAAATCTCCAAAGACAATGTGCCGGAAAAGCTTACTTCTAAATCAGCGTTCAGACCGTTAGTTCCTTAAAATGAGACCATGGTCTCCGGTTGAGATACATCTAATATTCTCTGGTAAATGGGATAAAAAGCGAAAATAATGAAGGCGAAGATGACTGAATAAAGTAGAGGGAAGAACTTCTCACCGGAATACTTTCACCGAAATTTAATCGAGGCTATTCGATTTTAATGAAAAAATTTTCACAAAGCTGTTCGAAACGAGCAGCTTTAACAAGGACGGAGTTACGCCCGTTTTGCGTCGCCGAATTTTCATTCTCAGTACTCGTCGGTGATTGATGAAAAAATTCATTTTAAATTATACAAAAATTTACATACACTTAAACGGTGAAAAAAAGAACACAATTTAAAATAATTAAAGCATTATAGAAAGAAAAAGTTAATTTTTAATTTATCTCGATGATTAGTGGTGAAAGCGACGAATCGCGATTTTTTCTTGTAATTACAATGAAATTTATTTATTTTTTATGCGTTATCTTTGCAAAAAAAAAAAAGAGTACATTAATGAAGGTACGTACAAGTTTGTCAATCTAATTCCTTCCTGTAAATTTCAGCAACTCCACCACTTTGGAATTCCTTTATTATTGATCCTATTCCGAAAAAGAAGCCTAACTCCTTCCGTCCAATCTCTTTAGCCTCGTATTTAAGAAAACTTTTTGAACACATGATTAATAAACGCCTGGTCAATAATGTTCTTCCCGATAATATGTTTGGTTTCCGCTCTGGCCTTGGTGCCACTGATTGCATATTCCTTTTCCTTTCCGATATCTATAAATCGTTCATTCACAGGAAATTTACCATCGCCGCGTTCGCTGATGTCACCTCTGCCTTTGATAACGTTCACCTCCCTTCTCTACAGAATAAAATGCTTTCCATTAACATCCCCCTCTTGAGTTTACTACCTTAATTATCAATCTTTTCTGGAATAGAACAATTCGTCTTTCTACTCCCTTCTTCGACGATTCCAGATCAATTTTTCGACGCCTTCCGCAAGGATCGTGCTTAAGTTCTACACTTTTCAACATTTACGTTCACAGTCTCGCTACTCTTAACATCCTAAGTCCTTATTCTTCGCTGACGATATTTTCGTCTATTCCTCCTCTAATAATCTTTTTTCTGCCAATGAGGAGCTTAATTTCTCCCTTGCTATTTTGGAATTATCGTCGTCTTCTCTTTATCTTTCTATTTCGCCTGAGAAATCTGCCTCTGTAGTTTTTACATTTCGTCCTTTTAACCGTTCGTTAGTTAACCTTTTCCTGTGTCAACTCCCTATTCCACTAGTTAATTCCTCCTACCTTAGTGTCAATCTCAATAGCAATTTATCTTTTTGCGATTATATCAACTATCTATATACATCGACTCGCAAGAGATTAAATTTCCTAAAAACGTTGTCTCCCCCCGGAAATCGGGTGGCGATCCGTATATTCTCCTCATACTTTATAGATCCATTATCCTTTCTAAATTGGACTATTGTTCTTTTCTTTATGCCAGTGCTCCCAAATTCCTCCTTACCAAACTTGATTGTATCCAAAACTCTTGTCTGTATTGGTGCTCTGAATTCTTCTCCAACTCCTGCTCTCCTGGCCGAAACTGGCTTCCTTCCTTTATCTATTCGAAGACTTTATCTCGGTGAAAGATTTATGATTAAACGTCTTCATATTCCTCACTCGGAACTCGTGAATTTCTATGAATATATTTTGGGGACAACTGGCGTTTCTCTCCACGAAAAATTCCAATTCTTTCACACATCGCCTCCCGACTTGTCCTATTTTCTCACTTTATCCCCTCTCCTGTAACAAATCCGCGTACTTCACTTACAACTTCTTAGAACTGCCGTTTTCTCCTAAGCTATTTTCTCTTCTCTCTAACATTAAATCTTTTCCGCTTCCTGTAATATATAACGAATTTAACCAAACTCTACAATTACTCTTTTCAGCTCGCAGCACGCGGTTTTTACGGATGTCTCAAAATCTGCTTCAGGTGTCAGAGCTGCTTTTATTCTTCCTGATATCAACTATTCGGAGTCTAACTTCTTTCCATTTCTTCTACCTCTTTAGCCCGAATCCATGGCTATTTTACGTGCTATCCTTTCTATATCTTCAACATCCAATTTATCGAAATTCGTCATGTGCTCTGATTTGAAAACCGTTTTATTAGCCATTTCATCTCCCTCAAACCCTCGTCAGATCCAATTATTCTTTATATTCGTCCCTTGATTTACAATTTATTAGCTTCCCGTTCTATCCACATTGACCTGCTTTGGATTCCTGGCCACTGTGGTATAGCTGGTAACGATCTTGCTGACTCATTAGCATGCTCGGTCGCAGTAAATGGTCGTTTCATAGACAGATTTCCCTCCCAATGTCTTTGTTCTCTCTCTTATCTCGCTTATCGTTTTCACCATGACTTTTGGACTGATCTTTATCCATCTCTTTTCTCCAATCCCAACTTCTTTTACCTTGCTAAACAATCCTCTCCACCCACTTCTTCCTAGTTTAATAATTTTCCCTGCGTCAGCCGTTTTTTGTTATTTCTTTCATAATTCGCCTCTGCTTTAATCACAGTCTGCTTCCGGCCTTCCTCTTTCGTTTTAATATAGTTCAGTCTCCCTTGTTTCATCCTGCTATCTTAAATTTGACCTGTGATGTAAATCACCTTCTATTCGAAAGCTCTTCTATCTCCTCAGAACGTGCAGCTCTTTATTCTAATTTGCTTGGCCTTGGCCTCCCGACCTCTTACTGTGCCCACTACATTCTTGCTCTTCCTTCTCCTTCTGTTGTTTCTGTACTGGCTACCTTCATTTCTTCTGTTTCTAATCGCTTCCTGGTATAACTTTCAAATCCCTACGTTTCATCATTTGTTAGTCCTTTGTGTTGCGTAAATGTCCTGAGTTGACGCGCCCAAAAAAAAGATAAAAATATCTGAAAAAAAAGCGCTCTCATTACGTACCAGTTATTCCGCTGTTGTGTCTATTATTCTTCGTGTTTTCAGAACATATCATTGTTTTGAATGTTCGTCCCGCTCAGCGTGCCATCCTTCATTCTAATTTACTAACTCTCGGGCCTTCTACTTCTTATTATCCTGTGTCATTTCCTTTGTTGTTCATTCGGTTCTTCTTTTTACATGCATTACATCAATCTCTGGTCATATTTCCATCTAGCTAACCATTCTTTCTTTTTATTGTTCCTGAACGGAGGAGGTCCTTTGTCGACGTGCTGAAAAAAAAAAAAATACTTACCAGTTTCGAATGTTTGCAATGAAAAACGATGGTTTTTTGCAACGTATAAAGTATTTCGATTATTTTATATATCTTATTCTCGTTCAATTACATGCGTAAATTTTTGTGAAATTTAAAATGAATTAATTTAAAAAACGCGTTCGAGGCCGTGCCCAGAGTAGTACACTGCTCTGTTGTTTTACTAAATTCGAAAAAAAAAATCGTCGCGATGAATACCTAATGCGATAAAAAGAAAAAACAAAAATTACGAATTTTCATATATACTGGTAAATTGATGTGCCCGAAAGAGAACAAGTGCGATAAAGCTGACTATGTGCAGTGTGTAGGCACGAATAAGATTAGCAAAGAGATTTTGCCGCTATACAGGGTTATCGTCTTTACAGTCGTGCGATTATGCCGCTGTCGCGTAGGAACTTAAATGTCCATCTTGGCCGTTAAGTTCCCTCGTGCACACTTTCTCAAGTCGAGAGATGTTATACGACTTGTCACGCAGGAACGCTAATTAAGGTGTAACCTCGAGTAATTGTCATCAGCAGTGATTGAACCTGGTCATGAGAAAACCGTGTTCGACTAATTCAAAAGCGGAATACAATAATTATATTTCTTGGCGCATGCTCGTAGACGACTTCATATTAGGAGTCTGAATTTGCAGAGCTAAGAATAGGATTCAGTGAACGACTTCGTCGTCCTCGCTTTTCTAAGTGCGTCAAAATGACTAGGGGGCACCCGCGGTAAGGTTGGCAGAGTATTTTAAATTTCACCGCAGTACGCACAAATACAGAGTGACAGCCGTTAAAGAATACAGCACGTCCAGGGAATCTTTAACCGCACATTTGCCATGTATACTTTCGAGTAATATTGTATGCATTTTTCTGTAGAATAATCGCTTTGTTACACGTAATACTCTGGCTTCTTGGTAGTATTAACCTTATGGCTTTGCCTGTATAGAAAACTACAAAATATCGAACCAACCTTTCTCCGATATTGCATTTAAAATCGCTATGTTCGTTGTTTGTTTTAATGGCTCGCACTTTTAGGAGCGTAGAATAACGAATTCTTCTTCTCAGCATATTCGCTTCTTTCAATGATAAAAGTTAGAAACATTTTTCATGGCAATTTTATTGCTTCGTAGAGTAGAAAAATTGACCGTTCTATGTAACGGACTTTGCGTGAAAATGCGGAAATTAAATATAAATTCCCTCCTTTTTACAAAACCGGCAAACAGTTCTTAAGGTAATTTTTATTTCGGCGAAATAGCCGCTGCCCTTTCCGAGAATATATACTGCTACCTGTAATAAATCCTTTCCCGGTTCAATTTAAATATTCTTTCGTGAAGTTTCCGTCAAATTTATTCGGTAGCAATGATGTACGCTGTTCGTTCCACTCTCGTTAAAGCATATATTGCCAAACATGCGTTTTTCTTGATGCTTTTCTCCCTACACCGTTTCACGTTAAGAGAATAGAATAACGGCCTGCTCGTTAAGAATCACTTATACCATTCCTTTAAAGCGGCAATTCAAGTACCGGCCTGTAGAACCACATAGCGGTGACAACCGAACTGGATCGTCTTCTGCGGCGACGGAAAAAATAAAAAATTATTTATCGCGCGCAGTCTTGTTTATTTTTTCCGCTAGCTCATTTTCGACTGTAACGGTTATCTCTGCATTTTCTTAAAACGCGAATTAATCAATGTTCCAAAGTGAGTATTTCTTAGAAGCAGCGCGGTTCCGTCGATGGCGACGGAAAAATTTAAAGTGAGTTTCTGGCAAGCGGAAGATTAATTTGAAGAAAAGCAGCCCCGTCATTTTGAACGACTTATTTCGTTTCTCGTACAATTCGGTGTAATTTAAAAACCGGATGAAAAATCAGATTAGCAACTGTCCGATTTAGATTATCGAAAAATCGATTACAACGGGAACAGGTAAATCCGATATTCATCGGATGTTAAAAATCGATTTTTTTTCCTATTCGCAACCCCCGCTACATTTCGCAACCGGATGAAACACACGTCTTCTTCTTCTTCTTTGAGCGTCCTTTCCGTTAACGAAGGTTGGCTACAAGCTTGTTCGAAGATATGCGCCTGTCCATAGTTAAATGTATTAGTTCACATGTTGATTTCCCGGTCCGTTGTTTTTTAACCAAGATCTTAGATCGTTGTCTGCGCCTATCCTTCCTTTCAGTATTATCTGTAGTCTCGCTTCTCATTACGCATAATATAACTGAGCTGCGTTTCTCCTTTTTATGATTGTGTCAGCAGCTCTTGGTTCGGAGTACCTGGTAATGAATGGGTCGGTGTGAAAGCGCGCTCAGCGTTGTTCTCGCCAATGCCAGAGGACGCGGACCTACACCATCCTCGATAATGCATATTTTTCTAAGGAATGCGAGAACCAGTGGAAGACGGAATGCTACTACAACGTATTTACAAAAACATGAAGCCCACAGTCGAACTATGGTGGCCGCCGGAGGGAATATCCCGGCACGATTTTAAGATTCTTAGCCGGCTGTGAATCGACCACGTCACTGTCTCGCACGATCATATAATTAGTAAATCTTCGCTTTCACACATACTTCTCAATGTCCAAAGTTCGCCAAGTTCCAAACGCAACATGGCCTACCCAGTAGCATACAATATTGTCTGGCAAATACCAAAACTAACGTCACAAAGCCTTCGTTAGAACGAGTGGTTTGACCCAACATATATATATATATATATAGTATAAGTTACCACCGTATATGTAACAATGACCTTAGTAGTTACAAACGGTGCATATAAAAAAGGCGCTGAGGAGAATTTAAAAAATAAAAAACACGTTAAAATTAACAACACCAGCAGACGAAAAAATTATAGTATATCGTTTCGTTTGTAATAATTTAATTTTTTCGTGGAAATGATTTTTTTTTTTCTTTTTTTTTTTTTGTTAAATTCGTTGGCGAAAAGCTTTAAAGGTAAATATTTCCTTTGCTAAAGGTTAACTCTTTATTGCTGTTACTGCAATAAGCGACTTACCATCGCTGACTGTTGCGACAATACTCATCCTTGTAACCGATTTTCACTGTATTTCAACATTTATAAACCTTAATGCTAGCGTACCACAGTATATTTTAAGCCGATATTTTCCTTTAAATTTACAATAACATCGTGCTAACTTGTACATATGTACAAAACCCATATATATATATATATATATATATATATATATATATATATATATATATATATGTATAGTATAAGTTGTAAAATGCTATAAATTAGAACTGAAATTATTCTCGATTGTCGAAATATACAAATAAACTCTAATGACTAAATTTTATTTACGGAGGAGTCACACGCAGCAAAATAAAATGTAAACAGAAAACCATTTTATAAAAATATGTCAATTAATTTCATTTATTATAATCGAAGCATTGAAAAGCAAACTACAAAATCTTATGAAAAAACGGAACTTATTATTTCGTTCACAATTTAAATGTCTTACATCAAGAGGAGCCTATGTAACAAAAACACTAACACCAGTGCCGGATTAACCACGTAGCAAGAGTAGCAATGCCCCGCGCAGAAAGGGGCTCCGCGTATCCAGACCCGCCACCGCCTGGGTGTAATTTTTTGAGTAAAACACCGTGGTATATATTGAATTTACTAAATGTCACTAAAACGTGAAACGTTACATCTTTTCCAACCAAGAATCTATTGCCGACAATATTTATCCGTTTATTTCGTTGGCGAAAATAAAACACATAATTTCATAAGGTAAATGCACAAGTTCTACAAAAAGTCGCTCGCATAAATGTACAGAATTTTAATCGGCCTGATAATTAGTTCTACAAAAGTTCTGACATGTGCGAGCACTCCTATGAGACACTCAGTATGGATGCGTAGTAGAATTGAAATAGCTCGATTCAAAATGTCGAAACTGTCTATTTGTAATCCTTAGAGTTCACATTATTTTTATTATAATTTAGCAATCATATACCAAAAAATTATTTTCTAGTAATAAGTCTATATAAGTTATAAAAGTAATGAGAGATTTCCTGCAATTAAATTTCTCATAACCATTTCGTAATCCTGAAATAGTAAGATCGTTACCAATTTCGTTCACAAATAATTTGCAGTGTACCCGGTTCAAACTTTTAGAAAGGATTGTGACATGTTCCATCGTGGTATTAAAATAAGCTAAATATTTTCTTAACTGGGATAAATGTTTTTTTTTCCCCCGAAAAGAGCTCTCAATTACCGAATTTGACGTTTTTATGGCCCAATATATTCAAACTTATGCCCATGTAGGAAAAGGACAGACATCATATTTATCTAAAACAACATGCGAGGAATTTATCAAATTAATTACATCAAGAATGCTGGATCAAATTATTTGCGAAATTAAGAGATCGAGGTATTATTCAGTGTCATTAGATTCTACTCCAGATATATCGGATGTAGACCAACTGACTCTGATAGTGCGCTATGTTCTACATCTGGGCCAGTTGAGAGATTTGTTAAGTTCTTAGACATAGAAGGCCATACTGCTGAACAACTTTCCCAAAGTTTACTAGATTTCTTAAGTAAGAATGGCATTGATATCGAAGATTGTCGTGGACAAAGTTACGATAATGTCAGTAAGATGAGCGGAAAATACAGCGGCCTGCAAGCACGAATTAAAGGAATAAATAAGTATGCAGAATACATTCCCTGTCTTGCACATTCATTAAATTTAGTTGCTAAGTGCGCTGTAGATCGTTGTACAGAAGCATTATTTTTTTTCGATTTTATTGAAAATCTTTATAATTTATTTTCTGCTTCTACACACCGTCGGGGTCTTCTTACGAAAGCTCTTACTTCAAAAATTCCAATTTGAAAAGCTTGTCGGATACTAAGTGGTCCGCCAGAGCTAATGCTATGAAGGAACTTTTATGTGGTTTTACCACTATCAAGCAAGTGTTGGATGACATTTGCAATAATATAGATCAAAAGGCAGAGTGTCGTAATCAAGCTTACGGACTAGTTTCAAAAATGAATAAGTTGGAAACGGGAATAATGGCAATTACGTGGAATGGTACCCTAGAACGCGTAGAAACGACTATTGCGTCGCTGCAATTGTCCAGTATAGACCTTAATACAGGGCACACCCTTTATGAATCATTATATGGATATGTCCAAACAATGCAATCCACATTTTCAGATATTGAAGCAAAAACCAAAGATCTGACAGGCTACCATGAATATCAGCAACAAACTTCAAGACGACGCAAGCGAAACACAAAGTATGACCATTTCAGCGATTCTAGTACACTTGACAAATTTGTTGAAAATGAAACACCTGGTAAACATTTTTAAATTGAGGTGTTTGTTGTCATTATTGATAACACACTATCTGCTTTAGATAAACGCATGAAAGCATACCGAAAACTTAGTAATGTTTTCGGAATATTTCGACAGTTAAAATCTATTACAGCAATTTTGAAAAAAACTCCAATTATGGCATTGTGCTCATGCAAATGATTTGGAAGACAGTCTAGACGACGAATTAGTGCAGTTTGCCGAGCTACTGAAAACGGATGCGGAGTTCAAAAAACGAAGCTCTGGAAATTCAATATTATAAATTTCTAATGGAAAATTCATTAGAATCATGTTTGTCCAATTTAGAAATTGCTTTGCGCATTTATTTGTCTTTCATGATGACTTTAGTCAGTGACGAACGTTCATTTTCGACATTGAAGCGTATAAAAAATGAATTAAGGTGGAACACGATGAGTCAAGAACGTCTGAATTATGTCTCTTTGATGAATGTAGAATATGATTTGCTCAGAGAAATTGATATTCGTATCGTATTATCTCTAAATTCGCCCACATTAAATCTGAAAAAGTTTAAAAAATAATAAAGGTTCGTCGTTATTAATCGTCAGTTTTAAAATGTTAGTTTCGTATCAAAATTATTCTAAATTTTCAGGGTAATCTCAACTCTGACTTTTTGTAGTTTTTCAAAGGCTAACAGGACCTATTGTAATCTACTTTACTATTAAACACTAACATAATTTCTTATAGATGGCAAATAAACATATTGGGTATTGCATTATTGTTTTACCACTTTACACTTAAGAACTCAGTAGATCAAGGGCCCCTCGACAGAATTTGCTACGGGCCCCGCGCTTGGTTAATCCGTCACTGACTAACACAATATCATGCACATATCCTTCTGATGCACCACTGCACTATATTTACATGAGTACACTAAAAGAATCTTAATTTTCAACATATTTTCGAATATTACTTTTAACCTTGAATTTAAATAATATATATGCGCAAAATGTTAGACTTGACTTTTTTTAAATTTAATCCAGAGTGCTCTCGTGCATAAACATATACTAAAAAAAAAAAAAAATTTCTCCACTCTAGTCGTCCTTTAGATTTTTTCACTTGAAAAGAGATCTCTCAGCAGAAGCGTGTAATAGCGCTAGAAAATAAAGGTTAAAGGTAATATTCGAATGTTGCTGTGAACCTTAGCTTCACAATTCCCGACGCTCTGCTAAAGGTATGGCACTGACTTTACTTTACTTTACCTCGTAAAAGATTAAGTAGAATAAATGTAGGCAGTTGTATGTGAGAAATTGTATTAGAGCACGGCTTAAATTCGGAAGGAAAAAACAACTGTCATAAGTACCGAAAAGCGATGAGGAAATTAAGAAAAGAACATAAACAAACTGATATTCATTAGTGTCGCAAACGAATAGCCGAGCTGCCATTTCAAGCGGGGCGGGTATTTTTGAATTAATGACCAGACCGCCGGTTTATAATGCGGTTCTAGAAAACGAAAAAATTTCCCTTCTTACGAAAGTGTGCGTCAAGTATGAATATTTTAGCATATTCTTTTGCTATCCGCGCAACCAGACTGAATTTCTCATCTGCTCCACCTTTGCCGTCTAATGCTGAATTACGTTTCAGTCAATCTAGATATGTCTATAGTGAAACCACAACGAATCCGGGTCGCCGAACGCGCGCCCTGTTCACTGTAATGCAAACGCAAATAACGAAAAATGCATTACACTCTGAAGATGTATGTCGCATAACCATTATTAATTCTGCCGTTTTAGTCAACGCATCAGTTTGTGAACGTGAATAAAGCAATTGATATGTTCGATTTCCGCACACAGTAGCACCACCACTGCTGGTGAGCGGCGGGTGTTTATGCTGCCGGAAGCATTTATAACCACAGAAAAGATGGATTATGTGTCGTTCACTGCTGTTACGGTAAGCTCACATCATTACGCTGGAATCGAATATGATTGGATAAACTTTTCACGTTAATGAACCTACACGACTGCATACCTTGAGGAGGAGGAGGAGGAGAACGACGACAGGTGCAATTGAGAAATAATGTCGTTCTTAAAATAAAATCGCAGAAAGCTTTCGCGAGAAGTATCTCTCAGATGTGTTGACACCCTAGTTGTAGAAGATTAACTTCTATCTAGTTGGGGAGGCTGATGTATGTATATGTATTATCGGTACCATTCGGTCCCTAATCCGGTTGACTTACTAACTCGGCGGATTACACTGAGCAAACGTCGGGGTCGCTACAGATGCAACTTCTCCAGTTGGGTTTTTGTAATTTAGCAAGGACAGTACTTTTATCTGTCAGATGATTGAATATAATTTAAGCAAAACGAATGGAATAGAACGATCAGGCAAAACCGACAAAACGGGGACATGATCTGCATTTTGGAAAGAGATGCGAACACAGCGGTTTTGAATTCAGCCTGAGAGGGTACGAGATAACCGCATTCTACAAGAAAACGAGGTAGCTTATAAACGCGAAATTTATTCTACCATTGTGGCAGTGCTGAATTGTTCGTAATTTCTTCTGCAAATTTTCTTCCGAGTAATAATCGCTATTGCAAATTATCTCATCTTTAACGGCATGATGAGTACACGTATATTCCCACCATTGCCAAGCCAATGCTGGTATTTTTTTTTTTTTAGCCGGTAGTGTCTTAACGAACTGAAAAAAAAAACAAAACATATATACATATATAATAAACAATTTGCCAATAAATATTTTAAAGTTCACTTAAAACGTTTTTACAACTCCGAATCGATGGCTAGAGCTTTCAAGACTCTAAATTACGTTTCGCAAAGACTCGATCGCAGTCCAGTTAATATACGGAGTTATCGAAATTGACGAAAGCTTTTTACTCGTGCCATCAGGAAAAACGGTACAGACACTGATGACCTGGTTAAGTGTGAAAAAATATGTAACCAAGCGCCGTTCACCGACTTGATATTAAATCTTTCACAAGAATGACGATGTTCATAAAAGAGCACAATGGGTATTCCGTCAATTTTGGTTATGATACAATCTCGTATTCGGTCGAATTCGGAAAACAATCGACACCACGAGTATGACTGCAATACCCCTCCGAAACTGGTCGGCAGTTATTTCAAATTAACTAGTAGGTTGTTTTATAAATTCAAGTTATATTATTTAAATTTTTATACTTTTAATTCGGCACTAATCGTGTTTTTACCGTTTTGGATTGTCAGTGCACCGTGTAAATACCTACATCGAATATGTATTATACCCTAAATTATACATAAATGCAACATGAGTGAATCTTTTTGTGCAGTTAAACCATTCACTTCATATTATGTGTAATATTGATACAAAAAGAGGAAGAGAATATAAGAGAACACCATAAGGAAATTGTTTTAGAAAGATGCAACGAGAAAAATTTGTAAAAAAATGAAATGGAATTCGAACTTTCACGAAATAGCTGCGTACACTTACTTCACCGGCATCTAAATGATTTTTCTTTCTTTCGCAGAAAATCGAATTCATTTTGAAACCGAAGTTACGCAAATACTAAAATTACCAAATATATTAAAACAAAACAACAACGATAATATTATAGCAAATAGATAAACGGTAAGTAATTATCTGTGAGAACAATATTTTCGGACCTAGCCTACCCCGCTGGCTAAAAGTGGAAACCTACCGTGAGCTAAATATTAAAGTTGATCTCATACACGTATAGATTAAAATTCGGCACGTGGCATTTCTAGATGAATTTAGAGACCAATTTTAGAAAAGATGCACGGTTGAAAAGGTGCGGTACCTCTAACATATTTTAAAATGGGGAATTTATCTCGCGTTAATCTCAATTTTGTAACTTCTTTTTTACCTTTCTTTTTTTTTTTTTTTTGCTATTTTCGATTTACCGTGTGTTATTTTTTCGCTTTTACTTTTTATTAATCAACAGAATTATTCTTTAAGTTTTCGTTATTGTTTACTTAATCAGGAATGTGTTTCCCCCCTTTAAGCACATACTGTATTAAACCGACGCCACGGAGTTATTAATGGTTTCGTTTTGATTTCATGGTGCGCAGCTAATATTAACTTTACATATCTCGATTAACGAAACCGTACAAAAAAGAATAATTATATTTCGAAAAAAATTTCGACAAATTTTTTTATTTTGTACGATTTTTATATTCATAATTTATTCGAAAAAAAAAGAAACCGCGTAAGTAATTAATTTGTAGCGAATTCTTTTTTAACCCGTTGTTGAATTACGGAGTATTAAAATATAATCGCGAAAAAAGGCAAATAAAAACGGTAGGTTATACTTTTTTCGCAAGGCGAAGAGACTTCAAAGCGAGAAAAAAGATCGGATTTTAGTATGAGTAGAAATACGGCTTTTTAATATGGGAAGGGCAAAAATATGTGCATCTCAGTAAAAGAAAAGGATTAAGGGTCAACAGTAGAGGACCCTTGAAAGAAAGAAACCACTGGAAAAGAATGTCGTCGGCACCATCAAAATCGTAAGCGGAGGAACAGCGGGGTGAATCAAAAAGAGAAGAAAATAGAAGAAATACTACGAAGGATACGCTGACACGAATAAGATATAGGTGTAAAAAACAAAGAGGAACCGAATGAGATCGAATTTAAGTTAAAAATGGGACATGAAAGTGAATCGTTACGATAAGAAGACTACTAGGCTGGCAATTTTTATTAATAAATCGACCGTTAATTGGAATTTTCTTTGTCGAACGTTCTCTTAAACTTGGCGCGGCCCCTTATTCGTTTATTTGGCATGTAAGATTTCCGGCCAAAAGCCGACAATTAGAATCTTACTTCTAAAAATTCCCACCTCAAAGTAGGTGCGCGATACGTCCGACGTTCGGTAGAAATGAAATTTACAACGGGGCATGCTGGAAAACAAAAGAAGGGGGAAATAAATAGAGATTTGGAAAAGTCGGGAAAAGCAATAAGGGCCGAATTTCTTTTCGGTAATAAATAGTTTTTTCATTATCTGGTAAAAGTTAATGTTGATGGCTGCTCGAAGGCGCAGCGCTTCGGAATGTGCTTCGCGGCGGAGTAACTAATAGCCGTTTTCGCACTGGTTCCGTACCGATATTGCCGGTGGTTTACTCGTTTCGTGTCGGTTTCTAAACATTTTCAGGCATACCGTTAACGGTGCACTTACGCTATTCTAATCGTGCGCGTTTAGAACATTTCGCTGGCTCGGCTCCATTATCGCCGTTTCACCTATTTGATAACGAGAAAGTTCTCCTATCGCGTTATTATCAACTCCGGTACCGTCGCCAATCTCATTTTTACCGCAAACGTGCCGCCCCGTTAACGGCCAACTGCGGATCGTGTTTACTTTTTTAATCTTTTTTTTTCCGCGCAATCCGTGGCGCTTTGGTGTACTTCTTCGCCGTTTCCTAACGTTATTCTATTACCTGTAGAACTCTGCTGGTAATAAAATGCCTAAGCTCTCACTTCTCTCGGCACAGTACCCGGAAACGGATTGTGCCAATCGCTTCCGAGTGGCACGCAACTGCTGCTATTGCTCCCGCTACCGTAGTGACTTTGGTTCGTGGTACCGCCGGTCGCATGCTGATTGTCAAGTATATACGCGTGACGCGCATATACCGCGTCAAAATTCTCTCCGGAAGAAAAATATCATCCTTTAAATATTATATTATAAACCTCGCCCCGTAACTTCCTAAAACACGGACCCGTCTGTTTTGTCTGGCTCCCTAGGCTGAGATTGCGCAGAATAAACAGTGTAGAAAAACAGTAAAGTTCGTGTATTCGCACAACAAACACCGAATGGCAAAAGTAGAGGGCAACCGTCGTCTTCATTGCGAAGAATGTTTCTAGAATACAAAAAGTTATATTTACCTAGAATCCACATCTAAGCCCGCGAAGAGGCTAGGAATGTTGTGTTTCGGATACGCAAAACGCGGATCAAGCCAAACCTTGGCAAGAAAATGTATCTGTAAAATCTGTAAAGGAGAATTTTAAAAATACCTCAGATTAAAATCAGGAATGAGGAAGTATTCCGTAAAATAAATACGAGTTAAATCACGCGCATAAGTAGAAGAGAAAAAAAAAACAGTACCAGCGGTCGAGATTGATCATCGAAGATCATCGGGAAAAGGAGGCAACACTGAGGATTTCGCGATGTTCATCGAGACAAGCATCTTTTATGGAGCCGCGTTTTCAGGTGTCGCACTGTAAATCACTTACCTTCGATAATGGAGAATAGCGCACCTTTTTCCTCTCTCCCGTATTGCGTACTATTTCCACACAATTTCCACACAATTTTCATCGATGCCGTTTTGTGCGAACTTCTTTTAGTTTTACGCGTAGGGGATAAGGATATATCTGCGAAAATCGTGCAAAATTATATATCATTTCGAGCGATGATATCGTTTATGGTCCTAAAAAAGTAATATGCTGTTGACCGGTTTTCTCGTAATCCAGTTATTTAAGGTTATTTAGGTTTTCCGGAACAATTCTTCTACGCCACACAATTATTCTCACCGCACTTATTACATCGCGAAAAAGAAGAAACGTTTCCTGTAATCTATAAAGGGTGCAGAAATATATAATATTCGTCAGTTGCTCCTCCCGATGAACTCTGTTCCCGAACTTTTCTGTTATTTTTACAAATAACTGTTAAATTGAGTGTTGCGCCCGGAAGCAAGAGACTACATTATATATGACACGGTGATACAATGTGAAAATTTCGCGCGACGGAACTTATTACATAGAGGAACATTAAACAAATGTCCTCGTTTAGACTCGCAGCGAATACATTTCTGTTTTTACGAGTGATAGGCAATGGAAAATAATTACAATGAATACAAACATTTTCTTTATGAATTATATGAAGGGTAGAAGAATATAATTAGTGACGGTTTATATTTTTATCAGTTATGGAAACGAAAAGCCAATATCGTTCTAGTTTTCTCGATGTGACGAATAGAGCTCTTAGTTAAACACGTATGAACTAATAGAATGTGAACGTATATTACAGATTAAGAAAAATAATAATGGTTGAATCAATAAAAGGCGAATGCAGACGTACCGAACAAGTTCACCCGATTGCTAATACCGATAAATCAGAAATCATCCGTAAGTTGATTATTGTTCAGCGTATCTTGTTAGCCCCCCCCTCCCGAAATGCCTGCGAAATAATAACTGCTTGAATTAAATGGACCGAAATTCGGAATAAATTTATTTGACAAAAGAAAAGAAAATTGAAATTTTTATGAATTCTATGGAAACGACTATTTTTTATTTGCTTTCACTGTAGTGTTCAAATATTGCATATACAATAATTTGTCTAGAAGGCTTGAGTGTACCATTTATAAATAAATCAATTTCATAAGAATACACACACATTATATTTTTGTAATTCCTCCCGAAAATTTTAGGTCGAGATACGGCCCTGTTGTATAGTGCCGACAGGAATAACACCAATGCAATATGAAATAGAAAATCCCATAGTCGCTTTTTTAATTAAACCGTATAGATCATAAGTTCGATGGACAAAGTAAAAAATCAAGATATATTAAATAGAATATCTGAAAAGAGGTTATTACTTGACCGGGTACGCAAGACACGGGGCTAAATTGGATGACGACATGACGGATTACTTCGAGTTGTACTGGAAGGCAAAATACCTCGTAGACGAAGGGGCAGAAATTCGTATGTCACATCGTTACTAAAAGATACAGGGCTGAACAGTTACGCGAATTTAAAGAGGGCTGCGAAAAGCCGGGAATACTGGACAAGGATCATCATGGATAAAAACCAGTTTTAGGACTGAACCATGCAGAAAGATAGATAGATCATTCCCATTCGCATCAATAACATTTTATAACGATAATTTCCTTTCTAAATGTCGAGATAATCTGAAACATTTTACACGTGTATTAATCTAGATGAAAATTCGACGAGGACTACTAAACGAAAATTAAAGATTATTTTCTAAACGTACACGATAGATTAGGTAAATTCAATTTTACTCTGGAATTATAATTTATATCAGTTCTTTTGAATATTATCCGTATAAAAGAAGATACCCAATCTGTTAAGACTTTGTAATAACTGCGATTAAACATATTATGTATTTTTAAAAGATGTGTAACTCTATTCAAACGAAGAAATTACACACAGCCATATAGATTAAGTAACGAATTTGAATAAAAATAGAATGTAGGAAAGTTAAAATTATTTTGAAATGCAATAAATTTACATAATACTCGCGCTAATACAAGAAAACCATTTTCGCCGAAAGTTCGCATATGTTTAAAATAAAACTCACGCAATTTATATTATTAAAAACAATAATTTTGAACTGTATGAGGTTATGATCAACATATTAATAAATAAGAAATATTAATTAGAAAGAAACGTCGTGTGCGAGTGTCCTAAGAAGTGTTCAAGAAATGCACTACATGTAATCGACGGGAAAAGAAACATGGTTTTCAACTTGAAATATCGGATAAAAACACGAAGCTAAAAGAGTAGACGCGACAGAATAGTGCAACTCAAGTGCAGATATATCGGCCATGTCATCAGGGTCACCCTCTTTCGGACGCGATTTATCGGGCGCAGCCTCTTTCGGGCGCAGGCGAACTCAGACCTTTTTACAGACCACCTACGGTGATTTTCAGGTATCATCCGTTAAACGTAATCATCTGTGTTAGTGAGAATCACGAGTTACCAAATACTGCTATTAGAAATTCCGTTCAAAAAATAACGTTCTTCGTTAACGATTTAGTTTTTCCGCGCGTACAGCATGTTATATATGCATACACATATGTAATCACAAAATACATATTTTACATGATTTTGTTTGGTTATTCGCTTTTTTAAAATATTCTCTATTTTTTTTTTGAAATAACGACTCAGCGTGAAATACTCATAAACAGATTTTCGCGATGTAAATGTAACAGTTCTGTTAGCAATAGTGATACGAAACGGACGAAAATTATTAATATTAATAATCGGTCAAATGAATTGTCGGTTTTCTTCATTTTTTTTTTTTGCTAACGTATAGTCAACCGTATTTAAAAAATTACAAACTATCAACTCTACGCCATTTAAAGTGTAAAATAACTGGATTGAATTTGCTTTCCTTATATTATCTTTCTCTTTTATTCGTATCTAGCAAGTTTATTTGAGGATACGTTTATTGAAGTTTTTTTTGTTATCTACGATTTTAATTATATATTTAATTCCTTGACGAATCAACCCTGGTTTCAAAGAAATATCGAAAAAGACAAACAAAGGCGCAAGAACTTTGAACATAAACACATTTATGTTAATACTGGGCGAGAAATGAATACGATATTTCAAATTAAAAATTAAATATCTTTGTTTTGAATTTAATATTATGTAAATGTAAATTATGGTAATCTTTAAATTAACTCACAGAATATTTAGTACATGAAACATCCTATCCGGTTAACTTCTTTTTTTTTTTAGTTCGTTTAGAAAAATTTTAAATCTTCAAAACACTGGACTAATATTATTTTCATAAAAATTTTAATAAAGCCAATAAGGAAGAAGCTTTCCTTGTTTTGTTTAATAATGAAGCGAGCGGCTCATAAAAGAATTATAATAATTAGAAAAATCGACTCGGCAATACTTGATGCGTGTTTTGTAGGGAAAAAGAAAAAGTAAAGTAGTAAGTTGAGAAACAGAATCGATTAATTAATTTTCTAGTGCGAAATAGTTTTTAATAAAAAAAGGAAAAGAACCGTCAATGGCTACAACCACTTTGTAATAAACACGTTTGTTAGTTACAAAACGCGTTTTAACCGAATTTTTTTCTCTAGAATTTCGTTTTTTTACTAACTTATCACACTAAATTGCAATAATACTTTCTAAATATTGTCAGTTCAGCTGGGTTGGATTTGAGTAACACAAAGTTTTAAAAAGAATAATTTGCAGATATTCGTTATTTGAATCATCGTTCTATCAATTTACATTAAATATTTATAATAGTAACTTATTTTACTTCTGTTTCTCATCATATCGGCTTTCTTTACTAAAGGTTTTTTGGTTTTATTTCGAGAAAAAAAATAATTCTTTAGTGACGGTAGTGAATAATATGAAAGAAGCTATATTTAGTTCTCTATATGTGCTTATTGGTAATGACTGCAAAACCTAAATGAGAATTACCTTTTTCGACCTCAGTCTTATTTATTTATTTGGGCACGTCAATCAAGGTCCTTTACTCGGTTTGCATTTCGATACTTATGATGTGTTGTTGCAAATACGAAATTATCCGTACACTTGCTTGTTTTCTTTTTGTATTTGCTGAACAGAAAAGTCCCGTTGAGGCAAAATGTGATCAAAACAATAAATGAGTAATTGTTAAAATGAACACGATAGCCTATTTGTTTTTATATAGTTATTTCATTAATTTATTTAGAAGGATTTGTCAGTTAGCCTTAGTATATTTGTTTTTATTTTTGTTCGATTCCTTTCAGTTGCTTTTTTAAATTTAACCTTATTAGCCTAAAAGTAAAACGCACAAAAAGAAAAAAATGTTTAATATTTATGAAAATATAAACTTTCTCCTGCGTGTATGCTTTGTAGTAAAGGAAAACATAAAATTTCGCATGAAGTAGGCATGGAAGAGAGAAGAAGATAAATTTTGAACATATTTATAAGAAAAATAATATTCTAGTCCGTCGTTTTTTTTGTTTCTTTTTTTCACATACGGCTTAAACACAACTGTGCCGATATCAAGCTGAGCCTGTTAAATTAGCTTACAGCATACTACACAAATTACAATGTTTGGTCGTTTAGTAATAACTTAAATTTTCAAAAACCACAAAAATTGGAACAATATCCTCATTATTCTTCGATAAGGAATCAATCTTTCTTATATGAAATGGATACAGTTTTATTTAATAAATAGGTATTTTCTGTAACACGCATAAACAATATTTTAGTTACCAACAATTTGAAACCTATAGTATGTATTGCGATAAAACTGTCGCAAAAAATTATCCCCCTCTTTCCGCAGGAATGATAATTTCGCAAACCATGTATACATATATACAAGGTACAACCAGTGTTCATACAGCTAGTCGAATTAGAAATTATGTTTTTACTCTTTCACGTTTTCCCAACAAAATAAGAGTTTGCAATTATAATATAATAATAATAACATTAATTATAAATATAGAAATAAACGATTTCGAAATCCTACATATAAGTAATAATAATAATACCTATAATACATGCAAACACGAAAGTTAACTAATTACATTGTGCTACACCACGAAGATAATCTTCGAGCTGAAGCTGATTATGATTTGTTGCGACTTTTAACAAACGTTTGTCGCAATCGACATATTTCTCTTTTTTACTCGGTTACTTTTATCAATAAGTCTATGTTTTCTTTATTTTGTTGATATTATATCACGTTCATAGACGAATGACAAAAACCATTATGTGTCAACATCCTTTGCGGCATTCTTTTTTTTTCGGAACAGAAAAGTAAAAATAACAATAATGGCAAGTTTTACACGCATTCATTGTACATTTTGTTATGTTCTTCTGTTAGGAAAATTAACCATTTTCTTAGAAATTAAAAACCGAATAGCCAATCGTACAGGTTATGAACAGTGCAGGTAAATAAATTTCACCTCCTATGAAGCTATTCAGGATTTGGTAAAATAAACAAACTAAAGCGCTACACTTATTTACAGAAAACAGTTTCATTCGTTAATTCTCCGTACTACGGTCATTATTAAGAATAGTCTATTCGAAAAATATACTAGTAATTCTTCTTCCGCCGAAATAATAATAACTGCTTTACAATAGACCTATAGTCAATTCCAAGAAAAATGTTCGAGTTTTTCCATGACAATTTTATTACTTTTTCTTCTTCTTTTAGTCCTACAGATTCGCATATCGTAAAATATTCGAGGTCCTATTCATTACCTCTTTTCAATCACTCGCAGGAAATCCCCCATGGTGAGAACCGAACCGACAAAAAAAAACTGACGCCCGTTTGAGAAACATGAGTAGTTTACAATATATCCATAAAATTATTTTCGGCATATATGTTTTTAGTGCTGTTGTATTTTTTCGGAATACTCACTGGCGATCAATATTTTCTAAAATAATTACATGTAACGGTTATAAAACAAATATATACTTTTAAGAATGTCAAATAGTTGTTTAAAAATCGGAAAATTTTTGTTACTTAATTATGTTAATTTTATTACTAAATGAGCTGTTTTATTGATGTTTTGCATGGTTTAAAAATGGATTCTAGTTTATGTAGGTCATATTTCACAGTAATAAGAAAAAATGATTCCAAGTAATTAATCCGTGTTACATAACGTGCAGAATTAAATATCGAGCTCTAAAATATTTATTTTGCAGGTAACTAGATTTTGAGAAAAAATAAATAAATAAAAAAAAAATATAATATAATTTTATCGCAAATACAGCAAAGTAGTTGAACATAATGTGTCAACCGCCAAAGATATAATATGATAAGTATGAATTATCGTAATTTCAATTTACATAATACTAAATTAAAAACAGGGACAGGTGATTTGGCTCAAACGAATGGGTTCCGTTAAAAATAAACATAAGAATAGAAGAATAATTTCTTAAAAGTAATAAACGATTTTTTTTAGTAGTTTTTCATAATCATTAAAGTTAATTTAATTTAATTTTTTTGCGAATGTAAAAATTTATTATAAAGCACATGGATTTCCTTTGAAAGCAGAAAATCTGTCACAGAGGGAAATTATTCCTATGATCTACTAATTCTTTCTGAAATTTTTTATTGAAATTACCCACTAAACGAATACATAATCAGAACTTCAAGTCTTTATAACCGAAAATAATTCTTTTTGCGATATACGAATGCAAAAGAAGCATTGAAAACAGCTGGTTTATTTTCTAAACAAATTAATTACTAATTTCACGGTTGTTTTTTTGATTCATTACGCCTTAAATATGATAATTATAGAAGAAAAAAAAATTAAAAACTCACTAAGGCTAAACTAGGTCTACTTGGAAAAAAGATGAATTCGAAATGTAACGAGACGAATCGTGTTGCGGCCGAAACGAAATGACCCTCCAGGTAGGTATAAAAAGATTATAAAAAAATGTGATTAATCCTACACCCGGCATAAACATGTAGGTTACTTATTAAGACTTAGTAGCTGGAAAATAAAAAAAAAAATCACGATACTGCATTTTTAATTTTGTGAAAACTATACGCCAAGGTACGCCAGTTTATTAATTAATAAATATTCTAAAAACTTTCAATTATTATATGTATAAAAATTTTCACTGACTGCTTTTACTTGGACTTGGAACGTTAATGTTCACCACACTAAGGTTAATGAATCATTATATAATTACTAAGTCATTAATATTTTTAAGTTAATTCTAAAAACGGGGAATGTGTCAATTTATATATTCTTGCTTGTACAAAATTTCAGGTAAATACAAAAAGATTATAAAAACCGTGATTTTAATTCGTCATTTAATTTGATGAGTCCATGCTATTCAGTAGGAGTGTTATTCTGGGTTGATTAAATCATTTTGCACTGTAGATGTATCTCATATATTTACAGTTTGCCACTTCAGTTACATGTTTATAAATACTAGCGTTCCCCCAATGTTCCAAATTCGACCATAATTATCATTAAAAATTTAAAAAAAACATATATGAATTTGTATATTTCCAAAATTTTTTTCCCATTCTTATACATTCGTTCATTATATATCTGAGAACATATAGTTTTATATGTACTTTCAGTACAAAAATTAAATGACACCTTAAGATTTAGTACACTTTAAAAAAGCCAATAATGATAATATTTAAGAAAAATTAAAACATTTCAATAAGAACAGATTTACTGGTTGCAGCGATTTCCTTCTTTAATTTTTGTATTACTTTTTTATTTAAATACGAAACAAAAAGGATAACTGTTTCCATAATTTTGTGTACTGATAGCTCTAAAGATCATCAATAGTTACTAAACAGAAAAAAAAAGCAAGAAAATCGGTTAATAAAAAGTGGAGAACAGGTACTGAACTGTTTTGTCTTTGCCTATTTATATACAGAAGAAAATTATCCATTATTTTTAAAATAGAATTTCCCGCAGTGCATTTATTGGGAATATTTAAACAAATTTAAGGTTTGAAAGTTTCTTCCTTATTGGCTTTATTAAAATTTTTACAAAAATAATATTAGTCCAGTGTTTTGAAGATTTAAAATTTTTCTAAAGAAAAAAAAAGAGGTTAGCCGGGTAGGATGTTTCATGTACTAAACATTCTGAGAGTTAATTTAAAGATTACCATAATTTACATTTACATAATATTAAATTCAAAACAAAGATATTTAATTTTTAATTTGTAATATTGTATATATTTTTCGCCCAGTATTAACATAAATGTGTTTATGTTTAAAAATTTTTGCGCCTTTGTTTGTCTTTTTCGATATTTTTTTGAAATCAGGGTTGATTCGTCAATGAATTAAATATATAATTAAAATCGTAGATAACAGAAAAAACTTCAATAAACGTATCCTCAAATAAACTTGCTAGATACGAATAAAAGAGAATGATAATATAAGGAATATGTATCAGAAGCAAATTCAATCCAGTTATTTTACACTTTAAATGGCGTAGAGTTGATAGTTTGTAATTTTTTAAATACGGTTAACTATACGTTAGCAAAAAAAAAAAATGAAGAAAACCGACAATTCATTTGACCGATTATTAATATTAATAATTTCCGTCCAGTCTGAGTTCGCCTGCGCCCGAAAGAGGCTGCGCCCGATAGAGTCTGCGCCCGATAGAGTCGCGCCCGCTTTTTCGCGCCCGATAGAGCGGTCCCCATGTCATCATGCCATTGGCGACGTACGAATACAAACAAAACAAAACAAAACAAAAAAAAAAGAGAAAAGTAATAGAAAATCACCTGCGAAAATGACCGGGCTGGACAAAACAAGAATAGTGGTAGATTTTAGTCAATAAGAAAACATAGAGGAGACCTATATTCGAAAGCGGATGTAAAAAGGGGGACCGCTCTTTCGGGCGCGAAAAAGCGGGCGCGGCTCTATCGGGCGCAGGCAAACTCAGACCTTTTATAGACCACCTACGGTGATTTTCAGGTATCATCCGTTAAACGTTATCATCTGTGTTAGTGAGAAACACTAGTAACCAAATACTGCTATTAGAAATTCCGTTCAAAAAATAACGTTCTTCGTTAACGATTTAGTTTTTCAGCGTGTACAGCATGTTATATATGCATACACATATGTAATCACAAAATACATATTTTACATGATTTTCTTTGGTTATTCACTTTTTTAAAATATTTTCTATTTTTTTTGGAATAACGACTTCAGTGTGAAATACTGATAAACAGACTTTCGCGATGTAAATTTAAGAGTTCTGTTAGCAATAGTGATACGAAACGGACGGAAATTATTAATATTAACAATCGGTCCAATGAATTGTCGGTTTTCTTCTTTTTTTTTTTTTTTGCTAGCGTATAGTCAACTGTATTTAAAAAATTACAAACTATCAACTCTACGTCATTTAAAGTGTAACATAACAGGACTGAATTTGGTTTTGATACATATTTCTTATATTATCTTTCTTTTTTATTCGTATCTAGCAAGTTTTTTTTGAGGATACGTTTATTGAAGCTTTTTCTGTTATCTATGATTTTAATTATATATTTAATTCCTTGACGAATCAACCCTGGTTTCAAAAAATATCGAAAAAGACAAGCAAAGGCGCAAAAATTTTTAAACATAAACACATTTATGTTAATACTGGTCGAGAAATATATACGATATTTCAAATTAATAATTAAATATCTTTGTTTTGAATTTAATATTATGTAAATGTAAATTATGGTAATCTTTAAATTAACTCACTGAATGTTCAGTACATGGAACATCCTGCCCGACTAACCTCTTTTTTTTTTTCTTTTAGTTCGTTTAGAAAAATTTTAAATCTTCAAAACACTGAACTAATATTATTTTCGTAAAAATTTTAAAAAATCCAATAAGGAAGAAGCTTTCAAACCTTGAATTTGTTTCAATATTCCCGATAAATGCACTGCGGGAAATTCTTTTTAAAAATAATGGATAATCTTCTTCTGTATATAAATAGGCAAAGACAAAACAGTTCAGTACCTGTTCTCCACTTTTTATTAACCGATTTTCTTGCTTTTTTTTCTGTTTAGTAACTATTGATGATCTTTAGAGCTATCAGTACACAAAATTATGGAAACAGTTATCCTTTTTGTTTCGTATTTAAATAAAAAAGTAATACAAAAATTAAAGAAGGAAATCGCTGCAACCAGTAAATCTGTTCTTATTGAAATGTTTTAATTTTTCTTAATAATTATCATTATTGGCTTTTTTAAAGTGTACTAAATCTTAAGGTGTCATTTAATTTTTGTACTGAAAGTACATATAAAACTATATGTTCTCAGATATATAATGAACGAATGTATAAGAATGGGAAAAAAATTTTGGAAATATACAAATTCATATATGTTTTTTTTTAATTTTTAATGATAATTATGGTCGAATTTGGACCATTGGGGGAACGCTAATATTTATAAACACGTGAATGAAGTGACAAACTGTAAATATATGAGATACTTTTACATTGCAAAATGAGTTAATCAACCATTATGCTCAACCACTTTGCTGTATTTGCGATAAAATTATATTTTATTTATTTTTTATTCATTTATTTATTTTTTCTAAAATCTAGTTACCTCAAAAATAAATATTTTAGAGCTAGATGTTTAATCATGCACGTTATGTAACACGGATTAATTACTTGGAATCTTTTTTTCTTATTATTGTGAAATATGACCTACATAAGCCAAAATTCATTTTTAAAACATGCAAAAACATTAGTAATAAAATGAACATAACTAAGTAACAAAAATTTTCCGATTTTTAAACAAATATTTGACATTCTTAAAAGTATATATTTGTTTTATAACCGTTATATGTAATTCTTTTAGAAAACAGGTAAATAGTGATCGCTAGTGAGTATTCCTAAAAAATACAACAGCACTAAAAGCATATATGCGGAAAATAATTTTATGGATATATTGTAAACTGCTCATATTTCTCAAACGGGCGTCAATTTTTTTTGTTGGTTCGGTTCTCACCATGGGAGATTTCCTGCGAGTGATTGAAAAGAGGTAATGAATAGGACCTCGAATATTTTACAAATATGCGAATCCGTAGGAATAAAAGAAGAAGCAAAAGTGATAAAATCGTCATGGAAAAAATCGTATATTTTTCTTGGAATTGACTATAAGTTTATTGTAAAGCAGTTGTTATTATTTCGGCGGAAGAAGAATTACTAGAATATTTTTCGAATAGACTATTCTTAATAATGACCGTAGTACGGAGAATTAACGAATGAAACTGTTTTCTGTAAATAAGTGTAGCGCTTTAGTTTGTTTATTTTACCAAATCCTGAATAGCTTCATAAGAGGTGAAATTTATTTACCTGCTTGTTCGTAACCCGTACGACTGGCTATTCGGTTTTAAATTTTTAAGAAAATGGTTAATTTTCCTAACAGAAGAACATAACAAAATGTGCAATGAATGCGTGTAAAACATGCCATTATTGTTATTTTTACCTTTCTGTTCCAAAAAAAAAACAGAATGCCGCAAAGGATGTTGACATATAATGGTTTCTGTCATTCGTCTATGAACGTGATATAATATCAACAAAATAAAGAAAACATAATCTTATTGATAAAAGTAACTGAGTAAAAAAAAAGAAATATTTTGATTGTAACAAACGTTTGTTGAATCAGCTCCAGCTTGAAGATTATCTTCGTGGTGTACCACATAAAGTAATTAGTTACCTTTAGTGTTTGCATGTACTATAGGTACTATTATTATTATTTATATGTAAGATTTCGAAATCGTTTATTTCTATATTTGTAATTAATGCTATTATTATTATATTATAATTGCAAACTCTTATTTTGTTGGGAAAACCTGAAAGAGGAAAAACATAATTTCTAATTCGACTAGTTGTATGAACACTCCTTGTACCTTGCAGGTATATATAGTTTGAGAAATTAGCATTCCTGCGGAAAGGGGGGATAATTTTTTTGCGACAGTTTTATCGCAATACATACTATAGGTTTCAAATTGTTGGTAACTTAAATATTGTTTATGCGTGTTACAGAAAATACCTATTTATTAAATAAAACTGTATCCATTTCATATAAGAAAGATTGATTCCTTATCGAAGAATAATGAGGATATTGTTCCAATTTTTGTGGTTTTTGAAAATTTCAGTTATTACTAAACGACCAAACATTGTAATTTGTGTAGTATGCTGTAAGCTAATTTAACAGGCTCAGTTTGATATCGGCACAGTTGTGTTTAAGCCGTACGTGAAAAAAAGAAACAAAATAAAACGACGGACTAGAATATTATTTTTCTTATAAATATGTTCAAAATTTATCCTCTTCTTTCTTTCATATCTACTTCATGCGACATTTTATGTTTTCGTTTACTACAAAACATGCACGCAGGAGCAAGTTCATTTTTTCATAAATATTAAACATTTTTTTCTTTTTTTGCGTTTTACTTTTAGGCCAATAAGGTTAAATCTAAAAAAGCAACCTAAAGTAATCGAACAAAAATAAAAACAAACATACAAAGGCTAACTGGCGAATCATTCTGAATAAATTAATGAAATAACTATCTAAAAACAAATAGACGATCGTGCTCATTTTTGATCACATTTTGCCTCAATGGGACTTTTCTGTTCAGCAAATACAAAAAGAAAACAAGTAAGCGTACGGATAATTTTGTATTTGCAACAACACATCATAAGTATCGAAATGCAAACCGGGTAAAGGTCCTTTTTTTTTTTTTTTTTTTTTGGGATCGCCAGTTGAGGGCATTACGCAGCATAATTTCGTGTTAGTGAGAGAGAGGGAGAAACTGATTAAAATTGAATATTACTGCAAATAGAAGATATGAAGGACGCTATAATAGCAATGATTGCCGGAGATGGAAAGGAAAGAATAAAGGAAGAACTATATGGAGTAGGCAAACCGAGTTTCAGGAGTTGACTATAGAAGTGAGAACGTTCTGTAGATATAGACGCGCATTCAAAGAAGATGTGATTTGTGTCACAGATTAGATCGGAATCATCCGGATGGAAGGAACAAAAGGGAGAAGAGGACATAGAAAAGCGAAAAGAAGATGCCGGAAGACGACTATGATCTAGACGAAGCCTGCAAATGGAAGAGATAAGAAAGCGTGAGAGATGAGGGAAGTCAAGGTACCAAGGGTACGGAGGAGGATGGGTTTGGATGCTAAGGTAGAAGGATTCAGGATTCGAGAATAAAAGAGGATAACTATCGTGCCATCGTCTACGATTGAGGTCCTTGATTGACGTGACTAAATAAATAAATAAGACTGAGGTCGAAAAAGGTAATTCTCATTTAGGTTTTGCAGTCATTACCAATACGCAGCTTCTTTCATATTATTCACTACCGTCACTAAAGAATTTTTTTTTTCGAAATAAAACCAAAAAACCTTTAGTAAAGAAAGCCGATATGATGAGAAACAGAAGTAAAATAAGTTACTATTATAAATATTTAATGTAAATTGATAGAACGATGATTCGAATAACGAATACCTGCGAATTTATTCCTTTTAAAGCTTTGTGTTACTCAAATCCAACCCAGCTGAACTGACAATATTTAGAAAGTATTGTTGCAATTTAGTGTGATAAGTTAGTAAAAAAGGAAATTTTAGAAGAAAAAAATCGGTTAAAACGCGTTTTGTAACTAACAAACATGTAAATTACAAAGTGGTTGTAGCCATTGACGGTTCTCTTCCTATTTTTATTAAACACTATTTCACAGTAGAAAATTACTTAATCGCTTTTGTTCTCAACTTACTTCTTTACTTTTTTCTTTTTCCTTACAAAACATGCATCAAGTATTACCGAGTCGATTTTTCTAATTATTATTATTTTTTTATGAGCCGCTCGCTTTATTATTAGACAAAACAAGAAAAGTTTCTTGCTTATTGGCTTTATTAAAATTTTTATGAAAATAATATTAGTCTAGTGTTTTGAAGATAGGAAATTTTTCTAAACGAACTAAAAGAAAAAAAAAATGTTAGCCGGGCAGGAGGTTTCACGTACTGAACATTCTGTGAGTTAATTTAAAGATTACCGTAATTTACATTTACATAATATTAAATTAAAAGCAAAGATATTTAATTTTTAATTTGTAATATTGTATATATTTTTCGCCCAGTATTAACATAAATGTGTTTATGTTTAAAAATTTTTGCGCCTTTGTTTGTCTTTTTCGATATTTTTTTGAAATCAGGGTTGATTCGTCAATGAATTAAATATATAATTAAAATCGTAGATAACAGAAAAAACTTCAATAAACGTATCCTCAAATAAACTTGCTAGATACGAATAAAAGAGAATGATAATATAAGGAATATGTATCAGAAGCAAATTCAATCCAGTTATTTTACACTTTAAATGGCGTAGAGTTGATAGTTTGTAATTTTTTAAATACGGTTAACTATACGTTAGCAAAAAAAAAAAATGAAGAAAACCGACAATTCATTTGACCGATTATTAATATTAATAATTTTCGTCCGTTTCGTATCACTATTGCTAACAGAACTGTTACATTTACATCGCGAAAATCAGTTTATGAGTATTTCACGCTGAGTCGTTATTTCAAAAAAAAAATAGAGAATATTTTAAAAAAGCGAATAACCAAACAAAATCATGTAAAATATGTATTTTGTGATTACATATGTGTATGCATATATAACATGCTGTACACGCTGAAAAACTAAATCGTTAACGAAGAACGTTATTTTTTGAACGGAATTTCTAATAGCAGTATTTGGTTACTAGTGTTTCTCACTAACACAGATGATAACATTTAACGGATGATACCTGAAAATCACCGTAGGTGGTCTGTAAAAAGGTCTGAGTTCGCCTGCGCCCGAAAGAGGCTGCGCCCGATAGAGTCTGCGCCCGATAGAGTCGCGCCCGCTTTTTCGCGCCCGATAGAGCGGTCCCCATGTCATCATGCCATTGGCGACGTACGAATACAAACAAAACAAAATAAAACAAAAAAAAAAGAGAAAAGTAATAGAAAATCACCTGCGAAAATGACCGGGCTGGACAAAACAAGAATAGTGGTAGATTTTAGTCAATAAGAAAACATAGAGGAGACCTATATTCGAAAGCGGATGTAAAAAGGGGGACCGCTCTTTCGGGCGCGAAAAAGCGGGCGCGGCTCTATCGGGCGCAGGCAAACTCAGACCTTTTATAGACCACCTACGGTGATTTTCAGGTATCATCCGTTAAACGTTATCATCTGTGTTAGTGAGAAACACGAGTTACCAAATACTGCTATCAGAAATTCCGTCCAAAAAATACCATTCTTCGTTAACGATTTAGTTTTCCCGTGCGTATGGCATGTTATATATGCATAAATATATATATATATATATAATCACAAAACACATATTTTACATGATTTTCTTTGGTTATTCACTTTTTTAAAATATTTTCTATTTTTTTTGGAATAACGACTTCAGTGTGAAATACTGATAAACAGACTTTCGCGATGTAAATTTAAGAGTTCTGTTAGCAATAGTGATACGAAACGGACGGAAATTATTAATATTAACAATCGGTCCAATGAATTGTCGGTTTTCTTCTTTTTTTTTTTTTTTTGCTAGCGTATAGTCAACTGTATTTAAAAAATTACAAACTATCAACACTACGTCATTTAAAGTGTAACATAACAGGACTGAATTTGGTTTTGATACATATTTCTTATATTATCTTTCTTTTTTATTCGTATCTAGCAAGTTTTTTTTGAGGATACGTTTATTGAAGCTTTTTCTGTTATCTATGATTTTAATTATATATTTAATTCCTTGACGAATCAACCCTGGTTTCAAAAAATATCGAAAAAGACAAGCAAAGGCGCAAAAATTTTTAAACATAAACACATTTATGTTAATACTGGTCGAGAAATATATACGATATTTCAAATTAATAATTAAATATCTTTGTTTTGAATTTAATATTATGTAAATGTAAATTATGGTAATCTTTAAATTAACTCACTGAATGTTCAGTACATGGAACATCCTGCCCGACTAACCTCTTTTTTTTTTTCTTTTAGTTCGTTTAGAAAAATTTTAAATCTTCAAAACACTGAACTAATATTATTTTCGTAAAAATTTTAAAAAATCCAATAAGGAAGAAGCTTTCAAACCTTGAATTTGTTTCAATATTCCCGATAAATGCACTGCGGGAAATTCTTTTTAAAAATAATGGATAATCTTCTTCTGTATATAAATAGGCAAAGACAAAACAGTTCAGTACCTGTTCTCCACTTTTTATTAACCGATTTTCTTGCTTTTTTTTTCTGTTTAGTAACTATTGATGATCTTTAGAGCTATCAGTACACAAAATTATGGAAACAGTTATCCTTTTTGTTTCGTATTTAAATAAAAAAGTAATACAAAAATTAAAGAAGGAAATCGCTGCAACCAGTAAATCTGTTCTTATTGAAATGTTTTAATTTTTCTTAATAATTATCATTATTGGCTTTTTTAAAGTGTACTAAATCTTAAGGTGTCATTTAATTTTTGTACTGAAAGTACATATAAAACTATATGTTCTCAGATATATAATGAACGAATGTATAAGAATGGGAAAAAAATTTTGGAAATATACAAATTCATATGTGTTTTTTTTTAATTTTTAATGATAATTATGGTCGAATTTGGACCATTGGGGGAACGCTAATATTTATAAACACGTGAATGAAGTGGCAAACTGTAAATATATGAGATACTTTTACATTGCAAAATGAGTTAATCAACCATTATGCTCAACCACTTTGCTGTATTTGCGATAAAATTATATTTTATTTATTTTTTATTCATTTATTTATTTTTTCTAAAATCTAGTTACCTCAAAAATAAATATTTTAGAGCTAGATATTTAATCATGCACGTTATGTAACACGGATTAATTACTTGGAATCTTTTTTTCTTATTATTGTGAAATATGACCTACATAAACCAAAATTCATTTTTAAAACATGCAAAAACATTAGTAATAAAATGAACATAACTAAGTAACAAAAATTTTCCGATTTTTAAACAAATATTTGACATTCTTAAAAGTATATATTTGTTTTATAACCGTTATATGTAATTCTTTTAGAAAACAGGTAAATAGTGATCGCTAGTGAGTATTCCTAAAAAATACAACAGCACTAAAAGCATATATGCGGAAAATAATTTTATGGATATATTGTAAACTGCTCATATTTCTCAAACGGGCGTCAATTTTTTTTGTTGGTTCGGTTCTCACCATGGGAGATTTCCTGCGAGTGATTGAAAAGAGGTAATGAATAGGACCTCGAATATTTTACAAATATGCGAATCCGTAGGAATAAAAGAAGAAGCAAAAGTGATAAAATCGTCATGGAAAAAATCGTATATTTTTCTTGGAATTGACTATAAGTTTATTGTAAAGCAGTTGTTATTATTTCGGCGGAAGAAGAATTACTAGAATATTTTTCGAATAGACTATTCTTAATAATGACCGTAGTACGGAGAATTAACGAATGAAACTGTTTTCTGTAAATAAGTGTAGCGCTTTAGTTTGTTTATTTTACCAAATCCTGAATAGCTTCATAAGAGGTGAAATTTATTTACCTGCTTGTTCGTAACCCGTACGACTGGCTATTCGGTTTTAAATTTTTAAGAAAATGGTTAATTTTCCTAACAGAAGAACATAACAAAATGTGCAATGAATGCGTGTAAAACATGCCATTATTGTTATTTTTACCTTTCTGTTCCAAAAAAAAAACAGAATGCCGCAAAGGATGTTGACATATAATGGTTTCTGTCATTCGTCTATGAACGTGATATAATATCAACAAAATAAAGAAAACATAATCTTATTGATAAAAGTAACTGAGTAAAAAAAAAGAAATATTTTGATTGTAACAAACGTTTGTTGAATCAGCTCCAGCTTGAAGATTATCTTCGTGGTGTACCACATAAAGTAATTAGTTACCTTTAATGTTTGCATGTACTATAGGTACTATTATTATTATTTATATGTAAGATTTCGAAATCGTTTATTTCTATATTTGTAATTAATGCTATTATTATTATATTATAATTGCAAACTCTTATTTTGTTGGGAAAACCTGAAAGAGGAAAAACATAATTTCTAATTCGACTAGTTGTATGAACACTCCTTGTACCTTGCAGGTATATATAGTTTGAGAAATTAGCATTCCTGCGGAAAGGGGGGATAATTTTTTTGCGACAGTTTTATCGCAATACATACTATAGGTTTCAAATTGTTGGTAACTTAAATATTGTTTATGCGTGTTACAGAAAATACCTATTTATTAAATAAAACTGTATCCATTTCATATAAGAAAGATTGATTCCTTATCGAAGAATAATGAGGATATTGTTCCAATTTTTGTGGTTTTTGAAAATTTCAGTTATTACTAAACGACCAAACATTGGAATTTGTGTAGTATGCTGTAAGCTAATTTAACAGGCTCAGTTTGATATCGGCACAGTTGTGTTTAAGCCGTACGTGAAAAAAAGAAACAAAAAAAAACGACGGACTAGAATATTATTTTTCTTATAAATATGTTCAAAATTTATCCTCTTCTTTCTTTCATATCTACTTCATGCGACATTTTATGTTTTCGTTTACTACAAAACATGCACGCAGGAGCAAGTTCATTTTTTCATAAATATTAAACATTTTTTTCTTTTTTTGCGTTTTACTTTTAGGCCAATAAGGTTAAATCTAAAAAAGCAACCTAAAGTAATCGAACAAAAATAAAAACAAACATACAAAGGCTAACTGGCGAATCATTCTGAATAAATTAATGAAATAACTATCTAAAAACAAATAGACGATCGTGCTCATTTTTGATCACATTTTGCCTCAATGGGACTTTTCTGTTCAGCAAATACAAAAAGAAAACAAGTAAGCGTACGGATAATTTTGTATTTGCAACAACACATCATAAGTATCGAAATGCAAACCGGGTAAAGGTCCTTTTTTTTTTTTTTTTTTTTTGGGATCGCCAGTTGAGGGCATTACGCAGCATAATTTCGTGTTAGTGAGAGAGAGGGAGAAACTGATTAAAATTGAATATTACTGCAAATAGAAGATATGAAGGACGCTATAATAGCAATGATTGCCGGAGATGGAAAGGAAAGAATAAAGGAAGCACTATATGGAGTAGGCAAACCGAGTTTCAGGAGTTGACTATAGAAGTGAGAACGTTCTGTAGATATAGACGCGCATTCAAAGAAGATGTGATTTGTGTCACAGATTAGATCGGAATCATCCGGATGGAAGGAACAAAAGGGAGAAGAGGACATAGAAAAGCGAAAAGAAGATGCCGGAAGACGACTATGATCTAGACGAAGCCTGCAAATGGAAGAGATAAGAAAGCGTGAGAGATGAGGGAAGTCAAGGTACCAAGGGTACGGAGGAGGATGGGTTTGGATGCTAAGGTAGAAGGATTCAGGATTCGAGAATAAAAGAGGATAACTATCGTGCCATCGTCTACGATTGAGGTCCTTGATTGACGTGACTAAATAAATAAATAAGACTGAGGTCGAAAAAGGTAATTCTCATTTAGGTTTTGCAGTCATTACCAATAAGCAGCTTCTTTCATATTATTCACTACCGTCACTAAAGAATTTTTTTTTTCGAAATAAAACCAAAAAACCTTTAGTAAAGAAAGCCGATATGATGAGAAACAGAAGTAAAATAAGTTACTATTATAAATATTTAATGTAAATTGATAGAACGATGATTCGAATAACGAATACCTGCGAATTTATTCCTTTTAAAGCTTTGTGTTACTCAAATCCAACCCAGCTGAACTGACAATATTTAGAAAGTATTGTTGCAATTTAGTGTGATAAGTTAGTAAAAAAAGAAATTTTAGAAGAAAAAAATCGGTTAAAACGCGTTTTGTAACTAACAAACATGTAAATTACAAAGTGGTTGTAGCCATTGAAGGTTCTCTTCCTATTTTTATTAAACACTATTTCACAGTAGAAAATTACTTAATCGCTTTTGTTCTCAACTTACTTCTTTACTTTTTTCTTTTTCCTTACAAAACATGCATCAAGTATTACCGAGTCGATTTTTCTAATTATTATTATTTTTTTATGAGCCGCTCGCTTTATTATTAGACAAAACAAGAAAAGTTTCTTGCTTATTGGCTTTATTAAAATTTTTATGAAAATAATATTAGTCCAGTGTTTTGAAGATAGGAAATTTTTCTAAACGAACTAAAAGAAAAAAAAAATGTTAGCCGGGCAGGAGGTTTCACGTACTGAACATTCTGTGAGTTAATTTAAAGATTACCGTAATTTACATTTACATAATATTAAATTAAAAGCAAAGATATTTAATTTTTAATTTGTAATATCGTATATATTTCTCGCCCAGTATTAACATAAATGTGTTTATGTTTAAAAACTTTCGCGCCTTTGTTTGTCTTTTTCGATATATTTTTGAAACCAGGGTTGATTCGTCAAGGAATTAAATATATAATTAAAATTATAGATAACAGAAAAAACTTCAATAAACGGTCCTCAAATAAATTTGCTAGATACGAATAGAAATAGAAAGATAATATAAGGAATATGCATCAGAAGCAAATTCAATCCAGTTATGTTACACTTTAAATGACGTAGAGTTGATAGTTTGTAATTTTTTAAATACGGTTGACTATACATTAGCAAAAAAAAAAATGAAGAAACCCGACAATGCATTTGACCGATTATTAATATTAATAATTTTCGTCCGTTTCGTATCACTATTTCTAACAGAACTCTTAAATTTACATCGCGAAAGTCTGTTTATGAATATTTCACGCTGAAGTCGTAATTTCAAAAAAAAAAAAAAAAAAAATAGAAAATAATTTAAAAAAGCGAATAACCAAATAAAATCATGTAAAATATGTGTTTTGTGATTATATATATATTTATGCATATATAACATGCTATACGCGCGGAAAAACTAAATCGTTAACGAAGAACGGTATTTTTTGGATGGAATTTCTGATAGCAGTATTTGGTAACTCGTATTTCTCACTAACACAGATGACAACGTTTAACGGATGATACCTGAAAATCACCATAGGTGGTCTGTAAAAAGGTCTGAGCTCGCCTGCGCCCGAAAGAGGCTGCGCCCGATAGAGTCGCGCCCGATAGAGCTGCGCCCGATAAATCGCGCCCGAAAGATCGCGCCCGAAATAGGGTGACCCGTAAAAAGGGCTAATAAAGAAGAAGTATTAGAAAAACAACGGCTTGGTTTCGATCGTCTTGGTCAACGAATTACTTTGCTTATTTCCGCTGCCACAGTACTAGAGGTGGTGTAGCAGTGGCGTCTGAAATTCAACGTTCAGTGCAAATATTACACGCGGAATATGAACGCATGAATATATATATGGACTAAGTGACTCCGAAACATGTCGGCACGTTTTAATTTTTAATTTTAAAAATAATTTCTGTTAAATAAAGATTTTTTATATTGTGTTTAATAAAGTGTTAATACTGAAATGGATGAAAATAATTTTAACCGAATAATATAGAAGAAGTATCTAATTATTCCGCAATGGCTTTCGAAAATAATAAAAACGCGAGTCATTACTTTAAAAGAAATTTATCAAAAAACTAAAAAATCAACTGCTATTGCAACGACATTGAAGGAGCTGAAAGAAGAAAATCGTTTATTAAAGTCCAACAGACTTTTCCTAATTCCGCTATAATTTCGTGGTACAATCCTTTTCATTGATTAAGTAGACCGCGATACGCAAATTCGCTCGATTCGTTAGAAACTTATTTCAACTAATTTTCGATTTTTCTCTTAACGATTTTTCTCTTAACGATTTTTCTCTTAACGATTTTTCTTCGTAAGAGTAACCGCTTGGTTTTACTCGCACTATACCTCTTTCCTGCCTATTGATTTATTGCGATAGAGACAATAATTCGGTTTTTGTCTCAGTACTTACGAAAAGGTAGATTAAACGAAAATAATTCCAAAGAAGATTCATCGCGCGCAAAAATGATAACGATGAAAATGGTTCAATATTCGAATATTTTCGTAGCCTTTAATAGGCAGTCTTTTACGTCTTAATATTGACACTATAGACGATTCTAAATACCACTTTTCATGTTTACAACAACACGGCTATTGCCGCAGTGCTATATTGTTATAACGAAAATCGTTCGCTGTTTGGTACTTGGAAGACAACACTGAAATTCCTAAGCGTAGAAGGTCTCAAAACACTACAATACCATAAAAACGGTCAAACGGATAGATGGAAAAAAATTGAAAAATATTTGTGTTGCACTTCACCGTACTGCGACAGATGCGGAAAAAGCAGCTGTTGCAGATAAATTCAGAGAGTTAACATTCTATTTTTATTTATAGTTTTTTTTTTCTTTTCTTTTTTTAAATTGAGCGAATACGATTTTTGTGAGGACACTCTAGTTATGCCATGTGTAACTGTGTTTCACTGTATTTCTTCTATTTTGTTGTTTCATACCACTTTTACTCTAAATGCGTAGTTTACATTTTTTCCATTATCATTTTAGCGTTTAGATTTTTGAAATTTACTCCGCGATTTAGAAAGTTTTATTAATTTCGCTTCGCACAAATAAATGCTAAAAAGAACATTGTTTGTGTAACCGAGATGTAACCTAAAGGTAGCAATAAAAATAAAAATAAAAATAAAAAAAAATATATATGTATATATGTATAGCATATATATTGACGCCGCAGCTAGCGAACGTGCTGGCTGAAAATCAAAGAAATATGTATAAACATGAATTACCGAACGGAATAGAAATGCAGTCAGTTTATAGTGCAAATGCAACTTTATCATAAAAAATGAAATTAAGCAAGAACGGGTGAAAAGAATAAGAATTAAAAATCTTTGTATATTAATAATTTGGTTAAATTTTAAAAGTTTTCACTTAAAAAATTGCTAACGTAATCTGCTTCCGTAATATTGTGCAACACTCGTTCGAATTAATTTTTCTTTTTTAATTTCTCTTAATTACTGTTCCGCTGATGAATCGGTGAAATTAGTTTTATTTTCTGACTAGCAAATTTCTATTGTTAATCTGGTTTAATTGGACGGTAATCGAACAAAAACCGATCTATCAACGTGATATATACGAAAATTCAACATTTTCCGAAAATCGTAAACGGAGCGCTGATTATCTAACAAATGGCAAAAAAATCAACCCTTTACAAAACCGGTAAACGATTTTTACCTGTCAGTAAATGATTTGCAACACCTCTAATTTCACAAAAACTATCATCAGGTCGCTGTTGACGGAAAGTTAATAATATCCGATTTCTTCGCTGCTGTTTTTTTTGCTCCCTGCACAAGAAGTTGACCCCATTAATTCACTGTTTCCGGAATACACGAATAGAAAAAGAAAACAACGACTAACATTAATTATCGGATTAATTATTCATTCACTTTGCAAGGACAATAACGTTAAAAAACATAAGTAGTAATTTAAATGGTTTCGGTGCAGTTAGTAGACCCATGCTCATAAACATGTGAACACAAGCATTAAATCATAATTTTTTAATCGTTATGAATTAGGTTCCCGTCCTGCTTTTCGCGAGCTCTGATATATGTTCAAACATTCGTAGACTCTTTTTCTCCTTCAGATAAATATACAATAGATTTGAAAAGTCATCGTTTTCACAGTGCACGCCCTATCAGTCAACGTATAACACACATCACGATCGCACTACAAATACTCGTGCTATAATAATATAAACACACAAGAGTAACTTGAAAATGTTTTTACCGTTGTTTTAAATTGTTTCCTTTACGATAGAAATATTATTTCGAGTCCGGCTTCTATCGAAAACATTGTTCTAAAATGAAATGGTTTTGATGAGTCTATTCATCTATTTCCTAGCGCACTGATAGAAAGCTATATATACGCGTGTACCGAGGCCAATGTTACAAAGGCTGTGCTAGTGCAGCACATACACTGCGCAAGTAAAACGAGTTGTTGTTATATCGTCGCTAATGACATTTCAGTTGCTACAAAGCAAATACAAAACTTACTGGAAAAACAATTTGCGCCTCTATTACTCTCGTCGATGTATACACGCCGGCGTACACTCCTATAATCCTAGCAGCTAGCAAGTTAATTCAATTTACAAAAGCGTTTCGTCAAAATCTAGTCCGGGCAAAATAGCACTTGAATTTGGAAATTCTTATAACCGGGACTTCTTCGGCTTAAAATTTAGCTAAAAATCAATGGCATGCAATCCTAAATTTATGGATATGCGGGAGGTGCGGAACCATTGTTTATATCGAGTTTAAAAAAAAAGAAGTGTTTTTTTTTTTCAGTTTTTTTGCGATTATCTCGGTAAATAAGCTCCGAATCGACATGATGTATACTTGACGATTTTGTTCCTGAGTAAATTTTACACAAGAATAGCCTATTGCGAAAATTCACAAAAATTATTTAACATTGCAAAATTAGCGATGAAAATTAAAACAGGCAAAAAGATCAAATTGTTGCCATTCCGTCAATTTTCCTCAAAACTCAATGAAACAACTTTCGGAAAATGTAGCTCTAGGGGTGCTTAAAATAGGTTACCAAGCCGAACTCTAAATAACAATATGGTGGTCTATTGCAAAATGGTAAATTTGAAAACACGATTGCGTATAACTTCGGTCCAGAGATAGCTAACGACATGAGATAAACCGTAATCAAAAGGCAATTGTAATATCCATGTTCTTTTCGAATTTTCAAATTTTTAAATTAACAATTGACCTTGTTATTAACAAAAAACCAAAAAAAAAGCCCGTAATTAAGGACTGCATCTCTTTAATTTTGCAACTTAGAGATTCGCAATAAAATACATCTTTTTACTCTTTAAAAAACATGAATTTAAAAAAACAAATCATCTCAATCCGACCGATAGAAGCTGAGATATTATATTATTACTTTTTTTTATATCTCGTCTTCAAATTAACTTTTTAACTCGATTTTTATTTTGTTACAAACTAGAGCAATTTAGCTACATGCGAAATTTTTTTCGAGTCGATTTGGACAACGGGAGGCTGAATAAACAATCTACAGAAACAGCGTGTCGTGAACGTTGGCCGCACGGCCTCGACGGGGTCAAGAGAGGGAAGCGCTCTGACGTCACGCACGGCTCCGGCGCAGCGTCGGCCGGCTCCTCGAAATCAAAATAGATTGCGCGGCTTAAAATGCATCTACGAAAGCAATTTTTTTTTTCATTTTGCATATTTTTTTCCGTTCTTCCTGGTGGCGCTAACGAAAATTTTTTAAAATTTCAACTTAATGGACTGAGTCGAGTCTTTTTTTGGTACAAAGAAAACACTGCAGAGCCCCACCGGAAAGAACCGGAAAAAAATGATAAAAGTTTTTATCTATATTTAACTCTTTAAATTGTCCGCAGTAGAAAAATCAGTTTCATAAAGAGAAGAACTAGTAAAAGTATGCGAGTGATAAAACAGATCACTCGGAAAATTTATTAAATGCCTAAAGTAAATTTTGGGTTTTTCTAAATTATTTGAAGAAAAATCTGCCAGTAATTTCCTTTTAACGATAGGGGCCGATCAGTTTCAATGGATTTTTACCCAATATTCATTCGGCACGCAACTCATTACGGGAATCATTTAAAAGTAGTTTTCTTTTAATTTATAGTTCCATAATTTTACTTTATAAGTCAACTCTTCCCGCTTCGAATTGTTTCCACTATAAGAAGTGGTTTGTTTCGCGTTGAGTAGTAATCGGAGTAATCTAGTCTATTTCGTCGCGTTTTATCAAATCAAATTATAAGATAAGAAGACCCCGTTGAGTTTGTTCTTTTTTGTTACCGGTTCTATTTGCATTATCATTTTAATAACTATGTCAGTGCTGACACCGAGCCCATTTATTAAAAAAAAAAAAAAACTATGCGTTTGTATATAATTTGAAAATAACTTCGGATTAATATTAGTAGGTTATTTATATTGTATTATTTTCTGTTCTTTGCGACTTCATAGTTAAACAATGAATGAAAACTTTAAAAATCTGACCGGCAATTTAGACAAAATTGTGGAATATCTAGTAATAATAATTCGTGTACTTATTAGTAATAAATCAGTTAGTAAAATACATAAGGAATAATGAAGCCGTAAATAATATTGCACTTAAAATCGAAGAAATTAGGAATGCTAATAGTGAAAATATTGACAATCTACTCAAAATTAAAGAAAATTTAATAGCTAACAGTGTCAAGCATCGTTAATTGGTTTTACTAATAAGCATCATACTAACTTGAATAAGGAAAACACGAGTTGGGCTGAAGTGTGTAATCTCAATCGATTGCGAACAGGCCAACGAATGCCGAAAACTTAGAAAATGATTAATTTACCTATATGTAAAGACTGATGATAATGCTAAAGACCTCAGAAACAAATTAAAAGCCAATATTCAACCTGAGACTTTAGGCATTGAAGTGGAACGTATCACATACAAAAGAAATACATTAACCTGTAGCTACTAAACGCAAAGAAGAGGCTAGTAAACTGAAAAAAGTCATACAAGAAAAAATCGAAAATATTCGTATGATTGAGAAGAGAGAACTCCGAATCCGACTATTGTGTTATTTATGATGCTGAGTAAGTAGGCGTGAAAGAAATAGAAGATTAAATTTTAAAATTAATCGATGAAGCACCTGTAACAATAAAGCCACCAAAAATAACAAAGATAAAATATACGTTCGTCTCAAACCTGCTCAGTTTAATAAATTACAAAATAAAAAATTTGTCATCAACTGGTTCTCGCTCAAGTATGAGGAACATAATCCGTAGTACAATGTTATCAAGTGTGTCGGTTTTGGTCACGTGGCAGCTAAGTAACTAGTTAAAGAAAAACTAATTACAATCGCAGAAAAATGCAAAGAAGAAAAATAATGCATCAACTGCGCGACGAGTCAGAGCAGAGGTTCACTCGTTGAGGAAAAAATTAAACCGCTTATTGATGTTTGTATTCATTCATCTTTTGATAGGAAGTGTCCCTGCTTCATAGCCGCAAGTAATGAGGTTAAATCAATGATTAATTATGGCTTCTTTATCTTTTTTAAAAACTCCCCTTTGCGCATGCCAGCAACCGATCTTCCCCCAGAAACGACACGAGGGAAAATAAACAGTTATAGATTCGGTCAGCTATTGATGGAATAAATAAACTGAGGACCGGAAGAACGGAGATTGATGGAAACGATAAGATATTATACACGAAGCGCAATAAGGATTAGGGAGTTTAAGTGATAACAAAGCGGAATACAAAGAGGTACGTTCATTCACCAGAGATGGACATTCAGAGAAGATATGGTCAGGATCGCAGACGGCTTCGTCGTCATGATAAAGAGGGAAACAAAGGGATAGAGCGAGACAAAAACGAAAACGAAAACGTGAGAGAAGAAGAAGGATTAATTAATTATGGCTGAATTTACTGTAAAATTTTTAAACGTAAATAATACTATAGTCTGTCAAAATTTATTTATTCGTGAATGCAGTATGGAATTGTGCGATGTGGCGGTCATTGCATAACTCGTTGAATCAAAAATTACGTGGAGCCAGCAATCTGTACAACAATATTATCAGTGAGAAAACTGAGATCATGATCAGTAATAAATTGATACATGTAGTTCTCTGTATGCTCAGGTACTATAACAATACAACTTAAGAAATTTCTAATTATCGATATTTATCTCCCTTCTAATCGGCCTAGAATGGACGGAATCATGGCAATCGAAAGAATTTGTCAGAAAAATTCTCTATTAACACCTATCTTATTAGGGAGACTTTATTATATACGCAGTTCTTGGTGGGGGAGAATGTATGCAGTAATTTAGACGCTGAACTATTTGAAGAATTTCTTCTTTCCAATCAGTTGGCCGTTTTAAATAGGCGCAATGAATACACTTTTTAAAATCATAACGGAAATAGTACGATTGATCTGATTGCGACCAGGGAATCCGCGGCAGCTAGAGTAACGCTTACCGTCCAGCACTTCGATCTGACCGTTCATCGCATCATCAATGTTGTAGTTTCACTAAAATCAAATGAAATTCTGGAGAACACTTCTATACGGTACTCTGTTGGTTATGAAAAAATAAAAAGAATAATAGATACTAATGTACTTGCTTTAGTGAAAGAACGCATAAAAAATACGATTATCGCTCACGATCTTGATCATGAAATAGATAAATTTCAAAATTTCATAATTAAACCAATTCTATAGTATAGTTAAAAAATATAATCATAACGGCTGGTGGAACCCTAAATTAGAAAAATTTAAAATTACCATAAATCGAGTAAGCAAAAAAAAACTAAATAAAAGTACAATGGATAGTAAACGTATAATTTATAAAATAATATTAAAAGAACCGAATAAGAATTATAAAAAGTTAATCGAGTCAACCAAATTTAATAGATAAAAATAATTTGTCGAAAACTAGAAAGGCCCGGAGGAAAAACCCCATAAAATAGTTTTTGAAAAGTTTAGAAAATTTCAATTTCCAGCTTTAATAGTATTCAACGTAATAATTATTACAAAAAATGAAGATAAATGTACTGCTCTGCTCAACAATTTTTTCCCCAACAAAAGGGATATATTGTTATCCGAGAATTAAAAATTGTCAAAAACGTTAGGAATTTTATTATTAATAATTTGGAATTAACAGCTGTAATTAATAAAATTAATAATAAAAAAGAATCAGCTAGTGATCGTATCTCTAACGCAAAAATCAATTTGGTTTTCGTCATGGTCGTTCAGTGGGTCTCGTTTTTGTTCCATAAATTAAAAAAACAACAACATATATTCGAGCAAACGGTTTTGGGAATATATTCTACATATAATTTACTACAAAAAAATGAGAAAAAAAAAAAATCGATTTTTTGGTCGGTCCTGATGAGAACCTCCCCTTAATATGAGTTCATCAATATCGAAATTAGGCCAAGAAAAAAGAAAAAGAGGGAAAGGAGACTCAGATCTCTACAGAATCAAGAGCTTGAATAACATAAAGAGAAGGAAGGGAGAGAATGAACTAATGGGAATGCCATTTGATAAAAGAAAAGAGTAAAAAGAAGTTTGTCCGATTGTAAGTGACAAATAAACGACCACATTACATGGATCGGAGTCACAAAATAGAGCGACGCATAGGAGGAAAGTCAGAAAACCAAGAGAAACGCGGAAGGGGAGGCTGAATAGACAAGAAATCCAAGTTGGATGACGAGGAAGTGCAAAAAAAGTTAAACCAAAAAAAATAGGCTAAGCAAAGAGTCAACTAACTCGTTTCCCTCCATTTCCACTTACTCCATTTTCTAGTGTTACTTTGGCTCTTTTTTTTTATCTTATCTGCATTACTGTTCATATAACATCATTCACTAGCTGCAATCTGTCCCTATGTCTATTTATTAAAATATTTCAGTCTGCCATGTCGAATGCCAGATGTAGTTTTTATTTTAGAATTGGTAGCGATGTAGTGGCTGACAGGTATTTTTCAATTTATATAGTAGTGATGTAAAACACACTAACACGATCATGATTGCTGATGTACCAGAATTGGCATTTACTACCTACTGTTAAAAAAAAATTGCTTTAATTATTTCAATTTAATCCTTGAGCACAAACAAAATACTTTTGCTGAACATTGTTTTCATCAGAAATGGGGTTTGATAATTATGATTTGAAAAAGTATTAAAAAATGGTTAAATAAGATGTTACAACTAATGAATAGAGCTAGAAAGGCCCAACAAATACTAAATCGATAAAAGTTATACAGATTCAGGTTCATTCAGCCATAGAAGCTAAAATATAGACTTTAAACAGAGAAAAATAGATCGTCTGCTGTTTTTTTTCTCCCCATATGGAATGAACATCTGAGCAGCAGGCCATAGAAAAAAAAAAAAATTGTCAGATCAGCTAGAAAAATGATAAATGATAAAATCTCTATTAGAAAGTAACGTTCTCTACCACTTTTTCCATAGACACAACTTTCTCTATGATTATGCATTCCCGCATTAGCTATTTTGTGCTTTCTTTCTAACACGCATAATCTAACCTAATAACTGCGGCGACAACCAGTGCAAACTACTCCCAATTTTTGAGTGTACTGTGTGCGTGAATGTCAGATCCATATGAGTTTGATATGCACATGTATCCGGGATAAAATTCCCGAATCTGCGATTGAGATCTGGATGCATATCCGAAGAAATAACAAACTTACCCATCACTACTATGTAGTCTCTTTTGCACGTTTTACATGGAAGTTTATATACACCTGAATTATTGAAAAAGTTATTTACCATGATAGATTATTTCAATTAATTCAGTATGAATGCGTTTGTACATATGAAATATTGAAGTCTTTATGTTTAAAAAATGTTGTTATTTTGTAAATAGACGATGATATAGTGAAATATATATACATATACATATTTCACTAAGTTGTTAATTCACAATAATATGCCGAACACGAATAATACTATGTACTATAAAATTACATAAAAAACACAAATCATATTAAAAATATTAAAAAACATCGACACGTTTCGATAAATTACTGCCGTTATCAAGATTGGTTTTCTCTTGTAAATATTACGTTCTAACTTATTATTGTTGATAGTTATTGAGAAATCTATTTAATGCTTTTTTATAAACGAAATAACAATACTTCAAGGGGTTGTCGGTTGTATTTTCCATGTTTGAAAAAAACGTTTGAAAATTTCGAACACGTGATCACATAAGATTGCTTGAAAGAAAAAGCTGCATACTACTTTACGATTATGCGTAAAGATCAACGCGATGAATTCGCGTGTACACTCATTTTACAGTACATTACCGGGAACGTCAGAAAGGCAGCTTCTTTCGGATAGGGGGAAATATCTTTCACACAGATGAATTTCTATCGAAATAAACCTTTTATTGGTTATCGAGCGTGGCTGGAAATTTTTCATTACACCGCGTTCGTGCGAGTTATTTAGCTTTGAAGCGGGTTCGGCATTTTTCGATGAGGAAAAATAAAAAATAAACTCTAACGAAATAAATAAAGAAACTGAAAAAAAGGGTGGATGGGGACAAACAAAAGAAAATTTAAAACGGAAAAAACGAGGTTAGAGAGTTAACTAAATGGTTGCTGCGATGTTCTGGTTCACACCGGCGCGAATGATCCAGAAGGTGAAGCGGAGAAAGAGGCAAAGGCAATAAACCGTAACGAAAGGAAAATGACGTGTAAATACCTTTGGGAGGATCGGGCAAAGTAATGAGAAGTAAAATAGCGAGACAGGATTTCCAGTGTCAGACCGCATCTTCAACGACAGGTGGTAGCACGGTTTCCAAGTCGTTTGCTCGAGGCTGGTTCTATTGCAGGAAAAAGCACTTCCACGCAGCGTGGGAGTAATAGTGGAGAATAGAAGGACGCGGCATAAAGCCCTTTACGAGGAATGTCGAAACTTAAACAAGCGCGGAACAGCTTCAGCAATTGAAGACGCACAACGAAATGTGGCAGTTCCTTTTTTTTTTTTTTTTTTTTTTTTTTTTATGGGGCACTCTTTTCAAACTCTCCGCTCTGTAATTTGTTATTCCTGATCATTTAGCCGGGGAGATGAATTTTTTCTCTTTTTTTTCTACCGTTAATTCACCGAATTAAATACTAGTCCCGTCAAATGATACATGGTTTGCTCGCGAAGCGGGTCGATTAAAATCACAGACGTTCATGTCTAAAGTGTACTTGAGGCGCAAGCTGGTTAAACTTGCCCGAAATGGTTTTACCGTGTCGCTTCGCATTACTGTTCGGCGCTCCAAAGCCTTGTGAACGTCATTTTCCGCGTGGAATAACTGAGAAAAAATAGTTAGGAAGGCGGTGTTCGTTTGAAATGGTCTCGCCTAAAAATTCGGAGGCCGCATCGTTTTTGTGTCAGCTAGCTGAATGCCACGTAATTGCAGAAATTTTCTCAGCTACTTCTTTTTCCTAAATGCATACCACCGTCTATTTAAATATAATTTTATATCGCATTCCAAAAATATGTATATATTGACACCTTAAAATGTCCGATAATTATGAGCTAGGCAATAAAATGGAATCGAAAAAGAAGAACAGCATAGTTTATTTGAAATGTTAATGCAGAACGAACTGTAATTTTTAAAATAAAAATATTATACTTATTCATTAATAAGAATGCAGATAAAACTAAATCGGTAGGTGAAAAAGAAGATTGTAACCAGTGAAATTCATTAAAAAAGTAACTCTACACCGAGCAGTGGAAAATATTATGTATTGAAATAGAAACCACGATTTTTTGCATTTTAATTACAAAAGCAAAATCGCAAAGAAACAAAATAACACACGAATAAAATATAAAATTGTCGACAACTTTCAGTCGCCTGGTACGTAGAATCGCAATTCTCGAACCCAAGTTCAATAAAACAAAAAAAGCACTAAGGTCTATAAAATTCCGGCCAGAATTGCTAAATTTATACTAACATAAAATATTTCATTTGGTAAAAAAATTTTTTAAAGTAAATATTCGTGCGCATTAATTGAAAAAGAAAGGAATTCCAACCAGAACACAATTGGTTTTTACTCAAAAACTCGCGACAATTAATAAAAGCCGCCTTTACACTTTAATATGCTCTTTATTCTTGTAGGCGTCAGACTTCAGCTGAGCCTGGCTGAAATTAAAACTGCGAAGTCGAAAGTGTAAATCTCAATTTATTAACTTTCGAATAAAAATCCGAGCTAAAAAAAGAAATCACACCAATTTCAGCTTTTAATCTTAAATATTTCCTAGTTATTTAAAAAAAAACTTATTTTTGTTTGTTTTTTGTAATAATAAACACAAAAATTAACGAATTTCTTCCCAAATACTAGGAAAGATACAGGAATAAAATATATTTACCCTTCTCGAATATGAACTCAATTTCTTTCAAAACACAACTATAATATATTTTTTCAACTGTGTCCTTTCATCAGTTTTCATTTTTTTTTATTATTGTTTTTTTTTGAGGTGCGTTAACCCAGCGCAAGTGAAATTTATTGAATTGTCAATATGTGGCAGCGGAGAATTCAAACCCGGAACCGACTACACTACAGTAGTTGGCTAATTACCAAATTTCAACAGTAAATGTCGTTTGTGCTATGCTCCGGAATTTTCTCAAATTTTTCGATTTGGTTCAATATTGCGAAACAAAATTAAAAACTGATTTTTTCGGGAAACTTCGTTTGTTCAGACGCACGAATATTATTTCATTATTAAAAATAGATTTTTTAACAAAAAATGCATATTATTGCCACGAAGACATCAATAATATTAATAAATCTTTAAAACAAGTTAAATAAAATTAGTCTTCGCGTCACAATCGTCATTAATTACAACGCAGTTTCTTGTATTACTGAAAATACGCCTGAAAATATTTCTTGACTTTACAATTTTTTACAGATATCTTCCACTCTACCTGTTTATAAAGAACAGTTATAAAATTTATTGGTTTATTTGTTTAAGTAATAGTAATTTGTTCGCTGTTTCAACTCCCTCCCCTCTTTTTTTGATACTTTTACAAAAAATAATAAGTTATAAAATTAAAACTCAAGAATAAAAAAACATCTGTATCACACAAGAATTAATCGGTATGGTAGCAGTTTATGCACTTGGAGGGGCGTTGTTAAAATTAATAAATAAAGTACAAGTAAAACATGTAAAAAAAAGGGAGGAGAAATTAATAGAATCAAAAAAAAAACGGTAGAACCGAAAAGAAACACAAAAAAAGAAAAGTATTTACTTCCGTGCCTGTTCTTTTTCTTTTCGCTGAGTAATTTTATTTTTATATTTAAATAATTTGCGGGTCCCACAAGGCAAATGCCCGTCTGTGGGTTCCCAACATAATTATATCGTTTATTCACCAATATAATACATCTTAATGCTAACACATTATATTGATCTTATATCTATTACTTAATTATACTGAAGCTTTTATTTTCACTGAATTACATCTCATTTTTAAAACAAATACATTCATGCCCAATCGCACATTCTAAAGCAATATTTACTCGTAAGTAAAAATATATGCAGCTAAAGGAAGGAGCTACCGTGCATTTTTTTTTATATACCTTATTTAATTTTTTATGTACCTTATTTAATTTTTGATGTACCTTATTTAATTTTTGATGTACCTTATTTATAATTATTCTCTTTGTTTCTTTCCTTCGTCTATTCTTTTCTCAATCTTTGCACCACGCTATCAACCAAATTTTAATTTTATCTTTCCATATTTTCAAATTGTCTTCGTCTTTAATTTCCTTTGGTATGTGACCCAAAATTTGACCCCAAAATTTCCTCTTCAACATTGTCAATTTTATTGTTAACCCTTTTAGGTCTTATAATAGATAATTTGTCATAGTTTCTAGTCTCATAAACCTTTTCCCTTGTCGGTAATATTCTTTTTTCTGTTTTATATCTTAATAGTTTACTGTAATAAAAAAACATTTTTGGAGACATTTCTTTACTATTATCCCACCAAGTATAGTATCCGTTGTGAGATTCGTATTTCTCCAGTTCGGTAAAATTATTTTTAAACATCTTTTTTGTAGCTTACTAATTTTCCTTAATTCCGTTTTTTTTTGCCTCCCTCCAAATTTCAATTCCGTATCTGATTTTAGACATTATTAATGAGTCAAATTATAATCTTGTGGTTTTGTAATTCATAACTTGTTTTAATTTGTATAAAGCCGGTATAGTCTGCCTGATTTTCCTCGCAATATTATCAATGTGACCTCTCCATGTTAACACCTTATCAAATGTAATTCCAAGATACTTAAAATTATCAACCGTTTCTATCGGGTCACAACAGCAAACTTCCGCTCCATGAAGACAATCTACATTATGCAATACTATTTTGGGAATGAACTTTCTAAATCTACTTGGTGTTCTTACATACATAAATTTTGATTTCTTGGCATTTATTACTAATTTTTTATCGTGTACCCATCTGCAGACCTTATTCAAGTCCGCTTGAAGCATCCTTTGCGCAATTTCTACGTCTCGGTGTTCCATTACCAGAGCAATATCGTCGACATATGTGTAAATTTTGGCATTCGTAACACAGTTTTGTACGGAGTTCAGATAAATTAGAAACAGTAACGGGGCTAATATAGTTCCTTGTCCTACTCCATATTTCGTTTTCCCTATATCGCTATATTCATTCCCCACTTTCACTAAGCATTCCCTTTCATGTAAATAACCTCTAAACCAATTGAGAAATTTCCCTGTTCTGTTCTGTAGAAAATTATTAATCGGCTGTGTTAATATCGGCCTAACCTCAATGTACTTAGAAAGATTGAGCTTTCGCTCTTGGCATACTCTTCTACCGTCAAAAAAAAAAAAAAAAAGAGAAAAAAAATGAATTTCTATTATATAGAATAAAATGGACATCAACGAAAGCACCTTGCGTACATCTAGACGCGAGTTGGGATATTCTTCTTTATAGTGCCATACTCAGCTTCTGAGCGTCGGCGACTACCTATTTGTACATCTCAGCAGTACAGACATAGGTAGTGCACTAGGCAATTGTTATATGCAACGAAGGTGTACAGACGTAAGACTACATTCGGAACTGATAGTAGCCGCTTGTTATCGCGCTACCAGTGCAGTCCCGTGTGGGTCTGCTGTGTACTGACCTAGCGCGTATATGATGTTGAACGTGGTGGTTTGCCATTGCCTTCCACGCGATTATTAGCGATTATTTATTTATTTATTTATTTAATTCTTGTAATAAGTTCGTCGTCGCTCGGGATCGAACCCGTGATCTCCATCTCGGAAGTCAAGCGCTCTAGCAACTAGGCTATCGGTTTGGATATACCACGTTAAAACCGAAATTGTTATGCGACGATTTGGGGAAGAGTTGGAAATTCTGAAGTGTCGGTTAAACACAGTGAAAGATGACATATTTCGGTCACAAAATACGAAATATAAGTTGTAAATTGCAACAAGTCATCATATGAAATTAGTAGGAAAACAATATCCTGGAAATTCGCTGATGTCACGGCTTGAAAATTAAGGAAAACGAACCAAAATGTCATTTGTAGATTTATTCTTGGAAAACAATGGAAAGGAGAAGATGGTCCATCATGGTGTTCACTAACGTCCGATGGGGAAAAACGGATGGAAGAAGGAATAAAAGAATGAATGTAATCGCATTTTTAAATGTATGAAATAATATGAATATACTATGTACAGTTTTTTAACATGGAATGATGACGTGCTGAGTTTATTATTAGTGTTAGGTAACTCAGCCGAGGGCCTTTTCAACGAGGACAGAACTTATAAGCTCGGAGTTTTAGTTAAATGTTTGCAGAAGCAAATTCAAAGTCATTAACTGCCGCACGCATGCAATTTTCGTTAAGAAATCAGTTTTTTCGCACACTTGTATCGCGTAAAATATCCAGTTGAAAATTGTTTCTTTCTAAAGACCGCCGTCAGTACACTTTTAAACGGTTCTTTATCAGATTAAACGATTCAACTGAATTTGTCGGCAAAGAGTGTGCGATACGTATCGGAAGCAAACGGCGCTTAAAAATCACATAAATTCTCTAAATAACGTTGCCGGAGGAATTTCAGGAATTTTTCTAAAGATACCGGAATACATCTTAATCTGCACGGTTTTGGCTACGGCTATATTCTAATAAGAGGGCTAATAGTCGTTGGCGATGATTTCTGCGCGCCAAAATGTTGAATCAGCGTTTCTTTCCCCCTCGTCGCCAATTTGTAGCAATAAAGGCCGGCGACGAATGCTTATCTCTCACTTCACTAGAAACGTTTTACCTTTCCCGGAATATATAATGTAACCCTTTGTGCACTGTCGCTTACTCAGCGCTATTAACTCTCTCAAATTAATTTACCGACACCTTTGCAGTACTCTTACTGCCTCGTAAATTCCCATGCCCGCCCTTTACGGAAGCCTTTACTCCTTCTCTTGACGTCTCTATATATGCACATCTATACACGCACACACACACACACACACACACACACACGCATATATATACATATATATACACGTACATACATATAAACATGCACATATATATATATATATATATATCGGTTATATGTATATCGTTTTCAAAAGAATAGGGGAACACTGCGCGTCTACATTCAAAAGCTGTTTAATATTCATATCTGATTACTTCCTCTTGGAGCCTTTAACTCAACGTCCGCCTGCTACTTTCAATTGTATTTGTCCATTGGAAAAGTCCCAGCTAATGTTTTCCGCTACCTTCGGAAAAATTAATCTAAACGTTCTTTTTTCGCCGTCACGGGTTGCTTCCACCGGAAAAGTCGGTTATTTTTTATTAATGAACTAGTCATTTTGAAATTAATACGACCGGCATGTCACTGCCAAGCGCCGAAAGATTCATAATTATTTTTCGCGACAATAACCTTCGGGAATTTATTGTCCCTTCATCTTTTTTATCTTTTTTATTAGAGGCAGGAGTTAATTTCCGCAAAGTAAATAATACCTGTTCCGCTTCCTTTTTTCTCCCACGTATATTATCTTCTTTTATCATATTTCCCGATGAAACATATTCGAGTAGTGAAACGCTTTCGAACTATTCTCGATAGAACTAATAACGAAATTTCCCGCTAAAAAATATTTAAATATTTGCATGAAATTATCGAACTTTGATACTTCAATATTAATATAAAAGCTATCCGATAATATTAATTTTAATGGAATTTATAATGAAATTTTTCTCATTTAGAATTCTGCAAATCTCTTTTGGACTGTGCATTTGTTATAAGCATGAGAAAGTTTTGTAAAATATTTTCAATCCACTTATCTAATATATTTACTATTTCTTTTTACTGCAGATAATTTAAATTTAAATGACGATTCGATCGCCATTCGTAATTTCTCCGTCAGCAATATTCAACATCGACTAGTAAATTATGTTCGGCATTCCGGATTTCACCAGCGTTATTTGTATCGTGTGTGAATATTGGTAAATTAGAATTTTCTACCCAGTAATCAACAAAATAATCTGAAATAAATTGTAATTTATAATTTGACAATCTTCCATAATAATAAGCTACGCGTGTTTTTTTTTTGTTTTTTTTTTTGGTCCCAGTCCAGATATAACCGGTGGGGTAATTTTATTTGGGTAATATAGTTACAAACATATTACACAGTATTTTGTAGGTTATTTAAAAGTACACAGTATTGTTTGGCAGCAAAAACTGCAATGGTGATGTGAGTACTTAGTCACCAGTGCATATATTTAACTTAATAATAGCTTAGCCTAGAGCTTCCTAACATTACAATACAATACTTTTAAGGGGTATTACATGGAAATTTACCACCTACGTTCTAATATACAGGAATAGATCTTGTTATGTTATAGTTATGATCTACATAATTCACTTATGCCTATATTAATTACAACATAATTCTTAGGCTACCCCCCATTAGAAAAAATGTTCCAAAAAAATTTCCTAAAAAAATGTCCCAATTTCATGTAACGTTTGCTATATTTTATAGGATTTTTGTTATTGCTATTTAAAAAATGTCACAAATTTATGTAACGAAACAATGTCTTAATTTTATATAATGAAAGTTAAATGTTAGGATAGGATTTTTGTGATTATGTTATTTTTTTTGTGTTGATGCCAGTACGAATCACGTTGGAAATTTTGATCATTTTATACAAAATATAGAAGAGAAAGGGACAGGAATGAAAGCAAGAGGGGTTAAGAGACACAGCCCCTTACGAGGCCAAAATGGCCAAGTTATATATATAAATGTATACATTCACGCATACGTACATTCATATATATGCACACACACACACATATACATGCATGTACAATATTAAGGATAAAGTGAATTTATACACTATTACACCCTCATACATGCATATACATACACCGTTTGGGTATTTTGGTTATATCTAATAATGGGGAGGAATATTTCATTCAGTCCCATTATTTAGTATTAATCTTTTCTAAATTATTAAGTGAAAATATTCAAGAAGTCCTTCATAATTTCTTTTGTCTAGGGTGAGTTGTGTGTGGGGGTTAACTTTGAATTTTTCTCTTAAAATTTTTGTAGTAGGGCAGTCAAATATTAAGTGGTGAGTGCGGTCGAGAACATCTGTTCCGCAACATTGACAGCTAGGGCTGTCTGCGAGATTAAGTCTATGCAAATACTCGCCTACCATCCCGTAACCGGAGAGAATTTGCACATTAAAGAAGGTTCTTTTGACATTTTTGAGATTGAGCCTGTTTATTATGTTGGGAAAAAAAGTAAAAGCCTTTAGCGGTATATTGTCTGCATGTTCACCAAATTTCTTCGTTATTTTTGTAGCCAGCCAACTAAATGCGGGGTTTGTATTTTTCTCTGAGAATAAAGTGAAAATTACAATCTAAAATTCTAGCTCCCGGATAGAATCACGGCTCCGAATTACTAGCAACTCGGAATCTTGTTTTATAACTGCTGCCTCACATTTAGGAGACCATAATAAATTCGAAAGACATATATATAAGCGGACTGCATGACTGCATAAAGCGAATAAAATAGGACAAAATATTGCTAAGATCCGGATGAATAATGTTAACATTTAGCAAAATCATCTTGAACAGCTTTTAAATGTACCATCTTAAAGAATAAGAAAATTTAAATTATTTTTTCCAGTTAAAGTAATCGGTCGATCTTTAAAAAACCTAAATTATCCGACGGTTTCAACAAATCGAAATGCAATCAATTCTGCTCCGTTTCTAACAACATACTTCTGATATTGCGCAGTTTATACATTACGATATAGTTCTGTAACAAAATCGCGTATGTTTTAATGTAAATATTAACAAAATCTTCTTTATACATTTACCGAAACAGAAATTTCTTTTTCCATTCCTTTTTCAGCAATTGTTCGAAGAACTCTATTTACATCCACTTCAGCCACGTCTTGAACAAGGAATCTCTTAAAATGTGTCAGTCATAACATTGTAATCTAGTGGGTTTTTATGCGACCTCTATAAATGTAGTCTCTTTGTGTTTTATACGTGTCCAGCATATTTCATTCTGTGATTTCCGATGAAGAATCTTATAGGACACACATATATTATATCTAACTCCTCTATCGGAGTTGATTTGCACATCTCTAATCCACACGACTTATGGCTTGTTCAAAAATAGGCGCACTGTGATGAGCGCATAAATGTATGCCATCTTATACAGAATACAATGTTTTCTGTTTCTCGCGGATGGATGCACAGAAGATGCTTGTGATTACAGATCACTGGCCGTCCTGCCTACTCCTGCTAACCACCGAACAAGAAACCTGATCTCCAAACCAAACACTCAACAGTCTGCTTGAAATGAAGGGGCGGAATTGTTCGGTTTCGTGTATATCCTCCGAGATATTGAGGTCCCCCAAAATGAACGACTAATCAGGCAGCCTGATCAGCCGTATGTACACTCCAATACCGGTACTTACTTCCATCTTCACTGCCTCGGTTTTGTGGGACACCAGTGAGCAGAATCGGAGCGAGCAACGGTTACCTGCGGAGTCTTTCTGTCACAAGACGACAACCACACCTTGGAGGCTGCCAGATAATATCGTCCGAAAAGAGTTTATACTGATCAGTCGCCTATGGATAGGCCTCACCACATTAACACCTAAACAATCTCTCCACCACATCCCCACCAGTACGAAGTTGTTTATTTTGTTCATCTCATCTCGCCGTTCCAACGCTTAATTAAAGACTGTAATTGGTTTACATCAGCTCAGTCACCCCGTCTAATCCAAGAAACATTATTTACACTATTCTCAGATTCACAGTTGGCGGTTGGATCCTTGCAGATTTTCGCACAGTCAGTATCATACAGAGATACATTTAAAGGTAACTGAAAATCAAACTCGCTCGCTAGATTCCGTAAGAGCCATTGCAGGCGAATACGGTAAAAGGGTGTCCGAGGAAATTTAAATAAAAAAAGAAAGAAAAAAAAACAGTTAAAGCAAACGATTAAAAGTAGAAAACGCTCGCTGTTAACAAGAAATTAAACAGAATCCGTTTCAACAATTGAACGAGATGGAAAGAGCCATTCTTTTTTTAAAATGTACAAAAATGCTTTTCGCCTTTATAAGTTAGGAACTTTTGAAAAGCTCAGACAGTTGCAACCTTTTGGTTCACTTTGTTGTTACAGGACTAGTTGCTAGAAGCACACAGCTTTTTTAACCGGCTTATCATGCTCCATTTTCTGATACATGCGATTAAAAATTGGTGTGGCAAATTAATTTCCCATTTCATTAATTCCTCAACGCGTGATTAAAAATCAAATAAAAGCTAAATAACCAGGTGTAATTTTCCGTTATTTTTGATTAGGCTCTGTATAAATTTCGGGCATTATTGTACTTTTTTTTACTCTACTCATATTTATAACTCGGTTTACTCCTCAATTTCTATACTGAAAACACGTTTAAGAGTTATTCGATTAATTTTCTACTTTAACAAAAAAATAAGCACTAATTAATTACTTAATTGAAAAGGAATAAAATTAGCAGTCGCGGTTAAGCATAGTAAGTTTCCTTTCCAGACATCCGATATTATCAGATCACTGAAAATTCCAGTGAATTTTACAATCCTCGCTGATCACCCTTAGTTGTTCTTTCCGGGGCATTTTCTATTTTTTACAGAAATGTCAAAAGTAATTTTCAACGAGAAGATGTGCGTAATTCCTTGCCGTATTGCTGGAGCTACGGGAAAAGTATTTAAATAAGGATGAATTCGTGTAAAATATTTGAATAAGAAAATCATAAAAATGACAATGAAAAAAGGATTGTAGAAGTTTAGATAAAAAATATTTCCTACCCTATGTTGGTAAATTCCAATTGTATTCGGCATTTTTATATTTCATATATTTATATACAAGGTGGTTCAAAAATCATTGCATAATTTTCAAAGAGGTGTGTAATAAACTAGCGCGTCTATGAAAAACGTAATATATTATACGGGTTATACTGATAAGTAACAAAAAGGAAACTTGTGAAGACGGTCATTAGGACTTTTTTTAAAACTTGTAACGTTTGTTCCATTCTTAATAAACTATTCGTGAACAGTAATCAATTTTATGATGTGCAATGACTTCTTTATGTTGGGTAATGCCCTCGACTGGCGATCCCAAAAAAAAAAAGAAAAAAAAGAGACTTCTGGACCACCCAGTATATATACAGCTTTAACATAACTACGAGGTTATCAAGCTAAGCCTATGCCATCAATTACAGAGTATCATTTGGTATACTAAACAATAGAGAAATTCCGGCCGATTAGGTTTCACTGTTATAAATTTAATTGGACTTAAAACTAAAATTTTCATCCTCGCCGATCATTCAGATAAAATAGAAAATTCTGACAAAATTTAAGTTACCAATTAATTAATCGGATATATTGTTTGTTTGTTTTTTTTTGACATTTTAAAAAATATAAATTTATATCATAAAACTTCCAAAACAATAAATCGCGTAAAAATTCCACAGCCGGGGTTCTACACTAGCTGAGTAGCTGATTCTTTTTTTTTCTTTCAATCAATGTATTTTCGTCATTATTATTATTATTATTATTATTATTATTATTATACGATTGAACGGGCGCAGGCTGCACTAACGGGCCATATGCACTTAGGGGCTGGCTAGAGTCTAGATGAGATTTAATAGCTTAAGCGACTGCAAGAACCGGAAAACACCATGGATATGTGAGGAAGATTGAGATAGGAGCTGAGGTAGGGAGGCGGGGAGGCTGTGCTGGGTTCTGAGTGCTGTAAGTGCCTGATAGGATTCATTAAAGTACAAGAAAAATATGAAATATTAAAAATTTTTTAATTTAAAGGGGCGAATTTTGATTTACTCGTATATCCCAAATTGCAAAACGGAAAATTTAAAAGAGATTCCGTAGCTCGTTTTGTAGTAGGTAGAGAGTTTAAGTGTTTTTTGATTGACAGACTTTCAATATCGTAATATAGAAAAAATACACAAAATCTACAAAATTTTAAAATTGAAACGGCTAAAATTTTAAAAATCATACACATCAAGTTGTAAGGCAAAAATATTCCGTGGTAGATCATTTTTTTTAATAGATCTATTTTCGTCATTACGCTATAACTATGAAGTCGTTGAAATTTTAAAATTTAATGGCCAAAATATTAAAAAATACATATACTAAGGTGGAAGACAAAAAATTCGACTAACTAGAAAGTTCACCTTTTCTCGATTAACGTAAATATAAGAAAAATACCAAACTCCTGGAATTTTTAAAATTTAACGACTCAAATTTTAAACTGAAAGAAGCGACGAACCTAAGTGTTTTAAATTTATTATCAACGACCATTAAAATGGAGAAATAAGCTGGTTTTAATTTTTTTGAAGTATTTGCAACACCACTTTATGTTTAGTATATAATGTCGCGAATGAAAAAAAAAAAATAAAAAATAAATAAAAGCAGTACATCAATCGTAAATTAATTAGTGACGAATTTTCTTGGAACTGAATGAGTTAAATTAGGGGAAACGTGTGTACAAAAAATTGGGCATTTTAATGTACTGCGAATCGCCAGAATTCACGAGAACGAAAAAACTGATCTGGTAGCTTACTTTGATAGTCATTGATCCACAACGTCTTTTGACACTTTACAGAAATCTCGCATACAGTCATTATTTCTTACGAACTAGCTGAAAGTTTCACTTTGCACTCTTCTTCCTCCAAACTAACGAAAGGTCTGTCGAGCCACGGCTGCCCGCTGATGGAGCCTTGCGAAGAAACTCGTCAGACAAGCGTCTTGACCACACGCTACGCTCCTCGGTCTAGTTATTTTTTCAAACGGAACTCATCTAATTTCTCGCCTTTTTTACGGCATCCGGGAGATCTAATACACACATCCTGTTGCAGCCCTGGAATTTCTGCTTTACAAACTCTTCTACAATGAAATAGACATGTCGGGTTGCGATTACTAGTTTAACATTTAGTAGAAGCCTGTGCATCATTTTAACACATCGATAAGGAAAAATTACGAACTAATTTTTTATTGTTTGAAAATGATAATGTACATATACAATACAAAGAAGAAAAACTGAACTTATTTTTATCGCATTATTATTGTGTTTGTTTCATGTTTTAGTTTCGAAGGCTCGCATTCTGGGAAGTTCAGAATTATTCGTGAAAAGTGGTAGCGACATAAATCTAACGTGTCAGGTGGTACAGACCCCCGAGCCGCCGTCCTTCATCTATTGGTATCGAAACGAAGAGGTAATCAATTATTTGCAAAGAGGTGGAATCGAAGTGCTCACCGAAAAGCAAACCAAAACCAGCAGGTTACTGATATCCAGAGCTCAAACGCCCGATTCTGGAAACTACACGTGCTCCCCGTCTAATTCACATCCAGCCAGTGTTATCGTGCACGTTTTAAATGGTAACTATTTTCTCAAATGTTAATTAATTATCTTGTTTTAACAGTGCCGCAGCTCTCCCATTTTCTAAATTAATCGTACGCGTCCCGACGAATAATGCTAATCACACAGAGGTGTGATTATCCTACAATCTAAATATTTACACTTCTCAGTGTATTAGCCAAACGCTGATTAATATATTACTCGATTTAATCGATATCAACGTTAACACCGTTACCTGCCTATATTTAAGGGCCGACTAACAACTTACTGCTGATCGAATAGCCGAGCGAAATCGACAATCGCTGAAAATATTTTCCAATTTTCTAAGTTAACGCGTCCAGCTTATCGAGCGAGGCCTTCTTCCACATGCTTTAATCGGCAAATCTACGCTCTCAAACGCATCGTTATAAATACGATTTGTGGAAAATAGTTGACTGTGGTCCTCACTGGAAGCCGAATTTTCACCGCGTTGCCAAAGTCGGCACCGGGTCCACCTGAAGAAATGTTAGTAAGCAGCCTGTTCGATTAATATAAAATTCGACCGATTTCAAGCGCATCAATTTCACCATTATCGCAGTACGCAATGATTTCGTTACGGAGAGATTGCTACAAATTAGACATTAAAATTTATTTCCACAGATAACATCGCAACACTTCTACATCCATCGGATGATAGAAAAAATAGTGTGGGAAATTGAAATATAACAGGGCACACACTAATTCAGGATGAATTAAAGAACGAAAACAAAAGAAAAAATTAAAACAAACAATCGGCAACGTGATTTTTATTTATATTATATGCTAATTAAAAAATCGACCGTTTCATACTGAAATAAATCATTAAGCAGAATTTCACTTTCAATCCTTTTCACGTTGTTATTTTTGTGGCCTGCTTCTTCTTCGTTTAGCTTATCTGTTTAATGTTAGCGACCGATTTGTTTACAATTCCTCGTTTCGTACTATTTCTACTAGTTTCTTCACATCGTAGATAACTGTTCAATTTTTTATACTATTCGTAACATTTTCAGTAGTCTCTCGGTTTTCCTTCCATCGAAGTATTTAGTAAACTTGCTCTCATTTTTCTCTTCCTCTTTTTTATAATCGTCGTAACACTACTTCACTGGGGTTATTTTCTGAATCCTGGCAGCCACCGATAGACCCACAATTCAAATGATTCCATCTTCACCGAAGCGACACTGCTGTCGGTGTCTATGTTTCGGCTGCATTATTATTGCCCAGCGTTTGATCAGACGTAATTTAATGCTCCCGGATGCCATAGAGTACCCATAGATCTAACGCCTAACTAAGATTATTAACAGAAATAAATAAAAATACAGTAAGATAATTTGGGCACGTAGCAAAAAAAGAGAACTCGATGAAGAAAAATATTATCCAGGGCAAGATTCCCTGGCAAAGCACCCTAGAGGAAGATGCCCCCAATGCGTTCTTCGGATCGAGTGAAGGCACTAACTGGGTTTAATGTGCCGAATGTGTTCCACCTAGCAGGAGACAAGAGTAGATGGAAAAAAATCGACAAAGTGTCTTTGCGAAGGATAATTTTGATTGAATTTAAAATCTGCATTAATGTCGTAGTGGCACAACACGATTTTGAATTTCAAGAACGCACCTCCTATTCTACATCTAACTTTCATATATTTCATCTTTAATGCAGTTTTTTAAATACTTGATCCTTCTTACTTCTATTGTGGGACTTTATGCATACGTTTACGTATTCTATTTTCTTATTTTAATTTTCATTTCATCAGTACGTCTACATATGAAGATAATCTTTTTTTTTTTTTTCGCCAACTATTCAATACAAAACTATCTCTATTATTTTGCTCTATTCTATTTTTTCTATTCGAACTTGTGAATATAATGATAATGGTTCTTTAGCGTTATAGATGTTTTACTTTTGGCCCGCTGCTGCTAAATGTCGCTTCACCGGAATAAGTTCGGACAGTTAAAAAAACGCAAAAGTAAAGATAATTTCATTAATCGTCTTTTTATTAAAACGAAATAAAATATTAGTGATGAAATAATAAATTCACTAATCGAAACTCTAGACGATTCTTTGTGCAAATCATCCGTTTTTGTGGAATAAACATTCAAATTGCGATCAATTATGACCGTTGTAAAAAATTCAGTCCCTAAATGTAGATTGCTTGCCAAGATCTATTTGTTTTCGTTATATAGTGTATTGTTGAGGGATGGGGTGATTTTTGTTTATTAAACCGAAAAAGAGCATTGATGATTGGAGACATTAATATTTATGAAATTTTACCAAAATTACATTGCTGCAATAAATTGTGCCGTAAATATTTAATAATTACCTCCACTTTGCTTATGAAGAAATTTCTGAGTTAGAAAAAAATTGTAATAAACAGTCGACGTTAATTCCTCTTTAATTGTTAGAGATTTTAACATAAGAATCCGGATGTTGAAGAATTGGCATATACAGATCGCTTGTTGTTCCTCAACCATCGCGATGAAAATACACTTTCTGTAATCATCATGGAAAAAGAGTTTGATCAGTCTTCTAATGATGGTGTTTGACCGCCCAGCGCAATATTTTCTTTTAAACAGTATTGGGAACGTTTTTGAAAAAATAATTAACGCAAAGTTTAATATACTTGAAAAACCTCAAAAAATAATAAAAAAAAAAAAAAAGAAACCCCCAAAAAAACTCTAAATAATAATCGGTTTTGTGCATGTGGTCCACGACTGGCCCAAATTGATGGAGAAAAAAAGAACAAAAACAATTATAAACGTTCGTTTTATTCGATTAACGGCTGTCAGGCAACTTTACAAGATGTCATTGAACTAGTTCAAAGCAGAAAATTATCGACTGTTGTAATCACATTTGACGTGAAACTTTGACAATTGCATTCAACAATAACTGCAATACCAAAAAATGTATAAATTCAGACGTTAAAATTGATCTCGGTAAATCTTAACATTTTATTATTAAGCGCAATTTAATCCACCGGGGTTGCCTGAATATTCGCAGAAACGAAAATTAAAGATACCGACTGAGGGGTTAAAGAGAACAACCTCGTACAACCCCGAAGTATAACTCCTACATAAGAGATATAATATCGGACTTGAGAGAATATATCTGCGACAAGGTTCAGTATAATCAATTTTGTTATTGAAAGGCTTTTGCACAAAAGGGGGGAATACTTGAAGTCCTGATTTGCCAAATCAGACATGCGTTCTCCTCGCGGTACTTGACTTCTAGAGTAAGTATTGTGTTTCACGTCTGTATCTACCGTTCTCGTGTATATAATGAATTTATCCCTACCGCTTGAAATTACAAAATTTTTAACTTATTCAATAGAATTAAGTAATTTTGCTCGGTAACGGAATGTGAAGGGTCATAGAATAGTAGACGTTTAACAGAAAAATGAAAATCGACAAACAAAAACAGTCGCTATACTGGAATAGACGTCGATATCAACAGTTCTTTTGCGCCATGCAATGCATTGCTTGTTTACGGTGCAAAATGTTTTTGCTGAACTGAATTGACTGAGTCAGTCACCGTTCGACAAGTTTATCTCCTTTATTTCCTATGCGCTTGTGTGCAGGTGCGTGTGTGAATTATCGTATTTTGAATTTCATTTCACGGGAAACGAATTATAAATCCACTTCGGTCGATTACTGTGGGCGCATGATGCGGCTCACTCGCGTATTTTACATCGACAAACGCTTTATCCGTCGAATAGTTTAAAAAAGACCTAATTGCACGATGTGGCCATTGCTTGGATTAAGAAATTATTCTCGATAAAATCGCATGCTTTACTATCGCGTGATTTCTCACACCTTTACCGGTCATTTCAAAACAAAGAGCTCTTTTTTTTCTTTATGGCGCTTTCGGTTTTCTCATTGCCAAGAACAGCTTAAATGGCGAAATAATTTGAAGTTTTAATATAGCCGCTGTAGAATCATTTGTAAAAATCTTTCCCTAGCATCTCACTCGTAAACCAGCTAATTATCGTACGAAGTTGAGTTCCATTCTAGCAAGCATACTTATTTTATTTTTTTTTTTTTAAATTAGTAAGTTAGCCGAAGAATACGTCAATTTTTTCCTTTTACCACCTTTCGTTTCTTCTGTGAATATAATTTTTTGTTTTTCTTTATTCGTCACACTACTTTGTAGTATCAGCAGATAAATTTCATCCGTTCACTTAATTTCGCTTATTTTGTCCATCAAAAAAAAGTTTCTTAACTACCTTAGCGTTTTTTGTTTTTTTTTAACTCCTTCTTTTTTATAATGGGTTTGTCATTAGCCCAAGAAAAGGGAAGGAGGAGAAAGATGTATATTCATATTCTGTTACGCGCTTAAGGACAAAGGATGAAAATAATCCAAGGGCAGGAATAACCGAAGCGGAAGAAAATGAGAAAATATCAGAAGCACCGATAAAGGGTCTATAGGGATATCAAGTTTTAATAACGAAGAATAGAATGATTGCTCGATAGGGAAGGCCGCACATTTAAACAAAAGATGATACCAGCATCACAAGGAAAGTATATGGAGGGGCTTGAAAAGGACAAAAAGGCGATGGAAACCTAGAAAATGATGCAGAAAGGAGACTATGTGGTTAAAGCGAAAGTAACAAAAATAGCGATGATTGTAGAGCGTTTAAGAGGGTGGAAATATCAAGAAAACTATGGACGAGGAGGAAGAGATGGCTGAATAGAGAGACAAAAGGAGGCAGGATTGGAAAATAAAGAATAAGAATTAAGCCATAGTCAGGAATGTGTCATGTAAAAAAAAGAAAAAAAGAACAATATTACGGACTAAAAATGTGCCCAAAAATCTTCTCCTGGAAATGGAAGAACGGGCTAATGAATATGCACTAATTCATTACACTTAACACTTGAATGGCGAGGAAGCCGCAAAAGATCGATCTTGATCGAGTGGTGGAGGAAAAGATGAGCGTATGAAAAGAGTATTGCGTAATCGGAAGAGGGAACAGGAAGAGGAGATGTAATGCATTTTGTAAGTTTATATATTTGTTTTTGCCGGGAAAAAAAGAAAAGAAAAGTAAAATGAAAGAGTGATCCGTCTTTTTTTTTTTTTTTCAAAATCTGAAAATGTAACAAATATATTTGCCGGACTGTACCCGGGCACATTTGAAATAGAAAAAAATATTCTAAAGAAACAAACGAAATGAGAATAAACAATTTTAAAATAGAAAAAGAAGTAATTTCGTGGGTATAAACAATTTCGAATCCCTTAGAAGTCCTCTTAAACAGCGAGGAATTTAAAAAATATTGAATAATATTTAAATCCGTAAGAATGTTATACAAACTATACTAAATGTAACTCCGATGTATAGGCATTGTTAAATTCGGTTGGATAGGTTTTCGAAAAGAAGTTATTGTAAAAAAAATAACGATGGTAATCAGTAAAAATCAAATTTCACTATTAAAAGGAGAACTCCAGTACGTTACACTTATTATTAATAATAATAATCCTATGTCGTACGGAATTATTCCACGCGATAACATTTTCACAAACATATTAATTACCTTTTAGAAGATAAGGTTATTAGGAAATGTTACAGAGAATTCAACATCATGTAACTATGTACAAAGTAGTAGTAGGAGATTATGAACCTTAACTTCACAATCCGCCAAACGCCCTGTCAACGGTATACGGGACTTATTTTCCTTTACTGTTCTAGCATTTATGCGTATATAAATTCAGTTATAATAAGATCTTAGCTAAGCAAAGGACATTTGCGCTTAGTGCAGGATCATTATGTAGAATGTTTCTATTGTCGCTTATTGGTTAGTTTCTTCTTCTTATCACCAAATTTGGTGATAACAGCACGAATTGTTGATTCACCAGGTCGTGACAAACGATGCACATTTTTCACAGAGCACTGGTTTTTGATAATAAATTTCAACCACATCACAATCGTTGCTTATTTATAAGTCTTTCCATGATGAAATATGGCAGAGAGTATACTGAAAACTTTTCGCTTTGACAGATGACGTTTGGACGCCAATACCAACCAGTGCTGCCAACCTGAAAAACTTAACTCTTAAAAAATCACCCTATACAACAATAAACTCATTAACAAAAATTTTTAAGTCGCGTTTTATTTCTGATTTAAATTACGATACAAGCGGGAGGCGGTAAAATTTAATTATTGATATATTTTGAAAAAATAGATGGTCTAACGAAGCGAACGGTAGAACAACTTTTATATTCTTCCATAATTTAGAAAATCGATTTAACATCAAAAAATAAATTTCTATACGTGTCAGCTACTGATATTTGAAGCTTAAACATTAGCGTAACTGATGTTTATTGTTATTTGTGATTCTTGTAGAACATTTTCCGCGTTTTTTCATAGAAGTCGCCTCTATAAATAGTAATTTATAACGGTCGACTTGCAATTAGTAATTACTCGAACTTAAATACCCGTAATTATGAGTTATTTGATATCAGTTTAATTCCGCCCAGCGTATCAAGAATAATATAAAAAGTTTTTAATTTAAATTCGATCAGGCTTATGCATCGCGATTATTATATATTATTTAAATAAATAAATAAATGCCGCAGTTCTAAAAAGTTTCAGTTTCAACGCGTCCGGTTATCTGGCTATTCTTGGTTACTAGGCGAGAGTGGGTATAGTGGGGTACTTACGATTTTATGGATATTTTTTTAGCTAACAACGGCATTAGGTTGACTAACAAAGCTTTTTTTGGTTTTACAGTATGTGTCTATTATTATTCGGCATGCCATTTTCTATTTTATTAGTAACAGTTTAGCTAACAAAATGAAATACATTTAGAGTGAAGTTTACCCCTCTAAAATGGGGTACCGGATGGGGCATTGTGGGCCATTTTTATAAAAATTATGTAAACAGCTTCTTGTAATCCGAATATAAACTTTTAATCGTTACAAGTTTCTTAAAACAAAATTAACCATTTTTGCTCGCTTTATGTATCGTACCCAATCCTCCGTAGACTGTGACCATAAATAACCGCAGTAAATGCATTCAGCATCTTCATCATCTACGATCGTTTTTTTTTGTTTTTTTACTATTTTGTTCGTTATTTTGTTTATTAACGCTTAAATCGATAGTACATTTGAATCGTCGGTTGACTGTTTCTTTACAGAGTTTTTTTACTACCCTGCTATGCCCCGCTTCCCAGATATATATTCTTCAAAATGTACTGAGGTTAAATGTTGCAATATTTTCACTTTAAACGGAAACGGATTGAAAAATAACCGATAAGCTCCTTTTAGTAAAACTAGAAAGATATTTAAAATGGACACACTAACGTTCAAAACGCTACATCAACAATTACTGAAAAGTATTGATTATTATTTTGAGATATGATGCAGGAACTTTTTTTTTTATTCATTCGGAACACACTTGACTTGGAAAAAGCCTATAATTGGAAAGCAATTAAGGTAACACTTTAGAACCATCTTAAGATATCAAAGTGTTCACAGTTGCTGAACGGTTTTCGGAATGGCCAGGAAAGCCGAGATAAATATAAGTCAAAATTCGGTTAGATATTGTTTTAGTGGCGATTTGCTCGAAAAAATTAACTAACGCTGCGAAGTATTTCACCGTCGTGGGTATTAAAACGGCGGACGTTGCAGTGAACAAATATCAATATTTGCTACAGGAATATGTATGTGATATTCTAAGAAATGCTAATTTGCAATTCGTGTTCCGATAACAGATTCAATGGAGGTTTTAAGCTATATATTGGAAATTTGAAAATATTTGACATTAATATTAAATATTTAAGGGGTCAAGGCTCTACGACGGTGCTATGTGTGTTCAGGCTCACATTAAGATAACCTTGTTCACAATATCCATTGTTCTCTTCAAATTTACCGATATCAAATTCTTGCGAAATCCATATATATATATATATATGTATTGATAAAAGAAAACAATATTAACCGCAACTGAACAAAATGTTGATATTGAAATGAACACGAAGATTTCATCAAAATGGAATTGCGGTACAAAGTGGATAGAAAGGTATTATTCCCCGCAGTGACACTATATTAAACTCGTATGTTGGAAGTATTAAACGGAATTTCAAACTGAAATGATTTAGAATTTTCAAACAACGCATTTAGCGTGAATTTTTAGTATCCCTCGTTATAGCATTTACTTACGTTTTTTGTTAGCTTTTAGGAAGCAGTTTCAAAAAAGAAAAAAAAAAAAATGGATGCAGATTTAAAAAGTGCACAGTAAATTTTGCCGCTTTCATGAAAAAAAAAAAAGAAGAAAAAGAATATTAGAAAAAAATTAGATTATACAAAAAAAAGAGAAATGTAAAGAACTATATCAAAAAGTAAGTGTCATAGCAGATGGGAAAAATGGAACTTGCAGCGAATAGCAGTGATCAGCAAACACAAGTATAATCGTCAGTAATCTCCGGAAGGATATATTTAATACCTTTTTTGGACAGATACATCTGGCAAATCGAAAGAAGGTAAATTACGAAAAACTACTTCAAGGATTTTAATTCCAGCTGAAATGCAAGATGAAATCGAAAATTCTAAAAGAAATTGAATTGTACGTGGAAGATGTGTCCGCCCGTGTTTCAGCTAGATGTTAATGTGAAAATATGTATTGCGACGACAAAAAGTGTTTGCGATAGAAAACAGATTAGGAAATATTTTCAAAGTTTTAAAAATGTGTAGGGCATATATATCCAAATATATTTAAAAACTTGTACAAATATTAGCTACACTTCTTGTATCTGTTAACTACTCCAGAAAGGTCCTTATTTACCTTGAAGAGAATTAAAGCATGTCTACAATGTCAGCAGTAAGTTGCGTGAAATATTGCTTTTTAAAGGATGAAAACTGGGTGCTAGACTATAAAAATTTTAAAAATAAGCGCGATCTTTTTTCTTTTTTTTGTTTTTTAATAAAAGCAAAAAATTGAAAATTGTCACAAAAATATTATTATTTTGGAAGAGAATTTCTAAATTTTAAATAATTTCCCTAATACAACTATTATTAAATAATGAAATAAAAAATTAGTTGTATAGCACAATTTATTATTCTCACGTCATTTAATCTTAGGGTTAAAAGGTAATTTCTTTCACGAACTTTTACATAGAATTTAAGATTCAAGTTTTCCTACTTTACTAGACTATAACTGAATTCGAAATGAGTTTTACATTGAAAGGTTTTTTTTTTGCAAATACGAGCAGAAGAGAACATTCAACAGTACGATTAATCCCTTAGAATGAGTATGAAAATGAGTCTCGTAAACTGGAGACATTTAACAAACGAATTACTCGAGTGAGCTGGCCACTGCTGATGACGCAAATATGGAAAATTTTTTCGAAATTGCCTTTCTCCGATTATATTACATAATATTTAAAAATTATCTATGAGAATACATTCGCTTTTATTAATTTTCACAACAGTTTTAAACACTTCATTAGGTAATCACAATTTATAAATAGGATTCGTACCGTTATAATACTCAAAAAAGTAGAAAAAACATAAAAATTTCAACGCCAACTTTACTTATAAAAATTTTTTTATTACGTTTTCGAATTTTCTGATGTTCAAACGTTGCAGAAGAAACTGAATTGGTTAGCAATGTTCTTCGATTTATAGGCACCTAAAAATAAACTTGGAAAAAATCTTAAATGAGACAAATAAGATGTTGTAAAAATTCAATTTATTAAAATTTTATTTATTTTTTTTTTTTTCTTTGCTAGTTGGTATTAAGATTGATATATTTCTTAAAATAAGTGGAATAAAATGTTATTTTTTTAAATATTATTTCTATTAAACTAAGCTTCCGTCGATAAAGGGATGAGATTATACGCATAATGTTCCGTAAAAAAATTGATTTCGTTAGAATATTTTAGATATTAAAATTTGCAGAGAGATTATTATAAAAGAAAATCTAACAACAAAAGTTTCAGTATTTTCTACACCGCAAATATTATTTACCGTTGGATTTTAAATTCTCGTCAACTATTGCGGTTTGGACTCAATGTTCGTCTTAATTATCGCATTTTAATCTATCATGCCCAAAGGGGAAAAGAAAACTGAATAGGAGAAAAGGTATTTTTAGTGGGGAAAGAGAAGAAGGTTCGCTTAGTGAAGGTAAAAAATATGCGGGCAAAGCCGCGGTATTAGTGTAAAATAATTACAAAAATTAAATTATAGAAAAATTTTTTCTAAATATTTCATTGAACAAATTTTAAAATGTATATCTCATTTCGCGGCCAATTAACTATGATGATGATAAGGCTGTGTAGGACACGCGTAATTTTGAACGTTTAGCTACCATGGATGCCGTAAAAAGTAATGCTCCATCGATTCATTAAAAGAGTAGTCGCTTTTTGTTGACCGCTATCTCTTTCAATTCCTCGTTTAAATGCCTCGCCGTATTATAAATTCCCGTACTGCAGAAGAATACTCCGGTACCAAACATGAAAAAAGCAATAGATTTGCCGAATATTCGCGAGAATCTTTTTATATACACCGCCCAACGTTCCGACAGCCTCTTTCTAATATAAGAATTCGCTGTTGACATAAATTATTTCCATTTCTAATCTTTTCTATTTTTCTTAATGCAACTAATACTGATAAAATATATGTTTATTCGAAAAAATATTTAAAGACTTCGACACGTACGATGCCCAATCGTTTGCGCTCAATAATTATTTTTCGATTTCCTATTTTCTTTGTTTCGGGATTTTGGCCGATTTCCTTTTTTTTTAGCTTTGATTCAGGATTTTGGCCGATTTCCCCTTTTCTTTGATTCAGGATTTTGGCCGATATCCTTTTTACTCGGTCCTTGTTAGTGAACGTTCCCATCCGTATCCGCAAATCTTGGCTCCAGGTCTAATTCCTTCAATACTGGGAGCTGTCTGTCCACCTTCAATTGTTTCAGAATCTAAATTTGCAATATAATCAAATTGTCGTGCTTTGAGCACGCTAGAAAAACAAAAAAAAAAAAAAAAGCAAAAAAAAAACAAAAGAAAAACAGAATATATTCTCAGATTTTATTTCAGGCTGTTCTCTGTAAAAATGTCTATATTACTAATTGTGTAGCACTACTAGTCCACCCCGGCGAACGATATTTTTCTTGCCCTCTTACATTCCAAGCGCAAAAAGGTTCATATTAGCTTAATTCAGACAAACTTTCTTTTCACCTACCAGGTTAAAATTTTTAAAGCAGTTCCATCGCACGCTAATAAACTATAAAAATATAAGGGGAATTGAAAAAATAAAAAGTGCGATTTTAAATTAAATGTATTATAAAATAGATTACAAAACGGTGCGGTTTTCATAATTTTAAAAAAACAACAGACAAACAAACAAACAAAAAAAAAAAGGCGGTCCTACTTACATAAAAGTAAGTTCCATGTATCCCCGATAAGGTATTATAGATTGTGAAGTTAGGCTAGGGACACACGAGCGTTAATTTTAATGTGCACTATGACGGGGACGTTGCAGCATTACTAATTACGATCAAGTATCATGAGTCGCAAAGAATAATCTGACGTGTATATTATGCTGAAGCGCGCGTTGAGTTTTGCGTATTACATTTAACGGTCTATTTGTATTACTCGTTGCTTTGTGACTCGTACTACTTGATCATTATTGGTAATGCTGCAATGTCCCCGTCATAGTGCACATTAAAATTATCGCTCGTGTATCCTTCAAGTTCACAATGTACTGCTCCTAATGGCACTAATGAGAGTAGAGGGCCAATTTCCGGTTCTGCTTATAATTAAATAGAAGGGAATTAGAAAAACAATTATATAAGTTAAAACCGAAAAAAAAAAAAAAGGAAAATAAAACGGTACTATTTAACAGAAAGGAAGTAATTGAACGCATTAAACCAGGTAAGATTTCATTAAAAAAAAAAAAACAAACAAGTTGTCGAACTTATTTTGGGGTTTTCTAGAGGTAATTAATCTAAACTTGCATGTTGATAATATTGTCGTGAGAAAAAACGACCTCAAAAAAAACCCCCAAAAAAAACAAAAAAACACAAGCCGGGACTATTTAACCATGGAAACATGCGTGTGGCGCTTACTGGAAGAAAACAGGGCAAAGCGGGGAAAATATTTAGTTGCAGGTCATGGTGAATCGGATTAGGATTCTCGCTTGCAGCAAATTCCGAGTTAACAAACTAGAAAATGAGATTTCAGCCGGGAAACAAACAAACGCCGCGATTAGCGCAAACAAAACGAGTCCGGGATGAGATTAAAAAAGTTTTTCACGTTTTCCATTAGAACAGCTGAATGGGCGCAATTATAATAAGCACGTCGTCGTCGGCTCAGGATTTCCGCGAAAGGTAGCAATAAAAAAAGGCGCGGGAAATTTTCATAACTTTATCAGAAGAAGAAGAAGGAGCAGGAGACGGAGGAGGCGGTAGGATGATTTTTTTCTCGAAAGTTGGCGCTATACTATTATAATCATTATTCGACCCGTGAAGAAGGAATGCGGCTGGAATGACGCTCCGTCACAAATAATCGCTTTCGAACAAACAGGCAACTTTTAAAAAGCTAAACGGGAACAAACTAAACGATTCTTGTCGTCAACGAGCGAAAGAGCAAAAAGCGACCGAACGCGCGAACGGCAGAGGAAGGGCCAGGGATGGCGGCGGACGCACAGCGTTGAAGGTCCGAAAAGGCGGGTCGAGGAGTTCCATTAGGTAAGATTAGCCACCTGCCGCAGCCGGTCCGAGCTTCGGAAAGCGATTATAAAAATCAATCAGTTAGTGTAAAAGCTCGACCGGCGGCTTTTACTTAAATTAACTCGGCTAGTAGAGCTTGTTAAATTTTCTACTTGTTAGTCGGCCGGCTGCGTGGCCCACCAGTCGACCAAACAGAAGAGCAGATTCCGTGGAAAGTTTGAAAAGATAAGATGATGACTCGATGTAAGACGAAAACCTTCCATTCAGCAATAATATCATCGGAACGAAGCGGAATTCCTCCGCCACCGCCACCGCCGCTTGCTTCGCATTATCCGAGCGGCTTTCCCGATTCCTCCATCGGGTTTTTTTCCTTCCTTGCTCCGGTTTCTTTTTCTCTTTCCTCATCCTCCTTTTCAATTCCGTTTCCCTTTGCGTCTAATTTCGTTTGTTTTTCCAACTGGCGGCCTCTTCACTTCGCTATCATTATTCCTTTGCCCGCTTCCGTCGCGCGGTGTATGTTAATTTCACCTTTTCTAGCTCGTTTTCCGGCTCGTTCTCTACGCATTATATTTCTCCTTTCCCGGCGCTACGATGGTAAATTTTCCTTACTCCTTTTCGCAATTACGGCCATTATGCGCAAGAGATAACGACTCGTTCCGATTTAAATCCAATCATTACAACAATGTTTATTCGGTTTCCTCAATGGCGAATCTCATCGAAACGAAATTGTCTTCATTATAGAGAATAAGGCAAAACGCAAAACTGATCGCGTTAGCCCTTTCTTATCGGAATTTAGACATTTCTTTTCGAAAGTCCCCCGACCCTTTTTACGGCGAATATTAAATTTTGAATATTTTAGGAAATATGCCGTCATCGCTACAGAATTACCGGACATACGCAAAATAGAAACACGTTACGAAATCCTAGAAAATTGACAATCGGCCTACGGCAATACGAAATTGAAAAATAAATAATATACGAAACGCTCGAGATCAGAGTGTGACGATTTTTTAGCGGTAACGATCGATATAATACAATATATTGCCCCCATCGTTGTGTCGCAGGCTAGCCCCCCGCCTCTCACCCAGATGATTTTGATATTCTAAAATATTTACAGGTAAGTAATACTTGACGCCAAAAGTAGTCTTAAAAAAACGATAATAATGATTTACAGTTAATGAAGAGCACAATTTCCGTTACAATTACATATTTCGAAACGAAAAGTAACGCCTTTTCAGAATGGTTTTCCATAGATATTTTTTTTCATAATAGCCTGGAAATGGTTCTCTCATTGATACATAAATAATATATGTATACATATTTACGAATAAAAAAAGCTCGATTCACTTCGAGAGAATCTCGTTTTTAACTGATTAATTAGCAAAAGTTACATCACATTGTTCACATATGTATGTTCCAGATTTCTGTAATCGAATATGTTTGCGCCGTTTAATCTGTAACCTTCTTAAATTATTGACCTTAAATTCTAGTAATCTATAATAGAAATAGTGTACATCTTGAGGGATATTTCATTGATTCCTTCGACACATAATTGATCCAGAATCGTTTTGCTTCCAGTAGGGGGAAGTATAAGTTTCAAACACCTTTTCTGCATTTTGCTTATTTTATTTATTTCCGTTTTCTTAGCCTCACGTAATATATATTTGAATTCCATATAAAATTCTAGACATAATTATCGAATCATATAGTATATAAATGTGCGATATGCTAGAACCTGTTTTATTTTATATAAAGTTGGAATTGACTGTCTTATTTTCGAATTTAAACTTTGAATGTGTTTCTCCAGTTCAAGGATTTATCGATGTATATATATCTCTAGATATTTAAAAACTCTGAAGACGAAAGAGCGACAAACCATTGGAAGTCACGGAGGAAACAGCCAAAGAAGAAATGGAAAATTGATCAGTTTATTAAGCTGTACTTGCGGAAACAAATTATATTCAGTTAAATGCTTATTATCCCGAAAAACTTCGTAGCAATACAAAGGGTCAAACTAACCAGACGAGTTAATAATTGGACACACGGAAACAGACATCTAATATATCGTGAATAAAGTTCTCCGATGAAATATGAACGATGCATTTTCCCACGCGGCTGAATTAAAAACGTTAATAGCTCAACACGAACCGCCAGTAATATGTACCTAAGAACTTCATCTGAAACCTAGCACTTGGCTCCGCTTACTAATATCTCCTTCGATTATGCGTCCCGCTTCGATCCGTTCCCGACGTTATACGATTCGATAAATCTTCGAGGCATTTCGGCGCGGTTTATTTTGTAAAATGCCGATCCTTGACAGCGTCCCGCCACACAATTTTCCCGGTTTTTTGTGCCATGAAGATTAACAGATTATAGTGTAATATTAAGCACAAAGTAAACAAAACGTGATATTTAAATCGTAAATCTACTGTCGGTGCGAACAAACTGTGCGATAAGTCGTTGTCCTTCTCAAAGTGAATCGATAATCTGTTCACGCCGAAACATGTGCCATATCTACACACGATCAACATACACGTATTTTCGCCTCGGTCGACAATCTTATCAAATATCTCACGACACGGCTCGAAGTATATACGTGCACAAACGTATACCGAAACGCAGCGACATTATTATTATAGTTGAAAAATCGAAATATTTATCAGAAATTTTATATTCGTTACAATCAAAGACCTAGAAAAATATCAATGACTGAAAGTAGTAATTACCCAGCAGGATTTTCTTTTTTTCTTTCTTTTTATTCTTATTCTTATTTATTTATTTAATATTTCTGGTAATTTTAAGTGAACATTTTCATTACAACTGTATTAAAATCATTTATTTCCACTTAGAAATAGATGTGTTTTCAAGTAAGTCGTTCAATGCAATTACTTAAATAAATTTTTAATATTATTATAAATAAACAAAAGGTCAGTAAATTTATATTCCGGGGATTTCGTATAATTTACATAATTCTAAATTTAAAACAAACGCTCCCTATTTCGAAAATGTTTTGGCGTAGTGAGTATACGGAGTATTACAATTGTATTCGTAGAATTGTTTCATAGCGCGACTTGTGGCAACACTGAGATGGTGCTCGCGGTCTCATTGGAAAGCTATTTTTGAGTCAGTATATCGAGTTTTCATAATGGTAGCATGTGTATCTTGCGTTCTGTGGTCGTTTAAACGAGGTAAGATTTTTACACGTGTCGTGAAAATGTGCGATGTAAATACTTAGCAACGTATCGTGATCAAATTCTTGGTCAAACGCGGAGTAAAACTGTCATAAATCCTCGTATAATAATAAGACGTGTTTAAGGAAGAATGAAACAATCGACTGTTTTCAAGTGGGTTAAGCGGTTTAAAGACGACCGTGAATCAGTCGAGGACGATCCGCACTGCGTGGTCCTTCTACTGCAAAAACGGGGGCAAATGTTGAACGTGTGCGCATATGCGCGCTCCAGGACCGTCGAGTGAGTTGTCGAATGTTAGAAGAAGAGTTAAACATCAACCGCGAGACCATTTGGCAGATTTTAAATGACGATCTAAGGATGCGCAAACTGCGCACCAAGATGGTTCCAAAACTGTTGTTCATAGCTGAGCAAAAAAAGCTCCGGAGATCCATCTGTCAGGACGTGATTGATCGAATTGACGCTGAAGGAAATTATCACGGAGGACGAGTCTTGGGTGTTGGAATATGCATGCGGTTAGTGGGGAAGGGCGAGGAGCGTCCGAAAAAAGCTCGCATGTTCAAATCAAAAGTCAAGTCTCTACTGACCGCTTTCTTCAACATCAATCGCGTTCTTCATCACGAATACGTTCCTGCAGGCCAGATAGTCAATGCAGCACTCTACATCGAAGTTTTTAAATGGTTACGAGCCCACGTGTACCGCGCACGACTCGAATTGGCTGAGAGTGGTTGGGTACTGCATCACGAAAACGATCCAGCACACTCGTCCTTCGCAGTACGCCAGTTTTTTTTACGCTCCACAGCATCCTCATGCCCCCCCCCAGTCTGGACCTGGTTCCGTGCGACTTTCATTTGTTTCCTCAACTCAAAAGTTACTCGAAAAGAAACCGATACGATGGCATTATCGAAGTCCAAAGTGTCACGACGAGGGTCCTGATGGATCTTTCTCCGGGGGGGTTTGTGGAGTGTTTCAAAAAATAAGTCGAACGTTGACAGCGGTGCGCTAACCTCGGAGGAGACTACTGTGAAGATTTTTAGGGTAAATTTCCCCCTCTCGCTATTTTTAAACCCTCCGGGGCAAAATTCTACGATAACAATTGTCACACTTCGTATAGCTATTACACAATATAATTACCGCGGTTTTTTTGAACTTTTCTCGAAATTGTAAGGTCTCAATGAAGAAGTTTTCTGGGTACCTTCAAATAGCGAACTTTCTCCTTCAATACGCACACTCTTGAAAAAAGAACAAAAAAAACTCCCTGGAAATTCACTACAAGCTTAACCAGAAAGATTTCCTTCAATGTGCACGTTTATAAGTCCGTTTAAAATTTTTAACGATAATGCTAACGCCACTAAGGCTACAGAATACGCACGCTTCTTTTCGTTCTTTTTTAAACTTTTCGACATTTTCGCATGTTCCTTTGACTACCTTCAGATGGCGAGACATCGGCAAAAGAATTATTTCTTTTTAAACTTCTCGCAGCCTGAAGATTCGAATTTGAAGTTCTAATATTTTCTTTTAAATTTCCGCTCATTCTTTTTTTTTTTTTTCATTTATTTATCGCGCCATTTACAGCATCTTTGGCTAGAAGTGCGGAAAGTTAGGCATTATATTTTTTAAATTAGTTCAGACTCTTTAAAGAATGATAGAAGGAATATGATAGTTGTAGGATCGTCTTGTGGTTGAGATTTAAGGTTAGGAGGTAGTTTGTGCTCGAGATGTAAGCTTTGAAGTAATGGACATAGGACGAGAAAATAAGTAACAAAGATGGCAACGTTGCATAAGCGGAGCGGAGAGTCTCGAAAAAGTATGGCCATGTGAATAATATCTTGTGTGCTTGATGCGAAGTTGATACAGAGCGGTCTGGTCCTTAAGAAGCGAAGGAAAATGATTCCATGGATAGACGTCATCTTTAATGAAGCGAAGGTCTTAAAATGGCACTGTAAAGAAGGAAAGTTACGAAACCGAAAGTGAGATGGGAAAATGAGTTGAAAAATTTAAGAAGAATGTCGATTAGAAAAAGACGAAGGGGACGCCTGACCAAAAACATAAACGGAATTCCTTAAACATTAGAAGTATGTTATCATTGGCAAAGAGCACTATGGGATGTCTATTAACAGTTGCAGCACGAGACAGGTGACATTTCTTGCATTTACTTCTATGCTAACCTGGAATCCAAAGAAAACTAATCCGAATTTAGTGGGTTTAGACGAGATTATAATTCAACGAATGTGAAGAACGATGGGATTACAGGAAAAATGAGAAAATGAGCTGAGATTATTTGTAAAACACTTTTGTTATCGAAGAAGATTAATTATTTTATCCCAAAATTAATACATATAAAAGAAATGGCTCGTGATATCGTTAGCTGGAGTAAATTGAAAGAAGTCTAACAACTTCAAAATAGTTGCGAGTGGGAGATAAAAAGGTTTCAGTAACGTACCATAAGGAGACCTTTCGATCCGTCGGTAGAATAGACAGCGGAAAGGGGGAAAAAATGAATAGTTTTAATGAAATTCTCAATTAGTGAAATATTGAAATATTTTAGAAGAGATTTAGAGTGAGTGGATACCGAAAATAAATTAGTAGCGATTTTAAATTGTTCTATTTTTTATTATATTCTGATTTTTGTTATACATTTCGAATTTCACTGTGTCGAATTCGACGTGACCTTTTATATGTTTTAAATTCTATATTATGTATTCCTAAAATAAGCGCGGCTAAATTTATAAATTAAGTCGTTCCTATGTTACTGAATTTTATTTTTTACTTTTGTTTTTAGCGTTTCTGAAATATTTCTAGAAAAAAAGTTAAAACAAAGAGAAAGAAAAATGGATCAAACGTAAAAAACCTTCGCAGCAACCTAATAGTTTGAAAATTCTCCTATTAATATAATCTCCGATTCTCCCGGCGAGGGCTAAAATAAATTAAAGTTATTAAATACAGGGGAATAATTTAACGATTTATTCAATTAAAACAATCATTCAGTTGTTTTTTGTTTTTTTTTTGAAGGAACTGCAGTAAATTTTGATAATTTATATTGTAACCGGAAATTATAAAACCTTTTTACACTTTTTTGTAATGAATTAGCCCTCAAAAATTTCTACTAACTTTTATAATAAGTGTTTAAAAAAAAGTATATATATATATGTATATTTATCTATATAAATTACGATTTAAAAGTTAAAAAATATAAATAAAAAATCGTATATAATAAATTTATAACTTCATTTGTAACTATTACAATGATTACATATGTGCAATGATACGATTATTTTCAAAAACCTGTCACTTTTTTTGCTTTTTTTTTTTTTTTACAAAAACTTCAACTGAATTTTTTAGAAAAACTTTAAAATAAATTTTTTAAACTTTAGTCGTAATAGCCGATTTATCGCTAAAACGTCGGCTTAATCGACAAAAAACTTTTATTTTTGTCAGCTTCGATAGATCTGTCGACACAAACAGAGACCCCTCATAAACTGATCCTAGTCAATTAAATTATTTTCCTATTTCTCATATTATTGTTATATGTATTGTCATTCTCCGAACGTATTCTCTATCCATTTCTGCTTTTAAAAAGTTTAACATTATTTCTAATCAGATAGAGAACGCAATATTTTACGATTAATTTCTCAAATCTGAATTTCATTTCCTCCTTAATTTTCTAAATTCCCGCATTATTATTACTACATGAACAGGAATTCTATTCCGTATTTCCTTTATAAGAAGCCGTTTTTTTTCACACCGCTACAAATAGGAATCCTTCCAGACTTCTTTATTTTCAACCGCCGAATTGCACGTAGTCTTCCGTGCTGCTATTTAATTCCTTTAATCCTCGTTCCAATAATTATTTAACTAGACTATAAAAGTTCATCCATCTCATCCCCCATTCCTTCGTACACTCGTACCACTTCATCGACCCCTCCCTTATACCAAATATTTTCCTATTGCATTCGGTTTACGACGACGTTTTTCGTCTGATCATCATAAAACTCCGGCTTGAAAAATTTTAAACTTTTAAAAAACTTAAAATGAGTGCCCAACACCACCGATTTCTAATCTATTCGTGGCGAGGTTCGACCCTATATCTGATAACGGAAACGTGCCACAACCACACGGTTACTAAAAATGTGCTTGACTCAAACGTATCTTAGGTAAATGCCACTAATGACTTTACACGATAAATCCATTCCAGCTGAAAAAAATAGTATAAAAGACCGGAGGGGATCATAAAGGTACAAAAAGTGGATTGAAACAGCGACTTGAGAAGAGCGAACGAGAACAGACTCCTTAATTCATTTCGTTGATATCCTTTTGTATAGGTTTTCTTGGCGAGGAGAGTTTAAGATGCGTCGATAATGCCACCGTAATAGGACCGAGATTTCAAAAATAAGAATACTATTGTGTGGAATATCACGGACTGTGATGTGTGCTTTTAGAAACGTACGTATAATAATAAAACCAAGACAACGCCAATAAAGGATAAACAAAATTAGCTTGGGTAAAAGATAAACGGTAAATTAAAAATAAACTTAAAATAAAAATAGACACTTAAGTGTTATCTTGTTACTGACTAATACGCTTTATCAGCACTGGCGGTACTGTAATAGCGATTCATCTTATCACAAATGTCTTCAATTTGTATGATAGATGGATCTCTGTTAAACTGGTTTATACTTACATTTCCGACAACTGTACCTCGATGCATTCTTCCGGTCCTCCGCTTATTGTCTATTTTAAATGCGGGAGCTGCTAAATTGTTGTCTTTTCCACTTCCCTTCTCAACATTTCCCCCCTCTATTCGTTCCGCTGGGTTAACGTGTGTGTATCACCCTTGCGTTACAGCAAGCCTTGTTCCAGTACCTTTAATTTTTTTTTTAATTAAACTTTCGTGACGCTTTCAGTTCATTTTTAGATTCTCAAACCTTTCCCAGCATTACTTTTCAACTTTTCTTTTCGACTCAGCTACCTTTTTTTCCTTCTTTACTCCCTATACTTCACAAGGTACACACTTCTGTGACGTAATTACGGAACCACATCTCGTCATTATCGCAGTTTATTAAAAGCCATACAGAGAATCATCGGCATTGAAGAAAAAAATATAAAACGAAAGTAATGACGAAAATAATTATAATAATAATAATAATAATAATAATAGTCGATGTATCGGCTTAGCATAAAATATAGAATACAAACAAACTGCGCAAATCCGATAATCGATGAGACTAATCTTTTTGTTTTCTTTTTTTCCTTGGCCGGGTTTGCATCTTTTGAGCATTTTAGTGAAAAGGCCTACAGACATTTTTTTCCTTTTCCAGCTTCAGCTGTCACCCTTTAACTTGTTATCTTTCCGCACACTTTCATTTAAATCAAAATTAAACTCTGTTTATGTTAATTTTAGAATCAAAATTAAACTTCGTTTATGTTAATTTCAAAAAATAAAATAAAAGGAAGAAAATATTTGCATTCAGTCGCTGCTAACAGAATAAAAAGTCGGCAGCAAATGAAATACCTTTGTTTTCAGACTAAGACCACTACCACACCATCTGGTCAAGTGTACCCTTTGCTGCACAATTAGCAAGTTCTTCGCCGCTTATAGCGTGCGAAGCGAACTACTAAATGGAATTCAGTGATCGCGCCTTCTTATTTCGCTGTGCAATTTTCGGAATAGTAGGCCTGCCATTCTATAAACGGCCGTTTTGGAATATTTCACTTTTTTGTTTGCCAGGCTCTTCTATACACTAGCTATTTGTCGTACATTATTTGATCCCTAATTTTCGTTAAACGTTCGGCTCAGTCTAAACTGACTGAAATTGATTTTTTGCGATTAAAATGGTCGCCCCAGACCCACTTAAATTTCAAGCTAACCTCTTTTCTTTTTTTTTCTGTACCTAACTTGCTCGCTAGTTTCATGATTCGAACCGGTTATATATATTTTCTTAAGAACTCTTCGGAAGTTCTTTTAGTTCCCATCTTTTAGAGGCGTTCAATTCATTTTCGTTTCCACATATCAGAGCTTAACACAATAGTGGGGCAGTATGGTCTGTACGCCTTGTAATTTTTATTACGAATTGAACGAATACGAATAAATATGATTTATTAAAGAAAATCGACAAAGCATAAAAAAAAATTATTCCTTAAGAGGTATCAAAAAATATAATAATTTTCAGCAAAATCGACAAAAACTTGAATAATTGAAAATATAGCTAAAATACTGAGAAAATAAAATTAAATTGACTTTTCACCGAAATAAACGAAAAAATTGAAAATACAAACAGAATTTAAATAATCATCGCAAAGCAGTGCAGCTGGAGATGGTTCAGAGCATAAAATACGAAATTACATATGTCTTATAATTTAACTGTAAGAGGTTCTGGTCGCCGATTTTATTAGTAAATTATCTTCATTCGGATGCAACTGAAAAAAAAAAAAAGAAGCTTTTTCGCGCGCAATTTTAATATTACCAAATTTGAGAGATCACTTGAGGGACTTGAGATATTTTTAAAGTTGATTAAGTAATCTGCGGGATCGTAATCTGTTTCTGATAAATGTGATATTACGCGGGGCGGACATTCAATAAGGCATAATGCGGGATTTGTGTGGATTATCGCTTTCTTTAGTGCTTCGATGGTATTTTTATTAAAAAATACAAACTGCGCATAACCCGCAATATCCGTGGATTCATTAAACTGCAAGCTTTTATTTTTTCTATGACTTAATCGCGAACGTCAGTCGCCATATCGCTTATCCTACGTCGAATGGTATTGTCAGAGAGAAGTGTAATTTTGAATTTTTCCACTTTTTGTTTGCAAAAAAAATCATTTCTTTCCACAGCTTCGTCCCGTTGCCATTATTTTTAAACGGTTTTCATCACATATATAATTTATAAAAAAAAAAACTTTCACTAAGCGTATCGTGCAAGTTAAAAACAAATACGGCCATCTCAACGGTGTAATCATCACTGTTTAATTATAAATGTATTTCCTAGTGGTCTTCGATTTCTAAATTTTCGTAATTCGCAACTAATTTTGAACCGGTTGTTTAAAGTCGGGTATATTCAGTAAATATATAAGTTGACGTTCCTCGATCCAGATGCCACTTGCTTCAAAGTAACCACAAAGCGAGAAAACTTAATGCACTATATTTCGGTCCCAAAGGTTGACCTGATCCTCGTTTTTCTCATCGCACTTCTCAAAAATCCCAACATCGCCTGCTCCCGGAAGTTAACTTCGAACCATCTCACCTGCTCACCATATGTCACCAAAAATCCCATGGTAAGTATTTAAATTCTAATGTGAATTTTCTGACAGTATTCTGAAGATGCAAACATTTTTTTTTTTTTTAATTTTCGGAGTCACAGCAGCGTTTTATTACTATAATATTTGTTTACTTTTTCTGTAGCAATCACATCTACCTTTCGCCCTTGTCTGATAATTTCTCCCAAGTACCGTTTAAACTATATACGCCATCGTAGACTCCAGTGCTGTTTTGAACTCACCAGAGTACTACATGTACACGTGTCCACCGTACATGAGTCGATGCCGATAATCATACAACAATATTTATTCATCGATTAGCTTTTTATTAATATTTTATTTATTTGTATTTGTATTTTTTTTTTTTTTCGATCTCACGCAATCATTACAAATATAATTCTGTAGAATTAGCATAGATTCGCAACTCGTTTGATATGTGTGTGTCGATACAAAGTAATTCAGTCATGTGTTGGAGTAATTTTTCCTTTTACTCTGAGGGCCAGAAAGAAGTATGCTAAAAATATCCGAATCTCACCACCTATGATGCAGATTTGAACAAAATTTACAGAGTTTCCATTCTTGTATTTCATTTTTAAATTTTTTCAAATTCTAAACTCGTGTAATTCGTAAATATTCCAGTAAACACGAAACCGTCTATTAGGTTAGATATTAGACTGGAATGTATAAGTGCTTCAATATAAGTAACGACCGTTTTAATAGTATTAGGGTAAAGAACTACTTGACTTATTTCAGCACCAAATTTATTTTCGAATTCTAAAACATTTTTGCTAATAATTAACGTATTCACCGCCATTATCAATACAGCTCTACCTTACTGTTCTGACAAGTGTGTCCCAAAAAACGCTTACGAAAGAATTTTGCGTCCAAGAAGTACTTACAAATAGCGTCTTAAACTTCGATTTCGTTATTAAAGCGCCGTCCTGCTAGATTATTTTTGAGCCCACCGAATAGAGATGAAAATCGGAAGGAGCCAAGTCCGAACGGGCGATCCAATATTTCCCAGTTGTATTCGTCGACATTCCACGCTGTTTTGTTCGCCAAATGCGAGCGAGTGTTGTCATGTTGAATAATGGCTTCCTTCGTAAGAAGACCGTCTCTTTTACGCTTTATCGCAACTTTGAACTTGATTAAAGTTTCAATATACCGTTCTGCGTTGTTGATGGTTGTTCTCGATTTTCCAAATATTCAACGAAAATTATATCCTTATGATCCCGGAATATACTGTTGCCCCTAATCATTCTTCTAACGATATCTGCTTTTGGTTTCTCTACGCGAGGAAAAATGGGGGGGGGCGTTTCCATTCGATTTCAGGCACGAACCACAATAGTCACTATTCTGAGAAGGAATTTCCATTTTTCAGCTAGATAACGCTTAATTGACGCGAGCGAGTTTCCGTTCGGCGTTCAGATTTTTCAGCACCTATTGTACGACTACTGTATGAAATTCAAGCTCATCGTAGACAACTTGATAAGCACTTTCTCCGGAACTATTTATCTACTATGCAATATCTGAGAGATTTGTCTGCAGCGATCTTCCAAAACTGTTAACACGACCTTGAATTAACCGAAGTCACCAGACGTGCGCTCATCGTCAAAAATCTTCGGAACGTAGCTATCGAATTTTTTTCGTTCATTGGACTATAGAAACAATTTCGCGATGAATTTCAGCCCCGGTTTTATTTTTTCGTTTATTGTGTCAAGCAAGGCCGTGTCCACGGGGTGGTTTTGGGGGTTACCCCCCCCCCCCCCCCCCATGAGAACTAGAATAGCTTAGGTACTTCATTAATATTTTATGCAAAATTTTTTGTTACGAGTATAATCAATAATACATATATGTAATTTTTATTAATGTTTATACGGGGTAATTCGTTTATTTAAATTATTAATATATAAATCAAGATGATGGAAATTATTAATAGCATGAATATTAGCGAAAAATATATTTTTATTTATAAAATAAATATGCAAAGCAAATTTTCACCCCCCCCCCCTCTTCCTTCCAAAATTCTGGGCACGGGCCTGGTGTCAAGTGTTTTAGAAACATAAGCGATTAGTTCTGAAAATTACATTTCCATAGTTCCCTTAATACTTATTTTTTTGGAAGCAGTCATATTTATTTTATTATAAGATCTTATACATTTGACATAATATTTCATAATACTCGTATATGCACTTTAAATTTAGCAGCAAAAAAAAAAAAAGTTCATTCACTTGGCTGTTAACTTTGATTGAATATTTTGTAAAATATAATCAAAAATTGAAGTATGAATAAAATGTTTCCAGGTGTCTTCTTAATTCTTCATGTAAATGGTGAAATTCGCTTTGTATATTTCTACTTCTATTTATTTCATGCCCATTCCATTTTTTTTGTACTTTTTCTATTTGTCCGTTAAGTAGAATGTATTTTAGCGCAGAATTTTCGACCAAAACAACATGCATCTTTACATCAACTGGCCGGATATACTGGTGGGTTGTCTGAAACACTTTATCGTTCGTCGCTATGCTCGAAACGTCACTATGTGTTGATACTTTCTTATCGACGCTAACTTCGCTTTGCTCGTTTGCTGGTATCGCAGCTGTCTTCGGCGCGTCCCTATGTGCTTAGCCTAACTGAGCACTCATCACGAACAAATGATAACGATGCAACCGCTGAAACCGGAGACTACACGGCAAATGTTAGAGAAATGTTTACAAAAGCCAGTTGAAGAGAAGCCCTAATTGATCTAACGAGTAGTTTTTCCTTTGACGGCAATACGAGCGGTTCGTATTGAAGCATTTTAATGTATACGACGGAAGATGTAAAACAGCTTTTACTAGTCGGTTTTGTCTTCTTTCGAGAGATTCTTATTTCGCTTATTGTCCGTTCTTGTGAGACATTGTATGTATGCTGGTGAAATAATACTAACTGAAAACATTCGTGGGCACATTTGAATGCGCCAGGTATGATACATAAACTTAAATGGACAGGCTCAGGACAGACCTGTTATTTATATAAATTATTGGTATAAATTTTCTAAATATAATTTTACCCAATCGTATTACGAATTGGGGACCAAAAAAAAAAAAAAAAAATAGAACCACCTAGGATTTTTTATGAAGAGTTGTGAGCTATATCGGAAAAAGGTGAAGGTCGACAGAACTGGAGAAATAGAGAAGGACTCGGAATGTGCGTAACTCTTATCATTAAGGCAACAATCAAAAATTGTAATTATGCCATTTCTATCGCAGACAAAAAACCCCATAACGGCGAGTGCGAATTCCAGTCGCCGTTGACAATGAAGGGACAAGGAAGCGAATTAAAAATCTGGCCAAATGGAAAGAAGCACGGGTCACAAGTAGGGGAAATGTAAGCGGAGACAAAGTTGATTTGTAGTGACAAGATAGGAATTATTAACTAAAATTATTGCTATGACAGATGTAATGAATATATTTTCTAACAAGGATAGCGGTTTTCGCGAAAACCCTGGAATATGAACATTTGAAATTTATTTGAGCCGCGTTTCTAATAGGAAAGCAGCGTGAATGTTGATTTAGTGTAATCCTCGCAGGGGAACATTGAAGACTTCTCAAAAGTTTCATTAAAAAACATTTTGTTAGACTACTTTTTTTTTTTAACATAGAAGCGATAATAGGGGAGAAGAACTTTGAACAACGCTTAGATTTAGGGAAGAGAAGGAAAGGGGGAAGAACTGATGCAGAGGTAAGATGCGCGCATACTTCCAGCTAGATTCATTAAGTGAAAACAAAGAAAAACGATAGGGTAAAGGATGAATGAAAGAGGGTAAATTAGAAAAACATTCGTTTTTCAAACTGTCTCACAAATAAAGTGTACAAAATTTAATCACGGAGGATAAATGACCCTATCTTTTTTTTTTTTTTTTTTTTACGGTGCCATGTACTGCTACTATGGCCAGTGACACCGGTTGTAAAATTTATATTAGGGGAAAAAGTTTAGTACGTTTGAGGAATTGGAAAGTTTGATCGATCATTTTAGGATTATCAGAGATGGTGGATGAGAACGTAGAGGGCCAATTCATACGATAGGACTGAAAGACGGAGCATTCATGGAGGACATGGACAACCGTTATTGGTTGCTGGCCGCAATAGCAGCATAGCGGAGCATCTTTCCGATCTAGAATATGCTTGTGAGTGAGAGTTGTATGTCCGATGCGGGGCCGGGCCAAAACTACTTCTTCACGACGCGATGGTTGAATCGACGTTTTCCAAGGAAGTATGTCTGCCTTTATGCTTCGTAGCTTATTTGTGGTCGGTGTATCGATCCAGATCTGCTTCCACGTGTCTCGGAACTGATGTCTTAGATAATGGATGGCATCCTTTGCTGGAATAGGGACGGCTGGAATTGGAAACATGGTTGTTGCCTGCTTTGCTGCCTGGTCAGCTAAGTCGTTGTACATGATATCAGTATGACTTGGTATCCAGCAGAAGGTTACACTCAAATTGGATCCGTAGACGGCAGCGTGGATATCTTGACTTATGGGATGGTGTTTTGTTTTTGTTGGCTGCTGGGCGTTGATACTTTGTATCGCTGCGAGTGAGTCTGTGAAGATGACGGTCTTGGTGTATTGCAGATCTGTCGCTTGCTGCACAGCTAACTTTAATGCCATTAGTTCCGCTGACAGAACGGAAAAGACATGCGGTACAGTATATCTGATAGCGTCGCCTTCGTGTACTACCGAGCATCCTGTTCCTTCTTTCGTTTTGGACGCATCTGTGTAGAATTTTTTAAAGGATGCATAGGATAGTAACAGTTGTGCATATGCTTTGGAGATTATTTGTGCGGAGTCTTTGTTATGTTTTGTAAGAGAGACATCCGTGAAGATATTTGCCAGGACCGCCGGTGGCAAAAGATGTACTTTGTATTGTACAATATTTCCTGGAACATCAATTTGACGTTTCGATCTAATCGAGTAGATTATTTGATGGAGGAGTCCCGTTGCGTGGGGACGGTTTCGCGTTGAATTAGTTTCGCATGACCGGAATGAATTATGTCTGCACTGGAGATGGACGGAAAATTTTAACATAAGAAATTCCCGACGGAGATTCAACGGCCATTCATTAGCTTCACAGAGGATACTCATGGTCGGACTCGTGTAAAAAGCTCCCAACGCTATCCTAAGTGCGGTGTGATGCACTGGGTCCAGTGTGGCTAAGATGGAGGGGTTCGCTGTGCCATATATGGGGACTCCGTAATCTAGCGACGACCGTATAAGGGTTCGATAAATTTTCAGCAATGTTGTTCTGTCCGCTCCATAGGATGTATGCGAGATTTTTCTTATTATATTCATTTTCCTTTGACATGTCCGTTTTAGGTGCTGGATGTGTTGTTTCCACGAGAGAGTATCGTCGAAGATTATTCCTAGGTGAGTCACCGTGCGAGATTGCGGTATAGCATTGTTGTCAAGTGTAAGGCATAATTCTTTATTGCATGTTCGTAGCCGACAAAAGTGGATGCATTCAGTTTTTGAAGGTGAGAACTCCAGGCCATTTTGGGAGGCCCACTGTTGCGCTCGGTTCACTGAGGTTTGTAGTATTCGCTTTCCAGCTTCTAGGTTATCACAGCTGATGGATATCGAAAAGTCATCCGCGAATAGTGTAGCGCTCACAGGCGATGGTATACTTGAGATTAGTTCGTTAATTGCAACGATAAACAGTGTCGGACTAATCACGGATCCTTGAGGGACGCCATTTGTCAGCTTTTTGGATGATGATAGTGATGAGCCTATACGAACTCGAAAATAACGGGACGATAAGAAATTTTGGATGAAGTGCATGATTCTTCCTTTGAATCCCCATTTGTGTAAGCTGACCAGGACTTTACATCTCCATATACGGTCAAAGGCCTTCGTGATATCGAAAAATACTGCCAACAAGTGCATACGTCGGGTAAAGCTCTCTTGTATTTTAGTCTGAAGAAGGTTCAACTGATCTAGTGTCGAGCAAGATGGTCTAAATCCGTATTGTGTTGGTGATAGCAGGTTTCTGTTCTCCAGTTCCCATATTAAGCGATGGTTGATAATTTTCTCAAATAATTTGCAGAGTACTGATGTTAATGATATTGGGCGATAGTTATCCGGATGTGTTGGATTTTTATTAGGTTTTTGAATCGGGACAATTATGGATTCTCGCCATTGTTGAGGGAAGGTATGGGTGTGCCAGATACGGTTGAAGATTAAAAGTAACTTGTCGTAGACACAGTCTGGAGCGTGCTTTAGGAAAAGAATGTTAAATTCGTCGGGTCCGGGCGCAGATATTTTCATTAGACTAATCGCATTGTATAATTCCGTTTTGTTAATATTCCTATTATAAACCTCATTATTTGGAGAGGAAAAGTTGAATTGGACATTCTCGATCTTGTTTTTGATTTCTATTGAAGACGGCGGCTGCTCCTTGTCACTGGATATATTTTCGAAAAGTTCCGCAAAAACCTCTGCTATTTGCGCGGCTTCTGTGTGCAGTTGGTCGTTTGCTAATATAGAACTAGGTACACCAGGATAATGTATTTTATTGATTGATCTGATTTTGCCCCATAGCTGTGTAACTGGTGTTTTGCACGTTATCGTTGATATGTAGTCCGCCCAAGATTTCCTTTTTTCTTGTTTGAGTATCCACCTGGTTTTTGCACGTGCGTGCTGAAAGGAAATGTGATTTTTTAGGGTTGGATTTTGTTTAAGTAGCTTGAGGGCTTTTCTCCTGTTTTTTATAGCTTCAGAACACTTATCTGACCACCATGGTACTGGAGTTCGAAATTTTGGGAGAGGCTTCGTTCTGGGTATGGCTTTCTCGGCACATTGCTTTATTTGATTGGTGAAGGAAGACACGATCGTATTTACTTCTTGACCAAAGTCTATTTTTATTTCGGATTGACATAATTGCTTATAAAGATTCCAGTTTGCTTTATTAAAGTTTAGATTAGGTTTTTCTACGGGCCTTTTAGCCTTTGTTTTCACTGTGATTATTAGTGGGAAGTGGTCACTATTACCCATGTCATCGTGATGGTGTACATCTATTAGGTGGGACATCTGGGCTGAACTAAGTACGTAATCTATTGTACTCCACATTCTATGCGTCGCGCTATAGTGAGTTGGCTCCAGTGTGTTGTGTATCGTAAGATCATATTTATCTATTATATCGTTTAGTAGTCTACCTCTTGCGTCAGTAGTAGCGCTTCCACAATACTCACTGTGAGAATTAAAGTCTCCAGTAAATATAAACGGTTGTGGAAGACGGGATATTATGGTATTGTAGTCGCACGCTTCAATTTTTGTGTATTGTGGAAGGTAAATTGAGCATACCGAAAACGGAGTGTCAGTATTTATACGCACAGCCAGAGTTTGTATGTGTTCTAATTTAAGATCTAATTCTGTATAACTGACGTCTTTCCTTATGGCTAGGAAGATTCCAGCATGCGCCTTCGTTGCTGGATTAACACTTTTATATATCATATTATAGGAGGTTAGATTTATTATTTGGTTTGGCCTCAAATGCGATTCTTGAATGCACACGATCATTGGATTGTACGTGGACAAAAGCAGTTTAAAGTCTTCAAAATGTAGCAAAATTCCATTGCAGTTCCAGTTTATGATTGTAATATTTTGATTTGCGGTACCCATTTCAGGATTTTTTACTTCTATACGTCTTCTTGTTGCGAGGAGGGGTAATCCGAGATTTCGTTATCATTATTGTTAAGCCTCTGGAGTTTGTTTATGATTTTTGTGAATCTACTTTTTATATATTTTTGTTCTAGCGACGGTTTTATTAATTGCATAATGGTTATCAGCTCGGCTGTGTTTATGTCTAACATATTTGCGACCTGGCCAGGGTTTAATGATTGTTTTGTTCCATCTAGGAATTGAATAAATTTGTTATATGTTAAATCACTTGTGCTATTTGAGTCTGTAGCGAAGTATTTTTGTAGGTTAGATAATTGTTGACGTTTTATTTGTGAGTCTTTTATTGGGGTTTTTGCCCGAGCTTGTAATGTTAGAGTGCATGTGGGTGGCTTAAAGGTATTGATATCGGTCTCAGATTCAGATCCACTATTATCGGTATATTGTAAACAGTCCATCTTTTCTTCATCGGGGCCATCTACTGTGTTTTTTTGCGAAGTTAAGTTTTTCTTTTTTTTTCGTCTTCTTCTATGATTTTTATTAGCGCTATCTTCTTCGTTTGCTAACTCAGGCGATTTTCCTGTGGTTTTAGACGAAGATTCGGACATCTGACGTTTTAAGTTTAGTTTTAGCGCATCGTTTGTAGTTGTCGATACTGTAGGGTTCTCGCAGGTTGGTGTTGGTTGTGTGCCATGACCATTGGACGCTGGAAGAGACAAACTTGTACCCGGGATATCGGTATCTTCGGTGAAATTGTCGAAAGTAGGAGTTATTTTACAGTTGTCTGCTTTATGACCAGAGGAATTGCATTTGAAACAGACCAGTGCATCTGGCGAAATGAAGATACGAAAACTTTTTTCTTCGGAGCTTAGTACGAAGGAATTTGGTAAATTTATGTCTTCGTAGTTAGCGATGTATACTTGGCGACGCCAACTAACAATATGTCCGAATTCTGGATCGAGAGGTTTTATTCTCAGAAGAGATATATGCGAGGCCAATTTCATATTTAGGTTGGAGGTTAGGTGGTGCTCTAAGATTTCATTGGTAACTGTTGGGGGTATGTTGGATAATATAATTTTTGTCGCGGCTGATTTAAGCTTGCGTGCTTTGACGAAGTGTCCGTCGATATTAATACCTCCGTGTGTTGAGATGAATGAATGGACTTTGTGGGCGGAGGAGAGAAAAACGATTACTCTATTTCCGCTAACTCGAGAAGCTGCTATGATGTTTCTGGCCCCTTCAACGAGATCTTTTAATGCCGATAAATAGTCAATTATTTTGTATTCTAGAATATGGCTGAAGACGATTCCCTGTTCTTCCGTGGGATAACAGAAGTTTTGGATTGGTGTTATTTTATTTTGTTGAACTTTACTGGCGTACGTATTATTAGTGTGAGGCGTAATTATGCGCGGTGTTACGATAGATTGAATTGAAACATTATTACCTGAAGTTGCTGTCATCGCAGCCGGAGGCGCAGATAACGTTGTCGCGGTGTTGGATAATGGCTGGTCGGCCATGCCGACCGGCTTAATTGATAACGCCGATAACTAAGTTCGATAACGCGGCGAAACTCGAGTAGCGAGTCGAAAGAGAGATAAGATTAGGCAGTTATTACAAGTTATCACTTGAAAGAGAGCAACACGAACGCGAACAACAACCGACGTTACAACAATCCTACACTTGAGAACCCTATCTCTCGCGACTGTCACCCAGTTAGTGACGGAAGGGAAACGACTAAGGGGAAAATAAACGAATTTAAGATTAATCAAGGAGCATCTATTTAATGTGTTTTCCGAAAACAGCCTATTAAATCAATGTCGGCTTCATTGGGGTGATAGGGGACATTGCTCCCTCCCCTAAAGAACCATAACCTCGATAAAAAAAAAAACTTAATTTATACTATAAAAGATTTGTATATATGTTACACCTATAGATTTAATTATAACTAATATTTAATACTGTTTTATAGTGAAACGGTGAATGTTACGTTTTTATTCTATTTTAAATGCAACTGTCATCGATCTTTTGCCTTTCTTATTTATTTTTAATTTTTATTTTATAATTTTAATTAAAAATAGTTCAATGAGAAATACATATATTTTTTTTACTTGCTCGCGAACAAAGAAAATTATTACTAACAAAAATAAAAAAGAAGTAAAGTCTAATAAAAATACTATCTTTCTAAAAGAAAAAAGAAGTAAAATCTAATAAAAATACTATCTTTCTAAAAGAAAAAAGAAGTAAAATCTAATAAAAATACTATCTTTCTAAAAGAAATAAGAAAAAAAAAAAGCGCCAAGTATGAGAGGCAGAATTATAACTGTTTGTTAATTTTACCGCGATATCGTTCAAAGTCGTTCTCGAGCATATTTTTATTTTGTAACTTCATTCGTTCTCCCTCTTGCACCGACACGTAATACGTATTTCTACAAAACTAGTATGGCGATCAGATTTTTTTGCTCATACTTGATATTCTATCGTCATGAGCACCAACGGCCGTCGGCACGGATACGCTCTGAACGAAATTTAAAGTTATTACTTATTTTTATTTATACTTTTTTATTTTTTCCCCTAGCCACCAACATATTACGTACAAACAAGTAGAAGCCGCACCTGGTTTCTTACGTAATTTGCTGTCGTCTTAATTAGTGTTCAAACTAAAAATTTCCTTAACGAAACTTTCGAAGTTGGCGAAAAGTTCAAAAAAGCGAAAAAAAAATGTCGTGCCCGTGCCTCATTGCGACGCGTTTTTAACCCCCCCCCCCGTGGGCACGTCAAAAAAGGATCTTTGCCCAGAAACGACACGAGGGAAAAGGATCAGTTAAATTTAGAGTCGATGTCAAATATTGACAAGATAAAAGAACTGAGGATAGGACAATGGAGATCGACGGAAACGATAAGGTATACGAGGCAGAATAAGGAGTAGGGAGTTTGAATGATAACCGATTGGAGTACAAAAAAAAGCGTTCGTTCACGAGGGATGGACATTCAAAGAGGATATGATCAGGATCACAGACGACTTCGTCGTCAGAATGAAGAGGATAATTAGGGGAAAGAGTGCGAGATGAAAACGATAATGTGAAGAAGGAAGAAGAGTATGATTCAGACGTAAACGGACAATAGGGAAAAAAACGGAGCGGCGAAGCGAAGGAAAATCATAAAACCAAGGTCGCGTGGGAAGATTAGGTTGAATGGAAAAATAAAATTCTTCATTTTGATTATGCGAATATAGATATTACAGTTATCTTTAAGTCAACATACGAAATACTGAGCGAGTAGTGTATAAATAGCAGACCTGGGTCAGTTTCCCCCGATTTTCCCCGGGGGTAGTTACCCCGAGTGTCCAGGTTTCCCCCGATTTTCCCGGGCAGCTGCTGAAATTTCACCCCAAATTCTCATCCAGGTGCTCAAAATTAACCCCAATTTCTCTTTTAAAGCCCAAAGTTACCCCAAGTTTCCCCTGATTTCACGGATTTCCTCCGAGTTTTCCCTGTTTACCCCTGATTTCCCTGGACAGTTCCGCTAATTCGATCCCTAATTCCCATCAAGGTAGTCAAAATTCACCCCCAATTAGTGTACAGGTGTTGAAAGTTCACCCCAATTTGTATCCATATGGTTAAAATTCATCCAAGTTTCCCCAAAATTTCTTCAAATTTTTCCGATTCCCCATTCATACTGTTATCTGTAAATGCGCTCACACCGTTTCCACACATATATTCAACATAGCCTTAGCCGCCATAAAAGTGTACTCGCTTTCCCATACCCGCGCCTTCTATCATCATGTGTATGTATTATACATGACTCTGCGTGTAATATATGTAGCATACTTTTTAATTTTCATTTTTCGAGGTTGGGAGGGGTAAAATTTTGCAGGAGTGATAAAAACGTTTGAATCTCAACACTTAGAACCCAAATTTTAAAGGAATTTTCTGAGTCGCGCTCCGTTCCGGCAGTTTTTTTTTTAAATTTTATTTTTAAAGAAAATATTTGAACGATCCATCAGTCGAATGAGAGCGGGCGAGTGTGCTGCTACGAAATGTATTATGTAAGCGCGACCGCGGATGTAATGGAAATATTTAAATGTTCCAGCAACTAGTTGAAACTGTCACCAGGTGAGGTGAATTCCAGTCGTTCGTTTTGAAATTAACTAGCCGATCATCCATGCACACTCTCACACGCCACCGATAGAAACCTGTTCACGATCGCTACACGTTCACACACGCACACATATACACCGCCACCTGATATATATATATTTTTCGTATTTTTCCGCTTCCCATTTTATACTTAATCCGTTTATATTTTTTTTATATTTTTATGTACTCTCCGTTCATTGCAAAAGCACACCGTCCATTCCTGCACACATATCAAGCATTGAGTTAACCTGTACAAAGGTACACTGTACTATTCCACACACGCTCCGGTCGCCGCCGAAATAAACGCCGCGATAACACTCCCACACACACACACACACCAACACTTCGTACATATTTTATTTTCGAGTCAAAATATTATAGAATTAGCCTAAGTATATTTTTCTTTTACGCTTCTGTTTATTTCTTCCGAACGTTGATAATTTTCTTATTTTATTTTTTTCTCAGGTTCTAAAAATAAATCCATTGATATCTTCACTAGTATGATTGCGTAAACATCTTCTAACAGTATTCCTCATATTGTTCATAATAATTTTTCATGTCTATGTATTATGGAATTAGTCTAAAATATATTTTTTCCCCTCTAAAGTCTTTTTTCCAAACGTAAGTATTCAAAAATTAATTCGAGTATATTTTTATTTAACGCTATTTCATATTTTCCCTCTCCCCTATCCACCCTACACAAATTTCAATTTTTTTCTATTATTTTTCATGAGTACATCCCCCTGAAACTACAGTGAAACCATACCATTCATTCCCACGCACCCATCTGCTAACAATGATTTTCTCATCATTCATAATAATTTTTTTCGAATCTGTTAGTTTAAGATTATTTCATTTTTTTTTCAAACTCTAAGTATTTTTTTTTTTTTTTCAATATCTTCCATATTTTCCCCCAATATGTCCGCATACGCTCATAATGTAAAGGTACTCTGCTTGTTTCCTTGCATGAATGTTGCTATGCTGTTTATTTCGATCATGTGTCAAGGTCATCGAGTCTGCCCGGATCTTCTCCTTCATATCTTTTGTAGAAAAACCGGTTGACATGTACACACCTACACACAAACACCCATAACCCAAAGATCACCTGTAAATTTCGTTCATCTGCGTATGTAACCAGCTTTCACCAAAGGAATGTGGTTTTTCTGGTGCAACCCGCCCTCTTCAAAGACATGCATCGAGCTAGAATCTCGAAAGGATCTGTTCAGGCAGTCAGTATTAGTGTTACATTAAACGTGTAGAATTTGTTGAAGCTGTGTTCTTCACGCATTAATAAAAGTTTGCTCTAACGTTAAAAGTAATAATTTTCTACATTCTTAGTAAAAAGTTAAAAATATTATTCAAACATGAATAACAATACCGATTCGATTGATATTAAAGTCGACGAATTTATTCAGAATTCATTTTCGAGTGATAGTGTCTCGCATACAACTTCATCACCTCCATCACAGCAATCAGATGATGGTTATACAGCAGAAGGATCAACATCTTCTGTACATAATATCATTGGTCCTGTATTATTATCAGAACAAGCAGATATAGCGGAATATTTTGTAGATATCAGCATCCATATAGATTGTGATTATGGTTTTCGAGTAACTGAACTAGCAATGATTGATATGTCTGGCGGAAAGTGTTTGCATACACTGTATAAGCCAAGCAGAGCATGGCATGCATCAAAAATGCCACATTTACAATGTTCTTCGATGAGTCATTACTTGAAAAATCCTTCATTATTTCTCTATCTCCCCCCCCCCTTAACTTAAAGTACTGGTAATGATGAATATTACAAAAATCTGAACCAGTTGTGTAAAGTGTACATATAATTATTATCTAATTTTCGAATATAATCCCACATAATTTGTTCATTTTCTTTCTAGATTAAAAAATTATATTTTTTATTCTTTCTATAACAAACGAATCTAACTGTTCATCTTTTTCATGTACATCACGTACATCAAGTATTTTCCGCAGCTGTGTGAGTTTTCATTAATTTGTAAGTCACAACCTAAGACCCGGAGAGTTCTCTCTAATTGCTTAAAATCTTTCATAATCACATTTTTATAAAAATATGTATTAAGTTCACATGTTATGTAATATATTTTTTTTATTTCACATATATTTTGTCTATGAGGTGTGTTGATCAATAGAGCAACAGATAGAAAACCTACTAGCTTACGAGACACAGCATGTTTATAGAAAAAACGTGCTAGCATGAGCAGATCAGAGTTTCAACGTGCGAGTGAGAGACTGTATGCATGTATGTGTGCGAGAGCAACAGATTGATTATAAAAAACGTCGAAGATACATGCATCTATCTGTGAACAATTATCACATCAAACATAAAAAGGTTGACTAAAAGATTATTATTTTCTTTTTTCATTCATTCTCGCCACTTTTACCACTCGCGCCCCACTGTCAAGACCTCTGAACATACATTACTAACCTCACCGACACTATAATATTTTTTCTCTGTGTTATTAAATTAACCCAAGTATATTTTTATTCATTTGTTACGCAAACATTTGTTCAAATCTTTCGTAATATGTCATGCACAAGCCCGCAGACACTACTCGCTTCATTACCACGAATATGTATCTCTTTCATTCTCACTTATCATAACATAGTTTTTCCTGAAATTGTAAAAAAATTCTCTTTGCTCCATTCTTCCAAGGTGATTTATTTCCAAATTTCAAATCACGCATAATTATTTTAGAATCAAATTAAGTATATTTTATCATTTCCAAAAATCAATCATCTCTGTACAAGGCATTAACTCATTTTCACATCAAACATATTATTTTTTATCATTTAAATTTTTTTCTCAATTCACAAATAGCTAACCTATAATAACATATTGTTGTAAACATACATGACGAACTCACTCCTCATAATTACATCATGAATTAATTTTTTCTTCATCTTTTTTACAATCGTGAAATTGTAGTAGTGTTTTTTAATTTTTTTTTTATTTTCCATACATGACAAAAGCAATAGAATCACGGCATCTATGAATGTGTACACTGTACACTTCCAATAACCTATCATGCATTTTTTTAAATTAGTTCAAGCATACTATTTTTTCAATAACAAAGCGGATGATACATAATTTTTTCTTCTACATAATCACTAATCTATGAAAACACTTGATTCGTTTTACTCTTACTGTAGCAACCACTCCTTTTCCCTCATGCTAACAAACTTCAAAATTTAATAATATAACACGAAATTAATCTAAATATCTGTTCATGCTATTAAAATTAATATATCAATCTTTACATTCCTTTTGTACATTTCTGAAAAAAATCCTACAACATGTTTTAAAATTAATCGAAGTATACTATTTTATTACCTAAAATCAATTATTCTCTCATACAGTTTTTTCCAATCATACATAATGTTTTTCTGTATTGTCATTATTACAAAGTCATACAAAACAACAACACATTTTTAATCATAATGAATCCTTCATTCCATTCCATTCATGCTATATACCATTATCATTCAATTCAACGTTATGAAATTAGTCTAAGTATACATTCATGCTAGCAAAGTTATTATCTCACCCTTTGCATTGTTCCAAGATGATTTATTTTACATTTTTTCTTTAAATTTCCCTCATACTATTATTTTTGAAATGTAGGATGATGACTATGATTAGAATTCATGATTATGAAGAGAGAGATGCATGCTGAAATTGTATTGTCATTGTATGCGAGATGATGTGTGATTGTGGGTGAGTATGGATGCATGTAAAATATATGAGTGTGTTAGTAAAAAACATCCGTTCAAGCGTGAACACAGGTACAGATACAGTTATAGAATGAGAGAGGTAAAAATATATATTGTGTTATGTTTGATATGTGCATGATAAAGAGGTTAACAAAGAATAATCACATTACCCTCACAACTTAGACATTGAGTTATACCTTTTCAATATTTTAGATGTGAAAGCAGTGACATTAACATGTGGTAAACGTTTTCATCACTTTTGACTCATTATAACCAATTTTCCAACATTTCTCTTCGTTTTTCCTACATTTTAATACTTTTACGCCGTTTTAGTCAATTTTTGCTATTTAATGCCATTTTTTCCATTGTTTTTACCACCACTCTCACAATTTTCATCATTCTTTCATCATCTTTATTAGGTTTTTTCTTACAACTCTTTAAAATTTCGATCGTTGTTAGTGATAACCATCATTATTTATGCTTTCAATCCTTCCACTTCAGCAATGCACACATACAGCTTAGCAATCGCAGCAGCCGTTGAACGTTGTAGGACAGCAATCGTGATTTCCATTTGATTATTGGGATTTAAAAGTCACATCTTTGAACGCTTGATCTAATGCATCAACATGATCTTTGTATTCTCCCACCCGCTGCTGAAGGTTACACTTAATATCTTCAACAGACTATCATACAGTCGTTTAATAAGAGAATCCGTAAGAGCCGAGACATTTACTTATCGTTTTCCCAACACATTCACAGACCTACCCTGTACACTAAGGGAATCTTTAAACATCTCTGTAACCATTCCTTTTAAGCTGACGGGAGCAAGGAACTCCTATAAACGTTTGTCAATCATCACTTCATCATTCATCGTCCTGGTTTCACTCGCCGTTACACAGACATGTAATAAACATTTTCTTCTTTTACAATTTTCTTATGCTATAACACTATTACATCATTTTTCCTCGTTTCTAACTAATTGTAACCAGTTTTTCACTATTTCTTAGCATGTTCTTCTGTTTTAGGACCTTTTTGCGCTATTTTTTCATCAATTTATGTTATTTCACATCGATTTTCTGGTAATTTTAGTGCCTTTCACACAATTTTACTAATTATTTTCGACTATTTCTTAACATGTTCTTCTGTTTTAGGTTTTTTTTGCACTATTTTTTCATCAATTTATGTTATTTCACATCGTTTTTCTAGTGTTTTACTACCTTTCACACAATTTTACTCAATTTTTCCCCATCTTTGAAGATTTTTTTTTTTCATTTATCTCATACATTATATGTCCGAATGTGACGATTAGCTATCCTTTTAAGTACATTTTTTAATTCGATATAAGTGAGGAGTACTTTTCAGGTTGACATGTATACTTCGTGATATGACATTCAATTCATTATTAATCTATGTCTCAACAGGTTTGTGGTCGGTTGTTGGAGGTTTACAGAACTTTCTGTTGCATTGCTTATAGTATAATGGTTCTTCTGTGCTAGTGAGATGATGGTGTTTTGTTGGGAATAATAAACATGGGAAAGAGAAGGAGTGCGTCCCATCAAGCAGGGGGAGTGATGCTTCGTAATTACCTTGGGTATTGCGCACATTGCATAGCAGTTATAATATGCTCAAGCAAAAATTAGTCGCTGTACTCGCATGTCGTTCATGTTATTCATTAAATGTTCACACTGAGAGATGCAATGGGCTCATCAACATATGGATCCATGCTATCATTTCTATTTTTATAATTGTAATCTGCACTGAGCATGTATGTATTACAACAAACCCATAAATTCTATTACAGATGATAATGTTTGAGAATAGATAGTGAAACGTTCATTAGAACATAAATGTGTATACAAAGTGTTGTTACATCACACGTATATCATCAAATTAACTAAAATGTTGCGCCCATAGTAAAAAAAAAAAAAAAAATGAGGGGTTTTCCCTAAGAGGGAGATTATAATAAAATTGATGCGATTTTAGATGGAAATGGGGTATTTTCCAGTAAAAACGCTGTTTTGCACCTAAATGGTGAATACTTTGGAGGTTAAATAGTATTTTTCACACAAAATTTGATGTTTTTTTCCTACATTTCAAAAATAATAGTATGAGGGAAATTTAAAGAAAAAATGTAAAATAAATCATCTTGGAACAATGCAAAGGGTGAGATAATAACTTTGCTAGCATGAATGTATACTTAGACTAATTTCATAACGTTGAATTGAATGATAATGGTATATAGCATGAATGGAATGGAATGAAGGATTCATTATGATTAAAAATGTGTTGTTGTTTTGTATGACTTTGTAATAATGACAATACAGAAAAACATTATGTATGATTGGAAAAAACTGTATGAGAGAATAATTGATTTTAGGTAATAAAATAGTATACTTCGATTAATTTTAAAACATGTTGTAGGATTTTTTTCAGAAATGTACAAAAGGAATGTAAAGATTGATATATTAATTTTAATAGCATGAACAGATATTTAGATTAATTTCGTGTTATATTATTAAATTTTGAAGTTTGTTAGCATGAGGGAAAAGGAGTGGTTGCTACAGTAAGAGTAAAACGAATCAAGTGTTTTCATAGATTAGTGATTATGTAGAAGAAAAAATTATGTATCATCCGCTTTGTTATTGAAAAAATAGTATGCTTGAACTAATTTAAAAAAATGCATGATAGGTTATTGGAAGTGTACAGTGTACACATTCATAGATGCCGTGATTCTATTGCTTTTGTCATGTATGGAAAATAAAAAAAAAATTAAAAAACACTACTACAATTTCACGATTGTAAAAAAGATGAAGAAAAAATTAATTCATGATGTAATTATGAGGAGTGAGTTCGTCATGTATGTTTACAACAATATGTTATTATAGGTTAGCTATTTGTGAATTGAGAAAAAAATTTAAATGATAAAAAATAATATGTTTGATGTGAAAATGAGTTAATGCCTTGTACAGAGATGATTGATTTTTGGAAATGATAAAATATACTTAATTTGATTCTAAAATAATTATGCGTGATTTGAAATTTGGAAATAAATCACCTTGGAAGAATGGAGCAAAGAGAATTTTTTTACAATTTCAGGAAAAACTATGTTATGATAAGTGAGAATGAAAGAGATACATATTCGTGGTAATGAAGCGAGTAGTGTCTGCGGGCTTGTGCATGACATATTACGAAAGATTTGAACAAATGTTTGCGTAACAAATGAATAAAAATATACTTGGGTTAATTTAATAACACAGAGAAAAAATATTATAGTGTCGGTGAGGTTAGTAATGTATGTTCAGAGGTCTTGACAGTGGGGCGCGAGTGGTAAAAGTGGCGAGAATGAATGAAAAAAGAAAATAATAATCTTTTAGTCAACCTTTTTATGTTTGATGTGATAATTGTTCACAGATAGATGCATGTATCTTCGACGTTTTTTATAATCAATCTGTTGCTCTCGCACACATACATGCATACAGTCTCTCACTCGCACGTTGAAACTCTGATCTGCTCATGCTAGCACGTTTTTTCTATAAACATGCTGTGTCTCGTAAGCTAGTAGGTTTTCTATCTGTTGCTCTATTGATCAACACACCTCATAGACAAAATATATGTGAAATAAAAAAAATATATTACATAACATGTGAACTTAATACATATTTTTATAAAAATGTGATTATGAAAGATTTTAAGCAATTAGAGAGAACTCTCCGGGTCTTAGGTTGTGACTTACAAATTAATGAAAACTCACACAGCTGCGGAAAATACTTGATGTACGTGATGTACATGAAAAAGATGAACAGTTAGATTCGTTTGTTATAGAAAGAATAAAAAATATAATTTTTTAATCTAGAAAGAAAATGAACAAATTATGTGGGATTATATTCGAAAATTAGATAATAATTATATGTACACTTTACACAACTGGTTCAGATTTTTGTAATATTCATCATTACCAGTACTTTAAGTTAAGGGGGGGGGGGGAGATAGAGAAATAATGAAGGATTTTTCAAGTAATGACTCATCGAAGAACATTGTAAATGTGGCATTTTTGATGCATGCCATGCTCTGCTTGGCTTATACAGTGTATGCAAACACTTTCCGCCAGACATATCAATCATTGCTAGTTCAGTTACTCGAAAACCATAATCACAATCTATATGGATGCTGATATCTACAAAATATTCCGCTATATCTGCTTGTTCTGATAATAATACAGGACCAATGATATTATGTACAGAAGATGTTGATCCTTCTGCTGTATAACCATCATCTGATTGCTGTGATGGAGGTGATGAAGTTGTATGCGAGACACTATCACTCGAAAATGAATTCTGAATAAATTCGTCGACTTTAATATCAATCGAATCGGTATTGTTATTCATGTTTGAATAATATTTTTAACTTTTTACTAAGAATGTAGAAAATTATTACTTTTAACGTTAGAGCAAACTTTTATTAATGCGTGAAGAACACAGCTTCAACAAATTCTACACGTTTAATGTAACACTAATACTGACTGCCTGAACAGATCCTTTCGAGATTCTAGCTCGATGCATGTCTTTGAAGAGGGCGGGTTGCACCAGAAAAACCACATTCCTTTGGTGAAAGCTGGTTACATACGCAGATGAACGAAATTTACAGGTGATCTTTGGGTTATGGGTGTTTGTGTGTAGGTGTGTACATGTCAACCGGTTTTTCTACAAAAGATATGAAGGAGAAGATCCGGGCAGACTCGATGACCTTGACACATGATCGAAATAAACAGCATAGCAACATTCATGCAAGGAAACAAGCAGAGTACCTTTACATTATGAGCGTATGCGGACATATTGGGGGAAAATATGGAAGATATTGAAAAAAAAAAAAAAATACTTAGAGTTTGAAAAAAAAATGAAATAATCTTAAACTAACAGATTCGAAAAAAATTATTATGAATGATGAGAAAATCATTGTTAGCAGATGGGTGTGTGGGAATGAATGGTATGGTTTCACTGTAGTTTCAGGGGGATGTACTCATGAAAAATAATAGAAAAAAATTGAAATTTGTGTAGGGTGGATAGGGGAGAGGGAAAATATGAAATAGCGTTAAATAAAAATATACTCGAATTAATTTTTGAATACTTACGTTTGGAAAAAAGACTTTAGAGGGGAAAAAATATATTTTAGACTAATTCCATAATACATAGACATGAAAAATTATTATGAACAATATGAGGAATACTGTTAGAAGATGTTTACGCAATCATACTAGTGAAGATATCAATGGATTTATTTTTAGAACCTGAGAAAAAAATAAAATAAGAAAATTATCAACGTTCGGAAGAAATAAACAGAAGCGTAAAAGAAAAATATACTTAGGCTAATTCTATAATATTTTGACTCGAAAATAAAATATGTACGAAGTGTTGGTGTGTGTGTGTGTGTGGGAGTGTTATCGCGGCGTTTATTTCGGCGGCGACCGGAGCGTGTGTGGAATAGTACAGTGTACCTTTGTACAGGTTAACTCAATGCTTGATATGTGTGCAGGAATGGACGGTGTGCTTTTGCAATGAACGGAGAGTACATAAAAATATAAAAAAAATATAAACGGATTAAGTATAAAATGGGAAGCGGAAAAATACGAAAAATATATATATATCAGGTGGCGGTGTATATGTGTGCGTGTGTGAACGTGTAGCGATCGTGAACAGGTTTCTATCGGTGGCGTGTGAGAGTGTGCATGGATGATCGGCTAGTTAATTTCAAAACGAACGACTGGAATTCACCTCACCTGGTGACAGTTTCAACTAGTTGCTGGAACATTTAAATATTTCCATTACATCCGCGGTCGCGCTTACATAATACATCTCGTAGCAGCACACTCGCCCGCTCTCATTCGACTGATGGATCGTTCAAATATTTTCTTTAAAAATAAAATTTAAAAAAAAAACTGCCGGAACGGAGCGCGACTCAGAAAATTCCTTTAAAATTTGGGTTCTAAGTGTTGAGATTCAAACGTTTTTATCACTCCTGCAAAATTTTACCCCTCCCAACCTCGAAAAATGAAAATTAAAAAGTATGCTACATATATTACACGCAGAGTCATGTATAATACATACACATGATGATAGAAGGCGCGGGTATGGGAAAGCGAGTACACTTTTATGGCGGCTAAGGCTATGTTGAATATATGTGTGGAAACGGTGTGAGCGCATTTACAGATAACAGTATGAATGGGGAATCGGAAAAATTTGAAGAAATTTTGGGGAAACTTGGATGAATTTTAACCATATGGATACAAATTGGGGTGAACTTTCAACACCTGTACACTAATTGGGGGTGAATTTTGACTACCTTGATGGGAATTAGGGATCGAATTAGCGGAACTGTCCAGGGAAATCAGGGGTAAACAGGGAAAACTCGGAGGAAATCCGTGAAATCAGGGGAAACTTGGGGTAACTTTGGGCTTTAAAAGAGAAATTGGGGTTAATTTTGAGCACCTGGATGAGAATTTGGGGTGAAATTTCAGCAGCTGCCCGGGAAAATCGGGGGAAACCTGGACACTCGGGGTAACTACCCCCGGGGAAAATCGGGGGAAACTGACCCAGGTCTGCTATTTATACACCACTTGAGCGTATGAAACATCATGCTTGACTGACCCTTTTACCGTAATACTTTTCCTGGTCCCTACACTTGCACAAGGAACTAACGTGAACGACTAACGTAAAAAGTTTTCATATTCCATGCACTAACCTTAAAATAAAAGAGTCTAATTTAAAAAATCAGTTATCAGCGCGAATAGGGCATACTACTTTCATTGCTCTGAAAAGGGTGGCTTTCAGTCTTTTTTTTTTTTAATTCACTTCGCTATCGCTTGATCGCTACATTATACAATTGAAGTTTTTTTGTCTTAAAATTAACCATTAGAAAAGATACAACGGGCGTTCTGAAGAGCTCACCTGCAAGAAGTGAACATTAGATCGCGAACACTGAACCGTAACTTGTTTTTTTTTTTGCATTGAACAATTTTTGTCAGGTAAAAATTATCGCGATAATCTTAATGATGAAAATCAATTTCCGGTTTACTAAGCAGACAACTGATCTTGGTGAAGATGGTGCGTACTTCAATGCCTGCGTGTATACTTTTAGACAGCAAATATGAACGTTATATTATATTATCTTAATTTAGTAAGGAAATGTTTAATTCTGACATTTCTTGATCGTATAGGAGAACATCCGGCAGCCATGCAACACGGAAACAGCAGTTCCGGAGGAGTTAGTCGCATTTTACCAATAGCGCTGCTGATGTTATGCCACTGGACTCAACTGATTCTTCTGCAGCAGAATGTTGCCCCAACGGTTATTTTCTCATTACCAATTTACTATTGTACGTACTACTGTGATCGCGTTTGGAATCAAACTTCGACAATCCATAGGTGATTTCTTTAAATAGTTTTATTCAAACGCGCAATCTTCTATAATATGTTATGTAATAGTTTTTTAAATTATCTTTTCTATCGGTGTTAATATGTATATTGAAATTGATCAATTTGTTATATACCCTATTATTATTATTATTATTATTATTATGATTATTATTATTATGATGATGATTATTATTATTATTATTATTATTAGTATTATTAATATTATTATTATTATTAAATATATATATATATATATATATATATATATATATATATATATATGAATGGATAAGAAAAACAATAAAATGTTAGTTTTAGAGATTTTAATGTTAAAGTTATATTAATCATTGTAATTATCATTATACTGATTTTACCTAAGAAACTATTTAGTATTATTATTTTCCCTTCTTCCTACTGTTAACCAGAAAAATAAATTTATACATTAATAATTAAAAGTTTTTATATAATACGCTGTAAAAATTGTAATTTTCCGTTTAAAGAGCGAATAATAAATTTTACTACCAAAATTATTCTTCGTTGAGATTTTTCTGGTCTTTTTTTCCTTTTTTGAAATTAATGGACGCAAAAATTGATGCACCAATTTTGCGGTATTCACGGCTATTTTGAAAGTGTCAATTATTTCATTTGGATGTATAATTCATTATTTTAAAAAAATAGAAGAAATTCTATCCGTTGTTTAGCAATAAATACAAAATGGAAATATATCGATATCGAAGGAAAAAATTACGAAGAATGCCTACGACCGTTTCATTTCCCTGAATAGGCACGATGTACTATATTCTTCTTCGGCAACTTTATTAAAATGGAATAAAAGAAAGTAAATTGTGTAGCAGTTATCAGTTCATTTTGTTCTTGCAAATAATCTGAATCTATAATTTTTGCCTAGGTCAAATACGGAAATTTCGTACACACTTCAATTGGTCAATGCTTTTTTTGGTCACAATACGAACACACCGACGAACATGCTAAATTTCTTTGGCGCCTTGATGATGCGCATAGTTTGACTAAACAACAAATCTCTGCTAATTGGAAGTCGGCGGATGGTTGCGGAGGAACTAATATAAGCCGAACTTTTACTTTTTAATCCAGGCTGGGGATTCTATTTTATCACAGTTTAATAAGTCACCGTATTGAAAGGTAAATCAAAGCGATATTTCAACTCTTTCGCAGTGACCTGTTTCATACTTTGGTCCACTGAATGAAGCAACTCCAGAAAAGTTTATGGACTTTTTTTTTAGCATTCTACTCCCGGAAAAGCCGTACGCTTCAAAATTCAATCACATTGTGATTGTGGCGGGACAAAAAAAATTTCGAATTACCATTACATACTATATTCTTCTTCCTCGTTCGAATCGTTGACCAAAACTTATATTCTTCCTCTTAAATTTTGTTAATATAACCTAACGCGTTTAAAAATGTCAATGCTTCATGATCACGGGATAATTTTATTTATTATATATTAAAGTAACGGAAACAATGAATTACAAATTTCTATTTAATTATTCGTTCTCCTCCCCTACTCTAATGACGCTCGTTTTGTATCCTTCTTCTACAATTTGTTCATCCTATACTACAATTATCGTCGCGATAGCCTAGTTGCTAGAGCGCATGACTTCCGTTACGGAGGTCACGGGTTCGATCCCGAGCGACGACAGAACTTATTACAAAGAATTAAATTAAATACTCTACTAATGATCACGTGGAAGGCAATGGCAAACCACCACGTACAACATCATATACGCGCTAGGTCAGTACACAGCAGACATAGCACCGGACTGCGCTTGAATAACGATGTAAATCAAACGATTACTAGTCAGTTCCGAATGTAGTCTTGCGGGTGTACACATTCGTATTGTATATAAACAAACTGCTATGAACACTATGCCTATGTCTGTACAGCTGAGATGTACGAATAGAGGTAGTCGCCGACGCTCAGGAATTAAGTATGGCACTATAAAGAAGAACAGAATTACTACAATTATTCGACGACTGTATTCTCGATCTTGTTTCAGTGTCGTTCCTGCCTCATCTTAGCGTATTCTCGTACCTGCTCAATATCTGTTCCCTAAAGGTCCGTAGCATGAAGTCGTTTTAAACCGATCTGCCGCGGAATTTACCATATCGGGAAAAGAAAAACCAAAAAAAAACGAAAACGATTTTCGAAACTAAACTCATTCTCATCTTCCTGGTTACATTCCGTCTCGTTTGCTGGCCCATTAGTTCGTTTGTTTTCTCAGCTACGCAACGGATTACGAAACGGCGCGTAACAATGGGTTTTTCTTTTTTTGTTTTTTCCTATTGGATAAATGGGGTGAACGATCTTTTAATTTTTTATAACCGGGCGGCCGTCGAAATTCGCTTCGCAGTAAATACTATTTGACATTTCTATCGCGCTTTTTACAGAGAACACTCGCGTGTGTGCCTATGCGTGCGTATGTGTGTGCTCGTCCGGCATTTCAGTTGAGCAGAAATGAGCGTTGGCATCGCGCACGTTTGCATAATGCCGTTATGTCCGGAAATCTGTTGGCAAATTAACTAGGCGGAAAATTATTGTATATGTATGTATCTGTATGTATATGCACGGTTATTTTTCCGGATAAATATTATCGAGCCACTGTTATTAAGATGACGGATATTTTATTAGAACGAAAGGGATGGAGCAGTTTCGGATGTTGAACAATCGAGCAAAGAAATGGAAAGAGACGCGTGGACGCGAAATGCACTGCCGGCGGCACAGATCGGCCGGAAAGTTTAGTGCGCTCGGTCGTTGGCAATTTTTCAGATCAGTGGCAATTCGGAGTAAAACTTCTTCAGACATAAATCAAAAGGACGCGCATCTAGACTAGTTTTTCAACTTTTCCTTCTGGCGGCATCGTTACTTTCATATTACGCTGAGAGCAGCTCGCGCTTGAACTCTTAATCGGAATTGACGGGCAAGTTCCACTCGAACGTTTACTCGTGCAGCGCTAATTACGAATTAGCCGAGCAATTTCGAGCAATTTTTTCGGCAACCCCAGTTGCTCCTCAGACAAATATTGACTGTCCGTCAGTACAAATCGGCTCCACTTGACCGAGTAAATCTAATAAGCGGTGTAGTACACGGATATCGAGAACGAAGTTTATTTATACTCTCGCCGGCCAACGTTGTTTGAACAGCGCATGCGGACGCACGGAATAATCGGCTACAGAGTTCGGTAAAAATAATTGCTGTAATAATATTATCCGCTGATCGATAAAGGACGACAAATTATTAAATTATGTAAAGCCCTCCGGGGAAAGCGATTTTGCGTACGGACGACTTTCATTGAATACTCCAACAATAATTAATGAGCTCGCTATAATACTTATTAAGTTCACAATTGTCCGTCGTCCGCTTTGTAGACGCGCAATTATATTACATTAGTCTCGTTTTCATAGAAAATTTGAACCATACCTTTGTTTCTCGTAATGGATGTTTATTCAATTTCTCGTGCACCATTATTCAAATGAAATGATTACACGAATTCCCTTTTACTTTTTTTATAGAAAAAGCCCAGTATTTTACTTGGTTTTGCTTCTATACACTATCCTTTCTTTACATGTACGACAATTTTTCATCTACTGCTGCTGTTGCTGCTGCTGCTGCTGGAAAGAATAGGTCAAATATTTTCGAAGCAAAAATAAAATAAAATGTTGCTTTTTAAAAGGAAATCATCATCATCGCAGTTGAACAAGAGAAAAAAATGTAATTTGAGAAAAATATTAAAATTCCTGTAGCTTTTCCTCTTCCTTTCGTGCATACATCTGCCCTGCTACTTAGTATTTCATATCACGCTTCCGAGAACACTAGAAACGGTTTTGAAAATTTGGTACTAAGTAAATTATATATCTAATCGTGATGATATAGTATCAAAACAATTTATGCATTTGATATTTTTAATTTTACCGTACTTTAAATAAAAATTTTTCTCTAAAAAAGAAACAAGATTTCCTTTAATAATTTAATAAAAACACGCTAAAAAGGAAAAAATAATCACTCCATAGGGGAATTACACCTTAAAGGATATCACGATTAAATATTAATTAATTTGTTAAAGTTGGAAATTCTGGTGTTTTCAATATTTGAATTATAGAAAATCAGTGATCGTCATTTAATATTGTTTCTAATTATTGCTACAATTTAAATTCAGTGCCAACAACTTCTAACCACATGTGGAGCAATTGCAGTGATACCGGTTTATTTATTATTAATTATCCATCGGTGGTCCTATATGAGTACAGATGAAAATTGGCCACGGTGTATACTCATTAGTCATTATAATGATTTGCTACGGTATGGCTTGATCCCGAACGACTGGACTTAATTCATAGTGGTTCTTGTCCACAAAATGCGCCAATTTCTCTATGATGTTTTAGGAAAATGTTCGAAATAATTATTAAAAATAGGTTAATATGATCGATTAAAAAAAGGGAGAATATTTTTCTCGCAAGTATGTTTGGATTCCGACCAGGTAGAGGTACTTTAGATTGCATAATGTCTACTCTTCTTTCATTCAGAAAGAGATCTTAGTAGCATCTTTCTTTTTTCGACATAGTTGCATTCATTCATTCTGATCTTATTTAATAAAGTAACTAAAATTGAAGTTCCCATTCGAATAACTAAATTATTATGTAAACTTTTTATAAATAGAAAACTATTCTTCTTACATCTGATAAACTACAGTAGAACGTTGAACTTATAGAGAGGACTTGCCGAGAAGTCAGTTTCAAGTTCAGTGCTTTTTAACATTTATGTCATGTTAGTCTTTAATAGTCGGATTGGAGATTCAACTAGAATTTTATCATACGCCGATAATTTAAGAGTATACAAATACATTTACCAGAGGCTATGAAAAACCTTCAAACTTCTACCAACTAGGTTTGTGAGTTACGAAATATTAGTCTTGTTTTGTCTCCTTCGAAGTCATCCTTTTGTATCTTTTCACTCCGTCTATTTAACAGTACAATTTTCAAGTATATATCCATAATCAACGTATGTATTTCTATCACAGGTCAAATATTTGGAATTATTTCTTGACTCTAGAATTACCTGGAGGTCACACATAAATACGCTATCGAATCAACTTATGAATGTATACAATCCTTTAAAAGCGGTTAGTAGTAACTCATATTGGCGGGAGAATCCTGTGATATTAAGTTTACTATAAAAACCTATCTAGGTTGGATTAAGCGCGGTTTTTTATGGTTCGGCTTTGGCTTCTCTTCTTAAGAAGCTGGGGACTCTTCAGAATGTTGGATTGAAGTTTATATCAAGTAGCCTTAGGTCTTGCCGTGTAGTTTACCTCGAGATAGAGACGATGGTGCCACCGTTACATATTAGAGGAATAGCTTTAACTGACAAATTTTTTTAATTAAGTACTGTAATTTTTTTAATCGCTCGCTAATATTTAATGCTATAGATCCGCACAAAAAATGAAGATTTGTTAATAAAAAAATGCCTCTTTTTATTAAAAGAATTGGCAAATATATTATGTATAACGCTGTCTTTATTTCCTTCCACGTACTTTAATCTTTCGTATGATTTTAACTTAATCAATGTTAATATTAATATTCACTCTTTTCAAGAATTAAGTAAACTTAATTTACCTCTCCCGATGCAATTAACTATCATTCCCTAAGTATTACGGAATCTCAGTATCCCCATTATATGCAGATCATCACGGACGGTGCCAAATTTCCAGGTACCAATCAAGATGTGAGTGCTGCGTTCCTCGTTCTAAATGTTTTTACACAGATGTTTAGGTTGTCTCCCAAGGCTTCGGTGCTCTCTTTTGGCTAATAATTCTAGTATTGGAAATCAGGAATAAATGCTTGAGTATCGCACAGTCTCATTGAATTAGCAAGTTATCCTGGTAGTCACCGCGGTATTCCTAACGATTAGGGATGCGGTAGCTAAAAACTCTAGTATACCTGAGGATACCCCTTCTATCGATTTAATGGAAAAAATTAAAAGGAATAATAGAGCGGACTGGCGAGCTTTTATGGATTCTTGTCTCAGTATAGGTAGAACATATAGGGTTATTCAACTATCTTTGCCTCCTTACCCTGGTTTGACCACTTCTTACCACTAGTTCCGCCTGGTGCAGTTCGCAAATTTGTTACAGTTATGTGCAAGCTGCGCTCTGTGGTCATTCTAGAGTGTCGCGAAACGTTTCTGTAGTAGGTCTTCCATACGGGAGCTGTGACAATCATACGAGTATCAGTTTTAGAGAGAACATTAATCAATTTATTTTTTTTTTAGTTGTGGTTAGAACATAATAGAATCACTCTAATTGATGAATTAATGGCTATTGGAATACATCCGCCATACTGCATATATTCGTTGCTATGTAGTAATTTTATTTTATACTTACTTGATACATATGCAACTTCCCGAAAATAGATATATGTTCTTCCGATTGGGCTGAAATAGTTGAATTGAGACGCTTGTTTCCTTTTAATTTCTTTCCTTTTTTCTGCTTTACTCACTTTCATTTATTTATATAAATGGTTTGAAAAGACGGTGCGGTGTGCCTGAAATCTTGTTGTCGGTCGGGGGTAGCCAATCACCGACCACCACAAAAAGAAGCGCGTACCTGATTCGGAAATTTCAAAGAATTAGAAAAAAATATGTAGACCAGAAAAAAAAAGGGATCTCCTTCGAGATACTCGGAAAATAAGAACCCCTAAAATTGTAAAATTGAAAGGACCACCTAAAGTATTATTCGCGTTACTTGCAATATCAATATGTAGATTCGAATAAAGATAATGAATTTGACATCCCCAAAGCGTGATTGTTAATTTAACCTCTCCCTCTAACTTTAAACAAGAAAGTAGCGACATTTTTGGCTAATCTATCCGTATTAGCACTCAGAAATATTTACGCTAAACACTGTGAACTAAAATCGTTTTTTAAAAAAAATACCGATTTTAAAGTTTACTTTAAAAATTTAATAAAAACGCTTATTAAAAAGTAAAAAGTAATACATATATTTCACAGTACACATCATTAACGGAAAGTTATGATTACATTCTTATACAACATTAATACTTATTAAATGGTCGGTACAGACTTCATATTTAAACAATAATTAAAAACTGCATTAAATATTCCGAATGTTTTTAATACTTGGCTTATATAAAACGAGTGATTGCGTTGTTACACTCGGTTAATACGGTTTCTAATTATTGTTACAATTATCATTTACATCGTTTCTTTAATTATTAACGATGGCAACCAAAGCCACTGTGCCACCCCGCATACCTAAAGTGTGCAGACATTCATCAATATGTCCGAATATCGGAAGGAAAAATCCTCTTCCCTTAAATACGTAAGTTATGCCGGTCACTTCACTTAAAAATAACAAAACCTGGACTCCCCATCAAAACCCAAACTATTCCCCCCTCCCCCAAAAAAACAAAATTATACGCAGATCCTGCTAAAAACTCTTTCACCGATTAACGAGCTATATTCATCTCAAGATAAGTCTGAAATCTTTAAACTACCTGGACACTGCTTACCGAAGCGCTAAGGACATCTCAAGCAAACGCACAAAAACTACGTAATATACACCACCACTGCATTCACAGCATGGTAAACCTATTTAAAAGCTGGCAACACTTTCAAAATGCCCAACTATATCGCGCATCAATCTGATCAAATTAAGCAAGCAGTGACCCTACAATTTTACTCCTCAAATATCTTTCGTTTTGCTCTGCCAAAATAAATCACGACTACAATGAACTACTACTTACTTATTGAACTATAAAGCCCTCCAATATTCCGCTTTTGATCCCCAAATCTGCACCTACTAATGGCGGACTTAAATGCCGAGCATACCTAATGAGGATATAACACCGCTAAAAAAACTTGTCGAATTCTCCGGTAATTTCAAGACAGCTCGGATATGCAAACACAAGCCCAGGCACAGCTCTAAGAGTGCCCGTCCAGATATCCTAGACCTATTTCTCTTCCAAAATTTATTTATATCAGTCTAGCCCATAGTGCGTGCTAATCTCAGATTAGACCACTAGAGATGCGCAAATCAACTCCGCTAGAGAAGTTTTGGATACATATATGTGTCCTTCCCAACTGTGGACATATATCCGTTTCTCAAAACTCCGATCGAGTTATCTATTTTATGTCTATTTCAGATGTGTATTCAACTCTGACTCTACATAGTATTCAGAACGCACAAAAAAGAAACAGAACGTTGTTGAACGCGGTGCGTATGCGCGCACGTCTTTCGGAGTTTAGATATATTAAATCACCCCGCCAGAGATGAATCCGACTATCTCCGGGATGATAACATTTGTTTGTTGTGTGACATATTTCGGAGTTGAGATAATATATTAAATTACATCGTCGGAGGTAGTATCCGGCTGTGTCCGAACGTGGATACATTTCCGAGGATACGTTCGGAGTTACCTATGCCTACAGACCACTGTCCCAACTCCATTACTGGACCAAATCTTACACTTAACTTTTTTCTGACAGCAAATACTATATCGTTTTAAAAGCTAACCACACCGCGATCTCTACACGCCTGTAGTGAGATCAACTGGTCAAAGACCATACTAAGGAACCAGTATCATAAAATATACGCCATACCCCTCATAATTGGCCAAATATACCTCCAAATCGTTTTCAGCTCCTCAAAATTCAAAAGTGTATACAATAAACAGCTAACAATATAAGTTTCAGACAAAGCTCTAAGAGTATGTTGGCTAGTAATAATTTGACCACCTATTTTGAATCAGTATAAATCAAAGAAATCTCTGGAAGATAGGCGGATTATTAAAACCTTACCATCGTCCATGTAACACCTAAATAAAACTGCACGCACAAGAATAAATGCATTCTCTTCGCCAGCAGTATGGAAGATCAATTCTATCGAACAACAAAGCTTCTCTGCACTCCACCAACTGAAACGCTGTTTTCAATCATTCCTCGACGCAGACAATATCGTAAATAAAATAAAACCACATACAGAGTGTTCTTGGCCCAGATGAACACATTCTATCTGCGAGCAGTTCATTCACGAAGTATACGAAAATCACAAATCTTTAGTGTTTTCGAAAGAGGCCTCCTTTTTTCCATACATCTTCATAAGCACAAATTAGATGAATAATTATTTCAACCTAATTAATTAGTTGGCGCTACAGTTCGAGACGTGCGGTTATAATTATTTTCGAATTTACCACTTCATTGGATATAATTTGTGTTTCAGCAACTTACAACGATACATATATATAGTAGCAATATCGGTTTGTCACCGTTACTGTTGTCTGCCTTAGCCGCGTTTTATTGTCGCCACCGATTTTGCCCCATAAAAACCACTTTCTATCGAACGTGATTGTAGACTCCTTCGGACCCGTATGTTTAATAAATTCGGAATAATACATATTGGTTTTTGCCAAAACCAACCACCGCAGTCTAGTTAGGCAGTGATATTTCAGCTAAGACCTGATTCGAATTCCACTGTAGCACATTGAAAGTACAGATAAAACTGCTCCGACGCAGGGTTAATATCCGTAATTGACAAAAAAAAAATCTAATTTTAACCATTATAAATTACTACCGCTTTTATAGCTGCGGTCTCTTTAATTTTCGAAAAACTTAATTTAAAAATCAGTCAACGAATTTCATTTATGACCCATCCTACATAGTCCAAAGAGTGCTCCTCCTACCAGTGATTTCAGTGGATTGGCCGTAACAAAAAGACGTGTGTGCGTGACCGCAGATATCCCAGTTAACACGCATACTTACATTTCGATCGTGAAATGGCGCACTACTGGTTTTTGGTAATAGTAGATGTAAAGACGGATATGGATATAGAGCAATTTCGGCGCTAGAGAAGAAGGGACGAGAATGTTAAATTACCGTTAATACTGTAAAAAGCAAGTAGTTTTCTTCTACATATACAATGCACATGCACATGTATACATACTATATATCATCGAGATAAGCTAATGGAGTAGGATTAAAAATTAACGGCTACCTGCGATTAAAAAAATAATACTAATAAAAGAACGGAATAAAATAAAAAGTTAAAAAACAACGGAAAAAGCACAAATAAAAACAACAAACAATAACCGTTTTGTTTTCTGTTATCTAGACGAGACGACAAACGAACGGCGCATAAAGAAAAATATAATGCTTTCACTTATTAATTCAATTATCCTTTTTTATTTTCGGTTCATTTTAGTTTGGTGTTTTTTTTTCCAGTTTGAATTTCAAAAAAAAAAAAAAAAAAAAAGAAAATGAATGTCGTACTCTTCCGGACTAGGGCGAATCAGATAAGGAAAATAAATTTTACCAAATTACAGCCGCATACAGACACACGCGTGCTACCAATTCGTACATGCAAAAAGCGTGTTGCGAGGGAACGAAAGAGAAATCTGTAAAACGTTGAAAAAGTCACAATCGAGAAAACAATGAAGGAGCAAAGAGAGAGAGAGAGAGAGAGAGAGAAAAAGAAGCAAAATCGAGCTAACGAAAATAATTTGATTCTCCTTTTTCGTTTCCATTTAATTTTTTCAGTCGGAATTAGTAGCGTGCAGCCTTTTCCGGCTGACTAACTATCGCGCTGCCGTTGCCGCTGCCGCTGGTACAAAAATTTCTTATATACCTCCGATTACAGAGTGTAATTATGTATGAGGACGACGGACGACGAACGACGACGACGACGATAGGGCTATTTCGAACTCTGAGAAAAAGTGACAAATAAAAAGGCAGGCAGAGAAATTGAAATAATAGGGAAAAAATTATCGCGCGGACAACAGACGTATGTGTGCGCGTGTGCCGGAGTTGTGGAGAGTGGAAAATAATAGCGAAAGAAAACTGTAAAAGAAGCCCGCTCCCCGACAATATAGTCGAGCGCGGAATAGAATAAAATGTGGATGCGAGAAGAAGAACAAGGAAAACGAGCTAAAAAATAGAATAAAATGGAATAGGATGCCAGAAGGAAGAAAATAAAAAGAAGTGAAAACTAGACGAGGCTAAGGGGCGGCGGTTGCTGGCGATAGGAGGACGCTAAATTTAAGTAGCAAGTCCAAACAATGGAGTTTCTGCGCTATTCGTTCGTCGGGCTTTTACCAGTAGCAATACTTTTATATTCTCATTTAAAGTAATTAAGTCATTTCGACGGCTGGCATGCTGGGTATAATTTAAAAGTTTCTACGACTTAACATTTAGTTTTTCCGCGTACCACTCCGACAGACCAAACGACCGCATACACAATATAGAAAATAGAGCAAAACGAAAAATACGCGCGAATATAAAAGAAAACGGCATACACACGCAGTCGCGCCCGTACCAAACAGGAAAAATAAAATCCTCTTAACCTTTTTCCAGAGACACCCTCCTCTCGCCCGACCGGTCGCTCTCACTATTAGCCGCTAACCGACCACCGGGCTTCTGGCGCTGCACATTTGCAACGATTTTCCACTCTTGTGCGGCTCCCGCTTCCACCGTCAGTCGTAGCCCCGGTAAATTACAACCTTCTGGCCGGGTATATTAGGCGGGGGTAACAAAATACCGCACCGGTTGAAATGAATAATATGAACGTAAGAAAGAATTCACGTATGGTTAAAATAATAAATGCTTCATTGGGGTCCACTTTGTAGCAGGCGCGGGTGCGATACAATGGCGAACTTTCGTTGTTAACCGTAATGAGGTCCAGCTCAATCATGGAACACAGGTAACATAGCGGCACAGTGGCGCCTAACAGAGATAACTTCTATCTGGCCGCTCTTCCGACAACCGCTGCTATATATCCTCATTCTTTGGCCGGTTCTCTCGTTTCGGTTTTTTTTGCTAATATTTTCATTTCCGCCGCCGCTTCCTCTCCGTTCGCTCGCAGCGTTCCTCCTGCGCTTTATCTTATACGCGCGACTGTAATTAAGAGAGCGAATGACTAAAACGGTTCTTCGACTTCTTTCTCCCATTGTTCAGACGACCTCTCTCGCAGAGTGCACACGTTATTTATTAAAAATTCTTATCGTTTTCTAGCGGCGGATAACGCGAACAAATCATAACAGCAACATACTACTCGGCGGCGCTATTTTCCTCGACCGCGCTCCACTGAACAACTAACAAGCGCTCGAATCTTAGCAACATTTTTACTTTATTAAAAAAGCCCCGTTAAGTCCGGCTGAATTCGAAAAATTCGTCACCAAGAACGCCGTCGAACCAGCTCTATTTTGAACTAGCGAAGCGATCAGCCGGCCCTCTCCGTGTTATTAATTAATAAAACATTACACGTGCAGTTCGCGATGAAATGCACTCACGACCGATTATTTTCATTGTAAAAATCTGTTCAATTCTAAAAGAAGCACCTACCAAAGGAGACAACTTTGTTGCCTAATAATTTTTCGGAAAAGGTAGTCTCCTGGGGCCAGTCTTATATTCCGTATACACCACGGATATACCTATAGCCAGACTATCTTAGTCTCTTTTGCGGACAATATCTTACTGCACATCCTAACTGCAAGTTCAGCTATTCAACAGCATATAAGCAGAATTCAGACACAGGCAAATAACTGGATAATTAATTTCAACAAAGAGAAATGTCAGCAGGTCGTATCCGAAATAAAAATAAGAGATACTTGAGAGCGTATATCGGTCGCAGACTCACCTGGAGCTATATCATGTTGCTAAGACCTACGAAAAAATTGCCGCTCGATCCTCTAATAGGCAGATCTTCTACTCTATGCCTAAGATCCATCTACCTAACTATTTTAGCGCCAAAACTGAGGTATGGACTGGCGATATATGGATGCTCTTCTACAGGTAACTTATCAAGTAATCCAAAATTCTCCGGATAATCGCAGCTGCCCCTAAATATGTCTCTAATACGACCTTACACGCTGATTTAAATATCCCGTTTATTAATGAATGAGGCCTATACCACACAATATAAAGAATTTTTTGAAAAATTGAAATCAAATCCGAACCCCTATATATAAATAAAGTGTACACTAAAACATTTCCGGGCAATCCTAAAAGGAGGTTAAAAGATGAAAATGGTGCCGTGACGCTCTTCCAAAAACATAACAAATACAATTAGTGCTGAACGCATAATTCATATATGTACTAGTCATTTTATAAAGCTATATGCTAGTATATTCTAAGAGCCACATATAGCAGACGTTAAATTTAGTGTCAATATCCTCAAATTCTCCTCATATTACTGGCCTGATTCTATAGGCCATACTTCACTGTATAAGTATGTTATCCCGCTGATTCTATAAAACACGCCTAATCAATAACATTAATACAATTACTGCTAAACGAATAATTCATACATATATATATATAATATTCATTTTACAAAGCTATACGCTAATATTCTAAAAGGAGACACATTAGCTGGCGTTTAATTTGCCGTTAATATTCTAAAATTCTCCTCGTAGTACTGGCGGGACTCTATGGGCCATAATTCACTAGATAGGTATGTTATCCCGCTGGTTTTATAAAACACGCTTTATCATTCTTTAGTCTTCACACTATCCATGACAACACTGGATGCAACACAAAACGATTCCTGTTGAAATCTTATTATTACCACTGACTCAGCTGGAAGGATGGGTTGGCTACTATGTGATCAGTAAATATAAGGAAGAGAGGTCACGCGCGAGCACTGTTTATCGTTCTTACCGGTACAGTGGAAGAAAAAAATAAAATCTTGTTTAACCATAATGTAGCATCAGACGCGGTAGATAGGGCTGGGAGATGAATTTTGATTATCATATTTTATCAAAACTGTGTTACGGAAACATAATAATAATAATAAAAATAATAATAACAATAAACAATAAAATTAAAATTAAAAATGTTTTCCGTAGAAACCACGTCACCGTTACAAATACTATTTAACGTTTTAATGCTTATGTCCGGTGTGTCCACCATTAGAAACTAAATTAAAACTTTCGACTTGGTAAATAATATTTTTTCCCTTTTCCCTCGAGCTGTAATTGGACGGAATATTATTGTTGGTTTTAACAATCGTGGATTTTCCGCAGCAAATACGTCATTAATACTTGTTTAAATTCCGGTGGTGTTTCCGACACTTCTGTATTTTGTCTAGTACATATTTTTGTTTTTACTCTGCATTATGCTTCTCTTTTAATAGACAAATCACACAGACTTCCAAGATGAACACAACTGCAAAACTTCTGTTTTTCGAAATTATCATTAATTACGACTTCAATGGATTTCCTAACTTGTCCGTTTTTTAAAGCCTATCAGTTTTAGTTAACACTGCCGTTTTCCCGCCTTTTTTTAATACGTGACCAGAGGCGGACTGTTTCGTGTAGAAGAAAAGGCTGACTTTAGGACACATTTATGTGCACAAACTGCTTTACGTTCTAATGCGCCTTAGGTTCTTTGATACGTGTACTAATTATTCTGTTTATTCCATTTAACAGTCACCAGATGCACAAGAAATCTTGTAAACAACAGAGTCACATGATGCGGGAGCAAATCGTTGTTAATACCATTCGGCAAATTTATTCACTTTTACAAAACACACCGGTGAAATATTATTTTTTCTGAGAATTATAAGCATAGAATATTCGTTTCCCCGTATTTATTCTTTGTGTTCATAGATTAAGATATTTTTGCTAAACTTCCTTATGTAGTATGTTGCCACTGTTTGCTGTAACCATCGAATATCATCTCTTCTATCAATTCTTCTAATTCCTGCGGTAAATCCCGTTCATGGGAAACACGTTTCACCCTAGTTACCGATGATGTTTTAAGAGATCGTCTAATTTTTGATCCATGCAGTGATGGGAATTTTTACGTAAATATCTACTGCAATGCGATAGTTTGCGAAAAACTGAAGCGATAATTCCTCTTACATTATTTCTTTTTACTAAAACACCTAAAAAAGTCATTCGCCTCTTCCCTTTTCCAGTATCAATTTAGTATTTCTGTAAAAATTATTTAGATCATTTCAAAATTCTTGTGACCGAATGTCAACAAACGTCTCATCCGCTTAACGATACCAATATTTCCATTTTTCACCTGGTCAATAGATATTTAACAGTTTCTTCCGTAAAAATATTTTCGCGAAAAACGGAGCTAAACCGAATCCCATGGCCGTACCATCTTCTTGCTTATGTAATTTTACCATCAAATGAAACTATATTCGCATTTGTAACCACACCGATGAAAATTATCATTACTAATGCTATATTTCTTGATACTTTTAATTTGCGACTGATAGCGTATCCTTACTGCTGTTGTGAACTCGATATTGAGAGCTATACTTTCCTCCTTTTTGACTAGCACCGACCGCGTAAAATTATACCGTTATTTTAACAGGGTATTTCTCAACGGATTACGGAGCTGTTATTATAAGAAATATCCCTTTGACATATGTATAAGTCGTAATAAACGAAGAAATACATAGTTATTTTTAAGAAAATACTAAAAACTTCCATTATTCATAATTACAACCAGATATGCGTACGACTGTAAACGGAAATCCGAAGCAAAAGTATCTCTACGCACAAGTTTGCGACGACGTTTTCTAATTAAAGTCGTACATCGATCTCACTGAATGCGTGAAAAATCCTCTCATAGCGGTCAACTGCGAGCACTGTTCGCACTAAACAAACAGTGTATTTGTTTTTATCAGGCAACATCTTGGTGTACCCACTCAAATCAATTTTACTCTATTTACGCTAAATCTCCTCGATCGCTCTAATTTAAAATAATCACTACGCCGTCTTCTAAATAAAATTAATACAATCCCGATCCAAGTTCTCGTTAAATAATTTTAATTTCCCACGATTAGGCCAAAATACATTGAATAAATATAGAAATTCTCTGTTAACTCGTCGGTCCAGGTGGAGTTACCACATTATACAGGAACCGTAAACGTGTACAATAACAAAATAGCTTTTATAATGGAATCAAGATACAATTACCATATTCGACATGCATCAGTACACTGAGTAACAGCTGATCACACTATACATGTGTATGTTGCAAGGAGATCCTGTAACAGAATTCGTAAAATTTTTACGTCGCACCGAGGAAGAGACTTTGATTTCATTTTACGAAGAATCCATAAGAATTTTAGAAGACGGTAACCGGAAGTTCTCTTCGGGTCCATTTCAACAGCCCCCCCACTTTAATATTTTTTTTTCATATATAGTGCAATCGTTTGTGCATCGTTTGTGCAGAAATGTGCACAAAGTTCCATCGTTTGTGCACATTCCTATCCCGAGATATTAAAGAAAAACACTTGGGGGGGGCCGTTGAAACGTTGCCCCCCCACCCACTTTAATATTTTTTTTCCATATATAGTGCAATCGTTTGTGCATCGTTTGTGCAGAAATGTGCACAAACTTTCATCGTTTGTGCACACCCCCATCCCACGATATTAAAGATAAATGGTGGGGGGGCTGTTGAAACGTTGGCCCCCCCACTTTGGAATTTTTTATCAAAATATAGTGCAATCGTTTGTGTATCGTTTGTGCAGAAATGTGTACAAATTTTCATCGTTTGTGCACATCCCTATCCCATGATATTAGGGGGGTTGTTAAAACGTTGGCCCCCCACTTTAATATTTTTTTTTCATATATAGTGCAATCGTTTGTGCATCGTTTGTGCAGAAATGTGCACAAAGTTCCATCGTTTGTGCACATTCCTATCCCGAGATATTAAAGAAAAACACTTGGGGGGGGCCGTTGAAACGTTGCCCCCCCACTTTAATATATTTTTTCCATATATAGTGCAATCGTTTGTGCATCGTTTGTGCAGAAATGTGCACAAACTTTCATCGTTTGTGCACACCCCCATCCCACGATATTAAAGATAAATGGTGGGGGGGGCTGTTGAAACGTTGGCCCCCCCACTTTGGAATTTTTTATCAAAATATAGTGCAATCGTTTGTGTATCGTTTGTGCAGAAATGTGTACAAATTTTCATCGTTTGTGCACATCCCTATCCCATGATATTGGGGGGGTTGTTAAAACGTTGGCCCCCCACTTTAATATTTTTTTTTCATATATAGTGCAATCGTTTGTGCATCGTTTGTGTAGAAATGTGCACAAAGTTCCATCGTTTGTGCACATTCCTATACCGAGATATTAAAGAAAAACACTTGGGGGGGCCGTTGAAACGTTGCCCCCCCCACTTTAATATTTTTTTTCCATATATAGTGCAATCGTTTGTGCATCGTTTGTGCAGAAATGTGCACAAACTTTCATCGTTTGTGCACACCCCCATCCCACGATATTAAAGATAAATGGTGGGGGGGCTGTTGAAACGTTGGCCCCCCCACTTTGGAATTTTTTATCAAAATATAGTGCAATCGTTTGTGTATCGTTTGTGCAGAAATGTGTACAAATTTTCATCGTTTGTGCACATCCCTATCCCATGATATTGGGGGGGTTGTTAAAACGTTGGCCCCCCACTTTAATATTTTTTTTTCATATATAGTGCAATCGTTTGTGCATCGTTTGTGTAGAAATGTGCGCAAAGTTCCATCGTTTGTGCACATTCCTATCCCGAGATATTAAAGAAAAACACTTGGGGGGGGGGCCGTTGAAACGTTGCCCCCCCACCCACTTTAATATTTTTTTTCCATATATAGTGCAATCGTTTGTGCATCGTTTGTGCAGAAATGTGCACAAACTTTCATCGTTTGTGCACACCCCCATCCCACGATATTAAAGATAAATGGTGGGGGGGCTGTTGAAACGTTGGCCCCCCCCCCCACTTTGGAATTTTTTATCAAAATATAGTGCAATCGTTTGTGTATCGTTTGTGCAGAAATGTGTACAAATTTTCATCGTTTGTGCACATCCCTATCCCATGATATTGGGGGGGTTGTTAAAACGTTGGCCCCCCACTTTAATATTTTTTTTTCATATATAGTGCAATCGTTTGTGCATCGTTTGTGTAGAAATGTGCACAAAGTTCCATCGTTTGTGCACATTCCTATCCCGAGATATTAAAGAAAAACACTTGGTGGGGGGCCGTTGAAACGTTGCCCCCCCCCCCCCCACTTTAATATTTTTTTTCCATATATAGTGCAATCGTTTGTGCATCGTTTGTGCAGAAATGTGCACAAACTTTCATCGTTTGTGCACACCCCCATCCCACGATATTAAAGATAAATGGTGGGGGGCTGTTGAAACGTTGGCCCCCCCACTTTGGAATTTTTTATCAAAATATAGTGCAATCGTTTGTGTATCGTTTGTGCAGAAATGTGTACAAATTTTCATCGTTTGTGCACATCCCTATCCCATGATATTGGGGGGGTTGTTAAAACGTTGGCCCCCCACTTTAATATTTTTTTTTCATATATAGTGCAATCGTTTGTGCATCGTTTGTGTAGAAATGTGCACAAAGTTCCATCGTTTGTGCACATTCCTATACCGAGATATTAAAGAAAAACACTTGGGGGGGGGCCGTTGAAACGTTGCCCCCCCCCCCACTTTAATATTTTTTTTCCATATATAGTGCAATCGTTTGTGCATCGTTTGTGCAGAAATGTGCACAAACTTTCATCGTTTGTGCACACCCCCATCCCACGATATTAAAGATAAATGGTGGGGGGGCTGTTGAAACGTTGGCCCCCCCACTTTGGAATTTTTTATCAAAATATAGTGCAATCGTTTGTGTATCGTTTGTGCAGAAATGTGTACAAATTTTCATCGTTTGTGCACATCCCTATCCCATGATATTGGGGGGGTTGTTAAAACGTTGGCCCCCCACTTTAATATTTTTTTTTCATATATAGTGCAATCGTTTGTGCATCGTTTGTGTAGAAATGTGCACAAAGTTCCATCGTTTGCGCACATTCCTATCCCGAGATATTAAAGAAAAACACTTGGGGGGGCCGTTGAAACGTTGCCCCCCCCACTTTAATATTTTTTTTCCATATATAGTGCAATCGTTTGTGCATCGTTTGTGCAGAAATGTGCACAAACTTTCATCGTTTGTGCACACCCCCATCCCACGATATTAAAGATAAATGGTGGGGGGGCTGTTGAAACGTTGGCCCCCCCACTTTGGAATTTTTTATCAAAATATAGTGCAATCGTTTGTGTATCGTTTGTGCAGAAATGTGTACAAATTTTCATCGTTTGTGCACATCCCTATCCCATGATATTGGGGGGGTTGTTAAAACGTTGGCCCCCCACTTTAATATTTTTTTTTCATATATAGTGCAATCGTTTGTGCATCGTTTGTGTAGAAATGTGCGCAAAGTTCCATCGTTTGTGCACATTCCTATCCCGAGATATTAAAGAAAAACACTTGGGGGGGGGGCCGTTGAAACGTTGCCCCCCCACCCACTTTAATATTTTTTTTCCATATATAGTGCAATCGTTTGTGCATCGTTTGTGCAGAAATGTGCACAAACTTTCATCGTTTGTGCACACCCCCATCCCACGATATTAAAGATAAATGGTGGGGGGGCTGTTGAAACGTTGGCCCCCCCCCCCACTTTGGAATTTTTTATCAAAATATAGTGCAATCGTTTGTGTATCGTTTGTGCAGAAATGTGTACAAATTTTCATCGTTTGTGCACATCCCTATCCCATGATATTGGGGGGGTTGTTAAAACGTTGGCCCCCCACTTTAATATTTTTTTTTCATATATAGTGCAATCGTTTGTGCATCGTTTGTGTAGAAATGTGCACAAAGTTCCATCGTTTGTGCACATTCCTATCCCGAGATATTAAAGAAAAACACTTGGTGGGGGGCCGTTGAAACGTTGCCCCCCCCCCCCCCCCCCACTTTAATATTTTTTTTCCATATATAGTGCAATCGTTTGTGCATCGTTTGTGCAGAAATGTGCACAAACTTTCATCGTTTGTGCACACCCCCATCCCACGATATTAAAGATAAATGGTGGGGGGCTGTTGAAACGTTGGCCCCCCCACTTTGGAATTTTTTATCAAAATATAGTGCAATCGTTTGTGTATCGTTTGTGCAGAAATGTGTACAAATTTTCATCGTTTGTGCACATCCCTATCCCATGATATTGGGGGGGTTGTTAAAACGTTGGCCCCCCACTTTAATATTTTTTTTTCATATATAGTGCAATCGTTTGTGCATCGTTTGTGTAGAAATGTGCACAAAGTTCCATCGTTTGTGCACATTCCTATACCGAGATATTAAAGAAAAACACTTGGGGGGGGGCCGTTGAAACGTTGCCCCCCCCCCCCCCACTTTAATATTTTTTTTCCATATATAGTGCAATCGTTTGTGCATCGTTTGTGCAGAAATGTGCACAAACTTTCATCGTTTGTGCACACCCCCATCCCACGATATTAAAGATAAATGGTGGGGGGGCTGTTGAAACGTTGGCCCCCCCACTTTGGAATTTTTTATCAAAATATAGTGCAATCGTTTGTGTATCGTTTGTGCAGAAATGTGTACAAATTTTCATCGTTTGTGCACATCCCTATCCCATGATATTGGGGGGGTTGTTAAAACGTTGGCCCCCCACTTTAATATTTTTTTTTCATATATAGTGCAATCGTTTGTGCATCGTTTGTGTAGAAATGTGCACAAAGTTCCATCGTTTGCGCACATTCCTATCCCGAGATATTAAAGAAAAACACTTGGGGGGCCGTTGAAACGTTGGCCCCCCCACTTTGGAATTTTTTATCAAAATATAGTGCAATCGTTTGTGCATCGTTTGTGCAGAAATGTGCACAAATTTCCATCGTTTGTGCACATCTCTATCCCATGATATTGGGGGGCTGTTAAAACGTTGGCCCCCCCACTTTGGAATTTTTTATCAAAATATAGTGCAATCGTTTGTGCATCGTTTGTGCAGAAATGTGCACAAATTTTCATCGTTTGTGCACATCCCTATCCCATGATATTGGGGGGGTTGTTAAAACTTTGGCCCCCCACTTTAATATTTTTTTTTCATATATAGTGCAATCGTTTGTGCATCGTTTGTGTAAAAATGTGCACAAAGTTCCATCGTTTGTGCACATTCCTATCCCGAGATATTAAAGAAAAACACTTGGGGGGCCGTTGAAACGTTGGCCCCCCCACTTTGGAATTTTTTATCAAAATATAGTGCAATCGTTTGTGCATCGTTTGTGCAGAAATGTGCACAAATTTCCATCGTTTGTGCACATCTCTATCCCATGATATTGGGGGGCTGTTAAAACGTTGGCCCCCCCACTTTGGAATTTTTTATCAAAATATAGTGCAATCGTTTGTGCATCGTTTGTGCAGAAATGTGCACAAATTTTCATCGTTTGTGCACATCCCTATCCCATGATATTGGGGGGGGGTTGTTAAAACGTTGGCCCCCCACTTTAATATTTTTTTTTCATATATAGTGCAATCGTTTGTGCATCGTTTGTGTAGAAATGTGCACAAACTTTCATCGTTTATGCACATCCCTATCCCCCACAATATGGAAGAAAAATAGTTGGGGAGTTGTTAAAATTTTATGTAACAAAATTAATAAAAAGTGGCTGATGAAATTGCTGGGGTATTAGTTCATTGCAAAATAATCGTTTAATACAAAAATCGAAACAAACATCACTTAAAAAGCTATTGATTATTCACATTTTTTAAATACATATAATATTTTGATTTTGTAAAATTTTAATAAGACATATTATAAATATTAAATTGAATTTTACAAAGTATGAAATTTAAACATTATGACGCGGAAAATAATAAAATCGAGTACAAAAATAATCAGTAATATTTGAAATATATAATTTCTCACTGAATATTTTATCTTTGTAAATGGAACATAGCCTATAACTATTTGCATTAGTGCAGCATTCAAAAAAGAAAAATTTTTTAATAAATCCACTCGAATTAAAAACAAAAAGATTTTTATAACCCTCAATAGATTCATCCTCGTTAAAGTTGTTCAAATAGTATATGTTATACAAAAGTTTATAAAATTATTTGCATCTCAAAATTCAAAAGAAGTTATAAATATGGGATATTTCCAGTATCATAGTAATTATGCCACGTCACTTAAAGGTATCCCTGAATAAAATTACTGATGAAATTAAAAAAACATCTACAGAATATATTTGACCAAGAAAAAGTCTGCATTGGACTATCAAACCTTATGTGGAACGCCATATATAAAGAATTAAATTATGAAATTTCACCAAAATCACTGTATACTATAGTAAATGTAATAGAAATGGTATGTTAACAAAATTAGGTATCAGTATTTTTGAAGATATACAACAGATAGAGGTAACTGTAGACGACAAAAAACAAGAAAAATGTAGGGAATCTTCTGCAACTGATGATTTAGAAAGTGAGGAAAAATATATGGATACATTAAAATTGATATTCCAAATAACTACGACAAAAATAAATTTAACAGTGAGTTTGAACAATAAATACAGTGATTCCAAATAACTGCTGAATAATGGAGTAGCGTACAATATCGTGATATTATTTACAATGAGAAGAGAACAGGTATCACTAGGGTAAAACGTTACAATATTTTAAAGTCTCATTTACGGACTAATTTATTCCATAAATATTTTTGGCAAGAAACAGGACTTCCTTGTTTCCTAGTGTATAAAAGAGCAAAAATATATGAGGATCGGTTAAATTATTGTGTTTTAATTGCTGTTTGCACTTTATGTAAAAGCAAATTAATAGGTATTCTTCCAACAAAACCAGTATTGAATTCTATAGTTATATTCAGTTATACATATCAAGGAAATTTTAAAAATTTTAAACCCACGAAGAAAAGAAAATTTACAGATTTAAAAAAAAAATGGATAAAGTTATTAATGAAAAAACATCTTGTAATAGTTCTAATCCAAGCCGATAGACCATTGAGATTAGATAATTTTTTAAAGTTACATATTTTATCAATAAATGGTTCTATGAAATTAATTATCTCGAAAAATAAAGTGCATCATTAACGTGCTTTTCCGGGCTGGCTCACAGGTAACATTATTGTGGGTCCCGGGTCATACCGGTGTGCCGGGGAATGAGCGTGTGAATTTGGCTGCTAAGGCAGCAACATATAGTCCAATGCCCGAAGGTGCCCCTCTGCCTCAGCTGGGGATACCCTTTTTACAGCAACATAAGGCAGAGACATGGGAAATTATGTGGTCGGCTCACACATCATGGCTGTGATCCATTAAGGTGAGCACTGAGCCTTGGTGGCCACCGATATCCATGTCCCGCAGAGAGTTTGCAGCATTAACTAGACTCCGCATAGGGCATACAGCAATATCCCACAACTATTTACTGGAAGGAACATGTCCTCCCTCTGCCTGTTCCATATGCAATTCTCCAATTTCACCAACCGCTGAACACGTTCTAGAACATTGCCTGCCTGCAGGCACCTCCAACTTACCGACGGTTGCGTTGTCAAACGAACCAAAACAGGTCCAGGATATGCTAAAACATATTAGAGCGGCTAACCTATTAAAACACTTCTGAGCCTGCACTGATCCATGTGCTGTAATAATCCCGGCAATTACACACAGCACATGGACCATATAAATTTAGGGGAAAAAAAAATGTTAAATTAAGTGCGGGTATTGTAAAAGTAATATCTTGCAATCAGAAACTTAAAAAATAACACTGCCACTTATTCCAAGAAAGAAGGAACTTTTATGCACATATTCAAAATCAAATGTTGAACATTCTTCAAAAAATGTAAATCAGGAATTTAATTATTTTCAAATGCCTTCAATAAGCGACGAGAAAAAAACAGAAGAAAATTGGTGAATCATTCAATCAAAAAGTGCTAAAAAAAGAAAATCCAAATATTTAACTAAAAAAAAAAAAATCTTGCACAGAAATATATTTTCATGAACTGATCCAAGACAATAGGATTAATAAAAAATCGATCAAGGTCATCTTTTAAATCTATATGGTTACTAGAAGGGAATTTTGTGTTATTAAACACATGCACATTTGATTCAGTTATTCAAATTGTAGCTAAGTCGTCGCGATAGCCTAGTTGCTAGAGCGCTTGGATTCCATTACGGAGGTCACAAGTTCGATCCCGGGCGACGACAGAACTTATTACAAGAATTAAATAAATAATCGCTAATAAGCATGTGGAAGGCAATGGCAAACCACCACGTACAACATCATATGCGCGCTAGGTCAGTACATAGCAGACACACACGGGACTGCACTCGTAGCACGATAACAAGCGACTACTATCAGTTCCGAATGTAGTTTTGCGCGTGTCACTCGCGCTGCATATTAAAATTGCCTAGTACACTACCTATATCTGTACGGCTGAGATGTACGAATAGGTAGTCGCCGACGCTCAGAAACTGAGTATGGCACTATAAAAAGAAGAAGAAATTGTAGCTGTATGTTATTGCGATAGCGCATAATACGAAAGATCTGTGGTTAAAAAAAAAGAAAATGACGCTTTATATGACCTTGTGTACACACTTTTACGCGGTGGTGTCACAACTCAAACTTATAGAAAACGGGCCAAAATTTTACTTAAATATCGAAATGGAGAATTAATGCCACATATGTAATATTTCATTGTTTTCAGTGGAACAGCCTAGCCTGTTGATACACTCTGTAAAAAAATATTTCATGATCCATCAGTTACTTTTCAAATTAACTGCGAAAAATGTAAAATTGTTATAGATGTTTGTATTAACACAAGTATCGGTGAAACTAAAGAACTATTAGAATATTTAAATGAAGAAATGAATTCTTTCAAGTTATGTAATATATGTTCTCATTCAGATGCAGAAAATATTAAAGCGATACAGAGTATAATGTACATTTAATATTTAATATAATTAACTTATCCAATTTGGCTGATTTTCAAATAGAATTATGTAAAACGTCATTAACTCTAGCTGTAAATTTAGATATTTATTATTTAAGAAGAAAGGTTGTACAACACCTAATAAACAAAGGTCAACGATTTCATATACTACTATAGGGCATTACCATGCCCACAGTTATCGGGAGCTACTAAATGCATGGCAGATCTATCATGAGACAAAAGAAGCAGTGGTAAATGTAAATAATACAGAGGGCGTTAATATTCAAATTGTAGTATATTCAAAATAGTGCACACAACACTTTCAAAAATAATTTTATACGATTAGTAAATTTTTATATCGCCCATACAAATTTTTGTTATACTTCGGATTTTCTACTTTTTTTGTTTTCTCTTTTATTACAATGATGAGCAATTTCACCCGTGTTGATTATTTCGATTTATTTTATTCGTTCTTTTTATATGTTTTCATTTTATATGCAATATTACTTTTAATAACTATTTCTTGATGTAATATTGTTGAATTATATATTTTATTAAGCGTTTTAAATAATCAGAGTCACAATTACATTTGGTTGTGTACCATTTTTATTCTTTTAATTTAACTTTTTGTAATACTTCTTTAATTGAAACATTTTATAATTCTTATATCTGTATAAAAATAAATAACTGTTGTAGTGACCAAATGTAAATGTTTTACACACACTAATACTTATTTTTCTGCCTCTTGTATCATATTTTTTCTTTGTCTGATTTTATAAAAAGTTTTATTATATATTTATATATCTGTTATTTTTTGAAAAATAAACAAATTTATACAAATTTTTTTAATGGAAGAACTTGTGATTCTCAGTATTTATTTTTTTTAATGGTTAATGTAATTGAATGAAGGATGCTAAAATTATGATAAATTGAAAGAAAATATTATTTTAAACAAACATACAATTAAACTTTATCGGAAAATATAAATAAAAAATTAATCATCGACATGTTTCGGGAACACAGCCCCATATCATGGTGTATTACAAAACTATAAATTAATGAACTACAACTTATAAATTTTAAACATAAATTTTAGACATTAAAAAGTAGACTATTAATTTCCTAATAAATAAAAATGTAAAATAATCAACAGCTTTATAAATGATATTTGTTTCGATTTTTGTATTAAACGATTATTTTGCAATGAACTCAATTTCATCAGCCACTTTTTATTAATTTTGTTACATAAAATTTTAACAACTCCCCAACTATTTTTCTTCCATATTGTGGGAGATAGGGATGTGCATAAACGATGAAAGTTTGTGCACATTTCTACACAAACGATGCACAAACGATTGCACTATATATGAAAAAAAAATATTAAAGTGGGGGGCCAACGTTTTAACAACCCCCCCAATATCATGGAATAGGGATGTGCACAAACGATGAAAATTTGTGCACATTTCTGCACAAACGATACACAAACGATTGCACTATATTTTGATAAAAAATTCCAAAGTGGGGGGGCCAACGTTTCAACAGCCCCCCCACCATTTATCTTTAATATCGTGGGATGGGGGTGTGCACAAACGATGCACAAACGATTGCACTATATATGAAAAAAAAATATTAAAGTGGGGGGGGCAACGTTTCAACGGCCCCCCCAAGTGTTTTTCTTTAATATCTCGGGATAGGAATGTGCACAAACGATGGAACTTTGTGCACATTTCTGCACAAACGATGCACAAACGATTGCACTATATATGAAAAAAAATATTAAAGTGGGGGGGGCAACGTTTCAACGGCCCCCCCAAGTGTTTTTCTTTAATATCTCGGGATAGGAATGTGCACAAACGATGGAACTTTGTGCACATTTCTGCACAAACGATGCACAAACGATTGCACTATATATGAAAAAAAAATATTAAAGTGGGGGGGCTGTTGAAATGGACCCGTTCTCTTCCTTGCTTGCTCCGAAAAACCGAGTTTTTTTTTATCACGTGTATTTCACTTACACCGATGGCGATTCCATGCAATCGTATGCTAAAAGAAAAAAGGAACCCATTGATCAAAAACTTTTCCGTACTATTTTTCCAAGACTTTTCATCGGAACTTAAAGCAATATTGTTAACAACCAAAATGCGCATCATATTACTTTCGGACGAGGTACATAGTGCGTTATCAGAGCGTAATTCTTAACGCAAGCGAATGCTTGAAAATGCATCACCTTATCTTCCGGTGCCTAACTGCTGCCCACAGCCCCCTTGCCACGATGGAGCTACCAAGCCAAGTAACATTGTAGACGGAAACAAATTAAAACCACGCCAAAGAAAATGACCATTACAAGTTACCTCATAGATACGCACAACAAACAGGAATGTCAAAAGCAACCAAAATAACTATAAGTGCAGTCGACCAATGCCCTTTCTCTATGATTGTATATTTTTTGTCGACTATTCGTCGCGCCCCGATGTTCCACTGAACCACCAGCATTTTTGCCCATAAACGAAGGATATGCAAGTGCATTATTCAATGCAAGCGTTTTTGTTTCTTTTATGAAAAATCTTTACCCTTCATTTGGGGTTTGCCCCACAGACGGGTAGAGAAGTGTCTCGCGACAAATTTCGGTACAGGTATGGTAAGCTACGCCACCAGTGGACAGGGTTTTCGTTTCGGTGGAATACGAATCGCGATGTAAACTGATGGACAATTATCAGAATTTACCGCAACGGGGGCATATGTTGACAGACTCGAAGAAAAGGAAGAAAAACCGTACAAAACTGATTCGTAAGTTTGTGAGAACCTTTTAAAGGTAAAAAAAAATTAATAACAGCCTACTACGATTAATGTGTATACAGACAAATATTTCGCGAGAATCGTTAAGAAAATTAAAAGAAAAAAAGTAAAATGGAAAAATATTCTTCTAATTTTGTAAGCTAATAATTGTATTACGCACCCCATTTTTTCAAAAAGCAGAAAATAATTAAACACGGCCGCAATATTTTTTTTATATAAACATTAAAAACTTTTCTTTGGTATCGGCGAAAAGTGCAATAAGTATATCACAATATCCATTCATGTTACGCTCAGCAGTAATTTCTAGCATTTTTTAAAGTTGTATTGTAGCTTACAAAAATACGATTTACTACTGAAAATATTTATACTGTAGCGAAAACAAAAAAAAAAAAGAAATATAAAATTAGAACCCATAAAACAAAAATTGCTATATCTTTTTTTACGATCATCTATTTATCATGAAGTTACCAATTTCAAAGTAATATAAACAAAATTTAAATGTAATAATATTGAAACGAAAAAAAAAACAGAAAAAAAACCTATTACGAATAGTGTATATAGATATGTTTTAATATTTATGCCAAAGGATTAGATTATAATTATTTTCATTATATTTTCAAAGTCACCCTTTTCTGTTAATTTGAAACATAAAATTTTCTATTTTTTTCCTTTACTATTTCCCTACAATTCGCTCTCTATTCACTGATAACAATAATGATAAAAAAGTATTTTTGTTCAAATTTAAAAAATACTGAATACGGCCGCAATACGTTTTTTATATAAACATTAGGAGAGCGAAATATTAAATATTTTTCAAGGAAAATTGAAAATTATTCAAAAATGTCGCACCGCTTTTTTGATATGGAACACGTAGAACATTTTCTGTCCGCACTCTTCGGTTTATTCGATAAATCGCATTTTCTGTATCATTTCTATTCTCGATGCTACGGTAAAAGTTGATAATTAAATCTTATTATACCCGATATCAAAAGAAAAATCAGCAAAACTCCAATATGGCACTGTTGTTGCTGGAACAATTTCGATCAAAATGGATGATAGATAACCTCCGCCGATCAAACAGATAATTGGATCACAACGTGTTCCCATTATTAAGACGCTTTTAAACGTGCGAAAATCGAAATCTGTAATGCCGGATAAAATTGATTAACGTTGATGTGGCTGAGATATCGAAATAAATCCGATTTAGCAAATTGTACCGTAGCGACGCAGGTGTTACAGGGGAAGAATTTAACAAAGTCGTGGAATATAGTCGAAGTTTGCGAGACTTGAGTCTATAGAATGAAATACGCAAGAATATTCGCCTTTTACGCGTCTATTACGGATGTCATTTAACATTTTCGTTTCTTTTTTCGGAAAACGTAATTTATATTTCGAAATTTCGCGGCGAATATCGTAAATCGTTCAATTTTGTATATATCCTGGTTGCATTTCAACTCTCTTCAAAATTAAGCCTCAACTTTCCTGTCGCATAATTTGCACCCAAAACCGAAACATATTCAGAACCAAGAGAGCCATCAATTTGAGTTATTAAAAATTTTATAAGTCCGCGTTCCGCGTGCTGAGGCTTCTTCCTCCCTGATCGACACTTCAGAATATTCCCGCATTCCTATTCTTTCGTCCTTTTATCCCATTGATGCACTTCGAAGGTTTCTGGCCATTCGGCCATCGTTCGCAACAAAACGGCTTATTCCTTGGCTCAGGTCGCTGCTTCTCAAAAGTTCCCACTTCAGATTACAGTGTCGGATGCTTCTCCTACTTCTAATGATTGTGTTCATTTTTCAGCCCCTGTTGTTCCTTCTAATCCTCCTCGGTTCCCGTTCATCTTTCTTTCACTTTGCCTTTCGGTTATTGTCTCCGTTATTCGTCTACGTAATTTTAATTCACCTTCCGCTGTTTTTACGCTGTCCTTTGATTATTCTTTGAATGTTTCTCTCTCTCTCTCTCTCTCTCTCTTTCTCTTTCTCTCTGCTATTCTGAGCATTTGCTAAGACCTAGGAACCTTCATACACTTACTAGTCGCTCCCCCCTTCTAATTATTTGTGGGTGCTGTGGTTGACAAGGAAAACCGAAATTGTTAAATTTCTCTTCCTTGATGAGAAAAACATTCGATTACGGTTCCTGCGTGGCACGCGTTAAATTAAAACTTTTTATGCTTTTTTTTATTTAATATAGACGGACACAAAAATTGGATCAAAAATATCGTTACCATGGAAACTGCACGGACGCGAACGCAACGAAACAAAAATCGATTGCTAAAAGCGAATTCATCTTTTAAAATAATTTCTTTTTCTCAGTTCCTTTCCGTATTCTTCTTTATGCCATCCATTCGTCCACGCGAAATAACGTCTTACCGGTTTTTGTCCAGATGGCAACATATACACGTGAAAAAAAAAATACACCCAGCTTGAAATTAGAGGATAGCTTATTAAATATTTTATCATCCAGTCCACGGTAGTAGCGTAGTTAGTTAGGCGGTTTGGGTTTAGTCAGGTAAGACCTGGTTCGAATCCATGGCACATTGTAAATTACGAAAATTTCGTTTGCGCAGGTTTCCATAACTGATGCGCTCAAAAAAATAAATAAATAATTAAATAAATACATAAATATTTTAACCGGCTTCGATCGGTAATATTGCAACAAGTAAAAAAGGGAAACATCCGCTGTTAAGCCAACTCCTGTAGCATACTTGGTTAGACAATAGTTAAAATCCAGCTGCCGCAATATTGGCGCCTCAAAAATTTCACCGGTTAACGGCTATATTTGATGCGACGAAAAAGAAGAAAATAAAAAAAGACCCACTCTTGCCTGAATATTGTATCTAATAAGTATAGAGTTTTTACAGAAAATTACATCAAATTACGACTAAAAAGTTGTATATCATTTTCTAAATAAAATATCGCAGTAATTATTGCAGACAAATCTGAAATATAAGCAACCGTTTTTAACGCAGTATATAAAATGTATAAAAAAACGCTACACACCTTATTCAATACTAAACTGAACAACACAATACGGATTATAATAGACTACGTGTCATCTGTGAAATATTTAGCTTCCCTAATTAATGATAAATCAGGATTTTCTAATCGTTTCAGCCGTAACTCACACTGGCCGGATGAATAATAATACGACTAAAAAGTTTTAACTCGTCATAAACTGGTGCTTAGATTTGAGGAGTAAATTATTGCTCCTTCTAAAAAAGAAAAAAAAAAAAAAACATTTCTATAGAATTAGCGATAACTGCAAATTTCGTGTATAGCCGCAATATATTCCGTGAAATACTAGCAGACCTACATTAGCGAATTACTAGAATGCGATAGGAAAGAAAGAACGGCTGTTTTCGAACACGGAATAAGAAAAGAAGGAGACAATAAAAAAGACGCTATCTCGATAAGCAAATTGTCAAGCCCATTCGAAGGGAAATGACGGAATCAAATATTACTGTCGTTTGGTGGGACGGGAAGACAATTGCGGACGGTAGGTAATTTGAAAGAAAGAACTCTAATATCGTTCGCAGAAAACAGAAGCCTATGTAGTCGGTTGTTTTTGTTTTGTTTTTTTTTTGGGGGGGGCTTTTTTTTTTGTTCGTAAGATGGAATTATCGCATGGTCAAACTCATAACCGGGAACGAGCTATTTTGCAGCTGAATAAAGCTTTTAATGTCTTTATTACGGTTACTGTATCGCGCCCGGTAATGGCTGCGGTAATAGAGAGGTCTCCTGTTCCACTGTTTATGGAAATTGTCGTCGCGATGAAAGAAGACCGACTGACAGAGCGAAAGCCATTCGACATTAGAAAGAACGGGATAACGATATTACGATTATTATGATTATGGTTATTATGTTGCGCATGTGTCGGGAAAAGGGTGTTAAAAAATAAAAGCGAACCCGGCACCACCGGGAAATAAGAATAAAAGTGTCGATGGTAAAGGCTAATTTCGAACCGACCGCCCCTTAGGGCGGAAATAAAGCCAAAACAAAAGTCGCTACGTCGAACAATCTTCTAGGCAGCGCGATAATTTATTTCTCGGAAAAATACCAAGCAGTTAAATTTGTTCAATAGCGGCTTCATAGTAATAATAATAATAATAATAATAGGTTCAAAAATTAACGAATTACATTATTCATCTGCCTCGCGATGTTAGCAGGTTCGCATTTACCCGCAAACAGTCTTTGTTAAATAAATCGGATATAACCCGGTAATTTCCGTGGCCCGGAAGCTCGAAAAAATAAAGAATAAAATTTTTGAAAAAATAACGCTACAAATTCATTCAACTGAGAAAAATGATATTAAAATTAGGAGAAAGTAATTACGCCAAAAAGTAAAAATAAAAAATAAGATCAAGAACAAACAAATTTAATGGTTAATTTACACGTTTTGAGAAAAGATCAATAGTTTGTTCGCTTTCTCGTAAACCCAATCTCCCACGAAAAGAAGATTGAGAAAGACGCAAAAATAAAATTTGCCGCGAATAGATAACTGAAATGTTCATGAAAATTAGAAATTAACTCTACGTACCGAACAATTTTACATTTTCAAAATTACCGACTATAGTTTTACGCAAGTTCGCCGCATATTGTTCTGAAATATTTTGTCCAATTTGAACTTTAATTTGAATAAAGTTCAATTGTTAGCCCCCTAGATTCTGAACTTCTCTACGAGAAGAAACTCTATCCGTATAAAGAGTGGTCTCGAAAACTAACCGAAAAAAACGCCTGAAATTCGAAAAATCTCAAGTTTATTGGTAATATGAAAAATACAAAAAAGACTCGTTACCGCACTAAGTGAAATATTCCAATAAAAGAAGAAAAAACAAAAAAAACAAATCGGGAGTGGACCGAAATCCCGAAAAATTGTTGACAGTATTCAAAGTGAAAAATTTTTGAAAAAACACAAAGTGAGAAAAAATATTTTAACCCCAAACCATATTTATTTCACGTACATACTTAAAATTTCGAACCCACAAATTTTTGTAACTTCAAAACTTCAAAGGCCGTACGTATAATTGCAGACTTCAAAAAAAAACAAAAAAAACCAACATGACCTCTCTCATAGAGCAGAAAAAAAATGCTACAGCTATCCCCTATCGAACGCAGAACTAACCGGACCAAAACCAGCTACAATCGTCTATCTAACAATCACCAAAAGCTACATGCAACACAACAATAAATAACGTTAACTAAGGGCAACAATGAGATGTATACATTGCAGATTCTTATTATCTTACAGCCACTACAATCAACCTCATCACTGTTTTGTCACATATGCAAAGAACATCAGCTGATTAAATTTATGTTAAATGATTTAGAAAATTTCCTGATATATATATATATATATATATATATATATGTGTGTGTGTATATATAAAATTACATTAACAAAAATATTTAATACGTACAGAACGATAAATTTCCAAGCCAGAAAATAAATATAAATAAGTTTTAATTTACATCACATCAAGTTTTCCTCTTTAATTAATAATTCATACAATTTACTATAATAACTACATTTCGATGGTTTACCACAAGGAACAATTATTCGTTTTCTCATAATGATACCTACGTCCTCGAAATATAAGCATTCTTATCAGAACTTTTGTTTATTTTTTTTTTTCAAAGGAGTTACACCAAATCGTTAAAATTTTTGACCCTTGAATAATCGCCAAAAATAATAGGTCATAAAACTTTGAAGAACCTAAAAAAGATTAACATGATATGTCGAGAGCGCAAAAGCCATCAGAAAAATTTAAAAACTCGATGGGAGAAATAGATATTATATATGACTGCAGTTGCAAAAACCAGATGAAAGGAAACTGGAAAAGTGATGGAACAACCTGGTTTTACAATGGTACAGACAGTAGCGAAATGATGCAGAGTTTTATTACATAGGAAAACGGCAAAAACTGTTACGTTAGTAGATTACAAGAATGACAGCTCCGGGTGATTACAAAAGACAGATTACTTTTTAGTTCGCCAATAATAATTGTGTGAAGCGAATGTTTGCCAGGAGCAGGTGATCATAATCTGCCGATAGCAGGTATGAGAGCAGAATTGGAAAAAAAGTTAATAGAGCAAGGAAAAAAAAAAAGAGGTGGAATTTGAAGAAATTAAAATATAGAGTGGGGGAAATAGAATTAGTGATGTTTTTTTTTTTTTTTTTCAATATAAAATAATAATAATATTATTTTATATATAATTTCTTTTGGGCGCGCCAGCGGCTTTGACCCAACCACTACAGCTATAAAGTTATTGAAAATACTCGAAAAAATGTAGAAGATATAACTGTAAAAAAAAAGATAGGAGAAGGTAAGAAATGCGAAAGCACATGTTTTATAAGACATCGTAGGATAGATAAATGAAAAAAAAGAGCGGATGACAAATGAAATGATACAGGAAATGGCTGAATGTTAGAAATGGAAATACCATTATGGATGAAGAGAAAAAAAATATATTCAAAAAACTAAACAATGAATTACGAAGAGAAACGGGAAAAACAAAAAAAAAGGGATTAGATGAAAAGTACGAGGAAATAGAAGGTTTAACAAAAAAAAGTTGATACGATTAATGTGAGAAAACCGTAAAAGAATGACTTTGGAACCGAAAGACTAGTAAAAACAAGTTCAGTCAAAAGCATACTGTGAGGATTCCGTAAATCAAGGTAACTATAATTTACATTTACAAAACGCTAAATTCGAAGAAATCTGATTTTTTTTCGCGCCACAAAAACAGAGAAACAGGTAATTTTTTACAGTTTTTTGTAATTTTTTGCAATTTTTTGAAATTGTGACTTTAAAAATTTAGTTAAGAAAATGAAGTACAGTTTCGTTCCTAACAAACATCGATCTTTCAATCAATATATCCACATGCCGAGGGGGAAAAAAAAATTTTCCAAAAATTTTAACTTTCAGCACCCCGAGGGCTTAATTTTAAAGTTGGAAACCCGGATGTTTCAAACTAGAGAAATATACCGAGATGCGCATATTTTCAAGCTTATTCAAAATTTTTAACCATAATACTAGTGACGCAAAGGGGGAAGGCTACACATATCAGTTCTCGCGCTTTTTCGAACTTCTCGTCAACTTCGAAAGTTTCGTTAAGGAAATTAAATACGGGTTTGTTTCCGGACAATTAACGTTCTTTCCAACAATATATCACATGCCGGGAAATAAAATATTTTTTTCAAAACTTTAGAACTTTCAGCGCCCTACGGGACCGGAATATAAAGTTGCAAGTTCGGCTACATTTTTCCTAAGCGGTCCTTTATGCATATGTTTGAGATACGTTTTTTGGTTTTTGTCTACGTTTTTACTCGAGCTATTATTTATTTATGTGAACATCATTTTTTGACGGTTTTTGGGTCCCATCTGTATAATTTTTTAACCGCAATTTTTTGATTTTATAAAAGGATTTTATTTGGCGATGAGTTATGAATTTTTTAAGGGTGATTTTTGAGATCGCTTTAAATTCCATATTATATATTCTTGACGATTTTTTGTTTTTTTTGTTTTTTTTTTAGAGCCCAGGGTTATCGGTTAGCTCGAAGTTATAAATATGCTTTTTAAAGAGAATTTTAATTATAATTTATGATCCAATTTTGAAGTTTACAAGTAAAAACCGTTCGTGAGTTATTGCATATTTTAATTGAATATTTTTGTCATTTCTGAACCATCCTATTAAGGATTATTCCATACATTATATGTGTACGGTAAAAAAGAGAGTGGGATATCTAAAAGATGGAAAGAAAGTAGGGAAAAACGGTATAGTTTGAAAAATAGACTAAGCAAGTTAACAATTAAAAAAAAAATGCGAAGGTGAATCAAGCCTTGAAATAGTGAGCAATGAAATGAGAAAAAAAAGCTATTGCTGAAATGAAAAATGAGAAAGTTACAGGTGCAGGCGAAAAATCAGTAGAAAAGTAATCATGAAGAACGGCAGATTGACAGAACTGCTAAAGTTATGGAACGACATACGTAACGATTAGCGAGGATAGTTTTTAATGATGGAAATAGTGCCTATAAAAGAAAGGATAGAGTAATAAATTGCACCGATTACGGAACACGATTAGTCACATACGACGCCTACAAAACTGTAAATCTAAGCGATCAGTGAAATTACATTGGCCAAGAGTAGTTTCAGATTGAATGCAAAAGATACCATAGAAGTGCCGCAAACAATTAGAGTACTGTGCGAGCGAGGAAAGAACATTTTTCCCAGCAGAGAAATAGAAAAATAATTCGAAGATATTATATAAAACAGAAAGCGGGATTATTAGTAGCATTACTACGGATGCATTTTAGCTGCTGAAGGGTTTTTGATAAAGATATAACATATCGCCAATCTCGTGTTGTATACATAGATGAAATATAAAGGAGTAAGGATCAGCGAATAATGTTTAACGATATGATACGCTTGCGAAAAGTGAGGAAAATTTAAGGTAACTTAAAACTGGAAGGAGTGTGCAAAAGATATACGGCGAGAATCCTCCAATGAAAAAACGAGAAATATGAGAAAAATAATAAGTATAAATGGAGTGCGCTGAAGCAGGTAAAAGAATATACATACTTAGGTTATAGGCTGACAACGGAGTAGCGATGTGAAAAGAAATCAGAGTGAGAATAAGCATGGCAAAGGAAACTTTTCTCAAAAACGTGAATACTAGGACTGGAAGATCTTAGAAGATAAGAAATGTTTACAATGGAAAAAGAAAATTCGAATTAAAGAAATATTTGGAGGAGACAGGAAGGAGAAATTAAAATACCGTATATACTATGAGTAAAAAGTAATACTGAAAATGGAAATGGGGAGCAGTGTACAAGAGTTACGAAAGAGAGGGGGAAAGAAAAAAAATGAAAGATGTTAGACGATTTAAGGAAAATCGCACGGAGAATCAATAGCGGCTGAAGGTCGAAAAAATATAAATAAGGATAGTAGGCGATTGCTGCCGCAAACCTGCTTGGCAGAATACGAATAATTTTTTTTTCTTTTTGTTTCGGACGCGTCAATCAACTAGCGCAAGAGAAATTTTTCTATATTCTTTTATGAAATCGGGATTCGTACCAGGTTCTGCCCGAACGAAACACAATTAACTAATCAACTACGCTAAAAATATCTGACTAGCATAATATCGTTGTAATGCATACTTTATTTTCGATAACGAAGTATTACATAACTGAAATGTTCCAAAAAAAAAACAAAACAATATTTGATATCATTATTTTTCTTCAGTTAATGCTAAGGAGTAATATTAATAGTAACAGCAAAAAATGGGCCTCTTGAAATCACTGACGTGTGAGAAAAAGATAAAGTTGTAGAATGTATCGAATATGGTAGATTATTTCTACAGAACAAATGGTCTTTTATCTAATGATTTTTGCTCTGGGAATTTACACTGAATCGGCTTTCAAAGCTAACCGAAACGGGGAAGAAAAATTTCTGTCCGTTCATTACTCGCATTTCAAAATGAAACTAACAAAGCGTCTGTTATACTTTTTAGAACCGTTTTGTACAGCAATCGCATTTCAAATTACGCGATATTAGTAGTTTTTTTTTTTTTTTAGTACTAATTAATTTGATAACTCGTACGTATTCGATTAAATTCCCGACGGTGAGCTAATTTTTTTGACGTCAATTTTTCGTTATATCCCAGAGTTGTTTATGGTGCCAGCATTTGCGGAATATTTTTACTGCTCTACCAGTAGTTAAGGTGCTCGGCTCAGAAAAACCAAAGGTGTCGTCATAGGTGATTGAGACTTTCTCGATTACCTATGTAAGTCGCTGTCTCAGTGGTGTATACCTGATCTGAAATTTTGGAAAAGTAATGGCGATTGACAGAAAGGATCTGGCCCATTAGCAGGTCGGTTCTTTCTGTCAGTTACTTCCACTTTGCCGCATTTTAAATTGGTCTCCTAAAACACTAGTGCCAGATTGTTTTCTCTGTGTGTTTTTCGTCAAACGATTTCAAGCTTTACCGTTGTCATTGGGCAGCGAGAAAATTCAGATGAATTATACATACCCACGTAAATAAATCACTATATGCAGAACCATTCTTCCACATGATTTCGGTAAAAATTTCTCAAACACTTATTAGTTAATTTTACTAGCGCAGTTCCTTAATAGTGAATGTGTATACTTTAGTCTGCACTTATTTCTTGTACCTAACTTGAAAGCCGCTAATAGCTGACACTCGTGCTTTTTTAAGGTATAGTCTTCTTCATAAGCTTTATTTAAGTTCACAGTTTAGGAACCCTTGACATTTGATCAATTTTTTTCCCCATTCACCAACGATTATTAATATGTTTGGGCTCATCTAGTACCGCTAAGTCCTGTTAGTTTCCATGTTATTTTCCTTTATTTATTTCCTCAGCAGACTGCTGCATATTCATCCTTACTCTTAGTCTAATAGCTTTATCCCTTCTTCAATCAAAAGACTCGCCTCGCTTTTTCTTTCTCTTATTTTTCGCTCTGTGTCTCTGGACAGTTCAGTCGTTTCATCCTGAAAATTTTTCTTACAATCCATAAATTCGATATTTTTCAATGGAACTGTCGAGGATTGTAAAAGCTAACAAAAAGCCTTAAAAAGAATTATCGACCCTTTCTTCATTTATATTGCTCTCTTACCTGAAACCTGATATTCCTTAAATATATATATATATATATATTTATCCGAGGCTTTACGTTAATATGTCTACGGCGGCGCTGCCATACTCGTTGGAAATGATCTTTTCTTTACCACTCATTACCACTCCTCTTACTTTCCCTCTAACGCCCGTTCACTGGACCTAGTTCACATCTCTGTTCCAAATATTCACCCTTAATATATTCGCATCACTTCAACATACATTCCTTCGTATTCTGACCTTAATAATTTCCCTTTTACATTATTATCCAATCCTCTTTTTCTTCTCTTTATCATTGAAAGGAACTGGAATGCTCATTCCCGTCTATGGACCTCTACTGTTCGTATTAGAAATAACCGCGTTCTTGAAAATTTCATCCTTAACAACAACTTCATTCTCCTCAATGATCATTCTCCAATGCTCCACACACCTGCGGGCACACAACTCTATTAATCTTTCCTTCATCACTCCCAGCTTTCGTCTCTTGTCATTGGAGAACCTTGCAGGGTGCCTTCGGTAGTGATCATGTTTCTATTCATTATTTTCTTTCACAATCTTCCTTCTCCCCGTCCACAGTTATCCCAAGCCTCTCTCTCTACTCCTAACTATTCCCTAACCAAAATTGATTGTGACAAATTCCGTGCGGGGGTTGATTCAGCGTTCATTCCCTTTTCGATCCTATTCATCAGTACAACATGTTCTCTGACATCACTTCTTCTGCTTTATCTGTTTCTTCTCTACCTATTTACCTTTTTAAAAGAAATCCAAATCTTCTCGCTTTCCCGCTTTGACGGAACAATAATTTAACCAACGCCTTCAACGACAGTTCTTCCTGCTTTAGTACTTTCCGGATTTGCTCTTCTTTAAAAAATTTCGTCGCTCACAGAAAAGCAAAGGCCAGGCTCTAGGTTTATTCTCAAAACGTGAAAAAGAACTCACGGAACAATTTCTGTACACTTTTTTTTTTATCTCCCTGCACTTCCCAAATCGAAAAATGGCTAAAGCTTTCCAGACCCCACCCTCTGGACGTCCCTCATATTATAACCCCTTTTGGAGAAGCCTATTCCTTTGCTTGACTCGAATGTTCCCCCTTATGTAGCTTTCCACGAGCAAATCACATGTGCATCATCAAAGCATATTCTACATCAGTAAACTTTGTGCTTCTTTAAAGAATAATTGCTCTATCTCTGGTCCCGGATTAGACGGTATCCTATTTCTTAGCTCCACCAATTTGAAATTTCTTTATCATCATTAATCTTCTTCTTCTTTTGTCTTATCCGTTTAGCGAACGTTGACGACCAAATTAATATTTCAAAAAAATATGCTAATTCCTTCTGTCAAATTTTAGCTTCGTGCTTAAGGAAATTTTTCGAGTATTTGATCAATAAACCACTAGTAGTCTGATGGTTAAAATATAATAATAATATTCCTTCTGACAGTGTACGCTCGGCTTCCATTCGGGCCTTGAAGCAGCGGACTGCAGACACATTATTTCTTTCTGATCTTGAGTCAGTACTTTGAACGAGCGAACATCGCAACATGGCATTAAACGTAAGTAAAATTTTTCAGATTAATTTCCCTTTTTTATTACTTAATTTATTAATAGTCTGAGTTAGTTTTATTTATTGAAAATGTATTTCCTCGAAAGTTGTACTAAAAAAAAAGTGATCACTGAACTATTACAAGATTTTGATAATGAGTCAAATGAAGAGCTGACAGGTTTCTTTTGGATGAAATGAATATTAAAGAGGATATTAAATGGATACCACCAATAGCTGATGTTGAACAAAATGTGGAAGGTGGAGTAGATTCAGATATATACTTTTAGTAGAAAGAGCGAGAAGACGGTTAGAAGGGGGATTAGAAAACTGAGAGATTAGGAGCAGAGAGTTTTGTAAAGGTGATTTAGGACGAAGAGAGGATGTCAAAACTGAAAGAAATGGCGAGGGAAAGAATCTAGAGGATAAATTATGCAACTTTAAATCGGAAACATTCAGATTTATTATTTTTTAGACAAAATTAGCAAAGGAAAGTGCTGAGCAAATACAATTTTCCTTTTTTAATTAGCAGACTTCACTGAAGTAACTAGAATTTGCCAGTTGTTATTATGTTTTGTTTTTTTTTTTTTTTTTTTTGTAGAAGCAAAAATGAAAATAAAGCAGTAGAGCTTACGAAATTAGAAATAGGATTATTACAAACACGAATAAATTGTTCACACATATCGTTGCGAATATTTTTTATTTTTAGATGAAATTACTAAAGACGCTGTTTTAAGAAGACGACGCAAAGTTCAAAGTTTTATATATCTAGTAATAATTAAGCGATTGAATAAACACTAAAAGGCAAAAACGAATGCAAAGTAGGTGTAAATGGATAGAGTCAAAAAAAGGTAAAGATAATTTGCTATTGTAAATAAATCAAAGACCTGTTTAATTGCCACTGTGAAACAACGACTTCGGTGTAAAATATAAATAAATAGACTTTCATTAAGAGTTCTGTTAGCAGTAAAAAACAAATGAAGATGATTAATATTATGGATCGGTCAAAGAGACAGCTGATTGTGCTTATTTTAATAGCTGACCATTTATTGTTACTAACAATTGACATATTTCAGGTACCGAAGTACCTTCAAGAAAAAAATGTATAAGGTTCGTTTAGTAATAGAATAAAGGAAGCCATTATTTACAAATCAAATGCAGTAATAAAGTCTATTTACAGAAGATCAGAAAATAGTTATCAATTTATATTCAAAAAATACGTAGGTTTCTCTTCTACGTTCGGTGTAAATATGTGCGATTGATTGTTAGGAGCTGGAAAGTAATAGAAAAAATTTACAAATACTGTCTTGTAATAAAATTTTAATTCCAACAAAAACTATAATTTCCTTTCAAATGTATTTTATCTACTGTTAATAAATTTTCTTTAAAATTTCCATACATATAAATATATAAAAATTTTCATTGACTGCATTACTTGGAATACGAATTTCAAATTCTGTAATATTTAAGTTAATGAAAAATTATATAATTATCACGTATTTCTGCCCCAGAGGATACTTTATACGTTCCGGGAGCCGGAACTCTGGAATGACCTTTTGGATATAGAGCCTAGCTATAAATAAGTCCAGAACGCTGGACAAATAAGCAGTCGCGAACTAAAGAGCGGCTACTGGTGGAAAGTTTCATTTGCAGACGATTCTAATAGCGACAGGATATATAGGGCTGAAAGGTGTGACATGCAAGGACCAGCCTATTAAAACTCCAATACTCCAAAAATAAACCACTTCCTCATTAGCATCTTGAGCAAATGAGGGAGAGTTCCACCTTTCTTTTCCCTTCTTTCATTTCCAAAATTTTCAAATTTTCTATCTCTTATCCTCGTCCTCTCTAGCTTAATCCTTTTCCTTCCTCTCTTCACCGGTCGTCTTCCTTATGGATACCATCGGATTCTGGTGTGTATGGGGTGCTGGCTGTGATTATGGCTGTGCGTCCATCTTCACATTGTCGAATTCCCGCACAGACTATGCATTTCAACTAAAATCTTACAACCAAAATCTTCCTAAAATCTTCCCATTCGACCTTCTTAAAATTTTCCCACTTCATTTACACCTTCATCGCTATAGTTTTCCTTTCTTTTGTGTGATTAGAATCTTGTAGCGAGGGAGCGCGGTGTCGGGAACAGGTGCAAATTCACTGGAAGTTCTTAGTCGTAGCTCTATACGCAGGCGGCAGAATCCTTTGATCATTAATATCCTGGAACACAAGACGGCAGTCATTTCCGACAGCAATGTCTGTGTCCAAGCAGCTCTATTCAGAGATCGTCCGCTTGTCCCACATCAGGGGGAGAGCTTAGAAAAGGTGGCTTAAACATGGTCCGTCTTCAACAAACCTGTCCAGAGTACCACGCCTAGAGGGCTCCCATAGAGCGGTCTATTTAATGCAAGAAACGAATCTAAATCCAAATCTAAACATCACTTTATGCGAACAGCTACTTGAAATGTAAGAAGTTTATTGGACGCGGCACAGCAGAACAGACGCCGGAAAGATACCTTGAGCTGCACCGGTATAATATTGATATAGCAGCCCTCAGTGAAACTAGAATATCAGAAGAAGGAGCAATGGCAGAGAACAATTACACGTTCTTCTGGAAAGAACGGGAGGCTGGAAAACCTAGAATTCACGGTGTAGGTTTTGCAGTCAAGAATAACCTTGTTGGAAGTCTCATTGAAATTCTAAACGGATTTAAGGAACGAATTATCACCCTAAGACTAACAACGACTAATTAAAAACCAAAGCATTACTGTGATATCTGCATATGCACTGACTTTAGATGCAAAAAATTCCGATAAAGAGCACTTTTATTCTAAGCTCACTGAAGTAATATTCAACATACTGATAGGCGATTTCACGCTCGAGTTAGAAAAGACTAAGCGGTATACCCTGAAATACTAGGTAGGGAATGGGGTCAGTAATCAAAATGAAAATGGTCACTAGCTTTTGCAGTTTTGTGTTTGTATATGGGCTAGTCATCACAAATGCGCTGTTTAGAATGAATGAAAAATACAAAACAACGTGGCACAGCACCCGCGATCCAAGCATTGGCATCTATTAGATTGCTTTATTGTACGACAACGGGATATTTCTGATGTCTTTATTATCAGAGTGTAGCGGAATGTTGGACCGATCATAGACTGGCTATCTTTAAAGTGAAACTGAGGTTTCGCGTTATGTACCGTCGCGTTAAAAATAAATTATTAAATATTAATACGCAAATTTTAAATGATAAACAGAAGCGTAATGAATTTGCTAAAAAGTTGCAAGAATGTATCGAGAATAATAGATTGAATATAGGAATCGGTGATATTGAAGATTCTCGGAATTCTTTAAAGTAACTGATGATTACAGTTGGCAAAGATGTGTGCGGTATGAAGAAGAATAAAAGTTATGACTAGTTCAATGAACACCAAACAGAGATTAAAGATATGTTAAATCTTAAAGTGGAAGCTTATGAAGCAATTTTAAATGCTCCTGACTCGCATACAGCACTGAGCCATTTCAAAAATGCGAAAAGATGTGTGCAAACAAAACTCAGGGAGTTTAAAAATAAGTGGTGGCTGCATCGTTGCAAAAAAATGCAGAAGTATAACACTTCGAAGGATTACAAAAAATTCTACGCCGAGTTAAAAGCTGTTTACGGCCCTCGAAATAAAATGCCAAGCGCTATCAATAGCAGCACTGTAACATTGTTACGAAATAATGGTGGAATATGTGACCGGTGGTAAGAAGATTACGAGGAACTACTAAACAGAAATACAACTGTAGACTGGAATATTATTAATGTGCTTTCCGAATACAGGGTTGCAGAAAGCAAATTGTGTTCAAAGCGTAGATTACAGATTGTAAAAAGAGTAGAAGGACGCGTGGAGGAAAAATTGAAAAATTAAAGATAAAACGATAGATTTGACAGAACAGAGATGTAGAAGGAGCCAGGATTTGAGAATGTGGAAGAATGGGAGTTAAACGACAGTTTGGAGTAAGCAGCTGCTGGAGAGGAGAATAATATTGGGAGATAAAAATACACTGATAAATTGAACTGTAAAGAGAAATAAACGGGCTCGGATATCGGCTAAGTCGTTACCTCGATTTCAATGTGTCTTGAAATTCCGATCCCTAATATTAATCATCTTCATCTGTTTCTTACTACTAACAGAACTCTTAATAAAAGTCTGTTTATTTATATTTTACACCGAAGTCGTTGTTTCACAGCGGCAATTAAACGGGTTTTTGATTTATTTACAATAGCAAATTATCTTAACCTTTTTCTGACTCCATCTATTTACATCTACTTTGCATTCGTTTTTGCCGTTTAGTGTTTATTCAATCGCTTAATTATTACTAGATATATAAAACTTTGCGTCGTCTTCTTAAAACAGCGCCTTTAGTAATTTCATGCCTTTTACAGCTCCTATTTAATTATAATATGTGTTCCGATATTTGATATTTTTGTCATTTCTATAATTACAATTCCGTATATTAAATATGTCGTCATCGTCGTCGCAGCTCTTGGAATAAGGGATAGCGTGCAACCCATATGATCCGATTTCTGACATCCGTCACTGTTTTCTGAAATGTTTTGCTGATCAGATTCGATGTTATCATTTCCGGTCTTCTTCTCCCTCTGCAGGATTTCCCTTGTATTTTTCCCTGTACTGCCAACATGAAGATTCCGTTTTTTCGTATCTCATGAGTTATGTATTTCGCTTTCCTTCTCTGAATACGGTCGACTATTATAGGTTTTCCTTCGTCTACTCTGGTTAGAACAATTTTATTACTGACAAGATCTGTCTAGGGAATTTTTAACAATCTGCGATAACACCACATTTCAAAAGAATATACTATGTTTTACATGAATACTGTAGTGTTGACCACACCTAGCAGCGCATTATAAGTTCCAAACTTAATCTGGAATCCTTTAGTGCATGACTCAGGTTGTTGAATGCCCGTTTCGTCATTTCAATTTTTGATTTGATTTCTTTGTCATCTCTGCCATCATTAGTTATGGAGGCAACACATCTTCTCTCCGTCGATATAAATATGCATATCTCTATTTTTATTTCCGATAAATTTAATGATTTTTGTTTTTTAATACTAATTTTCATTCCGTATCTTAAATCGATTTTATTTATTTTTTTCACCGTTTTTTATAGTTGTTCCTCTGGTTCTACAAGTAATACTCTATTATCCGCATAACTAATTTCATTTATACGTTGTCCATTTATGTTCACTCCCATTTTCCCTATATTTGCAGCTTATTTAATCTGCATATATATTAAATAATCTGGGTGAGAGTGGACATCCTTGTCGTACGCCTCTTTGGATATTACTTTTCTTATCATAATTAAATGTGTACAGAATCATAAAAAATGGAAAATAAGTTAAAAATATTTAAGAGAATTGAATAATCTAATAAAATTAGGTAAAGCATGTGTTTTACGACTTCATATATGTGTGACTTCCGCTGAGAAAAGGAACCTGTGGTGCGAAAATCTGGGTTTTGAATTAAATACCGATTCTGATACTTGAAAGTGTGTTTTCGCAAACGTTTATTTAACGTCTTAAAACGTATAAAACTGACTGAAAAAAATTGGAAAAAGTGAAAAAACGTTGGAAATTTTTAAAAAATAGTAAAACTATTTCTTTCCGTAGTTGTTAGTTTTCTTTTGCATTTTTTAATGATTTTTCAATTGATTTCAGTACTATTTAAGCGGCCAAAACCGAAAGGATATTAATAAAATCCATCATACACAGAAAAATAAAATATTTCGGTCATATAATCAGAGGAGAGAAATATCAACTCCTGCAACTAATCCTCTTGGGGGGGGGGGATAGACGGAAAGAGAGGCCGAGGAAGACGGAAAACGACTTGGCTAGATAACATCAAGGAATGGACGAGAACTTGGTCGATAGAAAGACTCATGCAAAAGGCCAGAAATAGAAGTTCTTGATGCTGACATATGTGATCGTCAACGCTCTTCGAAGAGTATGACACTAAAAGAAGAAGAAGAAGATCATTTAAGCATGGGCTCTTTTATTTTTCAGAACTCCGGTTTTTTTTGGTTTTTTGATTGTAGTTTTAGCTTTTTTCTTTCTCTTCCGCGTCAACTTTGCTGCAGACTCCTCTACAATTACATTCGCTACATTCGACTGTTTTTCGATTTAGGGGTCGGTCAGGTTTAGGAGCTGCGCGTTTTTCGGGATCAGAACATAAAGAAGTAATATTCTCGTACTAGTACTATACAAGTCCTTTCTAATGATAAACCGCTAGACGCGACCGGGGGGGGGGGGGATAAATCGTTTTCTAGTGGTACGTTTTGCTGTACATGCAGATGAAATTTTTTCTCTTCTGAGTCGACAAATTTTTTTCAGGTAATTTCATCTTTTTTCAACTGAAAATGGTGATACTTTGAAATACCCATTATGAAAACAATACCGAATTAATGATGTGATAAAATTAAAATTTTAGAGATGAAAATACGGAATCACGGCAATCACCTGCGGTAAGTGTTGATAAAAATCTTGAAATTTTGTGTTCCACATTCGCCATTTGAGTTTGCTTGCATTCGCAGCAACATTAAATTGTTTACGGCTGGATCGATTAACAACTTCTTCAAAATTTTCGTAGCAATCGACATCATGGTGTAGTACTACTTTGCGCAAATTTTAAACACGTTTTTCTCAAAAACCACCCTTCGCACCACAGGCCCTTTTTCTTGGCCAACGTCACATATATATACATACATACATACATACATACATACATATATTAATTACAACGTAATTCTTAGGCTACCCCCCATTCGAAAAAATGTCACAATTTTATGTAACGAAATATGTAATGAAAAATTTAACGAAACAATATCTTAATTTTATATAATGAAAGTTAAATATTAGAATAGGATTTTTGTGATTATGTTATTTTTTGTGTGTGTTGATGCCAGTAAGAATTACGTTGTAAATTTTGATCATTTTATTACACTAAGTATAGAAGTATAGAAGAGAAAGAGACAACTGATGTAAACTTTCATGTATCAATTTAAACTTAGGAATAGAAATATCGATTAGTATAAGAAAAAAACAATCATGTGATTACTAGATTTTTTCTTAATTGTTAAAAATGAGCCGGTGAATGAAGTATGTATAGTTTTCAAATAAGAATGGGCCATCTTAGTTAAATACGAGTATTCTAATTACTTAGGCTTTGAAAGTTTAGATTGTGGGCGAATAAGAGAAATGTTTAAAGAGGTAGAAAAACATCAAGTCAGAAACATTTGTACTATTCATCGTCAAGTTTCATTAGATAATTTAACTAAATGATTGCGAATGGAGTACTAAAAGATTAAAATCGTGGTTAGAGGAAACATTAACAAGTTTTAGAAGCTGAAAGTTAGATGAATGAAATGAAGGTGAACCCATACGGACGTTCGAGTCGACGTTTCATTCATGTCACATTTTTCCGCCTCGTACTATTTGAAAATAGTTACTAACATACAGTTTAATGTACGCGGGAATTTTAATTTCTTTTTCTTCCTCATCTTTCTACGCGATCTACTGTAATCAATGCATCGCAAGAAATTCTACAAAATTCTAATTTCACTGGAAAATAATGAATTAATTACTTTTAAACTGGAAGTTTTCACTATGTATATTTGTTTTTCTCGTACAACACTTAAGAAATAATTGCAATAAACCCATTTTCACCTTCTCACCTAACGAATTATTCAAGATTTAGAACAACAGAATAAAAAACCTTTTCGATTCGAAGAAAACGAAATATTGAATTGATTTCGATTTAATTCAAGGTTAAAATTAAAAACTAATTAACGAATTGTAATAAACCCATTTTCACCTTCTCATCTAACGAATTATTCAAGATTTAGAACAACAGAATAAAAAACCTTTTCGATTCGAAGAAAACGAAATATTGAATTGATTTCGATTTAATTCAAGGTTAAAATTAAAAACTAATTAACGAATATTTTCTTTTGATTGAATTATAACGTAATGTTTAACACTTTACATTAAAACGAGAAGGAGAGAAAGAACGAGCGAAAGACTTCTAAGCATACATCATAATGCAACAATAAGCACGTCTGAAATTCAGTGATTTCCTTAACATTCTAAATCAACTTTATAGTAATCGTGCAGACAAACAAAACGTCAGACGGGAAAAATAATTAACACGCTCCATTTTTATTTATTTCGCTGCTTCCGGTAAAATGCTGTTTTCAATGTTTTCTGTTCAACTTTTTAAAATCAACATTTTTAAAATAAAAATTAAAAATTTATAAAAATAAATCTCGGAATATAGTGTGCTTCATAAGATTCTTTTAAAATTTGGGTTCTAAATATTAAGAGTTAATTCTTTTTAATAACATCGCTATCTATGATAATGTTACAACATATTTAATAGACTTTTATTACTTTTTACATTCATATTTATAATGTGTGTTGGGACCACTTAAAAGCTCAGCTCTAGTATACAACATATTTAAGCCTAAAGTCAAAAGAAAATAATAGAGGTTCACACACCTCTTGAAACCTTTCAAAAATATTTTATAGAATGATCCAAAAAAAAAAAAAAAAAATGAATAGAATTAATAAGAATATATTACAAAATATTTGAAGATGCACTTTCACGTATTATTTATACTTTAAAGGCAGATTTTGTAGTGGATTTGGAATTTTTTTTGTTTATAAAAAATAAATGAAAGGATTAGAGCATAGAAAAATCTTAAAACCATTCATTTGAATAATAAACCGTTAGATTATCTAACAATAAAGCAAATAGTACGTAGTTGTAACGTTTTGTTGAACTCTTTTTGTTGTTGAAATCTATCTGAAAGATTATAACTATCATGCCCCCTGGGCTAGCGATGTACTAACACCTCCGAAATGGAGTCTATCCCTACTTATTAAAATAATTATTTAACTCTGCTCATAGGTGTTTTCCTCTTGTTGACGGTACCGCCCAGACACACTACCTGTGTTTTGCAGTCTTTTTTATTAAAATCATTAATTAATGTTACACTCACTTTTCAATACTAAAATTAACTGTTTTTTTTTTTTGTTTTTTTTACTTTAATAATGCCATCAGTTAATACCAATTACGTTAAATATTGGCGAAAAAATTATTTATATTCGGAGCATTTAATATAATTTTTCCATCGGGCTTTGCCACTCTCGTATTTGAATCGGCATTTGCGATATGAATAGGAAAAAAATTGAATAGAAATATTTTCTATCGTAAAAGAAATGGAACAACAGTGAAGAAATGATATACATATATTCGACGGAAAGAAAAAAAAAAAACTTTGCCAAGTAACAGATTCCAAAAAGAAAAAATAATAATAATTTTGAACTTTGAATAATCTGCATGCGAATAAACTTTCGAAAGAACTTTATCTCTTTTGATCTGTTCCAAGAAGTAAAAATTCGCTGCAACGCTAAAGGCTACAAAACTAAATAAATCGCATGAATCGTGAAATAGAGAATCGAAAACTGAATGAACCGTTTCTGCGGATCATATTCGTGATATATATCTTAAAGTTTTTCTTTCTTTTCAAACTGTTTTAATTCTGATGTGGAATATACTATATGTATTTGCACTTTTATCAATTATTTTATTCCATAAGTTTGTTGAAGTTGGTTCCGAAAACCATTACGGGGCGTAAACTCTTTACACGTTCAACATCAGTAAGAGTGTAATTGGGTAAGTAGAAACTAACAAAATATAAACGTATTTTTTGGAACTAACCAAAACATTAGCCGAGTTCTTAGCCTTGTAAAAAATCATATACCCGATCATCAAAAAATTAAATCAAACCAGCTACCATGACGTAGTTGATTGGTTAATTGCGTTTCGTTCGGGTATAACCAGGTTCGATTCCCGCTGCCACATACTCACGCTTTAAAAAGAAATTTCACTTACAGTGGGTTAATGTCCGTAGTTGACGCACCCGAAAAAAAAACAACAAGATAAACTATTAATAATATTATAAAATATTCATCAAATCTAGAGATAATGACGAGTAATTTTATCAGTCATACAGGGGTTATTTATAATTTATATTACGCGCCTCTAACACATATGATGATTTTCCTGTATTCTCCCGTTACGATTGACAATAATTATTTTCTATCAAGATGAATGGAGTGCTCTCTGATATTTCTCTGAAGCATTTAAGTAAATCGAAATAGGAAACGGGCAATGTTTAAGTGTTGTTTTTTTTCTGGACTCGCTGGCAAAGAGCATTGACCCATCATGTTCGACAAGAAAGGAAAGTATTGTTGAATTAATTATTCAGATTCGTACGCGGTCAGATATCGCATCGATGAAGGATACAAGGGAAGCGACAACACTTAACGAAGGAAAGGAGAGAACAGACGTAGCACTATAGGAAGCAGAAATATTAAGTCTCAGAAGTTGAGAGTAAAGAAGGAAACGTTCAGACGACAGTGTGGAACATTCGAAAAGAATGTGGTTAGAATTAGATTCGTGGACATCATTTGGAGGATGTAGCGGACAGTAAGGAGAGTCTGAAAGTGAAACTCGATAGCGAGATGAAGGAAGCAAACTATGATCGAAACGTAATCGACATAAAGAGGAAATGAAATAGCGCCACAAAGACTGAAATTCATGGAACCAAGGATTAACTGGAATATAAGTAGTGTATATGTAAATACGAACTGATAACGCGTATGTTGTGTTTATTCGTATACTAACAGTTATACCGACGATAAACCTCAAACTCCTAAACCTCAGACAGGCCAGAGGCCTGTGCATTATAACCGTACAGTCCGAAACCCCTAAAACCCAGACAGGCATTCAACCTGTGTTTTTTTAAACCGACAAACCCTAAACTCCTAAACCTCAGACAGGCCAGAGGCCTGTGCGTTATAACCATACAGCTTCAAACCTCAAAACATTAAAAAAGGCCGATTGTCTATGACTAAAACCGCACAACTCCTAAACTGCAGGCAGACGAAAGGCCTATTCATGGTGGTATACTGGAAAACCGTTCTTATAATTTACTTACTTAAAAAATTATCGGTACGGTTCAACTTATGTATTTATTTATTTCTTTATCTATTTATTAACGGGAATCACTCTCTTCTTACGAAAATAATAACAAAAATAAATTAATAAGTGACCAAAGTTAATTAGTAATATAATAATTTTTCTTTTTTAGAAGGAACCTTAATACATTAGGAGAATCACATTCAATGAGTAAATCAAAACATTTATTACCAATTCTCACAATCAATAAACAGTGAACAGTATATTAATACTATTATAGATATAAATCGTACTGCTATCATGCTGAATAAATCTGCGAGAATTCGAAATATAATAATAATCAACCTATTTAAAAATAAACATCTTTAACTTTTAACATTGGCTCGTCCAGGAAGGTGGTACATTCATTTTGCTCGTTATAACTTTAGTGAAAACAGTATGTTAAATTGCGAGATTTTTTTCAAATTTCGACGCTTAATGCACGTTTTGTTGCTGGTAAGCCAGTAACGAAATTAGGTTTTCGTTTTGATTAGCGGTTCTCCAGTAATTAGAATTCAAAATATTAAAACTTAACAATTAATTTCGCCCAAAAATCGCTTCGTACGTCGCTTGTGTGCTGGATAGCCGTCGCTGTTCCCTGGAAAACCGGTTTTCGCTCAGTGTGCTGCCCCGCAAGTGAATGCCTGTCTGGGTTCTAGAGGTTTGAGGAGGCGGTACGATTGTGAAGTCCAGGATAATTTGAATTTTCAAAAATTGATAACAGATTTGTAATCAGCGACCTCAAAAATCCTTGTATACAGTTTGTCATTAAAATTAAAACTTTTTTGATTTTTGCGTCCGCCATTTTGAATTAACAAAATCTGATAACGAATTCGTAATCAGCGACCTTAAAAACCCTTATACACAAATTTTTTACGAAATCGGATTACTTGATACATGTATTTATTGATTTTTCTTGTAAGGGGTGCTTTACCCCTTTAAGGGTGAAATTCATGAAAATGCCGAAACACGTCAACTTTATTTTTTAATTGTGTGTGTAAAAAAAATTTTTCTTATTTCTTTATGTTATTTTATAATTTTCTAATGACCAAAAATAGGCGTTTTCACCCCTAGAAAATAAGGGCAACCCCACTGCTTAAATCACTGTGGATTAATTGTCCTTTGCAGGAGAAATAATTTCTATTTTGTTTCATAGAAAAATATAGAATTGAAGACGAGATATTTAGGAAAAACGATTTTCGGGGGTGAACTTTAGGGGTGGTTTGAACTCTTTGAAACTGAATATGGGCCGATAAAAAAATACGTGTGTCTAATACATTTTTATACTCTACAACATATCAAAATTTCATCAAAATCGGCGTCTGACAACTTACGTACTTCCCTTGTTAGATTAATTCTACAATACTTAGGCTTAGAATAAATTATTATGACCAGTAGGGAAACTAGTGAACGCAGATGTGTGCGTGGGAACATGCAGTGCGCATTCGTTGTGATCAAGACATAGATGGATTGACTTTTAGAGCTGTAGAAAAAATAGTAAATTATGAACGATCGGAAAAAAGTATATATACGAAAGTGTAAAAAATATAATTTGGCTAAGGAAGAAATATTATGAACGATGGGGAAACTAGCCGCAAAGCGTGTGTGGGAAAGATTGGTGCGGTATTGGGGCGACTATCATAGCGGTGTATGTATACGTAGAAATGGACTGTGTATTTTGGTGCCCGCTATCGCAGTGATGTATTCATGTATGAGAATTGATAGTGCGCTTTGGTGACGGACACAGAAAAAGTAATTACCACTCAATATGAAACGTAGCGGGTTGCGGGGCGTCGGTCGGGGCTTTGGTGGCCATAGTAAAAGTAAGTAGAACGCAATATATTAGATATGAAAACGTCGGTGGTGGCTGCACGTGCGCAGAATTGGATGATAGGCTTCCATAGTATTTAGGACGATTGGGAAGATAAGAAAAAAATAAACAATGTATATTATAATCAATTGGAAAAGAGAGTGGAATTAACAAAGGAGACTAAGGTTAGTTTCGGGCTTTAGAAATAAATTATTGGTTAATTTGTAAATGGTTCGAGAACCGGGTAGGTTCATACAATGATTCAGGGGTTGAGGACCTTTCGGGGGCTGTTGTTCGAATTAGCGGATTGTACCGCTGGGGGTTATACTTAGGTCAAATTTATATACCCAGATGGGAAAATTGGGTTATAATTGAAATACATACAAGTAAATATTAAAATATAGGTTGTGGGCCCTTTTCCAGTGGACAGGGTGTTCAGATTATTGGAGTGCAATAGTCTAAGGGTTTGGGGGTTGGGCTAAATCGTGCTTGGATTAGCGTGACTGCAGGGGAACGGGACGGGGTAACCTTGGGAAATTCGGGTAAATTTTTAGCTGTAGAACATGAATTGGGGTTACCTTTTGCCCCGCTGATAAAATATTTGGGTTAGTTTTTAACACGCAGACGTAAAAAATTTTCAAGAGAATGAAACTGTGAAGACTGTGACAACTCGGTTAATCCTCTGTCTAATCGACGATTGAATAAAGCATCCACAAAATCGGTTTAATCTAACAATATGTTTATGTCATTCGGCATGTCAAAGTTATTATCAGCCAATGCGGGATCGTATGAAGTTTTCCGGGTAAAATTATTAGTACAGGATTACCGAGGTGATTTAGTAATAGCCGAAAGAACCTAGGGAAACTCTTTTGAAACACGCGAAAATATTAATAGGAAAACTTTCGCCTACAAGCTATTGTGGTGATATTAAGTCTCGTTGGAAATTTTGGCAAATGTAGCTGATTAGTAATTCTGACAGAGAAAAAGCTTTTAGCTGCCTGTATTTAATATATGACTTCAAATTAGCTGAATTATCCTTGATATCGCAGAAAAATCAAAGAAGAGTAGCGGACTGTAACGGTCTAAATATTTGTGGCTTGGTGACGAACAAGAAAATTTCGTAGCAATGCCGTGTGCATTACAAATCCTGTAGCACGACATTTATATACACATTTATATAGATGTGATTAAGATTTTTTAAGCGTACTGTAACTTAGCACAAATCCGAACATTAACGACATATACAAAACCCATTTTTCGGACAATAAGATATCTTTAAAAAAAGTTAGAGCTGTGATGTTCTAAAAAGGATTGGTATGTGTGGAAAAAGGAAATAGGGGAATGGCTGAAGAAATGGTGCAAAGAGTAAAAACCCAGCTACATCCCGAATCTCTTTCCATTTTATATTGTTCATTAATGAATTTTTTCCTTTTTTTGTTACTTTCCTTTCTCTTACCTCTCAAAGAAAATCATATATCCGAATTTGAACATATTAGGCTATCTACAGATATTTGTGTATAGATGCGTATTTATATTGCATGTATGTATGCGCATGTATTTATAATTCTCTTTAAAACGATCTATAACTTCAATCTGACCGATTACACTGGGCGTTAAAAACCCCAAAAAACCATCAAGAAAATATAGTATTTAAAACTCTAGCTCAAAAATCACTTAAAATCTCATAGTTCATCACCAGATAAACCTTTAAAGGCGACATTGAAAATACGAAATAAAATACAGAAGTCCTTTCATAAGATCAAAAAATTATGATTAAAAAATTATTTAAACCTCTCCTTTTAGGCCAAAAATAAGGAAGTTCACATAAGTAATAGCTCGAGTAAAAACGTTGAAGAAACCAAAACGTATTTCAAACATATGCATTTAGGATCGCTTCATAGGAAAAATATATCCAAGCTCACAACTTTATATTTGGATCTTCAGGACACCGAAAGCTCGAAAATTTTGAAAAAAAAATATTTCTTTCCAGGCATATGATTTATTGTTGTAAAGATCGCTATTTATCGAGAACGAAGCTGTATTTCATTTTTTTAACGAAATTTTCGAGATGGTGATAATTTTAAGTCCCTCGTCCCCTTCGCAGCGGGAAAAATCAAATTCCTTTTTTTTGAATTTAGTATTATGTAAATGAAAATTGCAGTTATTGTTAACGTAACATACGGAATCCATAAGAAGTACATTCTAAGCCACTTTGTCTTAGATGCTCTAGTCATGATATTCGAGGCTAGCGTATAAATCGTATCTTTTTTCTTTCTCCTTATTTGTTTGACTCGTTTTTTTCCACATATTTTCTCCTATTTGTTGTAAAATAACTTTGTTTTTAATCGCAGTGTACCCGGGAAATTCTTAGCATTTGTCGACAGTTCGTTAAGAAGTTTCTAGAGGTTTGTGTCGCTAACTACCTTTCTTCTCTACATAATAGAATTGGAAATATTTGAACTATTTAACACTCAACATTCAGATGTCGATATTTTTCAAACAGCATCGCAAGCTTCCAAAATCTGATTGAACGCCGTTCTAGTTTTCCTGCACTTAGCTTTATTTCTTGCGATTGGTCTCGTTTTCGTTTATCAACCTTTCTAAGTATTCGTTATTGTTTTGATAGTCTTTACGGGTGAACTGCGTAAATTTCGAATATGAAATTTCTTATTGGCACTTTTCTCGAGTGGCTTTTTCAAGTATGAATTCGATGTGTCATAAAGTGAACTATATTAACGACTAGAGTATACAAGTTCACATAGATAAATAAAATCACAAAAATTAAAAATACACATTCAAATCATAAAAATGCCAGTTAGTTTTGCACGACTGATCCGTAAATACCGACGCGTCATTCGGCAGTTTTTAATTAAAAACTTTAATGTACTGCGATTTTATATATTTACACGATTAAATTTAGTATTCAAAAACCTTTTGTCACACTCGAGGTTTGCATTGGAAATGTAATATTTCGAATCATACTGCTACGTAATTTGTTGAATAAAAGTTTCTTGAATCGCCACCAAGCTTGTTCTATATTTTAATTCGTTGAACGAAACTTTTTAAAACTTCGTCTGAAAATTATTTACAGATTGACGGCTGACCTTAGACAAAAATGTCCGTGTGAAATTTTTGATAATAGTTTCTCAAGTCTTGCAAAAATGTAATTTGTTGTAACTGATAGTTTTAATAATGACTGAAAGCGTTTTCTTTCGTTATTATTTTTACATTATCCTTTCTTTTTTTTTCAATTTCCGCCATACAATTTTTCAAAGGACGAAAGAACACTCCCCAAGACGTATAAATTGGGAACTGGTCTGAGAATGAATTTGTTACATTTGCTTTGTAGGTGGAAATTTGCATATAAGAATAACGAAAAACCTATAGCCTTGCAGACTGCGTTGGATGCGACGGATGATATTAGTTGAAGTGGTGCTGAAACTGTTTTATACTCCAGCAGAGCTGTTCGAGACTAGAGACCATTTCAGTTTGAGTCGGTCGGTCCAGTTATGTTTTCCCTCTTCCGAAAAGAGCGACCCTCATTCTCTCCTATTTTATACCCTATTAACTTTAATATTTCTTATTTTCTCCCAACTGCCTGCGCGGATTCCGCAAACAAATAGCGATAGCGTGTTTTCAGTTTTATTGCTTTATTATTCCCGATATTCGTTTCTTTTCGTTACATTATTATCCATTTGTGGTTCTTCTGCTTATTTTATGCCCCATATTGTTTTCACCGAATTCCGATGGAAGCCTTTTTTCGCGGATCGGAATAAATGATAATATTGCCGTAGAGAATGTTGGAAATAATCCGTACTCTCGATACCCACGTGTAAAACACCTTCATGCATAAAAGTGACATATTGCATACATATATATATATATATATATATAACCGTATTTTCGTATATTGTTTCATGCGCTATTTACATACGGAAAAAGTTAATAAATACTCAAACGAATAATTCAATAAATTCCTTATTTTATCAATAATAATACGTCTTCTCCGAATTTAAAATCAGAATTAGATTGAACGGATAAATGATAAAGTGCCATGAGAGTTTCTTATCGTTAGAAGTGAAGAAATTAAGACGGAAGTTAATTTTGCGATCGAAATAATATGGACTATCAAAATGTGTGTTATAGCTCAGATCCATCTTTTTTTTTTTTTTTTTTTAATAAACTACAGATTTTACGAGGAGTTATCGGTCATTCATATCAAAATATTAAGTTAGACATAAAAAACGCGCAATAATTAATATGAAGACGGATTAAAAACAAAAAGTTATTAATAAAAATAATGAAAAACTATAAACCCAACATTTAAATCGAATATATTATTGCCAAAAAATTTTCTTGGATGTTTGTTATTGTGTTTTATAATTTTCATTATTTTTACTAAAGGTACACAACTATTAATATATTTTTTTTGGGGGGGGGGGAGGACGTCGAAAATTCAACTTATGGACGGTGAAATAACTATTAATATCGGTTCAATAGGATTGAACGACAATCGATATGCTTTAAGTGCCTTAGATTTTTTGCTACATAAAATTTGTCGGAATGTAAAAAAAAGATTCGCACGCGTCTAAAGGTAAAAGTAAAGCAAAATTGTTATTAATTTATTTAAAACTACTAAAACATACGCGGTTTTTCACATCCATTATTAAATAATTCGTCTAAATGTAGTGTACTGATGTTTGTTAATTAGTTAATAAAAATAATGAAAAATTATAAACAGTAAATAAAATATGATCAGTTACGATTTAAGTCGCTTTCAAATTCGAATTGTAATTGCGTTAATTTCTATTAATATTATTCTGATTTTATTTTTTGATTTAAATCAGACGATAATTCAGATACTCTTGAAATTTTCAAATAGTAGGTATTAAATTTATCTTTACTGATATGTTTTCCTTTTTTTTTATTCCAGTACCGACGATGCACCCCAAAAACGTTTCCAGTATATTTTATTTGATACTCTATTTAAATATTTACGCTAGTTTAGTTTGATCCAGCAAAAAAAAAAAAAAACGCTAACAAGGCATGCGAGCGAATTACGAAGTGATTTCTATCGACACTTGGGAATTAAAGAAAGCAGAAAAATAGAAGACCAATGCAGGTCTGCAAATCTTTGTTATCTAATCATTGAAATCTTAAGAACAGTGAAATAAGAAAACTATAAATCGATCGTAAAAAAGATTGCAAAATAAATGCCATGCAGGAATTCTCTTCAATAATGAAACCAAACATATCGCCAATGGCAACTTTTATTCGGAAGCCATAAGTAAGACGCGAACCAAAATTTCCAAAGTTCGTAATAATAAAAACGGAGAATACAGACATTACTTTGAAGAACATCAAACATAATAAGAATAGAAATCCAATTGACAAACAATGCGGAGAATTAAGAAGCCAAATAATGGTATAATTATGAATTTAAAAACAGAACAAATCTAATGGAAATAGAACAGAACGTTGACGATTTAGACATTCCAAACATATCCGCTAAAAGAATCTAGAAAATTAGTTCCTAGCACGTGACCAGCATCAGAAACGTGACTAAAGAAGTACCTTCTCGAAGAAAATCACTTAAGAATATCCAATTAATATTGGAATAATTAATAAAACGGGAAAAAATAAATTAAGCAACATATTGAAAGAAAATTTAAATAATGCGAGATTGTCTAATTATAAAATCAATTTCTGAAAAAATATATTTACCATGTGAACGATATAGAGCGTACAATTTTTTTTTTAAACGGATAAACGATAGCTGGAAAATAATGGGTAAATAAAAAACATTTTCATTTACGAGTAAAAGGCGAAAGCCAGGTCGTTAAAAAAAGAAAAAAAAAAATGACAAACTGAAATTTAAATCAGAATACAGGGATCGATACAAAAATTTTTATGCAATCTAATAAAAATGCTATACACATCACAATAGAGAAGAACGTCAAAAAGATCCAAAGTATTACAAATGAAATTACGGATAAGGAAACAAAATCTGATTTTTTTGAATTTAATTTTTTTGTTTTATTTTTGTAATAAGCGGATAACAACTTTTTTTTATTAAGTGTTTTTTTATAAACATGTTTTAGAAATTAATATAAGCAATAAACTGACCAAAAAACATTAACATATTAAAAATTATAACATCAACACGTTTCAGAGATACTATTCCATAATCAAATTCAAAATATGCTTTTAATCTCTGTATAATTACAAATTACAAAAAATTTTTAAAAATTGCTTATGCGCTATGATAGCGCGAGTAGCCCAAAAAATATAATTAAAATATATATGGGCCAAAATTACGTTATCGCTAATAAAACCAAAAATAATAATGAATTTATTGAAATTTTGTAACAGCAGTTTAGCCAATTATTTATTGAACTCATTACTGCATACAAAATGACTTGGTAAGTTAAGAAATAATTTATGGAACTTAAACTGTTTAACCTTAAACTTAATCACACAAATACCAGAGGCGGATCCAGAGAGACATCGAGTGGGGGGGGGGTTATATAATTACATAAAATCTTCTATGGTAGGCAGTAGATTTGAGAAATAGCCCTTGTTTCATAAAGAAAATCAAATAGCGACCGTTATAGAAATTTAAAAATGTTTTAAAAATACATAATTATTACAATTTAATTTAAATAATAAAATGAAATTATAAAATTCTAGCCAAAATGGTATTTTAAAAATAGTAAGAAAGATAGTATTTTTATTAGTCTTTACTTATTTTTATTAATAATCCGACTCGAATTCTTTGTTTGTGAGCAAGTAAAAAAATATATATATTTCTCATTGAACTATTTTCATTTACATTACAAAATAAAAATTAAAAATAAATAAGAAAGGCAAAAGATCGATGACAGTTGGGTTTAAAATAAAATAAAAACGTAACATTAATAGTTTTACTAGAAAACTGTATTAAATATGAGTTACAATTAAATCCATGGGCAACATGTATACAAATCATTTATAGCATAAATTAAGTTTCTCTGTTATAAAAAAAAATTTTCATATAAGCTTTGGTTCTTTGGGGGGATCCGAATCCACCACTGCATATACCGCAAACCCAAGAAATTAGTATTTCAACTTCAATCATGATGTGAAACATTTAAATACTAATCTAACCCGGGATCCACTTCGCTTGTATCTCTCGTCGGAGAATGTTGTGTTTGTTTGTACTCCGCGGAATCTTACTAAAAATACAATGTTAAACTGTACGATTTGTATTAAATATGGACGCTTAATGCGCATTTTAGTGTCGGTAAACCAACTCTGAAATTAGTCTTTTGTTTCGATCATCAGTTTTCAAGCAATTAGCTTTTGAAATATTAAAATTTAATAAATAATTTCGCTGGAAAATCGTGTTTGTTTTCGTACGCCACTTGTGTGCTGGATAGCCGTCGTTGTCCGCTGGAAAACCGGTTTCCGCTCAGCGTGCTGCCTATATACAAACGCGCATCGAATAATCGACCGGTCGTTGTGTGCAAACGTTCTCAAAGGTCGACCGCTTCATTGTTCACTGTGTCGGTCATAAAGAAATAGCCGCAGCGACAACACCTAAAACAATTTCTTTGTCATCAGGAAAACAAGCAGCAGCCTGACTCCACTGTCATCTCGCCCGATCGCACCGATGAATAAATTCAGATAAGAAATTTTATTTTAAATCCAATATAAAGATAAATTAAATGTTAAAACTAACCGAAACATGTCTGTAAACAAAGATAAAAAGATAATAGCAGAAATAGGGAAATGGAGCAGCAAAATAAAGGCGCAAATCTTATCTAGCGATACAAAAAGTGTCACCCGGGAACAAAAAAAAACCATAGTGGAATGCGCTGAAGAGATAGACCTTCTTATGGGAGAATTAACAACGGTAATAGAGGAATATAAAAAAACAATTTCGAAGAAATCTGACGAAATAGAGAACACAGTAAAGAGTGTGCTTCATGATGCACACATCAATACTGGCCTAAACAATAAAGTAACGTTTAGAGACAAAGTAGTAACTAAACCAAAAGCTAAAACAGAAAACAAGTTAATTATTAAAACAAAAGACATCGATCAATTTGATAAAGAATTGAAAAATAAAATCTGTTTAAACAAGTTAAAAGTCAATGTCACCCTCTACAAGAAAATAAATGATCAAACTGCTATAATAAAAACAGAAACTAAAGAGAGGCAAGCAAAAATCAATAGCGAAATAATAAAAAATATTAAGGATGTAAAAATCTCTGCTCCAAAGCTGTTAGACCCATCTATAGTAATTTTTAGAACAAACAATATTACAGAAGAAGACGTACGCGATTTTTTCGTCTCTATAACAAATAACGACCCGGTCACCATTAAAAAGGTTGTAAGAGGCAAAAGTAGTCGAATTTACGTAAGACTCCTCCCTGCACAATACTCGAAACTCCCGCGCGACGGGAGACTTAGGATAAAATGGGAAAGTTTTGTATTCAACGATACTATTCCATTGAAAAAATGTACTAAATGTCTTCGGTACGGACACTTGGAGAAGTTCTGCAGATCTGATCCAGTGTACATCGACCTTGTCAAAAAAATTACTGACAAAGATAAGTGTAGTAACTGCACTATCAACCACATTAGAAAAACAAACGGAGAAAAGTCCTTCGATACATTAAGTTACGAACAATTAAATAACTCCTTAAGAATGGTTGATCACGAGGTTCATGACCGCATCTGTCCAATATATCATAAAAATAGACGAAACCGGTAGGACAAATTTTTATATATATTTTGTGAATAATAATGTTTGTAACTTTTATTTTAAGTAATAATTTAATATAAATAAATGTTATATGTTTTAACAAATTAAAAGGTACTTTGTGTCCGTGTAATATTTAAAACTATAACTTTTGTAACGTAAATTAAGGTTTAAAAATATATAACTTATCATATCAAGTTTGTAAAATGTTAGAAAATAAAATAACGGACTTTGGACTTTCTTTTGCAACAGAAAAATGCAATGCTATGATACTTGGTAATCTTAAAATAGAAAACGAAATTATAGGATTAAATCTCATTTCAGATCAACCTATACAGCTGGTAGACAAAATGAAATATCTTGGAATTTTAATCGATCACAAGCTTAGTTTCTCTCACCACCTAAAGGCAATAAACTTAAAATGTAACAATTTATATCATCAATTACGTAAAATCTTACCTAACACTAACGGACTCGCCCACAAGCAGAGAATCATCCTATATAAAGGACTAATACAACCCATCTATGCCTACGGTTCAAGTGTATACACCAATAAGAAAATACTAAAAACAGTCAAAGCACAACAAAGAAAATTTATCTTAAACATATCTTCCCTATACAAAACTTCCCCCTCATCAGCGGCCTGTGTCATAGCAAACATTATTCCTTTAGACCTATTCATTACTGGACAGGCAATAATTACTGAGTACAGAATCACCCGAAACTTAAATTTAGTCAGTAATCTAAAACTCCTAAACAACGACAGTATTTTAAATGCTCTGGGACCTTCACCGAGCATTAAAATACTAAAAAAACAAATATCAATCGAAATAATAAACACATGGCAAACCCAGTGGAACCAAGATCATACTGGCCGCAAAACATACACATTTTTCCCAAATATTCAAGATAAGATTCGTCTCAAAAACTTAAATATAACTTTCTTTAACTCGCAGGTAATCACAGGACATGGCAACTTTGGGGAATACCTCCATCGCTTTAAGCTAATAGAGTCGCCAATCTGTCAGTACTGTGACACGAATACAATAGACAATATTCTTCACCTGATTCATTCATGCAAAGCTTTCCAGAACATAAGGGAATCTTACCAAATCAATAAAAGTACAACACTAAAAATAAACAAAAAAAACGCTCATTCTCTTCTTGCCTACTTCCATGACGTCATGAAAAAAAAACTTACCCTAAAACCTCTGATCAACCATACTAACTAAAATAATATCTTTATTCCTAATACTTCTTTGTAATATCAATACTAAAATATTTAAGTAAGCTCTGCATTGGTGACTAAGCTTTGGCATCATCATTGCAATTGTAAAAATACATTTAATGTAGTAATTACTCGTGTACTTTATATATTTATGCATGCATATAATTAGTTTTAAAACATTTTTAAAAAACATGTAACACTGTAAAAAAAAAAAAAAATTTTTTTTTTTTTTCTCCTTTCTTTTTTCTATTTAGTATACGACACGCCATTATGTACCCTTATTATTAAATATACTTGCCCCATCAGTATAATCTGAACTGGGGAACCAAAAAAAAAAAAAAAAAAAAAAAAATCTAACCCGGGATAAAACTAAGTGTAACAATAATACAAAACTAAAATAAAAATTAAACAACTTAAATTTAAATTTATCAACTAATAACATAGTTACATGGGGTACAAATAATACGAATTTGATAAAGCAGTAGGATGTTAGATGTTAGATATATATATATATTAAACATTATTATTTAGCTATTATGTACTATGTTAGCATATTTAGTATACAGCAATATGACTACACTGAGCAAGCACAATTGATATTGTGTTTACTTTTTGGTATTATTACGATTACGATTACGATTACAATTACAAATACGAAATATGTTGTTGATATATAAATTGTTATTTATAAATTATTAGTTTACATCTGTTTTAGTTATTGTTAAAATGTCACGTGAAAACATAATAAATTGGCGCAGTCGACGGTAATATACAAATTCGAACCTATTTGGTGAGTAAATATAATTGTAACATTATTTAATTACGATTACAATGCCGAGTGATAATCAAATGTCGCCGTCGAACAAAGAAACAAAAACGGATAAAATGTTAGCCGCTTTACAAGCACAAAATCAAGAGTTACAGATGTTAATACAAACAATTACATCAAAACCTGCAGTTACCGCACTAGTTTTCAGATCCATTTGATGAAGACCAAGAAACATTTACAGATTATCTGGACCGTTTCAATACTTATTTCACAGTTCGTCATGTAAATCAGGAAAATAAAAATCTCACGTTTATCTCAATGTTAAAACCAAAGCATCATCAGTTAAAAAAATTAGTTAAAAGTATATAATATTATACTTGTCATGTAAGCAAAAATTAAATATGTATGTTTTTTAAAAAAAAATTAAATAAAACAAAACATTACAAAACGAAATTAAGATTTCGAAGATTGTTTGGGGGGAGAAATGGCCCCGTGTCACCCCTCTTGAGTGCGCCAATGACTAAAATCATTACTATATCCAGGTTCATACATAGAAAAAACTTACGGTGAAATACGACAGGTTCTTCTCAATCATTTCCAGCCAGAACCACTAATTATTCCAAGTACGAATATTTTTTTAAATCGAAAACAACGAGCTAACGAATCCGTCAGTACATATTTAAATGAATTACGCCGTTTGGAAATCCCTTGTAAATATGAGGATAAATTTTTGTAACGTACTTTACGTGACATATTTGTATCGGGGTTGCACTCGAAATCTATATTAGACCGGTTATTTTGTGAAGATTACATACCACTCGAAAAGACGTTTGAAATGGCGCGTGCTATCGAGCGTGCTGAAGCGGGTACGCGAGATATATTACAAGATTCTACAATAAATTCAGCATCAGTAATTAATGATAATGTATACAAAGTAAATACAACATATAGGACGAGGTTAAGTGAGGAAGGAAATCAGAAAAATACAAAAGCTGATAAGAACAAATATGTTGAGAAAAAACGGATGTTACAGCCATCTCCAAAAGATACTGTGTGCTATCAATGTGGAGGAAATCACAAAGTTCCTGACTATAAAGGAGATCCAAAATTGTTGTATTGTAATAAGTGTTTAACACAAGGTCATATTGACATTGTTTGTAAACGTAAAAATTTTAAGAATAATTCGGTTGAATATGTAGAGGAAGATAGTGATGATGAGGATGAAGACACCTTCCCTGTTTATCACATGAATCAAATTTACACCTGATACTGATGCACCAATTTACATAAATTCCAATTTATATGGTGAGGCATTTGTTTTTGAACTTGATACGGGTGTCCGACGAACTACTATTAGCCAAGCTGATTTTGATAAATATAATTTATTTTCAGCAACTTTACATGAAGTGAAATTACAACTACAACTTTATGGAGAAAATTGTTGGCATATTAAAGTATCTGGTTATGTGACTACTGAAGTAACAGCTTGCTTATTATGTAGTTCCAGGAAACCAACGGCCACTTTTTGGTCACACATGGATGAAAGCATTTGAGTTCAAGTTGACACGTTCTGAGAATATACACAATGTTAGGAATAAACTAGTAAACCCACCAAAGTTGTGTGTGTGTTACTACAACAATATCAAAGCATATTTAATAATAATGTAGGTGAAGTATCCAATTTTTTATAAAGCATATACAATACGATTTGCAATTCGTGAATAATTAAGTCATGATGATCGGGTTGTATAGCAAGGATTGTACGAGTTTGAAATTTGGTGTCCCTTCAGCTGTAGCAATTTGGCAAAAATTTGTTGATACAATTTTTGAAGATGTGCGGTATAAAATTGTTCATGATGATATAATCATTACAGGTCCTATAGAGGAAGAACATTTAAAATGTTTAGAAGCAGTACTATGTAAACGCCAAGAATATAATATCCACCTAAATTTAGAGTGCCGTTTTTTTCTGTCATCAGTTACATTTTTGGGATATGAAGTGGATGGCGATGGTATTCATAAAACTGATATCTAGGCCATTTAGCAATATTCTTAACAGGGAAATATTGAGCATGAAGGGAAAAGTACCCAATAGTACCTACCTGATAAACTTTACTTTAGACAAGGTCATGAGGTTTCTTATATACATATCGGTAAAGCGGAAGGGAAAACTAGGAGCTATTGACTGGTTTAAGGGCAGCGCAAATATTCTAACTTACTGAAGGAAAAAGACTTGTCCGCTCGAAAGTTTTGCATAACAGATTTAATGCCAATAACGTCAGTTTTAATAACAGCAGAGCTTCGATGAACAAGACGGAAAGTTCAAAGTTGATAGGCTCTGAGATATTCCGGACGGAAATTATCTAAAAAAATTCTACTCGGGGTCGAAGAAAATTTATGGTCCGACATGTAACAGTTCAATTTCGATCGAAAATAACTACAGCCAACTCATTACCATTGAAATTTCTTAAATCGAAATCGTTCTATTAAAAATGAAACATCACAACAGTTATCTCAATACGAAGTTGTTGCAGGAATAAATCGCGAGCTTGATATTTTTGAAATTATCCAAGACTATCGAGGTAATGATAAATAATAAAACTCTTGGATGCCGCTCCGAAAGAAGTTCTCAAAATCAGTTGCTCTGAAATAACAAAACATCTCAGTGAGATTTTCTTCAAAATCTTTGAAGAAGAAACGATTCTCGTAAATTTCTCTTCGTCGATGACTGTGAACATTTAAAAAGAAGAAGGAGATTATAAACTATGTTCCAACGACTGTGGCATTTCACTGCTATTACCAAAAGCAATCAACAGTCATCTCACTCCATTCTTCGAATCAATAATTTCAGAATTTCAAGCTGAATTTGAAGGAAATAGCAGCTGTTAGATAGAAAATCATAGAAAAAGCTATCAAACAACGCAATGGTCACTTAATGAAAGCTTTCGATTCCATAAATAGAGACCTATTGATTGAAATAATAGAATCTTAAAAAAACTAAAATCATAATTTTCGACTGTGTATTGTTTTCAGGAAGGTTTTCTAGGTACGCGACATTGGGTCATCATCTATTCGATAAACGCCACAGTCTAAGCACTGGATTTTTTGGTAGCGTTATGAAAACTGATCTAAATCAACGTCAGCCATCAATTTTATCTCGAAAGTTCGACAGAATCCCTTCATCATTATACTTCGGGTTCTCAAGGGTTCCGATGAATTCTTTTACTGTTTCGCGAACACCAAATACGTCGCTAAGATTTTCGAAACTGCTTTTTCTTCCAAAATAACTTGTTTAATTCAGCGTTGTTCCGTTTCTTTTTCCATCTGTTTTCCAATTTTCTTTAGATACGCTCTTAGTCATCCGTTTATCGTTTCTCTTTTTCAAAGCGGACATAACCTACTCTGCTTCGTTCTTTTCCCATATTTCCCAAGAGCTACTCTATGATCAAGAATACTGATTTTTTTCATTTCTTTATTTTAGCGTACACTGCTCCGTTTATCGTGTTTTATGATGTCAATGCGCTGAATTTGGCTCTACAGAAGCATACTCTCATGACTACAGATTTATGATCTGAGCCGACATCTGATCACTTAGGTAGATTTGAATTCACTATTGTCAGACTTGAACTATTTGGACATATAATACACTCCATATATTCGCCTTGCTGATAATTAAAAAAAGGTATTTGCTATAAATCGGTTTCGTTTTTAACGCAAAACAGTGACCGTCTGCCAACACGTTCGCGCAACACTTTTACCGTTACTTATCCTGACATTCAAACTATCGCATTACAATGGTTACTTTCACATTTTTTCCTTATTCTTGTCGATCTATTCAACTTATTATGTCACTCCTAGGACTAGGCTCCACCTCTATCTATAATCATATTTGCAAGCACATACGACGGTATGAGTTATAACATCGTACTGTTCTGACTGATAACGGTATGTATAAAATCCGTCACTACATCAGTTAGCCTTTTTAACTTTCAGTTTGATTACTACATAACCGCTTCCTTTATTTTTGTACTGCCAATATTTGACCATCGAATTTTACCAAGGCTAAGTTTCTTTTAATTTTAAATTACACATTTTTCCTGTCTCCTGTTCTGCGTAGTAATTAATTTTTCTAACACCATGATGCTCTGTAACCGTTAATAAACTATAGCGGGCTGATTTTTCGTTAACCCCAACTGCGAGCCATTAACTCTTCTAACGATCGTTACTGATTCTTGGAAACAATACTCCAGATGGTTTCCTGTAGTTTTTCTGCTTTACTCCTTTAACTGAAAAGTTCGGTTCTAAGGTGCCGGATACTCGCCTACTGATTCAAAGATAGGTCCACTGAACGGAGTCCTGGTCGACCTTCATGATCTTAATATAATTTGCTTATAGTACTTTCGATACGAGACCGCTCGACCACAGTAAGAGAACTCTATCAGTGCTACTAAGTTTACCGAAAGAATGTTAACAACCCGTACGATATTAGCAGGCAGGACGGTCTCGGATTGCTAATATTCGTTTTGTTTGCCGATCTGTCCGTAACAAACACGAGACTGCTACAATGAAATTGACTTTAGCGACGAAATCGGAGAGAATTTATATCTCCAACAAACGAAACGGATGTTCAGTCGGATTTTTAAAAATTTCAAAGCTTTAATTTAGCCTTCCTCGCACCAATCGATCCGAGAATTATCGGTTTTCCAGCATCGTATGCGATGTTCGTTATTTAAGAAATATTTTGCAATAATTAATTTTATTTTAGTTCGACTAAAATTACATTATTATATACGGTAAATAAATATTTCATCGCAGCTTAAACGGCAGAAGGATTTTACTTTTTTTTTTTTTTTTATTAAAAAAATAAATTGTGGGTCCCGCAAGGCATACTGCCCGTCTGCGGGTGCCCAACACGCTTATCATCGTTTATTCAAGAAAAAATGTGTTACAATAGTTCTTTACTTATACTATTAATTTTCATACTTATAAATAATGAGAAAATATAAACTAAAAATAAAATAATAACAATAAAACAAGACTAAAAAAGATAAAAACAAAGAAAAACTACTTATTTATACAATTTCATAACCACATGTTCGACTAATACGAATGGTCGATTCTCCACCACAGCCAGTTCCCGATTTATCTAACCTAATGTCACTCATTAATGTTATCAACCAACCATTGCTTAATTAATAATTTCCAGGTTCCTATTTCTTTTAGCATTATATCTTCTTGTATTCCTTCTAGAAGCTTAATTAGAACTATTTCATCAGTATTATCAATCTTACTATTTATGCCTTTCGGTCGAATAAAATATACCTCACCATTATTACTCCTCGTTGTCCTACTTCTTGTCATTGTAGCTATTGATATATCTTATATTCAAGTAATCGGTGATAAAAGTAGCACATCCTTGGAGACATTTCATTTTTCTCTCTCCACCAGCTAATATTAAACCTGATCTTTATTAGGTAATCTTTAAGCATTTCTTTTGCTGACTACTAACCTTTTTGATTATCGTACTTTTTGCTTCACCCCAAATTGAAATCCCATACATGATTCTAGACAATACTATAGCGTTATAATATACACGCAAACGACCATATGGTATTGAAAGAGCCAATTTATCAAGTGCCGGTGTCATTTGCCTGATTTTATTAGATAAATTTATAACATGCTTGTCCCAAAATTCTATCAATGATTAATCCTAAATATTTAACCTCTTTTGTCGTTTCCAGTTGTGTGCACCCACAGTTCAAAGTAGAAGTCAAGTAATTATGTAAACAATTATTGTTGTGTATTTTAATAGATGGTTTATCTTATATACAAAACCTTCGATTTTTTTATATTAATAGTTAAATGTTTATCATGCGCCCACCTACACATACTATTCACATCCTCTTGCACGAGTTTTTCGGCATCATGGATGTCGCGGTGCTCGAAATAACAACGGAGCTAAAATAGTTCCTTGTCCCACCCCTGTTAATGCAATGTCTTCTCTACTTAATTCTTCATCGATTTTTACTACGCTTTTCCTATTATACAAATAACTTTCAAACCATTTATTTTGCCTACCTATGATTCCCATTTCTTTCATATCTCGCAACAATATTTGATGGTTTACCGCATCGAATGCTTTATTAATGTCTATAAAAATTATAATAAATTGTTTCCCGTTTTCCAACCCTTCATTTATCCTATTTGTTAATATTCTTAACAGAGAGACAGTTGATTTACCTTCTCTAAAACCAAATTGCATATTATGCAGCAACTCGTTTCTCACCAAATAATTTCTAAAATGAAACGCAACGTATTGTTCCAAAATTTTTGCTAAAACCGAGATTATAGTAATTGGTCTATAATTGTCACAAGCACTAAGCCGTTTTTATATATCGGTCTAATAACACCAGTTTTTAGTCCCTCAGGAATGCTACCTTCTTTAATCGAACCGTTAATTATCTTTTTGAAAGTAGGGGGGTAAATCTATATTTATTTTTAATATCCGAAGCTCTAATACCATTCCATCCTGGGGCTTTGTGTAATCTGTTAATTATTTGTTCTACTTGCTTGTTAGTAACTTTTGGAATATAGAATGACGTGAGTGTCAGCTCTAAGTTATCGCTATTCAATAATTGCGTATTACACGCTTGAGCACAATGCTGTTTTGGTTGGGGGAAGTGATCGATAAAATTACTCGCCGCAAGTCTTGCACTTGCAAAATGTTTCAAGATGACATCGTCAATTGAAGATTTGTTTTTATTGTATACTATATTATTGATTATCTGCCATAAATTTTTGGTATTGTTATAAGCATGCTGCATTTGTTTATTGTAATATTCTAATTTTGCTTTCCTAATTTCGGTTTTAGTCATATTTCGGTATATTTTATACAACTTTTTATACCTCGCGTTTGTTGTATTATTTTTACTGCGCTTAAAGTAAATGTCCCTAATTTTCATCAGGTTTAAAATTTCTATATTCATCCAGTCATTTTTAAATGAAAAATTATTTTCCTTTGTATACGTCACCTGCTTTCTACATTCCTTATATAAATTATTAAATTTAAATTGCATTTGCGAGCAAATATTTTCGATGAAGTCAATCTTTTCAAGACTATGCCAGTCATAACTTTTAAGTTTATGGTTCAGCCACATTTCGTTTAACCTATTTTTTGTTTGTCCTTTCATGTTTTGATAAGAGCACCTATTAATGGGAAATACGCAACCAATAATATAATGATCGGATATTTTTGAGTTAATAATTCCCGCATAAATTTCTTCCGTTGAGTTCCTAATAAAGATATTTTTTTTTTTTTTTTTTTTAAAATTGCGGGTCCCACAAGACAATTGCCCGTCTGTGGGTTCCCAACATAATTATATCGTTTATTCATTATATACATCTTAAGTCTAATACATCATATTCGTCTTATATCTAATTACTTAATTCAACATAACTTCTATTTTTACTATTCTACGTCTAATTTTAATTCGCAATATTTATATCTATCGCACATTGTACCACAATATTTTCACATAAGCCATAAGTAATGCAGCTAGAACATGCGCACTAAACATTAGTTGTTTTTTTTCCATTACATCATTTATAATTATTTACTCTTTCAATCAATTACCCGTCTTATCGCTGTTCCTTTCCTATGACTAGCCATTTCTCATTCTTTGCACCACGCAATCAACCATATTTTTATTTTGTCTTTCCATATATTCAAATTACATTCGTCTCAACTTCCTCTTCAACATTATCAATTTTATTATTAATCCCTTTAGGTCTTATAAAACATAAATTGTCATAGTTCCTAGTCCCATATTTTCCCTTGTCGGTAATCTTGTTTTTTCTGGTTTATACCTTAAATATTAACTATAATAAAAAAACATTTTTGGCGACATTTCGTTTATTGTTGTCCACCAAGTAGAATTCGTTACAAGATTCGCACTTGTCCAATTCGGTAACAAAATTTTTAAACATCTTTTCTGTGGCCTACTAATTTTTCTTAATTCCGTTTTTTTTTGCCTCCCCCCAAATTTCGAGTCCGTATCTAATCCTAGTCTCATTACCAATGAGTGTCGAAATACAGTCTTCTGGTAGTTTTGTAATTCATAACTTGTTTTAATTTTTATAACGCCGGCATACTAATTTTCCTAGCAATGTTATCTGTGTAAACTCTCCAAGTTAACGCCTTATCGAATGTTATTCCCAGGTATTTGAAATTATCAGCCGTTTCTAACGGCTCATAACGGCATACTTCCGATCCATGAAGGCAATCTACATTGTGCAACACTATTTCAGGCATGAACTTTCCAAATCTACTCGGTATTCTTACGTACATCACTTTTGATTTTTTGGCATTTATTACTAATTTTTTATCGTGTATGTATATACCATATTCAAAAGTCTTTCTGAAGCAGCCTTTCTGCTATTTCTACGTCTTGGTGTTCAATTACCAGAGCAATGTCATCAGCATGTGCGTAAAGTTTGGCGTTCCTAATACAATTGCGAATGGAGTTGATGTAAATTAAAAACAGTAACGGTGCTAATATAGTTCCCTGTCCTACTCCATATTTCGTTTTCCCCATATCACTATATTCATTACCAATTTTCACTAAACATTCCCTTTCATGTAAATAACATCTAAGCCAATTAAGATATTTCCCTGTTATACCAATTTTGCTTAGGTCTTCTATCAATATTTCCCTATCCACTAAATCAAAAGCCTCAGTAAGGTCTAGAAAGACTATCAAAAATTGTTTGCCGGATGCTAATCCCTTATTTATCGCAAATGTAAAAGTTCTGAGTAGAGTTACCGTTGATTTCCAAACCCATATTGGTTATGATATATTAGGTTGTTCTCTTCTAGGTACAATTTAAGATAGTTACCTACATAGTGCTCAACCACTTTAGCAATAACTGATATTAACGTAATTGGTCTATAGTTTTCACAGAGTTTTTTATCCCCATTTTTATATATTGGTGTTATTATCCCTACTTTTAACTCCCCGCGGGAATATACCTTCTTTTACCGACTCATTAATAATTTTTGTTAACAGCGGAGCAAGCTTTTTTGCACGTGTAATTTTACATCTTTCACCCGTACACCATCATGTTTTGTAGAATTATGTGTAAAATTTATAATGATATTTCTTGCTCGTCAAATTTCGAAATTGTTTTTATTTTTTGGAACGTATTTCACGATATTTTAAATATTGCGCAAATTAGAATACACTTTCAAAATTGAAAAATCTTCGTATTACGCGTGTATCGTTGTTATAGTTTTTATTTTATGAATGCTTTAATAGATCTGCAAGTTCGGAATAAATGCATACAAAGCTCGGTCACCAGAGGTGCTTTTTATTCCGTAGAAAAAAAAAGAAATAAAACGATCAGTTCAACAGGGAAGTTTGAACGACCGTCTGCGCTCAATTTTTAAAAAGAACTTATTAAATGTGTTCCGCTTATTGAACGAATTACTGAAAAATTTAAAAAAAAAGAAAGAAAAAGACAAAAAAGACAGACATAATCCACCACGACGTTAATTAGGGGACGTTCGTAATTTATTTTTGACAATATCTGGCTAAATGCTAGGAATAAATTCGCATGCGTGTGCATGAACGCGGATTGTGCGTTTTTATACAATTTGAAATAAAAACCGAAAAAAAAACAACAAAAAAAAAACTATAATTCATATCAGGAACATGTGAAAATAGCGACATTCTCGGTCCTGCTACTTCCTGAGCCGTTGTGATGGAATAGGCGCGACATGCAACGGCGGCGAGGTCAGGTGTTAACGACGTTAAAATCAAGTTGTAAAGAATGGAACAATGAAATAGCGCGCAATTTAGCGGCTCGTCATTAACCGGAACAGGCAAGAATGCGTTAAGGAATTTGCGATAAGAATCACAGGCAGCCCAGCGCCAGAGAAGAGCTGTTTTTGCACCTGAGCCGAAGTCGCACTTTCTTTCTTTCTCCCGTTTTCTCTTCTGACTGCAGTTGGGCTATCGAAACATTTCCAAGTGAGCGAATGGAGTGCGCCCACTGATTTCGTGTTTGTTCGCTGCAGACTGCTCTGCACGGAGGGCGTACTCTGCGAGCTTGCTAGAGAAGTCCAGCCGCGTTAGTAACGCGTGCCTCACGCCAAACAATGACGTACTCAAGTACGGGAACTAGTGTGATTCGTGCCACTTCTGACGTGCGTCATATTGTTCGGGCGTGAAAGCAGCGGGAAAGTGGGTGGCCGGAATTTCGTGTACTTCTTGCGCAAAGCTTGTCTCGAACGGGGTTCGCCGTAAAAGTTGGAACAACTCTATTTAACCCAGTTTACATGTTCAATGCGCGTCATACGAGTTCCGTGAAAGGCCCTTCGATGACGAACTGATGTAGTTGTTTTGAGAAAGCTGTCAACTGCCGCTGCACTAATAAGATCTGATTGCGAACTTTTGAAAGCTCGACAACACGATCCGGTTGTTGCAGTGCAAGTTTCGCCGTGTCTAGTCACGTCTAGCTGTCGACATTGCGTGCATATCGTTGCGACGGTAATCGAGCAGCCCCGTTTAAACGGCATAAATTAAGCCGGTAAAATCTTAATTAACGGAAAATTCACCGAATCGAATGGAACGACGACGGTTACATCTTTTAATATTTCGGCGCGATAGAGTCGCTTTTTGGAGCAGATCGAAAATGCTGTGCTAGTTTACGATTACAATTAGTTTACCGGTTCCGCTGTTAACTTCCCGCATTTAGCGGACAGACGTGTAGCCAACACTGTGATCATGCGCACCGCCTGCAGCCCCTGATTCCTAATGTGAATTGACCGTTTATTTTTCTATTTCCGAGCTATTAAAAAAGGAGAAGAAAAAAAAAAAGAACATTTAAATAAATAACGGCTTATTAAACGTGCTAATATATATATATGAAAATTCGTCATAACGGTAGGACAAGCAAAAAGCACGTACGGGAAACTATGTGCGTATTTAGCATGTAGAGACGTACCATTCAACTTGAAAATTAAAATAATCAAGTGCTACGTTCGGCCAATGTTACTGTACGCAGCTGAGACTTGTTCGCTGAAAGTCAAGTCTACAAAGCGTGTCCGGAGGCTTGTGAAATGTGGTTAATGCGGAGAATACTACGCATACCACGGATAAAGAAGGTCTCGAATTCAGAAGTAATGAAACGTGCCAGCGTAAAACGTGAAATCCTGGAGACTATCAAATCTAGGAAAATTGCCTATTCGGGACGTATCCTTCGAGGAGAGAAATATGTAGATCCGAATCTAATGATAACTGGCAGAATGGAAGCTAAACGAGGAATCGGATGGAAACAACATTCATGGCTCAGAGACCTGCGTCAATGGACTGGAATTGGAGACGCGGAGAATATTCTCCGATTGGCGTAGACCGGCGAATAACGTGGACAAGTGGTATAGTGATCGCCAACGCGCTATGTAACGTATCCTGAAGAAGAAGAAGAAGAAGAAGGTCTTTTGTGCAAGTTAACATCCCCGGCCACCGATTCGAGCCGACAATACCGTTTTATAAATACCGTTTTGTAAATTTAAGAATTTACAGGCGCGACCAGATGGTCTTTGAAAATTCTTTCACTTCAATCAAAAAGCTACCCTTAAAACAATAGAAATGAAATTCGTTTTTCCGTTTTTTCGCTTTTTTTCTGTTCGTCTTAACTAATTAAACATGTTTTTTGTGTTTACTATCATCACCGTGTTTACCCGGTATAATCGTAGATAACCGAGCGAGTTGCCGCTGAGTGCAGAGATTGTCCCAACGATCTCCGTGCCATTCTATCGATTTTCATTTTATTTCGTTTTGAATCGTTTACCATAATTTTACACCATCGTCCGTAAAGTCCACTGCACAGTCGTTTAGTTTCTAAAAACACGCATTTGTCGTGAATGATGACTTTTCTGATGATTCAAATTTGAAAAGATCTACTACACCGTAACATTATTATTATGTATGTTGATATCTCCCTTATAGAAGAAAAATTACAAACGCTAAACTTAGCATATGCCTAAAACATGATTTCTTCTTCTTCTTCTTCTTCTTCTTCTTCTTCTTCTTCTTCTTCTTCTTCTTCTTCTTTTTGGTCATTTTTATAGAATTTTACTTTATAATAGCAACCTACACATGCCATCAATCTCTATCTTCTAACTGCCCTCATCACCTTTATCAGAATTGGTTTATTGATGACATTGTAACACTTCAGCATCCGTAATTTTTTGCACCCACGTTATTCTGTGCAAGCGTCTATAACGCCAATGCTTAAACGCGTTAATCTTCTTCTTGACTGTCCACAATTCTGTCGCATAACGTCTGATAAACCAAATATAGCATTTCAATATTTTTACACATTGTCGCATAAATTTCGGTTCTTTAATGCTTCGTCAATATTATTAAATGCTGTTTTTATTTCAGTGTCATTTCTTCCGAGGATATAACTGTACCCAAGTATTTATATTGTGAACCATGTTTCCAGTGCCATCGACCGACATGTGGAAAGGAATGTTACTCGCTGATGTTTCCAATCACCATTACTTTTGTTTTGGATGCGATTATCGACATACCCCATATTTGTTCTCGTTTTTGTTGAATATATTTTCCAGTCACTATAATTGTTGTATGGTTTCCACAATTAAGGCTTTGTACATTACATTTTTTTGACTCCTAACTTTAAAGCCTATCTTGGATATTTTTGGATGTCTCATAATCTGCTTTGCGTATAAGTTAAACAGCTTTGGTAAGAGCCGGCGAGCGAGCACACCTGCCTACTTCTTTCTCTATACCCCGCAGTATTCTTTCTGTTCTTTCCTCTCGGTCTTTACCCGTCAAGTGGCCAACGTTTGTAATATATCGATGTTTATATTCTTTCGATTGAAAAGTAAAAGTTTGCATATAATCATCGGAAATCTTTATTTATTTATGTTAATATTTAATTTTTTTCTATTTGAAGGCCGTAAGTTTTGTATAAATTCCACTAACAGCTGTGAGACCCATCCTCACTAATGCCTGAAAATTAAATTTGATTAAATCCAGTTAAACATACAACAGACGTGTCGCCAGAAGAAAATTCCTTTCACCGGTTCTCCCGGAACAAGCAATTCAAACTAAGTAACAAATTCCTTTCACCGTCGGCCCAAAACAGTGAAACCGATAAAGAAGATCCAAGCAGAGAAAAACTAAATTAATTTAATTTACTTTAACATTTTTCGTAAACTACTAATTTATTTATGTTTCGTTTGCTTCAGAAATATTTACTTTAAATTCCGTGTGTCTTGTTCCCTTGACCCTGTTCTATCACATTTTTGCGAGGCATACCTGCAGAAAATTTCAGATACTATTATAAATAAATTTTAAAAGTACTAATGTAGAGATATAAATTTTTAAAAAAATTGTGTATTTTAAAATTTCAAACATTTAGACATCCGGTCTATTTTATGGGTGAATACATATTAATCAAAATTTATTTGCACCGTGTGATTAACTAATTTTTTATAGACATTTTAAAGCCAAAAGAACAATTATAAGTGATGAAAAAGTTGTCCAAAGGAATCAGTTCGCCGAGTAATAAGTATTCCGATGTTCCAGAGTAGACAAGTAATATTCGAGAATAATTAATGATCTCGTTATAGTTGCAGAAAATCGAATGACAGTAAGAACAATAATATCATTCCGATGAAAACGTACCGAAATATGTACAGTTTGGTCCCTGAATAGGTATGAGACTGGAAAATCAAATTTTTCAATAAGCGCGGATATTGGTCACATAGAATTTTTCCTAGCGCTGAAAACCTCGTCCAAAAGTAAATACGGAATGTTATGGACCTTCGTGCCACATAAATTGTAATTTAATTTCATACCCTTTATTGCTACGTTCGAAAATAGGTAAATAGATTTCCCAGCAGGCATATTGCGTATTATCACATTCGTGTCTGACGATAAATTGAATTTGCGTGATTTGGTTGCATCTGTTTGTGTTGTACACGTATTATTTATATTTCAGAGGAATTTATGTTTTTCTATCATATGTATTATCACAAATCCAATCAATCGTCTTCATGTTGCTCGTAGTCACTAGTGTTTACTTGAATTGACAAATTACTACTATTATCATTGTAATCGAGTTTAATTAATTGTTTCTACCTTTGCACATAACTCCGTTCTATACTTATTTCATATTGGTCGTCGTCGATGTCAATTAACATATAAATGATTGCATAATGGGTAGGTTTGGCAACCCATCCTTTAGCTACAGTATTCCTACCATTGAGGATCTTAATAAAAAATCTTGATTCCGTTTTCTTGTATTTATAGTATGTTAGTCGAATCTAAGTGTTTAAACTTTTCATCTTGTAATTTGCTTTTTTCTTTAAAAGTAAATTTCGGGTAATTCAAACGTGTTAAATTTTTTTAAAGTCTATGACTTCACTTATACCTTTTTTCGAGTTTGCTTAGTGACTATGTTAAAGTTAATAAATGTTTCAAGCTTTCACAGTGATTATTTAACGGAGCCTAAGATTCCATTTATATTAGTTTCACTTTAATTAAAGGATCCCATTAATGGTTATTTAATTTTGCTTTTAAGTCCATCCTTCGATTTGGATTTAATGAGCATTGGGCTATATTAATAATGGTGTATTTTCGATGTGACGTTAGCCGAAATATCCTTTCAATATTATTTTGCTTCATTGTATTCTCTCCTACATTCACCATCCTTATGACACATTATGCATTGTTCTCAAGGCTGGTAGCTAGATGTGGCTAGCTAAACAGCTAGCTCTTGTTATTTCGTATAGTTTGAGAATTCGAGGAATAATGTCGGCCCGAGAACTAGCTACACTACTCTAAGGGTAAGATTATGCGCCCACATCCATATGTATTATACATAGAACTCGTCAGGTGTGCGTACTATGCACAGGTAGTAGCGATAAGGCGTTAATTCGAGACTAACGTAGCGAAGAATAAAGGTTGTCGTTCAGTTAGATATATTATATTGTTATTTTCTACGTTATATGACCTTCTGATCTTTTAACCGCCGTGTGCCGCCAAACGTTTGTAATATATCGGTGTTTATATTCTTTCGACTGAATAGGAAAAGTTTTCACACAATCATCAGACATCTTTGTTCATTTATGTTAGTATTTAATTTTTTGAATGTTTCCCGGATTCTACTAATTGTAAGTGCGAGAACTATCCTCTCACTGGCGCCCAGAAACTAAAACACACACACACACACACACACACATATATATATATATATATATATATATATATATACAGAAAGGGAGGGAGAGAAAGAATGAAATTTATATCATGTTAAAAATTATAAACGGTATTAATACGAATATAAAGTGAAAAAATAAAACAGTATAATTAGTGTTCGGAACACAGTTATCATTACACCTGTGACAAATTTATATACACCGTTATGTAATTTGTAGAGATATTAGGTGGCTCCTGATTAAGTGGCTTGTAACTGAGATATTTCACCCCGATAAGTGTTATCGTCAGTTATATTTAGAAATAAAAATAAATAAATAAAACATACAAAAGTACCGGTAACTGATTGTGTTCATCACACGGACGTAACACAATCGATAGCTCAGGGCTGTAACGTAACATACGCTACTTATATAGTATGGCGCGCCTGTATTACGAAATAAGTGAATGGGTCCTCTTGTAAATTTATCGTTCGCTCAACGCGGGCAGCTTAAATTAAGAGTTCGAAAACAAGTTCAACTTGAGAGGTGTAACACGGCTGTCGTCGGTCACAAAGAGTAAACCGGAAAATTTTCTTACACTTATCGGGGGATCATGAGTGGGAAAAATTTATTCGGAAGTTTGTCTAGCGGAAAATGGCGGAGGCGGAAAAGCAAACGGAAAAATCGTCCGGAATTAAGAGGAATTAAGAAAATCCCAAAAGTGCACTAGAGACATGGAACGGGAACTAGAGGAGAGTGTAACAACGGACGGTAATGGCGTATCGTTTATCTATAACGAACAGGTGACTAGAAAAGTTTAGGGCAACTTTTTTCCGTTAGTTTCGCAATAGACGACATGAACAAACACTCTGACCGGATAGAGACGACTCGAGATAAAAGCGGAGAGGGGGCGGCCGCGGATTTCGCTCAGGCAACGACAATGACGCCATTATCGCATAAAAAGATAAGAAGATTTTCCGGAGAGAGGAAAATTCTATCATTCGTTTCACGAGCGAAGACGCTAAGTCGCATTCTAATTCGCGGCTAAATTTTTGTTTCGCACCGAGCCTGCCAGGAGAAGGCTGCTTGCCGTCGAAACGGAACGATAATTTGTTCAGCCAGCCAAATTCCCAGCAGCAACAATCGCGGCTAACGAAAACCAGTTTGCCAGCTCTTGTTGAAGCGGTAATTCGGGAGCAGCCGAGCGAGAACTTAGCCGCTCTTCCACTAATTCGGCTCTGCGGTTTCCGCGATACCGACGATCACTAGACCGACGTCGCAGCGAACAGCCGGCAATAATCGCTCCACCGGGATCGCACTAAAAACCAACGCTACCGATGCGCGCCCTAGCAAACACGATTTACCGACAACAAATCGGTTAATTATTCGCACGCAACCTCGCTCCTGGCACCGCTATCTCTATACATCTGCAAACGGCTCCACAATTTATATTAACTGTTAATCTCTCCGCCTCCAAAACTCAACTGCAAAACTCGCGACCTATTAAAGTGCAACGAAACTGGAAAAATACACATACATCAATTATTACTCTTTTCATTATTATTTACATTACAATTGATTAGTAGCGAACTGCATTCTGCACGGGGTATGCGAAAATGGGCTAAATATTATATGCGTGAAAACGGTGAAGGGAAAAAAAGAGCTGTTTTTATTAGCGTTCCTTTTAGTACCGCACGGAAAACAAACAAATAATAAATTCAAGTATTTCAGGAATGATACTTGTATTTGGACCAGAATATCGTCTTACGGCCGGGCTCAATCTAAAATTGAAATGACGCGAAATTTTATAATGATTTTCACTTACAAACCGGCCGCTAGTCAGGGCGAAGCGTCTTATTTACATTTACGCCACGCAATGTAAAGGTTTTATTCAGTTTGCGATCAACAGTTCCAGATCATGTCTTCACTAAAACCAAATAGTCGTACTATTTCGCACCACCCGAAGGACGTATATCACGAGATGTACTACACTTCTTTACAAAAAGTACCTAGGGCACTGTTATGGGGATTTTTGCTATTCGGTTTAGGACTTTAAGAGAAAACCAAAAAACATCTCTGTAATAGTTCCAGTTAGTTACTCTAGAAGTTCAATCGTTTTTTTTCTGCTAGCTGTATCGCGCTGAAATTTAACTTTGATCAGCTCCAGTAGTAGAGATGAGTGTAAGGGCAGATTAGAGAGACCTGCTTCTCTTTTTTCTCGCTGAATATTATATCTTTAAGCAGGATCACTGAAAGACATGATTAATCAATAATAAGCTGTTACTAGGAAAAAACCAAAAAAAAAACGAGAGTATCATTTAGATTTAGATCAAAAAAATTAAATCTCACAAAATTTTATTTTTTATATATGTATATATATATATATATATATATATATATATATATATGAGGACCACCTAATCTGGAACTCAATTCAAGAAGAGGCTACACCATGAAATACTGGTTGATCAGCTGACAAATAATAATAATAATAATAATATAAGGGATAGGTTTTTTTTTTAATTTTTCCTGAAAACTTTTAAACTGATTTACATTAGAAGATTGTAAAAGGCCTATTAGTTTTCTTGCATAATGATTACGCACGGTCTAATCACCCGGATAGAGGGAACTAGTAAGAAAAAGACGATCCACTTTGAAATGCGGCAGTTTTTTTAGAATTATTTAAGAGGCCATAGCGGCCATCAGTTTATTATTCGTAAATTCTTTTAATATCGATAATATTTAAATAATTATTCGTTAGCATGTTTTATTTCTTGTAATTTTAATAAATTCTCGATCGTCTTCAGTACTTTTGAATTTCATAAGCCAATTCTGTCGTAGTACCGTGGTTGTTAGACGGGGCGGTGTTTCGTTCGAGTGGATTTCGGTTTCCTGCTGTCCCTGTATTTTGACAGAAAATTATCAGGTAATTGAAGAACCTGAATAACAATAATAATAACTTCTTTCTTTTTTCACCAAAATGCAACAACATCTATATCCTCCCCTAATCTACAAGTTGCATTAATGGTGTACCCGGGACCGACCGATAGCGGGTTCAATCACAACGACGAAATATGGAAGTGTTTATCTGATGTATTTATTCCGAATGTGTATGCGGACTTGTAAAAGAACACATTAAGCGATTAACAAATATTTTGAAATTTTAATTGAAAAAAAAAAAGAAAAAAATAAGTTTATTTTAATTTTAGTAATATGAACTTGGAAAACTCAGCGCTTTACGAACATTCTTTGAAAATCGTAATGGGATGTTCTAACCCAGGTACGCAGTGCTGCATTGCGTAATTTGCCGCATCAGATCTATATGAACATTTATTACGAGTACTGCGAACATTTACGAAAACAAGCATGAAAAAGCAGATTGTTGCAACTTATCAAATTCTCGCCGGAGCTAACTTCTTCCGACAAACACAAACAGAATCAAACTAAAAATAAAATATTGAAAAAAAAAATACCGATTTCAAAATTAATTGTAAAAGTTTAATAAAATTGCAATAAAAAGTGAAAAAATAATTATTTGATAACAAATAATATGCAACTTATTAGAATAGGCGCCTAATTAAAATTACAATATCTGGAAAATAATTTAATGAATACTTAATACAGTTTTTAATTACTATTGTAATTTGCGATTTTCGTGTGTTGACTCTATTCAACATACATATATGTAGTGTAAGAATTATCATAACAAGCTAACAAAGTAAGTTTAGAGGGTTTATTAGACCTCTATAATATCCATGTGGCGTTGTTATCCGAAACTTGGCTCAAATCCTCCTCGTCTCTACATTTCAAAGGCTATTCTTTAGTTCGGTCAGATCGTGTGGATGGTTACGGTGGCGTCGCCATTCTTACTAGATACGATCTATCCTACCTATCGCACGATATCCCATGTCTTCCTCCTCCCTATCCTAATCTTCCTAACATGGTTCACATTTCTCTTTTGAATCTTCTTCCGAATCCTTTACATATTGCTTGCGTTTATAACCCTCCTAACTCCAGCCTCTCTAATCTCCCTCTTATCTCATTTCTTTCATCTTTATCTAGTCCCTTCATCATTGGAGGCGACTGGAATGCTCACTCTCCTCTTTGGGGCTGCGCTGGGAGGTTCAATTCTTGAAAATCTCATCTTGGATCATGATCTTGTTTTACTTAATGATCGGTCCGCTACCCTCTTCAAGCAACTTTCTTCCTCTAGTTCAGTTGATCTCTCCTTTTCCTCTCCCAATCTTGGTCTCTTATGCTCCTGGAGGACTCTCGACGGAACTTTTGGCAGCGATCATGTCCCTATTCTGCTCATCCTTAATGACGTGCTCCCTCCCAAGTATTTCAAGCCCCTTCAATCTTCCCGTTGGCTCCTTTCTAAAACTGATTGGGCTAAATTTCGTTCCTTGGTGGATTCCTCTCTCCCTTCTTTTTCTGATGTTCCGAAACCATTCTTCCGTTACGATTTTTTCACTCAAAAATTCTGCTCTCTCCGCATCTTTTCCTCCTATTACCAGCACGCGTAGTCGCTCTTCTTCGTATGCCTCCTCACTCTGGTGGAACGAAGAGTGTAAAGCAGCGTTCCAAAAAAGTTCTGCCACCTTTAAAGCCGTCCGCTCTCATTCCTCTATGTCCAACTTCCTAGCCCACAAAGAAGCTAACACAAAAACTCGTTTCATCCTTAAGTCCGCCAAAAGAATTCTTGGAAGTCTTTCTGTTCCTCCTTCTCCAGGGATAAGCCCTTCTCCCAGATCTGGAAAATGCCCAGGGCATTTAGATCACCCTTTTTTGAGCGCCCTCGCCACTCCCACCCTTCCAAACCCCAGCTGGAGTCCTTCTTGGATTCTATTGCTTCCGCCTATGTCCCCTCTTTTGAAGAAACTGTTCTTCCTTCTCTTCCTGTTGACTCTGAGCCTCACTTCCTGTCTTCTTCTTTCCGTTACGACGAGCTTGTATCCATTCTTAATAAATCCACCTTGTCTACTCCTGGCCGGGACGGTTTCTCGTTCCTTATTCTTAAAAATCTCTCTCCTGCCGCGCTGCTTTTCCCTCTTCATATTTTTAATTCTTTTCTCCTTTCTCGTTCTACTCCAAAATCCTGGAACGACTTTATTGTCGTTCCTATTCCTAAAAGAAATCAGTGTTCCTTCCGTCTCATTTCCCTGGCTTCCTGTCTGCGTAAACTTGTTGAAGGTTTGATTAACAATCATCTCGTGTGATGGCTGGAGCACAATAATCTAGTTCCTCCTAATATGTTTAGTTTTCGTCCTGGGCTTTAGTTATTTCCTTTCAGATGTCTATAAGTCTTTCCTAACTAAAAAATTCACCATTGCCTCCTTTGTGGACGTCTCTTCAGCCTTTGATAATGTGCATCTTCCCTCTTTGGGTTCCAAACTATTTTCTCTTAACCTCCCTCCCGTCGTCGTCATTCTCATACTCAACCTCTTCCAGAACAGAACTCTCTTTATTTCTTCTGCCTCCCTTTCCTCCTCCAGATGCGTTTATCGTGGGCTCCCACAGGGTACCTCTCTGAGTCCTACACTTTTTAATATCTACTCTTTTGATATCGCTTCTCTTCCTATTCCTTCTTCCTCCCTCCTCTTCGCTGACCACATTTTGGTCTATTCCACCTGTGACAACATTAATTTTCTCTATAAATACTGTCGTAAAAGACTTAATCTTCTTACATCTTTCTCTCCCCTCAGATGGAGAGGCGATCCGTTTATTCTTCTAATTCTTTTCAAAGCCATCATCCGGTCCAAGCTCGACTATTGTTCCTTTATCTACGGTAATTCCTCCAAGTCTCTCCTCTCTAAACTTGACGCGATCCAGAACTCTTGCCCCCGTTTGTGCATTGGAGCCTTGTAATCCTCCCCCATTCCCGCAGCTCTATCAGAGTCGGTTACCAAAACACTGTTTATTCGCCGTTCTCAGCTTGGGTATCACTTCTTAATTAAACGGCTTCCCATCTCCAATCTTATTTCCTCCTATCTATATATCAAAAACCGCTGGCGCTTTTCTCCTCATAAAATCCCAATCCTGTCGATCATTGCTATCCGTCTTTCTAATTTTTCTCCTGTTGTCCTTTCCTACAACACTCTCTCGTACTTCCTTCACGACTTCAATAGCCTATGACAGTCTATCAAATTTTCCTCTCTCCGACTTCGAGCCGATTCCTCCTCTCACGGTACAGTAAACAATGAATTTCTTCATTTGTTGAATTCCCCTTTCCCTGCTCGTGCATTGATCTTTACTGATGGTGCCAGGAGCGAGGCCGGCGTGGGTGGTGCGTTTACTGCTCCGTCGCTTCGGTATTCTGAGTCCTTCCGGCTTCCTTCCTTCTGCTCTATTTTTTCTGCCGAGTCGATCGCCATCCTTCAGGCTATCTCTTTTATTTCATACTCAAGCGATCTTTCCCAATTCCTCATTATTTCGGACTCTAAAGGCGTTCTTCAAGCCCTATCCTCTCCTCATTCACATTCCTCTGATAGTATTATTCTCTCAATTCGTTCTCTTACCTCCACTCTGCAGTCATTTCTATTCTTATTGATTTTTTATGGGTCCCCAGTCATTCCGGAATTGATGGCAATGACGCAGCCGATTCTTTGGCTCGTTCTGCTGGTCGCCTTGATTCATTCCTCAACCATTTTTCCCTTCTTCAGAAATCCTTTCCTTATCCACCTCCAATCACGTATTTATCCCTCCCTATTTTCTAATCGTCATTCTCATTACCGTTTCATTCAGCCAATTCCTCGTTCCCTGTCTTGGTTCCATTCTATTCTTTCCAGTCGTCGCTCTTCTATTGTCTCCCTAATTCGTCTCCGGATCAATCATTCTCTCCTCCCTTCCTCTCGCTTTCGATTTGCTCTATCGCTTTCTCCTGATTGTTCTCTCCACGATTGTGATCCTCCTCGTACATGTGATGCTAATCACATTTTCTTTGAGTGTCCTGCTCTTCGTAACGAACGCTACCTTTTATACAGTCAGCTCCTGTCATTAGGTCTCCCTACTCCCTATAACTCTTCCTTTGTTCTCTCCTTTCCTTCTTCTTCTGTGGTGTCCGCGCTGCTGTCCTTTGTTGCGTCCATTTCGGACCACTTAATTATTTAATTTATTAGCTTAGTTTTCTTGTTGTTGGGTCAATGCCGCTGGCGCTCCCGAAAAAAAAAAAAAAAAAAAAAAAAAAAAAAAATGATCTAAACAGATCACGATTTGTCACGTTTTTTAATGACTATTGTGTTCACTGATAATCACTGATAATCATCGATATACTCACACGGTACTGCCGCTGACTAGTATATATGTATAGCTCCGAATGAACAATGATTAAAACAAACATAAAAAAAAACCTACGCGACAAATAGCTTCTTTTTTTTCTTATAATAAATCAAAATAAAGTGATATAATTTCCAAATGAAAACGAATTTTTTACTTCAGAGAAAGAAAGAAAGAGAAAAAATGATAATATCGTCATTAATGATAAATTTAAACAAAGCTACAATAATAGCATTCGTACAAGATGATAAATAAGAATCATCGTGCCAAGGAGAAACTTTTGCGATACAATTAAATTGTTAAAGAAGGGACTTCTAACGTATCTGTATTTAAAACAATCAAACAGTAAATGGTTCAGATCTACGACAAAATTTTTAAAAAACTGGCGAGTGTCACAATAAACACCAAAACCGTGACCAGTAAAATTTAAACCCATTAAGGCATATGCACACTCTAATGGTAGTAACCCATGTACAAGTGCGGGCATCACGGAACGGTTTTAAACATATACCATATAAAATAGTAATGTTTGTACCGACGGCGAGGTCGATTAAATAGCTGAAATCAGTACAAAGCTATTATTTCTCTCATTTTTACGAGATAGATTCGAAGATGAAATAACAGAGGATGGTAAACCATCAAGAGCGACCTCCTTTGCTGCAAGATCTATTCTCCCATTTGAGTTGATACCACAGTGGCATGGTACGTATTTAAATTTTATTTCATAAATGAAGGAAAGGCATCTTAAAGTTACCCGAATTTCAACGTATTAATTCTATTTCGACTGTCTCGCAAACTATTGGAGATATTTTCTACTAGTAAAGTCAGGCTCGAAATATTATTAAGTCGAGAGATTTACTTGTAGCAAACTAACTGTACACATTGCAGCTCGAGTGGTGATAGCAGGAATTTTTCATATCAGACCAGAATTATAACGTAAACAGAACTGACCAAACCATTTAGTGCTTGTATCTTAGAATCACCAGTGAAGATGCAAATAAAATCTGGATAATATGTACCAACCATTTCTTTGAAACGAGAGTCAACGTTAACCAAATATAATCGAGAATATTCTTATTACATTTAAAGGTGTGCTCGTACCAATAGCTAAGGAAAGAAGGTTCAGTTCAGAAAGTAGAGTAAAATACGGATAAGAAACGATAAGGATCAGAGATGAACTACATTTATAATAATGCGGAATTCTCTCCTAGGCAACAATTACACATCACCTATTCAATTATTGTTACATTTCCAAGATAGCTGCCGAAAGTGAAGGAGACAAGAGTAATTGCGAATTTCAACTAGCTAATTAATAAATAAATTAAATAATTGTCAAACGTTGCAGTTACACTTAAATTTACGTTATACCAACTTCCATTCGCTATTCACATATAATATATATATATATATATATGTGACTTGGAACGAGGAAAGGAGCCTGTGAGAAATGATACAACACTGATTCTAATTTATCCAGCCAACCGTATTTGATTAATAGAAACGTATTACGTACTTGGACGAATGAAATTCTCTTATTTTCTCCTACAACTGAGTGACGCAAAAATGATAACAAAAAATCTCGCGCTGATAGGAAGTTGTTTAAACGCGCTTATCACGAAAACAGGTATTTGGCCGTTAGGCTCCTTTCTTCATTCCAAGTCACATACAACATTGATTATTTTTAATTAGAAACATAAATTTACGTCTCTTAAATTTTGTTATATTTTTAAAAACGTTCTTGAAAAACAATTAAAACATTCGCAAAATGTAATTAAAATTATCATTTAAAAAACATTTAAAAATTACTGTCCGACCGGTTTCGTTTAGATTATACAGACATATTCGTGGACTCTTGTAATATATGTTTGCAGTTTGCGGTGTAAGTAGCAGACTATTACAATGTTTAACTAGGTAAAATATTTCTTCTATATAAAAAGAAGAGGAATGTTTGTCTTCGCCTGAAGGCTCGCTGCTGGAGATGACCGGATGTTACCGATAATGAGTCTCAAGCGCAGGATCGTGCCCGGGATTTTGAAAAGGAGGTGTTTCGAAAATTTTCTTCGTATATTTATTTTATAAATAACAATACGTTTTTCACTAATATTCATACTATTAATAATTTCCATAGTTTTGATTTACATATTAATCATTTACATAAATGAATTACCGTGTATAAACATTAATAAAAATTACATATGTTATTAATTATATTTGTTATAAAAATTTTTGCATAAAATATTAATGAAGTACCTGAAAACATGGAGAATATTTTTTCTTTTCTTTTCTTTTTTTTTTTTAATTTAAGAACACCCTCAAAAATCATCAATATTTATTTTAAATTTTTGATTTTTTCCAGATTTTTGTGTATCTATAACTATTTCAGTTCTAATGGGGGGGGGGGGGGTGTTAACCCCTAAAATCTCCCAGTGTGGACACGTGCTCAAGCGTATATTTTAAAGTGTTTCCAGTTTTTTCAAATTAAAGATCGCAGTTGAACCGTAAAAAGTTAACTCACAGTCAAACCTGGAGCGTTCCATGGTTTTACGAAAGCCCCGCGCGCGGATGCCGTACGAGTATAGAAAACGTATTAAACTACCGGAAAAGTTTCAGCAGCGCTCTCTGCGCACAGTAGCCGCTCTATCATCAGATGGGTCAACTTTGTATCGTTTGAAAATTCGGCGCTCGGAATATCGCGAAACGTTAATCATTCAGCGAGTGGCCCAGGTTAAATAATAAAATAGTCGGCTACCGAATCGTAAGCCTTACCGGATTTAAATATTGCCTATAAGATGGCTACTGAACAATTCGGTACTTCTGAATAAGGCCTGGAAAGAGACGCGAAGCGCAACTGTCCTGCAACTGAAAAGTCAGCGCACGGACCAGAGTTGCTAATAAAGATCTTGAAATTATCCATCACTATCTGGATGTAGGCGAAGGTGAATACTTACACGTCTGCTTCACTCGGATGTTCAACAAGAATAAGACTATCATAAACTACAAGAAACGTTACTTCGAATTTGAATAGATACGACATCGGCTTGAAATTAAATTCAAGACACTCCTGGTCGCATTTCCAAAATTACGAAACTTCCGGCGAACGGAAGATGACTCCGCGAAAAAACAATTTCCTATATTTTTGAGACTGATAAAAACTACTAGTTAGTGTCCATCAATTGAACTTTTGATCTTGACACGCCCGATTTAGTTTTTACGACTGCCGGGGACACAGCTTCGTAGCGACATACTATTTGTTAGGCGAGAAATGATCGTTGTGTGTGTGTGTGTGTGTGTGTAGCTTACGGCAATCCTTCCTGTAATCTGTTTCAATAAACGCGTCGTCACAACAGGTTGAATGCGGTTCCGGAATTAATCCGAGAGGAATGTAAGATGCATCTTACTGACGAACGGCTGATTCAGCTGAAACACGTTCCAACGGCAATCTCAAATTCCCAGCAGCGTGCAACAAGACGCGCGCCGAGCAAAAGGCAAGCGAAATGATCTTCGGAAGATGGGCCGCCGCCAAGTGGATAAACCGATGAGAAGCGCACGGAGACGAAACAATTTCTGAAAAAGCAACTGAAGTAAGCACCGGCGCCCGGTAGGGCGGGTAGGAGACGGCGCGGAGTGTAGATTTCCATTTGGAACGACGTAATTTTATTCTTAAACCGAAAATCTACTGGGACTGGCGGCTTCTTGTGTGCCGAAGAGAAAATTGAAAAGACCCGGGACCCGCTTGTCAACCATTTTTAATAAAAAAAATACATTTTCACCGCTAAACCGCAGCGCACTGGCCTCATTCACCTCCGACTTTGCAGCTTTCGTCGCCGCACACTTCGCCGTGTCGCTGATATTCGTTTGCGCAACATTCTACATCTATACAAGCGTGATATATTCACTTTAAGAATCTGTCACACTTTCATTTACGCGCTAAGTAAACACATTCCGGCCTTCGGTCGATTTCAACTTTTATCATCATTTCTCGCTATCATTATCCTTCTCGTAACTGCTGTTATCACGGTTTCTCTTCCTTGTTATTATTATTAACTTCTTTATATCGGGCTCTTTGAACGCCTGCTCGTTTCTTTTTCTCTTTCTAATACTTAGTCGCTGCTGTTTACTTAACTAACTGCCCCGGTAAAGATTTCGTCGGTAATTAGAAAAAAGGGAACGCGACCTTCTTAAAAGCTCATTCTCTGCTACTTTGTAGCCGAAAAAAAGGCTCCATGGAATACCCGAAGTACCGTTTTAAGTGTGTGCTGCTGGAGCAGCCGGAGCGACCGGGGCGCAGAAGGGACAGGAGTAAAAATTAATTCGTCGGCGACTTTCTTAAAATTATTTCCGAAATAAAATAACATCCGGTCTTATTTCGAAATCACGTCATTCTCTTTGAACTCCACCTTCAATTTTTCCCGTGTCCTTGTGATCGTTTTGCGAGAAACCTCTTAAGTAAATAAAGGGAAAAATAATTTTAAACGTTTCAAGAAGAGATCCGATTGACGAAGAAAGGCGGCTAGGTGAATTCGTATTACAGCGATAAATATAAGAACATTAAAAAAACCGAAACGAAAACGATAAGAATTGCTCCCGATTAAACGTTTGCTTTGTGTATTGGCAATTGAGCTTATTTTTTTCGAAAAGCTTTTTGGTACCGCTCTGTTAAATGAAAATGAAAAACTAATAAACAAACGTTGGTTTTTTTTTTTGGCGGAGGGGGTGTTTTTTTCTTTTTGCAATTTCTCAGTAATAACGCGATAACACGCTACGCGATCCGTGTAGCAATCTAGATTTTCTGAAGCGACCCTATTACCACGGTCATCGTTCTCAAACACTCTTGTAGGATAGCCCGGGCAACGGATAATTAATTCACCGCACTGCTATAGTAAATAGAATAGCTGAGATCCATGATGTTACAACTCACGAAAATTAGGATACCAGCTCGGAAAATTACCTCATTCGCTGTTTATTTGAGAGTTCAAATACCGTCGTCCATTTTCAAAATTAACCCGATACACGAATTCGGAATCTGCGTTTAAGCATTTCCCCACCCATGATGAAGTTAGTTCTTTAATTCCTTCTTATCCAGCAACGCCTTATTGTCTTTCTTCCAACTTTTCCTTTTCCTGAACTTCTTTCTTCCCGGAAAAACTCATCTAACTGCACTGCCCTCTGGCCACGATGGAATATCCTTAAAAATCCACCCCTGTAAAGGCTTTCGAAATTCTTTTAATTATTTTCAACTTCCTCCGTCAGTCTGCGCTTCTATCCCCGATTTGTTGTTATCCCTTAAGAATAAATCCTCTGCCCGTTGGCCTATTTCTTTAGCTTTTTGTCTATGGAAACTCTTCTTGAAAACACGCTTAGCAAACGGCTTGTTCGGTAGCTGGAGCACAATAACTTGCTTCCCCAGACAATCAGTTTGATTTTCGCACTGGGCTTAGGATCTCCAGATTGTATCAGTCTCTTCTTCGTTGACATTTATAAATCGTTTATTTCCAAGGAATTCACAATTACAGCGTTTATTGATGGAGCGTCCATCTTCGCGCGCTCAAAAACATCACGATCTCTTTAAATATCTCTGTCTTCATTTCCTTCTTAATTATCAATTTTTTTCAAAGCAGAACTCTTCTTCCTTTTGCTTCTTTCCATTGCCGCCTCAAAGAAGGTCTTCCAGAGCCTTCCGCAAGTTTCTTGCCTTAGCCCTACCTTATTTAATATGTATCTAAAATTGGTTTTCGCTCTTTAAAATTTAAATCTATGTTTTTCGCAGATGACGACCTTGTTTTTACTGCTTTTCCCATAGTGTTCTAGTTGCCAATGTGGGGAACTAAACAACTTCTTAAAAACACTAGAAACGGCAGCCCTTCCTAACATCCATTTCTTCATCTCCGCTCCTAAATCAGCAGCCGTAGTCCTGCGACCTTATAATCCGGGGGTTCAGTTCAGATGAATCTTGAAAAATCATTCCATACCAATAGTCGGTTCTTTTCGTTAACTGGAAATCATTTCATCCGCTCGCCTGACAGTCCATGAACATAACCATTTATACATATTTGCTTTCTCGTTTAAAGTCTTTAAGATAATTTGTTAAACGGTCGTGTTTATAGCGTTCGTGAATGTAATTTGTGAGTAGTTTTTCGCGCGGTAGTAATTACTGCTTCCGAGTCGTTGTTATCTTATCTTATCTTGTCGCTCGGCTGAACAGAAACATACAGACGGCTGCTGATAACGCAGGTGAGATCTTTCTTTTATCGGCTGGCTCCGCCAGTCTGTTATTATTTAACCGGCTTATTATTTCAAAACTATGAATAAAGGTACGAATGTAAATCGCCCGTCTATTCCGGCAAGTAGTTCGGGTAATACTGCCGTTGCCTCTCTTCGTTTACAAAAATCATCGTCAGGGTACGTTATTAAACGACAACTATCTACTCCTACAACTAGTGACAGTGACGGTTGGTCCACGCCTAAACGTACAGCGCCAGCGAAGAAGGCTGGGACCGACAAGCTCGCCAACAACGTGTCTGCTCACGATAAAAAACCAGTTAAAGTCAATATATTTGAATTCCTTGCGAACGAGGACGCAGACCTAAATAAAATGCAAACCAACACACCTTCTCCAAGTAATAACGAAACGAATGTAGCAAACGGAGACAGTAATTCAACTAATGTTGAATTGGGTATTAATAAAACTAAACTCCCTCCGCCGATAATGGTTAAAAACATACAAAAATTCACTGAATTTAGACAATTTTTGCTAACCTTGAAAGATATACAATTTTCTTTAAAATCTACCATATCAGGCGTAACTATAAGGACTCAAAACGCGCTAAGTTACCGCGCAGTTGTTAAAGCCCTGAAGGAAAAAAATTATCTTTACTATACGTATTCACTTGCGGAGGAGAAACCTTTTAGGGTGGTCTTAAAAAACCTCCACTCCTCTACAGATACAGCGGACATAACGAGCGAACTACGTTTAAAAGGATATGATGTCATTAGAGTTGTTAACATCCTAAAAAGTAAAACAAAACAGCCTCTTCCGATGTTTTTTGTAGATCTAAAGCCGTCCCCAAAAAATCAGGACATATTTCAAGTCACTTGCATGCTAAATACTATTGTTGCAGTTGAAGAACCATATAAGAACTCTAGACTACAGCAATGCAAAAGATGCCAGCTATTGGGCCACACGGCAAATTATTGTAATTTACCCCCGAGATGCGTCAAATGTACAGGACGGCACGACACCAAATCTTGTCGTAAAGACCAGACGGAACCAGCGGTTTGTACGCTATGCGAAGGGAGCCACCCGGCAAGCTATAGAGGGTGTCCCGTGCTAAAACAACAGGCTCAGTATTATAACAAAGTGCGATCCTCTCACGCTCAAACTCAGATAACCAACTATAATAGTTACCATCATCCTGAAAAAGCTTTTCCTTACGTAAATAGCAAGTCCTATGCTAGTGTGGCTAAAAATGATGCTAAAGCTAATAATATGAACTACGACCGCGTAATTAATGGTAATCACGTCAACGAAAATATCGATAACGTTAATGGTAATAATATTAATGGCAATTTGGCATTGAATCTTACGTCATTTCTAAACGAATTTAGAAGTACGATTAATCCGCTAATATCGTTAATGACAAAGCTAATAGAAAAATTAATACCATCATGTTAGATAACAGCAGTATTGTCACACAACATTCGCTAGTCATTATGCTGTGGAATGCCAACGGCATTACAAGCAAAAAGAACGAACTAGAAATTTTTCTTCAAACCAACTCTGTTGATGTTGCACTCGTCACAGAGACACATTTAATATACGAACGCAGTTTCTCCATACACGGATATGAAGTGTACTCAGTGCATCATCCTGATGGCACAGCACGTGGAGGAGCCATGGTAATGGCTAAACGCCGCTACAAGCAACACAAAAATTTTTCTCGCTCCTCGTATGCGTACCAAATCATAGCAGTAAATATTGAGACACTTTCAAGTGAACTTGGAATAGCTGCAATTTATTGTCACGGTGAATTTCGTATTCCACAGACTGAATTCAGCGCGATCTTCCGGCATCTTGGAAACAAATTCATTTGTGGTGTCGATTTCAATGCGAAGAGCAGCGCATGGGGATCAACGATAACTAACCAATCCGGGAAAAGGCTTGTCAAAGCAATACAAGAAAATTCTCTTAGCATTCTTTCTCCGATGTCTCCGACGTATTGGCCTAGCCACTGCGACAGGCGACCGGATATTCTGGACTTCTTTATTATTCGTGGACTTCAATCTTACGGCAGATCGTGCAACACTTTAGCCGACTTATCCTCCGATCACGTGCCTGTTATTGCCGTGGTAAGCTCTCACCCAAAAACTATATCGCAACATCAAAAGCTGGTCAATAATACTACTAACTGGACTCTCTTTTCAGACATATTAGAAAACGATATTGATCTGAATATCAGGTTAAAAGACGCGAATGATATTGATAATGCAGTTGCCGATTTCACTTCTATGGTGAAATCTGCATGCAACGAATCTACCAGCTACAACAGTAATAAATATGTACATAGTACTTTCGTCCCGATTGAAATAAGAAGATTAATTAGAGACACTCGGGCGGCCAGGAAGAAGTGGCAGCGAAATCGTTACCCCTCGCTCAAGCTCATCTACAATACCTTACAATCTAGGCTGAAGACTGCACTCAGAGACTATAAAAATGAAATCGTGACTTACAAGTTAAACCAGTTAAATAACGATAACAGATCCTTATGGCATAAAGCTAGAAAGTTGACGAAGCCCACTGAGGAGCCCTTCAACTTGAAAGTGAATGGATGCTGGGCAAAAACCGATAAGGATAAAGCGGATGCTTTTGCTAGTCACTTGTCCGCAGTCTTCACACCCCAGCTAGATATGGATCAGGCTCATACACAAATGGTGTGTAATGGCTTACAGGAAGCCTCGCAGTCTACAACTAGGACTAAACTCTTTTCGCCCAGAGAGGTGTTTCAGCATCTCCAGGAAGTAGCTTTGAAGAAATCTCCTGGATGCGACAAGATTACACCGGAGATCATCCGACACTTTCCGCGTAAAGCGGCCATCCTATTGTGCTATATATTCAACAGCTCGCTCAAAATCGGATACTTTCCAAACATGTGGAAGAAATCAGTCATCATTATGATTCGTAAACCAGGAAAACCAGAAATAGAGGTATCCTCCTACCGGCCAATCAGCTTATTGAGTTCTCTCTCAAAGCTCTTCGAGAAACTTATTTTAAATCGATTCCATCCAATAATGGAAAGCCTTCATGTAATTCCGGACCATCAATTTGGTTTTAGATCAGAGCACTCAACCATACAACAATGCCACAGGTTAGTTGATGCCATCTCTTTCGCACTCGAAAAGAAGGAAGTTTGCTCGGCGGTTTTCCTTGATGTTGCCCAGGCTTTTGACAAGGTATGGCACGCAGGCCTACTATTTAAGCTAAAACCGTTGGTTCCTTCAGATCTACATAGGCTATTATCATCTTACCTAAACGATAGAACCTTTATTGTCCGAGTCAACAATTCGCTTTCGGAAGAGCATCTCATTCAGTCGTCGGTACCGCAAGGGAGCCTACTTGGACCACTATTGTACTCCGTTTATACATCTGATGTGCCTAAGTCTAATCTAACAATCCTCGCCACATTTGCTGACGACATGGCCATACTTGCAACAAATGAAGATCCAGAATATGCTAATGCTGCAGTACAGAGCCACTTAAACCAAATAGCAGACTGGGCACAGCTTTGGGGTATACACTTCAACCCAGCAAAGTGCCAACATGTCACATATACGAACCGACACGTCACTTGTCCTGCCTTAAAAATTTATAATACAAAAATTCCTCAAGTCGACTCAGTCCGTTACCTGGGATTACATATGGATAGGCGACTCACTTGGCGTCATCATGTCCTTCAAACGAAGAAGACCGTCTCCAGTCGTTGTAGATTATTATATCCTCTATTAGGTCATAAATCAACTTTAAAATTAAATATCAAGCGACAACTTTATCTAACGATGATAGCGCCCATTTGGAAGTATGGACTTGAACTGTACGGTACAACAGCAAAATCCAACTTAGCCAAAATCCAAAGGGAGCAGTCGAAGATACTTCGGATCATTGCTTCCGCGCCTAGATATGTCTCAAATTTAACGCTGCACACGGATCTACAGGTATCCTTCGTCAGGAACACCTATGATGAGCAGTACAAAAAATTCTTCGAGAAGCTGCAATGGAGCTCAAATCCGTATATCAGCCGAATGTACCAGTTAAATATTCCTGGAAATCCTCCCAGACGGCTCAAACGAAGAAAGTGGTGTCGGGATGCGCTTCCGATCACCTAGTAAACTCGAACTATTGACTATCGCTCTTATGTAGATTTCGTCGTTTAATGTAACCTCTCTGTGACGAAGCGTCCGCTTTTCCTCAATCCTAATCTGTTGTCCTACTGAGGCCACCACATTATTCACTGTCCTACCTTGCCTTATCCACACGCCTTCCTCACTCCTCTCCCTTCCCTATTTCCTCCTCCCTTCTTTTCCACCTTTAAGTACACCAGAGATCCTCATTGCTTATGATACCTCTCGGCGCAATGAAAAAAAAAAAAAAAAAAAAAAAAAAAAAGTCTTAAATCTCCTTAAAACCCTTTCACCCAATAGATGGTGAAAAAACTACGGCAGTGTCTCGCGATGTACCTGAAAGAAAGCATTTGAAACGTTTTATAGATAAACAGATAATGAAGGAACCGTTGGAAAACAACATTTAAAATGTCATGGCGATTGCAACAAGAGTAATACTATAGAACCACAGTTCAACCGAACCAGTCGGAATTCTAGCAGACACGGCGGATTGAAGCAATAAAGATTGGTGAGCTTTAATCCATTCTAAAACGTCGTCTTCGAAAAACGACAGATCGTTCTGAATAATACGCTATCAAAAGTGGAATCCGACGCGGAAAAATTAGCGTGAGTTAAAATAGAATTCTCGGAAGTGACAGAAGAAAATCTAAGACACTATGCCGAAATTAGGCTTGCTAGGCAAAGGTTCCTCACTGTTTTGTTGTGGTGAAAAACCTTGGGTGATTATAAAAATGTTAAATTTTCCCTATTAATTATTACTTATGATTTTCATTAAAATCATTAAAATCATTAAAATAACCCCATTGACGGTCGGGAAGATATCCGCAGTAATAAAATAACAAATACTTTCTACGCACCCGTAGAAATAAAACTGTCAACTGTAACACTAAAATTCCAAAAATAACCCTACAACCCAAAAAGACGGTGAAATTTTTAGCGGAAAAAGAAATCCCTCCAACAGAAAAATTCGGTGGACGATTTAGCACATTTAAAAAAAAAAAAAAATGAGAGAAACATGACAGTCCGCAGCCATTTTATAGAAAAACATTAAAAATCGCAATAAAACTATAAAAAGGTAGTAAAATACTGCCAGAGATACCATACCTGCCTGGTAAGTATGAAACGTATGTATCTTCATAGATATCTACCTGCCTAACTAATTCCTATCAAGTCTCAAAGCTGTAATGAACTACTGACCATGTACAAAATTAATTCTGATCACACCGAGTCGAACAAAGCCAAGAATTAGTTGCGATGGAAAATCAGTCTCACAGATAAAGCGCTAAAGCTAGCGGTCCCAAGTACAAATGACGCATAAAGTCAGCTCTGATGTTGACGCTGTGAAGTCAAACGCAGAAGAAATCCAAAACGGCGAAATAAATCAATATGTGAGAAGAATTTCAGAAATCTTCCGTCCGGACTTTCTGGCCACTTTGAACTTCCACTACCGCGTCTTTCTCGTGCTTTATGGATACACTATTCTCACCACGGTTCTTCATATCAGTCTCTCACTTTTACATGAGAAATAATTACACGGAGAATCGTAGAACCGCGAATAACTGTTTTCTCGGACTTGGCGTAATAATTTACGATTATTTGCAAATAAACACGTCCAGTCGCTAATTTATCCACGCAAAAATCATCACACAAAATTTACAATGACTCCCGAATCAAGAGCATATCCATATTAAAATCTCTCTCTCTCTCTCTCTCTCGTGTCCATTTTACACAGTCGTCCTGAGAAAGCCATATAACAAACAAAAGTGCCGAATAAGTCGTTATATTTATATTGAGAATGCACAAGTGAATATGAGAGACTAACTGGAAAACACTATTTCGAAGTGATGTAATCGAAAATTTGAATGCCGCCGGCTTTTATTCGTTCCAGCGCTAGCTGCAGCATTATCGGCTGAACGGGATATTTCATTAAACTGAACATGAGAAACTTTACTACAAAGAAAAGTTCAGCAATGACAAAGACCGCGATCGAAATTATCAATAATTTGTCCAACACCGGGTACACCTGGTGAATAAATACTGTACCGGGATGTATACGATCTTCCGATGTTGACGATGCTGACTCAGTTCCGGTCTGCCTCACTATCGGCGGAACCGCAGGAAACTCTGTGTTACTTTTAGATGAACTACTGACGTTCGAACGTGAACTTTCGATTGACGAAGACATCTGTTTATCTCGATCCCGAAAACGAGCAGCAGTTTTAATCGATGAGAATTTGCCCATTTTAGTTATTATTATTATTATTTGAAATGTTCAGAATCGAATCCGCAGCGCCGATGGAAAATGGGCTGTAAGTAACGAAATCGAGAATACTATTCTGATGAACGATTTTCATTTCCCTGGCAGTCGAAATTACTTAAATAATAACAAAATAGAAGAGTCACTGATACCGGAAAAAAAAAAAAAAGAAAAAGTGAAGTTTATTCCTTAATATTGAATTTAGCAATTTTCCCTGACTATCGGCGTCAATGAAACGTATTGTATAGGAAATCCTTCTAAGGAGACGAAGTGCTGTCTTTCCCTTTACTCCCGCAATCTTTCGGGCTTCAGTTGCGGCGGTTCCCCTGCTTTAGGTTCTTAATCTGGGACCCGCTAAGTTGTGAGTTCCTGACTTTCTTGTTAACCTAAAACAGGCCGAATTACCTGCGCATTAGGCTTTTTTTTACTATTTCTTTGGCGATTTTTTTTTTTTTTTTTTTTTAAATTTAAAAAAACACAATCGCAATTGTGACGCGGACTCCTTCCGGAGGAGTGCCATCCAGACACGACCGAGTATTTACCACAACGAAAACGAACGAAACTAAAGACAATAACTCTCGTACTTTTTTATAACCTGTTTATTCTCTTTTTTTTTTACGAATCACCAGAAAATTTATTCGCACATTTAAATCGACTACAAGCCCAAAAAACACATAAAATTCAGGAAAACGGCTATATCGACTAGCGTGGACCACCGAAATGGCAGGTATACCGACACGCGACGTTACGTGGACTAGCTAAAACAGTAACCGAATGAGCAACGGCGACTGATAATTTAACGCAACCGGCAAGATGCCGAAGACAAAACTGTATAATTTACGGTAAATTTAAGATAAAGGCTGTGTGCCTATCCCGATCAACTGATCACACACGCGCTACACTGTTCGATTATTCCTTTCTCGCGGAACACGCTGCCGGCAGTGACCACTGACGGCTCACACGGCGCATTTAACCGCTACCCTGCTGTCGCAGACTACACACACCAAGACTCCTGTACGGCCCTTAGCAACCCTAGACGTGTCGAAACGCAAAAAAAAAAGTATTATTTATACACATATACATATATCGGATGATCTAGTGTGCACACTGTCTTTCGTATCAGAAACTCGTAAAAGATGGAAGGGCCCCCAAGTGAAAGCACTGAAGAACGCGTTTCGCATAGCGTTCGCAAATGTTCGCATGGTTTTCGTCGACAAGTACAGTATGATCGGATCCGCTCTCCTCGGATAGATAAATTCTGGACTAATCACATTATGCATGATCATGAGCGTCCGTTCGCGAGTACGGACATGGATTTACCGGCGACCTCCGTCAACTAGTGTTTGCCAGACACAGATTCACAAACGATCGAGTAAAAATTTCTGCTGCAAAATTATCTGGTAGCCGCTGCATTACCGCCCGCTTGTGCAAGTGATGCGACAAGCTGATGTAGCCTTCTCATCTGTACTGAGCAAGATTAGTGATGGTCAGTCTTTACTTCCAGAGGAGAAAGCGATGATCGAGGCCTGTTTCATGGATCGCGAATTCGTCGACCGCAAATTTCTTCAGGCCAGATATCTCGTCTTCCACAACACAGACATCGATCAGTTTAACATAGACTCCGTACAAGGCGCTGAAATTGTCGAAGTTCTTGGTGATAATTTTATCTTGGATTTACGAAGGTCTCCCACATTCATGGAATTTATAAGCGCAGAATTCGAACTCGACCTAAAGAACGAACCAACTATTTCCACATCACGCAATTTCACGTGCATTGACGCCGTCTTTTCGTGACACGTCGACGCACTTGAAACGCGCCACTGTATCTCCTACTCTAGTACGCATTGTCCTCTGCTTTCGATAGTGATGCATCATAATACTTCCAATGTCAATGTGGTAAACAGAATATAACTGTTTCCAATGTGATAGAAATAATGTAAACGATGTTAATAATGTTGTAAAGACTGTCGACGATGTAAATGTAAACGCCGTATTATTCGTTTCTAAAGAATCACTTGCTGTACAGTAAACATCATAAACAGGTCGGCTTTCACACTCGTTGCTGCTGTCCGAAAAATATAGAGGCTACTATAATGACGGTTTAACGAAACAACCTAGATAAAATTCCAATGTCGAGTGAAAGAATAAAGGAAAGCTGCAGTTGCCTCTATAGCATATGTTTATGTATGTATCTGTGTGAAGAGTAGACACTCGTTAAACTTTTTTTTTCTTTTTCTTTTGCGTTCTTCCATTTCGATTTTGAGCTTTTGGCGATACTTCTTTTGAAATTCTCTTTCAGCTCCTTATTTAGAATCACCGGTATTTAATGTGCAATAACGTTTTAACTGATCGATCATACTTACTGGCGCAGATTGTTTTAGTTGTTGTAATAACTTTATTTCGGCTGTTTTTAAGCCCCCCCCCCCCCTAATCATAATCTACAAGCAGTATGGTTATCAACATCCCTACTACCGTATGGTGATTGTTCCTTTCGTCGATGAGCAAGCAGCCGTAATTTCTATTTAACCGCATTCTCCTACATCGGCGATTGCTCACTTTCAACAGCAATATCGGACTGAAATTCTATCAAAAACAATGAACCTTTCATACTCCCTTCAGAAAAATCCCATCTTCTAATCTCTTGCCGCTGTGTAAAAATTTCCACTTCAGATTTTGGTCGGTTGTATACATTTTTTCTCCGTTTACAATAGTCACTCCTTTTATCTATCTATTCAGCCTTAGTCTTTCTTCCAATTCGTGGTTCCTTCTGTTTCCTTCACTTCCTCGCTTTGTTCTTGTCTCCATTATGCGTTTGCCTTTTGAATCATTCCTCTCGCTGCCTTCCTCCCGCTTTCGCTTCTCATTAGACTCTTCCCCATGTTGTCCTCACCATTCAAATGATGCGGTTATTTTTGACGCTGATCACGTGTTTATTCATTTCTTTCGGTGAAGCGTCCGCCTCGGTACTCCTGTTTGCTTAGACTTGGGCTTCCTGCTTCTTATTCTGCCCGTTGTTATATCCTGTCTTTTCCTTCTATATACAATTATTATCCCTCTCATTGGTACCTTCCTCCTAACGATATCTGATCGTCTTATTATACAACTCGTCCTTGCTTGACGAACCCAATTTTCTTCTTTTTTTTTTTTTTTTTTTTTTTTATTTATTAAAATCATCGCTCTTCCTAATTCGAAGATCTCCTTCAAGCGGTTCTCCTTTAGATGCAAAGACTTACATTTTTTTTATTAATAGCTCTACACTTTATTTATAATTTCAATTAATTTATTAAAGGTAAAATATATTGAAGAAAAAAAAACAACATTAAAAATCTTATTATCGTTTTCTTTTTTTTTTACTTTTTAAAATTCCTGTAATATATTTTTTAAATTATTTTTGGTTTTAATGTAGTTACTTATTTAACATCTGATTAAGATTATATCATTTAAATAAACTAAAAAATAAATATATTTTTTAATTATGTCCTACTGCATCACCGTACAGTTGTAACATTCCGTGCAATTTTCCTGATATTTTTCTCTAACGAATATAGGTATTTTCTACTTTCCAAACGTGTATCCCGGAGTGTCCACATCTTCGTTACATTTTCTACAAATATCACATTTCAGTATCTTAAATTTATTGAAATACTCAACAAATTAAACATTTAAAACTTATATAGTGGATATAATTAAGGAAACAATTATGTTTAAAAAATTTACACTTACCATCATCAAAAACAAACTGAACTAACAGAATAGTAAAACTTATGGAAATAATAGACACTGGAAAATTTCCAAACAGGAACGTGCAAACAACAAAGCAAAGGCACAAAAAGAACAAGTAACAAAAAGAGAACAGTGAACATAAAAATAAACGCATACGAGAATGGAAGTAACATCGCGGAAGAACTTAGAAAATAAAACATTTGACGAAGGATGAAAAAAAAAAGAAAACGCTAAGGCTTTTCGAAACGTTAAGGTTTTAAGATGAATTTTTTAAACGCGGCATCTACCGTAGATTGCTAATATTCAACAAAGTTTCCAGGAAGAAATTATTTTAAAAAAAGTTTGTTTCTAATTTTTGATTTTTTACTCTGGCATTAGAAAATATTCTCCTACGTTGCTGCACTCTGAGTCTTTCAGACTTCCTTCTTTCTGCTCCATCTTCTCGGCCGAATCGATCTCAATTCTTCGTGCCATTCATTTTATATCCTCTTCAAGAGAGGTTCACAAATTCCTGATCGTTTCCGATTCCAAAGGCCTTCTTCAAGCCATCTCCTCTCCTCTTCTCATTCTTCTGACGGTATCATTCTCTCTATTCTATCTCTCGTCAGACCTCTTTGTGTTCTCGTCCCGTTCCATTCTCCTTCTATCGGTTCCTGGTCATTCCAATATTGAGGACAATGACTCAGCTGACTCTTTAGCTCGCTCAGCCGCCCGCAATGGTCCTTTTCTCGACTCTTTCCCTTCTTCAGACATTCTTTCTCTATCACGCTCCAATCATTCCAGACTTTGGTTGGACATGTATCCATCTTTATTCTCTAATCATTATTCATCATCATCAATACTACTGTTTTATTCAACCGGTTTTTCCTGCCTTGGTTTCATTCTATTCCTGTCTGCCGTCGTTCCACGGCTGTCTCCTTAATTAGACTCAGAATCAATCATTCTCTACTCCCTTCTTCTCGCTTTCGTTTTTCTTTAGCTCTTCTCTACTTTCTGCTTTCTTCACGCTTTTGAGCCTTCTTGTATTTGTAATTCAAATCACATCCTTTTCGAATGTTTTGCACTTTTTAATGAACGCTTCTTTCTTTACGTCCAACTTTTAGCTTCGAGTCTCCCTACTCCCTTTAACGCTACCCTATGTCCTTTCCTTCCCATTGCCTTCAGTTATTCCGTTGCTGCTGTCTTTTGTTTTTTCCATTTCTGACCGCCTGGCTATTTAGTTCTATCTCTTAATTTTTCATGTTATTGGGTTAAGGCCGCTGGCGGTGGGGGGGGATAAGGAAATATGTTCCTCAACCTGTTTTTCCTTGCCGTATTGATTTTCTCATACAGCCGTAGTTTCGAATTTGATGCATTCTGTTCCCGAGTATTTCATTTATTTTATTTTATTAGTCTGTGTTTTAATTATATTATAGTATAATATCGGAAACAACAAATAAGCGGCTCATGAAATGATTCTATAACCTGAAATAATGCCCAGAACAATTTTTCTTTGTATCATCGAGGTTAACATCTGAATCATTCTGTCAAAATATATTACGGATCCGTATTCAGTAGTTTGTTCTCTATAACAAAATAAAAAAAGAAAAGAAAAAAACATAAAATATTGTCGAAAATCACACTTTCCGTCAACAGTCGATTATTAACATTAAATAGACACTAGACCGATTAAAATACATCTTCTATAATATTATCTAATTTATAGTTATATTTAGGATTTGATAGCGGAAGAAGGATACAAAAGAAGCGACTTCGTTTACATCCGTTCCTGGCGATTTCTCAAAAATTACTGAAGCTAACGACACGAAATTTGGCACACAACATCGGAAATAAGTTATACTCAATAGAATAGAACAAATCCTATAGACCGGTGGTACATGTTCAACTTCAGCAACATTGAACACAAGCGAACCTTTGACAGACTGCTCCTACTGGACAAATTGTGCTTCTTTTCAAAAATCCAATCCTTCGCTTTGTCACTCTTTTCTCTAATTAAGTTGAAACAGCAATTTGAAAAATAAACGGAAAATAATTTTTTCGAATAATTCAAAAAAATATCTATACTATAGAAAATGTTCCGATTTCATGCAGTTCCCGATTATAGATGAAATTTATTCAAAATTAAAAATAAGGCGCGAGCATTACTCGATCCAATTTACATTAGCGTGTGCACTGATAGCTTTACTGGAGAACATATTATCGTTTTAGTTGCTTCAGTCATATATGACTGAAAGATATTTCTACGTTAAGTTTGGAGATGACTTATCAAACATATATATGTCCAATAAAACCAGAAGTTCCGCAGGGAAATATGCTAGGGCCATTACTCTACCTCCTTTACACATCAGATATTCCTACACCTTCCAATGTAGATGTAACAACAACCTTTGCTGACGACACCGCGATTTTATGCTCAGACGCATGTCAAAGCGCGCAATACCATTCAAACACCGCTGTTTACTGAAATTTCGTCATGGCTCAACTTATAGAAAATCCAAACCAATGAAAGTAAATCAGCGCGAGTAATCTTCACTAACAGAAAAATTGATCCGACGGAAGAAGTGGTCCTGAACAATGTTGAAATTCCGATGCGAAATATCAGGGTGTATACCTTGATCAACGCCTAACACGGAAGAAACATATAAAATGAACCGAATTAAATATAAAGTTAAGACAACTATACTGGCTACTAAACAGGAAGTCGGAATTATCTGTTGAAAATAAACTACTAAGTAGTTTATAATCAAATTTTAAAGCCAGTTTGGCGTTACAGCTGCCCGCTATGAGGCTGTTCTAAGAAGAGTAACATAGCAATCATACAGCGGACGATACAAAACGAAATCCTCCGGATGGTTGTAAATGCCCCGTGGTACATTAACAATTTAACACTTCACAAAGACCTCGGAATAAAGTTTGTTCAAGAAGTAATATTCGACGACGCAAAGAAGTATGCGTACAGATTAGAAACGCACCCAAACAACACGGCAATTGCGTTGCTGGACAATTCACTAAAAGTTCGGCGGCTTGATGGAATCAAATCAATGGATCTAGTCTGAATTAAAAGTTCTAATAAAAGTTCTTTTTTAGCACCTACTGTCGCTGGGTAGGTTGCTATTCAAGATATGTGCAAACAAGATATTAAAAATAATTACTAAATAGCTATCATCAGCTAGGTGCAATTTAGCTATTAAAGAATTAAAAAAAAAAAAAAAATCACCGAAACCAAAAATTCATTCAATACTGTTTATATATTTTGTTTTTTCTCTATATTTTTAATGTCCATTTTAATGTAATGTACATATACACATACATGCGGGATAAAAAGTCAAAAGGAGTTCAGATATTATTTCGAAAAGAAAAATATTGAAAAGAAATAATAGTTATCTTTAGCATTTTTATAGTATTTTTTTATATGTATATTATGATGCAAGAGCTAGCTTTCGACTACGTGTGAGGTGTTATTAGATTAACATCTGCTTGTCGGGAGGTAGCTCTCTTAAGAAATACATTAAACATATAAAAATGATATAAAATAGCTAAAAATAATTGTTCTTCTTTCTTTCTAATATATATATATTTTTTTTTTTCGAAATATCTCAACTGTTTTCACCTTTTTTCATCCACAAATCCTTTCCTCGTTTTTTCTAATAAGATTTAATAGTATCGATTTATCTTTCCTAAACGTCCCAATGTGATCTTTTCTGTTCGACCGATTTTATATGTTCTTCAATAACAGCAAACTGTTCAAAAGCTTCCAGTTGTTACACTTTGAAACTTGCGATGTAAACTGTGTGGGTTTTTTAGCGCATCTTTAACTTTCAAGTAACCCCGTATCATGAAAAAAAATTTTCAATACTTTTCCGCATTGTTAAACGTTTTCCTTCAATTACTGGTCACTGCTTTGACTCTTAATTATTATGCCTAAATATTTGTAATCATCGTCCGAACAGACAACAGCCACTGTATCAAAGGTCGTGATTTGTTGTAAGAGCTTTGGGAGACTCCGAATAGGATACGAGTTAACGTGGGGCGATGCGAGTTAACCTACAGCTGTGGAAAAAAGGCTACTCTAACAAGGACAAATGGAGTTATAGGCCACAACATTCACCTTGATAATAGCAAAAATGTTGTTGCCGTTTACTCGTATGAAAAAATTTGATTACTTTTTGTTTAAAAGTAAAAAAAAAAAAATAAAGTCAAAGTGCGACAGAAAAAAACCTTGTCCTGAAGTGTGGGACATCTTTTAAAAGTAAGTTGAGAACTAGCGGCTTTTTTCCTTCTTTTTTTTTTTTTTTTTACTTTACATGTTATTCGAAGTTTGTATTTTTTGTTTTTTTCCCTTAATTTTTTCAACTTTCTTGCTTAATAACTTCAAATTTTTTACATTTTATTTTGAACTATTTTCGTTTTTATGACAAATCGTTTGAAACAACTGCGCGCTCATAACGAAGGTCTATATTCTAAAGGATATCAAATTACCTGCAATATTTTAGCGCTTACATCGTTGACTGTCTTCATACGGTTAAAGCAACATTGTTATACAAAGCATTCGCTGGACTTATTGTATTATCTCTAATAACGACTCCATCTAAATTTTTGCAACAGTTAAAAAGTTAAAATTTCACGTAGCTGTAAATTGCTGCACTTGGAATTTCAAATTTTGGAAATTCCTCGAATATTTCCATTTCCGCTGCAACGTGTTTTTACGCAATCACTTACTTTCGTCTGCCAAATTCCTGACAAACGAACGAACTTGGCTGTCCTCGGGTCAACCATAAATTTCTCAATAGTGGAAAATGCCAATCGTTTATACTTTTTCCCTTATTTATTCCTTGTAAACTAAAATGAAAACGAAGGAAAACTGCTACGCCACACTGGGCACTTACTGGTGAGTGGCGTCTGCTAGAGAGAGAGTCTCTCCTCGAGATTTCTGCTAAGTAAATCGTCTGCAAATGGATACTGTACCGGCTCATAATCAAACGTTTACCAGCCTATTCCTCTTCACAGTTTATTACTACGAACAGGTGAATAATTTTTGCGTCACATAGGACGCATTTCACACAAGACAATAATCGCTCATGACAAACTCGATAACTTGAAGTAAATAAACCGTTTTCGGACAGGGCCCATCTTCGATACCAAAAAGGCACGCTGCTGCTTAAGCAATATAAGCAAGAGTATATGAACGGCGGTGAATGTAGAGATAAAAGAGAGCGTGATACGTTTATGGCACAAAAACGGTTGAAGAGGCAGGGAATAAAATAAAGAAAAATACAAAGGCCGAATCTTGTTTATAAAATGTCACCGGATAAAATGTTTAACAGTCGAAGACAGGGGCGGCCAACCCAAATGATCTTGTGGGCCACTCTTTGGAAATGCATCATAACTCTGCGGGTCGCATATAAAATCTTTTTTTTTTTTTTTTTTTTTTTTTTTTATTAAAAAAACATATATCCCCATATTAGATTTAGACCCACTATAGATATGTTTTTATAGTGAAAAATTGAAACATAATAGCGAGTTATTATTATTGTGTTTAATTCTTACATGTAAGTATAGATTGTTATATCAAATGTTCCAACATGCGCGCGCATAATGAGTTCGCAGAATATAATTTTTTACTACTTTGACCATCTCGCGGACCGCAAAAATGTTCAAGGCGGGCCGCCGTTGGCCACCGCTGGTCTAAGAAGAACGCATATTTCTACAAAATTAGATGATGAATAAGAATGAAGCTTTAACAGGTAAACTTTAAATTCAAATATTAACCGCGGGTTTATTTGACTGCTTATTAATCAGTGTGATAAGTTGTTGTTTCTCCGCGTTATTGTTAATTCGAAACGCCGATTGTTATCTCTAATCAGCTTACTCGGTGAGATCGTTTTAATTTATTTAACTGCGGCGTATTGTATTTATTACATTTGTCTAATCTGTCATAATAGCTGCGTTACACTAATTTCTGTTTTCTAGTTTTTAATTTTATTTGTTCATATCTTATAGCCGCCTTTTCATTTGTATTTGCAACCTTTCATTTACGTGTTTACATTTAATTTAAATTTTATTTCCTTCTCCATCATCATAAACACGAGTATAGGGAATCATCGTCGTAACGATGGTTCCCCGCTCACCGCCAGTCGGGAGAAATAACCCCCCTCCGCATCCTCCTCGCGATATTTCTCCTCACACCTCCGCGCCACCAACGATATCTACACCAATCATTCGATCAACAAGTTCCACACCTTCCAACCAAGAGATTATGTCCATCACCAATAACATCCCCTCTACCCCCTCTTCAACCGCCACCGAACGTGCAACACCTAAAAGAAAATTAAATCCTCATTCAAGTATTCCGCAAAAATCAAATAAAATAGAATCTCTTTTATCCTTTCCGTACAACCATCCAGGTCCTTATTAAATTACTCTTGAGTCAAATGACCAAAATTTAGGTAATATGCATCCCTTAGCAATTGCCAAATGTTTGTTCAAAATATCGGCCAAATGCTCCAAAATCCAACCTCAAGGAAGAAATCGCATATCACTTTCTTTTTCCAATATATTCGATGCCAACTCCTTTTTAGCTAACAGTAAATTTTTTGAAAACAATAAATTGAAAGCATTTATTCCCATGAACTTATTATACCGTTTTGGCATAATTTCTGGAGTCTATTCTTCAATTCCGGAGGAAGAAATCATGGAAGGCTTAGAGTCCTCTATTCCCGTAGCTTCCATTAGGCGTATTTTCAGAACAAAGGATGGAGTTAAAATTCCCACGCAATCAGTAGAAATAAAGTTTGAAGGAAATCAGCTTCCGGAATCAGTTTCTATCTTTAGGCTAATTTTTAACGTTGCGCCAAGTGTCAGACTACCCACTCAATGTTCCCACTGTTTTCTGTTTGGTCATATAGCGAAAAAATGCCGTAGTGCATCCATTATCTGTTCGCATTGTCCTGATAAGCATTCCATTTCAGAGTGCTCCAATATTAACCTTCCCCCAACCTGTCGCAATTGTAAAGGTCAGCACTCCCCAAATAACCGACAGTGTCCAGAGTGGATTCGCCAAAAAGAAATTAAAAAGATTATAGCGCACGAGAACATATCTTTTAAAGAAGCCAATTCCTTCAAATCCAAATCCTTAGCTTCTTCTGCCTTTTCATACGCCGATCGTGCTGCAGCCTATAACCCCCTCACTACTAACAAACCTAAAAACTTTTCACCTTCCCGATTTTCGCCGCCAGTGAAATCTGACAATAGAAAAAATAACTACTTTCACAAACCCAGCCAAAAGCATCGTGTCACGAAACCGGTTCCTCAATTTCCGCCTCTTCCTTCCAATCGTTCTCCGCTTCCTTCTAATGGCTGGGCCATTAAAAATTTCAATCCTTACTTGTCTGAAAATCAGAAATCTTCTACCGACAACTCAACAAACAATAGTCGCAATTTATCATCCTCGATTATAGAACTCCTCGCGAACCACAATATTCCTACTACCTCCACCTTTGTAAACTCACTCTCTAATCTTCTGTCTAATCAATTCCTTTCATCTTCTTGAAGCCATTACTGTTTATTTTTCAGTCTCTTTTATTCCATCCTATCATACAGTGCTATGGTCATCACATGCCTGAACTCATGTCCAGAGACCCGTGCACTTTTCCCTTTTGTATGTCCTTTTCTAAGCAACAACTACATATCATAGCAAAGATTATGGATATTGGTTATACTTTGCTTTCAAAGTGTCATGGTCATCACATGTCTGAACACGTGTCCAGAGACCCGTACACTTTTTTTATCCTCACGTACTCCTCTAAGCGTCAAAAATCTCTCATGATCAAATTCATGAGAGTAGTTTATATATCGCTTTCAAAGTGTTATGGTCATCACATGTCTGAACCCATGTCCAGAGACCCGTACACTTGTTCTATCTTTATGTGCTCCTCTAAACAACATCAATCTCTCATGATCAAATTCATGAGCGCAGCGTATATATCGCTTTTAAAGTGTTGTCGGCATTACATGACTTAACTCATGGCTAGTGAACCGTGCACTTTCTCTTTATTTATATATAAACATAAGGCTTCTTTCCTCTACATTCCAAATACTTTAATTTTTTCCATGCTAGTTGTTTTCCTTCAAAACCGCCTCCCCTCTCATCTTCCTTTTTTCCCTTTCATTATTTATCGCTGGTATAATGCTTCAAAAATGTAAAATCTTACAATGGAACTGTCGAAGCATCAGGGCTAATAAAAACGCCCTTGAGAATCTATTGCAGCAGCACAAAATCAGCGTGGCGTTAATCTCAGAAACCTGGCTTAAAAATAGTATCGATTTTAAAATCAGTGGTTATAATATTGTCCGGTCAGACCGCGAAGACGGATATAGAGGAGCCGCGCTATCCTAATTAAGAACGACATTGCTTTTCTCTCCCATAGTTTTCCTCTTCCTATGTCCGCTAATACACATGTACCGAATTTAGTCATAATTTCCATTCCTAGCTTACTTCCTCATTCTATAAACTTAGTCTCTATTTATGTTCCACCAAACTTTGATCTCAAGAATTTCCCCTTCACTGCTTTTTTCAATTCTATTTCAAACCCATTCATAATCGGTGGCGATTGGAATCCCCATTCTCCTCTATGGGGTGGTGCCAGGCACAACTCAAATGGAGCAATTCTCGAGGACATAATCTCACTTAACAATCTCATCCTCCTTAACGAAGGCTCTTCAACATATTTTAAAAGTCCATCTGTAGTCAGCTCTCTTAATTTATCCCTTGCTTCTCCTAATATTAGTCTTCGCTGCTCCTGGGAAACTTTAAGTGGCACCTTTGGGAGCGATCATATATCTATAATCATTTCCATTAACAATCCCTCTCCTCATCAATCTTTCAGACCTTTATATGCTCCCTTATGGCATCTTCCAAAAACTGATTGGGCTAAATTTCGCTCTCTAGTTGATTCTTCTATTACACACATTCAACCCAATTCAAGCCCAATCCAACAATACAGTTCATTTTCTAATGCTATTCTTCCAGCACTTTCTCTGTCATCTCCTCCAGTTCATACTTCTCCGAGAAAGAAGCATCGCAATACCGCTGCCTTATGGTGGAACAACGATTGTACAATAGCTCGCGACCAATGTACGGCATCCTATAACATTTTTCGCTCTTGTCCATCTTTGTCTAATTTTCTCGCTCATAAAAGGGCTAACGCGAGAGCCAGGTATATTTACAAAACTGCCAAGAAAAATTCCTGGAGGAAATTCTGTGCATCCTTTTCCCGAACCACTTCTCTGTCTAAGATCTGGAAAATGGCTAAATCGTTTAGAGACCCGCAGCACAATTGCTCATCTGGCCCCAATCTCTCTAAAGACCAGCTTGTCTCGTTTATCGACTCTATTGTTCCGTCTTATGTCCCGAATTTCAACGAAGTCTCAGCCACCCCTACTACTTACACTATTGGTCCACATTTTCTAACTTCCATCGTTAACATTAGCGAGCTTCGTGAATCTTTAAACAAATCCTCCAACTCTGCTCCTGGTATTGATCGTATCTCTTTCCTAATCCTTAAAAACCGTTCCGATTCTTCCCTCAACACTCTCCTCAATATCTTTAACTCCTTTATTAATTCAGGTTATGTCCCAGAAACCTGGAATTTCTTTATCATTGTCCCTATTCCCAAGAGAAATTCCTCCGCCTTCCGAGCCATTTCCCTTGCCCCTTGTATAAGGAAACTCTTCGAGAGTATGCTGAACAGGCGACTTGTTTGGTGGCTGGAGCGTAACAATCTACTTCCTAATAATATGTTTGGCTTTCGTCCGGCGATGGGTCCTCCTGATTCCATTAGTCTTCTCCTTGCCGATATCTATAAATCTTTCATAAACAGAAATTATACTATTGCCTCCTTCGTTGATGTATCCAATGCGTTCAATAACGTACATCTCCTTACGCTGCAGGACAAGATGCTCTCCATTAACATTCCTTCTCAGTTTACCTCACTTATTATTAATCTTTTTCAAAATAGAACCGTGCACCTATCTACTCCTGTCTACTCCACTTCACGGAAAGTATTTCAAGGTCTACCGCAGGGCTCCTGCCTTAGTCCTACCCTTTTTAATATTTATATCTCCAACATAGCTCGCCTTCCTCTTAAATCATCTTCCCTATACTTTGCAGACGATATCGTTATATATTCCACTTCTAGGTCCATTTCAGAAGCTAATGCTGACCTCAACGATTCACTGAATTCTTTAGAAGCCGCTCTTTCCAATATTTGTCTTTCCATCTCTCCGGCCAAGTCTTCATGTGTTGTTTTTACTTTGCGTCCTTATAATCCATCTTCAATACTCCTGTCCGTAAATAATTGTGCTATCCCTCTTGTCTCATCCTTCTGCTACCTAGGCATCTTTCTTAACAGCCGTCTTACTTTTCAGGAACATATAAAATACTTATTCAAATCCGTTTCTAAAAGGCTAAACCTCCTCAAAGCTCTTTCCCCGTGCCGTTGGGGGGGAAATCCTTGTATCCTTATAATCCTGTTTAGATCTATTATCCGTTCGAAGTTGGATTATTGTTCCTTCTTATACGGTAGTGCATCCTACACAACTCTTTCCAAACTGGAGCGTGTGCAGAACCTTTGTCTCCGCCGCTGCCTTGGAGCTTTAAAGTCGTCTCCCACTGCTGCAGTTCTTTCAGAAACCAACATGGTTCCTCTTTATATTCGTCGGTCTTATCTTGGCTATCGTTTTTTGACTAAGCGTCTTCCTATTTCTTCGGCAAATCTTATTAACTCGTATCTTTCCATACTGCACAACTGGCGCTTCTCTCCTAGGAAAATCCCTATTCTTTCTCATATATCCAAACGACTTAATCAATTCGCTCCTTACGTTTTCTCTTATAACAAGCTCCCTTACTTCACGCTTAATTATTCCAATTTCCTTTGTACGCCTAAGATATACTCTCTTTCGGCCTTTCACAAGAACCTACCGGCTCATGTAGTCCGACAGGAATATAACCACGTCATGCAATCCTTATTTCCTTTACACACTTTTATCTTTACTGATGGCTCCAAGACAACGGTCGGTACGGGAACTGCCTTTTTGGTCCCATCACTTAACTATTTTGAATCTTATAAACTGCCTTCCTTCTGCTCCATATTTACCGCGGAGTCCTCTGCAATCCTTCGTGCAATCCAATACATTTCTTCCAACAACGGCTCCAATAAATTTCTGATAGTCTCGGATTCAAAAGGTGTTCTACTGTCTATCGCCTCTCCTCTTCCTCGACATTCCACAGATTTCATAATTCTCCTGATTCGCTCTCTTGTCACTAGATTGTATAGCGTTCGTTCCATTCAAATCGATTTCTTATGGACACCCAGTCATGTTGGCATTGAGGGCAATGAATTGGTGGATTCATTAGCTCGATCTGCCATTCAGACTGGTCAATTTCTACCCAAATTTTCTTCTTGCAATCTAAACATTCTTTCCAGGAATTGCCATCGTAAACGATGGCACAATATTTATCCTCTTTTATTCTCGAATCCTGAATCCTTCTACCTTAGCATCCAAACTCATCCTCCTCCGTACCCTTGGTACCTTGACTTCCCTCATTTCTCGCGCTTTCTTATCTCTTCCATTTGCAGGCTTCGTCTAGATCATAGTCGTCTTCCGGCATCTTCTTTTCGCTTTTCTATGTCCTCTTCTCCTTTTTGTTCCTTCCATCCGGATGATTCCGATCTAATCTGTGACACAAATCACATCTTCTTTGAATGCGCGTCTATATCTACAGAACGTTCTCACTTCTATAGTCAACTCCTGAAACTCGGTTTGCCTACTCCATACAGTGCTTCCTTTATTCTTTCCTTTCCATTTCCGGCAATCGTTGCTATTATAGCGTCCTTCATATCTTCTATTTCCAGTAATATTCAATTTTAATTAGTTTCTCCCTCTCTCTCACTAACACAAAATTATGTTGGGTAATGCCCTCGAAATTTTTGATTCGTTCGCTTATTAGCTATTTATTTCAGCTCTATATCTATAAAATTTTCCCTTCACCGGAAGTGGCTAAAACATTAATAACATTTTTTCTAATAAATCGGACACTCGTGTTTGTTTTTAATCAATACTCGATATGCTTTTTTTTAATTAAGGTGCTCGTCTACCAAACCGGAGGTGTCGTATAGATTAGTCGGGAGACTTGTTTCGTTCTGAATCCAAATCACTCTCAGATTTACTCAGCCTGAGATTTGATACCAGAGAGAAATTTGACTTACATAGTGAACTTTAACGGGTACGCGACTAGTTTTAATTATTACAGCAGGCTTCGGTGTGATCCTTGTGCCTAGACGAACTTTTCTATTTGTTTGGCATATGCCAGTGTAGTCTTTATCGCAATTAACGCAATTTATTTATTTTGCAAATTCCGTTCATTCTGTTATGATTTTCATTATAATTTTTAACGAAAATTTTTTTAAGTGTTTCTGATTTTATATACTACACAATAATTTTGTTCTTTAAACAAATTACTTTGATAAATATTTTTCTATTCAGATAAAACTAAAAGTATGTTGCTCAACCAATCTTCACGGTTTTTTCCAGACTAATTTTGTTATTTTAATTCCGATTTAACTTTTATCTATGGTTTGTTTGTTATATCCATCATCATTTTTCCTACGACACTCTCTCGTACTTCCTTCACGACTTCAATAGCCTATGATAGCCTATCAAATTTTCCTCTCTCCCACTTCGAGCCGATTCCTCCTCTCACGGTACAGTAAACAATGAATTTCTTCATTTGTTGAATTCCCCTTTCCCTGCTCATGCATTGATCTTTACTGATGGTGCCAGAAGCGAGGCCGGCGTGGGTGGTGCGTTTACTGCTCCGTCGCTTCGGTATTCTGAGTCCTTCCGGCTTCCTTCCTTCTGCTCTATTTTTTCTGCCGAGTCGATCGCCATCCTTCAGGCTATCTCTTTTATTTCATACTCAAGCGATCTTTCCCAATTCCTCATTATTTCGGACTCTAAAGGCGTTCTTCAAGCCCTATCCTCTCCTCATTCACATTCCTCTGATAGTATTATTCTCTCAATTCGTTCTCTTACCTCCACTCTGCAGTCATTTCTATTCTTATTGATTTTTTATGGGTCCCCAGTCATTCCGGAATTGATGGCAATGACGCAGCCGATTCTTTGGCTCGTTCTGCTGGTCGCCTTGATTCATTCCTCAACCATTTTTCCCTTCTTCAGAAATCCTTTCCTTATCCACCTCCAATCACGTATTTATCCCTCCCTATTTTCTAATCGTCATTCGCATTACCGTTTTATTCAGCCGATTCCTCGTTCCCTGTCTTGGTTCCATTCTATTCTTTTCAGTCGTCGCTCTTCTATTGTCTCCCTAATTCGTCTCCGGATCAATCATTCTCTCCTCCCCTCCTCGCGCTTTCGATTTGCTCTGTCGCTATCTCCTTATTGTTCTCTTCACGATTGTGATCCTCCTCGTACATGTGATATGCTGATCACACATTTTATTCGAGTGTCTTGCTCTTCGTAATGAACGCTCCCTTTTGTGCAGTCCGCTCTTGTCATTAGGTCTCCCTACTCCCTATAACTCTTCCTTTGTTCTCTCCTTTCCTTCTTCTTCTGTGGTGTCCGCGCTGCTGTCCTTTGTTGCGTCCATTTCGGACCGCTTAATTATTTAATTTATTAGCTTAGTTTTCCTGTTGTTGGGTCGATGCCGCTGGCGCGCCCACAAAAAAAAAAAAAAAAAATCATCATTTGCCACTGACTTTAATACACGTAATTTTTACTTCGCTGTTTTTTTGATATTCACATACGTGTTCTCAGTGCTCCTCCGTTTTACCCGGTGTTAATGTTAATACGATTAAATAATTTTTTATTAGTTACATCGAATGTCCATTTTTTTATTCTTATCTATTACTACATCTAAAAAGTATATTTCATTATTTTAGTGGTAATTCTAGAGAAATTAATAAAAATCGAAAGTGTTACAGCTTATAAAGAAGAGAAAAAAAAAAAGAAAAAAAATAGACTCTATATATATATTAATAACTGTATTATTTCAGCGTGAAGTTAAAAAATCATGTAACGTTCTTCTATGAAATATCCTGCAACGTTCAATCGGTAACCTCTGTTTCATCGACAATTATTTCATTTTGCAAAAGATAACATAGTCAAGTCCGACTGTTCCGAAAAATTATGGAAAACTTATTTTCCGATTATTATTACATTTTCCGCAAAAGGTTCGCTATTATTTACGTCATATCTCGGCGGCAACTTCTACTGCCGCAAACTGATGCAGTTTACTTTTAGAGTAATCTGCGCGCCGAATTAATTAACTGAAAATCTTACGAGCCTCTTTCGCGTTTTAGTTAAAGAGATAGGTCTGGCCCGGCGCCTTCTTCAAAGACAGCACGGTTCTTTGAAAATATTCGCGAATAATTCGATTAAGCGTGCTTATTCCGAAATTCGAATTAAATTAAAATTCTCCGGGCTCAATTGGAACGGTAACTTTTCGCGCAACTCAAAACGTGGATAGCCCCAAATTTTTGGGTTCACGTTGGTTGTTCTTCCATGTGCAACACGGACCGATGGAGGGGCGCGGTTCAGTTTCCATCTTTAAGAATTCACTTTGCAACAGGAGGACGACGCCACATGTGTCGCCGTTTCGGTCTACAACATTCTATTAAAACTTTCCACGCAGCGCATTATAAACAATCTATGTATTAGACTCGCTTAATTGTGTTTCGCAAGTAATGTGGCCAAGATTTTCGAATAATTAAAAATGGCGAATAGCACCGCGTCTGCGAAGCCATTAAGAGCCGCCGCTCTTCCATAAGCATTTACGCATATTTGAACGTTCAAGACAAGTGCGAGGGAACTGTCACACAGCTCGTGTAGTCCGAAAGTATAATTGGACACGTTCTGGAATTAATGGCGTCTACTATTAGTCGAAGCACAGTAATAATGCTACTTTCAGCGCGCACACTACAAGCGCAGTTGTAATTTTTATCATTATCTTAGTAAAAATAAAGAATTTAATCCTTAACCGTACACTACGCTTGTGTTAAGATTGTAACAGAAGTGAATTTCCACACGTCGAAAAGAGCGCCAATTTAAAGTCTGTACCCGAAAAAAAGTTGACAATATTCACGATTCAGTTGAATATAATCTGCCAAGTCCGTGCGTAAAACAACCGAAACGCGCTAACGTCGCGGAACCAGTGGACCACCGTGCATTAACTTTCAGTCCATATCAGACATAACAGTCATTCCATTAATACCACGGGTTCCATCTGGATGTAAACAGGTCAGAAAAAAGAACAGCACACAGACACCCCTCGTGGGAGATGTTCGATGCGCCCCAAGTATAGTTCTTAAGGCTACGTGATGGATTGCTTCGAGTGATTTTACGAGCTGTTTACTAGCCGAATAGTACACCTGGCAGCCGTAGGTTAATATCTGTTTAGGATAAGTGATCTATATACAAAAAGAAGTAGTTTAGGATTATTATTGTACTTATAATGTGATGTAACATTTTAAAATAGCCAAGGTTTTATTACATTTGTGTTTGCGATTTGAAATGTGAGGAGACCACGTCAGATGGGAATCAAATATTAGACTCAAGAATTTAGCTGAGGATGTAACTCTGGGAAAGGAAATCAATTTAGGGTAAGGGAAATCATGGTTTGGTCGACGACTTTTCTGGTATTTGACACAGTAAGTTTTAGTTGAGGAGAAAGTAAAACCGTTACTTTCACTACCTTCAGTCCATGAATGTAATCTATTTATTTTAGATTGTAGTACAGATTTGGCGTTGGAAGAAAAATTTGATGTTAGGGATATATTGAAGTCGTCTATGAACAATCGAGACCCACGGCCATATACAGTCCGCTATATCATTTATTTACAGGATAAAGAGTGTTACATTTAGTGGAGAACCTTGAGGAATACAATTTTCTATGAATACAGGAGAGGATACGGATGAGCCAATTTTTACTTGAATGTGTCTGTTTGACAGATAATTTTTTATGTAGTTGCCCATATTGCCTTTTATATTGGCGTTGTTCAGCTTTGAAATCGCCATATCCGGTCGAATGTCAAAAAAGACTATGTAGAAAGCTTGTGGCCTATTTTGGGCTTCAAGTATTTGTCTTTTTAGGCTCAGGAGATGTAACATTGAGGATTTCGATATGCGACCTCCAATTTGTATCGAGCAAAAGAGATATTTAAGGATTCTAGAAAAAAAAGAATATGGTCGTCTATTTACCATTTTCTCCATAATTTTCGAGAGTGAGAATAATAAGGAAATGGGTCTGTAATTTTGAGGAATAAAAGGTTCTTTATTAGGCTTGAAGATGGAGACGACTAAAGTGATAAGATTGAATAGATCGAAAATGATATTTATTTATGACAATCAATGAAATATTAGCGCTTAAATACATTTTTAAAAGATCGTATAGTAATAGAGTAAAAAATGAAATTTTAAATTCAACCTTGCTAATAAAATAAAAATCTATCAAAAATCAACTATAAAATGCTTTTTTACAAAAAATAAATACCGACTTCAAGGTTTATTATAAAAATTTAAAAATGCACTAAAAAGTAAAAAATAATTACTCCCGATTAGAAAAAATATATATCAGAGTGATATAACTTAAAATGACATTATCGTAATTCTTATACAACATTAACTTTTTGGAGTTGGAATTAAATTCATGTTAGGAACAATTTAATCAACATTTAATGCAGTTTTTAATTATTCTTTTAATATGAATTTGATGCCAACTCCAAAAAATTAATGTTGTATAAGAATTACGATATCACCACTTAAGTGTTATATCACTCTGATATATATATTTTATCGGGAGTAATTATTTTTTACTTTTTAGTGCATTTTTAAATTTTTATAATAAACCTTGAAGTCGGTATTTATTTTTTGTAAAAAAGCATTTTATTTTTTACTTTTTAGTGCATTTTTATTCAATTAAATTAAAACATTTTAATAAGAACAGATATTTCCACGGTAAAAACACCAAAAGTTACATTTCCATGGTAATTTGGCAAATTTATAGTATTTTAAGTCAAAAATCTAATCCGACGGTGAAAACAATCATGAATGAAAAGCATCCAAAAAGCTTCAATCTCCCGCATTATTAAGGATAACTCAAAAACTATCGGTCAGACCTTGATCAAATTTAAATGGGACCACATGACAAACACCACCTTTCAAATAAAAGAAGAATCATCAAAATCGGTTCATCTAGAAGAAAGTTCTGTGGTAACACACATAAAAAAAATAAATAAAAAAAATTAAAAAAATAAAAAAAAAAAAAAAAAAATACAGTCGAATTGAATACCTCCTCCTTTTTTGAAGTCGGTTAAAAATGTAGCAACAATTTTAACTGAGTGATAAAAAGATTAAAATAGAATTAGACGGGATACGTTTATGGAGAATACGAACAAAGAAAATAAATTATTTAATAAGCAAAAGAGGAGAGAAAGACAAAAAATAAGATGAGATGATATAGCTGAAATGCGAGAGTTCCTACCTCTTGGTTGTAAAAAGAGAGTTTAATGGGTATCAAATTTTTAACAAGATAGTAGGCTAGTATGTTGGAATTTCTGAAAAATATACATCACAATTTTCATCAACGGCAAATTTTAATAGTTTTCCTCGATAGATCGTGATCTTGCTCGCCAGAAAATACTTTTTATGTGCTACCAAGAGTTTTGAAAAAGTTATTCAATTGCGTCTTTGTGATATTAAGCCTCAAAGAACAATAAATGACGGAAACAGTAACGTTTATGTTGTGTCCCCTTACCAATAGCGTACCCAAGACGACCGCACAGAAAAGGGGTGGTCAAGTTACGATTTATTCGGTGAATTTTCTTAAAAGATATGTTACTTACCGAAATTATACTTTTATATAAATATATATGCGGGTGTTTGTGTGCATCTGTACGCGTATGTGCGCGGATATATATGCTAACCGCCAAAGCCCGAAATAATTATTTTGAAGTATGTTTTGTATTTTTAAGCATTATTTAACTTGCTATTAAAAAGCATACATGAAGAAGTAAACAGTTCCAACAGTTTTAGAAAAATACGTTACATTCAGATATTTGTATCCATAATGAGACAGTACACATATACATTCATTTGTATATAAACGATATATTTCACATACTTATTTTCACCCGACAAATTTCTGTATATAAAAAAGCGTTTGCGGTACATCTGTCATCGGTGAAGTGTAATTTCACCATTCAACGAAATTGGTTCACGGTTAGGATATCCTCTAGGACAGTGATGGCGAACCTATGACTGGCCGGTCAGACACTGACCCACGCAGTTTTTTTAAATGATCTACAAGTAGATTTTTATGAACCTATTTCGTATATATATATATATATATATATATATATATATATATATATATATATATATATATATATATATATATATAATAAAAGAGAGAATGGACAATTAAAAGTATTAAAAAAAGTAAAGAATATAAATCTAAAGTAGAATTTATAAAAAAATATTTCTAAATAGATATTAGCCAGTTTATTTTCTATTGTCACTGCATTTGCGTATAATGTACAAGGTTGTAAAACATCGTGTTTCGTTTTTTTTATCGCTAAGTGTGTATGACACATGACAGTTAAACTTGGCGCGCATGCCGTTGCGTCGTAGCACAGAGAGATGTACCAATGCTGAACTAAATGACAGCCTTTTCTTACGCATCTAGAAGGGTTTAATAATTCAACACGATTATTACGTTTTCAACATTAAAGTTTCTCATCTATATATTTATGAGTATCAGGTACGTTAATAAGAAATTTCTTCTTAAATTATTGTATTCTAAATATAAATATTTGTAATTGTAGTCCCGCACTATGTCGACGGTTAAAAAAATAAAAACAAACGATACAAGTTCCATATCAAACGGAATGATTTGATAAATATAGTGTGATTGAAAATAATAAAACGACTATGCGTATAATTTGTAATGAAACAATCACGTGTCACGTACATACAATGTAAAAAGACATTTTGAAAAGTTGCATTCTAATCTCGGCTTTTTCAACAGATGAAGAAAGAAGAACATATTTTTTGTCAAAAGAAAAAAGAGAATCATTCACGAGCCAGTGTTTTTTAAAAAACTTTCTCGATTCCAAAAAGTAACATTACAACTGCTAGTTTTCAAATAGCCCGCTGCATTGCTAGCCACGGGAAATCGTTTTCAGAAGGAAAGTTTTTAAAGGAAACATTTTCAAAATGTAGTGCTACTTTGTTTTCAGTTTTTTAAAAGAAAAAGACTTGATTATACATATAGCGTGTAAACGAGTTCTCAATAAGTCGCAATACGATTAAAGATCGAGTAATGTAATGTAATGAAGGAAAAGCTAATGGAACTAATAACGTTAAAAGGGAAATGTACCGGCCTTGATAAAAGAATTTGATATTGCATTTAAAGAAACGGATATTGACCTACAGAAAATTGTTTCCGTGGCAATAGATGGTGAGTCCAGTATAGTGGAAAAAAATATTGGTTTTATCCGGTATCTTAAGCAAAATATTACCTATTCTTTGATTCAATTTCGTTGTATAATAAAACCAGCGAGTTTTATGTGCTAAGCAAGGTTCAAAAACATTTTCCAATGTAATGCCAGTTGTAATAAAGTCATCAACTTTATAAATGCTTAATAAACGACAATTTGCACAATTATTACGAGTGTCAATATTCAGGGATTTTGACATACAAAAATGTTTGAAGGCTTAGTTGCAGTCAAGTTCTTAATCGGGTTGTCATTTTGTTAGAAGAAATTAAGTTTTTTTTTTTTTTTTTTTTGAATGAAAAAAATAATAGTTTTGACGAATTTTCAAATATAGATTGGTTAACCGATTTAATATTTTTATACGACATCACTCAGCATTTTAATGAACTAAATAAAAAAAAAAAAACTTCAAGGAAATGGATAAATTGTTTTAATGATGTTTGAAAATATTAAAATATTTATGATGAAACTTGATATTTTTACTAACGATTCGGAAATGAAAATTATAAAATATTTTCAAAACGCGATAACGTTTTGAAAATACGCTCGACGTTCAAGAAAATGCAATTAAAAAATATATGTATAAAGGAAATAAAACAAGCTTTCGAAAAGAAATTTAATCAGTTTAAAATTTTGGAAAATACATTTCAATTTATTTTATATCCGCACAAAACGAAATTCGAAATAACGGAGTTAACCGAATTTATGTGGCTAAGTATCCGTGATTTAGAAATGGAATTAGTTGAATTTCAAAGCAGCACAGTGTGGAAAAATAAATTTGAAAACTTGATTTCCGAAGTGGAAGGCAAAATGTCTGAAAGTAATACACAGGTAATAATGATCCGAAAATTAAAAATAGAAAGTATATTATATTAAACGTATGGGGGGGGGGGGGATTCTTTACTGAATAATTTTATATCAATGAAGAAACTTGCTAATACTCTCTTTTAACTATGTTTGGCTTCACATATTCGTGTGAAAAATTGTTTTCTTCAATGAATTTTGTAAAATTTATTCATAGAAATATAATCTTGAATATGAATTGACTGCGCAATGCGTTAAACTAATGAATACGAAATATGAACCTAATATTAAGAACCCATCTGAAATAAACAACAACAGATTTCTCATTAAATATAGTACTTCAACTTTACCATCAACTTTAATGTTTATACCTAAACATGTAACTCTATATCTATTAATAAATAATATTTCATAAGATACATGTGATTTTCTTTATTCCCCTTGTTCATTGGAACATTCAATGTATGATGACTGTCGACTGGCCATGGTGCCACCTAGTGCGGTAACTTATGGTATTATCCTATTTATCTTAATATTTTCACGTCGATCTTTATCTTTTGCTGTTTACTTGCAAAAGTAAAAGTTGTAAAACAAAAAGAAAACGTAAACTTTTTATCAATCAACCGCCTCGAAAAAGTTCGTTATCAGTTGATTGCGGTTTAGCGGCAGCGATAATATCTTTCCTCTCTTATCTATTATTTATTACTATATTAGAATTATGTTTATTTATATTCAACTTCGCCTCTTTAAAAGTATATTTTTCTGTTACGTAGTTTACTGTTTTTATTTATTTTTTCATTTTATTCGATTTTATCTACCTTTTTTTGTTTGTTTCTTGTTCTGATAGATGAACTCGCCTAGTCTTCCAGTAATTCTAATCCCACTTCCCCCGTTCTGACTTACCCTTAAACTTCTGTGAGGCTGATAGCCTCTCTCTAAACGGAAATCATCGAGTTACTATCTTCGGTCGTACCTTTGTCCTCTAGGGAACTACGATTTTTGCAAGTCGACCTTGTAAATAATGATTGTGCCGGTATTAATAATGACAGTTTAATAGCAATAGTAATAATAACACAAACTAATAGCAATAATGATGGCTGTAATAATAATAATAATCAAATAAAATCAAATCAGATCGTTTATTTATTATTATTATGACATATTTGGACTACAATGCGCATTCTTGCAGGAGTCGCGGTCAATTCTACAATAATATGCAAAATTGCCAACATGAAATTAAAGTTTATACTAATTATTATACACAAAACAAGAAGTTTCGGACTTTTGCTGACACATAAAAAGTAATGAAAAGAAAATTGAAATAAAAAAGCGAAAACATCAATTTATAAATACAAAAATAAAAATCGACGCGAATGAAATAATACTTTTTTTTTTTTTTCGTTCATTTTTTGTTTATTGAACTTCCCGGAAACAGAATAGCTTCTTTAGGGAGCTTTCGAAGTATTCTAGATGAGATATCGTCTATTGCTGGAGATTTCTTAATTTTTAATTCAATGATAGCTACTGCCACTTCTTTAGGAGTAATATGTGGGATTTTTTCAACTTAATTGACTTGATGTTTATCTTAATGCTGGAATTTTATATTATTGGGCTTAAAAACATTCTCAAAATATGAAGCAAAAGCTCTTCAGCTTTCACCGAATTGCCGCTTATCCAATCCCCATTAGTATTGCGAATGAGTGTAGAATGAAGATGTTTGATTCTGCACGTAGCTTCCGATAGCGATTAATCTTTCTCTCTTTCAGGAGAAAGACGAAGCAGGTACTCGTCAAGTACATCGTGATTTTTTTTTCAAATTAATTCCTAAGTTTTCTTACTCAATTTATTAAAAATGGTTTTATCTTCGGAATTACGAGTACGTTGCCACCGCTTGCATGCCGTGCATCTTCTTAAAACCAGGCCGCCTACTAGCCGTCGGTATACGATTTCCCTACTAGCGTATGCAGGAAAACATGAATTCGTGGGGGTGTAGGATGGAATTTTTTGAAACCCTGCCAGAATACTTACGCCCGGAATTTAAAAAAAAAAAAAAAAAAACGTGGTAGCGCGAACGGACAATGCGTGTGCGGTAACAGACAGTGCGCGTTCGCGACGGCAATGGGTGGGAGCCTCATACAACGGCGGATCGTGGGGCAAAATTCGCTCTAATTTTCACGCTCTTAAGAAGCCTAATTAGCACCGGCGGCACCCTTTGTGTCCTTGATGTGGGTCTATTTCACCACTTTCGTCTTTACCTTGGTGCTTTCAGTTTCTCTCCAACATCTACTTGCTGAGTCAAACTCCTTTCCTCGTCCGCAAATCCTATTTAGTATATATTATGTAAACGCCTACAGTAGTCAATAAAAGCGGGGACTGGGGCGTCCGCTAATCCGAACCCCAATTTCTGTCCCGGAGGCAAAAAGTCACCCCAGACCGGTAATCCGAACACGAAATTCACCCCAATTCATGTCCAGGTAGTCAAAATTCACCCAAGTTTCCCCCGATTCCTCCGAGTTTCCCCCGACGGTTCCCGCTAGTTTCCGATAAACCGAACGTCCAAACAGTGTCCAGAGGTCAATAAACTACCCAAAGTATTATTCGGGGGCGAAAGTAACCCCAATTAGTGTCCAGGTGCTGAAAGTTCCCCCAAGTTCCCCAAATTTCTCCGAAATTCCCCTGTACGCGTCCCGCTCGTTTCCAATAAACCGATCCGATTATTAATTAACATAAGTATATTAATTAATGTCCGAAAGTAACCCAAGTCTCCGATCGCCCCGCCCGCACGCTACGTTACCACGATTTTTTTAAAAATTCCGAGGCCTAAGTATGAAAATTCCAAAATTTAACCCCAATATATTATTTAAAGCGTAAATCTAACCTATAACTCCAGTTCACACCTCTCACACGTATATTTCGTTCAGGCGCACGCTCCGGTCACCATCGCGAAAGCGCACGCGCCGATCCCACGCATATTCCGATCTCCACTGCGATATCCCCCGCGCACACACGCGCTCCGTTCCCGAGACTGCGTTTTATTTTTTATAAAATTAATTTAAGTATAATTTTTTTATTTTCCCGATTCCCCGATCTTACTGCCATATGCCAAGACGCACGTCCCGATCCCGCGCATATATCCAATATAACGTTCTCCGCCGCAGAAGCGCACGCACCGATCCCACGCATATTCCGATGTCCACCGCGATATCCCGCGCACACATGCGCTCCGTTCCCGATACCGCGATTATTTCTTTAATATTTCAAAGCCTAAGTATACATAATATAAAATTAGCCGAAGTATATTTTTTATTTTCCTGATTTTCCGATCTTACTGCCATATGCAAAAGCGCTCGTCCCGATCTCGCGCATATATCTAACACAGCGTTATTTTCCGTGAAAGCGCACGCGCCGATCCCCCGCATATATCTAACATAGCGTTCTCCGTCGCGAAAGCGCACACGCCGATCCTTCGCACGTGTCGTCCGTTTACGCTGCCACAATTTTTTTTAATTATTATTTTTTTCACATAACAACCCAATCCCTGCTCTGTTGTCTAAACCTAACCGGTTATCCGAAACATTTACAAATTAACAAATCAATTATTTCTATAGTCTAAAATAGCCTTAGTCTCCTTTACCCCTTCCACCCTCTTTTCCGATCGATTTCGTTGTTTTAATATCGAATATATCGCATTCTATTTACTTTTACTACGACCATTAAACCCTCGATCGACGCTCCCGACGCCTCCGTCATTTCATATTGAGAGGTAAGTATTTTTTTATGTAACCGCTATGAATGCACACCGTCCCTTCTCGCACACCCATCTGCTGTCGTTAGTTCCCATATCGTTCATAATAACTTTTATTCAACTCCAAGTATTATGGAATTATTTCAATTATATTTTTCACGTTTCCGATCATTTCTCCCGACAGTACATTATTTTTATTTTTCTCATAATCTAAAAATAAATCCTTCGATACCTTTACTGTATGAATGCATACACATCCTCTGCAATTAGTTTCCATATCGTTCTTAATAATTTTTCAAGTATAACTATTATAGAATTAGCCGAAGTATATTTTTTTCGTTTCTGTTCATTTCTTTCGTCCGTTCATACTATTTTTATTTTTTTCCGGTTCTAAAAATAAATCCTACAATGTCTTCACCGCTATGAATGCGCACACATTTACCGTCGTTAGTTCCCATACCGTTCATAATAACTTTTTTCAACTCCAAGTATTATGGAATTATTCTAACTATATTTTTTTTTCGCTCCCGATCAATTATTCCGACCGTTCATACTATTTTTATTTTTTTCCGGTTCTAAAAATAAATCCTACAATGTCTTCACCGCTATGAATGCGCACACATTTGCCGTCGTTAGTTCCCATACCGTTCATAATAACTTTTTTCAACTCCAAGTATTATGGAATTATTCTAACTATATTTTTTTTTCGCTTCCGATCGTTTCTCCCGAACGTTCATAATTTTTTTTCCAGACATATGTATTCAAAAATGAAATCGAGTATATTTTTATTTAACACTGTTTCATAATTTACCTCTCCCTCCCCTATCCATTCTACACAAATTACAATTCTTTCATAATATATGTTCTAGACCCAGTCAAACAATCAACTCTCGCAGAAGTGTAGTCGTTGCCTCCAACACCCATTTTACTATCAATTATTGTATATTATTGTTAGATTGTCTTTCCAAAAAGTCTTTTGAAATTTTTGTCCGTTCGTACATATTTTTTTTTATTTGCACGACATCCATTTCCATGCATTCACGTTTCGCTAGCAATTATAATATGTTTTATTTATTTTTCAACTCCTCCCAGACTTACATACACGCCATATTGTCACACTCACAGATAGGTTCCTTATTAATCGTGAACATTTTTTTTTTTTCTGTATTAGCCGCGGGAGCATATCTCATCAGACCTACACATATATCACACACAGTCATTATATTTAATTTTTAATTATCGATCTTTAATTATTTTTACTGGTATTATTTTTCCGACACATTCACCCCGTCTTACATACTTTACATCTTTTAACATTTTGATAGAGAAAATCTCAGGGCACTAAATAATTTTTATCAACATCGTAACTAATTTTAATATTATACACATCTCAGTATAATTATTAAACGAAGGAAACTATTATTTTCATTGACGATATTGTTGCTACAAACATTAATCGTCCTTTTCCAGGTATAGTCAACCTCTTCATGTATTCGGCTCGTCTTTCTACCAACCTTTGACCGCTCAATACTCCCCCCCCCCCGCTATTTACCGTTATTCGCTAGAAGAATATTTTTTTAGACTCGTTCAAATACACACATGCACATAAAAAAATCGACATCAACGTCATCGAACACTGATCTCGACATTTCCAAGAAATTCAATCGCTGCTCCACAGTCTAAGATGTCTTCGCCCGCCTCACCAGCCGTTTGTAACATTATTGAAGCGCCTGTCATGTACCGATATTTACGACCTTTTACAACATACAAATTCACGACATGTATACACCTTTTCTAGAAAGCATGGTGAAAATGGACAATCTCTCCCGATGAAAACCAGCTTGAATGATGTACCGTTATTTCATTCATTTTGCAGAAGGTTAATTTAAGGCATCCATGCACCTTTTCTACTAATAAATAAGCAAATGTAACCTTTAAACCTTTATACCTTTTTGCAATCAATTTACTGATTGTACATACTTTTTATATTTTTTTCCACATACTCCTTGATCGTCACAACCACCACAAAAGCGCACCATCCTTTCGCACACACTCATCTGCTACCGTTAGATCTCATATCATTCATAATAATTTTTTCGATTCTATTAGTTTAAGAATATTTCATTTTTTTTTTGTTGTTTTTTTCTAACTCTAACATTTTTTTTTTTTCGAAATCTTTCGTATTATATTTTTTCTCCCATATGGCTGTCACGTAGTCGTAGCGAAAAATGCTCCGTTCATAACCTTGCATGCATGTTACCATGCAAATGTATTAGATCGTGTGACAATGTTATTGAGTCTGCTGAAACAGGATCTTCCTCTTCATATCTTTTGTAGAAAACGGTTTACATGTACACACCTACACTCAAACACTCATATCTTCATCTCCCCTTGACAGCGTCTTTCAAACACCTCTATAACCAAAGGAATGTGGTTTTTCTGGTACAACCCTCCCTTTTCAAAGGCATGCATCGAAGTAGATTGTTGAACGGTTCTGATCGTGCAGGCAGTATTAGTTTTATGTTAAACGCGTTCATTTTGTAGAATCTGTGTTCTTCACGCGTTATTAAAAATTTACTGTAACGGTAAAAGTAATAATTTTCTATTTTTTAGTAAAAAGTTAAAAATATTAATCAAACATGAATAACAATACCGAATCGATTGATATTAAAGCCGACGAATTTATTCAGAATTCCTTTTCGAATGATACTGACTCGCATTCGTCTTTTTCACCTCAAACACCGCAATATGATGATGGTTATACATCAGAAGAATCAACATCCCTTGTACGTAAAATCGTTGGTCCCGTATTATTATCAGAACAAGTGGATATAGCGGAATATTTTGTAGATATCAGCATCCATATAGATTGTGATTATGGGTTTCGAGTAACTGAACTAGCAATGATTGATATATCTGGAGGGAAGTGTTTGCATACGCTGTATAAGCCAAGCAGAGCATGGCATGCATCAAAAATGCCACATTTACAATGTTCTTCAGTGAGTTATTACTTGAAGAACCCTTCATTATTTCCCTGTCGTGAAGAAATATTCATCGCGCGCGATATATTCACGATATTGTCCCAAAAACCGAGAGCTCGCGTATATGTTTTAACAATATATGCTAAACTTACACTAATGGAACTTAACGAAAAGTCTGAATTGTTGCGTGATTTAGACTACGAAATCGTTAATATGGATCAAGTCTTTCGATTATCTAGTATTGAGAATCTACATGAAGAGTATTTTGGTATAAGCAATTTGATAACTTGTAAACACCATAATGAGAATGATAGTTTTCATTGTGCGGTGAAAAACGTTATGGTGATGAAGACATGGTACGATCATGTCATCCGTCCGCTGAAGCTTATGAATAATCTCAATATAAATGATTTAAGTCAGTTGTTCATTACAGCCACCAAAGAAATGATAATTACGTTATTTCCAAGTTGTGTTGGAGACATTTATACATTTCTACCCGATAGACTAAAACAGGATGATACGATAAAATCACTTCTACCATGTTTTGAACATGAGAATGATGAAGAATATTATTTCGATGACGATATATTTCTGCATAGTACTCGAAATTGTATGAAAGTAAAAGATTGTATCGACTGCCAACGTACAATTCGCGCAGATTAAAAATTCATTAATTCGATCGTTTTTAACAATTTTGTATATTTTTTCTGTATATTTTTGTGTGTATTTGTACATATATATTTTTTTTTCAGACCGTTCGTTTTTATGTTTTCTTTAAAATTTTTTAAATATATTTTTATACACATGTAAATACTGTTTTGTATATATTTTGTATATATTTTTTCCCTCAATATCTATTCATTCTCATATTGTATATATTTTTGCTAATTATTTTTTCATCTTTTTCCGATCCTTTCCGATTTCTGTTTATTTAATTTATTTAGCGATCTATCCTTCTCTCCCCCTCTTAACTTAAAGTACTGGTAATGACGAAATTTTCAAAAATCTGAACCAGTCGAGTATAATAATGTATATATAATTATTTAATTTTCGAATATATTTCCACATAATTTGTTCATATCTGTTTAGATTAAAAAATTAGATTTTTGTCTGTAATACACCATTTTTTTATTTTTTTTGTGTGTAATAAGCGAATTTAACTGTTATACTTTTTCACGTACATTACGTATTTCCGCAGCTGTGAGAGTTTTCATCTGTTTGTAAGATACAACCTCTGACTCTAAATGTTCTCTAAATATTTTTTTTTTGAGCCTAAATATTATAGAAATAGCCGAAGTATATTTTTTTCGTTTCTGACCATTTCTTCCGACCGTTCATAATTTTGTATTTTTTCTACAATATGTATGCTCACTATCGTAGCGTAAATGTGCGTCGCTCATAACCTTACATGCATGTTGCCACACCGTTGTATTAGATCGTGCGACAATGTTATAGAGTCTGCTGAAACAGGTTCTTCCCTTTCATATCTTTTGTAGAAACAGACTCACATGTACACACCTACACACACATACACACACATATAACCAAAGAACACCTGCAAACTTCGTTCAGACACACCTGCATCCAACTTTCACCAAAGGAATGTGGTTTTTTCTGGTGCAACCCTCCCTTTTCAAAGGCATGCTTCGAGCTCGAATGTCGAACGGATCTGATCGTGCAGGCAGTATTAGTGTTATGTTAAACGTGTGGAATTTGTTGAAGCTGTGTTCTTCACGCGTTATTAAAATATTCTCAAGAACGATAAAGTCTGTAATTTCCTACGTCTTTTCTCTTTTTCGTTCGCTCTTTATTTTCTGTCTTTTTTCTCTCTTATTGCACGTTATTCTTTTCGCTCTTATTTTCTCTCATTTTTTTAGTATAAATATTACAATAATAATCGAATATGAATAACAATACCGAATCGAATATCGATAATGTCGCGGATTTCATTCAAAATTTTTTCGTAAATGATAATGATAATGCAATGTTTCCGGACGATTTTCCAAATATACATATGCCGCCACCACCACCACCAGCAGAAGAAACATCATTACAAGGGCCTTCACTACATTCATTCTCAGATTTCATTCCATTGGCTACATCAACACCTTTAGCATCACCGGTAATGTCACAAGATTTGCAAACTCCGTCGTTAACTCAAGTACCTTTGGTACATGATGAAAAAGAATATAGCACAACAATGTTGGAATTACCCAAAGAAATATTTAACCGAAAAGCAGTCGTCTATGTTAAAGACCCTAACGATCCAGAAAATAAAAATAGTTTCATGTATGCGGTTTTAGCAAAATTTACATCAAAACCGTCATCAATGTGGCAGTACAATATTCTACAGAAAGTATACGATTTCAGCTTTATTCACTTACCGATCCAATCGCTGGCTGATATTGAAACGTTTGAAAGAATAAACGCTGTATCAATCAACTTATACAAGCTGATAGAAACCGACTATACAGATCAAAGTACATTCAACTACAAAATAAAAGTCGTGTACGCCTTCCGAAAAAATCACAGTTTGTTAAATCATAAACATCACACAAACATATTATATTGGGGATCTAATGGAAATTATCAATTCGCATGGATAAAAAAATTCAGTCGATTGTTGCGGATCCAGTCGCCGAAAGCGAAATTTGTATGCTGGTCATGTCTCGATCCCATGAATACCGATTATGAACATAATAATACTCACAGATGTGACGCAGTCAGTTGGCGTAATATGCACTATATGTAATTAAATAAAGACGTATTTTTCGTATTCATAGATGTATGTTTATTTTTCAAAAAATCTTTTTACATTGTTTCATACAAATTAATGTAATCTATATAATATAATAAATATTTTCATATGTATACATTTTTGTTTTTATTTTCCATAAACTTAAAATTCCAATTTTACTATTGTTGTTAATATATACCAAACTACAGTTTGTATTAAATCCTCTCGCTCTTTATGTTGAACAGACGAATCAATATTATTTAACTGTTCAGTTAAGTATGCAGAGTCTTTTTATCTTGCTTAACTTTAAAGATATATGATAGATTCTTTTTTCATTTGACAGTGTAAACGTTTTCTTCTTTTAAAATTTTCTTATGCTTTATCACTATTACAACATTTTTCATCATTTTCTAACTAATTGTAAACATTTTCCCACTATTTTGTAACATGTTCTTATGTTTTAGGACTTTTTGCCATATTTTTTTCACCAATTTATACTATTTCGAAGCATTTCATATGACTGAACGCTACTTAAGAAGTTTTTCGATAATTATCACCATTCCTCGCAATATTCATATGTTTTAACGCTTTTTACACTATTTTTCACAAATTCATGATATTTCGCTTCATTTCTAATGTTTGAACGACTCATATGCAGTTTTTCGACAATTTTTCTCCGTTCATCACTATATTTTTTTTATATTGTATCACCTTTTATGAAGTCTTCATCAAATTTTACCTTCATTCAACAATATTTTCGTTATTGTACCCTTTCGAACTGTTGTTTTACCCTAAAAGCGAGTGTATATCTAATTTGTTATAATTAAGAAAGAATGTAATGTATATTACAAATTTCCTTTCCTGGGAGTATGATTGTGTGTGCAGAATAATAAACTCTGGTAAGAAGCAGACTGTATCAACCATCAAGCAGGGTGTGTAAAGCGTGGTAATTAACTCTGGCATTGCACATATTGCAAGGTAGTTATGATATGTTTGAGCATAAATTAGTTGTTGTATATCATTCATGCTAGTCATTAAATGTTCACACTGAGAGATGCAAGGGGTGGCGTCATCATATGAACCATTACGATTTTTATAATTATAATATACACTAAGCATGTATGTATTACAACGACCACATCAACGCTGTTAAGGACGGTAATGTTTGGGGGTAGATAGTGAACCGTTACATTAGAAGAGGAACATGGGTACATACATGGAAACATCATTAGCGATATTACATCACATGTATGTCATCAAATTTAACTAAAATATTGCGTCCATAGTAAAAAATGCGAGGATTTTTCCTAAGAGGTTAAATTTTATGTCTAAGGTGACGAATATAATAAAATTAATGCGATTTTAGCTGAAGATGGGGTATTTTACACTAAAATCGTTGTTTTACACCTAAAGTGAGATTATTTGGGGAGTTAAACGGTCTTTTTTCATATAAAATTTTATGTTTTTTCTAAATGTGGCTATTTTTTGTCCTAAATGGAGTAATTTCTATGTGAATGGCACTTTTTAGACTGACCTATATACTTCTTGATGTGATATTCCATTCATTGTGAAGTTATGCTTTGAAAGGATTTGTGTCTGGTTGTGGGAAGTTTCCGAACTTTTCTGATGCATCGATTATAGTATAATAGTTGTTGTGTGTTAGTGAGTTGATGATGTTTGGATGGGAATAATAAATAGGGGTAAGAGGTGAAGTGTACCACATCAAGCAAGGAGAGTACTGTTTGATAATTAACTCTATCATTTAAACACATTGCAAGACCGTTATAATATGTTAAGTCAAAATTAGTTGTTGTATCTCGTTCAGGATTTTACATTAAACGATCACACTGAGAGACGTGATGGACTCGTCATCATCAAGATCCATGCAATCATTACATTATTTTTCACTAATTTGTAATAACCATTTTTTTTTTATGTTTTGAACGACTCTTATAATGTTTTTTGATAATTTTCATGGTTCTGTTTGTAAAAATTTGTATTATGTTGAGTGTACTTAAGATATATTGCTTTATTTGTGTGTAAAGACTGTTGAAATAATTAAAATTACTTTACATTATGAAGCTTGTACCATGAAAATTATCAAAAAACATTATAAGAGTCGTTCAAAACATAAAAAAAAAATGGTTATTACAAATTAGTGAAAAATAATGTAATGATTGCATGGATCTTGATGATGACGAGTCCATCACGTCTCTCAGTGTGATCGTTTAATGTAAAATCCTGAACGAGATACAACAACTAATTTTGACTTAACATATTATAACGGTCTTGCAATGTGTTTAAATGATAGAGTTAATTATCAAACAGTACTCTCCTTGCTTGATGTGGTACACTTCACCTCTTACCCCTATTTATTATTCCCATCCAAACATCATCAACTCACTAACACACAACAACTATTATACTATAATCGATGCATCAGAAAAGTTCGGAAACTTCCCACAACCAGACACAAATCCTTTCAAAGCATAACTTCACAATGAATGGAATATCACATCAAGAAGTATATAGGTCAGTCTAAAAAGTGCCATTCACATAGAAATTACTCCATTTAGGACAAAAAATAGCCACATTTAGAAAAAACATAAAATTTTATATGAAAAAAGACCGTTTAACTCCCCAAATAATCTCACTTTAGGTGTAAAACAACGATTTTAGTGTAAAATACCCCATCTTCAGCTAAAATCGCATTAATTTTATTATATTCGTCACCTTAGACATAAAATTTAACCTCTTAGGAAAAATCCTCGCATTTTTTACTATGGACGCAATATTTTAGTTAAATTTGATGACATACATGTGATGTAATATCGCTAATGATGTTTCCATGTATGTACCCATGTTCCTCTTCTAATGTAACGGTTCACTATCTACCCCCAAACATTACCGTCCTTAACAGCGTTGATGTGGTCGTTGTAATACATACATGCTTAGTGTATATTATAATTATAAAAATCGTAATGGTTCATATGATGACGCCACCCCTTGCATCTCTCAGTGTGAACATTTAATGACTAGCATGAATGATATACAACAACTAATTTATGCTCAAACATATCATAACTACCTTGCAATATGTGCAATGCCAGAGTTAATTACCACGCTTTACACACCCTGCTTGATGGTTGATACAGTCTGCTTCTTACCAGAGTTTATTATTCTGCACACACAATCATACTCCCAGGAAAGGAAATTTGTAATATACATTACATTCTTTCTTAATTATAACAAATTAGATATACACTCGCTTTTAGGGTAAAACAACAGTTCGAAAGGGTACAATAACGAAAATATTGTTGAATGAAGGTAAAATTTGATGAAGACTTCATAAAAGGTGATACAATATAAAAAAAATATAGTGATGAACGGAGAAAAATTGTCGAAAAACTGCATATGAGTCGTTCAAACATTAGAAATGAAGCGAAATATCATGAATTTGTGAAAAATAGTGTAAAAAGCGTTAAAACATATGAATATTGCGAGGAATGGTGATAATTATCGAAAAACTTCTTAAGTAGCGTTCAGTCATATGAAATGCTTCGAAATAGTATAAATTGGTGAAAAAAATATGGCAAAAAGTCCTAAAACATAAGAACATGTTACAAAATAGTGGGAAAATGTTTACAATTAGTTAGAAAATGATGAAAAATGTTGTAATAGTGATAAAGCATAAGAAAATTTTAAAAGAAGAAAACGTTTACACTGTCAAATGAAAAAAGAATCTATCATATATCTTTAAAGTTAAGCAAGATAAAAAGACTCTGCATACTTAACTGAACAGTTAAATAATATTGATTCGTCTGTTCAACATAAAGAGCGAGAGGATTTAATACAAACTGTAGTTTGGTATATATTAACAACAATAGTAAAATTGGAATTTTAAGTTTATGGAAAATAAAAACAAAAATGTATACATATGAAAATATTTATTATATTATATAGATTACATTAATTTGTATGAAACAATGTAAAAAGATTTTTTGAAAAATAAACATACATCTATGAATACGAAAAATACGTCTTTATTTAATTACATATAGTGCATATTACGCCAACTGACTGCGTCACATCTGTGAGTATTATTATGTTCATAATCGGTATTCATGGGATCGAGACATGACCAGCATACAAATTTCGCTTTCGGCGACTGGATCCGCAACAATCGACTGAATTTTTTTATCCATGCGAATTGATAATTTCCATTAGATCCCCAATATAATATGTTTGTGTGATGTTTATGATTTAACAAACTGTGATTTTTTCGGAAGGCGTACACGACTTTTATTTTGTAGTTGAATGTACTTTGATCTGTATAGTCGGTTTCTATCAGCTTGTATAAGTTGATTGATACAGCGTTTATTCTTTCAAACGTTTCAATATCAGCCAGCGATTGGATCGGTAAGTGAATAAAGCTGAAATCGTATACTTTCTGTAGAATATTGTACTGCCACATTGATGACGGTTTTGATGTAAATTTTGCTAAAACCGCATACATGAAACTATTTTTATTTTCTGGATCGTTAGGGTCTTTAACATAGACGACTGCTTTTCGGTTAAATATTTCTTTGGGTAATTCCAACATTGTTGTGCTATATTCTTTTTCATCATGTACCAAAGGTACTTGAGTTAACGACGGAGTTTGCAAATCTTGTGACATTACCGGTGATGCTAAAGGTGTTGATGTAGCCAATGGAATGAAATCTGAGAATGAATGTAGTGAAGGCCCTTGTAATGATGTTTCTTCTGCTGGTGGTGGTGGTGGCGGCATATGTATATTTGGAAAATCGTCCGGAAACATTGCATTATCATTATCATTTACGAAAAAATTTTGAATGAAATCCGCGACATTATCGATATTCGATTCGGTATTGTTATTCATATTCGATTATTATTGTAATATTTATACTAAAAAAATGAGAGAAAATAAGAGCGAAAAGAATAACGTGCAATAAGAGAGAAAAAAGACAGAAAATAAAGAGCGAACGAAAAAGAGAAAAGACGTAGGAAATTACAGACTTTATCGTTCTTGAGAATATTTTAATAACGCGTGAAGAACACAGCTTCAACAAATTCCACACGTTTAACATAACACTAATACTGCCTGCACGATCAGATCCGTTCGACATTCGAGCTCGAAGCATGCCTTTGAAAAGGGAGGGTTGCACCAGAAAAAACCACATTCCTTTGGTGAAAGTTGGATGCAGGTGTGTCTGAACGAAGTTTGCAGGTGTTCTTTGGTTATATGTGTGTGTATGTGTGTGTAGGTGTGTACATGTGAGTCTGTTTCTACAAAAGATATGAAAGGGAAGAACCTGTTTCAGCAGACTCTATAACATTGTCGCACGATCTAATACAACGGTGTGGCAACATGCATGTAAGGTTATGAGCGACGCACATTTACGCTACGATAGTGAGCATACATATTGTAGAAAAAATACAAAATTATGAACGGTCGGAAGAAATGGTCAGAAACGAAAAAAATATACTTCGGCTATTTCTATAATATTTAGGCTCAAAAAAAAAATATTTAGAGAACATTTAGAGTCAGAGGTTGTATCTTACAAACAGATGAAAACTCTCACAGCTGCGGAAATACGTAATGTACGTGAAAAAGTATAACAGTTAAATTCGCTTATTACACACAAAAAAAATAAAAAAATGGTGTATTACAGACAAAAATCTAATTTTTTAATCTAAACAGATATGAACAAATTATGTGGAAATATATTCGAAAATTAAATAATTATATATACATTATTATACTCGACTGGTTCAGATTTTTGAAAATTTCGTCATTACCAGTACTTTAAGTTAAGAGGGGGAGAGAAGGATAGATCGCTAAATAAATTAAATAAACAGAAATCGGAAAGGATCGGAAAAAGATGAAAAAATAATTAGCAAAAATATATACAATATGAGAATGAATAGATATTGAGGGAAAAAATATATACAAAATATATACAAAACAGTATTTACATGTGTATAAAAATATATTTAAAAAATTTTAAAGAAAACATAAAAACGAACGGTCTGAAAAAAAAATATATATGTACAAATACACACAAAAATATACAGAAAAAATATACAAAATTGTTAAAAACGATCGAATTAATGAATTTTTAATCTGCGCGAATTGTACGTTGGCAGTCGATACAATCTTTTACTTTCATACAATTTCGAGTACTATGCAGAAATATATCGTCATCGAAATAATATTCTTCATCATTCTCATGTTCAAAACATGGTAGAAGTGATTTTATCGTATCATCCTGTTTTAGTCTATCGGGTAGAAATGTATAAATGTCTCCAACACAACTTGGAAATAACGTAATTATCATTTCTTTGGTGGCTGTAATGAACAACTGACTTAAATCATTTATATTGAGATTATTCATAAGCTTCAGCGGACGGATGACATGATCGTACCATGTCTTCATCACCATAACGTTTTTCACCGCACAATGAAAACTATCATTCTCATTATGGTGTTTACAAGTTATCAAATTGCTTATACCAAAATACTCTTCATGTAGATTCTCAATACTAGATAATCGAAAGACTTGATCCATATTAACGATTTCGTAGTCTAAATCACGCAACAATTCAGACTTTTCGTTAAGTTCCATTAGTGTAAGTTTAGCATATATTGTTAAAACATATACGCGAGCTCTCGGTTTTTGGGACAATATCGTGAATATATCGCGCGCGATGAATATTTCTTCACGACAGGGAAATAATGAAGGGTTCTTCAAGTAATAACTCACTGAAGAACATTGTAAATGTGGCATTTTTGATGCATGCCATGCTCTGCTTGGCTTATACAGCGTATGCAAACACTTCCCTCCAGATATATCAATCATTGCTAGTTCAGTTACTCGAAACCCATAATCACAATCTATATGGATGCTGATATCTACAAAATATTCCGCTATATCCACTTGTTCTGATAATAATACGGGACCAACGATTTTACGTACAAGGGATGTTGATTCTTCTGATGTATAACCATCATCATATTGCGGTGTTTGAGGTGAAAAAGACGAATGCGAGTCAGTATCATTCGAAAAGGAATTCTGAATAAATTCGTCGGCTTTAATATCAATCGATTCGGTATTGTTATTCATGTTTGATTAATATTTTTAACTTTTTACTAAAAAATAGAAAATTATTACTTTTACCGTTACAGTAAATTTTTAATAACGCGTGAAGAACACAGATTCTACAAAATGAACGCGTTTAACATAAAACTAATACTGCCTGCACGATCAGAACCGTTCAACAATCTACTTCGATGCATGCCTTTGAAAAGGGAGGGTTGTACCAGAAAAACCACATTCCTTTGGTTATAGAGGTGTTTGAAAGACGCTGTCAAGGGGAGATGAAGATATGAGTGTTTGAGTGTAGGTGTGTACATGTAAACCGTTTTCTACAAAAGATATGAAGAGGAAGATCCTGTTTCAGCAGACTCAATAACATTGTCACACGATCTAATACATTTGCATGGTAACATGCATGCAAGGTTATGAACGGAGCATTTTTCGCTACGACTACGTGACAGCCATATGGGAGAAAAAATATAATACGAAAGATTTCGAAAAAAAAAAAATGTTAGAGTTAGAAAAAAACAACAAAAAAAAAATGAAATATTCTTAAACTAATAGAATCGAAAAAATTATTATGAATGATATGAGATCTAACGGA